>OX608073.1:222359563-225277063 GCA_951509635.1 Eupeodes luniger
TTAGATTTCGGTTTTCAGAAAAACTGTCATATTGACTACCACAGTTGTCCTGTTGGCTAACGCTTTTGTATTACTGACTACCGCATTTTGTCAGTTGTCGTGTTGCTTTTGAATTATTTGATTACCTTTTTTTTATTGACTACCGCAGTTGTATTGACTATTACGCTAGTCAACTAAAGTTGTCATATTGACTACCGCAGTTGTCATATTGACTTCCAAATTGTAAAAAAATGTCGCATACCAAAATTGAGAACCGAAAATTGTCCCATTGACTATCGCGGTCGTTGGCTGAAAATTGACTATTTATAGTCAATTTGACTACTAAAATAGTCAATAGGATGACTTTTTCGTTCTGTATAAGAAAGCTTGAGACATAGGTATGTATAATTAATTTTGAACTTTGAAAGAAAATTTGGTTGCGGGAGTGTTGCCGCACGGGTACGCTATAATAATAATATAATTCTACCAGCTTTTTCTCAAGGAAAATGGATAACTAGCCATGAAACAGCTCTCCTTTTTCGAACCTTATACGAGCAACGAGAACTACAGCCTCGTTCAAAATATATAATTTATCAACAAGGTAAGTGGGTAGATACAAACGCTCTATAGACTATAGTAGTTGAAAGGCAGTGATTTCGAATGGTATCCTCATCGATTAAGTATATAAAAACTCCAACAAAACGATCTCAATCACCACCGTTTCCCAACTTGTTCATGGCACATACACACGTAACGTATACTGCACAGGTGTACACCATATCCTTTTTGTTTCATTTGATTTTTATCAATTTTGTGGGTAATTAATGTTTTCTCTCCTTGATTCAACTACGTTTAAAGGAAAATTGTAGAACAAGGTTATAAATCGATGCCCGGACTGGACGCAGGACATCGTGTACTGGAAAAGCTCCAATCTGATATTATTGTGGTGGACATGAATATACAGTTGAGAAGGAGAAGAGAATAAGTCAAAAACAAAACGGTGTACTCATATTCTTTTTGCAGTTGATTCAAATGACAAGTTGAAAGTTTTATTTTCTTTTATTTTACCTTAAAACTTTTCTACTCAAGTATATAATGGGTGATTTTTTTGAGGTTAGGATTTTCATGCATTAGTATTTGACAGATCACGCGGGATTTCAGACATGGTGTCAAAGAGAAAGATGCTCAGTATGCTTTGACATTTCAAGAACTGAAGCCGAACGATCTGCCACAACGTCGAATTTTCAGTGAATGGGCCCTAGAAAAGTTGGCAGAAAATCCGCTTTTTTATCGACAAATTTTGTTCAGCGATGAGGCTCATTTCTGGTTGAATGGCTACGTAAATAAGCAAAATTGCCGCATTTGGAGTGAAGAGCAACCAGAAGCCGTTCAAGAACTGCCCATGCATCCCGAAAAATGCACTGTTTGGTGTGGTTTGTACGCTGGTGGAATCATTGGACCGTATTTTTTCAAAGATGCTGTTGGACGCAACGTTACGGTGAATGGCGATCGCTATCGTTCAATGCTAACAAACTTTTTGTTGCCAAAAATGGAAGAACTGAACTTGGTTGACATGTGGTTTCAACAATATGGCGCTACATGCCACACAGCTCGCGATTCTATGGCCATTTTGAGGGAAAACTTCGGAGAACAATTCATCTCAAGGAATGGACCGGTAAGTTGGCCACCAAGATCATGCGATTTGACGCCTTTAGACTATTTTTTGTGGGGCTACGTCAAGTCTAAAGTCTACACAAATAAGCCAGCAACTATTCCAGCTTTGGAAGACAACATTTCCGAAGAAATTCGGGCTATTCCGGCCGAAATGCTCGAAAAAGTTACCCAAAATTGGACTTTCCGAATGGACCACCTAAGACGCAGCCGCGGTCAACATTTAAATGAAATTATCTTTAAAAAGTAAATGTCATGGACCAATCTAACGTTTCAAATAAAGAATCGATGAGATTTTGCAAATTTTATGCGTTTTTTTTTTTTAAAAAGTTCTCAAGCTCTTAAAAAATCACCCGATATAATATATACAATACACAGACAGTAAATATCAGTTTCCATCAAGCTTGCAATCGAGGATGTAGAACATATTTTATTATTTTTTTGTTTTCTTTAGTTCCCTAGATATTAAGGGAGGTGTTGGTTTTGTATGAGAAAATATGTTGCATTCTGTTCAAAATGGTTAATAAATGGATGAGAAGAATATTTTAAATTGTAAAAAGGTCAAAATAAATTAATAAGGTGGCGCAACAGTAAGTCGAGAACTAGAGCTTAGTGACTAACAACCCTCAACCATTCCTGTGTGCGAGTACTGTTGTCAAGGATGCAGGGGACCTACAGTTTTAAGCCGTCTAATTAGAGAAAGTACTTTTTCTGACAAGAATTACTCTATGAGGATTTGTCAATTCCTTGCAAGATGCAGTACCCGTGGAAAAAAACTTTTGATGGCACAGGCAGTAATTGAACCCAAGACCTCTGGCATGACAGCAATGCCACGGGTACTACAGGATTTGTCAATTCCTTGCAAGATGCAGTACCCGTGGAAAAAAACTTTTGATGGCACAGGCAGTAATTGAACCCAAGACCTCTGGCATGACAGCAATGCCACGGGTACTACAGGTCACAATTTATCATTTTCCTTAAATACAAAAAATACTATCAAAAGACGCATTTTTGTCACTTGTTCACACAATAATGAAGCACATCGTTAAGAAATTTGTAAACTCTTTATTTATAAAACATTTATAAAACTCAAATTTATAGAGCAAGGACATGCGACATATCTCCACATCCTACAAAACCAGGTCATATGAAATCATGGGAATTTATTTTTTCTTCTTTTGCATAAAATTATAAGCTGATCAAGATACATAATTTATATCCAAAAAAAAAATGGTATGTAGGAATGTTATATTTTTCAACTGAGATGAGCTGTCGAGAAATAAAAAAGAAATTTTAAAAATACAACGTAATTTGCAGAATGTGAAGCATATAATGTATATACATTATTTAAAATTATAATCAGGCATTATTATTTTACTTCAGTGAATTTACATATTAGATATACATATTTTATTTTTTTAACTGTAAAATGTCTGTATGTAGGTAGACACGTGTACAAAAATTATATTTAAAGCTAAAAATTGACACATGAATACATATTCATGTACACATACATATGAACAGATGCTTATACATAAATTGAACATAAATATATTTTCAAAAAAGTAGCTAGGTAAGTATAAGAATTTTTATATCAGAATACTTTGAGATTATGCATTAAATATCTCATTTAGACCAACATGTAAAATAAATAAACAATCTTTAATTTAACGGACTTAAAAATCTTGATATTTAATTACCACAAACAATTATTTAATTTATAATTCATAGTATATGTATACTTATAAAATAATAAAACGAAAACTTTTCAAGATTAAGAATTTTTTTATAAGTTTCGAAATGGATATGGATATGTGTTAAAAAATATAGGAGGGGAGAGACTCGTCAAGTGGCTATAAAAAATTGATTTGAAATTCGGGAACTCATTCTTCAAAAAGAAAGATAGGAAAAGGACGTGGATCTCACCGAATGGAAAGACTAAAAACAAAATAGACCTCATCCTCACAAACAATATTTGAACCATCCAAGACATACATAACTGTATTTAATAATATACATTTTGACAGTGATCTTACTTACTTACTTACTTACTTACTTACTTAATGAAGGCAACAGTTGACCATAAAACGTTGAGAAGAAATCGACAAATAGTTCCTGATCCTGATTGCGACATATAGGGTTTACATATGTATGTACCTATATGGCAAGTTATGCATTCGTGCAAAATTTCGAACTCGAGCTTTTAATCAAACATGATATTATTACGATGGTAGAGAAGTCCGGTCTGTTTTGTCTGTCTGTCCACGCTCCTACAGCCTAAACCATTGGGTCGATTGAGTTCAAACTTGGAAGTTAAGGTTTTGAGCAGATTCGCGTTAAGTGTTTTTTTCATTTTTTTTTAAGATCAAAACTAACAGTGGCCCTCATACAATTTTTTTGGTCAAAAAACTATAATTCGAATTTTCCCAAAACAAACCGATAGATTTTTTTTTAATTTTCTCCAAAATTTTATTTTTTAACTTGGCTTCTTTTAATAAGAAAAACATTTTTTTTGTATTGCTCAGGAAAGGTACTGCTCAAAGTACCGTTATTTTGTTTTTTTAATTTTCTCAGCAATTTATGAACTGATTTCAATAATTTTTTTTTGAATAAGCTCTTATATTGCCTTAACAATATTTGATTATCAAAAGTGCATTTTTTTTGTTTGGATTTTTAAAAAAATATTGATTTTTTTTTTCAAAATTCTATATCTCAAAAACGGGTCAACATTTTTTTAAGAAATTCAAATGTAGTGCGTTTATTTACAATCACTAAACAACTGCACACCAAAAATATTTTTAGAACAAAATTGAAAAAATTTATATATAAAAAAATAATTTAAAAAAAAAACAGCTTTAACGATTTTTGAAAAAAAAATTGAAAAATCAAGGGGTTTTTTATTTATAAAATGGCATTTAAATTTTTGAAGGCAAACTTATTTTTCAGGTAAAATTTTGAATCTTAAAACAGTTTTTTTGTTTAAATTACTTTAACTGTATTAAATATAACCCCCTCCCATCTCACCAGATCAAATACTATGCATGAGCCCGAAAGAGCGCATTATTTTGACAAAATTTTAATAACATTCCTATCTTTTATCGAAATTAATACATTTGGTATATCTATTGTAAATACCAACGATGGCCGTGTAGCGCCACTGCATCGGATTAACGAATATGATATATTAAATCAACAATCAAGTGATTGGATTGTAGTATGTAACTTCTACCTACCAATAACATTCCTTCATTTTCATCATCATGTCTTTATCTATCTATATATATGCAAAAGCTGAGCACGCCAATGAACTATTCTATATTCGTTTTAGACACCTACCTAACTACAAAACCAATAGGCGATCGCTTTACAATTTAAACATACATGTTCTTCCTCTTTCTTATCTTCAGATAATTTATTTTCCATCCTGGTTCTTCCAATATGAAATTAAAATAAAGCTATCCAAAGGAAAACGCTTTGAACGAACAAGTTGAATAAACAAACAATTGTTTTCGTTAAGTATGATTACAAGTATTTTTCATTTCACTGATGAGTTGTCCTAGGATGAGTTGTGTCTTGGGATGAATAACACGTTTTTAGACAGATCAAATGGCATTTATATCTTTGAACACAAACTTATTTTACAGGTACATATATTTTTAAATCTTATATAGGTACTTTTTTTAACAGACTCTTTGCATACAGAAGCAAGTTCGTGCGACCCAGTCGTGCATTTTATTTGATAAAGTGTTCATCTCAACCAAAATTATCACAGAAGAAGATGCAATAGACATCATAGCTTCAATATCTCTATGTTCATCAAAGAAATTATCGAAAGGACCATAGATGATCTGAAGAAAGACAAATGCACTGGAAATGACAGAATGTCATCAGAAATGTTAATATATGGAAAAAAAAACTCCCTTTTCAACATTTTTACAAACACACTTAACTAAATAGTACAGACAAAGCATTTCGACATTTTGCAAGTTGTTCTCAAAAATGCTTTACAGGGCCATCAAAGAAGACTTAAATAACCATCTACCAAGAAAACAAGCTTTATTTAGAGAAGGATTCTCAAAAACAACAACACTTGCAATGGCGGATCCAGAGGAGGATATCATGACCACCCCCCCCCCTGGGAAATAATCTGTTTGTTTTTTCGTAGGAATTCCCTTCAATTTAAAACTAATCGTATTCCATTAATGGATGGATAATCCCCATTATATTTTGAATTATTTATTGTTTGTATATATGAAAACAATATTTGTATTTTACTTCCTTAAAATTTGTTGCTAAAAGTACTACTTTTAACTGAAATCTGGACCAAGAACATACAAGAAAAACATATTTTGGTATTGCTCCAGAAGGTTACCCCTCATAAAACCTTTTATTTTGTTTATAAGTTTTCTCAAAAACTAATGAAGAAATAAAATGACATTTAAATTTTTGATAAAAATTTATTTTGCAGGTACATTTTTAAATCTTAAGATATAGGAAATATTTTTAAACAGACTTTTTTGGAAGAAATTAGCAAGTTCTAGCGACCCAGTCGTGTATTTTATTTCTTTCAAAATTGATTTTCTGTTGAATACTTTTTTTGTGATCTTAAAAAATTAAATAAATATACTTTTGAAGTGAACTTGCTTTGGATGCTCTCTGAGATTTAAACACGAATTTCAATAATACAAATGTCCCAAAAATAGCTAAAGTGACACTTTTGTTAAACTGATGGATAATTGAAAAACATAATAAACGTTTCATATTATTAATTGATATAAAAGAACCAAATATTAATTTTTAAGTTTTGTTGACTCTTTTAAGATCAAAATACGAGTAAGTATAGTAACAACAGACTCCCGAAAATAGCGTTCGGAAAAACTACGTTAAAAAATGCCCGACATTTCTTCATATTAGATCTTCTCTCATTTTCTAAATTTTTGAATTTAGCAGCATGGAATTTTTAACTTAAAAGTTTGGAACTGAAAATCTTTTTGCGTATTGAAAAAACACCAAGCTACATATCTTAATATATATAATTCTTCTGTGAGTGTGTATGTCACTGAACTTCTCTTAAACGACTGTACCGATTTTGATGAAATTTTTTGTGTGTGTTCAAGGGGATCTGAGAATGGTTTAGATTCACAATTTTGTCCGCTAGGTACACCTGTTATGCTTTTAAGAAATTTAAGCCCTCCCAATATGTGTAATGGTACAAGACTATTGATCAAAGAATTAAAAGATAATGTGATTGTAGCAACTATCATTACAGGTCCCGTGGTTGGTCAGCTCGCACATGTTCTGCGGATTCCAATGATACCAACTGATTTGCCCATATCTTTTAAAAGGTTACAGATCACTTTAAAAATATCCTTTGCCCTAACAATAAATAAATCCCAGGGACAAACTTTTTCCATAGTTGGTATCGACTTTAGGAAAGAGTGCTTTTCCTACGGGAAATTGTATGTGGCACTTTCTCGAGTAGGATCTCCTGAAAATTAATACATTTTGTTGCCACCTAGAAATACCACAGCCAACGTAGGGTACAGGGAGGCTTTAAGATAAGCATACAATTTTTTCTAATTTAGTGATTCGTGGTCGTTTTAATTAGCATGCTTAGAACTTAAATATCTGTACCTAATTTTGTCTATCCGTGCGAAGCTGGGACGGGCCGCTAGTATGTATATACAACACAAACTCCTGGTATTTTTTGTGAAAACCATGAATGTGTTTCCTGCATTTGTTATTTAGGCTCATGAATATTATTACATTAAAGAAAATAAAAACATAATCTAATAATACAAAAAGTGTGTTTAGATTGTCATTAAAAAGCAGTTTACTAATAGTACCTTCAATCTTTTATGGCCTTATTATTACTTTTCACTTGTTTTATAAATTATATAGAAATTTGTATGGAATTTTAACTCCTATAAACTCATAAATTATTTCTATTCAAATGATTCGCTTGAATATACACATAATGATTTAATTTGGACCTCTTTTACTTAAATAGACAATTAATAAGACCACCAAAAAATACAAAAAAATAAAAACAAATAAGCTGGCAATAAATAGAACAATTTCCAGGTCCATAAAATTTAATTTTAACAAATCAAGCAACACAAATAAAAATTATATAATAATAGTGAACCCACAAGGGACTGATGGAGATGATTAAGAACCCTTTTTGATATCTATGGTAAAAAATATATTTATTAATATCTACCATCATTTTGCACTTAAAAATAACATCACAAAGACTTCTCCCTGCAGCTTTTTCTTTTTGATCCGCATTATATTGTCATTATCATTATCATTGGTTGGTATTTTGTGTTTGTATTTGTATCCTTTTGTTTTGTACTATAGTAACACCCTTTCTATCTAAACGATGAAATCTTCATGTGAGTTAATTCGGCTTCCTACTCATACATCCTCTTTTTGTTAGTAGAACCAAGCTTAATCTGCTTCCAAGAACTTCACGCTTCTCGTTCTGCCGCTGCCTATCGGTCTTTCTATAAAATCCTTTTGATTGCGGTAATTTCATTATTTCAAGGATCGAAAGGAAAATTTGATGAAGTGGCCTCCTTTGATGATAGTAATAAGAAATGGGAACATCAGCAACAGTAAAAAAGCAAACGAGTGCACACAAGTTTTTCATTCAGGACAACAAAAAGAGAAAAACAATGAGACCTTTTAGGATAATTACCTGCTGACATGAGAGTTTATAGTTAAATTAAAAAATCATCACGAACATTGCAAATGGTTTGAAAAAAGACAATACAGACGAAAAGAAAGGGAAACTAGAATTTCATTAGATTAGTCAAATAATAATAACATAGAAGAAAATAAAAAAACAAAAGGAAATTCACAAAGAAAAAAACGGATGGACGATAGGCGGTGGAAATGTCCTTTTTTAATTAGTCTTTCGACGGGAAGTCCTTCAAAAAATAAAGTGCACGGCTAGGGTGAGCAACTTTGTATTATTTTGTTTTGCTTTTTGTTTTATTAGCTATACAGTGGTATTAAATTTATTGTTTGCAGGAACTTGAACTTTAAAATTAATGTAGTTTTACTTTATAAAGTGTCTAGTATTATAAGGCAAGCACATTAATGTGGTTCTGTTACATAATTAATCAGTATAACAATTGCCTTAACATTATATTTGATCATACGAAAGAAAGAATTGTTGGCCATTAGTACAACGTTTTAGGAATGTTTACTCTTTCTCAAACACCCACGCATGTTTGGTGTTATTATCAGTATTAAGAAAGCTTCGGAAAGCAGTTCGCAGTAAATTACCTTGCTGGATAGTGTCATGACTTCCCCAGTTCATACTCGATATGTGGAGAGGGTCCCTTAAAATCCCAGCACAAATAAATCCAATGTTCCGGTAGATAAAATGCTAGTTTAACTGCAATACTAGCGCATCGAAGAACCTTTCATTCCAACTTTTATCTAAGAGATTCGTTCTTTAGCTGGATTCAGATTACAATCTGGCGTAATTTCCAGAAGCCAATAGCACTGAGTTGCGCCTAAATCAAAACGTGTATTTTTCCAGCAGTAGTAAAGATGATTCCGTGTTTTTGGAATTGTTTTGTCCAACTCAGATAGCCAAATAGAATAAATAAAATATTCGTTTTGATTTTGTCCTGAATTTTGATATAAATACAAATTGTTATACCATTTTAAACACAAAAATGTTACATTTTTATTTTGTGTCCTAAGGTTATATTTTAATAAACGGTTCTTGTGAAAGACTGAAAGCACATAGCACAAAGATAATGAAAGTGACAGAAAAAAATCATCTTCAAAATATAAGCAAGTGCGCAGATACCTACAAATCATATAAATTACTCTTAAAGAATTTAAATTGGAAATTTGATAATATAAATTACACCCGTTGGGTAATGGTTAATGATGCTAAGTTCTCGAGATCAAAACCCATGTTATATTTGTTATACAAAAAAATTATTTCACGGATAATAATGCTTCTTCTAAGTGTAATACACTAATCATATAAAAATGTTATCATACAAAAGAATTCCATGCATTGGGTCTTTGAATTTTGAGGAAGCTTTAATCATAAACATAATTAAAAAACATTAAAAGAATGATTTCAATTTCTAAACATTCATATTTTTTGCAATACGAGAATACAAAACTTATAAAGAAATACGCAATTAGTGAATTTAATGAAGCCTATGACGGACAAAGCACCTTTGGAATTAATAATCAAAAAACTTTTAAAATTCAATTTAACTCATTGATACATTTAAATTTAAATCTTTAAAATTATAAATTTTCCGAAATAGTTTCAGAGACATGTAAACAAAACGAGGCTGGTCTGCCACAAACACTTCCCATTGTGGCTCTTAAAATTCTGCAAATGGATTGACATCTGTTATTTGTCTTAGTTCGGTAATTTTACAATTTTCTCCAGGAAAAAGTGAACAAAATTCAAGTAAGTTCTGCATTCATTTTATGGTTTTTGTATATCTTAGTGATCGAGTATTCCGCACATTTGTAAGTGTATATGAATAAACGCAAAGTAGGTGAAATATTCCCTTAAAAGTTTCAACACTAAAAAAAGCAGTAGACAAAAATATTGGAAATATGTCCACATCGGATTTGTGCACTATGATTACCAAGTTGCTCGACACAACGGTCAAAAAGACCGACCTCGATGAGATTGTCATATCAAATAAACAATTATTGGAACGAATCATCTTCAATCGGTGAGAACCTTAGAACTGCCACCAAAACTGCTATGGAAAAAAAATAAAGCTAATGATTATCGGCACAATATTAATCGAGGATATTAACTGAAAAGAGGTTTGACGATGAATGCGAAGCAGCTCCAAAAGGATCTTTTGGATGGCTGAGAGCGTTTCAGAGACATAATAACCAATGTTTTGAAAGGCTTTACAATTTTACATCGGAACAAACAAAAATTACAAACTTTTTTGTCAAAAGAAAAAGACTTTGTTTTATGATGTTAACAAACTGACGAATTATAGAGACTCAAATGAATTCTGGAAGACCTTAAGAACTCTCAATGGAAACAATTTACTAATCAGCATTAAATTATCTTCTAATGTGTTAAAAGACCACTTTCAAACACTTTTCAACCCAAAAAACGATATACCAATGTTTCATTATGCGATGCCCTTTTTTAAGAACGAAATCCTGGATGCTGATATTTTTGAAGAAGAAATATGTTTAGCAATGAGTAAACTCAGAGATGGAAAGCTCCAGGAGTCGATAAGATCACAGTTGAGTTTATGAAATATGGAACTGTTCAACTTATTCAAAAACTTACCGTGGTATACAAAAATATACTACAAATTGGAAGCGATAATATTTCCAATTCATAAAAAAAGCGACATTTTTGGTTCAGAAAACTAATGTTGAATATTCTTTTTAAATTGCTTTTATACAATTTGTGACAATCCTAAGCGATCGCTTAGCTGTTTGGATGAACCATAACAAAATACTAAAAGAATGCTAGGCGGGCTTTCGTAGCGGTTATTCTACGAGCGACAATATATTCATTTTGACAAGTATTACGGGTACCCTTTTGGAGCAGAAGAAAAGAAACTTTTTGTCCTTTTTGTCGACTTCAAGGCTACATTCGATAGAATCGATAGAAAAATATTGTTTTACAAGCTCAAGGATACCCCTTGAGTCCTCATTTGTTTTCTTTGTTTATTAATGATCTCATTGATGATTTATCGAAAGGAATAGAGTTTTCTGGAGTTTCAATTAAAGCCCTCCTATTTGCAGACGATTTTGTTCTTTTTGCTTAATCTCCAGAAACGCTCCAAGTAATGATCAAGCGTCTCGAAGTATACTGCAAGTTGTGGAACGGAATGTAAGGATCTGGCAGATTGGCTAGAAAGAAAAAATGGCATTCCAACCATTAACCTATCGAAAACGTATAAATACCTGGGTGTGCTTATTACAAACAAACTTTAATATGGAAAGCTAATTTAAAGACAACTTGATCAACTTGATCAAATCGAAAAGTGCCATTAGTTCCGTATGGAAAAATTATTTTGCCAACGATTTTATTTCACATAGCGTAAAATACAAAGTGTTTAATAGCAGTAGTAGATATATGCAGCACAAGTTAAGCGCTACAGAAAATATAAATCGGTTGAAAATCTATTAAGATTTTACGTAAAATGATGCTTTCAACCTCCAAAAAATACATCAAAACACTTGGACTGCACATCGGTTTCCTCTTAAGAGTTTTTAAAATGGGTGATGACAGATTACCTAAAGTGATTGGGATGAAAGATTCCCTGTATAATCTCATCGCTGAAACTGATGAAAAATGTAGACTCTAATGTATTGCACAGGCAACTTCTTCAATACATAGAGCCACGTATAACATTCTTGAACATAATCTTTGTGAAAGAAATTATTTTCAATCAAAAGATAATATCTGAGGTTTTTAAAATGAGAGGCGAAACACTTAGAAACACTTTTTAAACACCCGGTTTTTAGTGTAATTCATTTTTTGTTTGGTTTTTCTTTTAAAAAATTATAATCTTTTTGTACATTTTCAAAATTTAAGACTACAATTTAGACCCTCGTTTAAAGATTGTCAATCGGGCAGACGGCATTGTCATGCATATAAGATTTGTATTAGCTAAACTTTTGAAAAAATTATAATAATAAAATAAGAAATAACACAAATAAACTTGAAATTGAACTTGAATAAATGATTTTCTTTAACTTTTTAAAATTTCAATAAATGTTAACAACAATATTTTGTACATATGATGATCCAAGTTTGAAGTTGATTCCTTTTTATATCCTCAAAATATTCAAGTCGCAAAACAATTTTTACCTATTGGTATTTAGTGTAGGTTTTTATTTTTGTAAACAAAACTATTAATAGGAACAAAACTTTTAACAACAATGTAGGTATGTAATTAAATTGGACCGATTATAATAACTTTCAATGAGAAGTTAATTACTTTTAAACTATACTTGGCAAGTCTTATTACTTATTCCCAGTGTCGAGCACTATTTGAAAACTTTAAATAATTATTTTTTTTAGTTAAGTTGGCTAAAACTGGGTTTGTGGTCATTCCACCACCAACAACACCAACCTAACGAATTTATTTGATGAATTTAATCAGTTATGATATTAAACAACACGCTTTGTAGAGTTAATTAACGTTTAAAGTGGTATTTTCATGTTTAATTTCTATCTCACACCTAACCTATAAAGCTGATGAACGTATGTCATGTGAGGACTCTTCGTTATCCGGTGTGGCTTCATCAATTTTAGCTCGTTTCGGATGCGGATATCTAATTAATTGACATTTGGTCCCATCGGATCTATTTTTTTTAGTGTTGTTAATTTTCTGGTTCAATTTGTTTATAAAATCATTTTATGCGTGGCAGTTGATGTACACATACATACATAAACGAAGGTATGGTATATGACCATTGATTGCAAGTGAAATAATTATATCACGGAGTTTAGATTCATATAAAATTTTATTGATTTAAAATTTATCTTCTCATAGACATACAAATATATTGGTTTCAAATTTTAAACACATGGCGTCAGTGGCATGTTTGGCTTGTGGCAAATTGAAGTCATCAATATTTAACGACAAAAATATAGAATCAAATTATATGACATTTTTTGTAGGATTTAAATGTTTTGTTTAAAGTTACGACAATGGGTATGAAACTTATTATAATATTATTTCATGCTTCAACATAAATACATATGTATGTATATAACTATTATTAACTCTATTCTTTTGGAATATATAGTTTTCATCGGATATCAACTTGGTGAAAATTGTCTATAGAGGCAATATCTATAAACAATAAAAATACTGGTCAACAAACATTTTTTGTAGAGGAAATCAAGAATAAAATTTGTATGTTTGTCTAAGAGTAAATGAAACAAAAATAATCTTATTAGTACTTAATTTAAAAAATATTTAAGGTAAGGCATTTGTGTGAGTATAATTGCAGCACAATATTGCTATTGACTCAAATTTAGTTTTATTTTACAATAAATAATGTATAATTAGTATAAATTTAAAATAAATTCAACACACAGTTTCTTTATACATGAAAAAACCTGGAAAAATTACTTGAAAGCTTGAGTATTTTACTAGCTTACAGTAACTTCTGAATAATTATATTAACATTTCTTAAAAAATGATTTTTGATTTGAATACCTTATAAATACTTTCTTATACTAAGAAAAACAAAAGTAGCAAAATTAAATTAAAAATTGGTACACATTGATTTCGAAATCGAATACCTTGACTAACGATATAAAAATGTCTCTAATATTTTAAAAGAAAACTTTTGAAACTTCAACTATTGATTGTGTACGTTCCGATATTTTTTAGATGACAGTTTCTTAAACAAAATGAATTGGGACGCTTGATTTTTTCGTTGCGAAACAAAGTCACAGCTAAAATCCGTTTAGCGAGATCCCGGTTTTGTCTAATCAACTGAGTTCTTCATTGAATGGACGTGAACTGCGTTGGTATTGGCAAGAAATGCCTACTAAAAATGTTGATGTTAACTTACTTAATGTATCGCTTATTTCAGTCCCAAAAGCTCGCCTTTGTCGAATTCATGATAAAATATTTTGTTTATGGAACATTCAGATCATCCTAGTTTCAGTTTTAGTTCTGTGGATGCTGCTGATGTTTTTGAAAGTCTGCTCTCTATGAAGTCAACATTAACCCTTAACTTTCCGATCAGATTTTTCCAATTTTGCTGCCATATATTACATATGCATGTAATTCTATTTTGATGTCTGGAGTTTTTCCAGAACTTTGGAAGACAGTAAAAATCATACTACTTCCTAAAAATGCTAAATTAACTGAATGAAACTATATCAATTCTACCCTATATGTCTAAAGTCTTTGAGACAAGGGCGGATCCAGACTTTTCATCAGGGGGGGGGGGGTGTTGTCACACACTTAGATGAGTTTTTACCCACAGCTTAAAAATGTATTTCAATGTTTTGTAAAGGAGGCTAACAAAATTTAAATAACATAATGTGTACGAGTATATTAACGTAACCTTTACACATTTCAATTGCTAAAATGACAACTTTAGTTATCAAATTAAAAAATGTTGACCCCTTTCTGATATATCGAGTTTTGTAAACAAAATTAATATTTTTCTAAAAATCAAAAAAAAAATACATTTTTGATCATAAAAAATCATCATCAATTTGATCATTTGATCATCAAAAAGAGCTTGCACAGAAAAAAAAGATTATTGAAATCGGTCCATTAGTTCTTGAGAAAACTTAAAAACAAAATAAAGGTTTTTTAGGGGTACTCTTCTTGAGAAATACCAAAATATGTTTTTCTTGTAGAAAGAAGCCAAATTAAGAACACAAAATTTAGAGAAAGTTTTAGAAAAATCACATGATTTAAATAAAAAATTTGTATGGGGACTACTGTTATTTTATCGTATTAATAAAATGAAAAAAACGCCTTACGCTAATGGGCTAAAAACCTTAATTTCAATCAACACAATTGTTCGGACTGCAGGAGCCAGGAAAGACACACAGACGGATGGAATCGGGGTACCCACTTTTTCGACTTCTCTATCGTCGTAATGTCATATTTGATTAAAAGCTCTAGTTCGAAATTGTTTACTAATGCATAACTTAGTAAAAACCACTTCAATGTTTACTATTTATGTGTTTTAAAAAAAATTAACAATAAAATTGAAGGCTAGTTTAAGGAATTTAAAGGCAATTTAATATAAAATTGATGATCTCTAATTCAAGGTTTCTTCTTAAAAACCTTAATATTTGCTCTTTTTTTTGTTTTCGATAGAAAACCACTTTTTGGTGAATGTCGTTAAATAACTAATAAATCTATAGATGAAATCTTTACTTATACAACTTAACTGTATAAGCTTCATGGCTCATATGCCCCCCCCCCTGAATCGTCAGTTGGTCAAAAAATGACCCCTACGACCCCCCCTGGATCCACCATTGCTTTGAGAGAATTTTGCAGATACAAATCGACGCTTATCTTACAGCAAACTTTTTGCTCAATCCAAAACAAGCTGGCTTTCGAAAAAAGCACAACTCTACACAGCACTCCTTTGTGTGACTTAAGAAATAAGACAAGCGCTAGATAAGGAAGATGTAACTTTCTTAATCTTGTTTGATTTTTCTAAGGCTTTTGACACTGTCAACCATATCATTCTGTGTAAAAAAAACTTAGGCAGCTGTTTAATTTTTCTGTAAGCTCCGCTAAGCTTGTTAATTCTTATTTGGCTAACAGAAAACAAGCAGTTCAATTTGGTGACTGTCTGTCCAGTTTTGTACCAACATCCTCAAGGGTCGATATTTGGTTCTCTATACTATTCTGTATCAATAAACTTCCAAGTTTGATCAAAATCTGTTCCCGTAATCTGTATGCCGACGAATTCCTTTACTTCCGTTGTCCTCTCAGACTTGTTGAGCATGGCGCCTCTAATATCAATCAATTTCAAATAGGTCTTACTTAAATAATCTTTTCCTGATCCCTAAAAAATCAAAATGCGTAGTGATTTCTAAAAAGATTCTTGATCTATCTTACTTTCCCTCAATTTTGTTAAGTAACGCCCCCACTGAATAAGTAGAAACTGCACGAAACTTTAACTTTAACCGCCCTCTAACATAAAACTAACTAGGGCCTAGTGACTTACAATTCTCAACCATTCCTGTGTGCGAATGATGTTATTAGAGATGGAGGGGGCCTACAGTTGTAAGCCGAATCCAAACGGATGTCAATTCCTTGCAAGAGGCAGTACCCATGAAAAATAAAACTTTAGAAGGCACAGGCAGGGATTGGACCCAAGAACTTTGACATGGCAGTCCTACGCACTAACCATCACACCACGGGCACTACTCTCTCTAACATAATACAACCATATCAATAGAATTATGGAAAACAGTTTCTAAAACCCTACGTACTTTATGGGTAACCAAGCATTTTACACCAGTAAACACACGCATGTTGCTTGCCAAAACTTTGTTAAAATCATGCTTAATATATGGTTGTGAATTATATCGCAATTGTAGTTACGATAGTAAACTTAAACTTAATGTTGCTTTTAATAATATTGTTCGCTATGTTTTTGCCCTACGAAGATTGATTTTAAAACATATATTTCTTAGGTTTTAAGCTGGAGAAAGTAGAAAGGAATATGAAAGAATATTTGTATATATTTATAAACTATATAAAAATAAAGTTTTAAACCTCTTTCCTCGTGGTTGCATCAAGAACTCCCAAACACTCATAAATATCCTGTGCCTGGTGGCATCCCATTAGTTGAACTGAAGCTTTTTCATATCCTATACCTTTCCTTCTGCTGGTTCCTTTAGACTGCTCTAAATTTTCCTTAACGGACACACATGCATTTCTTTTCCATTGCGGCCTTATATCAAAAATTCAAACAACTGTAAAAGGATTACTAACCAACTCCTTAAATATCCATAAACATTCAAAATATTGTGTGCATGTAAATGTATGTACATATATGCCAAACATTGAAGTTCTTGCACAGCATCTGCCTGTATATTGCTTGCAAGAACAGAAACATCATTTCCAAAACTCCAGAGACATTATATTCATACATATGTATGTATAATCATCACGACTGTACAATTGTTCTTATGTAAAACTATATGAAAACGGCTTCAAGTAGTCGCAACTTTTCTACTTCTTTTACGTTTAGTACTCTGTTTTATTTACAACATTGTGCCCAATGTGCTGCTGGCTCTAATAAAAGGGTTTACTTACCCAAGTAACAAGTTAGAATGTAAAAACCAATGCCAATGTGCTTTATTTGAGTTTCCTTCCATTTAAATGTACGCGCTTAGCGCTGTTGATGGCTTCAGGCGCCATAAATCGCATCCTTTTTCTACCAAAAAAAAAAACACTGGGTAGTTGTAAATAATACTGATTTTGAAAAGAATTTCTCCAATTGTGTTCTTGGTAAACAACGAAAACAAAAGTCGAAGTAGCAACAAATTAGATAGCTAAGTATCCCGAAAATTTTGGCTTACCTTGAGATTTGCTTTTGCTATTGTTTCACTGGTCGACATAATTATGTTTTTTTCAAGTTTTTTATATGATTTAAATGTCATTCATTCGAATCTCGCCTTTAAGTGTTTCTACGAGTATTATATCAGGTTTTTAAAATATGCCCCCTTAAAAATGGTAAAAACAACGCAAAACAGTGTTTTTTTAAAGTTTAAGTTTCGAAAACTCAAAATATCTCTTTATAAATTGTATGATGATTTTGAAAAGTATAAATCTTTCTTTTTTAGATACAATTTAAAGAATATTGTATTATTTTCTTCTTCTTTCTGGATATTCCATTAATTATGAGTCTTTATTTGATTCTATATGAAGTTTCGAGAAAAACTTCAAAAACTCATTAGAAAACTGCAATTTTAAGGGCAGTAATGTGTTTATCGACTGTTTTTTCCCATGCGATTACAGCACGAACCTTTCCGGCTAGCTTTGGTTTGATACCCGAACGCAAATATTGATTGACATGCGTAGCTTAGCCTTACATCCATCTTCATTGCATCAACTTTAGTCTTATAACTTGTTTGAATACCTCCATTCTTTATCACCAGATTTAGACAAATCAACAAAATTTTGGAAACAAAAAACATCTTGAACCGTGGCTTTATTTTAACATACACAGACAATTTATACCTCGTTAAATCTTGAAAAACCTAATAATATTCGAAAGTTTTCCAAACGGAGCATGAGTGTATAGCAAGTTATTCAATGGTGAAATCAAATAACCAATCTGCCTGTTGGCACCATTATTTCCTCAACCCGTCACTCCTGGTTCTTTAAATGGGTGGGAACAGGTTAATTTAAATAAATTTTCGCACATATAAACATTTTTGTTAGAAATTAAAACTGATATGAAGGGGTAAAGGGGGTAAAGGGGGTAAACTACCGGGTATGTGTTTGAATAAATCAAACAACATGGCAATGCTCGTGTATTATGCAGACTGTTTCTTTATGTTCGAGAATGTGCGGTTCTAGTAAGTATTCTTCTTGGCGTAGGTATTTTCTATATGTGTATATATGTAACATACACTCGCAACCATAATGTCCTTTTGGTTTCAAGGAAATGCGCAATTTGAAGTTGGGAATATACTTTTGGAGGGAAATGTTTGAATGGTTAATGCCTTTTCTGTTATGGAATTTCGTTTGTTTTACTTTGTTTTTTTTTTTGTCAACTTTTTCATTATATGTATTTGTCTTATTCTCCTTTTCTTTTTATACGTACGGTACATATACATACACATATTTTTAGTCCTTTTAGATTTTCAACTTTTATACAGAAGGAGTGGTTCGAAAGTCTAAACGATGTGTTATGTGCGTGTGGCAGTGGCATGGCTTTATGCAATCTAATATTACAAGCCATCTCTAAGTTAGTTAATTGAGAAAGAAATTACTTTTTGAAAGTTTGAAGTTTCACATGAAGATTATGTTCGCAAATTTATTACGTTTGCTGTCGTAAATCAAATTGGATCTCTGACAGTGGAGATATATTTATAAAAGGAACGTATTTAAATAGCTCTTTAACACAAAACAGAAGAAATTAATGTACATACATTTGAAACAATGTAAATCTTAATAGTATCTATATTGGAATGCATTTATCCTAGAAAACAGAAAGTGGAGTTAAACAAGATTTTTAGGTACATAGATAAGTTCAGGATTTAAGATAAAAATTTAAGCGCAAAATTTTAAACAACATTTTACTAGTTACCGATTTGGTAAATATTAAGCAATGTACTAGGGGAGTGAAAAATTTTAATCCTTTCATTTCGTTTTGCTAATTAATAAATTGCTAATTGCATTTTATTCAAAAACGGGCATCCAAACATGTCTCAAAAATGACAGTTTGTGAAAATAAACAAACCAAGTACACTTAAAAGGATCATTTATCAACTGTTGACTGCACCATTCCATCCACTGCTCTTAAAAGAAGAATTGAACAGATGTTTTATGGATTTAGAAAATTGCTTAAGGTCAAAGTACCCATCCCGTGATTTTAACTTTAGCAAATTGTTACGAGATAGTAAGATGTTAAATTCGTTCAAAATAAGGTAGATCATGTTTTAAGTAAATTATTAAGAATGGCTTTAACATTTTACTAAATCGTTTAAAATGTTGCGCCATTATATTTAAGGAAACTTTTTATTCTTTACAAATATCTGTACACCCTACGGATACGTACGTTTAATTGATGATAGACCTCTCTAATTTATATTGAATATGTAGTAAAAAAGCATAGGTACCTATACTAATTTTACTTAGACACAAGCAAATACTGATACGCATCTGGTATTGATAATTCTTAAAAATTGTTAAAATGATTTCATCAACAAAATAAGTAGTCCTACCTTTTTACAACAGCCTTTTTCGAATAATAATACATAAGCGTTGGATTAGGATGTATATGATTTCAGCTGGAGTTCCGCAGATTACTTACTGTGCTTCAGAACTCCTGATTATTTTTAGGGAACTAAAACTGAGCTTGGAAAAAAACTATTTCATGTTGGTCAGTGATTTGAACACATGACATGGAGATTGGGGAAATCAATACAGTCATCAAAGACGTAATTATCTGCTGTAATGCAGATTCCAAACGAACACGGCTCCCGGAAATTACGCCATAGGAAATTACGCCAAAAACTGTTTTGGAAAAAAGCCCAAAAAATTTTGGCGTAAAAAAATAGGAAAAAGCGCCCAAAAACAAAAAGGAAAATACGCCAAAAAGTGTGGAAATTACGCCAAACTTTTGGAAAAAGAGCCAAAATACTAAAATGGAAAAAACGCCAAAAAAATAAGAACTTTTTGGTGTAATTTCCAAATTAGATTTGGAAATTAAGCCTTAAAAAAATAAACAGAGCTTTTTCTGGCTTAATTTCCAAAATTAATTTGTTGATATTGGCGCCTGCCTGGCGACTTTACATACCCTAAGCGGAGCAACGGAGTTGCGTGAGCGGGTGTGAACCCCGAAAAGTGGAGTTTAAATCCTGAGATCCCGCGAAGCGGGCCACCCACAGGTGCTTTTATTCAAAAAAGCTGTTGATATTGGCGCCTGCCTGGCGACTTTACATACCCTAAGCGGAGCAACGGAGTTGCGTGAGCGGGTGTGACCCCGAAAAAGGGAGTTAAAATCCTGAGATCCCGCGAAGCGGGCCACCCACAGGTGCTTTTATTCAAAAAAGCTGTTGATATTGGCGCCTGCCTGGCGACTTTACATACCCTAAGCGGAGCAACGGAGTTGCGTGAGCGGGTGTGACCCCGAAAAAGGGAGTTAAAATCCTGAGAACCCGCGAAGCGGGCCACCCACAGGTACTTTTATTCAAAAAAGCTGTTGATATTGGCGCCTGCCTGGCGAATTTACATACCCTAAGCGGAGCAACGGAGTTGCGTGAGCGGGTGTGAACCCCGAAAAGTGGAGTTTAAATCCTGAGATCCCGCGAAGCGGGCCACCCACAGGTGCTTTTATTGAAAGAAGTTGTATGTAAAGTCGTCAGGCAGGCGCCTATATCAACACTTCTTTCAATAAAAGCACCTGTGGGTGGCCCGCTTCGCGGGATCTCAGGATTTAAACTCCACTTTTCGGGGTTCACACCCGCTCACGCAACTCCGTTGCTCCGCTTAGGGTATGTAAATTCGCCAGGCAGGCGCCAATATCAACAGCTTTTTTGAATAAAAGTACCTGTGGGTGGCCCGCTTCGTGGGTTCTCAGGATTTTAACTCCCTTTTTCGGGGTCACACCCGCTCACGCAACTCCGTTGCTCCGCTTAGGGTATGTAAAGTCGCCAGGCAGGCGCCAATATCAACAGCTTTTTTGAATAAAAGCACCTGTGGGTGGCCCGCTTCGCGGGATCTCAGGATTTTAACTCCCTTTTTCGGGGTCACACCCGCAAAAAGTTTATTTTTTGGCGTTTTTTCCTTTTTTGTTTGGAAAAAAAGTCCAAAAGCAAATTTTTGGCGTTTTTTCCAAACAAAATTTTTTTGGCCTTTTTTCATTATTCTAAAAGGAAAAAACGCCAAGAAATTTTCGGAAAAAATAGCAAAAAAATCCGGAATTTACACCAAACTCTTTGGATTCTTTTTCCTAGGAAAAAAAGCCAAAAAATTGTATGGAGAATTTTTGGCGTTTTTTCCATTTTATTTTTTTGGCGTAATTTCCTATGGCGTAATTTCCGGGAGCCACGAACACGGGGAATTGGAAGAATTCGTTGCAACGCACTCTTACGACTTAGCGTAAGAACTTCGTTAGAGTGACATAGCACCACCAAACAACAGAAACCTGACAATTACAGAAATTGACCAACATTTACAACAGATGGACGAAACAATAAAACTAACAATGGAACTTATAATACTTAAGTACAAAGAATGGGACCAAATGGACGTCTGCAGAAACGCGAATAAAGACGCAATACATAGACACAAGAGTGGCTTACAGACAAGTCTCAAAATTGTGTACAGACGATTCACAGACCCACACGACTTGGAGATTATGACACTGAAGTCATAAAATCAACAAGATATTCAAGAGAAAGAATGATAATGAACTTCCGTGTCTGCAACTCTAAAGAACTGAAGAGAACAGAACAGAGACGTACTAATGACAGCGGAATAATTTGTGTTTGGGTGTCCGTATAGGCCAGTAAGTTAGTTGTAAGTTATGGTTAACTACTATTGTTTTATGAATTTTTGTCTAACTTTAAGACAGTTTTAAGAATGAATTAATAAAAACGAACTTAAACAAAAAAAGGGATGGACTGTCATGCTGCAGGTCTTGGGTTCAACCCCTGGCTGTGTCACCCAAAGTTTTTCTTTTACGGGTAGGTACTGCCTCTTGCGAGGAATCGACAAATCCTCCAAGAGTAATTCTTTTTTTTAGAAAGTGCTTTCTCAAAGTAGCCGTTTGGATTCGGCTTAAAATTGTTTGTCCCCTCCATCCTTGACAATATTACTCGCATACAGTAATAGTTGAGAGTTGTAAGGCCTTAGTTCTCAACGGACTGTTGCGCCAAATAGTTTATTTTATTTTGTATACATAATCCAATATTAAATGGATGTCTTTTCACAATTTCCATACATTTTGAATTGTTAAAAACATGATTTTGTAAGTGTCAATTCCATTTTACGAAAAAGGCTTGTTACAAACATTATTCCCACAATAAAACAAATTATACAATAGATAATTGATCATAGATAATTGTTTTTATTAATGTGTTGGTTGAACCTTTTCCTTACAGAACGTTTGATTTCTTATTCAAATCAATTAGCAAGGAAATACAACCTAGATCCACAAAAAGATGATTTTATATGCGAACTAAAGGATCCTTAGGAAAGATAAGAGTGAAGGATTAAAATCAAACCATTCTATAACAAAAAAAAAAAAAACACACACACACACAAACACCCATTAACTTAAATAAACCCAAAACTCTCATAAGGGATTAAATAATTTCTTTCACTTAACCCCTTTTGACCAAAAATCCATTATTCATTGAAAACTCAAAGCGCCGGGATCTAACAAATAAAGATTCCTTCATCCTTCGTCATTTTATTTTGTAAAGGATGAAGGCACATTTCCACTATATGCGTTACCTACCTATAACTTGCTTTGCTCGTTTTCGTCTTCGTCGTCTTTATCGTGCTGAGAATTCAGTTATGAACCCATCTTTTTCGAATGGACATTCTTCAATAAATATCTCCAAATCAGAGCTTTAGTCCCTAAAACTTTTCCTTTCACAATTCATTAATCTTCCCAAAGTGAACTATGTACCAAATTGAGTTTGATTCTTTCGAGCAACCGACCGACCGACTTATCCGAACCAAACCGACCAACAAACCAACCAACCATCAAGATGCCCGCCCGGCAGCTTTAGTCCTTCATTTCTTTAGTTATCCTTCTTTGGTGGTAAGCTGCGAGGGATATTTGGAATATCATTGCAAATATTTTCGATGGGGCCCGAGTTTGATTTGAACTTTGGATGGGTTTGCTATTCTGATGGATGCAAAATCCCAGTTCCCCAGCGTAATTTAAAGTGATTTAGGTATACAAAGCAATTATAATAATCTAAAATATTCTTGCGTCACTCAAGCAATTATTACATAGATATTTCTCCATTCAACCCTCAACATATAGACTGCTAGACCAACAAACTTATATAGCTTAGATGCAGCTGCACATAAAATGGCCAAAATAGCATTAAACTTATTTGAAAGGGCATAGAACTAACTTTGTAAAACATAGTTAACACCTCTGAGCCCTGTGGGAATCTGATAAATTAGAGTGATAGTTTAACGAAGTATTAAATAAAGTTTTTTCTTTTTTTGTTTTAATACATTCTAGGGAAAAAAGTTTTTTTTGGGCTTATTCTTCTCTTTTCTTGATGTTGAAATAGGAGCATTTTGAGAAAACTTTTGCACAATGGTGATGGATACTGACAGGTCACTGACGTATAAACGCAATTTATGTAGCTTACAGTTCTTAAATACATATATTGTGGATCGTTATGGGATTTAAGGAAAAATTAGAAAGTTATAGCATCTATTTTTAGTTATAAATGTTAAGATATTATTTAATAAAATAGGTAATTTTCATAATCTAAACCAGGTTGGGAAAAACATGAACTTTATTAGGTTAAATACCATAAAGTAAACAAAACTAAAAGAGCATGGGATGTGACCCACACTGATCACTTCAAATTACGATTGTCAATTTGTAATTTTTGGAGTTAATTCCTTTTTTGTTCTCCTAACACTTGAGTCGAAAACCATTTTCTAAAAAATGTATTAAAAATTACCAACAATATTTTGCATATAATGAAATAGTTTAATTTTAAAATCCAAACCAAATTAAGTCGAAAACCAATTTTTACCAATTTAAGTAGCATTTTTTGAAAATTTTTATTTATTTTATAAAGAAATACAGATTGGATTTTTCTAAGAACAATATCTTACGTTAACAACAAAATTTAGCACAGAATGAAATCATTTTGAAGACAATACCTTCATTTATTCACGAAATATCGAGAATCAAACAAACATTTTTAACAATTTTGTGTAAGATGGTAATTTTTATGAAACAACCGACTGTTGTATTTTTATACAAATTTTACTGAATATCGAAAACTATCTTAATATATAAAAATCCAGTGTCATATGTATGTTTCCATTGAACTCTTCACCAAGTCAACCGATTTCGATGAAAGTTGGCATTTTATGTGTAATTTGGTCTAACTTGAGATATAGGATAGTTCATATTATTTCGATTAATGGTTTTAATAATTTATAATTAACAATAAACTGATTGTCAATGTTGATGTTTGTTATTAATCGTAAGTTTCATAAGTCTCGAACAGATGACGCCTTAAATCAGATTTTTTACAGAACTGTCGGACCATCTTTTTTCATTAGAAAGCTACATTATCACTAAGTAACATAGGCTATATTTAATACTAGATTAATATATATATAAACTTTATAAATTCCTATTAAAACCAACCGAAGGTGTACAAAAATTAGCCATAAAATGTCTTTCATCGCATACGCTGCGAAGAGTATTAATGATTCGACAAAAAAATGTTTTCTAATTAAGTGATTCATGGTCGTTTTAATTAGCATGCTTATAATTTAAATATCTGTACCTATTTATGTCTACCCGTGTGAAGCCAGGACGGTCCGCTAGTATTTTCTATAAGTTGAAATTAATTCGAAGCCAATATCTTAGACTTTTGAAAAGATATTTGAGATAGATATTATTTGAGGCGAAAATCAATTCAACCAACTTTTAGTAATGTTTTTTTTAAGTATTTATTTTTTGAAAAAACACTGACCATTCAATTTTTATCAACTTTTTACCAGATGTCGAAAACGTTATTCATCGTTGGGTAAAATTCTTTTGAAGATAAAAAAATGTTTGTTCGTAAAATATATGAGGTGACATACATATATGTATTTTTTTCAGTTTTTTTGAAACTTTATTTGATTTTTTTTCAAAATTTTATCAGTTTGGTATCACGTTAAATAAATAATAAAAAATGTAATTCAAGTCTCTGGTGTTATTGGTTATTGGTGAGATATTTTGGGTTAGCCAAGAAAACCACCCTTTCAATTTGTGTGAGAATCCTTTCTGTATTTTACTGCATCATACATATATTTGAAGTCGATATCTCTACTGGTTCTTGAGATATGGATGACGAAAAAATCTATCAGAACGAACGTCCGTACGTTCACACACATGCACTGATATCTCTCTACAAAATTTGTTTATAAACTCTAGGGACCTTGAAACGTCGAGAAATGTCAACATTTTCAATTCGACTTCCTATGGGAAGTTAATGATATAAAATAAGAACTTTTTAACACGCAACGGAAGTAGACATCCAAATCTGTAAAGTTAACAGTTTTATTTGTTTGAAATTTGACACGTTTTTCGCCTCATAAAAAAAAAACTTGTTGATATTATTTAAAATACATAACTATTTTGTATGACTTCATAACATGAAAAATAGAATTTAAATGAAGTTCGAAATTGGTGTACAAAAAACACCCACTACATTTTTTTGAATATCCTTTCTGTTATTACATAAACATTTCATTTGTAGTCGATGTTTATTCTAGTCCTTGGGATATGGTTGATGAAAAAAGACCCGATCCTACGGACTTCCATCTCTATAAGAATTATATAAAAATTCAGGATTTGACAAATCAAACCAATTACAACAGCTTTCTACAAAAAAATCAAAAAGAAGCTGGGATGCGATCCGCACTTATAACTTTCTATCATGTCTGTCAATTTGTTTTGCTTAAAAGGTTTAAAGGTTTACTTGTTTTGTTAAAAAAGTTGTCAGTTGAATTATTCTAAAAAGTTTAAAAATTACCAACAATATTTTGCACATGATGAAATAGTTTGATTTCGAAATTCATTTTTGTTAACGAGATTTTTAGTCGAAAACTAGTTTTTACCAATTTAAGTAACATTTCTTAAAAGTTTTTTTCTTATATTTAAATTGGATGTATAAAATTAATTTGAAGTCGATCTCTTCTATTATTCACGAGATATCGAGAACCGAACAAATTGTACCAACTGTGCGTACAATTTTTTGTAGATTTTATTTTTTTTATAAGAAAACAAACTGATGGATTTTTATAAAAAAACTAGCTGACCCGACACACGTTGTTTTGTCATATAAATAATTTCTAGAGAATATTTTGCTAGAAATAAATAACTCATTGTTTAAGGATGTAAGGACTTGGTATATATGTTAGTGGGAGAGATATAGAGCACTGTAAACGGTGACAAACTTAGATTAAAATAACAAATCACCAAGTAATGGGTATAATAGGGATTCGCGGTAATAATATATTTTCACCTCGGAATTTGCCATTTAGAATTATAGCTTCGATAACAATTTGCATCAATTTTTTAATAACTAATCGCGTGCCGTTGCACAACCATGATGGGTTCAATTTACGAAACAAAATTATAGGAGATCCAGCCTTAAGTTGTAAATTATGCGGTGGAATGCCTGGTAAATCTTCGCTTTCACCGCTTCGGAAACATCACAAACCGTATCAAAAGATTTGTATGTCACCAAGCCTCCTGATACCAAATGTTGTATCTTTTGATTCGTTGACATCCGCATTTTTTGCTGCTGAAATTGCGCTTTCTGCCAGCCTCATGATTTGTATATTGTCTGCGTACATCGAGAAATACCTGGTCAACGAGAGCATCTTGTGAATCAATAATCACGAAGAATTAATTTATACATCCAGTTTCATCTGTAGTAACTTTTCCGTCGCCAATATCTAACAGTTGTTTTGAGAATGTTTCAGCGGATGGATCTTGCAAGCATTTGAACATGTATATTTACTTCCAGTTGTACTTTGTCAACATTACGCCACAGTGGCGATGATTTTAAGCACGCGTTGATCTCATCAGCGTACGTTGAACGCGGAATATCGGGAAGTGTTTGTCTGAAATCACCTGATAGGAGTAACAGAGCGCCACGCCGCGGCGCCGCCGTCAAAGTCTGTCGTTGTTTTTTTATATCTTTCAATGTCCTGTTCAACGCCTCAAGCAAATGTTTGTGTGCCATAGTGCATTCTTCCCAGATGATAATTTAACACTGTTTCAGGACTCTGAATGATTGTTTTTTGTATTGTACCCAGACGCGGTGGGTTATTTTGAATATTTAGTGGCAGTTTAAATACTGAATGAGCTGTTCTGGGTCCATCCAATAAAGTTGCCGCAATCTCAGAAGATGCAACAACCAATGCGATACTATTATTTGATCGTATTTTATCAAGAATTAGCGAAATAAGGAATATTTTGCCAGTTCCACCTAGTGCATCCAAAAATAAGAATCCACCTTGTCCTACCGAAACTGCAAGCATGATGTGGTCATGAATGGTTCTTTGTTTTTCAATAATTAATGGGACATTGCGAGCGAAAATCGCTGCCATTTCTACAGTATTGTATTGTAGTTCACGATTAAATTCAGTATCTATTAAATAAGATGTATTTCGATTTGGTGAATGCATACCGAAATTTAGCAATGATAATGCAAAGATCCTCAATATCAATCAATGCTTCATAGTACACTTCATAGCGTCACTAAACACTATAGTCAGATCGTTGCACCGTGTACGATGTTGATGCATTTAAACCATAAAACACTTAGGAAAATAAAAAATAGATGAAAACCTATTCTCAGATCCACCGAATGTATATGCAAAATTTCATTGAAATTGGTTAAGCCGTTTCGGAGGAGCATGGCAACTAACACTGTGACAGGAATATTTTATATATTAGATGTACTGAATTTCGAAAATAATATGTATTTTCTGTGAGATAAAAACAATTTGAAGCCAATATTTTTAATTTTTAAAAAGATATTTGAGTCGAAAATACATTTTTACAATGTTTTAGTAATGTTTGTTTTAGGTTTTTTATTTTTTGTAAAAAAAAACAGTCAGTTCGATTTTGCTCAAAATTTTAGTGAAATTTAAAAAACAATATTTACACAGAAATTAATTGAAACCAATATCTCAAATTTTTGAAAAGATATTTGAGTCGAAAATCAATTTTTACCAACTTTGTGTAATGTTTTTTTTTTAGGTTTTTATTTTTTATGAAAAAAACTGTCAATTCGATTTTTCCCAAAATCTTACGAGATGTCCAACTAATTTTATCTTATAAGAAATAGTGTTTCAACATTCGGAAAAATTTTAAGAAAAGTCGAATTGACAGTTTTTTAACGAAAAATAAAAACCTAAAAAAATTAATAAAAGTTGGTAAAAATTGATTTTCGACTCAAATATCTTTTTAAAACTTAGAGATATTGGCTTTAAACTTATTTTATCTATTAAAAAATATTGATGTCAACATTCAATAACATTTTGAGAAAAATCGAATCCACAGTTTTTTTTACAAAAAATAAAAACCTAAAAAAAATTAATAAAATAAATAAAAAATAATTTCGGCTCACATATCTATTCAAAAATTAAAAATGTTGACTTCAAAATTATTTTATCTTACAGAAAATAATGTTTTCGACATTCAGTAAATTTTTTATAAAAATCCAACAGTCCGTTTTTTCATAAAAAAAATAAAATCTACAAAAAAATTTACACAAATTTGGTAAAAATTGATGTTCGGTTCTCGACATCTAGTGGACAATAGAAGATATTGACTTCAAATTAATTTCATTCATCCAATTTGTATTTGTTTATATAAGATATACAAATTTTTAAGAAATGCTACTAAAATTGGTAAAAATTGGTTTTCGACTAAAAATCTCGTTAACAAAAATAGATTTCGAAATCAAACTATTTCATTATATGCAAAATATTGTTGGTAATTTTAAAATTTTTAAGAATAATTCAACTGACAAATTTTTTTTAAAAACACGAAAACCCACAAACTTTTAAGGAAAACAAATCGACAGACGGGATGGGAAGTTATCAGTGTGGGTCGCATCCCAGTCTCTTTTTTGATTTTACATTTTTACTTAAACTTGTAAAATTTAAAAAATAAGATTTAAGTTTTAATTTAACAAACTACTTGCGATTAATTTACTCATTTGATTTCGTGTGAATATTATAAATAAAATAAACAAAAATATTTATTTTTGTTTTTAAAAAAAAATTAATCAATGCAAAACAAAACATTTCCCACAATTGCAATTATAGATATTTAGCTGTTGGTGCAAACATAATTATATATTATTTTTAGTAAAGCTTAATAGTAATTGAATATGTCACAAAAAATTGGCCTACAAAAATAAAGAGTTGGAAAGACCTAAACGACACGCGGGCGTCAACAGCAATATTGTACATTGTTACATGACACTTAATTATTGTACCTACAAGCCTAATTATAGACTTTTATTGCACGAACGCTCCACTCAAGGGCTTAATATTAAATATTATTCTGATTTTCAAGTTTGTTGCTTTGGGGTTTCATAATTTCGGACTTTTTGTATAAGTGGCATATTCAATAATTTACAACACCCGGTTTCTATTGAAGAAAACTAATTTGATTAATGGAATTCAGCATAATTACCAAAAAACGGATATACATTGGTCTTTGTGTTTATAGCTTCAAAAATTCTGGTGCTGCCGTAGGTTGCTGCCTGCCTGGGTTTGGTAAAGTTAATTTCAAGGCTGCAACTAATTTAGTTTTTACTTTTTTCTGTTTTTGCTTTTTAGATACAAACAAAAGAACCAAGTCCAGTAAGATTGTTCAATTTTATCCGGTGACAGGTCATCATTTAAGTTAATGCGAACTGCCTCTTGGACAACATTTTTGATGAATGAACAATTAGGTTTTAGTCCACCAAATAAAAAAAGTAAAAGAGTGATGGTGAATGAGGCGTATACGTATGTATATGCAGTAGCAGTATTCGCGCGGTAGGAACTCGTAAAGAAATATTATGAATAAAACAAACTTTGCTTGAACTTAAAGGATAGCAAGTGAGTTGTAAAAAGTTTGATTGATTAAATTCTTAACCGCAAGGCTATAAATACATAGATGAATCTTTTGTTAGTTCTTATGAAAGCTTTTTGAGAGTAATGAGGTCTTTCCGTTAGTTTTGTTTCTTTAATGGATATCGATATTTTTTTATTTTTATCCTAATATTATTAGGGAGGTGAAAATTTATTTTTACTTGTCTACAAGGTCTTGGGTCCTCAACGTTAGTGTGGTAGTGTTTAAACTTATTTCTGTTGTTGTTTCTGTTGATGTTTGGAATACATTATTTCGCAGGCTTACAACCAACAATGATCAACTCTTAGAATTTGTATTTCGTATTATTGATTGAAAATTTTAGGTACATAAAACAAAAAATCGAGACAAATCTTGAATAACACAAATCTCGAAAAAGATGTTTTTAATATAGAATACAAAAACTCATAAGCCCGAAAATCTCTAATAAAGAAAAATCATTCGAGATTTAATTTTAACCTTTTTTTAAAGAGTTTAACTCCAACAAAACACAGCGTTATATTCACCATTGTTTCAAAATTTAAAATATTTATTTCAGTTTTTTTTTCAACGCCTTTGTATGGCCAGATTTTTATTTCAAGACTTTTTTTTGCAATCTAGACTTCTTATTTTTAGATTATGGTTTTCAAAATTTCTGGGTGAACTCATTTTGTCACCACTTGCAAGTTAGTTTTTGGTGTAAATTCGTTGTGAAAAAAAAAATTAGTTCAACGATTTAAAAAAGAGTCATATGTAGTGTTAGGTTGATATTAAGTTAGCAATACACTTATGCTTTTGGGAAAACTAAGTATGCAATTAGTTGAAAATTATATGTTTTCAATAAGTTGTGGAACGAAAAAAATTTGTTTACTTTGATTTTTTTTAAAGTGGGTATGTAGTGCTAACTTGACACCGTAAGTCCAGGCATAAAACAAGGATATTTGATAATGTAATGGTGAAATTAATTGTAGCTTTTTTGTTTAAAATTAGTTGTAGATAGAAAAATTGCATCATTATACAATTTCGAATATGCTTATTTTTAATGCCTGGTTCACTTTGTCAAGTAGGCACTACATACTCCCTTTAAAAAAAAAATCAAAGTAAAAGAAATTTTTGGAGTTTTTTGTTTACCCACTACTCGACACATTACATTCAACAGCGAATTCGGATACTCGGCTATCCGAGATCTTATGAGCTTTTTACACAATGTTTGGAACACCAAAAGGAAGGTTTAATCGAGATTTTAGCTTGATCTCCCATTTCGGGATGAAGCTCTTATTTTACTTGACTTTTCATTGGCAAATATCGTATTGAATGATTTTAAGTTGCGGTATAGTAGTATTTTTATAAGTATTACTTACCTTAAATAATGTTTACCTTGTGCTGTGCATCTAGTGAGTATGCCATGATCTGAAAGTGTACAAAGTGAATGTATTAAAAAAGTTTGTTGTGGTTTAAATTATTATAAATATTCGATTATGACAGGTTCTTCATCACTAAAGAGTGTATGTTCATTTTTTTTTAAGATTGACTATCAACTCATGGCAATTCCATAATACTCTTTATTTTCTAGTCTATCACTCAGTTTGGTTTTTAAAATTTAATCAAGAATTAAGGATCGCAATGGCAGCTAAAGAATGGTGTATTGTTTTTTTTTAAATTGGTGCACTCTATGTCAAAAGAAGACTCGAAGATAAAAATATGATTTAGCTAATTTTAATTGTGTGTTAATAATCCGTTAGGTATAATTGTTTTGTTTGAAATAAGAAAATGTTTTCGGAAGACGAAGATTTCGAAATATTTGAGGACTCGGCTTTGTGTAGAAAAGTGAAATGTTTTAAGTCCCGAGCAAATTCCTTCGAAGATCTTTATGATGAAGAAATTTACTCTAGGTATAGGTTTGACAACGTCACAGTTCCCTTCTTGGTTAAAAATCTAAACACAAGTTATCAAATTGAAAAGAAACGTTTTAAATGTTTGATTCGATAGTAAATTGTTAAATATTAAGAAAATTGTTACTTTGTAAAATGTTAAGCCCTTAACAATAGATTCTTTAAAATATTGCGCCAATCCTTAAAGTGGAAAAACAAGCCATTGTTTCATATTCAGGAATATAGAATGTAATATATATATGTACATACATGCATACATAAAAAATATAATTACATTTTTATTGACAACAGAGGGATGAACAGAAGAATAGGATAACATGATAAACTCTAAATGCTAGGAAAGTAAAAAACACAATGCCTTCCCACAGATAAAAAGAAAAGAATGTAATGGTAATGCTTAAATTGATTTATCAAATAAAGCTTCTTTAACTTAATACATATATAGGAAATATATATCGACTTAATATAATGCACTAAAATATTCCTAAGAAAATTATTTTAATGGCTCGTTCGTTCATTATCCTTGAGAAATGAGAAGTCATTTTCATCAATGTCTAAACATGAGCTCATAGTAGTATCTGTTCCAACAAGTTAACGTGCCTTAAGGAACTTAGGTATCTAAATAAATTTTACTAATGCCCATTTATTCTGCGCTTAGAATAATTTTTACTTCGTCTATATCTAAACATATCTATGTCTATGTATATTAATATAAAAAGAGTTTTTTCTGTTAACCATACTTTTCTACGTAATTTTTATATATTATGACAAGCTAAAAACTCCTTCACATTTTCATCAGATTGAAAGATAAAGGACTCACTGCAAAAGACAGTAATATATGTATATGTATTTTATTTAAGGAAAGGAAAAAACGTATACCCCTATAACAGCACTTGCATGTCATGACTAAAGTAATAAACTAGTATCTTTAGAGCACTGGCACTAATAGGTTCGTAACTCCTGGTGTGTTATCAAAGCGAAAGTGGTCTAGCGAAATTACTTTTTTATTGTTCTGACCTTTTATAATAAATATTATGTCACGAAGACTCCATTATGTATTAACGTTGGATATATGTGTGTGTGTGTATATGACAATACTTATATAGGAGACGCGTACTTAACAAATGGAAATCTACCACCCCAGTTATATAGTTTTTTATTACAAGAAACCAAATCAAATAGTAATAAACAGGATTCTATCTTTAGATTACTTGTTTTGTTTTTCGTCAATGGTGTCGGTGTTTATTTTTTGTTGTTGTATGTAATCAAACTTTTCTTGATTACAATATAACTTTATGAATACTTAATAATTTAACATTTTTCGGCTAAAATATAACAAAAATACTTTAACAGCAATAAATTAAGGCAATTATATGTAATTGTTGCTTATAGAATAGAAAAGAAAACAAATCTTTTTTAAAAGACTAAGATGTCCTGAATCCTTATCTCGCATTAACAATTTTCTATCACAACGGGTTTTTTAAATATAAAACTTTAAAAATGGTAAAGATAATCAAAACGGGGAGTTAAAGGCTTATCCATCTAAAAACAATTGTATGATGTTTTTGCAAAGTACGAATCTTTGTTTTCTAAGTTTATATCACTCAAGTATCTTACTTAATTTTTTTTTTAATTAGGTGGCGCAACAGTCCGTAGAGAACCAGGGCCTAGTGACTTACAACTCTCAACCATTCCTGTGTGCGAGTACTGTTGTCAGGGATGGAGGGGACCTACAGTTTTATGCCGAATCCGAACGGCTAATTTGAGAAAGCACTTTTTCATGACAAGCATTACTCTTGGAGAATTTGTCAATTCCTCGCAAGAGGCAGTACCCGTTTTTTTTTTTTTTTTTTTAAATTAAGGTGGCACAGGCAGGGATCGAACCCAAGACCTCTCGCATGACAGTCCAACGCACTAACCATCATGCCACGGGTACTACAGTACCATATCTTGCTTACTTAGTTATAATTCTTTATTTTTCGAACATTTTATGAAACATTATGAACATTTTAGCTGAATATCGTAGAAAGGAATTATAGATTTGGAAAACCATCACGAATTTAATCGAAAAAAAGCTTTTTCATCAATTTTGAAAGCTTCCAGAAGCCTAGTACATGTGTTTTTTTTTTCAATTTTAGAAGGTGTGATAGAGCAATTTTGAAGTCAAATTTAAATTAAAGTTATCAAAACCGATTGCAAAAGTGTAATTTGATTGCAAGGAACAGAACCTTGTCCACTAGAATAATTTAATTAGGTTCTCATAATTGGTTATTTTGTCTTTATCGAAAATTTTATTTTAGTTCGTTTTAAAAGTAAACTGTGGGAAATCTAGGAAGGACATTCAATTATTTTACTAAAATCACTTTTACCAACGAAAGTATGTAAATACTTCTTTACACAAGCTCATAAGCCATTAGTAGGAATTGAAGAACTCAACAAACATTCCATAAAATTGAAAAATCAACACTATTTTTTAACTTAATTGGGAAATTTATTAACCATTACGGTTTATGGCCATTTTTAAGTGATTTAAAATTGAGGGGGTATAAAAATGTACTCGGTTAAATTTTAACCATCTTAAGATTTTTGTTTGATTATAAGGATATTGAAGAAATAAAAAAATATTAAATAATGCAACCATGTGATCACTTTACTAAATTTTCATAGTTAATATATAGATTCCCCGAGATTCCATAAAAATAAGTATGTATACTGAATAATCGCTTTTTGGCAAATGCTTCTTTTTTCTTAAGAGCAAACTTAAAAATAAAATTGGGTGCCTATAAGCTTTCATACTTTTATTTTCAATTTTATTACTTTTAATGCCAATTACTTGATAAAGTTCTAAAATCAATTAAGAGCTCGGTCTAATAACTCTTGGTCCGCCTTCAAAATTAGGTTTAAATCTCGGTGTAAATCTCGGTTTAATAAAACCAATATTTTAATACTTTCATAGCACTCGGTATAGTATTTTTTGAAATATATTTATAACATTTTATGAATTAATAATATCAAATGTTTATCGGTTTTGATTTAGGGGTAAGCAATTTTGTCATTAAAATGTGTTTAATTAATAAATTGTCAGTTTAAACTTATTTAAATTTTTGTTTTTCTGCTATGTCTTGTTTCATGTCATTTGGAAGTATTTTTTTTTAATTGTTTTTGTATTGATTGCTATTCATATGTATTGCGTGTTTTAATCATTTTTGAAGTGACTAGACCTTTCGCATTATTGTATTAAACAACACCGGGCGGTTGATATGTCCAATGTGAATGGACCTTAAAGTAGCACAAATAGACAAAGGACCTTATGTGTTCATTGTAACTTCCTTGAAATTGAAGATTGAATGGATAAAAGGAGTCGCATTGGGGATGGGGAAACATAGACATTAAAACTATTTTAATCTGAAAGTTGTTGCTAGCTGGACTTGTTAACGTATTTATTATATTTGCGCATTAAGAAATTTATTAAAACAATATTACCTGATAATTCAATCATTTACGATCAATTTCTTGACGAAGTTCTAAAATTCAATCAAAACTCGATCTAATATGTAATTCTCGGTTTATCTTTGGAACGTCATTTTAAAAATATTTAGAACTCGAACATTTCTTTATATCTAATCATGTCTGTAGAACTCAGTTTAAAATCATTTTTGAGTTCTAAGAATTTTAGATCCCTCTGTAGCTGGCTCTGACCCAAAACCGAGTTTCAATATCCTATACCCACAAATTTGAGGGTCAAATACAACGAACGAAGTTCTATCTTAAGCTTTGAGATCGAAATCAGAGTGCTAACGATTGAGAACTTGCTGAAAAAATAAGCTGTAATATTTTAATAAACCGAGTCAAGAAATTAACCGTTAAATTGTGGATTCTTGTTCTAATATTTTTTCTTAAATTCATTTACTTTTTCCACACTGGATATTAAAACTAAGCTACAATTTAATCTTTATACTCTGATTTTGCCAGGAAATACAAATTATTTAAGAGTGGAATATAAAAATTTGTAGCAAGAGCTTAAATTATCTTGTGCATTTTCCTGTTATGTTTTCCATATCAATTCACCTTTTATCCAAACTAAACAATAAAAGCTTTATATTTATACTGTAGTCCGGCATATAGTTCACATAATGCGTCGGTGGTGTATGGTTTATGATTAAACAACTTATTATGCTAATGAAATGTACAAATATTTTCATAATTTACATACGATTCCAGTGTATACTACACACATAAAAACAAACAAGCCAATGCTATGCATTTCATGAATATTCACATCCACTTCCCCCGTAAATACAAAATCGGAAAACAAAAACCCAAGGTAAACAAACAACATAACGCCGAAAACAACCCAGGTAAATTTCCAAACACAAAAATAAAAACCAAACGAAACAACACATAAATTTAAGGATAGATACATCTACATACATACATTAATATAAACATACAAAAACAAGGATATTAACAACTCCTCGATACAGGATTACATGCGCTGAGTTCCCTGTTAATATACAACAGGTCTGCACTGTACAGTACATTTTACCACACTCCCAAAATATAAACATGCTGATTTTTTTATGGATTGGACGCACTTGGTCTTACCTAATTTCACTTCCTACTCAGCTCAAGGACTTATTGAAAGTTCAGGTAGAAATAGCATGAACAATGACTTTTTTCGAATATCCTTTGGAAAGGACATTGACTTCATTGCCATTTAATAATTCGATAACTTATTTATCCATGTAATTCTTTTCGAAAATATTATATCCAATTGTTTGACCATGTTATGTCGGTGTCTTTTATAAAATTAAATATTTGTTGTTTTTGTACAAAACATCGTCTTTAGTCTTTGAACTCATAATTTTATTTTATTTTCGGGAATTATTGACTTTAATGTTTTTTGTTTGCCTCTTTCCTCTTTTTACCACAGCAATTTAAAGAAAAGTGACAATTTTGGATAACCCGAAATATCTCACGAACCAATAACACTAGCGACTTGAATTAACAAACAATTAAAGTTTTTTCTATTAATAAAAAAAAAACTGAACAAAAATAATTGTCAATTCGAATATTTTATAAACAAAAAATTACTTTATCTCCAAAAAAAATTTAGGCAACGAAGAATAACGTTTTTGACGTTTTGTAAAATTTTGAGAAAAATCCTATTGAAAGATTTTTTTACAAAAAAAAAATAAATACTAAAAGTTGGTAAAAAATAATTTTCGACATAAATATCTTATAAAAATATTGTGTTCAAAATTTATAAAATTTTGAGAAAAATCGAATTGATAGTCTTTTTTACAAAACCTAAAGAAGAATTACTAGAACTTGGTCTAAATTGATTTTCGACTCAAATATTTTTTTAAAATGTTGGTTTAAACTAATTTCAACTTACAGAAAATTTTGTTTTCGACATTCTGTAAATTTTTTTATAAACATCCACAAATCTACAAAAATATTACGCAAAATTGGTAAAAATTGATATTCGATTCTCGATATCTCGTGAATAAATGAAGGCATTGACTTCAAAAATGATTTCATTCTGTGCTGAATTTTGTTTTTAATGTAAGATATTGTTTTTAGACAAATCCATTCTGTATTTTATAAGAAATAAAAACTTTCAAGAAGTTAAAACTAAAATTGTTAAAAACTGGTTTTCGACTAAAAATCCCGTTTACAAAAATAGATTTTGAAATCAAACTATTTTTTATATGTAAAATATTGTTGGTAATTTTTAGTTAATCTTTTAGAAAAATTTAACTGACAACTTTTTTAACAAAACACGAAAACCTACAAAAACAACTAAAAACTGATAAGAAATGGTTTTTGACTCAAGTATTAGGAGAACAAAGAAATATATTGACATCAAATTAATTATCTCACACATATTATTGCTATGAATATTTTGTTAAAGTCTTAAGCAAGACAAATTGTGAGACGGGATGAGAAGTTATTAGTGTGGGTCACCTCAGCCTCTTTTCTTTGAGTTGCTTTTACAAAATGTCTAGAAAGTAGAAAGTAGTTTTCGAGCACTTTAGACAAAAGTACAAATTACTTACGATACGTTGACATGAATCAGCAATTAAATTTATTTCTTAACGACGTTTACTTTAACTTAAATATTTTAGTATCCCTTAATCAATAAGTTATTTTTAGTTTGTGATCTTATAACCTAAATATTTTGAAGAAATCTCAATTTGTTTTTTAAATTATTTGGATTGAGTTAAGTGTTCAAGTTTGTGAATTTCTGTAGTATAATAAATAACTATAGTTTTAAGCAAATCAAAAACCTAGACAATATATGCGTTTTTACCAAAAGTCGTAAGATACCGTCCATCATCCCATCAAATCGCACTTAATTTCGGATTAACAATTTACTTTGGTATATTTAGTTTAATTTTGAATTGAAAGTAATGTATGTATACCTATTAGAATTCCAATTCAACACAAAAAGACATTTTGTTGTGATTTATCGAAAAAAAATATATGTTATAAATAAAATTATATCACAATGTAAACCAGATCTTAGAGTATCAACTTCACGCTTAACTCTCAAAACTTTTAGCGCTGAGTAAACCACAAAAACACATTTCGATAACTTGCAATAACATAACAATAATGATTAAAGATTGTAAGATCCTGTATACTATATTTAAATCCTTAGAGGATGTTCGTATCTTTCCTGCAAAAAAAAAAATGTTCAATTATAACAATCAAGCGAAAGAGAAAACAAACGTTAAAATACCATTAGCATCAACATAACAGGAACAGGAACAAAACATAGAAAGGAATTCAAATACACAAAGGATTACAACATAATCTATTAAATTGGCACAAACACCCCGAGCCCAATATTCGAAAGGGCTGATTCGAGGCGAGGCGAAGGCTACAAACGTCGATACACAGAATATGGAACATCCTTTCCATAGGAATAAGGACACAATCATCAACCGATAACAGCATATCATGTGACATATTATCACATTTATGCTGTGTGCTATTTCTGTTTTAGATACTCGTACAAAAAATTCACCCACACACACACGGATATTCTATCTATCTGTTACACCATGACTAGTGTTACTGCTACTGTCATAGTCATAGTCATAGCCTAGACTATAACGCAAAAGGCAAAAAACAAACTTGTCATAACAATCCATGCATAATAGCTGGCTTTTTGCCTGTCCTTATGTATGTATAGTCTTGTTAGTGAGGGAGTGTAGAAACACGTAAGGGAGGTAAATTTGGAATTGGCAGTTGGCAGCAACAGGTCAAAGGACCTATTAGAAACAATATCTCCTTGTATGTTGTATATATGTGTTTGTGGCATATGTAAAAGGTATATTTCCGTCTAGAAGTTGGTATACCCAAACCTAGAAGGGATAGGGAATAATCTTTGTTTGAGTAGATATTGATTTTGGTTAGAGTTGAGGAGATATGAATTTTGTGTCTAGAAATACCTTAACGTGCGTTTATTTTGAGTTTGGTATAGGTGATGGCTCTCTGGTTTTGGGTTTCATCTAACCAGATTAAAACATCAGTGTTAAATTGCACCTAAGGCCATTATTAAATTATCTTTGCTTACAGGCAAAATATTATTGAAACATTAATAATTGGTCCTTATTATTATCTTCATGTTGATAAATTAATATCATGCAGGGCATTGGACTATGGAGCCACAACTAAAGCTTAAGTTATTTGTTTTTTGTGTATTATTCGAGTGAATTAAATATATCAAGTGTTATGAATATGCTTATATTTAAAGACTTTGATTAAGTTTTACTCCTTAAAGCCAAAACTAAAATCTTATGATTAATATAATTTCGCTTTACATCAATCTACACTAATATTATAAAGAGGAAAGATTTGTATTTTTGTATGTAACGAATAAACTCAAAAAGTACTGGACCGATTTTAATAATTCTTTTTTCATTAGAAAGCTACATTATCTCTACCTATTTATGTCTACCCGTGCGAAGCCGGGACGGGCCGCTAGTACTTTTATATTCAGACTAGCTGGTACCCAAGAATTCGTATACGCAGGATAAGTACTTCGAGTAGTTTATTTTCTTCTCCTCAATTTCCTATCAAATTTATATTTATATCAAAAAATATTCAAAATTGGATCCACTGTTACTTTTGTTACTCACTAAATGTATAATTCCTATAGTTTGTGGGGATAGATGTGCGGATGTATAAAAAACAGGCAGATTTTGTGATTTAGAAACGCGTTAGTAGTCTACGTAGAACTAGCTTTCTGAAAAACATGGCGTGTCCAATGTAAGCTTGCTACCTTTAAAGATTGAAAATATAATTTGTTGATAGTCATTTAAAAAGGGAACTTTTAATGGGAACGACAGGCGATTAGAACTAAATGGTAAGTCATTGGATCAATAATGGTTGAAGAATACTGTGTGCCTTTGTTTTCCGGGCGTAGTTAAAGCCCTAATATTATAGACAGGCACTAACGACCCAAAGTGCACAAATTTGAGTCTACATATTAGCTGTCGAAGTGTCAAAAATATCGCTGGAGGTCAGGCGCCGGAGTTAATGATTTCGTGGCGTTATCAACAATTGGGCATCGCTCAGACTACATATGAGCGTATGAAAAGATTTTGGTTTTCACCCATACAAGATCAAGCTGACTCAAGAATTGAAGTTGTCATGTCCTTATTGGAAAACTCAATATTAACATATATATTATATGGTTAATTATTTTGGAAATAGATAAAATAGATATATGTTGTCGTGTGCGTTTTTGTAAGACTATCCAAGATAAACATTTCCAGCATACATCATACATTCGTGGAACTCAAACGGTTTTTTTAGCGCATACTATAGAAAAGCTTAAGCATGTTAAAAATTGTTCGTGCTTACTTGAAACTAATCGTTTACTTCTGATCAACTCACGCAATACCTGTTTAATGTAATTTTGAAGTACACTCCGCTTCAACTGAATACGAACAAACAATTTCGAAAATGCTTTTTACATTTTTTCCAAGTGTTGAGGGTTTTTTGCCATCTGTTGATGCTAACTACTTCCTTAAGATGTTAAGAACAAAATTATGCAAATAAAATCGCGAGTATGGTTTTCGCCCACTTGTAAAGTATTTCGTACGTAACGAAGAAGTTTTTTTTTAATCTTTGTTTATGAGCTTTTCAAGTATTGGATAGTTTAAATCAAGACTTTTAGTGTTTTACGTGATATTAAATATAAGACCAATGGATAGATCCAAATGCTTTAACAGTGTTTCAAAAGCTAAAATTGATTTGATAAGACACCAAGACCTAACCGGGCGTGCAGCAGCTGATAAAATTGATCGAAGTAATGGATTTTATTCTTACTTAGAAATTAAGATTTGTACAGAAAAATATGAAGAAAGTTAACATCAAACTTTAACATCAAACTACTTCAACTTGGTATAAGGGAATCTTTGAAAGAAATTTTCCTCAATAATCTCACACTTGTCCTTCCTCAATAATCTCACACTTGGCCTACCAACATGATAACGCGAATATTCACTCGGTGCGCGTAATAAAAGATTGGACAAATTTGCACTTCCTTCAAAAGCTGCCGTACTCATCTGATCTAAACAATATTAAGTATACTTGAGGATGGTTAGTACCTTCATTTAATAAGTGTGGTCGTCAATTTAAAGACAAGGAATCCTTAATTTCTGCAATTAAGCTAGCGTTTCGCGAATAATCGTTGAACTATATCAAAAGGTTGTAGGATTTATACCGGAACTAATTTACGAAATGATTAAAAGTAAAGGTGGATGTACCAATTACTAAACTGAACAGAAACTAGTTTTATTCCAATCCCAAAAGAATTTCAATTCTTATCTATTCAGTTGAGCTTTGCAGGTAGGGGAAATAAAAACAAGTGGTTGATTTTGGATAATTCTTATCAAAATCTTTTCTTAATCTTAAAGGAGTAGTAAGCACCAACAGATGGCACAATGCTATAGCAATATTTGGAAAAAATGTTAAAATTCAAAATGTTTGGGCGTATTCAGTTGAAGCGAAGTGTATATGCTTTATTATTTTAAAAGTTCATTAAAATATAGATATTTATTAGTTTTTTCGTGAAAAAGTTAGAAACATCCATATGTTCATTTCTACTAACTTTCGTATATTATGTCAATGTACTTGAGTTTAACATGTGCTTTGTTTAACAATTGAATTTGTATAGTGTTTAACCTTTAAGGCAAGAATAAATCAATGCAATAGCTCTGTTATCATATGCACTCGGACATAAGAACATTTTAATTGTATTCTTTTAAATTACGAATCATTTTATTTATAAATATTGTACATTTTACTCAACCTTCATATTGCAATTTTTATTTTCCTATACCCTGCCCTCCCAAGCGTACGTTCTTTTTTATTTATGGTATTTCTAATTTTATTACTCTCTTTGCTCTTGCAAAAAAAATTAAATGTGTTTTTTAAAAAGTTATTTCCCTGTTTCTTGAAAATGCTCAGATTTAATGTCATTTCTTGTGAGAAATCAAACCACCCACCAACTTACAAGTGCCTTTACCTACACCATAATTAATTTAAAAATAAAGCTATAGAATCTCTTTTAAGAACATTAGCTAGTTAAGCAGTTACTTTTAAGTTTGAAGACCTGACCACACAGCGTATTTTAGAAATTCGTCTCTCCAGCTTCTAATATAATGCAATACATATGCAGATCAAAATATTCATTTGGGTACATATACTTACATTTTCTAATCCTACTATATGCCATTGAAAGGTCTTACGTCGTTCGTCAAAGAACTTTTTCCCACCCTTTTTAATATTGACGTAAAGCTCTAGCTTTTTCCTATATATATCCTTTCATTTGCAAATATTTGCAAGACCCCACAATCTCTATTAATTCCATTTGGAAATAAATAATTGCTTTAAAAATCATTCGATAAGTCTGCCTTGACATTAACCAAAAGATATAAAAAATAATCGAAAAAAATGATCGGTAAGCAAAACTTTTTAACCGCATATCGTAAACGGAATGTCAGGGCAGAATTCAACGAAGCGCGATGAGTTTCCTCATTTTTGTTTTTATCTTTTTTATTCAAAAACTTTACCATTTTCAAAAGGAGACAGAGTATCTAGGACCCAGGACTCTTTCCTATATATATACTCGTATTGTGTGTTGCTGTTCTTCTACAAATTGGGAAAGAGTGGACTGGGAAATGCCTTACCTACATTATTATCGATTGGACGTAGAGCAGCAGGAGGACATGAAATGGGGAATTTTATCCAAGCCAATCGTTTCCCATTTCAGTTTGTTTCTTTTTGAATGGTTTATCCTTCAAGTTTTTCCCTCATTGATCAAAGCATAATTAAATTATGTAATCTAAGCGACATTTGCATTCTATCAAGGACCGAAGCGGAAAATAAATAATTCGACTCTTCAATTATATTTGATGTATTCGTTCGTTTTTGTCTCGAAGATTATGCGGATACGCAAATAGAATGCGGACTTGTGTTCACTTTATTTATTAAATTAAGGGATATTTTCTATTTTCCCAATTGTAAGAATTATTAATAAATTAAAAACATATACAAACATAATAATGCGGAAATCCGAGCAGACTTTTTTTTGTAATGGGTATCTTTGCGGAAGAACATCGATTAGACAAAACGCAATTACTAAAAGACTAAATTGAAAAATATGACGTAATTTAAAGAACTGCCCTGACATTTCTGTATACTCTTACTTGCACGAGCAATTACATAATTTGAAAATGAAGATGATATTAAAAAATGAGCTTGTTTTAGCATTTTTAAACTATATATTTTTATTCAAGCTGAAGTTTAAATGGTTTCAAAAATTAAACCCTAAATTAAGTTCAATAAAAGTCAAGTTTAATCAGATAAAGATATGAATGGATAATTTTAAGGAGGACCCTAAATTTGTCCTTAAAAGCATTAAGAAGAACAAAAAATGTCTTTCATATATTTTCATGTTACATTGTTAAAACTTAATAATAAAACATAGATGCCTTTACATTATATGAAATTTTTTACGTTTTAAAAATCGGAACCTTTCAATCATTAATCATTCCTTTGCAGGCTTAAAACCCCAATTAATGTTTAACATTTTACAGCCATTAACTTTACCACTTATCACCTTTGCTGTCATTCTTCATCCCAGCATTCTTCCTTATACCTTATACCAACTGCTAAAAAATTCGATTTCCGCGATATTAAAGTACATATACATATTAACATACAAATGTAAAGGGTTGGAAAAAAGCTCATATCCTCTGCATTTTCATATTACAAAAGATTCCCAATTTCCTCTGATATCCTTTAAAATTGACGCATTTTCTCTCTTCTTTTTTTTTGAATTTTCTTTACGACCATCAAGCTGTCAAAAAAAATCCACTTCGTAAGTATACACAGCCAGACGTATGTATGTATGTTTATTGCACAAGAATCGCAATATAGTTGCATACGCTAGCATCATGCAATATTTGAGTGCAAGCAATTGACTTCGACGCACTCAATGACATAGAATCTTTGCACATAAAGGTATGTACTATAATCTCAGCATTTTGCAGCCAAGCACACTGATGTTCAGTTATTACAGGGTGAGGCATAATAATAATTAAATGAATGGTTTATTGCCACAATCCTTTGCGAGGCATTAAAATAGTTCATATAACAGAAATATGTATAAATGGTCGTTTAACGTATATATTAGTTTTTAAAATAGGAATTGTAGGAATTGAATGAACAGTTTCATCAATTACAAAGATACATATCATCAAGTAAAGTTAATAAATCAATAAATATTTTCATATACATTATTTCATTCGTAAGTCTCCCTTTTACGGCTCTCACCATAGAGGAAATATATTATCTAGAGTCCCGACTGGTACCCGTCTTGCCTAAAACACCCTCAAATTTTATTTGAGGTAACTCTCTTAAAAGCCCGTAACAACTACATAGAATCTGCATTTTCCCATAAGAAATGCACAGGACAACTAACACATGCTTATGCTAATGGGCAAAATTCTTTCAATTTAGTTTGTAGGCAAAAAGAGAGCAAACCCATTAAGTCGGGACTCTAGATAATATATTTCCTCTATGGCTCTCACACTGAACCAATTTTAACAAATAAAGTGAGAAATGTAGTAGAATTTTCTGTAGACTATGCGAATTGTATTTTAATTGAATATAAATTCGTAGTTTGTTAAAAACTTACAGTCATATTTAATAGAATTCGCTAAACAGATGAATAGTTACACAGTGCATAAGGATTTATGTACCTATAGGCTCTATGTAACGTTGCGAAAATTCCCATTTATAAAAAATTCTGCTATAAATTTTAGTTATACAATGCTTATATCAAAAAAGTACCAAAATGGAGCAATCTATTCAATTTATCTGTCTATCAAATCAGCTATTTGTCATAACAAATAAAATATAAAAAAATAATTCCAATTATTTTTATGATATTCTCTTTCGAAAATCTTATTTTTTTTAATTCTTCGTTTCCTAGACCCATTGGGTTGAACCTTTTTTATAAACTTTCCGCCTTCTTGGAGTCGGTAAAACGCGATTTAGATTCTTTAAATCATTAATAAACGAGCTAAACTGGAGAGGCATTATTGTTTTTATTTTAATTTCAAAAATGGAGAGAAATCAAAATGACATTTACGAAATAATAATAACAATAATTTCCTTATGTAGGCTCTATTCAACCTCAAAACGCGTTTAGCTTATTATGGGACTATGCAACCTTGCATACAATTTATAAATAGCATTTTTGAGCTTAGAGGCATTATAGAGATTACATAAATTTATGTAGGCTCTATACAGCGTTTTTAAATAAGACTGTTAATGTTTTATTATCAAAAAATATGAAATACTGGGAAAATAATACGTCCCTTCTTTCCTAGGTCATGGAAACGCTTATTAATTATTAGCTAAAGAAATATCGCGAAGAACGAAAGCGTCCCAATGACTAGCAGTATGGCTTTCGTGGCAACAGGTCCACCGTTGAATTGATGGTTTATTTAACTGAACAGTGGAACAAATCTTTGCATCGTTTTGGAGAAAGTAAGATTGTTGCACTTGATATTTCAAAAACATTTGATAGAATTTGGCACCAAGCTCTCTTATCGAAAATGCATGCATTTGGTATTGATGCATCATTTCTTCATTGAATACGAAACTACCTTTCTAACTGTTCAGTTGTATTTGATGGGTTTAAGTTTGAAATTTCTAAAATAAATGCTGGTGTTCCCCAGGGCTCCGTTTTGTCTTCGACACTCTTTCTTGTATTCATAAACGATCTTTTGTCTGCCACTTCTAATCCATTAAATAGTTTCGCTGACGACAGTACTCTCAGCTTTTCATATTTGTTTCTAGATTCACATCCTTGTCCTTCAGAAGTGGAACTTCAAGGCACAGTGTCATAAGTCCGTAGGCCATAAGTCCGTAAAGAACTTATGACCCACTTAGGTAGGTCAAAACTTCATAAATCGTTTATGAACTTATAACCCACGTAAGTGAGCCAAAAGTCCGCAATAAAAAGAGCCATAAGGTCTTAAACAAAAAAAATTTAAGATTAAATTATTTATTTTTAATTTATTTATTCTTTTTATGGAAAAACTGAAAACTGAAACCACCATCCATTTATAATTGCAGTTGGAAAAGCATTATTTAATGCTCTCCTTAACCCTTGTTCAAAATCACACGTAAATGAAGTTGGAAGGAATTTAAATATATTTGAATTGATGTATTGGAAAGCATGTGTATACGCCTTAACAGTCTTTTTTCTCATTAGTAAGAAGAGAAAGGGATAGATCTATGATTAAAAAAAGAATACCAATATTAGGGACATGTGAATGTGACAAAAGGAAGCAAACAATAATCACACTTTTTTAAAACGACTCTTTTAATTGGTAAAATCAAATAATCAAACTGTGCAAAAGTTATAATGTAAAAAATTGTACTTACTTACAATTTTTGGTAAGCAAATAATTGTACAATTTTTTGCTTATCACTTCTTATATTATAATTTTGTTCAAAGTGAAAGGAACGCAACCAATAACAATTTTCGTAAGCATTCGCTTCTCAGAGAGAATGACTCCAAAAAAACCGTAAGCTTTGGGTCAGAATTTCGTTGGAAATTTTGACGGACTTTTGGCTCACTTACTTGGGTTATAAGTTCATAATAGATTTATGAAGTTTTGACCCACCTAAGTGGGTTCTAAGTCCTTTACGGACTTATGACTTACGGACTTATGACACTGCACCGAACTTCAAAGGCAGCGTATGTTAAGCTAATTAAATTCTGATCTCGACAGAATTGTTCAATGAGGAATTATTTCCCGTGTAGAATTTAATGCTTCAAAAACTCAATGTTGTCTTCTTTCGTTAAACCGTAACCCACCCCCAATGTCGCTATCCATAAGTGGAACTTGCATCTAGAAAACTAATCAACTTTTATTTCTCGTCATGTGTATCACAGATCACCTCTTCGATATTACCACATATATCACATATTCGATATTACCAAAAATGCTTATAGGTGCTTAGGATTCCTAAGACGGTCCAAGAAATTTTTCACCCCATCTGATATGGCTGTAATTTATAGAGCTTGAATATTACTCGCAATATCTGAGCAGGTGCCCCAAAAACAAGTTTAAAACTCTTAGATACAATCAAAAAAAGGGCTTTGAAAATGAAAGGTGATACAATTGTAGCCGTAACATTTACGTTGCTAGAACACCGCTGCAATGTTTCATCCCTTTTGTTGTTTTACCTATATTTTTACAAACATTGTTCTGTCGAATTGGCCAGAATAAAATTCAGACATAATACTCGCACTTCCAGGAACGCTTATCAGTTTACCCTTGAACTCTATTTCCGACGTACTGTCAAGTATAAAGATTCTTTTTTTATCCGCACATCAAGAATGTAGAATGCTTTGGCCAACTCTGTTTTTCCCTCCCGTTTTGATATTCAGAACTTTTAGACCAATGTGCACCAATATCTCATCTTAAATACTTCCTTTATTTTCCTAACGCTCGCAATAAGTTTAATTATAAACATATTGAGGGTATTAATAACCCATTTATTTCTTTAAGTTGGTTTTCCGTTAATCCATATTTTTAAATGTTTCGTTAACGTCGATAAAGATGAAGCAGATTTTGTTTTTCAAATTTGCATTATGTTGAAATATAAAGTTTGTGATGTCAAGAAAGTTATGTCTATTCTCATATTTATGTACCATAGACAAATAAGTAGGTACATATATTAAAATATAAGAAGTATGTACAGTAGGGTGGAGCGTCAATGTATGGAGAAATAAAAAAGTGGCTGTATTAAATTCGAATACCTCCATTTTGTTGCGAGTTGGTAATTCTAATAATTCTACATTAAAAAAAAATAATTCGGATAAAGTCTTTAGCCCTCTACCTGAGCTCAAAGTTTCGACTCATATTGAAAAATAGTGTTTTTTTTCGTTTGATTTATATTCATTAACAATAGTGTGAAATAACTTCATACTTATTCGTTTATGAAATAAAACACACAAAAATTATGATATTATTAGCTTTATATTGACAAAAAACACACAAAAAAATTAGTAATTTAAACTTAAAAATTCATAAATAATTCAAAAACTAGCCTTAATATACCTTCATTTTTACTGTTTAATGTTAAAATTTCTTTTTCTGTGGAAAAACGGCAAAATACTTCGCGAATATATTCTTGATCTTATAAGCCCGTCTCTTGCTTTTTCACCAGCTTCTGTACTTGAAGCTTCGGTCACCATCTTCACGCAGCGCTCAACTGCTTGAGTTTGACAAGGGTAGTTTGGAAATGAAATGTCGATTGGAGTTTTTTTTATTAGAATGTCTTCTAAATCCTGATCACTCATTTTCTCCAATAATTGGGGTGCTGTAACTTGTGATTCGGTCCAGATAATTAAGTCAATATAATCTTTGGCATTGAAGTTTAATTTCGGTAGTTTAAAGACTCTAACTGAAGGCCTATGTTTTTTTCTAGCTTGGATTATTCTTCTTAACCCCAGTTCTCTGATGTTAGGTCTTTCATCACAAAGCATTGCCATTAATATGTTCTCCGGATGTGCAAAATAATAATTGCGTTGAATATCGGGGTCAATTATTTCTCTTACGCTCGAATTGAAGCATCTTAACAAATTTACTAATTCGAAAACGTGACTTGGACCATTTTGGAAAGAACTGTCTTTTTTCACACTGAACCAAACTGGGCCATACACCTTTACAATGTATTCTGCAAGTCTTTTTAAGTTTTCACTCGGATTAGATGTGGCAACATAAAGCCTTCGAATTCTATTGGCAGTTGTCAACCACCTAGAGTGTGCCATTTTTCCTGGATGTCTGTTGGAGAGATTTCTAGGACAGGATCCTTTACTTATAGTGTCACACATTTGAAACAAATATTTTTGGTCCGTACTTAAAGTACCTTGGATTTCTTTTGACAAAGCAGGTAGGTTCCCTGGGATTGGTAAAAACTCAATAACAGGAAGGTCACAACAATTTTCCAGCGCCTTTCCAATGTGTCCTGAATAGATTTGAGGTCCTAATGTAGCTCCATCCAATTTAATAAATAAATGACGCAGAGGCAATTCATTAGCATGTAGTTGGCATATGAACCATTGCAGTGGTCTCCCCAGCTTCAACTCCATTAGCCAGATAACCCCACTTTTCCAACCAGTATTTGTAGCAGTACCATCGCAACCAATAACAAACAGTTTACTTAAATCCAGTTCTCTGTCCGCAAGAAAGGAGTTAATAGAATCCGCTATAGTTTTGCCTTTTCCAGAGAATATAGTAAGATGTCCTAGGTAGTTTGAACCCGGCTTCGTTATTAGTGAAATATGTTCCATTACTTTAGTCACTCTGTAAAATCGTTGGCCTCGTTTTTCACAAACCAATGTCCTGTCTTTTCTTCCATCGAAATAAATGCTTTCAATGTTCGAAAGACAGTCTTTAGTTTAGAGAACTTCTCTTTGTCGTTTTCTGGCTTTACTTCTATCTATGACGTTTTCGACATTTGCTGTGGTTACCAAGCCAACATCCTGTAAGATTGCACTCGCAACTGCTGCTGCTGATCGATCCGAAATGCCGTATTGATCACAAACTCTTGCCAAATTTGGAAGACATAACCGATTTCTTACACTAATTTCTTGGCATTTTGAAGAAGTACTTGGCTGTGGGTCATCATCATAATCAGTAGGTGGGCAAACTGGAGGTTTTGATTGAGATCTTGATCTTGATCCAATTTTTGTGCTCATTGATGATGTCGTCAAAGTTTCTTGTGTTAGTACCTTCTTACTTGATTTTTTTTTCTCAAGCTTTTTTCCTTTAGTTTTTTGGTTTCCAAAAGGTCTAACCCGCCTATAGCCATTTTTCTGTCATTTCTTTGATCTAAAAGAAAAGATCTTTCTAGTAGGGGAACTTTCTTATCTCTTGGACAAACACAGTTATTTAAATTTACGCACTTGCACGAACAAATGTCAAATAATTTAGTAAGAGATTTATTCTTCCAGTCTTGTAAGTTGTTTTTATAGTTTTCATTTTGTTTCGATTTTGGGTATCTCAATGCAAATATTTATCATAGATACTTTTCATTTGTTGTTTTATGCGTTGTATTGTCACTGAAGACAAAGATGCAGTCTTCCATACGTCAATAATGTCAAGTAATAGGGTTTCAAATATTTGTGTGATAGATGGCATCTTTCCATTATTTTTATTTTCTTGCTCATTTCTCACAAAAATTATGTGTTTTATAACTTCAGCAATTATTGGTAACACACTTTTATTTATAAGGCACGTTGCTCCAAAGATAGGACAGTCGGAATCTTGTCGAGTTACTCGCTTCAACATTTTGAATTGTAGGTATTTGATAGAGAAACGAAATCGTTTTGCTTCTTACCAGTTCAATGAACGACTGAGCTTAAATAATTATTGCACTCTTCCGGTCCAGTCGCTCAAAAAAAGAAACGATTTCGTAATGCAGAAATATTCAAATTTTATTCTATGACTTGGTAGGTATTCAAAAAAAAAAAAAAAAAAAATGGCTTCAGGTAGTATTCTTAGGATGCTTTTTATCAAATATCTTGAGAACGGCTCATCGCAATTTCAAGTTTTTAGTGTTATTTCCATAGAAAATTAAATTGTCTTTCTTTTTTGTTAAGAATACTTTTTTGTATGATTTATAGTTTTAGAGTTACAGAGCCGACAAAAAAAAGTGACCATTTCGCCTATTTTTCAAAATTTTGAGCTGTGGTAGAGGGCTAAGAAAAGTGACAAACATTTTTTTTCTTATTTTTTACGTATAGTTAACGTAATTATGCAATCTTTAAAAGCTATTCGAATTTGAAAATCGAAAAAAAAAATTGACGCTCCACCCTAATGTACAGAGGTATCAACCCAATTTTATTATTTAGGTTAATTTTTAGGAAGATGTAATGTTGTAGGTATGTAGGCACTATTAAGTTCAGGGTGGACAAAGTTCTTCGTGCGAAAAGCACTAGAAAGCTACCTTTTAGTTTCCATAACCTGAAAATGGCAAAAACATAAAGTGTCTGCATACAAAAAATCTGTCCTTCTAACTTTATAAAAGGTAAGAAAACCTGAGACTTACTACAAATAGCTTGAGAACTATAATTCATTTTTAACTTTGAAACAAAATTTGGTTGCAGGAGTTCCCACACGGGTACGCTAGTACAGCATAAGAATGACAACAGACTTATTTAGTTGTCGTTAATAACCTATTCAAAACAAGAACATCATTTTGCGTTTAAACATTATTCAGATGATACCGATTCAACGAAAAGTATTGTTTCTATCAGTTCAGGCTTGTAAAGATTGCTGAAACATTGATGTAACTTGGAACGCATTGCTGTGATATTGATATATTTACTGCTTGTTTCCACATCAAAAATCGATACCGAAAAAAAGATATACCCAAAGTAGCCAGGCGTATCCTTAAAGACTGCATATATGTTTTCCAAAACGCTTGTTTTTTTCATTTTGTATATGAGTATCGGGTTTGCTTAAAGGGTTGCTAAAACTTTTCTACACAGTTGCTGGTGGAAAATTCAAATCTTGTGTTAGCTCTGAGGCACCCTGCATGTAAAAGATTGATTTACAATTCTGCACACTTTTCCATTCCCTTATGAACATTTATATGCGATCAACAAACTACACGGAAAGAATGCTTAGATCAGATCAAGAAAAATAAGCTACAAATCACGAAAAATGAATCCAGTTTTGGACCTTGGCTTCGAAATAAGTAAATTGCTACTTTTTGTTTGCAATTTCATAAAATGAGCAAAATGAAGATATTGACACTCAAAAATCATATTTCACTACATTTGAGTAGCAATAATTCGATCGAGGAAAACAAATATTGCAAACAGCGAATTGCAATTTGATATGAATTTGTATCAATTTAATGTTTGTTTTTATCGTGAATTTCAGCAGGAGTTTGTAGATTGAAATTGTTTTCTTGTAGATTATGATTCGTTTTTTTAAATACCTACACACACAAGTGGCAAATTTCAACCCTTGTTTTCTAAGACTGCGACAATATACATTAGTTTGCAAATGACAACTAATGTTTTGCTACTTCTTTTTTTTAAATTGCAACTTTTGAGTCGTAATTTGAAACAGTTTCTGCAGCAATTTGTAGCTTTTAAAGATTAATTTACTTTCCATTTTCAAGCAATCATGTAGAGATTCAAGAACAATTTTTTGCAAAATCAACAATCTTCATTAGTGATTTACAACATAAACTTATTCTAATAATATGAATTAAAATCATGAAAAATATAAACCAGCATAAGTGTTCATATATGCGTTTCGCCCCGATGCAATGGTTAAGCTCATCAGAAGATGACCATTACACCTTGTCTTGACGCATACTTTCCCGAATAAATCGAGACTCCATATAATCCGAGCTGCATAGAGCAACTGCGAATTATATATTTGCTACAAGTCTTCAAAGAAGACAAACTGTAGCCACTTTCATTTCCCTGCTATGGGACTTTTTAAGAAGAAATATTTATATTGTGATTATATTTTATTGATTTGAGAATTGAGAATGCTTAAATCACCGCATACATTTCGCAAAACAAGATTAATGAGTAGTCAAATTAAATTATTCCCCTAAAATAGTAGATTGCGACTCAAAAGTTGCAATTTACTTTCATTTCAACAAGCTCGAATTATAACTTTTGATAATAATTACCAAATTATAAAATTTTGTATTTTACGAAGATTTGAATGCTGAATTACAACTTTCTCATTCATTTTATAATAAAATCGTCTTGATTTACTAAAAAAAGGGTTTTCGTAAATTGCAACCTAAAATTTAGCAATAAGTGATTTTTCAATTCTCTCCGTGTATGAATCCAAAATAAAAAACACAAAGCAAGTTCATTCAACATACACAAAATGGCGCGTTGTCAGTTACAATTTTTGTATGTCATTGAAGGCGAATATTTCCGAAGCCGTTCAATATGCTCGCGTACCTACTATAACTTAACTATTATGTGGCGCCAATAAAAAGGGACATCACGAATCAAGTCAATTAGTTCGCCACAAATTCAATACGTGGCATGTCTGTCATTCGCGGAATAGGTACTTCACATGTTCTGAATCTTTTTTCGTGACAAAGAGAAAAAGCGGCGGCGTTCCTTTCAATCCTTTTTAGTATATGCGGATACGGTGTGTGTGATGCATGTGAGCATGAAAACACCGCACCGCCTCGAACGTTATTATCATACAATATTGTTGCCACGATAATAAAAAGAAGATTTAGCAATGCACGCTCCGCTCTACATGCCGTGCCGTGATGGCGGAAAACACCACACATTCAATTTTGAATGCAACGTGGCTAAGAAGGATTCACTGTGATCTGTCGGACAGGTCATAAATCGCCTCTTTTCCGGATGCATCCAAGTGCAGAGCCATAGCAAGGAAGCAGCAGGGGTTGCTTTTCAGCCTGCTGCCATACTGCACCATCAAGGATGGCTATAAGGATTTATTGCTTTTTAAGTCGACTTTTGACCAAAGTTTTCAGATCGTTTCGCCACGTTGGGTCGGGTGAGGCGCATCATGGCATGCAGTAGCAGGCAAGTGGAAAACTGAAGGCTGGACCATAGCTCAAGCGATGGAATGGGGATGGGGCGAATGCGTATGGGTCCGATCAGTGAGTGGCCAATTTATTCTCATTCAAGAAGTAGCAATGGAGGCTTAGCTTTTTTTACCGTAGTTTATCCCTAGCCGTCTCCAACGGAAAGGGAAGCATACAAATATCCGAAGTCAGCTTCGGGCAGTCTCCGGTGTTCCCCATCTTCCTGATATGAACCCGAATGGCCATATACTTTTTTGTGCAATTTTTTGTCGGTATTCAGTGCTCTCATGTTTAATGACGAAGCAATAAAAGTCAAGTGCTGGGTCATTTGAATCATTCACTCGAAAAGTCACATGGGGCCGGCGATGGCAGCCGGCGAGCGGTGGGCTGAAAAGATGAAACGAGCCACGTGTGAGTGTGCTTATGTATCAGTGACTGGTTTTCTGAAGCAAACCCACACAGCCATAAATAATCTGGAACGATAGTAAAGAACAAGTTGGAGAACACAATTTGGCAATTTACGAGTACTTTTCTGGACGTTGTTTTTGTGTGCCTATAACCATCACCGGGGACGGACACTAGGGGTATATTTATTATTTTTTAATCACCCCCATGGGTGGCAAACATGATATTATGAACATGTACACGTACATCTTTCTACCTGTATATGAATTTTGTATTTATGGTTAGAGTAATGATGTTACTTCTCGGCCAGAGATACATTATTGACCAGGTCTATTTTGGTCCGGTCCTTGGGGCTTAATTTTCCAACATTGGTGTTCAATTTGTATTATGTGCCAGTGGTGATGATTATGATGTTGGTATTTATCCATAAAACCGAGTGTGTGCGGTGGGGATTAACAATTTATATGAGTTTAGGCGAGTAAAATATTAATTTTATAAATATTAATTTGATTTCAAATGAAGTAAACATAATTGAACATAAAATCAATATGACTTGACGTAGGAAATTTGTACCTTAGATTAGTTAAAAAAGATTGTATATTGCAGCTAATAATTTCAACAGGAAATCAAATCAAAGAAAGAACTGTTGAACAAGCCACGAGTTCGACTTTAACTTTAATAACTTTGTAAAGAGTAAGTTTATTGGACAAAAAGTTAGACCTATTTGAAGTAAGGACCGTGATGATTGACCTCTTAATATTATTTTAAATGTAATTTTGTAGGTACAACTTTAATATGCCAGAGACACAGTGTGGGAACTATAGAATAGAAGGTAGTCTTAGGAAAGGAGTTATACATTTTTTTTTTGAATTCTTGAACATTGTAATGGCAACGAAAGACAGAGAGTGGTAAGGTGTTCCACATTCGCGTAGTTCGGTTTAATAACGAATGTCTGTTTTTTCGGTAATTTCGACGAATTTTCACTAGAGCTCAGTCCGCTAAAATAACAGTAACAAACGTGAAGAAATGCTGTTTTTCAAATACTTAGAACGAGAAGAAAAGGAAAGATGGAAAAGCTTACACAGGGGTTTTGCTAGCGTCTAAAAACTCTATATCAGAATAATAGCGCGGGTATACTATCCGAAGAAGCGAGCTTATAGATGTTTAGATATTTAGGGACTGTCAGTTACAGTTCTATTTCGAAAAAAAAATCCCATAAGTTCATTAAAACGCTTAGCCTTACAACAACTTAGCTATCTCACTCAAAAAACAATAAGAGTAGAATACATTTAGTCCAGGCCTTTCTGACTTTGTTTTAATTTTTTCTAACATCTATATATACAAAAATAATATTCGAAAATCCAATGTACCTTATTTCTTTCTAACAACACTATAAATAATTTATAAAACTGTCCAGCTTTTCATTTTGGCTCTTCAAGTCTTTTTAATATTTTTGATATATCTCTAATATATAAAATTCTTTTGTCACAGTGTTAGTTGTTAGTTAGTTAGTTACTCCGAAACGGCTAAACCAATTTCAATAAAATTTTGCATATACATTCGGTAGGTCTGAGAATAGGTTTTTATCTAATTTTTATATTCCTAAGTGCTATGGTTTAATTTGCATCAACATCGTACACGGTGCAACGATCTTACGATAGTATTCAGTGACGTTATCATTGCCAACTTACCACTCAGTCATTTCGGTATGCATTCACCAAATCGAAATGCATCTGATTTAATAGACACTGAATTGAATCGTGAACTACAATACAATACTGTAGAAATGGCAGCGATTGTTGCTCACAATGTCCCACTAATGAATGAAGAACAAAGAACCATTTATGACCACATGATGCTCGCAGTTTCGGCAGGACAAGATGGATTCTTTTTTTTGGATGCACCAGGTGGAACTGGCAAAACATTCCTTATTTCGCTAATTCTTGCTAAAATACGATCAAATAATGGTATCGCATTGGCATCTTCTGGTATTGCGGTAACTTTATTGGTTGGAGGCAGAACAGCTCATTCAATATTAAAACTGAAACAAAATTTTCAAAATAACTCAGACGTGGTGTGCAACATAAAAAACAATCGTCCATGGCCACAATGCTGAAACAGTGAAAAATTATGATCTGGGATGAATGCACTATGGCACACAAACATTCGCTTGACAACGACAGATTATTTGGCGGCATTCTGTTACTCCTTTCAGGTGATTTCAGACAAAGACTTCCCGTTATTCCGCGTTCAACGTACGCTGATCAACGCGTGAATAAAATCATCGCTACTGTGGGGTAATATTGAAAAAGTACAACTGAAAGTAAACATGCGTGTTCAAATGCTTCAAGAGCCATCCGCTGAAACATTCTCAAAACAACTGTTAGGTGTAGGCGACGGAAAAGTTACAACAGGTGAGACTGGATGCATAAAATTATCGGTCGATTTCTGCTAGATTATTGATTCACAAGATGCTCTCATTGACCAGATATTTCCCGATGTAAAAAGACAATTATACAAATCATGATTGGCCGGCAGAAAGAGCAATTTTAGCAGCAAAAAATGTGGATGTCAACGAATTAAATCTCAAGATACAACATTTGTTACCAGGAGACTTGGTGTCATACAAATCTATTGATACAGTTTGTGTTTTTTTTAATATTAAGTACTTATGGAGCGAAAATATCGTGTCCAACAATGAGGGATAATTAAGCATTAGAAACAATATGCCGTTCAACTACGCTAAAGACTTAAAAGAACCCATATGTACATGAAGGTACCGTTATCGTCACCATTGTCAGTATTTTAGCAGCCACATACTGACCTTAAAGGTGGCACATGCTGCACAAGAGTTTGTTAAAAGCACACACTTCATAATGAATAATATTTACAATGAAAAATTCGCGAAACTTGTTTGTTTGTTTCAACAAACATGCAAGTGAACATTTTGGGAAGCATTCATTTTCCGATTTTTGTGTTCAGTTCAAAGTGCAAAAAAAAAGGAAAAACTTATTTGACTATATAATTTCAATTTTCTAAGTATTACAGCACCTTAGGCTTCCAAAAGTTCTTTCAAATATTCGATCCATTAATGATAATGCAAGTCACAAGCTACATTCGTTTTAAAAAATAAGCGTGTTTTCGATTTGTTTTTCGCTTTCAAGCATTTTACTTAAAAAAAAATCTAAATCACGATTTGATAACAAAAATCTTCAAGTTATGTTCAACTTTGACTGAACAAAATCGGCCTAAAGCAATCAATTATTTTATATCCTTAATTTCCAAATCATTAGCTATGATTTTTTTTGGGAAAATCACACTCGACTATTCTTTTGTATGGATCATTTGATCATCGAAACATACCGGTCAATATTCTATCGATAACCTTTTTAATAATTAACATATTCCTTAATTTTCCACCGCATTTTTATTGCAAATAATTAATTTGTTGGCTTTAAGTTACAATAAGTTTCGGATTGTGTGAACTTCAATTTGTACACAAAGTAAAATAATTTAAGTCCATTATGAGTTCAATCATTTTGAATGGAACACATTTAAGCATAGGTATTAAAACAACAACAAAAATAGAAATTCTTCCCGCATTTATTGAATCTTGATTGAAGCAGTATATTACCATTGTGAGGACGTTGAAGCAACTGTGTGATAGTGATTCCGTTTATTCTTTTATATTCTAGCGGGCTTGATTGATGTCTTTACTTATTATTAATTAGAGCATCCATTAATTGAATGGCCTTAGAAGACAATTTGACTTGATGGTGTTTCGTCTAATACAAACAACTGCTTCGTATGTACACATAGTTCTAAAATCATTTAACTAAAATTCATTATATTGAAGCAATCGCTATTATTATTCTCTATATATTCTAATCAATCACCATCTTCTAGGCCCCTGCTTGTCTTTCATATAGCTTTTACACAATTCAAAAGAGTATAATGTATATATTTATTTTGTCTAGGTATGTACATTGTACATACATACATTTATACATTTAATGTATCTTGATAAATATAAACAAAAGACAAATAGATCTCCCATTCCACATCAAAGCACCCTCAAACTAATTAGCTGAGTATTTTTGGACCGAAATTCTAATAAACGCAGGTAATTACCCACATAAATATGTTGACAGTGACTGAATTAGCACCCTACCTTTGTGATAATGTTTACAACCAAAGAGTCGCAAGAGCCAAGATTAAAAGTGCCCTATCAATAGATCAATCGTTCAACACCTGTCAGTGTAACATCACCGAGATGTACGTCAAAACACACTTACGCCATCATTCTCATCCCTTTACTTTTCCCATAACCAGAGGTGAGAACTTGTCAAACACCGCCCGGGAGTAAGGCAAATGGTATAGAGCTTTCCTAAAATGCCTATCTTCATGCTTTAATACGCCCGCAACTTTAATACAACCACCTAACTTACCCTTAAGTGTGGTTGTAGATGTCTATATAAAGTTGACCCGAGGACCCCATTTCATTCCATTAGGTTAATTTTATTCAGGCAGCGATTGTTGTTAACTTGGTTAACATGTTTGCATTTACATTTTGTCCTGTTTTCCTCCAAAGTACCTACTACCTCCGACATGTTCTCTTGCCCATCCACCAACCGGATCGGCGTCGTCGTTCGTCAGACCGTTGAAAAAGAACAAAAGTGAAAAAGCGGGTTACATCAAACGGGAGAACAACAACCGCTACAACCCTATATAGTTCCAATACGAAACATACGAGTTCATAGTTGAATGCTATTTTTAACACTTTTACCACGCAAACTTGTCCATGTAAAATGAACATATATACACACATCGTACACCGTATATAAAATAGGCTCACACAGACTTTACAGGGAAGTAGTTGTTTATCAGCTAGTGCCTGAGTAAGATACTCACAAATGAATACTGTTATTTTCCAATCAATTATTTTGTTACATTTTGTATTTATTTTATTGATTCATTATTATTGATCATTATTTTTCTACGGAAACAACATCTCAAGTTTTAACACAACCTATAGAGATTTTGTGACTTTTTGTATGGGTTTATAAATTTTAAAATTAAATATACACATTAATGAAACCAATTCGGCTTTGAAGCTCTAAGCTTAAGACGGCCTCAGCCCAAGTTAACCAAACAACCAAGGGCACTGAAAGGCGACAGTTTCACTAACTTCATTAAACCTAAGGTGCTTATTATAACTATCATTGTTTTCATCATTGAAACCAATCATTGGACATTTTTTGGCAGGTCGGTTATAGCTATAATTAAAAATGTCTGTCACCGAAAATAATTTCCTGATTGAAATCCATACCGAAAAATGTTTACTAACAGAAATCTGTCATTAGAATTGTGTAAAATTGGAACACAAATCATTTCTCTTATGAACATAAAAGTATCAGCTATTCAGGAAAATAAAAAAATACATTTTTAGCATATAAAATAACTGCACAATCAACTTTATTTCTCAAAAAACATTCTTTGTGGCATTTCCGGCAATGATAGCTATAACTCGCCTCTAAGTAAGTAAATATGGGTTTAAATTCCAATACTAAAAGACGATGATAACCGCTGGTATTATTTTGTCTTTAGATGGTGGGTCTTATTCAGAAAAGAAAAAACACTTTAACATATTCTATTTTATTATATTTTGAGCAGAGATCGGTAACGTGAGGGATTTTTATCGGGGTAAACTTAAATACTTAAAACTATTTGGGTATTAAATTTATGTTACATACATATATTTTCGAATCAACCTAATAAAAGCAGAGAAATTGTATGCTTATTTTTCTCTAAATTTAACAATAAAACCAAAGCCATGTTGGTGTGATAGGGCAAAATCGATTTGCACGTAGAGAGGAGCACCCTTTTTATATGGGCTTGGTGCTTTGGGACACCACCCGTCAACATGTCCAAAAGACAAACGAAGACAAATAAAATTATATACCATTTTGGCCTTAGGGACAACAATGAACTTCTTGGATAAGTGCAAGTCGATATAAATCTGAAAATAGTATGACAAACATACAGTGGTGGCTGTTACCTATATAAGTCCCAGTTTGTTCTTAGCCCTTGGCGTTCCCATAGCTCTGACATTTTTGAAAATAAATGAGAAAGGAAGTGAAACTTCAGATCCACGGAGAATTCTGAAAATCAGAAATACAAAAAGGAAAAGAAACTAAATAAATGAAATGTATCTTCGACTACATTTTGGCCTCGTACATACAAATATATAAAAAAAAATCGAAAGCAAGCTGTGAACAATCATCTGTGATACACAACAGAGACTTTATCGATAGCGCTGAGTGGTGGCACGGGTACACGGGGGAATTATAGTCCGTGAAACTGATGCTCTATACGGCCACTTGCCACACTTACTATGGTATCGACTTCTCTGCTCCTTACAATTTGTTCTTTAGTGTCAAGTAATAGTACCTATACACTTTTGAAACAGCAAAAGAATAAAGGTTTATATAGCAAGGATATACCTACATATATGTATGTATATATAAGCACACTGTGTATTTGGAACTGTACACCTATACATACATACAGAGAATGGCTGGAAGCAATTTTATTACAAAAAAGAAACGCAGGACGAACAAATTTCCGTTCATCTGAAAACCAAAAAGAAAAAGAGACCAACAAAATAGGAAAAAACGTTAAATGTCCTTCGCAGGACAATAATATACTTTCTTTTCCATTCAACTTGTTTTACTTTTATTTTGACTTGTCCTCTTGTTTTAAACTGACCATCCCTTTATTTGACTTGCTTTGTCCCGGCTTGTGTCTATTTTTGGCTTAATGAATGAATAAAGTGCTGGGCCAGATGCAATGAGGTTCCTACGCAAAGCGTATGATTCACAAGAGACGTTGAAGTTGAAGTTTTTTTTGAAATTAACTATAATTGCTAAGTAACTTAACGTCGTCCATGGAAGAACATGAATATTTAAAATATTTTAATTAAAACAAACATTCCATAGTTGGCTTAGCTTTATTCCCCAGGGGTTGGCATCTTATATTTTTTTGTGATATTTGTTTGAACTTATTTTTTTCTTTGCTTCAAATTTCACAAAATTTAATAAAAAAATATATGTTTGTGAAAATTATTGAAAAAATAACATCCAGATTAGTATTTTCTTGTATCCTTTATATACAAAAAATCTAATTAAATTATTCTGAGGACAATTAAGCACGTGTCCTAAGACCCTAAATGTCAAATTATCTCAAGAATGGTGAATGTTATTATTTGTACTCTTGATAGATAAGAAAGTATTATTATTATTATTATTGAACATGATTTATAATTCCCACCAGTTCCAATTAATTTACATAGACTAAGGAACATAGCAATTAAAGTTACTCCAAAGCGTAACAACTTCTGTAGAATATACTGATTTCACGCAGACTTATAAAGATAAACTCAGTAATGGAAAATTTTAAAATTTGTAAAACTGATTCATTATTGCAAAATTGTGATTGATTTAGTAAACAAAATACGGAAAAGAAACATCACGACTGTCCGAACCTCCAAACCAGCCGACTCCGTCATTTCGGAAACAGGTTTGTTGGAGAACTGGATGATCTAGCACAGGTCTCAATGGCGAGCATGAGGAAATTTATAGATAGCACAGACCAGCGTTACCACTTTACTTCAATTGAAGTAGATCTACTTCTTTTTTTCAAATAAATTAAAAATCTACTTCCTACTTCGCACCATCATCAAAATATTGAAATCTACTTCATTTTTAAGATCTGTGTTTCTACCTACTTCAATTTTAATAAAAATAGACTGAATCTACTCCTTTTTTCTCCTATCACTCTTGTATGTAGTCTCAATATTTTCTAGAGAATTAAAAATTGCTTGAGTATTTGCATTTGCGGTGAGGTTCCGTTTTATCTAATGTAGTCTAGTTTAACCCTTTTGTCATTTTTACTTTCGACATATAGGACCTGTATGGCAAGTTTTGCATTCGTAAACAAATTCGAATTCGAGATTTTAATCAAACATGACATTACGATGTTAGAGAAGTCGAAAAAAGTGGGTCCCCCGATTTTGTCGGTTTGTCTGTATGTCTTTCTTGTTTTTTTCAAACTAAAAATAACAGTAGTCCCAATACAAATTTGTACGGTCAAAAATCGATAATTCGAATTTTTTCAAAAACAAACCGATAGATTTTTCTTAAATTCTTGCTAAAATGTATGTTCTTAGTTTGGCTTCTTTCAATATAAAAAATACTTTTTCTAAGGTTTGTTGATGTACTGAAATTGTATTACGATTACATTAACTATTTCTTGTAGAACTCGTCCTTTGCAATCAAAACATCCTTAAGTCATTTCATTTGACCAACACGAGCCCAATCTATGCGTTTTCGTTGACAACAACCAAGAATTAATTTAAGAAATGTTATATTAACACATTGAATTATATGATACTAGCGGCCCGTCCCGCCTTCGCACCGGTAGACATAAATAGGTACAGATATTTAAGTTATAGGCAAGCTAATTAAAACGACCATGAATCACTAAATTAGAAAACATTTTTTTGTCCTATCATTAATACTCTTCGCAGCGTATGCGATGAAAGACATTTTATGGCTACTTTTTTTACACCTTCGGTTGGTTTTAATAGGAATTTCTAAAGATTTCTAGAGTAATCTAATAATAAATATAGCCTATGTTACTCAGTGATAGGTAATGTAGATGTCTAATCAAAAAAGAATTATTAAAATCGGTCCAGTACTTTTTGAGATTATTCGTTACATACAAAAATACAAATCTTTCCTCTTTATAATATTAGTGTATAGTGTATAGTGAAGGCTTAAATAATTTTAGTTTTTTTTTAATTTTTGTATTGACATAATATAATTTAAAAATATGTAGAATAATATGAAAAAGTTAATTTTTAAAATCTACTTCCATTTTTCTCAATCTACTTCACTTTTTTCCTTAAATCTACTTCCACTTTTTTTTGAGAAGTGGTAACGCTGGCACAGACTGGTTCGTTAACGAGCCAGTCTACGCTAATCGACAGAGTTGAATTGAACTGAGAGCATCGATGCAAAATTTTTACTTTTATAGGGGATCACAATGGACCAATAGGCCCCCGTGTACGCAACAGCTTCTTGCTGTGCACACCCCTTACAACCTAACCTAACCTAACATCACTTTCCTTCTTATAGATACTTATACGTGTTTCAGAATAACTTCTAGAACCATATCAAAGACTGTTTAGTAATTGCGGTAGAAGATTAGATACCTATCTTTTTAAAATCTTGCACGTTATTTAGGAAAAAAAAAAACACTTTTTTATTTATTACTTAAAATCTATTCACCAAAAATTGTACCTTTTTCCCCTTTATCTTTTTAACGGTTGAGAAAATCTTTGAGACAAAAACACTTGAAATATAATTGACAATCTTGATAAAAGGTGTTTATATCTTATACGCCCTTACTTAATTGAGTTTTTCAAAGAACAGACAAAGAGAGCTTGGGTCTAGTGACTAACAACTCTCAACCATTCCTGTGTGCGGATAATGTTGTCAGGGATGCAGGGGAAAACCTTTTACTAATTCACCAACTATTTTACATGTCGTGACTTCGTTCTGTGCTAAATTTTCTTAGAAAATTCCAATTAGTAGTTGTTTACATAAGAAACAAAAACTTATAAGAAATTCTTCTAAATTTGGTAGATATTATTTAAATGGAATTCTTGTTAAACCATTTTTTTTTTCAGTTTGGTATTTACGAAAATTGATCGCTTAACTATCGCACAGCGCATACAATTTGTAAAAAACCTACTACAAAAATGGTGATTCTGCCACAGCCGCATATCGTGCTACGAAAGCAATTGGCAAAATTGTGAAGAAATTTGAAAAGAACCGGATTGGTTACAGATATTGTTAGGCCTGTGCATCATCGTTTCGCTCGTACCACTGAAAATATCGCTGCTGTAAGTGGAAGTATTGCCGAAAACCCAAATGGGTCGTTTCCTCGTCGTTCTCAGGAATTGGGACTGTCTTACTGCACATTATGGCGTTTTTTGCATTTGGATCTACACTTACATCCATATAAAGTCCAGCTCACACAACAACTGAAGCCAGCAGACCATTCACAACGCTGTAGATACGTCGAATGGGTGCTTGAACAACAGGCGGTCGACGGCGATTTTTCGAACAAAATTTTCTTCAGCGACGAACCACATTTCTCACTCGGTGCGTATATTGATAAACAAAATTGTGGTATTTGAGGTTCTGAAAATCCTCAAGTAATTGAAGAGAGGCCATTACATCCACAAAAAGTCACTGTTTGGTGCGCTCTTTGGTCCGGAGTTGTGATTGGACCTTACTTCTTCGAAAACGACCATGGAACGACTGTCACCGTCGATTCGGAGCGTTATGGTCATATGATAACCGACTTTGTTGCCTGCTATTGAAGAATACGACTTAGAGAATATGTTGTTTCAACAAGACGGTGTCACATGCCACACAACTCGAGCGAATATGGCTTTATTGCAAGAGACATTTCCTGGCCGCGTAATTTTTCGTTGTGGCGATATCAACTGCCCACCAAGATCATGCGATTTGACACCGCTGGACTTTTTTATGTGAGGCCACTAAAGACCGTCTTTATGTATATAAACCTTTAACTCTTGAGCACTTAAAATCCAAATTATGGCTGAGTTACCGCCAATATGTGTCACAAAGCGGTCAAAAATAACCTCAAAAAAATCGATGCTTGCAACAATTCTCGTGTTTTATATGTGTTTTATTTACGTTTACTTTTCAAACCGCAAAAATGGATAACCATGTATGTTTTGAAATCAAATTATTTTATCATATGCAACTTTTTTAACAAAACACGAAAACCTACAAAATCAACAAACTGAAATGAAATGATTTTCTACTCAAGTATTAGGAGAACAAAGAAAGATATTGAGTTCAAATTATTTATCTCACACAAAATATTATTGTTATGAATATTTTGTTAAAATTTTAAACAAGACAAATCGACACACGGGATGGGAAGTTATCAGTGTGGGTAACGTACGCCGGGAGCAAGCGTACTCTACAACTTGCTTTACACTTAAGTAACATTTAATTAATTGTTTAAATATTATATACAAAATATTTCTTTATTTGCTTTGTCTGGCATATTTACAAGCCGACTTTATAATTATTAATTCATTTATATATTTATATACATACATAAGAGAAAATTGTGTTTCAAAAGCCTCAATAAAAGAATTGAATTGAATTGAATTGTTATCAGTGTGGGTTGCACCGCAGCTTCTTTTTGAAAATTATTTTGATAGACCATTGCCATCCAGTTGGGCAATTTCTGTATTTATTTTTTGGTTTATATGAAATTATCAATTTTTCTAATTCTAATCGCATAATACTTTCATTTGATCTATGATTTAACCATATTGACTGGTTTCAGGTTTGGTTGTATAAACCTACTTTTACTAATGGCAGCTGTATTTTTGGCTAAGATAAACTATAAAGCTGCTATTGCTTTATCTTATCTGGTGCTTCTGTATTCTGTCAATTTCATTCTTAGATTTAGTGTGTGTCGTCTTTTCACATCTTTGTTATAGTATAAGTCATGTATTTATATGTAAATATAATAACGGTTACCACCTAGGAATACATTCTTTGTTTCCGAATGAATTTCACATGGCGTTAAGTTGTGATCTTTATTAGAAACGGGCTTAGAATTAATGCTACCGGAAAAGCTTTAACTAACATACGGACCACACCCTCAACCTCGATAAAATGGTCAGGCAAATTTATCCTTGTTCGGCTTCTGGCCACCATCGAATCGGCATACATACATACGGGATCACGATGACAGGACACACATGAGTATGTATGGTATGTATAGCCAAAATATATTCCTATGATGTTCGTAGTCACACGATGATGAAGAAACAAGAACTGAATAGATGAGAACATACACAACACACCCACATACAAATACCTACTTTTATATTCCTTTGTCATTGTGTTTTGGCCTTTATTGCTTCTAAGGATGATGAAAGTAGAACGAACAATTATCTTTACACAACAAATCTACTTTGATGCCATGTAATTTAGTTCTTTTTATCCTTCGCACGGTGTTATCCGTTTATTGTTTTCTGTCCTGACTGAGATAGATAGTGGCTCTGACTACTACTCTTCTACTAAAGGCGATGGAATTGATGGCGATTGCCTTGACTTTGGATATGATATGGTATTTTGTCCAATTGCGTTTCTATACTTAGGTTCGTTTATTAGACTTTGGCATGATGGCATAATGGTGATGGAAAGATGTTATGTTTTAGTCGAGGTAATGAGAATGCTTAGTCTAAGGACAAGCTGATGACGTATCAAAATAGAGTACTATTTGGTAGATAGACCAAAAAGAAGTTTGATCTGTTTATAATAAAAAAAAAACAGAATGGAGGATTAATTTTGTTATTTTATTTATTCAGTTCATCTTCACAATGTATAGAATGTATATTGAGTTTACCGATGGAATAAATAAACGAATGTCCTTTAGTTTGAGGTGATGATTATGGGATGATAGCGATTGTATTTACTTTTATGAAAATTACAGATCAGGAAAAGTATCATAAGGGTGGAATCAAGGATATTTAGAAAACCAATTCACACATCGAAATTAGGCTTTCATGTTTCATTAGTGATATGAGGTTTTTGAATGTATAGCTTGTATGTTATGTAGTACAAGCAATTTTAAAAGCAGGAATTCGAAAATTTGGTATGAACGACGTACCTACATATATAGAACTATGAAAATAAAAAGTAGCATTAAATGAGTTGATTTCTTCTTCTTTCTTTCATGTTATTTTTGCCCATTTTGAGGAAAGAGTGTTCCCGAGAATGCAAAATTCTTACCGAAATCACAAAAATGGATCTGAAGAAAGTTAGCAGCTGGACCACGAGCAGTGTAGAAGTGTTAAAAAGAGCAAAACTGAACTGATGCTCTTTACGACCAAAACTAAAATATCGGCCTTCACCCTACCCCGTCTGAACGGTCAAATACTGTCTTTATTTTCCAGCGTGAAATATCAAGGAGTCATTTTAGATCCCAGAAGAAGAAGAAGGCCTGCATTGCCTTTTACGCCTGTAGAAAAACTTTTGGTAAAAAGTGAAGCCTTCGATCGAAGATGATTTTGTGGATGTACACGGCCGTTGTACGTCCTATTTTGTCTTATAGATGGATTGTGTGGTGTCCTGCTCTTAACAAGAAATACAATATAAATAAACTAAGCAAGGTTCAAAGAATAGCTAGTTCTGGCACTACACGGACCCTTCGATCCCGCCCAACAGATAAAATAAATGTAATTCTGCACCTCCTAGTAGTAGGCCTACACATTAAATATTTTGTATCTTGCAGCTCACCGAATCAAACTGTTGGTTTTCAAGACCCTATGGGCATGGCAACACTAACAAACTGATTCCAGCGGATATTTTTGCGACGGATACCGACTACAGCACCTTTGCCTTGAACCTTAGTAAGAACTTTAAGTCCATCTTTCCTGGCAAAAAGGATTGAGAGGATGGCATAGTTACGAAAGACTTCAATACCGCTATGTTTACTGACCAGACTCTCTGAGTCCATAAATGTCTCTAAGTCTATTCGGCTACTTAATTTTGCCAATATGTCAAGCAATCAGAGAAGCATGCAAAATACTCAAATCAAGCTTTAACCAAAATAGAAGCACGGCTATCTGCACTGACACCCAGGCGGCTGTTGTAGCTATTAATTCGGCCACAACATCCTCTACACTGTTCCAAAAATGTCACTCTTTTTTGGGTTCCAGGTCATGGAAATTAGCGCTGTTAAGTTGGGCCGGCAAGGATCGGCCCTTAATAGCTCACTCGCGGAAAGGGTAAATATTCCTCTTGAATCTATGAAATTCAACATTGTCTCAATTTTGCCCTATAGGAGGGACAGCATCAAAGCTGGGCGTGGGCATACCTCACAATACTCAATGCCGTAACTGTGGAGAGCATGATGAAAGGGAAACTGTTATTCACTTTCTAATGTTAAGGTTTGGAAAGGCATTCCTTAAAGATCTTGATACACTTACCGAGATAAAAATCAAAGATCTGATTTCCTTTCTGATTGCGACGAAATGGCTCTAGGATCGCTAATTTTGTCAACATAAATCCGTCATAATATCATAATATATATATAAAAAGGTCAAACGAGTTTATGGTACCAAAACTGTGGTTGCCAATTCTAATTGAAATCAGGTACATTAATAACACCAGTTAAAAACTGATGAATAAAGACAATATAATTATTAACTTTTCTTTGCGATAGAGGCTGCATTTTTAGAAGCTTTATCCGATGTTCATAAGGAAGGAGGTTATAAGGATCAGACCATAGTAGCCATCTTAAGGTAAAACGCTTGAAGTTGCGTTGAACAGATTCTATATTATTCTTATGGATCTCGTTAAAAGGATTTAACACCTAGGATGCGTACATAGCGAGAGTAACATAGGGATACTGTGAGTGAGTTAGAGTGATATTCGACTTAGTTAAAGATCGAATGCTTTTTGTATGGAGAACTGAGGGGAATGGCTTGGGGAGAGTTCGACTAAGGAAGTGTCGACTGCATATGCAATATTATTAATATTTTAAAGGACCTCTCAAACTCATTAAAATCATTAACGAGAATATTGAAAACGAATAATTGGTTTTTGCAGCTGTTTCTGTTTCCTTTGAATTCAATTTTTTTGTATATCAATTCTGATTGGGTAATCTCCATGTTTCAAGGAATATTTTATGATAAGGCTGTTAAACTTACCATACCAGTAGCCATTTTGAATTGTACCTCCAAATATAAATTCTCCGTTTTCATTACAAAATAAATCTATAAAAATATATCTACATACACCTACCTATCAAAAGACCAGATTTTCCTGCTGTGGCTTCACTCAAAAGATAATACTCTTTTTTATTTAAAACAAAACATAAAACAAAGCACCCTTAAGTTTCGCTTTGTTAATTACATTTACCCGCCATTATATTATTCCCTTTGTGGGAATTAACTCTCAGTAAATACACTTATCTTATAATTCAGGAGCTATCATCGGCCGTTATTGCTTATAAAATCTATACTTGCTATACATGCATGTATATGTAAATACATATGTGTCGCTGTAACGGTTTATAAATAATGGGGTCAGAACCATACAGAACGTGGGGATAAATGTAAAACGTGTTTCTCTTATTGCATAATTAATTTATCTTACTAATTTGGACACAAAGCTCTAAAGGTAAAGCGGCAACGAACCAATACCCTACCCACTTTCACTACATTTATGTGTATGGTATATGGCAGGCTTCATTATTACATCCACTTGTACAGAGACTGTCCTGGATATTTTATACAGTGCAAAAGCATCAACTGCCTTTTCACCAGTTAACAAATTTTGTTTTGGTACACATACAAATGAATATTATCTGTATTTGAGATGTGACCTTAATTCAATTTGAAACAAAATTTACGCAAGACTGCATATCAGTTCTGCAGTTGTTCGAAACCTGCATATCGTTTCTCAATACACAATAAGCTTTTGTTGTATGAAGATGTACATATGTAGATAATAACTTTTTTTGTAATTTGTATGGTTGCCTTGTGAAGTATATTTAACAAAATTTGTCTTTATTTTTATGTATCAAAAAAGAAGTTTTAAAATTATTCACTGAAACTTTCTTCTTATAGAGGTTCAGTGTTCAAAAATCATAAATAACATTACAAAGAGGCAGTAAATAATAAAGCAATTTCAACTACGCAACTTACAATTAACACTGAATAATAACCTTTAATAGGAATATAATCAGAGCCCTTATAATTTAAATATGATAATGTTAAAAAGAGGCTGGGATGCGACCCATACTGATAACTTCCCATCCCATCTATCGATTTGTCTTGCTTAAAAGTTTGTCTAAATGTATCAATTCTTACCAAATTTGCGTTCTATTTTTTGGAGATTTTATTTTTTTATGAAAAAACGGACTGTTGTATTTTTATAAAAAAAATTACTGAATATTAAAACAATATTTTCTGTGAAATAAAATAAGTTTGAAGGCAATATTTTTAATTTTTGAAAAGCTATTTGAGTCGAAAGTAAATTTTTACCAAGTTTTAGTATTGTTTTTTTTTAGGTTTTTATTTTTTGTAAAAAAAAACTGTCAATCCAACATTTCTCAAAATTTTACAGAATGTTGAAAACAATTTTATTTATAAGATAAAATTTGTTTGAATCCAATATCTTAAAGTTTTGAATAGATATTTGAGCCCAAAATCAATTCTAACCAACTTTTATTAATTTTTTTGTTTAGGTTTTTATTTTTTATAAAAAAACTGTCAATTCGATTTTTCTCAAAATTTTTCCTAATGTTGAAAACAATATTTCTTATAAGTTAAAATTAGTTAGAAGCCATAATCTCAAATTTTTGAAAAAATATTTGATATTTAATATTTTTTTTTTCGGTTTTTAATTTTTTGTAAAAAAAACTGTCAATTCGATTTTTCTCAAAATTTTACTGAATGTTGAAAACAATATTTTTTGAAAGATAAAAGTAGTTTAAAGCCAATATCTCAAAGTTTTGAAAAGATATTTGAGTCAAAAATCAATTTTTACCAACTTTTATTAAGTTTTTTTTTTAGGTTTTTATTTTTTGTAAAAAAACTGTCAATTCGATTTTTCTCAAAATTTTATCAGATGTCAAAAACATTATTTTTCGTTGCACAAAATTGTTTTGGAGATAAAATCAAATTTAAGTCGTAAAATATTCGAAGTGACAAATTTTTTTTTTCAGTTTTTTTGATGTATAAAAAAAACCGTTAATTGGATTTTTTTCTAAAAATATAATTGTTTTGTATCACGTTACAATATACAATATAAAATTTAATTCAAGTCTCTAGCGTCATTAATTCATGAGATATTTAGGGTTAACCAAAATTTTCACCTTTTTTTTTAAACTGCTATGGTAAAAAAACCACCCACGCAATTTTCTTGAGAGCCCTTTCTGCATCTTTCTGCCTTATTATCTGTATAACAAAATTTATTTGAAGTCGATATCTCTTCTGGTTCTTGAGCTATGGACGACGAAAAAAACGTCGCGAACGTACGGACATACGGACGTACGAACGTACGTACACACGCACGCACTGACATCTTTCTAAAAATCTTTTTTTTCGACTCTAGGGACCTTGAAACGTCGAGAAATGTCAAAATTTTCAATTCGACAAATCGGACCCATTACAATAACTTCCTATGGGAAGTTAATTAGTATCTTAATGAAATAATATGCTTACATCACCAAAGAAAATTACTTTGAGCGACTAATACTTCTGAGATAGCCTTCCCGATCATCTAAAGATTTGTTAGTAATTTAACCATATTCACTAAAAAGAGGTTTACTGTCAAAAACAATCTTTTTTTGTGCAATTTAGAATTTCGAAAAACTTAATAGCTCCTTTTTTATTATTTTCGTAAGATCTTTTCTGGGAGAAAGAGCAAATATCCTTGTTTTTAAGAAGAAACCTGATAGAAAAGATCGCCATTTTAATGTTAAGTTGCTTCTAAATTCCTGAAACTCCTCTTCAATTCCATCTTATTTTTTTTTTACACACGTAAATAGTATAAGGCTTTCTTAAAGTGTTTTTTTTTTTAAATTTGATTTTCTATTAAATACAAAAACTTTTAAGATCTTACAAAAATACTTTTTGAAGTGATGGTCTAGATGCTTTTGATGGTCTAGAACCAAGATTTAAACACTAATTTCAAGAATATTAATGTCCCAAAAACAGCAAAAAGCAATAGTGACACTTTCGTTAAACTAATGGCTAATTGAAAAACATAATACAATTTAATATCAAAGCTTTGAATCTCTCGAGAATTGAAGTGAAAAGAGATTCTGTAACTTGTAATTTGTAACCGCCATACTAAATTTTCTTCCCAACTTGATTTTCTACTTTAATTTTTTTAATTTAATTTATATAGAAATTATATACTTAAATGTACCTATTTGCTTAAATTCAACAACCAAACATTTTTCTCTCTACGATTTTTAAGTTTTGGTGACTCCTTTAAGATTAAAATATTTTCAAAAGGTTCACGGAAAAAAAGTAATTTTGAATTTGTCTTCTAACATCTGCTCCAATCTATACGAGTAAAGAGAGTGATAACGATAGTAATAAAAGAAAGAAGGACATTCTTCATAACAGATTCTGTTCTATTTTCCTACGAAAAAAGATCAAATTTTTCTGGTAAACTCTCTCATTTTCTGGATTTTTGCAGCTTTCTTCACAATTATAGAAATGCCAACAGGAACACAATATATTATTTTTGGAAAAAGCTAAATTTCAACGCAATTTCTAACATTTATGCCTGAAATGTACCATAAACCCTCAAAACTATTGTATTTTAGCTCTTACTCACTTTAGCCCTTGAAATATGCAAATCAAAGGTTAAGATACATATTATGTTTAATGTTTTTAAAAACATTCTAATAATATCTTTTGAGGACATTTCAAAGCTTTTCAATAGTATTACGATACCAGCGCCGTTTATAACATGAACTTAACCAAATTGTAACGGAACCATACTATGATCAATGAACCGCCAGTTCTTGACCGTTTTCGTTGTGTATTGTTGTAGGTCTTTGATTTGCGCAGTATGTCTTACAAGCAATTGGGAAGCAGTCCCAACTCCTAAATGAAACATTTTTGACTCGCCCGTCCAAAATAAATTTCAATTTCATAGTACAGGAAGCTATTTTTCAAGTGAATTCCCAAACATTTTTTCTTTTTTTTTGTAAGTGAAAGCGGTTTTTTAGTCTACGTGCTGGTAGCTTAGCTTCCACTGGTCTCTTTAGGACGGCCATATCACTGACTTCTAAATTACGTTCTCTTCTGATGTGTAGAACCAACATTTTGCGATCTTATCCGGTTATATTGTTATAACCTATATTGTATATTATCAGATTTTACTACCATAATATTATTTTGGTGGATCATGAACTGGAATTCTGTATAAGATTTGCCCAATCCGTGTAGCTTAGATATCAACTATCAAGTTTTATTGTCACCGTTGCATTCCTTATTTTGATGAACCAAATCCTGTTTAAATATACATACATACATATTTTTTCAATGTGCGTATAAAATAAGACCAAAAATATTGTAAGTAGAAAATGTTAGTTCAAAACAGATTGATCGAAAAATAATATTAGAAGAGATTTGGTTTCTTTTAAAACTAAAGGGTGATTGGTATAAGGTCCACCAAAGGACTAGTGCGAGTAGGTGAGGTTTAGGCATACGAAAAATCGTATAAGAAAGATTCGATTTCCTATTGGATTAATAATCAGTGAACGAATTTAAATAATCTATTAATTTTTTTGTGTTTTTATGATCACAGTCACGGACGGATCTGGTTAATGTCTCTTTTGCTCTTGAACGCAGGTAACATCTTATCCTTTATCGAGAAAGTCTCTCTACCCATAAGTCAAGTGGCATCGAAAGTAAAAAATAAATAAATTAGGTGGCGCAACAGTCCGTTGAGAACCAGGGCCTAGTGACTTACAACTCTCAACCATTCCTGTGTGAGAGTAATGTTGTCAGGGATAGAGGGGACCTACTGTTTTAAGCCGAATCCGAACGGCTAATTTGAGAAAGCACTTTTCATCACAAGAATTACTCTTGGAGAATTTGTCAATTCCTCGCAAGAGGCAGTATACCCGTGAAAAAAACTTTAGATGGCACAGGCAGGGATCGAACCCAAGAGCTCTGGCATGACAGTCCAACGAACTTTTTTTCTTTTTTTTTTAAATTCATTTTTATTACTTCAATCTTAAACCTATCTTAAAGCTAGACAAAAATTCATAAAACTAGGCTAATTAACCATAACTTACAACTAACTTTACTGGTCTTATACGGACACTCTAAGTTAAACAATAATACTTAATTCTAATGCCTTTCGGCCCTAAGATCTATTTAACTTCAATTCAATTTTATTTATTTTTGTAATTTAAAAAAAAAACTAATATCAATATCCTTTTTTATTTTAACTTAAAAACTACTTAAAATTAGGTCCTTAAATAAAACTTAAAACTAACTTAAACTACCTATTCTACCTTGAAACTACTTAAAACTAGAACAACCACAGCAGCAAATCTAACTATCTAACATTTTTTGTTTTTCATATTTTGATGTCTTTTTTTTTTGTTCTTAATTCATGTTTTTTAATGTTTTTTTTTATTTTTTTTTTGTTTTTTTTTGTTTTTTTTTTTGTATTTTTTTTTTGTTTTTTTTTTGTGCCACCATGCCTATTCTACTAAAAACTAAACCCTAAAACTATAAAACAAGTATGTAAGCCGGCCAAGGCTTAAAACCCCATCCCGACTACCCACTATCAAGTGCCGATTGAAGCCACCAAAACTAGTTCTCCTGCTTCACCCTATCAGTTCGGTCCCGTTCGGACACAGCCCTACTGAACCGAAGGAGATCTGCTCCGCCTTGTGTCATGACGTCCCGATTGTACAGTAGTCGCCTATTCACGGTTCGTCGTCTGACGTCAATCTATCCTGTATCAGACCGCATCTATCTAAGAAGAGGAATGCTTCGGTGGAATGAAGCCGCTCAAGTGTGCACTCTCAAAATACTCGTCGTTCGGATATAACGCCCCGAAAATTAAATTGTTGGTTGAAGACATAGCTCTTGCAATGTGACCTCGAAAGAGTTTTATCACGAAATTGTCACGTCCAACGAACTAACCATCATGCCACGGGTACTACAAGTAAGAAGAAAGTAGCTTTCCCTATCTTGTTTTGCGTTGCAGGCTGTGAACGATCATTCATTTCCCAATCCATCAGCTCCCCCGCCAATTCGATGATCTAAAGTTTATCGTTTCTGAATAAGTTTTTGTTTTTCCTTGGTGGCTTGAAATGTGCGAGAAATTTTAAACTTATGACATTTCCTACCAGTTTTGAAGTCAAACAAATTTAAGAATATATTTTCGAATAACTTGAAAGATTTCAAGTTTACTTATCTGATAAACAAGTTAGAAAAATTAAAACTGAATAATATATAATTGATACTCGTATAAAAAAGAAAATGTATCGAAAACATTCTGGGGTTCAAATGGAACCCATGATATGATTATACCAATTTTTGCAGTTATGTAAAGGAGGGTTAAAAATTAATTTTTCAAAACCTATTCACTCAATCGGATTCATTTTAAAAAAATGCTATAACATGACTCTGTAGGTAATACCGTTATTTTTAAATATATGTTGAATATTTGATTCTGCGTTATCGCTCCCACACGATTTTTTGTGTTTTAACTTGATCTTTTCGCTTCAACCTTTTGGTGTACCTTTTACCAATCACCCTGTACCTAGGTATATAGATTTATTCCACTCGTTATATAAACTGTTTTTTACAAAACTGCTTTTCCCATTAGTACAATCCAAAAGCGCTTTAATCTTAAATCAATATTTAATGTTTTGCATTGAGTAGGTTAGTACATTTTAGTTCTGCAACCAAATTTTATCGAATTCGAAAAAACACCCGCCCGCGGCAGCGGTAACCATATACTCGTACCTAAGACTAAACGCGTATACTGTAGTAAAAATGTTTAATTTGGGTTCTAAAATTTGTATATTCCCTTGCTCGTCGACGACCTTCTAATTTTGTGTATTGAACTAGGTATATACTATACAATACCTACATATATGAACTTATGTAGTACATATGTATGTACATAGATATAGCATGTTAACCTTACCTTTATTCTTTATAGCTAGATGGTGGTTGTGGCGATGTTGGTGACTGGATGAGCGTTGATGAGGGTAGACGAAGTGATTTGTCGCATGCTATACCAAATTTGGCATTATACCTACCTATTACCCTTTTATAGTTTTGGACTACATGCAAAGTATGAGGGCTAACGGCGCTATTTAGCAGCAATTAAAATTTGTCACGAAATATCCTTAATTTGTTATCGGTTGGACGAAGTTCATTTGTAATAGTACACAGACACAGGTAGGTATAATTTGACTGACCATCTCCCACATCTGTATAAAACTGTTTTTATTTTTAAGTGATAATCTATGCACGTAGTTACATGCATACATATATGAATGATTTTCCTGGCAATGAGATTATGGGATGAGTGTCGGTATCATCAAACTCGACACAATTTAACAAAAAGGGCAATAGCGATGGCTAGGCGAGGCGATGTAGTTTCAATAATATTGAGCATTTATGAGAGGCTAACCGCTATCCTGCGGCCATGTTACAACCCGGCTATGCTTATATATGCAAAAAAACGAGGTCAGTTGCGGCTTGTGAATAAGGGATTCGGTTAGAACGCATTTGAATATGGTCACTGTGCATAAAATGCGATCATACACGAACAAGGAACACAAATAAAACAGTCTTGTTATTGTAATTACCCTTTACAAGAACATAATGTTGGTGTCTAATTTCACCATAATAATTTAGTTTCAGCTATCAACACTTTCAATCAATAAAAAAATAAAGCTTTTTAACAGCTAGTTTCTTCCCTTTTTATGAGTATTTTTTTAGTTAAATTTTTTATTTGCTCCTCGTTTTTATTGTCTACTTCTTAAAAGGTCCTCGGCGGCGCCAAGGCGTAAGTGAAACTTAACCAAGAAAAGAGCAAAAATAGCAAAGCACAAACACGTACTTGCACTATAGGTATACGCTGTGAATTGGGGGCGAGAAAAGGTGAAATGGCAATGACAAATGGGTTTTGTAAATAACATTGGTGGCTATTGTTTGTTTTGGTTGTTTTTGCCTTTGATGGGGGTGCTTAAGCCACATATAGTTTGCTGGCAGTTTATTACCTGACATTTGTAATTTGTGAGCACATAATGCCCGAATGCGTATAAAGGTCCTTTGAAAATTCACGAGCTAGGTAGGTACTACTTTAAGTTATGGTTAATAAATACGGCATGTAGAATGTATAGATACGCTTAGGGATACAAATCCTAATTTATTTTAGTCCTGTGGTAAGGAAAAGACATTTGATGAAGCAAAATAAGAGCGTTGCCAAACTAGCCAAACGAGACAGTAAATTCGACAAAAATGTGGATTATTTTGATTAAAATCTAACCTTTAGAAATAAAAAAAATATGAATTTCAATTAATGTTTTTGATTGATTCAATTTTTTAGTCGATTTTTTGGTATTATGGACAATTGCTGTATAGGTTGCAGGACGGCGTGTAAGGCTTGTTTTAAATAAATTAGGGACAAAACAAAAGTTATAATATAACTTAGCAAGGTTTACACTGAGGGAAAATGTATGCACTCAGCACAAAAATGTATTCACTTATAGCATAGATTTCTGCACACATATTTTTTGTATTCATTAAATGGATTTGCACCTGAATATTTTTGTTTTTCATTTAATTTTGTGGGCGTAAAGAAAACAAATTGTTTATTATAAAAGAGTGTTAAGGTAAAAGATAAAAGTTTGCAAATACGAGAGTTGTGTTTTAAATTATATAATTATGCTTTTAGCTGCTCACAATGCCAAGACGAAAATGTACTTTCAATGAAGATTTGAGGACAAAGTTAACTTCTTTTAAAAAAGGAAAATACGACTGGGAGGTGTGCTGCTCCATTTGTAATTGTACAATTTCAATTGCAAATAAAGGTAGAAGGAACATCGAAGATCACGTTAAGTCCGAAAAACATTCCAAAAATTTACGAGCGTCAACATCGTCAGCAGCGTTGGATTCGTTTGTTGTAAGGCGACCGGCAGCTGACCAAAAACATTTAAGGGCAGCAGAGGCAACAATTGCATACCACACTGTTTTTCATCACCAATCGTTCAATTCACTCGATTGCACCATGAAATTAAACCAAAAGATATACTTCGACTCAAACATTTGCAAGCAACTGTCCTGTGCACGAACTAAGGCTACTGCGATAATCACCAACGTTATTGCCCCTTTTTCTATATCACAGGTACTATGTGATTTAAAAACAATTGCTTTCATAAGTGTTCAAACAGATGCTAGTAACCATTTAGCCTTGAAAATGTTCCCTGTTTTAATAAGATATTACGATTTTAAAAACGGTGGATTCTGAATCTTGCATTCGAACAAAATGAAAAATCCGACACTATAACCCAGCTGATTGTAGAAACTCTTACAAAAAATAATTTATTAACAAAATGTATTGGGTTTTGTGCTGATAACTGCAATACCAACTTCGGTGGCCGACAAAGGAAAGGTTCGAATAATGTGTATCCGAAGTTGAAATTATTAGTAAACCAAAATATGATCGGTGTAGGCTGCTTACCACATGTATTGAACAATGCAATCTTTCACGGATGTGATACTCTCCCGGTTGATGTTGACATAATCATTGTTAAAATATATAACTACTTCTCTATATATACTGTCAGAACGGAAAGACTTCGATATTTTGCTGAATTCCTTGACAATGAATACAATCCACTCTTATACCATTCAAAAACCAGATGGCTTTCTCTATATCCTGCAGTTGAACGGCTTTTGCTCATGTTTGAAGTCTTAAAATCCTATTTTGAAGAAGTTGAGAACCCACCAAAAATATTGATTGATTCTTCAAAGATGATTTGAGTGAGGCGTATTTATTTCTAGTTCATTCTCTTATGTCTATTTTTAATTTTAATATTCAAAAACTTGAAAAACAAGATATGTATATCTATTATTGAGACCGTGAATGTTTTACAAAATATTGTAAGCAATATACAAGAGCGAATCAATAGTAATTTTATTCCTATCAAAATTAAATCTATCATGAAAAAGCTTGTTGAATCTGGTTTACAAGAAAAAGTAAACAAATTTAAAATTGATACCAATAACCTCTATAATGTAACTGTCAAATATATTGAATCCTGGCTAAACCTTTCGAAGTATTTAACGTTTTTTCGTAGATGCAGTTCAATGATAAAAACGTAACGTGGGAATCAGTTGAACCATGTTTGATTTATATTCAGCAAAAAGGTGTTAATGTTAAGGACAGTACGTTATTTGATAAATTTTGTAATCTCAAGCACTATATGGATAACCTTTCTCCTTGCGATGAAACTAATGTTAACACAAAATGGACTGAATTCTTTAAAAGTTGTACCTCCATAGAATTATACAGTGAATTAATTAAAATTGCGGAGTTTTATTTCGCAATTCCTAGTCGCAATGCTGATGTTGAAAGAGTTTTTTCTTTGATTAATTCGCAGTGGACAAAAGAAAGAAACAAATTGGTGCCCGACACTTTAAAAAGGCATAGTTTTAACCAAATTTAATTTTCGAGCATTGAGTTGCGAATCTTTTTATGATTCTTTAATGTCAAGCGATGGTGAAATACTTAACAAAATTAGATGCAATGAAAAATACAATTAGAATAGATCACTCTCAAAAATCTTTTCAGTTAATTAACTATGTAGGAATGTATTTATAAAATATCCAACCTACAGGGTACCTTAAACTTTTTTTTTAATTTTTAAATTTAATTTATGCAATGTATAAAAATGTATATAATGTGCTAAATGTTAATAACTTAACGTACCTTTACAAAATATGAAATGTTCCTATGAAATATGATGACAGATGTACCTACATAATATGTAACTAGATATGTAACTATTTATAAATTAATTTATTTGTATTATTTAAAAAAACTGAAAAACCCAAATAAAATAATTAAAAAAAAAAAGTAATGTCTTTGTGTCCTCGTTTTGTACTCTTTTTTGTATTCTAATTTTTTTTTTTTTTTTTTATAATAAGCGCACACTTAAGGGGATATTACTACCCTTATTATGTAAAGACACAGTGTGAGCACTAGGAAGAGGAGAGAGAGGTTGAAAGGAGGTGTCGGTGCACATTGGTTTTGAATTCCTGAATATTGCAATGGCTGGGAAAAACAGATTGTGGTAAGGCATTCCACATTCGCGTAGTACGGCTAAAGAACGAATCTCTGTACTTGACAGTACGACCGAAGTTGGGCTCGAGGGTAAACTGATGAGCGAGCATTCATAGAAGCGCGAGTATTACGGTTGAACTGTTTAAGGGGAGGAATGCAACTGGCTATTTCTCTTGATCATAAACCGTTAAAATTGTCCGGGAAAGTCCGGGATTTCAAATCTCGCTGCCTATCATCAAAATTCTTCTGGCAATCCTAACTTCATGCATTGATGCAGCCAACAAAAAATGTGTAGAATCTTTGATGAGTACAAAATATTGTAATCAGTAAAGTTTGAGTTCACTAGTCTATGCGTTGATTAAATACATTTAAATTCTTTGTGGACTCATGCAATAAACAGTTTCGGTAATCCGTCATTCTTTTATTATTATGTGAAGAAGCTTGTATGTCTTTTTCTATTCATTCATCACATGCATATAATTTATTTAATGGAATTATAAAATAAAAATTACTCCAGCTTTCTGTGATGAGTACATGCATATATATTAACTATACATTCTATTGAATCATTAAATAAGTTAAAATATTGTATTGTAATTGTAACATAACTATATCTTATAACTTATTAAGAATACGCACAGGACACTCATTATATAAATGTATCACTTCATAACTACATATATGTACTCATTACATAAATTATATAAATTAGACTCATCGCATAGTGCTCAGCTTTAAACAGATATTTTTTGCTTTCGAGGCTTTTGCATTGAAATATTACGAAGCAAATATATTTTCAATACAAGTGGCGTTTATTCAGCACAAAGCTTTACGTATTTTTTGTGAGTTGGGTGTTTGTTTCAGATGTTATGTAGTGAATACAAATCATATTGCATGCAGTTAACAGCTATTTAGTGAGTGCATGTTTTCTGTATTGAGTATAGGTTTAAGACTTATTGTAGACTGAGTACATAGATTGCATTTTAATTTGCTTTCATCGATGAGGGTTTCATTTGGTATATAAATTGAAATGTAACCAATGCACTGCAACTCTACAAATTGAAAAGAGGTTTCATAGGAAAAACATATATAAAATTCTGTACAAGCATTTAACATAAAAGCCTCTGTACTGACTTTATACATTTTTCCCTCAGGGTATAATATGAAGGAAATAATATGTAATTGTTCACGAGTACCATAACTTGGCTGCAAAAATAAACCATTACAAAAGCTTAGCAGGCAAATTATCGTCAACGAAAAATAAGAAGTACATAAGGTAAGACTTTGTTTATATTTCTACTTCTTCTCTAAAGGAATACTACTCAAATCGATTTTTCATTTTAAATTTTAGATCATAGTATACCTAGCATAAATTCCTTGGCCTCATTAAAGTTAAAATCTTTCGATTCTCCCTCGGGTACAAAAAACAAATCACAGCAAACGCTACCAAATTCATATTTCCCAACTTATCCCTGGCGACCTCAAACCGAACACAAACAAAAGTTATAAGAAAATAAAAAAATAAAACGTTGTATTCTTGTTTTTGAAAATAAAAACGCCCAACACACACAAAAACATATTTATTTTCAATTATCTTCAAAGCCACCCTTTGTTCCACCCAACAATCATACACCATCATTATTATCATCATCATCATCATCATCATCTCATCACCATCATCATAAGGCTTAGAGTTTAAAATGTAACAAAGAGAAATCATCCCAAGCAAAGCCGCAAGTCCCGAAAACAATATCCATATCCATCCACGTGTTACAGCAACAAAGACCAACGCTGCTGCTTCTACTTACATAATTTTCCAATCAAAAATACAAGTACACAAAGAAAAAGGATGATATTGAAGAACTTTTTATCGATACACAGCCCAAAGGATATTGTTTAATTAATTTAATTGCATTTTAAATGAAAACAAAAAAATACGTCGCAGGCACATATTTTGTGTAGATTAAATAGATGTATACCCTAATAGAAATGTGTCTATACTGGTATGGTAAGGTTAGGAGTTAACAAAGAAAATGAGGAATTATGATTCTTATTCCCCTTAAAAATATGGGCCCCGCTCCCGGGTTTTGGTTTTTGGCTTATGCCAACACACAAGGCCGGATCCAGACTTTTATTGAGGAGGGGAAGGTCACACGCTTAACATAAAGATGAGTTTTTGAGCACTGCTTAATAATGTTCTTTAACGTTCTGTAAAGAAAGCTGTCAAAATTTAAATAACATAATGTGTATCTTAACCTAACATTTATGTACATATTTCAGGGGTAAAGTGATAACTTTAGTTATTAGAATATTTTGGAACACTGTTGTCCAGCGAGTTCAACAGTTTTCTAAATGTGCCATATTTAAGAGCTAAATTAAAATAGTTTAGAGGGTTTTTGGTTCATTTATCAATTCAAAAAATCAATTTTGAAGAAGCAGTTAAAGAAAGCCTTGCACTATTTATGCACGTCAAAAAATAAGATGAGTGAAAACAAAGATTTTAGTTGTTTTTGACAGCAGGCCGGTTTTTGGTGAATATAGTCAATTTACTAACAAATTTTTAGATGAAATCTTTACTTATACAACTTAACTGTATAAGCTATATGGCTCATGTGAGACCCCACCTGGATCCTCTATTGCCAACACAGCTTTAAAAAACAATAATTATTTACAAATTTAAGTTTGAACAAACACTTTTTTAATTAACAAAGAAATTTTATGAGTTTTGTCACTTTTTCTCATTTTCGATAAAGCAAAATTAAAAGCCACTATCAATGCAGATTTATAAGAAATTCAAATGACCGCTTTGAAATAAAACTAAAAAAGAGGCTAGGATGCGACCCACACTGATAACTTCCCAACCCGTGGGTCGATTTGTCTTGCTTGAAAGGTTTGTAGGTTTAACGAGATTTTTAGTCAAAAGCAATTTTTACCAATTCGAGCAGCATTTCTTAAATTTTTAAATTTTTTATAAACAAATACAAATTGGATGAGTGAAATTAATATTTTTATTATATATATTTTTATTTTTTGAAAAGATATTTGAGTCGAAAGTAAATTTCTACCAAGTTTTAATAATGTTTTTTTTAAGGTTTTTATTTTTTGTAAAAAAACTATTGATTCGTCTTTTTTAAAATTTTACTGAATGTTGAAAACAATATTTTTTATAAGATCAAATTAATTTGAAGCCAATATACTCGTATCAAGTTTTTAAAAAGATTTTCGAGTCGAAAATCAATTTTTTACCAACTTTTAGGAATATTTTTTTAGGTTTTTATTTTGTATCAAAAAACTGATAATTCGATTTTTCTCAAAATTTTACCAGAAGTCAAAAACGTTATTCTAGGTTGCATACAATTATTTTGCAAAAAAATTTTCGTAAAATATTCGAGGTGACAATTATATTTGTTCAGTTTTGATTTATAAAAAAAAACGTTAATCGATTTTTTTTCTAAAAATATACTTGTTTGTAATTATATCACAATAAATAATATAAAATTAAATTCAAGTCGCTAACCTTATTGGTTCATGAGATATTTTGGGTTAACCAACATTTTCAGCTCTTTTTTAAATTTTAAAAAACACCCACTCAATTTGTTTCAGAGTCCTTTCTGCATCTTTGTGCATTATAAACTTTATGACAAAATTTATTTGAAGTCGATATCTCTACATGTTCTTGTGCCATGGACGAAGAAAAAAACTTCCCGAACGTACACACGCAGGCACAGACATCTCTCTAAAAATCCTTTATTTAGACTCTAGGGACCTTGAAACGTCGAAAAATGTCAACATTTTCATTTTGACAAATCGGACCGATTACAATAACTCCAATGGGAAGTTTAAAATGGAGAAAAAATAGTATATGCAAGAATAAACAATACTATCGCTTTTCCGCCAGTTGATCGTTTTTACTAGGTTTAGTTAAAAAAAAATCATACCGTTTGAAAATTCAAAACGTATCGTGCTATTGAGATATGTAAAGGTCTAGGTTTTTTTTCTTTTTAATGAATAGGAGACCAATCAATATTAAAAAGTCTTGATTGATTTGGCACAAGGAAATTATCTTCACCACAGTTTTCACAGTTCCAATGAAATTTTGACTAATTTTTGGTTTTAAGAATTTAATTTATTTTTAAAATACATTTCAGTTCATAACACCAAACTTTTTACCCCTACTGGATGGTGATTTGATGTTGTCCTTTACTGGTGTTTTTTTTTGCTGATTAAGTGAATTATTATTTTATTGTTTTTTTTTATTTTGAAGTTTTTGTTTAATATTTTGCATTTATCAGATATTTTTTTAATGCATTAGTCGTAACGGGGACGGGGAAGGAAGCACAACAATTAAGGCCCAAGGCACAACACCGACTAGAGGACATGAACCCCTCCACACTAATTTTCACTGACAACTTATCATTAATTTCTCTTCAATCTAAATAAATCACAAGGTTTTATTTTATTTCACCCTTCAGTGTCCGTGATTTGTTATAGTTAAATTAAAATATAAAAAATGATCAAAATTTATGCATATTTTTATTTCCATTAGATAGATTGGCTTAAGCTTTATATTTTTGTAATTTATTTATATTGTTTTTATCAATGGAAAATTTTGTGTTTCTGTGTATGCAATTTATTTTCAATTCTATACATTTTATGTACCTACTGAATTTAATTTTATTAACAAAAAATATAAATATATCCGGATAAGCTCTAACGTCATTTGCTTCGTCATGTAATTATTATTTTGGTGCATTTGTGTGCGAAAATATTTATTTGCACAAAATTAAATTTATATTTAGTTAGATATAGGATGTGTATATTATCATGTTATTTAAATGCATAATCACATTTAAATTCATGAAACATTGAAGAATATTTTGTAACCAAGAACAAAATTATATAAACACATAAATATATACATACATAAATGTGAACAGTATAAATTGTGCTCAGGATATTTTCAAAAATTAAGCAATGCACACTTCTTTTAGAATAGAACTAAATATTTAACTCACTAAGAAAATATTTCATGTGTATTTTTCAAATTCAAATATGGTACTTAGTCTTTTCACATTCAAATCTCCCTTTTAACCAAATAAACAAATTCTTCAAATTGGATTAACGTTTTGCAAAATTATTTCATCCTTTTGAAAATGATTTTCACCCTTTTGTAAATCATAATATATTATACACTTTTGGCTTTTTTGGGACACATTTGTAATTTTTGTTGTATTATTTAATTTTACAGCATTCATTTCAACCAATGCATTGATTGGTTAGGTTTTGCCCTTGCAAAAATTCCTAAGATAATAATAATTAAAAAAACAATTTGTAGTATTTTTCAGATCCATTGGGCACTTGTCCCGCCCAGAGTTGCAAAAGCTTAAGTCACTTTCTAGCTTAAGTTTGACTTGAATTCACAAGCTAGTTAGTGATTTAAGTTTGACTTGGGTTTACAAGCTAGTTAGTGATTTATGAATTAAGAAATTTTTAATTCCTAAGTCAGTTAGTGACTTATGAAGTAAAAAAATAATTCACAACCTCCTAAGTGATTAATGATTTAAACAAATTTAATTCTAAAATCAATTGGTGAATTCTGATTAGAAAACTTATTAAGTGGAATTTGATAAGTAAAAACGATCGTTTTTTGATTTTCAAGAGCTTGAAAACTACTTTCTTTAATAATTAAATAATTATGTAGTCGAAATAAAATTAAAAATTTCCAATATACCAACTATCTCATGAATAAAATGTTTTTAAACTCATAAATCACTAACTTACTCATGACTTACATTTTTACTTGCGACATAATTATGGCACGTTTTGCATTTGTAAAAAAATTCGAACTGGAGGTTTAATGACAATGACATGACATTGCGATGGTAGAGAAGTCGAAGAAAGTAGGTCCTCCGATTCCGTCCGTCTATCTGTCCTCTCACCTACAGACCAAGATATTGGAGATAACTTAAAATTTGAAAATTAAAGTTTTGAGCCGATTCGCGTTAGACGTTTTTTTCATTTGTTAAGACTAAAAATAACAGCAGTCCTCATACAAACTATTTGGTCAAAAATCGATAATCCGAATTTTCTCAAAAACAAACTTCCTAAAGACAGTTGTTGTAATTGGTCCGATTTGACGAATTGAAAATTTTGACATTTCTCTCCGATTCAAGGTCCAAAGAGTCTAATAAAAGATTTTTAGAGAGATGTCTGTGCGTGCGTGTGTACGTACGTCGCGTCGTCCATATCTCAAGAACCAGTGGAGGTATCGACTTTGAAAATAAATGTTGTTACCTATACAGATAATGCAGAAAGATGCAGAAAGGATTCTAAAGAAATTAAGTGGATGGTTCTCTTACCATAATAATTTTAAAACAAGGAACACTTCGGCTAACCCAAAATATCCTACGAATCGGTAACACTAGCGACTTGAATTACATTTTTTTATTATATATTGTAACGTGGTACCAAACTAATATAATTTTGAAAAAAGAGGCTGGGATGCGACCCACACTGATAACTTCCCATCCCGTCTGCCGATTTGGTTTTCTTAAAAGTTTGTCTATATGTATCAATTTTTACCAAATTTGAGTACTATTTTTTTTTAGATTTTATTTTTTATGAAAAAAACGGACAGTTGGATTTTTACAAAAAAAAATACTGAATATCGAAAACAATATTTTCTGTGAAATAAAATAAGTTTGAAGCCAATATTTTTAATTTTTGAAAAGCTATTTGAGTCGAAAGTAAATTTTTACCAAGTTTTAGTATTGTTTTTTTTTAGGTTTTTATTTTTTGCAAAAAAACTGTCAATCCGATTTTTCTCAAAATTTTATCGAATGTTGAAAACAATATTTCTTATAAGATAAAATTAGTTTGTAGCCAATCTCTCAAAGCTTTGAAAAGATATTTACGTAGAAAAACAATTTTTACCAACTTTTATAAATTTTGTTTAGGTTTTTATTTTTTGTAAAAAAACTGTCAATTCGATTTTTCTCAAAATTTGCTCTAATGTTAAAAACAATATTTTTTATAAGTTAAAATTAGTTAGAAGCCATTATCTCCAATTTTTGAAAAGATATTTGAGTCGAAAATCAATTTTTACCAACTTTTGTTTAATTTTTTTTTTCAGTTTTTAATTTTTTGTTAAAAAACTGTCAATTTGATTTTTTTCAAAATTTTACTCAATATTAACAACAATAATTTTTGAAAGATAAAAGTAAATTAAAGCCAATATCTCAATGTTTTGAAAAGATATTTGAGTCAAAAATCAATTTTTACCAACTTTTATTAATTTTTTTTTTAGGTTTTTATTTTTTGTAAAAAAACTGTCAATTAGATTTTTCTCAAAATTTTATCAGATGTCAAAAACATTATTCTTCGTTGCACAAAATTGTTTTAGAGATGAAATCATATTTTAGTCGTAAAATTTTCGAGGTGACAATTTTTTTTTTCAGTTTTTTTGATTTATAAAAAAAACCGTTAATTGGATTTTTTCTCAAAAATATATTTGTTTTGTATCACGTTGCAATATACAATATAAAATTTAATTCAAGTCTCTAGCGTCGATGGTTCATGAGATATTTAGGGTTAACCAAAATGTTCACCTTTTTTTTAAACTTCTATGGTAAAAAAACCACCCACGCAATTTTCTTGAGAGCCTTTCTGCATCTTTCTGACTTATTGTCTGCATAACAAAATTTATTTGAAGTCGATATCTCTTCTGGTTCTTGAGCTATGGACAACGAAAAAAACGTCGCGAACGTACGGACGTACGGACGTACGTACACACGCACGCACAGACATCTTTCTAAAAATCTTTTATTTCGACTCTAGGGACCTTAAAACGTCGAGAAATGTCAAAATTTTCAATTTGACAAATCGGACCCATTACAATAACTTTTTATGGGAAGTTAAAAATACTTTAAAGGACAACATAAAATTTGTATTCAAACATAACAATTCATATACTTTATTGAAAACATAGAAATCTTAATTCATAAAAAAATAAATATTTTTACAAAAAACGATAGAAAGGAGAATGAAGCAAAATCAAAATTATAGTTAAAATAAAAATGCCTGGGGTGTTATAGCACCCCTGTTGTGGTCGGAAGGTTAAGCTCTAAATAACTGCATTCCAAAAATATTTGTAAACTAAAATAGAAAAATGTTATATATACAAAATTAATTTAAGAAAAAGCCGCTCTAACCATTTTCAAATAAAAATTTCGAAAAATTAATGTTTTTTTTTTGAGAAATCAAATGAATATTTTAAATAAAAAAATAATTAATATATGTATATTATATATATATATACATATTTTTAATCAGCCTCTGTGGATACATGAGCAAGTTCATACGCCCAAGTCGTGCATTTTATTATTATTTTTTTTTAAGGAAGCATACTCAATTTTGTATATTAATTCCTGTTTTGAGATCAACAACTTTAAAAGCATCGAAGTTTTTCCATAATATATGAAATAAAACACACACTTATATTTTCCTCGTGTTTTAAACGAAAGTTAAAGCTCAAAATTTTAAAAACTCACGAAATGGATCCGAGACGAGAGTGCAAATTTATATTCAAGAGACAATACACCACACCGAAGCCTAAACGAGGCTAACATTTTTCGTAACTGCTCTAAGTAACATAAAAACGAATCATTTTTTTTTTTCAAAATTGTATCATGCTAGTGAGCGCAGTTATAAATTAATGGACTCTAACTGATTGTATTTAATTGATTATATTTAAGAAAATTATGTTCCGAAAAATAAAGTAATATTTTGAAATTAAATACAAATCGTTTTATGTGTGATACTTATATTTATTAAACAAAAGTTTTTTTAATCTGATTAATTAATTTTTAAACGAACTTGTTTTTATGTATATCACTTCAACGATAAAACGACTAAACTTTCAATACGTCACAGTTTCAAATTTTAAATATTCAAACTCAAGTGAATTTTCTAAATACTTATACATCATACATTTAAAAGTAATATTTTTATTAACACCCACCGTTTTATTTTTTCTGCAATTTCATTTAATATAATTTAAATTATTATTCTTTAAAAAGGATTACACAAACTGTAGGTAAAAGTTCAATAAAATTACATGTTTAATTAATATTTTAAAACCCTGGAGTGAAAAAGGCAACTCGAATATTAAATTAAAATACAAAATGAATCAAAATTAAATTGAATTAAATAATATCCTTCCGGCATTAATGCATAATGAAAACATTGACTTAATGCCATTCAAATACCCTAACAACACCAATGTTGAGCAGATCATCAATAATGTGGAAATAGCTCAGTTCGGGTTTTGGTAATTGTCCAAACGAGTACACATTTGCACTATAATGATTGTTTGTATATGTGTTTATTTAATCAAATGCCCACACCTTATACACTACAGCTAGGTAGAGTGGCGGCTAGCGCGGTGCGGCGTCCTTTTAATTTACCAAACTAATATAATTGACACAAGCTAATTATTATTATTATTATTATTATTATTATGCAGATATCACATATGTGGTGGCCAGAGTAGGCTGCACTTTTATTTCTTTATATATTTATGGAGGTATTTATTATAACACTGACTTCGTTCTTTGCGAATTAACAACCGATATTTATAATTTGTATATTGAGGTTTTTTTTTATAAGTGAGTAATTATTGAATTTCAAATTTAGAAATTGTTAGGGTAAAAAACGACCATTTCATAATTGTGAATCGTAATTAAAGGAAGATACAATTTTAATGAAGTTGTCATTGTTAATTTTTTAATTCATAGGTATTTTTGAAAAATACACAACCTGAGCAAAACCAATACCAAAGGCAGACACAGACCTTTATATAGTATAGTCCCAGAAGTATCCGACCTAGCTCGATACACTTTTCCCAGCGATGTTTAATGGCTTCGATAACCTGTTTATAGTGTGAACCATCGAGCTGGTCAAAATAGCCATCAACCGCAGACTCAACCTTTTCATTGTTGGCAAATCTTTTACCGCCGATCCATTTTTTTAAGTTTGGAAACAGAAAATAATCCGAGGGGGCTAAATCTGGCGAAGGGTACGTGAGGAAGAAATTCGAACTTTAACTCATTGATTTTGGTCATCGAGATAGCGGATGAGTGAACTGGATGTGTGAATGAAACTGTCTTTGACTTTTTGTAGCCGATTCTCCTCTTTCAGTCCATAGTTTTGATTGTTACTTCGTCTCAGGTGTGAAGTGATGGACCCATGTTTCATCCATGGTTATGAATCGACATAAAAACTATGCTTTATTGCTGTGAAACTTCGCCAAACATTCGTTTGAAACATCCTCACGACTAAATTATTGTTGTAAACGCAAGAGCAGACTCCTCCAGAGTAAAATCTAGCTCCGCTTTGATATTGGTGGGACTGAGGTCTTTCAAATTAAAGTATTGTATCACATAACGATAACCAAATTTTCCCATGTTTAAATTTACATTCTTCATCTAGCTACGTTTTGAAAACCCTTTAAAGAATACTTAAATTCGCAGAGTAATTAAACTCTAATTGGGTCACAAGTTAAAGCTGCACGTTGCTTGTCGCCATAGATGAATAAATATTATAAATTTAGAAGCCACACAAATTATAGCTAAGGGCCATTATATTTCTTATCTTTTTTGAATATAAAGTGAATGGTTATCTTTAAGAATTAAATTTTCCCTTAAAGATTTTGTGTGGTGCGTGTTGCTTTCAACTAGTGTCCTGAAGTGTATATACCAGCAGCATGTTAACAATTCATTTGACAACACTCCTTTAATTGTTAGTTCCTCTTGAAACCATATTGTTAAGGCTCCCTTTTAAACTATAACGACTTCCTTTTCTATACGCAAATAGTGTCTTAAGCTAAGGCTCTTAATTGTTAAAGTTTTCATATTAAGGATCAAACTTACACAAAATTACACTTTGTTGTACTTTGTACACCATTCACTTGAGCTTCGGTAGTCCCATACGTATCCTTATGTAGGTTTTCACTACAATACTATAGACCCCTCATAATCCTTCTATTTTGCAAAACTGTATCTATGCATATGCGACCTTGATATAGATGCAAAACCACCCAGCCCAAATCCCATCATCATAAATGTACAAAGTTTACCACACCCCGAAAAATAGTGTGTTATGTTCCACCCTAAGTTTTGTGTGCTTCATCTCTAGAAATGAATACAGTATAGGTACTTCTACCCAACCTATACCAACTAGAACATATAGCATATCTGCCAAAAAGTGGAAATTCACAATATTCTGAAACCTATGACGATGATGAGAGAGTTTAGAGGCACTTATGTATATAAATTTTCCTCAAGAAGAATTTTCATTTAAACCAAAGAATCCCGAATACCGCCTCTTGAATCCTTGTAAAACTCTTAAGAGGTTTTTTTTTGTTAAGCTGCTAAATTTTTGTGTCAAATTTTCTTCTTCTTTTGTTTTTTTTACGAACATCCGTTATTATTCATTTTTTCTTTTTAATAAAAAAAAGTTAATGATTTTCTTTGCCAAAGATGAAGAGAATTTTGTTGAGGTAATAATAATATGCGGGAAATGCTGTTTTTGTGTCCTTCTTTCCTTTCTAATAATACAAAAGGACAACAGAAGGATCGTTTGAAAATCCTTTGATGGAAATTATTTATTATATGAAAAAAAAGATAAAATCCCTGTAAGTATGTAGACATAATATATACATAGATGCTTTCGCCAAGAGAGGACTTATCGCATATAATTACGTATAAGGCGAACACAGTGAAAGTTAAGAAAATCGTTATATTTTTCGTATCAGCTTTATACTATGAATTATAGTAGACTACATTACAATGATATCGCTACCAAATGCGAGCTCACAAAAATGGTTTTAAGATCGTTTTGATGTTTTTATTTATTTCAATTCTAAGGGGAACAATACTTAAACATAATACTTATAATATAAATTACTTATTCTTAGCTGTTAAAGAACATAGTTTAAAATTGAATGCATTTTAGATTATCATTTATAGAGCGTATACAAAAGTAAAATGTATTATATATATAAATAAATTGATTGAGGGGGCTATTTGCACCATAGTTTGATCTACCAAATATATGGCACAATTGTTACTGTAGTCTTATAGCTACTTGTACGACTAGAACTAAAATGCAGATGATATTGACTATAAAACAAAATTGCAAATACTTCCTATAACTGGTGGGTGAGTGTTGGAAGGTTAATTAAAGCGAGCCTTTGACAGTTAGGGGGAAGTGTATGTTCATATGACCATATACGTAGAAGATTGCTTTAAGTCTTGTTTTATGAACTGAGTAATAATGTGACCACATTACGCAACTATATTCAAGTATAGGTCTTACAAATGATACAAAGAGAAGCTTAAGAACGTAAGGGACACAAAAATCGCGATCAAATCTCTCTATGAATCGTAGGATACTTAGCTTTCTAAACTATGTAGTTTAAATGTTCATTTAAACTTAACTTGGGAGCAAGAATTTACAAAAAATTGATTCGAATACTCATTTCGAAATACAACACTATAAATTCTATTTTTTTTAATACGATGAGATCCAATTTAAGACGTTGATTTTAAAACCTTGATTGTTTAGTTTTAAAAATAATGTTTTGTGACACGACAACTTTTTGATGAATCCTCAGAACATGTTCATATACCATTATACAATTTGAAAACAAATTCAAAATTTATAACAGATAAAGTGTCAATGATCAATATCATGAAGAAATATATAAATAAATAAACATAAAGAAATAGATAAATGAGTGAATAAATAAATAGATAATAAAATAAATAAGTGAATCAATAAATAAGTATATATACAAATAATGGAATAAATAAATACAAAATAAGTAAGTTTATTATTAATTTAATAAATAAATGATTAAACAAATAATTAAAAAAATAATAAATAAATTAAGTAACAAGAAAATGCATACATACATAAATAAATGAATAAACTAAGCAAAAATCAGTCTTTTGAATATTATAACTTTGAAACTAAGTTTGAAATTAAAAACATTGTCAGATATTTTGCAGAAAACTTTATATCGTTCTTATTATTTTATAATTCTCTCAGAAATACATTCCACATTACCTATCATGTGTAATTCGTTCGTTAAAAAATGCCACAGAATGTTTAACATAATTTTTTAACAACTTGTTTTGCGATGTTTGTAACCTTTGGATGTGGCTTTTTGCTCAATTACCCCAAGCAGGTGATTTGTATAAAATGATTGCTTGATAAATCACTTTAAAAATTATAAGTTTATTTTTATGATTAATAAAAGGGAAGAGAATTTTAATTTCGCATTTCTTATGATTTCTTGGACATGAAATCCGAAAGTTAGTTTACTGTCCATGTGGACGCCAAGGTATTTAGCATTTGGTTTTCAGTTTGCTTCTACGCCGCGCCTTTGAGTGAAGTACTTGACAAAATACAGTCTTTTCTTTTTCGAGTAAAAGAGATAGCCTGAGTTTTCGAAACATTTATCTTAATCCTCCAATTGTTTAAATATTATTGAAGTACATTCAAAAAAGATTGAACATTTGGTTATATAACGGAACCAAGTGAATATGATGAAAATACAAAAAAGAAAAATCAACAGTAAAAACTGTATAAAGCATTTGGCCAAGAACCGATCCTTGAGGCACGCCTGCAGTACACACAAACATATCCAAAAGATTTTTGTTAACAGAGACAACTAAAGATCTTGATTACAGAAAGGACTTCAAAATATAAGTTATATACATAGGAAAGTTGAGCATCAAAAGATTGTGTAAGAGTTCGTCATGTCAACGTCAAGTAAAACCATACCTGTACTTTTACGAAAAGTAAAATTGGTTTAAATTATTTAGGTTTTCTGATCCATTTGGTGAACTGTACTATGGTACGCTCCAAATCCAAATTGTTCAGGAGAAAGAATACTATTACTGTTAATGTTTGCCATGAGTTTATGTTTAATTATTTCTTCAAAACACTTACTTAGAGAACTTTGTAAGCTTATAGGACGTTATTATATTTTTGTAATGCAGTTTATTAGTCGAAAGTTATAGGCTTTATGACACAAAAAAAACATGTCTCGAAATCTGCAAAAGTGATTTTATTTTTATCAATTAATAGTAATTTCTTAAAGCTTGAGTTACTCTGCATCGTCAGATTCGTCCCTGGCTGTGGTTATATTGATGGTTCGAGTACAATATTCTCTGAAATGAGGGTCCTAGTGCTAGAATCAAAAATGGATTTTTAAATAATTATTTTGATAGCTGGGATTAGGTATAAGACTTATAGTCTACGCACACACATACACATACATATACACATTTCGGTCCGCATTCCACTCTCAATTTCTTCAAAAAATGTATTTGTTTGCCTAATATTTATTGTGTCCCAGCATGGAAAATGTAAATAAAAGTTTATGCTCAAGATTCTTTTTTTAAGGTGGCCAACTACAGTTATTTTACTTTGAAGTGAATGTTTTTATTTTTATCCAACATTTTAGCCATTACCGGAGGACTTATTGAAGCGAAAAAAACACTGCCCATAAGCCAAGAGCGTGTTTATGTTTAATATTAAAGAAGAATTCAGGAACGATAAAATGCTTATACAACATAGTGTGTATAGAAAGGAAGGATGAATGGGCCAGATCTACTTTTTAAACAAAACCTCACTTCCATTGTTGTATATAAATTGAGCTTATTCATCTGTTTTCTTTGAAATCTTGTGTTTTGTTGGGTTTTGAAGGATCAGAAGACACACACACATATCACAGAGTTTTATTAAGTCATTAAAGTTTGGATTGTTGTTGTTGTTCTTTTTCATTTGAGACTTATGTTCATTTTTTTATTAACTTTTTTTTTAATTTCAAGACGGATAATAGCTATTTTGATTTTTTTTGTACTATGATATTAATGCGTTTCGAAAAAAAAAGTAAGAATGTTCATCCTTTTTGAAAAGCGTACGTACGTACATATGTATGTACCTACTTTTTTGAGGATTATTTATTTACATAGGGTTGAGGGTTTCTCGTTCCGCAAGAAAATTTAAACAGCAAGTTGAATTCATAAAATGAAATATGAAAGAAAAGAGGTTCTCAAGTTTAGTGCCCATATTTTTTGGCAGCAGTTGAGTTTCTTTTATAAAGGTAGTTGTATATGTAGAAGTTTCTTCTTTTTAAGAAGAAAAAACAAAGCCTGTGTCTAGATTCATTTAGGTACAAGGAGGTATGGTTGTACATACATACATACGCAGATATGCATTGCGCATAATTTGTCTCAACAGACGAAAGTTAAAAATTTAAATAAAATACACAACAGTGTCGCCTGAACTTGTTCCTGTTTAAAAATAGTAGCTTTATTTTAAGATTTAAAAATACAACTGCAAAATAAGTTTATATTAAACATTTATATATAAACTTATATATTAACATTTAATAACTTTTCATTGGAAAATCGTTAAAGCAATTTGTTTATTTAATTTTATGTATGTACCTACATATATAACATTTTTCAATTTTTTAGCAGTTATTTAGTGTTTATGAATATATATTTGAATTTATAAAAAATAATTCATTATAGTTCCTAAAAAATTTAAAAACAAGATACAGAAATATATATTTTTTTAAAATCTGTTCGGTAGTTTCGAACTTTGCCAAAAAAAATTGTATATCTACTATTGTTTTTGGTCCTTAAAAAGAAAATTTGAAATTTTCTAAAGCGAATCTTCATAAAACCTTAATTTCCAAGTAATAACTCAATCGACCTAATATTTAAACGTGTATAAAACAAGGACAAACGCACGAAATCGTCGGACCCATTTTCTACTACTTCTCTTAAATGTCATGTTTGATTGACATATCGAGTTCAAAATTGTCAAAAATAGTACTTATAAGAAACACAATCATGCAGCGCCTGAGTTTGTTTCTGAGTTTCTTATCCGTTTTTTCTTATTTTCGTATTATTTCGAGTTTTGTAAAAAAAAGTTGTCAATTGAATTTTTCTAAAAAATTAACTAAAAGTTAGCAAAATTTTTGTTGCGGAGGTTTTTAGTCGAAATCCAATTTTTACCAATTTTAGTAGCAGCAATCTTTGAAAGTTTTTATTTCTTATATAAAAAAATTATACAGATTGTATTTTTCTAAGAACATTTACGTTAACATCAAAATTTAACGTAAAACGAAATTTTGAAGTCAATATCTTCCTTTATTTACGAGATATCGAGAATGGAACATCAATTTTTACCAATTTTGTGAAGATTTTAATTTTTACGGAAAAGCCGAATATTGGATTTTTTGTTGAAATCGAAAGTCAATTTTAAGCAACTTTTAATGTTTGTTTAGGTTTTCATTGTTTGTAAATAAAACGTAACTTCGATTTTTCTCGAAATTTATCGAAAACGCTATTGTTCTTTGCAAATAATTATTTTGAAACTAAAATCAATTTTTGTTTGCAATATATTCGAGCAGACAAGTTGTTCCAGTATTTTTTTTGTATTTATTAACTTCCCATAGGAAGTTATTGTAATGGGTCTGATTTGTCAAATTGAAAATTTTGACATTTCTCGACGTTTCAAGGTCCCTAGAGTCGAAATAAAAGATTTTTAGAAAGATGTCTGTGCGTGCGTGTGTACGTACGTTTGTACGTCCGTATGTCCGTACGTTCGCGACGTTTTTTTCGTTGTCCATAGCTCAAGAACCAGAAGAGATATCGACTTCAAATAAATTTTGTTATACAGATAATAAGGCAGAAAGATGCGTCGGCGGTTTTTTTACCATAGCAGTTTAAAAAAAAGGTGTACATTTTGGTTAACCCTTAATATCTTACGAACCAAAAACGCTAGGGACTTGAATTAAATTTTATATAATATATTGTAGCGTGATACCAAACAAGTATATTTTTAGAAAAATATCCAACTAACGGTTTTTTTTATAAATCAAAAAAACTGAAAAAAAAATTTGTCACTTTGAAAATTTTACGAATACAAAATGATTTTATCTCCAAAACAATTTTGAGCCACGAGCAATAAAGTTTTTAACATCTGGTAAAACTTAAAGAAAAATCTAATTGACAGTTTTTTTTTAATAAAAAATAAAAACCTAAAAAAAACATTACTCAAAGTTGGTAAAAATTGAATTTAGACTGAAATATCTTTTCAAAAATTTGAGATTATGGCTTTCAACTAATTTTAACTTATAAGAAATATTATTTTCAACATTGTGAAAAATTTTGAGAAAAATCGAATTGACAGTTTTTTTAGAAAAAATAAAAATCTAAACAAAAAAATTAATAAAAGTTGGTTAAAATTGATTTTCGACTCAAATATCTTTTTAAAACTTTGAGATATTAGCTTTAAACTACTTTTATCTTTTAAAAAATATAGTTTTCAACATTCAGTAAAATTTTGAGAAAAATCGAATTGACATTTTTTTTACAAAAAATTAAAACTTAAAAGAAAATTTAACAAAAGTTGGTAAAAATTGATTTTCCACTCAAATATCTTTTCAAAAATTAAAGATTATGGCTTCCAACTAATTTTAACTTTTAAGAAATATTGTTTTCAATATTCTGAAAAATTTTGAGAAAAATCGAATTGACAGTTTTTTTAGATAAAATAAAAATCTAAACAAAAAAATTAATAAAAGTTGGTAAAAATTGATTGTCGACTCAAATATCTTTTTAAAACTTTGCGATATTAGCTTTAAATTACTTTTATCTTTTAAAAAATTACTTTTTTAACATTCAGTAAAATTTTGAGAAAAATCGAATTGACAGATTTCTTACAAAACATAAAAACTTAAAAGAAAACAATACTTAAACTTGGTAAAAATGTACTTACGACTCAAAAAGCTTTTAAAAATTGTCTTCAAACTCTTTTTATTTCACAGAAAATATTGTTTTCGATATTCAGTAGTTTTTTTTTTGTAAGAATAATTCAACTAACAACTTTTTTAACCCAACACGAAAACCTAAAAACTTTTAAGCAAGACAAATAGACAGACGGGATGGAAAGTTATTAGTGTGGGTCGCATCCCAGCCTCTTTCTTATTTTTGCTATAGTAAATAAAACCATCCATACTAAATTTTATAAAGTTCATTTGCATCTTTCTGTATTATTATCTATATAACAAAATTTATTTGAAGTCGATATATTTACTGGTTCTTGCGATATGGACGCTGAAAAATGTTATATTGAACGTACGAACGTTGGTACGTTCGGGATACAATTTTTGAGCGTCCATATCTCAAAATTCTAAAATAGTGAACTGCGCTTAAGCAATTCAAAGGCTATACTCGAAAATCACGGAATGCTCAACGAAATGCGCTGTGCCAAAGCTCAGAAGTACCGTAAAATAAAGATATTCTTTCTAAAGTTACACTGCTAGAATGTAGAATGCCCTGTAGGATTAGATTTTAATATCGCATTTTGAAACAATGTTCATCGGCATCTTCTTTCATATTGTCTCTTTTAAGGGTAGTCATGACCATAACTGTATAGGAACCGGTAACTATTTTTGTTTTGGTTTTAAGTATATAGAAGAATACCCTGAGGCATATTAAGGAAGCATACAAGTTTTATTTGCGTAACTATAGCATTTCATATTTAGTAGTAGTGTAGTAAATTTTAGGTAAGATTACAAATTTTATTATTGCAAAAAAATTTGTATTCTAAGTTATAAGATGTCACGTTTAAGGCGCAAGAAATAAAGCTTTTCTTCCTATGATTGACGATAGAAAAAAATTTTTAAATTTAAGAAAGTGATAACGAAGAATACCAACATAGGTATCTGTTTTCAATTTTCAGGTGAGTCATTGATCAAAATTTATTCTGTAAACAAATACTTTTTTAAAAACCCTAAATTGTATACCATTATTTTTGGATTTTTCTTTAAAATGCATCATGATCTCTTAAAGCATGTATATCTTTCATGTTTGTGCGTTTTTTTTTAAATATTTTCTTCATGTTTCTGCATATTTTTAAAATTCTGTTCTGTTTTCTTAGAGTTCTATATAGTACTTTAAAACAAAGATAATTTCTTTAAATTGACATACAATTTACTAAACGCAAAAGGTAATCTTTTGCAATTATAATCGAAATATGATTTCTTGCACTCATATGACCACTGGACTTGCTTTCACGTAGTCCAATCTAGAGGTCCAATTTTCAACATTTGTGGCCTTATATTGGCCATAACGCTGTGAATGTTGCCCTTCAAGTGGTCGATCGTTTCGGATTCATCGGTGTGGACTATAGTCTTCATATATCCCCACAAAAATTAATTAAGTGGCGTAAAAGAGAACTATCTTGGAGGCCAATTCACAAGTTCGTAACTTGACAGTATGCGGTTACCAAACATTTCCTTGAATAAATCAATTGTGGCACGAGCTTTGTATAGTGTGTTGCGCCGTCTTGTGGAAACCACAGCTTCTGGACATCATGGTTATTCAATTGATAAACTAAAAAGTCAATAATAATGACTCCATAGCGGTCACCAATGATTTATATTTCCAGAACAGAACCATGATTTTCATCATCATAGATGTGCACAATTCCGTTAATCTATTCATGATGAAATGTCAAACCAAACTTAAAATATGGCATAACTACCGCCAGTTAAAATTGTATTGCCAATTTTAGATTCTATACCGCTAAGAAAACACCCATTATGTTATTTCAAAAATCATAAAGACTTTTGCCTGTTTTATGTTTTGTTATGTATTATGTACGTATATTGAAATGCATTGAAAGTTGTTCCAAATGAAATGTTATGTTTTTAAATTAATATTTCAGTGTTTGTGTTAATAAATTATTGTAATTTATTGACTTGAATATGTAATAATATAAATATTCGACCTTTTTATGATTTATTATATGAATTTTTGATAGATACATGCAATCGAAATACTATGACCGTGTATTAGCTTTATCACAAACTTCTAAATATTTTTATTTAAACAGTATCTATTTTTGGCTTACCTATAACTCAATAATGTCATTAATGGATAAAATGTAGTTAGTTACATTATAATTAGTTGAAAATTATTTTTTTACTCCGATCTTTAAACAATATTTTATGTGCTAAAATATTTGCATGTGTTGTCGCGAGTGCAATAATGTTATAAGAACTCACTACCTTTCTGGCATTAAGTAAATCAAGAGTATTAATTTCGTCTTCATTTCCTCTATTAGCTCTTTGTAAAGTATATTTGTTGTTATTTTATATTTCAAACTTTTATTATTATTTCGGCCAATTTCTTGACGAAGTTCTAAAATAAAATAAAAACTCGATATAGACATTCTAGGTTTATCTATGGTACTGCATTTTAAAAATATTTAGAACTCGAGCATTTCTTCACACCTAATACTATCTGTAGAACTCTGTTTAAAACCATTTTTGAGATCTAGGAATTTTAGATTTCGGTTGAATAGAACTTTTTGTTGCTATTTTTGTGGCACCCGTTGATAGTTCTGACTCAAATACTGACTTTTTTTCGAAATGAAAATTGTGTTTTCGTGTATTATTCGATTTCATTAAAGATTTGTGTTATTTAAAATTATTCTTTTTTGATACATGCATGTATTGTATACATGTACAATGTACATTTGACATATGTACATACATATATTTGTGTTGCACTGAATATCTTACTTAAATAAAGACCAAACAAATAGATCTAGAGTCCTGCAGTCTCTAAAATATCATATGATGCATGTTTTATATTGAAAAGTTTCAAGAGATCATGTGATAAGTACATTCAGCCAAAACATTGTTGTCGAGATGAAAACTGCAACAATATTGATAAAAGTTTAGTATGTTTAAATATTTCTTAAGATGTACATAATGTCAAAACGGGTGCTTGCTCATATCAGCAAATTTATCTACAATTTTATCTGGTCATGTTGTCAATGGGAATATTGATTATTTTAGATTGGGTGTTATTTCCCTACCAAATTTAAATAGTTCTTATGTCTATTTATGCGGACATCGTGGTCATTCCCACCCTTTGATGTAAAAAATATGTAAAACTAAAATAAAGTAATAATAATAAAAATTAAACAGTTTAATGGGTTTAAATACTTATGTAAATTTTACGCTATGAAACTGTCAGCGTCTATAACATTTTACATTATGAAGCTCCTTTTGAAATGTCCTTGTGGTCTAAAACTCGATCAAAAACCGGAATGAATTTAAAAATTAAACCTTTGGAAGAAGTAAAGACATTGCTAAACCGGGTTCTAATATCCTACACCCCCAAATTGAGGGTCTAGTAAATTGAAGTTCTATCTTAAACTGAGATCTTAATTAGAGTTTAAACGCTTGAGAACTAGATGAATAAATGAGTTTAAACACAATCGAGTTGGAATTTATCAATATACAGAATTTTAGAGACGAGAACTTTGTCGAGAATTTGGTGAAATTAAATTAAATTAAACATTTTCATGACATCTTCTAATAAAGGAACTTTCAACACGGTGTTTAATTATTGCTATATAAAAACTATACTAAATTGATAACTTTCCATTTAAGATGATTTTTTCTCCACCAAGCCTAATTGTTATTTAAAGAACTTCTTATATAATATTATAGTTTAAGCTGTATTTTGTCTAGATTTTCTGGACATTAAACCCATTTAGTGGTACTAAGGATTTTTTTTAGGAAAAACTTTTATCTAAATTCGTTTTTTAATTAACAAAACAAAAAACAACAATCAATATTTTATATAAAACTGTCTATTGGTTTTCAAAAGTTATAAACAACGATGTTTTTTATTTGTAAAATGAAAGAAGTCTTAAGACAATATTTTTATTTATTCTGAAAATATTTGAGTCAAAGATCAATTTTATTCAATTTAATGTTGTGTCTTTCTTGATTTTTGTTTTATATAAAAAAATATCATTTCAATGTTTCTTAAAATATCAACACATATAAAACTATTTTAAGTCCATATATGGTGGACGTTTGTACAGATGCACACACGGACACCTCATTATGTTAATTATAAGTTATAATTTGGGGACTTGTTTAAAAAAGTAACGAAGAAGAAAATTTGGGGACTTATTTAAAAAAGTGAAGAAGAAGAAAACTTATTTTTTTTTCGTATTAAGTATTGAGTTATTTAAGTAGGTAACCATGATACCATGCTATCCAAACAACCTATTTAAACTTTATTATGTTATATTATGTTCTTAAAAAATTCAAATTATAGCATCGAGGCAATGAATAAAGTAAAAGACAAGCTGGTATATAGCTTTTCTTACCTAGATGGTTAATTTTTAAAAAGCACACACAAAATTACTTCGTTGCTTCTTAGGAATTTTCAAAAACAAAATATTCCACTTTTATGTACTTTCTATAAAATATTTTTTTTTCTATTTTTATGTAAAAGCAAGGTGCTCGTAAAAAGAATAACCTTAAAAAGGAAATAGGAAATGACAAAAATTGGTTATTGTTTGTCCATTTTGATGAGATATATTTCTATTACCATAATAAATGCATTATAAAAGAAAACAATTAGTTGCGTTTTCTATCAAACAAAATAAAGCTCTTTCAAATAATGTTGCTAAAAAGAATAAATATTTAAATTTTTTGGTCAATAATCGAAAATTTGAATGTTTTTTTTCTTAATTTTGCTTCTTTCACTATAAAAAAAAATATTTGTATATTGCCCCATAAAACCGTTATTTTTGAATGTAAAATGTATGTTAATAAACTCTAAATAACTGCATAATAAAAATATTTTAATATAATCAATTAATTTAAAAAAAAAACGCTCTAACGGTTTTTAAATAAAAATTTTGAAAAAATGGCATTTAAATTTTTGAAATCAACCTTTTTTTTAAATACAGGAAATATTTTTAAACAGGCTTCTAGTTGCTTCAGCTCTTTGAAAAAAATACTTTTTTGTGTCGAATATAGGATTCTTTTGGTAGTCAATCAATATTTTTATAAAAAAAAAATAATATTTGCAAACAAATGAAAAAATACAAATTTTATAGAATTTTTAGGAAAAAATTGTGAAATATTAAAACAAAGCTCATACTGCTATTTACTTACTATCCATTAATCAATGTTCGTTTATTTTCATGTGTCATTGAAAGATATAAACACAAGTATTCATGTTCAAATTTTTTTTAATGAATGTTCGTCCCCAGGGTTCATGATATTTAAAAAAAAAATAACATGCCCATAACATACATAGGTATACCCCATCTTCTATTATAATGATAACATATCACAAAACATCTAATCCCAATAGGTTGGAAGGTATAGAATAGAGTATGGAACAGGATTTTCATAAAGAATGGAAACAAGTACATAAGTAAATGAAGACAATAAATTAGTCTCATATACCTACTCGTACATATTACACTTGTTACCAAACAATTTTTCATTAAATAACAACATGATGCGAACCAGTAAAACGATAAATAGCCTCGTTTTATAATTGTATGGATATATCAAAGGAAGAGGATTTACCTCAAAGCGAAGGATGAAACTCACCTTTAGAAATCCATGACACTGTGAGTTATTTCCGGAAAAGTACCTGAATTATAATTCCAATTATTGAAATTTGAGTATATTCTTATTTTATGTTTGATACCGATTATTTCTTTGTTTCATTAAATTAGAATATTTCTTACATAAAGCACAAACAACAACAACTAACCGTCACTGATCGATGAACAACACTCTCTTAATAATAACAAGAAGAACTTCTTAATAATTATTATTAATTATTTAACATATCACCAACACATTCAATTGCCTTTAATTGATTTCAACTCGTGCAAAAGGGCCACTTCTTGTTAATGAATTCATTTATTCCAATTAATCGCAAGAAATTATTTTTCACAATTGCGAAGAGCAACACTTGTTGTCGCAAACTAATCCAATAATGTATATGTAATCCAAGTGAGCATTTAATTGATGCAACAATTTTAATGTGTTCTTTGCCAGTAATAACTTAAGTCTTCGACCAACCGACAAGCTTCAAAAACCAAAACGAAGGATGACTAATTCGAAGTTGATTTATTTTTTATCCACTAACAAATTAGTTCCACAACGCTCCAATTTGGAATTTATATCAAAACACAAATCTTAAACCAGATCCAATTACCTAAGTTTGTTTTATTAATTTCAATTCCAAAAATGATTAAATACGAGTATGTATATTTCTTTCCAAAAATTTACGCGCCCAGAAATAATCTCGAAATAATTTCTATAATCCACCCGCAAGGTACAAGGATTTCAAAAATTATGTTTTTTTTTTGTTCCTTTGTTTTATTTTTATTTTGTTTCCTTTAAGAAGAATATTTAATTCAAACCGCGCTCCCAAAAATTCTTAGAGATCACACTACCGATTGAGGGAAAGCGTCCGAGTTGACTGAAGATTTCCTTTCGAAAAACCACTCGTTGATTCAGTGGAAATGGGAACCAATGTGTTATGGGGTTGATGGGAGAAAGTAGAAGATGATGGTGTCTAACGCAGGGCGCACGACAACGGCACGACATTTTCAATGTGCTTTCCTGAGGGTGAATTTTCCGCTTTTCAGTAGGTATGGTATTGTGGATAACAACGAAGAAGGGGAAGACATTGACTTTGTGGATTGTGAGAAACCAAATTCTCTTTTTGGAGGACGTAGTGAAAATTGTTTCCCCTTTTGGGAATGTATGAGAGATGAGAGGGAACGCATTTTTTCTGTGTTTGACATTGAGATTTGTACTAAGAGAGTTGCTTGGATTGACAAAGAGAGACATTTTATGAGGGTATACCTATAAAGAGTATTTTTATATGACTAAGGACGACAATTTTTGAATCAACGGAAAAATTGAAAAACATTTCATTCTCGTTGTTATGTGCATAGAGGAAATATATTATCTAGAGTCCCGACTTAATGGGTTTGCTCTCTTTTTGCCTACAAACTAAATTGAGAGAATTTTGCCCATTAGCATAAGCATGTGTTAGTTGTCCTGTGCATTTCTTATGGGAAAATCCAGATTCTATGTAGTTGTTACGGGCTTTTAAGAGAGTTACCTCAAACAAAATTTGAGGGTGTTTCAGGCAAGACGGGTACCAGTCGGGACTCTAGATAATATATTTCCTCTATGGTTATGTGGTTGAATTTGAATTGAATTTTAGACTAAATTTTCGGATTTTCAGTAAGAATACTTGACAACTTGCCCAATCGAAAAACGTACCTCACTTCAAATGGTTCATCGGCTTGAATTCATGAGTGTGGTTGATTTTGTATCAGGGCAGCCCATGAGACGAGACTGTTGCTAGTCTCATAACATAACATTATAAACATTGTTGAATGATTCTTAAAGCATTAGTTTCCATCGGATATTCTTATTATCGAAAATATCCAGAAGGATTTACTTGTCATTTAATTGTGTTACTGTTAGGGGCATTTAAATTCCAAAAAGGGGAAAGAACGGCATAATGGGCCCCTTTAACGAAAAAAAAGAAACCATTTTCAGAAACAATTAAATTCATTGAAGGACAAATTATTACATAAAATAAAAAATTCTTCGATTTGTTAATACAAAAAAATGCTTGATTTGCCCATTTTACCAGAAACTGTGTATAGATATTTAATTTTGAGTGCAACAAGAAGGCTCTTCAAGACACCTATCCTTCTTCTGATTGGGAATATAAATCTCCACTTCTTCGCTTTCAGAAAATGCAAATTGAAACTAATATGAACTAAAGCTGTTTCATCTTAATGCGATACATTCTCTTCACTTGGCATGTTTGTTGTTTCGCATGGTAAAAAGTCATGATCTTCAAAAACATCTGAATTATGAGGCCATACTCCATTTGTTTTTAAAACCGTTTACAGCCACTGACATTGTGGCCGCTTTCAGATAGGCTTGACCAAACAATTGTCCAACTTGATAGTTACTGTCCTTCCAGGATGTTGCATTAACCATTTTTTGTACTTCATCACCGTAATAACAGCTCAAGGGCTTCATAAAACTTGCATCCAAAGGTTGCAGCCGATGAGTGCAATTTGGTGGGAAAAAAGAGACTGGGATGCGACGACGTGTTTTGTTAAAAAAGTTTTCAGTTGAATTATTCTTAAAAATTCAAAAACTACCAACAATATTTTGCATACATATAATGGAAAAGTTTGATTTCGAAATATATTTTTCTTAACAACATTTTTAGTCGAAAAACAATTTTCTTAAAAAAATTTATTTGTTTTATAAACAAATACAAATTGGATGAATGAAATCAATTTGAAGTCAATATCTTCTATTGTTCATGACATATCGAGAACCGAACATCAATTTTTACCAAATTTGCTTACTATTTTTTGCAGATTTTATTTGTCTATGAAAAAACAGACTGTTGGATTTTTATAAAAAATGTACTGAATGTCGAAAACAATAGTTTCTGTGAGATAAATAAGTTTGAAGAAAATATTTTTAATTTTTAAAAAGATATTTGAATCGCAAGTAAATTTTTAACAAGTTTTAGTATTGTTTTTTTTTAAGTTTTTATTTTTTGTAAGAAAACTGTCAATTCGATTCTTCTCAAAATTTAATCGAATGTTGAAAACAATATTTCTTATAAGAGAAAATTAAGTTAAAGCCAATATTTTTAATGTTTGAAAAGATATTAGAGTCGAAAATCAATTTTTTACCAACTTTTAGCATTGTTTTGTTTAGGTTTTTATTTTTTGTAAGAAAACTGTCAATTCGATTTTTCTCAAAATTGTATCGAATGTTGAAAACAATATTTCTTTTAAGAGAAAATTAGTTTAAAGCGAATATTTTTAATTTTTGAAAAGATATTAGAGTCGAAAATCAATTTTTACCAACTTTTAGTATTGTTTTGTTTAGGTTTTTATTTTTTGTAAAAAACTTTCGATTCGATTTTTCTCAAATTTTTCCTAATTTTGAAAACAATATTTCTTATTTAGTTCTAAGTTTGAAGCCATAATGTCAAATTTTTAAAAAGATATTTGAGTCGAGAGTTAATTTTTACCAACCTTGGATAATGTTTTTTTAGGTTTTTATTTTTTATAAAAAAAAGTGTCAATTCGATTTATCTCAACATTTTACCCGATGTTAAAAACGATGTTAAAATGCACAAAATTGTTTTGGAGATAAAATCATTTTTTGTTCGTAAAATGTTTGAGGTGACAAATATTTTTTTCAGTTTTTTTTTTTTTCAATTTATTAAAAAACCTTTAATTAGATTTGTTTCCAAAAATATATTTGTTTGGTGTCACGTTAAAATATATTATATAAAAGTCTAGCGTTATTGGTTCGTGAGATATTTAGGGTTAACCAAAATGTTCATCTTTTTTTTAAATTGCTATAGTAAATAAACCACCTACTCAATTTTTTTGAGAGTCCTTTCTGCATTTTTCTGCATTATTATCTGTATAGCAAGATTTATTTGAAGTCGATATCTCTACTGGTTCTTGAACTATGGACGACGAAAAAAACGTCGTGAACGTAAGGACGATTATTGAAACAAGAAATGCAAGGGGTGCCCATTTACCCCCAAAGCCCAATATGCCCCATTTTCCCTTATAATATATTTTTGGAAATTTCCTATGGTCTTTATATTAAACGAAAGAAAAATTTTCACTGAGAACGGCAGTTCAGAAATCAAAAAGTTCATGAACTTTATGACATGTCTAAATAAGTAATTAAATAATTTTTAGATTAGGAAAATGCTGTTACTTTAATGTTGGCTTCAAAACTAATAATGGTAAATATTTCAAGTAAGAACAATTAAATTCAAACATTTAAGGCGTTTGACAATAAGGTGTCAACAACGGAGTAGTTATAAATATAAATAAATTCTTGTAACTTTTTTAGTTTAGTTTAATAAGAATTACATTTTGTATCTGTTTAATAAAGAAACAAAACCTTGTTAAAGCATTTCAATTTTGTATGAGCAATGAAAATCATATTGTATAAAACAGAGTGACCATGACGTGCTTATAACTGAAGAGCTCATGGATCGAATGCGATGATTAGTACCAATTCGGACTGGGCTCCGGCCAAACAAGAAGAATGTTTAAGACAGTTCCCAAAAAATCATTGCAAAGAAATTATTAAGACAATTCATTTTCCCTAAGATTTTGGGTGAGGCAATCTTACGACCCCATCTTCATGTATTTTGAAAAACAGTATTTTGACGTATATTATTTTGAATAAAATGGTATAACCCATACAGAATTAAGACCTGGGGTTTTTTGATAGCTAAGATAAAGAGGAGGTCCTGATTTGGCAATGAAAGAGTTGTATAGATAAAACTTCTGCATTGACTTTGGTAAGACCGGAAAGATAAGAAGATATTCATGTGATGGATTGAGGAGGAAAACCAATGCCTTCATGATACTATAAGAATGTTGGTCAAAAGCTTTAGAATAATCAATGTCAATATAGTCGTTCTATAGTATTTGAGCACCCATGGAAAAATGCAAGTGAATTAGTCATTGGAAATTTTTCGCATAAAACCATGTTGTTCATAAGATATAACATTATTTCTGTGGAAATATAAAGTATCACATCTGTTAAAAAAGCTTGGGAATACAAAACAAAATGAATAATGTCAAATTTGTTTCCCTTTTTTAAGACCAGTGAAATTAATGTCATCTTCCATATGGTTGGAAATTTACCTGTGCTTAGGTGGGATGCTACTCTTGATTTATCAGTGGCCTTTTGTGCAATTTTTTCGTTTCCTTCTTTTTCTTAAAATAAATATCTGAAATAGGCTAGATTCGACTCGACTTTTCTGCGTCCCTATACAAAATTTCCATTCTATAAAAAGTTGAAGAAAAACAAAAATAAATGCTCTATGTACCTATATAAAAGATATTACGAGTTATATTTCGATACCAAAAGGTTTAAAACATCAAGAAAAAATACACTGGTCGAAAAAATAACGTTTTTATTTCTCGCTTTTAATTTTTTTTTATCACATCAGCTTTTTAAAATATACCCCTTCAAAAATGCTAAAAACAATCAAAAACGATGTTTTTAAGGCTAAGTTAAAACTCAAAATATGTGTTTACTTGTACTTGTACTTGATACAATTTAAATGATTTTAGTATTTTACTTATTTTCTGGAAATTCTTTATTTGAATCTATATGAAGTGTCGAGAAAATCTTGAATTTGATACTTACATAGTTTTGAAAAATACGTTTTGAACTTAATTCTTAGTGCTGATTTCGAATTCAAGCTCTAATTTTTACTAATTTTTCAAGTTGTAAAATAACCCCTTTTCAATATTATTTTTATATTTTTAAATATTTCAAAAACTTGATATAACATAATTGTTTAGACAACAGATTCGTTACAACTTACTTACTTAGGTCCTCAGACCTGTTAAGTCCGTTGGGTACCCCTTAAGGGACATAGGGCCTCTACTACGCCTACGCGCCATCGTGTACGGTTTCCGGAGATGTGTTTCAGCCCCCTCCAACTCTTGCCTAGTGACGATTATTCCGCCTCGACTGTCCTGCGCCATGTGTTTCTCGGTCGTCCAGCTCTTCTTCCTTCTTGTGTGAGCGGATTCCACTGCATTACTTGGCCTGCAATGCAGTCGTTCCCTTTTCGAAGCGTATGTCCAATCCATTGCCACTTACGTCTTCGTATTATAGATTCTATAGGTTCCTGACCTGTCCTTCTATGAAGGACCTCATTTGAAATACGGTTTGGCCAGAAAATCCTTAGGATGTTACGAAGACATCTATTTACGAAGGTTTGCAGCTTTCTTGTTATGGCCGAAGTAACCTTCCAAGTGCTGCACCTATAAAGAAGCACAGATTCGACATTTGTGCGAAACAGTCGTAGCTTTGTTCTTAAGCTGATAGAGTTATTCCTTCAAAATTTTTGACATCATACCGAAGGCCGCTTTTGCTTTGCTGATGCGGTAGATGACGTCTTGTTCGGTTCCGCCTTCGATGGAAACGATGCTTCCAAGGTATTGATAGCTCTCCACTTTTTCCACCGATTGCGAAAAAAATATTTATTTGAGAGGATGGTCGGGTTCCGAGGCTGATCATTTTTGTTTTGCCGGAATTAATTTTCAGCCCCACAACTTCTGCTTCCCTCTCCACACTTGTTGTCATTTGATGGAGATCCACGATCCAATGAGATAGTAAGCAAACATCGTCCGCGTAATCCAAGTGGTTTAAATAGGATGTCAAAGTCAATTGGATCCCTCCGCTACATGACAGAGCTGAGCGCAGTACATCGCTTATCACCAACGAAAACAATATTGGCGACAGAATACAGCCCTGTCTGACTCCGCTTCGGATTTTAAAGTCATCTGACAACCTACCATCGTGCAGAACGTGACAGTTGGATCCATCATATGCTGCTTTAATAATAGCAATAGCAACTAGTTTTTCTGGGATGCTTCTCCTCCGCAAAGCTAACCAGATATACTCCCTGTTAACGCTATCAAAGGCCTTCTCGAAGTCGATGAACAGCAGGTGTAGTGGTGATCGATATTCAACGCGCTGTTCAATAATGATCCGCAGGGTGTTAATATGATCAATACAAAAGGATTCCAGTATAACTTTTGCTACTATTTTGGCAACGGCTGGTAAAACGCAAATTCCTCTCTAGTTTTCGCACTTTGTAAGATCTCCTTTTTTGGGAGCTTTACGATAATTCCCTTCTTCCACTCATGGGGGAAGCTTTCGGTGGTCCAGGCTTCTTTTATGAGCGGATGAAGCAGTTCGCTTGATGACGTTGGCGCTGCTTGTAAAAGCTCTGCGGGAATTCCATCAAGTCCTACCGTTTTGTTGTTCTTAAGTGCTTTAATTGCGGCAACGATCTCATCTTTACTGGAAAGTGCGGTGCGGATTTTATTGCCAGTAAGAAAACCTTGTCAACCATCTGCTCTTAGGTGCGTTTAGAAGTTTTCGGTTTAAACAACTTTGGATTAACTATACTCGTACATACATTTTTCTTTTCTTTTTTAAAGAAGTAATCCTTCATTGTAAGTTCAGATGATTGCTCATAAAACTTATTTACCAAAATAATTCTTTAATTCTTCACATAAAGTGCGGCTGATTTACGTCCTTGCAAACTTCAATAAGTTGAATGGCGACTGCATCCCCCAAGCGACTGATGTTCTTTTCCACTCTTTCTCTCTTCCCTTTGCATTCTTCGATGCTGTGGTGCTTGAACCCCGCATCCTATCCTGATACTTGATTCGAAATTCATTTTTTTATGTTGTGGGTGTGTAGTTCGTGCGTCGTCGTCGAGGTCGATGCCGTCGTCATCGTCATCGTCGTCGTCATGTTTATCCTTTGCAAGCAACAGCAATAATTTATCTGTATCCAAATGAGTTGCAACAGAGGATTGAGAAGTGCACGATGACTGTTGTGATGTGGTGTTGAAGTAGGATCAGAGGAGCACCCTCATGCTCAGCCAATCGTTCTTGAATCCCTTACATCACAGTTGTGCTACACTTCGGCGTTTGTGTGTGCCATATGTTATGTATTATGGATTGTATACATACATGTAGCACCTACTCATGCATTGCGAGGATAATTGATAGAATGAATCCTAAAAAATTGTTTTTTGTATACAAAAATGAAAAATGAAAGCACGTTACTGTTATAGTTGCAAATTCAAAGGATTGTGTAACGGAAAACGGTGCTGTTGAATGTAAAAAAATGTTGCTTTGTCATTTAAGGGTGCACCGACATGACGACAACCTTTGTTTTTTTTTTGCACGGTGTAACGGTTTCTGGTCTTTTGTATGCATAAAGATAGACAGAACAAATGTATATATGAGTATGTTCAATAGTATATTGTATACTTACCCATCCCTATAATAAAAAGATACAATATAAACCCATGACTGCGGAATTAAAATTGTGTGGCGATGATGATGTTAAGGAAAATATATGAAAACAAGATAAATTATTCAAAATTATCTATAGGTACGGTAAATACAATAGAAACCATTCTTCTATTAAAAAAAGAAACACCAATTGAAAGCAACAACTATATTTGCAGAATCTTATTCAGAAGCAATACAACGTTGCACTTTATTTCTAATTAAGTGTTTTTAACTACGTATCTAACTACCTTCCCGTTTATTAAAGGTTTCGTACAATACCTATTACAATACAAGTAATTTTTAATAATTTTTAAGCTATACAGGGTGACTGGTATAAGGTTCACCAAAAGGCTAGAACGAGTAGGTTTAGTTGTGACAAGAAAAAATAGAGATAGAAATAAAATGTACTCGCTGTATATCTTAATATATAAAAATCCAGTGTCATATGTATGTTCCCAGTGAACTCTTCACCAAGTCAACCGATTTCGGTGAAAGTTGGCATTTTATGTGTAATTTGGTCTAACTTGAGATATAGGATAGTTTATATTTCGATGAATGGTCTAAATTGTATATAATGTTGCATTAATATATAAAAATGCAGTGACATATATATGTTCCCATTGAACTCTTCACCAAGTCAACCGATTTCGATAAAAGTTGGCATTTTATGTGTAATTTGGTCTAACTTAAGATATAGGATAGTTTATATTTCGATTAATGGTCTAATGGTCTATATGTTGCAAATGAAAAATCTATAATATAAAAATAAGTCTGGTTTTCCTTTCTGACGTTAAAACTCCAGAACGCACGAACCAATTTCCACGGTTTTGCATTCGTTGGAATGGTCTCGGGCTCCATGAGGTTTATAGCAGACAAAATTCAGGAAAATTTTCAACAGAAAAGAGGTGAACTCCGTTTAGCTTCCCATAGAAAGCTATTGTAAAAATTCCGATTTGTGGAATTGAAATTTTTTTAATTTTTTGACGTTTCAAGAGCCCTAGGGCTTACTTTTGGGAACCTTTTTTAGTCTACCATATCTCTAGAAACGTCAGAGATATCGACTTCAAATAACGTTTGTTTTAAAGATAATAAGAATATTTGCCTAGAGTACCAAGTGCGAACATCGGCCTCCGCACAAGACATGCAAGGCAGCAACAAGTGTATTCACAGAACTTAAGCGAAGAAAGACAAAATATATTAAGAGAAAATTCCAAATTGGCCACAGGTGTTTTCCACTGATGCGCTAGGTCGCATGTACATGTACACTGTTCATCCTAGAAATGATGAATGTTTTTATTTGCTACTGCTGTTGGTAAATGTACGAGGACCAAAATCATTTGCGCATTTGAAAACTGTGAATGGCCACCAATGCCAAACATATCGAGAAGCTACTGATTGAAGTAGGAATGATTGCGCCAAATCGATCGATGCACGATGCATTGAACCAAAAACTTCGAAATAATGTGCCGTTGCTGAATGAACAGAAAAAACAAGTATACGAAACATTAATGCAAGCGGTGGACAAAAATATTGGTGGTCTATTCTTCCTGGACGCACCTGGAGGAATAGGGAAAACATTTGTCATTTCATTGATTTTGGCCACTATTCGATCAAAATGTGACATAGCTTTGGCGTTAGCATCATCTGGAATTGCAGCAACTCTTCTAGAAGGCGGTCGTACTGCACATTCTGCGCTTAAGTTGCCACTCAATTTAAACACAATTGATACTCCAACATGCAATATTTCCCGATCCAGTGCAATGGGAAAATTGGCAAGCTCATTGTTAGGAAGGGTGCACAATGGCACATAAGAAATCACTTGAAGCACTTAACTTCACACTAAACGATATTCGACGAAGTAACAACATCCAACGAAGATTTTGAACTCTCTGGAGTTACCATGATTTCCACCACATAATTTCCAACTCAAAGTTGGTTCAGTTATTATGATATTGCGTAATTTGAATCCACCGGGACTTTGCAACTGTACTCGACTTGCGGTGAAAAGACTTATGCCGAATTTGATTGAGGCAACCATTATTAACGGAAAGTACGCAGGTGAAAATGTATTTATTCCTCGAATACTGATTCCGACTGATCTTCCACTTGACTTCAAACGATTGCAATTTCCGGTTCGCCTTGCGTATGCGGTGACAATTAACGCTTCGATTCAGTACTTACTTTGGATTCACTTTCAATTTTTACTTAGAGAAGTGCAACTAAATTACACTTCATTTTTGTAATCGAAATGAATTCATTACTGTTGTTAAATGAAATAAAATTTTTCCTTTTCAAATATAAAACAAAAAAAAATAATTTTTCTTCATCTTTTAATCCCCAAACGAAATGTTACAAAAAACGAAGCCATCTGGTGGCGAAACGGAGTTCGACGGGTTTGCTAGTATTATTATAATACCTAAGTACTTAATTAATTTAAACTGAATTATTGATATAATTTTAGAAACCGTCTTGCAAAAAATTACAATTTTTGTTTGGTAAGGACAGTGGCTATTAATAGAAGATGAGATGGCATTTGGCCTTCGTATTGCAAGCACATGTGCCTTACTTTTCTGAGAGCATCCCCTCAAGTTACAAAACATAACATCTGTGTTAATTAAGGGCCTTACACACCCAATTAAAAATCATTTACTAGCTAAGACAAATACTTTTAAAAGACAACAGTCGAAAAAAAATAAAAATAAACCATCACCGTGTCGTGATTTAGGTTTCATTTTATTCTGATTGAAAACAACTTCCAAGTTATGTGCGATTTAATTAGATTAGTCTACTCTGGATGTTCAAATGGTAGACATGTGCCTTCAAGAGGACACAAGCGTCCACAGGTTTTACTCAAAACCCACATCGGTCGGTATCAACTCATACTCTCACCTCTCCGCGATGAACATCGGGTGCTTAGTACCTCAACTGGAGATTGGGTTCTAACACCAGTGGAAAGTTATTGGGGGTAGAAAACGAGAGAGGGTGGGAGAAGTGTTTCCACTAAAGCACCTCTCCTTATCCAGACGGCATGCAGCGGAAGAATTTGCGAGATGGAATCAACGGTGGCGGTTTACTGGCCCTCCAGGTTGGGGTTGTGCCGTTAGAGAGACTTCCTGACCTAGTGGCGAAGCTCCAACAAGCCTCGGATACGGACTTATTTACTGGACAAGACTTATGATCACTACCTTGGCTATCACATTAAAATTGTCTTAGGAGATTTTAACGCCAAGCCATGTCCTTTTCCGATCGAGCCTCTGACAACCCCTTAAGGAGTGCTGCTGCCTGCATTAAGCATTGACAACAAGTGGCAACATTGTCTTGGAGCCATTAGAGATGCCACTTCTGAAGTTCTAGGTTTCACACGGCCACCATAGCGAAATCCCTGGTTTGACGACGAGTGTCGGCAAAAAGGAGATTGAGAAGCGCAAGATCGAGGAGATAGAGAGATATCACAACAGGAATGAGGTTCGTAAATTTTATCAAAATGTACAAAATAACCTCCCAACTGTACCAGCCACGAACCGAAGCCTGTAAAGATGATCAGGGGGACATCGTAGCAGAACCGCAGTCTATGCTGAGAATATGGAAAGACTACTTCCGCTGTAAGGGAGATAGAACTACTCAACCTAGGCGACACAGAACAACAATATTTTACGAACCCAAAATAATTTTTTGCAACGAATAATAACGATTTGACATTTAGAGAAAAATCAAATTGACAGTTTTTTACAAAAAATAAAAACCTAAGAAACATTACTGAAAGTTGGTAAAAAATTATTTTTGACTTAAATATCTTTTAAAAATTAAAGATATTTGCTTCAAACTAATTTTACATTATAAAAAATATAGTTTTCAACATTCAGTAAAATTTTGAGAAAAATCGAATTGAAAGTTTTTTTTACAAAACATAAAAACCTAAAAAAGCAAATTAAAAATAATGGCTTTAAACTAATTTCATCTTCATCAGTAAAATTTGTATGAAAATGTAAAAGTCAGTTTTTTTTTATAAAAATTAAATACAAAATGATTTCATTATGTGCTAAATTTTCTTTGAAAAATCCAATCTGTATTTTGTTTATAAATAAGAATTAAAAACATTCAAAAAAGCTACTAAATATTTGTTCTCGTCTAAAAATCTCGTTAGCAAAAATAGATTTTGAAATCAAACTATTTCATCATAATGTTGTTGATAAGTTTTAGTTTTTTTTTTTAATATTCCAGTCTTTAGCAAAACAAATCGAAGGACGAGATGGGAAGTGATCAGTGTAGGTCGCATCCCAGCCTCTTTTTTATATAAAGGTATGGTTTTGTTTGTGCAACAGAAAAAAAAACGTATTTTTTCTACCAGAGTATTTTAAGAAATCGTCAAATTTTACATTTTTTTAATTATGTTGTATGGCTATAAATTCGATTATCTCCTTTAGAAACCCTTTTTTAATGCAATTAGTTTTCTAATACCCACGCCGACTACATCATTTCTTTTTTCTTATATAAGGAAAAACTAGGTACAGAAAATCTACACTAAAAACTGAGGGAATAAAAAAAATGATAACTTATACATTTGTATTTGTTGATAATATGTATGTATATGTTAGTTGTTTTTGTGAAACATTAAAAGTAATGTTTATGTTCGTGGTCGTTTTATTGTGTTTTGCGTGTAGGTTGGAAAGTACCAGCGGAAAATTGAATTAGCGTAGATCGAATATCTGGAAAGAAAACAAAAAATATCCTAAAGAATCCTTACACCGAAAGCATTCAATAAACACCGAAGAATTTTTAGAGAATAGGAAGGTATAGGACACATCATCGATCGCTGAATTATTTGTAAAATTTCTCATAAGCATTTTTTCCTTTTTAATTTCTAAATTTACTTAATTAATTGATGTGCATCCTGAATAAGAAAAATAGAATCCTTTAGCAATTCTATTTAAGAACCATCACGGCTAAGGGCTTTTAAATGGGAATTTATTCGTTATAACGTCAGATAACATAATACATACAAATGTGGAGAAAAAGTTGGTCATACATTAATAAAGGGTGTTAAAGTTATGACCAATACATATGCCCATAGTAGGCTTTGAAAAAGAAAGTTGAATTTTGCTACGAAAGTTAAGGACAGAAAAAGAATTTTTTTTAGTAATATTTTGATTCATTCTTTATTTTGAAAAAAATTGTCAATTGAGTTTTGTGTTAAGTTATTAAAAGTATTAAGTTGTATGTTATGGCGATTTTAGATGTACGATAGAGAACTTTACTATTCAATTGCCTTCTAAGTCCAAAGACGCAGCAATTTGCAATTTGTTTGATTTCAGTGCTGCGCTGCAGGTGTCATTGTATGAATTTAAAGCGGTGCCTAGGTAGACAAAGTCCTTAACTACCTCAAAGTTATAGCTGTCCATTATGACGCTTTGTCCAAGATGTCGTCGTTAAGTGTCCTTTTTTGATGACAGCATATACTTGGTCTTGCTCTTATTGACCACTTAACCCATCTTCTCCGGTTCCGTCGCAGTGCTCAAAAACGCTCCACCGACATCACGCTTTGATCTTCCAATTATATCAGTATCATCAGCGTAACCGAGTAATTGGATGGATCTTTGGAAGATTGTACATCTAATTTTGACAGTTGAGTTTTGCACAATTCTTACCAGAACGATGTTGAAGAAGTCGCATGACAGTGCATCGCCTTGCCTAAAATCTTTTTTGATATCAAATGCATCGGTGAATTCTTTTGCGACCTTGATGCAGCGTACATTCTCCATCGTTATTCTGCACAAACGGATAAGTTTGACAGGAATACAAAAACAGGACCAAGCTAATCCCTAAAGATGCTGTCATACGTGGCTTTAAAATCGATAAAATGGGTATCGATTTAAAATTCCTGGGTTTTTTCCAAGATCTTCCGTAATGTGAATATTCGGTCAATAATGGACTTTCCTGGTCTGAAGCCACACTGATGAGGACCTATCAGGTTGTTGACGAACGGCTTCAGACGTTCACATAATACTGCAGAAAGGATCTTATATTGCGCGGAGGCCTGGACCCTGTCAAAGAAAAATGAGAGCGTCTGAGGCCCAGGTCCGCCCGGACTGTAGTGCTACCTTAAGTAAGTAAGTAGGTATTTCATGTACAAAAATGTTCAGTTCATTTGTTTCATTCACATCAAATTTGTATATGTGTTCGTTCTTGATAATATGGTCGACGAAAAACACCCTAAATAAATATTGATACCCAATACCGAAAAGAGATTCCTTAAAACTATAATAAAATAATTCTTCCTGTAAATTCCATAATTACAAAAAAAATGTTGAAAAATTGATTGATTGATAGTATCACTAAGAATAAATAAAAAACAAATAATCGTATTCAAAAACTATTAGGTTAATATTAGAACTTTCATACAAAATATAATTTTTTTTAGTTTACGTATTTTTAGAATTCAAAGGTGCAGCTAATTGACGTTATAAATTTAGAATCACCCTATACTACAATCTATTTCCACATATCAGTACATCACTTAACAATCGTGAATAATGATTATAGGTAAAAACTCATTACAGGGAATCTCTCCTTTCGTTTTCATATAAAATATACAATTATACACATATAACTTTCAGATGGTTTTAAATCCTATTTTTTACAACTCTGTACTTTACAGTAAAAGTGTATAGTTTATGATTGTTTCAAAACTATCTTGGCAGTTTATCTTATTTTCAACTTTTGTGCCTTTTAGCTATTCCTGTGTTTTCATTAAGAATTAAAGAAAAGAGTATTTTCAAATTCATTTAGTGTGTGTATAAAAATAAATCTTTCATTTTGTTTCAAGGAGGGATATATTCTGAAGAGTATTTGCCATTTATAATTATAGCTATAATAAACTTGTTGATTTGTATTAATATTTTTCTTGGGTGAAGTTCACATTTTCCAATAAAACTATAGCTAATGTTTTGTATTGTCTGGTACAAGGGTGAAGTATTTTTTCAGTTCAATTGTGTTATTACTGATTTCTTAACATTTATTGCGAGAAAATACATTTTAATTTATTATTTACTAGCGGCCCGTCCCGGCTTCGCACGGGTAGACATAAATAGATACAGATATTTAAGTTATAGGCATGCTAATTAAAACGACCATGAATCACTAAATTAGAAAACATTTGTTTGTCCTATCATTAATACTCTTCGCAGCGTATGCAATGAGACATTTTATGGCTAATTTTTTTACACCTTCGGTTGGTTTTAATAGGAATTTCAAAAAGATTTCTATAGTAATCTAGTACTAAATATAGCCTATGTTACTCAGTGATAATGTAGCTTTCTAATGAAAAAAGAATTATTAAAATCGGTCAAGTACTTTTTGAGTTTATTCGTTACATACAAAAATACAAATATTTCCTCTTTATAATATTAGTGTAGATGGAATTAAAAAAAGGTAAGTATACGCCCAAGTAAATCAACGTGTAATGTGCGTGGTCGAACGTCTTAAGTTTTAAGTTTTAGTTTTACTTCCTCAATAAAATTACAATCATTAAATATTAGGTACTAAGTAATATAATTGTTGCTATATGCTCATAAAATTAAATAAATTCGATAAGTATTACTAAATTGATTTATAATTTCTACAATAAATAAATTTAAATTTATGAAAAAATATATTCTTTAAATTTATTGGAAAGTTACAGTTTAAATATTATTTTACAAATATTTTTTCAATATATCTCTTGAAACATCTAAATTAAAATCAATCAAATTGAATCCACTTATCTAATGCAACGCGTGATTGGTTCAATACGGCTGTTGGAAGCTGTTCATAAAATTAAAAGTAAAACCGATAGCATGTTATTCACAACTAACTAATGTTATTAAAGGACAATTGTTATTAAAAGTTACTTTGTCTCTCAAAAACATAACTGAAAAATAAGCCCGACGATCATAAAGAGATTGCATACCAAACAACAAAAATCTATTATAATAAGAAGGCCTTGCAATTCTTCAGTTGAGCTTATAAAACGCAAATCATGTAAAATGCGTCTGAACGTTTTCAATTCCGGCTTTTAAATTATTATAATAAAGCTTCCCAACAATGCTACAATATTCAAGAACTGACCATACCAAAGAATTGTAAAGAAATATTAAAGTAGGTATATAAATCTCAGAATTCTTTCGAGTTTCTTTTAAGAAAACCAAGCATTTGATCTGCGCTGTTTAAAATAAAATCATAGTGAGAGGGTTTTGTGTCTAAGATTACTCCAAGATTTGTCTTCCTAGTAACACGTTCTAAATTTGTGTGGTTGATGTTATAATCAAACACAACGGGTTCAGAGTTTCGGGAACACGATAAAACTTGACATTTCGAAACATTGAACAAAAGGTGATTTTGCTTGCACCAATTATCAAACCTCAATAGATCTTCCAAAAGAAGAAAACAGTCAATTTGACAAGAGACCTTACGATAAAGTTTGAGGTCGTCCGCGAAAAGAATTCAGTTTAAATTTTAAAAAACATTTGGTATATCGTTTAAAAACATCAAGAACAATAATGGACCCAAATGGCTTTCTTGCGGATGGGGTACCGAAACAAATTTTGAGAGCGAACTATTAACTTTAACTATTTGAACTCTCCCAGATAAATATGATTCAATAAATATTAATAGAGAAGTTAGTTTATTTAATAGGATTTGGTGGTAAGCTCTATCAAATCTCTTTGCAATATCTTGAAAAGAAAATACCTGTTTAAAGACAATTTTCCATATTGGTTATGATGTAAATACATATTAAAGCCAAGTTTGTTGCCGTTGATTTCATTGCTACAAACCCATTTTGAGAAACTAAAATATGATTCTGAAATAACTCAGTTAACCTATTACAGACTAGCTTTTCAAATACTTTCGGAATGCAAGACATTTTACAAAATTTTATAATTAGTTATATCCTATTTTGAACCTGATTTTAATTTAATTGGTGATAGATAAGAAACCTTCCAACAATCCAAGAATTGCCCTTTGGCTAACGAAAGAATAAAAATCTATGAAAGTGGTTGGACAAATGCAATACCGCATTTCCTTACCAAAATAGCAGGAATCAGATTAGGCCCTTCACTCTTATTAACATCCAATTTAGATAAAATTTCTTCTATTTCAAATGGACTAAGAACTAAAGAACCTATATTGACAACTCTACTTATATTCAGTAGCTTTTTGATAGGAAGAGTATCTAAAGAGTAAACTGATTGAAAATAGTCAACGAATAAATTACATATCCACTTGAATTAGGCCTTGAGCTTATAAAATTTCTAAAACGTTTGGTGTTTAAATTACGATGCATGAATTTATTGAGAAAATCGAGTTCCGTTGACGATTTAGATAATTTATGCGGAGTTCAAAATTATTCTTATCAGAGAAATACAATTTCTATGCCTTATTTTGTCTGTGTTAAAGATTTGTCAACCTCCCATTATACCAGACAGGACAAGATTTTTTTTAGAATACTTATTAGGTACAAAATCATCAATTGCCCCCATAAAAACGTATCCACCAAGTTTTAAAAACCGAGATGATAATATTTACTTTTTATTAAATTTTATCGAATAAAATCCATTGTTCCCAACCAAACGAAACCACTGTGAAGTACACCTTATATATTGCACTAAAAGCGTTATCAAACCCAACGGAAGTTGACCTTGCTGGTGGATACATATGAATGTTATACAATGACACTATGTGACATATCGTGCTGCTGCACCACAGTGTGTTGGTTCTGCCTTTAATGGTTAAGTCAAAGAAATTGAAATGACCATGTTTTGAAACGGGTGGTAGGAAAATATGGTATGCCGTTTGTATCCATGAATATTCAAATGATACTGAGTCCTCTGTAACTGTAGGTGCGGTCATGACAAGAATATTACGTTACACTCCTTTCTTCTTTACGCCTCACCTGATGTTTGACATCCCATGATAGGTTTTTTCTTTATTTATAAAATAGAAGGCTTGACACAGATATAAGAGGGAGGTTATACTGCATAAACTTTGAAGGTATGTACGATGTCTTGGTATATATTGCCCTAAATGCAAGGACTTAGTTAATTGAGAAAATTCGTGGCAGTTAGAGTTGAGGTGGCAGGTAAGCCTCTATGCTCAAGTAGTCCAGTCCCCAAGGCCGGCTGGGTTGAATGATAAGGGAACGATGGAGTTTCAAGAAGACTTGTGCAAACGGTGGTTATTGAGGTGCTTAACAGATTATTGCCCTTGTTCATGTGAAAAGAAAAAGTTGGGGTGTGTCTATAAACGACCAAATACCAACTTAAGCCACATTTTCCGCATATTCACAACCTCAACCTCCAAGTCCAGGCCTCATGGTGGAACGTTGACGCTGCTGCCACCACATCCATTGGCAATATTTATCACATTTTAATCTCACGGGATGCATAATTGCATAATTATGTGAATATGGGACGGGGAATTTATATGCAACACGAAGGAATGGTAATTTCTAATTGAACCAAGGCATTGCTGAGAATTGTGTTATCGTTTCCCGAACGCGTGACATTTCATTTAACCAAATTATAATTAAAGTTGGCTTGTTTCATCGTTCAGGCTGGTTGCGTATAAGACTTGTTTGTGGCTTAAATTTAAAAGCTGTGATTTTTTTGTGCATTAATTACTGCAATTTACATAAATGTCGCAAACAGCATATTTATAAAATATATATAATAGAACCCACGACAGGTTGAGGACAATTTTAATTAAATTTTACATGGTGGGAAGTTAAGTTTTATGACTTGGGCTCTTGGGATTGGGTAAATTATTAAGTGATTTTTCAGAAATTTAAATTATTCTTGATTAAATAGGCAAATGAGTTACAGCTTCTAAATAATCATGTACAATATTGAAACAATCATATAATAAGTAAGTATAAATATCAGGCCTTGCATAAAATACAGCACATATCTGAAACACATTTGTCATCCCCAAGTATTTTTTTTTATAATTTACGGGTACTGAAGGGGTTATTAATAGTCCTTATCTAATTCTTAAAGTTTCGAATATCAAAACGGGAGGGGAAAATTAAGTTGGCTAAACCATTCCACATTCGCGATGTGCGGTTTCAAAAAGAATCCCTATACTTACCAGTACGTCTGAATTTGAGCTCAAGGGTAAACTGGTGGGCATTCCTGGAAGTGCAAATTTTACGGCTGAATTGTTTAAGGGGTGGAGTGCAACTGTCTCATTTGACAGAACAATGTTTGTAAAAATATTGGTTAAACAACGAAAGGCATGAAACATTGGACGGTTTCGGAGCGATGTAAATGGTTTGGTTATAGATCTATCTCATATCATTTTCGCAGCCCTTTTTTGAATTTTCAGATATGCAAGTTATAATCGAGCTTTGGATGAATAAAGGCTTTGTAAATTAGAGCCCGATCAGAATGGGTGACAAATTTCGGAGGAATACTAAGCACCTAGCAGCATTTTTGGCAATATCGAATATATTAGGGTGGGTTACGCTTTAACGACAGGAGGCAGCATTGAGTTTTTGAAGCATTTAATTCAATACGGTTAATAATTCTCCATTGGAAAATGCTGTCGAGACCGGAATTTAATGAACTTAACATACGCTGCCGTTGAAATTCCATATGAATATGAAAAGATAAGAGTTGTATCGTCAGCGAAACAATTTGATGGATTAGAAGTGACAGACAAGAGATCGTTTATGAGTGTTAGAAAAGGAGAGTCGGAATAAAATTAATAAAGTTTCTTCCAGACATCTTGAAAAGATAAAGACAATCGTTCCTAGCCTTAAATCTCTACTTAATGGGTTTTTTAAATCCGCTGAAATGATTTTTATAACTTACCGTCTGCGCTTAAGTGACATTTTTTGAGTGAAAAAAACTTGCTAAGGTAAAAGAATGCATTCCTGCTGTTTTTCTAAAGCGGGTTGTACTGTAATACACATAAATAAAAACGAAAAAAACTTAAGTCAAATGAGTGTCGTGTCATGAAGTCTAAGTTTCAGCCCGCACTGTGCCGATTTTATTCAAGTTTAACTTTTGCGACAACAGAACATCTTCCCTTACCTTAAAATGGTGTACGATTCTAACCCAGCTAAATATTCGATAGATTTGACACAGAAATTAAAACGCTAGGTTTTCGCAATGAAATATTACGGCATATATATAAAATCTATAATATTTATCATGAAGCTGTTTTTTTCGTTCGTTTTAGCCCCAAAGTGGCGTTGGAAGTTTTAAATATGAAATTAAGTAAAGAAAACTGCAAAAGCTAACGTCTGCAAGCGTAGCCACTATGTGACGCTCAAAAAAAACCCACAATGATAGTACGATGAATATGATTTATACACAAAGACAAATTTTATTGTTTTGTGATATGTTAAATTTAACTTTATATAATACTTATACACAATATCATATATATAGAGATCCGTAACAAGTCTTTCATGCCTGTCACATATAGACAGAATCCACATCCAATCGACCACGCAAAAACCTTTTCGCCCTACAAACTATAAATACAACAAAAATTTTGTATGTTCCAAAGTAAATATGAGGACATGTGAGACCGTCAAGAGCTTTTAATTTTTAAAATTGCAATTTGAGTTGTTTGTAAATTAAATTACTTTCCACCTGGACGGAACGTGACTCTCACGTGAGGGTGTGAGTGTGTGTGCAACAAAACTGCACCATCAGATTCTTCAATCTCTCTTCAGGGCTGCAACACGCTTTCCATCCTCGACTTCAGAAATTCAAAACCTATATACTAACTAGAGTCTTACCAACGAACATTAAGCCATGCAATACACGTGCAATTTTTTCGACACATATGCATACGTATATATGTACATTGCATATGGAACTACAATATGACGTGATTCCTAGAATGAATAAAATCGCAACATCAAAAGTTTTACATACTTAGTTCAGCTTTCCAATGACGCTTCTCTTTTTGGTTGCATCATTTTCGTTGGAAATTGGACAGAGACTATGACCCAGACATCGTGTCATTCTAGACATGAACGAATCGCCGATATCTATATCAACTTTTTGTTGGTAATGTATACATACTTCCTCAGTATTCAAGCCCAACAGTATTTCGCTTTGAAATATGTACTTCCATGTCGGCTTTTACATTATACCTATGAGCTTTAGTTGAACTCAACGATATTAACATGCTCACAAATTGGGCGAGTAAGTTTGGACTTAACGTCAACCCACTTAAAACAGAACTGGGGAGTCATTCCGTAGTTTTCAAAACGATTATTATTAACGATATCGTCAATAATTTGAAATCAATGACAGACGATACCTACTTAGCTATCGTGCAAACGTTATCGTTTTGGCGATATCATGTAGTGAGACTATCGTCAAAACGCTATCGTTTGACTTCCAAACGAATAAAAGTGTAAAATTTTGGTTCAGCAAACACTTTTTTAAGTGAACGTTGCATAATATATATAAATAGAATTTGAATTTGACATTGGTTAAAAAAAAAAAAATCCTAAAAGCTACAAAAATATTTAAAAGATTATATCTTAGAGTCTATACAACCTAGCAGAACCAGTTTGATCTTAAACTTTATCTATTTATCTCTACTACAAATGTTATTATGTGAAACATTGGCGTAGGATTTACCATTTACTTGCTATCAAGCAAAAACCGACTAAAAATCTGTACTATTCACATTTTTGGGAAAAATTCTCAAAATTCAAAGAGCTTTATCTCGGGAACTATTAGAGATAGAAATTTAGTTTTGGTCTTGAATTGTAGGTAATTTAATCTTAAAAAAGTTTAAAAAAGCTGCTAACTTTGTTTTTCTCAAACCAATACTTTAGAAGATATTTTGAAAACACAGGAAAAGTCAAAAAATTGAGCAGTTTTTTCAAGATGGTGGCGCCCGCGGTGGTGGGGGGAATTAGAAAACTTGGATTTTTCAACAGCTTACCAACCCAAACAACATATCAAAAAATCGAAACTATGACAATTTGACTGGACTATAAACCCGAATCAAAGCAGATGTTGTGCATTGTACATATTTTATAATCATGCTTTACTTTCATTCTCAAGTCCCACAGTATGGCTTATATGGCGCGACGAACAACCCAATGCGGCACAACCTGTGGTAGTAGTGATTGATATGGGGTTTGGTGGAGCCAATTTTTCCCTCCCTAGGTGAGGTTTGTTGCTTAATATCGTGCTGATTGGCTTGATCTGGCCAGCATCGTAGTCGCAGTAGCACAATGTTTGTACACCAGAAAGGACCGAGCATACTGGACATGCACTGCACATGCTATAAGCTTTGCATGTTCCTACAACATTATTGCATTCATATTGCACCTTTTATTTATGTTTAGTACATCAAATATAGTAACTTGCCCACTCGGCATCGCCTCTTCGTCTGAAGCATGCGGTCACTAATTAGAGGTTTGAAGTGGGTTAGGAAGAGGTATTGTTTGTTTAGTGATTCACACTTACTCGTATATAAAAGTCCATGCGGCCTGGGTTCTTGATTATTAAGGAACATAATATCGTTGGTTGAAAACTTAATATAAAAGTGCAAAATTACTAGACGACAAACTTAATACACGAATCATGAATTTATAATGAAGAGTTGATAATTTTGTTTGCTTTGATATTGAAGAATTAGTTTATACTTACATAGCTAAAATATATATTTTTAAATAATTAGCTGTTTGAAGTTCGTTATTTGACTAAATAATACAAAATGTGGTTTTAAACGCAATTACACATGTATGTATTGCGTCTTGCATGTTTTGGAAACATAAGATATTTTTACAAATAACGGACTTGATATTGATCCTTATTAATCTATAACCTTTTCATAATAACTTCACAACAAACAAGAATTAACTTCAAATTAACTTCAAAAAATAAAGAAGAACCAAAAACTAAAAAAGAAGCTGGGATGCGACTCACACTGATAACTTCCCATCCCGTCTGTCGATTTGTCTTGCAAACTTTAACAAAATATTCATAATAATATTTTGTGTGAGATAAATAATTTGAAGTCAATATCCTTCTTTTTTCTTCTAATACTTGAGTCGAAAACCATTTCCAATCAGTCTTTTGTTTTTCTTGTAGGTTTTCGTATTGCGTTAAAAAAGTTGTCAGTTGAATTAAAAAACAAAATAACTAAACAATATTTTGCATATGATGAAATAGTTTGATTTCATATTATATTTTTTTTAAAGAGATTTTTAATCGAATATCTTGAAAGTTTTTATTTCTTATACAGATAAGAATACATTCCAATACAGATAAGATTTTTCTATGAAAATTTAGCACAGAATGAAATCATCATCACCATACCTTCCTTTATTTACGTGATATCGAGAATTGAACATCAATTTTTACCAATTTTGCGTACTATTTTTTGTAGATTTTAATTTGTATGAAAAAACTGACTGTTGGATTTTTATAAAAATTTACAATCGAAAACAATATTTCCTATTAGATGAAATTAGTTTGAAGCCAAAATTTTTAATTTTTGAAAAGATAGTTGAGTCGAAAATCAATTTTTTCCAAGTTTTGGTAATGTTTTTTTGGGTTTATATTTTTGTATTAAAAAACCGCAACTTCATTTTTTTTCAAAATTTTATTAGTTTGGTATCACGTCACAATAAATAATATAAAATATATAAAATTTAATTTCAGTTGCTAGCGTTATTAGTTCGGGTTAACCAATTTTTTGGACTGTCCTTTCTGCATCCTTCTGTGTTATTATCTGTATAGCACAATTTATTTGAAATCGATATTTCTATTTGTTCTTGAGATATGAACAACGAAAAAAGCTTTCCGAACGTACGACATCTCTCTTAAAATCCTTTATTTACATTCTAGAGAGTTTGAAGCATCGAGAAATGTAAAAATTTTCAAATCGACAAATCCGACGGACTACAATAACTTCCTATGGGAAGTTATTAAAATATATTTAAAATTTACAAATCAAAGTCAAGATATTAAAAGTTGTGAGACTAAATAACTATTTTTTAGATAAACTCAAAATATATTCTGTTAAGGAAGACAAACTATAAGAAATAAATACTACAACTGGATTTAAAACATTTTATTTCTAAATCTATTTATTTTAAATTTTAAAGATGTTTCACGAATTTAATTTTCTAACAAGATCCTGTTGAACTTAATTCTGAAGATTTGCCTAATTTTTGAACTTATATACTATTTATGAGAATTTACCAACGTATTTTTGAGATAATAGTGGTCACTTTTCAATATTTTTGGTTCTATAAAAAAACAGAATAATAAAAGTTCTATAAAAAAAATGTCTCCCTTATTTCCTTAATATTTCGATAACTACAAATGTATATTTAATAGCCTACATTGCGACTTGGCTGACGTCAAGAAACCCAATAAAATCTGATAAAATTCTATGAACGAAGTTCTGTCTACTTTGCCTTCAGTCTATTCAGTTTCCTAATACTACTATGGAAAACTTTTAAAGCTATAAGAAATTATAGTAGTATCCTTGAGTATTTCTACGTTCAATTGTGCCTAATTCAATTTTACAACTTTCAATATACAAAAAACATCGTACACGTTCATTTTGATGTCCATACAAATATGAAAATATGGCACTGAGTGCAGAAATATGTATTTACTACACAGCTATGTCTTAATTGCTGCCATTGACATATACAAACTCCGAAAACGTATTTATAATTTTTCCTTTTTTTTTAAATATATGATTCTTCAAATTAAGTTCTTGTTTCAAACATAATAATAAGGAAAAGGAATATTTTGGGGCTTTGCTGCGCATTATCCTTTTACCATGATAATTGTAAGTATTTTATCTTATCATTCGTACTCAGTAACGCTGAGTTATCTTAATAAACTAATATAGGCACTATTGGAAATTTTTGCTTGTGAGGTAAAGAGGTCCTACAGGAACTTTGATTATTGACTCTATGCGTAGTTACATTATCGTGTTAGATTTTACGTTTTTGAACCTAAACTCACCTGCCAGCTAAAAATTGGTATTATTACAAAAAATTAAATGTAATACAAAATGCTACAGTTTAATTTCTATTCATTAGCTTGACTTTATCTATGAATCGACTGACAACAGCAAAAGAACATCAGAACGTAGACGACGATAATTGCTTTATTTTGAATTTGCTTCATGGAACAATGTGTTCCAAAAAGGGAAATCATCAACGCTCAGCCATGAGGACTGGATATTCTCAACCAGATGGTCTAAAGTCTAAACTATAACCCAGGAATAACTTCATTATATGCTCCAACGCTGCAGTGTGACAGAGCATGAAGGGTTATTTAACTGGTACCAGTAAGTGCGGTGAAATTTCATTACACTTGTCGTAAAGTTTATAATGTGTCTGCCTTAACTAAGGCATTTGATTTTGCAAATCGTCAGAAATACAGGCTTTTCTTGTATTTCCCTGAGAGTATGCACATACACCACTTGTTGGATTAATTGGTTGTGTTTGACATGAGTTCGTACACGTAAGCAAGCTCATTAATTATTAAAGTTGGCTTAATTATTTGGAAGTAATTATTATTATTGCACAGTAACGGTTAAGGCTTGTACTTTCATAGTAAAAGATATCAAAGCTAAATCCTTTTGTTTCTGGATAAAATGGGTAAATTTAACTAAGGAAGACTAAAGATTTGATCTGTGTTGCTAATAATTGGCTCATTTGATGTTATTATATCAATTTGCAACCTGGAAACGGTTTTTGTAGTAAAAGTTGCAACGAAGAATAATGCTTTTGACATCTGGTAGAATTTTAAGAAAAATCCAATTAACGGTGTGATTTTTTGATAAAAACCTGAAAAAAACATTTGTAAAAGTTGGTAAAAATTGATTTTCGACTCAAATATCTTTTCAAAAATTAAAAATATTGACTTCAAACTTATTTCATCTCACAGAATGTATTGTTTTCGACATTCAGTAAATTTTTCATAAAAATCCAAGCCAGTTTTTTCATAAAAATTAAAATAGTACAGTAAATTGGTAAAAATTGAGAGTTGTTTCTGTTGTCGTCTCCATGTTGTGTATTTTTCGAATAATATTGTGGTTAAATTATAATAAAAAGCAAATTTTTGTTAATTTTTTTTTCTTTATTTATTTATTTAAATTACTTTAATAATTATCACAACATATGTATATTAATAATTGTGCGACGCGTTTCGGATATATAAATCCATCATCGGGCACTGGTTTATGCTATCGGACTGTGGTGTTGTTTAGTCTTTGTTGGTGTCTTCTTTGGTTGCAATTTATTTAGTTTATTTAAATTAATGTATATGTTTGTCTCTTTTTTTAAAATATATTTGTTTATTTTCTTTGGTAGTCTATTGCAGTATTATATAGTATATTATTCTTTATTGTTAATTTGTCATTTAGTATTTTGTCTTGTTCAGTGGCGGACTAAGGGGGGGGCGGTGGGGGCGGTCCGCCCCGGGTGGCAGACTAATAGGGGGTGCCATCAGTAACAGAAAAATAACTTTGCACACTACAAAAAATAAAAACACAAATAAAACAATAAATTTGTTTCCCAAATACCTACCTATATATATGTGCGCATGAATTTCGTTACTGGCCTAATCCTAAGGTATTCGAGCATGAGGCATCTGATCGCCACCTAACTGCATTAGAAAATTGGAAAACTTTGGAAATGGGCTTAAAGATGCAAAACACAATCGACAACAATTTGCAAATGTCAATGGGTGCAGAAAAAAAGAAATGGCGCGATATTCTAACACGGCTTTTGGACGTTGTTTTGTTTCTTGCTCGTCAAAACCTTTCTTTTCGAGGCCACAGAGAGGACTTGTCATCAGAAAATAGGGGCAATTTCTTGGAGTTGGTGAAACTTATATCCAAATATGACCCAGTTTTAAAGGAGCATTTGTTGAGAATCGAGCATTCAATAGGTGATAAGACACCAGTCGGCTCGTATTTGTCCAAGAATATTCAAAATGAATTTATAAGCCTTTTGGGTAAAGAAGTGAGGACAAAAATTGTGAAAGATATCCACTAGGCGAAGTACTTTGGCATTATATTCGACAGCACACCCGATGAATCACATATCGACCAAATGAGCGAGGTCATTAGATACGTTCACATTCAGGACGGCAAAGTTGAGGTTAAGGAATCTTTTCTAGGGTTTTTTCCTACATCTGGAAAGACTGCCAAAGAACTTACCGACGATATTTTAAAGCAACTCAATGAAGATAGTCTTGACATTAATCTTTGTCGGGCTCAGGGATATGACAATGCTGCGACTATGGCGGGTATTCATGGAGGAGTTCAAAAATTAATTCGGCAAATTAATCCAAAAGCTTTGTTTACGCCATGTGCAAACCATTCTTTAAACATTTGTGGAGTTCACTCTTTGGGAAGCACTCCTTCAATTACAACGTTTTTTGGGACAGTGGAAAGACTTTACACATTTTTCTCAGCATCTACGCATCGTTGGGATATTCTCATAAAAAATGTAGGTGTGTCAGTCAAGCGACTTGTAGACACTAGATGGAGCGCTCATCAAGAGGCTGTTAAGCCATTGAAAGAAAATTTTGTGAAGATAGTTTCAACTCTTGAACTCCTTTGTGATCCTGAAAAGGAAAATTTAAATACAAGAGGTGCTGCAACCATACTCTTATCTGCTGTATGCGACTTTACGTTTTTATGTTATCTTTCATTCTGGTTCGATATTTTTGAAGAAGTTGATTCAGCACAGAAATACTTGCAAAAATCCGGGCTCACTCTAGAAAAAAGTGTAATAAAACTTAAGGCACTGGCGAGTTTTCTTCATGAACACCGTGATGAATCCGTGAAAAAGGCCGTAATATACGCAAGAGAACAATGCACCGAGCTAGAAACTTCAATTGAAAGGCGGGGAAGAAGAAAAAAGAAGAAAATTATGCCAGGCGAAAAGGCTCAAGATGCTGGTTTGACGTTGGAAGAGGAAACACGAAGAGCCATGTTAGAATGTCAGGATACATTTTATACTGAACTTGTGCATCAATCTAAGGCCATGGAAGATATTGTGTCAGTTTTCTCAGCTCTTCAACCGAAAATATTGCTATATGGAACGGAAGAAGAACTGCGGGCTGTGGTTCCAATGCTTACCTCGACATTTACAGAACTTACAGACAACAGTATCATATCCAGCGAATTCGGCGTCACATGGTAGCTTCAAAGATAAATTTAAAAGATGCAGAAATTTGGACAGCCTTTAAATTTTTAAGCTTCATTGTTAAGTGGGAATTTTCAGACTCCTTACCGAGTCTGTCATTGGCGATGAGAATTTATTTAACAATTTGCGTCTCAATGTCATCGTGTGAACGAAGCTTTTCCAAATTAAAATTAATAAAGACTTATCTAAGATCAACGATGAGCCAAAATAGGTTGACTAATTTGGCTATACTTTCAATCGAAACGGAGCACATACAAAATATAGATTTTAATTTTATAATCGAAACATTCAGAACAATAAAAGCTCGTAAGCACCTTTAAATAAAATCTTTGTTCGTGTTTTTTTCTAAAATTTTTCAAGGGGTGTAAGCTTGCTTTACCGCCCCGGGTGTCACTGCCTCTTAGTCCGCCACTGGTCTTGTTCATTTTTGTTTGCCTTGTATATTTCAAACTCTTCTAGTGCGTCAAGTGTTGTCCCCTTTCGACATATATGCATGGGTGTAAGGTTGTCTTCAAAGCTGGTGTAATTATGGTTTTCTTCTATTAGGTGTTGTGCAAATGTAGATTTGGTATTGGGTTTCGGTCTGTGTTCTAGGAATCTTTCATAAAAAGTTCTTCCAGTCTGTCCTATGTAGAATTTTCCACAGTCGTCACATTTAATTTTGTATATACCTGTGTATTTTTTAGTTTCTCTGTTTGTTTTTTGTTGTAGTATTTTTTGGATGTTGTTTTTTGTTTTGAATGATATGTTAATGTTTAGTTTTTTAAATTCGTATTTTAAAATTTGTGGTAATAAGTTGGTATATTCTATTGCGATGTATTTATTATTATGGGTTTCTTCATTCGTTTTGTTTTTGTTTTTTATTTTCTTTTTCTTTTTGTTAATTAATTTGTCTATTGTATCTGTTTTGTATCCGTTTGAAAGGGCTATTTGTTTTATTGTATTTACTTCGTCTTCATAATCTGCCTTGTTCATAGGAATATTTAATAATCTATTTATGAATGCATTATATGCTGCCATTTTTTGTGTATGTGGATGATGTGAATTTTTGTTTATTGTAATGTCTGTTGTTGTTGGTTTTCTATAGATTTTATAATATAGTTTGTTGTTGTTTTTTCTTATGTTTAGGTCTAAGAAGTTGATATTATTGATGTTATGTATCAAAACTCAACACACAACACCAAAAAATAATTTTTTATGCCAGATACGTTGACGACACCTTCGTAATTTTTGATGGAACATATAGACAAATAGACATTCTAAAGAAATATATAAACAACATTAATAATAAAATAAAATTCACAGCAGAAATAGAAAACAACAATAATATCAACTTCTTAGACCTAAACATAAGAAAAAACAACAACAAACTATATTATAAAATCTATAGAAAACCAACAACAACAGACATTACAATAAACAAAAATTCACATCATCCACATACACAAAAAATGGCAGCATATAATGCATTCATAAATAGATTATTAAATATTCCTATGAACAAGGCAGATTATGAAGACGAAGTAAATACAATAAAACAAATAGCCCTTTCAAACGGATACAAAACAGATACAATAGACAAATTAATTAACAAAAAGAAAAAGAAAATAAAAAACAAAAACAAAACGAATGAAGAAACCCATAATAATAAATACATCGCAATAGAATATACCAACTTATTACCACAAATTTTAAAATACGAATTTAAAAAACTAAACATTAACATATCATTCAAAACAAAAAACAACATCCAAAAAATACTACAACAAAAAACAAACAGAGAAACTAAAAAATACACAGGTATATACAAAATTAAATGTGACGACTGTGGAAAATTCTACATAGGACAGACTGGAAGAACTTTTTATGAAAGATTCCTAGAACACAGACCGAAACCCAATACCAAATCTACATTTGCACAACACCTAATAGAAGAAAACCATAATTACACCAGCTTTGAAGACAACCTTACACCCATGCATATATGTCGAAAGGGGACAACACTTGACGCACTAGAAGAGTTTGAAATATACAAGGCAAACAAAAATGAACAAGACAAAATACTAAATGACAAATTAACAATAAAGAATAATATACTATATAATACTGCAATAGACTACCAAAGAAAATAAACAAATATATTTTAAAAAAAGAGACAAACATATACATTAATTTAAATAAACTAAATAAATTTCAACCAAAGAAGACACCAACAAAGACTAAACAACACCACAGTCCGATAGCATAAACCAGTGCCCGATGATGGATTTATATATCCGAAACGCGTCGCACAATTATTAATATACATATGTTGTGATAATTATTAAAGTAATTTAAATAAATAAATAAAGAAAAAATTAACAAAAATTTGCTTTTTATTATAATTTAACCACAATATTATTCGAAAATTGAGAGGTTCGATTCTTGATATATCGTGAATTAATGAAGGTATTGACTTCAAAATGATTTTAATTTGTGATAAATTCTCTTAGAAAAATCCAATACGTATTTGTTTACATAAGAAATAATAACTTTCAAGAAATGCTACTAGAATTGGTAAAAATCGGTAAAGATCACGTTAACAAAAATAGATTTTCAATCAAACTATTTCATTCATTCAAATGCAAAATATATAACCTTTTAGAAAAATTCAACTGAAAACTTTTTTAACAAACCACGAAAACCTACAAAAATAAAAAAAAACTGATAAGAAATGGTTTTCGACTCAAGTATTAGGAGAACATGGAAAGGTATTGACTTCAAATTATTTACCTCAGTCAAAATATTTTTATTAATATTTTGTTAAAGTTTTAAGCCAGACAAATCGACAAACGGGATGGGAATTTATCGTTGTGGGTCGCATACCAGCCTCTTTTTAAAATTTTAAGTGGGCGGGTTTTTCTCACAAATAAATTAATTGCAAATCAGATTTAACAGGAAATTAAAAAGAAAGTGACTTTAAATTGATTTAAATAAAGTAAAATATATAAACTAATGAATTAACTGCAACTTTAGTTGTCTTGCAAAATCCCATTTATTGGTATTTCACATCTTAAAATATTGATTTTCGTTTTCATAGCATTTATATTTTCAAATTTCACTGTCGATCACATATTTCGAAACAAAAGAATACTTTTTTAAGGGATTAAGATGTCCTTAATTCGAATCTCACCTTTAATTTTTTCTATCACATTAGGTTTTTAAAATATGCCCTTTAAAAATACTAAAAACAACCAAAATCAGTGTTTTGAGCCTAATTTCTAGAAATTTTCATTAGTTACGAGTCTTTATTTGAATCTATATGAAGTTTCGAGAAAAACTTGAATTTGATACTTACATAAGTAGTTTTGGAAAATACGTTTTGGACTTAAATTTTAGTGCTATTTTTTTAATTAATTTCAAAAACTTGATATACTCATAATAGAATGCTAGAAATCAAACTTACTTTCAAACCGTTCTGCCTTTTTCTGTTGAAAACCAATTAAGAAAAATGGTTTAGCATTTCTTTTAGATTCTTGTAAGACAAGTGAAATCTAGCAGCTTTTGAAGTTTTTTCGAACACATATTATATAAAATAATATATTTATTTCAAATGAATATTGAAGACAACGATTATAGATTTGGTAAACCATCATGAATTTAGTGAAAAAAGCTACTTCATAAATTTAAAATTCAAAAAGACTGTATGCGTGATTTTCGAATGTAAGAAAGTAATATCTCAAAAACGTGACTTGATACATTAATTTTGAAGTCGGATTTCAATCAAGGCCACCAAAATCCAATTGAAAAGTGTAATTTGAATGCCAATAAGAAAACATTGTCGACCAGTCTTATGTCCACCACTTTACGTTATTGTCTTTATTCATGTAGGTACATAACACTAAATTAAAATATAAAGGTATGAAGATACGACCGAGATGAAGTTGGTGAAAATTTCGTTTGTAAATTATTTATAGTTTTTAGTACCACAACACAATCCAAGTATCTGTTAGCAGGCTGAAAAATATACACAACTAACCGACCCGTAAATGCATCGAGGAACTCCCATGACATCGTCATCGTCATCTTTTAATGCATTCCTGCCTAGTAAAGAAATAGTAGCACTTTTGCCAACGTACACCAAACCAAAATTTCCTACCCATCTCCATCTCGTGGGAAGCATATGTAACATCGTGGCTGTGAATAGAAATGTTTGGTGTTAATTGCATTTTAAAGCCTTTAAATTGTGTTTTTTGTGGCAAAATTTTGGCTGGCGCGAGTGTCGAGTCTCTAGAAACAGCTATTACTATTTCAATGCAAAAATATGGCGTGATGATAGTCCTTTTTTCCTCTCGTCCTTATTGGGGTTGTTTATGTTATCACTATTAACATTTTCAACACCCTTATTGTAAAGTGGTCCAAGGACTCGGTTTTCGATTTTGATACTTTTTTCAACTCTCTGGTAAATTGTTTTATGTATTTGTCATCGTAGACGGCTGTAATGTAGGATGATAGGAGGTAGGTGTGGGTGTGGGAGTTGATGTGGATGTGGTGCTAGAGATGGGGTCAGTCCGGAATGACAAACCGACAATGTGGCAATATTTACCCACTCATAAATTTTCTTTGGTTTTGTTATTATCGTCGCGGTGGCGAGGTGGCTAAAATGGTTTCGAAATTATCGGCCATTCTGTGCATGCTAGATGTTGTGTGTAGACACGTGAGGTTTTTTCTTTGTTGGAATGGGAATATTTTTGTGGTTTATGATGGCGATGAAATAGAATAGAGAGCAATACGAATCAACCACTAAATGATTATATTTTCAGCCAGCTATAAATTAATTAAGTGGCAACAGATGGCAATTAAAAAAAATGTATAATTAAAATAGGTGGGTAGGTACATATCTCAAATAATTTCAATGTGGTTTATGGCGTCATATGGAGATCATTTTTGATATAATTCAACATCAACTTCGTTCAAGTGGTAATCAATGAAGGAAATTAACATAAAATATGGTTTTTAACTATTGTCGAACACTTAATTGATGTCCTGGAAAGGAAGAGAGAAAACAAATCTTTTAATTCAAGGTCTTGATAAGATTCGGTGTGGTCCTTACATAAATATATACATATGTATAATCAGATGAAGACAAAAGTCGCAGGATATAAATTGGATATCCCGTCTTTTGATTTGCCTTGTTCAAAACTTTAACAAAATATTCATAACAATATTTTGTGTGAGATAAAAATTTGAAGTATCTGTCTTTGTTGTCCTTGAGTCGAAAACCATTTCTTATCAGTTTTTGATTGTTTTTGTAAACACATACAGGTTATATTTTTCTAAGAAAATTTAGCGCAGAATGAAATCATTTTGAAGTCTACACTTCTTCAATTATTCACGAGACATCGAGAACCAAAGATCAATTTTTGTGCGTACTATTTTTTGTAGATTTTAAACTGACTGTCCGATTTCAAAAAAAATAACTGAATGTTGAAAATCAATTTGAACCAACTTTTAGTAATGTTTTTAATATTTTTTTTTGTAAAAAAACTATCATTTCGATTTTTTTCAAAATTTTACCAGATGTCGAAAACTTTATTCTTCGTTGCATACATTATTTTGGAGATAGTATGATTTTTTGTTCGTAAAATATTCGAGGTGACAAATGTTTTGTTTCTTTTTTTTAATTTATAAAACAACAGTTATTTGAATTTTGTTTTAATTATATCAGTTTGGTAACACGTCACAATATACCTATAATTGGTTCATGAGTTATTTTGAGTTAAACAAAATGTTTTGAAGATTTTACTGAAGATTACAGATTGCAATAGAGATACTAGAAATATCTTTAAAACCAATACAGTTATAACATGCACAAATTTACAAAATTGCAAAACAATTTAAAGTTTCAAATCTTTGCAAAAACAATATAGTTAAAAGCCCAGATGCTAGAGCTTTTACACAACACTTTTGAATACGCACACACATTTTTGAAAATACTTTTTACATTTTTTCCAAATATTGATGGGTATTGTACCATCTTTTGGTGCTTACTATACTCCCAGATGTTTAAAAACAATTTAAAAGTAATTATTCAAAATCGACCACTAGTTTCTCTTTCGCCCACTTCAACTAGGAAAAATTGAATATTTTTTGAGTCAACTGAAGAATTACAAAAGTTAAAATTGTTATTAGATTGAAAAAAAAACAAGTGTGGTAGTTAGTACTTCAACCTTAACTTTTAATCATTTCGTAAACTAAAAAAACTCTTTTAGCTTAACTTTCCGTTGTTCGTCAAGTAGCGTTTAATTCGTTTAAGATTACTCGAATTTTAATAACTCTTTAAACCGTTTAGGGACTAGCGTTTACGCCAATTTTTAACTTTATTTTTCTCCCAGAATTACAAGAATCAGATCCACACTTTAAAATTGCTGCTGTTTGTTTTTGCAGTTCTTTTTACCTCCCTTTATGTTTTATCTGTAAGAATCTTTATTTTATGAGTAAGAATAAAAGCTATTTAGACTTTGGCCAATTTTATCAGTCGCATCACGGACGTAAGGTCTTGTTGTCTAATCAAGTCGATTTTAGTTTTGAAAAACTGCTAAATTTTATATCAGAAATTGAATTAAACCTGAAACACTAAAATTGTTGATTTAATCTATCCAGTACTTGAAAACTCTTATAAACAACGATTAAATTCAGTCAGTTCAGTTTACCCAAAAAAACTACGTTCAAACCACTTTACAAGTGGTTAAAAACAAGACTCTCAGTTTTATTTGCATAATTTTTTTCTTAAAATCTTAGTTAGCATCAACTGATGGCACAAAAACCCTCAATATTTGGAAAGAATTTAAAGAGCAATTTCGAAAGTATTTGTGCGTATTCAGTTGAAGCGGAGTGTATATTTGTATTTGAATAAAACTATGATAATTATTTGCAAAAAAAAAATCAATGTAGATCCTAAAACCCTTTAACGGAATGAAAAGTGAAACTAAATCGATTTTCTTAGTTTATTTTAAAGTTTATTATATTTCATTTTTATAAATACGTCTCATTTCTTTCTTTAAAGTCACTTATTGCTAAAATTTAACGAAACTGCTTATTTTTAAATTACTTAATTTACAAAGCACTGTTCTCTTCGGCGGTGATATTTGTCTCCAAAAAATTCTTCAGAACTTCTTCATAGGTGGGTCTAAGCTAAAAACGATTTTAATTTTGTTCATAAAAAAAGTAACATTAATTTGGCGTAAAATTAAACACATAATATATAATTATTACAATCCAAGAAAAACGTATAATAAAAGAGGAAAACATGCGAAATTTAAAAAGAGAAACAAAAAACCACCTGCATATTTATTAAAATATACACTACGCTACGCACTTGTATAGGTGAGGGATTTTTCAGTTTCCTGTCCACATTCACACAAATATACTTATAATTTTTTTTAATGTAGCGCCACTCTTTTAATATAAAATAAAATCCAAATGAGCGAAGAGGTTAATTGAAAATACACAACAGTAACGTAATGAGGCTAATTGAATTAATCTCAAGAGAGTTAATAACTATAGTTGGATAAGTATTTTATTTAATTAATTTTTTCGTGTTTTTTATATTTATAAAGGAAATGTGTACAATTTCAGATTATGTTGAATGTTATATGCTTTAATTTATTTATTGAATGTGCAGTCGAGGTATTTGTACAGATGTTCATTGATATTTAAAGTATTTTGGTATATAAAGACGTTTTCCGGGAAAAATTTCAATTTTGAATTTTTTAAATTTAAATACCTACCAAAATGTAAGTATCATTTATAATTTCCATAAATGAAGGACACACACAACCAAACTTGAAAAATCATCACCATATTACCATGTTTATTGTTTTATATAAACCAAAGATCGAGAAACGTACATGCTACTGTTATCCGTTCCATATTATTAAAGAAAGTTAATTAATTAAAAAAAAAAAAAACAATATTTAATTCTGTGAAATTTGTTAGGAACATAAATGATTTCAAGGCATTTTTTAATACGATTTCTTGATTGTTATAATTTACAGTCTATAGACAACATGTATAATTGTAAAAGTGTAAGCTGAATTTTGTATGTAGTTTTTAATCTCTAAGATATTTGGTATTGTTTAAATATCATGCAATAGAAGTGCTGAAATCTATCACCTTTTTTGAAAGTTAAATTAAATTAGAAACAAAACAAGTTAATGATAAGGTATTTTTTATTGAAGACTAATATGAAAGTTAGCAGTTATTTATTATGGAAAAGCTTAAACTTAATAAATTACATACAAGAAGAAATGTCAGTATTTCGAGACGATAACAAATAAATAGTTTTAAGGCCAGTGACCAACAAAGACGCATTTAATTACCAACCTTCCAAGCTTCATCATTCCATTCAGGGAACATACGCTTGAAGCACTTTGGTTCAGTTCCTTGTTTAATCAAAATGATGGTTGCAGTTTCAATAGTTCTTGAAGAGGGTTCCGTTTTGATATATTTCTAAATGAAAATATTGCTCATGTACTAACAACTCGATGTTTTATAAATTAACTTACCCTAGCCATATCAAAAACTCCATTTCGCTCTTCATCGGTAGTACCTGAACCGATCCAGACATAAATTTCATCCCCACCATCCAAAAGCATAACATCGTCAACATCAAGATCCTGAAGAAAAAAAAAAGGTGATTCATTATAACCAAAAACATATATGGCAGCTTCGTATATTTTCTTACGTCCTGTTGAAAATCTGGAACTTCTTCGACCTTTATTCTGCCACTAACCAAAATTCTGCAATGGAATAGGCGAGGTTCCAAAATTGGATAACTATTTTTACCCATGGTACGGTCGTAGATACCTTCGCCATTTAAGTCATCCCAAAAATCATCTGGCTCAGCACCTTCTTGAACAAGTTCGTTCTCAAATGATGGCCAAAACTTACCAATACGGTTCTCTGCCATAGACTTTTCGAACGCTGAAGCAGCCTTCATTTTAAAAGGAAAATTAATTTTATGGTTTTAAGTTAATTCGTCGTTTAGGCAATTTTAAAATTCCTTACCAATCCAATCCAAATGTAAACTTTTTTCTGAGCAATTTTGACCAAAGCAAAAACATCATCGGATGCTAGAGAGGAAGAATCTGCCTCAACCTCATTGGCTCGCACATCTGTTTCATCAGTTCCACTAACACGGAACAAAATTGGCTCACTTGGAGCTCCAGTGTAGGAAGTTATCAACTCGCCCTTGAACATTTTTAAAAAGTGTCTTGGTTCATGTCCTTGGATAGTTGTGACTACAACGGCATCCAGATCATCACCGAGTTGCATACAGACTTTAACAGCTTCATCAAACGACGGTGAACCAGCTTTTGTACCTCTCCAGGCGTAAATGACAGAAGATTTATTTCCATCTGGCTGAATAAAGTCATATTTTATGGCGTAAGAAGCAAAACCTAATAGAAGTTGGTCTGGTAATGGCAAGGGAACCTCTGTACGGCGAACCTCATCTTCATCAGGGACCTCAACAAACTGAATGAGTCTGTCAATTTCTCCCTTGCCCTGGTCTGGCATGAAGCCCAATGCTCTTCCACCGCTCTTTTTCAACGATTCAACTAAAGCATCATCAAATTCAACATCAGAATCGTCGGAGCTATAGCCCATTGCAGAGCGAATAAGACGAGTATGAGTTGCTCCAACGTCCTTCCACGTAGCAAAGTATTGCTTAAAAGGAGCCGATTCAGCTCCCTGCACTATACGGTGAACCTGAGTCCAAGCTGGATACTTTTTCAACTTCAAGAACTCAGTTGCCTTATTCATAGCTTCGGTTTTTTCCTTCTGTGTCGCTTCCTTGCCAACCCAAACATAAATTCCAGATCCTGTGTCCAAAATAAAGCAGTCACGAGTGTCTAGCAATTCTTGTTTCAAAGGTTTCGATGCTACTGAATCAATTTTAACGGAACCTGAATCATCGGTAACTTTGTACAAAGTGACCGATTTCTCATCAGAGCTTTCAAAAACTCCATCCTCTTCGGCAATAGATTCATCTGGAACATCTTCAGGTGAGCCTGATCCAAGGATAGTAAAGAATTCATCTATGTCTGCGTTACTGCTGTGTTCATCTATGATTATCCAAAGAAGGATAAGATCAGAACAATTACCTTGAGTGCAGAATATTACAGATTAACTTACCAATAATATTAACCTTAGCTCGTCCATTGTGATCTTGATCTCTTATTTGATTCGCTGCACTTATAGCCTTAAGTTTTTCGACTCGTTTTGCTTGCATACCGACATAAACGAAAATTTTACTTCCAGCATCAAGTATGAAGCAATCTCCTTTATTCATTGAAGACACCGAAAGATTCACTTGACGGACACGAACATTGCGCTTGCCTTTGACTTGAAATAGTCTTTTTTCACCCTCTGCATTGATTTGTACATTTTTGAAGCCCGAACCAATGCCACCTTGTTCATAACGGACACCTGTTTTTCGTTTTAATCAAATTAATTTTGTATTTATTGGAAGAAACATTTGCGTATATTTACCGTCCTTAAAATAACTGAGAAATAGTTGTGATTCGTGGTCTTGAACTTCACGATGTTGAACTGGGGCACCATTGAGGATGTCATCGAGTTGAACTGTTAGAATGGCTGCAGCTCCAGCCTCATCAGCAGAAGTTTGTGAACCAAGCCAAAAGTGAACATCCCAAGAGAGACTTTTGCTCTTGGCTTGTTTTGTCTATATAATGGTTTTGATAGTAAAAGAGGATCTTAGAAGAATGTGTTTGATATACATAAATATATATAAATTAAGGTTTAACTTACATTGAGAATAATATAAGAATCACCCTCGTAGAATTTCCCATATTTATTTTTAGGATAAGGCACTGGCTCAAATTCCTGGAAGTAAAAGTACAGAAATAGATAGTGGTTAAGTAGTTGTAAGAATATGGATTAAAATTAAATCTTATCAGCATTTAATACTTTCAATTCCGGTATCTTAAGATAGCGTCTTTAAAGGTACAAGGTTCGGTTAAGTTAAAGTGGCTGTCTGTAATGGAGGAGGCCAGTTTAATGGCCCATTGTGACAGCACATGAATCTTGAGGCTTTCTTCTAAGCTCAATGAAACCAGTTTGAGTCCCTTACGAAACGTGAAGGACTGATTAGATTATGTTTATATGATTGCGATCGTTGCTTTGCTTGCTTTTTTGAGGGCATGTACAGAGGAGCTGAAGAACTGAGAATACGCCTAGCCGGGTGGCGTGCTTTTCTATTAGACACCGTTTATCGCTTTAAATCTAGTGTAGGCCAGATATTTTTTGTGGTGATGTTATCCAACTGATGTTTGCCTTCTTCATAGTGCATTAGCAATGGTTAAAATGCAGCGATTGGTATTCCAGCATTAGTCAAACGTTCCAGAAAAGGTTGTACTGTACCATTTGTGGCGAGTTCATCTGCCTTACAATTTCCTGACATGTCTCTATGGCCGGCACCCAGCCAAGGCGAATATTGTTGTACCATCTGCATTAGAGATGATTGACAGTTTTGGACTGTTATAGAGTTTGTAGGGACAGATTCTAGATATTTGATAGCGGCCTGACTATCTGAGAAAATACGGATATCAGACGTTGATATCACGTTTTCTTTAAGCTAGGACAAGACTTCCTTTATCGCCAAAAGTTACGGCAGGAACACGGTACATTGATTGGGAAGGCGGATTGAGAGACATAATTTCAATAGTTCAGAGTACACACCTCCACCAATCCCTTCAATTGTTTATGATCCATCTATGTACATGTGGATTGACTTGTCTTCCAGGAATGCCCTTTCCACCCAGAAAGATCTGAGTAATCGTCTGAGAACTTTTAATATAAGGACGGTAAACAAATGGAACTTTGTATTTCTCGAAAATAGGACAAATTCGCTTTTTTATGAGTTGAGTCTCAGTTCACACTGATCAGCCCAAAGTACTAGTTTGTCTAAGGCATTTTGTAAAAGTTCTTTTAGGGTGTTAAGATGCTTTCCTAGCAACATTATCCGCAAAGGCAATCACTCTAAAAACCTCTGCATCTAGACCAGTTAGGATTTCATTTACCACTAGGTTCCAGAGAAGAGGGGAGAGTTGCCCAATTTTGAGTTAATTATTCTACCAGTCAGCATTAAATAAATTAACTCCCCAAGCGAACTCTCTATGTTAAGAGATGTTAGTGCAGAAGTGATTGCAGATGTGTCCACGTTGTTAAAAGCAGCTTCGATGTCAAGGAAAGCAACCATAGTGAACTCTCTATGATGGAGGGAGTATTCGATGGTGCGTACTTAGGTGTGTAACGCCGTATCCACCGATTTGCCTTTACGCTTGTTGAGACATAGACAGAAATCTTGTATCAATAATTGTCCTTTAATGGATATCAATCAATCTTTTGAAGGTCTTAAGAAGGAATGATGTTAGAGTGCGAGCATTTTCCTACTTTGGGTATAAAAAAACTTTCACTTCTTTCACAGCTTTTTTTCATCAAGGATTGGTGCAATTATGCCTGAGGCTTTTTGTAGTTCGGCTAGTATTATGCCATCTGTTCCAGCAGATTTAAATGGTTCTAAGTTGTGGAGAGCCCATTGAAGGTTATCCCTTGTGATCAGACCTTGTGGATATGTTACATTAGAACTTAAAAGAAATTGATGTTTACAAGTTGCGGTTAGAGAGCTACCAAGAAAGTGAGTATCCACTAGTAAGTTTAGGTATTCTTCAAAATTGTCCAGGAGCCATCTGCATTTTTCAGACAGCTTGACATCGCTCGATTAATTGAAAGAATTTTTCGTAGCCTAGAGGCCTCAGAAGTTTCTTTTAAAAGTCCAAGGACAAAAATTAATTTACCATTCCACCCTCAACTACAGTTCAACAAATTTTAAAGCAATATAGAACTTGACTCTGGTAGTTTCTGGTAAAAAATTCTAAACTCTTTAAATTATACCGTGCTTTGACTGCCATGCTTTGATAAATTCATTACGTTTATTTTTATCCAGATTTTCGTGTTTATTAATTAGGTCCTTTACATTTAATAATTCCATATTTTATTATAATTTTAATTTTTAGAGAACTTGAAACTTGACTTTGATTAAATTGAATTTGCTATTAGAATCAGCCCTCCTATTAGATACTATCTTATTTCTTAAAACATATCCAAAACAATTTCTCAAGATTTTGGCTGTGGGTTGAAATAATCTTATGTGCATTTTTAAAAAGATGTGTTTTTATATACTTATGATGTGTTTTTATATACATAATATTAAGTCGAAGAGATAAGAATTATGAAATTAATGTCATAATTTCTTATATCAACCTGTCTATGATGGTAAGCCCATAAATGCTTACACATTTCGTATGCATTCTTTTATCAGGTCAGACTCATCATTTACTATTATATAGGGAATATAAGCCCTGCATCCAGCTGCCGTGCGTAATATAAAATAAGAGATAAAAAAACTTAATTAAAGGTAAAACGGAGCACGCGTTGCAAGCCTTGATGTAGATCCCAGTCCGTACTGAATTTCAATTTTTAATTAAATATTTTGTAGAGATTTTCCAACCCAAGGCTTATGTACTGAATTTATTTTATTCTTACAATTATTTCACTTTAAATGTGGTTACCGTTTTGCACATTTACAAATTACACTGTTCTTATAAGTGATAGATAATTTTAAAAGACTGAAACTATTTGACAACTGAAAAATACATTTTGAATGATCAATCAATTCTTCCAAGTCAATCGGTTGAAAATTGTCTGAGTTAAAAAAATGAAGTGTTGATGGCGTTTGATGTTTTGAGTAGTAGAAATTTATAATTTGAATTAAATTTGTTGGTAATTATTTCACATTGGTGTCGCTGCTATTCGCTGCAACTATAGTTAACAGAATAAAATTTTTGTTCCAACATTGGTGCTAATGCCTTTGCATCCATTTCATTGTTTTTAGGATTGCACGACACATGTCGTCAAGATTGGAATTGGTAGATATTATTTGTCATGTTGTTGTTCTTCTGTTCTATCCAGGGTTAAATGTCACAAAGTTATAAAGCGTTCACAAAAAGTCTCGTAATCAAAGACATCAATAAAAGATTTTCTGTCGTTTTTCCTGCAAACGAATAAAAGTCGAAAATTAAAGTTTTTAAAAAAAGATCATAAACAAAAATCACATCCAAATTTTTTATACTTGTTTAACTGGTATTACCAACTTCTTTTAAATAAAAAATTGTCTTTTAAAGGTCGCCGCTTTTTCAGAAAAACAAAATTTTAGAGAAAATTGTGAGAATGAAATTTAAAAAAATCATTCTTGGCAACTCAGCTTATGTACCTATATACCAACGAATGTCCTTTGGGCTATTAACAATCAACCTCTTCGCCTTCCCGTTGAATGGTTTTTCTTTTAACTACCCGTTGTATCCTTTGGGGATACAGCCCGGATTTATTTGTATGATAGCTGGACACATGAATTGAATACTCTCATGCAAGATATGTGATTTTAAATCTGATTGAGCTGAAAACGTCTGTTTAAGCTCATGCTTTGTTTCAGGTTCGAGCATCATGCATGAGTGGGGAATCAGGATACAGGATACGGGTCGAATTCGTTTATGAACGTTTTACCCACATTGGGATTGACTTACTATAATAAAGTAACAATCAGCTATGTGCATTTTTATTTAAAAGGTAATTTAATATAAAGCACGTGTAATTATTCTTGCTGGCTGAGCCATTTCAACCAGCTAGCAAAGTACTCGGCTTTGTTTACTACGTGAGATAATAATAATGTCTCCTCTGGGTAGAATAAACGCTTCCAATGGTATTGATTATTTTACTCGAGTATTGATGTTTTTTGAAATATTATTGAAAAAAAAATTGCGAAATTCCTGAGCACATCATCTATGAGTAACTGTGACCCCATCTTAGCTGTCGAATTGCTTACCTCAATCAATTTGGTGATTTAAAAGTTTGAAGAAAATTTAAATTTCATATTTTAAAAAAAGATGCTGCGATGCGACACTGATAACTTCCCTCATCCCGTTTGCCAATTTGTCTTGTTTAAAACTTTAAAAAAATATGTATAACAGTATTTTGTGAGATAAATAATTTGAAGTCAATATTTCTAAGAAAATTAAGCACCGAATTAAATCATTTGGAAGTCAATACCTTAATTTATTCACGAGATATCGACAATCGAACATCAATTTTTAACCAATTTTGCGTACTATTTTTTGAAGAATTTAATTTTTATGAAAAAAATGTCTGTTGCAATATGTATTATAAACATTTAACTGAATGTCGAAAACAATATTTTCAATAAGATGAAATTAGTTTGAAGCCCATATTATTAATTTTGAAAAGATATTTGAGTCGAAAATCAATTTTTAACAAGTTTTAATAAGTTTAAGTTTTTTCTAATTTCTTATTTTTTATTAAAAAACTGTCAAATCGATCTTTCCCAAAATTTACTGAATGTTGAAGAGATATTTAAGTAGAAAGTGAATTTTTACGAACCATAAGTTATAGTTATAGTTTTTTTATTGTAGCCAAAATATCACATTTCTTTCTTACCTATATTGCACAATTTACAGAGATTGATATACGCTATCTTACTACTGCCAAATAATGAGTTTTTTTATTAGTATTTTTTTACAAATACAAATATAATTGAAGGAAAAGCTACGATTAAAAACCATAAGTTATGTTTTTTTTTAGGTTTTTATTTTTTGTAAGAAAACTACCAATTTGATTTTTCTCAAAATTTTACCAGATGTCAAAAACGTTATTCTTCGTTGCATAAAACTATTTTGGAGATACAATTATTTTTTGTTCGTAAAATATTCAAGGTGAATATTATTTTTTATTTTTTTTTTATTTATAAAAAAAACGTTAATTAATTTTTTTCAAAATTGTAATAGTTTTTTGTTAAGTTTTAGTTTTTAATATATGTATATTTTTTTTTATTATTAGGTGGCACAACAGTCCGTTGAGAACTAGAGCCTAGTTACTTACGGCTCTCAACAAATCCTGTGTGCGAGTAATGTTGTCAGGGATGGAGGGGACCTACAGTTTTAAACCGAATCCGAACGGCTAATTTTAAAACGCACTTTTCATGACAAGAACTAGAAAATTGTTAAATCCTTAACAATAGGTTCTTCAAAATTGTGCACCAATAAATTTAGTGGCGCTACAAAAACAGGTTTAGAGCCCTACCTGTGTAGGAGTCATTTCTGGCTTGAATATAGGGACGCCGAATCCGAACGGCTATTTTAAAAAATGCACTTTTCATGACGAGAATTACTCTTGGAAGATTTGTTAATTCTTCGCAAGATGTAGTTTGAATTACAATGATATTAAATTAATGTAAAGGAAGTGCAACGTCGAGATAAAACAAACCTATCATAGAAGGTCAATGTTATAAGCACAATGATCACAGCTTAGACCCTCCCGAAGACCTTTATGCAGGGCTGGCACCAACGACAACACTCACCTTATATTTAAAAAAATCTATAAATATTGATTTGAGATGTTACCTATCGTGTTCAGGACTCACCTCAAAAAACTAAAAAAAATAGTATAATAAGTTGCATGTGCTTATTCCCCTTTGTAATTTTGCTGATTTTTAATAAATCACTATAATGCTGAATCTAAAGTATATTATACGTTTTTTGGCAAAATATGTGGTTATATTTATTAATTATATTATTTTTTTTTGGAACCATCAGCTTATGAAATGTTTCTTTGGCGTCATCAGTATTAATTCATTTCCATTAACAACTTCCTATATAGGTAGTTACTATCATTTGTGTGTGGCGACACCAATGAAAAAAGGCTCAATAATATTGCCATCCCACCCACTGACCAAATATTTTGTGGGTAATAAATTTTAATTGTGTCACTTTCGTTTTAGTACGGATGTAATCCAACAGTTACCAGACGACTGCAATAATAATTTCACAATCATTGAAATATTGCAACAAAACCGTTGAATTGCGTAGTTTTTATTTTCACTTAAACCGAAATTAAATAGCATTATTTCACACAGTGGTGAATTTTTTATTAATAGCAACAAATATTTGATATTTAATATTTGACAGTTTGTATTTGAAGCAATATAATGGCACAGCCAAAAATTATGTTTTAACGTGAAAATTGTCATATTAGACTTTAAGACATCAGTTAAGGCTTTCGTTCAAAATCTTTAAAAATAGTTGATTTTGAAAAAAAATCTACTAAATTTTTATTTTAAGCAAAACAAAATTGCAGATCTACCTGGACTCCTCCTAAAGTAATCCAGATTGACACATATGAAAAGATCACTGATACGGTGCTTTTCATGATGAACATTATTTAAACGTCAAAAGAATCTCGGATTTAGTTTCAACAAAATCTATAACATGACACCTAAAAAGATTAGAATTCAAGCTTAAATAAATAAGGTGCCGCAACAGTTCGTAAGGAACCAGGGCCTAGTGACTTACGCCCTTGAAACTGTATGTGGCACAGGCGGGAATTTAACCCAAGACCTCTGGCATGATAGTCGTTCGCGTTAACCATTACGAAACGACTACTAGTAATTGCGCAGGTGAGACAAATTTTAAACAACGTTTTAAGTCAGAATGCGTCACCGTCACGCGATTTCAGTTTATTAAGTCCAGAATTCGAATTAGAATTAAAACACAACCAATCTTATTGCTTCCAAATCTTGAACTCCTTTGATCCACTGTACTTCCTCCACTCGTCCATTGTGTATAACTGATGTTTTGTGAATTTTCGAGATACATAGCTGGACTGACAATACTCGTATCTATATGTATGTGCAGGAATATCCTTCATAGAATTGAGCATTTGCTTTTTTTCTCATATAAAAATGTAAACGCACTACAAGGATATTTAAATCTATGGCTTTTACGATTGCACAATGCTCATTGTCCATTTGCTCTTACATATGTTAGTCAATACCATATAGTGTCCTATACGGTTTATCTGACGGATTATTCGGCCACAAGGTATGTTTTACAGTGTGCTAAATGCAATAAATTTAAAAGATTTTTTTGTTGTTAGTTTTTAATTTTGATATCAAATTGATGGGGCACTAAAAACTGCACTAATAAATTGCAAATTTAATACAATTATCATTCTGCGAATTATTAAAACGTACGGTGGAGGAGGGGTTATATGGCGGATAAGTTGTGAGTTGTGATATAGCTAATTTTAAGGTGCATTTTTTTAATATTCAGGCATATATTTATATATGCAGTAGAAGATAGATCGAAAAGTATCTAATTATGGGTATAATAAGCTACGATAATTTATCTACCTACATATGTTAGTGGTACGAATATGGAGGCAAACAAAATCAGTGCTAAATTGATATTGGGTATGAGAGTTGCTATAAATTTAATATTAATATGCGAACATATATTTTTCAAAATTTTATTTTTTATTCATTTAAATAATACAATTTTTGATTTTCAGGTTTTTTTTTAGTTCAAACTGCAAAAAGTGAGTAAGTTATTGTACACTCGATGTCGACGGCATAATTTTGAAAGTTTTGAATTAACATTAGTTTTTATGTTAAGTTAAGTTAAAAAAACAGGCTGGGATGCGACCCACTCTGATAAACTCAAATCCCGTCTGTCGTTTTGTCTTGCTTAAAACTTTAACAAAATATTCATAACAATATTTTATGTGAGATAAATAATTTGAATTCAATATTTTTCTTTGTTCTCCTAATGCTTAAGTCTAAAACCATTTTTTTTAGTTGCAATTGTTTTTGTAGGTTGCAGTGTTTTGTTAAAAAAGTTGTCAGTTGAATTTTTCTAAAAAAATTAACTCAAAACTACCAACAATATTTTGCATATACGATTTTAAAATCAAATTTTCTTAAAGAGATTTTTAGTCGAAACCCAATTTTTACCAAATTTTAGTAGCATTTCTAGAAAGTTTTTTTCTTACATAAACAAACACAGTTTGTATTTTTTAAAAACAATATTTTAGGTTAACAACACAATTAAGCACAGAATGAAATCATATTGAAATCAAACCTTCATTTATTCAGGAGATATCAAGAATCGAATTTTTTATGAAAAAAACTGAATGTTGGATTCTTATACAAATTTTATTTTATGTCAAAAACAATATTTTCTATAAGATAAAACTAGTTTGAAGCCAACATTTTTAATTTTTAAAAAGATATTTAAGTCAAAAATCAATTTTTAATATATTTTAGTAATGTTTTTAATAGGTTTTAATTGTGTGTTAAAAAAAACTATCAATTCGATTTTTCTCAATATTTTACTAGATGGCAAAAACGTTATTCTTCGTTGCAAACTATTTTTTTCAGAGATAAAATCATTTTTTGCTCGTACAATATTCGAAGTGACAATTCGTTTTTTTTCACTGTTTTTGACTTATAAGAAAAACCGTTAATTGATTTTTTTGTTCAAAACTATACCATACGTCACAATATATTAAATACAATTTCATTCAAGTCGCTTGTGTTTTTAGTTCTTTAGATATTTTGGGTTAACCAAAATTTTCAATTTTTTTAAATTGTTTTGGTAAAAAAACACCCACTGAATTTTTTTTAAAGTCCTTTTTGTGTTTTTATCTGTATAAACAAATTTATTTAAAGTCGATATCTCTACTGGTTCTCAGTAGCGTAGCGTGGGGGGGGGGGCAGGTGGGCAAATGCCCCGGGCGGCACTTGTTTGAGGGGCGGCAAAAAAAAAGTTAACCAAAACAAAAGAACCCTGAAATAATGTCCGGTAAACAGAATTTTGTATAGGGTGGCATCCAATCGACCTGTACCTATACCACCACAAACAAGAACAGATGCAGGAACTTTGCTTATAGCAATACAATCCTTTTCTTTTCTCTGCTTTTTGGGCTTTTGGAAACCTGTTCTTCATGAAATAAATGATTGTCAAATTTACTTACAAACCGATGGTCTTGACCTTTATCAGTGCTGTGCAGCTAAAATCAGTGCTCTACTGACTTTTCTTGAAGACACATGAGAAAAATTAGTCAATGATGCACTTGTTTACGCAAGGAATTTGTGTGAGAGCTTAGGCATTTCCTTGGATCCTCCCAGAAGGAAAAAAAGGAAGTACATCTTTGGTGATGGAAGCACAGATGTTGGTCTGTCTCATGACGAAGAGTTGAGAAGAAAATTGTTTTCTTCCTTAGATAAAATCATCGTCGAAATCAAGGAGAGATTTAACCAATTGCAAAGTTTGGCCAAAAAATTCGACTTTCTTTCAGCTTCCAAGCTACTGGCTGAAAATTTTGATTACGATTCGGAACTTGCATTCAATGAGCATGATGTATCTCCCGATGATTTCAAAATAGAACGTGGTCGATTAAGAGCCTTTGCATCTTTATTGGAAAGACTTAACGATCTTGAAAGAACAAACCCGCTTGAAATATTAAATTTCATAGTACAGTCGAAGTTAGAAACAAGTTTGCCAAACATTACCATTATGCTGCGTATTTTTTTAACAATAGCAATAAGCAATGCCGGATGTGAGAGGAGTTTTTCAAAACTAAAACTAAAAAGAGTCTAGGATGCGACCCACACTGATAACTTCCCATCCCGTCCGTCGATTTGTCTTAATTAAAAGTTTGTCTATATGTATCAATTTTAACCAAATTTGCGTACCATTTTATGTTTATTTTTTTGTTTTTGAATATCGAAAACAAAATATTCTGTGAAATAAAATAAGTTTGAAGCCAATATTTTTAATTTTTGAAAAGCTATTTGAGTCGATTTTTATTTTTACCAAGTTTTAGTATTGTTTTTTTTAGGTTTTTATTTTTTGTAAAAAAAACTGTCGATTTTTCTCAAAATTTTATCGAATGTTGAAAACAATATTTTTTATAAGATAAAATTAGTTTGAAGCCAATGTCCCAAAGTTTTGAAAAGATATTTGAGTTGAAAATCAATTTTTACCAACTTTTATTAATTTTTTTTAAGTTTTAATTTTTTGTAAGAAAACTGTCTATTCGATTTTTCTTAACATTTTACTAAATGTTGACAACAATATTTCGTGAACGATAAAATTAGTTTAAAGCCAATATCTCAATATTTTGAAAAGATATTTGAGTTGAAAATCAATTTTTACCAACTTTTATTAATTTTTTTGTTTATGTTTTTAATTTTTTGTAATAAAACTGCCAATCCGATTATTTTCAAAATTTTACTGAATGTTGAAAACAATATATTTTGAAAGATAGAAGTAGTTTAAAGCCAATATCGCAAAGTTTTGAAAAGATATTTGAGTCGAAAATCAATTTTTACCAACTTTTATTAATTTTTTTTTAGGTTTGTATTTTTTGTAAAAAAAAACTGCCAATTCGATTTTTTTCAAAATTTTACAGAATGTTAACAACAATGTTTCTTATAAGATAAAATAAGTTTGAAGCCTTAATCTCAAGTTATTGAAAAGATATTTAAATCGAAATTCAATTTTTACCAACTTTGAGTAATGTTTTTTTTAGGTTTTTATTTTTTATAAAAAAAACTGTCAATTAGATTTTTTTCAAAATTTTATCAGATGTCAAAAACGTTATTCTTCGTTGCACAAAATTTTTTTGGAGATGAAATCAGATTTGAGTCGTAGTTTGAGTTTTAGGTGACACATTTTTTTTCGGTTTTTTTAATTTATAAAAAAAACAGTTAATTGGATCTTTTTCAAAAAAAATAATTGTTTTGTATCACGTAACAATATATCATATAAAATTTAATTAAAGTCTCTAGCGTTATTGGTTCATGAGATATTTAGGGTTAACCAAAATGTTCACCTTTTTTTTAAACTGCTATGGTAAAAAAACCACCCACGCAATTTTCTTGAGAGCATCTTTCTGCATCTTTCTGCCTTATTATCTGTATAATAAAATTTATTTGAAGTCGATATTACTTCTGGTTCTTGAGCTATGGACGGCGAAAAAAAAGTCGCGAACGTACGGACATACGGACGTACGGACGTACGTACACACGCTCGCACAGACATCTTTCTAAAAATCTTTTATTTCGACTCTAGGGACCTTGAAACGTCGAGAAATGTCAAAATTTTCAATTTGACAAATCGGACCCATTACAATAACTTCCTATGGGAAGTTAATAAAAAACTATCTCAGGTCAACAATGAGTACTCTAAGGTTAAGTAACCTAGGAATTCTAGCCATAGAAATGCAAAAAACTGATGCGATTGACACCGAAAGATAATAAAAGAATTTGTGTGTAAAAAACAAAGAAGACAAATAATTTAAACATTTTCTACGTTTTATAAATTATTAAATATGGGTAACGTACATAAGTCAATGTCAATTGAGTTGCTTGCCACAATGTAATTAAAAAAATCAAATCTGCTTAATTTAATTTAAAAATCGAAACAAAATGTTCATTAAAAATAAAAATATAAGAAACTTTCCTTATTAAAATGAATACAAAAATTAAATTTTTGCTTTGTACTAGTAATAACCAAAATGAAGTGATTTAAAAAATTAAATATAATTTCTTAATCTTAATTTATTTTTTGAGCTTTATTTTATAGTGAGTATGCAATTTAAAACATTAACCAAATTTGAATGTTAGGTTCCTTAAAATGTGGTTACTTTCAATATGGTTATAATCGATATACATCACCTACAAATAAATGGATACTCTGTAAGTATAGTTCATTATGGAAGAAATGGTAGTGTTCACCAACTTTGACAAAAAAATTTGGGGCGGCAAAATTTGATCTGCCCCGGGCGGTAAAAACCCACGCTACGCCACTGCTGGTTCTTGATAGCTTGAAAAAAGCTACCCGAACGTACGGACGTACGAACGAACGTTTACACGCACACAAAGATATCTCTCTTAAAATCTCTATTTAGATCCTAGGGACTTTGAAAAGTCTAGAATTGTCAAATTTTCAATTCAACAAATCCGACCAATCCCAATAACTTTCCATGGGAAGTTAATAAAAAAAACCTCCAAAACTTTCTCTTAAAATTAAGATAAAATTTAAAGAATAAAATTAGAGCACGAGTGAAATGAAAACATTTTTATTTGTAGTTTTAAATTAACAAAGTACTTATACATATAATACTGTATTAACTTTGTTGGATGTATTTCTTATATATGTATATGTTCTAATAAACAATGATTATATTCAAATATATTTATGACTAAGTATGCAGTTGCAATTTGATCATTATAACATAGTGTAAATATAATTTTAAGTGCTAAGTTAAGTAACTTCTTATCATAGCATTATGAATATTGTCCAAGCATGGAATTACACAATAATGAATTTCTCCTGATAACTGACTTCCAATCGCTCGCTCCAATTAACTGCAAAATTTGTCATGGGAATTTGGAAATATTACGTACATAGCTTGAAATATGTTATACACTGGTATATATTATGCATGTTGTAAAATATTAAGGAATGACTCAAATAATGAACCATCCTATAATAGAAAAATAACTCAAAATAATGATACGCTTTATTTTCAATTTACAGAAAATTATATTTATTTATTTTTTTGTGCTAAGCAAATGTGTCCCACATAAAAGTTGTAACATCGTTAAAAGATTTCGCACACAAAATGTGTTATTCCATTTAAATAAAAAAAAATGTACAGTAAAAGCTTCAAATTACGTTTCAAGTTATAAACAAAAACACTGGCGCAAAATTTTAAACAGCCTATTGTTAAGGGTTTAACAATTAACTTGTTAGCAATTTGCTAAATATTTAAAAATTTAGAAAGGGACTCCAAAATTTAAAACTTTTCTTTTCGTGTTTCTAACTAGTAAATTGCTTATTGCCTTTTATTAAAAAGCGAGCATTTAAACATATCTAAAAAGTGACAGTTCGTGAAAATAAACAAAGCAACTACGCTTAAACGGACCTATTTATTTATTGGAATTCCCAACTGTTGAGTGGACCATTCCAATTCCAACAAGAATAATTGTACAAATGTCATATGGACCTAGCAAATTGATCAAAGTTGAAGTTAAAGCCATTCCGTGATTTTAAGTTTACCAAATTGTTAACAGATAGTAAGAGGTAAAAAATGTTTAAAATTAGGTAAATCATCTTTTAAGCTTAGTAAATTGCTAAGAATGGCTTTAACATTTTACAAAATCGTTTAAAATTTTGCGCTACTAATTTTTATGCAATTTAAAAAGAAATGCAAGTTTATTTATGCCTTTCATTTTTTTTCAATAAACTGCATACAGAAAAATGTTGTGTTAAAATCAGCATGAAATAAGTATAAGGGTGCTTAAAACGCAGGGGGCCAGGCTTTAAGTCACGGGGGGTCCGCACACACCATAAAATCCATTTAAAAAAGATTTTTTTTATTACCTTGTGAAGGCTGCGGAAGAAAATTGGAGTTGTATTCAAATGTAATAAGAAACATAATTAATATCCAAAAAAGTGTCAGTTTTATTTACAAGGTTTTCTTATAACACTGTTGTCCAGCCAACCATGCTCCAACACTCCCAACTTAAAAAATTATTCCAACAGTTTTATAAATATGCTACATTTAAGGGGAAGGCAAATTCACTTTTAAAAACTGTACACTATTTTGTAAATGAAACACATCTGCAGTACTCGTTTTAATTATTATTTGACAAATTTCCATTTGCTTCTTTAAATTTATAAGAAAAGATAATTTATATGTTAAGTTCATTATATGATTCGCTTTACGGAGACAATTCTGTATTCATGCAACACATGTCAAAAATGAGACCAGACAGAATTTATCTCAGCACTCAACGTCAGCTTGTTTATGTATATATAAGTCCGTATCAAATCAATAATTTACCTCAACTCTCCAAATTTCCAGTCCTGCTTCTTTGCCTGAGTTAGCGAATGCTGGATGCATAATTCTTCGTTGAGATGTTGCTTTATCTTGTGTAATTGATGGTGATATGCTTCCTGTTTGTACAGCTCCTGCAGGACGATTTGTGACAGTACCGGCGGAACAAACTGTTGCTAGTAAAACTCCAGCAAATACAATACTAAATAACAACAAAATATACAAATAAAAAACAACACATGCGAAACGAGTTAGTAAAATATTTAAATTGATGTTCTGCAACAGCAGTGTAAAAAGTAAGAAAACAATCTGAAGTACTTTTTTAATTTGTACAATTTTCATACGAAAAACAGAAGAAATATTTTGCTTACATTATAAGATGGAACCAAGTTAAGGAATGAATTTTTGGGAGTATAAAATTCATACATATTTTGGCATCGATTTTTATTTTTTTATATTACGAACTAGTTGTATCACAAAATGACATCATCAGAGGACTTTTGGGAGGCTATGAGCATACGCAAGCTACATATATAAAAATGTATCTTTAGTCAAGAGACCAAAAGGCAATACCTTAGGTAGGTATAAAATACTCAGCTGTGCTGTTAATATGAACATATGGCATGCAATGTTTATGTTTAAATTCGAAATAAAATTAAGATTAACAATTTACTGATCAAAAATGAAACGTCATATAAATGGTGTTTTTTTAGACATTGAAATTGAATTAAAATAAAAAGATATTTTTTTAAATTGACATGAAATTTACTTTATTTGAAAGATAATCTTTTGGTATATTAATTTAAATATTATTTCTAGCATATTACTAAATAAATAAATTAGGTGGTGCAACAAGACGTTAAGCACTAGGGCTTAGTGACTTACATCTCTTAACCATTCTTGTGTGCGAGTATAGTGTTATCAGGAAAGGACAAAATTTCCGACAACAATTTTAATATGACAGCTGACAGCCCACTCATAATAGGACTATAAATAGCCCAAATCTAATTGTGAAGAGAGAGAGATTCTGCCACAGACATTTATCGTGCTTTAAGAGGAGATTATGGTTTACATAATCGTCCAACTTGGAAAAATTGTGAAGAAATTTGAAGAAACTGCATTGGTTACAGATATTGTAAGGCCTGTGCATCATTGTTTTGCTCTTACCACTGAAAATATCGCTGCTCTAATGAAAGTGTTGCCGAAGACCCGTCGTTCTCAGGAACTAGGACCGTCTTACGGCACATTATGGCGTATTTTGCATCTGGATCTACACCTACATCCATACAAAGTCCATCTCACACAACAACTGAAGTTAGCCAGCTGACCATTCACAACGTCGTAGATACGTTGAATGGTATGTGATAAACAAAATTGTGGTATTTAAGGTTCTGAAAATCCTCAAGTAATTGAATAGAGGCCATTACATCCAAAAAAACACTGTTTGGTGCGCTCTTTGGTCCGGAGTTGTGATTGGACCTTACTTCTTCGAAAACGACCATGGAACGACTGTCACCATCAATTCGGGCGTTATGGTCATATGGTAACCGACTTTTTTTGCCTGCTATTGAAGAATACGACTTGGATTATTTTTTTTTTTTGTTTATGCAGAAAATCTTTAACTCTTGAGCACTTAAAAACCAACATTCGTCAAGTTATGGCTGAGATACCGCCCAAAATGTGTCAAATAGTGTTCGAAAATTACCTCAAAAGAATCGATGCTTGCAACAATACGCGTGATGGTCATTTAAATGATGAAGTGATGTTTCACACATAAGTTCAATGTTAAAACTTTATAATAAAAAAGAAATATCATGAACAAAAGTATTTAATATGTGTTTTATTTACGTTTACTTTTGAAACCGCTATATGGATAACGTTGTTTTTAAAATCAATTAGAAAGAATAGATTTTTAAATACAATTTTACAACTAAATGAATGTCAAGTCAAAATGTTAAACCATTTTCGTTTGATTTTTTTAATCTTTTTTTGAGGCACCCTTGTCAACAAAAATGTGTATAAATTAAAACCACTATTATGACTCAAAAAATAGTTTAAAATAAAGGTCTCGAATGTTGGCATTCCCGTTTGCGAACCACCTAATTAAATTCGCCCCAAATGTCATGAAGATGTAGAATTATGTGAACGTTATTATGTCAGCTATTTTTAAATGTTTTATTCTCCGGGCCAACAAAAAACTTCATCATTTTGTATACCTATCATCAATTTAAACACATCTTGATTGATATAAACTACGGGTGAATTTAATAGAAGATGTTCGTTTGCCAAACTAAACAAAATGAAAATAATGTTTACTATTTATGTGTATACATATGTATGTATGTACATAGATCAAAATAATAAGATATCACACTAATTTTTAAAAATCACAAAAAGTGTTATTTTAGTACCTTTAAAAGTTGTAACAAATAGCAGAAAACTTTTGTTTGCTTAAGACTTTAAATTAAAATTGCAAACAAAAAATTAATGTAAATATGTAGGTTTAAATATATTTTTGTAAACTCTTATGAAACCAACAGGTAGTTATTATAAAGGTAGAAAACGTCAAGCCGGCTTGATTACCTGAATCGAACTGCCACTGACACTGGAAACCCGTTCCAGGCCATTTTTCTTCTTGGATTCATTATTAATTTATTGTTATGTGTATTTGTTTGGTTTGGTAATGTATCGCAGAAGTTTTGATTGTGAGACACTCGAAAGTAAAAATCCCTCGTCGCGCCCGCCCGGCCGATGGCGCTGCTGTTAAACTGCGTTGCGATGATTCACAAGATCGCTGAAGCGCTGAAAGATAAAATGGAAAATGAAAAATAAATAAATAAGAAAATAGATTAACTGCGGGTATAAAAAAATGTATCTAAGGAACATCATTTTACCGAGAAAATAATGTGTATGTATGTATGTACATATGTACATACATTATGATGAGTATGCCTAATGGTATATCAGTTAAGTTTATAACTTTGGCCCACGGTTACCGCATTCGTTTTGTATATAAAATATACATAAAACAATTGGTGTTTTACATTATGTCAGATTTTGTCTTGTGTAAACTAATACTACGAATTAAGTTTGAAACTATGTAGGTATGTACATATATAATTTTAGTTTTTGAAAGCAAGATGAAATGAGATGAGTTAGTTTTGGTGAGTTAACGCTGGATTTAAAACCAAGTTCCTTAGAACTATCCGCTTTCATATTCCACTAGAAAACAGACTTTCTTACTTTGTGGTTAATTTACAACTGACCCTAATAACAATAACGCACATATTATTCAGTTTTCTTTATCTTCCCATAGGAAGTTATTGTAATCGGACCGATTTGTCGAATTGAAAATTTTGATATTTCTTTACGTTTCAAGGTTCTTAGAATCTACATTCCGTAAATTTTTTTTAAAATCCAACAGTTATTTTTTTCATAAAATCTTTTAAAAAAAATAGTACGCAAAATTGGTAAAAATAGATGTTCGATTTTCGATATCTCGTGAATAAATGAAGGTATTGACTTCAAATGATTTCATTCTATGCCAAACTTTCTTAGAAAAATCCAATTCGTATTTGTTTAAATAAGAAATAAAAACTTTCAAGAAATGCTACTAAAAAGCTACAACAGATCTCGTTAACAAAAATAGATTTTTAAATCAAACTATTTTATCATAATATGCAAAATATTATTCGTAATTGTTAGTTAATTTTTTAGATAAATTCAATTGACAATTTAAAAACAACAACAAAAAAACTGATAGGAAACGGTTTTCGACTCAAGTTTTAGGATAACCAAGGAAGACTTCAAATTATTTATTTCACACAAAATGTTGTTATTAATATTTTGTTAAAATTTTAATCCCAGCCTCTTTTTTAAAATTAGTTTTACGACATGAAAAGATCTAATGTGGTGCGAGTTTTATATTTATAATCAATTTTATTTAAATGTCAAAAAAATCAATATAGGTAGTGTCTAAATAATAATATAAATATTGTTTATAGTAAGATCAAATTCTGAGAATCTTGAAACTCGAGACCACTTTAACGCTAGTTTTGCCTTCACTACCTATCAGTGTTTTCAATTATTCAGTTTGGCGAATCTTAAATCTGTTATGATATTCACTTTTAAAATTCTTCGTTGGTTGCATTATTTACCAGGTGTGAACCATAAGCTTTTGAAAAAATAGTTTCTAATTAAACTACCTACAAAATTTGTGTTTGAAGATTTTTGTTTTGTATTAATTTTGCAATAAATTTGTGTAGTATTCTTAAAACATTGGACACATAACTTTTTATAACGATATTAACGATCCCGCCTGGATCGTCCATGGGTCAAAAGTTGATGATGCGCGTTTGGAATAGTATATTTCCCATTCATATTATGTTGTTGACCCTCAGTTAAAATTATTACTCTTAGCAACAAAGTTTAAAGCAATAAAATACAAATTTTATTCTCATTCAAAAATAAATAATTAAAAATATAATATAATAAAAAAAAATATTAACTCAATACGATAAGTTTTGAATTCAAGGGAATTTCTACGAAAATAAAAACAAATCCCAGGGAGAGGGTGTTTTGACCCCTACGACACCCTCTGGATCCGCCATTGGATTTGTATATAACCTTTACTGAATAAGATACACACATTTGCCTTTTTGGTTTTATTTTTTTGTTTAAAAACTTCAAACCCAAATATCTCTCTTATAGGGTCTAACATAAACAAATGAATAATATCAACGTTATCAGTACCGTTGAATTACTAAAAATATTAATATCATCAGGTTAAGTACTTGTCATTTAAATGTTGTATTACTTTTTAAATTCCTTTTTTTTTTTGTTAAATTACTTTTTTTAAATTATTTTACGGAAAAAATAAAGAAAGTTTTGAACCGCTTACACAGTTTTACTACAAAAGTATCAAGTTAATCGCTAAGAAAAAATCTAGCGAATTAATATATTTTCGAAAGTAAATGACCTCAACCAATACTTTTCTTACCAAATAACATTGTGTTATTATTATATGATTTTGAGGTTATTCCTTACAAATACATATATAAAATCTTTCATCTATATAATATCAGTGAATACATAGTATAAACACTAGAGTTACTCATAAAATTCTTGGTAATCTGCTAATATTCAGAAATGACAAGACCTAATAAAAACAAGTCCAGAGCCAGAGGCAATATTTTGTAGGACGTTCAATTTGCTACTGTAAAAAAAACCCACAGAAATACCCCGCAAACATTTTTAGTTTTAGAGATATTAAATCGTTTTTATTTTTAAAATTTGAAAAAAATACACACATACCAGTTAAATGCTTTTTGAGGTTCCCAAATTCATCAAGTAGTTTTTTTTTTTGTCGTTAAAACTCGTGATGGTTTTCCAAATCTATAATCCCTAACTTAGATATTCATAAAATCTGTAATACCTAACTGTAATACAATGAAATACCAAAATAAATATTTGTATAAGGTTTCATAAAATTTTATAAGTACCTATGTCCTTGATTATGAGTGTACGTAATAATTGTATCTACATATGTTTATTTACAAAATACAGCCTCTTTTTACTGTAATAAAAAACTGACAACACTTCTACTAATGCAATAGATAGAAATCCAAACAACAAGGAACAATATGACTAAATTTAAACCTCTGAAAAGTCATTAAATAAAAAACATTGAATGCCCACAAGATAATTTTACAATAGTTTCAAGTTCAACAAGACATTGACATTAGATTTCCTCATTAAATATAATTGCACATTCGAATGTGCATACATACATACATCTAACTCGTGTGTATCATATACATAAATGTTGACATTTTTTTCATACGCAATCTATGTCTATAGCTTTATGTCCATTGACGCAAAGAACTTTGCATCCATTATTTCATGTCATTGGCTAACAATGATTTCTATAAACATACATAAGTGTGTAATTTACTTCTTGAAAGAAAATAAATCACTTATAACACATAGTTTAAAATTTTCACATCACAACAGACAGCTGCCCACATTTTACTTAAATTTGTATTTATTCAAAACAATTCTATTTGTTTATTCTATACCACACCCCCCCCCCCCCTTCTTTGTTCTTTCATATGAAGATTTTCAAAAGATTCTTTCTATTTTGTCCATTCCAAAAATACAATGACATAAAATATTTTAAGAAATCTTCATAAAATACAATTTAAATTTGCCGCACGTTTAAAATGAACATTATTTATTACTTTTTTGTTCAACAAATACACTCTGGCGTATACTTAATCTTAGCTTTAAAATAAATAATCTTCGCATAAGTTAAGCTATAAGTTGGGATCCAATTAGCTTTACAAGAATGTTCTTGATAATCTACTATTTTCAAAAAAAAAATTAAATAAAGACTCTTGTTTGTAACGGGTTATCCATTTTGCGGTTTCAAAATTATAGGGCTAGAATTCGACTTCGGTTATAATTTAGGTAACTTAGTTGTTAAACCATTTTTTTTTTTACGAAAATGAATCACTTAACTATCGCACAACGTATAAAAATTGTTGAAACTGCTACAAAAATGGTGATTCTGCCGCAGCCACATATAGTGCTTTGAGAGGAGATTATGGCTTACATAATCGTCAAACTACGCAAGCAATTGGCAAAATTATGAAGACATATGAAGAGACTGGATTAGTTGCAAATATTGTAAGGCCTGTGCATCATCGTTTCGCTCCTACCACTGAAAATATCGCAGCTGTAAGTGAAAGTGTTGCCGAAGACCCGAATGTGTCCAGCTCACACAACGTGCGTCCTAGATACGTCGAATAGGTGCTTGAACAAAAGGCGGTGGACGGCAATTTTTCGAACAAAATTTTCTTCAACGACGAACCACATTTCTCACTCGGTGGGTGTGTTGATAAATAAAATTGTGTTATTTGAGGTTCTGAAAATCCTCAAGTAATTGAACAGAGGCCATAACATCCACAAAAAGTCACTGTTTGGTGCGCTCTTTGGTCCGGAGTTGTGATTGAACCTTACTGTCACCGTCGTTTCGGAACGTTATGGTCATATGATAACCGACTTTTTTGCCTGCTATTGAAAAATACGACTTGGAGAATATGTAGTTTCAAGAAGACGGTGTCACATGCCACATAACTCGAGCGAATATGGCTTTATTGCAAGAATTTCTCGTCGTGGCGATATCAACTGGCTACCAAGATCATGCGATTTGATACCGCTGGACTTTTTTATGTGAGGCTACACGAAAGACCGTATTTATGCAGATAAACCTTTGACTCTTGAGCAATTAAAAACCAACATTTATAAAGTTATAGCTGAGATACCCCCTAATATGTGACAAAAAGTGGTAGAAAATTACCTCAAAAGAATCGATGCTTGCAACAATTCACGTGGTGTTTATTTCAATGATGTAGTGCTTCATCCATAATGTCAACGTTCAAAATTTATAATAAAACTAGCTGACCCGACAAACGTTGTGTTGTCATATAAATAATTTCTAGAGAATATTTTGCTAGGAATAAATAACTTATTGTAAGTATGTAAGGATGTGGTATATAAGTGGGAGAGGTATAGAGCACTGTAAAAGGTGATAAAATATTTAAATATTTAAATCACTAACCAAATTTTTTTAATTTATTAAAATTAATTCTATAAAATTATATATACATATCGCTAATTATGACTGTACTACAAAAGAACAAATCAATCCCTTAATGCAACACAGGGAACAATATTTTGTGTGATCCCATCTTTCGCCAATACAAACAAACTGGATTGTTTGCCCACTTGAGAGCACGCCACGTATAATTGTCCGTGTGAAAAACATGAAGTGCTCAAATGTAAGCAGCAGACAATCATCGTTTGGCCTTGAGACTAACTTATTGATAGTTATTGCAAATGCTAATATTTGGAAATTGAAGGCGTTTGAATTGAATTAGCACATCTGTGGGCATAATAGGGATTCGCGGTAATAATATATTTTCACCTCGGAATTTGCCATTTAGAATTATGGCTTGGATAACATTTTTAATTACTTATCGCGTGCCGTTGCACAACCGTGGTGGATTCAAATGACGAAAAAAAATTACCGGAGATCCAACCTTCAGCTGTAAATTTTGCGGTGGCATGCCTGGTAAATCTAATGAGTTCAAAAACTCAGCTAGATAATTTACAGTTTCGGTAGCATCATAAACTGTATCAATAGATTTGTATGATCCCAAGTCTTCTGGTAACAAATGTTGTATCTTGAGATTTAATTCGTTAACATCCACATTTTTTGCTGCTAAAATTGTTCTTTCTGACCGCCATTCATGATTTGTATATTGTCTATGTATGTACATCGGGAAATATCTGGTCAATGAGAGCATCTTGTGAATCAATAATCGTGCAGAAATCGACCGGTAATTTTATGCATCCAGTTTCATCTGTTGTAACTTTTCTGTTTCCTATATCTATCAATAGTTGTTTTTAGAATGTTTCAGTGGATGTATCTTAAAGCATTTGAACACGCATATTTACTTTCAGTTGCGATGATTTTAAGCACACGTTGATCTCATCAGCGTACGTTGAACGCGGAATAACGGGAAGTCTTTGTCTGGAATCACCTGAAACGAGTAACAGAGTGCCGCCAAATAGTTTGTCGTTGTTTTTTTTATATCTTTCAATGCCCTGTTCAACGCCTCAAGCGAATGTTTGTGTGCCATAGTGCATTCATCCCAGATGATAATTTTACACTGTTTTAGCAAAAATAAATGTCTTAAATGGTTCTTTGTTCTTCATTCATTAGTGGGACATTGCTAGCAACAATCCTGCCATTTCTACAGTATTATATTGTATTTCACGATTCAATTCAGTGTCTCTTAAATCAGATGCATTTCGATTTGGTGAATGCATACCGAAATGACTGAGTGGTAAGTTGGCAATGATAATGCAAAGATCCTCAATAGCAATCATTGCTTCATAGTACATAGCGCCACTGAATACTATCGTAAGATCGTTGCACCGTGTACGATGTTGATGCAATTAAACCATAACACTTAGGAATATAAAAAATAGATAAAACCTATTCTCAGACCTACCAAATATATGTATATGCAAAATTTCATTAAAATTGGTTAAGCCGTTTCGGAGTAGTATGGCAACTAACACTGTGACAGGAATATTTTATATATTAGATAAAAATATCATGAAAGAAAATATTTTAAATGTGTTTTATTTACGTTTATTTTTGAAACCGCAAAATGGATAACCCTGTATAATGAAACACTCTTTAAGACTCTTTTTAATTCTTCTCAATTACTTACTTCACATGCTTACAATACAGTAGTAGAATAGAAGTGCAAACATTTCTGAATATTTTTATATCAATACAAATTTTAAAAAACATCCACTTACTAGCGGATGCATTTATTATATCATCAAAACAACTCATTGCCATAATTTACTAATTAAGAAATATTGTTTTCCTATAAATGATTGATCAATTTCGTATCATACAAAATTTCACATGATAAAAATAAAAGTAAAGTCAATCTAAAAAGCAAAACCATGATGCCAGTGAAATTAATTTATTAAAAAACAAGAAATTTATATTCATTTCCAGAGACTTTCTCCATGTTTAAAGGAAAAGAAAACAAAATTAAAATTATTTAAATGTTTTTTTTATTTATAGAAAAAAGTCGATTATTCTTAAAAGATAAAATATACTTTTATCAATCTTATTGAATTATATAGTTTCTTTAAGGTGAAGGTATGTACCTACATATATTCAAACTTAAGTTTAATAAAGTAGAATGTAGATGTAGTACAATACGTACTTAAAACTTTGAAGATTTTTATCATTCAAGAGGTAGTCAATGTAATATGCGTATACATATAATTGATATGCAATCATTGAATCAAACTGCGAAAGACGTCTTGAGAGTCAAAAGGCCTTACAAAAAAATATGATAAATACGCTGTGTTCGATTAAGTGACAAGAAGTTAAAGAAATCTTCAATCTTTTATTTCGACACATCATTTACATACCTATTGTTTATTTTCTTTCACTCTATTTATATCTTCTTCAAATAGATCTTTCAGATACGATCCGGTCATGTCATGAGAAAGATCAGGGCTAAGATTTTTTATGCTTAAGCAAACATTAAAATTCAAGTGTTAATTTCATAAATTTCTTAAGCTTTGATTTAAAAACTTATTGTTTCTGTTAAAAACAATCAAAATAAAACATCAAACATTTGTACATACATACGTCCATAGGTATATACATACATATAACGTACATACAGTATTGAAAAACATAACTTTTAGTTTCAAAGTAAAATCAATTTAAAGTTTACGTCACTTAATAATTTCATACCAATGGAATTTAACTCACACTTAGGATTATAATTCAATAAAATACTTTGAAAATTGTTAACTACGCATTTTAAAATATCCCGATTATTTAATTTATCCCCGAAATGAGTACAATAAAAACACAAAGTATGTAAACATTAAAGAAACTTTAGGTATTATATTTTAAATAAAATGTTGTCGATTGTGATGATGCACCAGGCATGAACACTTTAAGCAAACTAAATCGACCTCACGAGTTAGATTGAGACAGAGAATTTAATTTGTAAGCCTAAAGATCGTAAGCGAAGATCATACTTAATGAAGACTAGGTACACAAAACACACAAGTTGGAGGGGATTCATTATGATCTTAAAAGGCGGTAAAATGGCATTGTTACAAATCTGACCGGTTGATAATGGAAGTTCAATAGAATAATTATTGATAAAATGATTTTGTATTCCTATATTCCACAGTAGTTTAAGAAATACTTATTAAAAAGTTATATAGTTGGAGTAAAGTTATGAAACAATAATATACAGAAGTATAAAAATTACGATCGTAGTGCTTCTATTCTTTTTGGTATAAAAATACATAAACAGTTACTTGACATTTTAACTTAATTAAAAGCGTTAAAGAGTAAAACACCCCAGATGTAACTATCCATAAGTAACACTTGCATCCAGGAAACTTATCAACTTTCATTACTCGGTATGTGTATCAGAGCCTCTTATGAAATGATCACATATTCGACATTGCCAAAAATGCTGCTAGGTGCTTAGGATTTCTCTTACCCCTTCTGATCTGGCTGTAATTTATAAAGCCTTCATTCGTCCAAAGCTTGAAAATAACTGGCATATCTGGGCAGGTGTCCCAAAAACAAGTTGAAATCTCTTGGATAGTTTTCAGAAAAGGGCCACAATCTTTTATGCCTTTGGTTGTTGTATTGATATTTTTACAAACAAAGTTCTGTCGAATTAACCAGTTGAATTCCACCCCTTAAATAATTCAGCCGCAAACTCTCACTTCCATGAATGCTCATCAGTTTTCCCTTGAGCTCAATTTCGGTTGTACTGTCAAGTATAGAGATACTTTCTTAAACCGCACATCGAGAATATGGAATACTTTGACCAACTCTGTTTTTCCTTCCGATTTTGATGTTCAGAACTTTATGTCCAAACAAATGAAGGGGTTAGTGGATTTCTGTACTCTGAACCACTGAAATTAAGTCTCTCATTTCGCCTTCCCAATCATTCTTACGTGTTCCAGGTGGAACTTTTTGTGATAAAAGAAGAAAACTGGCCTAATTGTGTCCTACTCCATTACGGACAGCCACTTTTACCTAACCTAAGCTAGGACCAATATGCACTGGTATCTTTTCTTAAATCTTTCCCTATTTTTCTAACGCTCGCACTATGTTTAAATATAAACATGTAGAGGGTACTAATAACCCCTTGAGTGCCTGAAATTAAAAAACAAAGAGAGAAGCAAATTCGAAATCTCGCAATGATTCGCAATTTTCAGTTTCAACAAAAATCAACTTAATTTAATTTTCACAGCCAATCTTGTTTTCGAATTGGGTCGAACTTTTTGATCCACGTGAATGTTTCATAAACCTAACTGAGATTATATTTTTGAATCTTCTTTTTCCGGAGTCCAAGGTCTAAGATTGTATCTTTTCGATTTAATTTTGTTTTATTTTGGATTTTTCTACAAATTTTATAGAAATCACCTATTTTCACCCAAAACTATAAATTTAAAAAATCAAAAACTATGATCTTTGAAAATTTAAAGGAAATAAACTTTTTCGTTAAATTATCCACGACTCGAAGAGATTTTCGAATCATAATTTTTTCAAAACGAATCAATTGATCAAGAACAAAATAAGGTTGGAACTAACCTCGGAAATGCTTTTCAGTTATGGAAATTTTATACCCTTTTATTTTAAGCTCATTTAAACTGTTATCTGTACAAAAACAAAAATTAAAATCTAATAATCAGCTGCAGTATTTGATAAGTAATCTCGTCGACCAATATTCGAAGCTTGTTTGCTTTGAACGGCTTCCAATTTTGGACAATCAGTAATCCTGTGTCCCAAACCACCACAATAACTGCATCCATGTGAATCGCCAAGGTCCAAATATTTCTCCGATTCTGGACACAATTCAGCTAGGAATGGTGGTACTAGTTGTTTTGCTTCAATTAACAAATGCTTGAGATCAAGCAACACAGACTGTTCGGTGGTTTTGTTGACAAAAGTCGTAGATAGACCTCTGGTATTAGATCGACCAGTACGACCGATACGATGGACATAGTTCTCCACGTCGTCGGGCATATCGTAATTAATAACATGCTGGACATTCGGAAAATCTAAACCTTTTGAAGCGACATCAGTGGCAACTAATACATCCTTCTCTTCGTTGCGGAATGCTTCAACTGCCCTCGAACGCTCTTCTTGGTCTTTGCCACCATGAATAGCAACAGCCTCTACGCCTTTTAGTAGTAGATACTCGTGAATAGAATCGACGTCTTGCTTCTTCTCGGCGAATATTAGTACTGGAGGTTCGGTTTTTTGTAAGCACTCCAAAAGATACACTACTTTAGCTTCCTGCTTGACGTATTCTACTTCTTGGGTAACATTCATTGAAGCAGCTCCAGCTCGTCCAACATTAATGGTGACTGGTTGTACCAATGCTGAACGAGCAAAATTTTGAATCTTTTTTGGCATAGTTGCTGAAAAGAGCAAAGTTTGTCGTTGGCCTTTGAAGAAGGAAAATATTGTACGCACATCCTCCTCGAAACCCATGTCAATCATACGATCGGCTTCGTCCATACATAGATACCGACAGACATCGAGAGTTACGATTTTTTTGTCAAGCATATCCATAAGTCGACCTGGAGTCGCCACCATAATGTGAACACCCTTCGAAATGACGTCAGCAGCTTCAGAAACTGGCATCCCGCCGATAGCGAGACAGCTTCTTATCTCTGGAAGGTTGCTACCTCGCAGTTGTTGGCAGTAATACTAAAAAAGTTAATTGGTATGAGTGTGTGTTAAAATGATCTGTATATAAATTTGAATTAAAGCATTGTTCAAAACTTGAAGTACTTACCACGATGATATCATGAGTCTGCTTAGCTAATTCTCTAGAGGGACATATAATCAGTCCATAAGGACCTTCGTTTTTAATAAATGGTAGACGCACCTCCTGCTCCAAAACAAACATAATCAATGGCAGTACAAAAACTAGTGTCTTACCAGATCCAGTAAAAGCAATTCCAATCAAATCTCTTCCTGATAGAACCGTTGGAATTCCCTGAACTTGAATAGGGGAAGGTTTCTTTATATTTTTCTTATCCAGCCCACTTAGAATGTGCTTATTGAACTTCATTTCCTTGAAACTACGAATGGGTGGTGGAATATCAGTGCCTTCTACCAAAATACGCATTTTTCGACGAATAGCTTCGTATTTCTCTTCGGGCATGGCCAATATGTAGCGCGGAGGTTTCCAGCTTGTTTTGATGGGATCCGCATATTGAATACCCTTTGCCAATTCAGCGACACCCATCAGAGCTTTCTTTTCGGCCACAGACTCCAGAATTTTCTCTTCTTCCTTGAGCTGCTTTTCAACTGCGCTGACTTTCTTTGCTTCGGCGATTTTCTTCAGTTCTGTGTGTTGATCGAGAAGACTTATGTTATATTTACGACCCCATATTTCTTCTTGAGTCTCTTCATCGTTTTCATTTTCACTGGACGATTTGGGAGCATTAGCTTCAGAAGCTAGTTGTACAATTCGACCCAATTTTATGAGTTGATTTTTCTTGCGTTCTTTCACGGGGACGTAGGGAACGTAGCTATCGTCTTCGTCGGAAGAATGTTTTTCTTCACGACGATAGCGTTTAATAGGTGGTTGATTTTTGTCAGACATTTGATTAAATAAATTAATTTCTTTTTGTTTAGTTACCAAAATTTTGTTTGTTTGTTTACAATTTAAGAATCTGACTGAGACTGAGAACTGAGAGGTTTTCATAATTTAGTCGGTAATATAGTGTAATGGGCCAGTTTATATTTCTAAAATCTCAAAGATTTCAATATTTTCAGAAATAATCCGACTACGAAAAGTCTCAGAAAACTTAATTTTAATAACTGGCAATGCTAATACTGGCAATGATAATACTTGTAGTACTATAATCTTTGTTTATAAAGCCTTTGTTTTATACATGAAGCTGTTATCTTTGTTCAATAATACAGTAGACATGGACTGCTAGCTTTGTATATAACATCGATAGTATTCTCATGCAGCTGTTTTTTGTTACATTCGCCGTAGCCTGAAGGGGACGTTGGAGTTTAGCCGTAGTATATACAAAGCTGCAAGTAGCAAAGTTCGCTTTGATTTGATGTCATCTATTACTTAACGTTACCAGCCCTTCTGTAAGTCCAGCGGAAATATTGAGAAACTTTTGCAACTTGATTTTTGTATTTTGTGTCCTAGTTACTTTGAAAAAAAGTTTGTTGAGACCTAGAAAGGAGAGATGGCATATTAGAAATCACTTTTAAGATGGATTTTCAATAGAAATATGAATCGATAAGCAGTCCATAATCCATATCCATAATGTCAATAATCGGAAGGCTATACCGGGGTGTCACTTATAAACTACGGCGACATTAGGTGCGTAGCTTATAGGTGTCATTGACATATGGGTCATCCTACAAATATAAAACAATTCAGATTCAAGCCATAAAAGAAATTTCATACATCTTTCTCTTTTTTCTTATGTTTCTTTACTTTTCAAACATTGGCTGTCTCTTTCCTTTTACCTACAGTTCACACTACCTTACCATTTGTGACAAAAAATTGATCATCATCTACCCGTCATAATGAGAACTATTTTAAGTTGTTGTAATTGACTCAGATAGAAACCAGGATCAGAAATTGTTGTTGTATTACGTGTTACGAGATAACCCATATGGATAGTTATCTATAGTGAAACGCAGCAATTAGCTCCTGCAGTTTCTTTTTGAATAAATAATAAATAAATTATGTGGCACAACAGTCCGTTTCTTTCTTTTTTTTCCTTTTTGAATTGTGTAATTGACAATTCTAGAGAAATAAAATCATAAAAATTCTTTTCTCCGGTTTCTGACAGCGAAATTGAGAAATTCGTACTAAGAACACGAAAATCGTAGAGTTATAAACTAGCCAATTTAGTACATATCACTGTCAGTTTGACGTTCGTAATTGAGACTATTGACAGTAAGCTAACAGCAGCACATTTTTGGAGCGTTATTTAATTAATTTAATAATTTTATAAAATTTACTGCAAAGAAAACACTTTATTAAATTAAAAATAATGTCTATCAACACAAATTGGGATGTCGATTATTATAAAGCCGAACACGAGAGCGAAGAACATTGGAATCTAAGAAAGCGTTTCATGGAAGTCCACAAACACAAATTCACTGAAGATGAAATTGTTTGTCTGGCACAGGTCTTTACAAACGTCGAATTCATGGGCTGCAAATATCCAGACGAAACTATGCGTCTAGTCGGAGAACTATCCCAAGAAGTAGCAAAAGAATTCCGCGCCGAACGCTCGAAAAAACTCCAAAGGACATTCGTTAAAGCGTCCGATGCTGCCGAAGCCAGGGCCAAAGGTAGACGAAAGAATTAGATTATAATTTACAGTGAGTGTATTTGTTTTCGGGAAAGATTAATGTTTTCGTTTGATATATCTTTTGTGGTGTATTTTTAGTAAGAAGAATACAACCAGTAGCAGGGGAGTCAAGTAACAGAAAAGGGGAAGCAAAGAGGAGACAGGGATTTGGAGATAAAAGCTCACAAATAGGTTCCGTTGATCCTTCAATAAACAAGAGCTCACAACAAAGTGCCAATCTCATGAAAAATATGAAGTACGGAAAATTTGTTGTGTATCTAATCGGTGGGAGAAATTGTTTACAAGTTTCAGGCACGAAATGCTCAACACAAGTCACCGAAAAAGACACGAATGTCAATGGAAAAAAGTAAGTACAATTCTTGACAATGATCAAAAGATCAAAAATCATTCTTTAAATTTTCAGACAAGTGGAAATACGCATTGGAAATCAATTGGCCGCAAGAGCAGTTTGTGATAATATAAAAACTGCTAAAGCTGAAGCATTTGAGACAGCTATGAGTGACCTCCGAAAACACTGCTACATTATTAAGGTATGTAAATCAAACTTAGATTTAAGTTAATATAACAATCAAGCATCAAAACACAAATAAAAATGTACCAATGTAATCAAAAAACAGACCCTCTTCTTCTTCTACAAACAATTCGCATTTTTTAATGTTAATGTATTTTAAATATTCTTGCATCCCTTAAAGCTCAATCCGAACGCTGAAAGCATAAATATTAACAAATCAAATGATCAAATCGTAGCCAATGTTAAGCAAGCTGAACTCACAGAAAAAAAAATCGACAGCTCGAATATTGGCTATAAAATGATGAAAATGATGGGATGGTCAGGTGGTGGATTAGGTTCCAGCACTCAAGGCCGTGAGGATCCTGTTGGGTTAGTATAGTACATATGAATCATAAAAATTACTAAATTTATATTTTTAGTTACCTCTTGAAGAGTAACCGCTCCGGACTGGGTTCCACCAACAAAATAGACCGAAAACACTTTCAACAAATATTGTACAACTACCTCGAGTCGGACGATATAAGAGATTTGCATTTTGAACCCACATTCACAAAAGAAGACAGAGCTACACTTCATGAGTAAGTATCGAAATCAAAAAAAGAAAAAATTGGTTTGTCTTCAAAACGTTGACGAAAATCTGAAATGAGATTCTTACCTATTATATATATCAAGGGCGCACCCAGAGTTTTAATAAGAGGGGGTGGGGGGAGGTCGCACACTTAACAATATAACATACAAGTTTTTGGGCACACCCTAAAAATGTTCTTCAATGTTCTGTTACGGAGGCATAATGCGTATACACCTTAACCTTATATTTACAGTTCTACACAAAAGTTTGCGTACAGCGATAAAATAAGGAAAAGAGAACGGTTAGTGGTACATATTTTTGTAAGTATATTTCAAAAAAATTATTTTCAAAGGATCGAGTTATTCGAAAATAAATTCAATACTTTTATTTTTGTTGAAACAAATACAAAAAAAGAAAAAAAATTGTAATTTTCGTTCCACAAAAGATTTCGTATAGATAATAAAAATGTTTCATTACACCCTGTGCAAATAGCGGTACATTTTGATCGCAGTACGTTGTTCTTCTACGAGTGTGACAATTTAGTGAATAGATTGTTTTTTGAGTTTCGCGAAAATAAAGTAAGGAACATGTTGAAAAAAGAGTTAAGCCTGAGTGAAAGGGAGTTGGTAATTAATTTTCACGTGAAACAAAGAATGCCCTACAGAGAAATTTCGAAACAAACTTCCAGTAGTCGATCAACGATCCAGAGAACCATAGATCGCTTTAGGAACTCAGGGCAGATAGAATCTAAGGCAAGATCCGGCTAACCATCGAAACTCTTAGTAAAAGATAAGCGGGTGATTAAACGTATGGTAGATCAAAACCATTCTAATACAACTAGGATGATCAGCTTGGAACTAGAAACGCATCAAAACACTAAAGTGCACCCAGAAACGGTTCGAAGAACCATAGTTTAAAATGGATTTAAGTCCTGTAAAACCAGAAAAAAAGCCGTTAATAAAAAAAGTCAACAGGCAGTAGCGACTTGCGTTTGCCAAGGAGTACGTTAACAAGCCTCCCGAAGTTTGGCAGAAGGTAATTTTGTCGGACGACCCTATATAATAGTGTAACATTTTTGGGTCTGAACGTAGCCTTAGGGTGTGGAAAAGCCCAAATGATACCCTTAATCCAAAATGCACTGTGAAGACTGTGTGTAATAAGATTGAAAGGATATCCGACAAAATATTAATACCAAAAGCAATAAAGTGCAATTTATTGTTAAGTTTTTTTTTTCAAATTTTTTTTCATTGCTCAGCTGTAAGTACGAAAGCTTTTGCGGGAAGAATTTTATAACTTTTTACGTCCTTTATTTACATAAAAGTAAAAATATTGAATTTATGTTGGAGTGAACTGATCCTTTGAAAATCATTTTTTGAAATATACTTATCACTGTGTCACTTACCGTTCACGAGCCAGGGTTCTCTTTTTCCTTATTTCATCGCTGTACGCAAACTTTCGCGTTGCATTGTATAAATTTGAAGTGCTAAAGTGCCAATTTTAGTTATAAGATTGCTGAGTTTAACGACCTTACTCCACTGGCCAAGGAGCCCACTCGAATATCAGACGTTAATGTTCGAGCAGAAAACACTCTTTACTTGTTCCTTACTTCTGACCCCGATAGGCATGCTATTAGTGTTCTATCCTTTTAAGGCAAATCTAACTATTGTGTTATACATATCTACAAATTACTAGTGCAAAAACCTCCAATTGAAGAAAGAGCGCCTAAGAGAATAGTTTGCCAATGCGAGAAAACCAACTGAGAAAGTCTGAACATTTATTTCCGGATCTTTAACTGGTCACTATGCTTCCTCGATAGTGACGTTGACTCCAATGCTGATATGATCACAAATTTAATTCTAATACGAAAGTTAACTGGGTTAACGGTATCAGACCACATTATAAAAACGCAGGTTTTGATTCGAACTGCTAAGCGGTTGTTAGGGTTAGGGAGAGATAAGTTTACGTTGTTTCAATGCCAACCCAACTGAGGAAAACCGGAAATAGTTCAAGCAACGGACCAAATTTATACGTGACCAAAAATTGCGGCAAAAATATTTTATATTGCCAAACAGGCAGTCAAATTTTGTTTGTACTCATTTGCAAAAAATATGAGGAATTCTTCATCTTCCCAGTTTCTTACGGTCGTTGCCAATAAAACTTCATTTGTTAGCTCTTTAGAGAAAGCTAATCTCTTTGCTGGGTAGTTCGGAGATCAATTTTGGATTTGGGACCAATTTTTTTTTGGCGTGTAGCCAGTCCTAAAAGATCCTAGCTATTGTTCTGAAGAGGTAGTCTTCAAGGTTGGCAAAACCACTGCAAAAGCTTTTTCATCTATCCAACTCTTCAGGTCTTGTTGCCACTAGATGGAAAACATATATCTTAAAAAAGGGAAATCCTCCCCTCTCTAATTATGGACCTATTGCACTTACATCCCTTCTTTCCAAGGTCATGGAAACGCTGATTGATTGGCAGCTAAAGAACTATCTCAAAGATCGAAGGCTTCTTAATGACCGTTAGTTCAAATTCATAAGAATAGGTCGACTAGTGATCTCATGTTTTACCTCACCAAACAGTGTAATAAATCTTTACATCGTTTTGCAGATAATGTGATTATTTTACTTGATATTTCAGTCATTTGAAAAAGTCTGGCATCAACAAATTGCTATTTCGTTGGATTACACATGTTCTTTCAAAACAATCAATACAAATTGTTTTGGAGGGATTCAAATCTAAGAACCCACAACAAAAGTACCAAAGCTACGTTTTGTCCCCCAACCTTTTCCGAATTTTTATAAATCAGCTACATCCTCTTTGGATGTGGAACTGCAAAGACTTAAAATGATAAGCTAAATAAATTTCAACTATTACAATTTTCCACAATGAGGATTAAGAAACCGCGTGCAATTCAATGCTTTAAACACCCAATGTTGTCTTGCATCGTTAAGACGAGGTATACCCTTTTTGTCACTTTCTATAAGGAGCACTGCATCGATGAAACAAAATGCCGTAAGATGTTTGGGTTTTCTAAAACAATTAAAAACACATACATATATGATTACGTTCAAGACTTGAGTACAACTCCCATCTCCAGGAACTTAAACATTAACTCAATCACGACACTCGTACTTCGTCGTAAAGTTTCCCCTCCTCATTTATATCAAGTCCGATTGTTCTGTGTAGTTTTTTTTTTTAAAACCTCTTCCAAAGCAAGACTGCGATAATCAAATTCACTATTCGTTAATGTTATATATTCAGAAAACAGGTCTTTATTCAAGAAACTTACAATCTAATCTAAAAAATATTTTATAATATGCTCATACATTTCATATACATTTTCATAGCTACTTCATTGATTTGAATATAACAAGTATTTACGTGAAACAGTGTTTTTCTATATTGCCAACACCTTCCCTTTTATTTAAAATATACTAAAGTCTTTAAACCAAGCTGGAGAACGAACAGCTCTTTCGCTTCGTCTAGACTCATGTTCTGGAACTCTAGGAACTGTTTTACTAGTAGGTTTAACATTCGGGCTGGAGCTTGAAGTTGGTAGATTTTGTAGTTGAGTTAAATCTCTTGTATCAGCGGGCTCAATAGCTAATGGTGATGTTTGTACATCTTCTCTTATCTCTGCATACTCAACAGCAAATGGTGATGTTTGTTGATCCTCAATATAAGGTGCCACTGCATCATTTGTTAGAGATGGTAAGATATCGAATTCATACAGAATGTCGTTCAAATTGTTTGAAATTTTTCTTTTAATGTTATTGGTGTTATCAGAAACATATCGAGTTTTTAACTGGTTTGCGTGTGAGCGAATAAGTCTGGAACGATTTGAAATCTGTGTTAATACATTATAATTAACATTACCTATTCGTTCAATGATTGTCCCCGGAATCCAATGGGTTTTATTTCTTCTGTAAAATTTAGCATAAACAAGATCGCCAGGACTATACTCGCGTTTTCTACAGCCATGTTTTGAATTGAATTGTTTGTTTTGTTTGTTTGATCCGGTTGGTAAATAATCTTGCTTTTTAAATGTCATCAGATCTAAGGTTGTTTTTATCTTCCTTCCTAGAAACAGTTCTGCTGGTGATTTACTGTTTATAACCTTATTTGGTGTTGACCTATATGTTTGCAGAAATGTTTCCAAGTTCTCTAGACTCGTCCCTTCATGATGAAGCTTTTTCAAGGCTCTTTTGAACGTATCAACAAAACGCTCCGCTTGTCCATTAGATTGTGGGTGGTATGGAGCTGTACGCGTATGTTGGATACCTCTTGATTGAAGAAACTGTTGGAATTCTGAGCTTGTAAACTGTGTTCCATTATCTGACACAATTTGTTGGCAGTCTCCAAATTGCGAAAACATTTTACTTAGCTTTTGAATGATTGTTGATGAAGAAATGTTTTGAATTTGGAAAATCTCCGGCCATTTAGAGTATGCATCTACTATGATAAAGTAGTATTTGTCATAGCATGGTCCTGCTATGTCTATGTGTAGTCGTTCCATTGGTGCTAGAGGTCTTGGCCATGATGATAAGGTTGTCTTGATTGGTGATTTTGCAGCTGTTGCACAACTTTGACATTGACGGACGTACCCTGTAATGTCATCATCTATGTTGGGCCAATACACATAACTCCTTGCAATTGCTTTCATTCTTTCGATTCCTGGGTGGCCACGATGAAGCTGCTTCAAAACTCGTTTATGGAAACATGATGGAATGATAATTCTGTCATTGAAAAGTAAACATTCGTCGACCACTGAAAGTGCATCTCTACGATCAAAAAATGACTTGCATTCTACAGGAATTGAAGTCTTGTCTGGCCATTTGGATCTCATAAAGTTGATGACTGTCTGGAGAATTTTGCTTTTGGAAGTTGCTTGTCGAATCATTTTGTACGTCAGTGGTAAATTATTAAGTTGTTCATTCAAATTCTGTGACATTTCATTTTCTAAAATTGTACATGCGACTACATATTCTTCTTCAGGCTTTGATTGGGATTCAATAAGACGGGATAAGACATCTACACATCCAAACTCTTTTGTAGATACGTATTGAATTTCAAAATCGTACATCATCAGCGTAAGAGCCCATCTTTGAAGTCTGTTGGCGGTATAAACTGGTATACCTTTCTGTCTTCCAAAAATAGCCAAAAGTGGTTTATGGTCAGTCTGTAAACGAAATCTGCGTCCATAAATCATTCTATGAAATTTGGTCACGGCAAAGATGAGACCGAGAGCCTCTTTTTCGATTTGACTGTACTTCTTTTCAGATGAAGTCAAGGCTCTTGCTGCATGCATTACTACTTTTTCCGTACCATCTGGAAAAATGTGGGCAATAAATGCTCCAATGCCTTCACCTGATGCATCAGCTGCTACCTTAATTGGTAAATCTGGGTTGTAATGAGTAAGAAGTAAGTCTGATGAAAGTATTTCCTTGAATTTGTCAAATGATTGCTGACATGAATTTGACCACTTAAATTCTACTTCGGCTTGCAAAAGTTTATCAAGAGGTGAACGGATTTGACGCATTTCCTTGACAAATTTACCGTAGTAGTTGACCGCGCCAAGGAAAGACCGGAGTTGCGTTAAGTTTTGCGGTGCTGGCATGTTTTGAATCTTAATAATTTTCGCTGGATCTGGTCGTAATCCGTTCTTGTCGATTATGTGTCCCAGATATTTGATTTGTAATGCGAAAAATGAACATTTTTGAATTTTTAGTCGAAAGCCATAATCATAAAGGCGCTTCAGTACTTCGTGAAGGCTTTGCAGATGTTCTTCCCAGCTGGAGCCACTTATAATTATGTCATCCAAGTAAGCTGCAACACCTTTCAACCCTGAAAGTAATGTATCAATAAGCTGCTGGAATGCACCTGGTGCTGACTTGACTCCGGGTGCTAGTCGATTGACATTGTACAACCCTTTGTGTGTGTTAATAGTCAGAAATTTTCTTGACTCAGCTGAAACTGGTATTTGGAAATAAGCGTCAGTTAAATCGATATGACTGAAAATATTTTTGTTGCTGAGTGTTGCAAATATGTCGTCTGGAACTGGAAGAGGATATTGATGTGGTTCTAGAACATCGTTAAGTCCAGAAGAGTAATCTCCGCAAATTCTGATGTTACCGTTTTGTTTTTTTACTGCTACAATTGGTGCTGCCCATTCTGAAAAGTCAACTGGTGTTATGATGTCAAGATCTTCAAGACGCTTCAGTTCTTTTTCAATCAATGGTATGACAGAATATGCCACAGGTCTCTTTGCTCTAAAGACAGAAATTGCTCCTGGCTTGAGATGAAGCTGAACGCTGACTTTGACGCATGCCGGTTCATCACTAAATAAAACCTTGTACTCTTGGCGAATACTTGCAATGGCTGCATCACGATTGTGTGGAGTGTGACTAATCTGGCAACACACATTGCTAAGAGGTTTATCCCAAAGATTGAAAATGTGACATAAATCAATCCCGAACAAGTTCAGGTCAATGTCAGTTACGAAAAACGTTCCCTGACTTACCTCTCCAGAACGAAGACGAATGCTACAAGTGAATTTTGCGATCAATTTGATGTTGTGACGTGTTGCACTCTTGGCTTTTTGCCTTAAGCATGATCCTGGATTACCTAATTTGTTCCACACTGATTGACTAATGATGCTGATATCAGATGCTGTGTCTATTTGAAGCTTTATAGGTGTATCCTTGATGTGTTTAGCATTGGGTACATCATTGATAAGAACTGTGATATATTTACGCTTGTTTGAATGCTCAATACAATTTACAGCAGTTTGAATTGCATTGCTCTGAAAAGATCGTTTCTTGAAAAACTGTTTTCGATTACCTTTAAAATTGGACTTCTTTTGTTGAACACCTTCTTGATTTGAATTCACTTTAGTGAAACAGGAGCAGTAACCCTCTTTGTGTCCTACCTTTTTACATTGAGAGCATTTATGCTGTGAATAAGTACAGTCACGAGAGAAATGCATAGCTCCACACTGCCAGCATGGTGTTCTCGGTGTTTTGGTTGTATCAGATCTTTGTTGGAACGATCCACCGCGCTCATGTTGATTGATTTTTTTATATGATGATATTGCATTGACAACTGAAGATGATTGTGGGGTTTGTTCAATCATCGCTGTATCCTTTTTGAGATTGATGTATCGATGAGCTTCAGAAATTAATTTGTCTAGTGTAATGGTTTTTGCTTTTTCTTCATCTTCAAGCGATGCTAATAATCTTGTTCGAATTTCAGAATCTTCTGCAGCTTGTAGTCCAGTAACAAATAACAGACATTTGAATTGATCGATGGAAAGATCATTCAATCTGAAATCTTCACAATTTTTGTTTACCAATGATGCGTAGGTAACCAAATCATCTGTCTTCCGTTTGAATGTTTGAAGACAGCTGAAACGAACATTGAATAAAGTACCTTTACGTCCAAACATACCTTTGAGTTTTTGAATTGACTCCTCAAAATTAATATCCTTAACTTTTTTCGGTAAAATTAAGTTGGTATATTTCTCATGAGCGATTGAGTTAATTTTTCTCATGAGAAGACGAACTTTTGCTGAATCATCAAGGGATGCCCCATCAACAATGAATACGTCTTCAAAACGATTGTACCAAGATTCAAAAGTCAGTCCATTTGCTGGATCATAGACAAATTCTTGAATGTTGTTTGCCAATGAGTCCATTACAAATTCTTGACCTCGGCGTTCTTCCTTTTCCTTGACGATTGATTGCAAAAGTTTGCTTTGCAATTCGAGAAGTTCTAAAATCTTCGGGTCAGTCGCCATTTTTTTAAAAAGATGAATGAATGGAGTTCGAAAAGAAAAAAAAAAAAACGAATAATATTTTTTTTTCTTCTATAATCCTCGTCGCCAAATTGTTATATATTCAGAAAACAGGTCTTTATTCAAGAAACTTACAATCTAATCTAAAAAATATTTTATAATATGCTCATACATTTCATATACATTTTCATAGCTACTTCATTGATTTGAATATAACAAGTATTTACGTGAAACAGTGTTTTTCTATATTGCCAACAGTTAAAATTCAAAAAATATTCGTAAACTTCTAGAAGCTACAACTGACGCAGGATCGATCTCAAAAGGTTTTAATTTTTTTAACTTAAATTTTGTTTTTCTCCTTGACAGAATTGCCGGAAAAATGGCCCTAAAATCATCAAGTCATGGAAAAGGCGAAGCCAGAAGCTTAGTCATCAGCAAGAAGACAATCTTAAGTGAAGAGATCCTCAGAGAAGTCCTCATCAATCAGAAGCCGAGCTTTTGCAATAAATATTTAATCCAAGTGCCGCCAAACAAAGCTAAAGAATTTCCTATGCACACTGATCACCTTGATTTCTAGATTATCCATATTTCTTTAAGCTTCCACTTTTCTTCATCTTGTCAGCACCTCCGCCAACTGGAAGGACATACTTTTTTTATACAAATAAAACGCTTTTACAAGTAGTCAAAAAAGTTGTGTTTCTTTTATTTTTGTTTCTTCTATAATTGCGATTACATTTATTTTTTTACGGCTCCCAGTCGTGATGGATCCTGGCTGGGATAATGCATCGGAGCTCCTGGTGGAGGTGGAATAGACTCAAGAGCAGATGAACTCGTTGAAGGGACAGGTATTGATGAGTAAGGTGCGGCGAACGCCGCTGCTTGAGAGTACATCTGGAAAGACGACTGAGGTATAAGACTTGGCGGTATCTGGTGAAGCTTCATTCCCGGCGGGAGTACGGTCACCTCTTGCTGTAAGTTGAAAAAGTCATTCGGATTAGCTTGCGCTACTGGGGGTATAGCCGGAATGTCGTAACGGCGGTCTGTTTTGGCCATGTTGTTCTGTTTTGCCTGCGAGTGGGCCCACTTGATAGAAACCTTCCTGCCGTGCATCACAAGTTTGTTGAAGGTCTTCTCGGCGGCCATTTCCGCAGATGAACGTTTTGTATACTGAATAAAGGCACACTGTTGCCTTGGGACCAGCGCAACAGAGCGAATCTCACCGAACTGATAGAAGTTATCGCGAATCTGCGGCTCAGTAATGTCCTCGCTTAGATTGCCCACATAGAGAGTGGTGATGTTCTTATCCTCTGGAGGTTCCAGGGTTGGTAATGTTGCCGCTCTTTTCATGATCTTTTCTGCCACTGGATCGTTACGGCCATAGTAACGGTCCTTGATGTTTTGCTCGCATAGGGGGTCATCTGGCTCGTTGGGTTTGTCGTGACGATAGGGACACTCTTCGCCACGTTTGCACTCACCCTTAACCCAAAACGAGCAAATATGGGGCCTGTTCCGTTTGTAATAAGGAGCGGTGCGTGCCAACTTCGAAAGCATCTCGTTGGCGGCCAAGCCCTTGCCAACTGCTCCTGCGGCTTCGGTGCCATCTGTATCTGCAAGCTCCTTATCAATATTCTGAATGTAATATTCCTTGTTCACGTCACTTTGAGGCATCTGGTCGACGATCTTGAGAGCAGCGTCTCGAACTTGTATAGGTAGGCCGTACTCCAAGTCAAGAAGGCAGGTTTGGCAAACATTTTTAAGACGCGCACAAGTCTGACAAATCTCAGTTTTCTTGAAACGCATCCGTGCGCCAGGACACCAACGGAATATAGTGAACGGGCGGGTGCAAATTTTACATTCTTTTCCGAATTTCTCTTTTATCATGCGAACATACGGATTATCACCCAAACACGTCTGACACAGAATAGGAAATTCCGAGTCCTCCCAGTTTTGTCTGTTGTAAGTGTTGGTGGTTTTGGACATAGCCATGATGAAAATTGTTTTGTTTATTCTATTTATTAGAAAGATTTAAACAAATTAGTAAAACAAAGCAATTATTTTTAGTTTTACTTCTTTTGTCAGAATGTAAAATGGATGCTGCTGGACTTCACACTTGACACTTCTTGAAGACTTGACATTTCACAACCACAGTGTTAAATTTGTTAACATCGGTAGGGTAGTTAGTAGGTAGGGCAGTGCATAGCTATGTTCAATTGGCTGTAGGGTGTGTTCTTTTTCTAATTATTGTTAAGAATCTTTAACTGTTTTAGTTTCTAAGGGATTGTAACGAATTGTAAACATTCACAACTCAGCTTGGGAACTGTCAAAGTCTTTACAAATCAGTGATTGTTTTTTTGTTGGCTTGGGAGAATACAATGAATTTAAAAGTCATTTATCATCTTAATTGGAATACAACGTTATTTGTTGATTCTCCTTTTCATTTTTTTTGTTAAAAATACTAAACGTTTCATTCAGGACATATTTTATTATTTGTCTCATTGCTTTATATTCAAATTTTTAAGCAAGTTCAATTTTTTCCTTCGTTATTTATTTTGCGATTTAAAGATATAAATTTTCTTTTTCAATTTTGATATTGGTATATGGAAAATTTTACAATTTCTAACAATTGTCGATCCTAAGTGATTGTAAAAAATTTCAACAATTTGCAACAATAACACTGGAACAATGTTTTTTGAAAAAAAAGCAACTATACTTAAGATTGTTCCAAAAGAAGAGAACAATGGACTACTCTGTGCAAAAAGTTTGGCTTTTGTGTTCTTTGTGAACATTCAATGGATGACCTTAGTTTCTTTGAAAAAAATCTTGTTGAGATTTCGTTTTTAAATTAATTATTATTTTGTCTTTCAAACCTACAAGAGGGAAAGCAGATGGAATCAATTTTAAGGGAGATTTTCTATCGGTATATGAATAGACTACCGATCCATATCTAATATTTCAATGGTGAAAACACTTCCAGATATATTTCAAAAGTACTTCGTTTAATAATGGATTTATAACATGTGAAAGCATACCCTTAAATATATTTTGTGAGGACTGAACGAGCTCATCCGCCATCTTTCTGCTGTGTCTGCTGTCAGTTGTTGTGTTTGACACAGACTAATTTTTCTCTGTTGTTTTTATTTTTGGCCCTTCAGAAGAAATAAATTTAAAAATACGAATTTAACAATACAAAGCTTAACGATATCAAATCAAATAAAATCAAAAAATAAAATGGAAAATTCGCAAGACTTTTTGCGATGTAAAACTCCCACCTCACCCGAAACAATCGTCGCCCTCGGGAAAAAAAGAAAACTTTCTACATCATCGAATGACGACGATCAACCTGCAGTAAAATACCTAGAATTGGACGAAGTTTTTACATTGGAACGATTTAGTGATGAAGTTCTATTTGAGATATTCAAACATTTGAATACGCCTTCAATATATGCTTTAAAAAAGTATGTTTTACCCAATTCCAATTCTAATTCCAATTAATACATAAAATACCTTAACTTTCAGAACATGCAGACGCTTTTGGGGAATAGTGCAAGATCACCGTCTCTGGAGAGATATTGACACATTGGCGCATAGAAAGACCGTTGATTCCCTGAGAGAGATTTTAGAACGAGCTCATAAAAAGACCAATTCGATCAAAATAAGTGGATTTCTAGGAAAAGCTGGACAAGAACGAGATGTCAACCATGAAAACGAGAAGCAATGTCTTCTTAAGCTCGTCATACCCAAATGTGAAAATCTCACTGAACTAGAGCTTCAGTCAGTCTTCATAGATTTTTCGGCTGTAATATTAAAATCGATTCCTTAGTTTTTCTTATTCAGTTTTGTCTTTTCCTTGGTGGTAGATTCAAATTCAAGACTTTCCCAAAGACTTGAGGCGATTGGTGTTTCGGGATGTTTATGTGCGTTGGCCTGATAACGCACCAACAGTCTTTCAAAAACTAGACAAATCATTGCTCTGGTTAGAGGTAAGATTGTAATACGACAAAAAAAAGGTCATCAAATATTGTTTCCAAAATATGGTTGGTTCTTTGATTCTTTAGGAAAAGTCCTATAACCGATTGCCTTAGTGACATTCTTGAAATAAACTTATGTATATGATTCTTTTCTTGTCTACTTCAGGAGCTTCGAGTAGAATCGTGTACATGGTTTCACCCGTATGATATTATGCTCTTTTCAAAGTGTCCATCATTGAAGTTCTTAAGTTTGCGAGGATGTCAGAATTTATCAGACTTCGTTCCTTATGGAAGCATGGCCTCACGATTTGGTTTCAAAAAATTGGAAGTAAGTCTTGCTTAAAAAAAGTAATGGCGCACTGGATGCCTTTCCATTAGAAGTTATATTTCCGTTTAGTTGCCAATCATTTTTTTATTGTTTTGTATTGTATTGCTTATGAAGCAGTTTACAGCAAAAATTTTAATTAATTTTTTAGCACCTTGACGTCAGGGACACACCAATTACAGACTCTGATCTACAATGCTTTAATGCTGTTCTGACACTCAAGGAACTACTTCTGCAGTGTCCAGTTCGTTTAAGGAAAAAAATAGCTGAAGATAGCAAAAGTTCCTTAGACCAATTTGTCAAATCGGACCATTTTTCGAATTTTATATCTTGTATTTCATCTTCAGGATCATCCAGCTCATCATCGTCTTCACTTAATTCCACTTTAAGCGACACTGTTGATTGTGCAGAACCGCCAGCAGAAGACCAAGATGATGCTAGGCCAAGTACTTCAAGGCAACGAAACCCAAGAGAACCGGCAAATGTATTAATGAGTATTGATTTGCAGAACCACACAAGGATGGTATACGGAGTTTGTGGTTCCTTAAATACTGATTTCAGAAGACTTCGGCACCCTGACAATCCGCAAGGGAGTTTTAGCAGTTTTTGGGATATGATTTATCGTCAAACAGGTCCCGATGGTAGACATTTCTTGCCACAGAAGTCTCAAATATCGCCGATATCAAATCGAGGCGTATCGTGTTTCGGCCGCCCCACCAATCCAGTTGATCAAAATATCATTTGGATACGTATCGGTGATCGACCCAATAATAACTCATTTGAAAGATTGTATTTAAGACATTACCAGCGAGTGACAGACGACTCTTTGCTTCATCTGGCTCAGTGTTCGCCGAGATTGGTTTATTTGGATGTGACAGGATCTGGCGTTACTCAAGAGGGCATTGAAGAATTCAAGGCCAGGAAGCCAAATTGTGAAATTATTTTTGAAGACTTTGATGATTAACTTTAATGGTCTTACTGGAGTTTTATCATTCTAATTAGATTTAGATTATAAGCTTAAAATGTATGTCTTTATGCAATTATGTACAATTGATGTATAAACTATTAAATTATTCTTTTTAAATTTACGTAAAAAGCGCAAAAACAATTTATTATGTATCGGAAAGAAAAATAAAAAAAATATATGTATGTATGTCCCTCAAGATTATTCTCTCTTTACTTTTATTTTAACGAATCATAATTTATTACTTTAAATCCCAGATTACACAATCCCAAGTATAGAGGGACCATACTGAAATGACCAGCTCAAGCTTAATACCTAAGAGTAATCCTATATACAAAACTGAAAGTTATCATGCGATAGTATATTCAGCTAAAACTGGGGACCGGATGCTAGAATGATAATGTGTATGTGCGCTGCAATCATCAGACCAGTGCTCACTACTAACATGGTATGGTGGAATGCGTAAGAGAAAGCTAAACAACTAAAAACCATCACAGAGTATGTAAAGGTGTTATAGAAGCAATGAGGACCACTCCTACTGCAGGAATGGAAGCAATACTTAATCTTTTACCTCCGGAACTAAATTTAAAGGAAACTGATGCAAAGAGTGCCTAACGACTGAGCCAGACCAGTTGCTGGAAAACCAACCACATCGGACAGATGTTTGCGCAGTTTCTACAGAAGTACATAGGGAACAATTTTAGCACAAAACTACATGATACCCTGTCTTGTATATGCCTTAATAAACGAATAAGTGAAAAATGTTCCACATAAACATATATGAATGGGTCACAATATCTAAATATATTCGCGGCAAGCTGCCGTATTGGCGGCCATATACGCTACAAAATAGGTCTCAATGATGGCTGATATCGTAATGTTCATTGATAGCGAAGCAGGATTTAAATCGAACTCTGCGGCAGCAACCAATTCGAAGTTTGTAAATTACTGTCGAACTCTCGGTTCTTAGTTCACAGAATATAACATTAGACTCTGCTGGGTACCAGGTCACAGCGATATACAATGTTCAGCTTAGTTTATATAAAAGCTAACATAATATTTCATAAAGCAAAAATAGAGAAAAATAATTAAGAATTTAGAAATGGAAAACTGAGTAACTAACAGATAATCGATAATGAGTGTAAAATTAATGTTTTTCCTTAATTCATTGATTTTATAAATGATAAAAATTGCATTAAAGACAAGAAAAGTACAGTTTTAATTTGTTTTGAAAAATGTGAGCATGAATAAGTCTCCTTATACCATTTGGTAAAGAGTTCCATAGGAGTTTGTCGTTGACAAAAAATGTCCTTCTTATGTTAGGGAGGTAAATCGCGAGATAATAAGTTTATTGATTCTGTAAGAATTTGGAAATTAAAGTCGAGAATACAGGTACTGTGGTTCATGTGTCTGTTTAATTCTGAAAAAAGGAGAGTTCGATATTCTATAAAATGTACAAACTACATGTTGTATAGAAATGAGACGTAGCCAGAAATGTGGTCATATCTTTTAAGGCCATAAGTATATCTTAGTGTTTTTAAAGGCGACTATAAGTTTTCTTTTTTTTTCACAACAATATAAACAATCATTGTTTTGGCCAACATGATCCGAGTTCTTATAGGAGTAAAGTATTGCGATTCCTGAAGGACACGATGGGTTCCGTAAACTTTACCAACAATTCAATTTAGATGATTTTCGTAGGTTAGGGACCTGTTAAGGATCACTCCGAGATTTTTTCCAAATTCTACAAAATCAATAGCAGTGTTATTAAGAAATAAACCATGGAAATCCGGATTGTCATGGAGTTTTCTCAATTGTCTTGAAAAGCTGCTCCGAAACTCTAAGTTTACCTTTAAAGTTTTTATTTAATCGATCTTTAGGAAGTGGTGAGTTTTGGGATGATTGGAAAACTTCTTATGTCAATCCCGTTTATAAGTCAGGTAATAAAATGAACATCTTAAACTATCGACCTATAACTAATTCTGCTTTCATTCCCAAATTGCTTGATAAAATGATAAGATTGTAAAAATTCAATTTTATAGAATTACTAGCTGACCCAACAAACGTTGCTTTGTCATATAAATAATTTCTAGAGAATATTTTGCTAGAAATAAATAACTAACTTACTAACTTATTATAAGTGTGTAAGGATGTGGTATCTAAGTGGGAGAGGTATAGAGCACTGTAAACGGTGACAAAATATAAAATAACAAATCACCAAACAATTTTTTTTAATTTATTAAAATTAATTCTTTAAAATTATATACATATCGCTAATTATGACAATGCAAAAAAAAGCAATATCAATCCCTTAATGCAACAGAATGTACAATATTTTTTGTGATCCAATATAAACAAACTGGATGGTTTACCAACTCGAGACCATGCCACGGATAATTGTCCGTGTGAAAAACATGAAGTGCTCAACTCTAAGTCGCAGACAGACATCGTTTGGCCTTGAGACTTATTGATAGTCAAATGCTAATCTAATTGGAAATTGAAGGCGTTTAAATTGAATTAGCTCATCTGTGGGTATAATAGGGATTCGCGGTAATAATATATTTTCACCTCGGAATTTGCCATTTAGAATTATGGCTTCAATAACATTTTTCATTAATTTTTTAAAAACTCAGTTTGTTCCAAAACCCAGTTGGACAATTTACAGCTTCGGTAGCTTCACAAACTGTATCAATAGATTTGTATGACACCAAGTCTACTGGTAATACATTTTTTATCTTGAGATTTAATTCGTTGACATCCACATTTTTTGTTGTTAAAATCGCATGATTTGTATGTTGTCTGTGTAAATGAGAGCATCTTGTGAATCAATAATCGTGCAGAAATCGACCGGTAATTTTATGCATCCAGTTTCATCTGTAGTAACTTTTTCGTCGCCTATATCTAACAGTTGTTTTGAGAATTTTTCAGCGCATGAATCTTGATCTTGAAGCATTTGAACACGCATATTTACTTGTTGTACTTTTTCAAAATTACGCCACAGCGGCGATGATTTTAAGCATGCGTTGATCTCATCAGCGTACGTTGAACGCGGAATAACGGGAAGTCTTTGTCTGGAATCACCTGAAACGAGTAACAGAGTGCCGCCAAATAGTCTGTCATTGTTTTCTATATCTTTCAATGTCCTGTTCAACGCCTGAAGCGAATGTTTGTGTGCCATAGTGCATTCATCCCATATGATAATTTTACACTGTTTCAGCACTGTGGCCATGGAATGGATGATTGTTTTTTTATATTGCACACCGCGTCTGGGTTATTTTGAATATTTAGTGGCAGTTTAAATACTGAATGAGCTGTTCTGCCTATATCGAATAAAGTTGCCGCAATGCCAGAAGATGCAACAGCCAATGCGATACCATTATTTGATCATTTTAGCAAGAATTAGCGAAATAAGGAATGTTTTTCCAGTTCCACCTGGTGCATCCAAAAAAAAGAATGCACCTTGTCGTATCGAAACTGCGAGCATGATGTGGTCATAAATGGTTCTTTGTTCTTCACTCATTAATGGGACATAGCGAGCAACAATCGCTGCCATTTCTACAGAATTGTATTGTAGTTTACGATTCAATTCAGTGTCTATTAAATAAGATGCATTTCGATTTGGTGAATGCATGCCGAAATGACTGAGTGGTAAGTTGGCAATGATAATGCAAAGATCCTCAATAGCAATCAATGCTTCATTGTATATAGCGTCACTGAAAACTTTCGTAAGATCGTTGCACCGTATACGATGTTGCAATTAAACAATAGCACTTAGAAATATAAAAAATAGATAAAAACCTATTCTCAGCCCTACCGAATGTATATGCAAAATTTCATTTAAATTGGTTAAGCCGTTTCGGAGGAGTATGGCAACTAACACTGTGACAGGAGAATTTTATATATTAGATAAAAAATCATATTTTAAATCGTCGACATGGATTTTTTAGTGGCCGATCAACTTTAACTCATTTGTCTTGTTTTTCTAAATTGTGTTTTGACACAGTAGAAGTACAATGCCAAATGGATGTACATAGTTTACACGGATTTTTTTAAAGCGTTTAGCAGAGAGGTTTTAATTAAAAAGTTAAAAGCATACGTTTTTGACGGTACTCTACTCAAATGGTTTTCATCTTATGTCTGTAACAGGAAACAAATAGTAAAAATAGGCGATTTTGAATCGTTTCCGATATTAGTTTTCTCGGGGGTCCAGAAGGAAGTCATTTGGGTCCTCCCCTTTTTGATCTCTTTATAAATGATGTTCCATCTGTGTTTTGTACATCAGAGTGTCTTATGTTTGCTGATGACTTAAAAATATTTAAAGTTATAAAAAATATAAATGATTGTCTTAGCTTTCAAAACGACTTAAATGATTTTGACTTATGGTGTAATAAAAATGACTTGTTACTTAATCTTACCAAATGCTCAATTTTAACTTTTACTCGTAAGTTAAGTAGTGTTTTGTTTGATTATTCTCTTAGTGGCAAGAAATTGTCCAGGGTAACTGAATCTAATGATTTAGGTATAATTTTTGATAGCAAATTAAGTTTTGAACCGCATGTGATGCATATTGTTTCGAAAGCAAATTCTATGCTTGGTTTTCTAAAACGCAATTCTGTGGATTTTAAGGACCCTTATACTCTTCAAGCCTTGTTTTATTCGATTGTCCGCCCCTTACTTGAATACAATTAAATTATCTGGAATCCTACAGTAAAAAAACTATCTGTAGAATTGAAAGTGTTCAAAAAAACTTTTTGAGATTTGCATTGAAAAAATTTCAAATGTCTGGTAATTTAAATTTGAATTATAAAAGCAGATGTCTTTTGCTTGGAATGCATACTCTTGAATCGAGGCACAACATGTATAGTGTAATGTTTATTCGGGATATTGTGTGTAGTGATTTAATTTGTGAAGGTTTAATATCCTATATAAATATTTACACACCTAGCCGGCAACTAACGATGAGGCACTTTATTTTTGAAATTCCCCATTCTACTAACTATGGACAGCGGGAACCAATATCTCACTGTTGTAAATTATTTAATATATATTATGACTAGCCGCCCGTCCCGGCTTCGCACGGGTAGACATAAATAGGTACAGATATTTAAGTTATAGGCATGCTAATTAAAACGACCATGAATCACTAAATTAGAAAACATTTGTTTGTCCTATCATTAATACTCTTCGCAGCGTATGCGATGAAAGACATTTTATGGCTATTTTTTTTACACCTTCGGTTGGTTTTAATAGGAATTTCTAAAGATTTATATAGGAATCTAGTACAAAATATAGTCTATCTTACTCAGTGATAATGTAGCTTTCTAATGAAAAAAGAATTATTAAAATCGGTCCAGTACTTTTTGAGAAGTCAAATTGTTGTACTAGCTTTCGCATGAGAATTGAGGGTTAATTATATCGAATGCTTTTGAGCAAAACTAAGACACTTACCTTATCGTCATCAACTGCTTGCCTTTGCCTTATATCTTCCGTCAAATTCATAGGGGCTGCAATACAGCTATGTTGGGAACGAAAACCAGAATGCAAAAAAGGCAGTATGTATATTGGACGAACATCTTTGCCACGCAATTTTTTTGAAACTGGAATAATTTTGGCTTGCTTCCAAACCTTTGAAAAACTCCAGTTGTAAGTACAGCGTTGAAAATAAATGTAACTTAAGTCAAAATAAGTGAAAGTAAGGCTTTAATAAAAAAAAGGACGTACATATGTACATATGTATGTATGTATATCATCAACTCCGAGCGCATTAGATTTAACCAACATCAAACTTTCAACAACATCACTTAAATCAATTCCAGAAAACTCAATTTCAGAGGGAGATGATTCGGTAATCCATTAGGATTTGGTGACGATGCAGTCGGATTTGTTTAAAATGCCTTATTTAGCTCATTAATATTAATGTTATAACACTCAGACTTTTTTGCATACCAATACTGACATCACGAAAATTGAACCAGAGTTTTCGATTATTCATATATCATTATTTAAATGGGGGCGATTTTTAAAAATGTTTGCTTTTTCATTTCGTATTTTGCAAACAACTTAGTTCCTTAGGAGCGATAAACTTTATGGAAACTTGATTTCTGGTAAACTCTATTTCGTTGATAAACTCTAAGTCCCGTACATTGGTTGCAAAACACCCTTAACATTGTACGCAACACTAATCTATTGCCATCGCCAAGCATCAGAGAAATTTATGATATTTTTCAATATCACTAGCAATGACTTTACTTAAATTTTTAGGCTAAAACTTCTTCAATAATCGTGAAGAACTCTAAGATATACCAGAAAGCAGCCTACAAGGCTTATCAAAGCATCTTAATAGCTGGAACAAGAGAACCCATGTTACGGACCGTAGCTCTACTACAAGCTTAGCTTACCTCGAAACATAGGATATTGAGTGTTGAAACAAATGATCTATGTTCTACAAAACGTTATAATTCATCTATTGAGATACTTTTTTTTTAAATTATATCCAAAATCATATATGGATTTGATATTTTAAGGTCCACTGATTCAATATTCAGTAAACGATCAATCAACACTCGTACGCCTGGACCTGTTAAAAAATCATCTTCATTCATTTCATAACGAATAAGTGCGATGAAAAAGAAAATTGCTGAATTTGGGACGGTATTTAAAAACGTTCAATTCGTATACCGAAAAGGCAATGTTTCGTGTGAGCTTTAATCTCGGAGCATCATCCGTCGATATTTCTTCGAAAATGACTGACGTAAGCCAAGACAACGTTTAATTTAATTTAAAGATGTGAAGTTTTAATCCCCGAAAAACTGTATTTACGCACAAAAATTATTATAATAGCTCGTTAAATGTATTCTAACAAGAAACGCAATGTTAATATTGTGATAACAAAAAGATATTTTGAAAGACCACCTGTAAGTAATCAATTGAGACCAGAAATAAAATGAGCTATGGCAATAATTTGTGTTTATCCTTTTAATTTTGCTTACCCCTTTTATGGTCACACACTCTTACAAAAATTCAAACCAAGTTGGAATTCCTTCGTCATATTTAAAAAGAACAGCAAATTATAGAACAAAAAATTATACCAAAAACATTAAATTTAATTTCTGGTTAAGAACGAACAACAATCCGGCTTTCAGGAATCTGGATTGTCCTATTCAAACTACTTACCCACCTATCTACCCGTGTACACTGTACATATACATAAACACTTTATTATCAACCCTTCAGTTTTATTAAATATTATTTACAGATCTCGACAACGGTAGGGTATGGTTGGTGGTACCTATATGTATAGACTTAAAAGTCCTTTTCTCTAAATGAAATGTTTAAAGTTGTACATAAGTAATAATTGTACGTATAATTGGAATATGGGCGCCGCTACCGTCGCCAATTTGATTGCAGTTCATAATATGAATTAATTAATTACTTCTAGTTGAGATTCAGGGCGCTGCAAACATTATTATCACTTATACATAAGTTTTAAAGTTGTTATAATTATAACCCACCCGCCTCCTATGGTTGCGGAACTGGCACAAATGGATTTGGTTAATTTTGGTATCAACAGGAGCGGCACCGGTCACAGTAGAGTTGGCACAGGCAGGGATTGAACCCAATGCCCCTCGCATGACAGTTCTAATCAATTTTTTTTAATAATTCATTCTTAAAGCTTTCTTAAACCTAGACAAAAAAGAGGCTGGGATGGGACCCACACTGATAACTTCCCATCCCGTCTATCTTTTGGTCTTGCTTAATACTTTAACAAAATGTTCATAACAAATTGTGTGTTGTAAGTTGTCAGTTGAATTAACTAAAAACTACGAACAATATTTTGCATTTGATGAAACAGTTTAATTTGACGATATTTTTAGTCGAAAACCAATTTTTAAAAATTTTAGTTGCATTTCTTGAAAGTTTTTATTTCTTATATTAACAAATAGAGGCTGAATTTATCTTCGAAAATTTAGCACAGAATGAAATCATTTTGAGGTCAATACCTTAATTTTTTCACGAGATATCGAGAATCGAACATCAATTAACAATTTTGCGTAGCTTGTATTTTTTGTAGAACTTAATTTTTATGAAAAAACTGACTGTCGATTCTTATAACAATTTTATCGAATGTCGAACACAACATTTTCTCTAAGATAAAATTAGTTTGGAGCCAATACCTTTAATTGTTAAAAAGATATTAAAGTCGAAAACCAATTTTTGCCAACTTTTAATAATGTTTTTTTAAGGTTTTTATCTTAATATATATAATTCTTCTGTGAGTGTGTATGTCACTGAACTTCTCTTAAACGACTGGGCCGATTTTGATGAAATTTTTTGTGTTGCTGGATGCCGGGCCATAGAGACATTCCAGGAAATTGTAAGGCAGATGAACAGAAATGGTACTGTCTAACCCATTGTACCACGTTTGGCTAATGATAGCCAAATGTATGTGACATGTAAACTATTGCTAATAGACGCTATAAAGAACGCAAACTTCGCATCGGTTTGAATAACATCACCACGTGTTATGTGACGAAAAACATCTGGCCTACACTAGATTTAAAGCGCTCCAGGTGCTTGCTATCTCCAAGTAGATCGTATATAAATTCGATAATCGGTGTGATAAGCGGACACTGTCTAAAAGGTAAGCACGCCACGCGGCCAGGCGTGTTCTCAAATGACTTGCAGAAGCTGTATGGTTGAGGAAGAGGAGGAAATAGTTCTTCCCCTTCTCTGTACACGCTCTGCTCTAGCTCAAAAACGCAAGATTTACCTAGGAGAATAACGATTCTATAACGATCTAAACGATCTCAATCATATTAACAAAATCAGTCTTTCATGTTTCGTAAGGGACTCAAACTGGTTTCATTGAGCTTCGATAAAAGCCTCAAAATTCATGTGGTATCACGACTGGCTATCACGAACAGCCACTTTACCCTAACCTAACCTAACCTTAATGGGAAATTATTAGTGTAGGTCACATCCTAGCCCCTTTTTGTAATTATTTTTTAAGCTGCGTTTAAGATTCAAACTTCGAAAATAAGTTATTGCTACAAAAATAAATCTCTGTGCTGGGGCTCCACAATATGTGTTACTCATGGTATTCCAGCACTGGGGGTCTTTGCGGCACGGATTGTTTTCTAGGAAAATTTGTTTATTATCATTTACTATTCAAATATTATATAAGTATCTACATACATATACATATAATGTATCCTTACATATATGAATGTATATCAGTGTTAGCCAATTGTGGCGGTACAATAAAAGTTAAGGGAAGGTTGATTCTTTCTATTATGTTTTTTTTTTGTAATTATAATAATAGAGCTTATCATCATGTAGGTAGCCGTGTTACTATGGAACGAAAAGTGTATGCTGTTAAATTTAATATTAAGGATTAACGTGTTTTTTCATATTCTTGGGATGTAGGGAGTTAAATCCTGTGCTTGATGACAGGAAAATATAAGGTAGGTGTCTAGGTATTTCTATATAGCAGTTCCAGAACAGACTTAGTTTTATAATACGATAAAAGGGTTGTCTTGTCAAAAACTTAATACATACGAGACATAGCACTATTAATGTACAGGCAGTCAATTTATTATGATTTAGCTTTGAAATACGAATGTGAGTCAAAAACAGATACATTTATTCTATGAAATAAAATTAAAAGTAGGTAGGTAGGTACCTTTTATTAAATACAAAATATCTATGAAGATTTTTCTTATTTATGCAGGTAATCATTTGAAAAATTTAAGTAAGACTTACTTACTAAAAATAGTACACTTCATTAGTGTTTTTAACAGTGTTTCCTAATTTCTTCTGTTCTCAGCTGTGAATATTGAGTTAAGGGTATCAATTGAGCAGTAATTTTTGTTATTTTCATTTTCGACAACCTGCAAAAAATTCTTCTGCTCAATGGCGTAGGGGTCGTGATCCAATCTCCCCCCTGGGAGAGTATTTTTTTAATTTTTGTAATAATTCCCTTGTGTTCCTGACTGCGTGTGTCTTGGGTTCAATTCCTGCCTGTGCCAAGTTTTTTTTCACGGGTGCTTTGTGATGAAAAGTAATTTTTCAAATTCGCCTTTCGGAGTCGGCTTAAAATTGTAGGTCCCCTCCATCCCCGACAACATTACTCGCACACAGGAATGGGGAGAGTTGTAAGTCACTAGGGCCTAGTTCTCAAAGGACTGTTGCGCCACCTAATTTCTTTATTATCCAAACAAAAAATTACCAGACTGCCAACAGTGTTTTTTGTGTTGAATACATTAATGTGTGTTTTGTTTCAATACTAGATATTTCTTTTGTTTGAAATTGTGAGTGTTTTTTAAATGTTTTATGAGTTTGGCCAACGGCGGCAGGTCACATGGTCCCTTATGTTAAGTGTTTGTGTCACCCACCGGTGGGTCACATCTGTTTTGTATGCTTTTCTTTCAGCTTGTTTTGTGTTTCACTTTTTCTTTTTCTGTTTTTTGATCGTAATACCATGGATAAAGACAACAATTTCACCATTAGACCCAGTTTATTTAACGGAAACGCAACAGGCCGAAATCAGGATTCTGATAATGAGGATGATGATATCCAGGTTTCTAAATGAGGCGAATATTTTCCATCAGATGCTGATTCAAGTGATTCCAATGAAAATATTCAGATGGACGGCTTTGAATCAGAAACTGAAGATAAGAATGTTCTACTGCCTACTACAGGGTTATCCATTTTGCGGTTTCAAAAGTAAACGCAAATTAAATACATATATAAAGTGTTTTTTTTTGTTTTTTCATGATATTTCTTTTTTTATTATAAAGTTTGAACTTTGAAATTATGTGTGAAACACTACATCATTTAAATGACCACCATGCGAATTTTTGCAAGCATCAATTCTTTAAAGGTAATTTTCGACCACTTTTTGACACATATTGGGCGTTACCTCAGTTACAACTCGACGAATATTGGTTTTAAAGTGCTCAAGAGTTAAAGACTTATCTGCATTAACACGGTCTTTCGCGTAGCCCCACAAACAAAGTCCAGCGGTGTCAAATCGCATGATCTTGGTGGCCAGTTGATATCGCCACGATAAGAAAAAAAGTCGGTTATCATATGACCATAACAGGTTAGGTTAGGTTGGAGTGGCTGTCTAGATGTCATTGACACACTTAGACCTCAAGGGTCCATTGTGATACCACTAATGAGGTTACTCATGGGAGAGTAATGAATTTAAACAAACCATTTTGTGCTTTTAATAAAGTTAGAGAGACACTTTGTGTCAATCGTTGCCAGTTCACTGGTATTGTCGAAGAAGGAATTGCCAAGAAAGTTATTCCTTCTAATGGAGAGTGCTGGACATGTACATAGAAGGTGTTGGACTGTTTCCTCTTCCTCCTCGTCTATGCAGCTTCTACAGAAGTCATTTGTGTAGACCCCTAGCCTCAGAGCATGTCTTCCTATGAGGCAGTGTCCTGTTATTACTCCAATTGTAGAGCTTATATTTTGTCTGCTCAAGGATATCAAGCCTTTTGACCGATTTGAGTCTATGCTTGGCCATATTTGCTTGGTTGCTAGGCAGGTGGTACTCTGTGACCATCTAGCATTTGTTGCTTCTAGAGCATATTGTTTGAGAAGATATTTGCATGTAGCAAGTGGTGTTCCTATGTTATGTTCTTGTCTAACATGAGGCAGAAGTGTTCCATTTTTGGCGAGCTCATCGGCTTTACAATTTCCCGGAATGTCTCTGTGGCCCGGCACCCAAATGAGGTGAATATTAAACTGTTCTGTCATCTCATTCAGAGATGATTGACAATCGTGGACTACTTGTGAGTTTGTGGAGACAGACGCGAGAGATTTAAGAGCGGCCTGGCTGTCCGAGAAGATCCGTATATCCTTGCAAGATATAACGTTTTCTTTGAGCCAGGATAGTGCCTCTTTAATCGCCATTACTTCTGCCTGGAATACACTACATTGATTGGGAAGTCTATATGATAGATTTAGATTCAGTTGTTCCGAATAGATACCACTTCCAACTCCGTAATCGGTCTTTGAACCGTCTGTATAGAAGTGTATCGCATTGTCTTCCAGGGGTCTCTCTTCTTCCCAGGAGGATCTTGAAGGGATGGACACATGGAAGTTTTTACCGAATACCATTTTAGGGGTGGTATAGTCTAAGCGATCTGGGATAGATCTGAAATTGTCTAGAATGATAGTATGTCCAGTATTGTTACTGTTCCATTGAGAGGTGGCTCTAAGCCTCACACATGAGTTGGCTGCCACCATTTTGGAGAAGATGTCAAGAGGTGTTAGGTTTAAGAGCACATCCAGGGCTGCGGTTGGTGTTGAGCGAAGTGCTCCTGTGATGCACATACCTGCTGACCGCTGGACCTTGATGAACTTATTTAGATTTACCATCTTGTCCAGTGCGGTCCACCATACGACAACTCCATAAGTGAGTATCGGTCTAATTACCGAAGTGTATAGCCAGTGGGTTATTTTTGGGGAGAAGCCCCATTTTGATCCTATGGCCTTTTTACAAGTAAAAAGCGCTACAGTGGCTTTTTTTACTCTTTCATCGATATTTGCCTTCCAATTTAGTTTTTTGTCTAAAATGAGGCCTAAATATTTAGCTTGGTCGGAAAAGCTTAATGGTATTCCTTTAATCTTGGGTGGGCTGATCTGAGGAACTTTGTACCTTCTCGAAAAGAGTACTAGTTCTGTTTTATGTGGATTGACGTCCAAGCCACATTGCTTAGCCCATTTTGTTAGCCTATTCAAGGCATTTTGTAGGAGTTCCGAGAGAACTTGGGAGTGTTTTCCAGATACAGATATTGCAACGTCGTCAGCATAGGCAATCACCCTGAAACCCTCTGCTTCTAATGATGTTAGAAGGTCGTTTACTACCATGTTCCATAAGAGAGGCGAAAGGACCCCTCCTTGGGGGGTACCTCGATGCACCGATCTGGTGGTAGTAAAACTTCTCATGCTTGAAGTTATTGTCCTGCTTTTGAGCATGAGACTAATAAAATCTATGAGTGGTTTCTTTAATTGCAGCTTTACCATTGCTGTCGTGATCGCCTGGTAACTGACGTTGTTGAAAGCTCCTTCAATATCTAGGAAAGCTACTAGGTTATATTCTTTGTAATCGAGGGAATATTCAATACTGCGTACCAGCGAATGAAGTGCTGTTTCTACTGATTTTCCCTTAGAGTAAGCATGTTGAGCTGTGGAAATGAGACATGGTCTTAGGTTATGTCTGATGTAAATTTCAATCAATCTTTCCAAGGTTTTAAGAAGGAAGGATGATAGGCTGATTGGTCGTAGATCCTTAGGGTTAACGTGGGAGGGTTTCCCTGCTTTAGGAATAAAGACTACTTTTGCCATTCTCCAGGCTTTGGGAATATATCTCAGCCTTAGACAGCTTGTCAGAATGATTTCCAATGGTGGAATGATCATGTCTGAGCATTTTTGTAGTTCGGCCGGGATGATTCCGTCTGGTCCTGGAGATTTATATGGATCAAAGCTATCTATGGCCCATTGCAGTTTTTCCCGCGTTATTAGATCAACTAAATCGCTTGTAGAAGCTTGAGACTCTGATGTTAAGTCGTTAAGTATGTTAGAACTACCTGGAAAGTGGGTGTCTAATAGCAGATTCAGAGATTCTTCATCTGTGACAGTCCATGTGCCTGCATCTGTCTTTAAAGCACTGGGTATTGTTGGACTTTTTGAGAGAATTTTCCTGAGTCTTGAGGCTTCTGAAGTATTTTCTATTTTGCCACAAAAGTTTCTCCAAGAAGACCTCTTACTCTTCCTTAATTCTTTTTTATATTGCTTTAGAGCTTGTTTGTATAAGTCCCAGTCAGAAGGAGATCTAGTGTACTTAGATCTATTGAAGAGTTTGCGACAACTCTTTCTGAATGGTTCTAGTTCTTTACGCCACCAATGAGGTTTCTTTTTTCCCTTTATAATGGTTATAGGGCATGAATTTCTCATTGATTCATTGAAGGCTTCAGTGAGATGATTCACAGAAAGGTCTAGTTCATCTTTACTGGAGGAGCTTTTAAGAAGGTTGTAATCAAGTAATTGTGTTAGTACCTCCCTATATCGTTCCCAGTTTGTATTACGGTGATTGCGAAAACCCGTAGATATGTTTGCCACATCTCTGAGCTCAAACTGAATGTATTTGTGGTCAGAGAAGGAATTCTTTTTTGAGACATGCCAGTTTGAAATCAGATTGTGGATCGAGTCAGAGGTAAGTGTAATATCAAGTACCTCTTTCCTATTCTTGGTTACAAAAGTGGGTTCATTACCAATATTACTTATGAGTAGGTTAGTGCTTAGTAAGTAATCAAATAAGGACTCACCTCTCTCATTTATGTCCGAGCTACCCCATACCGTGTGATGAGCGTTAGCGTCCGATCCAATTAGGAGACCAACTTGTTTCGATTGCGCGTCCGCAATTGCCTTCCTCAAGGTGTCACCTGGAATTGGGCTGTCGTGGCCAAGATAGGAGGATATGAGCCAGTAGGTGGCTTTATCCGTTGTTAAGACAGCGGTGGTTGTGTCCTTGTCGCTGTAATTGGGGAGTAAAAATACATTTAAGTCATTTTTTACTAACATACATGACTTTGGTTCACCTTTCTCCGATGCATGCAGTAGCTTATAACCAGGAGTCCGGAGGCCTCTGATGATGGAGTTTGAGACCCACGGCTCCTGTATCAAGACGATGTCATCCTTGTTCGCGTGCAGTCGGAGTATGAGGTTATTTGTGGCCATGATGGCGTGATGGAGATTAATCTGTACTAATCGCAGCATTGCTACTATTAGTCAGATTAACCTCCACCACAGTATTATCGGCGTTTTCATCGTCTGAGGAGGAATGAAGTAGGTCTTCCGCACTCAGAGTGATGCCTAAGGTGGCGTCTTCAGTCTCCATGTCGGAGTTACTGTCGACTGTAATTTTTGCCTCCACGTCGGATGGCTTGTTTGGGGCTGTGGAGGTCGATGGTTCCCCTTGTGGTATTGCATCGACCTCCATTATTGGTGGTAGTGAAGCGTTTCCTTCCGCTGAAGGGGCTTCTGTGGGGGGCGTGTTAAGCGAATCTTCGTCTTTCTTGTAGATTCGGATCACGATTTCATCGAAACCATACCTAATCACGCCTTTGGTCGCGGCCAGTGGAGCCAGTGATTCCCTATTGATCAACACGAGAGCTGATCTATAGTGACCCACCGTCTCCTTCTCAACCTTTGGGACTTTCCAGTCGTGCGTAGGCAGGTTCGGATTACTCGCTTTGATCAATTTCATGATCATATCCGGGCAGTTGTGTAGAGCCGGGACCATTATTCGTGCTCTTGGCCGGCAAGGAATATTCTCCCTTGTTACAACCTCGAGCTTGGCACCCGGCCAGACTTCTGGCAAGCCATTGACAGCAGCCCTGTACAGATCGAAAGATCTCTGATCACCACAGGCGATGAGTTTGATACGGTTTGACCATAACGCTCCGAATTGACGGTTTTCGAAGAAGTTAGGTCCAATCACACCACCGATTCAAAGACGCACCAAACAGTGACTATTTGTGGATGTAATGGCCTCTCTTCAATTATTTGAGGTTTCTCAGAACACCAATTACGACAATTTTGTTTACCCACCCACCGATTGAGAAATGTGCTTTGTTGGTGAAGACGACGCACGTATCTTCGACGTTGTGAATGGTCAGTTGGCTTCATTTGTTGTGTAAGCTGGACTTTCTTTGAATGTATTTAGGTGTAGATCCAAATCCAAAATACGCCATAATGTGCCGTAAAACAGTCCTAATTCCTGAGAAAGACGAAGAATCGGCGGGTAAATAGTGAGTATAACTATGCACAATACCTGCTGGGCACAATATTGGACTTGAGATAAGTGCATTATTTGATTTGTTGACCTTATTTGCTCTTTGCTTTCTTCTCTTTGCTGTCGGGCACACCCAAAACCCCTCTAAACTTTTGTATGTTAGCTCTTAAATAGGGCATATTTAGAAAACTGTCGGAATCTTGGATGGCATTAAATAGTAAGATCATGCCTTGCTGGTCAACAGCGTTCTAAAAGAATCTTATAACAAAAATGATCACTTTAACCCTTGAAATAGTAAATATGAAGTTAAGGTGTTTATTGTAATTTTGTCAGTCATCTATCAAAACAATATCGAACAATTTTTAGGGGTGCCCAAAAGCTCGTATTTATGTTAAGTGTGTGAATAGACACGAGATGCAAAATTATCACTGAATTTTGTTTTGAACCACCTGAATTCAATAATACTCAAAACCGTGCATTTTCCAAATGGAGCCTATTAATTACCTTAGTCCAATCATATTGGAAGATGTGTACCAATTATTACCGAAACTAATTTGAACGCAATAAAACATGGAAAACAATACACTCGAAATTCTAGATCTAAAGATTTGAAGGATACTGAGGTTGTTTTGTGGAATTTGCCTTATCAACATCGTTCCAAAGGTTTTCGTATTAAAAAAAAAAACATTTTCATTCCTCAGTTCGTTCACTTTATTATTTGAGCTTATAGTGTCTCATGTTTTCAAAAGCAGTTTTTTCCCCAAAGCTTAGTACTATGTATAAGTTTTAACATATTTTTGATGATAGCGAAATCAAATCAAAAGCTTCTAAAATAGGATTTGTGTTTCATTTTGTCAACTTATTCTTTTATGAGCTCAATTTAAATTAATTATGATGACTACACGCATGCAATTGTAATTGGCATGGGCAACAAAACCTGTAATTACGAACTCAGCCCATTTCAATAAACTTGGTAATAATGTCTTAACAACTTCGCACTAAAGCCAAGAGCTTAGGATAATGTGGTTTTCGAACGAATTGCTCCCAGAGTAAATTTTATAAGGAGGTTGTATTATATTCTTCGTAAATATCTTTCTGCTATAGAGCGTTAGGAAAAGTATATTTATTTGCACATATGACAAAAGTTTACTAGGATTTTTATTTGTTTGAAATTTCATTTTCAACGTTATTTAATTTCAAATTATAAAAAATCATCATCAGCTTTAGGCGAAATACATAAAGCTACTTTTAGTAGCTGTGTGTAGTTGTGTGAATCGCTAACAACCTATCACAATGTAGCCTTGTCGCTTAAAGTGGCAAAAGCCTGCACTCGACATGAACGATGGTCTATACCTACTTATATTTACGTCACAACTACAATTTATCGCTTATGCAACCATCATTCGTGTCTAGAAGAAGGAAGTCACCTGCAATGCATTCCCAAAAGAATTTTGAAATCTAAAATTATGTATTTTCTTAGTTCAAGATTGGAAGCAACGATGGAGGAGTCTTCGAGATCGCTTCTCACGCGAACACGAAAATATGACTTCCATTACATCTAGCTGCGACAAATGGGAGTATTTACTTCTTTTTTTTTTCTTCAGAAACATGAAATATCGATATTCAAGAGGACGGTGATCTACATATGTACATATGTATGTAATTCGGAAGATGATGCTGGCGGTGGCAATGCCAATGGAAGTAACAACAACATCGCTCCAAAAAGATTTCGAACCATTTAGCGGAAGGTCGCTAAAGAAAAACTTAAAATTTGTATGAATGGTTTAAACACTAAGTTCCTGCTCATCGGACGTCGCGTCGTCGTCACGGTCGTCGATATGGACGATTATAGCTACGATTATAGAGCATTGGTTTCCATGCGTTCTGCGTGACCAAGAAATCTCAGTCGTTGGACTTTTATCCTGGCTAAGTCTACGTCACTGTACAGCCCGTACAGCTCGTCGTTCCATCTTCTCCTTCACTCACCTTCTATGCATACGGGACCGTAGATTACGCGAAGAACTTTTCTCTCGAAACGAGCAAAGGTGCTTTCATCCGCTTTTGGCATACTCTATGATTCTGCACCGTATAGCAGCACGGGGATGATGAGGGTTTTATATAACAACGCTTTGGTCCCTCGAGAAAGGGCTTTACTACTCAATTGCTTTGCTAGCCCATAGAAACAGCGCTTGGAAACAGTGATTTTCGATTGATCTCAGAGCACTGCTTTTGTTTCCTGTGATCATATCGGAGCCTAGGAAGGCAAAGTCCTTAACTAACTAGCTCAAAGTTATGTTTGACGAATGGTGACGTTTTGACCGAGACGTCGGTGTTGTAAGTCCTTTCTTGATGACAGCATGTACTTAGTTTTGCCCTCATTAACCGATAAACCCATTTTTGCCGCCTCTGCCTCAATACTCATAAAAGCCCCATTGACATCACGCTGAGTTCTTCCGATTATGTCAATGTCATCAACATATGCTAGTAATTGGACAGACTTTTGGAAGCTCTGCACTATTCTTTCAAGGACGATGTGAAAGAAATCGCATCACCTTGTCTAAAGCCTTCTTGACATCGAAAGGTTCTATAAAGTTGTTTCCAGCCTTTATGGAGCAGCGCGGATTCTCCATGGTCATCCTGCACAAACGGCCGAGTTTGGCAGAGATGTCAAAACTAGACATGACTCTATACGGCTCGTCCCTAATGATTCTGTTATATGCATCCTTGAAATTGATGAAATATAATGGTGGTTGTTGATTTGACGTTCTTGGGATGTTTCCAGGATATGCCGTAAAGTGAATATTTGATGGATTGTTGAATTTCCTGGTCTAAAACCATATAAGGACCTATCAGGTTGTTGATAATGGGCATTGGATTGGACGTTCACATATTACGGCAGGGAAGGGTTTGTAAGCGTTGTTAATTAGACTGATTCTCTTATGCAGTTTAGATGGTCTTCTTTTTAAAGTATCAGGTATCAGATAGGTTGGTGTATGCTCCTAATCAAATTATCTCCAGCTGCTTTGAATAGCTCGGCATTCTGCTCCAGCAGCTTTGTAAGACTTCAGCATAGATATGGCTATCTCTATTTCGTCTAAGTCGGGATTGTTGGCTTTTGCCTGGCAGCGGAAATCGGTTTTGTCGTCACCGTTATACAGTCTGCAGAAATGGTCTTTCCATATCCTCAGCATTGTCTGCGGTTTATCACTTTGTTTACTGTTGATTGATTTGCTCCTGAAAGTAAAATTAATTAATTATGAGCACTTTAGCCAACAAACTTACATTTTAACATTGTTGTCGTAATTTTCGTCTCCAAAATTAAAAATATATTTTAAGTGGTTAAATGTGTGAAATTTTAACAGAATAGAATAAAAATAAATCGTTAAGGTCCATTACGCTTTTGGAGTATCGTTATATTATTAAATGTGACGCTCTAATTTGCTAATTTGTCTTTTTTTACCAAACTAAACTGCTGTATGAGATTTTGCGTATGTTCGTACTGCTTTGACTAGCTAAATTTGAAATTTCTACAAACTAAGTACACTCTATGACAAAGGGTGTTTTCTAAAGAAGATATATGTACCTAGATCAGATTTAATTTAGTGCTATGGCCAACAATTTAACTTTATTATAACGATAAGAGTTTGCATTATGTTTTAAAAATAATTTACCATCTCCTTAAAAAGTATTGCTAGAACAAACAGCCATTACATTACGTTTGTGAACTAATTCATTTTTCTGTTGAACATTTTGACAATATATAAACCTTTAAAAAAATATATCCTTTTAAGGATGTGATAGCTTTAATAAGGTGTGCCAAAAAAAGTTAGCTGAAAAGTATGAAATGTTTCTATTATTTTTTTAAAGCAATCGGTTAAGATGTTTGGAGATTAGTGGTTTGAAACAAACGTCCATTTAGATTTTTATTTTTATAAAAGATGACAAATTAAACGCAATTTCAAGTTCTATTGTTTTAACCTTATTTTAAAAAGTTTTTGGTAGTACTTTTCCTGTAGTACTTAAAAAACAATAATTTAATAAAAATATCAAAGCTTTTCATTCATTAAAGAAAGATCAATCAATATTAAAAATGTCTCCTTATGAAACAAAAGTGCATAAGTCATATCGAGATTCTACAGTGGCATAAATTCCCACAGCAAAACGATGGGTGGCGCTGGCGGCTACACACGATGAAAACATTCAACTAACGCGTCGACCGTCGCGTCGCGTCGTCGACGTCTTCGTCGTCGTCAACTGGCCAACAGGAAAAATTATTGTCCAGAATATTGTTTCACGTAATTTCCCAAAGGTGATTATTAAAGCAAGCGGCCTGGCCCGGAAGCTTAACTCATACTACAGAAATAAAACCCTAGATAAAAAGGACCAACAACGAGACCAATGAGTACTGGTTCCTTCCTGTTCATTTTTCTTAGTACGTCTTCCTCTCGTAGAGTCCTTGGACCGATTTTCAGTACATAGTTGTTTGTGCTGCTTTGTTTCTCATTTATTTCATTTTGTAAATGTTTACCAAAGTATCCTCCAGGACTGATGGTAGAATTTATTTGTTTGCTGAAAGAATAAGAAGGAGACTGGGCTGGTGGTAAGGAGTGAGAACGAAACGGAAAAGCTAGCTTCAGTGTTTTTTATTTTCGCCTGGTCAAGATCCATCCAACTGCTGCGTAATGGTTTGACATTTATAAAATTATAATTTAGAATAAATTGTCATGAGCTGTTTCTGTGTCGAAAGTTATTAGTTGACCGAGTGTCGCTCGTTTTTAGGCGATTGGATTCGCCCTTGGGTATAAACTAGATATGTCTCTAATGACACCTTATTACTCGTATAAACCAAAATTATTTAAATACTTTAAATAATATTTGCAGAAGTTTTTCTTCGTTTTACCCAAGGCGTCTTCTGAAATTAAGTTTTTTTTAAGCCAATTAAATTATAAATTAAATTTAATTTATATTTAAATAACGACAAGAAATTTGAAACTGTTTGAAAATTGATGGAAGCTAATTTTTATTGTTTTGAATGTCGGAGAGTGGAAGTTGGCAGTATTTTCGCGAATTCGTGATCTTGTTCTACCTTCGTTAGAATTTCAGGCAGACAAAGGAAATAAGAAACTCGCGTTTAAGTTCCATGGGTGCCGTTAAATGTGTCCATTTTTCACTTTGGCAAAGTACAATAAGGCCAATTTTCAGCAGTTGGTTAAATTGCACTCTGACAAAGTGATATAAGGCCAAACTATTTAGAGAATTAAGACCAACTTTCTTTTACGGTGGGTTATGTAAGGGGAGCATATTACCTTCCCTTACATACCCTCCTGCTTGGAGGGTAGGTGCGATGTTGAGTGTATGAAAAGTTTTTTTGCATTACTGACCACACCGTTGAAAGTGAAATCAGATAATTAGTTAGGTTGGACATTCTCATACAGAGTCACAACAGTATTCGAGGACCAAGTGTGGACCGTATGTCACTCGAAATTCTGTTTGTTTGAGCCATCTGTCGGAAATGCCTTCACTATGTGGATCTCCTCCTGTCACACAGTTAGATTCTATCGCAATTGGTTACATTCTCTCACATCTGTTTTGAGTTTCTTTTTCAAAATGCTAAGGGCAGGTTGATGGTTTACACATTTCACCTCAACTCTAAGAGCATCTAGGAGCTACAACGGAAGGGTGGAAATTGTTGTGATAAATTTTACTATACTAAATTTAAGGGTTAGGATCGCGTCAAGTATGTTGTTCTTGTTATCTTTAATATTGCTAAAAAAAAGGTTTTATCTAGTTTTTACAATCAAGTAGTGATAAAACATTTGTTTTGCATTCATTTATGTTCAAGATCAAACTTGTTTCTTTTTTTTCTTAAGTGTGTAAAAATGTGCATATATCGACCTTAAACTCTATGCATAATTATATTAGCTTATGCTTTATCAAGTGTTTTGCTTTTCGAGAACTTTATCCTTCTGGGTTAATCTTCTCAAACTTAGAGTGGTAAAGGTTATTGTTTTGAAAGCAATCAACTATAGGCAACAATTTTAATTATCAAAGAGTTTTTGCAAGACTGAATTTGTAAATTGCTTTAACTTTTTTCCCTCTCATCTTAGATAGTTCATATTAAGTGCCAATGGTTTTCAGACGTGTCGTCATCGTTGTCGATCTTTCTTCCCGGACATACGAAGATGTAGTGAAAATGTACCCTAGCCATCATAAGACTTCGACAACCGAAGGCAACAACCTGCATACCTTATACCTGCAGATAAGGATGATGCGGTTATATATCATAGGTATAGTCACTGGATAAAAACACCATGGTATACTTACATATTTCCTCTTTTTCGAACCTTGGAGAGTTTCATCACGATATGAATTTAATTAACCTCGAAAAGTTCAGTTGAGAGTGCATGTCTGCAGAAAATTTCCCAACTTCAGTGGTGCAGCAGGGTTGATATTTGGGTCAAAATTACTTTAAAATTAAAACGCTCCTGTGTTGATCAGATAATCCTTCTCTAGGTTCTTTGCTTATAAGTACAAAGTGTTAACTATACATAAACGCTAAAACACTGCCGAATGTACCTATACCTGAGAATAAACTATACAGCCTCACTGACGAAGGGTTGTTGAAATAGGTGGGTAAATGGGTTGGGTATCTCTATCTATGTTCTTGTCAAGTCGAACTGGTAGACTTGAACATCGGCTGCGTAATTAAATTTTATTTTAATAACAGCGAAACGAAACTATAAGATAGTACATAGTTTGTTGATTACTCGCAAGATCCTGAAGCTCAAGAAAATAATAAAGCATCTTGAACAATTTGTTCCATATGCAATTTGCTTAAAACATAACCAAATTATTTGTTTTTAAGATTGGAAAATTTAAACCAGAAAAAAAGGTAACAAAAAAGCGATAAGTAATAATAATAACATTTAATTGATATGTGATATAAAAGAGAATCACAAAATGACTGTGTAAAGTCTCACAGATGTTTAGGCAAATACAAGAAATAGGTTTTAAATTGTTAAATCTTTCTAAATGATCATATTAAAGACAATTAACAGGTACAATATCTGCTCCTACATTTAACTAATTTTAAACGATTTTAACATCTTACTATCTCTTAACAATTTGTCAAAGTTAAAATCAAGGAATGGCCACTTTAACTTTTAGCAAGGTGCTAAATCCAAATCACATACAATTATTCTTATAAGAGTAGTGAATGGAATGGCACAGTCAACATTTGGGAATTATTAGGTCCGTTTGAGCGTACTACTTCGTTTAATTTCACGAACTGACACTTTTGAGACATGTTTGGATGGTCGTTTTTTAATAAAAGGCAATTAGCAATGTACTAGTTAGCAAAACGAAAATAAAGGTTTAAAATTTTGGACTCCCCTAGTGAATTGCTAAATATTTAGCAAATTGGAAACTAGTAAACTGTTAAACCCTTACCAATAAGTTATTTACAATTTTGCGCCAATACTTTTGAATAATGGCAACGGCCTATAGTCACTAATAAAGCATCGGTTTCTATCGATCACTGAAATCAAGCAACAGTGAGCGCGGTTAGTAGAAACATGGTGGACCATCTCAAAACCTACCGCGTGCTGTTTTCTTTCGGTCTGCTGTTCTTTCTGTGTTTCATTCTGCCAATAATCTCGTAAAGGATCAAACTACAAAATTTTGATTTTTTGCATATTTGGAGTCAGGCCATTTTGACAGATTTTTTCGTATTTATTTTTTGAGACTATATCTTCAAATAAGCCAGCCCTAGGTACATATCATGGCCCTATGTGACAGTAAGGGCTTTGAATTTTGTAGTGTTGTTTCTCCTTTAAAAGTTATTACACAGAATGTCAAAGAAATATTTCTTGCGAAGGTTTTTAAATTTTCTAACGGTTTTTTCTAAGTAGCCTGGGGTGTGAAATAAACTTTCAATTAAAATCAGTTTTAGTGCATAACCGTGTGTGTATGACTTTCCCTTAGTAAGTAAATATTTAAAAGCTAGTTTTTGAATTGAATTGGAGGGTGAATTGAGTTTGTAAGTTACCAAAAGCGACATAATAGTGATTCAACATGAACAGTACAAGAATGCTTGTTTACTTAACAATGAATATTAATCAAAGAGCGAAAATCGAATTGATGAAAAAACAATTAAAAGATAAAAAGAAATAAAACTACATCATTTGAAATGGATCGTGACTGTATTCCAGAAATTGGTAGCGATTCGGTTGATGAAAACTACTTAGAGCCTGCTGGTGGAACGGAGAATGAAAACGGTCAAGAAGAAATCCAAACTACATCTTCAACAGAAAATGTAGCAGAACAAAGAACAAAGAAGATTAGATTAAATAGATTAATTAGTAAACAAAATTGACTTCGATGTTTACAACTTATTTGAACTTGAAAACAAATTTTGGATCAAGCTTCAAAATCTAACGACCCTATGGACAGGCTGTGGAAATCATCAATGAAAAACAAATAAAAAGAAAGAAAAAAACATCATGTTGGACCACCCTGTGGAAAAAAATGCATACAAAAATGTATCTCAAAGATTTTCAAAAGTAGGAGACTTGCTATTAACTGTCAGTTTTGGTCTTTAGATTGGTCAGAAGGTAACAATTTATATCAAGCTCACCAAAAAAAAAAACTGCTCGAGATGAAAAACAAGATGGCTTACTTACAAAAAGAAAATTTAACCCTTTTTCATTTTCTGACAAATGAAGAAATTTAAAGTTGTGCAGTCTGTAAGCCGTTTTACCTTACGACGCACGTTTGGATTTTCGAAAGAAGATAACAGCATCGTTTACGACGAAACTTCAAAAACATCTCATTATGTACTAGCGCCTTGGACCGATAAGAGTGGAAATTGGACATTGACAGGATAAGAGAGTTTATTGAATCACTTAATCGAACGATTTCACACTATCGGCGAGTGTTCTTACTATGAAAAGTATGCACAATGAGCTCATAAATAGCCATCTCAACCTTCGAATATCTTAACAACCTTCGGGAGATGAATATCTCTTTGCGTCGCTTGGGCATTAAGAATGGGAACTTTCCTAAAGTAACAAATTACATATAACCATCCACCATGAACAAGGTAAAGGTGAAGAAAATCGCTATGTTTGCTAGACCTGGATGGATCACAAAGCCCAAGTAGCGCTTCCTAGAGCGGAGTATCAAAAACAAAGCAAGCTAGATTATAAAAAAATTGTACCAGACAGTCTAGTTGTATCTGTGGATTGGATTTACAAAAAGTAATAATGCTACCTCGTTTAGAAAGATTCAAGGCTGTTATTTTTACCAAACGTATTACCTACAAGAAAATACCATTTGTTGCAGTTTGGCATGAGGGAACTTCCGGAAGAAAAAAAAAAGAATATTAAAAGCATTTTTCATGCTTTCTTTTTACAACACCGGAATAAGGCTCATATAACTGTATGGGTTGATAATTGCGGGTTCTTTCATGTCTGCTGACAGTTTTCACCATCAAGTGGAACTTTCGATGAAAAGGAAGGGAAAACTTTATAACTTTCATGATTTTTTGTCTATGTGTAAAAACAGCTTATTCGAGTAAAAGAAATGTCGCCATCTGATTTCTACAACTGGCCCGATTGCTTCGCTATTTACAATGAATCATCATTATTCGCTCCTATCAGCCAAGAGGAATATAATATCTATAGACAGACAAAAATTTATTGAAAAAAATCTCTTCCAACTGTTTCCTGAAAATAGAAAACATTTCTGGAACAATAATCCTGACACGGAGGTTGAAGCAAATTAGACTAGTTATAAAATGTTAATAAACAAAAAATACCCTAAAGCCCTATCTACACTATTTTTCACGTAAGTGTAAATTTGTAAAATAAAGTTATTGGTAAAAATAAAGCACGCATAAGCTTTAAAACAAATACTTTTTTTTTTAAATTCCATGTTCTGGTTGTGGTAAGAGATTAAGCATTTTCCACTATAACTCGGGAGTATGAAAAATGTAGTTAGGGCCTTTTCGAGATTATGGGTAGTATTAATGTGTTGTTATCAAGCATAGTCGCTCAAGGTACAGTGTCTCTACTCTGTACATTTATGTACTTAGCAGTATGTAATGTACCGTACCTTTGTTAAAAGGTGTAAGAATGAGCAATTATTATTTGAAATCGTTTGTGACCTTTAATTAAGAATAGCCACATACTTATATCATTTTCCAAATAATAGACATTTTCTAGACAGACAAAAAATCGAAAAGAAAGAAAAACGAAAACAAAAAATCGAAAAATAACTAAGGCCCAAGATAAGGTGGAACTTGGCTTTTTCCATTTATTTGTTTCATTGCTAACCAACAATATCAGAACATAATTTATCAATTTTCTTGTTATAGCTTCAAAATATATATATAAAAATGCTCAAAAAAATGTTTTCTTTATGCACACAGATTCGCGTTTATGTGTTCAAAGTTATGTAGCTGCGTCTCTTGTGATCCAGAAGCAGAAATAAAGAGTTAATTAATATCCAGCACAATATTTGTTTTAGCCCCCACAGCGATATTGTATAGAATATCTCTGACACAGATTTTAAAATCCGATTTCATTCAACCCCTTATTTCCATTATTACATTATTGTATAAGCTGCCATAGAACTCCATTCGAATCTCTCCTTCAAAATTCATGTTCCCTATTATCCATGACAGAGAAGAGTTTTACACCACTTAAATCTTAACCACAAAATTGTTGCACTACTGCTCTTTCCGTATGCTGACTGTTCTACAATCCATGCAGCGGACGTTCTGTTGTTTCTCTAGCGATTGCATTTCCAATTAATGGAACAAATTGAGCGAGCATTACTGCAATGGGAGTTCCAACAACTATTTCCGAGCGAGTTCTCAGTCCCGGAGTCCTGACCATGCACATGCACACAGCACAGAAAAATAAAAATAATAAAAAAGGAACTAGACAAAAATAAAAACTACAAAAGAAAATAATAAATTGTTAAACTACCCTAAAAGCAGTTTCGTGTTAAATTTTAAATCTGCAGAAGAAACGAAGATATAAATTTTAGTAGGTAGGTATATATTTCTTGTGCTCTACAGTGAAATGCTTCTTTTTTTGCTACAGAGGGGAGACGAGAAAGAATGGAGAGATACTAGAAGGAATATGGTATATATGTATAAAGGCTACAAGCAACAAAAAAGGCTTTTCAGGGAAAAGTGAAAAATACTGGAAAAACTATCTGAAAAGTCAAAGAAACTTCTTCTAGAGCTGAGAATGGTCTTACTTCAACGTGGACTTCTGGTTTGGCTATGATGGCGGCCAAGTGCAAAGTACTCATTTATCCATTAGATACTTGTTCGAACACATGCACTCACACCTCTATAACTATTTATAAACTGTTAAAGAAATTTTGTTCACACAGCCAACGCCAGCGTTTGCTTTTTTTCTGTGGCTGGTTTTGAAGCTTATAAAAGCACTTGTTAAGTCATGATAAAACTGGGGTATGGTCAAAAGATGTTTTGGATCAGGTGCGAGAAACACTCTGAGAAAATTCGAAAGTTTTGCTTATGGAAACAAAATGCTTTTTTAAGAACAATTTTTTTTTGGAAAATAATTCCTTTCCCGGGAAAGATATTGATTTGTCCAAACCCAGCCGTGTTGAACAGCAGGTGCAATATAATTGATCTGATTCAGATTCGGAGTTGGTAGCTTTTCATGAACAAGTAATGTGTTATGTGGTCTACATAGTTATTATAATTCAGAAAGATACATATTATGAAAACGATATTGGCTTCCAATTAAGTGTACATAGTAAACATTATCTTTTCATTGATTTTAAGGAACACTATCAAGGTCGCGAAAGTTTTCATTAGTGTCCGATAAGCTAGCAAATAAAAAAGAAATGTATGAGAATAAATTTAACTGAACAATCTCTCACTGCCGAGTGCTGTCATAAAATCAAGAACACAATTTGCAGAACTTTTAAGGATTGTTATAACTCAAAAACCGGATTTTATCTTGTTGATGCGGACACAGAATGTAACTAACTTACTAACTTAAGGAGGCGCTACAGCCCTGTGTGAACTAGGGCCTCACCCAACAAACTTCTCCATCTAGCTCGGTCCCTAGCTAGATGTCTTCAGTTGCGCACTCCAAGTTGGGTGAGGTGGTCACTTTTCACTTGTGCGTGCCACCTGATCCGCAGTCAGTTTGATCTGAGCGCTGGTGTTGTTTTCTGTATTCATAGCGGAGCTTAGGTAGACAAGGTCCTTAAATACCTCAAAATTACGTCGTGGTAGCTCTGCACTATTCTTTGAAGAACGATGTTAAAGAAATCGCATAACAACGCATCACCTTGTCTAAAGCCTTTTTTGACATCGAAAGGTTCTATTAAGTTGTTTCCAACCTTTTTGGAGCAGCTCCTTGTTCATTTTGAAGATGCCAAAACTAAACATGGCTCTTTACTGTAATATGCGGTTTTGAAATCGATGAAGAGATGGTGGGTATCGATTTGACGTTCAGTTCTTTTGTTTTCTTCCAGGATTTGCCGTAATGTGAATATTTGATCAACTGTGGACTTTCCTGCTCTAGCTTTAGACGTTCACATACTACGGCAGAGAAGATTTGAATTTTGATTCCTCTATAGTTGGTGGGTCTCCTTGTTTCAGTACCGGATACAGAATCACTCGTTTTATAATATTTTTCCAAGAAAAAATAACATTTGTTTGTAGAGGGGCTCAATACACGCAGTCCTTACTATGGAATGGAGAGTCAATCTTACTTCGTTTAGGGGATGGAGGGGACCTATAGTTTTAAGCCGAATCCAAACGGCTAATTTTAGGAAGCACTTTTCATTTTCATAACAAGAATTACTCTTGGAGGATTTGTCAATTCTTCGCAAGAGGCAGTACTTATGGAAAAGACTTTAAATGGCACAAGCATCAGGTATTAAAACGTAGTACCCGTGCCATGATGGTTATCGCGTTGGGCTGTCATGCCAGAGGTCTAGGGTTCGATCCCTGCCTATGCCATCTAAAGTTTTTTTCACGCGTTCTGCCTCTTGCGAGGAATTGACAAATTCTCCAAGAGTAATTCTTGTCATGAAAAGTGCTTTCTCAAATTAGCCGTTCGGGTTCGGCTTAAAACTGTAGATCCCCTCCATTCCTAACAATAGTACTCGCACACAGGAATGGTTGAGAGTTGTAAGTCACTAGGCCTTACTTCTCAACGGACTGTTGTGCCACCCAATTTATTTTTATTTTAGGTATTTAACCGAAGACCTCCATCATGACAGTCCTACGCACTAACCATCACACAACGGCTTTTATTTGCTTTCAATACAAATTGTTAGTTAGTTAGTTCAGGAAAACTCAACGGCCTCCACGTCTGCGATTACGGAACCATATTGTTATGAAATTTTCCATGTGTCCTCGATAACTTTATTTAATCTTTAAGGTCTTGAATCGATTTTGGAATATTGGCATAGATCTTATATTGCACTAACCATCACTCAACGGCTTTTATTTGCTTTCAATACAAATTGTTAGTTAGTTAATTCAGGAAAACTCAACGGCCTCCACGTCTGCGATTACGGAACCATATTGCTATGAAATTTTCCATGTGTCCTCGATAACTTTATTTAATCTTTAAGGTCTTGAATCTATTGTGGAATATTGGCATAGATCTTTTATTTAACGTGGACACAAAGAAAAAACTTTTAAAATCGCAACATTTTGGTTGTGAATTGGCATCACTTCTTTTGGGAAATAACACAATCAGGAAACTTTTCTTTTAGCTGCAAACTGTGACCACAAAACTCTTAATATTTTTGTAATGAATTTTCTCAATTTCAATGCTTTTTTGAGGCGTGTGTCGACAGATGACAGCACTTTATTTGGCCCTAATTATAATGACTATACAAGTATTTAAATGAGCATTAAAGCCCAAAACAATTTACATATGCTAAGACGTACTTCGAAAAATATATGTAGTTTTTGTGAAAATAATAAAAAATAAATAATTTTAAGTAGGTATAAGGCAGAATTGTTGCATTTTAACATTTTTGAATTCAACCAATCTTCAAACAATCGATGGAGTGAAAGCACTAAAGAGTAGACTAATCAAGGTTATCATTACGCTAATTATCACATCCATTTGAAACTTAATGTAGAATCCAACAAATACGTATACCACGAAATTATTAAAACTGATATGAATCGTCTAATAGCCGGGAGTTTCATAGAACTATAATAATAATAATTATTATTGTTCTATTATTATGTATCATGCCCCTGAACGATTCGAATTCATTGCAATTTATTTCATACAGAAACAATAATTCAACACAGCACCTACTGTACTGACGTCTACCTGTACAAGGCCAACATCTGGAGTTGAAGGGTAGTATCCTGCGTCCAGTTGTGCATGTGCAGCTGCAGCTGTATACCTACAGTTGTGGCATCGACAACCGTCTAAACGGTACATGTTAGAAAATGATGTGGCGCCTCCGCCCACAATGATAGCCGCATGCAATTCGTAATTTAACTAAACAACAATATATGTAGAGAATAAATAATGCATTGTCCAAATGCGCCTAAGTCTTCATCTTCAGTCCGTAGTGAAACAACACAACGCCGCCGCGCTGTCGATGATGATGTTTCTGTTTTTGCAGTTAGAAATACAAATAGAGTGATTCACAGACGGAGTTCCCAATTTGAACAAACAAATTAAAATGAGACCCGGACTCTGAATATTAAAATCGCAAAAATTAGGAAATCATCTTCAAAATCGTAAGGCATTCATTTATGAAAATGAAAGCAGAAGTATTTATTCCGTCTTTAATATCAGAAAATTGTTTTATAATATTAAGTTTAAAGTTTTTAAAAAGTTACTTGAAAACTTTAGAATGGCAATTAATTAAAATAAAAAGAGGCTGGGGTGCAACCCACAGTGATAACTTCCCAACTGTGGATTTTTCTAAAACTTTAACAAAATATCAATAAGAATATTTTGTGCGCGATTCAAAAATTTGAAGTCATTATATTTCTTTGTTTTCATAATACTTGATTCCAAAACTATTTTGTTGGTTTTCTTGTTTTGTAAAAAAAGTTGTTTATTGAATTTTTCTAAAAAAAATATCTGAAAGTTAGCAATAATATGTTGCGTATGATAAACTAAGTTTAATTTCAATATCCGTTTTTGTTCATTTTTCAACATTATATTAGTTTGGTATCGCGTTACATTATAAAATATAAAATTTTATTGAAAACGCTAGAGTTATTGGTTAATGAGATATTTTGGGTCCACCCTACATATTTTTGAAAGTCCTTTCTGCATCTTTTGATGTTATTATCTGTAAAACGAAATTTATTTGAGGGCGATATCTCTACTGGTTCTTGAGATTCTGACGACGGAAAATGATATCCCGAACGTAAGAATGTACATCAAATCGAAGTTAAAAAGTATACACTAAACATTATATATGTACCTTTTGAGAGCTATTTTTAGAAAAATATATATCTCTTAATTAATTATTTTTTTTTGCACAGATGCAGGCAAATAAAATTTATCAAACAAACATGCATTGTATTATGGAAGCTTTGTCTCCGGTAAGCATTTATTAGAACGAAGAAAACAAAAAAATAATTTTCGAATAAATTAGGTTTGAATCTCCAGCTCTGACAATTTCATGCAAACCTCTTATTGGAAAAAGAGATATTATTATTTAATATAAAAGAGAACAAACAACAACAATCATACCGATATTTTTAAATTGCTCTAGTCTTCATATCTTAAGTAAGAATGTAAAAAAAATCTTTCTGAGTACCACGGAAACATTACAAAAATATTTCTATTTGCGATTTGATATTCCCAAAAGTCAAGTTTTTAAATTTATAGAAGAAGAACGAATAAGTGCTCAGAGTTATGATAACTATCAAAGTATAAAGCTGTTTTCGAAATTTTGAACCTCAAAGTAGAATGGACATTTTTAACTATACCTTTTGCACGCTATTGACGTAAGGTTGCTGATCGAAATACAGAGCTCTGTACTCGTATGATCAAAATTCGGTATAATATTCTTTGGTGATAATGCAGTTTATTAACTTTCCATAGGAAGTTATTGTAATCGGTCCGATTTGTCGAATTGAAAACTTTGAAATTTCTCGACGTTTCAAGGTCCCTAGAGTCAAAATAAAATATTTGTAGAGGTATGTCTGTGCGTGTGTACGTACGTTCGGGGAGCTTTTTTCGTCGTCCATATCTCAAGAACCAGTAGAGATATCGACATCAAATAAATTTTGTTCTACAGATAATAACATCAAGAGATAAAGAAAGGACTTTCAGAAGCACTGAGTGGGTCGTTTATAGTTATTTAAAAAAAGTGAAAGTTTTGGTTAACCCAAGATATTTCACGAACCAATAATGCTAGCGGCTTAAATTAAATTTTATATCATAAATTGTGACGTGATATCAAACCAGTATATTTTTGGAAAAAAATCAATCAACAGTTTTTTTTTTATCAAAAAAACTGAAACAAAATAATTTTCACTTCGAATATTTTGCGAACAAAAAAATTATTTATTTCTCCAAAATAATGTTATGCATCGAAGAATAAGGTTCTAATTGACAGTTTTTCTTACAAAAAATAACCTGAATAGAACATTACTTAAAGTTGGTAAAAATTGATTTTCGACTCAAAAATATTTCCAAAACTTAAAGATATTCACTTAAAACTAATTTCGTTTTACAAAAATATAATTTTCAACAATTAGCAAAATCTTGGGAACGTTCGAATAAACAGTTTTTTTTACAAAAAATAAAAACACATGAAAAACATTACTAAAACTTGGTAAAAATCGATTTTCGACTAAAATATCTTTTCAAAAATATTGACTTCAAACTAAATTCATCTTATTTTTATATTGTTTTCAACATTCAGTAAATCTACTATATAAAAATAAGTGGGGTTTTCATTCCTGACGCTATAACTCGAGAACGCACGAACCGATTTCCACGGTTTTGCATTCGTTGGAAACGTCTCGGGCTCCGTGAGGTTTATAGCAGACAAAATTCAGGAAAAATTTCAACAGAAAATCGGTGAACTCCGTTTAGCTTCCCATAGAAAGCTATTGTAAAATTTCCGTTTTGTGGAATTGAAAATTTTTAAATTTTTAAACGTTTTAAGGGCCCTATATTCTAAACCAAAGCTTACTTTTGGGAATCTTTTTTAATCAACCATATCTCTAGAAACGTCAGAGATATCGACTTCAAATAACGTTTGTTTTAAAGATAATAAGAAAAAAAATGCAAAAACGACTTTTAAAAAAATTTAGTGAGTGTTTTAATGTTTTTATTTGCGACTGCTGTTGGTAAATGTACAAGGACCAACATCATTTGCGCATTTGAAAACTGTGAATGGCCACCAATGCCAAACACATCGAGAAGCATGTCAACTATTGGGTTTGCTGATGGAGAAGGACTGATCTTCCGTTTGACTTCAAACGATTGCAATTTCCGGTTTGCCTTGCGTTCGCAATGACAATTAACAAGTCGCAAGGCCAATTCCTTAGTGTTTGCGGGATAAATTAAGAAAATCATTGTTTTTCACATGGGCAGCTATACGTTGCGTGTTCACGAGTTGGGAAACCATCCGCTTTGTTTGTGTTAACGTTGTCCTTGTTTCGTTTGCTTGGGTTGTCAACAGTGAATCCGTCCGTATCCGAGGCTTGTTGGTGCTTCGCAACTAGAAAGGTTTTTACGTGGTCAGGAAGTCACCCCGACGGCACAACCCCCAACCTGGAGGGCCAGATCCTTAATATAACTCCAAGGACGGGGAGCCGGATAAACCGCTCCTTATAGGCCTGGGCTCCGAATAAGTCGTAGAAGCCCTATAAGGTGTTCACTAAGTAGTTCAACCTTACTGGAACTGTAGACGCCACCGTTGATTCCATCTCGAGAATTCGTCCGCTGCCGTCTGGATAAGGAGAGGTGCCTTAGTGGAAACACCTCTCCCCCCCTCTCTCGTTTGCTGCCCCCAACAACTTTCCACTGGGGTTAGAACCCAATCTCCAGTTGAGGTAGTAGGCACCCGATGTTCACCGCGGGGAGGTGAGAGTAGGAGTTGATAGACAGATGTGGGTTTTGAGAAAAACCTGTGGACGCTTGTGTCCTCTTGAATGCACATGTCTACCATTTGAACATCTGTTTGTGTTAACGTCAGACCAAAAAACAAAACATGTGGTTTACAAAGAGCACTTCAATGAAACGGATAATTTGCGGACAAGTATAACGCTCTGATTCAGTATTTACTTTGGAATCACTTTCATTTTTTACTTAGAGAAGTTCAACTAAATTACACTTCATTTTTGTAATCGAAATGAATTCATTTCTGTTGTGAAATGAAATAAAATTTTTAATTTTCAAATATAAAACAAAAAAAAATATTTTTTCTTCATCTTTTAATCCCCAAACGACAATTTAAAAAAAACGAAGCCATCTGGTGGCGAAACGGAGTTTGCCGGGTTTGCTAGTTTTTTTTATAAAAATCCAACGGTTAGATTTTTCATACAAATTCAAATCTACAAAAAATAGTTAGCAAAATTACTTGATGTTCTGGAATTGAAGGTATTGACTTCAAAATGATTTAATTCTGTGTTAAATTTTCTTAGTAAAATCCAATCTGTATTTGTTTACTTATGTAAACTTTCAAGAAATGCTACTTAGATTGGTAAACATTGGTTTTTGGACTAAAAATCTCGTAAACAAAAATAAATTTTGAAACCACACTATTTTATTATATGCAAAATATTGTTGGTAATTTTTAGTTAATTTTTTTAGAAAATTCGACTGACAACTTTTTTTTTAACAAAACACGAACCCCTTTTAAGCAAGACTAATCCACTGACGATTATAATTCTGTATATTAAAATTCTAACAAAGTACTGCATGATCAAAATACTAAAGCACAAAATTCTGTTTCAAGAAATTCTGTATTCCTTTTTCAGCCTACTCAGAGAATTTTTTAATACAATATATTTTCGAGAATAAGATATCATAACAACTTTTTATTAAAAATACTTTAGCAGACGAAATTAAGGAAATAGTATGCATCTACAAAGTATGTATCTTTTTAAAAAAAATGCAATTTTTAACATATGGTCACTAAAGGTATTTGCAAAAAAAGAATTTGCTGTTTTAAACAAAACCTATATTAAGCTTAATGTTGTTTGCATTTTATAACTCTTCAATACAATGAGTGAAATATTTCGACCATGCTTATAAAGTGGGAATTCTGTACTGTTGTTTAAGTTAGGATATATCTATTATAAACGAAGGTTTAGTCGAACGAATTCTATTCAATTGAACACCAACATTTCAAATCTACCCACCATCTTTTCTAATTTTATTACGATTATTGTTTTTCGAAGGCCATTTAATTAAAACCTTTCATAAAAATTTGCAAATGCAAAGCAATGTGTTTTGTCATAAATAACGACGTGCCAACGGAAGCTACGTCAATGCATGCTTAGTGTTTATGGACCACGCAATTTATTATCTGATGTTGTAGTGGAGGCTTCATGGCCCGTAAAATATCTATGCCTTTGAGTGTAGATATACTCGTACATTAGCTTCACAGCCTTTGGTATTTTGCATTCGCTTATAGGGTATCACTCTACCCGATCTAATTTTTTATCCATTACGGGTTTTGTTTACGATTGACTGCATTGGACTATCATGCCCCATTGCATGTGTACTTATGTATGTAGCAATAGTTATACATCATATTCATATCAGCCTTCAAATATTAATCCGGTAGCCTGTGACAAATTTTAACCAAACAACGGGTTCTTTATTGTATGGTTAATTTGATTATGCGAAAGTAATACTAAACTGACTGTGAGCATTCATATTCAGTTGACGATGACTTAGGGAGGTTAAATTGGAGGATCTTAGAGTGCAGACATAGATATGTGCTTTAATTGTATAGGCTTAAAATTTTAAGAATGGAATACGTTTTTTGAAAGAAAATCGCATTAAAATATGGATGTTATAGTTATAAAGCCATGATTTCGTATGCATAAAATGGAAATCTGGTGTATGATTTTCATCTCGGAAAGTTCATCAAGATCTTTTAGGAATGCCCTTCCGAAGGCTAACATCCTAACGTCCTGGCCAGGGCAGGACATTTGCAAAGAAAGTGAATAATAGTTTCCCTTTCTTGTTAGTCTCCGCAGCTACGGCAAAGGGTATTGTGAGGGATACCCAGTTTTGCTGCAATATTTACCGGCCGATGTCCGGTAAATATTGCAGTGATCCTGGCTATATCATGTCTGATGGGTCTGCATAAAAATTCGATAGAACTGTTTTTGTTATAGGAAGGCCAAATCTTCCTGGATATGGTACAGTTCGTTTGACTGTTCCACCTGCGTTTGGATTCTGTCAGAAAAATTGAGAAAATTTGCCCGTCATAGCTCCAAGAGAAATATTTACCCTTTCCGCAAGTGAGCTAACCAGGTCAACTCATCAGCCCGTTCATTTCCATCAATGCCACTATGACCTGGAACCCAAATAAAAGTGACACGGAGGTTCATGTTAAGGCTGGATAGTTCAGGATGTTGGATGTTGTGGCCGAATTGATAGTCATAACAGCCCCCTGGCTGTCAGTTCAGTATAGGTAGCCGTGTTTCTATTTTGGTTTGAGTTGATTTGAGTATTTTGCATGCTCCTCTGAATGCTAATCAGCTTGAAATACACTGGCAAAATCACGTAGCCGCAAAGACTTAGTGACATTTAAGGACTCGTAGATTCCCAACACAACTCCACACTCCATCTTTGACCCATAAGTAAGTCTTTTATAATCATGCCATCCTCCCAATCCTTTCTGGAAGGAATGATGACTTTAAAATCTTTACTGATATTTCAAGGCAGGTGTGCAGTAGGCGGTGTCCGTCGCCAAAATATGCACGCACTGGAATCAGTCTGGAAAACCAACAGTTCCTGGAGATTTAAAGGAAGAGAAAGTATTAATAGATTAGGAAATGCTTTCTCTTGTACTAACACAAATAATTTGTTCTTCATGAACTAGATTTGTGTTTGAAGTTCTAAGCGCTGCAGCCCGGAAAATGTGTCGCCATCAATACTTCCAAGAACTCAGCTGAAGAGGATGTCCACAGAAAAGATGGATAGCAACGTTCCTTCGATAAGACTTTACTAAGTCTGACAGAATCTTTTATGTCTTCAATCGATCGACAATATTCTCTGCAACTTTGTGTTTTGGCAATTTCTTTAGCTCGCTTATAAACTTTAAAGGAGTCTTTATATATTGTTGTGGCAGATATTGAAGATCGTTCCGGTCGAAATGTCTTCCTTCCAACAGGGAGGGTATGGCTAAAGAACAAATATATGTATTTCCCATTATGATTGAAGTTGGGCTTAAGCAAATTGATCTAAACATCTCAACAAACCTTCCTACCAAATTGTGATTCTAATGGTAAATTATTTACATCAAAAACATGGTAAATAAAAGAACGAGTAAAGATTTAGTTTCTAAATCTTTTCACAGGACAAAACATATGGTATAATGTGTCTTCATTTTCATTAGCACGTGGTCCCCCAAATTACATCTCCTCCCTCGATTGTAACATAAAACAGTCTCAATCTTCTGAGTTAAACTATTTCTACGTCTTATTTTCAATTTGATACCTAGGTGTTTACTCCAATCAGTGGCTTCTCAGTTCCTGTAAAACACCCAGCTCATACCCTTTCAAAAATGCATAGGGAAGCAAAATCATTACAAAAATTAATTTTAAAATTCCGTTCACTGACGAAAATCCTCAATGTGACTTTTCCTGGTTCCTGCCAATGTCATCAAAGAAAATTGAAAAAGGAAATGATTTAGTAATTGATAAACAAAGTAGAAACAATTTAATTTTTAACGCCATCTAGGTACAATCACCAAATTATTAAAACCTTTACTGTAGCTATACCTAACCTACTAAAGGTACGAGAAAGACTTATCCTGATGATGGAGCTCTTATAACGACAACCATGAAGAATACAAAATATATGCAATACAACAACAATGTTTAAATAAGGACATTCTCTGTTTGTAAAATGAAAATTTTCAATTAAATGCATTGCAAATTTTAACTGTGAGGATACAACAGCAAAACACAAGCAGTTTTATAGATTTTTCATCCGAAAAAGGGTTGTGATATGGCTGATGTTTCATTTTCGGTTTGTGTGTAGTGCATTGTGCATTGTGTTATGAAGGAGTCGCCATTAAATTCCTTGTTTTAATATTTCGAGTTCTATAAATAATTTAGAAGGTAAATTGGATGAAAAGCTTTAACAAGGTCCTGTAGGCTGTGGATGCAAAATACTAAAAAAAGAGTTGGACTTTTTTATTTTAGGGCAAATGTTAAAAGTATACCTCGAGATTCCAATGGATGAAGACTTGTTTCAAACCATGAAATATTCCCTTGCTTCGCAGATCTTAAAACTTGCTTTGAGATAAAAAAAATCGGTACGGTCATTATCCATTTATTATCATTTACTATGGTGCATATAAAATTTGTCGATTGTAGACTCAATTCAGGATCCAAGGCAAGTACATATAAGTACGTTTTTGAACTTTGGAACAACTTACTTACTGGCCCCATACTGACACTCTAAATTGAACCATAATACTTAATACGCATCCCTTTTTGCCCTAAGATCTATTTAACTATATTTCAATTTCATTTATTTGTGCCACCATCCTTATCTACTTAAAACTAAACCCCAACCTATAAAACAGGTATGTAACCCGGCCAAGACTTTAAACCCAATCCCGAGTACCCACTATCAAGTGTCGATTGAAGCCATCAAAATTGATTCTTTTTCTTCACCCTATCAATTCGGTCCCGTTCGGACAAAGCCCTACTGAACCGCCTTGTGCCATGATGTCCCCATCATCTATCCGACTGCTGTAAAACATCCGTTTCGTCAGATCGAAGGCTCCTTTGGTCCTGGCCCTTGGCGAGAACAGCGTTTTCTAATGAATTCTAAAAAGAGGCTGTAATGCAACCCACACTGATAATGATAACTTCCTATTCCGTCTGTCGATTTGTCTTGCTTAAAAGTTTGTAGGTTTTCGTGTTTTGTTAAAAAAGTTGTCACTTGAATTATTCTTAAAAACTAAAAAATTACCAACAATATTTTGCATATAATGAAATAGTTTGATTTCAAAATCTATTTTTCTTCTTTTTAGTCGAAAACCAATTTTAGTAGCATTTCTTAAAAGTTTTTATTTCTTATATAAACAAATACAAATTGGATGAATGTTTTCATTTCACTTTTGAAGTCTTTATCTACATTATTCACGAGATATCGAAAACCCAACATCAATTTTTACCGAATTTGCGTACAATTTTTTGTAGATTTTTTTTTTAATGAAAAAAGGCACTGTTGGATTTTTATAAAAAATTACTGAATGTCGAAAACAACTTTCTGTAAAATAAAATAAGTTTGAAGCCAAAATATTCAAAATTTGAAAAGAAATTTGAGTCGAAAGTAAATTTTACCAAGTTTTAGTATTGTTTTTTTTTTGGTTTTTATTTTTTGTAAGAAAAATGTCAATTCTATTTTTCTCAAAGTTCAACCGAATGTTGAAACAATATTTTTTATAAGAAAAAATTAGTTTCAATCCATAATCTCAAATTTTTGAAAAGATATTTGAGTCGAAATTCAATTTTTACCAACTTTTAGTAATTTTTTTTTATTTTTTTGTTTTAACTATCAATTCGATATTTTTCAAAATTTTACCGAATGTTAAAAACTATATTTTTTATAAAAAAAAATTACTAATTTGAAGCCAATTTCTCAATGTTTTGAAAAGATTTTTGAGTCGAAAATCAATTTTTACGAAATTTTAGTTATTTTTTTAGGTTTTTATTTTTTATAAAAAAAACTGTCAATTCGATTTTTTTCAAAATCTTACCAAATGTCAAAAACGTTATTCTTTATTGCAATTATTTTGGAGATAAAATCATTTTTTGTTGGTAAAATATTCGAGGTGACAAATATTTTTTTTCAGTTTATTTGATTTATAAAAAAAAACGTTTATTGGATTTTTTCCAAAGATGTTCTAGTTTTGTATCACGTTACAATACATAATTTAAAATTAAATTCAAGTTTCTAGCGTTAACCAAAATGTTAACCTTTTTTTTGTTATGGTAAAAAACCACCCACTCAATTTTGTTGAGAGTTCTTTCTGCATCCTTCTGTATAACAAAATTTATTTGAAGTCGATATCTCTACTAGTTCTTGAGGCTTGAGCTAGTTAATAACCACAACCTTTCGGTACGTTCTGTACGCAATTGCCTTGGTTAGACTATCTATCAGATCGCTCGCGTTGGTATAAATGTTGTAGAGAATAAGCGAATTTCCCGCTCCCTGTTAAAGACCATTTTTAATTTGGAATGCTGTGGTATGAGTTACATTGCCAATTTTGACAGCAAACTTTCTACCCTTAAGCATATTATAAAACACATACATCAATTGTTTGCTTTTGCCTAGCCTGCTCAGTTTTAGATATAGACCCAGTGTCGAAAGCCTTTTCCAAATCAACCACAGAACCTGTGCATTATTTCTTTGATTTATTCCATTGGATATCAGAAACAAGTTTAGACGCAGCATGAATTGTGTCATGGCCCGCCTTGAACCCGCATTGTTTATTTTTAATTATTTTGTTGTTCGCAGCCCGCTTAATCAGAGACCTATTGATGAACTTTTCGGAAACTTTGCTGATGCTCGGAAGAAGACTTTTCGACCGAAGATTTTACGGATTGGAGTTGTCCTTTTCATTTTTCGGGAGAGGATAAACCACAAGGTCCTACGAACTAACCATCATGCCAAGGGGTATATCCTTTTAAGGCATGAGTTCAAATTAGGTGTGTACCACGTTAATTCCATAAGGAAAATGCTTAATACCTCTTCAAAAGAGCTGAATAATTTGTACTAGTACTTATGTGAAGTGCTCAATTACCTAGTTATAGTTTTAAAAATATGTACATTGCTTGCATCAAACTGTAACATTTCCAAAGTCTATGGTGCTAAATGAAAGGTATGTATATGGTTGTCTTATGCACACATTCGAGGAAAATATATATAAATATATAGGTATAAAGTACATTATTATGTACCTTGTACCTATAATTCCATTAATTCACCAATATGCAGCATAATTGAAAATAAATCTCTTTTCGTTTTTGTCAGGTCTTTGAAGCTGTCATCTAGATTCCAGATGAAGACACACTCACCCAGGGCACTCAGTGTTGTCAACTTTTGTCGTCATCATCTTCAACGCGCACCGTTTCCATTGCCATCATCCAGCTGAACGAGACAAGAGTGCAAGAACAAAACTTTTCTCCTTTGCTAAAGACTCAAGAGTACACAAACACTTCCTCATACCCTTACAATGCAATTAGTAGGTACATGCACAGCGAAATAAAAGTGAGGATTTCAAACTCATTCCCCACAACACAACTGTTTGCCCTCCCGAATAATTCTACCTACATTTAAGCCTTACGAAGGCGATATAAGACGATGTAATTACTAGATTGTGCTTATAGGCATAAAGTACCACCTACCTTCTACCTGGTGGATTCAAAATTGTATAGTGAATAATATACTCGTACCTGTGTTAGGTACATATCCTTGAGGAGATGTAACGACAACAGTGTTCATCTCAAGCAAATTGAAGGATGTGGAGTGTTAATTTAAATTTCAAATCTAATTTTCACCTTAAATATTTGTCGCCTGGCGGATTTTTAATAGCTATACTATCATCGCAGAAGGATAACACAACTTTGTTTGTTGAATACACTTTTTCTTGGTTAAGAAAAGTACCTACTTGTATATAAGAAAATGATTAATAATTGTGATTTTTAAATGGTTATTGTTTGGCTAAGTTGCGATGTTTGATGTGCAATAATGTATTGCATTAATGTTTTTTCAAAACTATAACCACAGTTCTTATAGTGGAACCAAGAATTCGAACTAGGTGAAGGTGCTCTCAATTATTTCCAAGTAATTTAATTTGACAAACGAAAGTTTCAAGTTGTGCGGCACCGAACGATATAAAATGGTTTCCTTAAAACCAAAAACTTAACTGAAAGTTTATTTTTCAGCTTGCATTGTCATTTTTATGTTGCCTTTTGCAAAATCTTCATCAATATTCATCGTTTTTCAGATACTTGAGGACTGTTTCAAGTTTCACACACGACGCTTTCGTCCGAGCGGATAAAATCCGTAAAATCACGTAGACCACCATAAAAAATCGAATGCACGCTTGCCGCATGCACCGCCTCGTATCTTTCTCCTCAACTCATTTTAAACAAAATGCTTGATGACTCCACAGCAGTGGTAATTGTGTTTACAAAAGTTTCTGAACATATTTTAGGGATGGCTTTGGCAACAAATCCTGCAATTACGAACTCAGCCAAATTCTTATTAGTTTCATAAAAAAAAAACTCTGTATAAAGATATCCTCGGTAGTCATCTTATTCTGCATACAAGCTAACTTAATCAGCTGATTTAGGATTTATAATTTATTTGTGCGTGGAAAACTCTGGAGTTAGTTTTATGTATGTATGTTTTACATTGGTACGTGTGTACCAATCCTTGAGGCAATTTTTAACAGCTGTTTATATCTGGTCCATATTCCCTCGGTATGGAGAGAAATGAAAGTTGTTTTTATACTCAAAGCAGGAAAATGCTCTCAAGTCAACCCTAAAGATCTACAACCTATAAGTCTATCATCAATCCGCCCTTAGAATGATTGATTGATATCCATTTAAGGGCAAGTATTGATAAAAGACTTCTGTCAACGTCTCGAAATGCCTAGGCCTACTGTAAAGGCAAATTGGCGGAAACGGTGTTACACACATAAGTACGGACCATCAAATACTCCCTCCATCGTGGACAGTTCACTATGGTTGCTTTCCACATCTGCAATCCCATCTGAACTAAGATCTCTGAACGAAAAGGGTTCGGTTGAGGAGTAAATTCGTTTATTGCTGACTATTAGAATAATTAACTCAAGACTTGTCAACTCTTCTGCTAGAAGATTCGTTAGTAGAGGGACACCGCAAGGTGGTGTTCTATCCCCTCTTCTCTGGAACCTGGTGGTAAATGAAATCCTAACTGGTCTGGATGCGGAGGTTTTCAGACTGATTGCTTATGTGGATGGCATTGCTATAGCGCATCTACCAAAAAGCTTTTGGTAATAAATGGGGCTTACAACCCATAATTACAGGTGGGTTATACACATCGGTAATCAGACAAATTTCAACGTACAGTGTGGTAGTATAGTGGATTGCCCATCTGCGGCACTGGATACCCTACTCTACCTAACACCTCTTGATATACCTACTTAGCAAACAATAGCAGCAAATTCTGCTATTCGCCTCAAAGCTTTATCGCAATGGGTTAACAACAACATTGACCACTCTGTAATTTTCAAGTATTAAGAATCAATTCCAAAGCACACAGACTACACCGTGCCCCAACTCCAATTCAACAGAAACTTCCAGATTTCTATACCTTTCAGATCTTACTGGGAGGATTGGGCATTCCTGGAAGATGAGCCGTTCAACTTTTATACATATCGATCAAAAACCAATGAAGGGGTTGATCGAGGTGTGTACTCTGAACATCTGATATCCGTATTTTCTCAGATAGTTATGCCAGTATAATATCTTTGGACTCAACTCTATAACAGTCCATAAGTATCAACCATCTCTAAAAGAGATGGCACAACAGTTTAATATTTACCTTTGCTGAGTGCTGGGCCATAGAGACTTTCCAGGAAATGGTAAGGCAGATGAACTCGACAGAAATAGTACAGTACAACCCATTCTACCACCTTTAGCTAATGCTGGCTACCAATCGCTACATGTAAATTATTGCTAATGCAAGAGACTATGAAGAAGGCAAACATAAGGTGGAATAACATCACCACGTGTCAGGTCACAAAAAAACATCTGGCCTACACTTGATTTAGAGCCCCCGCAGACTGCAGACTTTTTATCGGCCGATAGTTTTGTCGATTTGGGCTGAAAGTGTGCACACCGAGCCAACTAAACAGTTTGGTTGGTGAACAGGGCTCAGACTATCCAACAGTCGGCCGACTATTTCTACAATCAACAATTGTGATTTGGACGACGCCATATTCAAAATACACGCACACGACGCCAAATCACAGAGCGAACTGAACTATCGGCCGACTAAACAATCGTCATGTATGCGCAGGCGTGTATGCGCCAATACTGATTAAACAGTCGGCCGATAGTTGGCCGACAGATTAGTTTGAATGTAATCGGGTAGCCCATCAAACTTTTTTATCGGCCGATACCGAATCGCTGTAGTGTGCGCATATGCATTCCTCTCCATACTGATTAAGAAGCCGACCAAACTATCGGCCGATAAAAAGTCTGCAGTCTGCGGGGGCTCTTAAAGCGCTCAAGGTGCTTACTATCTCTAATCAGATCGCATATAAGCTCGATAAACGGTGTCATAACCGAGCACTGTCCAATAGGAGAGCACGCCACACGGCTAGGCGTAGGCGTATTCTCAAATGACTTTTGCAGAAACTGTATTGATGAGGAAGAGGAGGAAACAGTTTTCCACCTCCTCTGTACATGCCCTGCTCTAGCTCAAAAACGCAAGGCTTACCTAACGATCTAAACAATCTGAGTCACGTTTGTTCACGTTTCGTAAAGGACTCAAACTGGTTTTATTGAGCTTAGAAGAAAGCCTCAAGATTCATGTAGTATCACGATGGACCATAAAACCAGCCTAAGTGTGTCCTACTCCATCACGGACAGCCATTTTAACCTAAATACGCCAAAAATTGATTTTTGGAATTTATATCTTTTTATCGACATTACAAATACAACAAATTAGTTTTTGAGGATGATAAGTACAGAATTAGTACCTAGTGTTTTTGACTAAAATAAATATAAACAAAATAAATAAGAAAGCGCAACATTCCGCACAGAAACAGGGCCTAATGATTTACAACTCTTAACCATTCCTGGGAGCGAGTAATGTCAGGGATGGAGGGGACCTGCAGTTTGTATGCCGAATCCGAAAAGCTTATTTAAGAAACCATTTTTCATGACAAGAATTTCTCTTAGTTAATTTGTCATTTCCTCGCAAGAGGCAGTACCAGTGAAATAACTTTAAGGTGGCACAGGTAGGGATCGAACCCATGACAGTCCTACACACTACAAATAAGATATTATATTAGTGCAATTAGTTTGATCAGGATAATGGCGCTGGAAGCTTTGGGCTGTTCAAATAGATAACGCGTAACCATTTTAAGGAGGACAGGACCAGAACTTGATGATAAAAATATGTAAAATTGAAATTGGTATAAAATAAATACGTATGCATGTATGTATGTATATATCTACACATTAATTTCCAGAGCAAAATATTTTAACAATTTGACAACCCAAAATTAAGTTCTTTATAAAACAAAATTATTTTGTGTCTTAAAAAAGCTATATGTATAGCACACCACGAAGCTCTATTTATTTTCATCGTGTGTTCGTTCACTCAAAATTATTATTATTATTCTTATTTTAGCTTTCACATGGATTCCGGCTCACGCTGATGATTCTGTTTCTGATTCCCTTCGAAGTGGAAAATAAATGTTTATTCTCAAAGGAACGGATAAGAAAGAAATTTTTCAAAACAACACACAACAACAAAGAACAAAAACGTCAAATTCCCAGAAATTTCTTAATTTTTTGTGACATCTTTAGAGACGTGCATTCAGCTTATAAAGGAAAAAGAACAACAATATATAAATGGGTATGAAGGAGTGCTCGTGCTGGAAAATTGTGCAAAATGTTGATTTCGCTGAAAATTATTTATTGCATTCGTATGTTAATGATGAGCGCATTTCCCAGCGGAAAACAACCTCCTAGAGAAAGACGCCGCCGCTGCCGCGCCGCGACGTTATAAATATTTTCCACACTTGGAACATACCGTGTAAAAATATAGGTATATGTAGGTAGGTAGGTACATTCACCTTCCTAATGTAAATAAGGATGCTTTCTATACTCGTATTATGATATATAGAATTGAATGAAGGACGAGTATGACAGGAGCGCCTTATGGGATGTACTTCGAAATGTTTTGAGAATGTCATCCAAGGTAAAATAGAATATGTGTTTTGTGCATGTGTTGAATCTTTTAAGTTAAACTTTAGAACTTCAATAGAAAATTAGAAAATAAAAAAACAAGCAGGTAGTCTATGCAAAATAATCTTATTAGACAGGCAGACAGAAGACAGTATTTGACTTAATTCAATCTGCTTGTGCATATTTGTAAATCTAGACAGTCATTCAGTTATATAAAGTCAGCGAACAGGACGGATTATTCTTAATTTGTCCTTTGTATAGTTTTTTGGCAGTGATTTGCATTTGAAAAGGTATAGGAAGTGCAGTAACTTTTCAATTTTGTTCCATGCAATATTTTCATATCAAATAAGATTATACATCTCCATACATATTATTAAATAATTTTATCTTTCTGTATGTGTAACATGAAGGTATTAAATCTTACTTTTGAACATTTGTTCATTGTTTTGTTTTTATTGAATTTAGTTTTTAAAATTTCATAAAAAATGATTTAGCTTTATTCTTTCTGTGGCATTTCAATTCTTTGCTTTTTTGGCTGGATATCTCCAGTTTTGCTTGCCATCATTTTCATAAACCGTAAGTTAAATCTGTAGCATTTTTGTATTGCGTCAAAATGCATAATATTAAATTTCCCATAGCAAGTTATTCTAATCGGTCCGATTTGTCGAATTGAAAATTCGATTCTAAATAAAAGATTTTTACCGTACGTTCTTTTCGTCATATACAATACATATCTCAAGAAACAGTAAGAATATTGACAGCAAATAAACGTTGTTTTACAGATAACTAGCGACCCGCCCCGGCTTCGCACGGGTGCAATGCTGATATACTAAATACGCTACAGAAAAACTGTGAACGTTGTTTATAAAAAAACATAGCGGCCCGCTCCGGCTTTGCACGGGTTTAAAATATGTAACTCACTGAAAAAATGATAAAATCAATCCAGTAGATTTGATTTATTCATTTACTGGCCGTAGCCCGCACGCGTTTTTGGAGTACTTAAAACAATTCCCCTTTCCTTATCTTTGGAATATCTTTTATACACAATATTTTCACTTTTTTTTACATTTTTACTTTTTTTTTACATTTTTACAATTTTTTAACATTTTTACTTTTTTTTACATTTTTACTTTTTTTTACATTTTTACCTATTTATTTTACAACAATAATTAATATATTACAGAATATCTTTATATACAACGTTCACAGCTTTCTTGTTGTGTACAATACTTAGTACATTATTATTTTGATAAATCTCGTAGGATTCAGCCTGCGTTTGCAATGTAAGCGGAAAAAATGTAATTATTTGCGACATCACATTAGAAACCTCAAAAATAACAGTATTTGTCCACTATTTAATGGATGATATTATACATAAAAACCTTCCTCATGAGTTACTCTATCTATTAAAAAAAACCGCATCAAAATCCGTTGCGTAGTTTTAAAGATTTAAGCGTTCATAGGGACATACAACATGACACATGACAGAAAAAGCGACTTTGTTTTATACTATGTAGTGATAATGCAGAAATATGCAGAAAGGACTTGCAAAAATGTTGATTAACCCAAATATCTCACGAACCAATAACGCTAGCGACTTGAATTAAATTTTATGTTATATATTGTGACGTGGTACCAAACTAATACAATTTTGAAAAAAAATCAATTAATTTGAACAAAAAGAGTCTGGGATGCGACCCACACTGATATCTTCCCATCCCGTCTGTCGATTTGTTTTGCTTAAAAGTTTGTAGGTTTTCGTGTTTTGTTAAAAAAGTTATCAGTTAAATTATTTAAAAAAAAATTAAAAATAACCAACAATATTTTCCATATAATGAAATAGTTTGATTTCAAAATCTATTTTTGTTAACGAGATTTTTAGTCGTTTACCAATTTTATTAGCATTTCTTAAAAGTTTTTATTTGTAATATAAACAATTACAAATTGGATGAATGAAATTAATTTGAAGTCAATTATTCACGAGATATCGAGAACCGAAAATCAATTTTTACCAATTTTGTGAACTATTTTTTGTAAATTTGAATTTTTTATGAAAAAACTGCCTGTTAGATTTTTATAAAAAAATTACTGAATGTTGAAAAAAAATATTTTTATTAAATAAAATTAATTTGAAGGCTATATCTTAAATTTTTGAAAAGATATTTGAGTCGAAAATTAATATTTACCAACTTTTATTATTTTTTTTAGGTTTTTATTTTTTGGAAAAAAAACTGTCAATTCGATTTTTCTCAAAATTTTACTGAATGTTAAAAACAATAGTACTCATAAGAAAAAATCACTTTAAAGCCAATATCTCAACGTTTTGAAACGATATTTAAGTCGAAAATCAATTTTTACCAACTTTTGTTAATTTTTTTTTAGGTTTTTATTTTTTATAAGAAAAACTGTCAATTCGATTTTTCTCAAAATTTTAGCAGATGTTAAAAACTTTATTAAAATCAATCTTTATTCGTAAAATTTTCGAGGTGACAAATATTTTTTTTTCAGTTTTTTGATTTATAAAAAAACCGTTAATTTGAAGTCGATATATCTCTACTGGTTCTTGAGCTATGGACGACGAAAAAAACGTCGCGAACGTACGGACGTACACGTACACACGCACGGACAGACATCTTTCTACAAATCTTTTATTTCAACTCTAGGGACCTCGAAACTCCGAGAAATGGCAAAATTTTCAATTCGACAAATCGGACCCATTACAATAACTTCATATGGGAAGTTAACGATTGTCACCTCGAATATTTTACGAACAAGAAATGATTTTTTCCCCAAAATAATTTTATTTGGCGAAAAAACGTTTTTGACATCTGGTAAAAATTTCAGAAAATTTGAATTGACAGTTTTTTAGAAAATATAAGAACCTAAGAAAAAACATTACTAAAACTAGGTAAAAATTGATTTTCGGCTCAAATATCTTTTTAAATATTTAAGGTATTGCCTTCAAACTAATATCAACTTATAAAAAATACTATTTTCAACATTTTGTAAAATTTTGACAAAAAACGAATTGACAGTTTTCTTACGAAAAATAAAAAAAATAAATTTACGATTTAAATATCTTTTCAAAAAATAAAAATATTGGCTTCAAGATTTTTCTATGTAAATATTGTTTTCAGCAATTTTTGCTTTTAAATTCAACAGTCAGTTTTTTCATAAAAATTAAAAATTGAAATTCGATTCTCGATATCCCGTGAATAAATTCAGGTATTGACTTAAAAATGATTACATTCTGTGCTAAATTTTATTATTAACGTAAGATATTGTTCTTAGATAATTACAATCAGCATTTGCTTGTATAATAACTAAAAACTATCAAGAAATGCTACTAAAATTGTTAAAAATTGGTTTTCGACTACAAATCTCGTTAACAAAAATAAATTTTGAAATCAAACTATTTTTTCGTATGCGAGATATTGTTGGTCATTTTTAATTAATATTTTAGAAAAATTCAACTGACGACTTTTTTCAATCAATGCCTGTGCCACCTGAAGTATTTTTTACGGGTACTGCTTCTTGTGAGGAATTGACAAATCTTCCAAGAATATTTTTTGTCATGAAAAGTGCTTTCTCAAATTAGCCTTTCGGAATCAACATCTTAATTGTAGGTCCCCTGCATCCCTGACATTTGTCGTACACAGGAATGATTGAGAGTTGTGAGTCACTATGCTCTGGTTCTCTACGAGCTGTTGCACTACCTAATTTTTTTTCTGCATCTCTGATATCATTATCTTTTAAACAAAATTTATTTTTAGTCGATGTCCCGCTGAAAAGTTCAAAAGTATAACCATCTAGGGATAAAATATAACTACAGTCAGGCCCGTCGAGAGGAATTCCGGGCCCGGGACGGAAAAATCTCGGGCCCCCCATATTTACCATTTTTTCAAAGTTCATGCCTACTAATATGGTACGTTCTAATTTTAATTACGAATAGCATGAAATTGGTTGAAATTAACGAAAATAATAATTTTTTGTTTGCAAAGTGAACCGAAAAAAAAGTGTTAATCATCAAATCAATCTCACGGGTATAGTCCAGTTTAGTTGAAATAGAAGATGGATAGAAAATAATTCTACATGCGAGTAGATCAGATTCCGAACAGAATCATACATTCAAATCGATATTGCCAACGACATGTTAGTAACTAATAATACAGTCGATTAACTATTAAAAAAAAATTAGCATGTAGAGCTATTACCTACTATGAAAATAAAATAGAGCGAAGTAAAAGTATTTGAAATTTGTCTTTTTGTATGTATTTAAAAGGTTTACATTAAAAACTCTTTATTGTTTTTCTTTATATTAAAATATTATCACAATGTTTTCATTAGAATTAGTTTGCATTCAATGAAATATTTCTTTTTGCAAACGAGCTTTCCTAGCTTTCTGAGCAGCAAACAACTTATAATTACATCGAAATTCAATTTCATTGCCAAAGGTGCTTCGATACTTAGTGTAACAAGTCCAGAAACACGATCTTGTGATGAGCCACGAACGATGAAAATTCTTTTTCTGGCAAGGATGCTAAATGAACGTTCGGTACTAGCTACGGTTACAGGTACGGAGAGCAACGCAAATGTTGGGGAAAATCGTCTCAAAGTTCTGGGAATAAAAAGTATTAAGCAAACACAATGGCGGAAGTTCTGCTTCAAAATTGTTTTTTCAGATGAATTATTTCTTCTTTCAACTCTTGAGACACATGCGAGTTATACTTTTGGATGAACCTTGTAGCGGAGTTTTTAATCTCAATTTCGTCCATTGTTGAAAACTGCAATAAAAGTGAAAATGTAACATTCAAATTCTTTTCTTCATCGTATCGAACCGACGAGAAATTCCAGATATAATTGAATCAACTATGACGTAAAAGATGTTTCTCTTGAAATTTATTTCTTCGTCTGTTTCAATTTGCATTCCGGCTCCTCGATGTTCTACAAAATGTCTCTTTAATTGCCTTTTTCAGTTCGATGGAAACGATTCTGGAACATCCCCCAATCCAGTAGCAACTGCTTTGCATTCAGATAAAATTTGATCTCATCCGTTTCGAATAATGTTCAAATCGGAGATCAAGTTGTCGAGATTTCGAATTTCATAGTCATAGTTCTGGCTTGAAGAATGATACTTCTTTCATTTATAGCGCTAGGAACCTTGTACCAAATCGAAGACATCAGGACGCATTCAAATTTGTGCATATTTAAAACGCCAGTTTCAGTTAAATTAATATCACTTAAGGCTTCTAATGATGTTCTAAGGTTTTTCAGATGGTTTCACTGCCTCAATTCTACTGACCATCTTGTATCGGAAAGTTTGCGAAGGGATCCGGGCACATTTTTCTTGAGAATTTCCTAACGTTGGGCACTGCTGCTAAACAATTTGAAACACTTTTGAACAACTCCAAAAAATGTTATTGCGGCAGTACAACATTTCGCTTAATCGATTCCACACAAGTTAAGGCTGTGAGCTGCACATGGTGAATACACGGCATTCGGATTTTTGTTTAATATATGCCTTTGTGCACCATTATACTGTTCTTTCATATTGCTTCCATTTTCATAGCCTTGTGCACAACAGTCTTCTAAAGGGATTTCGTTCTTTGCTAATGTTTCGCAGATCAAATCAGCTATTGCGGTGCCAGGTTTTTGTTGCAATCGACATATTCCAAAAACCGTTCTTAGATGGTGAACACATTTTTTTCCAATCGCAGATATCGCAAAATAAATGTGTTTTGTTCCACATGACTTGAATCGGCTGTTGCATCGACAATTAAAGCAAAGTATTTGGCGTTTTCAATCTCCTTCAAAATAGCTGAATTAACATGTTAGGCACAAATTTTGATGAACTCATTTTGAATCTCAACGGAAAGGTAGTGGACTTGCAAACGTTTGTTCTCTTGTTGTGAAATTCTTACCTTTTCCAAGTGCTCCTGAAGTAAGGGGTCATAATGACTAATTAATTCCAAAATGCCCAAAAAATTACCATTACCTATTTGGCTCTCCAATAAGATTGCCATCGCCTCGTATTCATAGTCCCCTGGTGGGATATTCCGGTCCCCCGAAACCGAATCAAAAAATTTGTTTGCAGCAGAAACAAAAATTGAAGAAAAGAAACTTTATAAAAACAGAAACCGAAATGAATATTTGTGTTTTGTTTTAATTTACCGGGCCCCTTATTTTGACTTTACAAATTTTCAAAATAAATCAAATTTGAAATTTACGTTAAATTAAATAAGAAAAGCGAAACAATTTATTATAACTTTCTTTCAATAGTTCAGAGTTGCCCAATTTTCCATTAAATATTAACAAAAATGTACGCCAATAATAATCAGGGGCCCAGATCGGCAAGCTTGTGACTGATAGATTGGCAGATAACATGCAAACAGGGGCCCGATTGCGAAAGCATGAATGATTTTAAATTTTCGGGCCTCTAAAAATAAGTGGAAATAGGTATGTTGATGATAAATATAGAGTATATTCTCATTGCTTTCAATTTTACGGGCCCCTAGAAAATCCCGGGCCCGGGGGGTTTACCCCCCTCCCCCCCCCCTCTCGACGGGGCTGACTACAGTTTTTGTAATTGTAAAAAAAAACAGATTATAAGATACGGGATCTAATAAAAATCAGGATTATAGGAAGTGAATTTCTTACAGCTGGATTTTAAGTGACGATATTATTTATTGAGGAAAAAGAACCCAACTGTCTTTTTTAATACTTAAGTTTTACTTTAAATTAAATTGCTTCAAAAAATGAATGTGGTCATACAACTACATATTTGGAATTTCAATAGAAATCCGAAATCGCATGAAATTTAATTCTGTTAGATTATAATCTTTTTAATAAAAAACTATTTGCAAAAATTTAAATATTGATAAGAAAAGAGATCAAGACAAAAATGTTCGCATGGAAAATCACTTTATTTACTTATATGTATGTACATTGATCAAATAAAAATAAGCAAAAACAAAAACCTCCATCAAGCCAAACTATAACCATATTTTCAATTTATATTTTCATATTCATCTATAAATAAAATACAAATTTCAAATAAACCATGAACTTCGATAAAAGTTAATATTGGAAAACTTGAACGACAAGGATATAGGAAGAGTTTTTGTAGTATACATATGTATAGGGAAGAGTGGAAACATGGAGATGGAGGAGGAGGACTTATTTCCAACTATGAAGACTAAAGTCAAGGATGAAAATGTACATTAAAGTGCACTACTCTACTCCAGTAAGACATTTTTTAAAGATTGAGTAGAAATGATATAAGCAACAGGATTGCAAGAACGAAGAATTATTCTTCCTCAGTTACTGGAATGCCCCAAGGGTTATGCGTTGAGAGTGTATTATGTAATGTAGCATTATTTTGAACTTTGACATTAAGGACTTTTAATGTGTAAATATATCTACAAACCGAATCTAAAGGATAATTTTCTAGGCTGGAGCGAAAAGTATCAAAATATGAGTTGGTAATGGATTTGATGCATTTACAAACGAATTCAAATACTATAGTTTGTACAAACCGTAAGTCAAATAATAGTAAATAATCAATATTCTTCTTTCACATATACTTACATAAGTATTGTGGAATTTTTTGGGGTGAAAGGGACACCCTTGTTGAACCAAGACAAAGTCAAAGTTAAACCATTTTAGTTGGAAAACAACTAATTCTAGCAGGAAAAATAATAGATAAAATCTATTGCGTTGATGTTGTTTAAAGTAAAAAAAATATGTTAACCCCCACCAAAAAAATATCATCAAAATCTTAGCAGTTTCTTGCGAGTTCACCTGGAAAAAATCTTTTACTTTTATTTAAAAAAAAAACACCTTCTTTTTAACTTCAACTATTAATCCTTGGAGGAACAAAAAACAAATGTGTCTTCATTTCCGTAGGAGTGCAACATTTTTTTCAACTCTTGAGAAATATACTGAGACAGGACAGCATCGTAAGAAAACCAAGCAAAAAAACATAACTAATGAGTGGATCTCCAAGGAAACCCAACTATATTTAACTTTGCCTCGGTGAACCGTGAGACAATTATAGCATACAACCTTACCATGGAAAAGAGCATACATGTGTCATGTTTGAAATTAAGACAAAATACGGAAGTGATATTTTTATTCACAAAAAATCTTGGTAATTTAATAATTTCAACTTCAAGATAAGTTATACCAAAAATAAACTTTCTTATGTTCTTTTTTTCCCACCTGTTATCACAACAGTTGGTGTAATGTTTACAACTTATGAATTATGAAATACTTTTCAAAAAGTTGAGTACACTACTCAAAACAAGAATGGTTTCACAAACTATGCTTGACGATAATTTTTAAAAGCAAAATGCATAATTCGGTTTCATTAAGGTGCCTGAGAGTTGCTTTAAAAAATACAGTTCTTATTATGAATAGTGATTTGAAAGTTTGGGAAATTAAAAAAACTTCTACCGTAAAATCAAGCAACATCTCATACCCAACAATAAGCATTTTAAATAAACAAACAAATGGATATTGCAATATTAGAAATTTAGAGTATAACCTCAATAGGAGAGTTTTCAATATCTTGGAAGTATTGGCGCAATATTTTAAACAACCTATTGTTAAGGGTATACCAATTTACTATTTATTTAGAAACTTATCAAGCGACTCCTTAATTTAAAACAGGGACTTCTACCACTTAAGTGGTATTTCTACCACTTTTTGGTGTTCATGAAAATCTACCACCTAAAAAGCAAATTCTACCACTTTTTGCAACTCACCGTTCACCTATCATTAAACTCTACCTTCTACCATACTGAGGTGAAAAAGTTCATGGGAGAAATCCATCATAGCGATTTTATATGCTGTTGTGTTTGTGGAGTGGACGCGTGTGTTGCTGTTGTGTGATCTTCCTTGGACAAATCTTACAAGTTGTCTAATCTCCGTATAAAATAGATTGTTTACTTTTGCCACAGATAGATGAATATTATCAACGAAGAAGTTTCATAAATTATAAAAATGCGTAAATTTTTGATTTCAAAACCAAAAACGTAAGTAAAGCTGATAACTATAAATAACTCAGAACTAGAGTTGATTAATAATGAGTGGATAAAATTAATTGGAGAAAATCAATTACTCCAAATTTTTAAAACTGATGACATTGTTTCACAATTGCTTTTGATAAAAAACTTAAAAGACGGAATGGACAATTTATTTTTTGAAAACATATCTTCTTATATGTTGGAGTTTTGTTGCTTACCGCATAGCAGCGCTGCTGCTGAACGCAAATTTTCAGATTTAAAAAATATAAAAAATGAAAAAAGAAATAAATTAAAAACTACAACCGTTCACAACATTTTGGCTGCAAGGGAAATATCAGTAAATTTTCAGAATTTTCATCCTCCGGAAGCATTACTGAAATATGCTTCAAAATTTAAATTTTCCGGCGGTCTTTATAACAAAAAATAATTTTAAGTTTTTCTAACTAATTTAATTATTGTGAATTGTGATATTTTAAACTGAAAGAACTGAATTATTGTTTATTTAATTTTTTGTATTTTTTAATAAGTTATTAAATATAAGATTTACTACATAAAAATGGGTTTTAATTTCTACCACTTTTCTACCACCTTTTTGACATTATTTCTACCACTCTTTTGCTTCTGCGAGGTCCCAACACTGATTTAAAACCTTTCTTTTCGTTTTGCTTAATAGTAAATTGCTTATTGCCTTTTATTATAAACCGACCGTCCAAAGTCCAAACATTTCTTAAGAGTGACAGTTCGTTAAAATAAATAAAGCAAATACGCGGACTTTATAATTGGAATTCATAACTGTTAATCGGACCATTCCATCCACTGCTCTTACATATAAGAATAATTGTACAAATGTCATGGATTTAGCAGATTGCTAAAAGTTAATGTAGCCATTCACTGATTACAATTTAGCAAATTGTTAAGAGTAAGATGTTAAAATCGTTTAAAATTATGTAAATCATATTTAAAGCTTAGTAAATTGCTAAAAAGAAATTTAAAATTTTATTAAATAGTTCAAAATTTTGTGCCATTGTCTCTAATGAAGGCGGAACTCAACAAGATATCACGGAGACGAGCTGGATGGATCTCAAACACATCACCGGTAGAATCAATCAATCACGATAGCGCATAGAAGTAGTTGAGGCCCTTTGTGCCGCTAGGGATCGCAATATTGCATGCATTTCAAAGAAAATGCATATATCTGCTGTTTTGAAAATGGTTAGGTTAGGTTAAAGTGGCTGACCATGATGGAGTAGGATACACTTAGGCCAGTTTAATGGCTCATTGTGATACCACATGAATCTTGAAGCTTTCTTGTAAGCTCAATGAAAACAGTTTAAGTACCTTACGAAACGTAAAAGACTGATTATGTTAATATTATTGAGATCGTTATAGAAGAATGCTCCAATGTAATTCTTGCGTTTTTGAGCTAGAGTAGGGCATGTAGGAGAGGTGAAGGACTGTTTCATTATCTTCCTCCTCTTCCTTATCCATACAGCTTCTGCAAAAGCCATTTGAGAATACGGCTAGCCGTGTGGTGTGTTTTCCTATTACATACTATTTTGTTACTATGGCGCCTTTTACAAACTATACAGTTTGCCATTTAAGAGGACATTTATGGTAGATCATGATTCTAGTACTTTTGCTAAATTCTCGGAAGTTTAATACACTGCGCATACATACTCTTACATATTTAATTCAATCTTTTTAGTATTAATGATATTTGTAAGCTCCAATTAGCGAAATCTGTGGTTCTAATACGATTAATGGGGTGTTACTTGGAATTATAAGGTGTATTGTATGTAAAAGAATATTTGATTGAAACATCATTTTGCTTGGAAGGATGTAAAGAACGGTGGCTGCATAATGTAAAATAATGGTCCCAAATTATAAGGTTGAAGTAATTGTTATAGCTTAAAGTTGGATGGTTAAATGATGTTATGTTTAGAAAATACGATGGCTTAAAATACTAATAGTTATCAACACTTTTATGAATACCATATAAATGTATGTATATGTAAATGCACCTAGTCACAAATTAAGGATAATTTTATATTATAATATAAAAGCTATAAAGCTTAGAGTGGGAAACTACTTATAAGAAAACAATGGGAAAAGTGAATGTGAAACATTAAACAACTATTTTTATTATTAAATCAAAAAACTTTCTGTTGTGATATAGTTATGGAATAATAAAGGATGGTTAAATTTAAGGGTCGATGTTGAATCTGATTCACACCTAAACGTCAAGTTTTTTCTTCATTTCATTTGACATTTCTTAATTTCATACTAACTCAATTTGTACCATGGAATGATACACAATCAAACAACGCGTTAAAGTTATTCAGGCTTATTATGCAAATTGGCGTTCAAATCAAAATGCATATTGTGCACTTCGCGATTTTTGTCGAATTTTCGTACTATCGGAAAAATCATGGACAATTTTGAGCAAATCGGGTCTGTAGGAGATGTGAAAACACCAGTACTGCAGAAAATATTGCTGCTGTTCGCGATATTGTTGCTGAAGAGCCCTCCACCTTAACTCGTAGTCGTGCCTAAAATTGCGCCTCTCACGCTCGTCGTTGATGAACATTATGCATTAAGACTTGCATTTAATCTTAACCATTTCAAGCGTTGCCAATGGTCAGAATGGTGGCAGGATATGGCAACACTGGATCATCAATTTTCGAAGAAATTCATCTTTAGTGATAGGGCACATTTTTACCTTAGTGGATTCGTCAACAAGCATAATTGCCGAATTTGAGAGAATGATAATCCCAGAGCGATTGTCGAAAAACCAATGCATGCACAAAAAGCGACTGTTTGATGCGGTATATGGGCTGACAACAGAACGATGCCACTTGCCACATATCTAACGAAACAATGACTCTTTTTGACACCGCTGGACTTCTTTATTTGGGGTTTTTTTTAAAGAAAAGGTGTACGTCGATAAGCTAGAAACAACTCAAGAGATAAAGGACCAGATAATTCAGTACATTAACGTCATAGAACCTCAATTACGCTTCAGCGTCATTGAAAATTAGGACCATCGGATGGAGGTGTGCCGCCGAGGTCGCGGTGGCCGTTTTGCCGATATTTTGTTTCATACATAATTGAATCATACCAATATTATCATAGTAAAAATAAATGACATTAACTTCCTAAATTATTTGTTTCTTATTCAAAATCAACATCGGCCCTTAAAATCTATCCACCCTTTGGATAAAATACAACCAGAAGGTCCTCATAGCTAATGCACGAAATAATAACGGTTTATCCATTTAGCGGATAAAAAAGTATAGGGCTATAATTCAACATCTGTCAAACTAAGTTGTTAAACAAATGTTTTTTTTTTCAGTTGAAAGTCTGCCATTTACGTTAAATTGTTATTAAATTCTTAAAACCTACTACAAAAATGGTGACTCTTCCACAGCCACATATCGTGCTTTAAGAGGAGGTTATGGTTTACATAATCGTGCAACTATGCAATCAATTGACAAAATCGTTAAGAAATTTGAAGAAACTGGATTGGTTACAGATATCGTTTCGCTCGTACCACTGAAAATATCGCTGTTGTAAGTGGAAGTGTTGCCTCGTCGTTCTCATTATTGCGTATTTTGAATTTAGATCTACACCTACGTACATATAAAGGCCAGCTCACACAACAACTGCAGCCAGCTGACCACTCACAACGTCGTAGATACGTCGAATGGGTGCTTAAACAACAGGCGAGGCGGTGGACGACGATTTTTTGAATAAAATTTTCTTCAGCGACGAAGCACATTTCTCACTGTGGGTGGGTATGTTAATAAACAAAATTGTCGTATTGTGGGTTCTGAGAATCCTTAAGTAATAGAAGAGAGGCCATTACACCCACAAAAAGTCATTATTTGGTGCGCTCTTTGGTCCGGAGGTGTGATTGGACCTTAAATAAATAAATACATTAGGTGGCGCAAAAGTCCGTAGAGAACCAGGGCCTAGTGACTTACAACTCTCAACCATTCCTGTGTGCGAGTAGTTGCAGGATTGGACCTTACTTCTTCGAAAACGACGATGGAACGACTGTTACCGTCAATTCGGAGCGTTATGGTCATTAACCGACTTGTTTTTGCCTGCTATTGAAGAATACGACTTGGAAAATATGTGGTTTCAACAAGACGGTGCCACAGGCCACACAACTCGAGCGCAGTGGCGTCTTTAGGCATGGGCCCGGTGGGCCAGGGCCCAGTGCCCCGCAATTATTTGGCCCCCAAATCCACCAACTCAAAATGAATGAATCTATACAAGAATTATATAGAAAACGAAATAAGGTTAGTAGACAGTAACAGAAAAACAAGTTTCATTTTACTCTCCGTTCAGTTAAAATTCGCCTCAACATCTTAAACTTCTGGCAACATGAATCTTTAATCATACACCTGCACACGCTGTCAACATTATTTTAACAACTCTGCTTTCGTTCTACTCTACAGTTCTGCACACATGTTGACTTTTCAACTCACTCCATAAACAAACACAGAATTATTGTCCCATGATGATTCATTCATCGCAGATCATTTAAAAAAATGTGGGAACTCCGGAAAGCGATACACTTTCTATTTATCAGCAAATATTTGCAACGAATTCATTGATATAATGGGAAAACAAGTTCTAATGAAAATTTTAGGTGAAATTAGATGGGCAAAATATTTTTCCCTAATTGTTGACAGTACACCCGACCTTTTGCATTTCGACCAGTTGACTTTTGTAATTCGGTATGTTAAAAATTGTGTTCCCATCGAAAGGTTCTTAAAATTTATACTTATTCAAGAGCATAAATCTGAATATTTGGCTGACACAATCTTGACATTTCTGGAAAATCATGATATTTTAATAGAGGATTGTAGAGGACAAAGCTATGATAATGCGCCTAATATGTCGGGAAAATATTCTGGTTTGCAAGCAAGGTTAAAGGAGAAGTGCGAATTTGCTACCTTTGTACCTTGTGCAGCACATTCTCTTAACTTAGTAGGCTTTCGTGCGGCTGGTTGTGTGCAGGAGGCAACAAGTTTCTTTCAAGTGGTTTAAAAAATATACAACTTTTTTTCTACTTCTACCCATCGCTGGAATAAATTGAATAAATGTTTAGGTTCATACACAGAGTTCTTAAAAGCCTTTTTGAAACAAGATGGTCTGCACGAGCTTATGCAGTTAACGCGCTCCATCATGGTTATAAGCAAATTAGTGAAGTCTCGACATCTATCTCTAGAGATCCAGAGCAAGTTCCAGACAAAAAAAGCGAAGCGCTAAGCCTTTCTAAGAAAATGTCAAAACTGGAGTTCCTCATTTTAACAGAAATTTGGAGCACAATATTAGAAAGAATTCATAAGACCAGCAAGAGCCTTCAAAAAGAAACAATAACAATTGACGTTGCTGCCAATTTGCTTTGTTCTTTCATAAATGATATAAGGGAGAATTTTGATAAATTTGAAGCGTGTGCCAAAATTTAGAATCCGGATGCTAATTACATATAAATACTTATTGCAACGAAAAATAGTACGAAGTTCGAGTGCCACATATTTTGATGGTCCTGCACCATCCGGCCAGCTAATTGGGAAAGAAAAGTCTAAAATATCAATTATTGACACTATTACTTTGCAATTAACGATCCAATTGCTATTAAGAAATTAATGCATTGTTTGGCTTTTTTTGTCGATTGCAATATTTAACTTAAGTGGAGTTGCAAAATTCTTGCGAACAGTTTTTAAAAAAACATAGAGATGTTAATGCAAAAGAACTTGGGGTAGAATGCTTGCACCTCGAACAGTATTTAAAAGAATTTAATAAAGATGTAAATGAAGATCTTATTTCAATATCAAAATTGTACAGTCTAATTACAGTGGATGAAATTGGGAACACATTTCAACTATTGAAGGTGAATTAAAAAAAAATATCTGTTTTATGTTTTTTTTTAGTTCTTTTTAAAAAGTAAAAATATGTAAAAAAAACACAAATTAATTTTAAAATGATTTTTTAACCTAAAGAATTAAAAAAAAATATATTATACCTACTTTTTTTGGCCCCCACATCCTATTGGGCTCAGGGCCCCCAAAAGTCTAAAGACGCCCCTGCTCGAGCGAATATGGTTTTGTTGCAAGAGACATTTCCTGGCCGCGTAATTTCTGTCGTGGCGATATCAACTGGCCACCAAGATCATGCGAAGATCATGACATTGCTGAACTTTTTTTTGTGGGGCTACGCGAAAGACCGTATTTATGCAGTTAAACCTTAAACTCTTGAGCACTTAAAACCCATCATTCGTCAAGTTATGGCTCAGATAACGCCCAATATATGTCAAAAATGATGGTGTGTTTCGCACATAATGTCAACGTTCAAAATTTATAATAAAAATGAAATATCATGAAAGAAAAAAATGTATATGTGTTTTATTTACGTTTACTTTTGAAACCGCAAAAGCGTTTATAAAAAAACTGATTGTTGTATTTTTATAAAAATTTTACTAAATATCGAAATCAATATTTTCTATAAGATGAAATTAGTTTGAAGCCCATATCACAGATAATAATTTTAAAAATTTTAAAATAAAATTATTATCTGTGCCCATATCTTAAATTTTTGGAAAATATTTAAGTCGATGTTCAATTACTACCAACTTTAAGTAATGTTTTTATTTTTTTTTTTTGAACTGTCCATTCAATTTTTCTCAAAATTTTACCAGATGTCAAAAACATTTTTCCTCGTTGCATAAAATTGTTTTGGAGATAAAATCATTTTTTGTTAGTAAAATATTCAAGGTAACAATAACTTTTTTTTCAGTTTTTTTGATTTATAAAAAAACCATTAGTTGATTTTTGTTTTCCAAAAATATACTATTTCGATACCACGTCACAATATATACATAATATTAATTTTAATTCAAGAAGCTTGTGTTACTGGTTTGTGAGATATTTTGGGTTAGTCAAAATGTTCACTTTTTTTAAATTGCTTTGGTCAAAAAACCATAGACTTAAGTTTTTTTGAGTCCTTTCTGCATCTTTCTGCATTATTATCTGTATAAAAAAAATTATTTGAAGTCGTGTCTCCACTGGTTCTTAAGATATGGACGACCAAAAAAGCTTCCCGAACGTACATACACGCACGCACAGACATCTCTCTAAAAATCTATTATTTAGATTCTAGGGGACCATAAGACATCGAAAAATGTCAAAATTTTTAATTCGACAAATCGGACCGATTACACTAACTTCCTATAGGTTAAAAATAAAAGAGTCTGTTGGAAGTTCTCACTTCACACTTTTCAGCGAGACTAATTTCTCAGTACAATGTATTAGCACCTTTCTTGAAAACGAATACCATCAATAAAGTGGACTTTTATACATGTTCCAACTTTTCTACGGACTTTTGACATTTTAAATTTGAATCATTTGTTTTCTAGAATATCCATTCAAGATGACGGAACAGAAATAAAGTTCATTCTCATATAATGAAACAAAAATATAAGCTTAAACTCATTAAAAAATCAAAGTGCTTAAGGATAACTAAAAGTTGCAAACCGAAAAAATAATCGCTGGCATAGTGCCAATATTCATAAATCTGCTATTTCAGACCATCCAAAGTCTGCATTAATCAAATGAATGATGCAAATAAAGTCTCAAGTTGTATAGACAGGGGAGCAAGTCCCATAATAATGCCATAATATTATTATTACGTTATATCCTACTAAACAAAAATTCTTTTTTGTTTTAACTTTTAACAGACGGTCAGGCGAATAGAAAAGTTGATGGCTCGCCTTTAGAAGAATAGGTAAATACAAAAGAAAGAATTGTATAATTAAGCAATTTTGTATACAATTCCTTCATGGTTTTGTAGAAGTTTAATATCCTCGCTCACAATACGAGTATCCCTTAAAATTCCATCTTCGGCTTTTGCTGTCTCTTTGGCTTGGGGGCTAATAGTAGATAAACAAAAAAAAAAAAAAACAAAACTTGTACAGTCAAATGATGAAATATTTTCAACTGTCCCCAAAATAAAGCCAATATAAAATCATAAGAAAAACAATTGCCTCTGACAACAAGGACGACTGAATGGACTCGACTGGAAAAGAAGACACAAAATGAAATAATCGTTAAACTAAAAGTCAACACAAATTTCCCAATAAAACCATTATAGAATTTAAAAAAATAAATGCGTTTTAGAAACCTCCCACGAAAAAAGGAGTTCTTATTAATTTCAGGACAATGATGTGTTTTACCATTGACCTGTTTTATCGCTCGCTATACCAGAATAGAAATAGGAGAATAAACATTCATGCATTCTTAGAAGCACGAGTATTACGGTTGAATTTTTTAAGGGTAGGAATGCAGATGGTCATTTTTTTGTAGGTGAGACAAGAAACTTTACGACAATGTTCAAGCGACGTAAACGAACCAATGATAATATTATCACGAATCAATTTAAATGCTGTATGTTCAATACTGTTCAGAGGTTCTAAGTAAGTTGCAGGAGCTTCAGCCCCGACATGGGAGTTATACCACTTTGGACGTTTATAAGTATTGTAGATAACAGTCAGATCAGAGAAGGAGAAAAATTTCTTACATATCGCTTTAGGAAAAACCTTAACATCTTGTCGCATTTTTGGGGCCATCGCGTATGTCCTTAAGATGATCAATGGATAATGGAATGGCAAGTACAAGTACAAATCCCGATAGTGATACTTAAAATTATCAAGGGTAAGGATAATTGATTTGTACTGGAACTTAAACATTGCCTACAAAAGAAAAATGAAAATTTCGGAAAAGTTTCCATTTGTGTATTAACATAGATGGTTTTTAACTCCACACGTTTGACCAAGCGATGCTCCAATTTCTTTAACCCATCTAAAAATTTATTTTCTCCACAAGTCCACAAAGTAGTCCTTCGTGGCGTCAATGACCTCCTCATTCGACGCAAATTTCTGACCGGCTAGTGACTTTTTCAAGTCTGGAAATAAGAAGTCGCAAGGGGCCAAATCTGGAGAATACAGTGGATGGGCAACAATTAGTAGCCCAATTCGACCTGAGATGTGAGCCGGTGCGTTGTCATGGTGGAAGAGCACTTTTTTCTCTTTACCAAATGCGGCCGTTTTTTCTGCAGTTGTAGTTCGAATCGGGCCATTAAGGCAAAGTAGTCGATATAGATCACACCTTGTGAATCCCAGAAAACAGTGGCCATTACCTTTCCGGCTAATATGGCAGTCTTCGCCTTTATAGGAGCACTTTCGCCGAGTTAAGCCCATTGTTTCGACAGTTCCTTGGTCTCCGACGTGTACCAGTGGGGCCGTCGACGGTCGCAAAATGATGTAGAAAATCATTCGGATTGCGATTAAACAGTGTCAAACACTGCTTTGAAGTGTTCTCACGGTTGTACTTGTTGTCCACAGTGAGCAAACGCGGCACTCATATTGCCGACAGCCTTCTCATACCCAAATTTTATGTAGGATATGACCCACGCGTTTTTTTGAGATGCCTATTGTTTCAGAACTTTCAATCGGCGCGGCGGACTGCCAATACTAGTTCGTTGATTTTTGTTACGTTATCCTCTGGGCCTATGCGCAACCAATGCGAAACTCGCTATTCTAATTTTTTGACGAAGAAGAGTCACTGCAGGCAGCGTCCAAGTGCTCTTTGATTTCGCTGCGCGATTTCCCTTCTAAAAACAAGAATCGAATTACCGAACGATATTGTTCTTTTTCCATTTTACTAAAATTCGTTGACTCGTTCGTTTCTACGATAGTAGCGCTCTCAAGCGGCGAGGCTAAGCAAATATTATTGGACCACTAGATGATATTCTTGATTGACTTGATATAAATTAGGTGAATGGTTTTCAATTAGTAGGGTGAATGGTTTTCAATTACAGAAACAGGGAAAGTAATATAAAACGTCTAAAGAAATGGAACTTTAAAAGATTCCTCATTTTTATTGTTGCTTATTTTCGCTCTTTAACAGTGTCCCGTTCAAATAAATATTAGTTTTACCAATGAACCGAAAAACATACTAAACAAATTAAGAAGCAAAATAGAGGAATAAAAATACGAACTATTTCAAAATATAAGCTATGCTATACCAGCTATATGCATTTATACACTTTCCAAACGATAACATCCCGATGAGATTTCATTAAAAACAAAAACGACAAACCATCCAATCCACGTGCACTGACCTACGGTTATACTTCGGCGATAAAAAGGTGATTGAAAGTTGAGAAAATAACTTCTAAAGCAAAAGAGTGACCTAACTTACAACAATTTTTTTACATAACATCAAGAAATACCCTTCGGGTTACTGATTTGAAAGTACCTGTGGTTACCTAACGAATATTATAGTTTGAATTGTAACGTTGCTAAGGATTTAAATATGGATGTTATTCCAAAAACATAAAATTTTAACGTGATACCAATGGTGGGTACGATGAATGTGCATCAATTTTAAGTACATTGTTGAAATATTTTAATTTAGTACCATTATTTTAAACAAATATTTTCTGTAAACAGATTTTAAGGATTTTCAAACGGTTTTGCCTTTTTCTGTTGGAAACCATTTAGCAGAAATGGTTTAGCGTTTCTTTTAGATTTTTGAATGTGAAATCTAACAACTTTTGAAGTTTTTTCTCGAATATTATATGAAATAATACAGGGTTATCCACTTAGCTGTTTCAAAAGTAAACGTAAATAAAACACATACAAAATATTTTTTTTCATGGTATTTCTTTTTTATTAATATTTTATTATTATTTTGAACGTTGGCATTATGTGTGAAACACTACATCATTGAAATGACCACCACGCGAATTGTTGCAATCATCGATTCTTTTGAGGTAATTTTCGACCACTTTTTGACACATATTGGGCGTTATCTCAGTCATAAATGGACGAATGGTGGTTTTAAGTGCTCAAGAGTTAAAGATTTATCTGCATAAACACGGCCCTTCTCGTAGCTCCACAAACAAACGTCCAGTGGTGTCAAGTCGCATGATCTTAGTGGCCAGTTGATATCGCCACTACGAGAAATTACGCGGATAGGTAATGTCTCTTGCAATAAAGCCATGCTCGAGTTGTGTGGCATGTGGCATGTGGTACCGTCTTGTTGAAACCACATATTTTCCAAGTCGCATTCTTCAATAGCAGGTACAAAAATATGACCCTAACGCTCCGAATTGACGGTGACATCGTCGTTTTCGAAGAAGTATGGTCCAATCACACCTCCAAACCAAATACGACAATTTTGTTTATTAACATACCCACCGAGTGAGAAATGTGGTTTGTCTCTGAAGAAAATTTTGTTCGAAAAATCGCTGTCCACCGCTGTTGTTCAAGCACCCATTCGACGTATATACGACGTTGCCAGCTGACCAGCTTCAGTTGTTGTGTGATCAGGACTTTATATGAATATAGGTGCAGGTGCAAATTCAAAATACGCGCCATAATGTGCCGTAAGACAGTCCTAATTCCTGAGAACGACGAGGAATTGACACATTCGGGTCTTCGACAACACTTTTACTTACAGCAGCGATATTTTCAATGGTACGAGTGAAACGATGATGCACAGGCCTTACAATATCTGTAAAAAATCCAGTCTCTTCAAATTTTTTCACAATTTTGCCATTTACTTGCGTAGTTGGACGATTATATAAACCATAACCTCCTCGTGGCTGTGGAAGAATCACCATTTTTGTAGTAGGTTTTAACAATTTGTATGCGTTATTTACAGTTAAGCTATTCGTTTTCGTAAATGTCAGACTTTCAACTGAAAAAGACAAATTGGTTTAACAGTTTAGTTTGACAGATGCGTAATTCCAGCCCTATACTTTTGAAACCGTTATGTACATTGTTGAAATGGTTTAATTTAGTGCCATTCTTTTGAAAAATGTTTTCTGTAAACAGATGTTAAGGATTTGCCAGGTTCTGTACTTCATTTATTGCTTTGGAATTCTGTCACTTTGTATAAACTAAAATTATTCATTTTAAAGTTTTGAGGAATAATGTAATTTAGAAGCATAGCACTGAATTTTTATTTTTTCAATACTTCTATGATATCCAGAAATATCTCAAATTAAATAAGAACACAAAATGGAACATAGTTTAAAATTAACATTTATTACTTCAGCTATTTTGGGAGCACTAATTTTGGTGTTTTCCTTAACTTTATGAATCCACCGCTTCAGTAAAAAATTTACTACCGCTACTTTTTCTTGTATTTTCAATAGTTCCTTCTTTTTACCGCTTAAGGATGTATTGGGGAGTTGAGGGTTTTCTGTTTAATAAGTTACCAATATCTCGCAGGTTTTTCCCGTTCTTATAATGCATTATTGCAAAATTTCGCACATCAACAGGTGTTTGGCCGTTTTGACTAGAAATTTGTTTCCGAATACTAACAGGTTAAATAATAAAACTTAATTTGCTTCTTTATCGTTATTAAATATGGCTCCTTACTTATGGTACTTTCAAGATAGATTTTCGAGAGTTTTTTAATTTATATCCATTCCATATTTCTTATTTCTTTGTTTTTCTACAAACGGATGTAACAAAATAGTCGACAAATTAACGATCGACCCGACAACAGAGAATAGATAAGTAAGAAAATATTGGGTTAGCTTGAGATTAGCTTTTGGCAAAAGACGGTTTGTGTATCAGCTTTTCAACAACTCCGGGTAGTTTTGGATTGATCCCCGAACGCGACCAATTTGAACAAAAAGTTTGAGGAAATTCAGTAGAGCAGTGACCAGTGGGTCTTGAAATTTAATAAAGAAATTCAATAATTGTGAAAGTTTATTTGTGTTACTACTTACGTATTACAGCAGCAATAGTTTTTGAGGCGTGTCTGTTGTGGCTATTTACAAAAATCAACTTTACCCACCTAACTATATTTATGAATGTGCCGTATAATTTGACTAGAAAACACCGGGTGGCACCAATATTCGACGACATGGTCTGAAACTTAATTAAAAACTTTGAAATTTTTGTTACACTACAGCTTCATAGGAGAAGTTTACTCATAAAGCCATGTTCTTGGCTAGGTATACATGCATGTTATTGTGAGTTTGTGCGTGGAGTTGGAGTAAGAGGATCCTATTCAGGAGCTTTAAACATTTTAGAAATCAAGGACACCGATTGTGGGATTCCGCAGAGTATCCACATCCTGTTAGTATTAAAGCAAAAATAAAAATTTACTCGAGTAGAACTTAATACACGAAAGAGTGGCACGGGTTTGGTTACTGAATACTGGGATTCTGGATCCTTAGCTTTCATCTATGTCAAAGTTGTTGGTTTTTATTTTCAAATCTTTTTTATAAGTGCATCGCACTGAAATAACCTTTTTGTCCGCAGACGATAAATATCAATCACATCGGACTCTAAGGGGTTATAGGATAGGTTGTTTTGGTATGATGACGATGTGATATCACATCCCTAAGTGCAGCGTCCTGTTGTGACATTCTACCTCTAGTGTGCACTTGTGTACGTAAGTATGTGAGCTTATGTAATGAGTTTGACTTTGCCTTCTACAAAGAAACTCTGGAGGTGATAATTGAATATTAATGTGTACACAAAGAGCAAATTGTCTTGTTAAACGCATTGAATTATATGACACTAGAACTGGTTAAAATGGACCTTGCAAGGAGATGGATGAGATAATTATAATTTGTCTATACTTGTTCGTGATAATTAGGATGTATGACGTATGGCTCATATGGAATACTTGAAAGGTGCGAAAAAAGATAAATAAAGTTTTTAATGGTTATGGAAGTACATGGTAGTAGCTTGATTGTGTTGAGCGAGCGTTAGGAAATTAGTGAAGGATTTAAACGGAGATACCGGTGCATATTGGTCTTAAAGCGAATATCGAAAATGAAGGGAAAAACACAGTTGGCCAAGGCATCCCACATTCTCGATGTGCGATTAAAACAACATTTCTATACTTGACAGTATGTCCGAAATGGAGCTCAAGGGGAAACTGATGTACATTCCTTCAAGGTCGCGCATTACGGCTGGATTGTTTTAGGAGTGGAATGCAACTGTCTATTTCCATAGAACGGGGTTTGAAAAATGATAGTAAAACAACGAAGAGCATGAAACATTGCGGCAGTGTTCTAGCGATGTAAATGTTTCGGTTAAAGTTCTATAGCCTATCATTTTCAGCGAAACAGTTTAATGGATTAGAAGTGGCAGAAAAAAGATAGTTTATGAATATCAGAAAGAGAGTCGGTGACAAAACGGAGCCCTGGGGAACACCAGCAACAAATTGCCGGTCATTAAAAAGCTTTTGTTCTTCGAGATATTTTTTAAGTTAATAAGTTGAAGAATACCTTTTGAGAACATATGGGGGGATACTATCCGGGTTTTTCTAGCTTAGTTTGTTTGAACTTATTCTGGTTTTCCTCTGCAGGGTTGGCTTTAAAAACCTCTTCACAGTTCGGATCGAACCATGCATATATTCTTTGGGTTTGATAGATTTTAAACTATTTAGGATAAAATGTCTCCTTCCACAAAGAATTAAATATGTAACCATATCTGCGCTGGAATCCACGTCACTATCGAGGAATTGATTCAACTTAGCAAAGACCTCAATATACCTCAATATTCCTTCTGGTGTTGTCTGGCCAGAAAAGCGAAGCCAAGAAGAATTGTGTACATTGATATCGCCCGCAATGTGAGGATAGTGAGCAACAATTCGTCAAATGGAGTCAGACAGAGCATCATAATGTGTTAAAAGTTGAATTTCTGTTTTGATTTGGAAATTAAAGTTTGTTTTAGAACACAAACTATATTCTGGCTGAAGTTGGTAGGCAACATCATTTTTATTTGAAGCTTAACTCTAACTTAAAATCAAAACAATTCTATCTGTAAAATAAAGTAAGTACTTCTAAATATAAGATAATTCATACATATCTTTATTATAGTTTGTAACAATTAACACTGAATAAGGCAGAAAATGAATTTTCTTTCAACTAAACAATTTGCAATGTTTTGTACCTACTTACCAACAAATATATATTGTTAATGAATCGATAACTGTTTTTAATCATTTGCTCTAATTGAAAAATTAGAATAAGAATTTTACTTTGAATACATATCTCTAGGAATTATTTAGTTTGAAAGTTTCTAGTCTTAACTTTACTTTACTTAATTATAGGCTTTCAGAAGCATACTTTACCTACATATATACGTTGTATACCTTTCTTACAGGACGGACCTTCATCGTTAATTATTCTTCCACTGTGTATAGAGTTGAAACTATGTTCAAAACTAAAACAATAAGCGATAATGTCTTTCTGCGTCTGGTATTTTTATTTTGTTTGGTTTAAACCTCTTAGTATAGTGAAAAAAGTAATATTAATCGGCTTAGAGTTGAAAAAGGGAAGCATGAGTTGAAAGATATTTTATATTATTTAACTAAAAGGTCCTGGTGGAATGCGAAAGGCGAGAATTTCATATAAAGTCATTGTAATGTCTGAACGGAGAAAATCTAAAGTATTCTTTAAGTAAACACTGCTGTGTTTTTTCTTTTGTGCTATTTCTATGGCCAACTAAATGACTTTATATTTATACTCGCTATCGCTTACGCCCACCATAGTCCATTCGTATCAGGGCATGCATTTGAACACCCATAGCGAAACGGTCCGGAACTTTTCACGTACCCATTCGAAATATCGCCATGCAAATTAAATGCATTTCTGCTGTTCTCATTTGCATTTTAAACCGAAACAACGAACCGAAAATGGTGTAATTAAAAATGCATAGCGTCGACGATGCACTTGAAGGAGCGACAACGACCGACTACTATGACGACGTAGTCATCGTCATCTCTATGAAAGACCGCAAACGGGCATAAACAAAAGGAAGAACAAACGACTTCGATAAAGATGTTTGGATGAGATAGTACGACGACCGCTAGACTATAAGAAGGACAGTAGCCGTAAGTCCACGACGCGACGCGCGCCGCGGCCGTCCGGTCGTCGTTCTCGCTCTCCAACTGAAATGAAACCCAAAAAGGCGAAGAAAATCTTATTTGGATAAAGTGTACGGAGGTTTAAGTCCTTAAAAATCTCTTTATCTTCAGATGCTTGTTCCAGTCGTTCTTTAGAACGAACAGAGAATTGCCAGCTATGCAAAATACAAAAATCCTCTCAAATGCAAAACGAGAAAGAACATTTTATTCTAGATGAAATCACACTGGATTGGATCAAAACAGTAGTTAAAAAAATATGTACTATGTTGTAGGGTGTAGGTACATAGGTTAATGTGTACCAAACCAACCAAAGAAAATGTCAATTAAAATATTTGATTAGAATTGAGGTTTCTGTTTCCGACAAAGTTAATTTAGAGTTCTTTATTGTATTTTATGTTTAGTGTGAAAGCTTGCCTCCCCTGATTTTTTTCTTGAAAACAAATTAACTTGCAAATGAACTTCATCAACAAATAAAATACTGAGTTCTAACTTACAACTTCAAAAAAGTTTAGAGCTTGAGTTAGTTAACATCGCAAATCATACAATAATATTTTTTAAACCAAAGAATTGTTCTTTATTAAAATTTGTATCATTTCTTTTGCAGGAGCTATTTTGTAAATTAATTACCGACACACGGTTTGTAAAAATATTCTATCAACAACCTAACACAGACATCAACTTAATGTATATCTAAAATAAATTGAATGTAATGTTTATAACTACCTAATAAGCTTAGAGTCCTTATCTAAAAGGAAGAGTTTGCTTGCTTGTTTGTTTGTTTGTTTTCTTGTTTGAACACGCTAATCTCAAGAATTACTGGTCCGATTTAAATTCTTTCATTGTTAGATGGCTTATTTATTGAGATGTAGCATCACGATAAGATTAATACGACCGGAACACCAATTGAGAATTTTCAAAAATGGGGAATTTTTTCCCGTTTGAGAGCTTCCACTGCGTGCGCTGTTGAAACGGCTAAAATTTTGCTAAGATTATCTCAAGAGCGGATACAGGCTTTTAATCAGAGAAGGGTCACACTTAACATAAAGAAGAGTTTTTGACCACCGCATAAAAATGTTTTTTAATTTTCTTTAAAGGAGGCTGACAAAATTTTGGTAACATGTGTATTTTAACCTTACACATTTACATATTTCAAAAATGAAAACATTCTAAGATTCCAACAGTTTTCTAAATATGACATAATTAAGAGCTAAAATGCAATAGTTTAGAGGTTGTTTGGTGCATTTTACCCAGAAATGTGGGAAATTGTGCAGAAACGTAGCTTTTTCAATAATAATATATTCTGTTCTTGTTGGCATTTTTATAAATGCGAAGAACGCTTAAAAAATATAGATGCAGAAACCCAGAAAATGAAAAAGTTGCAATTCGTGTTTAAATCTCAGTTCTAGAGAATCCAAAGGAAATTCAATTCAAAAAGTATATTTCTTTAATTTTTTAAGATTTTTGTATTCAATAGAAAATTAATTTGGAAAGAAAAAAAACACTTTAAAAAATCCCTACACTATTTATGTGCGTCAACAAAAAATAAGATGGAATTGAAGACGAGCTTCAGGAATACAAAGGTAACTAAATATCAAATTGGTGATCTCGTACTTAAGTTATGAAATATAAATAAATAACAAGTTATTTTGTTTTTTATTTTAATTTTTAATATTACAACTTATTTTTAAAATTATATTTTTATATATTTTTATACATGCTACGCGTTTTGGAGATGTTTCTCCATCATCGGGCGGAATACTTTTTCGTACTTAAGGTTACTTTTTAAGAACTTGATTATTTGCTCTTAGTCTCAAAAAAGATCTTATGAAAATAATTTAAATCATAACTTTAGTTTTTCCAAATTCTAAATTGTATGAAAACAGAGATTTAACTTGTTTTTTAACAGCAGACCGCTTTTTGCTGAATTTTGTTAAATTACTAACAAATCTTTAACTATATTAGCTTTATGACTGATATGACCCCCCTCGTTAATTGGTACAAAGCTGATGAATTTGTGCTGAGTGATTGCAATAGGTCTGTATTTCCGATTTATATTATGTTTTTGGTCCATTGCTCAGTTAAAATTAGTATTTTTAGCAACAAATCTTAAAGCAGTAAAATACAAATTTTATTTTTATACATACAAAATAAATAATTACAAATATAAAGAGGGCATATCCATTAACTTAATATGAATGATATATAAGTTTTATTTTCTTTAATTTGTCTATATTTTTTAGAGAATTAAATGATTATTATTCAAGTACTTTTTCTAAAGACTAAGTAATCCTTAGAATAAGTTCAAAAAATCATTCTCAAATCACACACAACTTCTTTTATTGGAATAAGTTTTAAGTTCTTCTCTATGAATAGGTACGAGTATCTACTTAAATATATTTTTGAATGTACATAACTAACATTAAAGTAGGCATTTGTTCGGCATATACTTGCTAATAATTGTAGAAAAACCAATTGAAAGCCTTTTCAAATTTCCCCTCGAAGATTAGGCACGATTGTCTGATTGTCTCTTGCTCTTCACCCTTTAGCTCATATTGCCCACAACTTTCAGCCTGTCATCTTGATGTTCGTTTATGTTCTTGATAATGATCCGTAACAGGATTTCCCACAATAATATCAAAACCAATGAAGTAGAAAAGCAGGAAATATAAACGCAAGAACTTCCTGATATGGCAGAAAATTTAAGTCATCTCTTTTATTTCGCGCTCCTTAATAATGTCCTTGCTTTTTCTTATTCTGCCGGTCGGTGGGTCGGTCGGTTGGTTGCTTCAGTTCAGTCACGTTGTCAACTTTCCAACGGGAGATCCAACGTCTAAGTTTCAATCGATGCTATGGTATGGATGGTATGTACCTACAAATATATAAACGTGTACCTAGGTATTCCTGTTTATATATCTGTGCTGAGTTCACGTTCGGTTAGGTCGTTGTTTGTGCTCCTGGCAGTCTCGTTAATCGGCATAAAGACAAAGAAGGAGTACATAACAATGCAATAGGATTTCAAATAGTGAATGCCATTTCATTCGCCATCATCTTGAAACCACAAAAATCCTTTTCTTCGTCCTATCTTCTGATCCACCACCCCCATAGGCTCCAACCTAAGGAGTATGGGGCAGGACCATAAAAAGTCCTGATTTTATAGAAAGATACGTTCATATATACATATGTATATGTAGGTACATTATACATAGATATATATGAATAGAGAAGCAAAAACAGGGAAGGGTGGAAATTGTGGTATGAGAAACCCAAAGCCAACAATGACGTGATCTACGAATGGAAATGAATTCGTTAAAGCAATTTAATAAGAAATTTGAAATTGGAGATGTCGGGTCCGGTGCCGTCGAACGATATATAATATTAATGAGTATCGTAGAAGGTGCAAGAATTTCTTTGTTTTTATTTTTTTATTTAATTGAAGAAACGTAATAAGTATACAAAAAACGTTGACATTTCTCAATGTTTCAAGGTCCCTAGGTCTCAAGAACCATTAGAGACATCGACTTCAAATATATTTTGTTATACAGATAATAACATAGAAAGATGCACAAAGGACTTTCGAAAAAAATAATTGGGTGTTTTTTTTAAATATCAATAAAAATAGTTAAAATCTTGGTTAACCCAAAAATCTAACGAACCAATAACGCTAGCCAATTGAATTAAATTGTATACATATTCTATAATGTGACGTGATACAAAACTTGTAAAATTTTGTATAAATCAAAAAAAAAAAACTGAAAAAAAAAAATTATCACCTCGAATATTTTACGAAAAAAGTTGATGTTATCTATAAAATAATTGTATGCAACGAAGAATAACGTTTTTGACATCTGGTAACATTTTGATAAATTGAATTGAGTTTTCTTACAAAAAATAAAAACCTAAAAAAAATATTTCTAAAAGTTGGTAAGAATTGATTTTCGACTTAAATATCTTTTGAAAAAATAAAAACATTTTCTCTAAACTAATTTTATCTTATAGAAAATATAGTTTTCGACATTCCGTTAAAGTTTTATCTTTGGGATCTTATTTATCTTTTAATTTTTTTCTAGCATATCGTTTTAACGTTCAATTTAACTGCCAAAAGATACCAAAGCTCAGCTATACAGATCGAGATATACAGTTTTTAAATCACCCTTAGGTGTACTAAGCCCAACCCTGATTTAATTTGATATATTTTTATATGAACATGATTATTAAAAATTATTTTCGACGTTCGTTTGCAATTAACTGTTATTTCACTTTTTCTAAAAAAAATTTACTACTGTAGAAACCTAATAATTCGTAAATTGTTGTTTTCCAACTGGTCAAGATATTCGAGTCGAAAAGCAATTAATGCCAGTTGTCGTTGGTACTATGTTCAGAAGTATTACATTTTTTTCAAAAAATTAATATTTCATATCCTGTACCTGCAATTATTTTGGTATTTCATAATTCTTTTTTAAAGCATTTAATGTGAAGAGTTTTTTTTTGCAGTTACATACATATTTTTGATTTACAAAAAAGTTTCAGTTTATCTTTTTTTCAAACCTAATTTTGTTTAGATAAATATAATAAATTATAAACTAAGTACAAAGCATTAGCCGTGTTTTTATAGTGAGAAATTGAAAAAAAAAAAACGATCCGCAATAGCCCTGTTTTGATATTTGAAAGTTGATACAATTGAACATTTGTCAGAAAAATTAATAAGAACTTATTAAATATACGAAGATACCATAAATAATTTATATTTAATTTATCTTCATGTTTTTCATTTTGTAATTTAATGAAATAAAAACTGAAGGAAAGGGGTTCGTTAGTTGATTATGGTCTAACTATCTGTAGTTCCTTGCGTGCAACAGATGGCGCTATTTTTTCTGAATTTCGTATGTTGGACACTACACTACTCTACGAACGCATCCTTCGAGCCTTAAGGAGGTTCCAAACGTACCATGGAGGGGTATTTGCTTCGAAAAACAGCTCAAAAATATTTGTTTGTCTTATTGAAATGATACCTGGCTGAAACAACTATAAAAGGGTTTTAAGGTATATTAAGGTATAAATCGAATTAAGGAATAAATATAGCATTTTGGATAGAATTGGTTCATATTTTATTAATTTGTTCTATTCGGGGGAAATTTCAAATTCACTAGAAAGAATTTCCAATATGATTTTTAATCTAAATATAAGTTGCAAATCAACACCAGTTATTTCTGCAACTAGTTCTGGATTGCTGAAAAACCTTCGGCTTGTGTTGCCATCATTAGTATTCCCAAAACCAGGTTTGAGTACATCAACGATGAGTCCGAGTTTTGATTTAAACTTTTCTCTTGTATATCGTTTTTTCTTTTTTAAGAATAATTTTTTCTGAAAGAGTTCCTAGCTGCAATTTCTTCAACGGAATCTTGTACGCAAGATAAAGAATGCTTTCAAAAAACCGTATCCTTGCATACAAAATTGACAATCCAAATTTTATCGCATATTTATCAATTTCCTTTTTTCTAGAGAGATCATTAAAATCTTTTGAAGTAAGTCCACAAATACGAGTATAGCACTTCATTGTAGATTTTGTGTTGGTTGACGCGTTGCACACTTTTCTATTTACCATTGTAAAAGCTAACGTGTGTTTTACTTCCAATGTTCTATCGCTTTCTATCACTGTTTTGTTCAATGTTCTTATCTTGGATTCAATATCAGCTATTTCGCTGAGCGTTACATCAAGAGTAATTTGTATGGGACAGCAATATCGTGGTGAGGATAGCGTTCGATTTTGGCAAATGATTTTGTTAGTTGAACTACAAAACTAATTCAGGGGCACAAATGAACTTTTACTTTTCATTTAATGTTTTTAGTACCTCCTCCAAATACAAAAATAAGCGTTCAGCTGTATGGTTTAATAGATTCTGCAAGTTAACTTCACCTAAAGTTTCTGTGTATGAATCGTAGATTGGATAGTATTGTTTTTTTTTTGCTTTTTGGAGTTTTTTCACAAGTTCTCAATATTTCATACTGTTTAGGTGAATGATTTGCTTCAACAAAAATAGAAAAGGGCTTAGGAGTGGATAATTTTGTACATTGCCGTTATAAACTATCAGCCAAAGCTTTTTTATATCTGTTTGCCCTCCCAGAAGGGTCGATGATTTCTTTAAGTATTTTCGAAGCTTGCGATTTTCCAGTAACTTCATTTCGGTAGCAAACGCAAGTTTCTCCGTTTCATTATCGCCACGTAAATAAGCGCGTTACGCTAAGCTCTGTAAAACGTTTCAATGGCTGACCACGTCCACACGAAGTTGGTGGGTACTTTAAAAACTCTCTGAAGCCTAACTTAATTTTATTTAAATCTATTGACTTAAATTTCATACCTTAATTCAATTTAAAAGATTTAAAGTTGAGTTTGCATCTTAATATATATAAATTACGTGTCACGATGTTTGTCCGTGATAGACTCCTTAACTACTTAATCGATTTTAATCAAATTTGTACATTGTGTGCAGTTTGATCTAATTTGAAAGAAAGGATAGCTTACATCTCAATTTATGATCACAATATTATTTTATTGCAAATGTATTCGTCTATTATTTGAAAGTCATAATTATCTGTTAGTTCCAAACGATTCTAACAGATGGCACCATCAGTTGACTCTATTGGGTAAGTATTAAATAGATGGAGCTATGCCAAGCTTCTAAATGTTTCATATAAGTTACAATTTAATAGCATAACTTCCGAATGTTGCTGAGGCTAAAGTATGTATAGGTTAAATTTATTTTGAAGTAAACGAAACACAGTGAATTTTACTTTTTCAATTTTTAGTGTTAGCCACGTGTTACTTAGACTTAAGTATAAATTAGATTTATATTGTAGTGATGAATATAATACAACCAAATACGCAATGCATTAAACTGTCAGGCAATTTGCGCACTGTTCTTCAAAAAAAAAAAATTAATTCAGATTATTTTTCCGGATATACAGAGTAATTACTTGAATCATAACTCGCTAGTCGCTCGGCAATCGGGCTATTTTGGCAGACAAAAATGTTGATGTTGACGAAATTAATTTCCAGATACAACAGTTGTTACCAGACGATTTGATGTCTTTTGAATCAATAGATATTGTTGTTAGTGAAAATGATAGCATTCATTTTCCAATTGAATTTTCAAATTCTTTAGATATATGTACCTGGAATGCCACAACATAATCTTCGATTAAAGATTGATTTACCTTTTTTTCACCTGCTTAATTTGAATCCACTGTTTTTCTCATGGGCAGCTATATGTTGCATGTTTACGTGTAGGAAAATATTGTGCAGCAGTTTTAGTGTTTCCGCCTTCGTTCTTAAATAATAATTTCGTTGTAATAAGGGGTGGTTTACAACAATGTAATGTGACAAAAAACGTTAGCCACAGCAACGCGTGGCCGGGTCAGCTAGTATAAATATAAATTAAATACCGTATACGTCAAATTTTGATATTAAAAACTTTAAGTTTTTCCTTCGTGCAAGACACTTTATTGAGTAAATAGTTCGAAGATGATTCTAAATCATTCTCAGTACACTCAATAATAATTAATACACTAGCTCAAGCAAAAGAACTAATTTTGTAATAAATAGCTTTTTTACTTTCAGGGACGGTAAAATCTCGAGGGGCAGATGCAGGCAGCATTTTGTTTTAAATTCTATTCTTGAAACCTTTCTCTAAGAGCTGATACCAAAAACGATATCGAACAACACAGAATAATATAACAATAGGTCCACAATAAAAAATAAGAACTGCCCTTTTGCATAGGCTTAAAATAAATTCATTTTCTTTTAAATAAAAGCTTAAATAACCCTCAAAACAGCTTTATAATGAAGAATATACATGCAGATGCTCCATAACAAAAAATATTTGTAATAAACGTCAACAAAAATATAAACTTAATTAAATAGCAGTGGTATTGTGCATAAAATTAAAACAAAAATGCAGTGCACTATTCCATTGGTATTTAACTACGCCTAGGACAAAAATTACTTCTCAACTCTACATTTCGAAAGATTGATTTTGAGGGGTTTTTCGATTCAAATACTCCTATGTGCAGGCCCAGATTAAAGAAAATGGGGGCCCAGGGCTATTTCAAATTTGAGGCCCCCTAAAAAGATATAAAACCCAAGCAAGCCAACCCCTCATAACCCAGAGCGTCCTAAACCCCAAGCGAGCCAACCGAATAACCCAAAGCGTCCTAAACCCCAAGCGAGCCAACCCAATAAACCGGGGGCGTTAGGAGTCCACGCTCTCAGAGACGATGCGCCGAGGAGTTGACGCATCGAAAATCCAAGAAGCTATTCCTCAAGTGCTCCAACCCCCTATAAGATTAAGAATTTTTGATACCCGGGGCTAATTATTCATCAGGGGCTCTTTTTAACGTTTTTGAAAAATTAAATGTTTTCATTTTGTAATCGCAAATAAAAAATCGTAAACCCAAAAGCGTTAAACCCACATAACCCAATTTGTAATTAATCCAAAAACCATGAACTCAAAACCGTCAGACCATTTCTTTTTGATTATTCAAAACTCTAAAAATTAAAAGTAACAAATTATGTAGTAATTAAGATATATTAGATTGAATGAGTAAGTATACATTATAAATAATAATAATTATTAAACAAATTTTTTTTTCTCAATTTCATTTTTACAAAATCTTGAATCAAATCATTAAACTCAATCGATCTTAATAATTCGGATTCGATTGCTAAACGAGTTAAAGATGATAATCTTTCACCCAACATCGAAGATCGGTACATATTTTTTATTCTTTTAAGGACTGAGAAAGATCTTTCTGCTTCACAATTAGCTATAGGTATTGTTACGAATATTCTAAGAGCTATATAAACATTTGGAAAAACGTCAATCATTTGTTTTTCAACGATCCAGTTAAGTATTTTAAATGGTGAAATAAGTTCACTTTTTTCTTTTTCAACTTGAAAAGAAAACACTTGTGGCTGCAATTTCATCATTTGAATAAGCTGCTCTATTTCGTAAGTTAATTCAGTTTCTAAATCTTTATGATAAATTTCGACTTAATTGTTTGCTTTTATTTTTACTTCATTTTCACTCATACTTAAAATATTGCAAAAAAATCCGAAGATATCAGTGATGTAAGTGTAAGCTTCAATCCTCTTGTGCATTTCAGTGAGCAATTTATCTATTATTACATAAAAAGCTATGTGTGTTTAAAGTATATGGGATTAATTGTGAGTTGGGCTATATGGGTTTAACGTTTTTGGGGTATATAGCTTTCGAGTTTGGATTTTGTGGGGCCAACTAATTTTGGTTTTTATTTTTGGGGTTTATTAGATTGTACAGTTTGAATATCGCGGTATTACGGTTTAAATTTCTTAATGGGATGGGGACCTCGTTTCCGCGGAGCCCGGGGCTGCAGTCCCCCTAGCTCCCCTATTAATCCGGGCCTGCCTATGTGACGTTTTAATATGAAAAACTAGAAATGATTTCGATTCTCGAATAAAAGTCATTACTTACTTTACCTTTTATTTGCAGTGATTCTACTGCGGATGTACTATTAATTCGTTATTCACTTATACACTTCTATTATTTGCAAGTGAGATACTAGAGAAAAACCAAAATTGTCTATTATATTTTAAATTGCTATTAAAAAAAAAAAATTTAATATTTTTATCTATAAAATGAATTTATAACGGTGGATATCTCCGCTCGTTCTTGAGATATAGAGTCCAAAAGACTTAAAACCAAAATTGGAGTTTCGAGAAAATTTTCAATAGTTCGAAACGATTAAAGTAACTTCGAAATGGAATTTGGAAAACAAACTAAAATAAAGATAGTATATTTTTTTTTAAAAAATACCAAAAGTATGATAGCTTAAGCATCTCCATAGTATCCTAGGTCAACGTTTTAAAAGTATTTTTTTCTAAAGTCATTTATAATAAAAAAAAAAACGAAAAGACACCTAATAGCAAATAAATAAATATGTAGGTAGTTAGTTTTTGTTCAACGAAATTGTTTTTTCCCGCGTTTATCAGCGAATCAATTTCCACCCACTTTTATTCCGTTTTATTGTCGTCTCGGCTTTCTTGAAGGTACACAAAACATTCATAAAAAAGAAACTTCCGTCATTCCTTTCTTATAAATAATAAAATAACAATGAAAAGTGCCATAATTTTTCAATCTCGTCGGCAAGGACCTTTTCACACATATTTTATTGTTCTTCTTCGTCGACATACATAGGTTGTAGGTAACGAAACAAGCGCCAGCGTTCTTAAAATTTAATTAACTTTTCTCAAAGTTGATAAGTTGTAATAATAATATAATCCGCATACTTTTAGTCCTCTCCTTGTGATGTATGCACGATGCAAAGGATAGGATACCACACCAACTCTATACTTGTGGGCGTGCGTCTGTCATGTGGGTATAGGTTCTTCGCATGTCCATATATATTCCTAACAACAATGAACAAAGTATGGCTGCTGTCGAAATAATCCTTGAAAAGGTATCCCTTTGTTGGCAATATTGCTGACATAGTCGCTTTGACAACACAACAAATTCATACAAAATTTAAATTGAAACAGAAACAGTATAGCAATAATCGTCGGAGCAAGAGTTATCGTTGTACATTAAAGAGCTCATGACCTTAGTCCTGCGTTGTGGTTTCCTTGGGATCAATGGGGTAGAACTTCGCCCAACCTCCTTCCCAAATATTTGTGCTGGCACAACCTGTAGAATGTTAATGTCCTACTGCTACACTGACTGCAGTGGAATAACTCATTTTCTGCGTTTGTGGAAACTAAATACACAGCCTCTCCTATTAATTCTCTTTGGGGAAACTGGACGAAAAGATATTATGGAATCAGTATATTTGCGGGAGAAATATGCTTTGTAATGCGCAAGTTCTTGTTTTTAAAATATTACTGTAAATATAGAACTGTATTAAGGATTCAATGTTCATAGTTCTATAGGAGAATTTAACCTTAAGCAGATGTTTATATAATAAGTTTTCAGTATGAAGAGCTAATAAGAGAGAGAATGTTTATAAAGAAACTCAGAGCAACAAGTCAAAAAGACAACTAACTGCAACGCCACTTTGTTAAGGTGGTGGGAAAAAAGAGTAATCTTTTTTCACTGAATCCTAATGTTTTCTTTGCCAGTTTGAAAACCGATTACTGAACTTATGAGGTGCCCTTGTGAAAAATAATTGAGTGCCGAAATTTTAATTTATTCGCTGGTACTTGTTAAAAAACAGCGTCTTATAAGCTTTCAACTCTATGTTCGAGTTATAAGTTGAAATTAATCTTATTGTATATTTTGTTCAATACTTCGAAATGTGACATAGGAAATAAAAATAAGCTTTTCCTGTAGGAAAATATTTTTACAAAAAGTAAAAAAAGTTTGGAAGTTTATTTAAAAGCTAAGTTTTGCACCTTTATTGGTTAAATAAAATATTTACCTTAAGCTTTGAATCTCTATGGTAAAGCTTAACGCTTAAATTTAAATAAAGTTTTGGTAGTATAAAAGCTCAGAAATAGTTTCTAAAATAAAGTGTTGTTTTTGGTATTGGTAAATTAGGCGTATTTAATTTCTTTTGAAATCTTTTGAAAATTTATATCATTTGCAAAATTGAATTTTTTGATAAAAAACCTTACCATTTAACCCCCCTTTACGTCATGAGCCTCCCTTTACACCAGAGTATGTTTGAACACTTATAACTTTTTTGTTTATAATTTTATTTCTTTGGGATTAATAATAAAATAATCAATGAACGAAATTCAATTTTCTATTAATTTTGTGTGTTTTTTTCATGACTGACTTCTAACAGAATTTTGGTATGGGGTCCATTTGTATCTTAAGTTTAGTTAAAGTTAGTGTAATTTTAATGACTTCTTTATTTCTCAGTATAATAACATTTTGTAATATTAATTTCTTGAGCCTGATTTGTATGGCAAATATGGCTGTTTATTTAAATAACTAAAAATCTTCTTCAAGAACAGCTTTTCTATAACGTAGTGATGTGCCAATATAAAGTTGTAAATTACATCCCATCCCTGGTCGCCGTTGAGAATGCTGTGTATTCTTCTTTCTTACATGCTGCGTTGGCTGAAGTATCTCAACCGAAATTCGATCAGAACTGGGAATATCGCTATAAAATTAAATTTATCTTCAAGCGCTTTAAAGTTACATAGACTACAAAGCAAAAGAACATCTTATCGGTGTGGTACAAAGTTAACATTTAGCAATTCTCCTCTCGCTTTAAAAATAATGTTTATTTTATTTAATGAATTCCTATGTAGATGGTACGAGTTCTGTTGCAGGTTTTAGCTCAGACGACTATAGTGGCATCTAAACACAGAGAAGAGCTGGCTTCCGATGCATATCTCTCAAACATGATGTTTCCAAACTTCTCCAGGATCTCATTAAACTTTCTTCTTAGCATTGACGGTAGCTCTCTTGAAGTTATGTTTATCTTCCATTTTAATTGCCTTTACAATACAGTTAAAGTGTATGGCAACGGCAAGGGTAATGGACACACCCTACATCAAAGGTGGTTTATCTTTTTCTAGGTAAATCATATAATATCTTATGTCTTAGGAATTTTTCCACAGATTCAAAGGAGGAACGTCTCCAAACTTGCGCCCCGTAAAGCAGGATTGACTGTAGAGCGGAACAACTTTTGTTTAGCACTGTGCTCAACGACCTCTTCCTGATTCACTTTTCTCATAACGAGGATATTGCTGGCTTGGCCCCCGCCAATTTTTCCTTCAGATGTTTCTTCATATTCAGGTTTGAGGTTATCAAAACTCCTAGGTTTTTGTACTCGCGTACAATATCAACTATCTGGCCATAATACTTCCATTTTTCATTTCTTGGATATATGCCACCTCCACCTCTGAAAATCATCATCGATTACATCGATTTTAATATAACCCAAGCCTATTTTCATGAGCTGCATGCCATCTATTGTTTCGAAGAACAGAACAGCACGATGGCTTCTGCATACATAAGGGTTGGAACAATCAATCCTTCCACAACGATTCCACCTCTCACTTCATCAGTAATATCATTTATGACAATTATAAATAGCAGGGCACTAAGAACAAAGCCTTGCTTAAGACCAGTTACTGTTGCAAACTCCTCGGATATAGACTTGCCATCCCAAACGTAGGCTAAATAGTTGCCGTACTTTGCTTTTAGCACGCTAATAACTTTACTTGACACCCCTGTCACACAGAGCTTGTAAAAAGAGCTTCACGGTCACAGAGTCAAAAGCTTCACGAAAGTCTATAAAGGAAGCGTATAATTTCTTCTGCCTCCTTTTATAAAAATCTAAATCAGTAATTTTCAACAGTGAAAAAATATGGTCTATCGTCGAATAACTTTTCCTGAAACTTTTCATGTATCATCTATTTCTTTTGCGAGGAAGCCTCTCAGACTTCTTCACATAAAACGAAGGATACCCAAAGCTGTTTTCCCTATTTAGTTTTGCGTTAAAGGGCTGTGAACAGTCATTCATTTTCATTTCATCATTTTCACTCGATCAGCTCCTCCGCCAGTTCGATAAGTTTATTGCTTTTAAATAAATTTTAGTTTTTCCTTGTTGGTTTAAAATTTCGGAAAATTATGGTAATCGCCGCTGCTACGTTAAGTAAGTTGTAAAATGCAACCATCGGCCAACGTTGTGCTTGACGTGTGCAGGAATAAATAAAAACCGAAAACTTCGACTCCACCTTTGGTTTTATCCATTATCATCAGATGCTTATTCTCAAAACCAGAAGTGGTTTCTCACATTTATGTTGCGTCGATAGCAAATTTTCCTGTTTGTTTGGCTTTGAAACATAAGTCACCAACGATATTCTTTCAGAAAATCCAAGGATAGGTGAATGGACTAGCCGATACTGTTTCCTGTTATCAATACATTACTTTACTACAGAGGGGCTTGGCGCGTATGTTTCATTTTTTGTGGATTTTTCCCAACATGGGGCGATTTTGTATCGAGTAACTTCAAAGCCAAGTCTGCGGGTGTGAAGAGGTTATGGCATCAATGACATCACCACATCATATCCACATCAATATCTTTGATGAGGGCTTAACTATTACTAACCACTAGTCTTACCAAATATAAAAAAGTTATAAGATCTTAGCTCACTTTTTGTTATAACTCACTTTTTGCGCTTTTTATTTTATTTAGTATTTCTAATAAAATGTTATTCAAAAAACGATTTTACATTTACAGCCAAAGCTGTCATTTGTAATTGAGTAACAAATTAGAAATAATGGACCATTGTGTACTCATAAATGCACCTATTCAAGATCTTGAGAACCTAGTGGAAGGGTCGAACTTTGTTTACGGGTTAAATCCCCATCAAAGGTAGATCTGCGAGAAAATTTAAATTATGGCATTTCCTGTCAGTTTTCAAGTCAAACAAATTTAAGAATATATTTTCGAATGACCTTAAAGATTAATTTTCTATTGAAATTTCAACTTTACTTATTTGATAAATGTTTGAAAATCATTCATAAATAAGTTAGAAAAATTTAAATGGTATTATATGTAGGTATAGCATATAAACATAGATATTAAACAAAATTATCGAAAACATGCTGGGGTACAAATGGACCTCATGGAACGATTGCACCGATTTTTGCAGTGATTAAGTGGAGTATTAATTTAAAGTAAATCAATCTTAGTAACAATCTTATAACAGGTGGATAGATTTATTGTTATAATTTAAAATACAAAATTAAGTATTTAGTACTTCTAATTGAGTACAATCAACTCATAAACCATAGTCGGCACTCCACACGGTTTTTTCTATCCAATCAACATATGAGGAAACCCTAGTGTAGACTCCTGGCAATCGAGTAGTGCCCGAAACACCAAAAGATGTCATTCCAATCAAATATTGTCGAAGTCGTCCTCCTTCCGATGCATAAAAACTTATTTCTAAAGGTCCTCCAGAGTCGCCCTGAAAAATTTAATTTTAAAGAGTATGTATAATGAGAAGAAGAAGAGTAGTCATTTAGTTATGATTACTTGAAATGTGTCACTTTGTGTTTTCTTATTGTCAATTGCACATATTTGACTATTAATAATTCCTTGATTGGCGTTCGATTGATGTGGCATTTGCCTAGCGCAAATATCGTTCGGTATTATTGTCAAATCAAGTTGGGTCAATCGGTTCGTTGGTTTTCCTGCAAATTGAACAGCCCCAAATCCCATGGCGTATGCCATTGAAAAGGGAATTTCTTCCTCATACCATAGTCGAATTGGTTGGACAAATTCTGTAAATCTGCAAAGAAATATTTTCAAACGAAAAGAGTTGTTTTGGAATGCTAAGTATTGTGTTGTTAATTTATTAGGTGACTTACATTACAACCTTATTCAGCTGTAACAATGCAATATCATTGTATAGTGATTGATCGTTGTACGAAGGATGGTTTACGACCAAAGATATTCTTCTCGTTTGTGGGTCAACATCTTCTTCAGCTGCTTTAAGATTAAGATCCCCAAATCGAATGAAATCCGGTGTTAAGCTTAAAAAAAATATTTCAAGTTAGAACTAAAATGAAATGTTGCAATATTCATACAAAACTTACTCATTGTATCTAGTGCAATGCGCTGCCGTTATTGCCCAAATATCACTAATGAGACTAGCTCCACATTTGTATTCTGTCTTATTGAATATATTGTTCTTAAACCCAATTGCACCCTATAAGGAACAATAAATTGATTGAGAGGTTAGTTTTTGTAAGAAGGCAGTATATGGTTACTCATTTATTTATTCAGCTTAATACAAGCTATAACTTAACATAACTTAACTTAACTTAACACTAACTTAACAATTTTTTTTTTTGGTTCTTGTTCTTGTTATCAGTTTTTAACATTAATTCATGTGGCCCACATAAAAGCTCTTTAATGTACAAGAACTAACAATTTTGATTTTATTAGACTTAAAATTAAAAGGGACGAGGAATTGGGACTCAAAATGGGAAAAAGTAAAGGGTATCTTTCAGATGGGATTTGGAAATGTTAAAGTCGAAGACTAGCATAGCAGCGTTGCAGTGACGAAGAATTCTGGACATTGGTTCAATGTGCCCGTAATTAGTGCGGTGATGAGGGATATAGAAAAGGGAGACAGATTGCTCAACAGAAATATTACTCAAGTCTTCATAATAAAAATGATTCAATGCACAGAAAAGTTCCAAACTTTAAATTTTCTTAAAAACTAGAATGTTCTATGGAGAATTTTGTGATGTATGTGTAGATATTGTAATGCACCAAGGACACCATTCGGATGTTTGACCTTAATATTAACAATGTGTAACATAAATCTTTGTACAATCACTAAATGTAATTTACCGGTGCCTTGAATGAAATAAAGCCAAGTGAAATAGACCAAATTTTAAGAATTTGCCTTATTTTACTTTTGTGAAGTTTAACACTTAAACAAAGTAAAATAAAGCCAAATTGGTTTTAATCAATTTTGTAAAGTGCAATAAGGGCAATTTTTTAAATTTGGTCTTATTTCACTTGGCCTTATTTCACGGAACCGTAACTTACCACCATCTCAAATTTCCTTTTTTTTTACAACTAAAGATATTACATTTGAAAATACCCAACATGTAAAAAACAACGCATGAAAATTCATCCAGCAAGTAAATTATTTTACACAATAAGCGAAGTTTAAAAGAAAACTATGAAAAACATTGAATAAAATGGAAACAAAAATTGCTTTGCACAGTTTGTGCAGGAGGCTTCAAATGCAAGCAATGCAAAACGTTTTTGGAAAGCTATAAGAGGGATAACTGGCAGACCTTTCACTATTTGCATTAGTTTACATCCTTATATCCTTAAAGTCCACTTTTACAAAATTCTTAACCCTATATATAACGGTTCAATAATCTAATATACTAGACCGTCACATATGTGTGGAGGAAGTCAAAGAGTCTTTTGCTAGAACTAAATATAACAATCACCAGGAAAAAACAGAATACCTTTTGAGTTCTACAAAAATTTAACAGAAGAAACTTTAATTGTGATGGTGGATTCGTTCAATCAAGTATTTAGTGAAGAAATTTTACGACAAGGTTTCCGAAAGGCCATTTTATTTCTACTACATAAAAAAGACAACTTGGATTCAGTAGAGAATTATAGACGTATTTCCTTCCTGCTTTGTTAAATGGAGATTTTCGCACTAGTACTCTTACTCTACGCATGGCCAACAGCATTGGTTGATTATGAAAACCAGGCTGGTTTTACACAAAATCATTCAACAATTGACCAAATTTTCACCCTTATGAATATTCCGCAGTCGTTTCAGGATCAACATAAGGAAACTTTATACTTTTTATGTATGTATGTATATAGTTTCAAAGCCGCTTCTGATGATTCTATCGATAGAAGGTCACTATTCTACCAACTTCCATTGATGGGAATGTCAACGAAAATGCTTAATGTTCTTAAGCCAGGGACAAAAAGTGTAAAATCGCTGGAAAATATATTGAAATCGTTAAGGAGTATGATTATCTAGCAATAAAAATAACCTCAAACTTAAATATGAATAGTCATCTTTCCAATAAGCTTCAATTAGCAAAAACAACACTTAATAACACATGGAAGACCTGTATTAGTATCTACAAATGAACTCAGTTTTAGTGCGAAGTATAAACTGTTTTAGGCAGCTTCTTAATCATTTTGTTTTATGCCGCTCAAGTTTGGGGTTATTAGCTAAATGAAGAAGTTGAAAAACAACACTGAAAAGAGTGTTTAAACACACTACTTATAGTTTCTTAAACTACATATATGCTTTTATTGGAGACTGGACTGTCTCCACTATTTATTTCAACTTTGAAGCTTCACTTAGATTATTTTATGAAGGCTGCATCTCATCCAGAAAACCGATTAACAAAACTTATTGTAACACAGGCAATCTCTTCAAAATCTTTTTTATATAAAAAATGGGACTTTATAGCAAGGAGATACAATCTACAAATTAATGTTTCGGTCAACAATATGGAAGATTGGAAAGATAATTTGTACATCTTCATAAATAATGTGAACAAAAAACTGAGAGAGGAGTTATCTTCGACATATCAACAATATTTAAAGCTAAAGGAGAGTAGCTTGTTTGAATTTTAAACCGCACAGGGATAATTTTCCTTTATTTCGCACTTTATGCAATCTTAAAGCTCGGGTGGACGTATTCTATTTCGAAGCAGTCCTTATGAAGATCAGAAAGGTGTTCTTTGACTGCACGGAAATGACCTTGGAAAGAACAATAAGTGTTTGAAACGGAAAGGAAGGATGGAAGATTCTGACTGCTTTTTGCAAGGAAAAGAGCCAAAATGAAAGCTGAAGAATTTTAGTTTCTGTTTTTTTTTTTTTCACAATTAAAATAGCCCATGATCTTTACTATTATTTTCATCATTACTATTTTTTGATAAATATTTTTATAAGTTAAATTATTATTTAGGTACTTGCCATCTGAGGTGATGGCCTAGGCAATGCCTTAATAAGGTTGAGTTGAGCAATATTGTAAAATTTGTAGTTATTATTACTATAAAATTGAATAAAGCAGTCTATCCAATCTAAAAAGTAATCTAAAAATCTTGAATAAACAATTTTACAATGTGTTGTACAATACAATTGAAATTAATTAACAGCAAACTATTAACGTTTACGTTTCAAAATATAAATATTTGTAACCCATTCTTATACGTACCATGTGTGGAAATTGTCCTGGCCGAGCTAATTTCCTTCCTTGAAAATCGGTGACTTCCTCTACGTCTTCATTGTCCAAATCAGGAAATATGCTTGTAAGGTATTGTTCGTATTCTAAAAAAAAATAATATTGTTATTATATTAGTATCTTGAAAACGTTTCTTTTCTTAAAACTTACTTATTTGACTGACCCTTTTTTTCTTATTTTGTCCATTTCCATTTCCGTTCCCATTTCCTTTCCCATTCCCGTTCCCTTTCCCGTTTCCGTTCCCATTACCATTTCCGTTCCCATTTCCGTTCCCATTTCCGTTCCCATTTCCGTTCCCATTTTCTTTCCCATTCCCATTCCCATTTCCATTCCCGTTTCCGTTCCCATTTCCGTTCCCATTTCCATTCCCGTTTCCGTTCCCATTTCCGTTCCTATTCCCATTTCCATTCGAAAATGCAGCATTATTTTTTTTCATTTGTTTATTTCCTTGATGACCAGCTGAGGCTTGTGAACCTTTGTTTTTATTATTCCCATTATTCCCATGTGAATTATTATTTCTGTTTCCATTCCCATTATTACCATTATTTGTTTTTTTCTTATTTGAGTTACTAAAATTATTGTCACTTTCATTATTTTCTTGAGGTACAGGATTTGACTCGTGATAATCCTCATAGTTTTCAGAATTAAAAAATTGGTTTCCATTTTTCTGTCGGCTACTGTTAATATTTTCTCCCTCCTAAACATTGTCATATATGTAAGTTAATTTAAACTAATACAAATTATCTGAAAACAAAATAGTTTGTATTACCTGAATAGTTGGCCTTGCTGATAAACCTGATTGAAAACTACTTTGGTAATTATTTCTATTACCAGTTAGATCATTCTTATTATAGTTGGAGGAAAATTGATCTGTTGATTGTTTTGGTCGGGAAGTTGTTACCCTGTTAAACGAATTGCTTAACTGAACCTATAAGTTAAAAAATTTTAAAATGGAAACAAAATAAATAAGGAGAATTACATTTGAATCTGCATTCTGATTATAAGATTGGCTATTTGTTCCGTAATCATGATTTTTTAAGCTAGTATGCTGATCAAGATCTGGTGGTGGGCGAGCCTGAACGAAACCATCGTTGGAAGCTATTATTCCTAGTGTAGAGCCACGTACCTTACCATTCTAAAAAAAAGGAAAGATAAACATTGTTAAAATTTTTGTTGAAGGAATTCCTACACCTTTTGTTGGATTAAGTTATATTGGCCATTGTTTTCGTTATAATTATAATCATTAATATTGGCAGTTTCACGTTCTATGAATTGTGGACACTTTCTCTCAGTAGACGAGTAAAAATTATTTGGTTTAAAAAGGTAAAAAAGTAATATATCTGTTGAAAGGATTATTGTTATTATTAATACATATCAATACTTACAATAATATGGAATATTTTAAGACTCATTATGGTTTAATACGCTTTTTTTTGGCGAATATGTAACTTCATTTGTATGTTTTATTACACACCTTAAAAAGTTCTCTTATTTGGACCGGAGGGAGCGAAAAGACTCGATTAATAGGTTCAAATTCAATAGTTTGGTCAAATAATAAGTAAACAGTTATCCTTGAGAAAGAGATCATATTACAATTTTTAATATTAAGTTTAAGACCATTGACATGACACCAACAGAATAAACTTGAGGTCAGATTGAACTTTCTGATAATCGTCTAAACTTTTTACTTTTTAAAACAGTTTCAGATCATCTGCATACAACAGACAATCGCAGTAATTAATCACTGAAATATAATATAATGAATTAAAATAATGAAAAGGAATGGACCAAGATGGCTTTCTTGAAGAACACCTGACGTGCATAAAATTTCCTTAGAGTATACTTTATTTATCTAAACTTCATTACTTAATTGGATTGAACCAAGATCAATCTTATTCACTAAGTTATACAATGAACTACTGTTGTAAAAGAAGAGTAAACTGATAGAAAGAAGTCAGCAAACAATTCGACGAAGGCAATTTTGTATGGGGACTCAATCCCTCTTAAGAACATAAAATTAGGGGTTCCAAGAGACTTTCTTTTCAAGTTAATAAACTAAAAAACGATTTGCAATTGGTTTTGATATTGCTCTCGATATTTAAGTTGTAAGCTCTGCATAGAAATTTACTGAGAATAACAAAATCCTTACGAAGTTTATTAAAATTTAAGTAATCAGCTAGATTTTTTGATTTCTTCTATATAAATATTATAGGTATGGCGTTTTAATTTGTTTAGATAACGGAGCTGTATTATTACCCCACGGAGTTCAAACGACTTTTTTCTATGCATAATCGGAACGAACTTATCAAAACACAATTATTAAATTTCAATGAAGCGATTATATTTACATATTTTGGAAATCTAAAAACATTAATTCATTAGACTACAAATAAGTCAATGTAATTCTGCTCTTAAAAGATTATGACACATTTTGTGTACAGTTAATATATTTCAAGAACCGCGGTGGAAAAATATTTTGTTTTATTAAATTATGTATTTATCTATTACTATAATTTTCAAGAACTTGTAAACAAATGTACTTAATTCTACTTCTAAAGCAACCCCCCCCCTCTCCCCAAAAAAAAATGATTGATCTGGTCGAAAATAAGAGAAATTTAAATATAGAATTAATGACGTAGAAATGAAGCATTCCTACAAAATTTTGTCTTGGCGGAATTTTTTGAAGTGATTTGGAATAAAGCCTTATCGTCTTAAAATAAAATACCTACCTGATTTGTTTGCGTCCCCTGATAAGTTTGTCCATTAGTTTGAAAATTACCATTATCACTGTAATTGTTGTTGTAGTCTTGGGTTTGTTGATTTTGATATTGATTTGGACTTGATGAATAGAAATCTTCACCGGAATCCTGCAATATTTTCCAAATGTACATCGTTGTTTTTTCGTTCGAATCGGGTACGTAATTGGTCGCTTACCTGTCGAATTGGTCGCCTTTTGTTAACTAATGACGTGCTTTGGAAACCATTAATTCCATTGTTATTATTATTAACGGAAGGCCGATTTAAAGTACTTTTTTCAAGATTAAAGTTTTCGTTTTTGCGATAGTTATTGTTATCAACTGAGCTTGGGTGCTGAATTTCTCCATTTGTTTGGCCGCTACTAGGATAACTTGGCTTTTGAATGCCATTGTTTGTGTTTGGATAAGTATTTCGCTCAGCAGATAAGTCATTAACTTGAACCTGTAAGCAAATTGAAATTTGGATAAAAAATAAAAGGTGATCAAAGTAAAAATACCTGTTGGGTTACTCTTGCCTCATTCAAATGCGAAAATTTGTTGCTACTATAATCTCCAACTGCAACGAATGGCTTAGAAGCCTGGAAATTTCCTTGATTGTTTGGTTGAGTTCCTTCTAAGCCTGCACTAAAGCTTGTTAACTGCATATAAAAGATTTTTAATTATAAAATTTATACGCTATAACAAAAAACACAATCATTAAACCTGGTTTGTTGGTATTCCTCGATTCGATTGATCACTATTTTGTATATAATTATTTCTGTTAACTGATGACGAACGAAATGGAGACGGTGACGATGGGACGGAAACTATCCGACGTACACGAACACTTTTTGCTTCAAATCCACCACTATCATAACTGATTTCTTGGCCATTTGTATCTAAAAACATGAAAATGACGACAACAAAAAGTGCAACTTGAACCGCTTTCATATTTTGTATACTAAAATTTAAATCGATGTTTTATAAACAATGTCTTAATGAACACTAACCGCACAGCACACATCAGATAGAAGATTGGTGAAATTATGATTTGGCCTCCGAATCCGAATCTCAATACATGATACCTACCACAACAATTGTTGTCAGACTTCTTATCTTTGACCCGAAACGTAAGCAAAACCGATGATTGTTGGTACTTTGTGATTCCCAAAAATGATTCGCAGACCTTAAGCAGATAAGAAAATAAATAAAAACAAAATCTCAAAATTGGAATTTAATTTAAATTACTCGTTATACTTTTTCTGTTTTTAAAAATGAAGGTATTGTTGGATTGCTACAGAGCTGGACTAAGTTGATCATTTTTAAAAAGGCGTAAAATATTGTCACCCAAAACTAAAACGCACTTTTAATGCCAGATAAGTAATTATAGTGGGTTTGAAAGTTATTAAGGATATTTTGTCGACTTGTGTATTTAATTTTATACATAATTATAATTATTTTAGTTAAAAAAATTTTACTAGGTTCTATAAAATATTTACTGAACTAAGCTAATTTTTGCAGCAAACAAAATGTGCCTCATCAGTCTCGAAGAGAGAATTTTATAATCAGTTTCCAAAAAGAAATATCTACAGATAATCCGGTACTGGATTACTTAGAAGTCGAATAACACAAATTTGGCCGCACTTCTTTGAAGTACATTTAAGCAGAATTCCGGTTTATTCGTGCCTGTTGTTAAAAATGTATATTTAATATTTGAGAAAAAGAAAAATGAGTACTAAAAATATATTCACTTAAAATAATACTTAAACATTTTTGAATTTTTCTTTTTATTATTTCGATAAATACAGCTATCTGTTCTGTATAGATAAAACAATACATTTGTAGGTTTAAGAAGATCTCAGGTCGTTCTCTTTATAGTTTTTCTTAGACATTAAGTTATTTAACAGGTTTTTAAATCTTTTGAATACAAAAAATGTTAATTTATTTAATTGAATTGTACAAAAATATCAGAGCCAACATTTTTTTCTTTTAAGTTTGTAGTTGAATTCATTGAAAGTCAACTCATTGAATTCATTGCATTTGTAGTAGCTTTTAAGTGAAAAATTAACTCTTGGAATTAAAAAATTTAACCGGTTTTTGCTTATTTTCCAAAAATTTATTGATTACATTCGATAGACAAATTCATAGCCAATTCCTCGGAAAAGTTATAAATTCAGTTTAGAATTCGATGTAATAAATAAATATTTTTGAGTTTTGGTTTTTAAAAAATATTTGGAATTCGAGTATTTCTTCAATTCCTATAATTTATCAGAACCTGGTGTAAATTTAGAATTAAGGGGGTATTCTAGTGTAGAATTTTGAAAAAATCAAAAATTTTTTTTTTCATATTTCCAAAGTTTAGACATTCAAGAATATGCGTTTAAAAGGATTTTTTAATATTCCTATTATTTCACAAGTTAATTGAAGGTCATAGAAACTGGTTTTGAAGGTCATAGAAACTGTTTTGTCCTTTTAGTTTCATTTTAAGTTACTTTTGTGGCAACCTTTATACTGAGTTGAAGTGCTAGCTCTGACAACGTGTCAGCAGGAATCGCTGATTAAAAATATGCACATACGTATTCTGTATCATTCTATAAGTAAAATTGTCGAAAACTTGTCTCAAAACTCTGAACGCGTTTTTCTCGAAACTACTTTTTTCGAGCTGGCGGTAAGGATATATCGAGTTCTAATAGACCGATTTACTTCAAATTTGGAGAGGATGTTCTTTATACATCTCTTTATCGTGTGGTCCTTGCCCAAATATATAACTTCTCATTTAGTATTTTTTTTAAATTCGGAATTGTTGAAAAATATGCAACAAGAACATTTTTTTTTCAAACTCCTGCCATTTTGTTAAAAAGTTTTTTTTTAACTTATCCAAGGGTGAAACAATAGCGTAATCTATAATAATTAAGAATCCGTCTGGTTTTTGTTTTTCAGATCACCAGGAGGGTTGGTAGGATGCACGCCAGGACACCCTCTTTTATTTAGACCCCCCACTTTGACTGCTTGTAACTTTGTTAATTTTAATTTTTTTTTATTAATTTTTGTATGTATGAACAACAAATCAATAAACAAATGATACAAAAATGTATGATAAAAATATTTGTTGTTTCCTTCAAAAACCGGGCGAAATTCATGTCTCTACACTAGAATACCCCCTTAAGTTTTAAGGTTTCTGTTCTAGGATTAATAAAACAAAGTTTTAATGAATAATTTACTACTTTCATATCACTCGGTAAGATTTTTTGACATAATGTATGTACATTTCTGACATTCTATCAATTAATAATATAAAATGTTTAACAGTTTAGAATCACTCTTAAAATCTTTTTTAGATTCTAGGAACCTTGAAACGTGGAGAAACATCAAAACTTTCAATTCGACAAACCGGACCCACACGCAATAACATCATATGGGAAGTTTAAAATGAGTTTGAACTCAACCGAGTTCTAATTTTTCACCGCCTATGTTCTCGAGGGTGTAGTATTCGTATTGCTTTGATATCACAAGGTATGGGCCATCATCGGGTGTTTGGCATGGCTTCTTAGTCCATCGTTGTGAAGGAAAACATGGGCCAATTTTTGGAGTTTTTATTGTTCTACAGGAAATTACCCAAAAAACTTCTGCATCTAGCTCGGTCCTCTACTGCGCTGTCCGGTGGGACTTGATTCGAAGGCTTTCCGGGCCCATGCATTGGTTTCCAGGCATTCTACGTCACCCAACCATCACAGTCGTTGGATGTTTATCTTTCTGGCTAAGTCTACGTTGCTGTACAGCATACGGAACCATAGATTACGCGAAGAAATTTCTCTCGGCATTTGATTGCCGTCTTAAAAATGGGGTCAAATTGCACCTGGGATTCCATTTGAAAAGAAAAGCTATTGAGACTGTTTTGGCAGTGATATCAAGAATAACTTCCGGCCATCTTGTAAGGCCATCAATGCAAAAGAGTTCGTACAACTAAATATGAAAATGGTCTCACTAGATAAACATGGGTTGTGTAATTAAGTTCATGATATGTATACCTATACTAATAACTAGGGCAACCAAAAATATGTCCTAAAAAACTAGTTTTAAGCGCTTATAATATACCCTTAAAAATCAAATGTATGTCCTCAAAATATGCTCAATAAATGTTAAAGATGTTTATAAGAAGCGTTATTTGCTTTAGGAAATTAATTAATAAGAACAATACCAATCAAAAAATCAAAATCAAAATTCTTCTTCACTCTAACTTTTTGAAGATAAATAAAACATCCACAAAATTTAATGGCGAATAGTTCAACTTCGCACACATATTATATTATTTAAGAAAAAAAAAAAAAACAAAGTTAACAAAGCAAATTCATTTTGGAATAAAAGGAATTTTTTAATGTCAGCGATCAGTCAGAAAATGTATTGCACATTTTTGTTGCAGTAAATAACTAACATTTCACTTAAATTTTTGAAAATTAAGCTTTGTCTGTTTGATTGAAAAACACTTTTATACATGGAAAAGCTCCGTTCAACGTCACAGAAGTGATCGGAGCGTATTTGAATGCTAAAACTTCAGCAATTGTATATTCTTCAACTGCTATGAATTTCTCTCCTGACAAAACCATTGCAATTATTTTTAGTTTTTTGAAGCCAGCATTTTTTTCCATTATACATGTTCTATTTTTTTCTTCACTGATTTTGCAGCCTTGCTGTTAATGCTGTAGATTGTCTTCACCGCATCACTTATAATTTGTGTGCTGGAATATAGCGATAAACCACATGATCCAATTTTCGAAATTGATGTTACTAGAAACCCATAGCTTGATGCCAAAAAAAAGCATCAAAAATCCAAACAATCTTTTCAAAATGCTTGGCGTAGTAGTTCACCGCTTCGAGCCATGTCCCCCATCGCGTTATGATTGGTTGTGGAGGAAGTTCCAGTCCAGGTAGTATGTCTCTAAGGGTTTTCACTCTGGATGAAGCTTTTAAAAACACTTTTTTTTTCCATTTGCTATAAAGCGGTGAATGTCAGCATATTTACTTCTAATTTTTTCACATACTCGGTGAAGTTCATAGTTTGTGCCGCTTTTACCATATACGGAGCAGCATCTGATAAAAAAAGTAAGATCGAGTCTTTGTTAAAATCTTCACCCAGAATTCTAACCGAATCATCGAAGAGCCGGGCGATGATGGTTGAGTGATTTGTCATTTCCAGTTGAGCTACATTTAATTCAAATGTTTCTTTAGCGAACGTCTTATCTGGATCCAAAATTCCAATGGTAACATTTGCAACATATCTGTTTGCAGCGTCTGTTGTCTCGTCCATTGAAACACATAAAAATCGATTTTTTATTTTGTTTTTGATTGTATCGATTGTTTTTTTGTACAAATTGTGTACATATTTTTAGCGAAGGGATGTTTCTGAAGGAATTTTGTGCTCGGTACATTTTTCCAAAAAAGAACGAATACTTTAATTGCGAATTTTGAACAAGGGTATATCTGCCCCCACAAAAGCACCACACAAATCTCTTTCAAACTCTGTATATTTTGAATCACTCGAAGATTGTTCAAAAAACTGTTGCGTTTAATTCTTCGTTCATATTAATGCTTTGTTTTTACTGCTTTCCTTTACAAAAAAAAGAAAAATATGCAATAATATGCCTTTTGAAAGCAAAAATGCAAAAATATGCATTTTCAGTGAAATATGCAAAAATATGCCCTAACAAATGACGTTTAAAAGACGAAGATTTCAATGTAACGCATTTCTATCACAGTCTCGTGTCAATAGTGATGTTAACAAAAAATATGTTCGAACATATTTTTGGTTGCCGTACTAATAACATTGGTTTAATTAAGTTTTGTGAAAAATAATAGTAATAATGATATTGGAAACAAGTAAAGGTTGAAAATTCATTAATATTGTTTAAATGTAGAAGTATACCGTCAAAAAAATTGCATATACCCAGAATCTGCTAATAATAAAACAACCAATCCAATTTAAAATTGATTGTTATTATTTGTTGTTCAAAGAAATTTAAATTTCATTAACCAAATTAAGCCGGCTGACCGAGAAAAACTAGTTTAGTATGACGGAACTATGCTATGCGATACAACATTAAGTTTAAATAAAATGATTTAATCACATTATTCTCATTTGTTTATTATTCAAAAACAAAAATTAATAAATAAGCTAATGCGCTATACAATATAGTCAAAAGTATTTAATCAAAATTTTAATTTAATTTATTTTATTTAGAATATATCATAGGCTTGATTTAAATACAACTTTTACACAAGTATGTACATATTTATCTTTCTAGATCTACATAATATTACTTTATTTGTAAGGAAAATTCAAATTTATTATAAGTTTTCTTCTTTTAACCAAACAAGAAATCCATTAATTAAATAAAATGCACGACTGGGTCGTACGAACTTGGTCATGTATCCATAGAGCTTGTTTAAAAACATTTACTGTAGATATTTTAAGATTCAAAAATGTACCTGCAAAAGAAGTTTGTTTTCAAAAATTAAAACGCCATTTGATTTCTCAAAAAAAAAACTTATTTTTTCAAAATTTGTATTTTAAAGTCGTTTGAGCGGTTCCTTTTTTAATTAATCTTGTGTGTATAAAAATTATCAATTTTATTTTAAATATGTTTTTGGTATACAGTTATTTAGAACTTATAAATTATACGTTTTACATTTCAATTTCGTAAAAACATTATTTCCAATTTTCAAGATATTCAATTTGGAAAAAAAATATTTTAATATTTTTTTAAAAATCTAAATTAAAAACAATAACATTTTTGATCAACAAATATTATTGAAACAATGTAAGAGCTTCAACAGAACAAAAATTATTGAATAGGTTGATTTGTTCTTGAGAAATCTTAAAAACAAAATAACCGTTCTATGGGGGTTACCCTTAAATTCAAAGAAGCCAATAAAAGAAATCGAATTTTAGTGAAAATTTAAAAATAATGTATTGGTTTGTTTTTGAGAAAATTAGAGCTTTCAGTTTTTGACCAACAAAATTATTTTTATCTTAAAAAAAAATTAAAAAAACGCGAATCGTCTCAAAACATTAATCGTCAAATTTGAAGTCAATCGACCCAACGGTTTGGCTGTAGGGCGGAATCGGAGAACCCACTTTTTTCGACTTCTCTACCATCGTTATGTCATGTTTGATTAAAATCTCGAGTTCGAAAATTTTTGCCAATGCAAAACTTGCCATATAGTTCTTATGTCGCAAGTAAAAAGTTGAAAAAACCACATAGATAAAGTACGATCGATTCTTTACCTTTTATTTTTTGAACAGAATTTGGTGGAAGAAAAAATACTCAAAATTTAAATATTTGTTCTAAAACTTTCAAGTTAAAGATGGAAGTGCGTATGAGCTTTACTAGCTTCTTCTTTTAGGGTTTTTGCACTTTTTAATGATTTTTCAAAATCCTAGTCATATTGTTTTATACAATCATTATTTGTTTTATTCATTCATTCACGCTTATTTTTAGCAGCTCTAAAAAATAAAAACAAACTAGTTTTTTAAGAATTTGTATCTATGCATGTATTTTGGTGGCATAAATTAAATGTGCTAATATGTTTTACGTAATGTTTAAATCCGAATCTACATATATAAGACTATGAACATAAACTATTTCCTCACATTTGTTTTATATCTTTCGACTAATCGGCGAGACTAGATATCTGTTTTCCAAAAAATGAAGGTGTTCTCGGTAAACTGCAAAATAAAATATAAATTAAATTATAAATTAATTAAATTTAATATTTGTATGTTATTTTTAGTTTTGTATTCTTTTACTTGTTGGGTTGTTTGCTATTTCCACGGCTAAGCCCCAATACCAATCACTTGAACCAAAAGTAAATTATCTGAGATACAGCAATGAGGGCGAGGCAGAAGACATTATTCAAGGCATAATTGGTAAACTAGATATTTTTACTGTTTTAATTTTTATAATCGTCTGTGATTTATTTTTTCTTAGCCCAATATCAACAATTAGGTGGATCCTCTGAATTTCACAACATCCCAGCATCAAACCAATACGCATCAAAGAAATAAGTTATTGTTCCGGTTAAAGTTTAAATGAAAGTAGCTTTTCTTGAAGTTATGTGTGAAATTATAATGTTGTTTTTGTTAAAAAAATATTTACACACAAAATATTAAAAAAATATTTAAAAAATTAACTCAAATTCTAAAATATAAGTGAATTAAGTTTTATCTGAAGTTTATAGACACTATCAAAATACCATGAAACGAAACATTAAGTGTTGCTAACGTTTTTTATAAATCTGCGTTGAATATAGGATGACGTGTTGTGTCAGTGTAGTATGCCATCAATTGGCGTAAAGTCAATTATTTTGAAAAGCCAAAGCTTCGTCGTTGTTGTGAAATGTTTCCGCTTTCCGCATTATTAAAGCCTCTTAAGAATTTTAAAAGTTGATCTGCCAAAAACTGCATCTACACTGTATTTTAAGTTAAGCATTATTAAACATGGCTTTAATTTCGTAGTCTCACTAAATGTGAAAAATATTGTTATTTTGAAGTTTTCAGAGTTTTAAACAGTACGTTTAAACGATTTTTTGTACAATTTTTATCGGAACACGATCAAATGGACTAAAAGTTGATTAACCCTACTTAGAATTGCATTCTTACGCAATATTGATAATTTATGTTAATTAACACGTTGACTCTGCTTGATTAAACGTCGCTACCATCGTTCTGGAATTCACGAAACTAAATTCGGTGAAAAATATTTATCATTACAATGAAAGAGACAAGTATAAGCGGATTTAGTATTGCGTATTTAGTAATATAAACACATATGTTCTATACGCAAATGTAATTGAGTATTCCAAGTTAAAAATCGTCAGAGTCTCGTCGATCTAACCTGTAGATAGTATATTAAAGTATATTATTTTAAATTTATTGTTAAGAGAACATAATTAGTTATCACTTTTAATATTAACAAGTTATTATGTGAATAAGGTTTACTGACATTAACAAGTAATAAACTTCCAAATACAATCGATGGATGCAATCCCGATAAATATCCATAAATGTTCTATGTAGGGGACAGGTCTTTGTTTAGTTTGCTTATATATGATGACGTTTCGAGAATGGTATCTTACTTCATTAGGTTTTACCGAATCTTGTATGGCAATATTTAATTTAAATGCAAATAAACATTTTTAATTATTATTCTTTTAATACATATCTATAAAAAAGAGGCTGTGATCCAACCCTGATAACTTCCCATCCCGTCTGTCGATTTGCCTTACTTTAACAAAATATTCATAATAATATTTTGTGTGCGATAAATAATTTGAAGTCTTTCTTTGTTCTCTTAATACTTGAGTCGAAAACCATTTCTTATTAGTTTTTTTGTTGTTTTAAAAGCCTGCGTTTTTATTTTTTAAAGTTGTCAACAATATTTTGCATAGTGGTGAAATAGTGGTGAAGTCCAGTCAGCGAACAAACAACGTTGTCTATGGTCATGAACTTTGAGCTCCCGGGTCAGTTGGATCTTGTACGGGTATAGGCCCAAGTCCCGACTCAAAATTCGCCAAGTTGAAGTCTGCAAAAGGCCGAGTGCACGGCGAGAGATAGACTGCCTCGGGTTCTGCTGTAAACTTTCACGGACCGCGGACATTTTCTCGGCCGATATTGCGTTCCTTGAACGTACGGGTGTTGACGGATTATTTACTGAACCGGTCGTCTCAAATTTGGCCACCAAACGTGCGTCGTCGGCGCAATGCACGCAACGTTTGCGTTAACGAACATTAATTTTGATAATAAAGTCTTATCATTTGAACTTGCTGTTGAATCGTGTAACTTCCCATGATGATTTGGCATAAACAACTGAATAACAAACAAAAGATTTGACAGATGTCACCAAAACATAATGGCCGCAACGGAGCGCCAAAATCTACCCACGACAAAAAAAAAACCTATAGAAGTTATTTTTTCAACGAATGGAAAATTTCTTACACTGTTCGAATTTTTAAATCAGGAAACAAAAAAAAGAATTATTACCTTCCAAATAATAAACTAGCAACGATTCCAAAGCTTCTTGATAAAATAGTAAAAAATTAATTATGTTTTGAAATAAATGTAATATTTCCAGTTTTCAGATTTCAATGTGGTTTCTAAAGTGATCATTCTTTTCTAAACATTGCCAAAAAGCTCTTGAAAATCTATGTGAAATGGACGTTGCTTACACCGATTTCGTAAAAGCTTTCAATAGAGTTTATCACCTAATTTTAAAATACTAAACTGGTTTTAGTCCTATCTAAGTAATAGAATACAAATAGTGAAAATTGGCGACTTGGAGTCAAATCCCATAATAGTTCTTTCCGGTGTTACTGAAGGTAGTCACCGCTATTTGATATATTCATTAAGTATTTTCCGGCAGTTTTTTTGGTGTCAGAATGTTTCGTATTTGCGGATGATATGAAAATGTTTAAGGTTATACAGAATTGTTAAGATTGCATTGCTTTCCAACAGGACATTATTAACTTGAGATAAGGATACTGCTCTCAGATAAGGTGCAAACAAAATGATCTGTCTGTGTGATCTTTATCAAGTCAAATAGTTATTGATTATTCTCTAGGAAGTTATTAACTCGCCACACTACATACATCAAATTAAAGTCCTTTGAGCCACATGTTTCATTAAATTGTCTCTAAATCTAATTCTATTTTAAGTTAAAAAAAAAATCTTCTTATTTTAAGAACTCTTACACTGCGAACGCAATTTACAACAGGAAACATTTGGAATCCTGACACAAAAACCTAATTTAAAATTAAAAATGTTTTAAAAAATGTTGTATGATTTGCTTTGAGAAATTTTTCAACAATGATATTAGATATTAGTTCCCTTAATTAAGAAAAAGTTTAAAACAAAATTAGACCCACCTTGTGAGACCGTTAGTCTAGGAAAATTAGACCCAAAAATGACCATACCTACTTTAACAAAATTTAATATTAAGTTGAAATTTTCTGGACAGTTTCATTTGTGTTTTATCGCGTTTATTAAAATTAGGATAATAATGTGGTAATTTTTCGCATCACTATTGAGTTTTAACATTTTAGGACAAACTGTCGTTCTTCCTCCCACATTCGTTCTTTTACCACCATTAATAACAAACACTGTCCTCAAACAATTGGCATTCACATTATCAGAAAATTGTGTATTATGAAATTCTATACTAAGCGAACAGAGTCTTACATTTCCCTAAATCGTGGTTATGAATAACTCAAAAAAAGTATTAAAACCGTCACAAAAGCAAACATTTATATTGGCCTAATCGCTCTTAAATGAAACGGATAATTTTTTTTGTACATATATAATTTCCATGCACTCAAGGGGTTATGCATACCCTTTATATATTTATATTTAAACGCAATGCGAGCGTTGGGAAAATAGGGAAGGATCCAAGAGGAGATAACGGTTCACATTGATCTTAAAGTTCTGAATATCAAAAGGGAAAAACAGAGTTGGCCAAAGCATGCCACATTCTTGATGTGCGGTTAAAAAAGAATCTCAATATATGACAGTACGTCCGAATATATCTCAAGGGTAAACTGATGAGTATTCCTGGAAGTGGGAGTATAACGGCTTAATTGTTTAAGGGTTGAATTGCAACTGGCTAATTGGACAAAACATTGTTTGTAAAAATATCAGTAAAACAACGAAAAGCATTAAATATTGCGACGGTGTCGGCTATAGTTCTATCGCCTATCATTTTTAATGCCCAATTTTCGATTCTATCCGAAAGATTTAAACTTTTTGTTAGAGCACTTGCCTAGAAATGCGAGTTACATTTAAGCTTTGGACGAATGATGGCTTTGTAAATTGCAGCCAGATCGGCAGGGGTGAAACGTTTCTCTCACCTTCGGAGGAATACTAACCACATTATTCCAAAATAGGTGATATGTCATACACATACCGAGTACTGACAGTTGATTAGTTTCCTGGATACAAGTAGCATTTATGGATAGAGGCGTTGGGGTATAGTTTAAGCTTTAACGACAGGACACAGCATTGACCTTTTGAAGCATTCTACACGGTTAATAATTCCCCCGTGGACAATGCTGTCAATTTCCTTATCCTGTCTAGTTCTTCGTCCAAGATTGGTGGCTTCGATAAGAATAAGTAACTATATGGAGTAAAAACTTTTGCATTGTGATTGTACTGTACATCATCTGTTTAAAAAACAATATTTCTTATGCTATAATTCAAACAAAATTTAAATTCAAGAGCTTGCAAAATTGACCCAAAATCTTAGGTGAGACAGGTGGACGAAGTCGCTGGATCTACTTTTTTCGACTTGTCTATCATAATTTCATGTTTGATTAAAATTTCATGTTCAACATTTTTACGAATGCAATACTTGCCATATAGTTCCTATTATGTTGCAAGTAAAATTGTAGACTACTCTCATTTCGCCATCGCCAAATGTTTGCTTTTTGTTAAGTTAAAGGAATGTGCTTCGAACTTTAGTGGAAAATTAAATAAGAAGTATGATGAAACTCTTGCAATTTTAGCAGTTACAAATTTTCTAACTAAATATCTTAAGTCGAAATACGCAACCCAATTTTTTTTTTCGTTTATAGACAGACAAGTAAATACTTGCATCATTTTTTATCTCCCGATAAGGTCATAACTCATAGAATTTCCGGAAGTATGTAGATAAACTTATGACTCGTAAAGAGTTGTATTATGTTTTGATTTTCCTATTTACATAAAACTTAAATCCACAGCGTCTTGCGTATTTTTAGTCAAGTTCATGGTGAATGCTAACGCATGAAAAGACTTTACAGTTTTATTGAATTAAATCATCATTTAATTAAATAAATAATAAACATATTTATGGTATGGATGTTTATGTAAAACACTTTCCATCTACGTATACGCTTACGTGTATTTCATAGTTTATTGGCCCCTTACCTGTTTGTTTTAAATCTATTCAAAAAGTGCAATAATGTAGCATATATGTAGATACTGATTAAAAATACAATATTTAATTTTAAATAAAACAATGATGATGTGTTGCTGCTAAGATTTTAATAAATTAAATTAATTTGACACCAATGTCAGCTTAAACTTGTATCTGAAGGAGGACGCCTTTAAAGAAGCCTACAATGACGAATTTGAAATACCCCTAGGGTCTTTCTTAACAATATTACATTTGATGGAACCGTTAAGAATTATTAAGTGCTTGGGTGATTTAAACCTGCATCTACTCGTAAGACCTTCATTGATGGCTTTTGTGGCGATATCTTCTTTTAGTGTCTTCGGTATTAAAAGACACAGACCTAGTGTTTTTTGGACCTTAAGATTTATTATAAATAGTCAAACCTATTATAATTATCTGCATAGTTTCAAGAGAATCCGCCAAGACACCATGCGTGCTTTTATGGTAGGCTCAGTCAGATTTTTTAAACTTCTGAATATAAATCAACTCACTTTTTTTTTAGATTTTGAGTTTCATCGCAGTTTCGACTGCAGGACGTTTGGGTTACAACTACCAACCAGGAGCATCTGGATCGAATGAATTAATTTCTTCCACATCGGGCTTCAATCCAGTGTTGGCACTTGGAGGTGGACAAGGCGGGAGTACGGGATTAAGCATCAGTAGTACCACTGGATTTAGTGGGCTAGGATATGATGGTCAAGGACAGGCATCTGACACAAGCTTTGGAATTAACGGTGGTTCAATCGGTTCGGGGCTTAATAGCGGAATAGGCTTTGGAAATGGACAGTCTATTGCTACTGGAGCAAGTATAGGATCGTCTGGATCAGTTGGACTAGGAGGCTCTGCCAACTTTGGTGGATCAGGATCAGGTTCAAACCAAGTAATTGATGGTGGACTCAGTAAAGAATACTTTATATACTCTGCTCCCGAAGAACAAGTCCATCAAGGTACAAACACTCAAAGTGTAAGCACATTACTGAAAAAGAATCTTCGTGTTATCTTCATCAAGGCTCCAGAGAACAACGGAATCCACAATGCTGCTCTCCAAATAGCCAAACAAGCAACCGAAGACAGAACTGCCATCTATGTCCTTAGCAAGGAACCTGATGTATCAGAAATTGCCAACCAAGTTCAACAGATTAGTGAAAATGTTCGTGCTAAGCCAGAGGTCCGTTTCATTAAATATAGAACCGCCGAGGATGCTCTCAATGCTCAACGTACTATTCAGCAACAATATGAAGCATTAGGTGGATCGTCACAGAGTTCAAACGAAGGTGTTGCTCCCGTTTTGAATTTCGCTTCACCTGCTGCTTCTGTTCAACAAAGTAGTCAAGGTCAAGGTCAGGCTATAAGTAGTGCTTCAAATTTGGTATCATCGGGCTCAGTAATCAGCTCTTCAGGATCAAGTATTGGTGTTTCAGCTCTTAACGTTGGTTCTTCATCAGAGCAAATTTCACAGAGTATTAATTTGGGAAGCCTAGGATCATCGAGTAACGTAGATGTTAAGTCAAAGAATGAATACCTGCCCCCAGCAGTAAAAAAATAAGTTTTCCATATTTGTTGTTATACGGATTTTTCATTATTTAGGTCGAAATACAAAATATTATTTATAAAGAAAACTATATACGAGTATTTATTTTTATTTCATTTAATATAACTTTAAGGTTACTTCCGATCCGAGTACTTTGATTAAAAAATGTATTCAAATTTCTCAAACAATTTTTAAAAATTCAAAGCTATTGATTGAACTTTGGCATTGTCTTAGCAATTTGTCTCTAAATTCGTAAAAGTCTTAATTATTGGATTAAGTTTAAATTTAATATATGTAAGTTAAACTTTCAGAACTAAATAGTACGAGTGTGGATGTGGCAGGTTCGCTGTCCTTTGAATTAACTCTGGTCTTTTTTCCAGTGAAATCTTAAAAATACATAATAAAAAGCTTATGTCGCCAAACCCAAACGTGATGAAGTTCTTCATTTTATATTAGTTGTAAGACTCAGTTAGGATTAGAAATAAAATTCGTAGATATTTAGAAACAAAAAGGGTTCGCCTGTCCTATTAGTATTTGCAATTTTTGTTTTTACTGTTTGGACGAAGAGCTTATTTTATGAATCTAAAGAAGATCCTATGACCGGTTTATATCTATATGCTTTAATCGAATTTGGTTAAGAAAAAGTGCACTGCGACCTAAAGATATATTGTGCCTTATTCTAGAACTGGACGAGTCTCTCAATCTCACAGTTCTTCCTCTAATATTATCTATTTTAGGAACATTAATATTTGAGGTACCTTTGGAGATGAAGGGTCCCTTTGTTTTTACTTGATAGTGTCCCAATTCTATGTATGGCCGTGGATGTTAAGTGCCTTGTGCCTATACAGTTTACAACGTCCGGTTTTTAGGCCCGTTACTATTTTTCAATTTTTCCTATTTAAACTTATGCAGTCCTCGAAACGTTTTAAGCATAATTTCCAAGTTATGTTCTGTATAAATACTCTCGCATAATTGCATGAAAATTCAAGTTTTTATTTGTAGTGTAGCTAGCACAGATTTTCAAAAGCAGGAGAATAACACTTAGAGTAACCAAATTGGCCCTAAAAACTTATTCAAAATTCAGTCTTTTTTTATACTAAGCACACCCTTAAGAAAATTTCTATTTCAAGGACAAAAGAGTGACTTTGAAAGGAGGTGTTGTACTCTTCTTAGTAATGTAATATTTAAGAGACTTAATAAAGTACTGAAAGACCAGCCAAGAGATATGGGAGATGTACTTACAATTTGGAAGTATATAACTTCTTTAAATAATGTCTATACATCAGAAGGGACGGGGAAAACCAAATACCTTGCGGCGGCGCGCGTTTTTGGCAACATTAGTGATTAGGGTTAGAGCTTTCAGACAAGAGATCAATAGAAAAAAATTTTGGAGGTAGGATAGATCACTAGATACACCAGTATTTATCATGTATGTTTTTAGACTTGAATCAATTTGAAACTGCTAGTATTCAAAGGTCCGAAAGGTAATTTCTAATCCAACGAAAGAGAGATTCATTAGAACTGGAGCTAGCACTTTCGATACGAGAGAATGGTGCTAAACTTTTATTTCATATTTTTGGGAGAGCTTCTTCAGGAGTTTAAAATTTAATTTCTTTTTTCACTAGGTCGTAAGACAGAGGAACCTAGGCATAAAATAAAATTTAAATATCAGACTACAAAATTCGAAATACAAAAAAGCCTTAGGGCGGCCATTCACGACACAAAATAACTGCGCAAATTAGTGTTGTGAATGGTGTTGTTTGTGCGGTTTGTACAATTAACTGTGTAAAAATCAAAATAATTTTTATATTTGCTAACGTTCGTCAACTTGTGCAGATATTTTGTAACGTGAATATAAAAATCTGTTTTTTGCAGATTGGGGCGAATTTCTAGAGCACTTTGGAAAGCAAAAAGTTTCCTGATTAGAGATGTGAAAAAGATAAATAATTTAAAGTTAAGGATAAGCGATGATAGGTGCATGTTGCTTTTCTCGCAACAACTTTACACAAAAGTTGTTCAAAATCACGTTTCTCCATAATTTCATAATTTTTAAAAACTTTTTCAAAAGTTAATTTTAATTCACTTAACAATTTTGTTTGGCCAAGTTTTTGTGTTTTTAAATACATGATCTTAAGTATTTAATTATTTAGGATTAATTAAGGGTATTTATTAACTTCCCATAGGAAGTTATTGTAATGGGTCCGATTTGTCGAAATGAAAATTTTGACATTTATCGACGTTTTAAGGTCCCTAGAGTCGAAATAGAAGATTTTTAGAAAAATGTCTGTGCGTGCGTGTGTACGTACAAATATGTACGTACGTACGTCCGTACGTTCGCGACGTTTTTTTCGTCGTCCATAGGTCAAGAATCAGAAGAGATATCGACTTCAAATAAATTTTGTTATACAGGTAATAAAGCAGAAAGATGCAGAAAGGGCTCTCAAGAAAATTGCGAGGGTGGGTCTTTTACCATAGCAGTTTAAAAAAAAAGGTGAAAATTTTGGTTAACTCTAAATATCTCATGATCCAATAACGCTAGAGACTTGAATTAAATTTTATATTATATATTGTAACGTGATACAAAACAAGTATGTTTTTGGAAAAAAATCCAATTAACGGTTTTTTTTTATAAATCAAAAAAACTGAAAAAAAAATGTGTCACCTCGAAAATTTTAAGAATAAAATATGATTTCATCTGCAAAACAATTTTGTGAAACGAAGAATAATGTTTTTGACATCTGATAAAATTTTGAGAAAAATCTAATTGACAGTTTTTTTTTATAAAAAATAAAATCCTAAAAAAAAACATTACTCAAAGTTGGTAAACATTGAATTTCGACTCAAATATCTTTTCAAAAACTTGAGATTTAGGTTTCAAACTTATTTTTTCTTATAAGAAATATTGTTTTCAACATTAGAAAAAATTTTGAGAAAAATCGAATTGACAGTTTTTTTTACCAAACATTTCCTAAAAACCGAAAAAAATTAACAAAAGTTGGTAAAAATTGATTTTCGACTCAAATATCTTTTCAAAAATGTCAGATAATGGCTTCTAACTAATTTTAACTTATAAGAAATATTGTTTTCAACATTAGGAAAAATTTTGAGAAAAATATAATTGACAGTTTTTTTTACAAAAAATAAAAACCTAAAAAAAAAAAACAATACTAAGACTTGGTAAAAATTTACTTTCGACTCAAATAGCTTTTCAAAAATTAAAAATATTGGCTTTAAACTTATTTTATTTCACAGAAAATATTGTTTTCGATATTCAGTCATTTTTTTTTATAAAAATCCAACAATCCGTTTTTTTTTAATTAAAAAATAAAGTCTACAAAAAATAGTACGCAAATTTGGTAAAAATTGATACATATAGACAAACTTTTAAGCAAGACAAACCGACAGACGGGATGGGAAGTTATCAGTGTATCGCATCCCAGCCTCTTTTTTTTAGGATTTATTTTTGTTTGTAAGCAAAAATGTTAATTGATTTTTTAATTTCATCAAAAGTTAACAATAATATTTTGTATTTGTATAAGCCCGAAGTCAATATCTTTAAATTGTTCTTAAGATAATTTAATTTTGTAAAAAAATTCTGTCTGTCGATTTTTTCTAAAAATTTAATCAATATTGTGTTAGAGATATTCGTGGTCAACAATTTTAACTTAATCGTGATTCTATTACCTGTAACACAAAGTTTGGGTAGTAAATGAGATACTCACTTACTCATTTTTTATTCATTTCGGAATTACAATTTCGATTTTGAAAACACATATTAGACACTGAATATTTTACCAATGTTTGTTTATATTATAAACTTTATTTAAAATAATCAAGATACGAGCTAAATTCCATCAGATTTGTGTGCTCTGGTAATGGTTAGAAATTGTATTATTTTATTGTATTTTGATTGCTGAGCAAATATGAAACATGAATATGATTATCAAAGGTTGAAAGGGCATGTTTATTAAAAAACAATAAAAAAGAGCCACCTTTATTAAAATGGGAAGATTTTAATAAATTTATTATTTTATTTTACCAATGCCAGCTGCTTTGTTTATCTCATGAAGAAACACAACAAACAACAAAAGAAACCGCAATAATAATTTGGGTGGTATATCTTATATCCGCTATTTTGATCTGCTAAGAGAGGAAATAGTTATGTCCACATGTTAAAAGAACAAATTTTTAATAAATGTCATTATACCAAAGATACTTCGATATGTAGCATTATGACAATGACCTTTCTGTTTTATTTTTGTTTTAATATAAATTTGGAAAAATATGAATAGATTTAAACATTGTTTAAGATATAAAAAGCCATTCAATTCACAACACAGAGTATAGTTTTACGAGGATTCTGTAAGAGAAGACAAGGAAAAAATGCGTGCTTTTGTGGTAAGGAAGAAGCTTTTGATAGAATTTTCAAATTAGTAAATCTATTTTTTATTCAAGATTGTAAGTGTCATCGCTGTTGCGTCTGCTGGGCGATTAGGATACAACTACCAACCGGGAGTGTCTGGATCCAATGATTTCATTTCGTCCGGATCGGGTTTCAATCCTGTATTGTCCCTTGGAAGTGGACAAGGTTCTAGTTTTGGTTCTGGAAACTCAGGACTCGGAAGTGGCTTTGGTGGGCAAGCCCAAGGATCTGGTATTAGTTATGGCATAAGCGGTGGATCAGGTCTGGGAAGTGGAATTAGCTACGGATCTGGACTGAACGTTGGAGGTGGATCAATTGGATCAGGTTTTGGAAGTGGATTAGGATCTGGAATCAACTATGGATCAGCTGGTTCAATTGGAGGTGGAGTCAGTTATCAACCTGTTACCAACCGTGTCATCGACGGTGGATTAAGCAAGGAATACTTTATCTTTTCTGCTCCAGAGGAACAAGCTCAACAAGGTTACAACACCCAAAGTATAACCACATTATTGAAAAAGAATCTTCGTGTTATCTTCATCAAGGCTCCAGAGAACAACGGAATCCACAATGCTGCTCTCCAAATAGCCAAACAAGCAACTGAAGACAGAACTGCCATCTATGTCCTTAGCAAGGAACCTGATGTATCAGAAATTGCTAACCAAGTCCAACAAATTAGTGAAAATGTTCGTGCTAAGCCAGAGGTCCGATTCATTAAGTACAGGACACCTCAGGATGCAATTAATGCTCAGCGTACTATTCAGCAACAATATGAAGAATTGGGTGGATCTTCTCAAAGTTCCAATGAAGGTGTTGCCCCCGTTTTGAACTTTGCTTCTCCCAGTGCTGCCGTGCACCATAATGGACAAGGTTCCAATTTAATTGCGTCGGGGTCATCAGTCAGCCCTTCCACATCATCTCTCGCTCTGAACTTTGCTTCCCCATCAGCACAAGGTCCCCAAAGCCTTAATTTGGGAAACATTGGTTCGTCTTCTAATAATATCGTGGTAAAATCCGAAAAAGAATACTTGCCCCCTGCTGTTAAGAAATGAGTATGAACTTTTGTTGTCTATTTGAATTATGAATTGTTGAGGTTGAAATACACTGCTACGAATAAAAATTAAGAACTTATGATGTTTGCTTTTAATTGTCAAAGTTTTATACAAAACTAAAAAAGATAGTCCATATTAATATCCGAATCTTTCGTGCTCAGTAATTTACGTTTTAGATTTTTTTTTTAATGATGACCAGTTTTCGAGGTATCGAATTTCGAAAAAAAAAATGATCACATTTCTGATCATCAAATATTAATAAGACAGTGTATCAGCTTGTGCAGAAAAAATTATTGAAATCGGTTCACGGAGCAATACAAAAATATATTTTTGTATGGAAAGAAGTTGAGAAAAAAAGTTTTAGAGACAATTTTATAAAAGTCTAACTGTTTGTTTTTGAGAAAATTCGAATTTTCGATGTTTGACTAAAAAATTTGTATGGCTACTACTAATATTTATAGTCATAAAAAAATTAAATAAACGCCTAACGCGAATCTGCTTAAAACTTTTGATTTACAAGTTTGAACTCAATGGACCCAATCGTTTGGGCTGTAGGGGCGAGGACAGATAGGCAGACATCACACGGACGGAATCAGGGACCCACTTTTTTTAATTTCTCTTCCATTATAATGTCATGTTTGATAAAAATCTCGTGTAAAAATTTTTTTACGAATGCAATACTTGCCATATTGTTCCTATATTTCCCAAATAAAAATGATAACACAGAATAAAACTCTTCAGATTTACTTCTAGCGCTGACGAAACCCGACGAGACTCTGCAAATTCGGTAGAAAATATACAGTCTCGTCTTGGAAGCTTCAAAAGTAGTATCATTTAGTCTTGGTTCCACGAGACGGGATCGAGGCTAGTGTGATCTTGTTTGCAACCCTATTTTATTTTATTATCCTAAAGTTCAGAAACAGATATAATACATTTTCTCTTATAAACCAATTTTTACAAGAAACTTATGTAATTAAGGTCAGGTAGGCACTTTAATATTCATTGTTCCCATTTACATGCTTTTTGAAAACTGCCATCAAGGAAACTAAGCTGTCAACAACACATCTATTTGGGGAGTCTTCCCGACTTAGAAGAAGTACAAATTGCCATATCAGCTTGAACACCGAGCTCTTCAAAGTAGCTGGAGATAATTTGATTAAGAGCATGCACCAACTTATCTATAAAATATGGTCGGAAGAAAGCATGCCCGATAAATGGAACCTCCGTAGTAATTGCCCGATTCTGAGAAAAGAAGACCCTCAAAACTGCACCAACTATAAAGGAGTCTCCTTAACATAGCTTACAAAATCTTTCTGCCGTTATATGTGAACGTCTAAAGCTCATCTTCAACAACCTGGTCCTTATCAGTGTGGTTTTAAGCCAGGAGAGTCCAAAGTCGATCAAATATTCACATTACGGCAAATCCTGGAAAAATCCAAGAACATTAAATCGACACTTACTATATCTTCATCGATTTCAAAGCCGCATATGACAGCTTCTACGGGGACGAGCTGTGTAGAGCCATGTCTAGTTTTGGCATCCTTGCCAAACTCGTCCGTTAGTGCAGGATGACCATTGAAAAATCGCGCTGCTCGATTAAGGTTAGAAACAACTTATCAGAACCTTTTGATGTCAACAAAGGTCTTAGACACGGTGATGCCCTGTCATGCGATTTCCTTAACATCTTCCTTGAAATAATAGTGCCGAGCTCCCACGTCAACAGTAGACGCACTATCTTTCAAATATCTGTCCAATTACTAGCATATGCTTATAAGACCCTAGCCATCCCTATTTTGGACTATGACAAAAGCTGATGAAAGCACTTTCGGTCGTTTCGACCCAATAGAATTTGAGGGACGAAAAAATTTACAGCGAGGTAGACTTAACCAACAAAATAAAAGTCCAACGATTGGGATGGCTGGATCACATAGAGCGCGTGGAAACCAATGCTCCGGCTCGCAACTGGAGACCGAGCTAGAAGGAAAAGATTGTTGGGTGTGGACCTAGTTCACACAGGATTGTAGCGCCACCTTAAGTAAGTAAGTAAGATAGAACAAAAAGAATTCAATGAAGCTCCAAGTATATTTAGTTTGACGGATAATAGCAGAAAGAACTTGCAAATTAATTCAGTGGGTTACTTTTTTAATACCAACAAATTTGGTTTCAAAAATGTTATTGACTCAACTTGATGTTATCATGAGTAAGAAAAAAATTAATTCAAAAATCATCTGGAATGCTTTACGAGAAATCAATAATATCTATTATACATCCAAGAATATCGTTTCTAACACTTTGCTGAATTTAAAATTTAGAAAAAAAAAATTCAATATACAGCATTTTTATAGAAAAAAGAAAAATACCTTATTAAAATACATTTAAGGTTTCGAATAACTGAACAAAATTTTTTTAAAGTTCCTTAAATGACAATGGCCTGGGCAACGGCCAGTCACTGATAGATATAGCTTTGGTTCCCATCGATCACCGAAATCTAGCATCAGTGAGCGCGGTTAGTCAGGGTTGTCAGGTTTGAAAAAGTGAAATCGCCAAAAATAAAATACAAATCGCCAAAAAATCGCCAAATTTAAAAATGTATTTACCATACCTAACTGTCCATTGGTTTTGTTTTCATTTTTGTTGCCTTTGCAACATGGCTAGACCTTGCAGCATGCCGTTCCAAGTCAGCTTTCTGGGAATGTAGATCGCAATCACAAATTTTGCAGTGGACTAACCCATCTTTTTTTGATTTGGTTAACCATCCTAGTATTTTAGGCCAAAAAAAGTTAAACTGATGAATCTGGCAAAATAATATCATAATAATAAGTTTTTTGCTACCTTTGAATAAAGTTAACTGCTCCCATTCTTGTTTATATTTATAAATTCTTTCTTTTTGGCATTTTTTAATTTGGCTCATTTTAATTACTTGATGTTTCTTGTTTTATTTTTCCATCAACTTCGAATTCAATGCTTTCTTTTTTAAATATGTTGTTTCGATTGAAGTCAGTTGTTTGTTTTGACATATACGTCATTTATTTTAGGTATGGGAACGAAATCGAATTTTGGTTTTCGGGTGCGTTCAGATTTCAATGTTTCAAAGTTTAAGTGAACATTTGAGAAAAAAATGTTATAATTCCGATTGGGAAAATAAATATCGCCAAAAACTAAAAATATCGCCTTTTTTGGGGTTGATCGCCAAACCGATTTTCGTGTCGCCAAATTAAATTTCAAATCGCACATTTGGCGACAGATCGCACAATCTGACAACCCTTAGTAGACAGATGAGGGACCGTCTCGAAACCTACCGCGTGCTGTTGTCATGTGTTCTTTCTGTCTGTTGTTCTTTCTCCTCTGTCCTTCTATCTAGTATTAAGGTCTTGTATTGTAATCACATTATAATATAGTCTTAGTCGCTTAAGGTGCTGTGTTTCTACTCTGTACATTTATGTGCTGAGTAGTATGTAATGTAATGTAATGACAATTGCCACCAATGGGAAGTTATTAGTTTGGGTTGCATTCCAGCTCCTTTTTAAATTTTTACATGACAAAGTTCATTTGTCGCGAAGCGTGATACTTTGGGCCTTATATTAATATCAAACAGCTTTAATATTATTATTTGGTCAGTATCAGATTTCAACACGGGTGAAACCGCAATATTTAAATAAATTCATTTCATTCAATTTTATCAATGTCAGTAGTTTCAAATATGCACAAATAGTATGTTATTCAATTTAGCAAATCCATATAAATAAAAAAAATGACTAACACAATTTAAGTGTTAGTTTTATATTTATATTCGTAAATATTATCGTTTACGGAAGAAAAACACTGCATATTTTGATCACCGAATTTTATAAAATCCGTATAGAGATAGCTAACGCCCTACATAATAGAACAATATTAGATATATCCATATATCATCAAGGCAGTGACCTTATTAGGTGTATTTATTTGCAACCATTAAGTTTAACGAAGTTAAACATTTTGATGGGGTATAAATACGCAACCATTCTAAGTCAGTTAGTATAGTTCCGAGAAGGTTCAATAAGAGAAGACAAGGGAAATAATGCGCGCCTTTTTGGTAAGCACAATAAACCTTATTGCTGATGAAATATTTTTGTATTGTTTTTCTTTGAAAAATTTAGATTTTAAGTGTCATCGCTGTTGCGTCTGCAGGACGATTAGGGTACAACTACCAACCGGGAGTGTCTGGATCTAATGATTTTATTTCTTCGGGATCGGGTTTCAATCCTGTATTGGCCGTCGGAAGTGGACAAGGTTCCAGTTTTGGTTCTGGAAACTCAGGGTTTGGAAGTGACTTTGGTGGACAAGCCCAAGGATCTGGTATTAGGTATGGCATAAGCGGTGGATCTATCGGATCAGGTCTTGGAAGTGGAATTAACTACGGATCTGGACTGAACATTGGAGGTGGATCAATTGGATCAGGTTTTGGTAGTGGATTAGGATCTGGAATCAACTATGGATCCGCTGGTTCAATTGGAGGTGGAGTCAGTTATCAACCTGTTACCAACCGTGTCATCGACGGTGGACTAAGCAAGGAATACTTTATCTTTTCTGCTCCAGAGGAACAAGCTCAACAAGGTTACAACACCCAAAGTATAACCACATTATTGAAAAAGAATCTTCGTGTTATCTTCATCAAGGCTCCAGAGAACAACGGAATCCACAATGCTGCTCTCCAAATAGCCAAGCAAGCAACTGAGGACAGAACTGCCATCTATGTCCTTAGCAAGGAACCTGATGTATCAGAAATTGCCAACCAAGTCCAACAAATTAGTGAAAATGTTCGTGCTAAGCCAGAGGTCCGATTCATTAAGTACAGGACACCTCAAGATGCTCTCAATGCCCAACTTACCATTCAGCAGCAGTATGATGCTTTGGGTGGGTCTTCACAGAGTTCCAATGAAGGTGTTGCCCCTGTTTTAAACTTTGCTTCTCCCGCCATCACCAGTCACCATGACCACGCCATCGGTAGTGGTTCCAGTTTGATTCCATCGGGTTCATCTATCAGCTCTTCCATATCTAGCTCTCCAGCTGTTGGTAACATTGGTTCTTCATCAGAACAAAGTTCACAAAGTGTCGATTTGGGAAATATTGGATCGTCTTCTAATAATGCTGCTATCAAGTCAAGCAACGAATATCTGCCCCCAGCTGTGAAGAAATGAGTTTAACCACATATTATAATTACGAGTATTTATTTTGACTGAAATTTATTGTTGATTTTTGTTTTCTACGAATATACACTACCATATTATGATAATTTTGTTTTAATTTTTGAGGAAGCATATTTAAGTGTTTGGTTGAATTTATTTGAATGAAGATGCAGTTCCAAGGCTAAATTGATTTCATACACAATTAATTTTCAAATCTTACAATTTTGCCTAACTCTCAATTTTTCAAACATGTTGATATAAAATCGTTAAGTATATTGAATATAATAATCCTACAGTTTACATTTCACTTATGTATAACTTGAAGCTGGAGATTGCCAAATTGACCTGTGAAACAAACTGCAGTAATTATTCCGGATTTTGCCTTTATATTCAAGGCCTAAGTATTTGATATCTATTTTTACAGATCATAATAAAAGGTTTTTCAATTGGCGCTGGTAGATTTTGGCGCCCCGTGGCGTCCATTTTGTTTTGGTGACATCTGTCAAATGATAAAACTTTATTATCAAAATGAATGTTCGTTAACGAAAACGTTGCACACATTGCGCCCATTTTACGGAAGACGTGGTGAACCTTCACAGTCGACTCTTCAACCCGAGACTCAGAACCCGAGGCAGTGTATTCCTCGCCGTGCATAAGAACTCAGCATTTCGCAGACTTGGCGAGTTTTGCGTCGGGACTTGGGTCTACACCCGTACAAGATCCAACTGACCTAGGGACTCAAAATTCATGACCACAGCTCCGTCGTTTGTTTGCTGGCTGGGCTTCGAATCGTTTGGAAGAGGACCCCAGTTTTGTCTGAAAAATTATCTTTAGTGACGAGGCGCATTTTTAGATAAATGGCTATGTTAACAAGCAAAATTGCCGTATATGGGATGACACCAACCCACTTGAGATTCACCAGGTGATAATGCAACCTCAAAAAGTTACCGTTTGGTGTGGATTTTTGGCCGGCGGCGGCGTAATTGGTCCGTACTTTTTTGAAAACGACGTTAATGAGGTGGTCACCGTCAACAGCGAGCTCTACATAACGATGATAATAACTAATTTCTTGTGCCCCAAATTGAACCATATGGACCTAGACGACATGTGGTTCCAGAAGGACGGCGCTACCTGCCACACAGCAAACACCATTCCATTTCAACATTTACCCGGCCTTATTGAAAAACCCCTTATAATATAAGAATACCATTCGCTGAGTTTAATGAAATTATATGAATTTAAAGAACAATAACATGGTAACCAATAAAGGTTTCCCATTGCAGTTACCAACAAAATAATTACAAAATAATTGCAATTTAAAACAAATGCATTTAATATTTTTCTTTAAATAATTTATTACTATAAGGAATGACTATGTTCAAAGCACAAATGAATATGAATTTCGTCTATCAATTAAACCTTAGCTGGCAGGTATTTTTGAGATGGGGCAGTAATTGCTTCCTTTTGCCCACTACCACTTGTTAAAATACTCCCAGAATTTAAGGCACCAACAACTGGAGCAATTCCCTCGTTAGATATACTTGTTGATCCACCCAATTTATCATATTGAGCCTGAATCTCTTGCTGAGCTCTTTGGGCTTCTTCGTTGGTCTTGTATTTGATGAAGTAAACCTCTGGTTTTTGATTAATGGTTTGAGGAGCTTGGATTTGGCTAATTTGCTTTTGAAGATCTGCAACGTCAGATTTTTTGGAGAGAACGTAGATAACAGTTTTTTCTTCGTTGATCGCTTGCGCTTGTTTCAGAGCTTCTGCTGCAATTCTGAGGTTCTGTGTTGGAGCCTTAATAAAGATGATACGATAATTTTTACGAATTGGAATCGATTCAAGTTGTTTGTTGAAAGCTAGTTCTTCCTCCGCATCTGGAGGAGCAGTGTGAACAAAAATATCCTTGGTAACAATAGTTCGTTGCTGTGGTCGCAAAGAAGATTGCTGATTTATGGAAACCGATGATCCTTGACCATTAACCCCACCAGAAAAGCCTTGAGATTGCCGTATGACTCCACCTGAGAATCCCTGAGATTGTCCATTGAACCCACTTGATAAGGATTGTCCAGCATTCAAAGAAGATGATTGGCCTATTAAGTTCGATTGTCCTGCAAATCCTTGAATGTTAGTGTTCTGCAAGGGTAGTTGCGAAATATCCCCAAAAATTTGCTGTCCCGAGGAGACAGATTGTGATGGTGGAAGGTATTGTGGTACTGGTGGGTATTGAGACTGGACTGAAGAATGAATTTGTTGAACTGGTGGTATATACGTGTGTGTCAAGGGCTGAGAGGCGACAATTTGCGTTATCTGGTTGTTATTTGAATTGGAAGCTAAATTGAATGACTGACCGGAAGAACTTGAACTTGCATAGTTATACTGTGGTCGTGAAGTAACTAATCCAATCATCAAATAGACCTGAGAGTTGCATTAAATTATAATATAAGGCGACAAAGATTATTACAATCCTTACCATAAACACTTTTGATTTTAAACAAGACTCCATCATTGTCTTTCTCCGCTCTGTTGATTCAGCAAGTCAAACCGTTAAACTGATACAAGTTGTCCGCATTCAAGATGCTTTTATAGCTACTGCTATAATGTAATATGTTACGTCGAAAATCTTATTTTGTCCATAATCAAACCTTAAATGCATCTTTAACCGTTATACAACTTCATATAGCGCAACCATAATACGATAGAGGCTTGTGAAATCCCTTCAAATTCGAACCTCATCTTCTATGACTAAACTTATTTTTATAACATGTCGCCGCACCGATTGGAAATGTTTGGTTACACATTTTTTATACATTTTAATATTTTTGGACTTAAATATTTTAATAAAAGCATTTGTAATTTATGCACATAATTAAAATGAAAGGTATATATGAAGTTATAAATTTAAAGCACGTGAGCAAAGATAGATGGAGACTCAAGCTCACCAAACATATTAATGCATACCTGAGGTAGACCAAAGCAAAGCATATCGTTAAGAGTTTTTTTATTCCCAATTATTATTTATCGTTTTGACAGCACAAAATTCACACTGTTTTGGTGTAGGGCGTTATACTAAAGGGAGATGCAATATAGGGCTTTGGTTATGAAAAGCTTATAAAATTGGTGGATACTGCTGTGAAACAAATCTAGCATAACAGCAGCTGAACCGGGTGGAATGTTTTTGATTTAATTTGTTTCGATTTATATTAAATGATAGTGCTGTTAGTTTTTGATTTTGATTTAATTCTCCTGAGCTTTAACCTGAATTTGATTTATTATTTACATATGTATATTGTTCAAAGTTAAAATAAAATAAATTTATGGCCATATTAGAAATAAACTGCTAATTACACTGGTTCAAAATTTAATTCAACAAGATTGAATTAATATGACGATTTTACATTAAAATAAAACCAATATTATCTGCCGACGTTTTAGCCAATATACCGGGCTTATAATCTTGTTGTAATGCTCGGATAACTGCCAATTCAACTGACTTTATGTGGCTGAGTCAGTCTTCGAGACAAATAATAAATGTAATACATAAGACGAAATTTTAATCTACGTTAAAACATGAACTCTTTCCAGATGAAAGAAGTAAGATTACCGCCGCGCCTGCTGCTCTTCTTGATACCTCAAAAAGGGCTATATTGATGTGCGTCGATGTCAGCCAGTTTGTCACTATTCGTGGATGCCAGGCCTCTGAATTCCTCTTAGGAAGTATGTAAGTATGTCATAAAAGTTAAAACTTTAAACTCCATGTGACCAACCTATCCCTAACTCTCCACACATTTAGGCCAAAAGATCGCTGCGATTGTAAGTCACTAGAGTGCAAACCTCGCAACCGATCCACTGAACCAATGCTTGAAGAGACAATATGGCTCAAAATCACCAAGGTTGCAAATTTCAAATTTTTTTTATGACAAAAAAAAATTGCAAGCTATAATGATGAATTTTAGTTTATACTGTTGCAAACATTTCATATTAATAAACTTTGACAGGGCAGCGCACAGAACTCTATACTTTCTTAGTATTATTGTTTAGTACTAAACTTCATACAAAAACCATCAATTCGGGAACGTTTTTCTAAGTTTGATAAAATCAACAAAAACAAAACAAAGTACATAATTTAAGCTTTGATTAATAACATGGGTATATTATGTATCTATATTAAATAAGCAATAATGAAAACAATACATACAAAATCTTCTACAAGCAAAATACGTAAAAATCATGTCCGGGAACGTTCCCGAAATGACCGTTCCCGAAATGACGATTTCAATTAAGCGCGCGCTTTAATTATACGGCGGTCATCTTAAATGCGATCTGACTTGGTCAATAGGAAAATATTTGAGGTAACTTTGAAATTTCGTGTCGTAGAAAAGTATTTCATCAATAATTAAATGTAATAAATGCGTTCACGGAATGACGGACTATTGATGTACGCTCTACGAATGATGAATAGAAATTTAATTACCATTTAGATATAACTTATTTTACGATAAATACTCTGACAGCCGGCTTTGTTATTGTTTTCTTCCTCGACTGACGTTTGACACAGAATTATTGCGTTCACTTAAAATTATTTGTGATCGATTATCGATATGTTCCCTGAAATGACTTGTGCGGTATCGGACAAACTGTTTTTGCATTTTTTACAGTTAAAAATAAATAATCTGTTAGTACCGTTTCTAAAACTAGATTCTGTATAAAAAATACGGTGTATTAAGTGATGACCGGGGTTGAATACCTTACATCTTTCAATTGTATTTTGGGATTGAAGTTGAAGATTGTAGATTGGGACGCGTTCCCGAAATGATTTTCTATGCGTGTATATTGATTTCATTTAAAATTTAGTTTATTAATAAATTATATTGTTTGATAGAAACATAAAACAGGTCAGTTTTAGTATTTTATTAATTTTTTTTTTTTAATTAAGTCAAGGTTTAAGACATAAAATTGCTAGCGAAGCCAATTCTGCACCTTGGTGATTTTGAGCCATATAATCTTCTCCTTTTTTATACTTAAAATACGCACACGATTTTATTTTGAACATTCTGTCTGAACATTCCTATTTCACGCCTCATCTTACTGCATTCAGCTCTCTTATAATCAGTGTACGAATGTACAAGGAATTATTCATCTCACATTAAAATAAGTAAAATAAACATTACTTGGAGTTGTAAAAATTACGTTCCACATTCCACATTCCAAAAGTAAAAAGAGGATACAAATGACTTTCAAAACTTAACTAAAGGACATAATAAAGAATTCTATTAAACAAAGAGGTGGTGTTAATTTTTCTTTGTACCTTTGTTGGCAATATACATATACATATATATATAGACTTTAATTTTATTCAATTCCAAAATTATTAATTCTATCTGGAATCAATCAGTAAGGCTAATTTTGTGTTCTTATAAAAATCAAAGGATGATCCAAATAAATCTGAAAATGTTTCAAACTGAGGATTTGTGTTGAAGTCATCCAGTGACTTGAAAGTGCAGTCATGGTTAAAATAACGAATTCTGTTCTTACAATGAGTAAGAAAATGCTGCCATTGCCTGTTCTGTATAAACTAAATAAATAAATAAATAAGGTTGCGCAACAGTCCTTAGAGAACCAGGGCCAAGTGTGCGAGTAATTGCAGGGATGGAGGGAACCTACAGTTTATATGCCGAATCCGAACGGCTAATTTGAGAAAGCACTTTTCATGACAAGTATTACTCTTGGAGAATTTGTCAATTCCTCGCAAGAGGCAGTACCCGTGAAAAAAACTTTAGGTGGCACAGGCATCAGGGATCGAACCCAAGACCTCTTGCATGACAGTCCAACGCAACACGTACCACGTATAAACTAAATAGTCTTTTGATTTACTGAGCATAATTAAGTTAGGTTAGGTTAAAGTGCATGTCCGTAATGGAGTAGGACAACTTAGGCCAGTTAAATAGCCCCTTGTGATACCACATGAATCTTGAGGATTTCTTCTAAGCTCAATGAAACCAGTTTCAGCCCCTTACGAAACGTGAATGACTGATTATGTTAATATGATTGAGATCGAATAGATCGTTATAGAAGAATTGTTTGGTGGTAGTAATATGCAATCATTTTGGAAAATGATGAAGAACTTGACGACGGTGGATGAGCTCCTATTTTGTCTTCTATTGGTCTTATTTGCCGATGAATTCATATAAAATGTTTTGCTATTTAAGGCTCTTTTAAAAAAATAATGCCGCAAAATTTGAAACAACCTATTGTTAAGGGCTTACCAATTTACTTGTTAGCATTTTGATAAATATTTAGCAACTTACTAAGATAGTCCAACATTTTAAACCTTCTTTTCCTTTCGCTAACTAGTATATTATTAATTTCCTTTTATTAAAAAACGAGCATCCGAACATGTCTAAAAAGTGACAGTTCGTAAAAAAAAAAGCAAAAAAAAATTCCCAACTGTTGACCGCAAAATTTCATGCACTGCTCTTATAAGAATAATTGTACAGATGTCATATGGATTTAGCTAATTGCTAAAACTACGAGTAGCCATTCCGTTATTTTAACTTTAGCAAATTGTAGAGAGATAGAAACATGTTAAAATCGTTTAACATTAGGTAAGTCATCTTTTAAGCATAATAAATACCTCAAAATGGCCTTAACATTTTACTTAATCGTTTTTTCTATAGCTTTTTCCTCTTCAAAATTTCTCACAACTTTCTATTTAATGTCTGTTCGTTATAAGAGGTCATCCATAACTTGTCGAATCTTAATGGTCGAGTTCCTTCAGACCCTTTCCCAACTATGGATCAAAAAATTTCGAAAAGAATTAAAAACGAGTAAAAGTGCTTTCTGGGCCTTCTCCCAGTTACCAATAAAAATATAAACGCTTGGAATTCGAAATGCAAGCAAAATATTCAATCTTATATTTTCGTAGATTTAACGCTTATTTCTTCTAAATTGAAATCCTTTACGACAGATTCGTTTACTTTCTTAAGTTAACTACCCTCTATCCAAAGACCTATTTGTGCAAATATATATAATTTACGTTAATTTTAATTGTCATAAATTTAAGTTGGTGAGAATATAATTCACACGTCGTCGTTAGGCAAGGGCAACTGTCTTACGAACTTTTGTGGACCGTCCGTCATACGAGTAATAAGGTCGTCACACTTCTTCGACGTACAACCTGAAAGTGGAATTTCGAAAGTACTAGAAGAGCAGTTCTCTGGCTGATGGACCAGGCTTGCACCAAACTCATCTACTACTTTCGAGCAGCGCCGAATGAAAGATATAGGTAGGAGAGGTAGCATGGAAGCTAAGATTTGTTGTGGTAAATTTTGACTTTTTATGACTATACTGTTAATAATAAAAGTGTTTTTAGATTAGAATATCTTAAGAACAAACCATAAAAATTGTTTTGTGAATATTTAATTTTTTAAACAAAATGTTTAAGACCTGATAAAATTAAAAAATTATTTACAAATTATACAAAAAATGATATTATAAAGTTCTTTGGCGTAAGGTAAAAACGCCTTGAGTAAAAAAATTGCATTTCGGCCTATTTTTGTCTCTTTCATTAATACTGGTTATCCACAGCAATGTTTTCAAATATAACTGTAAATGTTTCAATCAATTAATTGAGATGTGTTTTCGAAAAAATATTAATTAAAAGACAGCTTTGTCTTTGATTAATTGATGTATACTCTTCGGAGTTCCTTAAATGAAATGTTTAGTTTAGTTCGGCAATATAAGTTTTAAAAACTTTTTAAGAAAAATTGAAACGAGTTGGGTGTATGTATAAATGAGAGTTATCCTTAATTTTTTTAAGACGCAGTTGTCTTCATATTTTTGGAGACTGGTGGAAGTGTACATTTTTAGACTGCCACCGGAACGAACTCTCAAAAAATTTAAGCCGATATAATGAGGCTGATTTTTTCAGAATGGAGACAGATTGCAACTCAGCAAAACTATTGGAAACCACAACTGTTTTTCAGACGATTATTTCTTTTATCTGATTTTAAAGGATATTGAACTCAACAAAAGTTTGATAGTATTTGAATGTTCGTTGATAGATATTTATTCCTTTAGCTTCGAATAACTTTGAAGTTTTTAAAATAAGCATTTTGTAAAAAAGTGCCTTAAATTACATTTAAAACTTATGATTAAAAAATGAACACAATGATTAAATGTAGTACCCGTGGCATGATGGTAAGTGCGTTGGACTGTCATGCCAGAAGTCTTGGGTTCGATCCCTGCCTACTAAAGTTTTTTTCACGAGTACTACCTCTTGTGAGGAATTGACAAATTCTGCAAGAATAATTCTTGTCATGAAAAGTGCTTTCTCAAATTAGCCGTTCGGATTCGGCTTAAAACTGTAGGTCCCCTCCATTCCTGACAACATTACTCTCACACAGGAATGGTTGAGAATTGTAAGTCACTAGGCCTTAATTCTCAACGGACTGTTGCGCCACCCAATTTATTTTATTTTATATTAATTTAAGTACGTATATGTATGTATTAATATGTATTTAATAATAAAATAAATGTAACAATTTTTACACAAACAATTTTAAAAATAGACAACAAACAAACTTAACAAAAATGATGAGATAAATACAATTAATGTGTACATAAGATAACCAACAATGTATTAGTTTCCATACGTTAGGTAATTTTGTTTCAACAAATCACAGCCCTTTTAGGAAATTAATTAAATTTCATTGATTTGGTGGCAAATATGAAGATAATGATTCATTTGGTCCATGCTGAATTTCAGATTGAGGAATATTTTGTTGATTTGACAAAGATCCTATAACTGAAGTTATTGGAGAAACGCCTTCATTAATTGTTTCGGAAGTTCCACCAAGTTTATCGTATTGTGCTAAAATGAAAAAAGGTGTGATAGAGGTTGTTAGCATATATACATTTATATAAAAAGCAAAGAGTTTTGTAATTCAATTAGAATTAAGAAGAATACTTTCAATGAAATAGAAAATACAAGTATATTAAAAGATTTAGCTATAAATTTCCTAAATGTAGTGAAATAAATTTAACTTAAATTGAATAAAAAGACAACACCAAAGTAATTTTGTTTTATGTACATATATACATACATATTATACATATATCCTTGCGCCTTACGTTCCGTATTAGTCGTTGTTTTACTTACTCAAGTAGCACATTAGTGTATAATTTAGTATAAATTCTTGAAATTTGTTGTAAAATTGAGAAAAGTGAAGAAACCGGTTTAAAGATTGCACCACTGGTTTTCTGAGCAAAACTTCAACATTTTTGTTCCAATTCGGTGCAAAAAATGAACCGTTTCGGAGCTGTTTTTTTTAATATGCCATTAATAGCACATACAAAAATCCAATTTTGAAATCAATTATAAAATACACCATTTTAAATGAGATTTTTCGGTGTAAGATTTTAATCTTGCGGTGATTAAATACACTAAACTACTAATATCAAACCATAATGTCAACAAATGTGATCATGATGTTTGGGAATTTGGATCGTTGCGAAATATTTCTGCTTGCAAGAATGGCCATATACCCTTAAGTCAAATCTCTAAACATATAATTAAGATGAATAAATTTAATATTCGGTCTTCAAAATCAGCCACGTATTATATTTCAAGTAAAAAGTTTAATCGAAACTCTGAAATGTATGGCAGAGTCAAGTTTTCAGCGTTTATGTTGTCAAATGATCGAAAAAATAAGTGAAATTAAATGAAATTCAAATGTTAAATATAATTTTGTTCTTCTTTCAAATTTTTCACTATTTACAGCAAATTAAACATACTAAAAAATTACTGGATATATTTTCCGCAATGGTGTACAGTGTACACATTTTTGTATTGCTTGGGTTATATTTTGCATATTTTTTATAATAAATGTAACAAAATCATAATATTAAAGTGAGTGTCCATTTGAGAGTAAACGTGCTGCGAGTCGCTCTCAAGCTGCTCTCGAGAGCGATCTCTCAAGTGGACATAGTCTGGAGAGTAGCTCGCAGAGAGTTGACTAATTACTCTCGACATTCGATCTTTTTGAAAGTCACTCGCAAGTGGACACATGTGTTTAGTACTATCCGAGATAAGCTCGCGGAATACCAGCACAGTTCGTATTTTGCGAGTAGATGTCGAGAGTAAACATGGCAAAGCAGTGGACATTGGAGGCTCTGCAGTTTCTTATTCCATTTTTAACGCCTTCTGAAATTATATCGAATCTGGTAAGTTCCTCTTTAATTTTGTAATTATTCAGTGTAATGTGTCTATACCGCCATGGAACTTCACCTTCTGGAGTCATGAAGTAATTTTTGAATTCGTCCCTAACATCTTTTTGAGAAACACAATAGTTGTGCCATTTCAAGATCAAAAAATGAATTTGCCACACTATTCTCTAAACGCCAGCTTCCATAGAGTAAATCATGAGTTTCTGGTTGTTCAGAATCAACCATGCCCGTGCTCAAGCAGAAGGGTTCGTTTTTAGATAGCAAGAAATTGTGCAGGGTACAGACAGCCATATAACCACATCTCTTGTTCGTTCAGGACATAGATTCATCGGTTTTTTAAGAACCCTAACACGATTTGCAACAAATCCGAACGCATTTTCAACTATTCTTCAAGCCCTGCTCAGCCAGTAATTGAAAATGCGTTCAGGTGCTGGTTGGTTGCAAAACGGATACGGCTTTAATATAAAGTTAGTCATTGCGAACGCCTCATCAGCCACAAAACAATAATTAAAGCAGCTGCAACCCTTCGCTTGTAAGAATACATGGCCAATTGATAATATGCTAGCAAAAGAAATCTATCAAGTGGACACGATTATGAGGCTCCCGGAAATTACGCCAAAAACTGTTTTGGAAAAAAAGCCCAACAAATTTTGGCGTACAAAAATAGGAAAAAGCGCCCAAAAACAAAAAGGAAAATACGCCAAAAAGTGTGGAAATTACGCCAAACTTTTGGAAAAAGAGCCAAAATACTAAAATGGAAAAAAAGGCCAAAAAAAATAAGAACTTTTTTGGCGTTTTTTCCAAACAAAATTTTTTTGGCCTTTTTTCATTATTCTAAAAGGAAAAAACGCCAAGAAATTTTCGGATTAACACCAAACTCTTCGGATCCTTTTTCCTAGGAAAATGAAATGCACGACTGGGTCGCACGAACTTGCTCCTGTATGCAAAGAGTCTGTTTAAAAATGTACCTATAAAAGATTTAAAAATATACCTGTAAAATAAGTTCGTCTTCAAAGATATAAATGCCATTTGATTTGTCAAAAAACTTGTTATTCATCCCAAGACACAACTCATCCCGAAAATGAAAAATACTTGTAAGCATACTTAACGAAAACAATTGTTTGTGTATTCAACTAGTTAAAAATATTTAAAATTATTAAAAAAATAAATAATTAAAAATAAAAAAAAATAATTAAAATAATTTAAAAAAAAAATTTAAGATTCAAAATTTTAAATGAAAAATAAGTTTTTCTTTAAAAATTTTAATGCCATTTTATTAATCAAAAAATCCTTGATTTTTCAAATTTTTTTTTGAAAATCGTTAGAGCGGTTTTTTTTTAAATTAATTTTGTATATATAACATTTTTCAAGTTTGCTCTAAAAATATTTTTGGTATGCAGTTGTTTAGTGATTGTAAATATATGCTCTACATTTGAATTTCGTAAAAAAATGTTGAGTCGTTTTTGAGATATAGAATTTTGAAAAAAAAAAATTCAATATTTTTTTAAAAATCCAAACAATAAAAAACTGCACTTTTGATAATCAAATATTGTTAAAGCAATATAAGAGCTTATTTAGAAAAAAAATTATTGAAATCAGTTCATAAGTTGCTGAGAAAATTAAAAAACAAAATAACGGTTCTATGAGCGGTACCTTTCCTGAGCAATACAAAAATATGTTTTTCTTATTAAAAGAAGCCAAGTTAAAAAATAAAATTTTAGAGAAAATTAAAAAAAAATCTATCGGTTTGTTTTTGAGAAAATTCGAATTTTCGTTTTTTGACCAAAAAAATTGTATGGGGGCCACTGTTAGTTTTGATCTTAAAAAAAAATGAAAAAAACGCCTAACGCGAATCTGCTGAAAACCTTAACTTCCAAGTTTGAACTCAATCGACCCAATGGTTTAGGCTGTAGGAGCGTGGACAGACAGACAAAACAGACCGGACGGAATCGCGGGACCCACTTTTTTCGACTTCTCTATCATCGTAATATCATGTTTGATTAAAATCTCGAGTTCGAAATTTTGCACGAATGCAAAACTTGCCATATAGTTCCTATATGTCGCAAGTAAAAAGCCAAAAAATTGTATGGAGAATTTTTGGCGTTTTTTCCATTTTATTTTTTTGGCGTAATTTCCTACGGCGTAATTTCCGGGAGCCGATTATGAGAGTACCCTCAGCAAGAAAACTCTCAATATTCTATCAGAGAGCTCACGATAGCAAAATTTCTAAAATTTGGCTCTCAAATGGACAGTCTCCCGAGAGTTGCTCTCGAGAGTTAAGTAGCAGAAGTACTCTCAAATGGACACACAACTTTAGATATATTGTATATAATAGTGTTTTTTTCCTTGTTGTTCTTAAAAAGGGTGCATTTTTTCCAAATTCAGAAGTTAGAGTATACGTATACAGCTTGTCCCATAGTGACAACCGCAGATGAAAACCATTAATTTTAATTCAGCAAAATAATATGTTCGATATTAAATTGTAGGAAAACCTCTAATTCGGTAATCGCATAAAAAAAACTTGTATGATCCAAAGAAAATTTTACCTTTTCTTGTTTTTATAAAAAAGAAAAAATCAAGAACAATCGGCTTTAGTTTTCTAAGTTATATACCAGATAAATATCGGTCTCAAAAATGAACGACATTTATAACTAGAGCTTAAACCACATGTAATTTCTTAGAGTAATTCCTTTACGTTTGAGTTTTTTTGACTAATTAATTTGTCGTTTCATTTACTTGACTTTTTAATGTAATTATTTCTATGCGATTAATTATATACTGCTAAATTAAAATAAATTCCTTGTTTGTAGTTAGATAAGCTATAACCTAGAAATGGCAAAAATAAGTTTAAAGAAATTACTCAAAAAAATATAAAAAAAATAATTAAAATCAAAAAGGAAGTGAAAACGAGAAAATTACTTCATAAGTTTTTCGACTTAGGAACCTATGTGATGGTTTTGCCTGCGTCGGTTACTTGGAGACTCCATGTATTTAGGATGACGACCATTTATTTCAAGAAATATTAAAAAATTGTAAATATTTAATGAAATCAATGATTAATTATACCGCATTTGGTATTTTCGACTAGTTTGAAACATAACGTCTCTAAAAAATTAAAAAACAATAAAAACATTTTAGATTTCGAGTAATACATTTACAAGAATCTTTTTAAAAATTTTGAATTTATTGATAGGGATAGGACCAAAAATCATTCGACAGAATATGCCTCGTTCTAAATTCTGCACTCGCATTCATACTAATTCATGATTTTCTTGCGGCTATATAATGCAGCTAAATAAAATAGAATCATAGAAACCATTACAAATTTTTGAGAAACATTTTCAATCAGAAAATAAACATCGGTGTAAATTTTATTCCAAAATAAATTATACGTTTAAATACATAATAAATATGCACTAAAATGTGATGTAAATTGTTTATCTTATTAGTTTATTTTTTACATTTTCGACGTACATTATGTTCAAGTAACCAGAATAATTTGTACAATAAACCGGTGTGAATTATAAACGAAAACGAGGTATTTTATACAACGAATTGAAATTAACTGTGCAAAAAATACCCCGTTTGTGCTAATTGAGTCTAATTTATGGCGTTTTTTACCATTTCACTTTTATATTACTTTTGGCATTGTTGTTTTTTTATTTTTCATCCATTTTATTTTTACTAAATCATAATGCTATTTAAAATATTTAAAAGAATTAACATTTTGCAACACCTGATTTGTTAATGTTATTGCCAATAAATTATTATTCTTGTTCACAGAAACGTTTAATGGTTCTAAATAATACAGCAACTTTAAATTGTAAAATAAAGAAACTTTTAGTTTAATTAACATATCCTACATATTACATGTATTTAATACTTATTGGTTGGCTTACATTTGAAAAACTTTTAAATATATTTTAATATATTATAACTTTAAAATTAAAGAACAATTCATTCATATCCATTCTTTTTGATTAGTTAATAAGAGTTTTTAAATATAGTTTTCCATTATTATTAACTTCCCATAGGAAGTGATTGTAATCGGTCTGATTTGAAGAATTGAACATTTTGACATTTCTTAAAAACTTTGATTTTTTCAGAAATGTCTGTGTGGGCGTGTGTACATACGTTCGTACGTCCGGGAAGCTTTGTCCGTCGTCCATTTCTCAAGAACCAGTAGAGATATTGACTTTAAATAAATTTTGTTATACAGATAATAAGAAAGAAAGATGCAGAAAGGACTCTCAAAAAAAATTGCGTGAGTGGTTTACCCAAAATATCTAACGCACCAATGATGCTAGCTTCTTGAATTAAATTTTATATTATAAAATGTGACCTATTGATACCTATTTGATATAATGTTGAGAAAAATTTAATATACTGTTTTTTTATAAATCCAAAAAACTGAAAATAAATTGTGAGCTCGAAAATTTTACGAATGAAAAATGATTGTATCTCCAAAATAATAATTGTATATAACGTTTTTGAAAGTGATAAATCTAATTGACTGCTTTTTTAGAAGAAATAAAACTTAAAAACCATAACTAAAACTTGTTAAAAATTGATTTTAGTTTTAAATATTTTTTTTTAAGTTTAAGACGCTGGCTTCAAACTAACTTCATCTTATAAAAAATAATAGTTTTCAACATTTGTTAAAATTTTGCGAAATATCAAATTGACAGTTTTTGTACACAAAACAAAAAGATATAAGAAACATTAATAAAACAACTTGTTAAAAATTGATGTAATATCTTTTCAAACTTAGGATATTGGCTTTGAGCTAATTTCGGCTTACAAAAATTATTGTTTTCGACATTCAGTACATTTTTTATAATAATCCAATAGCCAGGAGGTACTGACTTTAAAATGATTTTATTTTGTGCAAAATTTTCTAAAAAAAATCCAGACTGTATTTGTTTATGTAATAAATAAAAACTTTCAAGAGATTTAAAAAAAAATTGGTAAAAATAGATTTTAAAATCAAACTATTTCATCATATCCAAAATATTGTTGGTAATCTTTAGTTAATTTTTTTGAAAAATTCTACTGAGAACCTTTTGAACAAAACACGAAGAAAATTATTATTTTTATGTTTTTTTTACAAAAAATTCTATCGCCTTAGTCTTCGATTTTTTTGTTTATTAATTGTTAATTCAAAAGCATTTAAATATTTATGTATGCATAAAATTTACTAGCTGTACAACCTTTTCCACTTAAAATGGTAATTTAATGTTAACCCAGTTAAAAAGAATAATTATAAAATAGTATTCTGAACTGTTGAAAACTGAGAGAGACGATATAGTTAATTTTAATAATTTTCAAGTTAATTTTTGAAGTCTTCTTTAGAAACAAAATTTAATAAAATTTTCCCATAATCTAAAAGGTAACAAAAAAAACTTTGAATGAGCGTTTTATAATCGTCGCCGTGCGTCGGTCGGTTCAAGGTCAAATTCAAAACAATAGTCTGTGATTTTTCTACAAAATTCGAAACTAGGTTAATGACTTAAGCTATAAATATGATATCATCTATGTATGCTTGGCGTAGGGGTAAAGTATATACATTTTTCAGCTTGAACGGAAATCAAAAGATATAACTATTATTAAATAGTTTTATCAAAAGTAAACATTATTCAAATTCGCTGAAAAAGTACCCTATAGCTTTATGAATAAAATTAATGACTATCGTTTGCCAATAACTTTGTTACAATTTTGAAGTTATAGGCTTTTTAAGTAGTCGTTTTGTGGTAATTAATCCGCCCCACTTAAAGCTCAAAACACCGGCTATTGAAATGAAAGCTTGTATGCATTTAAAACACACAAGTCCCATAAACTGATTGAATAACAAAAGTGTTATTGTCAATTTCTATTATTGGATTATTTTATGTATGTAAATGATGACAAACCTGAAAGATGACAATCTTATAGCCCCATTAGTTACTTACCTTGGATTGACTGCTGTGCATGAGCAGCTTCCTCTTGTGTCTTGTACTTTATGAAATACACTTCAGGTTTGCTTGGTTGAGTTGGTGCTACATCCTTGAATACCGCCTCCAAATCCAAAGGTTCTTCTTTTTTACTCAGAACATAGATGATGGTCTTTTCCTCAATGGGTGCTTGAGTAATTTTTAAAGACGCCTGATTTAATTTTTCTGTTGGCGCTTTGATAAAAACAATTCGATAGTGTTTTCGAGGTGGGAGATTTGGGGCATTTTGAGCCTGGTATTTTTCCTCGGGCTCCTCTGGAGGCGGAACATGGACGAAAATGTCCTTGCTTACAATCGGAGCAATTTGTTGTTGGGTAAATTGGTTTTGTTGAAATTGGTTACCAGGAGCAAGGAATTGTGGGTTTGAATTAATTGATTGTTGTAGATGGTTCTGACTTGGAGATTCGGAAAATCCTGAGAAAATTTGTGAGCTCTGCAAGACGTCTTGCAGAAATTGATGTCCTTGATGAGATGCAATCGGATTATTTGAAATCGGTAGACCAAACGTGTTTGTATTTAAATGTTGGGGCTGATAATTATATGCTGGACCGGCAGCAGCAAACGGTATCAGAGACGCAATAATCTACATTAAAAAAGTTTTTAAGTTCTAGCTAACTAAATGTTATATTTATTTTTATAAACTCACAAAGAACAATTGCATTTTTTTAAATATAATTTTTGTTTCCTTTGTGAAACTCGGTCAAATAATTGCACTCACTCTTTGACAACTTAATTCAAACTAAATCTTTAATAGTTTCCGACCTTAACTTTTATATTGAGATACAAATTTTTGAATGTTATGTAGGTATATGTAATAAACAACCTCAAACACAACTTGTATTCCAAAGCACCTTCGCACTGCTATAGTGGTAAAATCTAAATAATATGTTTCCTTAGCTGAGCATCATCATCACATCAATAAAATAACAAAATACAGCGATGTCTACTTTTGAAGGGGGAGAAGAAGTCTATTGGTCTTCGTACCATCACAAGCCGACCAAGTTAAACCACTCTTTGACCATTCACTTAACGCAGAAATCGTTCAAACTATATACCTACGTTTTAAACACAAACATTGTGAGAGTGCTAACCACCTTTCATGGCGGAACTTCTTTAGGTATTTATGAGGGAAGTACATAGGTTTGGCCACGATCACGGAAAGGTCAGTTTGGGAATCGATTACATAAGATCTTCAGCGGAGTTGAAGAAGATTCAAAAGAGAGCATTTCGTTTTATAATTGAGGTATTGAAGAGATTAAACAAGGTAGTTAAATATCACACAATAAAAGTTCTCATCAAGCGCCATTAAGAATGTTTGCTTTCTTTGAAAAAGGTTCATATTAATTCATCGGCTACCATTCTCTATCTGAGCTTTGTAATAGATAGTGTCTTGTCTATAATTGAGATCACCAGGTACATTATAGTTCTTATTAATAGAGCATTATTTTTTATTTTAAATGGTTCATGAATATTTATCGTTGACTTTTGGGATCTGATATAAAATAAAATATTTGTTTTAAAATTAAGGTAACATGTAACTGATATTGAATATTATTGGGGAAGTTACTGGTTCTTAAACAATTTTTATAAAATATCCCAACTAAATCATGTTATAGATTATAAGGCGATATAGATAAAGAAACTCTAACTTCTTTACAGTGTTTTCAAGATTTATGATCTGAACAACTGGATTGATTTATTTTTAACTTTAAACTCTAGATTATCTAATGCAAATTGAATAATTTAGGTTATTTCTGAAATATTCAGCCTTAAATAGCTAACCTTTAATGCTTTTATGTCATATTAATTCACTATCGGTAAAAAATAACTTCGATTATTTTGGTTTTGTTTTTCAGTGATTGGTTTCGTTTCAATTTTGTACTTTTCTAGCTAGTTTGGAGCAAACTACCACCAAATACGGATTGAAAAGTGTCATATTGACTTTAGTTAGTTAAAATTGTATTTTTTCATGTGTTCTAAGTTGTTTTGTTGCTTTTTCTGTTCTGTTCGGACCCAGCCCTACTGAACCGAAGAAGCTCTGCTCCCTCGTGCACCATGACGTCCCGATTGTAAAAGAGTCGGCTATCCACGGTTCTTCGTCTGACGTGGTATATTAGAGGAACTGCCAATCTATCCTGTATCAGACCGCATCTATTTAAAAAGAGGAACGCCTCTGGTAGAATGAAGCCGCTTAAGCGTGCAATTTCAAAGTACTTGTCGTTCGGATAGAATGCCACGAAAATAAAATTGTTGGTCGAAGGCATAGCTCTCGCAATGTGACCTCGAACGACTTTATCACGAAATTGTCAGTTCTGTTGATTCGAACCCTGTTGTATAGGACCTCATTGAAATAGTAATGAACATAAGAAGATTTGGCTCTTCGATGCAAGGCAGTACAGCGTCGTAAACACTGGGAAGGGGCAACGTTGAACCACACATGACAACCATAAATGATCATCGGCCGTACGAGGTCCATGTAGTAAATTGTCTTCACTCTGTGGTCAAGCCTACTGCTGTAAAACTGACGTTTAGTCAGACCGAAGGCTCCTCTGGCCTTGGTCAGAGCAGAATTTATATGTCTGTCGAAATATAAATACTGATCTAACCAGATACCGAGGTACTTCACTACACTTTTAATCGTACATCGCTGCCCGTGAAGATCAACGATGACCATCTTGCGCCAATTTTTGCACCTTTTCCTCGTGGCCCTAGCCAACGGAGTCAGAAACAGAATTGTCTCCGACTTCTGGACGTTTATTTTCAGTCACGCTGCAACAGAATTCTAATTACCTCAACCTTTCGGGTCGTTCTGCACCTACGTATCAGATCGCTGGTGTAAATGCTGAAAACAATCGGCGAATTCACCGCTCCCTGTTGAAGACCATTTTTAATTTGGAACGTTGTGGTAGAATTACATTGCCACTTTTGAAAACAAACTTTCTATCGTTAATTATATTATAAAGTATATACCCCAATGGTTTGCTTATGCCAAGCTGCGCAGTTTTAGATAAAGACCCTCTAACCATACGGTGACAAAAGCCTTTTCCAAATCAACCAGAACAGCACCTGTGCATTGTTGTTTTGATTTATTCCAATGGATTTCAGGAACGAGTTTAGACGTAGCATAAATTGTGGCATGACCCTCTTGGACCGGAACTTTGTATCCAGAATTATTTTGCTGTCCACAGCCCTTTTAGTCATAGCCCTATTTATGATCTTCTCGAAAACTTTGCTAATGCTAGGAAGAAGACTTATCGGCCGAAGATTTGACGGGTTGGAGTTGTCCTTTCCCTTTTTCTGGAGAGGATGAACCACAGCGGTTTTCCAACGCACTGGATTAATATACATTATGCAGCCTTCTGGCTAACAGCTTCAAGTTCATGTTTTTTACAAATATTATTTTAAGTTTTTTATTTTTTGTAAACAAAAATGTGAGTTCAAATTTTCTAAAAAAAATAATATTTGTCAAAAAAGTTATTTTTGATCCAACACCATTGCTTGTGGCTATATCAATTTTTATGCTATAACATTTTACAGAAAGTCATCGCAATGTGTAATATAAAATTAATTTGAAATCTATAACGCTACTAGTTCTTGAGATATTAGATTCAGTAAATTTGTCACTTTTTGTAATAGCTTTAGTAAAAACAAAACCTATTGAATGCTATTGGAAGCCCTTCCTATCTACTTTGATGTTATTATCTGTTTAGACTATATAGTAAACCTTTAGCCAATTGAATAACAACAGCTAGTTCAAACGACTAAGTCGTGTACCCTATTTTATTGAGTTGTTCGATTCAAGTAGGTATTAATTGTTAAATAATATTGCCGACATTTTATTGCTGTGTCATGATCAAGCGTAGGTGATGTGAATGGAACGAAAGATTATATAGCTTTAATAACAGAAAGTATGGCGCACACTTTGCAGTTGAAGGTATTACATGTTTCATTCAGAGAATAATATAATTTCTTTGGGTTGCCATTACGTCCTACCACGTTTTAGAGTTAAATTTCATGGATTTCATACTGAAAGATAATTTTTTAATTAATGAAACTATTATGTAAAACATTAGAAACGGGCGTTGGATTTTAAAAAGCCTACGACTTCGGAAAATTGCTCTTCTTGGTGTTATCAAATCGAATTTTGATTTATTAATTCTTGAAGTAGTATATTCTAACTAAAATTTTATAAAATATATTTTCAGCCCCTTTTTTGTTTAAATTTCATATTTGTATTGCTAAGCTCATTTGCAAGAAAAGAGCTAGAAATGATTCGGTAAGAAAAAGGTGTTATGTTTACGTAAAACATAAGTACAAAATATTAACATGAAATAAAATAATTTAAGAAATTATGAACAAAATGTCTATTTTGCAGCTCGCAGCAAAATTATGTGTGATTTCAAGTGCTTTCAACAGAGAATGGTGAGTTTTACAAAATAAAATACATATATTAATTTAGTCATCATTTGATTTAAGCCAGCCTAAAGCGACAACCTCGAAAAGCATGAAGTTGTTAATTACTTTTTAGAGTATATTATATAGAAAACATTTTGCAAACATTGATATTGCCTGAGAGAATGTATTTATAATATATATTACTATATTCTGGCAATGGAGATATTTAATTGAGATTTTTTTTTTCATAAGAAAAGATGTTTGAGATTATGTTATGGCGAGCTTGAGGGTTTTCTTCTCTGACCTAAATTATGTCTGCACATTGACACGTGTTATTAATAGATCGTGCTTGATCAACTGTTAAACACTTGATATTTGAATATATTTCCCCGCGAGTAATCCTTACATAAAAAAATACTATCTTAACGTTTTTGAATACTTTACTCTCCCCAAGAAAACTAATCACTTATGTACAAATTTATGTGCGAAGTTAAAGTTAAATCTGACTTAGCTTAACGGTCCAGAAGAAAGCTACAAGTACGGCTCGTCCTTTTGGCAACATCTTCAAGGACGAACTATATAGAGCCATGGATTGTTTTAGCATCCCTGCCAAACTCGTCCGTTTGTGAAGGATGACCATGAAAAATTCACGCTGCTCCATAAAGTCGGAAACAACTTAACCGAAGCTTTCTATGTCAAAAAAGGCTTAAGACAAGGTGATGCGCTGTCATGTGATTTCTTTAACATCACCTTGAAAGAATGGTGCAGAGCTTCCACGTCAACTATCTTTTAAAAGTCTGTTCACAAGCATATGCTGATGACATTGAAATAATCTGAAGAACTCAGCGTAATGTCGATGGACCTTGGGGCAGAGGAGGTAAAAATGGGCTTAGCGGTTATTGAGGCAAAACAAATTACATGCTGTCATCAAGTCTATACGGTGCAGAAGCATGGACTATGACAAAAGCGGAAAGAAAGAAAGTACTTTGGTTCGTTTCGAAATAAAAGTTCTTCACGTGATCCACGGTCCCGTAAGCAAAGAAGATGAGTGGAGGAGAAGATGGAACAACGAGCTGTACGGGCTGTACAGTGACGTAGACTGACATGGCTGGCTCACATAGAGCGCATGAAAACCAATGCTGCGGCTCGAAAAGTCTTCGAATCCACGTCCACAGGACAGCGCACAAGTGTAAAGTGATCTCACCCAACTTTGTGTGCCCAACTGGAGACTTCTAGCTAGCGACTATCGAAAATTGTTAAATTCACTATCCGGTAGCCAAATTAGATATCGATTTTCTGAAAAAAATGTCATATTTACTACAGCATTTATATTATTGACTATCGCAGTTGTCATATTGACTACCGCAGTTGTAAAAAATGTCCGATCCGAAAATTGACAACCGTAAATCGTCCTATTGACTATTACAGTTGTTGGCTGAAAATTTACTATTAAATAGTCAATTTGACTACCAAAATAGTCAATAGAATGACTTTTTTCACTCTGTGAATTCCACACAGGACTGTAGCGCCAACTTAAGTAATAAATTATTAGTTTTTATTTCAAATGTATTGTGCGGGTTATGTCCAACTGAGCACACGAAAGAAAATAACAACTGAAGTTTTCACAGGTAAAAGTAATATAATGATACAAAATAATCGAATGCATTTGCCAATTGTTGCCAATTTTTCTCCACTACAATTATAGAATAATTTATTCGGTTGTTATTTATCAATTATCAAATAAACGTCAACTATCTTTAAATGTTTTTTTTTTTTTTAAATATGACGTCCCGACATAAGCCTATCGACACGAACTATCACTGACAAGTTGGCTTTTTGTAAATAAAATCAACTGACGTTTATCAGTGTGGGTCGCGACCAAGAATCTTAGATAGAAAAATCCATAGTTCTTGAAATTTTCCATTCATTCAGGTTAATATGAGATTATGTTCCTCGGTGGTCTTAGTTTTGACTTCTTAATAAGTTTTAAAAAATGGCATTCAGTATTGGTATATTTTTGTCCTTACAGTTAACAGTTGTATTTTACTTTCTTCGACTGTTTCTATTATGAAATCTATTATAAGTTAGCAAAGAGACTTACGAGCTTACTATTTTTAAATTCGTCAATGAGTCAATTAAAATCATTATTTTTATTCAATCCACACAAGACGGTTATTATCTGCTTAAGAACATGGAAAAGTTAATATCATTCCTCAGAAACATTAGTTCCTTAATTAAAATGAGTCTTCTTGACAGCACGATCTAAATAGTAAGTTCCAAGAGATTTATAGTCTTTACTCCGTAGCATACCTGCAAAATACTTTTATAATGGGTGATTTTTTTGAGGTTAGGATTTACATGCATTAGTATTTGACAGATCACGCGGGATTTCAGACATGGTGTCAAAGAGAAAGATGCTCAGTATGCTTTGACATTTCATCATGAATAGACTTACTAACGAGCAACGCTTGCAAATCATTGAATTTTATTACCAAAATCAGTGTTCGGTTCGAAATGTGTGTTTATCGACAAATTTTGTTCAGCGATGAGGCTCATTTCTGGTTGAATGGCTACGTAAATAAGCAAAATTGCCGCATTTGGAGTGAAGAGCAACCAGAAGCCGTTCAAGAACTGCCCATGCATCCCGAAAAATGCACTGTTTGGTGTGGTTTGTACGCTGGTGGAATCATTGGACCGTATTTTTTCAAAGATGCTGTTGGACGCAACGTTACGGTGAATGGCGATCGCTATCGTTCAATGCTAACAAACTTTTTGTTGCCAAAAATGGAAGAACTGAACTTGGTTGACATGTGGTTTCAATAAGATGGCGCTACATGCCACACAGCTCGCGATTCTATGGCCATTTTGAGGGAAAACTTCGGAGAACAATTCATCTCAAGGAATGGACCGGTAAGTTGGCCACCAAGATCATGCGATTTGACGCCTTTAGACTATTTTTTGTGGGGCTACGTCAAGTCTAAAGTCTACACAAATAAGCCAGCAACTATTCCAGCTTTGGAAGACAACATTTCCGAAGAAATTCGGGCTATTCCGGCCGAAATGCTCGAAAAAGTTAACCAAAATTGGACTTTCCGAATGGACCACCTAAGACGCAGCCGCGGTCAACATTTAAATGAAATTATCTTCAAAAAGTAAATGTCATGGACCAATCTAACGTTTCAAATAAAGAATCGACGATTTTATGCGTTTTTTTTTTTTAAAAGTTCTCAAGCTCTTAAAAAATCACCCGATATTTCCATAGTAACTGATAAATCCTTCCACATACAAACCAAATGTTGTCTATGATTATACCGGACTAGTGTGTATGTTTCATATAACTATTATTTACTTTCATCTAATTAAATTGACAACCGATTTTGTGTCAGGTATCGTAGCAGGGAGACCGACCTCCTGCAGAAGCAAAAAACAATCTCTATTAAGTAACCGTTTTACCTGAATGGTTAACCATTTAAGAGACGCGTTTTTTATTTCTCACACGAATTCAAATAAATCATTTTTTATTTAAAAAGTGATGGGTGTGCTGGATTGCACTAGATTTTAACTTTACCTATTTGAATCTTACAACCGTTAACAATGGGGTCGAAATGGCCACTGCCTGCGGGCAACCAAAAAAGAATACAGCATTATAGGCCTTCATAAGATTTGTGATCGTGATACATCATCTTTGAGATAAGATAGACTGATAGGTGAACTGCTTTTAATATGTTGCATAACTGAATGGTCGAGCGAAAGAAAACGAATTAAATTTTGTTTGTCTTTTTATTTTTAACAACAAATAAAAGAATCCCAATTTATTTATTCATGGAATATCAACTCAAACAATAGAAACCAATGTTTAGAACTCGAAATGACGACAAAATAAATGGCATTTCTTAAGCTGAAGCTACCGAAAACGGGCAACTTACATATATTTTTGTAGGTACCTGGGTCTCTTGTATGTTGAATATGCAAATGAGATGCGGGTATGATTACTATTAAAAAAATAACACAAGCTACTGAGTCAATTTGAATATATTTTGATTTTTTATACGTATTTGTAATTTCTCACAAATGTGTTAATAATTTTTGATTAGTGTAGGGGGAAAGTGAGAAACCGTAGTTATTTTTTCTTTTTATAAACTGCTTCAGGTTGTGCTCCCGAACATTAGGGGTCAGTTATAGCTATCATTGAAATCGATCCGGAACAAATTTTGAATCGATATTTGACGGTGTTTTCCTTTGATTAGAAATGAAAATTAAATACTGATTGATCGGAAATCACACAAAGAATTTTTTTGAAAAAAAAGTTAAATAGCGCATTTATTGGTTCAGGTTACTCGGGCAGTATCCAATGGGTTCACTTCCTAATTCCCCACGTAAGGGTTCCAGCTGAGTCTGTTTGGTTCATTCATTTTTTTGATATTTTCATATTATATTAAATTTTTTTTTGTTTTAAAGCGACTGTGGGAACTACAGCGAGGATCCAATGAGGTAAACTCATTTGAAGAAATCATAGACATTGTTGGCGGTCATGATGAAACACTGGGTTCTCAAACCACTTTAGATATGCCAGGTCCTTCGAATTCTGAAGCCTCTCAAGAAGAAAATAGATGAAGAGACATTCTGATGCTGGAGTGGATTAACTGATTTAGCGGGTCCTAACAGCAATCGTTAGGTTACTAGTTTTTAGATGAAACGATTTATTTTTTAAATGTAAGTTAGGCTTAAAAAAATTAAAACAACAACGTAAAAATTTTGTATCTAAAAATTTGATGAATACTGAATATTTATAATTATAAAACAGCTCTTTTTGGCTCAGAGAAGTCCCCAGATACGGTGTAAGCATATTTTATTTTAAACCAAAAGCTTCATCATCAATAAGTACATTTGGTTCTGGCTCAGTTGTGTCCGGTAATGGAGCATCAGCTGATACTTTCAGTTTAACTGGGTTACTTATCCAGTAATTTCCAAAATAGAAAGAAGGAAATACTGTTGAATCTGAATTTGATGAGCTCTAATGCTAACCATTACAAATCTGTAATTTGCTTCCATTACAGCCATGAGGATTGTCGAAAAACAATTTTTGTAGTTAAAATTAAAGCTTCCTGAGTTCCGCAGAGCCATTATTCTTATGTGCTTGGCTTCAACTGCTCCTCAGCAATTAGGAAAGTTCCAGGTTTTTAAGAAACCATCCGCAATATTTTGCCACTCCTTCGGATTCTGAGACATAGACATATACATAGATTTTCGTGAGATAATTTTTTATAGCAGAAATTGTTTGAATGATGCAATTTCGAACAGTTGTTTTCCCCATAAAGTCCATCGTTTTTCGGAAAAGATTGTTCTTTGGTAAAATATCATTTGCGATTTCATTTAAAATAAAGTAAAATTATTCTTTAGCCATACGAAAACATTCGTAAAATTTCATTGGGTACTTTTCCCAACGCTGAAATAATGTAAAAATTCTCCATGAAGTTTTCTTTTTTAATTTTCTTCTTTTTTATACATTTATAATTTAAAAAAAAATACTTTTTTTACTTTCGAATATTTGTTTACAATCTATTTATTTAGTATACTATCAAGAAACAAACAAATACAAATCATTTGATTTATTTCACTGACAGAAATTTTCAATGAAGGCTATAAACGATCTGTCAAAAAAATTCCAATGTTTCTTTTCAATGATGAAAACCAATGATAGCTTATACCCTTATTATATACTGATGCGCTTGCTGGCACTCGTTGTCAAACCAGTAGTGGTGGTCGTGTGAAACCTAGCACTTTAGAGCTGGCAGCTCTGATGGCTTTTGGGAAGTGTTGCCACTGGTTTTCAATACTTGATGCGGGCAGCACACTACTTCGATGCTGCTAGAGACTTAAACACAAAAGAATATGGCAATCAATTGTCGCTGTGTAATGTCGAAACTTCCACTAGTTCTTCCTTGTTTTGGCTTGGATCGGGTTATCTGTAGCCGTACCTTATTGGCTACAACTAGTTAGTGGTCCAATTCAATGTTGTCCCGTCTGAAAGTCGGACATCCTGTATACTGAAGAAGTGTCATGCGTCGATCGCAATGTGGTAAGCCTGGTTGACAGTTTATCAGGACATTTCCATTATCCCTTTTGGATATATCGATATGTGTGTACTGCGTATTAGCTCCGCAGGGAAATCGGAAGATATTGACTTCAAATTTAGTATCTATCACAAAATGTTAAATTTTTTTTATATTTTGTAATTCACAGGCACTTAAAAGGCCATTAGTATCCTTTATATGTTTATATTTTAATTTTAGAAAAATTGGGAAGTATTTAAAAGGAGATTTCGGTGCACATTGGTATTATAATTCTGAACATAAAAATAGGAGGGAAAAACAGAGTGGAAGAATCTCTATACTTGACAGTACGCCCGAAATTGAGTTCAAGGTTAAATTGCTGAGGATTCCTGGAAGTGTGAGTATTACTGCTGAATTGTTTTAGGGTTGGAATGCAACTGGCCTATTCGACGAAACATTGTTTACAAAAATATCGATAAATCAACGAAAGGCATGAAGCATATGCGGTGGTGTTCTAGCGATGTAAATGGTTCTGTTAAAGTTCTATAGCCTATAAATTCTTTCTTGCATCCTACCCGCATGCTTTAGGGGCACCAGCCCAGATATGCGAATTATATTCAAGCTTTGGACGAAGACGAGGTGACAAATTTCTTGCACCGTCGCGTCGAAGAAATCCTAAGCACCTAGAAGCACTTTTGGCAATGTCAAATATGTGATCATTCTATAAGAGGTGATCTGTGATAAACTTACCGAGTACTGAAAGTTGATTAGTTCCCTGTATGCAAGTGCCACTCGTTGCATCTGGGATTGGTTTGCGCTTTAACAACAGGAGCTTAACATACGCTGCCGTTGATAGTCCACATCAAAGACACTCTATAAAAAGACCGGAAAACTATCATTCTGGTTTGCCTACAAGCTAATATCAATTCCCCACTTCTAATTAATTCCTGACCTTAAATGGACAATTTTGTTGCAACATTGGTTGATAAGGAAAAATGTATTAAATCTAATGCAGAACATAGGGATAATAAATTAAATCGGGTGGGCTGAAAAGTGTGTTGTATTTTGTGATATTGTTTCGTATATGTATGTTTTTGTAGGTAATAAAAAAGAAAAGAAAACTGATGTAATGCTAATAAGAACAAATGGGTCACTAAAATATCATATTTTTAAGTTGTTTCAAAATGTATAATTATATAATGTTAACTTATAAAAACAAATAATTTGCTTCTCTTTTTCTTTATAATTTGCTTAAATTTATATGTTAAAAGAAGAATGAAGTCATATTTCGGACGCACGTATAGCTTATGGTAGCTTTATGGTAGTTTTTAAAAAAATACATTTTTAGCGTAAAATAACCTTACAAGTAAACTTCTTTCTGAAACAAAAATGCTTGTTGGGACTAAGAAACAAGAGAGGGCGTTTTAAAATAAAATAAAATTTGTTCCACCAAACCAAACATACATACTTTAGTAGGTGGAATCTTTGGATATAAAACCTATAGAACTATTTCCGTGATTCTTAAGGGGGCGACACCTAGTGGCCTTGAGGTCTTTTTCATTGAAAGTGTCAAGAAATTGTTAATTTGTAACTTCACTACATTTAAAAGTGTGTACTAAGTAGAATTTACTTTACAATTGAATAAAAAGTTATAATTTTCTGAACAAGACATTTGTTGTATTATGTAAAGAAAACTTGAAAAAATATTAGCAAAAATGTAAAACATTGCTTTTTTTTTAATTTTGAATGTAATATAAAGAGTTGTGATCCAGGTAAAATTATACGTTCCAAAAATTATCTTTTTTGAATGTTCTAATAATTTTTTTTTTTTTTTTTGAATTTAAAAACGATGACTATTTCATAAAAGTATTTTGATAATTATAAAAAAGTGAACAAGCTTCAACAATTTCACTATAATTTAAGTTTTTCGAACTAAAAAAATAATACATAAAAGTGTGGCATCACCTCAATTAAGAAAATCAAAAATACTCACCACACAACTTAATAAAAAAGACAACAACATCTGTCAAAACAAGTAAATACACCGCATCGAATTGAATTGCTGTTGGACTTTCATTATTCAATTTCAATTCAATTCAATTTATTTATTTAATAACTTACACAGTAAGATACAATATCTCATTTAATATAGTGCAAGCTTCAAAGAAAATTCTATGATATATTATTTAATATAAGTGTTACAAACAGAGTTTTACAGTTCAGAAAGAAAATAAACTTAATTATGTACTCACAATTTAATTTATAATTACTACAAAATCAAAATTATATAATGTATGATAAATGTTAATCTGAAAAATAATGGGTACACATAATACTAATACAAATAAAATAAATAATCATCATCATCGTCGAGGCTCTCCCAGGAATTGCTTCAGTTTAACTCTGAACAGTGTTCTGCAACTTATGAATTTTAAGGGTTGTGGTAGGGAATTCCAAAGCCGAATAGCAAAGATAAAGAATTGTCGTTCAGAAACCAAAAACGTATGGCGAATAGGTACGAGATCCGGAGTTCTAGATGAACGCGTAAAACAGACCCTGCTATAAAGGTTGGTAGGTTGACGCATTTGAAGAATATTATGAAGTAGGGTCAGCGTTTTCAACTTAAAAAGATCTTCAAGACTGATACCATAAATAGATCTGGCAAAAGAGGACACGTGTTCATATTTTTTGAGTCCAAAAATATACCGCGCGATACTGTTGTATGCCACGTTGAGTTTTCGCTTGTGCTCATAGTCACAGTTGCTAAAAATTTCACATCCAAACAGCAAAATTGGAATAAGTAGCGTTTTTGCCAGGATTATTCTGGTTTTTAACGGAGTGATTTTTTGTGTTGCCCAAAGCATGCGAAGGCCTCCATATACCCTACCCAGCGTCAATCTGATATGGTTATTCCAGTTAAGGGTTTTGTTAAATGTTATACCAAGATTTTTTGCGGAGTCAACGAATTCGATACTACTATTATTAAGATACACTTTTGGAAAACATGAAGTGTCAACCACCTTTCTGGAAATAACCAAACATTTTGACTTGGATGGATTTAAACTGAGACCATTCGCTTGGGACCAGCATGAAATCCTGAACAAATCTTCATTGACTTCGTGTGCCGCATTTTCCACAAGGCCCAAAGGAAAGCTCTTCCGAAGCTGAACGTCGTCGGCGTACATATCAACTGAGGAACTTAATAAAGATTTGGGTAGGTCATTTATGTACATCGAGAAGAATAGCGGACCAAGTATTGAGCCCTGTGGAACACCTAAACTCAGTGGAAGGAAGTCTGATACGGAGTTATTAATAGCAACTGCCTGATATCTTCCCTCTAAATACGAGGCTACAAGCTTTGTAGATGACAAGGAAAAATTAAATTGACTTCGAAGCTTACTACACAGAACATTGTGGTTTACCTTATCAAATGCTTTAGAGAAATCAAGCAAGATAAGGAAAGCTATTTTGTCATTGTCTACCGCTTGCCTAATGTCTTCTGTTACATTTATTAAAGCTGTGGTACAACTATGTTTCGGACGAAAACCGGACTGATTATCACAGAGTAATTTATTATCTTGAAGAAATCTACGTATTTGGAAACTCATCACTTTTTCAAAAACTTTGGAGAGAAACGATAAAATGGCAATGGGTCTGAAATCGGTTTGATTTTTGGGAACTGGTATTATTTTTGCACGCTTCCAAGCAGAAGGAAAAACACCTGTCATAAAAATGGTATTAAATAAGTGTGTTATGTACTTTAAGATATGAGGTAAAATTATTTTAACAAAAGTTGGGCTTATCTCATCAAAACTAGTGGAGTTAGATTTTATTGACAAAACGCTTTCTAAAACATCTGCATCATCAACAGCTGTGAAGCTAAAGTAAGGCATGGAGAAAGAGTTACCAGAAAGATACTCAGCTGATTGATCTCGAAGAAAGGTCAAAGAATTACCACTGTTAGAGTGGTTACAGTTGTATGGTGCTTCACCAGCATTTGAGGAAGAAGCAGAAGCAAACGTTTTATTTAACTCATTACAATCAACATTGATGCTTTGTCGGTTTACTTGTTTGCCCACTCCAATATCTTTTAGATTTTTAAATAATTTATGTTTAGCCTGCGAAGGATCCAGTCTTGGGGCATAATAACGTCTTTTTGCTTCGTTTGTTTTGCAGGTTACTCTATTTCTCAGTACACGATAATTGTTGTAAAGTACATCTAACCTAAATCTTTTCCATCGCTTATAGGCTTGATCTCGCTGGTGCAATAGATTTTTAATTTCATTAGTAAACCATGGACATGAGTAAACCGACCTGAAAGATTTTGTTATGAGCGGAACATGAGTATCGAAAAGATTTTTAATGTTATTTTGTATGAAACCTACTTGATCATCAACATGGGGCATAAAATAAATCCTGAACCAGTCTACTGCAAGGAGATCGTTTTTTAAATGTTCTAGATTGATATTTTTAAAATCACGGAAAATAAACAAATTCTCAGTTCTAATAGGTTCACATTGGTATGTTAATTGAATCATATCATGACGGGAAAAGCAAGGCACAGAGAGTTGATTGAAGTGAAGAACTTTGTATGGGTGGCTAACAAAAAATACATCCAGGAGTGTACTGCTATCCTTGGTAAAATGAGTTGGAACTAAAGTATTTACTGGTGTTAAATTAAGTGCACTCATACTATTAATTAAAGAAAATTCTTTAAGAATATTTGAATTAAAGTCTCCACATACAATTAAAAAAAGGTGATACATATGATAACTCATCTAAAATCGTTATAAGAGGTGAAATGTCAATGTTTGAATTTGGTCGATAAACAGATCCCAACAATATCTTATTTAATTTACAAATTATTCTTATAAACACGTATTGCATTTCACTACCAGGTAAAGATTTACGAACAAGTTTGCATGGACCTAATGTCAAAATTACAAATACAACAATGTAAACAAATGGGTGTTGGAGGGTGAAACGTACGAAAGATTCCAGTCTTTATATGGAGTGTCTTTGGTCCACATCCGAAAAACAAGGATTTAAATCTAGAGACGTTTCTAGCTTTAAATCCTTGTTTTTCGGATGTGGACCAAAGTGACAGATAAAAATCCTTTATGAACATGAGAAAGAGTCAGAGAAAAACCGGATCCCTGGGGAACACCAGCATTTATTTTATGAATTTCAGACTTAAAACCAACTTGAAATACAACTTGTATAAAACGGTTAGAAAGCTAGCTTCTAATCCAACGAAGAAAAGATTCATCAATACCAAAAGCACGAATTTTCGATAAGAGAGCTTGGTGCCAAAATGATTTATCAAAAGCATTTGATACTTTTGAACTATCAAGTGGGGTTGGCTACGAAATCCCGCATCACGAAATCCCGCGTAACGAAATCCCGCGTAACGAAATCCTGCAAAACGAAATCCCGCAAAACGAAATCCCGCAAAACGAAATCCCGCCGTTTCGCTCCCTTTTCAAATTTTTTCGACACCGCTGTTTTCATAGGAAAGGAGATTCTCTTCGATGAGAATCATGGATCATTTTTAGATTGTTTGGAAGACAGCACTGTATTGATTTTGGCCAATCAAATCGCGAGAACCTGTGGAACGAAGGAAAAAAATTTGTCGTTTCAAAATTGTACTTAAGCAGGAATATTTTTGGAAATTATTTAGTAGACTTAGAACGTAAAGTTTTAGGTTATATTCAAATTCGTAAGGGACCTAATAAAGTTGGTTTAATAGGTATTCCTCAACCTTTTTGTGATGCAATTAAATTATAGACAGCGGGATTTGTTCGAAGGTGGTTGGCTGCACATGAATGCTCCTGCTTCGCTTAAATATCATTTTAAGCGTTTTGGGCGATTGGGTTTGGGTGTAGGACGCTTAAAATGGTGTTTAAGCGTTTTAGAATTCCGTGGGTGGAATTATCTTTTTCGCTTGGATATCATTTTTAGCGTTTTGGGTTTGGGGTTGAGAACGCTTAAAATGGTGTTTAAGCGTTTTAGAATTCCGTGGGATGGAATTAGCTTTTTCGCTTGGATATCATTTTACACTTTTTATGGCGATTGGGTTTGGGGTTGAGAACGCTTAAAATGGTGTTTAAGCGTGTAAGAACTTCCATAGATCAAATTTTCTTTTTCGCTAGATTTTGAGGATGAAAACGCTTAAAATTTCGTTTAAGAACTTCAGAAATGAAGTGTTAAAATGTCCTTTTTAGGACTAAAAACAATTGTAAAGAGTGAAACTAATTTCAAAAAGTGAAAATCTTTTTTCTCTAGAGATTCTCATAGAATGCTTAGGTAAATTCCATTATTTTTTCTTTCCTTTAACATTTTTGTTCTAAGTTGAATAGTTCTATATAATAGTTGAATAGAATTCTAAGGACCAAAACACTTGGATAGAGTATATTATTTCATTTAAAATTAGTCAGTGCAATATTTTTACTTGAAACCAAACTATTTTTCGTCCTTTAATGCATATTCCAGGTTAATAATCAATAGTTTCGAAATTTTTCTAATTTTTGATTTTTGATACGCAACAAATTGTTAAAATTTCATTTAACATTTTTTTTTGTAAAATTATTTGCGCGTTGTAGTAATTAAAATGTCAAATTTCAAAAGTGATATTTTGTGTAAAATTTGACTATAAATCGTCCTTTTTTCATGGTTCGGACTTTTTGGTTCTCAGTTAAATACACTAATCAATAATTCAACGTAATCCTTTTTAACTATCAGTGAAAACAGTGATATTTAGTTGAATTAGTGATTTTCTACGTCTAAAAATGGATTTTGGAAATGCCCAGGTATGTAGAGTTAATATGTGATTGTGTCTTATGTTTCCAATTGTGAAATTTTCTGAACCTTAGTGCAAAAAGGTCGAAAAGTGCTAGAATAAAAAGTCAAAATATTAAATCTGTGTGTTTTTAAAAAGTGAAGAAATCTGACAGTAAAACTTAAAAAATTAAATCAAAAAGTGATACAATATAATAATTTTTTGTTGCAAACTGTTCTTATTAATTCATATAAAACTGAATGATTCACAAAATTTCACCAGTGGATGTATATTTGTCAAGTTTTTATCTTTAATTTTTTTAAAAATTTGTGTAAAAGTCAATATTTTCTTCTGTTTTTAGGTTGTACACTCCAATAAAGGAGGAAGAAAAATAGAAAAAGATGGTTACCTCTTCCACTTGGAGAAAAAAGCTTCTGGTGCTGTGCTGAAAGGAAGTCTTTGCGGTGCACTGCAAGACTTCACACAGTTGATGTTGGTGACGTGGTGGTGGTTTCCAACAAGGTGAACGACCATACCCACGCTCCTATGGCTTTCCAAAAGAAAATCCATAAGGCCAACCACCAAATTAAGCTGAAAGCCAAAGAGGCACTGCCCCCAAGCGTGATAATCAGGGACTCAATCACAATGGTCGAGCCCGCTTGTCGACCAAACCTTCCCTCAAAGGCAGCTCAAAAGATGAGGATTCATCGAGTCCGAGAAAGCCTGATTAAAGAGCCCACTACGCTGGAGGAGATTTCAATTCCCGAGCACATCAAATATACCGATGGTGAGCTCTTTGTGCTTTCCGAGGATTCGTACCCGGGCGGCAAGAACATTTTGTTGGGCACAAGGCAAACCATCCAGCTTTTGTCGGAGGCAAAATGCTGGCTAGTGGATGGTACATTTGCAGTGGTGCCAACAATAATGGGACAATTGTTTTCCGTCCATGGCCATATTGATGGAATTGTTGTCCCCCTTGTATATTGCATAATGAGCCGGAAGTCGAAGGAGGCGTATGAAGAGTTTTGGCTCCAACTCCTCAAATGCGCCTGCGAGTTTAATATCCCGCTGAATCCGGAAAGGATAATTTCGGACTTTGAAATGGCCATCATCAGATCCGCCCAAACATTCTTTCCAAACACCCAGACCAACGGGTGTCTTTTTCACTTTGGACAGATAATTTGGCGGAAAGTCCAAAATTTGGGCTTTCAAGTGAAGTATGGGCGAGATGAAAATTTTGCCATGGAAATTAAGATGGTTAAAGCACTGGCTTTTGGGCCCCCAAGCGAAGTTATTGATATATATGGAGTAATACTTTGTAACACCACTGTATTTTTAGTACACAAGGTATATTCTTATCGTCATCTCTCTTATCATATTCTCTTATCATTATCTCTTATCTTTAGTATGTAAGCATGTACCTAATTAGAATAAGTTATGTAATAATAAAGTTAGTCTTCAACTGATCGTCGTGGTTTCATTTACCTCCACTCCTATTGTTATCGCATATATGAAATTGGCGACGAGGATAACTGGAAGTTTTTTTTTATGTAAGCTTAATTTGCGGTAGTTTATAAGCCGATGACAAAAGTAAAATCGGAAGATCTTAATAACGGCACTGTTAAAATGTCAAGTTTTATTGGACGCATTGAATACTTCAATGCAGGTGATGACTTTAATAGTTATATTGAGCGGTTAAACCATTTATTAAAGCTCAACAAAATCACGACTGATGAAGACAAGGTTTCTTTTTTGATCGGAGTAGGAGGTGGAGATTTATACACTATCTCCAAGACATTGGTTGCGCCGAAAAGTCCAGATGAGTTAAAATATGCTGAGTTGGTAAATAAGCTAAAAGCGCATTTCCAACCCAAAAGAAATACGACGGCAGAGCGTTTTAAATTTTTAAACCGCAATCAGGAGTCGGATGAAAAACTGTCCGATTACATTGTGGTGATTAAGCAGTTGGCAGATACCTGTAAATATGGGAGTTTTTTAGAGGAAGCACTAAAAGACAGGTTACTAATGGGTATAAAAAACAAAAAGATCCAATCCAAACTTATAGACATTGGAGATTTAACGTTTGAGAAGGCGTGTGAATCCGCATTAAATATGGAGATGATTGAGCTCGAGATGGTTCACATGAGTGGAGCACCGTCGTCAGGGGCTTTGAATTCTATGAAAGCTAAACATTCACATGAGGCAAGTGGTTCAAATTTAAAGTGTCAGGAGAACTTGAAGAAACAAGGGCATGATGGAAAGCATGGTTCGAGTTCAAAATGGTCTAATTTGGCTGATGTGCAATGTAATTTTTGCAAAAAATGGGGCCATGTGCAAAAGTACTGTTTTCTAAAGAATAACAGTAGAGGTAGATCAAAGAGCAGAACGAGATCCCGAAACAGCTATAACAGTAATAACGGAAGCAGAGGTAATAGAGTTAGTTACATTGATAATTTAGATAGCGAAAAATATGAGCCTAATGATTTAGGTTATATTAATAATTTGCAAACAGAAAATAATCCTTTATTTTTCAATTTAATTTGTAATGGTGATGGAGCTGGATTCAGGGGCTTGTACCTCGGTCATGCATGTTAGCACATTTAAATCTTTATATCCAAACGTTGAAATTTTGAAAAGTAATCGGTCTTTAAATGTTATTTCGGGAGACAAGGTAGATGTTGTTGGTTGTATTGAGGCTTTGGTTAGTTTGTCGCGGGGAAGTGAGTCGGTTGGTTTGGAATTGGTCATAGTTGAGGGCCCAAAAGTATTTGTACCCCTTCTTGGAAGAACGTGGCTTGATAAGTTATTACCGGATTGGAGATCTAGGTTGGTTAGTGAAATTAGATGCGATAATTTAAAGGGTTTAGGTAGTGTTTCAGATTTAGTGGAATGTTATAAAAACGTGTTTCATGGTGATAAAAAAGATTGCATCAGGCATTTTAAAGCAAAAATTCTTTTGAAACAAAATAGTGTTCCCGTGTTTTTCAAACCGTACACAGTGCCTTTTGGGGTTAGAGATAAGGTGGAAAAAGAAATTAAGAAAATGGTATCCGAGGGAATTATATATCCTGTACGTTATAGTGACTGGGCTTCCCCAGTAGTGGTTGTAGTGAAACCGAATGGTGACATTCGGCTGTGTGTCGATTGTAAAATGACAATTAATCCATGGGTTCGTACGGATCATTCTCCTATGCCACTATCTGAAGACATTTTTGCCAGTTTGCATGGTTCCTCATGTTTTTGCGTCTTAGATTTAGAAGGAGCCTATCAACAGGTCGAAGTAGATAAAAATTGTCAAGAATTCCTTACCATTAATACCCACCTTGGTCTTTTTCGATTTCGTCGTTTAATTTTAGGTCTAAAGTCAGCTCCTGCTGCGTTCCAATCGATAATGGATGATATTTTGAAAGATATTCCCAAGGTCAAGTGTTATATTGATGATATTATCATCGGAGGTTCAGATGAAAAAGAATGTAAAAAGAACTTATTAGAGGTTTTAGAAAGGCTGAATAAGTACAATGTCAGGGTCAAGTATGAAAAATGTCAATTTTTCCAAAAGGAGATTTTTTATTTAGGTCATGTGGTGAATGGCGATGGTATTAAGCCTAGTCCGAAGAAGCTGGAAGCTATTCGTGAAGCTCCGAGACCCAAAAATGTCACTCAGCTCAAGTCGTTTTTAGGAATTTTGAATTACTATGCACGTTTCATACCAAATTTGTCGTCGGAGTTGAAGGATTTATATGTTTTGACAAAAAAAAATTTTAGTTTTGAGTGGTCTGGTAATTGTGAAACCGCATTTAATAAAAGTAAAGATTTAATTTTAAATAACAACCTTCTTTACCATTACGACCCTGAAAAGGAAATTGTTTTGCATTGTGACGCAAGCCCATACGGTGTAGGTGGAATTTTGTCACATATTATTAATGGTGTTGAAAGGCCGGTATTGTTCGCCTCTAGCACTTTAAGTTCTTCGGAACAAAAGTACTCGCAGCTTCATCGGGAAGCGTTGGCCATTATTTTTACAGTGAAGAAATTTCACAAGTATATTTATGGCAAAACTTTTACCATATACTCAGATCACCAGCCATTAAGAGAGATTTTTAACCCGAACAAGTCTACGCCAGCAGTGGCTGCGGCAAGGCTTAATCGTTGGGCAGTGATTTTGAGTATGTATGATTATAAGATTGTTTATAAAAAAGGTTCACATATGTCAAATGCTGATGGTCTCTCTCGACTTCCTTTATCTTATCCTACTGAAGTAGAAGAAGATAGTATAAGTTCAATTGAATGTAATGAGTATCTTAATGTAAAATTTTCAGATATAGCCAAGGAATCAGAGAAGGATTGGAAAATCAGAAGCGTTTTGAATATGATTCAGTCAGGTTGGCCAAGTAGTGTGGGAGAAAGTTTAAAGAAATACTTTGCACGTACTTTGTACGCGTGGGTTCGGATCCCATCCTCGTCGCCACCAATTTCATATATGCGATAACAATAGGAGTGGAGGTAAATGAAACCACGACGATCAGTTGAAGACTAACTTTATTATTACATAACTTATTCTAATTAGGTACATGCTTACATACTAAAGATAAGAGATAATGATAAGAGAATATGATAAGAGAGATGACGATAAGAATATACCTTGTGTACTAAAAATACAGTGGTGTTACAAAGTATTACTCCATATATATCAGTTATTGCCTATTTTGAGGCAGCATACGGGGCCTTGGAATTTGCCGAAAGCAAGACGCTGGCAAAGTGGTTCAGAAGGAACTACTTGGGGAGCTCCTCATCGAGACCACGTTACAGTCCGGACTTTTGGACAACGGATGCTGCTGCTAGTGAAACTAGTTTTCCTAGAACCCAAAACAGTGTCGAGGCATGGCATAGACGGCTTAAGGTCGTAGTAAGCCAAAGACATGCAGGCCTCTACAAGCTGATTGGGGACCTCTCAAAAGAATGCATTGTTGCAAAACTGTCAGTTGAAAGAGTTCGGCGGGGAGAAGAGCCACCAAGAACCAAGGCAATAAGGAGAAACGAGAAGCTGCAGAGGGTGTTGACCAGGAGGACATCGGGCAACAAAGTCCAGTTTTTAAGAAACGTTGCTCACAATCTTAGTCTGGCATAGAAGGTAGATGGCCTTCCAAATGAACGTGAACCAATCCGTCCTTTTCAGGACGACCAATTATTTATGAAGAGATATATCTACTTTGAAATTGCAGGCATAAGTATTATTTTTTAATAAACTCTGATCTGAATGAACAAATTTTGTTTGAAATCAGTACCTGTGGGTGGCCCGCTTCGCGGGATCTCAGGATTTTAACTATCTTTTTCGGTGTCACACCCGCTCACGCAACTCCGTTGCTCCGCTTAGGGTATGTAAAGTCGCCAGGCAGGCGCCTGTATCAACAACTTTCTTAATCAAAAGTAATTGACTATAATCCTATATGATTGCTATCGCAAAATTTCCTACCTGACTCTCAATCATGAGAATCAACACGAACGAAGGAGGCGTGTCCAAAGCCAATTGAAAAAACAGCCATTCATCCTTTGAAAAGAGTATAAAGGTAGTGATCATTTCGCATTATTTTCAGTTCTTCTTAGAACTCCGTGAGGTAAACACCTCACCAGAGATATGGGGTGGGGACTTGATCTTCAACCAGCGCTCTATTGAGAGTGGCGACAGCGCTCGGAGTGCTTTTTGGCGTTTTGGTTGATTCGATATGTGAATCTTCCTTTACGCTTAAAAAGCATTTAAGCGCTTGAAAATTGAAGCTAGACATTTACTAGCTTAAAACGCTGTTTAAGCGTTGTGACAGTTCTTTTTAGAGCTATAAAAAATATTCGTTTAATAAAATATGCGTTTTTTCCGAAAAAAAATCGGTTTTAACTTAAATTCGACTCCAAGCGTGCTAAAAAATCAATTTTTTCCATACAAACACCCTGAAGAAGGCTAACTTAGCCGAAACAAGTTTTAAAATCAAATTTGCCATGCAAATAGCCTAACAAAAAAAAAAATATATAGAAATCTTGCTAAAAAGGAGTAGAAAAATCTGGCCGTGATCGGCGGGATTTCGTTACTCGGACCATTTTCTGTGCGTGTGTCACACAAAAAATATCAAATTTTATCGGCGGGATTTCGTTACGCGGGATTTTGTGTTGCGGGATTTCGTTACGATCCCATCAAGTGCAATAATCTTACTTTGTCCAAAATAGTGTAAATACTTGTTCCACTGTAGGGTGAGATAAACCATGAGATCACCAGTGGACCTATTTCAACGAAAGCCAAACTGCCAGTCATTAAGAAGCTTCCGTTCTTCGAAATATTTCTTAAGCTGATAATTTCAGCGTTTTGCATGACCCCGGAAAGAAGGGACGTGATAGTTGATAGTAATCAAACCGATTTTAATTATGCGATGTGGTAGTGTGGTATGCTGCTTTAGATAAAGCTATAAAACGCGACAAAATAAATAAATTCCAACGTTCAGCTTGGCTATGTATAAGCGGATTGTTTCGCACGACCCCATTTGCGGCACTAGACACCCTACTCTAACTGACACCTCTTGATATGTTTAACAAACAGCTGTAATCTCTGCTATTCACCTCAAAGCTTCGTCGCAGTGGATTAACAATAACATTGGCCACTCCGTAATTCTTAAGAATTTAGAATCAATTCCAAAGCACACAGGCCATACACTACTCCCAACTGCAATTCGACAGAAACTTTTAAATGTTTTTACCTTCCGGATCTTTCTTGGAGGATAGGGCATTCCTGGAAGACGAGTCAGTTCACTTTTATACAGATGGATCAAAAACGAAAGAAGGGGTTGGTGGAGGTGTGTACTCTGAACGACTGAAATTAAGTCTCTCATTCCGCCTTCCCAATCATGGTAGCGTGTTCCAGGCTTAACTTTTGGCAATAAAAGAAATCTTTTGCTGGCTTAAAGAAAACGTGATATCAACATCTGATATCCTTATTTTCTCAGATAGTCATGCCGCTATCAAATCTCTGGACTCTGTCCCTACAAACTTTATAACAATCCATAACTGTCGATCATCTCTTATGGAGATGGCACATTAGTTTAATATTCACCTTTGCTGGGTGCCGGGCCATAGAGACATTGCAAGAAACTGTAATTGAGATGAACTTGACAGGAATGGTACAGTACAACCCATTCTACCACGTTTGGCAAATGCTGGCATACCAATCGCTACATGTAAATTATTGCTAACGACGCTATGAAGAAGGCAAACACCAGGTGGAATAACATCACCAAGTTTTAGGTTACGAAAAACATATGAGCTATACTAGATTTAAAGCGATCAAGATACTTGCTATGTCTAAGCAGATCGCATGTAAGCTCGATAATCGGTATCATAACCGGGTACTGTCGAATAGGAAAGCATGCAACGCGGTATTTTCAAATGACTTTTGCAGAAGCTGTATGGATGAGGAAGATGAGGAAACATTTCTTCACATTCTCTGTATACATACCCTCTAGCTCAAAAATTCAAGAATTAAATAGGAGAACTCTTCTATAACGATCTAACGATCTAAATCATATTAACAAAACCAGCCTCTCACGTTTCGTAAGGGACTGAAACTGGTTTTATTGAGCTTACTTTAACCTAGCCTAACCTAACCTAGAGGGGGAGGATTCGCCTTTTTTAGGGACAGGCTGGACAAAGAACACCCCTTCAGAATAATAAGGGGGATACTATCTGGGCAATGGATTTGTGTTATGTCAAGGTCGAACTTACATAGGAAGTGGCATTGTGAACAAGCGTTTTAACTGAGGATGACGTGGTGTTTCGTACGTATATTTACAAATGACCAGAAATTTGCACCACCTTTGGAACATTGTAGTATTTGTTGCCAATTCCTTGCAAGAGGCAGTACGCGATGCAGTCAGGATTTGAACCCAAGACCTCTGGCATGACAGTCCAACGCACAAACCATCACACCACAGGTACTACTGAAGACTATGTTGAGTCTTGTATAATTTCAATAAATACTTTAAGACTTAACTAATCTTTAAAGAAAGTTTATTGGTATTTATGTTAAATAAAAAGAGAACGTCCCTTCACTTTAAAAACACACTGTAGCTTAAAATAACCCATATAATATTAATATCTCGTATGTTCCTGTAAATCGAATCCAAATAAAACCACTTAAAGGCAAATTAACCAGCCAGCGTTAACATTTTAACTTGTTTGCTTAAGCTTGAATCTAAGATTAATCTCTATTGTATTTCAAGAAGCAAACACCATTTATTTATACAGGGCCAGAAACTCGCTGGATACACCAAACAATTACAGGTAACTATTGATGAAATGGTTATTCAAAACGATGCATTTGATGGATTGACGCTATTAGTGGCGGTCATATCATTTAATCGCTAGCCAAAAGCTAATCATTTGACCATAAGGCATAACAAATACACATATCAGCACGAACGATGAATAAAGAGTGTCCCACTTTGGTAAGGCTATGTGTGCAGGTATACACGGTAGATGTAGGTCTACTTTCGAGCTTCCATCAACATGTCTTACTTGACCCATGTAACTATCACCATTACCATCAACAGTGGTCCAAAAATTGTTAAGATATAATTAATTAACTCCTACATTATGGGATGCGTGATGTGTGCTCGTTTTATGTTTTCATATCATGGGGAAACATCTTTACTAACGCCGAACCTATGATGAGTCTTCCACTGAAATGAAAGGGAAAAATGGAGAAGAACCAATATAATTACTATGTCTTGAACATGATGAAGGTTACTCTTCTTTGCAGATGAGCGCTGAAGGTTCGGGTTGAGTTTTGGTATATAAATTGCCACCCGAAATATTTCCGGTAGTATAACTCACCTGTTCATCAACCCAAACACACTAAGCCAGAACATGCGTGGTTTTTTAGTAAGCTTATTAAAGTAGCAAAGATAAGGACTTGTTTCAATAAAATCGTTATTTTTAGGTATTGTGCTTCTTAGCTCTAGCTGTTGCTGCTCCCCAAGGATACAACTATCCACAAACTTCTAATCAGCAATCAGGATTTGGACAACAATCACACTCCGTGAACAACCAATACCTGGCCCCTATCAGTAGTAGCCATCAGGATGCTTCTAGCAATCAACACCAGTTTCGCTCGCCTTTATTACTTGCACCTCAACATCAACAAGGCCTTTCTCTGTCATCGCCCTCCTCCGGATCCTTTCAACAACAAGTCGCACCCAAGCCAGAAGTTCGTATCTCAAAGCGATTCTTCATTCATTCTGCTCCAGAGGAAGAAGATGAGGACTACAAAGAGAAGCATTTGACTGTTGGAACACCAAGCAAGAACTACAATGTTGTTTTCATCAAAGCACCCGCTAAATCCAGCAAGAAACAATCCATCAAGATCACTCCGGCCCTCAACGAAGAGAAGACTGTCATTTATGTGCTCAGCAAGAAGACGGATGCTTCAGATATTGACGCACACATACAAGAACTACCTTCAACAACAACGAAACCTGAGGTCTACTTTATCAAATATAAGACCCCTGAGGAAGCAGCACATGCCCAGGAAAAAATTCAAGGCAAGTTGACAAAAAATAACTCTATTTGACAATTCCCTGTGAATTGCAATTTTGTTTGTATTTTTTAGCTGAATACGACAGTTTGGGAGGAACCAGTCAGGTCAGTAATGAAGGAATAGCACCAGTGACATCGGTTATCGGTGCCATCGAAGAGAAGTTCAATCAACAGCAAGAAGAACAACAACTAGCTTCTATTACACCAGTAGGAGGTAATACCTTTCAGGAAAACAATTTCCCATCAGCATCGGGAGCCTTGTCAATTTCCAATTCTGTAAACTCGAATAATGGATACTTGCCACCAAACTATTATTATTAACCTGAGTGTTTGTTTGTTAGTTTTCATATTTTAGTTATTATTGTTGTTTTCGTTTTGCTGAATTGTATCTTTAAATATTTTGTTTCTGTGTACATATGATTCTATGTTGTAATCCTGATTAAAGAATTTTTGTACGCAAATTAAATTTAAGTTTTTAGATAATTCGTTATAATATTTCCGCGCTTTAGTCTTTGCAGGAATGGAATATTATATTCAAGAAATCAGAAAGAATTCTTTGCGAAAAGGACTCACAAATCCCAATTAAGCCTAAAAAGAACTCATGTCTTTTAAACGGTTAATTACGAACGAATATCTTATCTACACAAGTTTTCCGAGCATACAAAATACAAAAGTATGTTTTTTGCATTGTTTATTCATGGTACTTTTTACTTCAGACGACATCAAATCACATCGAATTGACAGTTTTTTTTACAAAAAATAAAATTGTATATAAAATTGTATTGCAAAGACTTATTAAAAAATGATTTTCAACTCAAATTTATTTAAAAAAATTTAAGATGTTGGCTTCAAACTAATTTCATCTTATAGAAAATATTGTTTTTGACATTCAGTAAAATTTGTATATACAGTCAGTTTGTTTCATAAAATTAATCTACAAAACAAAAAACACTATACGCAAAATTGGTAAAAATTGATGTTCGATTCTCGATATCTGGTGAATAAATGAAGGTATTGACTTCAAAATGATCTCATTCTGTCCTAAATTGTCCTAGAAAAAGTCAACCTGTATTTTTTTATAATAAATAATAAAAAATTTCAAAAAATGCTACTAAGATTGGTAAGGATTGGTTTTCTACTAAAAATCTCGTTAACAAAAATAGATTTTGAAATCAAACTATATCATCATATGCAAAATATTGTTGGTAATTTTTAGTTAATTTCATAGAAAAACAACTCAAGTATTAGTAAAGCAATGAGAGATATTGACTTCAAATTTTAAATCTCCCAAAGTCTTAGAAAAATCGACAGACCGGGACGGATGGGAAGTGCTTTTTAAAGTTAGTACAAATGGCTTTTTGACTAAATTATCTCCGAAATAAAAACAGATATTGAAACCAAGCTTATTTTATGTTAATTGCTGCGAGCAATTAAATAGTACTGATTTATCAAATATATTCAATTTGGAAAAAATGTGTTGTGTTTGATTTATTTTAATTTTTTCTATTTTCATTTTATAAACATTTTCTTACGTTATTGGAGCTGTCACATACCTTGGCACTATAGTTTCTTATCTGTGCTTTAAGTAATATCTATTTCTTGTTTTTAATACTTTTTCTATGAAACCAATACATATTTTACCTTTCCTCATTATTTCTATTCTAAAATTAAACTATTATTTATAATTGTAACGGAGTCCAATTAACAACTTTTTTTACAAGAAACGAAAACCTATAAACAAAAATCGATGTATCTAATTACTAGCATATAACCCCCACGGTTGGAAATGTAGAAATGTACCACAATTAAAGTCAACACGTAGACGAACATCACTGATTCAGAATGATTGAATTAAAAGATCAATTTTGTAATGCATATTCTTTAAATTTCTGTTCGTACTTAAGAACGACACGGGGTCAGCCTTATCTTGCGATGCGAAACAATTAGAGTATATAAAAGTATAATTTCAGCAAGATTTTTCTGATATTGAAAATATCGTTAGTTTTTGGTATAAAATATCTTTCAAAGTTGCAAACAAAAAATTAGAGACATTTTTGTGTAGGTACCATTATTTCTATATTACTAGCCCTTATGATCATAACTACAATGGGGAAATATTAGGCTCACTTTCCTTTGAGTCAAGAATAAGTAAACGTGACTCCAAATATACTCTGCATATTTGTCACAACCCTAATAAAATAATTACATATTATGTATACTATATATGTATATGTATACCCATACATATATCCAATTATATGTGAATATATCCACAATTAGGCTACACCAATCTTTTCTGAAATGAAATTCAAAATATATTAAAAGTATGCCATCAATTTAAAAATGATTGCCATGCATTATGATTTTATCTTTTAACAGCACAAAAAGATTATAAAGAAAAGATAAGAACCATTATTCTTACTTCAAATGCTTTTGAATCAATTTATAATCATTTTAATTTATTATGTATGTGTATGTTAAGTTTAGACTTATCGTTAAATCGTTAAATATCCCAATACAACATTTGATAATAATTTGCAGACAAAAAAGGAGAAAAATAACCACGACGACGCAAGGTTTCAATTTTTTAAGCTAAACATTTCGCACCACATTTATTCCCAACTTAAGTTAGCAACATCAATCAAGTTAATATACGCGCGGTAATAGATCATTGAGGTTATTCAATTGGGAGGTCTGAGGTAGTAAGCAACAAGTTTTCTTTGAATTATCAATTAATCATCGTTTTGTAAAGATGTAGCACTAATTTCAAAACGGTAGGTCTTAAAAGTGAATGTTTGAATACCGATGTTACCAACAGTGGCAAATGTATATTAATTTGAAGTATTCACTTTCCTTTTCAGATATAAGTAAAACCTCGATAAGTGCCTGTCGCTTAAGTACCTAACCCCCACAAGTATTTTTTATTTGAGAACCCAAATTCTAAACATTTTCGATATGAATTTCATAATAAATACATTCCGGTTAAATATGTATGTACGTATCTCACTTAAATGTCATATGAAGGTATTGTAATCGGTCCGATTTTGACATTTATGCGTTCGTATGATTGGGAACCTTTTTTCGTCGGCAATATTTTCAGTACCGTCAAAGATATCGGCTTTAAACAAAATTTTGTTTTTTCAGATCATAACATCAAATGATGCAAAAAGCTATTTAAAAAAAAATTGATGATATTTAAAAAACAATTTAAAAGTTCAATTGTCAGTTTTTTTTTAATAAAAAATAAAAATCAACAGAAAGAAAAATATTGTTGTTAACATAAGACAATTTTCTTAGACAAATCCAATTGGTATTTTTTTATCAGAAACACCTTAACAATATTCTACTTAAATTAGTAAAATTGGTGTTCGACTAAAAATCTCGAAAGCAAACACGGATATTTATATAATACTTTATTTATTCGTATGCAAAATATTGTTGATTTCTTTAATTTAATTTCTTAGAAAAATAAAATTGATAACTTTAAAAAAAAAACACATAAACCACAAAAAAGAAACTGATAAGAAATTTTATTCGACTCAAGTTTTATGAGAACTAAGAAAGATATTGACTTCAAACTATTGTTATTCTTCACAAAATTTCGTTTTTAATATTTTGTTAAACTTAGAGTTTTGTTAGTGCCATTCAACTTTAGAAAAAGGATTCGACTTCAAGACTAAAAAGCATACAACATTCAATTTTAATGTTGTCTAGAACAGAAATTAATGCCCACAATATGTGACCTCCAGTTGAAAAACCAAATCACAGAGAGAAAAGTATGTGAATCTGAAGGCAGCGAAACAATTTAATAAATTTGGTACTTTAGACTTGTACGGTATCATTTCTTTTGCGTATTTTACACTTAAGAAACCCTCAATACGAAGAACTAAGAGGTAATTTAAAATTGCAACTTGGCTTTAAGAAACAGTCAGTCTCTTCAATAGGCGAAGAACTAACAGCTTAAATGAATTCTACGATGCCGAGATATATTAACATTTCAAAATTTGGTGCATTCCATTTTTACTTGCTACCTATAGGCCCCATATGGCAAATATTGGATTCGTACAAAGTTTTTTACCCGAAATGATTAATCAAACATGAAATTACGATGTTAGAAAAGTCCAAACCATTGACTTTAAACTTGGATATTAATGTTATAAGCAGATTCGCTTTAGGCTTGTTTTAATTGATTTGACGACTAAAAACAGCCCCTTTAATTAAATTTTATATTGTGTTATGTGACGTGATACCAAACTGATACTTTTGAAAAAAAAAGTGTTATGTGACGTGATAACAAACTGATACTTTTGAAAAAAAAAAAAAATTCATAAATCAAAAAAACTGAGAAAAAATAATTGTCACCTAGAATATCTTACGAACAAAAAATGGTTTTATATCAAAAATAAATTTTGACATCTGGTCAAATAATGAGAAAAAACAAATTGAAATTTTTTTTTCCAAAAAAACGAAACCAAAAGAAAGGTACCTACTAAAAGTTGGTTTTTAAATGTACATTTAAAATTATTTTCAAAAATTTAAGATATGTATTGGCTTCAAACTCATTTCATCTTATAGAAAATATTGTTTTCGACATTCAGTCAAATTTTTTTAAAAATCCAATGGTCAGTTTTTTTCATAAAAATTAAAATCTAAAAAAAAATAGTACCTTCACAAAATTGGTAAAAATTGATATTCTTTTTGAATAAGTGAAGGCATTGACTTCAAAATGATTTCATTCTGTGCTTAATTTTGTTGTTAACGTAAAATATTGTTCTTAAAAAAATCCAATCTGTTTTGTTTATCTAAGAAATAAAAACTTTCAAGAAATACTACTAAAATTGTTAAAAATCGCTTTTCGACTAAAGATCATGTTAACAAAAATATATTTTGAAATCAAACTATTTTATAACATATAATTTTGAGTTAATTTTTTAGAGGAATTCAACTGAAAGAATGAATATTTAAATATTGTTCTAAATATTTTATTAAAGTTTTTAGCAAAACAAATCGCTAGATGGGATGGGAAGTTATCAGTGTGGGTCGCATCCCAACCCCTTTTTTGTTTAAAAGTTTTCTCAAGAACAAATTAACCGATTTGTGCACAAGTTCTTATACTGTCCCAATAATATAATATCGAAAATGTATTTTTTTTTGATTGATTAGTTCTTGAGAAAACTTAAAAACAAAATAACGGCCAAGTTAAAAAAATACTAAAATAATGTAATGGTTCGTTTTTGAAAAAATTTGAATTTTCAATTTTTGACTAAAAAATTTGTAAAAAAAAAAACAGAACAAATCACCTAACGCGAATCGACTTAAAACCTTAATTTCCAAGTTTAAACTCAATAGACAACATTGGCCCTTGCAAAATTGTGTTTTTTAGTTTTGTAACTCTTATCTGTTATTTACAAAAATCGGATCTATGATGAAAGTTCATGACCCAAAGATGAAGTTTACTTATATTCTGGCTCTATTGGAAGGTTGCTTGGCTTAATAAGGTGGGTCTGCGGAGTAAATATTCCCTCATCTGTTACTTATTTGATTTTGGTGTCAAATGAAAGGTAATTTAACTTTCGTTCGAATAATATAGGGTTGCCTAACCAAAACCTGACATAAACCAGGGTTGCCTGCATTTGAAGTGTTTAGTCTTTGGTATATTTAAAATTTGAACACTTTGATAAGTATAGAAAATTGATCGCATATGTTATTGGGTTGGTTTGAAAACGCATCCAAATATCTATCCAGGGTTGCCTGCATTTGAAATGTTAAGTCTTTGGCAAGTGTAGAATATTGAGCCCATGTGTTATGAAGTCGGTAAGTAGGCACCCTAGTTTTTTTTATCTTTGGGTAATGGATGTTCATCATATATCCGATTTTAGTAGATAACAGATGATGGTAATAGAACTCAAAAATGCAATTTTGCAATATTTAGCGCCTTAGGTCCAATTCAGCGAGCAAATTTGGAGTTAGGGTGAATTCGTCATTTTAGGTCACTTGATAGAAACTTATTGTTTGTAAAAGTCTTATTTTCTTATAGAAGTAAAAAAGTGTGCTGCTGGAGTTATGAATCATTGGACCTCCCAAGACTATGAAATCTCAGATCTGCCAATTAATTAATTACACGAATTATACTACAATACGATCTGAAGACGTTGTTATTTTAATTTAACCCTACTAAACTTTGAAGCTCAAACTATAAATTTACAAGTCCGTAAATATCTGATACATCCAACTGTTCATTTAATATTTAATATTTTTAATTATATATTTACAGTTTGCTTTCTTTATATTTTTAACAAAAATTATATGTTTAGTATTCGGTTGAATTTATATGATGAAGATGGCATTTTTGGTCTGTCCAGTGAATGTATAAACAAAAGAAATAAGCTGCCAACAGCAATTAGACTATTAATTAGCAAGACAAAAATGACTGAATCTCTCCCACTTCACTTTCGTTACGTCTATGAATAAGATACCTTTTCTTTTTTTGGTTTTTCCAAATCTTATTTTGAGATTTTTGTTGTTAATTCTTCATGCTAAAGATGCGCAAAATGTTTGAGCTTTACTGCCTACTTCTTTCCTCTTACTATTGTAGTCTTGTTACGGTGTTATTAATAATGATCATCATTTGTCTTATTATGTTTGTTGGTCAAAGATAAAATAAAACAAAATGGAAAGGGAAAGGTAACAAAATATTAAATTAAGAGAAAAAAGAAACAAACACTCGGTCAACTCATTTAGATTGCGAAAGTATCTTTTACTATGACTTTAAGTCTCATACTGCATGATGAATAATGAAAAAGATAGATGATCGAATAAAAAGTGTTGGAATGCCGAATCAGAAACGTTTGAGGGAAATGATTTTGATAGTTGAGGGGAAGCTCTTCTTCATGCAAATTGGGAAAGACTTGAGCGAGAAATCAAATCTTGAAGGCTGGGTAATTATCTTACGTTCAATTGAGCTTCGAGCGATATTATTTGGAGTATATAAACTATGTTCAGGGTCTTAATCAACAACAGTTCCATCACAGAGCTTCATCAAGAAAAACTAAATTTCGTAAAGGATAACTTCACCTAAGCAAGAAGATGCGTGGATTTATTGTAAGTGTTCTTATTCTAGCTGGTAAATTATTCAAAGATCTTTTAACTAATAGTATAATATCTCTATTTCATAGGTTTTGTGCCTATCAGCTGTGGCTTTGGCTGCCCCTCAAGGATACAGTTATAATCAGCAACTTTCATCTGCGGGAACAGGTTTAGGAGGAAGCTTCCCCTCATTTTCTTCAGGACACTCATCCTCAATTAGTTCGCCATCCAACTATTTCGGAAGCAGCCATCAACAACTTCAACAACCAGCTTCTTTTGGCCATAGTTCCCCATCAAGCAGTTATCTTCAACCACACCATCAACAGCCTCAAAGACAGGAACCCATTGTTTCCAAACGGTTCTTCATTCACTCTGCCCCCGAAGAGAACGACGATGAATATAGAGAGAAACACATTACCGTTGGAACCCCAAGAAAGAACTATAATGTAGTATTCATCAAGGCTCCAGCTAAGTCGAACAAGAAGACCGTCGTTAAGATTACCCCGGCTGTTAATGAAGACAAAACTGTGATTTATGTCCTCAGCAAAAAGACTGATGCCGCTGATATTCATGCTGAAGTTCAAGAGCCACATACTTCTACCACTAAACCAGAAGTATACTTTATCAAGTACAAGACTCCAGAGGAAGCTGCTCATGCCCAAGAACAAATTCAATCACAATATGATTCTTTGGGCGGCTCTAGCCAGGTTACTGATGAAGGTTTAGCTCCAGTAACATCTGTAATTGGATCCCTTGGCGGCAATAGTGGAGATCATCAACATGGACAACAGTCGGGTGCCTATGGTCATGCTGGCCATGCTGCTGCTAACAGTGCATATTTACCACCCCAATTCTAAATGGAAGTTATATTCAAATCAATGTAAATAGAATTACTCTTATGTATAATTTTGTATGATACTCGTAGTAGAACAATTAAGTATTGTTTTTGTTGTGTGTTTGTGATTAAAAATTTGTTATAAATTCGTTTTCTTTTATTCTTTCAATCCTTCCCTAAATGGGGATCATAATATGTACACAATGTAGAGGACAATGAGTTTATTCTTCCACATTCTCCATTGATAAAGTTTGCTTATTTTAAATAAGAATAAGAAGACAATATTAAATTTTAATTTAAAAGTTAATTCATATGAAAAATATTCTTGAAAACCATTTGAAAAATTCACCTTAAACTTGATTTTCAATTTTGATTCCAACAATACGTACTCAGGTAAAATTTGAAGTCAATTAAAAAATTAATGATATTCACGCAACGTGGTACATTAACAAATTGTGTAAGATGATAAGATTAAACAATCTTCAATTAATTCGGTTAAATGCTGTGTAATTGCGCTCGCTAAAATTACTCGGTTTTTATAAACTCGTACAATATTTTGAAAAGTTTTTATTCAAATATGGAAAAAATAAGCAACAGAAAGAAACTCTATTTATTTACGTTTTGGAACAAATCGGTTTTAATAATTTACTCATTTTAGAATTATTTAGAAAACATAGGGTGTTGTGAATATTCTTTAACAAAAGTGGTTAAATTTACAAGAAAAATCAAGATAATCCATGTACGTTTATCCGTTACATGAAACTTTCGATGTCAAAAAAGGAAGAGTGCACAGCTCCCAAGTCAACACTGGCATATGCTGATGACATTGGAAAAACTCAGCGTGTTGTCAATTGGGCTTTTGTTAAAATTGAGCAGAGGCGGCAAAAATATGTTTATCGGTTGATGAGTTCAAAACAAAGTACACGCTGTTATCAAGAAAGGACCTAAAAACACCGAGGTCTCGGTTAAAAAGTCACCATCGGCAGATGTAACTTTGAGAAAATTAGGGACTTTGTCTACCTAAGCTCCGCTATGAATGCAGAAAGCAACACCAACACTGAGATCAAACGAAGAATAACTCTTGCTAACCGCTGTTTCTATGGGCTAAGAAAGCAATTGATTAGTAAGCGCCTTGAATGGTTTCGAGATAAAAGTTCTTCGTGTGATCTACGGTCCCGTATGCATAGAAGGTATGTGGAGGAGATGATGGAACGACGAGCTGAACGGGCTGTACAGCGACGTAGACTTAGCTAGTAGGATAAAAGCCCAACGACTGAGGTGGCTGGGTGACGTAAAGCATATTTAAACCAATGCTCCGGCCTGGAAAGTCTTTGAATCCACACCCACAGGACAACGCAGTAGAGGAAGTCCGCGGATCAGGTGGAGCGCACAAGTGGAAAGGGATCTCACCCAACTTGGAGGGCTCAACTGGAGAGCTAGATGGAGAAGTTTGTTGGGTGAGACCCTAGTTCACACAGGACTGTAGCACCACCTTAAGTAAGTAAGTACATTTTCTGACAACTATATGTAATTGACAACACTGTGGAACTACCGACTGTGTAAAATAGCCTTAAAACTTAAAATATGCATATATTCTCAATTTTGGCTTAGCAAATTCTAATTTTTGTAGCTGGATATAGATGGTGTTTGTAAGATCATTTTCAAACATACATACATAAGTATATGTAAATAATTTATTTTATTTTTCTTAGAAGTTTAATTTTTAGATAGAATTATAATTAATATTTTAAAATAATTGTGGCTATGAACTGTTTATTTGATTCCTAATCCAAGAATTGTAAAAGTACACATTAGCTTGAGCGTCTGGCTTACCAGTTGCACATGGGAATCCCCAATTTACCACACCGTATACAGCACCGTCCTTTATCAATGGACTGCCAGAATCACCATAGCACGCTCCCTCTCCCCTTTTAGTAAAAGTGCATATATGTCCAAAACCAAGTCCCGGGTCGTTATCCATTTTTTGAAGACATTCTTTGTGTGGAACAAACTTCAGTGTTATTTTTTGCAAATCATCAGGTGTATCACTGACAAGATCCGTATTACCCCAACCTGTGAGTATAACTTCATCGCCTTCTTTCAAAGGTACCTTGGGAAGAGAAATTGCTTGAGTAACGTTATCAAAAGCTATTGGTGAATCCAATCGAATTAACGCGATATCATTATGCAGCTCTGGATTGTTGTAGTTATAGTGTGCAATTAACTTAGATACTTTATAAACACCACCAGGTTGCTCGTAACGATTGGTTCCTGTAACGATTTGCAGCTCTGATTCTCTGTGTTTGTTAATGTAGCTTTTTATACAATGTGCAGCCGTTAAAATGTATAAATCATTGATTATGCACCCTCCACAAATATGTTCGAACGATAAGGTCTGTAATGAGACTTGGTACGGGGCGGATCCTTGTTCTGCTGGTTCTCCGCCAAATATACGACCAACAGTCCTAATTTTGGTGGGCTCTCTTAAAGTATTGGCAGAACACATCACTGCCATCAGAATAAACAACAGAATACTCATTGTGGAATAACGACACTAATTTTGTTTGCCTACTAATTTGTACCTTTCTTTTTTATATCAAAATAAAGAGGCCGAATATTTGTTTCTTATCTTGTTGCAAAATATTAATTATTCTGATAAAATATTTTTGTTCTGGTAAAATGCTGTTGGATTCTTGTATTCAATAATTGTTTTATTGGCCCATACAAATTTCTGTATACTGAATATGATTCAAATTAAAAGATTTATTGTTTACAAAACAAACAATTTGATAAACTTGGAGGTGTGAAGCGTGAGTCAGATTAAAAAGAGTTCAATTTATTCTTAAATGTTTTTCTTTTAAAAGTATATGATTCCCGAAAAATGCAAACAATATTTTCAAAATAATGTATTCTCCATTTTAAAATCAATTCACAATTCATTCGTTCATCAAATGGCTCATTTGTTTTATACTATATACTCAAGATAATATAGACATTTCTTGTTATAAATGAATAATTATAATTTTAATTAATTACTTTAAAATATCAATCTAAATTTTAACAATTAGCCGAGGCCAAAATTTTATAAACAATTAGGTTTGCTAACAAATAAAAGGTGACTGAGCTTATAAAACATGTGAAGTAAAATTTTTAAAATTGCTCTTGGGAAAGCTGAGATTTTTTAACTTTAAGTTGCAAAAAGAGCGTTTCTGTCTTCCTAGAAAATAACGGTTTGGGTAGGTATATACGGCGAAATACAAAGTAATAATTACTGTATACAATAAAAAGGTATTTTTGTAAGCTTTAAAATATAAGCCGTCTCTAGTGTACACATTTTTAAATATTTTGATGTTAGTTTTAAAAGTTTTTTTTCGTGCTGAAGGTTGCACTTGCAATATCCCTACACTTTTCAAATGAGATCAATTCGTGTACACATTTGCCAGATATGAGCAATACCCTTTATCATTTTATCTATCGTTCTCTTAATCTGTCTTTCTGTCTCGTACTAATGTCTGGTGTTGTTATCACCTTATATAGTCTAGTCGCTCAAGGTGCCTCACATTTATGTGCTGAGTAGTATATAATGTAATTTTCCCAAGCTCTAACTAAAAGGCTGTTATCAAAGACATTTGAGGTTTTATGAAAACATTTTTATGATAATTTACATAATCAGAAACGGGCAATCAAATTTAAATATCCGCTTAAAATAAATATATGAGAAATAGGCACATTAATTATTCGCATTATCGATTTGCCTTTTTTATATATCAATTAACGATACTTTTCACCATTATCAAAGTTTGAAAACTTAAAAAACTGTATTTAAACCCGACTTCAAAATTAATTTATCACATCAGTTTTTTGAGATATCAGTTTTTAAAATTAGATGAAAACACGTATATAAGGCTTTCTAAATTTATGAAGTAGCTCTTTTTTCAATAAAATCCGTGATGGTTTTCCAAATCTATAATCCTTTTCTTCAATATTCAGTTGAATTATATTATTATTTCATATAATATTCGAAAAAATTACAAAAGTTTTTATATTTCATTTATCTTACAAAAATCTAAAAGAAACGCTAAACCACTATTGCTAAAATGGGTTTTAACAGAAAAAGGCAAACAATTTGAAAGTAAGTTTAGTTCTTATAACCAAATAATCCATTATATCAAGTTTTTGAAATATAGCTATTAAAAAATATAAAAATGTTGTTGAAAACGGCTATTTTTACAACTTGTGCAAATAGTTAAAACCAGAGTTTGTATTCGAAATCAGTGGAACAAAAATCAAAATTAAGTCCAAAACTATGAAAGTATCAAATTCGAGTTTTCTCGAAACTTCATGAAGATTCATATAAAGAATCATAACTAATGAGTATTTCCAGAAATTAAGTAAGATACATGCTTTAAATTGTATCTAAAAGAGAGAGATTTGTACTGCTCAAAATCATCATACATTTTATTGTTAAGAGATATTTTGAGTTTTAACCTAGGCTTGGTTGTTTTTAGCATTTTTAAAGGAACATATTTTAAAAACCTGATGTGATAGAAAAATTTAAAGGCGAGATTCGAATTTAGGACATGTTAATCCTTTAAATAAATATTGTTTTGTTTGCGCAACAGAAATAAAACCTTATTTTGTCGACTAGTTAAAAATTGCCGCGCTCGGGAACGTCGAAATGAAGATTTTTTTTCAAGTTTGTATATCTCCCAATTCTTTGCGTCTCGTCATTTACCTTGAAATGTGCAGATTATTGAATTGTAAAATTTTTAGGATCTTTTAGGTATCAAATCATTTCCTGTTTACTAACACTAGCAACGTATTTAATTTTAATCCCCGGTGCAAATGTGCGATGATGATATTTACATGTGCTTTTAAGGACACTTAGTGAGGAGTCAAGAGTATATTCCTTGAACTCATCTATGGTAATCTAAAACTATGAAAATATGTTAAAAGGCTTAAATAAGTGAAAAAAGAAATTAAAAATAAAAAAAAATCCATCTCAAAAGAAAACATACAATTTATTTATTTTTGACTCACTAAAATAATAACTTAAACTTAATGTTTTTTTAGTTAACACAGCCATCCATTGTGGTTCGAATCCAATCAAGATAATAAAAAACATTTGCTTGCATATCTGGACGGCCTTGAGCACAGGGCATTCCCCAGTTCACTACACCGTAAAGCTTACCATCATGAACCAGGGGCCCACCTGAATCACCATGGCATGCTCCCTCTCCTTCACGAGTGAAAGTACATATATGGTATATTCCAACGTAGGGATAATCCGTCATAGCTTCCGTACACTCTTTAAAGGGAACATATTTAACAGTTAGAGTTTGCAATTCGTCTGGCACTTCACCGTAAAGTTCAGTTGTGCCCCATCCAGTTAAAACAAGTGTGTCACCAGGTTCTAGCGGCTTATAAGGAAGATCAATGGGTTCGGTTTTGTTGTCGAAAATAATCGCGTCCTTTAGCTTAATTAGAGCAATATCGTTCATATACTGAACAAGGTTGTAGTTGCAATGAACATGAATTTCCTTTGCTAAAGATTTTTGTCCTGCGTGAGCATAACGATTTGTTCCACTTATGACCAAGAGTTTTGAAGGTTCAGAAACAATATCTTCGACACAGTGACCAGCTGTCACTACCCAATACTCATTTAATATAGATCCCCCACACATATGGTCACCGTATACATTTTGTAGTGAAACCTGGTATTTGGCTGCTCCTTCTTCAGCTGCCACTCCACCCACTATTCGATTACCATTTCTCCCTAATCCAAAAATGTGTTCCCTTAAAGGTTCCTTAATGCGTTTGGCCACAACGCCAACAGTTACAAGTACAAGTATAAGAAAGACTTTGACTTCCATGACAATGTTTAAAATTATTTCTAATAAATACAAATTGGTAGAGATATTTCGATTTTATACTTTCTTTTTTTATTGGAATTAAAAATTATTTTATTAATGGCATTCTTTATTGTATCGTTTAGAATTCGATACGTTTTATTGATTAGAACATTTTTATAAATATGTATATTCAACTGCTATAAAGATATCTTTTATAATTTGAGCGGAAGGTGTCATTATCACTAAAATAGCCGACAAAATAATTAAATTAAAATTGTTTAGGGTAAATAAATTTTAATAGCTGTTCATTGTTGGATATATTTATACAATAACTTACTTATCGTAAAAAAAAATGTACTACAAATGTTATTATTTACTTTTTTGTTTTTGGTCATCATATTATTTCTTTTTTCATATAGACTCATTCAAAAGTTTCATTGGCCTACATAAATAAATTTAGGATAACTATTTTGATAATCTTTCCGTAAAAAATGGATAACCTTGAACCAGTTAAGACTTTTATATAGTTGTTTATTAAAAAAAATATAATTTTATCTGCATTTTTTAAAGTAAAAGAAAATAGATTGAAACTTATTCGATATTCAAAAAAACAGATCGGCAGTGATTCGCGATACATATGTACATATGTGCCTCTGAATGATAAATGGATTAGAGAGAGGAACACAACAGAGGGAATTTTACATAAAAAAGAAATAAAGTCCAAACTTAGAACTTTGCCTGTTGATTTGAGTAGGGTGTGTTCAAAAGATGATATAGACATACAGATCGATGCTTTTTCGAATACTATTTTAAAAACAAAAGAAACATGTTGCTCCCAAGAAACCAAGTTAATCCTTTGTTTTTAAGATGCCCGAATTCATTCTTGAATATATTCGCATCACAAATTCTTTTAACAGATGCATAGTGCATATCACATTCAAGTTAAATTATACTTTCAGAAGAGCAAATACAATAGTTTCCAAAAAGAAGTGGAATACAAATCTAAGCAAACTGGATAAAAATGCGCAGTCACCTTGAAATATTGCCAAAATAATTAAGAACAAAAACAGACCCATTCATAATCTAAAAAAATTCGTAAACTAAATAAAATAAAATGCACGACTGGATCGCACGAACTTCCTCATTTATGCAAAGAGTCTGTTTAAAAAAGTAAATACATATATAAAATTTAAAAATATACCTTTAAAATAAGTTTGTCTTCAAAGATATAAATGCCATTTGATTTGTCAAAAAAAACCTCCATTTTCCAATTTTTTTGTTTGAAAATTGTTAGACCGGTTTTACTTAAATTAATTTTTTTATATATACAAATTTTCCATTTTTTCTTAAAAATATTTTTGTTGTGCAGTTGTTTAGTGATTGAATAGAAATTTAGTCTGAACGAATCATCATCATGTATATTATTTCGTTAGCATCCCTTTTCGGCTCTCATATGGAACTTATGATACTGAAAATATTATGTTAAGGGAAATGGTATGTGTATTTGAATGAACTTACCGAATACACACCATTTTTTGTCGGTAAGCTAGTTTCATCCCAAGACACAACTCATCCTAGGACAACTCATCCCGGAAATAAAAAATACTTGTAAGCATACTTAACGAAAACAATTGTTTGTGTATTCAACTAGTTCCTTCAAAGCTTTTTCCTTTGGATTTGGATAGCTTTATTTAATTTTCATACTAGAAGAACCAGGATGGAAAATAAATTATCTGAAGATAAGAAAGAGGCAGAAGATGTATGTTTAAATTGTAAAGCGATCGCCTTTATGTTGTGTAGTTAGGTAGGTGTCTAAAACGAATAAAGAATATTTCCTTGGCGTGCTCAGCTTTATGCAGATAGATACATGAATATGATAATGAAGGAATGTTATTGGTAGGTAGAAGGTACTTACTACAATCCAATCACATTCCTTCTTTCCTACTAGTTTTCAGCGCAAACATGGAGTTATTACGTTCAGTTTATTTTTTTCGTTAAAGTTTAAAAGAAACAAGCATACGAACAAGTACAAGAAATTGCTATTCATGTGTTGTTTACAGTCAGGCTCTTGTGCGTTTTGGATTTCAGTTATAAAGTGACACGTAAGCAGTAGTTGAAGCGGTTGTACGTAATACCTCTATAGGTATAATGTGTATACGTTGAAAAAGTGATTATAATAGAAAATACATACACTCTTTCTGGCCCGTTTCTTTAACGTGTGCTAAGTATTTATTCTTTTATATAGGCGAAGGCAAGTAAAATATTTGTGAAACAACCTTATTCTTAAATAACAATATTTTTAAATCATATATACAAAGGTACCAAGATAATACTTCTTGATAGATACTTTTAAATAGATTGTTGATTAAACATATCATATTCGTTAATCCGATGCAGTGGCGCTACACGGCCATCGTTGGTATTTACAATAGTTATAGTTTTAAAAATACATAGATATGTATGTATGTATGTACCAAATGCATTTATTTGGATAAAAGATAGGAATGTAATTAAAATTTTGTCAAAATAATGCAATCTTTCGGGCTCATGCACAGTGAGGTGGGAGGGTGTTACATATAATACAAGTAAAATAATTTACAAAAAAAAACTTATTTAAGATTCAAAATTTTATCTGAAAAATAAGTTTTTTTAAAAAATTTAAATGCCTTTTTATAAATCAAAAAACCCTTGATATTTCAAATTTTTTTTTCGAAAATCGTTAGAGCGGTTTTTTAAAATTAATTTTTTATACATAAAATTATTCAATTTTGTTCTAAAAATATTTTTGGTATGCAGTTGTTTAGTGATTGTAAATATACGCTCTACATTTGAATTTCGTAAAAAAATGTTGAACCGTTTTTGAGATTTAGAATTTTGCAAAAAAAAAAATTCAATATTTTTTTTAAAAATCCAAACAAACAAAAATTGTACTTTTGTTAATCAAATATTATTAAGGCAATATAAGAGCTCGTTCAAAAAAAAATTATTGAAATCGGTTCATAGGTTGCTGAGAAAATTAAAAAAACAAAAAAAACAGTTCTATGAGCGGTACTTTTCCGGAGCAATATAAAAATATGTTTTTCTTACTAAAAGAAGCCAAGTTAAAAAATAAAATTAAAGGGAAAATTAAAAAAAAAATCTATCGGTTTGTTTTTGAGAAAATTCGAATTTTCTTTTTTTGACCAAAAAAATTGTATGGGGGCCACTGTTAGTTTTGATCTTAAAAAAAATTTAAAAACGCCTAACGCGAATCTGCTGAAAACCTTAACTTCCAAGTTTGAACTCAATCGACCCAATGGTTTAGGCTGTAGGAGCGTGGACAGACAGACAGGACATACGGACGGAATCGCGGAACCCACTTTTTTTCGATTTCCTACCATCGTTATATCATGTTTGATTAAAATCTCGAGTTCGAAATTTTGCACGAATGCAAAACTTGCCATATAGTTCCTATATGTCGCAAGTAAAAAGGCTAATTTCCTTGCATCAACTTTTTTGAAAAAACATTTAGAGTCACAAAATCTCAATGATGATAAAACCAAAAATCTTGTAAGCCAAACAATAAGTTCTCTAAACATATAAAATGTTAATACCCTTATAGATGAACGAACTGATCATCATAGAATATGTGAAACATGTTGTTTCCAACCTGAAATCGAAGAAGTCTGATGGACTAGACAAAATCAAAGACGCATATGTATATTAAAATGTTACCCAAGGTTATAGGCTTGTATTTTTAGTCTTTTTGGTCAATGCATGTATAAAAACAAAATATTTTCCCAAGCTTTGAAAAACAGTTAAAATTATACGTATTCCAAAGCCTGGGAAATTTTTTAAACTTCCTCAAAGGTATTGACCAATTAGTTTGTTGAGTAGTCTTATCAAAATTTTGGAAAAGATATTAAAATAAAAAATATTAGAAATTGCTGATCAATTGAACATTATTCCTATTGAATGAACAATTTGGGTTCAGAAAATTTCACAGTACCTACACTCACTTTTTTGCTTGGCAAATTGACTTGCCTGTTTTTACCAGATAAAGAAAAAACTTTTGATACTGTGTGGCACGATGGAATGGTGCAGAAATTAGTTTACTTAGGCCTTCTAACTTATTTAATATAACATTATTTAAAGTTTCCTGTCTGATAGGTGTTTTAGTGTTTATGTTAATAGCAGTTTGTCAAATTGTTACCAAGTCGAGCATGGTGTTCCACAAGGATCTGTGCTAGGGCCCTTTAAAATATCTATACGTCCGATATTTCCAAGCTTCTTGAATGTCAATTGGCTATGTTTGGTGATGATACTGGAATTTTATGATCGCATATATTTGTTCTTAATATAGAGACAAGCTAAACCCATGCAATTGAATTAATAACTCAGTATCATTCTAAATGGAAAATAAAACTAAATGCTGTTAAGGTACAATCTTTTTTTTTAGTAGAAAAAGAAAATCAGATAAATGTTAATGGTGTTAGCATAAACTGGGAGACAAGTGTAAGGTGTCTAGGGGTTTGCTTAGACCAAAAACTTATTTGCAGAGACCATATTGCAAAAATGTTAAAGAAAGTCGGTATTGCTACTGCTACTACTCTATTACTTTATCAATAGGAAGTCAGGTCTTAGTAACGACAGTAAAATTATAAATTATAATGTAAAAAAAAAACAACCATTAGTGACCCAACCGATGTGCAAATTTATCATTCATATTATTATTTATTAAGTTATTGGTCATCACAGATATTTCTTCAAGGTATCCGGGCTTTTTTTTGTGGTTTTGTTTACTTTGATTGAAGTTGTGAGTGTGTATCTCATGTCCCTTAGCCTTTCATATTTAATAGGTTTCTAGAGGGGTGAAAGTGCACGCTATATAGTTTTAAAAAGTTTGAATTTTTGATTTGGTTCATACTTTACTGTTTATCAGTAAGGTTAAGGTAACATTAAAATATAAACATGGCAGTCAATTATTCAAGACTCATGAGAGTCTGTGGTGTTTTACTTTTTTTTTTACTCATTCCATGACTGACACCGAAAATGAAGGAAGGATCGATAAAAACCGAAGGCACGCAATAATATCAAACCCAGATGCTTTTAAAATATCAAATATCTTACTTTTTCTACAATTATGTAAAGATTTGCTCCACTGTTCGGTGAGATGAACAACGAAATAACGGTCATTAAGAAGCATTCGATCCTCGAGATACACATTTCTTGAGCTTAGCGTTTCAATGATCTTGGAAAGAAGGCACGTAAGTGGAATCGATTGATAATTAGAGGGGAGGAAGATTCGCCTTTTTGGAGATGGGTATAGGAAATATAAAAAAGCTTACGACGAACACCTCTTCAGAACAATTACGTCCATCCGGACCTCATATTTATAAACGATCTCTTATCTGCCACTTCTAACACATTAAACTTTTCACTGACGACAGTACCCTCAGCTTTTCATATTCGTTTCTAGATTCAAATCCTTGTCCTTTGGATGTGGAACTTCAACGTCAGCGTATGATAAGCTCATTAAATTTCGATCCCGACAGCAGTGTCCAATGGGGAATAATGAACCGTGTAGAATTTAATGCTTTAAAAAGTCAATGATGTCCAATGTCGTTAAAGCGTCTATAGATGAGTTACATCTAGGAAATTAATCAACTTTCATAACTCGGTATGTGTATCACAGATCATTTCTTATAGAATGATCACAAATTCGATATTGCCTAAAATTCTGCTAGGCTTTCTCCGATGGTGCAAAAAATTTTAAGTAATTTACAAAGCCTAAACTTTGTAGTTGTCACTTCTATCAGCAAGAGCACACTGTCAAGCAGACGTCAGGTTGGGCCGAATGTACTAGATGATCCAGAGATGTATATGAAAACCAAAATCATAAAAATACAAATTTTAAAAATAATAATTGTAATAGATCAGCTAAGAATTGAGATTTTGATGCCGTCAGCCAAATTAATAGTAATAATTATTTAAAAATTTTATCTTACAATATTGCAGGATTAAATAATAAACTTTTGTTTTTAAACTTTTTTGAATATGTTAAGAATTTTGAAATATTTTTTTTGTTCGAAACTCACGTTACAAATGAAAATTTTACTAAATTTGAAAAATATTTTTTTGGGTATAAGCTTTTGTGGGGTGAAGCAATTAAAACTTCTGTCAAAGGTCGTGCAAGTAGAGGTAGTCTATATGGCATAAGAACATCAGTCTTAAATACCATACACTTTTGGTGAGTGTGAGGGTACAACAATAGTAAAATGTCTGAAGGAAAAGAATATATTGTGTATTATCCCTTATTACATAAATTGCAATAAATGGGCAAATGATTTTGAAAATTTATATAATATAATGCAAATTCAAGCTAGCAAGAGTGTTTTACTGATTGGTGATTTGAACGCGAGGATTGAAATTGTATGATTTGATATAAGGTGATATGGAGGGACACTTCACTTTCATTGGAGGGCAAGGAAAATCTGCCATCGACTTTTGTGCCGCTTACAATGACTGGATAGAAAGGATCCATAAATTCGAAGTTGGTTGCGAGACCTTTTCAGATCACATGCCTATTGAAGTAAACGTCCCATATGAATCTTCACCCCCAGGAATGAATCTTCGCCTGCTTCCTCGTCTTCACTGGAAAAATGAACAAATAGCATTTTATCAACGTGAATTAGATGGTTTCTTTATAAACAACGAGCTGAATACAGAGTCCACAGATGCACTATCTAATCAACTTACTGAGTCTATTCAAAACGCGCGCCGCACCAAACAAAACTACAGACACGAAGAAAGTATCTTTTAAACAAAAATGGTTCGATAAAGACTGCTGGAAAGCACGTACTAAATCATTTGCCCTTCTTCGAGCCCTGCGATCTACGAATAATGATTGTATACAAAATTGGTACGTGGAAAGTAATATATATTACAAAAACTTGTGTTTTCAAAAGAAAATCGAATTTGAAAATCAACAAGCCTTAACATTAGGTCGAACACAAAACTCGAAAGAATTCTGGAAAATTGCGAGGGAAATCAATGGAATGAGTTTTAAGATTGGTGTAGGTGTATCTGCTGAAGATCTTGCAGCACATTTCAGACTTCTTCTCTCCAACGATGATAATTTGACGTTCTTCTTTGCTGAACCACTAACTCTTGATGAAATTTTAGACCTTGAATTATCAATTGATGAAATACAATCCTTGATATTTAATGCGAAAAATGGAAAGGCTCCAGGGGAAGACGGTATCCCATACGAATTCTTCAAAAATGCAACACCTACATTTTGGAATAACCTTCAAATTCTCTTTAACAAAATCTTCTCTACAGCCGAAATACCCTCCTCATTCAAAAAATCTGTGATATTTCCCATACACAAAAAGGGCTCTTTTGACGTTGTGGAAAATTATAGAGGGATTTCTTTCATGAATGTGATATCAAAAATATTTTGCGGTGTTTTGGTAAAAAGGCTGGAAAAGTGGATAGAAATGAAAAGTATTCTAACAGAGCTACAAGCTGGCTTTAGAAAGAATTATTCAACGACTGATCAGATTTTTACACTTTCATCCATTGTCAAAGCGTTTCATGCAAGGAACAAAAAAATATATTCATTTTTTGTCGACTTCAAAGCAGCTTTTGACCTTGTTAATAGAAATGCGCTTTTCTACAAGCTCTCTCAAATTGGCATATCCTCAAAATTTATTAATGTGGTTAAAAATATGTACACGGATACAACTGCAGCAGTTTGGAATGGCACCTCTTATTTTGAATGGTTTGGCACAAATACAAGTGTGAAGCAAGGATGTCTTCTCAGTGCACTGTTGTTCTCCTTATTTATAAACGACATAGTAGATGAACTGCCTGGAGATGTAAGGATTGCGAATGTCACAATAAATGTGTTGCTGTATATATGCAGATGACCTAGTCATACTCTCTGAATCGCCGGAACACATGCAACTAATGATTAATCGCTTATCACGTTACTGCAAAAGATGGGGACTGACAATCAATACAGAAAAGTCAAAGATAATGGTTTTTGCACGATCCGGAAGAGTTCACACTGAAAGACAATGGAAGTATGATGGGCATCCTCTGGAATCAGTTAAAGATGTTAAATACTTGGTTAAATCAACTCTTTGTTACGCTTCACAAATTTGGGGAGCGTATGAGTATGAAGAAATTGAAAAATTTAATAGGAACTTCATAAAAAAGCTTTTTAACCTGCCCCAAAATACACCTACATATAGTTACGCTATTTACCTAGAAACCGGACTGCCAAAAATCTTAAAATATACGCTTAAATCACAAGCCGAGTTCATAATTAAGGTATGCAGTCAATATGGTGAATCCAGACTTTCAAAGAAACTCTTTTTGTATGAGATGAGAAATAAAGACTGGTGGTATGCAAGGTGGCAAACTCTTGGTAACACTTGTGGAGAAACCTTTTAAATTGATTTATGCAACATAGGTAATCTGAAAGATCAACTATACCGCATTATTCAAAAACATGAAGACATCACTCGTGATACGTTCATCAGAATGGCTCGTGAGTCCGAAAGCAGGATACTATACAGCCAACTTAATTTCAACTTGAACAAAAGAAACTACTTTCATGACTCACTAAACTATAGTGAAATATCATTGATATTTAAAGCAAGGTGTGAGGTTCTCTCTTTAAATGGCAACCCTTACAATGGAAGCTTCAACCAATTTTGTTCCCTGTGTAATCTACACGCGAAAGAGAATTGCTATCACTTTATAAGTATATGCCCAATACTCAGACCACAAAGGTTGTTTTTCTTCGGAAAACATTCATTATATCCATGAATGAGACTATTGATCTACTAAACACCTGCGAGTGGAAAAAAATAAGTAATTATTTAAAATCTATTTATAAATATAGAATGTTATTAATTTCAGAATACGTTTAAATATTTATTGTTTTTTTCTAAATTTTTGTTTTGAAAATTAATTTTTATATTCAAATACACATTTAAAAATTTGCTAACCAGCCTGACGGCTTAGCCATAGCTTTTAAACTCATTTTTGTAATTTAATTGTAAGTTAATCTACACTAATATTATAAAGAGGAAAGATTTGTATTTTTGTATGTAACGAATAAACTTAAAAAGTACTGGACTGATTTTAATAATTCTTTTTTCATTAGAAAGCTACATTATCACTGAGTAACATAGGCTATATCTACACTAATATTATAAAGAGAAAAGTACTAGATTACTGTATAAATCTTTAGAAATTCCTATTAAAACCAACCGAAGGTGTACAAAAATTAGCCATAAAATGTTTTTTAGCGCATACGCTGCGAAGAGTATTAATGATATGACAAAAAAATGTTTTCTTATTTAGTGATTCATGGTCGTTTTAATTAGCATGCTTATAACTTAAAAAATATCTGTAACTATTTATGTCTACCCGTGCGAAGCCGGGACGGGCCGCTAGTGGGCTATATGATGCATGCTCACGTGTAATAAGACCGTCGAACCTATTTGTGTTAGCGAAAGGCAGGTTAACCAAAAATATTTTGCACTGATTAGTGCTAAATTAAATTTAAATTAAAAGTAAGTACATATTTATAAATAAATATTATTGTTAGAAGATTTTAAACTATGTATTCTCCCTACCAACCTCATTTATAAGTTTAACTGTTAATTACTAAAAAATTTGTTACAATCTTGAATAAAAATCATAATTAATAAATAAATGTAATTCTTTTGTATTAATTTTTGCTTTACAACAACTGTACGAAAATCTTGATCAATTGTATTCAAAGTCCTTCCCCTTCAAATTCCAAACCAGTAAACTTGTATACCACCTTTAACGTTTCCGTCTTCGTTCGGAAATAATAATTTAATTGTAACAAGGGGTAATGGAGGTCGCCATGTTTTTTTAAAAATGGCATCTATGTAAAAAAGCATGGTGGTGCCTACAGATGTCTTCCTACCGTTCCCCTTAAAAAGTGTACAACAATGTAATATGACAAAAAACGTTAGCCACAACGTGTAACCGGGTCAGCTAGTGTGTAAATAAAATGAATTACTTACTTACTTACTTACTTACTTACAAAGCCTAAACTATTCCAAAACTTGAATATGGGCAGGTGCCCCTAAAATAGGTTTAAGTCTACAAAACAGCTTTGAAAATGATAGGTGAAAGAATTATAATATAACTGAAACATTTACATCAATCCAATACTGCCGCAATGTTTCCTGGCTTTCGTTGTTTTAACGATATTTTTGGAAATAATTTTATGTCGACTTATCCAGTTGCATTCCCCCTCAAACAATTTAGCCGTAATACTCGCACTTCCAGGAATGCTTATCCGTTTACCATTGAGCTCAAATTCGAACGTACCGTCAAGTATAGAGCTCCTTTTTTAACCACACATCGAGAATGTGGAATTTTTTACCCAATTCTGTTTTTGTCTCCCAAAAATTTTAAGACCAATGTGCACCGGTATCTCCTCTTAAATCTTTCCCAATTTTCCTAATACACGCCCCGTGTTTAAGCGTAAGCATGTTAAGGGTATTTATAACGTCTTGAGTGCCTGTAGACCTTAAGAAAAAGTATGAGTTCGAAAAGTGTATTTATATTGATCCCGGCGTTAAAAAGTTTTTGATCTGTTCACTGATAGATTCCTTATAAAATCCATAAATCTGAAACTTAAATCCCGTAAATAGACAGACCTTACTAAAGAAACTAAAGAACTTCCTTTCGCGCAATATTCTGCTCAGTATATTTAAATATAGCAAAGTTTAATGATTGTAACGTATTTATGCGTATACAAATTATTATAGTGATATTTTTTGACTACCTAAATATATATAATTACAAAATAAGTACTTAAATTAAAGTGTGTTTACACGACCAGGTTTTCTTTGCATCCACTCATCGTTGTATTTATCCAGTTGTGATAAAATGACACACTAGCGTGTACATCGGGTAAGCCTTTAGCACATGGTTCTCCCCAATTTACAATACCCACTAGTTTTCCATCACTCACCAAGGGTGCTCCAGAATCACCATGACATACCCCAGCCTCGGTATTAGTGGATAAGGAACAAATATGGCCTACATCAACTCCAGTGTCACCTTTGTACATTTCCTTGCACTTTCTATACTCGATATAGTCTGCATCAAGTTTTCTTAGGCCCTGAGAATAGTCACCGGTTACTTCTGATTTACCCCAGCCAGTTATCAGAACCTTACTGCCCGTTGGAAGAAGCTCTGTGGCTATATCAATTGGTTGCGTTTTAGCGTCAAATTCAATTTTGGTCTCCAATCGCACGAGTGCAATATCATTATGATACAAAGGTTTATCGTAGTTGCAATGAATGAAAACTTTGTCTGGATAGTAATATGCTTCTGGTTCCCATAGATCATTGGAACCCGAGGATATGAGGAAGTTCGATGGATTCCATCCCATTACACAGTGACCAGCTGTTAGGATATATCTCTCGTTAATTATAGCACCAGAACAAAAGTGACTGCCAATGATAGTCTGCAGAGACACATGATAAGGAGCAAATCCATCAGGGGCTTCTTCCCCTCCAACAATGCGATTTTCAAGTCGAAGTGTTGAATTGTTTATCGAGTGTTGTCCATCGCTTTTATGAATTCTCACCCTTTTTCCGGGAACAGCGTTGAACAACAAACAAAGAACCGTAACAATTAAAAGCAACCTCATTTTTTAGAATAGCACCTGGAAATTTGTCTTTTATAATTGATCAATTGGCTTTTACATTGATAAGATATTTTTAAATTATTAATATCTAAAATTGTTGATTTATGAAGTATTGTTTTGTCGGTAAATAGAAGTTGTACCCATGTAGATACAATAATAAGTTAATTGGACTTATAAACGGTTCGTAAATGGATTACGAACTCGATAAAGATAATCACGTAATCTTATAAAAAGTCAATGGTATCACGACACCAAGGAAAAAAAAAAGAATTTTACGATTCAGACATTCAAGTTATAATTTATAAAATACGAAATTTTACATGCAATTAACATTATAAAACAACCATTATTCTGTTTTATAATATACTTTGAACAATGATACATAGTTTTTACTAAATATAAAAAAAACCTTTTTGCTTTTAATTTTTTTTAAACTTTAGAAGAAATATCGTTAACCTAGGAATTAAAGTGACCTAGGAACATTTCTATAGAAACAAGAAGGAGATCTAATTTTGTATACATAACATATATCTGTAATCTTTGTATGAGAAGATGATTTCTTGCATTAGCTTTTTTGAAATGTCTGTAATATTTTAAATAAATAGAACTGAGAACTTAACCTTGACTTTCGATTTTTTTCTAATGGCCTATGCATAAACCTTCAATTCTTAATACGATATGATTTATATGCAGGAAAAATTAATTAATGAGCAATATACATTTTGATTGACATTTCTGTCAAATTACAGAAAAGTTCGTTTAAAAATTGCTCCTGTGAAAAAGTTCCAAATTGCTAAATTTCCAACTTAAAATAAATCTTAAAAGTGTGTTAAAGTGTTGACCAAAGGAAGATAAAACCACCTTTATAAATTCATGTGAGTCTTAGAACTATAAGAATTATTATAAGCTGTGAAAAAGTGACCGCCGATCATATCTCTACTCAACAAATATATATATGTCAGCGAAGAACAAAAGAAATTTATCTGAAACTTCTCCTGAAGCTTATAATTCGGAAAAAAGACCACAATACTTTGATACAATGTCTGAAGAATTAGTTGGATCTATGAGCAAGTCTGAGCTTACAAAATTACTTTGTTTTCTCCTAGAATCAAAATTGAAAAATATGGCCTCGAAGAGTGACATTGAAGCAATCACAAACGCAAACCATAAAATTATGGAACTTAACCTTGAAATGTCCAACAAAATAATAGCCTTGGAAAAAAGAAACGAGATCCTTGAAAGTCAGATGGATGAAATACAAAAAAAGAATACAGAAAACAATCTGATGCTAAGAATAACTCCGCAGGAAGGTATAAATGAAAAAGATCTCATCAAAAATTCATTGGTAAAGCTCATCGAACCAACCCCGGCCATTGAAAATCAACACATTCGCGAAATAAAATCAAACAACAACAATGTCAAGAATTTTATTGTAAAGCTGGAATCAAAACAACACGTTATCAAAGCACTTAAAGCATCCAAAACATTGCAAGGAACAGGCATCACTATCGCCAAAGATCTTCCATTATCAATTCGCCAGAAAAGAAACAAACTCTTAAACATAAGAAGAAGGCTGAACGAATTTAACCCACAGATAAAAGTTTTGGTACGCGATGACAGAATGTACGTAGAAAAAAAAGATTTTCGTTGGAGTTCTTCGATGGGTCTCTTACAAAACAACAACAATGGGGTTTCTGTGCTAAATAAAATCTATCAAGTCGATTTAAGCAATCAGCTGTGTTTCAAAGTGGAGGCCCAGATGACAGATGATAACAACAGAGCTGAGCAAATCGTCACCTACATTTTCATCTGGAAACTTCCTAGCAAGGACATCAACCAATTCAACTTGTATTTTATAGGGTGTAACTGCCGTCTGCCAAAATAAAATTAAATCTTTAAAAAAAATAAATAATATAAAAATTTTAAGTTATAACATTGCAGGTCTCACTAATAAGTCAATATACGCAGGATTTTATGATTTTTTAAATAATTATGATATAGTTTTACTTTATGAAACATTTCTGACAGAAGATGATTATAAATTATACCTAAGTAGTCTTAAAAGCTTTGAATTTATTTGGATACCAGCCTTGAAACAAAACACAAGAGGAAGAGCAAGTGGTGGATGCTTCTTTGGTTATAAGAAACAAAATTATAAGTATATTCAGTGTCAATTTGAATCGTTTGATGATCTGAAACTTTTGAAAATAACCTTAGGTTTAACAAAGTTAGTTATACTGCCAAGTTACGTTAATTGTAATCACTGGGAGAGAGATTTTGATTCGTTATACAAACTAATCGAACTCAGTCAATACGACAATATTATGATTATCGGCGATCTCAACGCCAGAATTGGAAACGAAGAGGGAAGAGAAAATCGATTCTCAGGTAAAATAAGACATTCAGAAGATGCAATTACTAATGCTAAGGGAGTTAAACTATTGGAGTTATGTGATTCATTTGGATTTCATATTCTAAACGGCACCAGTAAATCAGATACGAGTGGAAAATATACGTTCGTCGGACAGCAAGGCTACTCGGTCATAGATTATTGTTTAGTACGAGGTGAATGGTTATCCCTTATTTGTGATTTTGAGGTATTGTCGGAACAGTATTCTGACCATATGCCCATTGTTGCGTCTTTTGGCAATGATTTGATTGAAAGAGAAGATGCAAGAACCATAAAACTACCCCCAAAATTGCAGTGGAAAGAAGCTTTAGCAACGGAGTACAGACTCAATCTTGAAAACAACTTGCAGACAGATATAGAGTACAACATAATGTATATAGAAAATCTTATAAATATGTCTTACCCGGTCAGCAGAGTGCAACACAAAAAAAGATGTTTCTATAAAGAAAAATGGTTTGACTCTGAATGTGAAAATGAAAGGCGAAAATCGTTTGGATGGCTAAAGGTTTTTCGACGATTTGGTGGTCAATATTTAAAAAAATTGTACATTCAAACAAACACAACCTTTAAAAAAATCTGCAACGAAAAAAAGAAACGACATTTTGAAAATGAAGCACTAAAACTCACATGCTGCAAAGATGCTAAGCAATTCTGGACTGCAGTGAATAATTTTAACGGTAAATCACCCCAAATAAGCATTCAATTAGACGCTGGAACACTTAAGATCCATTTTCAAACGCTATTGAATTCAAACACTAATATACCATTTATTCACTATGCTACACCCTTTTATGCAAATGAAATATTGGATGCACCTATTACTCAAGATGAAGTATGTGAAGCTTTAAAAAATCTCAAAGATGGAAAGGCACCTGGAGCAGATAGGATCCCCATAGAATGTCTCAAATATGCGACGGACAACTTTATCAATAAGCTAGCTGCGATTTTTAACAAAATGTTTGAAACAGGAGAAATATCTACTCAGTTCAAACAAGCAATCATATTTCCGATTCATAAAAAGGGCAATTTAGCAGACCCAACAAACTATAGAGGAATATCCTTTTTAAATTCTGCATATAAGGTATTCACAAAATTGTTAAACTACCGATTGTCAAACTGGATTGAAAACAATAATCTTATTAAGGAATGTCAAGCTGGGTTCCGGAACGGCTACTCAACAGTAGATAACATATTTGTACTGCAAAACATCGCGGGTATATTTGTAGACCAAGGAAAAAAATTATACACCCTCTTTGTAGATTTCAAGGCAGCCTTTGACAATATCGACCGAAAAGCTTTAATATATAAGCTATATAATGCTGGAATGAGTCAAAAATTTGGAAGGGTTCTCGAAAGCTTATACGAAGACAATCAATCGGCTGTGTGGAACGGAATGGAGATTTCGGAATGGTTTGAGACAACAATGGGAGTAAGACAAGGATGTACACTTAGCCCGTATCTCTTTGCCATGTACATCAACGACCTTACCGACTCTTTACCAGGAGGCATAGAGATAGATGGAATTTTGATAAAAGCTCTTCTATTTGCAGATGATGTGGTTTTATTTGCATACTCACCAGAATCCTTGCAACTTATGATTAACCGTCTTGATTCGTACTGCCAATTATGGAATCTCACAGTTAATCTAACCAAGTCAAAAGTCATGATTTTTAAGAAAAGAGCAGGTAGAAATTGCAGCAATGAAAAATGGTATCTCAATGGACAGGCCATTGAAATCGTGAAAGCATACAGGTATCTTGGAGTAACGGTAACTAGTAATCTGAGTATGGAATCCCACTTAAAAGAAAAACTAATAAAAGCCAAAAGTGCCATATCTGCTACCTGGAAGAGGTGTTTTTCAAATCATTTAGTTGACCATAATGTCAAATATAAAGTTTTTCAATCTGTATCTGAGTCGGTGATGTTGTACGCAGCACAATCTTGGGGATACTGCCAGTATGAAACAGTGGAGAAACTGCTGAGGTACTACATCAAAAGATGTTTCAATCTGCCAAGCACAACGCCCAACTATATGATAAACATTGAAACAGGATTATCACCACTTTTTATTAAAACTTTAAAGCTACACGCAGAATATGTAATTAAAGTCCTGCAATTACCGGAGGGGAGACTTCCAAAAATTATTGCAAGAAAGGTAATAGAGAGAAGAACACTATGGTACAAAAAGTTAGAAGAGCTTGCAACCTACAGCGGAATGGAGTTCAATCGCATACATGGAAATGAAAGATACTGTAAGGATATAATCAACAACCGGATTTCAAAAGTAGATGAGCAATACAGAACTGACTGCTTAAATTTAGCTACATCGTCATTACACAGAGCTACATATAGCATTTTGAGGCATAATTTAAATGAAAAGAACTATTTTCGTAACGAAAACAGTAATAAAATCATATCTGCTATCTTTAAAATGAGAGGAGAACTTATTCAACTTAATTATATCCCTCACCGCACTGATTTACCAATCTACTGTAGTCTTTGCAACCTATCGGAGAGAGAAGATATCATCCACTTCATTGGAAAGTGCCCAATTCTAAAAGAAATCCGAAGATATTTCCTTGGAAGCAATGTAATATCGGAAGAAGAAGTTTTAGCACATCTCAACTGCGAAAATGATATAAACTTATTGTTTAATTTTTATCAAACAGCTATAAAATATAGAAGCCAAATTATAAATGAAAATTTTTAACTTTTTTTAAAGAGAAAACAGAGAATTGTATTTATTATATTTATCATATTTTTATTTATTGTGAAAACAAAAAAAAAAACTTATTATAAAATGTTTAATTTCATGTCAATCAGGCAGACGGCAAAGCCATGCTTATCGATTTTTGTAAATATTAATTATGTACATAAACAAGAAAAGAAACAATAAATCTAATCTAATCTAATCTAAAAATCTACAGCTTGAAAAATAAAATAGACGATACTTTTTAAAACGCCCTTTTAAACCTTTTGTATGAAAATATGCATTATACGTATACAAAAAATTAATCTGATTTTAATACTTCGTAGTTTGGTCAAAAAGTGTACCGTATGCAGTTTAGTTTTTTTTTTCAATTTTAGATTTGAAAATAATCAATAGACCGATCGAAACAAAAATATACATACATAAGTATATGTAAGTACTTGTATAACTCAATAGGCAATACCTACGTACATACAATTTTCAAAACATTGTTTTATATTTTTTGTATTACTTAGGGTTTTTATTGTACGAGTATTTCTCTTCAAACTTCAAAAGTTGTAAAACCAAACTTAATGTGAACTTAATTTCAAGCAGGGCTTAGGATAAATATTCAAGTATGGATAACGTTTAACATTTGGCAACAAAAAGTTAAAGTTGGAAGTTCTATATTTAAGTAAAAACCTCAGAATCAATGGATCTGGATTTCACCAGATCAAAAACACAAAAATCAAATTTATTTTATTCTATGTAATTAAAAATCTATCCTAAAGATTTACAGAATAAATCAATTAAAAAAGGTAATAACGCAGTCCAAGGCTATAAACAATGGATAACATCCGTTTAATATAAAAATGTTAAAAATTATGAAAGGAAAAAGGTTTTTGCGAAGTGTATTTTTGAAAGGGGTGAATCATCTTGTTTTTAATATTTCAAACAAAAAAAGAAAATACATATTCGATTCAAGAGTATTCCCAGTTTTAACCTACGGATGCCAAACATGGCAAATTACTTAAAATGCTGAAACCAGATTGCGGCAAAAAGCCATGGAAAGATTAGTTTTAAACGTTTGCATCTACCAACAAATCAACCATATATTCTTAAGAATGCAAAGAAATGTTCGTTATATAATCCAAAAACTTAAATGGGAATGGGCGTTACATATCATGCGCCTCTGCGATGACCGTTGGACGAAGCTGTATACGGAATGGTTACAATTAGATGGAGAGAGAAATGTAGGAGGACAACTTAAACGCTGGAAAGATGATATTCTGGCCGCATGTACACTCTACTTTCCAGAAGCCTTCGACCGAAAAAGATGGATGATCTTGGAGGAGCCTTATACATACAGTGCCGTTCGAAAAATGTTTGCGAAACATTTTTCTTCGAATTTTGTCAAATGTGTTGAAATAACAATATATTTTTTAATGAGGTTTTGTTCTACTATGCGGTTCAAATCGTTTTATGATATAATAAGAATTTTGAGATTTTTCTAAAATGGTCACGGGAGCAAAAAGTGACTATACCAAAACGTGAGTTTTTTAGGTACCTGCCGCATTTTTAAAGATTAAAAAAAAAATACTTTATTGGTGCAGTTTTTTGCTTTTTTTTTAATGGTTTTCAGAAATATGTTGTATCTAATTAGTACTTTGTTGGACCTTCTCTTGTTGTTATTACGGCTGCACATCGGCAATACATTGAATGAGATACGTTTTTCCATGTGGATGCAGGTATCGTGTTCCAGGTCCGAGTAAGTAGTTTTTTTAATTCATCAACTGACTCTGGGCGTAGTACCCGTGGCATGATGGTTAGTGCGTTGGACTGTCATGCGAGAGGTCTTGGGTTCGATCCCTGCCTGTATCACCTAAAGTTTTTTTCACGGGTACTGCCTCTTGCGAGGAATTGACAAATTCTCCAAGAGTAATTCTTGTCATGAAAAAGTGCTTTCTCAAATTAGCCGTTCGGATTCGGCATATAGACTGTAGGTCCCCTCCATCCCTGCAATTACTCGCACACAGGAATGGTTGAGAGCTGTATAAGTCACTGGTTCTCTACGGACTGTTGCGTCACCTAATTTATTTATTTTAACTGACTCTGGCGCTTCTTCGCAACCTCAAGTTTCATTATAGACCATCTGGACTGTTGGAAGGCCAATTTAGTACATCGATATTATTTTCTTCGAAGTATTTTTTAACCTTAGAAATGAAAAAAAATCCAAATATTATTTTTAGTCATAAAAGTTTTAGCTTCTTTTGAAGCTTAATATAAGTGAGTCATGGTAAAAATAAAAACAAGTCCATACTTACAATTTTGACCATATGACAAGGAGCATTGTCCTGTTAAAAAATGAAACTGCTAGTGTCCCCAAAAAGCTCTATCACAGCGGGCTCCAATACGTTTTCAAAAACTCGAAGGTAAACCTTGGATTGACTCTGGATTCTAGAAAGCTCATTCTACCTTTTTCATCTCCAGAGTAGCATCCCCACACCGATCTCGACACAGATCGTTTTTAAGGTCCACCGAAGTCCTGAACCGATGCCGACGACTGTACAACACCAAAAAACGATCTTCCACTGGGGTCGTCTTTTTTAGCCTCCCTGGGCATTTTTTCCTGCTAGTAGTCAAGGGGGTACGATATTTTTTTCAAATTCCATGCCACAGTTTGTTGAGCAATATTCAGTCTCTTAGTCTTCACGTGTTATCAAATTGAGACGTGACAGACACCAAACATTGGCTTTATGTTCCGCACTGATTTTTCCCATTTTTTCCACAAAATCACTTCGGGTGGTATTGGACTCCTATCACGAGCCAAATGCAGCTCTTATTGATAGTAACATGATCTTTTATAACATGATCTTTTGAATGACATGTTGCTACCTTGTGCAAAAAAAAAACCGCAGCATTCCTAAATTCCAAGAACCGATCTCGAAAAGGGTACTAAAATGTTTGACCAACATTTTTCGAACAGCACTGTATACTAACACGCAGTCATGAAAATTTCAAAATGAAGCATTTGATTGGTCTGAGGACTAAATTTGAGAATGTGGGTGAGTTCGAAAATGCAACTAGTTGCAAAAACCATGCCGAAAAAATTCATGCAATACATTTATAAACAGAAAAACTACTGTAAGAATGCGGCAGATATACAATATCAAAAACCAATTCATAAATGTCATCAAAGTAGGCGCCTATAAAAAAAGAATGACAGGAATAATTAAGTTTTTTCTTTGAGTTACGCGGGTTAGTGTCTTTCTTTCAAAATGTCCAATACAAATATTTAACTAGGACTTCTTTTTTTAATGTTTTGAATGGAACAAATTCATTCATTCCTATGAAGTATAAATATTATTCAACTTATTAATAAGAATCATTTTATTTTTGCCAAAAAATTAATATTTAATTATTTTACTTACTCATCTTGTTCTAATATTTTCCTGTAGAGCGGCAAGAGAAATAAAATGACTGAATATTTGATCGCATTTCAGCGCTCAGACTGTTTTTTTTTAACAGAGTTAACGACTGCAGTAATGCATTGTATTTACATTTATGAACGCAAATCTTGCATTACTGCTGCATTTTTACATTAATGAATTTACCCTGTGTTTATTTTTTGCACCATATTACACACGCTTTCTCAAATTTAGTCTTCAATAGCTTTAAGATAAATGTCAGACTAAGATTCTCATATTGTTAAATTGAGTACTTTTGCTCCGGAGTCTTCTAAGTTTTCTAAGCTTGTGAAGAAGAGAAACAATGCATGTCTGCAGCTAAGACCAGCATTAAATCGATTACTAATGTTTCGGTGATCAGATCTGAGGTTTTGGAATGTTGCAGGACCAGGAAGTATAAGAACTTCATCGAAATGTTTGGTCAACTTTGATAATATTTTGGGTTTTGTTGAGATGAAAAATATTTCCCAAAGTGAATGGATCCAAAAAGGCCCTATTTATTTGGTTTCTAGAACCGGAGTGTCAGCAAGAAAACTTTCGGAAGGCATCTGGAGCAGTACAAAAATCTAGAAAAATCAGGAGTATTCAAAAGAAGGAATATACATAATTAATGGGTTTGAGCTGAAGAAAATCACCAGTATGAAGAAAATAATTTGAATCTTACCAGAATGAAACATCATTATGTATTTATGCTGTGTGCAGCTTAAGGGAGTAAGAACAAACACTTTTAAGCAGATATTCGAGTTTAAAGAGTTTTCGGCTAATTTTCTTTTTTATGTGTTCAAAAACGTATGGACTTGCTAATTGCATTACTGCAGCCTTACCATACCGACTTTTATCAGTGTCGAAAGTTTTGTGTTTTTAAAAAGAATCCAAGTGGAACCAAACAAATTATTATGTTAAATGTTTTAATACCCATTTCTATTCCACAAGCTCTCAACAAGTCTAAGACCAAGATGTGCATTGGATATTTCTGACACTTGTGGCTTACAATATTTAAAAAAAAATATTCGAGAATATCATACGTTTTTCAATTAATATCTTATATTTGGTAAAATTTATGACTGTATACATAAATATTCAAGGTTAAGTACAACATTAGATAAAACAAAATATTTCAAAAATATTCTGTATCATTTTGGTGAAATAATTTAACTGTTTTCGACATGCATTGACATTGATGACATACTTTACTTGATACTTAAATATATAAAAATATCGCTTTTTTAAAAATTATGTAGATAATTAATGTTGTATAATTAATAAATATCTTTTGAATTGTTCCGATTTTGAATCAAAGGTTTTTAAGGAACCGATTTTTTAATTCAATTAGTTTAATTTTAGGAAACACTAAACAAAGAAATACTGGAGAGTAATATATGTAATTCTATACACTGATGAATACGTTATATGAAAACAGAAAATCAAATTAATGTACCATGTATGTGAATATTGATACGCGAATCCTGGTCAACTTATTCCTAAAGAAAAAATAAATGTTTGACTTAATTTGAGTTTGCACATCCTGGTGAAGAACACGTTATGTCAAACATTTTTCACTGACAATTTAAATCTATTTTTTGGAAAATCGAGCGGATGATACCCTTATTAATAAAATCTGCAGTGCAGTGACTCTTAAATATTAAATAGCTTCACCTAAAAAACTTTGACTTATAGTCCTTGCGTTTTTATTTTTATCCAAACGTGAAGCTATTTCTCTATCTTTTGCTCAATTATTAGGAAAACTTAAATGAGGAATTTAATTCAACCTCTTCTTCGTCCTCATTTTTATTATCACAGCCATTTATAGTTGTTCTGATAAAGTCATGATAGTACGATATCCTAGCATGTGCATCCGGATATCCTTGAGCACATGGTCTTCCCCAATTAACCAACGCCACTAGCTTTCCATTGTGCACCAACGGTCCCCCGGAATCACCATGGCAGGCACCTTTACCTTTGTCATTGAATGTACATAAATGACCGATATCAACCCAAGAGCTGTTGTTGTGCTGTTCCTTACACATCTCATAGGGAACATATTTAACCTTAAGAGTCTGCAGCTTAGACGGCACCATTCCTCCCAGCGTCAATGTTCCCCATCCCGTCAGAAGAAGTTCATCATCTTCCTTCAAAGGTGCATAGTCATAGTCGACTTTGGAGGTGACTTCATCGAACACAATCGAATCATTCAAGCGGATTAGAGCAATGTCATTTGCATAAGACGGATTGTTGTAATTACAGTGCATCACAATTTTATCCGGGTAGTAGTATGTTGCTGTTGAGTTGTCCTTAAGGTCTTGTGTCCCTGTAAGAATCAACATTTTCTCAGGAGTTTGTGAAGCAACACAATGTGAGGCGGTTATAATCCATTTTTCATCAATGATTGTCCCGCCGCAGAAATGGCGTTTCTTAAGAGATTGTAAAGACACTTGGTATGGTGCCAGACCAGGAGAGGCCTCCTCTCCTCCAACAATGCGTTCTTTTGTAAATTGTGGAGGGTAAAGTGGTTTGAGCGAATCCGAACCTCTAATGTCACAAATTAAAAATACCGTGACAAAAACGATTAATGTGTGTGCCACTTGCATTGCCAAGTGTTTAAAATAAAACTAAGAACTTAAGCCTACGCTGCTTTCTTATATATTGCTATTCTAGGAATGCTTGGTATTCCGATCACGTCTAAATAAAGTGAAGATAATAATTTAATTCATCGTATTCGTAATAAAGGTGGAGTCCTGCTTATGTGTATCAAAATGAAACAGGTGGTTTTCATTTACTATATTACCTTCATGATACTAACTTGATGATTAAAAGGTAATCGAACTGTTTGACCTAATTCGTCTGAGATGGTAAACTTGAATAGGAATTCTTTGCACGTTTCATTTTAACAACCTTCATTTAGGTTCACACTTTCACTGCAAAATATCTGACAGCTAAAACATTAATAACTTTCAGTATATTATAGAACAACTATAGGTTCTATATACATACATACAAGACTATAAAGGGTGTTTGACATGAACGTGATTGATTCAACTCGATTAATTGAAAAATTTTCAATGAGAATCATCAAAATTATGATTGCCATAGTGGAATCACCAAATTGGCTGTCTCGTACTACTACATTGTTGTTTGTCGATTGCATTAATGTTTTTTTGGAAATTAAAAAAGATGAATAAAAAAATATTTGACTTTTTTGTAAGCGTCACTTATGACTATCTCCGTGCTTAGATCAAATTGTTTGATTTTCATTCTCATTTATCAAAAATCATCTAAGTCGATTTCACTTCATCAGGTTGAGTTACACATTACCTTTTATCACATACAAACATATCGTAAGGCAGATCCAGATATCAATGACAGACTAAATGGTGTATTTCAACAGCTGTCAAAATTATTACAATGCAGAAATACGTCAGTCTCAAACAAAATATTTCCTGATGGGAACTCGGTTGGTGGGATTGGCACTGTGAATTTCTAGATCAGTATATCGCTTTAAGATATGCAATGATTAAGACCCTATTACGGTTTATTTTCCAAAGAACAGTAAATATCCGCCCAAAAGTATGAAACTATTCCCATACATTAGTATCTACAACTCGTTGTATTAAAAAGAAAAGTATGTACTACATTACATACATATGTGCACTTAACGGATTGCGTTTTGTCTTAAAATGAAGTAGTAAATATTTTATAAACACATTAGTCGACCATACTGGCATTATAAAATAAAGTTTTTTTTTCTCACTCAAATAAAATGATTCAGAGTTGATCGATGCGGGGTTTAAAACTATTAAAATATATGTTTAAATTTGAAAGGTGGTGGACATTTCAACACAATTGTAGAAAATAGTCGATGATTATCATACCAAAAAGTAGACTTTTAAAAAAGTGATGCAGATCTTAGAAAGATAATCTATAATTCGCTATATATTTCTCGCAATTTCTTATAGTAAAATGTATTTAGCATTTTATTTTTTCTAAGAAAAAATATTTTGTGTATAATTATGCTTTTTTGTTTGAACTTCACATAGGAAGTTATTGTAATCGATACGGTATGTCAAATAGAAAATGTTGACATTTATCGACATTTCAAGGTACCTAGAATCTAAATAAAAGATTGTTGGAGTGATGTCAGTACGTGCTTGTGTACGTACGTTCGGGAAGCTAAAAAAAAACTAAAAAAATAACTTTCACCTCAAATATTTTACAAATAAAAAAATGATTTTATCTCTAAAATAATTTTATTCAAAAGAATTTTGTTTCTGACATCTGGTAAAATTTGTATTTGATAAAATCGAATGGGAGGTTTTTTTAACAAAAAATATAAACCTAAAAAAATATTACTAAAACTTGGTAAAAATTGATTTTGGAGTCAAATTACTTTTCAAAAAGAGGCTGGGATGCGACCCACACTTATAACTTCCCATCCCATCTGTTGATTTGTCTTGCTTAAAAGTTTGTATGTTTTCGTGTTTTGTTAAAAAAGTTATCAGTTCAATTATTCTTAAAAATTTTTAAATTACCAACAATATTTATATGAAATAGTTTAATTCCAAACTCTATATTTGTTAACGAGATTTATAGTCGAAAACCAATTTTTACTAATTTTAGTAGCATTTCTTAAAAGTTTTTATTTCTTATATAAACGAATACAAAGTGAATGAATGAAATTAATTTGAAGTCAACATATTCTATTGTTCACGAGATATCGAGAACCGAACATCAATGATTAGCAATTTTGCGTACTATTTTTTGTAGATTTTATTTTTTTATGAAAAAACGGACTGTTGAATTTTAATACAAAATTTACTGAATTTCGAAAACAATATCTTCTATAAAATACAATTAGTTTGAAGCCAATGCAATTACGAACTTTTAGTAATTTTTGTTAGGTTTCTATTTTTTGTTAAAAAATTGTTAATTCGGTTTTTCTCAAAATTTTACCGAATGTTGAAAACAATATTTCTTATAATTATAAGACAAAATTAGTTCGAAGCCATAATCTCAAATTTTTGAAAAGATATTTGAGTCGAAATTCAATTTTTACCAACTTTTAGTAATGTTTTTTTTTTATAAAAAAAACTGCCAATTCCATTTTTTTCAAAATTTGACCATGGACTTTATTCTTTGGGGGAGAGTACGATAACTTTGGCGACAAAGTTTAATGGCGGATTTGTATAGAACAGTTAAAAACAAGCATTTTTTACTATGGGGGGGTCTATCTCCCCCCGCTTAGGCGGTAGGGGCAATTTAAAAAAATATGTACATTAAATGGAAAAAAAATAATTAAAAAATAACGGTAATACTTACAATTAAGTATTATACCTTTTTTTAAAGCCAACATTTTTGTCTATTAGCTTGTTTTCAAATCAAGTCAGAACTATGCATAGTTTTTGAAAAAAATTGTTTTAAACTAAAAATGTATGCAAAAAAAATTAACAAAAAAGGTTTAAAGTGTAGTTTTTCAAAACTTACAAATTATCTACTGTTTTTTTTAGAATTCATTGCTCTTATTTGTTTTTGATCAAAAACTGAAAACTAGATGACTTTATGTCTTCTAGTTCTTGAGAAAATTGAAAATTACCAAAAAAAAATATTTTAATTAAATTACTTTTTCCTTGCTTAAGTATTAACGTAGTCTTGTTTTGATAGTAATAATCGAATATGGATTAAAATAACCTAGGGTAAATTAATTTTTCTTAAATCCAGCTTATTTAAATGCAAAAGAAATTTTGCATGCACCTCATCTTGCATCCACCGCACCTTTCACCCTCCCCACCTTGCACGCACTCCAACTTGCACCCACCCCAAATCCTATAGTGTTCCCAAGCAGGGGGGTTGCAGGGGGCAGAATGCCCCCCCTTACAGATCCCACTGTTGCATACACCCAAACTCGCACACACGCCTTACTGTTGCATACACCCAAACTCGCACCTACCATTGTTACTATCAAAATAAGACCACTCAAGCAAAAAAAAGAATTAAATTAAAATAGTAGTTGTGGTTATTTTCAATTTTCTCGAAAACTAAAAGACATAAAATCATCTAGTTTTCAGTTTTTGATCAAAAACAAATAAGAGCATACAATTCTGAAATAAAAATAATGGTAGATAATCTTGAAGTATTGAAAAATTACACTTTAAACCTTTTTTTTTTTTTTTTTTAACTTTTTTTACTCAAATTTTTTTTTTTTTTTTTTTTTTATAATAAACGGGCACTCAAGGGGTTATTAATACCCTTAATATGTTTAAAGTTTAAACACAGTGCGAGCTGGGTAAAGCATTCCACATTCTCGATGTGCGGTTAAAGTTTAAAATTACATTTTTCAAAAACTACGCATAGTTTTTACTTGAATTAAAAACTGGCTAATAAAACAGAATGTTGGCTTTAAAAAAATGTATAAAACTTAATTGTAAGTATCACCGTTATTTTTAAATTATTTTTTTCCATTTTAAATAATATTTTTTTTAAATTGCCCCTACCGTCTAAACGGGGGGAGAAAGACCCCCCCTCCCATAGTAAAAAATGCTTGTAAATTTCTTGTTCGTAAAATATTCGAGGTGACAAATATTTTTTTTCAGTTTATTTGATTTATTAAAAAAAAAACCATTAATTGGATTTTTTTCCAAAAATGTACTTCTTTGGTATCATGTTACAAAATATAATTTAAAATTGAATTCAAGTCTCTAGCGTTATTGGTCGTGAGATATTTTGTGTTAACCAAAATATTCACCTTTTCTTAAATTGCTATGGTAAAAAAAACCTCCCACTCAATTTTCTTGAGAGTCCTTTCTGCATTATTATGTATAAGAAAATTTATTTGAAGTCGATATCTCTACTAGTTCCTTAGCTATGGACGACGAAAAAAACTTCGCAAACGTACGGACGTACGAATAGGAAGTTAAACATTAAAAATATTGGCTTCAAACTAATTTAATTTTATAGATTATTTGACATTTAGTAATTTTTTACTTGCGACATATAGGAACTATATGGCAAGTTTTGCATTCGTTCAAAATTTCGAACTCGAGATTTTAATCAAACATGATATTACGATGATAGAGAAGTCGAAAAAAGTGGGCCCCGCGATTCCGTCCGGTCTGTTTTGTCTGTCTGTCCACGCTCCTACAGCCTAAACCATTGGGTCGATTGAGTTCAAACTTGGAATTTAAGGTTAAGCAGATTCGCGTTAGGCGTTTTTAAATTTTTTTTAAGATCAAAACTAACAGTGGCCCCCAGACAATTTTTTTGGTCAAAAAACGAAAATTCGAATTTTCTCAAAAACAAACCGATAGATTTTTTTTAAATTTTCTCTAAAATTTAATTTTACTTGTCTTTTGTTTCAATAAGAAAAACATATTTTTGTATTGCTCTGAAAAGGTACCGCTCATAGAACCGTTATTTTGTTTTTTAATTTTCTCAGCAACTTATGAACTGATTTCAATAATTTTTTTTTGAATAAGCTCTTAAATTGCCTTAACAATATTTGATTATCAAAAGTGCAATTTTTTATTGTTTGGATTTTTAAAACAATATTGAATTTTTTTTTTCAAAATTCTATATCTCAAAAACGGGTTAATATTTTTTTACGAAATTCAAATGTAGAGCGTATATTTACAATCACTAAACAACTGCATACCAAAAATATTTTTAGAACAAAATTGAAAAATTTTATATATAAAAAATTAATTTAAAAAAAAACCGCTCTAACGATTTTCAAAAAAAAAATTTGAAAAATCAAAGATATTTTTTCATTTATAAAATGGCATTTTTTTTTAAATTCTTTTAACTGTATTAAATGTAACCTCCTCCCATCTCACCAGATCAAATCCAATGCATGAGCCCGAAAGAGCGTATTATTTTGAAAAAATTTTAATAACATTCCTATCTTTTATCCAAATTAATGCATTTGGTACATATTTATGTAGTTTATACTATAACTATTGTAAATACCAACAATATGGCCGTGTAGCGCCACTGCATCGGATTAACGAATATGATATATTTAATCAACAATCTATTTTAAAAAGTCTATCAAGAAGTAATATCTTGGTACCTTTGTATATATGATTTTAAAATATTATTCTTTTACTTGCCTTCGACTAAATAGAAGAATAAATACTTAGTACAAGTTAAAGAAACGGGGCAGAAAGATTATATGTATTTTTTAAACAGACTCTTTGCATACAGGAGCAAGTTCGTGCGACCCAGTCGTGCATTTTATTTTTAAATCCAACAATAAATTTTTTCAAAAAAATTAAAATCTACAAAAATAGTACGCAAAATTGGTCAAAAATCGCTCGATTCTCAATATCTCCTGAATAAATCAAGATATTGGCTTCAAAATGATTTCATTCTGTTCTTAGAAAAAATCAAGTCTGCATTTTCTTATATAATAATAATAAATTGACGTAAAGGCACGAATGGGAAGTTATCCGTGTCTTGTATCTTTCTTGTGAGTTCTAAATTAAATTAAAATAGTTTACCCATTTGAATTGAGCAAATAAAGACTTATCCCTACAACCCTACCAAAACACCAACGCACCAATTAGCTTTTCTGAGACTCGTCAAAGGTCTTATAAAATGTCGTGTTTATGGGTGGCCGATTGTATGTTACGACAACCAAATGCTGCGTTAACCACTTTTTCGTGATTGTATCCGTTTCTATACCTACAATTTTGTCATCAAGCATAAAATCACTATATGTATATGTTTATGTATTTATAAAAATAGATAGTCAAACGTGTTGCTAAGTGCAAAACTAGAGAACGACTTAACCTTTGTAAGAAAATTTAGAATTTACAAGTACTATTTATACATTTGTTCCTAATTGCTAATCTTAAATTATTAAAAAAATGAAATGGAAACGTTCATTCGAATTCGAACACGTTTTTGGTCTCTCCTTAATTCAACGGTCGTATAACTATTTGATGATTATTAGCAAAATTATTTTCGGTAGCTCCAATTTTTGTGACGTCCCGAGCGTTAATCATCTGCAAAGCTCTTACGGGCAGGTTTGAATTCAGCTGCACTTTGGTAAATTACGGTGCAGAATCCCGAATCCCCATACACAGGGTCCAACTCAACTTTAATTTGCGAGGAGTATTGCCTTTTAAAAACAAATATTTTATCTCCGCACTAAATTTTTTCTTTTCTCACGAAAACGTTCACATCGACTCACTTAAACGACTCTTAAGTCCAAGCGTCCAAAATGACTGACAATTTGGTATAACTATTAAGAAGTGCACAACTATGATCACTTTTTTTAACTAGTGCTACAATATTTAGGGTGAGATCGGAACCCTTTAAAGTGACCCTCGTATATATAGCTCTACTGAGCTGTAAATAAAAAAGCTTTGTTTTTCATAATACCAATAACGCATATTTTTCTTATTCACTAACTCCTAAGACAAAAATGATCTTCGTCACTGAAAAAATATTACAGTCTTGATTTCGAAAAAGTAAAAATATTTGTTACAAGATGGCGGTTTTCCCCTTGCCTTACCACAAGGAAAAAATATTTTGTATTGAAAAACCACCTGGTTTTTTACTATATAACCCAATTTAAAAAATGTCCTGAACCCTTTTCCCTTCACCAAAATTCAGCCTAGGCTATAATCGCCATACACATAATTTTGTAGGTAACGAATGTGTACATATTAATCTCAGTGAAGCGTTACTTCACCGACAAAGGGGGGAACGGCCTGAGTTTAATACAAACTATGTATCAAATACAATTTTAGGATGCGCTTAAACGAAAATTTGCTTCCCTCTATCACAAATTATTTTATTGGCTCCCTTAACATATTAATTAAGCGATATTTTATGAAACGATTTATTTTTATATTTATTGTAGTGTTACATTTTCATCGAATAAATTAACTTTACGATGGCAATTTTAAGTTTATTCAAATTTTTACCAAATGCCTGTTTAATACGACGAGACGCTAGTTCATAAATTTAAATGCCATATTTGGCCTCTATAAATTAGAAAGGCAAAGGCCATTTCGGTTAACCAATTGTCATCAAAAATCAATCTAAAATGACGCAAGACGTTCATATTACTTCATTAATTTGCATCTTCCAATAAGCAGCTTTGAGGGAGCAATATACTTTTCATTGATATCAGTTCAGTGTGTCATCATTATCGAAAGATTGAAACTTTTGAGAATTGCATAATTGGCATAATGAATAGGAGCGATTTTTCCTAGCGTCATTTGGTTAGCATAACTCCCTTAACAAAATTAATAAATAAGTTCCAATAATGTACTAATTTGTTTTCTTTAATTAAATCCTTAAACACTAATAATAACAACAAGTTTTCTAAAAACGTAACAACAATCAGTTTGAACTACATAATGATTAGCTCTAACTTTACACTTTCATACACTGAAGATGAATCTAATACTGTGGTGGCAGGTAGCCATTATTATTGGACAGTGAATTGTCAGACACTTCTTCGTAGCTTTGGCTTTGTGAAATATCTTCTTCCTGGGACTGTGGATCCAATGAACCAATAACGGAAGTGACTTGGGCGAATCCTTCATCGGAAATTGTCGATGATCCTCCCAAAGTATCGTATTGCGATTGGATTTGCCTTTGGGCATTGGCAGCCTCCTCTGGAGTACGATACTTGATGAAGAATACTTCAGGCTTAATGGTCTTTTGTGGAGCATCACGAACGGCTTCTTGCAAATCAGCAGCAGTGGTCTTCTTGGTCAGCACATATACAACAGTCTTTTCTTCGTTAAGTGACTTGGCAAAGTTCAAGGCGGCGGCCTTGTTGGTTTGCGATGGTGACTTAATGAACAAGACGTTGTAGTGCTTGCGTGGCTGTTGACTTAGCTGAGATAACTCCTCCTGGACTTCTTCTTCGGTCTCCTCTGGAGCAGAATGGATGAAGAAGCTCTTGGAAACGATTGGCTTCCTAATGCGTGGAATGCTTGGACGCGAACTGCGATATGATTGCTGGTTCTTAATCTGAGGCTGGGACAGGAATGCTTGTGGAGCAACTGGTAGCTGGTTAACCGAATTCGAGGGTAATTGGACGGATGGAGTGATTTGCATGACCAATGGTTGTTGTGGATAGTATTGGTTTTGCTGCTGCTGATATTGCAGAGATTGTGGTTGGGTGTGATAGTTGTATCCTTGGGAAGAAACCATGGCTACCGATGCCAAGAACACGTTCTAAAAACAAAGAGAATAAATGTTAGGAACATATATTTCATAAGGTTTTTGATTTAATCCATAATTGATGATAAAAGTATCCATTTATAGGTTCGTACCAGAAAGATCTTCATGTTTTGCTTGGGAAAGTTATGCTTGTTGCTTGTAAAGATTGTTGAGGTTAACTGATGACAATTCGTTGGTCAGAAACTATTTTATAGATGACCACGCCAGCCTCTGACTTCTCACTGATAAAAGCTCACAATGACATCATTATCGCTAAACCAATAGCCAAGAGAGCGGGGCAAATAAGTGAATGGATCTTCTTTGGGTCTAAAACAATGCAAACGAATGACTGGAGTTTCATAATTAAATTCTGCGCATAATTATGAGGACGCAATTAGACCGAATTAATTTGTGATGTTTATTTTGTCTTTTTTTCACACAAATTTATTATACCTACTCGTATTATTCATGGAGCCATCAGTATTGAAACAAATATGTTTATTCAAAACCTTTTTTAATCTCTCACAAAGGGAATATATTAAAAGAAGGTATGCATACGCATTTGGTGCTTTTGCTTATACCAAAGGTGAGTTTTTGAAATAAGCACTGGGATATCGACCAGAAATTAGCAATCGTAAATCAAATCAAAATCTGAATATCTTTTGATACCTACAAAAATAAATTGATTTTTAAACGAATTATACTACATATGTAAATAACTTGATATTTGCATACCTCTTCTTCAAAGTGAGAGGTTTAATTTAATGCGAAAGTTGGAACTATTGCTAATAAGCTAAACTAAAGAGTTGATAACAAATGTGCTTATGTGGGTTAGTTTAGTTTCAAAGCTTACGTAGTTTTTGATTAACAATGATTTTGTTCACTCTGATTTTGATTCACTTAATATCTATTGGGTTTGAAAATGTTGTTTTATTTGTGTTTGAACCTCTGAAGGATTACCTAGATATATGATGAAGAGGAAATCTTCATCTCGAACAATTTCACAAACTCAAGTTTTTCGGAATCGGTTAACTTTATTTCTTCCTTATACATTTTCTCAAAACCAATATTGTGTATGTAACTTGCATAGATATTTAAAAAGTCGTTGAATAATAATTAGATCGCGCATTCCTTACATATTATATGTGGCGTCTACTTAAATTTCGTTGAAATAAAGTGCACGGCTAAAAGACAATGCATACAAATAGAACTTATATTTTAAAATTTTAATAATTACCTTTTAAAATTTAAATGCCATTTTATTAATCAAAAAACCTTGATTTATTAGTTTTTGTTTTTAAATCGTTAGAGCTTTTTTGTTAAATTAATTTAGTTTTGTAGAGCACATAAAGTACGTTTTACATTTAATTTTTGATAAAAAATTCTGACCCGTTTTTGAGCTATCGAATTAAAACAAAATTCTTTAACCTTTCTTTTTAAACCCAAAAATTAGAATTTGACATCTTTGATTATAAAACATTAATACAAGACATTGTAAGAGCATATGTAGGAAAAAAATGATTGAAATCGGTTGATTGGTTCTTGAGGAAACTTAAAAACAAAATAACGGTTCTATGTGGGGTACCCTTATAAAGTAATACAAAAATATTTTTTTTATTGAAAGAAGATATATTAAAAAAAATGGAGAAAATTTAATAAAAATATATCAGTTTTTGAGAAAATATGAATTCTCGGCTTTTGGCCAACAAATTTGTAAGGGGACTACTGTGATTTTTAGTCCTAACCCGAATCGACTTAAAACCTTAATTTCCAAGTTTCAACTCAATCTACCCGATCGCTTAGGGAAAATTAAAACACAAGAAAACAACGAATCTGTAATCAGCATCTGGTCTATTAACTGGTCAACAATAAAAAGCGTTGTTATGAATTTATTTGGCTTTTAATAACTTCTAACGATTTTATTCCTAACATAAAATAAAAATAAATAAGGTGGCGCAAAAGTTCATTGAGAACTAGGGCTTAGGGCCTAGTGACTTACAAATCTCAACCATTCCTGTGTGCGAGTAAAGTTGTCAGGGATGGAGGGGACCTACAGTTTTAAACCGAATCCGAACGGCTAATTTGAGAAAGCACTTTTCTTGACAAGAATTACTCGCAAGAGGCAGTACCTACCCGTGAAAACTTTTTTTTTTTGTTTTTTTAAGTTAAGGTGTCACAGGCAGGGATTGAACCCAAGACCTCTGGCGTGACAGCCCTACCCACTTTTTTTTAATTAATTTCTTATTTATTCGTTCTTAAACCTATCTTAAAGCTAGACCAAAATACGTAAACTAGCCTAATTAACCATAACTTACAACTAACTTACTGCTCCCATACGGACACTCTAAGTTAAACTATAATACTTATTAGTATAATGCCTTTCGGCCATAAGATCTATTTTTCTTTAATTAATTTTTATTTATTTTGTATTTATTAGAAAATTAAAAAAAAAAACAATTTCAATATCTTTTTTTAATTTTACTTAAAAACTATTTAAAATGAAACTTTAACTACCTATTCTTCCCATAAAATACTTATGTATAACTAGAACAATCACAGCAGCAAATCTAACATTTTTTTTAGTTTTCCTTTTTTAATGTTTTTTTTTTTTTAATTATTTTTTGTTTGTACCACCACGCCTATTCTACTTAAAATTAAACCCTTTTTTTTTTTTTTTTTTTTTTAAATTCATTTTTATTATTATTCAATCTTAAAACTATCTTAAAGCTAGACAAAAATTCATAAAACTAGCCTAACTAACCATAACTTACAACTAACTTACTGGTCCCATACGGACACTCTAAGTTAAACTATAACACTTAATATTAATGCCTTTCGGCCCTAAGATCTATTTTACTTCAGTTAAGTTTTATTTATTTTGTATTTATTAGAAAATTTGAAAAAAAAAACTAATATCGATATCCTTTTTTTATTTTTACTTAAAAACTACTTAAAATAAGGTCCTTAATATAAAACTTAAAGCTAACTAAAACTACCTATTCTACCTATAAACTACTTAAAACTAGAACAACCACAGCAGCAAATCTAACTATCTAACATTTTTTTGTTTTTCATATTCTGGTCTTTTTTTTCCATGTATTTTTTTTTTTTTTTTTTTTAAATTTATTTATTTTTTATTTTTTTTTTTGTCCTTTTTTTTGTATTTTTTTTTTTTTTGTATTTTGTATTTTTTGTATTTTTTTTTGTGCCACCATGCCTATTCTACTTAAAACTAAACCCTAAAACTATAAAACAAGTATGTAAGCCGGCCAAGGCTTAAAACCCCATCCCGACTACCCACTATCCAGTGCCAATTGAAGCCACCAAAACTGGCTCTCCTGCTTCACCCTATCAGTTCGGTCCCGTTCGGACACAGCCCTACTGAACCGAAGGAGCTCTGCTCCGCCTTGTGCCATGACGTCCCGATAGTACAGGAGTCGCCTATCCACGGTTCGTCGTCTGACGTGGTAGATTAACGGAACTGCCAATCTATCCTGTATCAGACCGCATCTATCTAAGAAGAGGAATGCCTCTGGTGGAATGAAGCCGCTCAAGCGTGCACTTTCAAAATACTCGTCGTTCGGATAGAACGCCCCGAAAATTAAATTGTTGGTCGAAGACATAGCTCTTGCAATGTGACCTCGAACGAGTTTTATCACGAAATTGTCAATTCTGTTGATTCGAGCCCCGTTGTATAGGACCTCGTTGGAATAGTAGTGCACGTAAGAAGATTCGGCTGTTCGATATAAGCCGGTACAGCGTCGTAAACACTGCCGCTCGAACACCCGAAACTTCTCCATCTGGGAAGGGGCAACGTTGAAACTATAAAACAAGCATGTAAGCTGGCTAAGGCTTAAAACCCCGTCCCGACCAGGGATGAGAATGCTAAGCCCGAAAAGTGAAGCATTTTGCCCAAAAAAACGAAGTAGATTTGTAAAATATGTAGCAGATAATGAAAAAAACAAAAAATACAAACAAAACAAATTTATTTTCATTTTATTTTACATCAATATAACGAAAACATACATTGACTAGAACAAGTTTCTCAAATTCATATATTATAGTACATACTATTTAGGTAAATTATTACATTGAAATAAATAGGAACATTCTGTTTTAAATTAAATTAGATTTTCCTCTAAAGGAAACATAACACAAATTCATAAAATATTATAAAGTATATGCATATAATAAGGATTTTAATCGGTTCTTAATACGTAGCCCTCCTGAACATATTTAAACTTTGAAAAATATCGTAATAACTTCTTGGGAGGTTTAAAATCTTCCAGCCCAGCCACAAACTCTCTTATTAATAAAATCGTTTTTCGGCTGCTGCACTGCTATGCGGTAAACTAGCTAGTGTAAGCATATAGTCGGGCAACACCCTAAACATATCTTCTTCCAATATATTTTTCTGAGAGTGTAAACGCGTCCAAAACTCAACAACATCTTCGTCGTCGTTCATTTTTATACTTTTAGTAACCATAAGCGTTCTTAATTCGGAGTTCAGAGTTTCTATGTTTGTTACATTATTATCAAAATAAGGAAATTCATTCAAAAGTGGAAGGATTGTCGGATATGTTTCAGTTTGTATTACTTTTGGATCCAAAAGTTCTAACAATTCTAACTTTTTGTCAGTTAAATCAAAACGATGTTTTTTCAGTTAACAAAAAATGAATCAATACAACACATCTTAAATGAAATTTTGTGCGTTAGAAAAAATTTTAAAACGAAGTAGAAATATGTTGCTACGTAGCAGATACATAAAAATAAATTAATGAAGTAGATCTGCTACATATGAAGTAAATACTCATCTCTGGTCCCGACTACTCACTATCAAGTGCCGATTGAAGCCACCAAAACTGTTTCTCCTGCTTTACCCTATCAGTTCGGTTCCGTTCGGACACAGCCCTCTGCTCTGCTCCGCCTTGTGCCATGACGTCCCGATTGTACAGGAGTCGCCTGTCCACGATTCTTCGTCTGACGTGGTAGATTAGTGGAACTGCATCTATCTAAAAAGAGAAATGCCCCTGGTGGAATGAAGCCGCTCAAGCGCAAGCCTGCACTTTCAAATTACATGTCGTTCGGATAGAACGCCCCGAAAATTAAATTGTTGGTCGAAGACATAGCTCTTGCAATGTGACCTCGAACGAGTTTTATCACGAAATTGTCAATAGCCTTACACACTAACCACCACGCCACGGGTACTCCTGAGAATAGAGAAATTAAATTAATTAATTTTGCTTAGAATACCACTGTAAAATAAACAATTTTTTTTTGACTATTCTTTTAATTTAATCATTATTATTCCTGTTTTGTTTTTAAATCCATCACTTGAGCCCTCTGACCCCTCAGACCGCTTTGTCACGCCTCCGAACGCCCCACTCAGACCGCGATCTCGATCGGTGGCCCCTCGCTTTTTTTTATTTTTTGTTGAAACTAATTTTATGATTTTGGTTTGCTTGTTGCTTTCATAAAGGTTAAGAGAGTTTTATAAATATTTTCTTATAATTTAATAATTCAAATTTGTGATATATTCGAAAAGCTTAATTGTGTCTTAAATTTAACAAAAAATTTAAATTAGCATTTTTTTATAAATATTTTAATAGGCATTGCTACTTATTTTTTTAATTTGTGTAAAAATAAAACATTTATTGTTTTATGAGAGAAATTGTTTTTACATGACTGTATTAAATTTTTCAAATGCTAGATTTTTTCTTCGTAAAAACCACACGTCTAAAAAACACCCTTTAGTACATTACTTTATTTATTTACTATTGAGTTTCCTCTTCAAAAGATTGCTTAAAACTATTCTAACCTTAATTCAAATTTACGTCTTCAATTAATTGTAATTAAAATACATGTTTTCTAAGACTTTAATCTACATTTCAATAAAGTTCATTAAAATGTCTCATACATTTTGTGAATGGTTCATTGCAGCCAAATTTATGTCTATGCAAGGGAATATAAATATTAATAATATAAAAGATTTAGCAAATCTGGGTTGTTTTTATGGTATACAATATATCATAAACAAACATATCACAATTCCCAAGACGACGACGCTTTTTCTAAGGAACTAGGTCGATTAAGTTACATCGCGTAGAATAAGTTATTATCTCTGGCAAATTCCATTTTATTTGTCTAACCAAATATCTTGTAATGATTTTTGAACTTTTTCAATACGATTTATTAAAACTTTGTAAAACGGATACCACACGACTGAAGCGTATTCCAAATAGGGTCGGCCAAGTGAAATTTAAGGAGAAATTAAGCTTCTACTTCTACTTCCGTTAATCTATCTAAGGCGACGACGGTGAAAATATTGTAATTGTATAAAATAGCCGTTTTTGACATTTCTTAATAGTAAGAAAAAGAAAATTGGCTGCGCACCAATTTACAATTTTATTTAAATTGCTTTAAATATTATCAAAGTCGCACGTACTTTTAACTTTAGAAAATATGTAGTTTTGTATCATCTGCAAATAACAAACCAGTTGTATACTACAACAATGAGGGAATTTCATTTATGTACATTGTACATATGTACAATTGTACACTAAAAATAACAATGGACCCAGGTGGCTGCCCTGAGGGATACCAGTAAGTACTGCTGAGTGATATCCAAAATTATTTAGTTATTTTATAAACTGCATGATGCTTTAAAAAGCCTTTTGAAAGCCCAGATTCAAGGGAATCAGAGACATATTTGGTCAACAAAGATTAATTTGTACGTTATATATAATTATTATAATACCCTTTTTATAACAATACATTTGTTGATTCACAATAAACTTAAAGAGTTTTGGTCTGGTAGAAAGTTTAGAAATAGTACTGTAATTTTCTATTTGATGTTTTTCTCCAGCTTTGGAAATTGGACTTATAAAATATAATTTCCAGTTATCTAGAAAACTTCCATTTGAAACAGATGCATTACAAAATTATTTGAAGCGGCTTGGCGAACGAAACACAGTTTGTAATATTTAAAAAAATGAGGGAATTCCATCTGGACCAGCATTTATACTTGGATTAAATATTAAAATACCTTTTATAATGTCTTCAACAGAAAAACAAGGTGCCCCAGATCTATGTTTGGAAATGAGATTTGGTCATGATTAGTATATGCAATAGGTAACTAGAGTAGAATGATCACTGTACACAGTCTCAAAAAAAGATGCAAAAAGATCACATGTAGAATCTTAATTAGAAGAAGGTTTTATTATTATTCCATATATTTAAAATTGGTTATGATATAGTACCTACATTTTTACTGATATCTACTTAACATAAAGCTCAGAGTAATAAAATCCAATACCTTGTTATAAGTCTTAAAAATGCTTTGCATTTATCATTCCGATCCTATAATCATTGACCACAACACATCTTCCCACGACCTGTGCTATTTTTTTTAATTAGCTATAACTGAAATTAACGGCGTTGATTGTATATAAATTCCGAGACCGTCAATATTTAATCAAGCTTTCAGATTAACCTACATTTTGATTTCGATTTTCACAAACATTTGAATATTCATTCAAAAAGTTGATGATTGTTCATAGAATAAACTCAACATGAATGAAACAAAAACTCTTCTTTGATAAAATGTTAATTTTCCATACTATCGGAAGAATTTTATTTTTTTCCAGAGTCAAAATACGTGCGCAGTGTGCAACTCCGGCTAATGAAAGACCTACTTATTTACGACACAACTTTTTTGAACTCAAAGATGTGACAAGTCAACAAACCGTAAAACAGGTTAAAATCTACATTGTGAGAGTGACTCATGTCATAGAAACACAGTTTACACAGTCAGTGTTGGTTGATGTGTGACCTTAAACTTGATTAAAAGAGCAGCAAAAGATATAACCATTCTCCCGTTGAATATGCAGATACAATTTTCGTCATCTTTGCCAGTTTTTATTCAAATCTCATACGTCAAGTCTTATCAACATAAATATGATAATTAGAAAAAGGCCATAATTTTGTTTTCGTTAGGACTGGTTTAAAATAGCCATTGATGGTTAAATGAGATTTTAAATCACACGGATAGTCCAACTTATTTCTATATTAGAACTCTAAACGAAAAGGAAAGTATCCACTACTTATACTTTCCGCATAGGCAGTATCATTTTAGAAAGAAATTAAAATAACTACATCAAGGCCGACATATATAGGCCATCTAGTAAGACCAATTAATATGCAAATTTATGAACAAGATTTAGCAAATTTCATAAATATGCAAAAATAAAATGTTTGCAATATTGATATTCAGAGATGATGGAAATACTATATTTTTTAAGTTACTTAGCCCATTGCTCCAATTAAGCAAAGCTAAGTTTATATTTGAAAAAGATATGCAACTTGGTAACAAAAATAAACATGTTAAGATAATGGACATAATATGATACTATAACATTGGCTTTGTAGAGAAAATAACTGTATTTGTACAGACCGTGCTATATCTGCTTTTGATCAAAATGTTAAACGATTTAGTAAAATTTTAAAGCTATTTCAGCAATTTACTAAGCTTAAAAGATAATTAGATAATTTTAAAAGATTTTAATTTCATACTATCTATTAACATTTTGCTGAAGTTAAAATCATAAATGCTAACTTTTTTAACTTTAGCAAATCTATAAGTCAACTGTCATTATCCTAGAAAAAATGTCTTGACAATTATACTTAAAAGAGTTAAATTTTGTGTTTTTTTTATAATTTGTGAGTTATAATTAAGGACATTTTTTTAGGAAGATGAAAATTTCAAAACATTTGAGAGATCGGATTTGTGCAGATGTTTTAAGTCCCTAGCAGCAGTGGCGTCTTTAGGCATGGGCCCGGTGGGCCAGGGCCCCGCAATTATTTGGCCCCCAAATCCACCAACTCAAAATGAATGAATCTATACAAGAATTATATAGAAAACGAAATAATGTTAATAGACAATAACAGAAAAACAAGTTTCATTTTACTCTCCGTTCCGGAAACTCAGGAAAGGGATACACTTCCTATTTATCAGCAAATATTTGCAACAAATTTATTATTGATAAAGAGAAAACAAGTCCTAAAGAAAATTTTGGGTGAAATTAGATCGGCAAAATATTTTTCCCTAAGTGTTGACAGTACACCCGGACCCGACCTTTCTCATATCGACCAGTTGACTTTTGTAATTCGGTATGTTAAAAATTTTGTTCCGATCGAAAGGTTCTTAAAATTAATACCTTATCAAGAGCATAAATCTGAATATTTGTCTGACACAATCTTGAAATTTCTGGAAAATCATGATATTTCAATAGAGGATTGTAGAGGACAAAGCTATGATAATGCGTCTTAGGTCTAATATGTCGGGAAAATATTCTGGTTTGCAAGCAAGAGTAAAGGAGAAGTGCGAATTTGCTACCTTTGTACCTTGTGCAGCACATTCTCTTAACTTAGTAGGCTTTCATGCGGCTGTCTGGAGGCAACAAGTTTCTTTCAAGTGGTTCAAAAAATATACAACTTTTTTTCTGCTTCTACCCATCGCTGGAATAAATTGAATGTATGTTTAGGTTCACATAGAGTTCTTAAAAGAATTTCTGAAACAAAATGGTCTGCACGAGCCGATGCATTAAACGCGCTCCATTATGGTTATAAGCAAATTACTGAAGCCTTGACATCTATCTCTAGCGATCCAGAGCAAGCTCCAGACATAAAAAGCGAAGCGCCAATTTGCTTTGTTCTGTCATCGATACTATTATATAAAAGCGAAACCATTTTAAAGTTTGTAACGCACGATCTCAGAAAGTAGTCAACCGATTTATTTGAAATATATTTTATTATTTTCTATATTGTTATGAGAGTGTTTATGGCTTTAATTTTTTTTCATTAATTATTTGTCAAACTTAAATATTATTAATTTTACATTTTCTGTCCATTTTTTATCATTAGTTGACTTATACAACCACTCATATCTTAAAACCTATACAATAATCAACAAGGATTAGCATTGCTTCATAAAGGCAATATTGTTGCGCAAGTTTTAAGCCTAAAATCACTTCTAAGTTAAACATACAGCCTGAGAAATAAATAAAAACAAATTATAAAATTATAAACTTTTTGAATTTATTTTATCCAGAAAATTAGATTCCATCACAATCGCGAGCTTGCTGCTTTGTTTCATTTCATTATCATTCCAACATTTTTAATTTTCTTTTCTTCCCATGCTCTTTCTCTCTTTATGTGTTCCATTTAATAGTTACGTTTTTTCTCTTACCTACCTACCTACATATTCAATTTGTCTGTATTGTATAGTTCATTAACTAACCTACACACACACATTATTTTTTTGTTTCTCTAATTTTATCGTCACATCGCTGAGCAGTTTGGGCTCTTTTTTTTAAGTTACTATGGACATTTAATTAACTACAGTGCCGTGCACATGAAATGCCGATTTATCTTAAGAAAAATTAGATCTTTTTTATTTTTCTGGTTCGAAGAAGTGAATAGATTATAATTCTTCCAATTTAAAAATAAAAAAAGTTCTATTATAATAGCTTGAATTACCAATTTTGTATCACTTCCTCGAACAATAAAACTGAAATTAAGTTAAAATTTTCTTTACAAATAACTCGAAGAAGGTACTTACAATGACGTCGATAAAAAGAGCACACAAATGTGGGTAGGTTAAGTCAGTTGCACTGCACTGAACATGAGCAGATGAATACAAAAATGTGTCTATGGATATTTACACACGCATACCTATAGATGTATGAGAACATTAAAAACACAAATTTGTTTTTTTTTTACCGCAAATCTATACTATTATATAAAAGCGAAACCATATATATACATATAAACAAAAATTAATATTATTGTAGAAAATATGCTCAGTCCCATTGAGAAATTTTTTCATATGCTAATACTAATATTCACGAAATGTTCGTGGTTACAATTTGCGAAGCAACGCGAGCACGGGTCGGCTAGTAAATGATATAAGGGAGAATTTTGATAAATCGGGAACATATTTCAACTATTGAAGGTGAATTAAAAAAAATTATAAAACTATAAAAAAAATATCTGTTTTATGTTTTTTTTTTAGTTCTTTTTAAAAAGTAAAATTAATTTTGAAATGACTTTTTAACCTAAAGAATTTAAAAAAAATATATTATACCTACTTTTTTTGGCCCCCAAATCCTATTGGGCCCAGGGTCCCCAAAAGTCTAAAGACGCCCCTGCCTAGCAGGCTGGATGATGGAGACTTTTGATTTTTGATATAGGTTTGACAATGTAACAAACAGTTCGGTTTTTGGTTGAAAACCTAAACACCTAAGACCGAATTAGAAATTGTAGGCTTAAGGTTTCACTTGTATCATTTTTTTGTTGAGAAATTCACTCTATTCTGTTCGATGTTGGTAAGGAGGTAAATATCAGAGAGAAAAGAACTAATAGAGAGAACCAACTTCGACGGTTGCTCTCTTTTTGCCTACAAGCTGTGATTTGGCCACCAACTTGCATATGTATTAACTCCATATAAAAAAAATGTGGGGAACAAATACTTATGCAAGTTTGTGTGCATACTCACCACGAGAGAGAATAAACTTTTCTCTCTGCTCACCACCTTTGAAAAATGGCGACCACCTTTGAAACATAAGGCTCTGAAAGCACTACAACTATTATTTTTATTATTAGCTTCGTTTATGCGTTTAATTTTCGCTCAGACTATTGAAAAATGCAAAAAAAACTCAGATTTGTTTCAATTTTCAGAGTTTATCGACTTAATTTCGTCGATGCGAGAGTTTCAGGAACATTGAAAACGAGAGTTACAGAATGTAAACATGGAACATTGAAAACATTTTTATATACTCATCTCTTTTTTCCATTCCTATTTTATTTGTGTGTACTCGTTGTTTATTTTCTTTACATTACTCACGACATTTCCAAAATGAAAATAAGTGATTTAAGTAGAGACTAAATAAAAAGACCGTCAACTTGCTACTTCTGTTGCCAATTTTCATTGCATAAGATTTGTGAATAGGTGATAAGCTATTCTTACTGCTTTCAACTAAAGCACTTTTCACATGAGCACGACCAACGAACGGACGAATATTCGTCGATTTTGACATTTTTTAATTCGTCGCGAATGAAGTTTGACATTCACCACCGAAACCAAAACAAGAATGATTTTTTTAGGTTAAGTACGCGCGATTTTTTTTATTCGTTGCGAGTGTGGATAATGTGGAACGCGAATAAAGTTTGACAGTTCGTATCAACTACCATTTTTTCGCGACGAATAAATTTGTTTTCTTAAATTTATTAATATATGATATTGAAAAGTAAAAGTATGCATCATAAATCAAATAGAAACTATATTGCCATCATTTTGTTAAGAATTTGTGTGGAAATATGTCTTCAAACGTAATTAAACTCACATTTTGTAATTCATTCGTCGTTCGTTGGTCGCGCTCATGTGAATGCTGCTTAACTTAGAGAAAAAGAAGAGAAAAACAAATTCACCACGAACTACCGGTATAACTTCTCCCGTTATTTTTTGACAAACAAAAATGTTTTGCTAGAATTAATTTGAATTATAGGAGTATTTTTTAGATATAAAAACGACAAGATGTTAGTAAAATAAAAGAAAGAAAATCATGAGAATTACAAATATAATAATGAGATTTTAAAAAACATAGCCTTCTTGCCTATCAATAAACAAAAATGAGAAATGTCGCATTTCCCGGAACTGATGTTTTTTTGTGTACTCTTCTCCGAGGTGAAAACATGTATACACCGATACGAATTCAACACGCTATAAAAAATGAGAGTAAGAGGTTTCGAAGAGACGGAGACGAGGAAATTTGGCTCTGTCATTTAGTTTTTTCTCTCTGGTAAATATCTTTATGGAATACTTGGGACAGTAGGTTTTTAAGCTGGAATGAAAAACATTATTTTATGGATAATGACGATTTCCCGGATGGAGGAAACCTAGAATTAAAAAAAAAAGTAGACGGACGTTAAAATTTACAGATTCTTTTGGTGCTTCGATATAAATTGCATTAATTAATCTCTTCTTTTTTAGTTTGGATATTATTATTTGGACCGTACAATTTCAACAAAAAAATCCAAATTGAAATCCACTAGCAATTTTTTCCGACAGAAATCTGTCTTTGGGATTGTGTAAAATTGGAACACTGATCAGTGGAACAATTCCTTTAATTTTTTGACATAATAAATAAATCTGTTCAGGAAAATGAATTTCGACCGGAAAATAGAAATAAATAATTAAAAAAGCGTTAAAAAACTATTATGGCTGAATTTTTTTTTTGGAGGGGGGGGGAATGCAACATGCTTATTCGACAGAACATTGCTTATAAAAAAAACAGTAGAACAACGAAAGGCATGAAACATTGCGAAGGCGTTCGAGTGATCTGTGATCCAAATCCGAGTACTGAAAGCTTATTACTTTCCTGGATCCAAGTGCCACTCATAGATAGTGGCATCAAGGGTGGGTGAAGCTTTAACTACAGGAGACAACATTCAGTTTTTGAAGCTTTAAATTCTGCACACTCAATAATTCCTATATAGCTTCCAACTAATTTTAACTTATAAGAAATATAATTTTCAACATTCAGTAAAATTTTGAGAAAAATCGAATTGACAGTTTATGTACAAAAAATAAGTTAAAAATACATTACTGAAAGTTGGTAAAAATTGATTATTTGACTCAAATATCTTTTCACGACTTTAAGATATTGGTCTTGAACTAATTCCGTCTTGGAAAAATTTTGTTGTCAAAAATTTACTTTCTACTCAAATATCTTTTCAAAATTTAAAAATATTGGCTTCAAACTATTTTAATCTCCCACAAAATATTGTTTGGGTTGGATATATTGATATTGATATTGAATTCTTGAACATTGCAATGACAGAGAAAAATAGAGCGTGGCAAGGAATTCCACATTCGCGTAGTACAGCTAAACAATGAATCTCTGTACTTCATAGTACGGCCGAAGTTGGGCTCAAGAGTAAACTGATGGGTGTACGGGTGTTGGCTGGTTGTTTACTGAACCGGTCGTCTCAAATTTGGCCACCAAACGTTGAAGAGTCGACTGTGAAGGGCCACCCCGTCTACCGTAAAATGGGCGCAATGCGTGCAACGTTCCCTTCAATCGTAAAACTTGCCATGATGATTTGGCATAAACAACTGAATAATAAACAAAAGATTTGACAGATGTCACCAAAACAAAATGACCGCCACGGGGCGCCAAAATCTACCTGCGCCAATATAAAAACCCTATATATTGCACCCATTCATCATTCGATGTTCATAGCTAAGTACAGAAAACAAACTTATTTTGTTTAAAACAATCTTTCAATCTATATTATTGTACGGTGTTAATGTCTGGTTCGATTGCGGGACCAGTCACAAAAAAAACAAAGATTGCAAAATAAAGTACTTAAAATATCTAAAATACCTAAACGATTTTCAACATTGAAATTACATGAAAAAAATATGCATCAGATTTCATGTATAAATGTCAATTCTCGGACAACAGTCTAATTAAAGACCTATGTATATTCAATTTAGATTATAAGTATTAAATAGGGGGTTTGTTTGTTTTTTTTTGTGTACAAATTTCCTTAAATTAAATATAATATAACCTCACTTATTTATTATTGTATACAAATGTAATAAATCTGAAAAGAACAAAATGATAAGTTCTAAAACTCTTAAGAATGTAAGGTAGATATAAGACTTTTGTACCTTAATCTAAAATAAATAAATAAATAAAAAACAAAATGATTTCATTTGTTTTTCATTTTTTTAATGTTGTCAATGTTTAGTTTACATATTATTTATATCGACAAGAAATTTCGAATATGGTTTTAATAAGGTGTTCATTAGAAGGATAGAATTAAGCTTATGTTCAGATTTTATTTAAAAAAATTTATTTCTAAAATGAATTAATCTATAATAATTCACTAACATACCTATAGCTCATGCATTTTTAAATAAAATTATACGAGTTTTGTAATAAATACTTATTTATAAAATTGGGAGCGCCTATAAGCACACATTTATTAATGTAGGTAATAATAATAAGTACAATTGAATTTTATATGCAGACTATACCCGGTACACATTTAGGATACATACTGATGTATGTATGTCTTCAACACATAGATTTTTCCAAAAAGTATGCAAATAATAGAGTAATGTTTTGTTTTCTATGTTTTCTACGTTTTTTAACCTAAGGCGGCACAGTTCTTGAAAACGTGTTTAATTTATTTTTATTTAATAACGTTGGAAAATAATTGAAAATTTTAGTCTAAGAGCTGAGGTCTTTCTAAAGCTTTCCTGAGTTCAAATATGTATATGACATATTTATAATCTTCGAATAACAGAATGAAATGAAATATATCGCAAGCTCTTGGACACCAGACTACCAGAGTAGCGCGATACAAAACGCAAATTGTTTAAATTCAATTTTTAGTGATGGGATTTTGAGGGAAAGCACTGTTATATGTTCACAGAAAGATATGAACTCCAATAAGATTAAACAAATAGTAGCACAAGTTGAAGTGGTGCTAAACTGTTCACAACGACGATTCCGAAAAAATAGTGTTCAACTTGTAAAAGCTTAAAAAAAACAAAAACATAGAATATCGTGATGAAATTCGCAAATGGGTTTAAATGTAATATAGAAAGGGTTTCACTCTACTGTAACTGACAAAAGTTTAAATTTTAACAACTGCTTACTATCACCATTTAAGTCGCGGATGCTAATTTAATTTGTATGTTATCAATAAATTTGTTTTAATAATGTCTGTCATGTATGTACATATTGGAAGTGATAAAATGGAATTTAAAATCAAAACGCGTTTTCACTGAACTCTGCAGGGCAAATGTGTCACACACTTAACAAAAAGATGAGTTTTTGAGCACCGCTTAAGAATTTTTAATGTTCTTAAAGGGGAGGCTGCCAAAATTTTAATAACATAATGTGTATCTTAACCTTAAATTTACATTATTTTACATTTCAAGGGCGTAACTTGCGTAAGTGACAACTTTGGTTAAAAGATTATTTTAGACCACTTGTCCAGCAAAATATGGTCTAACTAATTACTTTGCACGACTCCTTACATATTATAACAGGATTCTAAATAGCTATGTAGGTATGTCATATTTAAGAGTTGAAATAAAAATTTTAAGAAGGTTGTTGGTGCATTTCACGCAGAAATGTTAGAAATCAGTTTTTTTCCAAATATAATATGTTCTGTTCTTGTTGACATTTCTTAAAATGCGAAGAATGCTACAAAAAAAAATAAATGCAAAAACGCAGAAAATGAGATTTTTTCGTAGGAAATTAAAACAGAGTCTGTTATGAAAAACTTTCTGGGTTTTTGTTTACTTTTTTAATTTGACTCGATTTTCAGGAGTCTATTATTACTATCGTTATCAAACTGTTAACTCGTAGATTGGAGCTGATGCTAGAAGACAAATTCTAAATTACGTTTATTTTTGTAAGAAATCGGGCTTTTTTGGTCACTTCATCCATATATGCAAATAAAAAACTTTATTTCATATTTTTTCCCTACGTTTCGTCGTAATTTCTCGACTTCTTCAGGGGAATTTTATTAAATCTGAGGACAACATTTATTTAACAAACTGCACTTATAAAATTTTTCGATTTGAAACTTACATGTTTTTTGTCGTTTGTTACATATAATAAAAGCACTATTTATAAACGATTTAAACTGAGTTTTTTTATCTATAGTAAAAAGAAGTTATTTTAAATTTTTGAACATAAATAATTAAACGGAAATTTAATACAAAACTTACAGAAAATTTCCGTTTAATTATTTATGTTCAAAAATTTAAAATAACTTCTCTTTACTATAGACAAAAAAACTCAGTTTAAATCGTTTATAAATAGTGCTTTTATTATATGTAACAAACGACAAAAAACATGTAAGTTTCAAATCGAAAAATTTTATAAGTGCAGTTTGTTAAATAAATGTTGTCCTCAGATTTAATAAAATTCCCCTGAAGAAGTCGAGAAATTACGACGAAACGTAGGGAAAAAATATGAAATAAAGTTTTTTATTTGCATATATGGATGAAGTGACCAAAAAAGCCCGATTTCTTACAAAAATAACCATAATTTAAATAATTGGTCAAATCGTTATTAATTCAACTAAATTACGTTTCAGAATCTCTTTTCACTTCAGTTTTCGAGAGATTCAAAGCTTTTGTATAAAATTAATAGATAGGTATAAAACGTTTACTATGTTTTTCAATTAGCTATAAGTTTAACGAAAGTGTCACATTTGCTGGTTTTGGGAAATTTGTATTCTTGAAATTCGTGATTAAATCTCAGTTCTAGAGAATCCAAAGCAAATTCACTTCAAAAAGTAGATTTCTTTAATTTTTTAAAGATCCTTAAGTTTTATTGTATTTAATAGAAAATCAAAATCAACAAAAAAAAAAACACTTTAAGAAAGCCTTACACTATTTACCTATGTGCGTCAAAAAATAAAGTGGAATTGAATCCGAGTTTCAGCAATTTAAAGGCAATTAATATTAAATTGGCGATCTCTTATTCAAGAATATTTGATCTTTCTCTCAGAAAATTCCTCGCAAGAGGCAGTAATCGCTAACAAAAATCTAGGTAATACAGGCAGAGATTGAACCCAAGACCTCTAACATGGTCTTACGCACTTATTAAATAATACAAACAAACAAAAATAAAATTGAATCCATACACAAAAGGACTTTATTTAATATAACATATTTTTATAAATTGACTAGGTAAATTGGAACAACTGAAATATTAACATAAAAACAAAGACATTACACTTTTATAAAAAGACATACAAAAATACTAAACCTAAACAGTAATATACATACATAGTTAATTACTATTACAAAAGAAGCTCATTTTATGCTTGCAATGTAAAATATCATCTAATTGTAAAATTTAATTAATCAAGAATTTTGTCGGCCGCTGACAAAAGTTACAAAAGAATATGGGTGTTTAGATAAAGTTGTAGGAACGATTAAAATGGCTTGAGTAAAGTGATGGATGATAAATTCATCGTTTTATTTTGTTGCGATTGCGAGGTGTTAAGAGCTCATTAAAAGGAATATATTTTTATCAGCACTACTCCAGAAATTTGCTAATGTAAATAAGAACAATAGAACCGAAAAGACTCATTGCCGAAATGTTAATCGAAGCTGGAGCACTCGAAGAATCTTGATGAACCACAAGAACGGGGCGGTTATTTTTCCTTTGTAAGTCACGGTAGTTATCGCTCAGTTTTTTGCCACCGTAGGTTTCGACTCCTTTAAATTTATCGACCTAAAATAGTTGAAATAGTTTGGGGTTAAAAAAGTACATATATTTTTATATTTTCTCAAATACCTGATCTAATGTAACGGGGAATGTATCCAGGAGTACGAGCCAAGTTACTGATTCTGCACACGATGGAGTCGTAAGAGAACCTGGATAGCTCAAATAACCACCTGAAAGTCTTGGAAACAACTCTCTTAGGTTAAGCTTTTGTTCAATGCTAACTGGTTTATCAATATCATCAGCGGAATTAATGAATTCAATATTTTCGACAATTTTTCCAATGCCAACATTGGGTTGATTTGAGGCATGAAACAAAACTCCAACAACAGCTATTCCGTCCTTGTGAGCAGCAGCTTCAGTTATGTTCGAATAGCGCGTATTTCGGTGAACTATATGAGCTTCCATTGGATATCTTGAAATTATTGAGATAGATGTTAATAAACTTATTTATATTTTGAACTACTCTTTTTACCTTATTTTGTCAATAGTATGCTCAGACCACCAATGCAGATGAAGTTCCTCGACTATGAATTTATCATTTAATGGTCCACCGGTCATCGTCATTTCAACATCAAATTTTGATAACTTGACTAAGAATAGATAATAAAAATTAGTTTCATTTGCCATAAAGAACAACTTAACTTACCGGTGTGGCCATTGTTGACTAGCGATGGTGATGTTAAAGGCTTGTCGTAGTTCCGATAGTCAATGTTAGGAAAGTCCCCTTTTAAGGCACCAGAAATACTTAAATCAATTGGACTTTGTCGGTTACCTACATCACACAATCCGCCCCATAGAGGAAATGATACTAAAATGTGAAGATGACAAAAATATTGTTTAAGTCAAATTTTTGAAAAAAAAACATATAATTTGAATTATCTATGTTCATAATCATAATCATAGGCAGTGAATTTACATTTTTTAATCATATGGAAACTGTTCCAGATGTAAAATCCAATTTGACTTCATAGTTAAAAGTTCGATTTATCCCTATATTCAACAATGTAAAAGTTTGCAGATAATTTTGAATTCTCTTTAAAATATTTTGAAGGATCTGTGAGAAGATCTGGGCTTATTCAGAAATTTTCTTCTTCTAAATTGAAGAATGTTTCAACTGCCGGCGAATATGTGAATGCTGTTTTGAATACATCGTACAAGGTAAGGTCTGTATAGGTTTTAATATGTGAAGAATGGACAAAATCAATGATTTTAGCTGAACTTCCGGAATGATACAAACTATTGATAATGGAAATTAAAAGTGCTGGTATCAAAATTACTGAAGATATCATCAAAATGAAATTGCAGCCACTAGGCAATACTATGAAATTCGTTTCTACTTTTGATTTAGTTATAAAGATATTTCCGATTCTAAATGCGATTTTACTTTCAATTGGCACTATCAACGAAAGTAGTATCGAATGACGGTAATGCCAAAAACTAAAAAATTTCCGATTTTCTAAATTTTTCTTTCGTTATATCGAGTTCGTGAATGCACGCACACTTTCAGTAATCATCAAATATTTGACTCTGCAAGCCAACGACGACGACGCGACACGGCAACGTTAGAAGAGCTCAGAACTAACATTGAACGCGATTCATCGAAATTTTGGTCCAACGAATCGACGCATCGACGCACGGCTGCAAACGTGATGGCGCGCCGGGTGGACCGATTCATACATGCTAGACGCTAAAAATTCACAAAAATCATTTAATTTTTTTCCGAGGATTCAAGACTGAAATCACTATCATCCTCGTTTGTTCGCTGGCTTGCGTTTGTGGTTCTAATAAAAATGTTAGGACGAAAAGAATATATATCAAAGGATCTGATGTTACCAAAAGCATATTTTAAAGGTCTCTATTAGAGTTATTTCTAGAATTTTTTCTAGTATGAGACATTTGGAAACGGCTGCAGTATTTCTTCCGAGCCTCTTGACTTTCCCCAGAGATAATTTTATTTCGTTCAAGTAATTTTTGATGCGGAGAGTTGACGCGGATGGTTAGGAAGGTGGAATGAGAGACTTAATTTCAGTCGTTCAATGCACAGACCTCCAACAACCCCTTCTTTTGTTTTTGATCCATCTGTGTAAAAGTGGACTGACTTGTCTCCCAGAAAAATCTGGAAGGTATAGAAATTTGGAAGTTTCTGTCGAATTGCATTAAAATCAGTCATTAAAATCGTACATTAAAATCGGTCTGATTATCGATTTGTATAACCAATGCGTAATTCGGGGACCTTATTTAATATTAATAGCTTTTTTGCAAGAAAAGAGATCTTCTGTAATTTTTGTATTTCTCTTTTCTGTAAATTCCGTTTCCAATTTGTTTTTTTTTTTTTCTAAAGTAAGACCTAGATACTTAGCCTCGTCTGAGAACTTTAATTGGATACCTTTAAAATAGATAGGGTCAACATGTGGAATTTTGTATTTTATAGAAAATATGACTAATTTTCCACTCTGATCAGTCCAAAGTATTAGTTTGTCTAAGATATTTTGTAAGAGTTCTTTTAGGGCGTTAAGATGCTTTCCCGAAACCGCTATAGCAACGTCATTCATCAGCATAGGCAATCACTCTGAAACCTTTTGTGCACTCCACTGTATGTCGAGTTGTTGTATCCTTAAATATTTATATTTATTGAAAAATTGTCAAATTGTGTTTCTTAATATAAGAATCTCAATGTACAAAATTGCATTTCACTTCAACAAGGTTAAAATCTTGTGAATTTTTTTAGCAGCAATGATCTTCCCTCATCGTGGTTAATTTAAACGTAAATGATCGTATGTTATCTATTTATCAAAAAAATTGTCACAAAAATTGTTTCTCAGGCCCCAGCACAATTGCATTGCCAAAACTTAAGTAGTATCAACTTGAAAAAAAAAAAAAAATAACTATAAATTATTAGGAACAATAAAAGTAGGTATACTCGTTGCCATAAGTAGGTGTTGCAAGAACTTTGGAACTATCATGCAGGAGCCGTATGTCACATTAAGCTTAAATAGGCAATTTATCAATTCATTTAATCTGTGTTTTTGTGTTTTGATAGCGCAGTTATATTATAACATCGTTGATTGTAGTCCAGATTCCTGAGATTTGCTAAGTTTTGCATGACATCAGAGAAAACAGAGGCGAGGCCAGCTTTCACATACCCAAAGTGAGTGTAACTATTTTCGTACAACAATGAGAAGATAACTGATGATGCTTAATGAATATATAATGGGAGTGTTCTTTGAACTAGATTCTTTTGAATTTTGTCTTTTGATTAAAACAAACAAAACAAATTATAAGGAATGCAGTCTCATTTTTAGAATAAGTTGTAGGATCTTACCATTTGTGCTGTTGCGGTCGGGGTAGCTCCAGTGATCAGATGCTGCATAGTGGAAAAGCAGGATTACTGAAAATACAAAATAAAACAAATTGTTAACCTTAATAAATACATTAAATCGTCAGTAGAATAAATATTAATTATTAAGAATTAAAAACGTACAGTTGCGGTCAACAAAAAAACACTGAATCTGAAGAACATGAAATCTTTTTAAGGATTGATATTTTTGCTACATTAAGGATTTGAGTTTAGTGGACACACATTCGAAATTATTAGACATGGAACATCTAGTATTATTATCTGGGAAGTCTTTTATACAAGCATGTATATTAAATTTCTATATTAAGATACTGATATCTTGCCTTTTCCATCGAAAGAGATGCCGTTGAAGGGGTCCTTTCAGCAGAAGAACGACCTGAATTATTATACCAGCAAACTAGCCAAACAAATGTTTCTGCATATTGAAGTTCATGGTATTGAAAGATCTGCCCACTGCACGAACTTAAACACGATTGAAAATCTGTTGCTGTACAGTTGTTAAAGAAAATGGACGACATTTTGCCAAATATTGAATTGAATACTAAATTTAACAAATTGATAAATAAATACTAAGAATTATTAAATAAAAATAGGTGTTGTTTTCATTGTGAAAATGCTTTGAAAATTTGACATATCTTAAGAAATGGATTAAATTCAAAATCTGTTTTTTGTATTGTATTTTAAGTATCAATACTTTGATTTTAGCGGTAATAACATTAACATGCTCAATATTTTTAAATGACTATTAACGGATATTTTAGTTTCCCACTAAAAGAATACGGTTTCTATGAACATTTTTTTAGAATCTTCAAATTCAAATATTTGGTTTAATTAGCTTCAGCTAAAACTGATAAATAGACCGATATTTGTTTTAAGGCGTTTCTACGGAAATTTGTAGTCGGTGATCGCAACTTTAAGATCATTTTTTTTTTTAAGTAACAAAGCTCCTTTTTGGCTCAATGGTGAAAATTCACAATTGTTTGGTGTGGTTTGCATGACTTGGACTACTTGTCGTTTCAAAAAAATGGTGTCAGAACTCAGAAGCCACACAGCACAGCTCATAATCGATCTATTAAAGGGTAAGTTTGGTGAGAGTGTTATTTAAAGTAATTGGCCACTACGTTCTTCTAGTTAAATGCACCCAGATTTTTTTCTTTGGGACTCCGTTAAGTCATTGTTGTTGGAAGAGCTCAGTGTCTGCATTGAATGCGAAATAGCCGCCGTTTCGGTGGCCGTGTCATTAACTGAAACCGAAGTTCACTCATATTTCATAAATACACATTTCCTTTTGAAAATAGAAAATATTGTTAATGTCATAAGCGTGAAAATCGGTTAGAAAGTTTTGTTTTTGGAATTGTTGGTTATCATATCATACACTGATAAACTGGGTCAGAACCACGCTGTAACTAAAGGTCATTCCAAAACAAAAACTAGTCAAAAAAAGTTCATGCTACAATTTCTAACCTAAATTATATTAAAATTATACGCCTACATAATCCTAAACTTGAAAATATGTTAAATATAAAACTAGCTTTTTAGCTAGCCTTTGACGAGGTATCCTCATGTACAGCGAAATAAATGTGATAAGAGGTGAGAAATTCTTTTATGATGTTATGACTTTTTCTAAATACAACTGTTTTTTCCGGATGAAAACAAAATATAACGTTGTGACTGTTTTATTAAACTATTCTATTATAATAGGTTTAAATGATATTTTTGTTCATATCTGTTAAATAAGCCATTAATCGGTCGTTGATATGTATATACATATTTACTAGCGGCCCGTCCCGCCTTCGCACGGATAGACAAAATTAGGTACAGATATTTATATATATTTATGTTAATTAAAACGACCACGAATCACTAAATTAGAAAAAATTGTATGCTTATCTTAAAGCCTCCCTGTACCCTACGTTGGCTGTGGTATTTCTAGGTGGCAACAAAATGTATTAATTTTCAGGAGATCCTACTCGAGAAAGTGCCACATACAATTTCCCGTAGGAAAAGCGCTCTTTCCTGAAGTCGATACCAACTATGGAAAAAGTTTGTCCCTGGGATTTATTTATTGTTAGGGCAAAGGATATTTTTAAAGTGATCTGTAACCTTTTAAAAGATATGGGCAAATCAGTTGGTATCATTGGAATCCGCAGAACATGTGCGAGCTGACCAGCCACGGGACCTGTAATGATAGTTGCTACAATCACATTATCTCTTAATTCTTTGATCAATAGTCTTGTACCATTACACATATTGGGAGGGCTTAAATTTCTTAAAAGCATAGCAGGTGTACCTAGCGGACAAAATTGTGAATCTAAACCATTCTCAGATCCCCTTGAACACACACAACAAATTTCATCAAAATCGGTCCAGTCGTTTAAGAGAAGTTCAGTGACATACACACTCACAGAAGAATTACATATATTAAGATTTTTATTTTATAAAAATTTGATTTAATTAAAGTAGATTAAGTTAAAAGGTGTCTTTTCAATGAAGGTACATACAATACAATACATTAAGTACCTAGAGAAGAGCTGATAGTATCATAAATCAATTCATAAATATCTATACAAGATTATAAATATTTATTTGAATATATAGCTCTTCATGATAAAGTTAATTCCGCGCTGCTTCGAAAAAAAACATTTTAAGCTAAAAAAAAAATAGATTAAAATGTACATATTAAGATAGTTTCTTTGTTTTTATGTCCTATATAAATCATTTACTACGAATGATTGATAGTTAAAGTGGGCTAATTAAATCAAAATAAATTCGCAATTGATTACTTTTTTGATAGACACAATATTTACACATAGTAAAATTGCCGATAATCGTTTGATAAAGATGTTATTGTTTCAAATAATTGTTGTTGATTACTGCACCTAAGTTTTCTATGGTATCATATGGTATCAAAACTAACCGACACAAAATCATTTAGTATGTATTAGTTTTATAAAGCGTTACCCAAATCGGTTTACTATCAATGACTATACTATTTTGTGGATACATACATACAATCATACATATATGCACTTTTAGGTTAGAAAATTGAATCGAATTGTTTCGATTATAAGCATCTAGTAATGACCTGAGATTTACTTTAACCCACTGTAACACTTTAAATAATTATAAAAACAAATATATAAAAAGTACAAAATATACAAAAATCAATTTTCTAACAATCTATTAAAGCAAACGAAAACATGGCAAAGATGAATTGAACAACAAATTATCAATTTTTTTGACCGCATGAGTGTTGACAGCAAATAATACAGTTATTTAAATTTTTTTTAAATACGAGTAATTAATTGGTGGCGTTTTCATTTAAACCTTACAATGATATGAATTGAATTGGCTATAAGCAATTACCATCTAAGTGCAATGTCCATCAATCAAAAATGTAAGTATAAACACATTAATGTAGTTGGACGAGTATATGAGTATTTTCACGAAAATCTTCTGAAGACTAGGCACTACTTAATTTATCTAGAAAATCAAATAAACGTTCTGAAATATAATGTACAGTGTACACTATAATTTTATTTCTATTTTTAGAATTCGTTTTTAGATCAGCATTTGATAGAAATAAGTTTTACAGTGGAGCTAGGTAAATACTTTTATAATTAGGGAAAACTGATGAATGTAAGTAAAAAAAAAAAAAATAAATCGCAATAATAATATTAATAGGTACAAAATATTTTGTTTTAATCAAGCACCATTGTTGTCTCTTTTTCTGGCCAGTTGAAATGTTTTAGCATAAATCATTTCTTTTGGTCCTTTTTATCTCGAGCCCCATTTGTAAAAATGACTAAATAATTCGAAGAAAATCATGTAAAGAAAAAGATGGCAGGTATAGTATAATTTGTTTCGTTATCTAATAAAAAAAAATGTTTTATATTTTTTCTTTTACAATGCCCCACTGTCAATTGGTATAAAAAGATATTGTTCCCTGTTAACAAATTTTAGATATGCTCTCTTTTTTTAATGAATTAAGTAGGTAAGGTACACAGGTAGGCAGGTACTAATTATGGTCTTGAGCGCTTAAAAGCTTAAAATAGTGTACTTTATAATTTGAAAGTATGAAAAGTTTAATTCTGTAATTTGTTTATAATATTTGAATGATATATTTGATGTTATTCCTCAAATAGCACAAACGGCCAAAATACACTTACTTACTTACTTACTTAAGGTGGCGCTACAGTCCGGGGCGGACCTGGGCCTCAACCAACGTGCGTCTCCAGCCAGCTCGGTCCCTAGCTAGCTGTCTTCAGTTTCGCACGCCAAGTTGGTTGAGGTCCTCACCAACCTGAGTGCGCCACCTGATCGCGGTCTTCCCCTACTGCGCCGTCCCTCGGGATTGGATTCGAAGACCTTCCGGGCTGGAGCGTTGATGTCCATTCGCTCTACATGACCCAGCAATCTAAGCCGTTGGACTTTTATTCTGCTAACTAGGTCAGTGTCGCTGTACAGCCCGTACAGTTCGTCGTTATATCTTCTCCTCCATTCTCCATCTATACGTACGGAACCAAAAATCACCCGAAGAATTTTCCTCTCGAAGCATCTTAAGACGTTCTCATCTTTCTTCGACAGGGTCCAGGCCTCAGCGCCATAAATGAGAACCGGGATGATGAGTGTCTTATAGATGGTGATTTTAGATGCTCGAGAGAGGGCTTTACTTCTCAATTACCTTCTAGGTCCAAAGAAGCAGCGATTTGCAAGAGTTATTCTTCGTTTGATTTCAGCGCTGGTGTCGTTGTCTGTGTTTATAGCGGTGCCTAGGTAGACAAATTCCTTAACTACCTCGAAGTTATAGCTGTCCATGGTGACGTTTTGTCCAAGACGTCGTTGTTCAATGTCCTTTTTTGATGACAGCATATACTTGGTGGTACCCGTGGCATGATGGTTAGTGCGTTGGACTGTCATGCCAGAGGTCTTGGGTTTGATCCCTGCCTATGTCATCTAAAGTTTTTTCACGGGTACTGCCTCTTGCGAAGAATTGACAATTTCTCCAAGAGTAATTCTTGTCATGAAAAGTGCTTTCTCAAATTAGCCGTTCGGATTCGGCGTAAAACTGTAGGTCCTCTCCATCCCTGACAACAGTACTCGCACACAGGAATGGTTGAGAGTTGTAAGTCACTAGGCCCTAGTTCTCAACCGACTGTTGCGCCACCCAATTTATTTATTTGTATATACTTGGTCTTGCCCTCATTGACCACTAAACCCATCTTCTTCGCTTCCGTCGCAATGCTCAAAAACGCTCCACTGATATCACGCTTTGATCTTCCAATTATGTCAATATCATCTGCGTATCCGAGTAATTGGATGGACCTTTGGAAGATTGTGCCTCTAGTGTTGACGGTTGAGTTTTGCACAATTCTTTCCAGAACGATGTTGAAGAAGTCGCATGACAGTGCATCGCCTTGTCTAAAACCTTTTTTGACATCAAATGCATCGGTGAGATCTTTTCCGACCTTGATGGAGCAGCGTGCATTCTCCATCGTCATTCTGCACAAACGGATAAGTTTGACAGGGATGCCAAAACTAGACATTGCTCTGTAGAGCTCTTCCCTATGGATGCTGTCATACGCGGCTTTAAAATCGATAAAGAGATGGTGGGTATCGATTTGAAGCTCCTGGGTTTTTTCCAAGATCTGCCGTAGTGTGAATATTTGGTCGATAGTGGACTTTCCTGGTCTGAAGCCACACTGATAAGGTTGTTGACGAACGGCTTCAGACGTTCACATAATACGGCAGAAAGGATCTTATATGCAATATTAATGAGACTGATCCCTCTGTAGTTGGCGCAATTTAAAGGGTCTCCTTTTTTATGTACCGGACAAACTATGCTGAGATTCCACTCATCGGGCATGCTTTCTTCCGACCATATTTTGCAGATGAGTTGGTGCATGCTCCCTACTAAGTCATCGCCTGCTGCTTTAAATAGTTCGGCAGCTATGCCGTCAGCTCCAGCAGCTTTGTTTGACTTCAGTTAAGATATAGTTATCTTCACTTCGTATAGGTCGGGTAGGCGGAATTGTTGATCTGCGTCGCCTAGGTTGAGTGGTTCTATCTCCCTTACAGCGGAATTCGGCTCGTCATCACCGTTATATAATTTGGAGAAGTGGTCTTTCCATATTCTCAACATAGACTGCGGTTCTACTACGATGTTCCCCTGATCGTCTTTACAGGCTTCGGTTCGTGGCTGGTACCCTTGGGAGGTTTTTTTTACCTTTTGGTAAAATTTACGAACCTCATTCCTGTTGTAACATCCCTCTATCTCCTCGAACGCGCGCTTCTCGTGCTCTCTTTTTTTCCATCTAAGAAGCCGGTGTTCCTTTCTCCTCTTCTGCTCGTAGAGCTCGCGAGCGCCGTTTTGTATGCCTCTTGCTTCGCTGCGTGCGCTTGCCGGCATTCGTCGTCAAACCAGGGGTTTCGCTGTTGTGGACGTGTGAAACCTAGCACTTCAGAGGCAGCATCTCTGATGGCTGCAAGGCAATGTTGCCACTGGTTTTCAATGCTTAATGCAGGCAGCATAGGACTCCTTAAGAGGTTACTAGAGACTCGATCGGAAAAGGACATGGCAGTCTCTTGCAATTATAGCCGTCTAACGTCGAAACTTCTCACAGTACTTCCTTGTTTTGGCTTGGACCGGGATATCCGTAGCCGTACCTTGGCTACAACGAGGTAGGTAGTGGTCCGAGTCAATGTTGGCCCCTCGGAATGTTCGGATATCCTGTATACTGGAGAAGTGTCGTGCGTCGATCGCAATGTGGTCAATCTGGTTGACGGTTGATTGATCAGGAGATTTCCATGTCCCCTTGTGGATATTGAGATGTGTGAACTGCGTACTAGCTACCAGAACGTCTCGCCCCGCATCAAAATCGATCAGCCTGAATCCGTTGTCGGAGGTGGTGTCGTGCAGGCTGTATCACCCGATTGTGCCACCAAAGATGTCTTCTCTTCCTAGCTTGGCATTAAAATCTCCTAAGACAATTTTAATGTCATAGCCAGGGCACTGCTCATATGTCTTGTCCAAGAGCTCGAAGAATATGTCTTTGGTGTCTTCATCTTTCTCCTCTGTTGGGGCATGCGCGCATATTAGGCTTATGTTGGCGAATTTAGCCTTGATGCGGTTTGTCGTGATGCGCTCGCTCACACTGTTGAAACTCAAGACTTTTTGCCTGAGTCTAGTTCCAACAATAAATAAGTTAGTAGAAATAAATAAATAAATAAATAAATCCACACCTAAATAGACGCTGCCTTTGTTCTCGGTAGCAGTCGTCGTAGTATATATCGCAGTCTTTTAGTTTGCGTTTGCCCGGTCCATCCCATCGCACTTCTTGGATGGCGGTAATATCTGCCTTGCAGCAGTTTAGGGCTTCCGCTAATTGTTCGGCTGCACGTGGTCTGTTAAGGGACCTAACATTCCACGTACAGATCCGAAGTTCATTGTCCTTATTTCGTTTGCTTGGGTTGTCAACAGTGTATCCGTCCGTATCCGAGGCTTGTTGGTGCTTCGCAACTAGAAGATTTTTATGTGGTCAGGAAGTCACCCCGACGGCACAACCCCCAACCTGGAGGGCCAGATCCTTAGTATAACTCCAAGGACGGGGAGCCGGATAAACCGCTCCTTATAGGCCTGGGCTCCGAATAAGTCGTAGAAGCCCTATAAGGTGTTCACTAAGTAGTTCAACCTTACTGGAACTGTAGACGCCACCGTTGATTCCATCTCGAGAATTCGTCCGCTGCCGTCTTGATAAGGAGAGGTGCCTTAGTGGAAACACCTCTCCCCCCCTCTCTCGTTTGCTGCCCCAACAACTTTCCACTGGGGTTAGAACCCAATCTCCAGTTGAGGTACTAGGCACCCGATGTTCACCACGGGGAGGTGAGAGTAGGAGTTGATAGACAGAGGTGGGTTTTGAGAAAAACCTGTGGACGCTTGTGTCCTCTTGAATGCACATGTCTACCATTTGAGGCCAAAATACACTATTTGGGGTATTATTTGCACTTTCGTGATACATACATTTTTTGTACTATTAATTTCAATTCAATAAAAATCGTTTAAAATTTACACAAATTATACCATCTAACATCTTCGGTGCCTAAATTGTGCTAGTGGTGTAAGAATTATTCAAATTACTAGAAAATTATATACATACATATGTACCTACATACATACATATCTCGAAAATGTCAATAATAAACTAATAATTGGATTTTAACGAATACACCTCGATGGTAAACAATTTTGGTGCATATTTATTATAATGGGTGATTTTTTTGAGGTTAGGATTTTCATGCATTAGTATTTGACAGATCACGCGGGATTTCAGACATGGTGTCAAAGAGAAAGATGCTCAGTATGCTTTGACATTTCATCATGAATAGACTTACTAACGAGCAACGCTTGCAAATCATTGAATTTTATTACCAAAATCAGTGTTCGGTTCGAAATGTTTTTATCGACAAATTTTGTTCAGCGATGAGGCTCATTTCTGGTTGAATGGCTACGTATTTAAGCAAAATTGCCGCATTTGGAGTGAAGAGCAACCAGAAGCCGTTCAAGAACTGCCCATGCATCCCAAAAAATGCACTGTTTGGTGTGGTTTGTACGCTGGTGGAATCATTGGACCGTATTTTTTCAAAGACGCTGTTGGACGCAACGTTACGGTGAATGGCGATCGCTATCGTTCAATGCTAACAAACTTTTTGTTGCCAAAAATGGAAGAACTGAACTTGGTTGACATGTGGTTTCAACAAGATGGCGCTACATGCCACACAGCTCGCGATTCTATTGCCATTTTGAGGGAAAACTTCGGAGAACAATTCATCTCAAGGAATGGACCGGTAAGTTGGCCACCAAGATCATGCGATTTGACGCCTTTAGACTATTTTTTGTGGGGCTACGTCAAGTCTAAAGTCTACACAAATAAGCCAGCAACTATTCCAGCTTTGGAAGACAACATTTCCGAAGAAATTCGGGCTATTCCGGCCGAAATGCTCGAAAAAGTTACCCAAAATTGGACTTTCCGAATGGACCACCTAAGACGCAGCCGCGGTCAACATTTAAATGAAATTATCTTCAAAAAGTAAATGTCATGAATCAATCTAACGTTTCAAATAAAGAATCGATTAGATTTTGCAAATTTTATGCGTTTTTTTTTAAAAAAAGTTCTCAAGCTCTTAAAAAATCACCCGATATATTGAAACATAGAATTTCTTTTGGAATCAAATTTACACAGATGTTTATTTTCTGATTGAAAATGTTTCTGAAGAATTTTTAATAGCAGCAAGAAAATCATGACTTAGTATGATGCGAGTGCCGAATTTAAAAGTGAAATGATTTTTGGTCCTACGCCGCCGCGGCCGTCTAAAATTTGAGGGCCTTTAAATTATCAACTATTACAAAAATTCCAAAAATATTCTTGAAAATGTATATATGAAATCTAAAATCTTTTGGTTGTTTATTTTTAATTTTTCAAGACGTTTAACTAAGTTGTTTAGTGTAATGATCAATCGTTGTTTTTCATTTGATATTCACAATTTTTAATATTACTTGATATATATGGCCGTGGTCCTAAATACAGGTTGTCTCAAAGTAACCGACGACGCAGATAGAACCATCATAGTTTTTAGTTTTGCTAAACTAAAATTAATAGTTTTCGTCTACGGCTACCCTGTATAAGTGTGTATACGTATACTCAATCTCCTGAATTTGGAAAAAATGTTTAAAAACAAGAAGGAAAAAACGCCATTGTACAGAAGATATCCAAAATTATGCTTTGGGTAAATTTTGTATCCCGTAAAATATGCAATATATTCCACCAATTTCAAAGGACAAAATACACCATTGTATAAAACATATCCAACATTTTGATTGTTTTACATACTTGAAATTTTGCAAAATAAAAAAATACACCATTGCGAAAATATATGCAGTAATTTTTTTTTAAATTTTTATTTCGCTGTAAATAGTGAAAATATTGAGAGAAAAACAAAATTGTAGTTAACATTTTTTGAATTTCATTTGATTTTACAGAGTGCAATGACACCTCACTTATTATTTCAGTCATTTGACAACATGAACGCTGAAAACTTGACTCTGCCATACATTTCAGAGTTTTCATTAAATTTTTTATTTGAAATATTATACTGATTCGGCTGATTTTGAAGGCCGAATATTCAACTTATTCATCTTAATTATATATGTTAAGATTAGATATTTCATTTCACTTTCAACCAATATGTACTCTCAAATCTATGTGCAGAAATATTTCGCAACGATCCAAATTCCAGAACATCATCATGAATATGTATTAAATTGTAAACATTTGTTGTCATTATGGTATGACAATAGTAGTTTAGTGAATTTAATCTCCACAAGTTTAAAATCTTAATCCGAAAAATGGTTGATCATTTTAAATGGTGTTTTTTACCTACAAAAAAATAAATAGGTCATGTTGATTGATTTCAAAATTGAAGTTTTGCTCAGAAAACCAGTGGTTTAATTTTTACGCCAGTATATTTTGTGAGATACACTAAAATCTTAAAATAATCTTCAATTTTCTCAATTTTGCACCAAAATTTAAGAAATTATGCCAAATTATACACCAATGTGCTTCTTGAGCGGCTACTTTATAATTAAAAACATTGAGAAGATTTTTGCATCGTTAGAAAGTAAGAGGAAAGTATGTTGTATGCTTTTTTGTATTTGCAGTAGTTTTTTTTTTTTTTGCATTAATCGGAATCGGAAAAGATCAAGTTCAAGTTCAAATCACCCTGTTTATTTCGATGCTCTGACGTACCAGCTAGAAGACAAAAATAAAGAAATTTACAAGTCAAGTGGTACCGCAAATTGTGTAATAGTTGCCGGTGTCGGCATTTTCAATTCAACTCTGAAATTATTATAAGTATATTGAGAGTATGTTTATTGTTTATATATTCTTAGTGTTTATAAAATTTACTAATTGTATTTCCCCCATGTTGGTGGTTTTTCAAGATTCAATTTAAAAGGGTTATAAGAGCAGCATTTTTGGTCTTCCTATTACCCACAATTGAGATATATGTTGTTGGAAAGCGTAGCCCTAGTACATAATTTCCTTGTATGTACACAAATCCATGAGGTCAAGCCAGTGTATTGCAACAAAGGTGGCAATTACAGCAACAACTAATCAATGCAATGGTGTTGGTGAAACGTTGGAAAACTAAGATCAAGAGCATTATTTTTGATTATGGACACAGAAAACTAGGGGGCCTAGTCAGAATATTATTAAAAAAAAGATTCTTTCTTCCCACAGTTTATTTTTTTTATATAAGGGCCAATTTCTTGACAAAGTTCTAATCTATTATACTCGTTTTAGTAAAAACTCGATTGAGTTAAAACTCATCTCTTCGTTAAGTTCTCTGACTAAGATCCCAGTTTAAAATATAACTTCGATTTATTAGAAAATTAGAAATCAGTAAATTAGAGCGTGAACTTTGATTTATAAAAGAGAGATTTAACTCTTTAAAAAGTCAATAATAAATTAACACCCAACCTCTACCAATTTGCCGAACCGATAAGGAGGATCAGGGGAACATGGTATATAAGAACCGCATTCCATGTTGAGAATATGGACAGACCACTTCTCCAAATTATATAAAAGCGATGAAAAATCGAATTCTGCTGTAAGGGTGACAGAACCAAAACCACTCAACCTATGCGGCGCAGAACAACAATTCCTCCTGCTTGACCTCGACGAAGGGAAGATAGCTATATCGAAACTGAAGCTGATGGCACCGCTTCCGAATTATTTAAAGCAGCAGGCTTGGTAGGGAGTATGTCGGAAGAAAGCATGCCCGATGAGTGGAATCTCAGAAAATACACAAGAAAGGAGACTCTCTGAATTGCGCCAACTACAGATGCATCAGTATCTTGATCATCGCATATAAGATCCTTTGAAGCCAAAAAAGGTTTTAGACAAGGCGATGCACTGTCATGAGACTTCTTCAATATCGTTCTGGAAATAATTGTGCAAAACTCAACCATCAACACTAGATGCACAATCTTCCAATTACTCGGATACGCAGATGATTATGACATAATCGGAAGATTAAAGCGTGATTGCAGTGGAGCGTTTTTTAGCGAATTGTCAAGGAAGTGGAGATGATGGGTTTAGTGGTTAATAATGGCAAGACCAAGTATATGCTGTCATCAAAAAAGGACATTGAACGACGACGTCTTGGACAAAACGTGACCATGGACAGCCATAACTTTTTGGTAGTTAAGGTGCCTTTGTCTACCTAGGCACCGCTATAAATTCAGACAACGACACCAGCGCCAAAATCAAACGAAGAATAACTTTTGCAAAATCGCTGTTTCTTTGGACTTAGAAGGCAATTGAACAGTGGAATCTCAGTCCTCTCTTGAGATCTAAAAGCAACATCCCGGTTTTCATTTATGGCGCTGAGGCCTGGACCCTGTCAAAGAAAAATTAGAACTTCTTAGGACGCTTCGAGAGAAAAATTCTTCGGGTGATTTTTGGTCCCATCTGCATAGATGGAGAGTGGAGGAGAAGATACAGCGACGGAAACTGAGAATTAAAGTCCAACGACTTAGATGACTAGGTCATGTAGAGCGAATGGACATCAACACTCCGATCCAGAAGGCCATCCAGAGGGATGTCGTTGTAGAGAAAGACCACGACTCAGGTGGCGCCCTCAGGTGGGAAATAACCTCAACCAACTTTGCGTGCAAAACTGGAGACAACTAGCTATGGACCCGCCCCGGACTGTATAGCGCCACCACAAGTAAGTCTGAAATGTACGAATTTTATATCATCATCGTAACCGTTCGGATACACAAATAGAAGAAATTTCCGAAAAAAATGTGATGAACGTTGAACATTTCAAACTCGTGCGGTGCATGCCTTCAATAGTAATTATGGGTAACAACACATATAATTTCATGCGAAGCATTAAGGTCTTTACACACAATTTAAGTTCCGATTTTCTTCAACAGTAAAACACTGCAGAAATGTATTCCGTTTTCATATTTTAAGATGTAGGTATTTTATGGTTTTTTTTTTAAATAAATTGTTATCTCTTACTTTTAGTTGAGATTAATTTTTAAGGAAAAACAAATTCAAGGGAATTTGATATTTATTTATCAAATTGTTGCGTTGGTATACGTCGATATTTATTCTCCTAATCGGTTAGCAAGAACGAAAAAATCTTCCGATCGGTTACCACGATAGGGGTGATTATATCGACCTTTTCTTGATCAATATTTCAAAATATTGTATATGTTTTTATCATATTATATTGAAATTTTTTTTTAATATATTTGTAATATAAATTAGGAAAAGTTGCAAGAAATGTTGAGTTTCATGGCGTTGAATTTGTATTCAAAGTTTTTTTCTATAATTCAAAAGTTTATTTGTATTCATAAAATTAACGCAATATGTTCGTCCAAATATTTAAAAGTTCAAAGGCTAACTAAATATTAAATATTTATAATGAGTAAGTATTGAAACATCCAACACTTGAACTTCTATTTAATTCTGTTTTTAAAAAAAGTACCACTAACCTAATTTTTGTCTTTTCTGGGTTGCTCTCAAGTTTCATACCCTAGCCCAAAATATAGCTGTATTTATTTGTATAACTTTAATGAGTATACTTTTAAAAAATTAACAAAAATACTTATTTGTACTTGAAACCAATCTTATAGATACATCAATTTAATGTTTCTAGTTCACATAAACAGAAGATAAAAAACATATTTTCTGTACAAACTCACGAACATATTCATTTTGGAATAGAATACATTTCCAAAAATAGTGTATAAATAACTCTAGATGTTTATATTAATGACTTGCAAAAAAAAAATTATTTTTTAATGGTGTTTTCCACTTGAAATAAAATACACATTCTCCAAATGTGTTGAAAAAAGCATTACAAATTATTTCTTGTGTTTAAAATAATAATGTTGCAAACAAAATTGTAATATAAAAAGAATATAAAATTAAGATGAGAACATTTCAGCATAAAACGTAAGTTTTTGAAAAAAGACTATAAATTAGTAAAATATTATATTCTGTTTAAATAAAAATGGCTTTTTGGATAAAAGTAAAAGCTGATTTTATTGAAACGTTTTTAATTCATTGTACAAAATAAGAAAGCATGTTGTAACGAATTGAACTTGGAAAGTGAATGTCAATGTATTCACAGTTTTAATTGATTGAGTTAAAAATCCAAATTAAATTGGACTAAAAACAAGAATATGCCAAAGCCTATAAAACAAAGTTTGTTCAACATTTTTAGGTTTTAATAAAACGAAACATATTTAATAATATCTTTTTTTTATAAATTAACTAGCGGCCCGTCCCGCCTTCGCAGGGGTAGACATAAATAGGTACAGATACTTAAGTTATAACTATAAGCATGCTAATTAAAACGACCATGAATCACTTAATTAGAAAACATTTTTTTGTCCTGTCATTAATACTCTTCGCAGCGTATGCGATGAAAGACATTTTATGGCAAATTTTTTTACACCTTCGGTTGGTTTTAATAGGAATTGATAAAGTTTATAAAGTAATCTAGTACTAAATATAGCCTATGTTACTCAGTGATAATTTAGCTTTCTAATGAATAAAGATGGTCCGACAGTTTTCTGTAAAAAATCTGATTTAAGGCGCCATCTGTTCGAGACTTATGAAACTTACGATTAATTACAAACATCAACACTGACAATCAGTTTATTGTTAATTATAAAATATTAAGACCATTAATCTCTAGTTAGACCAAATTACACATAAAATGCCAACTTTCATCGAAATCGGTTGACTTGGTGAAGAGTTCACTAGGAACATACACATGACACTGGATTTGTATATATTGTAATGTGTATACACTCTTTATCTCTTTTAATATCGTGTTATAGTAGAATAAGGGCAACATCTCGTGATTAAGAGGAGAACTCGCTTCGTTAAGCATCTAGTGATTGATAGGAGAACTCGCCTCGTGAAGCATCGAGAAACATCTAGTGGCTAAGAGGAGAACTAGCTTCGTTAAGCATCTAGTGATAAAGAGGAGAACTCGCTTCGTTAAGCATCGAGAACAACCTAGTAGATTCTCGAACCGATTTGAGGTATATAAATAGGCGCTCGGAAGCGAAGCGATTCATTAGTGATTGTGAACTGCGATAAAGTAAAGACTGTGTTCCAAAAGTAATAATTGAAAGTAAAGACTGTGTTTAAAAAGTAATAATTGAAAGTGTTAAATAAATAAGTTTGGAGCGATATAAAATAAAGTAAATTTGTGTTTTATTTACAAGTGTTAATAAGTTTTAATTATCGTACCAAGCCGAATATTACAATATTAAAATATTTTACTTTATTTTAGAAAGTTTTTTTTTAATAAAAAGGCTTCAAAGAAGTGTAATGTACATAATTACTATTATATTTACAAGCTGTCTCCTTCAGCCTTTGTCTAAATGAACAGAAACGTAAGACATACATCACATATTCAATTGGATGTTTGTATTGACAAACATGCTGATAAGATTATTTGCTTGCTTTCAATCAAATTGTAAATGTAAAACAAACATGATTTTGAGTGCTGAAGTGTAATAAACTATTTATAGTTTTTAGCAGATAATTAAAACATAATTCAAAACATAAGTATGGGTATATACATTGATTAATTTCGGATTCCTGATTTTATTATTATTATAGCTATAGAGAGTTTTATCATATTGTAATGTGTATACACTCTTTATCTCTTTTAATATCGTGTTGTAGTAGAATACAATAAGGGGCAACATCTAGTGATTAAAAGGAGAACTCGCTTCGTTAAGCATCTAGTGATTAATAGGAGAACTCGCTTCATTAAGCTTCGAGAAACATCTAGTGGCTAAAGAGGAGAACTCAATTCGAGAACATTCAGCGCAAACAAGAACCTCGAAAGGGGCAACATCTAGTGATTCAGAGGAGAACTCGCTTCGTTAAGCATCGAGAACAACTTAGTAGTTTCTGGAACCGATTTGAGGTATATAAATAGGCGCTCGGAAGCGAAGCGGATGATTATTGATTGTGAACTGCGATAAGTAAAGATTGTGTTTGAAGAGTAAAGACTGTGTTCGAAATGTAATAATTGAAAGTGGTGAATAAATAAGTTTATAGCGATTTAAATAAAGAAAATGTGTGTTTTATTTACAAGTGTGAATAAGTTTTAATTATCGGACCAAGCCGAATATTACAATATCCTCAAAATATGCATTTCAAATTGCTTCATTTTTAGCGGATTCAAATAAGTCTAATTGAGGCTTTGAACTAATTGAACCTTCGACCTGTGTCCGTATAGAACTAGGGCCTAGTGACTACCACTCTTAACCATTCCTGTGTGCGAATCATTTCCGAAATCGAGGAGACCCACAGTTTTTATGCCGAATCCAAACGGAAAATTTGAGAAATCATTTTTCAAGATAAGAATTGTTCAATTCCTAGCAAGGTTGTACCCGTGCATAAAACTTTTAGGTGGAAGATGCATGGATTGAACCCAACCTCTTACATGACGGCACTAATAATCACGCCAGTGCTATTTTTAAAAGATTGATTGCAATAGATTCAAGTATTTAATCTACATAAAAGCTCATACTAATTGTTTCGTTTCGAAGTTTGTGCATAAGTTGCGTCCAAAGGCCACAACAAAGCTTGTCTACAGATAGGGAGAACTTTTAAAAACTTCTGCTTGATACACAATTTTAAAGGTTTTTGATCAAATCAAATGAAAATTGACATTTACCTTGTAATATGAGTATTTTAAGGCAACATTTTCAAAATCGGTAATGAGAAATCAGAGATCTTCGAACATGTGTTTATGAGAAGCAAAAAGAGAAATTTACCTAATTTTAAATGATTTTAACATCTTACTATCGTTTTTTGCTAAAATTAAAATCACTTCAAATTTTGCTAAATCCATATAACATCTGTACAATTATTCTTAAAAGAGCAGTGGATGAAATTTTGCGGTCAACAGTTGAAAATTTCAATTTTATATGCTTTGTTTATTTTCAAGCATTGGCACTTTTTAGACATGTTTAGATGCTCGTTTTTTAATAAAGGGCAATAAGCAATCTACTAGTTAGCAAAACGAATAGAAAGGTTTAAAATACTGGACTCCCTTAGTAAATTGCTAACTAGTAAATTGTTAACCCTAAGCAACAGGTTGTTTAAATTTTGCACCAATGTTTTTATCTTGTAGGAGGATACAAAAGGTTAAATTATAAGTACAATAATATTGATATCCAATGCAACATATTTTTGTAAGCTTAATTTTTCTGCTCGGGTGTACATATTTTGAGGTACTTGGATTTTAGTTCTTGTGCTGCATTTTGTTGGCAAATATCTTTGATAAGTCAGTAATGAGATAAACTTTTTTGGTATCAAAACAAAACATATTTGAAGATCAAATTTCAAATAAATATCTTAAAACAAATACAGCTTCCTTTAAAATACACCCTCATTTTCCAATAGGCTTGGAAGGATGTAAATTATGCGTTTAAAAGTGAGGATTGTATGTCGCAAAATTAAAAAAAAAACCCAAAATAGTAATTTACCTAATTAAATTTTGTAAAATGTATTTATAAAAATGTAAAATTATATGAAACACCCTAGTCAACACTTCTAATCAAATCATTTTTCAGCATAAATGAATGAATATTATGAAAACAACTTAATAAATCACTCATAAAGGTATTAATGCAATGTATATTCACAAAGGAAATATCAACTTTTAGCTTTAATTTAATTCTTTTCAATTGCACATGGTGTACTTAGCACTTGGCGCTAGAGCTTTAGACAATTTGACGGCGGTAGTTTGCTGGCCGTGTGCATTACAATAATACTGATAGCGATTTATCACATTTCAATTGTAAATCTGATCAATATTTAAAAGCTTGCATTGATTTATTCATTACTATTAAATTGCATGTAAATTCTATTAATTGAGAGATTAGTAATAGTATTTTTACCTGATTCTATTTATGTGACTCAGTTGTACATCCATTGCAATATTTCTTGCATGGAAATCACCATAAATAGCGCAAAGAGGATTTTCCTTTTGGTGAATGAATATATGCGATTTCAGCCACTTGTTTAAGAAATGTTTCAAGTATAGTGGTTTTCATATTTTTAAAATTTACATTGAATATATTTAGAGAATTGTTTTAAGGAAAATACACGGTGTACGAGTATGACGCATGATTAAAATGAATTTGAGAAAGCAACTCTTATTTGCTCTGAAAGAAAATTTTGTATTTTATACAAATTTTAAATTTTCTTAGGTATTGGTTCTCTTTGAAAATTTTAAAATGTTACTTTCAATTGTTAATTCTAGATCTTTTGTATAGGATGAAAAGATTGCGGAAACTTGACAAATCCACCTAAATTTATCTCTTGCCATGAAAAGCACTTTCTTAAAAAGGCCGTCTGGATTCAGTAGTTGTAAGTCACTAGTCCTAAGGTCATTGCTGTAGTGCCACCAAATTTATAAATATATTCACTTTACTGGATGGACATTTTGCTTAGTCAAAAAAGGCAATTTTATAATTTTGATCTGCACAACATCTATTTTGGAAACGGCTAATTTGACAAAGCAGTACCACATTATTAGCAACAAAATTTGGCTCAGAATGAAATCATTTTGAAGCCCATACCTTCATTTATTCACGAATTATAGACTATCGAAAATCAATTTTTACCAATCTTGTGTAGTATTTTTTTTTAGATTCTTATGAAAAAACTGACTGTTGTATTCTTATAAAATCTTTACTGATTATCCAAAACAATATTTTCTATAAAATGAAATTAGTTTAAAGCTAATATCCTAAATATTTTAGTCGAAAATCAATTTTTACCAACTTCTAGTATTGTTTTTTTATGTTTTTATTTTTAGTAAAAAAAATGTCAATTCGATCTTTCCCAAAATTTTACTGAATATTAAAAACACTATTTTTTATAAAATGAAATCATTTTGAAGCCAATGTCTTTAATTTTTAAAAAGATATTCGAAGTCGAAAATCAATTTTTACCAATTGATTTCAATATCTATTTTTGTTCTGTATTTTAGTCAAAAACCTATTTTTAGTAGAAAAATGCCCATTACATTTTTCTACAAAAAATTATATTATATTAACAATATTTTGTATAGAATGCAATAATTTTGAAGTCAGTACTTTTCCTTATTCTCTAGATATCAGGGCGACAAATACAACAAACTCACTAAGGTTGTTTAGTATTTTATTGTAGATTTTTGATTTAAAAAAATTGTCGGTCAGATTTTTATGTAAAAATTAACCAAGTAAAAAAAAACAATATTTTTAATAAGATAAAATTAGTTTGAAGACAATATCTCTAATTGTTTGCAAGATATTCGATTCGAAAATCAGTTTTTACCAACTTTTACACTATTCACTTCAGATCTTTAAAAATCTGAAAATCTTACCATATGTCAAAAACGATACTTTTTGATAAACAAAATTATTTTATAGGTAATGTAATTTTTTTCGAAAAATATAAAATGTGCTTAAGTCGATATCTCTACTGGTTTTTGAGATATGGCCGACGATATAAGGTATTTCTCTAATAACTTTTGATCTACATTATATTGACCTTGAAACGTGGAGTAATGTCGAAAAAATTAAATTTAACAAATAGAACCGATTATTATAAATTTTTGTTTGATGTTAAAAAGACTTATTTAAAAAACTAATATTAATACATTTTTTCAATCTAAATAATGTGTCTTTCCTTTTTGAAAACACGAATTCCTCAAAAATTACAACGTTTTCATCTTTTATGTATGTTCTTATGTTTATTTAACAAATAACATTTTAACAATTGAATTGGCTTAAGTAGTGTTTTTACAGACTTTTAATAGGTATATTATTATATAGAATATTCTCTACCTCCTTAAAAAAATATAAATATTTTCGCTAAAATGTATTTATAAATAAAATCTATACATATTTTTAAGGAAGTGAATGTGAAAAAAGCACAATCATAATTAAAATTTTCATTTCAAAACCCAAGAAATAAAAATAGCTAAGCTAAATAAAATTTAAAGATACAAACAAAAAAAAAACATTCAAATTGAAGAACTCACCGGCAAAAGTAAAAAATAATTTTGCGTCAATCATATTGAATAAAGAATTTATTTTATAACACTTTTAGTTGTTTAAAAAATAAAATAAAAAACACTTTAGCAAAAAGGAACTTTTGTATGTTTAATTTTAAGGATATCACAGATTTCAACTTTCAACAGTAATTATAATTTACAAACCACTCACTAGTGAACTTGAACTCTTTTTCATGAATTGAAACGTGAAACTAAAAGTTAGTATTTCCGCGCGTTTGATTATCTACCCCTATTAGGCTGCGACTTATTCAGTTAAATACCATAACATACAATATTTTCCACAAGTACATATTATATGTATGGATATATCTACTTTTCACTATCACACCCTCGAACAAAATATCGCACTTCGCTTCGACTGGATTGCTTAAATTGGTGGTGTTTAAGAGGCAGAGCAAAGAGCTGAGGAGTTCTGTTCAAAAACTTTTTGAACTTACTATATTTTCATATACTATGTGTAGTTTAATTGGAGGGGGATAGTGATGAGTCCGAAGCGGTCAAAATCCAAACGTTTACTGAGCTAGATTAGAGAACTACCAGAAAGAATGGCGGCAGCTAAATTTTTGTTCTTCTTATTTTTTATTTATTCACGTAATCAAAATTATTGTGAGCGACGAGACGACAGAAAATTGCAATATTCAGCGTAGACATCCCTTGTGGGCGACAACGACGACAAGGTCTGAGATCCACCGACAAACCGACACAGTCCACCAACAACAAGACTACCACCATCGATAGCCGTGTTTTTTATTTAAAAAAAAAAATACATACCTCATCGTCATCATCGGTCACCACTTCTGAATAATGTTACATGTGGTCATAGTAAAAGTACTTTTGCAGTTTAGAAAACGACGCGACCGACGACGTACCATTCAAAAACAGAAAAGAAAACAAACAATTCTTCAACACGTGGGATATTCAGAAAAGTAGGAAAATATAATGATACTATTTTAGATTTATCTTGTGGCTGCCAGTAAAATTATGTACAACCTATGAGTTCATCAGATAATGAAGCTAATGATGTACCTACTCTTAAAGTTGACAGATGGCAACCCTTGATTTAGTTATAATTATTATTATTTATCATTGCCATCGAACAGTGGGTCGACATAAGATAAGAAGGGGTTGCTATTTTTAAAGAATGCGATTTATCTGGTTCCCAAATGATACACAGTTGTATTTTTCAAGTTTTTTTCTAAAGAAGCGATTAAAGGCTTAATTCATTAACTTAATTGATAACAGTGGTACAATGGAGTACCGAAAATCTGGATAAAACTTGGTTTGCTAAAAAAAATAGTCTTCAGTGATATTTATTCCATAGTTGACCTTATCACGATTTATTGTTTTAATTTGTCAACTTTTAACTAACTAGAGATCTTATTTGAAAGCTTGAAGAAATTTTGTTAAATTCTTTTTTGCTACGTACTTTGAATAACCTAATACATTTAAAAGAATTGTGAATATTAACCAACCAAACCTCTTTAAACCTTGTTTTTTTTTTAATTCTAAGTCGTGCAATGTTCTCACTCGTGTACGCAAGGAATATTTTGCTGGGGCCTTCAATTCTTAAAAAAATCCTCTTAAAATTATTTAAAAAAAATAAGATTTAGTAAACTACAAACAATGTATGTGAAGAAAACCACAAGCTGAACCGGATGCGAATTTATAAAAAACACTGATAACTACAACATAAACAAGTTATCAAAATTTAAGCTTAATTTGAGTAAATGAATTGATTAAAGACTAAATATAGAGCTATGCTATTTTTTTAAATTCAAACACGACTCTATTACAAAGACTGGATTTTTAGGGTTTTAAAGACCAAGTGCAATATACAAAATATCTAAGAACGTTTGTTATGAGTTCAATAAATTCTTAGGGTAACAAAAAAAAATTCTATCGAAGAAAGCTCATAAATAATATTTTGTAACAATTTAAATATTCTCATCAATAAAATATAATTTTTTATCACTAAACTTCCTTTTTGTCAAAAATCAATTGTCCACAAGTTAAAGAGCAGCTGTTGCATTAAATCGAATAAGTAGTTTTTGAAAACCGGGCTCTTCGGATGCGTCTTTTTGTAAGGTTTGTTAATTTTTTTAACTGAGTTTAGCTGTAGTGAATATTGAACTAGCCTTACAAAATTTAGCATTTGCCATAGATATGCCAGTTGTAAAAAAAGGTGTTCACAATTTAACCACAATGGAGATTAATAATTTGAAACATTTCATAAAAAGTAACAACGGTTTTTTAAGTTTTTGTGAGAAATACAATCAATTGATCTTTCTAAATAAATATATAATATTTTAAGGAAAACGCATCCGCTAAAATGTTTTTCGAGTTTAAAAATATTGGAATATGTATGATGTATAATATTTTTAAATTAACAGAGGAAGTTATTGTAATCGGTTCGATTTGTCGAATTGAAAATGTAGACATTTTTCGACGCGTAAAGGTCCCTAGAATCTAAATAAAAGATTTTTAAAGAGATGTCTGTGTGTGCGTGTATACATACGTACTTTCGTACGTCCGTACGTTGGGAAGCTTTTTTCGTCATGAATATCGCAAGAACCAGTACAGATATCGACTTCAAATATCTTTTGTTATACAGGTAATAACGCAGAAAGATGCAGACAGGACTTGAGTAGGTGGTTTTTTTACCATTGCAGTTAAAAAAAAAATGAAAAACTTGGTTAACCCAAAATATCTCACGAACCAATAACTCTAGCGACTTAAATTAAATTTTATATTATATATAAGTATATTTTTGGGAAAAAAATCAAAAAAATGAAAAAAATAATTGTCATCTCGAATATTATACAAACAAAAAATGATTTTATCTCCAAAATAATGTTATACAACGAAAAATAAAGTTTTTGAAATCAATTTTTAGGTAAAAATTCATTTTCGACTCAAATATTTTTCTTATATCCAACAGTCAATTTTTGTCATTAAAATTAAAATCTACAAAAAAAATACGCAAAATTGGTAAACATTGATATTCGGCTCTCGATATCTCGTGAATAATAGAAAATATTGACTTCAAATTAATTAAATTCATCCAATTTGTATTTGTTTATATATGAAATAAAAAGTTTGGAGTAATGATATAAAAATTGGTAAACATTTTTTTTGACTAGAAATCACATTAACAAAAATATTTTCTGAAATCAAACTATGTATTTCATCATATGCAAAATATTGCTGGTAATTTTTAAATTTTGTATTGCTGTTAATTTTTAATTTTTTTAGAATAGTTCAACTGACAACTTTTTTTAACAAAAGACGGAAACATACAAACCTTTTAAGCAAGACAAATCGGCAAACGAGATGGGAAGTTATCAGTGTGGGTCGCATCCCAGCCTCTGCTTATTTTTATCGCACTGCTTCGGATCTTCGAGAAAATATACTTCCATTCTGTCGAAGTAACATTTTTTTAGGAATAAGTCAATATTAATACACATGCCCGCAGATCAAAAGTCGGCAATGAACACAATTCAATATCATTGCACCGTGCTCTAAGTGCTAAAGTTTTAAAATTGATGTTCCATTTCTTCAATCAACAGTTAATTAAAGATTTGACGAAGAACATATTGCAATTGTTAAAACATTTATAACTTTTTCATAATATATTCGAAACAGATTTAGGTTAAATTAATTCAATCATTTTGAACAACTCTGAAAGATCGTATAAGCGTATTTCATTTCTAAAAACGAAAAGATAATTTTGTGTGGTTTGATTTTACACTTCTTATAAAGACGTCCTTAGTTTGTTTCCGTTTGTACCCCGATTTTTTAGGTTAAGTTAGATTTAATCATCGCAATCTTTAAAGTCAACTTCGACAAAATAAATCTATCTTTTAGAGTTGTTTTATTTCAAGTAATAAACAAAATTTGATGGCTGCCCCTTTTACCCTTACGACTGCAATGTATAAATTTAAAATGATCTCTCTTCATCTTCTTGATCAAACTAAGTGGTTGCATATCTACGTTCTAGCATACTTACTAATAAATACTGATCTTTTATTTTTGCACATACCCACATAATAGTACATAGATACGAATTAGTATAACACAAATTAAAAATGCATGTCCATTTTATCAACAAACTTGGGGGATGAGATGACTGATGAGAAAGTGCCAACAAATGAATTGTGCATATAAGACAGCAAAGCATTTTATTTCCGCTTCACAATAGCTATGGTGCCAAACATAATGGCTCTACACTCCACTTTGTATCTTTTGCTATAGCAGAAAGTATCTAGAATTGAAAAGCTCATCAAGGTGAAAGAATTTATTTATGTCTGTTTCCTGTTTGTCATGCCGGGTTTCTAGTGGTGAAAAGTGGGTACCTTCTATAGAGATACCATCTTTGTGGAACTGCGAAATGTCAAAACCCCCAAGATAAAGTGAACCACTCTGGTAAAGGTGGTGGCGGGCTTCCATAGGAATAAGGTTGTTTCTTAAGACTGTGAATAAGTGCGACAAGAAGACGTTATCGTCGAACACATGTCAACCTGATGAGTTGAGTGTTGCATGTAAAAACAAAATATGAGTAGGTACGGGGAGTACCCCTTTCTTGGTTGGATATATGTAGGTGCAAAAGTTGAAAAATCCTAAATAAACACATAGTATGTTGATGTTGAGAGAAATTTATTACTGATGGTATTTCGGATAAAATGTATTAATTGGATTTTCTTTTGTAATTTTGTATGTAATTTTTAAAGGCTTTATAGATGATTTGATGTGTTCTAGTAACACAAATAAACTGAACGACTCATCATGTAGTATGATAAAAATGATTTGGGCTTCGATAGTGAACTAAAGGTTAAGAGAAGAGATATGGGAATAGGTGTGTAGTAAATATTTGTTCATTTCAGTTTTTCGTAGGAATCCGTTGAAGGCTTTTAATTAATTTCTGTTAACGAATACAAAATCTTGAGTTAAATAGACAAGAAATATCTTTCTATTAAATCTAATTTGTTATTTAAGCTTCGTCATGCATTTATTTGTAATCTTGTTCTTATTACGAGTAAGAAACTATAAATTGTTTACTTTTACTATACTTAAATTTACGTAGATATAAGGACAGGGTTGGTTTATGAACAACCCAATGTTAAACAAAATCTGATATTATGTTTTGTAGTTTCTTTCCAAAAAATAAGAGAAATGTAAATTTGTATTTAATTAGTTATTTTTATTGTTCGGGTTAATTTATTTAAACATTGAAATATTACTTTTTAAAGCGATGGATTTTGATATTACTCATTAATTGACTTACACAAACCATAAAATGCCAACATGTACAAAATCTGAAATTTTTGGGATTTTGACCCAAAAACCCAACATCCTGGAATTAAATTTCACTAACGCCCCGTCGTGTAATAAATTGTTTTTAATAAATCTAACAATTGTGTTCGTTTGTATAACTTATTTCAAATTACATATTATTTTAAATAAGCTTGCTTGTGATAAATTAATCATATTTTCTTTAATGCAATCAGTTGGCGAATTTTTGGAAAGAATTTATGGATGATAAATTATTTATTTATTAAAATAAAGTTCAACAAAGACTTAACGCCAACTTAAGTAGGTAAGAACATCTAGTTAGAATAATATTCAACCTTTTCCTTAAATGAGCCTTTCCAAATTTCAACTGTCGACTTTAAAAAACATGTGTATCGAAGCAAATAATCAGTTCAAAAATCTATGTACTTGTTCAAGGAAGACATTCGAAAGAATTTAAGAAGGTGGCAGAAGAAATGAATACATCAGCCTTTTAAATAGGGGTCGGAGTATCTACTGATGATCTTGTTATTCACTTCATTTTTGTATACCAAACCCCTATTCCATGGTGTACAATGTACATTCATTGTGTAACGAAATTATTGTTCATCTTATTTTTCAGGAAGCACCAAATAGAAAGCATTCTAGAGAAGACGGTATTACAAACGATTTTTTTAAGAATACCACACAAATTTTATTTCTACAATGAAGTGTTTTCAAAACAAAGAAGTTTCTGTTTCAATTAAAAAAGGTGTTATATTTCCTATTATAGAGACATATCGTGTGTCAACGTCATGGCGAGTATGTTTAGGTGTACCTACCAATAGGCTAATAAGACCCAATTCGATCGTTCATCAATATTCTATACATTTTTGTGGACTTTAAATCTTCTCTTGGCTTTGAAAACCAACATTTATTTTTTTATAAGGACTTTCCAATCTAGACATAGGAAGTTCATCTTTGACGTAGAAAAAATAAAGACAAAATCAAAAGATTAATGTACTCGGATTGGTCGGAAATGGAATGTCGTATTGAGAAAAAATGTCTTTAAAGTGTTTCTTATTTGCACTTTTTATTAATGTACCTTGAGGTATGAATATTGTGGACTTTAAAAATACATTTTTTTGTATGCCCTTATGTTACGATCTGATTCCCCATCAGGCAATCCCAGATGATCAACCGCCTACCCGATTATTGTGAGAATTCGTCATTGATGCAGAAAAATTAAAATAATGGTGTCCAAAAATACGTAAGGAACTGCCATTTTAATGGAAACCTTTTATAGTACTTTTTACAAGTACCTCTGAGGAACAAAACCATGGAATTTAAGAACAACGTTAACATTAAAGCTAAAACTTTAAAAAATTGTTAAATCTGTCTTCGAGAAACATATTTTCAAACCAGCAAATGTTACTATTATTAAAATAAAAGACATTCGTTTAAAGTTGTTATGTAGGGTATTAATGAATTCAAGAAGGTAAAAAAGTTTCACAAATGTCTTTGTGATGAAACTCTTTAATTTACCGCTGAGAACTCCAACTATACCTTTTATCTGGAAACAGGTATCCCTAAAATCTTTACCATCTTTATCATCACTCATAAATTACAAATGGACTACGTTGTCTCATCACGATGACCAACGAAGTGAAAAGCAATGAGGAATGATGTGGATGCATTTTATTTTGTATTGTAGGTAATGCATTTAATTTAAGTTTTGAACGCCGCGCCGCGCCGCCGCCGTACACTTATAGAGTAAGCCCGAACACCACAAATCAGACTGCTATGATAATTAAAAGGGATAAAGAAAACAGAACTGTACAGATTTGGTTAATAAAAATGAAGATAGTCCGAAATAAGGTGAAGGTGATGCATAAACAAACCGTCAGTTCTGAGTATTTATATATAGAAGAAGAATCAAACCATAGTGTCAAGATAGAACTCGAAAAAAACGTAAGCAATTTTTTTTGACATCAGAATGAGAAACCATCGATGGCTAGTTGAAAAGGGTAAGAACAATACACCAACGTAATTATATTCAAGCAAGCAAGATATTCGCTTACCTGAAAAATTAATAAAACAAATAAATATATTATATTACTTACTTTTATCAATTTTTATTAAATAATTATTTACACTTTTATGTTATTATAAAACTAAAATGCTCATGAATTCAACTGAACCTTGTTTTGTTAACTAGAATAAATTCCATTTATAACAGCAAAATACAAATTTTAATTTAGTAATAAATATATTTTTTTAATAAATTTGGAAATGTCTCGAAAGATGAGAGAGCACCAAATTTTAAATTAAAAAAAATTAATACCTGTCTGATTTTACGATGAGAAATACTATCGAGGTTCGTCCTGTGTTCCATATAGGACCGTAAAATACTATACAACCTTTTCAATTTATTAACAAGGATATCCTATCCTATGAAAAAGCAGATTAATATACTTAGTTAAATAAAAAAAAAAAAAAGCACTGGCAAAGGATAATATTTAGGTAAGAAACAATAATAAGATATAGAACAATTTAGTGGTCAATTTATATTAATTCAAATAAAATAAATTAATTAAATGAGTGAGTGAGTGAGTGAGTGAGTGAGGCGGAGGCCTATTGACTTTATTTCTCTATGCGAATGGTATTAGGTTCAAATTTTGTCTAAATTGAATTCAAATGTCTACTTCATCTGATCTTAAAAGATATACATGCGAGGATAGTACCAGAAGTACCAGACTTGACGTACAGACGGCGCGGCGGTTGCTGTTTGAAATAATGACTATGGTAGAGAGTACCAACTTTATAAAGCTTAAGTTTGAAGTTTGACGACGCTATGTTGTTCAATATTTGTTTAGCAGCCATCAATAGTGAACGCTCTCTCAGTGAATTTGATAACATGGACAAAGTGCGCGAGCTAGCAGACATGGTAGGTAATTCAAAAAGTGCTATACATGGCATTTAGATTGACAATTTTAACATGAGAAAGTGTGCGCAAGACGAGTGACGCGATTGCTCACAATAGAACAAACACAGCGTCGCGAGGATGTTTCAATCGAGTGTTTGGCGAAGTTTCAAAGCAATAAAGCAAAGCTTTTGCGCGTCGATTCATAACCATGGATGAAACATGGCTTCCACCTGAGACGAAGGAACAGTCAAAACAATGGACTGAAAGGGGAGAATCGGTTTCAAAGAAGACGAAGACAGTTTCATCTGGAGGCAAGGTCATTGCGTCAGTTTTTAAAGATGCGCGTGGGATAATTTGTATTGATTTTCTTCAGAAAGAAAAAATAATCAACGGCAAGTATTATGCGAAGTTATTGCAGCGTTTTAGTGACGAAATCAAGAAAAAATGGCAGCATTTGGAGAAAAACAAAGTTAAAGTTCGAATTGCTCTCTCACGCACCCTATTCGCCAGATCTAGCCCCCTCGGATTATTTTCTGTATCCAAACTCGAAAAAAATGGCTCAGTGGTAAAAGATTTGCCAAGAATGAAAAGGCGGAGTCTGCGGTTGATGGATATTTTGAGGAGTTCGAAGGTTCTCACTATAAACAGAGTGTCGAAGCTATTGGACATCGCTGGGAAAAGTGTATCGAGCTAATAACGATAGAGAAATAACGATATTTTTCCAAAAATTGTTTGTGTTTTCTTTCTTAAGTCAGATACTTCTGGTACTACACGTATCCTCTAGATTTTGTCACTTACTCGGACAAGCAAACAAATATTTATGAAGAAGGAAATTGATGAAGGACACAAGTTTTATAAGTTGGTTAAATTTTTAAGTTGAGGTTAGAAGTTAATGCGAAATCTGAAATATAAACTGACCAAATAAAAAAAAAGAATAATTTTCTAACCTAAAATACACAAGAAACTAATTCCCAATTACGCCCGGCGCGGCGGAAACTAATGCTTTTTCGTTGTTTTTCTAAATTCTGATATGACATCGTATTCTGAATATTCTTGAGGTGTTTCACTCAAGGAATCGTAGTAAGCATAATCATAGCTTGTATCGGCGTCTGCATGTGGTGGTCTTTTTGAACTGGATGACTTCTTGGGCTTTTTCGAAGCCGATGATGTTCTAGGTGACTGTGATTGTGTGGTTGGAGCAATATAATTTGTTGTTGGTCTCCATGTTGTTGTTGTTGCAGAGGTTGCTGATGATGTTTTTGTGAGATTTGTTGACCTTTCGAACCCGAAATTCGAATTTTGTTGTTGTGTTGTTTTGTCAGAAGTCTTGAGGGTGTCGAAACGCAATTTATTTATACTGGCAGCACCTAGATTAAGGGAATGAGCGGTCTTAAAGAGTTCTTCCTCATCGCTGAGATCTGTTGGAATGGCCTGGGAGTGTTGATCTTGTTGGGCCGACTGATAGTTTGTGCTTTGAGATTGGTATGACTGTTTCTGGAAAGCGGTCTGTTGCTGGGATTTTAAATGCGACTGTGGGGAATGAGTGGGTTGTGAATGGGGTTTCAGTTGAGGTTTTTGTTGTGGTAAACTGGTCGAAGATGACACAAACGAGGATTGCTTTTTGTGTGGTAGATCATAGTTCTGGGAGTCATCGACCTCATACAGTTCTGGATGATATTGGCCATCGTCTTCATCAGGTGGACTGTTTAAGGAATGTGGTGCTATGCTGGGTGAGGGCGTAGTTGTTGTTGTGTATGGAGTCCCTCGTTGCTTGGGCTCGACGTACTTGGTGGCCTTTTGTTCGGAAGCTTTCTTATAGGTTGTTGGCGTAAAAGTTGTTGGACTGTACTGATCCTTTGTTACCAGAGTGGAGAATTTTTTAAGGCCACTCGTCGTCGATTGAATGGTATTATCCTGGTATTGTGATTGCTGTTGAGTTGTTGACTTATAATTAATTCTACCACGTCCTCTTGATGGTTTGGGACTTGATGACATGTTAGTTGAGGTTGAATTGAGTTGTTGAAATACATCTTTTGGAGGACTTGAATTAGAAATTGATCCACTTCGAGTTCTAGGTTTGATGCGTCTTACTTCCTGTTGTGGTGAATTAAAACGATTAGATTCGGAGTTGTATGCAGCTGCTCCTTGAGATTGAGAGAATGATTCTATTTGTTCATTGTTATTTCCATTGAAATTGGATTGGTGTTGCTTTGATTGCGATCGAGGAGAAAATTCTTGGTTTCTCAAATTTTCTTGGCCAATGTGCTGTTCAATGATACTACCTTTTTCAGGTCGGTTTCTGACAGTTTCTCTCTGAGGAGGGCTTAGTCCATCGAATTCTGAGTATTTCGGTGTATCCCCATTGTGTTTTTGTTCTGATTTAGTTTGACTTCCATTCAGAGGAAGATATCCATGTTTTCTTCCATTATAAACTTCGGGAATGTGTTGCTGTTTAGGCTTTTGCAGTGGGTCAACATTCTTTTCACTAGGTGTACTCGATTCCACTTTGGCCCGATTTAAATTTTTTTGATGAGATCCATTGAAATTTTCATTGAATTGCGTATTGGTCTCTTTTTGGTTCCGAGGCACTGCAAATGGCGCTGGAGTCTCCAGGGTTCTTGAACGAAAGTACTGGGGTTCAGTTTGTTGATGTTCGTTATATTGGTTGTTTGAAACTCGACGTTGGTTGTGCTGCTGAGTGTGGTTAAAATTCCTTAGTTCGGAATTCAAACTATTTGGATCTAGGAGCTGACCCTGAAAATTGACAGATACTTTTGGAGAGTTGTTTTGTGATACATTTGGTTTTGGTGAGACTTGGAAACCAGTTGGTGTTTTGTTTTTGGTGTAGTCGGTGAATTCATTCCTGTTTGCAAAAGTTGTATTTTTAGACTGTGGCTTTTCGAAGATATTTTCAGAGGTCGATGACTTTCCATTGGAAAGTTTATTGAAAACATCGTTTTGATTTTCGTATTGGGAGTTTAAAAATGTACTTTGACCCGGTTTTTCGCCTCGAAGTGCTGTTTCGTCGATTTCTTCATACTTGCTGGTGGTTGATTTGTACCGGAAAGCACCGCTTGGGTTGTACGTAGTTGGTTGAATATTCTGTTGGAAGTCATCAAAGGGAAATTTAGCAGGTTTACTCTTTGGACGCTGTGTTGTGGTAGTTGACGATTGAGGATTATTGTTTATGTTTTTTTGTGTGAAACCCGTATTAAAAGAAGACTGTAAAGTAAGATGATTGGATGTGGGGAAAGCTTTTGTAATAGTTGGAGTAGGAGTTGAAGTCAATACATTTTGGGTGGTCTGACTAGGACGTCGGCTTCTGTGGGGTCGCTTGGTTATATCATCGTTAAATCGATTTATATCATTGATGGCATTCTGAGAACTATTCTCGTTGATAAATTGCTTTGATGTCGTTTTTGTACCAGATGTGATTGGCTTATCGTAAAAATCATCTTCTCGACCCCCATTACGATTGCTGAAGAAATTTGAGCTATGCGATCCCTTGAAAAGGTCATCAAGATCCTCTGCAATGCAAGAAAAGTAATGAAATTTTCGCAACGCAAAATGCATCTAACTTACGTTTTGATTCTGAATTACTGTTTATATCATTGCCTCTCGGTGTTGTGTAGTAGCTTGAAGTAGATTTTCTTGAAAAATCTGACTTTGATGTGATTTTATTGAAATTTGTATTCTGATCATAGTTATTGCTCTTTTGAGTATGGGCATTCCGTTCGTAAAACGAATTTTTTGTTGTGCTGTCATATTTTTTCGTATATGCTAAAGATTCTGGGCGAAGTTTTTGGTCGACTTGAGTTTCTTTTGATCGACGAATATCACCTTTAAAAAAAATGTAAATATTTATATTTTTAAAACAAATTAGTATAACGATTAATTCACCTGTCTCAGCACGTTGCAAATGGAAGGTTGACTCTTCTTCTTCGGCTAGTGGTGCTCGTTTACTTTCGAAACCAGATCCTAGGCGATATAGATCAAAGTTATCACTTCCATAATAAAGAACGGCTTCTTCACAATCAACATCTCCCCAGTTTGCGCAGATTTGTACTTCTTGATCAAAAGCTGTTCCATTGGGACAAAGAAAGCGGAAATCTTGGACCTACATTATAAGAAAATATACAATCATGGTAAAGTTTGTTTGTCAAATTAAATACGAAAAACTTGGGGATCGTAATCCATAAAATCTAAAATCCCGAAATCGATTTCTTACATAAGAATGTGTGAAAAATATCAAGAATTTTTATTTTTGAACACAACCACATAAATACAAAAACTGACAAAAGAAATGATCGTTATAAACCGATGGTTTTATATTTATCTATCCATACCGTTATGTTGTGTTATTTGAAACTTCTAAAGCATTTAAACCGTTTAAAAATATATATTTAAAAAAAAACTTGTAGGTATGTCTTACAAAAAAGGTCCCAGTAAAAATTTTGCTCACAAATTCACAATGGCCAACAAAAATATCACCGAATTCTTTCGTAATAAGAATTTGCATGAAATTTTTCACTACGTTTTTCTATCACGCCAAATAAGCTGCCGTGAAATAACGCCGACGAAAAATCGCAAAACCAAAACCAAATGCAAACCCAAAGAACACAAATGAGTAATGAGCGTTAGCTGTCAATTATTTCAATATTTTTCTCTGGATTTTAAACAGGAACAATAACAGCTCTTTTCTAGCTCTGTGCTGTAACGCAACTTCTAATAATCTTACAGTAAAGGTTGAAAACTGAAATTGACATTTGCTGCATACATTTTTTAAAAGGTTTCGTAAACTACTGATGTTTAAAGCTTTTCAGTTTTTTTATTTTTCAATTTTTGGAAAAAACGAAATTAATAAATTTATAACAACAGAAATTCCAAAAATTATGTTTCTGTACCAAAAATGTAGAAAATTTGAATTATATGTAATTTGTGGCGATATGTAAAGACATTAAGATTAACAGCTAATATGCGTGTACTTTTACAACAAGATTAAAGTGCAGGTGCGTTTTTAAAACAATTGTTAGATATTTGTGATGGAAATAAGTTGCAGCTGACATCTTGACTGGATTACATTACATTCCCTACCGATTTTGCGAGCTTACGGAATTGAATGAGGAGCTTATTTAGAGTGGTTTTCCTGACGTTTAATTCAACTAACATGATAAGTTGAGCGAAAAAACAGAGACTTAAGTCAGTTTAAATTGTTATCAATCAAGATGACGTGGTTAAATATCCTACGGAGTTTCTGAATTCTCTGGAATCACCTGGATTACCACCTTATAATCTACAAATTAAAAATTGTTTCCATGTTGCATAACATTAATCAACCTCGATTGTGCAACAGACCGAGATCATTGATGCAACATTTATCAAAAAGAAGTATAAAGGAGGAAATTTTTTAATTCCACGTGTACCCATAATTCCAATGGCCCAGTCGTTTGATTTCAAGCGACTACAATTTCCGGTGCACTTGGCTTTCGTAATGGCCATGAACAAATTCCAAGAACAAACGTCGAAAGTTTTCGAAATTAACTTAGAATATTCGTGTTTTTCCCATTGTCAGCTGTATGTCGCATGTTTGCGTTCTGGAAAACCATTATCTCTATCTATTTATGCTCCGAAGAAAGGAACTTTAAAAACAGTTTATAAGCTTTAAATTAAATAAATTTTTTCTATAACAAAAAATATATTTTTTTAAATGAATAGGTTTTTGCTACACCTTTAAAATGTAAATAAGAAAATATTTCAAACATATAAAACGAGTCATCACAAATCAAAGTTTGAAAGAAAACGATTATGTGCATAGATACAAAGTTCACCGGGTCAGCTAATAATAAAACAAAACTTTGATCGAAAATATTATACTTCCTATAGCAAGTTATTATAATCTGTCCAATTTGCCGAATTGAAAATTTTGACATTTCTCGACGAAGTTTTAAGTTTCTTAGGATCTAAATACAAAACTTTTAGAGAGATGTTCGTACGTTGGGGAAACTTTTTTCGTCGTCCATATCCCAAGAACCAGTAGAGATATCGACTTCAAATTTCGATGGACAGGTAATAATGCAGAAAGGACTCTAAAAAAAATTATTGGGTAGTTTTTTTACCACAGCAATTTAAAAATAAGTGAAAATTTTGGTTGTCTAACCCAAAATATCTCCAGAACCAATAACTCTAGCGACTTGAATTTTATATTATATATTGTGTGATATCAAACTGATATAATTTTGAAATAGAATTAAAATAACCTTTTTTTTATAAAACAAAAAAACTGAAAAAAAAACTATTTGTCACCTCGAATATTTTACGAACAAAAATTGTATTATCTCCAAAATAATTTCAAGCAACGAAAAATAACGTTTTGACATCTGGTAAAATTATGAAAAAAACTGTGTTGACAGTTTTCTTACAAAAATAAAAACCCAAAAATAAACATTACTATAAGTTGGTAGAAATTGATTTTCGACTCAAATATCTTTTCAAAAACTAAAAATATTGGCTTCAAACTAATTTCATCCTATAGAAAATATGGATTTCGACATTCAATATAATTTTCATAAAAATACAACATTCAGTTTTTATAAAAATTAAAATCTATGAAAAATAGTACCCAAAATTAGTATTCGATTCTTGGTATCTCATAAATAAATGAATGACTTCAAAATAATTTCATTCCGTGCTTTATTTTGTTGTTAACTATAGATATTGTTGTAAGAAAAACCAAATTTGTATTTGTTTACATCAGAAATAAAAATGTTCAAGAAATGCTACTAAAATTGGTTTTCGACGAAAAATCTCTATCTATCTAGATTTTAAAATCAAACTATTTCATCATGTGCAAAATAATTTTTAGTTAGTCTTTTAGAAAAATTCAACTGACGACTTTTTTAGAAAAAAACAAAAACCTACAAAAGCAACAAAAACTACAAAAAACTCATAAGAAATGTCTTTCCACTCAGGTATTAGAAGAAAGATATTGAATTCAAATTATTTATTTCACTTAGAATATTGTTATGGATATTTTGTTAAGGTTTTAAGTAAAACGAATCGACAGACGGGATGGAAAGTTAACAGACTGGGTCGCACCCCAGCCTCTTTTTTTGCTTAGGTTTACATTCGAACCGAAAAATGAATAACCCTTTATAATTGAATCCTTATTTAATTTAATTTAAATGCAGGATTTTTAAATTTCCGTTATGGCGATGGCGATGCCACAAAATACATTTTATAATTCATATAAATTCGTTACTATTTTTGTGTTTTAATAGAGTTGAAATATGTAATGCAAATGAGAACATTTAAATCCGATACAATGTCACCTTCAGGCTACCCGCTACAACAAGATCAAATAGACAAAACCTCTTACGTTATTAAATCGAAAGTATATTCACCATCAGCCTACATCATGCCATCTCCAGATCTCCACATTCACACATGAACTATAGCCTATCATGTAAAGGTCGCTATTGTCTTTGCAGCATAGTTAACTATCTTAATGTTAATGCAGATGCTCAGTCACGAAGACCTCGTTTGCCATTTAAAAAAATATATACTATCTAGTATTATGTAAACAGATATATAAAATATACGTTTATATAAAAAGCATCATAATATCGATGAAGACATATTGTAGATATATGCACATCTGCATTAACAAAAATGCTACAAAAATATATACCTAAGTGCATAATTTAAACAAACTTCAGATACTAACAAGAGTCGCGCTCTTTTGACGCTCAAAGGCAATTCACGTTCTTGATTGGAATGCATATCCAAAGATCTATTGGACTGGTTCATTGAATTTACGTTCTCGACTCTTCTCGATTTTCTACCTTACTATAGTATAAGATTTAATGTTGTATTAAGGTAACGCTTCTTACCATTATTCTTTTAAACTTCTTTTACAAAGTTTTTATTTGGGTTCTAGTCTTAGCTCATTTGCAACTAACTAACTAATTTTTTAATTTGTTTTATATTATAGAGAGGTTCTCTACCCAGAGTGAATCAGATACATTTTATAGACTCTGAAAATTAAGTTTTTCGATTTGAGCCGAGGTTTCGACTCATATTTTAAATAACAAAATGTTGTATGGTCAACACAACCTCACAAGCTTAAACCATAACAATGTTCTTTGTAGAGAATATATGGTAATAAGTTTTTATGAAAGTAACTATAACTCTTACCCCAACTCCAGCAACTTTAACACAAACATGAAACATCTGACATTGTGCCTCTGGGTCTGCATAGTAGCCACCGAGAATCTTATCGTGGCATGTGAATCCTGTCTGTGGCATGTTTTGTAGGCTATACGTTGGCCATGGCTTTTTGTGAGTAAATTGTCCAAGTGAGTTGCAAGTTGCGAGTATCAGAACTAAAAAGAAAAAAGAAAATATAAAACGCATGTATTTATGCTAAAGCGGCTATATGTATATATATAAGGGTACTATATTAAAGGTATTGTGCAAAGTGAAATGCGAATATAATATGAAGCTGTTAATGACGAAGTGATCGATTTAAACACCTTTCAAAAAACGAGAAAAATATACTACCTATGCGAGACTCATGTTACTACTTAAGGTGGGCGCTACAGTCCTGTTTGAACTAGGGCATCACCCAACAAACTTCTTCATCTAGCTCGTCTCCAGTTGCGCACTCCATGTTGGGTGAGGTCACTTTCTAATTGTGCGCGCCAACTGATCCGCGGTCTTCCTCTACTGCGCTGTCCTGTGGCTGTGGATTCGAAGACTTTCCGGGCCGGAGTATTGGTTTCCATGCGCTCTACGTGACCCAGCCATTTCAATCGCTGGACTTTTATACTTTTGGCTAAGTCTATACATACGTTGCTGTACAGCTCGTCGTTCCATCTTCTCCTCCACTCTCCTTCTATGCATATGGGAATTTACATCACCCGAAAACTTTTCCCTCGAAACGACCCAAGGTGCTTTCATCCTCTTTTGTCATTGTCCATTCTTCTTCACCGTATAGCAGGACGGGGATGATGAGGACCTTATATAGCGACACTTTGGTCGCTCGAGAGAGGACTTTACTACTCAATTGCTTTCTTAAGCAGCATTCCTATGAGCGCGACCAACCGTTGGTCGTTGGTCGTGCTCATGTGAATAGTGCCTTAGCCCAAAAGCAGAAGTAATTCTTCGGTTGATCTTAACACTATTGTCGTTGTCTGAATTTATAGCGGTGCCAAAGTAGCAAAGTCCTTAGCTACTTTAAAGTTGCAGCTGTCCATGGTGACATTTTGACCGAGACTTCGGTATTGAAGGGCCTTTCTTGATGACAGCATGTACTTTGTTTTGCCCTCATTAATTGTTAAACGCATTTTTAACGCCTCTGCTTCAATACTCACAAAAGACCCATTGACATCACTCTGAGTTCTTCAGACTATGTCAATGTCATAACTCATCAGCATATGCTAGTAATTGGACGGACTTTTGAAAGGTAATTCCTCTAATGTTGACGTTGGAGCTCTGCACAATTCTTTCAAGGACGATGATAAAGAAATTGCATGACAGCGCATCAACTTGTATAAAGACTTTTTAAACATGGAAAGGTTCTGTTAAGTTGTTTCCAACCTTTATGAAGCAGCGCGAATTCTTCATGGTCATAATGCATAAACGGACGAGTTTGGCAAGAATGCCAATCCTAGGCATGACTCTATACACCTCGTCCCTGTAGATGCTGTCATATGCGGCCTTGAAATCGATTAAAAAATGGTGGGTGTCGATTTGATGTTCTTGTCGACTTCATATTTCCAGGATCTGCCGTAATGTGAATATTTGACCAACTGTGGACTTTCCTGGTCTAAAACCATACTCATAAGGACCTATCAGGTTGTTGACGATGGGCTTTAGACGTTTACATATTACGGCAGAGAAGATTTTGTAAGCGATGTTAAGAAGACTGATTCCTCTATATAGAGTTTAGAGGGTCTCTTTTTTTCAGTATCGAGACTCATGTTACACACCGATATTGAGAAGAAACATACATTTTTCTATTTTAACAAGATCAAAATTAATCTAGCTACTCGCAAAAGTTCTATCTTAAATCATCAGTTCTATTCATAATTCTATGATTACTTGTTACGGCTTGCGTCAGTTTTTTTGTATCGATTTAAACAATAAGTTTTTTTTCAGATATCAACAAATATTGTACTGATTTTATATAAATTTATAATTCTATTATAAATATAGCTAAGTGTGATTGTGACCTTTTAAATATCTATGTATACATAATGATTGTATGTAGTTTCGTTTTGAGTGCATAGTTTTTCTTTCAGTTAATACACAAAATTTCATCATATATACATATATGCAGACAACCATCAAACTATAACAGATGCAGTATCTTAATATTTCTTTTTTAAGAACAATAGAACGACCTTGTTGAGTGTTTTTATATGCAAATGTAAGAAGCAACTTCAAGCTTATAACATAGAGTTAACATGTAAAACGTAATCAAAATATTAAGCAAAGATATTATGAATTAAGTTTATATAGCCAGTAAACAATCGCTAGCAATTAGCTGAACACCTGAGGCCGGCAGTGCTTTGTGTATTTCTACATATCATGACAAGGTTTTTGGTCGCCATCAATCACTCGAAATAAATTATTAGGTTCATCTTAAGTAATTTTTTTAATGATTTTATCAAAATCTTCAAGATTTAAAATATAAACATATGAAAAGATAGTAGATTCAATCAGAAATGAATTAAATGATTTTATAATTGCAATTTTGTAGAAAAACATAAAATTTGGTTTTATGTTGATATTTTTGTTGTTTCTTGTGTAAATTTTAAATGTTTCTGATATTTCTATTATATGTATGTACACAGAAGCATTTAAAGAATTGTTCGCGACTCCACAAGTTTATTTAATTTAAATTTAGTTGTTTAACAAATGCAAACATCTATGAAATAATTTGAAGAGGCAAATACAGTCGACTCCCTCTAAGTCGAATTTCTCTCTAACTCGAACTTTTTCGCCATATTTTTGCATTCCAATCAATTTTCCATACAGAAAAAAACATCCTCTAAATCAAACTTCATCTAAGTCGAAATTCGCTCTAACTCAATTTCAATTTCTTTAGATTCTTGGACTATTTACAATCTCGCTAAGTAAAATTTTTGTTTTTATGTACAAACGTTATCAGAAAATTATAAAATTAAAATTTTTCAAAATTTAACTTTAAAAGAACTTCATTATTAGTTTGGTAGGTAATGTATTCTTATTATTCTTATTTTAAAGGAATTGTAAAGGAAATTCTTATTTTTTAAAATTCAATGCTAACTTTCAAATAAATTGTGACCAGAAGAAAATTGAATACATTAGATCTTGCCACAAAGATTCGTTTAATTGAAAAAATTGAGAAGGGAGTTGAAAAGAAAATTTCTGGAGATTTTGGCGTTCCCAAATCGTACTCCTTCTTCGATATGGGCTAAAAGACAAAAATTAAGAACTCGGCAAGATTGTGCTAATATTAGTGGCCACCTTAAGCGGAACAAAGTTTGTGAGTATGAAAGTGTTGACAAAACTATTTTCCAATGGATCAAAACCTTTTAGCGGGCCCATCTTAACAAAGAAAGCGCTTAAATTTGCCGACAGCTTAGGATTTCGCAATATCAGGCCAAGTAATGGTTTTCTAACCAGATTTAAAACCAGGCATAGTATTCTTAGCGAAGTTTTATCTGGTGAAAGTGTTTCTGTTGATAATATTAAAGCTCATGAATGGAAACAACAGATTTCAGAAGTTGTCCGAGGATTTAATCCTTGACGACATTGCTTTGAAACGGGATTTTTTTTACAAGTGTTTTCCAAAACGTACCTTGGTTTTGAAACGGGAAAAATGTTTTGGATTGAAGCACCGTTAAGAAAGGGTAACATGCCTTGTGGGGTCTAATATGACTCAGCTCAGGAAAGTTTAAGCACTTATATCTTATTCATCGGATTGAGCTACAAAAGTCCTCGCTGTTATAATAAAACTTTGCCGCTTAACCAACTGATATGTAAAACCGACGCCGCCGACGACACGAAACCGAGAGAATCTGGAACCGGCTAATTAGAACTGATAACAATATTGCGGGTGTTAATTGGAGGGATTATGTTGAAGTCGATGACAGTATTGTAGCTACAACAATACTGGATAGCGAAACAATTTTGGAAGAAATAGTTCATGATAATGATGCTTACGATGACGATAGTGAAGCTGATGAAGAATTGGAAATAATAAACATCAAAATGCCAGGAAAGAATGCAATCGAAAATGCAATTGAAATATTGCAAACAGCGATTGAATTGACAGAAGATGTACCAGATGCGGTTCAAAACAGCCTTTTTAAAATAATCATTTTAAAACCACTGAATACTCCAGCCAATTTGATATAAATAAAATTAGGTCACGCTAAAGTCCGTTGAGAACTAGGGCCTAGTGACTTACAAACTCTTAACCATTCCTGTGTGCGAATAATGTTGTCAAGGATGGAAGGATGGAGGAGACTTACAGTTTTAAGCTATATCCGAACGGCTAATTTGAGAAAGCACTTTTCATGACAACAATTACTCTCGGAGGATTTGTCAATTCTTCGCAAGAAGCAGTACTTGTGAAAATTGGGATTGGGATTGAACCCAAACCTCTGGCATGACAATTCTACGCACTAACCATCACGCCACGGGTACTGCAGCCAATATAATATATCAATAAAAAATTACTATTTTTTCAAATAATTTTGTTGAGACAATAATGCATTAACGAGCCATAAAAGTAAGAAACTTTTGTTTGATTATAACATTTATTGATTGTTATCTTTGTTGTATTCAATAATAATAAAAAATAATCTCTCTAACTCAATTTTTAAAAACTCCTCTAACTCGAAAGAGGCTTTACATTGATACCCAGTATGAAAACTTTTCCTATTATTTTCTAGTAACAATCCTAATTATTATCTTAAGATCTTCAAAAGATATTCAATCAATAAATTGAAAAATTAAGAAATTTAATTTATTTTTTGAAGTATAATATTTTACCGATGGTAAAATAGTTGTTTGTTCTTAAATTATTCAAGCTAAAAAATATTGGTGACAAATTTTAAACGATTTAGTCAAATGTATAAGCCATTTTTAGTAATTAACTGAGCTTGAAAGATGATTAAGCTTATTTTAAACTATTTTAAAAACTTACTTAGCAGTTATTTTTTTATTAATTTAGAGTTATCAATATTTTGTTCTTTAACACTAACGAACACTTCGCACGATAATGTGATGCAGTTTTGATTTTCTTCAATTATGAATATTTGACCCTAGTGACTGTATAAGTATATTAATACTGCAAAGATGCTTTTAGTAATGTATATTCTTTTACTTAATAATACTGATTAAAAAACTACTATGACTTTTTTCAATGCTTAGCTAATACTATGACTTTAGATATAATTATGTAATATAAGTCACTTAACTATGTTAGGCCAACAAATTGACCTTGGTTGAAACGCAGTCGTATAGACAGATGAGTTACTGCATTTCTGCAAAACTTTTCTGTCATTAATCAACACACTTTCTTGACCTTGTCAATTATTACAATCCATGTAAGAAGTAAAAAATGGCATAATTATAACTTTTTTCATCTTCACTCAATGTATTATAGTTTTGTGTTCAATGCGCCAAACATTGACTAGCCATAGGGTCTCTTAATTACCCTGCAATGATCAACACAAGCAGATTTGTGTTTGTCGTGCTTAAAAAACCAACGCAAGAAGTTTAAAGGTTGACCTTAAATTTTTTTATATCTACGTAGGTAAAAAGAGAAAGGTATTTTAACCCTCCGCCATCACTGCACCTCACCTCCACTTCACTGTCACCATCACTCCAATGATACTGCTACCAGAGGAAAACACTACTGAACGATTTGCAAAATAGCCCATTCACCCATTCAAGTTATACCGGAGACCGACCAACCGACCGACCGAAAGACACGGAGCAACAATCGACTAACTATAAACCTTAGTATTCTGTCTAGGAAAAATAATTAGTAATAGCTTAGTATGGAGAAGACGAGCCAGTCTATGACTGTGGATCAACAGAAAGGTTTATCCTCGGAACCTTTGTCTGACACCAAGTACCTATTTTAAAAATAATGCTCTACAGGGAAGGATCATCCGCATAGCAAAGAAGGTAGATATAAGTTTCTATCGGTTATATCTTTTTGAGGTTTGGTACCTTAAGTAGTTAAAATTTGTATATTTGTGTAACTGAACGGATCAAAATACAAAACTGTCGTAAAGTTTAAATGTTTACGAATTTAATATGCTTTAAGAATGTTGAAAGTAAGATTTTTTTGCAAAACGATCTTTTAAGGTTGTCTTAAAATACGTTACACACTTTTTGGCTCAACTTACCTTTTCCTCACCTAACCCAGGCACTATCGTTCTATTTTTTAAAAAACTTCTTGTAGGCGTGTACAGTAAGCGTGTACAGTGTCAAAGTCAGCAAAATAAAAAAATTAGGGTTAAATCCAAAAAGGAAAACACATTTTTTTAATACTTAACGATGATTTGCAGCCTTAATTTTTAAAACCCCAACTAACTTTAAGCGAATCAGAACCATACTTTACCTGCGGTAGTGGAAAGTCGCCCCTTATTTTTTAATTGTTGGCAACAAAGAATTAGTGTTATTATTTTCTTAGTAGTAAGTTCTTCTGTTGATTTGTAATAGTCTACCTAGCATAAATTCTACTCACCTTTGGAAGAAATGTTTTTAAGTATTATTAAGAGGAACTATACCATATCTCTGTCTCTACTATCCCTCAGAAATTTCTTTCAAATACAGTTTTGTGCTTATTGTTTTCCAAAACTGCAAATTGTGATTAAAATTACCCTAAGAAATCCTAAATACTACAAACGAAAAATGCAGAATTACATTAGGTTTATCGATTTTAGCTCCTTTCTTTTTAAAAGACTAGGCTGAGCTTTAACTTTTTCCTAAGTTTGAATTTACAAAATACTGAACGAAAAAATTAAATATTTTACTTCTTAAGAATTGTCAATGTCGGCCCTGAGGCATTTTGTTTGCGACAGGGCCGTCGTGGGTCTTAATCCATTCAATAGTTTAAAAAAAGAAGAAGAAATCGAATTCAAAAGGAAGAAGACTTATGCTGTTCTTCGCTTCGCTTCGTCGTATCGTTGGCGTTGGTTGTCGTCGTCGTGGCAATGATGTTACCAACAACCGTAGGACGTCACTCAGAGGTGCAATTGCTGAATTGGTTGTGCAACTCCAATTGTGAATTTTCATTTGTGTTTTCTTGTGATTACATCTCAAACTAAGTGAATGCATTTTTATATCTTTTTTACCCGACTTTGAATATTTGTCTAGCATTCTTCCAAATGTGAGGTTTGACTTTGTTGTTGTTTTTTAAGCTAGCATTTCCACTGGTGCTTTCGGCGGGTTTGTGGATATAGTGGGGCTTTAGCTCATGGCGTGTTCAACAATGAGAGGAATTTTAATGCACACCTTAGTTTCAGATGTGCAGAATAATGTATCTGTTGCTGATGCGATGCCGTCGGTGAAGGCGGTGGCCTAGAGGTTTTAGGTGGAAAACCACGATAGTGTATTTTCACACGGCATTATGCAGATGATGCAGCGATGAGGTAATTAATCAAAATTCATACAAAAAAATTTCTTGAAATGCAGCATAAGCTTTAAGATTTAGCTCTTTGATAAATTTTAGAGTTATGCCAATGAGTTGCGTACGGTCCTTGTCACAACACATAGTAGATATGTTTTAGGTTTTATAGGATTTGCTGGGGAGAGTTAAGATAAAACAGGAGTTACTTATAGGTATATCTTCTTTTCCGTTTACGATTTATATAAATGTTACCATAATCTTTGTTTAAATGGAGATGACAAATGGTAAAAACAATATAAAATGTCCTATTCGAAATTAGTTGTTCGCATTAGACAATGGGAAGGCATTGTGTAAAATATGTATTATATAATGAGTCATTAATTAATGTCAACTTAATAACATTTCCTCACACATGTATGGTTTCGAATTAAGTTCTTCCTCTTTCAACTTGGTTTGGTTATCGGTTAAAATTCAAACATCGACAAACTTGATACCTTCTATAATTTCTTGGTCAGTAAATTATAGAACATCAAATGCATTAACCATTAAATCGTCTATTGGATATAATCATATAATTGAAAAGAGAGCTCTAAAAATGATTGAAGATCGTTCTCTTACCGAGACATTCGCTTCTCTTGAAGGTAAATGGTATCATGCCTATCATTGTTGAATCGTTACTTTTATTAAAAATGTTTCATTTAAATAGCCAGTTGCATTCCTCTCGTCAAACTTTTCAAGCATAATTCCCTTACTTCTGGGAATGCTCATCAGTTTACCCTTGAGACCAATTTTGGACGTATTACAGGGATTCTTTTTTAGCCGCACTACACGAATGTGGAATACTTCACCAGACTCAATACAACGTACAGACATTCAAAACCAATGTGAATCGGTTTCTCCTTTCTTATTTTATCCTTCTTTCCTTATGTGCACGCACAATCTAAAACAAAAGTTCCCACTTTTAACTTATATTATTTAAGTCATCAATTATATCTCTCACTGAAACTCATTTTTACAAATTTAAATGGCTTGTTTTTTTTACTTAACATTAAAACTGATATACATAGGTATACCTATAAATAGTGCATAATTCTTCAAACTTCAGATACAAAAATAAAAAATAACAAACAGTTTATTTGTAAAATTTTAAGACAAGAAAAAATACTTTAAAAATCAATCAGTTTCAAATTTGTTATGATACGTTAAGTTCTCAGTAGCTAAGAAACTTAAAGGGTATTGCATAAATCTTGCCAAGAGCTTGTACAAACAAAACTTAGGTATCAACATTGTATAATAATAATAATATAATTACAAATTTGTAATTATTCAATGGTAGGTATCAAGACATAGTGCGAGCACTTAGGAAAGAAGGATAGGATTAGAAAGAAGAAAACGATGCACATTGGTTTTAAATGTCTGCACATCTTAATGCGTGGAAAATAATGAGCCTGGTAAAGCATTCCAATTCGTGTAGTGCGACTAAAAAAGAATATCTGTATATCGACAGTCCATTGAGAACTAGGCCCTAGTGACTTACAACTCTCAACCATTCCTGCGAATAATGTTCTCAAGGATGGAGGGGACCTACAATTTTAAGCCGAATCCGAACGGCTAATTTCAGAAAGTACTTTTCATGACAAAAATTACTCTTGGAGAATTTGTCAATTCCTCGCAAGAGGCAGTATATACCCGTGGAAAAGCTTTAGGTGGCACAGGAAGGGATCGAACCCAAGACCTTTGGCATGATAGTACGACGCACTAACGGGTACACGCCACGGGTACTATCTACTGGCTATTTCATTAGAGCATTGTTTATAAAAATAACAATAAAACAATGACAGTTATGAGACCTTGCGGCGGTGTTCAAAAGAAGAAAATGTCTCGGTAAGAAAACGATCTCCTATAATTTATAGAGCTCTCTTTTCAATTCTATCCAAAAGACTCAAGTACGTTATAGGGGCACCAGCCCAAATATGAGAATTATACTCCAGTTTTGGACGAATAAAAGCTTTGTAAATTATAGCCAGATCATAAGGGGTAAACAACTTCTTGCATAGTCGGAGAAAACCTAAACGCAGCATTTTTGGCAATGTCAAATATGTGATCACTCCACACATACTTAGAGATGTTCAGTCTCCTCGATCCTCGATGCCAGTATCACCCCTGGATAGCGGCAATGGGGGAGGGTTACCCTTTTTAGATAGTAGACAGCATTGATTTTACGAAGCATTAAATTCTACACTGTACGCTGCCATTGAAAGTCTACATCCGAAGAACAAATATGAGAATCTAAAAACGAAAAGCTAAGGGTACTGTCATCAGCGAAACAATTAAGTGGGTAAGAAGTTTCAGACAAAAGATCATTTATAAAAATAAGGGAGAGCGTCGGAGACGCTGGTGTGCCCTGGGGATATCAGATTTGAAACCGTCCAATACTACTTGAATTGAATGGTAAGAAAGATAATTACTATCCCAACGAAGAAAAGATTAATCAATTCCAAATGCACGGATTTTTGATAAGAAAGCTTGATGCCATATCCTAGCAAATGCCTTTAATGAGGAATAAGAACTTTCAAAAGCATTACTAAAAGTTGTAAAAATTGATTTTCAACTAAAAATGATTAAAATCAAACTTATTTTATCATATGCAAAATATTGTTGCTTACTCTTAATTAAATATTTTAGAAAAATTCAATGACAGCTTTAAAAAAAAAGGAAACCTACAAAAACAACAAAAAACCGATAAGAAATGGTTTTCGACTCAAGTATTAGGAGAACAAAGAAAGATGACTTAAAGTTGTGTATGTCACACAAAATATTGTTATTAATATTTTGTTAAAGTTTTATACAAATCGACAGACGGGTTAGCAAGTTACCAGTGGGTCGCATCTTAACCTCTATTTTATATTTTGTAAAACCCGTAAAATATATTCCAACACTTGCTATAAACCCATCAAATAAATCACCGGTAACAGTTTTGACTAAGAATTTTACAACCATTTCCAATTCGCCCTTCTTCAATTAACTACGTGTTTCTTCGATTTAAATGTGTTACTTTTATTAATCATTATTTCTAAATAGTTAATGTACAGTAAAATATACAATCTCTGCTTTACCTGAGCTTAAAAATAATGTTTGCTATAATGACATTTTTTATGGTGCGTGATATTTTGGTTCCATACGATTGCATACTTCGGAGTTTGAGTATTTTACAAACAAAAATGTGTGAATGTCATGTGCATTGTAAATCGTTCAATTTTGCGGATTGATCACACTACTTGTACGTGGGTTATTTTTATTCATGTCATTTCACAAAAAGGATGTAGCCATGTAGTCATTTGCATAAATGTCGGCTTCCGAATGAGAAATATCTACTATTGCCCACTGTCGGAGTTATAATTTACAACCTTTAACAGTTGAGTAGTTTTCTTATGTGTGGGCGGAACTATTCTCGAACTCATAAAGAATATTTTTATAGTGTGTCGCAAGGTAGCAAAGTGGAAATAGAAATCATCAAACCATGATGTTTCCTGCCTTAATAAAAGCGAGATTTGATTTATTCATATGCAAACTAAAGAATTTTTAAAGTTAACTAAAGTATATAATATGTATAAAGAAGACATGAGATACACACAATGGGGAAACCAGGGGGAAGAGGTCATAGGGGTGATGACCCCTTACATAGTACAGTTGTTTGAGTTAAGATTTCATCTAAAAATTTGTTACTAATTTAACGATATTCACCAAAAAGCTGTTTGCTGTCAAAAACAACTAAAATCTTTGCTTCACACAATTTAGAATTTAGAAAAACTTTAGATCTTTTCTGAGAGAAAGAGCAAATATTCAGATTCTTAAGAAGTAACCTTGAATTAAGATCTTAAAAAATCAAATAAATATACTTTTCGAAGTGAATTTGCTTTGTATGCTTTAGAATTGAGATTTAAACATGATTTCAAGAATATAAATGTCCTAAAAACAGCAAGACACTTTTGTTAAACTAATGGTTAATTGAAAAACATAGTAAACGTTTCATATCTATTCATTTAATATAAAAGTTTTGAATCTCTCTAGAACTGAATTAAAAAACAGAGATTCTGCAACGGGTTAATTTTTCCCAACTTATTTGTTTACCTTAATTCGTTTTTATTTAATTTTTAGAGAAATTATGTATCTTTAGAATTTTTAAGTTTTGTTGATCATTAAGATCAAAATACATATTTTCAAAAGGTTCACGCAAAATGGTAAGTTTTTAGAATTCGTCTTCAGCTCCAATCTACGAGTAAGCAGACTGATAACAATAGTAAGAATGACTCCCGAAAATCGAGTCCAAAAAAATACGTCGAAAAATGTTTCATATCAGATACTATTTTATTTTCCTACGAAAAAAGATTACATTTTTATAGAAAACTTTCAAGGAACACAAGTAACAACTGAACACATGCATAAATACACAATCAAATCGCACAAACTTGCTTCTACAGCGAGACATTAAGGCGGTGGTGTTTGAAAGATTGGTTTTAGTCTCCTCCTTGTATCAAACAAAAGGGGTTGAGATAGTTTAATTTGGTTGAAACAATTTAAACATTCATTAAGAAGTTTCCTCTAACAAGAAATATATTTTTTCTTTTAATTAATACAATAGAATAAAAAATGACCCCATACGCCTAAAAGTATCTCTTGTCTCTCTTTGGTCTCTTAAGCAGCCCATAGAAACCACACTTGTGTGCACACCGGTGTACTAACACGGACACCCGGTGTGCCATTCCGTCACAAACGACACGCCAAATCGTACACACATTAGGTCTGAAAGAGTTCTCAAAAAGGAAAGATCAGAATAAATGACGTTGAAGTTTGAAGCTTTCATTGAAACAACTTGCGACGCACCGTAGCTGAATAGTAAACATGCGCACGCATCCCCATACACATATCACCGATCCAGACACCGACGGACGCAGAAAAATCAAAAACTCTTGATTTAACTCGCTCATTGTTTGACACCGATAAATCGGTGTCTGCTTCAGCCAACGTACAGCACGCATTTCTGCACCCCGACACTATTTTGAACACAAGTGTGGTGTCTATGGCCCACTTTAGATATAATAACCTAATACTCACTGCAGGCTATTTTAAGGTTAATATGGCTTGAAACTGGTTAAAATAGTTTTAATTGAAAAGAAAGAATAAGATAACCTATGATATAATGCAAGAAATATGCTTAAATACAATAAAACGGAAATACATAAAATGTATTCTTTGAAGAAATGTAACAAATCGGCTTTTCATCTTTTTTAATTATTTTATTTTATTTTATTTTTAAGCAGGAGAACAATAATTAACGTTGTGGCTGTTAAAATGTGTTCTATTTAATATTATCATAAATATTAATATTTAATAATTTAAAGAAGCAGTTGCAACGCTCTAAAAATTGATCAAGAACAATTGAACTGCATTTTTCTGCGGGATTTCTTGGAATATTAAGAGCTTCATTTCCCAAACAAAATTTCTCCAAAAAGTATGTCTAGTCCTTCTCTTTCTTCTAACCCGTTGTGAGCTCTAACAATCATGTTTTGTTTTTTGAACATTGAAAGATACACGTTTTAAAACAAAATTTAATTTGGTTTAGCATAAAACACTGGTCATTAAGGTAACGTAGGTTTCAATAAAATTAAACTTTTTGTAAGGTTTTTGATGACTTTAAAATCAATCTATGATGTCAGGTTTTTGAGATACCTTTTATAATTCGGAAAAAACCTTAAATTAGGCTTTTATGCTACATTGATTAAGTAGTTTTTTTTTATAAAATTCATGGTGATTTTTTTTCCAAACCTACATAAAATTCAACATTCTGAAAAACTCCAAACGATAAAAAACATTTTTGATCTTATTGCGAATTCATAATCTTAAAGATATAACATCGAGTTTTTGGAATATATTGAAAAAATGTAAAATAAAATGTTGGGAACGGGTATTTCTAAGTTTGAGCACAGATAGCTAAAATCGGAGTTTTCAAAATCAGCAGTAAAAAATAACAAACTATTCAAAAACATAAAGGAATTTCATTACGGGTTTTTCAAAACTTTAGATAGATTCAAACGAATTTCATAAGTTATGAGAACTTACGAGAACTAAGTTAAATATTTAAATGATTTGAACTGTATCTAGAAGATAACTATTTGTACTTTGTGAAATCATTGTACATTTTATTGTTAAGGGTTATGTTGTGTTTTAACTTAGCCTTAAAAAGCGGATTTTGGTTGTTTAGCATTTTTAAAGGGGCATATTTAAAAAAAATTGATGTTATGGAACAATTTGAAGGGATGATTCGAAATCAGGAAATCTTAATCCTTAAAAAAAGTATTGTTTTTTCGACTAATGTAATTTATCCTGTATACAAAATTTGTATAATCTACATGCTTTTTTCAGGAAACCTTTGACTTGTTCAATGTTAAAACACATAAACAGACACCCTTTATTTTACATATGTATACCAAAAATATTAATTGTATGCAGTTCTGCTTACCGAATAGAATTGATCCACTTCTATTTAGACGTGTTATCCCCATAGCTCCTTTTTAACTTGTTCGTTAATTCTTTTTTAATAAAACTTTAATGTGTATTAATTAAGTTAAACCACTTCTTTTTCTTTAACTTCCAAATAACAAATACACAATTATCTAAAATAGGCTTTGTTTTATTCAAATGAACTTGAATCGCGTGGGGCCTGCAGTAAGTGTTATATAGATATTATGTTTTCCAAACACCCAAAATTTACTTCAAGGCAATTAAAATTGAAACTATAAATAAAATAGTAAAAAAAAGGGAAATTAATCTTTTGAATCGTCTTCTAAGCCAAGCAATGAAATGCGCGAATGCTCAAAGCTTCAAACCTCATCAGTTACCGACTCGACTCGAAATGAAATTATAAGATCGAAAGGAAAACCTCTGCGCTCATCATCTTTGTCGTTCTCATCGTCGTCGTCGTCGGCGGCAGCGTTTAGTAGCGATATCTTCGCACCATAATCGAGGTCTTGGGATGTAAGCGTCTTCAAAATGTTAGAGAACCTTGTTTTTGGTTGTGCATAAGATGAGTGGGGTTTTTCACTATTTTTATTCGTGGTTGTACTTGTTATGCATATAGTATGTAGTTATATCTTTTTTTCACAGCCTTTTGCATTGTTAGCTTTACCATCTAATGATGGTTGCCTTTTGATATTCTTTGTCAAATGTGTACCGTGTAGTGTATAGTGTATGCCTGGCATAAGACGTGCCTTATGAGATTTCTCTGTTGCTCTTCGTGTGTATGGTATCTTTGGGAAATGTGGTCATCTTTTTCTTCCTCGTCTTCGAGCGGAGCACCTTGTAGTTAAGACGCAAGCGCAACCATTCGTAAGTAGTATCATGTGCAGGGCCGCATTAGCATATACACACAAATTTATCGTAGACATTTAAATTAATGTACATTGGTTAGTTTAATAAAAATTTTAATAGGTTGAAGGTTGAAAAATAAAGGTGCAGTAGAATCTAGAAAGTTTTATTCCAGAATTCTGAAAATGCTTAATTTTGTAAATTCACACCCTAATTAATTCTGTTGATTCACAGAATTTCGGTTATTTTTACAAAGGTACCTACAAGAAAAGAACCCTTTCTGAATCAAAATATCAATCAAAATATTCAATCAAAATTTCCAATTTTGTGTAAATTAAATCTATCTATTTTTCCACTCCTCGGACATGATTTCTCAAGCCTGAAATGAAATATGAAATATCTACAAAACCTTTAGTAAAAAATCCAGCGTTACGATTAAAAAAGTGATCTCTTAACTTTTGCATTGTAATGGGCCCTACATTTTCCAAATATGACTCTGGTTATCGGTTTAGATATGGGGAGTGCGGGTGATGGATTTAACGCTCAAATCGGTTTTCTACTTAGCTATGTGGCTGCTGTTTTCTATGCTTCTTACATCATGCCAATTGTGGCGAATTGTTAGTGCAGGCGCATGAATTTTAGAAGACACTTAGAGAACAATCGCGCATACACCGAGGACAATCTGTAGTGAGAAACATTCACTTGCGTTTTGGAGTCAGCTGCAAACACAAAGCAAACAACTAAAAAAATCATTTTTGGGTCTGTATAGCCTAAGCCTCTCATAGATGAAGGGTTAACACTTAAATAGGAATTTGTGAAAACTATATATGTATGTACTCAATTTTGTACAAACGTACATAACATGTACGTATATGTATATGTATATGGATAATGTGGGTGAAAAAGATGACTATGAGATGCAAAGAAAATACCTAACAGGAAGAAACTACGATAGTATGGTGATAGAAGGTCTCTCTGGGCTAACACAGTGGTTTGGTATGAATCGTGAAAAGGAAAAAAAGTCTGCACAATCTGAAACAATAAACTGTTTTGGACCAAAATTACAAAGTAGAAAAGAGGACGGGATGCAATCCACACTGATAACTTCCCATTACGTCTGTCGATTTGACTTGCTTTAAACTTTAACAAAATATTCATAACAATATTTTGTGTGAGATAAATAATTTGGAGTCAATATCTTTCTTTGTTCTCCTAATACTTGAGTCTTAGGAGAACAGCTTTTTGTTGTTTTTGTAGGGTTTTGTGTTTTGTTAAAAAAATTGCCAGTTGAATTTTTCTAAAAAACTAACTAAAAATTGATAACCATATTCTGCACATAATGAAATAGTTTGATTTTAATATGTTTTCTGTGTACGATATTTTTAGTCGAAAACCAATTTTTACCAATTTTAGTAGTGTTTCTTGAAATTTTATATTTCTTATACAACTTATTACTAATTGGATCGATAGGTACCTTCATTTATTTACAAGTTATCAAGGATCAAATATAATTTTTACCAATTTTGCGTAGTATTTTATGTTGACTTGAATTTTTATAAAAAAAACTTACTGTTATATTTTATATAAATTTTGCTGAATGTCGAAAACAAAACTTTCTAAAAGATGAAATCAGTTTGAAGCCAATATATTAAGTTTTTGAAGAGATATTTGAGTCGAAAATCAATTTTTACCAACTTTTAGTAATGTAATTTAGTACTCATGGCATAATGGTTAGTGCGTTGGACTGTCATGCAAGAGGTCTTGGGTTCAATCCCTGCCTGTGCCATCTAAAGTTTTTTTTATTCACGGGTACTGCCTTTTGCGAGGAATTGACAAATCCTGCAATAGTGATTCTTGTCATGAAAAGTGTTTTCTCAAATTCGCCATTTGACAACATCCATGACAACATCACTCGAACACAGGAATGGTTGAGAGCTGTAAGACGGTAGGCCCTAGTTCTCCACGGACTGTTGCGCCACCCAATTTATTATTTTTCTAGTAATTTGTATTTCAGTTTTTTTAGTTTTTGTAAAAAAAAATCTCGATTTTCCTCAAAATTTTACCAGATGTCAAATGTTGCATCTTAGATACAATCATTTTTTGTTCGTAAAATATTCGAGATGACAATAATTTTTATTTCAGTTTTTTTGATTTATAAAAAAACCGTTGATTAAATTTTTTTCAAAATTATATCAGTTTGATATAACGTTACAATTAATAATACAATATTTTATTCAAGTCGCTAGTTATTGGTTCGTGAGATATTTGCGGTCAACCAAAATGTTCACTTTTTATAAATTGCTATGGTAAAAAAAACAACCACTCAATATTTTTGAGAGTCCTTTCTGAATCTCTCTGCGTTACTATCTGTATAATAAAATTAATTTGAATCCGATATCTCTATTGGTTCTTGAGATATGGACGAAAAAAGCTTCCTGAACGTACGTACACACGCAAAGACATCTCCCTAAAAATCTTTTATTTAGACGCTAGGGACCTTGAAACGTTGAGAAATCTCAAAATTTTCAAATCGACAAATCGGACCGATTACAATAACTTCCTATGGGAAAAACTTCTATTCTAATTTTCGGCCAGCCAAATAAATTTTTAAAGTTCTTAAACATTTTCCAACCCACCAAATAAAAATAAAACAAATCTGTTTAAAGATAAAAAAAATTAATTCAATTAATTAATAATTTATGAATTATTGATATTTAACTTATAGATTGAGGATCAAAGTGTTATAATTTTTCATACATTTTTCAGAAATGTGCAATCACTCAATACCTACTGGTATTACTAATTCTTAAATACTTATTTCTCATTAATATAATACAGTTAACTAGTTCGTTCTGACAATAAATACAGAAATAACAACCATTATAACTTCAAAAGCGAGTTTTTAAGACTACTCAGAGAGATTAATATATGGGCTACATATGAATTTAACTTAAGGCTTTTTTCCGTGTTCGTTTCGTAGACCGTAGTACCCGTGGCATGATGGTTAGTGCGTTGGACTGTAACATTCTTAATTAAAAATGGTTTTCAACAGGGAGCGGTGAATTCGCCGATTCTCTTCAGTATTTACACCAGCGATCTGATAGGTAGTCTTACAAAGGCAATTGCGTACGCCAACGATCTTATTGCGTACAGAACGGACCGAAAGGTTGAGGTTATAAGAATTCTCTTGCAGCGTGATTTCGACAAGATTCAGCGATATTGCGACGACTGGAAACTGACAATAAATGTCCAGAAGTCGGAGACAATTCTATTCCGGACTCCATTGGCTATGGCCACGAGGGATACGTGCAAGAATTGGCGCAAGATGGTCATCGTTGACCTTCACGGGCGGCGATTAGCGAGCAAAAGTGTAGTGAAGTACCTCGGTATCGGTTAGATCAGTATTTATATTTCGACAGACATATAAATGCTGCTCTGACCAGGGCCAGAAGAGCCTTCGCTCTGACGAAACGGCTGTTTTACAGCAGTCGGCTTGACCCCAGAGTGAAGGTAATTTGCTACGTGGCCCTCATACGGCCGATGATCGTTTATGGTTGTCCTGTGTGGTTCAACGTTGCCCCTTCCCAGATGGAGAAGTTTCGGGTGTTCGAGCGGCAGTGTTTACGACGGTGTACCGGCTTATATCGAACAGCCGAATCTTCTTATGTTCATTACTATTTCAATGAGGTCCTATACAACGGGGCTCGAATCAACAGAATTGACAATTTCGTGATAAAACTCGTTTGAGGTGACATTGCAAGAGCTATCTCTTCGACCAACAATTTAATTTTCGGGGCGTTCTATCCGAACGACGAGTATTTTGAAAGTGCACGCTTGAGCGGCTTCATTCCACCAGAAGCATTCCTCTTCTTAGATAAATGCGGTCTGATACAGGAAAGATTGGCAGTTCCGCTAATCTACCAAGTCAGACGACGTACCGTGGATAGGCGACTCCTGTACAATCGGGACGTCGGGCTGTGTCCGAACGGGACCGAACTGATAGGGTGAAGCAGGAGAACCAGTTTTGGTGGCTTCAATCGGCACTTGATAGTGGGTAGTCGGGATGGGGTTTTAAGCCTTGGCCGGCTTACATTCTTGTTTTATAGTTTTAGGGTTTAGTTTTAAGTAGAATAGGCACGGTGGCAAAAAAAAAACACAAAACACAAAAAAATATTAAAAAAAAAAAACAAAAAAAAAAAAAAAAACATGGAATAAGAAAAAAAATAGGATAACAAAATATGAAAAAAAAATGTAAGATAGTTAGATTTGCTGCTATGGTTGTTCTAGCTTTAAGTAGTTAATAGGCAGAATAGGTAGTTTAAGTTAGTTTAAGTTTTATTTTTAAGACCTTATTTTAAGTAGCTTTAAGTAAAATAAAAAAGGATATTGATATTAGTTTTTTTTTTTTAATTTTAAATTTTAATAAAATTTAATTGAAGTTAAATAGATCTTAGGGCCGAAAGGCATTAGTATTAAGTGTTATAGTTTAACTTAGAGTGTCCGTATGGGACCATTAAGTCAGTTGTAAGTTATGGTTATTTAGGCTAGTTTTATGAATTTTTGTCTAGCTTTAAGATAGGTTTAAGATTGAATTTATAAAAATGAATTTAAAAAAAAAAAAAAGTGCGTTGGACTGCCATGCGAGAGGTCTTGGGTTGGATCCCTGCCTATGCCATCTAAAGTTTTTTCATGGGTACTGCCTCTTGCGAGGAATTGACAAATTCTCCAAGAGTAGTTCTTGTCATGAAAAGTGCTTTCTTAAATTTGCCGTTCGGATTCGGCTTAAAACTGTAGGTCCCTTCCATCCCTGACAACAATACTCACACACAGGAATGGTTGAGAGTTGTAAGTCACTAGACTAACGGACTGTTGCGCCACCCAATTTATTATTATTTTTCTTTTCCGTGTTCAGACCACTGTAGGCCCAGTGCGACGCGGCACAGTGGCGGCGGCGGCGATGTTTGTGGTGTGGTGTAGTCTGAGAATGTAATAAGTTGCATTTTCATCGATTTTTTATGTGAGAATGTGGGATCTTTGAAGTCAGCCACGAAAATGCTTTTTGGGTTATGACTTAACTCTATAAGCTTATGTCAGTTTCCTCTTCTTGTGTCAAAATATGCAATACACGCACATACATAGCTACATGAGGATATGTAAATACATATGTACATGAAAGTGTCGGACACCTTTTACAGAGGCTTTTGAAGATGAGTATAGTAATTATAAATTGGTTAAAAGCCATTTTTAATACATACTAATAGAGGTTTACATATCTTTAAGGTGAATGTGAGGTTTGAACTACGATTACTTTAAGTCTATTTTTCAGTAAAATTACAGAGCTTATTTTGATGTGAAAAATAGTGAAGTAATAATAAGGTTTTGTTTTATTTTAATATCTACGTGTGTATTTTACTAAATGCCAAAATGTTTGGATTGCTTTATCAAGGCATTCCACATTCGCGTAGTACGGCTACAAAATGAACCTCTGTACTTCACAGTACGGCCGAAGTAGGTCTCAAGGGTAAACTGATGGGCATTCCTAGAAGCGAGAGTATTACGGTTTAATTGCTTAAGGAGAGGAATGCAACTGGGTATATCATTAGAGCATATTCCGTTGAAATAACGGTAAAAAAGCGTGAGACAAAAAACACTATGACCATGTTCTAGTGACGTAATCGAGTTGACGATGTTAATATCACCAACCGTTTTAAAAGCACACATTCCTTCGGGTGCTGTCTAGCCCAAATAGGGAAGCCAGGAAAAATGTTAAACATTGAAATCGCCCGTAATAATGATTTCAGTGGGAGGATACAGAGAGACAATTTTTTGGATGGAGACAGACAGAGCATCAAATTCCTGAGACGTCGAAACTCGGCCTCGAAATCTCTATATGCACTATATGTTAATGTCGCCTAACCTCATGTTATATATCAGTCATTCATGTAATTTGATCAGAAATAACGATTTAAGGTGTGAAAAAATTGCTTAAATCGCCTCAAGAACAATTTATCTTTTTCAGCATGGTTAAAACATTGTACTAAGTCACTTACAGTTTTCAATTGTCTCTAAATTATATATGGAAGACTTATTTTATAAGTTAACCTAAATTTGGTGGTTTTATAAAGAATAAATCGATTTGAATATTTTAAAATCAGTTCTTGAAGAAAAAGCAAAAATACTAATCCAAAAAATGAAATATCACATATGAATTTTGAAATTGTCGTTAAATCTTAAATGAGGAAAATAAAACTACTATGAATGATTACACTAAGAATATAAGAGAGGAGGTTTAAAAATCAAGAATTTAACTGTCTACAATTTGCAGCAAAACACTTTTTATATTCAATTATATTTTCTTTTCATCAATTTTTTTTGACAATTTTCCACACATGGCATTAAAATAAATTAATCATCATCTATTTTTATCTTCTAATGTTTAAAAAACTCGAATTGGAAACTTAACTTAACTTATACAATAAATTACGGCATACCTTAATTATTAAACGTTTACATTTCTTATATTTCATAATGCTATACCCCTTGTAAAAACTCAGTCCTAATCTATTCAAATGTCTTAATTTAGACAAACGAAAAATTCACTTGTTACCTTGAAACCACTCCCACATTCCTATTAACAATGGGCCCTAGAAATTAAAGAAAAAAAAATAAACAAAAGCTTTAATCCAAGGCTTGACATACCTAATTCCTGAAGAATAAAAATTCTCATCGGTTAATCAGGGAATTCATCAATAACAATGACAATGTCAGGTTATGCGCCGATTTGAGATGAGTATTTCAAGTTGTTTTCTTGGTATGCCCCGAAGAATATGCAATCGCAAAGAGTTCCACTACATACATTTTAGTTTGCTCTTAAGAGTACGTATTTACTTCATATAAAAAAGGCTAAAAAGTTCATAATAGGTACGAGTTTCTAATAGGTATAAGTAGTATATCAAACTACAAAACCACTAAGAGGAGGTGAAGGAAAAAGGTTGAGTCAGCATATACGGCGCGCGCGGTGGCATAACGGTAGTATGAAAACAGAATTTTTCGTCCGATCATATACACATGCGACTTGCTTAAATAATATTTTATTTGCAAAACAATAAACTTATCTTAGAAAGAATTTTATTGCTGTAAAAATCGCCATCAATTTTAGGATCTTATACTCTAAGCTTCACAGCTATGGAGCCAGCATCTTATAATTAAAAAAAACATGCATAACAATCAAATTTCATAATCATTATTATAGGTACCTACTACCAATATAAATTTTTGGCGCAATTTTGATGATGAAGAAGCTAGGTTATGGGAAAAGTGATTGAGATAAGATACAAAAACTTCCAACCATAAAAGAAAGAACAATTATGAATGATATTTTATGTTGAGTGATCTTGACAGGGATCAAACGCCAAATTGCTATTTAATATTTTGAACAAAACTGCAATCCACAGCACGGGCTACACGCATAAAGATAGCTTCAATTCATTGTGCGATCTTCTTATAACGTATTGAAATAAAACGAACAGTTTATTGTTAAAATCGGCCTGGGCGTGGACAAGAAATGTGTAGAGTGAATTAGACGTTAATCAACTGCTAGATTATATGAAGTTGATGTGGATAAGTTGTATCCGAATACCATGTTATTAAAATTACATAAGAAAATTCATCACAATTTGGAGGTGTGTTTCGTATGAAAACAGAAAGTTAAATTTAAAGAAATAAAAATTCATTGGCATCCAAAGAGATTTAATATGATTGAGGCTCTTTATATACTTCATTGGTGATGTTTAAACTAAAAAAATGATGAAAACAATGCAAATTTTAATTATGGCTACAAAACTGTAATTATAAGATAAATTTACAAATTTTGAAATCATGATTAATATCTTAAATATTAAATTGAGATTTCCTCAAGTTTTGAATTTTGATCAGATCTCAAGATCTATAGTCAAATTTATCTGCCTTTAGGATGAAAGAAGGAATATTTATGTATATAGTTTTCTTTTAATAAAATATTCATATTTATTCGTTAGCATTAGCGAACCTAGGATTTTGCAGTGGCAGGGGCGATGGGAGTTAATGCTTAGTCACATGTAGTTTAAGGGCACTCGTTTGGTGATGGCGTTATTCGTATTATTTTCAATAAGCTTTTGAAAACCAAAACACTAAAGTTTCAATTAGCTATTACTGAAACTCGATGTGAAATTTAAACATTTGGAAACATAATTTTTTGATTAAATTTCGTGCTTTGGTTTGGTTTTGGATACATTAAAATCGGCAATTAATCAATGTTGGCCATCTAATTCTTAGAATTTATCTTAAATTTGCTCAGTAAGAGACTACCACCTAAATGATCTTTTGCAATTTTTCAATGCGTGTGATTCTCGAATGAAAACCTAAAATTAAATTTAATTTCACAACATTATGTCAATATGCAGCTTTGTAAAATGTTGGAAAAATTAAATAAGTCATTTGAGAATACGCCTAGTCGCGTGACGTGCTTTCCTGTTATACAGTGCTCGGTTATGACAACGACTATTAAGCTCATATGCGATCTGCTTAGAAATATCAAGCACTTGGAGCGCTTTAAATTAAGAGTAGACCAAATGTTTTTTGTGAGCATCTTCATAGCGTCTAGCATTAGCAATAGTTTACATGTAGCGATTGGTATGACAGCATTAGCCAAACCTGGAAGAATGGGTTGTATTGTACCATTTCTGGCGAGTTCATCTGCCTTACAATTTCCCAGAATATCTCCATGGTTAGAGATGATCGACAGTTATGGACTGTTAGAGTTTGTAGAGACAGAGTCCAGGCATTTGATACCGGCCTGACTATCTGAGAAAATACGGATATCAGATGTTGATATCACGTTTTCTTTAAGCCATAAAAAAAGTCTTCTTTTATCGCCAAAAGTTCTGCCTGGAACACGCTACAATGATTGGGAAGGCGGGATGAGAGACTTTATTTCAGTTGTTTAGAGTACACAACTCCACCAACCACCATTTGTTTTTGATCCATCTGTTTAAAAGTTGATTGAATCGTCTTCAAGGAATACCCTATTCTCCCAGAAACGTCTGGAAGCTATAATAGAGAACTGGAAGTTTCTGTCGAATTGCAGTTGGGGGATGGTGTAGTCTGTGTGCTTTGGAATTGATTCTATACTTAAGAATAACGGAGTGGACAATGTTGTTGTTAACCCACTGCGATGAAACTTTGAGGTGCATAGCAGAGCTTCCAGCTTTTTGTTTGCTAAGTATATCAAGATCCGCGATCCGCTTATAGATAGGCAAGCTGAACTTTGGGCTTCATTTTGTTTGTCGCGGTTTATGTGTAGCTGTTGTGGTTTTATGCTGGTTGACGCCCAGTCCACACCGATCAGCCCAAAGTTTTAGTTTGTTTAAGACATTTTGTAAAATTATTTAAGGGTGTTAAGATGCTTTCCTGAGACTTTGAAACTCTCCACATCCAGATCAGTTAGAATTTCATTTACTACCAGATTCCAGAGCCGAGGGGATAGAGCACCATCTTGCAGTATCCCTCTACTAACGAATTTTCTAGCAGAAGAGTTTTCCAGTTTTGAGTTAGGGACATATAGAAACAAGTCTTGTATTAATACTCTCTAATGTTTTAAGAAGGAATGATGATAGACAAACCACATAGCCTGTTTTGTCTAAACTTAGTTTTCAAGACGAAACAAAACGCATATTATTTAATGTTATGGATAAGAATTGAGCTTTATAATAATAAATTCCAGAAGAGAGGTCCAGTTTTTATTTTTTTTAGTTAATTGGGGCCGTAAGTCCTCCGAGTCGTCAATCATTACGGGCTTATCTGCGTAGGCAAGCGACTTCACATAGCCCCACAAAAAATATTCCAGCAGTGTTAAATCGCACGATCTGTTAGACCACGGCACAAGGTCCATGATGCTCTCTTCAAAAATGTCCTTTAATAAATTGATTCGTCAGTCGTCATGCGAAGTAAATCATTATTTGATAACAAATTTGCACGGTTTTCCAGTTTTGTTCAGAAGAAAGTCTATTCATCATGAAATGTCTAAAATTAACTGTGCATAAATCAAGTGACGGCTGTCAGAAAGACCAATTTCGAAAAAAGTAAAGCACAAGTCTTAAAAAATACGGTTATGTATATTAACAATTAAAATTTAAAATGTCTTTTGAATTCAAATCCAAATCATCCAAATTGTTATTTAACAAAAAAATACCTTCCTCCGATTGTAATAAACGTACATAAGTTCATTATATTATCTTTATCATAAATTCAAAATTAAATTTCACTGAGAAAATGTCACTAAAATTGTATTCGCTATTAAGGCAGAGTTACGTAAAACTGATGTTTTTCATCTCCTTCTTAAAATGAGGTATTAAATCATGAAATCTCAATGCCATTTTACACTTCCCTATACAAATTTCTATAAGAAACTGCATATCTAGACATTCACGCTTCGTGCGCGATGATATTTTAAAATAAGAAAGACTATAAAACGAAGCCATATCCTAGCTTTAATTTTACACTATCACAATGCCCATATACCCATCTATTATTATATATTATGGATTCGTCTTCCCACGCAAGGTCTCTTCCGGCACATGTTGCTTCTCATGAACAGATGATAGGTATTATGCCCTGGCTCAAGCTCGATAGCAATCGGTTTCCATTAAATAATGCTCGAGTTCGAGTCTTTTTGTATCCATTGTCAGCGGCAAAAGCCGAACCTTATGCCAATGCCAATTGGTGGGCATATGAGAAACTTAAACAAAAAAATTACAAAATATGCTTCTTCATCCTTATGCAAAGTAAGTATCATCGATAGCCGTATTGAACTTTTCAGTAATATAATTCCATGACAACAATACATATATACAAACACGCTAAAAGACTATGCAAGAAAAGAAATGACTTAACTTGGTTTGCTGAAATACAACCTCGGTTTTGAATAGAGGACTGTCAACAATTTTTTTTCTACTCCAGTACTTTTTGGGATCGGTATCAGAGCATAGCTTTGCCTTTCAACCCATCTGCTCAACTATTGTTGGTTGGAGTACACATCTGATTTCATTTGGTTTGCACATCTTATTTTGAAAAATGATTCAATGATTCTCAACAATAATAATGGTCCAGCAAAAGATATATTCACTTCGCGTAATTTATATTCACAGCAAAAATTAGTATTAAAATCAATAAATATAATATTTTTGTTATGTCTTTAAACTGTTTTATTTTTTTTTGCTTAGCACTTAAAAGTCCACCGGTACCTACATTAAAATGACGGTGTTACGCTTCATATTACGTATATATAGTTTTGTGTGCATGACCTTACAAGTTCCATGATGATATTAACTTCCCATAGGAAGATATTGTAATGGGTCCGATTTGTCGAATTGAAAATTTTGACATTTCTCGACGTTTCAAGGTCCCTAAAGTCGAAATAAAAGATTTTTAAAAAGATGTCTGTGCGTGTCGTCGTCCATAGCTCAAGAACCAGAAGAGATATCGACTTCAAATAAATTTTATATTATACAGATAATATTGCAGAAAGATGCAGAAAGGGCTCTTAAGAAAATTGCGTGGGTAGTTTTTTGTTACCATAGCAGGTTAAAAAAAAAGATGAAAATTTTGGTTAAACCTTAATATCTCACGAACCAATGACGCTAGAGACTTAAATTAAATTTTATATTATAAAATGTAACGTGATACCCAACAAGTATATTTGTGGAAAAAAATCCATTTCACGATTTTTTTTATAAATCAAAAAAACTGAAAAAAAAATTTGTCTCCTCGAAAATTTTACGAGTAAAAAATGATTTCATCTCCAAAATAACTTTGTGAAGCGAAGAATGACGTTTTTAACATCTGGTAAGATTTTGTGAAAAATCTAATTGACAGTTTTTTTTATGAAAAATAAAAACCTAAAAAAAAACATTATACTCAAAGTTGGTAAAAATTGAATTTCGACTCAAATATCTTTTCAAAAATTTGATATTATGGCTTCTTACTAAATTTAACTTATAAGAAATATTGTTTTCAACATTTGAAATTTTTTTTAGAAAAATCGAATTGACAGTTTTTTTACAAAAAATAAAAACCTAAACAAAAATTAACAAAAGTTGGTAAAAATTGTTTTTCAACGTAAATATCTTTTCAAAACTTTGAGATATTGGCTTCAAACTAACTTTATCTTATAAGAAATATTGTTTTCAACATTCGATAAAATTTTGAGAAAAATAGAATTGATTTTTTATAAAAATCCAACAGTCCGTTTTTTTTCATAAAAAAAATAAAATCTACAAAAAATAGTACGCAAATTTGGTAAAAATTGATGTTCGGTTCTCGATATCTTTCAAATTAATTTCATTCATCCAATTTGCATTTGTTTATATGTATAAGTAAAAAAAAATTTAAGAAGTGCTACTAAAATTGGTAAAAATTTGTTTGCGATTAAAAATCTATTTAACAAAACTAGATTTTGAAATTAAACTATTTCATTATATGAAACATATTGTTGGTAATTTTGAAATTTTTAAGAATAATTCAACTGACAACTTTTCTAACCCAACACGAAAACCTACAAACTTTTAAGCAAGACAAATCGACAGACGGGATGGGAAGTTATCAGTGTGGGTCGCATCCCAGCCTCTTTTTTAAAATATGGTTACCTTTAACTCTTCTATGCCTTTACTGTAGTTAACCAAACCAAAAATTATTTGCAAAAATAACTTTTTCTATTTCACACCAGGTGACATTTTGTCTTGTAAAGTTGGATATCACTTCCAACCATTTCAATAAAAACAGTAGTGCAAAATTTTAAAGTATTAAATAAATTGCTAAATACATTTTTATTATTATTATTCTTATAAGAACAGTGGATGGAATGGTCCAGTCAACAGTTGGGAATTCCGGTTAGTATAGCCGTTTGAACTTAGTTGCTTTGTTTATTCCCACGAACTGTCACTTTTTAGACATGTTTGGATGATTAGCAATTTACTAGTTAGCAAAGGTTTAAAATTTTGGACTCCGTTGGCAAATTGCTAAATATTTAGCAAATTGAAAACTAGTAAATTGTCAAACCCTTAACAAAAGGTTTTTTAAAATTTTGGGCAAGTTTTTCCACATCAACATTTTCATTTATTTCAAAATAAAATACTTTTAATTACATAACTAAAAGCTTAATATTTATGTATATATTTTGTACGAAATCGATAAAATAATAATAAAAAACAAAACTTAATTTCTTGAAATTAAGATGAATAAGTGCAAAAAGAGTATTTTCGACATAATACATATGCAATTCTTACCTAAAAAAACAACAAAAAAATCATCGTTCAACAAAACGAAACTCTGCTATAAACGTCAAATAATATATTTTAATTGCGATGATCCGACATTTTTTATTTTCTTGATTTGATATGGATTGGATCATTGAGATAATAAAACGCGTCTATAATATACATATTTAAACTTGTTTCTTTTATCTGGAAACGAAATTTTGACAAATTAAGATGAAACTGATAAACTAAACATTTTTAACTTCCCATAGGAAGTTATTGTAATCGGCCCGATTTTTCGAATTCAAAATTTTGATATTTCTCGACGTTTCAAGGTCCCTATAGTCTAAATAAAAGATTTTAAGATAGATGCTGTGCTCTTGTATAAATTACGCAAAAATAATATATTATCTTTACTATCTGATTGAGAAGAAAACTATTGAATCTTGTTTAAACAGAGTGTCTCACAGCGCACAGCCGCAGAAGATGACCATGAGTTCCTGAGATAATTTTAAGCCAAAAAACATATGAGGTAAATTTCTCCTTTCTGCTTATTTTATTCGAGTTTTAACGATTTTAATTTTAACTTTGTCAAATTCCAGGAAATTCTTAATTTTGTATTTTATCAAGACAAAAATGAGTAGTAATTTTGTCTGTAACTTTCAATGTTGGATAACAGTTTTCTTGTTATTTATTATAAAAACGTTTTATATATAATTTTGCAGGTTCTTGTTGAATACTACGAAAATATTTTTTTTTTTTTCAAAAAAGCACGTTGTCAAGTATAATTCATTTTTGTGTATTATATTTATCTTGCCTTTAATAGCTATTTTGCAATGAAATTTTACAATTTATTACTTGGAATGCAAACCACATTTTGGCGTTCATTCCATCTGGGCGATTTTAACTATAAATTCAAAATAAAAGGTATTTAATATGTTAAAAATATAACTCCCGAAAGTATTGGACAATTCTAATAGTCTGGACAAAATTCTGCCTCCCGCTTCTTATTTATGTACATATATTAAAAAAAAAACAATGATTCAGATCTACCATTTTTCCGTTGATAAAAATTGTCTATGCTTTTGAAATGGAGCTTTAAAATGCAGCTATTCAATATTTCGCATCCTGGTCTTAAAATGTGATCTCAAAAGACCTGTGTTGCAAAATACCGAAATATGAATAAGAAAGAGACAGTCTATACATCGGTCAATTTAGTTGATCGAACTATTAAATAAACCTATGCATCTTATGTGAAAGACCCTAAATCAGTATTGTGTGAAAGGTCTTTAATAGTTAAGTCACTTTCATTGTCCGATGTTGGGCTGATGTCTCTTTTCAAGGAAGAATTACTATTTGATAATTTATTTGGTGTCCGGTTCAACATATTTTGTGTCCAATATAAAAAGTGCATTTGATTTTAATGGGAATTAAGTTTGTGTTGTGTTATTTAATATATACAATGGCTTCAAGTTCTTAGAAGGACATTAGTGCAGATAAGATGATACAACAAAAATGGGGCTATATTTTCTAATTCGGAGGGGGTCTATCTCATCCCGTTATTAAAAGCCAATTTAGCACTTAATTACACAATTACGAAAAAACGGGTTTCTTATTGCTAAGATAAAACACAACGTTACTTTAACAATAAATTCTTTGATAATCTTGCAGCCAGGTTCTACATTTCACTTTCACTCAAAATATTATGTCGAGTTCTGAAATTCACTTTTATTGATATCGATTTCATTTTTTTGGAACCTAAAACGAAGTGAATTTACATTTTCTTCATTTTTAGTTTCTGCGATTTTTAAGTGCTTTGATTTCGACCACATTCAGTTGGTGTGATTTAAAATCGACATGAGGAAATTGTTTCAAAACAGTAGTAGATTCAATAAAAGGAAATAAATCTTAACTTTTTTATATGATGCACTTGATTCGTGAAAAGTTGCAACTTCTATTTTGTATATGAGGGAACGGACAAAAGATTAAAAATGATTTTTCAACACACATGTTTTCCCTATATCATTTCGAAGAAATCAACGTTATTTCGAAAACTTTCAAGACACATTCAGAAACTAGACTTCGAAGCCAGAGTCTTTCCCAGCCGATATTTGGAAACTGCTTATCGCAACGACCCGCAAATCTGAAGGTAGCTATCATGTGCATCAACACATTCAGAAACTAGACTTCGAAGCCAGAGTCTTTCCCAGCCGATATTTGGAAACTGCTTATCGCAACGACCCGCAAATCTGAAGGTAGCTATCATGTGCATCAACACATTCAGAAACTAGACTTCGAAGCCAGAGTCTTTCCCAGGAAACTGCTTATCGCGAGGACCCGCAAATCTGAAGGTACATAGCTATCATGTGAATCAAAAAAATGCAAATAAAAACAACCACTATTTAACATTTATTTTATTGAAAAGCACATAACAAATACAAATATTAGAAACTATACCAATGATGTGATATATGTATGTATGTTAGCTAGTCTAATTTCACTTGAAGTGAATTCGAAAAGTATTTGAAGTCGATGTCATTTCACTCGGTTTTGGAAACCTAGCTGTTGATCTTCTAGATACACAAATCATTTAAGTATCTCACTTACTTTTCGTACTTTCTCATGAGATATGAGATGATTTATTTGACTCTATCTGAAGTTTTGAAAAACCTTGAATGTAATTCCTATATATGTTTTTGAATAGTTCGATTAACAGTTAATTTTAAAGCATCTTGCACATGAGCAACGAACTGCGAACTGCGAACTGTGGATGTTCGCATATTTTGACTTTTCTTTCACATGAGCTTTTATTTCTATTCGCAGGTAGCGACGAATTGTCAACCCTTTTCTGCATATTTTCCTCAGCCATCATCTTTCACACAAAAACAAAACAAGAGTGGTATAATTTTGAGGTTAAGTTGAGCGCGAACAATTTATTCGTTGCAGTGTGGATGGTATGTGGAACGCGAATAGGGTTTGACAGTTCGCAGCAACCACACTGCGATTCGTTACTACCAAATTGTTTTTACAAAATTCTCTCGTTTTAGAGAACAAAATGCAAATTTTATTATCCTAATATTAGTGTCAATTGGTTTCTTATAATTTAAATGCGTTTTTGTGTGGAATTGACTATTTGAAATGTGTAAAATCACGTTTGTTCGTCCATTCGCAGTTCGCAGTTCGTTGCTCATGTGCAAGGCACTTAAGAGCTGATTCCGAATCCAAATACAGATATTATCTATACCTACGTGGTAAAAAAAAATGTTTTCAACGCAATTTGTATATTTTTTGTTTTTTAATACATTCCAAAAACTTGATGTTATAACCTTGAGATAATAAATCAAAAATGCTTGTATACCGTTTGGCATTATTCTTTTAAGAACCGAATTAGCATGAATGCCTCAGCGTCCTCTTAAGATTAATGTCATATACCGTAGGTAAAGACTGACAACTCTTTTTTGAAAAATAAGTTAGATACTGACAATTTTTAAACAGAACATTAAAGTAGATTGGGAAAATTATCAAGAATTTAAATTAAAAAAAAAAAAAACTTCATGATTTTACATAGCCTCAAAGGCCTAATTATAATGATTATATAATAATTATGAAAGGTTGTATCTCAGAAACCTGGCGTAAGAGATTGATTTTGAAGTCGGACTAGAACAAAGGAAAACAAAAACCTTAAAAAAAAGTAAACATCACACAGTTAACCAGTTTAATAAACCCGTAGCATTCTTATGCATGCACATTTTAAAGTTTTTATTAGTTTGCCCATGAAAAAATTAGTACAATATTAAATATAAGAATATTAAATAAATCATAACTCTTAAAGTTCAAAAACTTTTCTTTTTTACAATAACATCTTCCGGGAATAATTTAAATGGTAATTTTGTGAAAATGTATTATGTACGTAACGTGCTTTATGTATTATTACGAAAAAATGTATCTAACTATAAATGTAGACAGATAACCATATGTATCCATTGTAATATTTATTTCAATCTTAATCTACTTGGCTACAGAGGTTACAATGTCGAGATTAAACAAAATCAACATAACAAAAAAAAAAACAAAAATCATTAAACTGAATTTTCACATCATCAATTTCATTTGACTTTTCTCAACATGAAATCTCAAATTCAAGGTAACGATGGTTTACTTTCAGTTTCATTTCATTCTTGGTCATTAAACCGATCAAACGCTTCACGAATAGGTGACGAAGACGAAAGAAAAAACTAAACTTAAAGAAACAGTAGCAACTTACAATCTTGCAGTAGCAGCTGCCTTTAGCACAACAATAAAATAGACTTACAAGTCGCACGAAGTTGCCTTTAGTTTCGGTTTATAACTATGAGTAATTGTGTTTAGTATTTTGTATCTAATAAAATGAGCGTTGAAGTTAAATAATTGAATATGTTTAGATGTTGGAATTTTTCCTCCAACTCATGAGAGCAAGTAATTTTTTAGCTCTAAAAATATTTCAGTGACATTGGCTTAAGTCTATACATTATGAGACTTGGGCCTTTAGTCAAAGCTGGGAATCTACATTCTACGTGTATGCAAATAAACTATAGTCAGAAGTTGCCAAAAAAAAGGATTTTATACTTGAAAGTTGATATACATAATTGAACTTTTGTCAAAATAATTTAAAAGAAAATTTTAAATATTTAGTCACTCGAAGAAAAGTCAAATCTCTATCTGCAGTTATCCATATACATTTCTACTGTATTACGGATTGTTTTTTCAAAAAAGCACTCCTATTGCTACAAACGGATACTTAGTGATTCTCTATATTCTATCGTTCCTTGATTTAAAAAAGGTTTACTATTCGTATTTAATCAATTAATGTTATTTAGTTACAAACCTCTGGGTACATATATCTTTCTTTTTCTGCCCTGTTGCATCATCAAACTTTTTCTTCTAACTGCGTATTTATCAATTTTATTACAAAGGCGGGTTGCACAACTAAAACCTTATTAATTTATCCTAACTATAAAATTTTTTCTTGGTAAAAATTTATATTATCAGTAAACTTCGTTTACAATACGAAAAAGACAATTAAGTTAAGTGTAGGTACTATAAATGTATCAATGGGTAAAAATATCTAATTTATTGACAAATTGAAAATTGCAAACGATAAGGTTTATATCTTTGTATTTGGTGTTTGTACTAAGTATATAAAATATATCCAATATCAATGTTAAAATTTCTTCGATTTATCACAATTTACAAGCATTCTTTGCAAACAAATTTAAAATTGACTACATATAATGTCGTTTTATTGTTGCAAATAATTAATATTCTCTCTTACCATTTAGAATATAATGTTTATTTTACATAACCATCATAAAATAGTTGATAACGAGGTTAATTATAAATGTATTGTAGTTTGCCAAGTCCATTGAATTTAGACAAATAAATTACTCAAGGCTATAATAAAATACACGTCTTATTCAAAAATACGTGAAGGAAATATCCTTAATTTAATAATTGGATATTGTATTTTTTCTTAGGGCATTGGAACAAAGAAACTCAATCTTTTTTTTATTAAATTTTATGGCATGGGTGGTATTTCCGCTTTTGTTCTGGAGAGGTATTCTTCAATGTTAGCAAAACCGTTGTGTAAGCGTTCCGAGTAAATGGAAAACAGGATTTGTCCAGCCCATTGTCAAAAAAGGCGAATCCTCCTCTCCTTCTAATTGTCGACCGATTGCATTTACATACGCTCCTTCTTTCCGAGGACATAAAAACGCTTATTAATTATCAGCTTAAGAAATATTTTGAAGATTGAAGACTTCTTAATGACCGACAATATGGCTTTCGTAACAATAGGATATCTGGTGATCTCACCGAACGGTGAAACAAATCTTAACATAGTTTTGGAGGAAGTAAGATTATTATGCTTAATACTTTAAAAGCATTTCTTAAGGTTCAGGCTTCAGCGAACCTTCGGTTTTTATAAATCTCTTCAGTTCAATACAAGTAGTATTGCATGGGTTCAAGTCTGAAAACCACAAAATAAATGTTGGTATGCCCCAGGGCTCTGTTTTGTCACCAAAACTCTTTTAAATTTGTATTAATGATCTCCTGATAGAACTTTTAGCTTTTCATATTCGTTTTCGGACTCATATATCTCTTCTTCGGATGGGGAAATACAACGACAAAATATGCTAAGCTCATTAAATTCCGAACTATACAGCATTGTACAATGGGGAAAAAACAAACCAAGTGGAATTTAATGCTTTAAAAACCTAATTCTGTCACCTCACACGCGCGCCATTATCCATGGGTGACACTTTCGTCAATGAAACTGAACATATCGACATTCTCGGTATGTGCATTACCAAACACCACGTCCAAGACTTGAGTACAACTCCTTCTTTCCGTACTGTGAAATACAGATATTTGTTCTGTAGCCGTACTACGCGAATTAAAATCAACGTCCTCATCATGCATCTCCTTTCCAAACCTTCCCTCTTTTCCTTATGCGCACACTGTGTATTTGGTGTGTTAAACGCATTAAAAATGGGGTCTTCAATGTAAATTATTCCAATGGTTTAACATATGCCGAGGTTGCACAAATGCACAATGCACATTTCGTCAGTGGGACCCCCCACACACTTAAAGTTTTATTCTAATCAACTCAAAATTTGCATTTTTACACGAAATTTTAAGAATGAAAAATATATGATTTCAATAACATGCCTTAAAATACTCATAAGTTATGAATCTTTATTTGACTTTATATAAAGTCTTGAGAAAACCTTGAATTTAATAATTTCATAGTTTTGAAAAACACGTTTGGGAATTAAATTTTAGTGCTGATTTTGAATCCCAACTTTGATTTTAACTATCTGTTCAAGTTTTAAAAATACCCGTTTTCAACATTTTTTAACTTGATATAATAGAATTGCTTAGACGGCGGATTCGTTAAAAGAACATAATTTACTTTCAATCTGTTTTGCTTTTTTCTGTTTTTTTCTGTTAAGGTAGCCTCAAAACGCAAAGTATACATACATACATACATACATATGTATGTGTTTTTTTTTTTAATTTTAAAAAGTAAGATCTCAATGGTGGAGTCATCGATTAAGTCTATCAAACCCGATTGAAAAAGTGTAATTTGATTGCCAAGAATAAAACCTTGTCAATTTTAGATTGCACCCTTTAAAAACTTATTTTTCTTTTTTTGTAAAAAATTTATAAACTATTTCAGAATGGTCTTACTTTTTTACATTCATGTTTCTGGAGAAAGGATACTTTGACAAGCAACATGAGACCTACTTTTTTTTAATTTCATTCATAGAAAATGATAGAAAATGTTTAAGCATTTTGCTGAATTGCTACAGAGCAAATATAAATTTCAAAACTTTACAAAATAATAGCCAATAATTATTTTTGTTTTAATTTAAAAATAAAAGTACTCGTACTTAAACTCATGTCACTTTATCTCTTTTAAACATGGACATTTATTGGGGAACTAAAATCGTTGGCGTAAAATTTTAAAGTAAAGTATTAAAGTCATTTTTAGCACTTTACTGAGCTTAAAAGATGATCTACCCAATTTTAAACAATTTTAACATCTTACTATCTCTTAACAATTTGCTAAAGTTAAGTTACGGAATAGCTTCTTAAACTTTTAGCAACTTGCCAAACTGTAACTTTGACATCTGTACAATTATTGAGCAGGTTCAGTCGACATAAGGACCTGAAAGAAGGGCAAGATTCTAGTATCTGATGAGTCAGCTGCCGAAAAAATTGCCTTCCAATTAGAAAGTTAGTCAAGAAAAATCTCCCTGACTATTAAGTCCAGTCTACTTATTTCAATTGACAGTTGATCATTTTTTTTTCATTCAACTGAAAGCTGAACTTTATTGCTTTATTATTAATTTATTTTTAGCACAATTTCACTTGATGTTTAATGTAAAATTGTTCCTTTTCAAATTGGAAAAGGAATATGTATATTTCTTTAAAATACAAGTCGAGATGATTTTGTAGCTTGCCTGAGGAGTGTTTTTTAGACAATTATGTTATTGGTAGATGTACTCGTAAGTGAAGTAAAGTTCCAAGTTTGAAATTTATTTCACTTTAAAAACTTACTAAATTTACGTTCAAGAAAACAGCTAACTGCAAATGGTGTCCCTTATATTGTCTAAACATGCCCATTCTTATGGGAGCAGTAAATGGAATTTTCCAGTCAACAGTTGGGCATTCCAATTAACAGGTCCGTTTGTTTATTTTCACGAATTGTCACTTTTTAGACATGTTTTTTAATAAATAGCAATAAGCAACTTACTAGTAAAGAAAGGTTTAAAATTTTGGACTTCCTTAGTAAAATGCTTATAGTATTTAACAGATTGCTAACTAGTAAATTGTTAAACCCTTATCAATGGGTTGTTTACAATTTTACGCCATTAATTTTTTTGGAATAAAATTCCCATCTTGCATCGAAGCAAAGGCAACACCATCAAAGCAGATTAAGTTCTTAAAAAGTGATAAGAAAATATACCCTCATCATGCCTCAAGGCACTGTTTTCAAGGAAATTAATTGAATCCATGCCTTGGTATTTAGTACAAGACGACCATTTTAAACCCTTTTAAGAAATAACTATTCACATTTATTTTGAAAAAAATAAGATGTTAAAACTTCTCAGTTGAATTAAAAGCGAAAACATCTAGTGTTTGTATTTAATTTGACAGTTCTAGTTCTAAGACACAATAGAGCTAGGAAGCCAACGCAAGCAATATCTACATAAGTCTTAATGTAATATTTCTTTAATCAAGAATCTTAAGTCTTATCCAGAGATTCAAGCTTGCTTTTGCCCTTTTAAAAGTGTAATGTTTTCCTCCTGGTATTTATTTAGTATATATACATATACATATACATATACAAAATCGAATAGAGAAATACACTATTCGATTTTGTATATGTATAATGACATTTGCAACGATACTATTCACCGAAGCACCTAACCTACCTAGTTTATCTCGGCTGAGAGTGTGCTGCGGCCCAAAATAATCTTAAGGCAGCAGTTGACTCGACATTAGCAATTTGCCACCGCCGGCCGCGCCGGCTCGCATGAATGGCATGGCATAACATCTTATACCATAAATTCAATAGGATGAGTCGCAGAGACTCATCTTCGCGTTTGGCAGGCAATATAAATATATCTGCTTTTTTCACAAACGTTGCATAACTTTTGTGGATTGTGACTCTGGGATGAGCATCATAGATGCTCATTAAATGTGAAAGAGTGGAGTGATGTATCTAAGATGGCCCAAGCCAAAAACACGAAGAAGGCCCTCGCTTCACCACTGCCACCTTGTCGACTAGTTCCTATAATGCATCGTATATCATTTGCCTAATAGTCTGGAAGATATTATTGTAATAACACAATTTTTTCGTTTATTGAAAAAAACAGGTTAAATTCTTTCATGGTTTCTTTTTTTCGAACAGAGTACACAGCTACTTCGAGTAAAATTAGGGTTTTACCTTCAAAGTAGAGATTTTTAGCTGGAAACATCTTATGTCTTCCTCTTGGCGTTTGAAAAAAAAAATCGAAAAAGTCTTATTAAATGCCGTCGTCGTAAGTAAAAGGCCGTGGAAACCGCTTTTTCATTATTATCTAAGTTTCTATAGCTTCAATAATGTTGACTCCTATTAAAAAACTCTTGTCAAGCATATGGTTTGGAACAATTTGTTCAGCAAAATATATTTATTCATACTCAAGTCAGCGGCGGAAAGTGCATAGTGGTTATCAATTTTTCAAATTAAATTATTATTAAAAAAAAATAAAAGCAAGTGAAAAACAAAGAATTTAATATTTAAAATGTAAAAAATTGCTTTTTTTATATACATATAAACTAATTTGTAACTTTACCTCGGATACTTTATTTATGAGTGTACCTTTTCTATTACATAAACTATATTAACTTAAATTGAATAAACAAAAAAGAAGAAGATGGTACCTACATTTGATTACATTTATTTGCGGATAAATTCATGGAATACATTTTATATTAAGGTAATTGCGGCAGAGATGCCGCACTCAACCAAATTCCTACTTATGGTCATCCTAGCAAAAACTTTTTTTCAACCTTTTGTTCGTTAAGTATTCAACCAAATCGGCAGGCAACAAAGTGTTTATATCGGATATGTAACGGAAGTTGTTCCATTTTATTCTGTTTTTAGCTCACTACCGGACAAAAAGTCGTTGCGGGAACTATTCATATAGGGTGTTTTGTCCAACTTTAGAGTTTTATGTGGTAAATACGTATTACAAGCACAAATTCATGTATTTTGTATTTCTTTTCTTTTTCTCTTAAGCGGTCCCTAGACTATCAATATTATTGAACAATATATTGCACAATATTATTGACTGGTACCCCACACTAAACAATATTTCGCACAATAAATCATTTGACAGTTCTTTATTTGTGCTTCAACATCAGGCTCGATGATATGGATTATTGTTGTGTGGCAATTGCTCTTGCTATTTCATTAAAAAAAAAAGAAAAAAACAAACGCAGATGGATGAAGGACTGGTACAAAAAACGAAACGTGTTTACTCATCGAAATTTATTAAATGAGCTGGCTTTGAGTGAACCCAATGATTTTAGAAAATTAGATGTTATCACTATGAAAATTCAAAACAAATGACAAAATATTGTGCAAACACATCCACAGACTATACAATAAATTTGGTTGCACAATTAATATCAAAAGGATTTTGATTTTGTACAATATATTGCACAACCCTTCAATATGAGCCCTAGACTTTCAATAATATTGTGCAATATCAAATATTGCACAATAATATTGATAGTCTAGGGACCGCTTTAAGTTTTAAAATGTGGTGCGGTCTCTCTCCCTCATTTTGTATAGAGTTTCCGTAGTTTATTTTTGAGAAGAAGTTGCATGTTGACCCACTTGAAAATTCTAGTTCTTGTATAAAATTTTGAAGAAATTGTAATTATAACAAAAAAAAAAGAGAAAATAGGGTCCAATGAAAAAAATGTTGAAAATGGCTACACAAAAATTAGACACGGTATAAAAACTACAATGCACCCTTGCACAGACTGTGGACTGTGATTATTTAAATCCAATGGCTCAAAATTTTTAACAACCTATTGTTAAGGATTTATCAATTCACTAGTTAAACATTTTCTAAATATTTAGCAATTTAATAAAATTTTAAACCATTCTTTTCATTCTTTAGTAAATTGATAATTCCCTTTTATTAAGAATCGAACATCCAAACATGTCTAAAAAGTTACGGTTCGTGGAAATAAACGAAGCAACTACGCTTAAACGGACCTATTAACTGGAACTCCCAACTGTTGACTTTACTTCTTTTATAAAAACAAATGTACAGATGTCATATGGATTTATCAAATTGCTAAAAGTTAAAATAGCCATTCCATGATTCTAAACTTAGCAAATTGTAAAGAGATAGTAAGATGTACAAATTGTTTAAAATTAGGCAAATCAACTTTTAACCTAAAAATAGCTTTAACATTTTACCAAGTATTTTATGATGGTAGAATATTAATCCATTTTTGAGGGGCGGTACCTCCCCCACAATTAGCCTAGTATACGTGTTTGGAACCATGTCTAAAACCTCCCTTTGGTTTTGGTAGATTTTTATAGAATATATTCGTGATGTTTGGTTAAGCACGATAGCTTTAATCATTATTTTTATCTGGTTGAAATACGCATGTGTTTCTTTTTGAGATATATTTTCTTTATTTATTAATTTTATTTCATCCGTCGACTTACATCTATAAAATAATACCTACATAATTTAAAATATATTAAATATATTTCCATACACAAAATAAATAAAAGGCATATTAATTACATATAACTCGGATTCCATTGAGGTCAAAAATTGAAAAAATGTTACACTTTCAGATCATAGAATGATAATAATCGAAATAAAGTGTGAAATAGAAATCCAACAGAAACTTCAGAGTGTCCATTTCTTTGGGTTAACTAACTTCTGCTATTTAGATCGCTTATGAAAGCTCTTGCCCCGAAAACGAAAAGCTTAACCCGTATGGTGGTCAAATGAACTAAGTATCTTCTATAATGACATTGAGTAAACAAATGACGCTGCCAGGCTCAAAAAAGTTATGCCAAAGGCAGAAATCACTCCATGTTTCCTAAAAAACCGGACAAAACCTGGACTGACTCTAGCTTTGAAACTCTGGATTTACTTATAAATACATGCATATTTCCCAGGATGTATAACTAATACATCACATATTGAAGACCACAACGTAAGGGGAATCTCAAGTATAGGCAATCAAATAGTAGATTATAGAAAAGTGTCTTGGGCGACTGACTTTTTCCAGGGACTGTCTTCCTTTCTTCTGAGATTTTTAGAAAGATTAGTAGAAACGTACCTTCGACAAAAACTAATATTGATGATGCTCTTTCACAGGCCCAAAAATGCGCCTCGTCACTAAACATGATTTTTCGGCCAAAATTGGGGTCCTCTTTCAAACGATTCGAATCCCAGTCAGCGAACAAACGGCGTTGGCGATGGTCATGAACTTTGAGCTCCTGGGTCAGTTGGATCTTGTACGAGTGTAGGCCTAAGTCCCGACGCAAAATTCGCCAAGTTGAAGTTCTTGTGCACGGCGAGGAATAGACTGCCTCGGGTTCTGCTGTACACTTTCACGGACCGCGCCGATCTTGCGTTCCTTGAACGTACAGGTGTTGGCTGATTGTTTACTGAACCGGTCGTCTAAAATTTGGCCACCAAACGTTGAAGAGTCGACTGTGAAGGGCCACCACGTCTACCGTAAAATGGGCGCAATGCGCGCAACGTTTGCGTTAACGAACACTCATTTTGATAATTAAAGTCTTATCATTTGAACGTGCTGTTCAATCGTGTAACTTGCATTGACGATTTGGCATAAACAACTGAATAATAAACAAAAGATTTGACAGATGTCACCAAAACAAAATGGCCACCACGGGTCGCCAAAATCTACCCGCGCTAATTGAAAAACCCTTTATAAAAGGAAAATCTGTTTAAATAGCACTTCATGAAGTAGTCGGTGCAATTGAAAGATCAATTCACTTCAAAGAATACACCTCAGGTGCATTCTTATACATCTAAGGGACCTTTAACAATGTCACTAGCGCAGTGCTATTTGACAAGCCATAAACTCCGTCAACATAAAAACAATGTTGTCAAATTGGATTGATGCTATGCTCAAAAAAAGAATAATTGTAAACGCAGAGATGGGTGAAAGCAATAAGTTAAAAGTTAGGACATGTAGGTTTACCCCGTAAGGTGGGGTATTGTATCTCCTGCCTGGTTATTAGTCGTTAACGAAATAATAAAAGAATAAAGTGTAAGAATATTAAAGGTTGTTGCATATGCAGACGGCATCGTTATGTGTGAACTTCTACAATTAATTCTTAATATGCTCAGTGATTGGGCCAGTAAGTGTGGACTTCAACCCACTTAAGACAAAACTGGTTCTATTTGCTAGAAAACGAAACATTCCAATTAAGGGCTGCCCTGCTTTTATATACTCGTAGATCGCAGTAATCTTCTTGGGTTAATAAATCTTCAGAGTAGACAAAAAAATATTTTGTAATAATGTTTTCTAGAGATTTTCTTATGAACCATATTGTGAGTCCTTCTCCTGTTTCCTTATTCAATATGTATAGGTTAGGTAGTATGGGGTGATGCATCTGTAAAGTTCGAGAAAACATCTTTAGATCCATTGTGCTCCCCAGGAAAGGGAAAGGATTGGATATGGTATGGGAAGGTTGGATACCGTAAGGATACCTATTAGTAAGGACAGCTGGGGCCTACCTAGTTGCAAAAGGAATTTTGTTTTACCTTTGGAAATATTTGGCTATATATCTTAAATTTACAACTTGCAGGTATTTTCCAATTTTGGACATTCAATTTTTCTCCAAACGAACAAAAATACATTCATGAACACACTTAAAACAAACCGGGGAATCCCATGAAAATGTTTTTAATTTTTTCATTTCAACACCGTCCTATTACAAATACGCAGAGAAAATTTTAAGCCTTAGAAATGAATTTGAAAAACGTTTCGCAGATTTCGAGTCTTTGAAAGACAAGTTTTCTTTATTTTCACCGATTTTTTCTATAAATATACATTCAGTACCTAACCAAATGCAAATGGAGGTAATCGAAATCCAATGTGACTCCGATCTGAGATCTAAGTTTAATGAAGTTGGGTTGGGATACCTGAATTTTACAAGTACTTGCCAGTCAGATTTGAGAAGACTCGAAGATTGGTTTATGAAATCATTTGTATGGTGCTTCCAAACCTATCGATGCGAGCAGTTATTTTCACTGATGAAAGGAAATAAGTCACCTGTAAGATCCGGAATAACTGATTTACATTTGGGGTCTGTTCTAAAAGTAATAACTGCCAACAAAATTTCACCACAAGTTGAGAAGATGGTAACAGAAAAGAGATGCCAAGTGTCTGCCAGAAAAAATTAATATTTCTATTGTTCTTCTTCTTGTTCTTTCTTTAAATAAATTTGTTTCATACAAAAATCTTTTTTTTTTTTGCGGCCCATAAAAATTTAGATCCTGCTGTTTTGGCCCGTGATAACCATTGAGTTTGACATGCTTGCTGTACAATAACAAATTATCTAAAATGTAATTTTATATAGAAAAAATATCTATCTATCTATCTCTGCATGTTTTAAGAGCTGCCCACCTGCTGTTTGCAATTTCAATGAAACTTTGGCGAATTTGTTAATTTACCTGCTATATAGGCCTGCATATCATTGATACCATATGGCTTGAACTGAGCATTGATCCGTTTTGGCCAATTTGTCTGCCTTTTCATTACTGTCAATGCCACAGTGTCCTAGGACTCAACAGAGGGTAACCGTGGTTTGTTTCGCTGAGTAAACGAAGCTCCCTACGACATTGCTGTACCAGTCTCGACTTTGTGACAGTGGCAGATATGGTCTCGGTAACTGGTTGGCTGTCTTCAAAATTGTGCCAGTAGGTACTTTTGCTTGAAAAAAACTGCAGTAATCTGGAAGCTTTATTGATCTTTCTAGGGGAGGATTACGTAAAAAAAATGCGAGAACCTCTCTCCCGTTTTGGAACAATCCGTAAAGACAGACACATGATTTATTTCTATGACCCTGTTTTCCATTCAGTCATTCTTTGTTAGAATTTCTTTTTGTGCTACTGGGTTAAAATCTATGTACGGTCTGTCTAAGTGCCAATGTCTATGTTAATAGTGCTCTTTATTTTCTTGTTACCAAAGGAAGCCCTTTTCCCGTTATAACACTGTATTAAACGCCAGTTCCTTCACGAATATATTGAGAGGGTCTAGAGAGTACGATAACTTTGGCGACAAAGTTTAATGACGGATTTGTATACAACAGTTAAAAATAAGCATTTTTTACTATGGGAGGGGGGGTCTATCTCACCCCGTTTAGGCGGTAGGGGCAATTTAAAAAAACATGTACATTAAATGGAAAAAAAATAATTACAAAATAACGGTAATACTTACAGTTAAGTATTATACCTTTTTTTAAAGCCAACACTTTTGTCTATTAGCTTGTTTTTAAATCAAGTCAAAACTATGCATAGTTTTTGAAAAAAATTGTTTTAAACTCAAAATTTGGCCAAAAAAAAAAGTTAAAAATATGGTTTAAAGTGTAATTTTTCAAAACTTTTAGATTATCTACTAGTTTTTTTTAGAATTCATTGCTCTTATTTGTTTTTGATCAAAAACTGAAAACTAGATGACTTTATGTCTTCTAGTTCTTGAGAAAATTACCAAAACAAAATATTTTAATTAAATTACTTTTTCCTTGCTTAAGTATTAACGTAGTCTTATTTTGATAGTACCTAATAATCAAATATGGATTAAGATATACCAAGGATAAATTAATTTTTCTTAAATCCAGCTTATTTAAATGCAAAAGAAACTTCGCATTCACCCCATCTTGCACCCACCGCACCTTTCACCCTCCCCACCTTGCACCCACACTCCAAATCCTATAGTGTGCCCAAGCAGGGGGGTTGCAGGAGGGCAGCATGCCCCCCCTTACAGATGCCACTGTTGCATAAACCCAAACTCGCGCACACCTTACTGTTGCATACACCCAAACACGCATTACGCATACGCAAATACCATTATTGCTATCAAAATAAGACCACTCAAGCAAAAAAAATAATTAAATTAAAATAGTAGTTGTGGTTATTTTCAATTTTCTCAAAAACTAAAAGACATAAAATCATCATTGCTCAAAAACAAATAAGAGCAATAAATTTTGAAATAAAAACAATGGTAGATATTTTTGAAGTATTGAAACATTACACTTTAAACCTTTTTTTTAACTTTTTTTACTCAAATTTTGAGTTTAAAATTAAATTTTTCAAAAACTACGCATAGTTTTGACCTGAATTAAAAACTGGCAAATAAAACAGAATGTTGGCTTTAAAAAAAGGTATGATACTTAATTGTAAGTATTACCGTTATTTTTTAATGAATTTTTTTCATTTTAATTAACAATTTTTTTAAATTGCCCCTACCGCCTAACGGGGGGAGATAGACCCCCCTTCCATAGTAAAAAATGCTTGTATCAAGCCCCTCTACCAAAAACCGTTATTATATCTTGTCGCCAAAGTTATCGTACTCGTGCCGAAATGTCTCCAGGGCATGGCAGTTTGTGTAGTCCTCGTGGCTGTAAGGGCTATTTAAGATGATTTCCAAGAATACAAAAATTTTCCAGTTTGTATAATGATAAGTTGATGATCAAAGAAAGTGTAAAAATACGTACCGAATATTGTCAGGCTCAGGTCCACAAGCAGTACTTGACTCCAAACTCAAAAGTTTAGCCTTTACTTCGTCCTCGGTTAAAAGACCACATTCAAGATTTGTTATGTTACTTCCCCTATAAGTATTACCATTCAAACCCGAAAAATTATAGCACCTGAATTGAACTATAAATATAAGGTTTGTTGAAATTAAACGTTTAAAATCGCCACCATAGCTTCTTCTACTTCCACTAAAAAACACGATCGGAGATATCTTTTAATGCACAAATGAACATAAAGTTACATACAGGCCAAATGAATTATCATCCACGCAATGCATTTACACACAACAAACAAAGCAAATTGAAAATCTACTTAATGTTAATTGTTTGCTCTCCGAAGCTAATTACATTTTTATCACAATTGCAACGGATAAGACTGCATAGTCTTACACTGTGAAGCCCTCACAGGTAAGACTATATAACTTAGGCCTGCGGGTAACAATACTCGCCTCGTCATAAAAAAAGATCCAACAATCGCATCTTAATAATGAGTTTTCCATTAATAATAATCCGTTGATTTTGTTTTCAAAGCAAAAACCTGAATATCAACTTTGAGCGTCCGTCGCGTCTCGTTATGGAGTCTAGAAATTCCTATTGGATCCGGTGGATGACATTTACACATGGAATCCATACATAAATTGAAAGTATCTTTTATCGTGGATTTAGTGTGTTAGTTGATGTGCAATTGTGCAAGTACGATATTTGAAGGGGAGGAATTTTAAATTGTACTCATCGATGTTTGAATCTAGTTAGTAACCGGAACATGAGACTCGTTGTCTCGTTGACCTTTACCCACTTAGAGCAACAGGATAGTTATACTCGTACAAGATATGCATGCTGACTTTTGTGTACCTTCTTTGTAAAATTTGATTGGCATTTTACTTTTTCTATATAAAAACTGAGTACCTATTAAATTATGTATACAAATGTATGTACCAATGTTAACTATATACCTGCCCACAATAAAAAAAAAAAACACATGCACATGTACTCCAGTAACTATTTACATACATCAGACCACGCGTTAAATCCGGTAGTTCTGATTGTTTGGTTACTTGTTTATGGTGTTGGCCTTATTCATAATCTAAGTTTCCGACATCGAGCGTCAAACGCAAGATTTACTAAAATCTTAACGCAATGTTGTTATAAGAAGTTAGTTTTTTTTTGTCTTACCGACTTGAACTCTGATGAGCTTTTTTCTTCACCATGAGTACACTCTTCGATTTCAAGCTAACTGAATTTTCTTCATTTTGAGCCTAAATATGGTGCCTAATCTAAGCGCTGGGTGTCATTGTTTGAATTTATAGCGAAATATCGACAAAGTCCTTAACTAACTTAATGATATAGCTGTCAATGGTGACGTTTTGGCCAAGACGTCGTCTTTCAATGTCCTTTTTTTGATGACAGCATATACTTGGTCTTGCCCTCATTGACAAATAAGCCCATCTTCTCGGCATCCGTCTAAATGCTCAAAAACGCTCCCCTGACATCACCCTTTGATCTTCCGATTATGTCAATATCATCGGCGTATCCGAGTTATTGGATTTGAATACTTATATTTGGTCAATGCTGGACTTTCCTGGTCTGAAGCCACACTGATAAGGACCTATCAGGTTGTTGACGAACCGCTTCAGATGTTCACATAATACGCCAGAAAGGAGACTAATGCCTCTGTAGTTGGCGCAATTCAGAGCGTCTCCTTTCTACACCATAAACAGGTAACCAAAAAACCAGAAATACCGCTATTCAACGTAAGGTCTCCTTCTATTCAAATGACAAAGTTAGTATACCAATGACTTTATTCCTTTAAGTGAAGATAAATTGTGTTCCAGAATTGTTTGGAAGGTAAATGTTTAAACCGGATTAAGGTGTTGTTTTTTGTTCAATTTGCTCGAAACAACTTTAAAAATAATTAAATTTTAATCTTGCACTATAAGCAAATAATTTAATTTAAAAGCACATTTCTGAAGAGTAGTAGGATTCCGAAACCGATAAAAAGTAGAACTACACATCACCATCCGGTTATGCGGAAATGGTAATTTTTTAAAGGAAACACTTTTAACATTTAAAGAAGTAATTAAAAACACTCTAACCAACAAGGTAATGTAGGTGGCAATTAAATTAAGATTTTTGATGACTCTAGTTCCAATCCGACTTCAAAATCAATCTATCACGTCAGGTTTTTGAGATGCAACTTTTTGTAATTTAAAAAAAAAAACATAATATTAGGCTTTTTGAGGCTAGGTATATAAATTCATGAAGTTGTTTTGATTTCAATTAAATTTATACTTTACTTTAATATTCCTTTTAAAACTAACTTACATAAGTATTTTTCAATAAATCGTCATTAGTAGTAAGTCCTAATCTGCCATACATTAACCTTAAAATAACGCTATAGCATTTATGATGAAACGATATTAAAGAAACATTTGATAATATGTATTACGAGTTCGTAGTTTTTAAGTTATAACGTCAAGTTTTTAGAATAAAATGAAAATATTTAAAAAAAAAACATGTTTAAAACGGGTATTTCTAACTGCACATATGGCTAAACTTGGAGATATTCAAATGGTATATGTACATGTGCATTCGAGAGGACACAAGCGGTTACAGGTTTTTCTCAAAAACCCACCTCTATCTACTAACTTTCACCTCCCTACGCTGAATATCAGATGCCTAGTACCTAAACTAGCCATTGGGGGAGAGATGTTTCCACTAAGGCACCTCTTCTTTCATCCAGATGGCAGCGGAAAAATTCTCAAGATGGAATCAACGGTGGCGTCTAAAGTTGCAATTAGGTTGAACTACTTAGTGAACACCTTATAGGGCTACTACGACATATGTATGCAAAGCCCAAGTCTGTAAGGAGCGCTTGTGCAGGCTCTTGCCTTGAAGTTAAATCAAAGTCCTAGTGTTTCAGGTTGAAGGTTGTTCGTCAGCGTGATTTTCTGACCACGTTAAGAAAAACCAGTTACAAAGCAACAACAAGCCACAGATACGGATGGATTAACTTTTGACTACCAACGCAAACGATTTTAAGACAACGAACTTTGGATATGCACGTGGAATGTTAGGTCACTTAATAGACCACGTGTATGCGAAGAATTAGCGGAAGCCCAAGACTGCTATAAAACAGATATCACTACCATCCGGGAAATGCTATGGGCCGGGCCAAACGAGGATTAAAAACTACGATATTTACTATGGTGACCGCTACCGAGAAAACAAACAACACTTATTTTGATGCGGCTTTGTCATTGGAGCCAGACTTAGACAACAAGTGTTAAGCTATAGTATAGGTGCATCATCGAGCGCTTCATGACCATCCGCATCATGTCTAAATATGTCAACATTAGCATAATATGCTCAAACGCCCCCACAGAAGAGAAGGGTGACAACACAAAGGATATGTTCTTCGAGCTCTTGAATAAAGTGTTTGAGCAGTGTCCTAGCTACAATTTTAAAATTTGTGTGGACGATTTAAATGCCAAGCTAGGAAAGGAAGACCTCTTTGGTGGAATAATCGGGAACAGCCTGCACGACACCTCCGATAACGGAGTCAGGCTCATCGATTTTGATGGTAGCCAGTACGCGTTTTCCACACCTCAACATCTATAAAGGAACTTGGTTCTCCAGATCAATCTTCCGTCAACAAGATTGGCCATATTGTGATCGACGCTAGACACGTTTCCAGCATCATGGATGTCCGAATTTTCCGAGTAGCTAACATCGACTCGGACTACTACCTCGTTGTAGACAAGGTAGCACTTAGGGTTTCCAGACCCCAGGCAAAACAAGCAGATGCTGGGAGAAGATACAACGTCGAACAGCTACAATCGCAAGAGATCGCGAAACCCTTCTCCGACCGAGTCACAAGTAACCTTCATATTTTGAAGTAGAAGATATAATCAGAGAAGCCGCCTCAGACGTGCTGGGTTTTAAACAGCCACCAACAAGAAACGGGATCGGGTCAAAATTCTGGCTTCAAAATTCTGCTTTTCAGAATTCTGCTTTTTTAACGAAAATTCTGCTTTTTTTTTTGTCTGGTTTACAAAATTCTGCTTTTCAAAATTCTGCTTTTCAAAATTCTGCTTTTTTAAAATTCTGGAAATTTATATTAAACAAAATTCTGCTAATTCTGCTTTTTTTTTAATAGTATATTTACTAACGGAAAAGTCAATTTAACGTGGTTTTTGTTTCAATTTTAACAAAAAAAAAATCAAAATTTCGTCTTTTAATACTTGTTTTTCAGTAGCACGTGGTTCATGGTTATGTTGACCAGTTTGCCTTACAATTACATGTACATCACAATTTAATTTAGTCACTACTCGTCCTTTGCATTTATCTTTAATTCTATTTGAGCATGCCCAATTATAGTTTTTACATTTATTTAACTTTTCAAAATAAAACATACATATATCCATCTACGCACAGCTTTTCTTTTCCTTTATTAGATTTAAGAAGTGAAACGTTCATTTTTGCTTTTTAATAAGAATAACACACTATCACAAAGGGATAAGAAAAGACACTAACCATTGTCTAAGACCCTGACTAAGTTAAGAGAGCAAAAATTAATTGCGTCTAAACATCTCGCTTATGCAAGCGAGAGGATAATTTTACAAAATTCTGGAAATAATAAAAATAAGGTTTGGAAAATGTTAAAAAGCGCGCGCTTTTTAACATTTTCCAAACCTTATTTTTATTATTTCCAGAATTTTGTAAAACAGAATTTTGAAAAACAGAATTTTGAAAAGCAGAATTTTGAAAAACAGAATTCTGAAAAGCAGAATTTTGAAAGCAGAATTTTGAAAAGCAGAATTTTGAAAGCAGAATTTTGACAACAGAATTTTGACCCCGGCAGAATTTTGACCCCAACCCACAAGAAACCCCTGGTTTGATGAGGAATTTCGAAAAGCAAATGCAGCAAAGCGAAGCTGTGTAGAAGAACGAGAGTTGCTCACGAGCGGAAATGAAGTTCTAAAGTTTTTGTTTTTCTTACCATTTTTATTTTGAAAACCTGATGTGATAGAAAAAATAAGAGACGAGATACGAATTCAGGATATCTTAATCCATTAAAGATAGTATTGTTTTTGTTTGTGTAGCAGAAAGATCATCGTAATCTTGTCGACTTATAAAATTTACGAAATCACAAATATTCATAACTTTTCTGAAAGAAGAATAAATGTTGCTTAGTTAATTTTATAAATAAGAATTTTAATGCCAACCATTTTTAAATAAACAATGTTTAACCATTTTAAAACAGCCCGAATATAGCTATGTAATTCCTTTATAACTTCTAAATTCCATTTTCCAAAAAAAAAAAAACTACATACTTTTACCATTTTTAGAGTATATGTACGTTTATATATTAAACTTGCAACAACCACTGCTTTGTTCATTGAACCCTTTTAGAGTTAAACATTTTAAATATTACGCAGGTGTGTTTCGGTTGCAGGCGTTACTTTAAGGTAGTTAAGGGCTTTGTCTACCAAGGCTCCGCTATGAACGCAGACAACAACACCAGCGCTGAGATCAAACGAAGAATTACTCTTGATATTTGCTGTTTCTTAGGGCTATGAAAGCAATTGAAAGCCCTGCCTCGAGCGACCAAAGTGTCACAGTTTTGGTCTCCTATACGGTTACCGAGACCACAAAAAATCTTCCGATTTTAGTATTCTTCCCAATCGGAATCGCAAAATAAATGTCTTATTGTCGCGGAAAATCGGGAAAAATTATAAACACACACACCGTCAAAATTCGTACATTTTATACAGATCGGAGAAAATTCATCTCCTATAGGTTACCTCGACAGGGGTGATTAGGTCGATCTTCAAAATATAAAATACTTACAACTTTTTCCATGTTCAAAAAACGAATAGAAACTTAATATAAGAATGATTTACATACAACCAAATCCATTTTCTTTAAATTTATGTTTTCTATTGATATCTATTTGAAAATAAATAAAATTGTTATAGTTTACAAAACAGTTTTAATTTGTCTTCAGTTTAGAAGCAGACTTTTTTATTCCATAGTATTTCCTTAACATTGCCAGCGAACTTATCACAGGCACCATTATTGGTAAAAATAAAGGAATGTAAATGGCATACCTGTAAAACATAAAAATAAATATTTTTGTAAACTAAACAATAAAAGGCATACAAAGACAATTCATACTTTTGTTCATCCGGAAAATACAATTGGGCCAGAAGACTTGCATCAAAGAAAGCCTTTTCAGACGATGCAAAAGCTTTCTTTGCATGTTCTGAAGCTGTAAGAAGGTCACCTTCTTGTAAATGCATTTTTGCTTTCAAAATTTCTTCATAGGCTTCATTGACAGCAACACCCACATCATCATTAATCACAATGTAACTTATCTCATCTAATAATGTTTTAAAAGATTGCAGGTATCAAAAAATAATAATTAGTCATTGTTTTAAAGCTTACAAACCTAGTAATTGTATTAAGCTCTGCAATGTATGGGTTGAGGTAATAATATGATTAACTACGCTTCTTCTGATAAACGCATCGTATTCCCAAACTCGTGGATTTATCTGGTCAACGTCATCAGCTTTAACTCCTGCCAGAGTCACCTATTTAATTAGAAAATAAACTAAAGTTCCTTCCCTAATTATTTGAGCTTAAGTTTATCTCACTTCGACATGAATATCCAAGAGTTTGTGGAGCTGGTATAGCATTATTTGCATTACATCATTGGTATTCACGTAAAAACTGACTTTTTCCAGATTCTCGTTATAGGTTCGACAAGCTTCTTCAGGTGGGTTCGATATTATCACACCACCCCACTTTGGTGAAATAAATGAGTCAACCTTATTGCGTGTCGCCAAAACGTCTTTTTCTTTGTAAATGTGAATAGGAGCTATATCACAAGGAGGCACATAGACAACCATGTTGATTACAGAGTTATCCGTAATACCAGCACCAAGGTTCTTTTCAATTGAAGTTATAATATGTGGCATTGATGTCTCGTGCAAGGCATAATGACGACCGAGCGAACTAGCATCACGGACTTGTTTTAAATTAACGTCAATTGGAAGTTGATATTTCCACTGTGTTTTCAAAGTGAAGTTGGAAATTTTATTAACAGCATCGAGAAAGGGTTGAATATAAGCTGAAAATGTGTATACATGAGAGTTGATTGTATATAATTTAAGGTTAACAAATATATGAAGCACCCACTTTTAGTGGCTAATTGGACATTCCACTTGACATCCATTAAATCCGGCCGAGGATTAAGGACGGATACTATCACATCATATTGCAGTTGCGGCGGGGAGTTCTTTGTTACTGCGTGACGTTCGTCTTCATCTTCAGCCAAAATAGCTCTTATTCGATGTGTTTGAAGAATGTTTATATTTAGGACATTTTGCAGTTTTGATGAGCCTTAAAATAAAAATAAAATATACGTTAAACTGCTTAAAGCTTTTTAACTCTTAAAAGTAAATCTTCTTACTTGTATCGGATTTAATGAAAGCAGAACGATCTGTTGTAAGGAGAACATCTTCTTGTAAGCTCGGCCATTCAATAAATATAAAGTCACCCGTTTTAACTGGGTAATGTTTAAGTATCAGTGCTTCTAATGCAGCTGGAGTTTTTATTTTGTCAACACTTCCAATTTGTGGAATTTGCTGAAATTGAATATTCCAAAGATCTGAAAAGAAAATATTTTTTTTTTTTTCAAAACAAAGTTGTGGTAAGAAATATTAAAAATTTAATTACCGTTATTTTTGAAAGCATTACTCAATTCATCGATGAGAAGGGCAGATCGGTCTGGTTTCAAGGTAAAGATTCCAACTGTCATGTTGATTTCAATTAATGATTCACTTAGATCACGAATATCAGAATATGGTAGACTTACTCTAAACGTTTACAGTTAATTGCTTGCCTTAATTTATTTTGAAAATATTGTGTTCAAAAAAATACATTTACCTGTAAACTTCAGTGGTCTTCCACCACATGGGAACCCCAATAACTAATACAACTACCATAAAAGCTACGGAAGCGTACATTCGATATTTGTCTGAAAAATTTAAGAATCATTTAGACTTATTTTAAAATTGTTATTATAAATTTAAGCAGTGTAATGTAGCACTAAAAAAATAAAAAAGTGGCCTTTTGAAACTTGAAAAACCTTATTGTATCCAGTTTAAAAAAAAAAAAAAACGACTGAATCTGAAATCTCGGGAGTTTTTCACGCATGTATTTTTAAAATTGCCTGGAATTGTATAAAAATGCTTAAAACAAAACTTACGACCATAGAAATAATGATTTCAGCCATTAAAAGAATGACGTTTAGTCCCAAGTTTGAAAAAAAAAGTCTGTTCAACCATCTATAGTATAGAAAAACAGAGAAGAGGGTAGGTAGAGGGGGTAACTCTTTGGATTTAAATACCATTCTAATGTCTTTTCTTCAATACATACTACTTTGATCAAAATGTAAGGTGAATTTATTCACAAAATGTTAATTCTTTGATTATTCTTCAAACCAATTTTATCCCCTTCTGATAAAATGCACTTTTGATATCGCTTTTTTCAATCCCCAAAACAGTAGTTTTTAAGCTCCTTAATCTTGTCCAAAAAGGCGTTTTAGCATTGGCCTTTTGACTTTTCAGAACAGCTGAAAGCCGCACGTAGCCAAATTAGGTGAATAATGTGGATGCGGATCGATATGAGTTGAGTTTTTGGAAACAACGTCACGAAGACCAATACAATATGACATGGTGCATTATTGTGATGATGGAACCAAGAGTTGTTCGCCCATTATTCGACTCTTGACACACGATAATTAATGAAATGGATTTCACCTTACTTTTTGATCACAGCAGTACATTGCAAATAATAAAGCAAACAGAACTGTATCCTTTGAAGGCCCCGTATTAAAAATTAACAGAGATGTTTCATTAGTCTTTAGAAAAGAGTGGTTAATATGAACCAGTTTCAATTATCAAAAATAGCGTTTGAAAATTTAGTCATAGTAAAACTGTAATATGCAATATTGATGGCTAAGCCTTTAGTTGTTTTTTAATAGTTCATAACAAAATTCCATTTAAGATGAAGGAGGTTAGGTTAGGTTAAAGTGGTTGTCTGTGATGGAGTATAGAACACTTAGGCCAGTTTAATGGCCCATTGTGATATCACATAAATCTTGAATCTTTCTTCTAAGCTTAATGAAACCAGTTTGACTCCCTTACAAAACGTGAGCGACTGATTATGTATATTAATATGATTGAGATCGTTATATACTCGTATAGAAGAATTCTTCTATATAATTCTTGCGTTTTTGAGCGCGGGGCATGAGCAGATAAGGTGAAGAATTATTTCCTCCTTTTCCACATCCATACAGCTTCTGCAAAAGTCATATGAGAATACGCCTAACCACGTGGCGTGCTTTCCTATTAGACAGTACCCAGTTATGACATCGATCATCGAGCTTATATGCGATGGGCTTAGAGATAGCAAGCATCTTAAGCACTTTAAATGTAGTGTAGGGTAGATGTTTTTTGTGACCTGACACGTTGTGATGTTGTTGAACCTGATGTTTGCCTTCTTCATAGCGTCTTGTAGAGACAGAGTCCAGAGATTTGATAGCGCCCTAACTATCTGAAAAAATATGGATATCATTATGTTGATATCGCGTTTTCTTTAAGCCAGGACAAGACTCTTTTATCGACAAAAGTTTCGCCTGGAACAAGCTACAATGATTGGGAAGGCGGAATGGGAGACTAAATTTCAGTCGTTCAGAGTATACACCTCCACGAACCCCCTTCATTCGTTTGTATCCATCTGTGTAAAAGTGGATTGACTCGTCTTCCAGGAATGCCCTATTCTCCCAGAAATATCTGGAAGGTACATAAATCTGGAAGTTTGTATTGAACTGCAGTTGGGGGATGGTGTAGTCTGTGTGCTTTGGAATTAATTTTGAATACCTAAAAATTACGGAGTGGCCAATGTTGTTGTTAACCCACTGTGATGAAGCTTTGAGGCGAATAGCATGAGTCTTGCGAAGCTATCCACTTATGCTTAGGCAAGCTGAATGTTTATCGCGGTTTATAGCTTGTTCTAAATCAATCCACCATACTGCCACACCGTACATTAAAATCGGTCTGATTACCGATTTGTATAACCAATGCGTAATTCGGCGTTGTAAGCCCCATTTATTACCATCTAGACCAGTTAGGATTTCATTTATCCCCAGGTTCCGGAGGAGAGTGAAAAGAACACAACCTTCCGGTGTCCCTCTACTAACGAACCTTCTAGGAAGAGTTGCCCAGTTTTCAGTAAGTTATTCTGCTAGTCAGCATTAAATGAATTAAATCCCTAAGCGAATTCTCTACGTTCAGAGATGTTAGTGCAGATGTGATTGCAGTTAAGATGAAGCGTTTTGTGTGTTTTTTTTATTAATTGAATATTTTAGCAGGCGCCATAGCAATAATTAAATATCACCTAGACCCTAACCAGATTTTGTAGGCAATTATCTAAGGTAAAAATTTTAAGAAGTAAGACGGTTTGTAAAATAGAAATATTCTTCTTAGAACTCAAAGGGCTCGGTCAGAGATTCCTAAGGTTCGTAGGATGCCCCACAGTGTCTAAAATCAATTGCAAGACAATTGTAATTTCTCTTGAGACTCTTTGAAATTTTATTGAGCGAATTCGTGCTTGTTAAAAAACATAAACACAAGTCATACAGATCCGTTATAAATTTTTTTTTTATATGGGATATTATCGATAAACTGGTCGGAGAGTGAATTCGCCTAAACAGTGTGTTGCCAGCCATATCTCTACATTTAAAATTCTGGGCTTCTTGTTGTAGGTTTACATATTTCTAAAAAAAAAGAGAATAAATTCCCACATGCTACGGAACATTATTGAGTTCAAGGCAAGTTAAGTCATTTTGCCAAATTACTGCATTTATATTTTTGGAAAACACAAATCAACTAGAATATTTTAAATAAGACAAAATTAACTTTACTCATGTAAAATTTTGTATTTGTAATTATTTTTAGATTTGTGTATATTCTGTGGCTCTTTTTCTACAATTTTTAGATAACTAACAACATTTTAGTTATCTAAAAATGGCACATTTACCAGAGGACGCCATTCGTGTGATGGTCAAGGTTCTATTTATTGACACTGTGAACAATGACGGTGAGTGGACAGAGAAAATGCTGATTTTTTGGTTTCGCCAACTGACCTTGTATTTGTACCTTAATATTTAAAGGAGAATGCAATTATAAGAGCTTATTTAAACCTCCAATATAAAAATTATAATAGATTTATAATGCCTGCGTTCAATCTCGTGTTGGATAGGGTATCCTGCAAAAAATAAAAACAACTTTCAGCTGCTCACAAATTTTACGCTCCTTCAAATTGAACCATATGTTTAATCATCTCACATATACGATACCAGATAATCTCGGATACCATTGGATCTCTTTTTTAACATCTGAGCTGTTTTGGGACAGCTGTCAGGGTACCCTTTCTGTGGCCGAAAATCGATCATGAAAAACTAACACCTTATCACTCATCTTTTAAATATGTCACTTTGCTTGGAAATATTGAAATTTTAAAGTTTTCAAAAGCGCACATTATTCGGAAAGACCTCTGCAGTAATTGCTTTATAACCGTACAACATTTAAAGAAATAGGTGATACAGTTTTTAGGAAAATGGAACTACAAAATGTCGCTTAACTCGATATCAATGAAGATATTCATTTAGAGGAAAATAAATTCATTACGAATTTAGAATCCTATTTGTGTAGTTAAATGTTAAATAATTAAAATTGAAACAAAATTATCTTCATCTATAAATTTCCTAACTTTAAAATAAGTATTTGAACGCATACAATAACAAAAAGTAAAAACAAACTCGATTTGCTCAATTTTCAATTGTATGTATTTTACTCGTAATTATATAAATTTAATATTTCGTTTTTTGACATTTAAATTCTATTCTTTGTAACTACAACACATAACAAATACCGGTCCCCTTTCAATTGGCGTTAACTTTGAGACATATTTCGTGAATTTTGTCGTTCCCTCGCAGCGATACACAATATTTAGGGCGTTATCTTTCGGCTTTATAGTCAGTAACACGGATTCATCGTAATCCGAATCGTTTTCTTCTTCGGGCGACAAATAAGTAATCACACCAACGTCCTCCGCCGCATTTAAGAAAAACATTATATCCAAAGTATTCTCATCACAGAGTGCACCATCACCGAGCACAGTATAGCAGCCGGGCGACCAGCGTTGCAATTCCAGGCTAACACTAGGGGCTACCGCTCTTGGTTCTGCCAAGTCCAGATCTGTATATTCTTGAAGCAGCTTAAACATTTGTTTACTTTTGAAGGTTTCAATGAGCAAGGCAATGGGTTCGGTGATCGTTTGCAGGTCAAGAGTTTCATAACGTTGCCCACTGGCAGGACCTTTTATCGTCCAAACAAGGGAATCGTTAGTTCTAAGCTCCTGGCGAATCTTTTCAAAAATGTCAGGCTTTAAAAATTCCTCCAAACAAATTTCGGAATTGTCCTCGATGTGTTTCTGAATGTGATCTTTACAATCCTCCTTAAGATACGTTCCGTTGATGACTTTCTCCAACTCGACTGACTTTGTCTGAGGCACAGAGAATTCCATTTTTGTGAGTGGTCTCATGGCGTCCTCGACAGTGTCAGTGTTTATCTCACCATGAAACCACCCATTGATTGTCATCCGAGGGTACTCACTTGTGGTCACTTCACCCACCTGGTGAAACGACTTCGATCCAACCTTAAAAAAGACGAATTGATTATTTCTTGGATTGATTTTCCTCACAACGGGAAAATGAGGCAGACAGTTGTCGTCCGTCTTGAAGATCTCCAAGCACCCTCCCATTTCGTCTGTCCATTGGTCAACTTCCTCCCAGGGAGATAGGTAGTAGACGAATGCAATTTGTCGGTCTTTCAAGAGGTCGTCATGCACGAGGAGGTAATCACCACAGTTGTACATTGAGCCGGAAGCGGATACAGACTTTAGTTTAAGATTGCAAAGTTTTTCCAGCCACGGTTTCACGCTTACTTCCAGAAACTTAAAGAATTTTTGCAGATACATGGTTGGTGCAACGGAGAGACTAGCAGTTTGGTCGAATTCATAGAGATCCATCTGTTTGTGGGACCAATCTACGTCCTCTTCCATTTCGTTGACTAACAGCCAAGTGACTTTCTTATCCGATAAGAAGTCTTGGAGAATTGCGATCCGGAAGGGATCTGCATACATTTTTACATCTGGTTTGTCCTCAGAAAACGATTGTTCTTCTGACCAACAAGATTTTAGTTTTTCAAAAAGATTTGGATCAAGGTAAAGCTCATTCATTGCAACTTCGAGTTGATCTTCATCTTCACCATCGTCGTCTTCTTTATATGTTGCACCTGCTGCGGTATCTAGCTTAGGAATTTTTGATTTGGGTTCATTGTCATTACTGTCCTCCTTGTCGGATTTGACTAAAAAGAAAAAATGATGAATGGGTTGGAAAATTAATAAGAAATTTGTTTCAAGCATACCTTAGAAGATAGAAGTTATTTTGTTTTTAGTTTTTTTGTTGTTTTAGCCTAAAATCTTGAATTGCTATGAGATACATTTTTGTGAAGTTTTTAAAGTTTGATGTTTAATCACTTAACACTTTAATTTAAAACTTAATAAGATTATGCAGAAAATTATAATACATAAATTTAATATTGAAAATGGGGAAAATTGAATTTTTGTTTTAATTTTTCATTACGTACCGTCATTGCTGGAACCGGTGGCGTCGTTTTCGGAGCTGTTTAGATCTTTTGATTTATCCATTTTTATGAGAAGTAATAAAACAAAATTCTGAAGTCGTTTGAAAAACAATACACTTGTTAAAATTGTGCGTAATTCAAGATTATAAAAAGAAAATTGAGTAGAAAAACGCGAGTTTTCTTTAACAAAAAATGGAAAAGACTTCTGTCAGATTTTAAATTCACTCTTATTATTGGCAGATGGAATTTGATGGATGGATGAATGAACAGCGTGGAATAGGTAGGAAAAGAGAGCGTTCCAATGGAATGACTTCATTGGGCAAGTTTGGTTTAAGCAGAACCATTAACTTCGAATTGAAACCTTAAGCACTATTCACATGAGCACGACCAAGGACCAACGAATGGACGAATATTCGTCGATTTTGACATTTCTTTCACATGAGAGTTTTTAATTTGTCGCGAATGAAGTTTGACATTCACCACCAAAACCAAAACAAGAATAATTTTTTTAGGTTAAGTACGTGCGATTTTGTTATTCGTTGCGAGTGTGGATAATGTGGAACGCGAATAAAGTTTGACAGTTCGTATCAACAAAAATTTTTTTCGCGACGAAAAAATTTGTTTTCTTAAATTTATTAATATATGATATTGAAAAGTAAAAGTATGCATCATAAATCAAAGAGAAACTATATTGCTATCGTTTTGTTAAGAATTTGTTTGGAAATGGAAATATGTCTTCAAACGTATATAAACTTACATTTTGTAATTCATTCGTCGTTCGTTGGTCGCGCTCGTGTGAATGCTGCCTTACGTGTAGTTTTGTTCATTTTTGGTTTCGAAGATTAAAGAACTTCGAACTTTTCATGTTTTGTATAGTCAAGTCACGTAGATTACAGAATCCGATGAGAAGTTGCGTAGGGAATGTCAATTCTAAAATGTCTACCATACTAAAAACGACAAGAAATCACTTCGAAATCCGAATGAATTCTCAAATCTTTCAACAGATTCTATAATTGGTATAATTATTAAATTAATGGAAGGGCTTACGAAAATAATTACTTTTAGCTGATAGTATTCATTTGTGAATGAGTAAATGAACACAGCTCATATACTATATTTAAATCACAATGGAATTTATGAACAATTAGTTTAGTTTCGTTTAGGTTAAGTAAGGATGATCTCAGTCACTTCACGCATAAGTACATTTTAAAATTGACACGGACAACAGAAAAGAAAAATAAGGCAGCACATTATTATGCACTTGTTGTTTTTATTAGCTGCTTTCAATCTCGTGTTGGCTAGGCCGAAGCGGGACAGTTTACCTCTGCCAGTTTACCACCGCCAGTTTACCTCTGCCAGTTTACCTCCGCCGGTTTACCTCTGCCAGTTTAACTCTGGACAGTTTACCACCGCCAGTTTACCTCTGGACAGTTTACCTCCAGAGCAGGTAAGGTAGTTTATTATTATTTATTATATTATTAATTGAAAACTTTTGACATTTAGTTTCGTGTTGTTTTTAATCAAAAACACTCTAGTATAGAGATTATAGAGTGTTTTTGTTTTTAATTCTCATTCTTTATGAAATAAATTATGACACTTCCACAGTGCAATTTTTCAAAGCAAAATATTCTATATGATATTTAAGTAAGTTTTTGTATTTTTTTGTTTTTTTTGAATATTTAACAGAATTCAATCATTTTCAGGACAAAAATGTTCATAGGAGATGCAGCGTATCCTCTAAAAAAGTAAGTGAATCTCAGTCCAGTGAATTCCAAAATTTCAATTTTGCAAAACAAAACAATTCGTTTGGGATTTTAAGAGTAAGTTTTTTATAAATTGTTTCGATATTTAATATAATTTGATATTTTTCAGAGTAAAAACCTTTATAATGAACCCTGTGAGCAAAATCACATTTTAAACTACCTTACCTGCTCTGGAGGTAAACTGTCCAGAGGTAAACTGGCGGTGGTAAACTGTCCAGAGGTAAACTGGCAGAGGTAAACTGGCGGAGGTAAACTGGCGGTGGTAAACTGGCAGAGGTAAACCGGCGGAGGTAAACAGTCACGTACCGGAGGTAAACTGGCGGTGGTAAACTGGCAGAGGTAAACCGGCGGCGGAGGTAAACAGTCACGTACCGGTCGTGTATGTCCAGCTTAAGTTTCTAAAAAAAAATCTCCATAAAATTCATTTCTGAGATCAAGCTAAATAAGTTTACAAACGTACCCAAAATACCAAACAGACCTATTTAATGTCATGTGAATTTTGTGATGTTTTTGTTTTGTTGAGCTGTCAATCACAAACAAAAATAAATAAACATAAATTTGGATTTCGCATTTCATTTTTCTTTTTGTATAATAACAATAAACAATGTCTTCTTCAATTATTTATAATGGAATTCAGAAGCGATTCGATGTCTTAAATTTAATAAAACATAACGTTATTGACTCTGCATCTTCATTTCTTACGGATGAAGTCAAAACATCAGCTGAAATTATTATAAAAAATATTCACTCCAGCATAACCCAAATAGTTTCAAAAGCAATTTCAAATGAAATCATCGAGGAAACATTTCAAGAAAACACTGATGGATATCAAACAATTATGGCAATATACAAATTCGACGAACGTCTTTTCGATCAAGTTATTGGAAAAGTTTTTGACGACATTGCTGAAGATGATCATTTCCAAAAAATTATTAAATCTTTGGAAAAAATACAAAACACTAGCGCTAAGGTAGCAATCTTTTGTAAATTATATTCTTATAGATTTCGTATTCATGATACGAGTATTAATCTGGGTCACTTTGCAAATGTTGTAAGAGTTTTGTTAAAAGACGATAATTTGAATCCAATGGAAGTTGAGGAACTTAACAAAGTATTGAAAAGCTTGGAAGAAATTACTTATTCGGTAAGAACTTAGTTTATCTTTAAAAACGCAGGAGTAAATTGTATCAATGATTAATTCGTTTTTTTTTTTTATTATACTTTCCAGCACCTCTTAGCCTCATCGATAGCCAGCAGTTTAGAATATGATTACTAAATGTTACCCACTTAGGCCCATTTTGTGAAACGAAATTTATATATTTATGTTCAACCTAAATACTTATGTTCTAAATTTTCCTTTAAGTAAATTGACACATAAGAGCTCATGTCATGTTATACTTAAGCTACTTAAGCTTCGTTTCAACAAATGACCCTTAGAAACATTAACTAACACGGGTAAGTAAGACTGTTATGTGGAAAGAACGTTTTAACAGCAGCTTAGGATTGTTTTTATTTTATTAAATTGAAATCGAAAATCAAAAAAATAATCAACATCAAAGAACCATTATAAATAAATATATTGTTTAATTTTGTAATCGATTTTTGTTAGTTTGGCAAGTTTTCTTGGTTGGTCACCGCACGATCCCCGTGAGGGATAGTTTTTTTTTTTAATTTTCGTAGGAACTCCCTTGAATTCAAAACTTATCCTAATGGATATGACCCCCTTTATGTTTTTAATTATCTACTTTTTATATTTAAAAATAATTTTTTTATTTTACTGCTTTAAACTTTGTTGCTAAAAATACTAATATTAACTGAGGACTGGATCAAGAACATAATATGAATCGGAAATCCAGCCCTATACCAATCGCACAGAACGAATTCATCAACTTTTGGTAAAGATTTGTTAGTAATTTAACGATATTCACCAAAAAGCGCATTAGTGACAAAAACAACTAAAATCTTTTTTTTTGTACACAATTTAACTTTAACACAATTTAACACAATTAAACTTTAGTAATGCTTTAAATTATTTTCATAAGATATTATCTGAGAAAAGGAGCAAATATTGAGCTTCTTAAGAACTAACCTAGAATAAGAGGTCACCAATTTGATATTAAGTTGCTTTTAAAATCCTGAAATTCGTCTTCAATTCCATCTTATTTTTTTGGCGCAAATAAAAAGTGTAAGGCTTTCTTAAAGTGTTTTTTCTTTCAAAGTTGATTTTCAATTAAATGCAATAACTTTAAAGATCTTAAAAAATTAACGAAATCTTTTTTTTTAAGTGAATTTGCTTTGAATCCTCTAGAAGTGAGATTTAAAAACGAATTTGAAGAATATAAATGTCCCAAAATCGACAGACGTAACTTTGAGGTAGTCAAGGACTTCGTCCACCTAGGCTCCGCTGCAAACGCAGAAAACAACAACAGCGCTGAGATCAAACAAAGAATAACTCTTGCTAACCGCTGTTTCTTTGGGCTAGGAAAGCAATTGAGTGGTAAAGTCCTCTCTCGAAATACCAAAGTGTCGCTATATAAGACCCTTATCATCCCGTCCTGCTATACGGTGCAGAAGCATGGACTATGACAAAAGCGGATGAAAGCACCTTCGTGTGATCTACGGTCCCGTATGCATCGAAGGGGAGTGGAGGAGAAGATAGAACGACGAGCTGTACGGACTGTACAGCGACGTAGACTTAGCCATAAGGGTAAAAGTCCAACGACCAAGATGGCTGGGTCACGTAGAGCGCATGGAAACCAATGCCCGGAAACTCTTCGAATCCACACCCACAGAAAAGCGCAGTAGAGGAAGACCGCGAATCAGGTGGCGCGCACAAATGGAAAGTGACCTCAGCCAACTTGGAGTGCGAAACTGGAGACATCTAAAGACCAAGCTAAATGGAGAAGTTTGTTGGGTGAGGCCCTAGTACACACAGGCCTGTAGCGCCACCTTAAGTAAGTAAGTAAGTAAATGTCCCAAAAACAGAAAAAGTGACACATTCGTCAAACTTAGGGCTAATTGGAAAACATAATAAACGTTTCATATTTATTAATTAAATATAAAAGCTTTAAATCTCTCGAGAAAGCGTGTACCTTAATTTGTCTACCTTAATTCGGTTTTATTTAATTTTTAGAGAAGTTATGTATTTAAATTTACATATTTCCTTAAAATTAAGAACCAAACGTTTTGCTCTCTACAATATCAACTCAAATCTACGAGAAAACGACTGATAACGATAGCAATAATAGACTCCCGAAAATTGAGACAAATCTTCATATCAGATTCTGTTTTATTTTCCTACGGAAAAAGATCACATTTTCTGGTAAACTTTCTCATTTTCTGGGTTTTCGCATCTATTTTGGCAGCCTCCTTTACAGAACATTGAAGAACATTTGTATGCGGTGCTCAAAAACTAGTCTTTATGTTAAGAATTTGTTACCCTATTTGGGGCCAGATACATATATCTATGGTTGGTTTTAATCGCTAAAACAAATCATTGGAATTTTGTTGACAGGTCGTTTATAGCGATCATTGAAAATTTCTGTACATGAAAATATTTCTTGTTTAAAATCCATCAATTAATTTTATTTTAGTCAAAACACAATCTTTTATTGGTTTTCTGCACTTAGTTAGTATTTCTAATCAAAAGGAAACAAAGTAAAATATCAATTCAAAAATGTTTCCCGATCAATGTCAATAATAGCTCTTTTTGTAACTTAAGCCAGAAATATGTATGTATGTATATAGAGTGACCCTCGAATGAGAAAATAATTAAGCATTTTTCCTATTAAAGTGGCATGAAAAAACAATAACTATTTATTTAACTAAGTGAGTCCTAAATAAAATGCTCTTGGTTGATTTGCTTGCCCATTTTTGGTTTGTTCACCTTCAAATTAATCAAAGTGCGATAAAACCCTGTAAAATTAATTTAAATAATAATTTCTTAATTGGCTGCATTTAATGACCGCTTATCGTGTTTTGAATAAAAATTGAACTTTGTACTTTGGTTTTTAATTATTTCTATTTTTTTATTTTATTTACGAAGAAATGTGTCCAATCACATTTTATATCACATTAATTTTGTTTGTTTTTCGTTTAAGGCAATAAAATAATATAAACATATAAAGTGAGTTTACATTTACACAATCATAACAACAAAGATTAGTAGCCCATATTTTTGTATCCTGATTTACTTCCATAAGCATACGAATTGGAACCACTTACATATCCATAGCCATTGTTCCCATATTGATCTGGATTTGGATAGTCATATAAATTTTGTTGACCTTGAATATAGTTGTTGTTGGAGGGATATGGCTGTGGATATGGTCCATATCGTGAATAAGGTGCTGGATAAAGTGGTACCGAGGGGTTTCCAACTGCACTGGGATAAGGCTCTGGAGAATAATGGGGTGGATATTCTCCTGGATATGTTGGTTGGATTCTATTTGAATACACAGGATAAGTTATACTGTGCGGGGGAGGTACTGGTCCATATCCATAGCCTGAGCCTGGATTTCTGTTTCTATATGGATCTCGCGATGTAGGTTGTGAATCATCAATCAATTCCTGCTCAATGTCTTGAGCAAGCTTATACAGCACATCAAATGTTGGTCTCGCGTTTATGGGAAAGGCGAATGCAATTAGACAAATAATCAAATATTTATACATTTTTGTTTGTTTTTAATAAAATTCACTTGGTACAGACCCAACGAATACTAAATCCTATCTGGTGATTGTAAAGACTTTTATACTTATACAAATCTTAATCTTCTTAAGTAGGCCAAGAAAAAAAGGAGATTCTTTCTTATCAAGAGCTGCAGGCTGTAGGTTAAGGTCGTTCAATATCAGAAGAAGCTATAAATAGGAAGTGCGTTACGACTTGTAGAATATTCGTACTTATTAGATTGTTTTTTTTTTTTGTTTATAGTGACTGTTTCATGTTGTCCCATCCAGGCGAACTAACATGAACGAGATATGTACATTGTAAATTTAATCATATAGTTTGTAACCATTCTAAAATGTTTATAATTAGTAGCAGCTTGGACCTTAATATTGTGCTAAAAAGTCTTGGTTTCTTTTGATTTTTAATCACTTAATAATACTTATCGGGAATACATAATCCTCCGAAATTTTGAATAAGGCCCAATATAAATAACAAAATCCTTCATTCTAACACACCATTTCTAAATATTAACATGATGTTAAAGAAACATATAACATCACTACCAAACGTTAAACATTTATAATCTGATTTGCGACAGCAAATTATATACTAAAACCGAACGGAGGAACTTCTCATTCTAAGACAAGCTATAAACAACAATAGCTTGGAAAATATTATAAAAATGATAGCTATGATAAAATAATTGGTAGATGAGAAAAAATATTAAAACAGAATAAGTTCAAAAAACTTTAATTATAAAGTTAAAATAAACGTCTCATATGTACATACTAAATAATACGGAAGTAAGTTTGTGACGTATAGGTATATTAGGAATGTTAATTTAACCTAATTAAAGAACTTGAGTTAAGGGTTTTTGAGAATCAATTAAACGAGTTTATAATGTATATTCAAGAACTATAGACCGCGGATTTATACTATTTAAACGAATGCCCTCTCTTTTTTAATTCAAAAACAATCTATACATATATAAAATCATGTTTTTTAAAGCCTCTTTGTAAAAAAAAGGGAAATCCTGTTTTGTTAAATTTTAAATTTATATAATCTCAACTTATTCTCATTGACTTTGACCCAAAAAAATCAGAGAATTCCCAGATAAACTAGTTTCAGTGATATAAACAAAGACACGATAAACCAACTCACAAAAGTTAAATCTTTATCAAGTAATTTTCCAGATCATGAACTTAGTCACTTTAATTTAAAACAATATTTTCGTCTTGGTAAATGTTCTTTCAAATTAACATAAAAACATGTTTCTCCCAAAAAATCACAACAACACAAACAGTTAAAATTTGCGTCAACATTTATTTATTCTTAATTCTAGTATAAAACTATATCATGAAGCCAAAAGTTAGTTAGTATCAGTTCTAAAGTTCTAAGGCATAAATGTTGCGGTTTTATTTGTTGATATTTTCTTTGATTTACTCAGCGAATACAAGTGGTTTAAATATTAATCCACATTATCAATCTGGAGCAATAACCCAACTTAATAATTTCAATCCGTTTCGATTCGAACAACGTCCTAAGCCAACTCTACCGACGACGCCACCGTCGTTCTACGATCAATATCGTAATCCATTTTTCGAAGTTGATGGAAAATACAGAGACGATATTTTACTAAAATCTTCACTTCGTACACCGAATGAATTCGATTTAACAAAGCCAACACATTTCGATACTGCTTTTTTGGAGCCTACAAGCCAAGTTCACTATCCGAACTCACAAAGTCACCACTTTCCTTCAGTTCCATTGCCTCATCCGAAGTATCCTTTATTGGATCACGAAATTTTAAAATATTTTGAAGAAAATGAATTCAGCCACCACATGTTATATTTATCTGAAAAAAGTGTTCAAGAAGCTGCAGAGTATGCAGAAACCAATCCGAATGAGGAAGTAATAGAATTTCCACAGGATAATGTATCCAACCCCAGCAGTATTAAGCCCGTAGAAGTTAAGTTGCAAAATGGCCAACTCAGTACAGAAAGTCCTCAATTGCGATCAAGAAGAAAAAATATTGGAATACAATTCGCTAGAGGAGGTTATGGTCCGGATGCTATTAATCGTGCCATGTTTTCATAGGATTGATTTGAAGACGAAGTCAATTATTACTCCAGTATTAAATTTTAAGTTAAAAACAACAAATTATTTAAATAAGTGCCACAAAATAAATTATTATGTAAATATCAAAACTAAAATGGGTTTTTCTTACATATTTACATAGCTAATAAGTTATGTTTTGATTAAGTTATTCAAAAACAATAAAATTAGCATATGGTGATTTCGGGTATAACGACGAATCTTAAAGCTAAAGTTAAGTTTTGGCACCAAAAAGTGAATAGAATTTTTTCGTTCAGACAACGCCGAAAATTGTATCTCCAATAAATGGCCGATATAACCGGATTCCACCGTAATCAAAATTCAAATGGGTCAAAAATATGTGCTAAGTTTTACAACATGTTTTAATTCTTATTGGAATTAAACCAAATTGAACAAGATCCGGTCTTCCTACGCAGAAATATAGCCCTTCTAACTTTTTAATGTGATAATAGACAGGAATGTTGATTCAAAGGTTTCTTCTTTATGTGTTTTTTGTGTATATGTAGTCAAAAAGGACGTACACTTTGCTTCAACTGAATACGCACAAACATTTTTGAAAATACTTTTTGCATTTTTCCCAAATATTGAGGGTTTTTGTGGCATCTGCCGATTCTAACTACTACCTTAAGATGTTAAAAAAAAATATCCAAATAAATCTGCGAGTCTTGTTTTCGCCCACATGTAAAATGTTTCATATTATAAAGAAGTTTTTTTTTGAGTCAACAGTCAGGTACAACGACCTATCATTGTTTATAAGCGTTTTCAAGTACTGGATAGTTTAAATTAACACGTTTAGTGTTTTCAGTGAAATTCAATTTCTAATCTAATATTTTACGACGAATGGGTAGATCTACATGCCTTAGCATTGTTTCAAAAGCTAAAATCGACTTGATTAGACACCTAACCGAAGACCTAACCGGAAGTGCAGCAGCTGATAAAATTGGCCAAAGTATTAATTGCTTTTATTCTTACTAAAAAAATAAAAATTCTTTAGGATAAAACATAATGGGAGGTAAAAAGAACTGCAAAAACAGCAGTTTGAAGTCGAGCAATTTTAGGCTGTGCATCTGATTCTTGTGATTATGGGACAAATATATAACAAAAATTGGCGTAATCGCAAGTCTTTCAACAGTTTTAAAAGCTATTGAAATTCGAGCCATCTTAAACGAATTAAACTTAAGGAAAGCTCGCTACTCGGCGAACAACGAAAAGTTATGCTATTAGAGTTTTTCAAAATTCCAATAATTTGGAAAAGAATGGACTACAAAACTATTTAGGGGAGTCAGCCTTATATTTTCACGATTTGAGAAAATAAAAAGGTCATCACAACTGTGAGATAGGTGTTGATGTATTAAAAGCTGTCAGTTATTATGGATCAGTTAAGGTTGAGGTCGTTACATCAAAAATTACTGCAGCTCCTCAAATTCTTTTCTTAACATTTTAAAGGAGTAGTAAGCACCAACAGATGGCATAAAATCCATCAATATTTGGAAAAAATTCAAAAAGTATTTTCAAAAATGTTTATTACAATTATAGATATCGCCTTAAAAATATTCTCAAACCATTTGTCACAGTGTTATCATTGCACAATTTTCAATTTGTTGTCCCTAAAGAGTACGCTTTACTACAACATATTTGTATAAATACTCTCGATTAATAATTTTAACATAACGCGTAGAATACACAGTAGCAAGGAAAATGTGTCAGCATCTCACATTAACCTTAATTAAACTCATTCCGCAATTGTTACAAGGTCAAAATCACTCATTGTTTTCAAAACAAATCATTTAACCTACAACACGGGATGAATAAAGTATGCTCATGCTCACATATGTATAATTTGACCGGGCCTTGGACTTGTTATCAGCTTTCCACAAATTTATAATATTTGCTCTTTCAATAAATAATATTTTACCATAATGCTAGTCATTTCATTACCAGAGTGCTACAAACTATAACGACAGAGTCTAAGCATTACAATATAAGAAATGAAGTTATTTTCAACCATAATAATAGTCGTCGTGCTAATTTGTTTTAAAACATCCTCAGCTGCTCCACATCCGGTTTTTGAAACATTATTCGGTATTAATTATAATAACAACATTCAATACCAAAACAGCCAAGATATTAATGGTCAATATCAATACCATAGACCAAGAACCATACAAAATGGAGTTTATTATCGTCCGGAGCACAGTAAACCGCAGAGCCATAAGTCGAGTAAGAACTACAAAGATATGTGCCGTTTATTGAGTCACGATGCATTTTTGAATCCTGGTGGTGGTTCAAAGTGTCCTTATTGATAAAAATATGAGCTTGTTTTTATTTAAATTTTTTTTGAATTACAATATTTTGATAAATTTTGATTGAGTTTTTATGTGTGTACTACAGCCTAAAATAAGCCATAATTCCCAGCAAAATCCTTAATGCGAACAATGGCTTCTCGTGATCAAAGCGGCGCGCGGCGGCCGGCGCGCGTATTCGTGTCTTGTTGGATTGCATTATAAAATAATCTCATTGAATATCTGATAGAATAATCTATATAATTAAAGTTCGGATTTAAGTTAACACTAAAGTATTGTTTTTAATACACGTCATGATGTCCTAACTTACTAGGATCTATATGCACATTTCACTCAGTTAGTGAAAGGCTTATTAGCAAATTAAACTATTTCAGAATGTCACTGAAGGTTCAGTTCATAAATCTGATATAAGGAACGGTGGTAACAAAAAACTGCTTCAGCTTTCGAGGCAAAACTTTTGATGAAAATTTGTTCATTTATAAAATATGGACTTTTCCATTGAGTGCGAAAAAAACAATATTATTCAAATGGCCGTCTTAGGAATATTTGCTGCATGTAATTCCTTTTAGATCTTTTTTAATTTAATTTTGGTGAGGCCAGAACCCCCATTTATTCGGTTTAATTCAAGCTATAAACTTAATCTAGCTTAAGAACTTATGTAACTTCTAGCTAAGGAGGTTGTTTGGTAGGGATAGATAAAAGAGGTAAGTATTTCTCAAATTACGGGGGTTAATGTTAAGGAAGATAGAAATATAAAGATTAATACAGTTAATAGACCCAGAAAGCAGACGATGGGATGAACAAGATGTCAGATATCTGTCTACGTTCTTCTAAAAACTTGAGATTAATTTATTTAAGGCGATCTTGATATCTTGATATGTAGGAAGGAACAGGGGATCATGCAAAGGTAGGCTTCGTAGGGCAAATCGAAGAACGTCTTTGAACGCTTTTAATTCTTGAGATATGTACGCCTTGGTAAGGGGACCATGGACCATACACTTAAGAGGTGTTTAAAGAGGGGACGGACAAAAGAGATCTAGAGAGATCGGGTACTGTAGGGGTTGACCAACGTTTTACAAAACCGAGTGCTGAGTTGGCTTATAGCACAGATAAGATACTATATAGTTTCTTATCTGTGCTTATAGTCTTATTATCATCTACAGTACTGTGCAAACATTTTTCAACTATCACCGCCTATCAAAAAAATGAACATTCGTATACTTAAAAGTTGTTCCAATCAAATTATTTTTATTGCTTTAGACTTTTTTATGTGTCACGTTATTGTTCATAATCTTAAAACACTGATCCACAGGCAAATTCTACAAATGCACGGCTTTTACAAAAACAATAATGGTTTCAACTGTGCAAAACATTTGCAACTCCATTTCTCTTTTCGTCTCATTTTGATAACGGTTAATCAATATTTATTTTGAGGTTGGTAAGTTTATACGTGTACCTTGATTTGTTTTCAGTTAGTTTTAGCCGGGACTTGATCGATAAAACGGTTTTTAGGATGAATTCTTTTTAAATTAAAAAAAAGATTTTGTTTTTAAATTGGCGGGAAATAAATATTCATCGGATGTAAAATCCAGCATTTTGAGTAATTTCAAAAAAAGAGCATCACAAAAAGAAACTTCAAAAGAATATTCCATTCATAAATCAACTATTTGTAGAATCATCAAAAGTGGAAAGGTGTTATGCCATCATAGAGGAGGAAGGTCTCGAAGCACCACATCAAAAGATGGTTGAAAAATAACAGATTTCTTCCTAAGAAACCCCACGGCATCATCCAGGGAAGCAAAAATTGAACTTAAGTTACCCATTGACCCATCAACTATCAGACGCCGCGCACTGCAGGCCGGATTTCGTGGTTTTCAGATAGCAAAAGAGCCATTTATTTAAAAACAAAATGTGAAAGCTCGTTTGGCTTTTGCAAAAACTCATCTCAATTGGAGTACCCAAAAATAGAAAAAGGTTTTGTTTTCTGACGAATCAAAGTTCAATATTCACGGATCGGGTGAAAAACAACATGTCAGGAGGCCAAAAGGTAAGATCCTAAATACAAAATACACTAAAGGGACGGTCAAACATGGAGGTGGTTCAATTTTGGGTTTGGGCTGCTTCTCTGGCCAAGGAATCGGGCCAATCCGACAAGTGGAAGGCATTATGAAGTCTGAAGACTGTAGACATCCTTTGTAACACCATGCTGCCTTATGACTATTAGTACGTTCCAACACTACAATGATCCCAAACACAAGTCGAAGTTGGCCACAAAGTGGATTACAGAAACAAAAGATTGAGGTTTTACCATGGGCAACCCAATCCTAAGACCTAAACCCAATAGAGAACCTGTGGGAAATTTTGAAGAGAAGAATTGGGAGCAATATTTTTTAAGGACAAAAGTGATCTATTCGCTGGAATTCAGAGGCAGTGGAATGACATTCCAAAAACGGTTATTATAATAACTTTATTCTATGCCCAGAAGATATACAACCGTTATAAAAAACAATGGGTACCCATTAAATATTAACATTTCCTTGCCTTAAAGTAAGAAAATAGTTTGAAATTTAGTTGTGAGGTCTAAGTTGCAAATGTTTTGCACAGCCATTTTACCACCTATTAAAGTATTTAGTTATTTATTTTTTGTTTAAGTGCAGAGTGTTAATTTTTTTTTTCCAACAATTATAATTTTTAGTCGTAATTCTCGCAGTATCTCAATGGGTTCGTCAATAAGCCAAACATCGGTTTGCGCGGCGGCGGCGTTGGACCATATTTGTTCGTTGAGGATCGTCACGTTACTGTGATTGGCCAGCGTTATAGCGCCATGAGTACCGATTGTTATCTTAAGAAATGGGCCAGTCGGTTGGAAGTCTCGTGCGTGCGATTTAAGGTCTTTATAATATTTTCCTTGGAGCTACGTAAAGTTATTAGCCTACGACGTTGTAAGAGCTCAGAGTCAACATTGAACGCGAAACAGTGACCGAGTTACAAAAAGTAGGTCCAACGAATCGACCTCTGCAAACGTGATTGCGGTGGCCATATGAGCGAAGTCGAGCTCCATTCATACATTTTTTGATTGGACAAATGGTTTGCGTCTTATTCACAAAAAAAGTTTCATTGGGTATTGGACAACCCGGTATCTCAGAATTCTGACACATTTACAAAAGTGCATTTAGATTAGAATGTGTGTAATATTTATATCTTTAAACACACAAGGGATAAGATAGATTAATCAACAAGAAAAGAAAAAATGTATCGCTTGTGTGAAGACAGACATTTCTAACTGATATTATTTGAAAATGCTGGTATCTGGTAAGGTCACTTAAATACCTACTAGGTTGACGATTTTTACACCATATGGTAAACAACTAGTAAGACCGCTCAAAAGTCGAACCAGTGTTGTCTTTCGTGCAGTCGTATTATTAATCCGTTTGAATTGAAAAATCTTAAGTCGAAAAGTGTGTTTTTAAAAGGAGAAAAAGCTATACCTAGTTGATAAAAATATATACAAACATTGCTTCCACTCTTTTTGCTTAGTTTTATTTTTCTTAACTTTCCGATAGATGTCGTTCATAAGGAAACCGTAAGCTTTTAGAATACACCTTAACTTAAAGCTAAGCAAACTTTTTCTGTACTAAAATAAACTTTTTTTATAACATTCCCCACTCTCGGGCAGGTACGCGTATCTTCTCGAGAGTCCATCAATAACGAACGATGTCCGAAATCAGTTCAGTTTTCAGTTCATTTTGAGATAACAGTTAAGCAGTGTTGTTTCTCGTGTGAGTGCCATTATTTCTTTTGAATACAAATTTATCATTAAAATAGAAACAATAAAACCTCCCTTCTTCAGTGTCTCTTCGTTAATTTTTCCGGAAGTTGATTATTGCCGACATCGGTGTAATTGCACTTAAATAAGACTGCGTGTCGTGTCGGTAAAATAAGAACAATCGAATTTAAGGTTTCTCTCTTGTACCACCTACATCTACAATCTTCATATACCTTTGTATATGTTAATGCTAGAAGTGATTTTGAAATTTGTTTTAAATTAGAAATATAAGAACTTGTAAGTTTCTATAAAATTAACACAAATTTAAGTGATTTTTTTTTGTAAAGAAAAGAAAGGATTGTCCTTTCAGTCAAGTTTTACTAAGTTTTCTCATTGGAAAATCGTGAAAATGGCGGATATGTTAGAAAGCTCATCTGCGGAGGCTCAAAAGATGTCTCCTGCTAATGTTACGACAACTTTAGCATCTCCTCAAACATTTGAACCAGCTGAAACACAACAAAAGCCCTTGCAGCTTCAACAACAACTACAACCACAACAGCAACAACAACATCTGCAGGAAGAAAAGCAGGAAAAACAGCAAGAAGAACAACAAAAAGGTATAAATAAAACAGGACAATTTTCCAGGTTTCACCATTGATGTATTCTTATTAATTTAAAATCGATATACAGTTTGTTTTTTTCGACCGGCCACCGCTTAATGGATACAGAAAAATAGATACCTATATACATATGTATGTACATATGTATGTAAATATGCAAGGGATGAATTTCATATCCGATGTACATATGTATGTAGCTTTAATATAGCTTTAATTATTTTTAGTTCAAAGACCTTTTCTAAGTTTAGGTAGATATGTACCTAAATATAACGTAGGAAGGAAACATTGTGTTTTATGTTTAGTCTGTGTTGATTTGTATATTTTTTATTGTGATTGCTGCTTTGGTAATTATTTTTTTGGGAAATAAAATTCAAAATTTACAATGACTTTCATGTTACCACAGTATATTAAGCCTTAGAAATGAAATTGGCACTTTCTAAGTGGATAGATTTTCGAACCATGACTTATTTCAACTATGTATGTAACCTACTTGTGACTTGATTGGATACAAAATTTGAATTAAAATTAATAAAAAATAGGCTTAAATATTGCAAATTTCAAGCTTACCGGATGCAAATTTATTAAGTTTTATAAACAAAAACATTTCAACGACCTTTGAAAAACCTCGAAAGAAAGGTGTGCTACCATTTAAAAAATAGTACAAAGCAATTAAATTAGAGTACCTGCGTTTTTACAAATATTAAAATCTGATCTTTTTCTCTATATAACTTTCTCAACGATCGATTCTGGTAGTATTTTATAGGCTTAAATTATTCTCTATCAATCAATAAATCAATTAAAATTTAATTGGATAATGTGCCTCTATTTAAAAAAAAAATAATGCCATTTTAAAGTTTAAAATTGAAAACGTGATTGGTATAAAATGTGATGTAATATGTGATTTTTTTAGCGGCACACCTATCGATAAGATCTTACAGCAAAATAAATGATTGTGAATGATAATTTTACGAATAATCGATAGTAAAAAAAAGCTGTTGGTCTAAATTTTGAAATTTCAAAGTTTGTACGACAGTACAAAATCAAAATTTACTATGAAATTAGGGTTTTTCATTGAATGCTTTTCATTGATCTAACGTACCGGATATTACGTGACGGATATTAACGATGTTTCAAAATGAATCACGCAAGTATTTTCTTGTTATTTAGATGATAAACAATCAAGAAAATGTTTGTTTATATGTAGATGTGCCTCAAAATAAAAAAAAAATTGTTTCAATTGTTGAAAATGAAAGATTCTGTGGATATGCCTAAGTAACAAATTATGCTAATAAACTGCTAAATAATATCTAGCTAAATTTGTATTAGGCATTTGGCTCTAGGTAGAAATCTATGTTAGAAACTTAGGACAATAAAAACAGAATTTCACATCCGAAATAACAAATTTGAAATTTGTAATGTTATTGCAATAAGTGCGATCATGGTCGGATACAGACTTTTAATCAGGGGGGAGGGGAGGTCTCAAACTAAACACTGTTGTCCAGCAAGATATGGTTTTACTATTTAATTTGCACGATTCCCTACATATAAAAGCATTCTAATATTCCAACAGGATTTTAAAATCCTCTCTCGAAAGACCAAAGTGTCGCTATATAAGACCCTAATCATCCCCGTCCTGCTATACGGTGCAGAAGCATGGACCATGACAAAAGCGGATGAAAGCACCTTGGGTCGTTTCGAGAGAAAGATTCTTCGGGTGATCTACGGTCCCGTATGCATCGAAGGGGAGTGGAGGAGAAGATGGAACGACGAACTGTACGGGCTGTACAGCGACGTAGACTTAGCCAGAAGGGTAAAAGTCCAACGACTAAGATGGCTGGGTCACGTAGAGCGCATGGAAACCAATGCTCCGGCCCGGAAAGTCTTCGAATCCACACCTACAGGACAGCGCAGTAGAGGAAGACCGCGAATCAGGTGGCGCGCACAAGTGGAAGGTGACCTCACCCAACTCGGAGCGCGAAACTGGAGACATCTAGCTAGGGACCGAGCTAGATGGAGAAGTTTGTTGGGTGAGGCCCTAGTTCACACAGGACTGTAGCGCCACCTTAAGTAAGTAAGTAATATTCCAACAGGATTCTAAATATGCCATATTTAAGAGTTAAAATACAATAGTTAAGAGGATTTTGGTGTATTACACGCAGAAATGTTAGAAATTGTGTGGAAACGTAGCTTTTCTCTAAAAATAATATATTCTATATTGGATTTCTATAAATGCGAAGAACTCTACAAAAATTTAGATGCAAAAACCCAGTAAATGAAAAAGTTACAGAATCCGATATGATGAATTTTCTGGCTTATTTTGCTGGCGTATTTTTTCGGACTTAATTTTCGGAAGTCTTTTATTACTATCGTTATCAGTCTGATTACTCGTAGATTGGAGCCGATGATAGAAGACAAATTCTGAAAAATTATTGTTTTGCGTGAACGTTTTGAAAATATCTTGATCTTAAAGGGAGGAGTCAACAAGACTTAAAAATTATAGTGAGAAATAAGTACATAATTTCTTTAAAAACTGATTAAAAACAAATTAAGGTAAACAAATAAGTTTAGAAGAAACTTTAGTGTGGCACTCACAAATTAAACATTGCAGAATCTCTTTTCACTTCAGTTTTCGGGAGATTCTATTTTTTATATTTAATAAATAGACACGTTTATTATGTTTTTCAGTTTAACGAAAGTGTCACATTAATATTCTCGAAATTCATGTCTAAATCTCTGTCCTAGAGCATCCAAAACAAATTCAATTCGAAAAGTAGATTTCTTTAATTTTTAAAGATCCTAAAAGTTTATTGTATTTAACAGAAAATCAATTTTGAAACAAACAAAAAAAAAACTTTAAGATGGAACTGAAGACGAGTTTCAGGAATTTAAAGGCAACTTAATATCAAATTCATATTCTTTTATTCATGGTTTCTTCTTAAGAACCTGAATATTTGCCCTTTCTATCAGAAAACATCTTATGAAAATACTTTAAAGCGTTAGTTAAGTTGTTTTAAAATTTTAAATTTTGTGAAAACAAGGATTTAAGTTGTTTTTGACAGAAAAACGTCTGTTGTGAATGCGTTCGCGTTCACGTACGCCACGTACCCGTCTCCGTCCAGTGTGAAAGCTTTAGTTAATTTTATTAGTTTACTCAATGGCTCACGGATAAAAACCGCACGGATTTTAACCGTACGGACGAAACCGTCTCGTGTGAAAGAGGCCATACGCTTTCATATTATACGGTCACGGTCTCTAGCAAAATGTTGCCGTTCGGTTTTTTGCCGTACGGTCAAAACCGTATAGTGTGAAACAAGCCTAAGGCTTAATGGTTGGGTATTTCCTATAAATCAGTGACCACAAGGAAAAACCATATAATTATGTAAGTCACTTTTTGTATTTTTTTAGGATCACAGTTTGGAAGTTAATGTTAATTTTCCTTACATATGTAGTTTTGTAAATTTTCCGTGAGTAAGTCGACTTATGTCTTATTTTTCGCTTTTTTTGTTATGTTTAGTAAGACATAAAAACGACACTTATCAAAAAAAGTATAAAAGTTGAGGAAATAATTATATAAGTGTGTTTATTTTTTTTTTCTGGTCCAAAAAATTATAGTATAAATTATTATAAATCTTTAAAAAGGCGTTTGATTTTGGTTCTGTAACTGGGTATCCGACAAGAACTTAAATACCACCTGTTTGATTCTAGTGGAAATTGTAATCACTAGGTATTAAATATGTAAGTCGGTACATATATTGTTTGTGGTCAAAATAGCACCCTACCAATGTCCTAATTTAAACAAAAAAAAACTTGAAAGAAATAGTTGTAGCGCTGATACGTTTTTCAAGGCACAATGCTTGCAAAAATATCTTCAAAAGAAATGAAAAAAACCCTAATCTATTTCGCAATAGGTATAAGCAAATGTTGGAAAATTGTCATCGTTTGATCGTCTTATCAGTTAAATTCTTATCTTTTCACATTAATTTTATCAAACAGGTGTCTCGATGCCTAAACAAAGTAAACAAAAGAGAGTTTATGTTAGGTTTTTAATTATATTAATCAAAAATAATCATGACTTTCTTTAATATCGCCATAAATCTGCAGGATAACCTTGCAAAACACAAGTCCATTACAAGAAACAAAATAAAAAAAGAATAACTTATGAATCACGCAAAAATAAGCTTTTCGTTATAAAAATAGATCACGAGAAAAAGTGTCATTTGAAATTCACTTTTAGCAATTCAAAACATCACGAACCACCATGGATGTTATCATGTAAATGCTATACACACCCAAAGACACCACCTAATTATTTTTTGAGACAAAATGTTTCTATGGCAAGTAGGTTTACATGCAAGTTCTTAATTTATAAAAATAAGCTTTTAGAATTATTTTAGAAACCTGCTATGTATGCTCACGCAATTATAAAAAGCAGAAAAACTGTTTTGGATGAACCCTTGAAGTAGAGTATAAATCAGCTGTCTGCTGCTAACACATGCACTGAAAATAAAACTTTTGGATATTTATTAATATTTTTGAAATTAATAGAAGAAATTTGTTATCTAACGTAGTGTACCTACTCTCATTGCACAATTAATCAAACTATGTATGCCTTAAAATGATTCAAACTTACATACATACTTGAAGGATTCTAAAAAAAGTGGAAGCGTTACTGATGTCGTGAGGCATGAGTCCAGTCAAAATAGACATTTGACTTAGCCAAAATTCGCATAGAGCTGAAAATTGGCAGAGACGTTAAATACCTCATTATAATTGAAATGTCAAAAATCCCCTTCGATCCTCCTTGTGCAAAAAATTCTATTCAAGGTCAAACATACAAAATTACGGTTTTTTCCATTTTTCTTGGAAACGGTAAATTTTATCGTGAAAATACTTCAGACAAAATTTGTAGATCATACAATTCTCTACAAAAATGATCCAGAAACTTTTTCTCATAAGACTCACCATTCGTGAGATATCGCGATTTTAAAAATTACAAAATTCATATTTTCCATAATATGCACACAGTTCCACACCACCTATGAGGTGGCACATTTTTTTTAACGTGGTTTCCCCAGTAGGTATACTCCACGATCCATTGTAACAAAGAAAGTTTGATCAGATGGTATCCTATTGATTGAAAGAATGTTAATATTGCTAATGATCGAAGATGAATAGGTTGTTTCCTTTTAAATGTTTTTATGATAGATAATTGTCTAATTCTACTTCGACAATTATTTCTTCATCTTCATTTTCTTTTTCTTGCAGAATGTCTGTTCTCTGTTCTAAGAAAAGGGATGCATAGTCTCTTCATCAACATCATAAATATCTTCATCTGTTGTATTTAATTCAATATTGGAGCAAGTCTGACCCTGACAACTAATGCAACTGGTGAACAAAATAAATCCACTTTTTGACAGCCACAATTCTTACTACAATCCGTCTTGCAGTTACAAAAATTAGTGTAAAGCAGACAAGACAACTGTACTGTTTTATTGTTCCATGCAGATTTTACAAACCTTAAATATCTATATTTGTCTATGGAATCAATTTCCATTTGTAACGATGTCTTGTGGAGAAGAGTCAATCTTTGTAAATACTTCTGCGCAATTAATTAAATCATTACGTTGTTCGAACAATTTAAATACTGCTATTTACCTCTTTTAAACATTGCTGATGTAGTATCGCAACCTGTTATTGCATGTAAAAATAAAATATGAGCTTGACATTTCGGATATGCAGTCAGACTTTGTGATGAATATATTGCTGATTGTACTTGAGCTTTCCCAGGTTTCAAAAAGTAAATAATTTTATCATTTGGAGTCCGTGCAGTCAGTAATATCAACAAATCAACATCTTCCCCAACAACGACAGTTGTATTTGTCCATTGTTCTATTGCTGTTTCAATTATAAGGACATCAGCATCCTTATCAGCTTGTTTTATTGAAAAACCAGCAGCTGTAAATTCTTCACATAACATTAAAATGAAGCGAGACTTATTGTGAGTATTTGCAAGAAATTGTTGTTGGTTTGTTGGAACTTTCATAGATCGATCAAAAACAATATCGACAGAAGAAGATGTTTTTGTAGTCCGACGACGTTGTTCTGCAGCTTTAATATTTTTCGTATGATTAGTATAACCATCAAATACAATCGTACTGTTATAACCAAAATGTCTTTGAACATACTGAACATATTTTTCAAAAATATTATGAAATGTTTCATCTCGATCCCATACAACACGGTGTAATAAATATCCTAAATCAATGATATAGATAACATTTGTGTTATCAATTTCGAAGTTTAAACATTCAAAGCAGTCTTTTATTTTAAAATACTCATTCAAATCACACAAGTTTTATTGTGTGAGTAAAGCAAACCAATAGTTTCTTATTTTTATTTATATTGAACGTCCGATGACGTATACAGACTGCATTTAAGTGCATATTATGTAAAATCTGAATTTTGTAATTTTTAAAACCGCGATATCTCACGAATGGTGAGTCTTATGAGAAAAAGTTTCTGGATCATTTTTGTAGAGAATTGTATGATCTACAAGTTTTGTCTGATCTATTTCCACGATAAAATTTACCGTTTCCAAGAAAAATGGAAAAAACCGTACTTTTGTATGTTTGACCTTGAATAAAATTTTTTGTACAAGGAGGATCGAAGGGGATTTTTGAAATTTCAATTATAATGAGGTATTTAACGTCTCTGCCAATTTTCAGCTCTATGCGAATTTTGGCTAAGTTATGACTTATTTTTGTCTATTTTGACTGGACTAATCATTGTATGGCATGCTTAGTCAAAAATATTGTTTGTGTCGTACGCAACTTTTTTGGTCGGTGATTCAAGAGTTGGACGACATGTCAGTGGTTCCAACAAGTTGAGGCAAACAAAAATTATTGTTTTTGAAATTTCAAAACATCAAACGTACTCAAAATTCATTTTTGACTAAAAACGAAATAGGGTGTTGCTTTAAAAAGTAATTAGGATTCCCGTTTTGAAGAAAACGAGGACAGCTGGTTGGGTTTTGCAAGGAAATTACTGGTATATATTTAAAATTCATAATTTCGAAAGTTACAGCACATATACATAGTTTTCGAAAATTGAAGGTGTACCAGATTTGTTTATTCTAGTCAGCCATATAAAAAAGTAGAACGCCAGAGATTTTGCGGATATGTTGATTAGAAAGATTTAGATTTCATCAGAGAAATATAAAAACCTGTGAGTTTGAAAGAAAAACTTAATAAGTACATTTGTATTTATAGTTTTAAAGAAAACAAAGGTTCCCAATCGGAAATTTGAATTCATAACTTTTTTATCAACTACCTACATTATTTATTTTCAGTGTAGATATTTAATATATCAACTAAATGACATCAGAATTTTACAGCACTGATTACCTAATTTAGTTTAACTTCGGACTTCGTGCCTTTGTGGTTTTGTACTGAAGTACTTTTTTTTCTACTGCATGACTTAATCGACTAGTCATATCAGATTGCCTGTTGACATACAATAAGTAACGGAATATACTATGTTAAATGAATTTACTGTTCAAATGTCACCGTAGTATATGCAGACTAGATTTAGGTAGGTACTCGTATATAACGCATCTTATTTGTTATTTTATGTAAAAAAGAGACAATTTTCAACTAATTTAATAGGGTGACGTGCAGCCTAGGCACTGATGCCGATAGATTATTATTTGAAAGAAAAAACATCCAATAATTCTATTACTTCAAAAATAATTGAAAACGAAAACATTGCATTGAATTTTACAAAGAAGAAATTGTATTGGATTCGAAAAAAAGAAGCGTGAAAGACTGAAAGTTGAAAAAACAAACTTTAAGATATCATGATGCAGATGCATGCTTCTTAAACCAAAGCACAATATGTTCACACTAGCCCAACATCCAAAGATTGTCAGGTACATAATATGTACATATATGTATGTATGTATGTGCTTAAAGGGTATTGTAATTTTTAATATTAATTTTAACTAATCTTATGCTAAGTATGAACGGCTGGCCCGTTGTAACAATATTTTTTCAGACCAGCCAAAAAGTGTTTATGAACTGACAATATAGCCAAATACTTTTCAATGAAAAATTGTTTATTTACTAATAGGTCTCGAAATCGTCGGTTATATAAAAATACTCACAACAAAAAGTCATTCACTCACGTCTCAATCATGTGAAAAATGTAAGTTCATACTTGGAATCTAATTGCATATCATTAAACGAGAAATAAAATTTGAAATTTATTGCCAACTTTCTATTGATTTCTTAGTATTTTTTCGGTCAAAAATTAAGCACCACATTATAAAAACATCTTACTAAATAAAAACTGTAAATTTATAGGTAATGTTGAAAAATATATGTGGAATGTCCTTATTTACTGTACAACGTCTTTGCATTAAGTCTATAAGACGTTGGCTTTTTTCGAAAGGAATCAATTTCTAACTGCTTTCAACAATATACCAGAGTTCTTTATTAACTTCAAATAAGAAGTTATTGTAATCAGTCCGATTTGTCGAATTGAAAATTTTCTTATTTCTCGACATTTCAAGGTCCCTATAACCTGAATCAAAGATTTTAAGAAAGATGTCTGTATTTGCTTGTGTCTGTTCGTCCGTGATACCATTTTTTGTCGTCCATATCTCAAGAATAGTAGAAATATCGACTTCAAATAGGATAATAACATCGAAAGATGCAGAAAGGACTTTCAAAAAAATTGAGTGGGTAGTTTTTTTACTATAACAATTTAAGAAAAAGTGAACATTTAGGTTGACCCCAAATATCTCACCAACCAATAACGCTAGCGATTTAAATTAATTTGTATTGTATGTATTATATAATATGACGTGATACCAAATTTAAACAAAATCAATTAATGGTTTTTTTTATAAATAAAAACAACTCGAGTATTTTAAGAACAAAAAATGATATTACCTCCAGAATAATTTTATGAAATGCGTTGTTGAAATCAGGTAAAATTTTGTCGTTTGTTTACAATTTCACATTTATATGTAAAAATTGATTTTCACATTTATTATTTTATTTTTGGACAAAAAATAAGAATCAACATAAAATACTACACAAAATTGGTAAAGACTGATGTTTGATTCGAATATTTCAGGAAAAGTTGAAGGCATTGAATTCAAAATGATTTTATTCAGTAATGAACTGTGTCCTTAAAGTAATATATTTGTTCTTAGAAAAATCCAATCGGTATTTTTTAATTAATAGAAATAAGAACTTTAAAAAATGCAACACGTATTGAAATCAAAGTCATTTTATCATATGCAAAATATTGTTAATAACTTTTAGTAAATTATTTAGAAAAAATCAATTGAAAAAAATGTATCTTTACAAAATTCGATAACCTGCAAACAATAGATAAGAAATGGTTTTCTACTCAAGTATTATAAGAACAAAGAAAAGTATTGACTTCAAATTTGTGTGTTTCACGTGATGACGTGGGCTTGGGCATCCATTAATCGCCTGCGTGCTGCTCGCTTCCGCTCACGTTTTTCTGCCTGTACTGCAAATTTTACGGCAATTCGGATCGGATTTTCCTGATTATCGAATAAGTTTTACTTTTTCATAAAGATATTTTTTGCGGCTCTTTTTTTGGTCAAATATTTTTGAAGTGTAGTACAATTATATAATATAGTAAATAATTGTACAATCTTAAGAACCTAAGTAAAAAAACTTTTCTCGACTTTTTAAAGAAGGAAACTATTTAAATAAAAGCTATAGATAACTTAAAAGTTTTGCTCAAAGAATATTCAAAGTAGAACATACAACGGCAAAGTAAAGTAGTGATCAATAACAACAATTGTTTTAATCGTTGAAAATATACGAAGTAACACCGTAGTGCTATTTTTTACCGCAACTGTTTGTATATGTGTGTTAGACTTACAAAAATATTATTAATAAATAAATATACAAATAAATAAGTACATTTATTTATTTATTTATTTTTTTTATTTATTTCAATTCGTTAAATACTAACGTGAACAAAAGCTTAATAATAATGCTTAAAACTACTTAACATCTTATTTTAATCCAAACTATTATAAAACATTGTTTTAAACTTGAAATTTTTAAAATTGTCATTAGGTGATGTTATTATAGAAAATACAATTTATTGAATATTTCTATCAATTGATTAAGTGGGCTATGAGCACCATAGTTCGACCTGCTAAAAATTATATTTACTGGTTTTTGGAGCCGTATACTCGATCGACTAAAACTAAAGTTGAAACGATTAAGAACCGATGGTGATGATACTGTTCCATTTATTATTGCTGCAGCAAAACAAAATTGTAAATATTTTCTATGGTTTGTCAAGGAAGGAAGATTAATTAAAGCGAGCCTTTGAGAATAAGGGGGCAGAGAATTTTCGTAGGGAAGAGAACGGAGACAAAAACGCAAAAATCTCCTCTGAATCGCTTCAATCCTCATTTCGTGTGTAGAATAATAAGGTGCCCATACTACACAGGCATATTCCAGAACTGGTCTCACAAATGAGACAAAAAGTATCTTTAGAACATAAGGATCACGGAAGTCGCGACTAAATCTCTTAATGAAGCCAAGGACTTTATTTGCTTTTTTAACAACAAAGCTAACATGCTCAGTAAATGTAAGTTTCGAGTCTAAGACTACACCTAGGTCAGTAAAAACAGATACTCTACTTAAAGAACAAGAATCGAACATATAATCAAAAACAATTGGAACTTTTTTGCGTGTAAAACTCATGGTCTTACATTTGTCAACATTTAAAACGAGACGATTTTTATTGCACCATTCCCTAAATAATATTAAGTCATCTTGCAAAAGTAGACAGTCAGATGTAGTGTTAATTCTTTTGAAAAGTTTAATGTCATCAGCATAAATAAGGACAGACGAATTTTTTATGATCGAAACCAAGTCATTTATAAATAAAATAAATAAGATTGGGCCTAAATGGCTGCCCTGTGGAACACCAGAATTCACAATAAACGGACTCGAACATTCATTACGAAATATTACACTATATTGTCTATTTTCTAAATAAGATACGATCCAGTTTAAGAAATTTTCATTAAAACCTTGACGAGATAATTTAAAAATTAGCGTATTATGACACAACTTGTCAAACGCTTTACTAAAATCAGTAAATACACAATCTACTTGTCCACGTTTCTCAAAAACATCTAAACAAAAGGTTGTAAAATTAAATAAATTAGTAACAGTAGAACGTTTTTTAACAAAACCATGCTGGTTATCACAAATAATTGAACTACAATGAAAGGAGAGGACACTACATACGATAGACTCAAATAGTGTAGGTATCACAGATAGCTTAGCAATAGGTCGATAGTTCATAATATCATTTTTAGGACCTTTCTTGTGCACTGGGGTTATAAATGAGCATTTCCAGATAAATGGAAAGACCGAACTTCTTAAAGACGTGTTAAAGAGAACACATAAAGGATACGACAAATAAGAGACACAATTTTTCAAAATAGAGGATGGCAAACCATCAGGACCAGGACTAAAACACTCATCTAGTTTCAATATGCTTTGTGCAACAGTATGTTCACTTATTTCAAAATTGATATTATTTAAATGCTGAAAGTTCAAAACTGAAGAAGAAGAGGAAGAAGTATTTACTGGATTAGATTCATCAAACGCTTCCTTAAAATAGCTAGCAAACATGTTTGCAATAACTTTTGGTTCATGGCTAGATGATGTTGCATTTGACATAGAGTTAGGGTACCCACAGGTTTTTTTCTTACAGTTGACAAACTTCCAGAAATTATCAGGATTAGTTTTAAGATCAGTTTCAATTTTATGTATATAATCTTCGTATAAAGAGTTTGAATATTCATTAAATAATTGCTTAAGAATAAGGAACGTTCTATAATCACTATCAGCTCTTGTTTGATTATATTTTACCCACGCTTTGTTTCTCTTGTTTTTTAAGTTTTTGATATGAGAATCGAACCATGGTGGAGCATGCGAGTTTTTACGAGCTTTTTTTAATGGAATACTTTTACTGAAACAGTCAAAAAGTGTATTGTAAAAAACGTTACACATATCATTAATATTTAAATTTAAAAATAATTGGTTCCAGTCGATGGTAAATAACAATTCAAACAATATTTCAAAATTACACTTGCTAAAGTTAAATTCAAGTTTGTTATAAGAATATTTATAATTAGGAGATAACATATTTAAATTAAGTGAAATATCTAAAGCAGGATGATGTCGATCTTCTTCTATAAGTTTAACAGCAGAAGCAATTACTCAGGTTTCAGTACAAACTGTATCGGAGAAAAAAACTAAGTCAAGTGTTCTTCCCAAACGATTGGTTACTCCATTAAACTGATTAAGACCACACGAACACATACCATCTATTACAGATAGTTCATTTAAGCTGGACGCGTTTATTGGAACGTAGAAGTTATCATCGTCAATTTGCATCCAATTTGCGATCTACTATTCGTAGATACAGACACATGGTCCAGCTACCTTAACATATTTTATCAGACGTACTGATGTATTATCCCCCATTTTTAACAGCATAATGCAAACAAGTGCAAATTTTGTTCGAATGGTTAATAAACCAAACTTAGAAATGTCTACAGTTCTATAACTATGTAAATTGTATGTATCTTATAGGGTGTTTCACTTGGTATAAAATACAAATATTTCTATCTATTTAAATTTTTGAAATAATATACATTCATGTATAATTTATGAAAAGCTTTTGTATATCAATTTTTGGTATGTATGTAATATAGTAATAGATAAAATAACGTTAATTATTTACAAAACATAAACTAAAAGAAAAACTATAATAAAATAGCTATTTTTTGAAATAAAGCGCAGTTTCTTAAAAAAAAACACATGTACACATATTATACTTTAGCAAATTAATAATTACTTAGTTTAAATATGACGCAAATACCTACATACATGCATAGACATTTGGATCATCTTAGTTTAAATCACCAATGCAGTTCCTAATAAAATTACTCTTAAATACATTGTCTAGTTCTTTGATTATTCAGACGTTTATTGTGAATTGAGTTTTTGTATTAAATTGATCTGAAGACTCTCAACCTTATTAAATCATTACGTATTTTTTTTTATTAGATTTTAAATGGTAAGGAAACTGATAGAAGTATTTCAAGTAGGATGCTCAATGCTCAGAAAGCCTTACTTCATATTGTTAAATAATACCTATAAATATAATATATAAATACATGTATATATGCATGACAATTAAATAATTGGAGACACGTGTTTGAAAGTTATCATGTCTGATTCAAATGTTCATATAAGTGATATTTTGTGTCAAGTGACTTTTTTTAAACTATGAAATAGAAAAAAGATAAAAAGATACATATCAATATATTATTATCCATATCATGTCTGAATGAAAATACTCCTTACTATATGCATTTATAGCATTACATTATAAAACTTTTATTATCTGTTATATGCATATGTGCTTATTTCTATCTCCTAAGTAAAGGATACATCCCTTGAACAATAACAAACATTTTCTTACTGACTTCTAAAGGATGTGTTTGTAGCTACTCCAACACATTGTCCAACTACTAGAAAGAAAGTAAGTGGAATGAAAAAACCTAATGGTCCTTTCTTGCATAGTTTGATTTTATAATCCAGTATTGAAAAAATTATTAAAATCGTGATCTGCGCATTTTTGAGTTGTGGTCTATGAAAGAAATCATTCAAAACGTATGGAAGTACCGAAATATGCCCTTTTCTTGAGAGGAAATTCCGTTTTTTCCGGTTTTCGAAGTAAGCGCGAAGTTCATAATAAAAAATAAGCTGGTATGCGACCCACACTGATAACTTCTCATAATATGTACTTGAGTCACTTCTTATTAATTTTTTGTTGTTTTTGTAGGCTTTCGTGTTTTATTAAAAAAAAATTTTAAAATTAACTAAAAATTACCAACAATAATGAAAGAATGAAATCATTTTGAAGTCAATACCTTCCTTTAACCACGAGATATCTAGAATTAAACAAAATTTGTTTCCAATTTGCCGTACTATTTTATGTAGATTTTAATTTTTATGAAAAAACTGACTGTTGGTTTCTTATATAAATTTTACTGAATGTTGGAAACAAAATTTTTTATAAGATGAAATTAGTTTGAAGTCAATATCTTCAATTTTTGAAAAGATATCTGAGTCAAAAATCCATTTTTACCAAAATGTTCACTTTTTGTAAATTGCTATGGTAAAAAAAAACCAACCACTCAATTTATTGGAGAGACCTTTTTGCACGTTTCTGCATTTTTATCTGTATAACAAAATTTATTTGAAGTCGATATCTCTACTGGTTCTTGTGATATGGACAACGAAAAAAACGTACAAACGCGCGTACACACGCACGGACAGACATCTTTATAAAAATCTTTTATTAAGATTCTAGGGACCTTGAAACGTCGAGAAATGTCAAAATTTTTAATTTGAAAAATCGGACTAATTAAAGTAACTTCCTATGGAAAGTTTATAAGCTGTTATGCGACCACACTAATAACTTGTCTTAAAAAAACGATATTTTAGTAAGCTAACAATTTCAGTAAAAGTTACTTCGATTTTTTCAGACACTTACCAAACATTAACAACAATATTTTGTATAAGATACAATTTTCCCAATTGTTAACAACAGTACTTTGTATAAGATGAAGTAAAATTGAAATTAATATCTGTCTTGGTTTTGAAGACATTTGAGTCGAACATTGGTTGACTGATGCTCATCATAACACAGACATGATCAACACAAATCTTTACAATATTTTCCGAAAAGAGTAGGTAAGAGTAGTTGTAAGTGGTGGGGGTGTGTTACTTGCTGTTCGATATACGTTTTCTTGCATCCATCTGTTTTCGCATCTCTCCAGTGCTCACAATTCTTATGATATTGATCAAATTATTGTCAAAGTTAATTTTAGTTATCACTCTAGATTCCTCCTAAAAGTTCGTTAGAATTATATAAAATTCATGTAAAAATTTTTTATTTTATCTAAATAAAATTAATTAAAGTGTAATAATTCTTGGTGATTTTAATTTATTCAACGTTGATTGGACTTATGATTCGGAGGACCTAGATTTAGTTTCATTTAATTTAAAATTGGATTATGAAATGGAGGTTATTGATTTCTTGTTTTGTAACAATCTAATTCGATAAATTATTGTAAAAACTATTTAATCGCTATCGTTCGATCTTATTTTTGTTCAGAGAAATAATATCGCCTTACCTTTTGCGGAAGGGAAAATCCACCTCTATTAATCTTGCTATATTTGTATATTGTGTCCTCAATCAGCCCGTGGAAGGTTTTTAGATTGATGTCAATAATAGAGATTTTGCCAAAGCGTTTGATAGAGTAACTCATTCGATACTAAAATCTTAACTTAAAAGCGTGGGTTATCATTGCGGTATACTGTCGTGGATTTTTTCCTACTTAACGAAACGTTTCGAAATTGTTTCGGTAGATAATTTCATTCTTCTCCTATTTAAGTAACATCTGGCGTACCACAATGTAGTCATCTTGGACCATTATTATTCTTAATATTTAATAATGAAATGCCTAATGTCTTTAAAAACTCATACCACCTTCTTTTTGCAGACGATCTTAAATTCTTTAGAAACATTAAATCTTCTTGCGACTGCCACCTTCTCCAAGACGATCTTGATGTTTTGACTAACTGGTGCATGATTAATGACTTGTTTTTGAATTTCTCCAAATGTCAGTGTTTTGCTTTTTCTCGCACTGCCAAACCAATTAATTTTTACTGCAAAAAAGACGTTTTTGAAAAGAAAACACTTAGAAATACTATTTGATTGCAAATTAAACGTCACAAAATATATCGAATACATCATCGCAAAATCCACCTATATATGCTTGGTTTCAAAGAACTTAATTCATCTGATTTTAATAATCCCTATACTGATCCCTATACTCTAAAATGTTTGTATGATACTTGTGTCAGATCTATTTTAGAATATGGATGTAATATAGGGAATCCTCATTACAATATTCATTCTACTAGAATTGAAAATATTAATAAAAAAATCACTATGTTCGTTACATGGAAGTTTGGTTGGAACAGTGAAATGTCCATTCACTCGAAAACCTAAATGTCTGTCACTCGAGAATCGTCGAAAAATACATTTTTATTTTTTAAAAACGATCATAGAACAAATTATGCTAAAAATGAGCCAATAACTCGCTGTGTCCGTAATCGTTAATCGTATTTGTGTTTTTGACTTTAACTTTCATGTAAGTTCTCCTTAAATGTAATCTACAACGTCATTTTTTAACAAATTTTTAAAATTAATATATGTATGTATGTATGTTTGATGAATAAATAAATAATAATAATAAATGTAAAAATTATAGAAATGAAAAGTACAAGTTATTCTGTTGCAAACAAGGTTTATTTGAACATAAGAACCAGATTTGAAAATGTTCCGTTTATATGAGTAACAACACTCATTTCTATAATTACATTTTATCCAGTATGATGAAGTTTTAATTCAATTTGTTTCAAATAAGAGCACATAAATATATTTCTTCTTCAATAAAACCTTCAACCTAATGACGCAGAAAGTAATGAAATTTACTTCCGAATATCGAAATGGGTTTGTCACCTCCAGTAATTCAATTTCTATGGCATCTTAGGAAGAATTATACACGCATATACATGTTTATAATAAATGCTACATTTTAAACATTTTTATCATACATTATAAAGAATTTGAAAAAAAAAAGAAATAAAAATGCGATTAGACGTTCTTCACTTATTTGGTATTAATTTATGCTTGCGTACTTATATGGAATTTTCTATAATGACTTTTTTTATTGTCGTTAATTGCTGAGATCCAATTTAAAACAATTTAAGTTTTCGGTTCAACGAGTAGTAGAATTATATATTTTACCATATTGTAATTTTTCTTTTGATGACAAATCTTAGCTTTGTGGACAAAGTTAAATAATCATCCAGAAAGAATCTAGGGTCTAAAGAAGTGAAGCATAATGCTCGAAAAGTTATCAGCCCTGACCTTTTTTTAAATCAGTATCAAACATTTGGAAGCATATGTATATTACATACAATGTGCATACTTACAAACGTATATATGTAATCTTATTCGTAGAGCAAAATTAAAACAAGCAAGGACGAAACTCTCGCTTTTCTAAAAAAAAAAAAAACAAAGTCTTAAACTTGTAGTTACTGAGGAAGGCTATAGTCTTCCTTGAAGGCTCATAACTGTCCATCACTGTGAGATGCACGCAAATTTTTAATTTAAAATTTATCGATCAAACCGTTAGTTGGCATTCTTGTGTCTTTTTCCAAAATGTATGATCCCAGTTTCCCTTATGTTTTTGTATACAAATGTACATAATCGTATGTATGTTTGTGCTTGTTGAAGAGCAATTAAAATTAAAAAAAAAATCTTTTTTTGTGGACGCATTAGACTGATTCAAAATATTAAAATTTGTTCGATTTTAATACAACTATATTTTTGGTTAGAGCTTATTGAAATAATATATCTGTCAAAATTTCAGCCATTTAAATCATCAACGTGGTTTTTTCTAAAGAAATTTTAATGTCCTTTAAACAAGGTCGTTAATGCACTCATTTTACAGATATGACAATTAATCAATTTAAAAATGTGTGGGTAATTCTCCTATTTTTGGGATCACCTGTTGAAAGTATCAGCTATAATGTATAACTTTATGGAGCAATTTTTCCAATTAGTTCAATCAAAATAGATTAAAATTCATGAAACTTAGAAATAATTCGTATATACATAAATGAAAATTGGTATAAACACTGAGGACATCGTTATTAAAAACTGACAAAAAATCCCCAAAAGCATAAAAAGTTAGTAAGTTATTAGCATCGAAAAATTCTTCGGTTTTTTAGTCTTTAACTTTTGAAAGGTAAATTCTAGAAAAAAGTTTTCAGTTAAACTTTGTAGATTATGAGAATTAAGTAGATATCAATCAATGTATATTAAGTCGAGAAACCATACCAATAGTTTTTTTAAGGATCGGATTTAATTACTAATGGTGAAAAATAAAATTGTTTGGTATACTCGTGCGTATACGTACTTTTTTTTATTTTAGAAATTAATTAATTTCAGAAACTTAAACTTTGTTTTTCATCTCAAAAAGTATGACTCACGTTTCAATAAGTTTTTATAAAACTAAATAGCACAATGTTGCCAGTACACGTAAAAATTCCAATATTGATGAAAAGTGGTGCAGTTTTTAAAAATCCCGAGTTAGCATAATAAAGTTATTCAAGCTTCGTAATTAAAATTAAAATTTTAAATATTGAGACTCTACATCGATCAGCCCAAAATATTAGTTTGTCTGAGGCATTTTGTAAGAGTTCTTTTAGGGTGTTAAGATGCTTTCGTGAGACCGCTATAGCAACGTCATCCACATAGGGAATCACTCTGATCCTCCGCATCCAGACCAGAGAGGAGAAAGAACACTACCTTTGCGGTATTCCTCTTCTAACGAATCTTTTAGCAAAAGAGTTGCCCAGTTTTAAGTTAATTATTCTGCTAGTCAACATTAAATGAATTAACTCCTCAAGCGAACCCTCTACGTTGAGAGATGTTAGTGCAGATGTGATTGCATACGTTGTTAAAAGCACCTTCGATGTCAAGGAAAGCAACCACAGTGAACTCTCTATGATGGAGGGAGTATTCGATGGCATGTGCTAAAGTGTGTTACGCTGTTTCTACCGATTTTCCTGTACAATAGACATGTTGAGGCATAGACAGAAGTCTTGTATTAATACTTGCCCTTAAATGGATGTCAATCAATAATCAATAATGATAGACTTAGAGTTCGTATAGGTCGTTTGGGCTTAGTATTCGATAAATCGGTATTTTCGACATTTGGCATTTGTTAAAACCGCTGCGCCGTAACTTCTAAACGCTCTTGCTCGAAGCTACTGTATAATTTACCATTCGAAAGTAACAGCCTAAAACTGGACATTTTTGACAAAGAACCCTAATAACTTTTTATGCTCAGTTGAGATCTTTGGGAATATTTTCCACTTCTTAATTGCGTTCCTTGAGTGTCCGGTCTGTACCAATTTTCATCGATATGCAAATTATTTCGAGAAGAAATGTCTATTTTGTCTAGACTATATTATTGTTTTCAGTTCATTTTGTCAATCATTTCGATATTATCTTCAGCTTTTTGGATGAAAATTGCTTCGAAAAGTTCGATAAATATTTTTAACTCATGAAGTTGCATATTATAGCTGATAATTTAAATAGGTGCAGCTTAACCCCTAAAAGCGTTGCAGGAAGCTAGAAATAAAAATTAAAAACAATTTATTGTTTTTGAATCAGTCTTATGTACATGTCTATGTACACATGTAAGTATGCACATACTTTTTTTTTTGTATTATTCTGTCATCTTCACATAAAGCTCCTCCAATAAACTGTAACTCACAAAACCAAAAAGTTTCGTTTTTGTCGTTTTTAAGCTATAATCTGCCTGTGAAAAAGGAACATTAATTAGGTAGCATATATAGTATCATAATGAAATGCATATTTTTGTATCTACTTATAGCAGGGGACAATAATAGCTTCAATAAAATTTTCACGATATTTTAGGGTATAATAATCAATACCTACTACTTTATAAGAAGACCCATTTAAAATGTGAATAGGTCCAAATGGACTATGTTAACTCTTTTTAAATGGTTATGGATTATTTATCAATAAGATAAGTAACTTTTGGGCTTATTTAAGAACAAATTCTTACAACCCATAGTACCTTTAATTTTTTCGCTGTACGCATGCACTAGTAGGACACTCAACCTTTTCAAGATAATCTATTTTATATATATGTATAATGTATATATATACAAAATACAACCAGGAATTGTTTAAATTGTATTTTTGTATGTTTCTTTGACAAACGGAAACCGCGGTGCGGTCCCATAAGACACTAAACTGCTACCGCACACATATGTACAAGTATAGTACAGCTTCAATGGTTTTATATACCAGTGGTTGGTAGAGGGTATGTTAATATGTATATATGCAAAAATTTGCACAGAGATGAAGCTAGGAAGCCAGAAGCCGAAAACAAAAAACCTGATGGAATTAACTCTTACTTTTTTACACATAGAGATTTCCTACAGCTAATATGTAGATAACTTATTTTTCTAGTTAAGCATTTCAAATTTAACGAAAAAAACTATTAAAAGTTATACAAAATGCATTTCCGTATTTCTATAAGCCAAGAAGTATATGTCTGAAACGACCTTGAAAAATTTGGCTTTGGTCGCTCTACATGAATTTTGTGTTGATATTATTTCCTCTCGAATTTGTCTTTAATTTGAAATTCTCCCCAAAATTATTTTCAACTTGGAAGTCCATCACAAACAAAAATAATTTTTTTACACGGACATCACTTTTTTCTTTTTCTCCAAACAAACATACAGACATCAACCTCCAATGTCTTTGTAGAATTCGCTTAATAAAGTTTCAATGTCAACACAACATTATGAATTTCCAAAGTACTTTGTTCCTCTCTTGCTCTTAAAATATTGTCATCCTTTTATTTCGATAACCCATATGCACAAAAACCATTAATTCCAGAGATATACAAAATTTAATGCAAACAATATGAATTTTTAATGTAAAAACAAAAAAATTTAGCATTTATTCAAAAAAAGAGGCTGGGATGTGACCGACACAGATAACTTCCCATCCCGTCGGTCGATTTGTCTTGCTTAAAACTTCTTGTTTTTGTAGGTTTTCGTGTTTTGTAAAGTTAAAGTTGTCAGTTGAATTTTTCTAAAAAATTACCAACGATTTTTTCACATGATGAAATAGTTTAATTTCAGAATCTTTTTGCTAACGAGATTTTTAGTCAAAACCCAATTTTTACCAATTTAAGTAGCATTTCTTAAAAGTTTTTATTTCTCATATAAACAAATACAGATTGGATTTTCTAAGAAAATTCAGCACAGAATGAAATCATTTTGAAGTCAATACCTTCATTTATTCACGAGATATCGAGAATCGAGGAACAATTTTTACAACTTTGAGCACTTTTTTTGTAGATTTTAATTTTCATGAAAACACTGACTGTTGGAGTTTTTTTCAAATATTGAAAGTCGAAAACAAAATTTTCTATAAAATGAAATGAAAATCCAAAATTTGAATACCTAAATGTTGAAAAGCATATGTACAGTATATGAAATTAGTTTGGAACCAATATCTTCAATTTTTCAAATGATATGTATATACACACATATTAAAGTCGAAAATCAATTTTTACCAATTTTTAGTAATTTTTTTTTACATGTTTTTATTTTTGGTAAAAAATCTGTCCATTTGATTTTTCTCAAAAATCAGATGTCAAAACCGTTATTTTTCGTTGCATAAAAGTATTTTGGATATAAAATCATTTTTTGTTCGTAAAATATTCGAGGTGATAATTAAAAAACCGTTAATTGGATTTTTTTCACAATAATAGTTTGATATCACTTAACTTCATATTATATAAAATTTAATCCAAGTCACTGCGGTATTGGTTCGTAACATATTTTTGGGATAATAAAATGTAAATTGCTATAGTAAAACTACCCATTTAATTTTTTTGAGAGTCCTTTCTGCATCTTTCTGCATTCTTATCTGTATAACAAAATTTATTTAAAGCTTCTCGAATGTTCGGACGTACGTACACACGCACATACGCACAGACATCTCGCTTAAAATCGTTTATTTAGATTCTAGGGACCGTGAAACGTCAAAAAATGTCAAAATTTTCAATTAAAAAAATCGGACCAATTACAATAACCTATGGGAAGTGAAAAATGTAACATTTATTCAAAAATAAATATTACTTGCATTTTAATATTAAGTACAAGTACTAAATGAACAATTTTCTTAACCCTTTTTTTTTGGTGGGCAGTAACATTTCAAATTCAAATTCAAATTCAAACTTTATTTTCATAACTTACACAGTAAGATACAATATCTCATTTAATAGTGCAAGCTTCATTGATAATTCTATTTATAATATTTAAGTGAATGTGTTACAATTTATAATAAAAGATATTAAATTTAAAAATGACAAATAAATATATTTATAAGTATTACTGCAACATATGTAATTATTTTATTTTTTTTAAATTAGCAAGTATAGCATTACTTTTTGAAACAAAAAATAAGTAAAGAAGGAAAAAAGAAAAGAAAGAAAGAAAGTAAGAAAGAAAGAAAGAAAGAAAGACTCGAATATCTAATCATCATCTGGGTGCCTCCAAGTATTGTCTGAGCTTAATCCCAAACAATGTTATACTACTTATTAGCCTAATGGCTCGGACATTTCTTCGTAGGGTTCTAAGTTCTTTTGCACTCATTTATTGTTAGTAATATTTAAAAGTACCCATGTTCCTTACCAATGCATACCCTACTGTTTTTTACAGCTAACCCGATATCATATACAAAAAGTTGGGCTGTAATAAGATTAATCGAGTCATGGATGATGATAGGTCAACATCGAAAATCGATTTTCCATTTTCATGATTTAAGTATATATCTTCATACATAGGTAATGCTTATATGTAGGTACATATATGCATACAGGAAGAATTTACAAATTTAACAAAATGTTTTCCTGGAGTTATTCCGGTCGTTCCTTAAGGCAGTTCTTAAAAACTATCCATTAAACAACCCACTTGACTATATCATTGATGCAATATAATTTTTCTCTAAAACCCACTTTTAGAACTGTAGCTAAACCTATTGTCACCAACGTCCTTCCACATATTATAACCTAACCTACCTACTAAATTAAGTAACTTTAAGATGTTTATGTTTATAGCATAACAGTCTATTAAAGTAATTAGGCGTTAGAGTTTAACTGATTGAAAATTCAATTTGAGAGTAATCAGCTTTAAAAAGTTACCTACTCTCGCTTTTAAAATAGAAGACCAACCACCAATCACCAACGACCAACCTAAGAAAATTTCCCCTCCTGGAATTGAATTGTAGATTGAAAAAAAAAGCTTTTTTTTAGAACAAAATAAAGCTTACTAGAAATACCGGTACAACGCAAATATACACTTAAGCTTACACATGTGTAAGATAAGAAAGTTTTGTTTATTTATGGTAGATGGTGTCGGTTCCGATGTGGTGAAAGCTTAATTATAACAAAAGCATCTAAATATCGAAATGGTAAATATTTTTAAAGAACTTGTATAACAGTTGGTTGAGTGGTTGAGTGGTTGAGAGTTGTAAGTCACTAGGCCCTAGTTCTCAACGGACTGTTGCGCCACCCAATTTAATTTAATTAAACATCTTAAGTGAGTAGTTAGCACCGACAGATGACACATCAATTTTTGGAAAAAATGTAAAAAGAATTTTTATTTGTATTTATTTTATTTTATTTTATTTTCAAAGGATACAAAATATGTAAATAAATTTACATTGTCCGGGTTTAAAAAGAATTTTTAAAAATGTTTGTGCGTATTCCGTTTAAGCGGAGTGTATGTCCTTGAAGTTTATTTACATGCATATACATATGTAGATAATGTACTTTATTTGAGATTTTAAAATTTAAGTTGTTTGGGCATAGTGTCAAATAACTTAAAGAGTTACCTATGTATGTATATTATCTAAATATTTGCAGTGAATTTGTACATATTTTCTTTCTTATTTTAGCAGCATTCCTCCCCTTAAATAGTCCGACATGCTCATCAGTATACCTTCGATTCAACTTCGGTCGTACTCTCAAGTACAGAGATTCGTTCTTTAGCCGTACTTCGCGAATGTGAAATGCCTTACCACACTCTGTCTTTCATAGTCATTAGAATATTCCGTAATATTCAAAACCAATGTGCACCGACACCTCCTTTCAACACCTCTCTCCATTTCCTAGTGCTCACACTGTGTCTTTACATAATAAGAGTGCAATATCACCTTGAGTATGTGCTTATTATAAAATAAATTCTCAGTTTCAAATCTAATTATTTTAAGCTGTTGCTACCATTCGCATGCAAAATAGTTTTAAGACAAATCTCACAAAAATTAGATCGGTCTAATTTTAGAGACCTATCTCATTTGAGAGAATTCCGTTTAGTTTCAAGGATCATAATCGAAGTGGCTGAATAAATTTTAATCAAAGAGGAATTGATTATGTTGTCAAGTATACACTATGCGGAGAATTAATTTGGTTAAAATATATGCATACATAAATCACACAATTATCCTACTAGCATAGTGGTTTTTTTTGTATAAAATATTGTTTTAGCTTTATCAATTGTCCAGCAATTGGAAACTTCTTAATAATACTTTTTTACAGAAGTTTCTGTAAATCACGTTACTAGATTGACTTAATGAAGTATCAGACGTTCTCTGCCTTTTCGCGCTACCCGTAAGCTGTTGAAGAAGACATTTTGAAAATTAATGATTTTTTTAAGACTGAGATAGTGAAATGAGACAAAACTTTTTCATACCAAGTTGGGATTTGTCTCATTGAAAATGCTCAATCTCATCATTTGGAGCTCTGTCTCGTAAAGCTGAGCAAATACTGAGCTCTGCACTGCACAATTAAATACACAATGTAAGATTTATGGTCCATTTGTTTTGACTTGTGCTATTTATATTTACAAGACCAGGACTGATCACTGTCTCTAAAAAATATTTTTACTAAATCTTAAAAATATTTTAATTTATAATTTATTAAATATTATTTAAGTAAACTAATTTAATTTTCTGATTCACGAATTCTAACCTTAACTTTTTTATTTTAAATTCCAGGTGAGTAACTTGATATTGGATCCAAAAATAAGGCTTCTTTAATGGTAACAGATCTATAAGCATACACATTTTCCAAAACGGAAATAACTAATACGATGGTTAAAGAGTGAATTCAATCTCAACAATCTCCGTTCGCAAATGATAACAAAATCAACAAACCAATTCGTATTAAAAGCTAAGTACTAAGCTACGATATAATGGAATCGTAGTCATTTTATCATAAGCCACAATAAAAATGGTGCAGCTGGCAGCTACTAATCTTATATCTATTGGATACATACTCAGAGCCTCATCCCAACACTGGTCCATAACAAAGGAATATTGCTATTTTTGTTCCGAAGACTAGATCAAAATTGCACACCCTATTGTCAATTCCTAGCTGTCGAAAAGAGTTTGCAGAATATCAGCCAATCAGACAATTACAATATTGCTTCAAAATCGCAGTACGAGATTCATAGGTCATAGAAATTCTCGAAATCATTTACAGCTGTAGACCCAATCGTGACGTACATATATCAAAGAAAGTGAGATAGATTTTTTCAGATTATTTTATCAGTCGATCTTCTTTGATATCGGTAGCTTCCTTGGACACGTCGGATCTACTGATTTCGAATGCCATTCTGATGTCAGCTTTTTTAATGTTGGTGATCGTTCAAGCCATCTCCGGAACCATCGAGTCATCACGATTATCAACTTTTGTTGTGGAAAAGGTTGAGCAAATACTATTTCCAAGTGTTTTCTTAGAATTTCACTTAGTTTAACGGAAGAATCTTCGTCAAGTGAACCGATTGCTTTTGCATCCCGTGTGTTAACTTCAGAGGACTGAATCTCAAAGTCTCGAGTTGTTATAGCAGCCAAAAGACACTCCTAAACAGCATCGGGAACAGAAGCTTGTGGTGGATCAATCATCGATATAAAACCGATACATCAAAGATTATCAATGGGAAAATTGATTTTCACAACCTCGAATTCATAGTCAGATGGGTATTCATCAGACGATCGCATGAAAAAGCCCAGCACGCGCTCACCAAATCTTCCTAACTCCTTACAAAATTAAGTGAGTTTATGAGCCATATTTATTTGCATCCAGGAATCTTTTCTCGCCGTTCTACTATTTTCTCGGGAGCATGACCTTGAATTATGTGCACTTCAATTGTGTATATAGATTGACATTTGTTTGTTGAATTAAAGGGTACAGGTCCTTTTTTCAAGTTTCTTACGAATTAATAAAGTGTTATCCATTTCGAGCTCGATACAAAGCTACTTTAAAACCATCTCCAATAATTTGTTTCATTAAAATCGGAACATTTTCGTGACCAGTTTTGAATTTTGCGCTACTACAGAATATATAGTACATGGAACCAATGCTTTAAATCCTACGATATATCCCACTGGCTTGTATCCGGCGATTTTTTCTTCAGTGGTTACAAAGTCAAGAATGTTGTGCAACGTGTTTTGTGCTAATTATAGTTCCAACATCTTCAAGATTCTTAACAAAGCAATTTCTTGAAGCCATGCGTTTAGCGGTCAAATTCAAGGATGTATTTACTGTGTGCAAAAGAAAAGAGACATTTAGGCAAATTTGCAAAGGTAATTGCAATCAAAAAGATTACTTCAAGCCATCGATAAGCTATTATACATGCAGTTACGAAAAATACAATGCCAAAGAATATCGCTAAGCTGGTAATCAATTTGATAAAATGAGCATGTAGGAATGTCTGTGGTTTGAAGACTAGAAGTAAAATGAACAAACGAACACAAAGATGTTGTATGAATTCGATCCATTTGATGGTATGAGCTTAATGTAAAATAGCGTTCGGCCCATCAGAATCGAATATTGCATTAGTTCTGGCATGTGATCATTCCCCCTTAGGGCGTGTGCCAAATTTTTCGGATCAGATCTTCCTAGTGCTCACACTGTGTCTTTACATAATAAGGGTAGTAATATCCCCTTGAGTGTGCACTTATTACAACAAAAAAAAAGTTCATATCCGGTTCAAATTTCAGATTATCCATTCATCAAAGTTTTGATCTTCTCTTACAAAAACCAAAAGTGCTTAATATAGAAAAATGATTGATGATTATATATAATGTTTTCAAAGTTCTGATTTAAATAAAGTCCGCACCTTCCTTTGATTGGTACAAAACTGGCACTCTGTACGCACTTGCCATTACTCTTCGATGTTAAAAATAAACGTAGTACGTATAAGTAAATCCAACCTTGCCTTGTATTAATGCAATAAAATGAATACTAAAACAACAATATCAGCCCTTCTTGGACAACCTAACACTAAAAATATTGAAGGTTCTATGCGATTGTCATGCTCCTTAACCCATGTTTTTCATTATTAAGATAGATAGAGCTAAACTATTTCCGATATCAATCTTTTAAGGCAAAAACAATATTACATTTTTGCATAAATAAGAAAATCAAATCTTTATGTATTTTATAGTTGCGTGCCATTATCCAGTAAATACAATAACCTTACCAATAAAGGGTTCGCCTTTCAATATTAAAGTATTTCTATTCAAAGCTTAAATCTGGTATGCAGAAGTTAATAAGCAAAAACATCCATAAATACATGGGATATGTGTCGCGAATTATTTTTCAAAACATCTACATTGTTCTAATTTCAGAGTGATTTACCGTGGGTAAGGCAAGAATCAAGAACATAATATTTGTATTTGGATATATTCTCGTACCTTTATAAAAGTCATTTCAAGAAATTAAGTAGTAAATCGTTGATGTAGTTCTTTTTCTATACCCTACCTACCAAGAAACTTGTCTAGATCAAAGTCTTTAACCCAATGACCTCAAAAATTACGCGCCATTTGTTAAGCATTCTAAATGACGTTGCCAGGACTTTTTTTTTTATTAAATATACCTATAGCTATAGCACATGCATATACATATTATACTGTTATAGATACTCTTTCGCTAAAAGTTGTATAAAAAACGAATAAAAAAAGCAGTAACTTCCCCATCGGGACATAAACAGTGGCAGTCAAAACAATAAAAATGTGTTTTGAGTATTCACACTGCGCAAGGACTTGGTTATACTTTAGTTTTCCAACTATTTCTTGTAACGAAGTTAGTGTATGGCCAAAGGAAAAAACCCAAACAGTTGAATTCTATCACCTGTACCCTTACGACCATTATTCGGGCAAAAAAGACATTCAATACAAAGAATTTAAAAATTTTCTGAATCACACTGTTTTTCAAAATAAAAATATCTTAGACTTTTTTTTATAAAATACCTTTTTATTAATTATTATTGTAGCATTGGCTTACGTACGAGTACGTAAATCCAAAATAAATTTTGTTCCTGATTACAAATATTTTTTAAGTGTTGATGACCCCAATCGAAACTGTGCGAATCGATAAAATAATACCTGCATAAGTTTCAATTTTATTTATTTTGTGTCAAAAAGTGGACTTGTTTAACTAAATGCATAGATAAGGAAGACTTCAGATACTTTTTTACTTCATTAAAAATGTAAGTTTTTAATCAATTCAAAGTATAGCTTTGAATAAAATTCAACTTAAAATAATTTTTTAATATCGACAGAAGTATGTCAGCGATGTTTTAATTAAAACACTTATGGCCAATTTCTTGGCAAAGTTCTAGTCTCTAAAACTCGGTTTATTGATAAATTAGAAATCGATTGAGCTCAACTCATTCTTCATAAAGTTCTCAAGCGTTAGAACTCTGATTTAGATCTCAGTTTAAGATAGAACTTTGATTTATTAAACCCTAAAATTTGGTTTATCAATGTATTTACTTCTTCCAAAGGTTTAATTTTTATATTCATTCCACTTTTGGATTACATTTCAGACCACAAGGACATTTTACGTATAGTGATAAAATATTTTAACAAAATACATAAACATGAACGGTTTCAAGCTACACAATGTAAAATCTTGTGGACGCTTACAGTTTCATAAAGTGTAAAATTTACATAAGCATTTAAACCCATTTAACTATATAATTTTTGTGCGCTTTATTTTAGTTTTACATATTTCTTACATCAAAGGGTGGGAGAAGATTATACATATGAGCGTTTATAATGACCACGACTATTGAGTCTGGACAAATAGATATAAGAGCTATTAAAATTATTTCGAGAAATAATATGAACTCTAAAATAATCCATATAACCATGGACAAAATAACCAAATAAAAGTGTGGATAAATCTGTTAACAGAAGACAAGAAGCGCTTTTTGACATTATGTGCATCTGAATATTTAAAAATACTAAATTCTTAGCAATATTGTTGCATTTTTCGTCTCGATAATAATCTTTTGGCTAAATCTACTGAATACACGATTTCATTTAACTTTCAATACAACACTTTCTATCATTAAAATTGCATGCTTTAAATGATATTTTAGAGATTGCGCGATTCGAAACTAATTTTTTTTGATCTTTATTCGAGTAAAGATTTTCAGTGCAACACGAATATGTGTACATTTATCAAAAAATAATAATTTTAAAAGAACACCAATCTCAAACTAAATCCAAATTACACGCTAAAATAAAATTTTTATTTCGAAACAAGTGAGAATATATCCTCATATAAATGTCCGCTTTAACGAATACTGACAGACTTTTTAAATTTTGTTCGTAAAATGGTCAGAACTATCTATGGGGTGCTTAAAAAATAAGAAAAAACACGTTAGAACTCAGTTCCATTTAACGGAAATCTAAAATTCCTAGAACTAAAAAATGACTTTAAACCGAGTTCTACAGACATGATTACATGTGAAGAAATGCTCCGAGTCAGTGTAACCTCTGAAAATGTTCATAAAGTGTCAAAAAAGGTGTCCGAAAGAAAAATGGTGTCCCATAGAAATGTCAATTAAAACGCAGGTTAAATCAAAGTTTTTACTATAACAATTAAGAAAAAACAAATATTGCATAAATTCAGGTAACATAAGCGATTAACACCTAGAAAAATTGTTTAGAAAACTGTTTTAAAAAGTTTTCGAATTTGATATCACATTATTTCTTTGATATTTGTTCTCTATACTTCTGTATAACTCCAAATCTTTGCCTCTTAAAACATTTAAAGCTGAAAGCATTGAATGAAATGTTTCAATTTTTAATTTATTTGTAAGTTTGTTTTTATAAGTGTAAGCTTGAAAAATATTCTCTCAGCACATGCACTGCTGGGCGGCAAAGTCAATATCTTACAAATTCGTATAAGTTCTGATACATAAATTCATTTAAGTGGGTTTTTAAGTTTCCTTTTATGAACCAAAATTGTACTCTCAAAATCATCATCATTAGCTTTTAACTCTTAAGCTTTATCTCTTCTATTAATCCTTCGGGATTAGAAATTAAATTTTCAAATTCTGAAACTAAACCGAAATAATTTAATTCATTTCCCCATTTTATAACTTCTGGGTCCAAGAAACCTAACATAGATAACTTTTTATTATTAATATTAATCCTACCTATGATTTGATCACATTTCACTTGATCATATTTCAAAATGTTAGTTTTAATTAAAAGAAATTTTTGTTCTTTAATCTGTCCATTTTTAATGCTCATTGCAGCGTCATCTCGATTTAAATATCAAGTATATTTTTTTATATGAAAGATAGAGATAGAAATAGATAGTTTGGTGTAGGTATTTTTTGTTTTACTTGTTTGCGACGGGTTGTGTTCCATTTTTCGAACAAATTGTTTGTTTTGCTTAAAATAGTGTCCAAAAAGTTGCTAGATTTATAAAAAGTGTCCAAATCAACTTGTTTTAGAAAAGAGGTGTCCTGGTGTCCGAACGCTAAAAATGTGTCAAAATGACACGAAAGTGTCCCCAAAAGTAACCTTGGCTCGAGTTCCAAATATTTTTAAAATAGCGTTCCATAGATATACCGAGAATTACTAGATCGAGTTTTTATTTTAAATTAGAAAGTTTTTATAAATTCAATATATGTTGTATGAAGGTATATTTACCTCTTTACATAACATATGCATATACACGTTAACAAAGTTAGTCAGTAAGTTTTATCTTGCTCAATATTCTGTAAACAATGCGTGTTTTGACTATATTTAAAATTTCGAATCTCTAAATAAGCATGATTGTTAAAATCTTAAAACTGACAGTACTGTACTGTATTTTATAATACAGAAAACACTGTTTTTTCCTTCTCAAACGATCCGACAAAAACAAATGAGAAGGTTTAAATAGGCTCTAGATCGTTCTACCTATTTTTCTCTTTGAAAAGAACTATCGACAAAATAATGATCGATCAATTGATTTATAAAGCCCCTTGAATTATTAATACAAATAAAAAAAAAAAAACATTAATAAGAATAAATATAAAATTGCAAGCAATATTTACGGAAACCAGAAGATTTTTTAAAGAAAAATTCGTTGTTTGATAAAATACCTTGCTTAGTTTTGAGATTACTTACTTAATTTTACTTAATTTGTAATTTTCTAAAAAATCTTAGTTTAGGTAATTGAACAAAATCTGAAAATGTTAATATTTATATATACGCTAATTTTCCTACCATTTACTTTCAGCAGTGATACCTTAATTAATGTACTTTTACATTAAAGAACTTGTGATTTTTAATAAAATTCAATTTGATTAGGACTATTCTGTATAGCCTCGCAAAGACTTACTATCTTTTTTTTTTTAAATAGACACTGAGACCCAACCCACATTGATAATTTCTTATTGTTGCTGTTATAAGCCTAATTATTAATCTAAAAAAATCGAAAGTTTAAGTTGTTTTATGTCAAGATATTCGAGATTTCAATTAATTTAGTAATATTTTTGTACTTTTGACAATTTGACAAATGGACTTTTTAAAAACCATAGCAATAAAATATATTTGTTGTCAATTTTTGAAAAAAAAAACTCATAGATTTTTTCCCAAATTTTACCGGATGACAAAACATCATCTTTTTCTTAGTATGAAACTACTGTAATAGAATAAAATTTTACTTTTGTAAGTTCTTAGGATTACTTGTTTTGGGGAAAATTATAGACATTTTTAATTCGACAAATAGGTCCTATTTACAATAGAGTAATCTCGAGAACTAAAAAATGTGTGCATGGCGTATCCCAAATAGAAACGCATAATTGAATTTATGAGTTTGGAATTTGTAGAATACTAAACCTTTTAACATTTGGCTACCTATGAACAGAATAGATTCTAGTGACATTTGTTGTTTACTGCTTATTGAGATAATGAGCAAAACGTTTTCCAGTGTTCATTATATTTTATTTGGAATTTAATTTACTATAGTGCATTTTTGTATAACAGATATTTAAAGATCTTAAATTTTTCTCACAATTTTATTTAATTTATTGGAAGTTATTGTAATCGGTCCAATTTGTCGAATTGAATATTTTGACATTTCTCAACGTTACAAGGTCCCTAGAATCTAAATAAAAGATTTTTAGAGAGATGCTTGTGCGTGCGTGTGTACGTACGTTTAATTCGGGAAGCTTTTTTCGTCATCCACATTTCAAGAATCAGTGGAGGTGTCGACTTCAAATAAATTATGTTATACAGATAATAATGCAGAAAGATGCGAGAGGTCTTTAAATAAATTACTAACCCAAAATATCTCACGAACCAATAACGCTAGCGACTTGAATTAATTTGTATAATATACATTGTGCCGTGACACCAAATAAAAAAAAATTTGAAAAAAATTCAATGAACAGTTTTTCTTATAAATCAAAAAAAAATAAGTGGCACATCGAATATTTTACGAACAAAATAAGTGGCACCTCGAATATTTTACGAACAAAAAATGATTTTGTCTCCAAAATAATTGTATGCAAGAAGAATAACGTTTTTGACATCTGGTTAAATTTTTGCGAAAAATCAAACTAACAGTTTTTTTGCAAAAAATAAAACAAAAAAAAAAAAACATTACTAAGACTAGGTAAAAATTGATTTTCGACTAAAATATCTTTTCAAAATTAAAAATATTGGCTTAAAACTTATTTCATCTTATTGAAAATATAGTTAGTTTTTTCGTAAAAAAATAAAATTTAAAAAAAATACTATACAAAGTTGATACAAATTGATGTTCGTTTCTTGATATCACGTGGAATCAAAATGATTTCAGTCTATGCTTAATTTTCTTAGAAATATGGCACAAGTAAATATGACTTTCTTTCAACAATTAAATTTATTTATATAGATTCAGAAAGAAAACATTAATTTCTTTTAAGCTTTTAAAACAAACTTATGGTTTTATTTTGTTAAAAAAAGTCTTTCTTTTTGACCAAACTAAATTGATGACTCATGACTGTCCTTTATAAACATAAATTATATTAACGATTATATGATTATTTTGCAATATTATGACATCACATCAAAAATGATATTTTCCTTTTTTTAAAACATTCTTTCGCTTTTTGCGGTAAAAGTAATATTCGAACTTGAATTTAAAGTTCATCAATATTGCCATTCAATTCAAGTAAAAATATGTATACATACATACCTATATACTATCTTTTTTGAACAAAATCCTTACCACAAAAAGGTGCAAATACAAGACACCTACCAATCAATTAGACAGACATAACTTAAAATACCTTACCAGAAGGAATCCAACCATCCGCAGGAACTATAAATCAAACACCGTAAAGCAACAACTTGCATGCATTAAACGTTGCTTTCAAGTTCTAAATACCTTAGAACCTTAGAGAAGCAAATATAATGGCAATGGTATTAAGAAATCAATTTAAACACAATGCGCCAGGAAGTTAAAAGTGCTCACTACTCAGTGAGCAACACCGCGTTTGAAAAATTTGCATGTGAAAGAGCAATGAACAATGCGCCCTACAACCTCACTGAGCTTATACGAGGTTAATAGCTTATGTGGTGGTAAAAAGGTTTGACCAGAAAAGTTAGCTATTACCATTTAAACTAATTGTTTTCCGTCGACACATTTTCAAAATAAAAGCAGCAGATGGTGCGGTTTTAAACTTCGCGGTGCATTTGAACTTTAAACTGATGGTTGATGATGGAAGGTGCTATAAAAAAAAAACTTCATATTTTTTTTGAAAAAAATACAGCTTTCAAACATCATATTGAAATTAAATTTATGGAAAGTTAGAATACAGTGCACCACTTTTTCGAGTTTTCTATCTCTTGTTTATTGGGTTAGATTTTCAGATAGCACTAAATGAAACTTAGTCTCTGCATCTCCGGGTCCGCCAGTTCAAGATTATTTAAATCAAAGCAAATATTTAAGACTTTTAAATTGGCGTAATTATAATGTAAAGATATAGTACTCGGGCATGTCTCTCAATACCTCTACTGATATCATACAAAACGAAACTTTTCAAATTAAAAATATATTTTTTAAACTCATTTAACTGAACAATTTTGTTCTAAGTGAGCCTTACATTTGAACCGAACGACGATATTTCCTATTTGTGCCTTACATTAAGTATGTATGCACAAGCACATTGCACAATGTTTAAATTGAGGTAGGTATGTTTCAATCAGTTAAGTTTTGGTGATTCCTTTAAATGAAAATTAGAATGTTCAAAATAACAACTACGATAATAAATTTAAAATAAAAGATATTAACCTCGAAAACAAGTATTGTAGAAAAAAGTTTTTTTTTTTTAATTATTGTCAACATAGATCAGTTTGAAGTAATTTTAAGTTTAAATATGTGCATAAAATTTTAGAAGTAGATGATATCTTTCGATTAACTTTAAATCATTTCACATCTTAGAAAATTGTTGATGGGATACTTAACTCGTTTATTGAAGATTGAAATTCGTTGGAAAAATTTCCACATAAAACGGCAAAAACTAAAAAGTCAGTCGCTTTATTTTGCAGCTAATTCAATAAACTTGGTTCTGTGATCAAAACTTTTGTGATTAGATATTTCCATTTAATTGCATTAAAAAAAAAAACGATTCCATCAATGGAAAACCTTCAGCTGTCTCCTAAAATTTATGTTGGACCGTCAAAAAAATGCAATTATATATTTCATTTCCAATAACAATCCTCAAACTGTCTGTATTACGATGACATGGATTGTATAATCAATAAGTGATTTAATAAATCTAGGTCGTATTACAAAAACATTATACACATAAATACAAAGTTACCTAAATGTAAACTCGGTATTCCATGAAAAATATTTGTACCCTCCCGACACAATATTATATCGGAGCGGTATTTAATATCATTGGATTTTAATAAAGCCAACAACTACACCATCAACATTTACTTCGTACTTTTGTGTGTTTGAAAGGGTAAAAAGTAATATCTGTGTATTTTATCTTTGTCAAACTCGTACATTAAAGTTCCAAAGGTTCCTGGCATTAGAAGTCGCATTATATGTTCATAGGGTGGAAAAAAACTATCTTTAGCGTCTTCATTTTACAACTTTCTTTGTTATGCATTTGTGTCTTTAAATAGATTCGCCAACGATGTCTTCTGCACCAAGGCCGCCTTTTGTTCCGTCACAACAAATGAGACCTCAGATGGGCGCCCCTGCTCCAGGGTCTCCATCGCCACGACAGCCAATGAATCAAGGACAGGCAATGAACACTCAACAAAGGCAAATGGCACCACAATTACGAAGAGTAGATAGTCAAGGGAATGTTTTGCCTAATCCCGGACAACCGCCAAGAGGCGGAGTTCAACAGCAAGTTCGCCCACCATCTACCGGAGGAACAACGAGTCCGCCTGGGCAAGGTGGTCCAGGTCCAAGACCTCAGGGCGCTTTCCCTTGGGCTGGACCCCCAAACAACCAACAAAATCGTCCATCGAATGCTTTTGGTAGTCAACCACCCAGTCAAGGTGGGAGACCTTTTCCACGGCCGGGACCTGGAGGGACCGGTGGTGGCCAGCCACAGTTTCGACCACCATACCAACAGCAATATCAAGGAATGCCACAACAATTTCCCCCCCAAGTTCAACAAAGACCATTTGCACCACAACCCAATGCCCCAATGAGCAAAACTAACAGTCACGACGATGACGACAGTGATGTAGTATTTGGACAAGCAATTACTCCTGTAAGAACAGGAGTAGCGCCGCCGCCACCGCAGCCGACTGTAAAGGCCAATCAAGTAATTGATGACCTAAAAACGATTCCAGAAGTACAAACAAATAAAGAGAATAATACGAACCCCAAGAATACATCATTTAGTGATCTTAATGACAAGAAGAACCTAAATGAGATTGAAAAAGAAGCAAGTACTGAACGAAAACGTACGGAAGAGTTAAAAGTGAACGAACAAGCTCTCGTATCTTCCGAATCTAGTTCTAATTCAGCGAAACTGACGAACTTCCAAAAAATTAGCGGAGACACACCCGAAAACACAAATAAGCTTGAGAAACCAACTAAAATTGAGAATTCTAAAAAGCTGGAGGGTTCTCCGAAAGAAGCAACATTCAATAAGGATATAAGTTAGTATTGATAAAATTTGTTTGCTTATAGGATTCTATTACTACACATATCTTACTTACTGGTGTCAAAAAAGCCTCATTTTAATCAAAAAATATGTTTGTATTTAACACATCCATAAATATTTTCATTTAAGTTATTAGAGATTTAATTTAACGTATTCCTTTGTTTACAGAAGGGGATAATGATAGTGGCGTCGATGAGTCTACACAGGAAAAGGTAAGATTGGTTGAATTTCTTACGTTTTATTTACATCTTAAAATTTTAATACAAAGTGAGCCGAAAGTCTGCTCCTTATGTAAGAATAATGAACTATGACGGAAAAAATAACTCATGAATAACAATCATATTATTTGTAGTCAATCGAGTCCAACCTCTTGTTCTAAAACAAACGGTATAGAACAAAATATTATCCAGTAAGTGGTTCCTTGGTTTTGATTAATAGATATCACTTCAGTATAGGTATAATATTGATGTTTTGGGAAGAACACCTTTTCTGCTGGAAGTATATATCTCTTATAAACAGTATATATTAAATATTAAAACCGTATGTAAACCAAATATTGAGTTACTAATTGGCCGTCCAGCGGGACTACTTGAACTTGTAGAGTTAAAATATTGTTTGTTTGAAAGTCTGACATTTCTTAACCCGAATTTCGAGCTATTCGGCTTTCAAAGGCAACAGACATAAAATATCTAACTAAAGTTTGTTTCGGTTGATCAAATTAATAGAGTTTTAATGGCTGCGTTCAATCTCAGACAGATAGGGTATCCGGATACCTTTTTGTTAGTGTTTTACGTGTAAAATAACAGCTGATCAAAAACAGCTGAGATGTCAAAAAAGGAATCCAAAGGTATCCAAGAATTTCTGGGGTATGTAGGTATCTGACAGAACAGCTGATTCAACACATGGTTGAATTTCAAGAAACTTGAAAATTGATTTCAGCTTTTTGTATTTGTTGGTAAATAAAAAGATACAAAATGTTAGTTGAAATTGTATTTGAGGATGTTCTGTTAAGCACCTATCAATTCATCATCGTCCGACGAATCAGTTGAATTATCCAATAAATGTTTTATCTTACAACAATTTTGACTTCGAAGCTTAAATGTTTCTCTGCTTTTTGTGAACAGCTGAAAGTTGTTTTTATTTTTTCACAGCTATCTCAATACAGCTATCCAACTCGTTCAACAAGGTATCTAAAAATCCACCTATCCAAGATACCCTATCCAACACGAAATTGAACGCAGCCAATGTATTCTCAAAATAATATGCTTTCTATTCTTCATACAGCTACAACATACATATACAAAAGTAAGCCTCAAGTTCGTGGTTGGATTTATTTTATGTTGGTGTAATCGGTCCAAAGAATAAATGTCCATTTTCCGAATAAATTAGTTCATAATAAGGTCTATATTCCCAGTAAAACAAGTTCTGTTTGAGACCATTTTGAGAATGGTTTGTTAAATTGACAAAAATAAATCAGTAGAAAACAATTTAAGTTAAGTTTCACAGCTTGTTCGGCGGATAACTATTTAGAGCTATACATTTTTCCTGTAATAAAATATCTTCTTTGAAGAAGAGTTAATATTAAAGATGCATTAAATCTGAAACAGCTGATGTTGACCAGGTTTTTGAATAAGATAAAACGAGACAGAAATGTTCAAAAACTAAAACTGTTTATAAATTTAGAAAAGGTTTCTGGATTTAAAAAGCTTTGACAGACTGTTTGCTTTGATCAATTACCCGCGTATTTCTTCTTCTATGTTGTGATCGGCTGCTACTTTTGACCCAGGGTATTTGAAGGATTGCACTACTTTAAATTCATGCTCCGCTATCTTAATTGTTTGACCTATTGTTCTTCTCGCAATGGACGCCATCATGTACTTTGCTTTTTTTAAAGCTCTTAGTCTTAATTAAGGTTTACATGGATACAAAAAAGAACAATCTTTAGAAACAGTTTAAAAGATCGTAAAAATATGTATCCTTGTTTAAAAAAAGAGAAATTAAGACAACTTTGTAGTCAAAGCCAGAGTCACTTAAAAATAAATGAAAAAGAAATAAAACGAGAAAATTACTCATTAGTTTTTCGACTTTAAATTACTTCAAGAAGCCCTAGCTCTTTTCTGTGAGAAATCCTGTATACAAATTTGGCAAAAATTCAATTTTTTTAAGTTACATTCAGTTCTGTAGTTTAAGGTTAAGTTAAAGGTTAAAACAAACAAAACAATAATTTGTTAAAGAATTAAGATGTCCTGAATTTGAATCTCGCCCTAAAATTTTTTCTATCACATCAAGTTTTTAAAACATGCCATTTTAAAAATGATAAAAACAACCAGAAACGGGATTTTTAGGCAAAGTTAAAATACAACATATCCCTTAACAATAAACTGTATGATAATTTTGCAAAGAACAAATTTGTATCTTCTTAAATCATATAGGATCTTACCTAGTTTTTGTAATTCTGCGTGAAAAAGCTTGAATGTAATTCCTTTATGTTTTTGAATAATTAGTTTTAGATTTAATTTTTAGTGCTGATTTCGAATCCAAACTACGATTTAATCTATATGTGCTCAAAAATAAATACCCATAATATTATTTCTACATTATGTTAAGTATAATCCAAACAATTGATTTTATAACCTTAAGACTACGAATTCGTTATAAGATCAAATCTTTCTTTCATGTTGTTTGGCGTTTTTTTGTTAAGAATTGTTTAGCATAAATGCTTCAGCGTTCTTATAAGGTTAATATATGGCAGGTGAAGATTTTAAAAAGTTATGGATTTTCGAAACAAGAAATCATTAAACTCTTACTTAAAGCAATATTGTGTAGTCAACTATAGCTGATTATAAAGAAGATTTCAAATTGATTATGTCTTCCAATAGAATAATTAATTATCCGAAACAGCAAAGTCACTTCATAAAAAAGTGGTTCGTAATAAGTACATTTTTACGAATTCATTACCGCTATACATAATTTAATTGAATTTAATTCAAGCCAACTTTTTTTTCATTTAAAATTGAAGGTAGTGACTTTTCCCAACTTTCGTGAAGGTTCAACACAACCTTTGATGGCTTACTTTTATCAAAGAACACAAACCAGTTAAAACTTTATTTCTGACATTCTATCAATAAATGTGAAATGTTATTAATTTATTAAATAAAAGAAATTGTCAATTTGAATTAATTTCTAACTCGATTTTGCGCCGTTGTACTAGTTTCCTAAAATGTTTTAGTTTTATTTTCAATATTGTGTTTGTGTATTATTTTGTTCGTTTCATTTGTTGTTTATGCATTTGTTACGGGCTAGACATTGGCCGTGGTGGCAAGACATAACGTATGCAGTCCATTAGCTTTAAGGCTGCACAATTTGACATAAGATGTATGAACCTAATGTCTTCGTCGTACCGTCCATCGACTTAAGATAACGAGTGAGGTAATCGTAGTTGTCAACGCAATCAGGCGTGTGGTTTATGTTCTTCGATATAAAAAGGTGTTCCTGGACTTTTTCAGCGTCCATAATAGTAAACAGTTTCTTTAACACCATACATAATATGCGTAACAGCTCCTTAAATTTTTCGAAATATATTAAAAACAAATATTCCACATTAAGAATTCTTCTTAAACAAATAAAGACCTCTTATTCTTAAAAGCTTACATTTTTTAAAAATTATTACTTCACCTTACTTTAAGGAAAAAGGAAGTTGCTTAAAAAAATCATTATAAAGGGTAATTTTTTAAAAGCTATAGATAGGAAAGTTTTTCAAAAAAAACACATAAAATTCAGAAAAATGCATGAAATCTTTATTTGAATCTATAGTAGGGTCCATATAATTTAATGTTTGACCATTATTTCATGCAAATGTTGACCCTGACTGCGTCTCAAATGGTCCATCCGCTTAGTCCAATTTTTGCATACTCTTTCCAACATTTCGGCCGGTATATCACGAATAAATGCTTCAATGTTGTCTTCCAATGTGTCAATTGAAGCGGGCTAGTCTGTATAGACATGAGCTTTAACATAGCCCCTCAAAAAATAGTCGGAAGGCGTTAAATCGCACGATTTAGGCGGCCAATTGACGGTTTCCGAACGTGAAAAAAAAATGTTCACCGAACTCGCCTCTCAATAAGTCCAATGTTGCGCGTGCTGTGTGGCATGTGGCACCGTATTGTTGAAACCACATATCATGCAAGTCAAGCTCTTGCATTTTGGGCAAAAAAATAGTTGGATACCATCTCACGGCAGCGCTCATCATTCACAGTTACGTTACGATTCGCATCATCTTTGAAGAAGTACGGTCTAATGATGCCACCAGCCCATAAACCGCACCAAATTGTGACTTTTTCTGGATGCATTGGTAGCTCTTGCCATGCTTATGGCTGATATTCACTCCAAAATCAACAATTCTGCTTATTTACGTACCCAAAAATGAGTTTCGTCGCTGAACACAAGAAGCGTGCGATGAACTTTCTTAACAGAGCACGCATTTTGATTATAAAATTCAATAATTTGCAAGCGTTGTTCGTTTGTAAGACGATTCATAGTTAAATTATAGAAGATGTTGATGAAATTACTGAAGATGTTTGACAGTGAAACAAAACACGAAACGTGCGTCAGCTGTTTAAACCAGTGTTGCCAAAAAGATAATAGCTAAAAAATCACCTTTTATATACTATTATTTTGAATCTTGAATGATGTTAATGAATATACTCCAAATAGCGTATTCTTGCGGGAACTATCACAACCAAATTTTGTTTGAAAGTCCAAAATTAATTATATTTCTCAAGCTTTTTGTAGTTAGACTCAGTTTTGTCTTGCCTTTTATAAAATTGGCAGAACCAATTGTAATTTTTGATCAAAAATTATACTTTAGTATGCAAACACTTGACGTTGTTGTCATTTTCAAAAAAATTGCCAATCTAGTGGTTTTCCCACAAATCAATTTTTCCATACAATCCATTAATTGGGTTGATACCTCCCTACTATAAGGTATTGACATCATTTTTACTTATTATCCTGGTTCTTTTATAAAACATACCCATAGGGGAATTCTAACGCAAATTAAAAAAAAAAATATCTGTTACACCATCATGCTGAACAAACTTTTAAAAATAATTTGAATTAACACCAAAATCAAAGCAAATATACAAACCATTAACCTATCTGCGTTACCCTTTATTTGGATAAGTTTTTGTTTCCGGTATGAGGTGTTCCTGAAGTGTGGTGTACATATGTCCTCACAACCTATACCTTGGTTCAGTTTCAGATCTGGAAAAGGAAGACTTACTAACACTCCGCTTCAACTGAATTCGCACAACAATTTTTGCAAATACTTTTTACATTTTCTTCCAAATATTTATGGGTATTGTGCCATCTGTTGGTACTTACTACTCCCTTAAGATGTTGGGAAGAGAATATGAAAATAATTATCCAAAATCAACCACTAGTTTTTCAAAGCTTTCTACTTGGGAAAATTTGAAAATTTATTGTACTTCCACCTTTACTTTTGATCGTAAATTAGTTTCGGTATGAATCCCACAGCCTTTGGATATACATAGTTCAACGATAATTCGTTAACGCTAACTTAATTGCATAGATTAAGGATCCATTGTCTTCAAGCTGATGACCACTTTCGTTAACTATATGTACTAACCATTCCCAAGTATATTAAATAAAGATGAGTGCGGTAGTTATTGAAGGAAGTACAAATTTTGCTCCTCTGTCCAAGCTTTTTTTATGCGCACCAAGTGAATAGGCTCATTATCAAGTTGGTTGGCTTTTTACTTTTTGGGTCAAAAAATATTAGATTTATGTGAAAAATTTCTTTCCCAGATTCTCTTATACCAAGCTGCAGTAATTTTTGATGTGAAGACGTCAACCTTAACTGTTCCATGATAACTGACAGCTTTCAATGGGCAGGTTCAGCCGACATAAGGGACTTGAAAGAAATGCAAGTTTCTAGCATCTGATTGGCCAGCTGCCAAAAAATTGCCTTCCAATTAAGGCAACTTTATTGGAAAGTTGTCAAGAAGTTAGTCAAGAAAAATCTCCCTAACTATTAAGTCAAGTCAACTTATGTCAAAATGACAATTGATTATGTTTTTAATTCAACTAAAAGCTGAACTTTATTACTCAATGATTTATTTATTTTCTGCACTTGTAAATTTGGAAAAGAAATAAGTAATATTTCTTTAAAATACAAAATACAAATCGCGATGGACTTGTAGCTTGCCTGAGGAGTGTTTTGTAGAAAATAATGATTTTGGTAGTTTTTGTACTATGAACTTGAAGTAGAGGTTTGTGAAGTAAAGTTCTGAATTTTAAATGCATGACACTTAAAAAACTAACTAGTTGCCTTGGTCAAAATGTACGTTCAAAAAATGAAGTTGACCGCAAATGAAGTCCCTTATGTTGTCTGAACCTGCCCAATATAACAACACCTCCTTTCACAGTTGTGATAAAGCTTTGAACACCTTTTTATTTAAGGTTGACCCATTAGCGTCAACGAAATAAAATAGTTTTATCGTCTGAAAAAACCACGTGATTCCAGATTATTTGAGTTTTGAGAAACTAATAGCATAACTTTCCGTTGTTCGGTTTTTTCTTCAATTCGTTTAAGATGGCTAGAATTTTAATAAATCTTAAAACTGTTGAAAGACTTGCGTTTGTGTCAATTTTTTGTTTTTATTTTTGCGCCAGAATCACAAGAATCAGATGCACACCTTAAAATGTCTCGTCTTCAAGCTCTTGTTTTTGAGGTTCTTTTTACCTCCCTCTATGAACGAATCTTTATTTTTTAAGTAAGATGCTGCACGTCCGGTTAGGTCTTGGTGTCTAATCAAGTCGACTTTAGCTTTTGAAACACTGCTAAGGCATGTAGATCTACCTATTGGTCTTACAATGTTAAGTCAAAGATATTGAATTTCACTTAAAACACTTAAATTGTTGGTTTTAACAATCGAGAACTTGAAAACGATCATAAACAATGATTAAATTGTCGTTGTACCTATTCAGTTGACTCAAAAAAAAACTGCTTCTTTACGTATGGAATACTACAAGTGGCAGAAAACAAGCAGTTTTATTTGGATATTTTTTTTCTCAACATCTTAAGGAAGTATAAGTATAGTTAGCATCGACAAATGTCACAAAAACCCTCAATATTTGGAAAAAATGTAAAAAGCATTTTCGTAAATGTTTGTTCGTATTCAGTTGAATCAGAGTGTAAATAGTTTTTGAGGTAAAACTAAAATGTTAAGTGCACAACTTTTCAAAATCCAATAATTTTGTTTAAAAGAGACTATACAGAAATATTGTAGGTGAATGTTTTATAAAAGATGTCAGTTTTTTTCCATGGTCCCAGTCTAGAGATGTACATTAATACTTTCAACAATGATTTTATTTAAGACATGCATACATACGAATATAAAACCCTTATTGCGTAGAGAGACAGCTTAGAAAAACTAAATACACTGTTAATTTAATCTAATTTAAATTCTAATCTAATTTTATTCGCTGTTGTAATAATTATTATTTTAAAAGAATGCAAGGACACTCCGTTATGCAGCACACGTTCGCACACCTAACTTTTATTTTTGTATCACCCATAAACTATTTAATTGTATCTAATCTATTTTCGCTTCAATGATGATACGAATATCTCCAACTGAAACAAAACCTACAATTATTATTATCGTGTTCAAATAGGAATAACCAAATAAAAATACATCAATTGCTTTGTCATACTCGTATACACATTAAAACGTTTTGTTTTGCGCAAAAACTACAAAACTTTGAAAGGCAACAAAAGTGGGAGGAGAAAGCGAATATCGAGTCACACAACGAACAGAATAACGACCTAACTTCTTGCGGGGGCAAAGTTTCTTCTTCTTTTTGTTTTAATCTGAATTCTTTTATTTGCTCCTACCTTGTATACAATTTTATGAAAAAGGGGCTATGGATTTATTTATTTTTTGTTTTTCTTAGAAGCAATACACACAGTCAACTTGAAGCCACCTCAATTCATCCCCCATATTCGTATCATTGCTCTGAATATAACTTCGCCACGGTTGATGGAGCCTATTAAGTCGCATTCGATTGAACAAACAATCAGTTTTGCCACAGGCGACTAAAAAGATACTCATATTTTGAAAAGCTTCTCGAAAATTGAAGTGTTTTTTTTAGTTAATAATATTTATCCTTTTAAAAAAAATCAATTTCAACGGATGTCTAGTTAATATCCTATTTAAATACGAAAAAAAACTCCTTTAAACTATTTGAAAACAAGCAATGTGTAGTGAATTTTGTTAATGGTAAAAGACTATTGCCTCAAAAAGATATTTTTTTAATAAACACTTCTTCTAATTTTCAGGATCGAAACGGACCAACATCACCAAGTTCTCCCGCCAAGACACCAACTAAGCCTACTTCAGGCATTTCAAGGCCCCCAAGTGCAACACCATCGAATAAGTCCAATAAATCACGAAGCGCTTCAAGATCAAGGCTAGCTCTCAAGACACCAGAACCAGAGTCAGCTAAGAAAGGTATTTCTATATTTTTTTGTTTTTAATGATGCTAGTAACTGCCTTAAAACTATTTAAAGGTATAAGGGAAGCTTTAAAGTACAAAATTGATAATTTATAAATCTTCATCAATATCCTGTAAATACCTTATTTAGTTGTTACCCTAGTAGGAATGTTGTGTTCTATAAAAAGATTTGTTTGCTGTTTAAATATACATACGTAGGTCCTTGGCACATAATGTGATATAACAAAAATTAATTAATTAATTTGTATGTTCTTACTAAAAATGTCGTAAAGGTCAACCCTTTTTTGATAAAAATAATTATAATACAAATTGTTGAAAGCTTAATTTGAAAAAAGATATAAAATTCTAATAGATCATATTTTACAGTTGGTATTAAAGTTTTTATCAATGTTTAAAATATTGAAATGGTATCACATTTATCAAATATTAAATATAAAATATTTCGCTTTACAAAATCTGCCTTCATTTTGGTAATGAGTTTTTAGGAAAAAAAAATAAAATAAGTCGTTGCAATGTTGCCTCAATAGTTTACTTCACTTGTTTTTTTTAAATTTCTTTAGTTCGAATATTGGCTGACGACCCATCGGCCATGCCTTAATAGACTTACATAGATATGTTAAAAATTGTAAACATGCTACAATTTGAAAACCTAAATAATTCTTTATCTACCTTTCTATCTAGTTCCAATGAATAAGATTCAAGTGGGTAATGCACCTTCACCTAATCTCAAGGCTGTTCGGTCAAAAATAGGATCACTTGACAATGCCACCTACAAGCCTGGCGGAGGTAAAATCAAAATCGAAAGCAAGAAAATTGAAATTAAGGCCGCTCCAAGGATCGAGGCGAAAAACGAAAAATACACTCCCAAGGGCGGAGATAAAAAGGTAAGCTATGAGGACCCTAGGTTATAAGAAATTATATTGTAACACTTACATATTATGTATATGTATGTCTTTTTCCATTTACAATTCGAGACTATTCGGATTAAAACAAAATTATTCCGTATTAAAAAACATATTCTTTTACCATTGACATAAATTTGGAGATATTTTCAATATGATGATAAATTATAATTTGCTTTTACTATGTTTAATTTTTTGACTTAATTTAATAAATTTTGTGGAATGGAAAACGACATTAGCACAAAAGATTTCTTTTTGTTTTTCGCAAAGTATGTAGTTATCTATTGAAGTTCCCACATATACATATATATTTTTTTTCAAAATTTAACGAAACTCGAGCCATTTTTAAAAAGTAAACAAAAATATCTTTGCAATGCATACTCATCATGTGCACCGTCATTAAAATTGAAAGTAATTTCACAGTTCACTTCAGACAGTAATATAAAAATAAAAATTATTTTTGTTTTGTTTACCAAGCATAAAGTAGAATAAAGTTGATATTATTTGTCTTGCAAAGAACTCCATGCAATTTATTTAAAAAAATAAAAGAGAACATATCGGAGATTTTTTTCAATGCCATTAAAAAGAATCAAAAAGTTAATTAATAATCGCCGTGAAAACAATATACATATACAATACATACATTTCTAAACACACAAACATTCGCATATTACATACATATATTTAACTTCGATAAACATATGCACAATAATTATTGTAGATAGTTTCAACGAAATTACAATGGAATGCTAAATCTAAAATCGGATCTCTAGAGAACGCCAATCATAAGCCTGGCGGCGGTGATAAGAAAATTGATACAATAAAAGCGGACTTTAAGGATAAGGCTAAGCCAAAAGTTGGCTCAAAGGATAATGTTAAATATGCTCCAGGTGGTGGTGATATAAAGGTAAGATTTTAAAAGACGTATACCACCGTGAATCCTAAGAAAACTTAAAACAGCATTATAGTAAAAATAAAAATTACCTAAACCGAATTGGCAGAAAAAGGTTGGGATCATTATAAATCAGGACTTTGAGGGAATTTAATTATATAAATTGGTTTATTTTATTTATATACATATGTATCTCTGTATTTTAATCTGGAATGTTATGCATTTTGAATGTGCATGAATTTTCGTTTGGAAATAGTAAACGACTACATTTAGGTAAAACTAACTAACTTCACTACACCAATCCACGATACATTTATTATTCCTACTTCAAGCTGTTTTCATGATTAAGTATTTAATTGTGCAGGAGCTAACTTAAACAAAAAAAAAAAAAACATTTTTATAAAATTGTAGAGACCACCAAAAATTTTACAAACAAAGTCATATTCGCGTCTTTTTCATTTCGTCAAGTTTAAATCTTACAAAAATCAAAAATTATTTGGCATAGATAAAAAAAAATCAAAATTAATTTACACAAACAAAATAAATTATTAATTTGTTTAAATACATGCGTAGTCGTGCCATAAGTTCTGTTATTAGCAAAAAATACCATAAGATAAGAATTTTATAACATTTTTTATTCATTTTTGTTTCATTTATTTCCTCATAATATTAGTTAAATGAAAAAAATACTTTTACTCAAAATGACTGATCTCAGCTTAAATGAAAGCCCTCAAACGTTGTGGCCATCGAACTATAGTGACACGCCCTTTTTCTATTGATATTTTTGAGACTGCTTCCTTTAGGAGTTTAAAAATTCCTGTAAGAAGTCTTCGAGGCAACTTTTCACATTTGTTCCCAAAACTTGCATTATGTTACACTTTGGAGTGAGACTTTCAATTTAATCATTGCAGAAGGGTGGTGATGGTTAATTTTGAACCTTAGAATAATAGTTTTAGTTTGATATGATGATGTCGCATAAATTGTAGTGTTTTCTTTCTTCTTCATCGTTAAAAATGTTTTTATTCGAAATAAACGAATTATTTCATGCTTATTTGCAGTCGAAGTGTTTACAAATGATTTGTAGTCGCGTCGATTGTCCTTTATGTGTAGATGCTTTTTAATCAATATTGAAATGGATCTCGTGAATATATCCAATTTAGTGGACATTATCTTTCTGTTTCGAAGTAGTTTTTGTGGCATTCGTTCTCGAACTGCTGTGCAAAATGTGGTCAACGCTACAATTTGGGCTAATCATCTTCCCTCAAAGATATGGAAAATTAGAGAAGAACCCGATCCCCGAAAAATATTGCGGTTCCCAGTGGTTTTTAAAACGAGAAAATTTCAACAAGGTCTTGAAATTTTGTAACTAGTCATAGTAGTTTTATAAGTTACTAGTCCTTTATATCAGCACTCCATAAATACTGCTCTTACGTTAAAACAAACACAAAATTTGTAATTTGTTTGAATTATTTTTTGTTCGTGAAACATTTTGGCTCAGTAACTTATGTCCTGTTTAGTTAGCATAATGTTGAAAACTCTAATGAACAAGCCGATGCGTAACCGTAAGCCTAAATTTCATTTGCGTAATTGAAAAGATCTATTTAATAAAATTAAAGATCAGTAGTTGTATGTTTAGTTTAGGAGTGATTTTGCTAAATTAAAACTTTAAAAAACTGGGGCAAAAAATCAACATACTATATTCTTCAATATTTGTTAAATATGGCCTTTAAAAATGGACCGATCGGTGTTTTTGAGCGAATTGAGCTTAAATTAAAAATGATAGTAAAGTTAAACTTGAATTTCTTCCTAATGAACATTTTAACAATTTTTTACAAACAGTGTTCGGTCGAATTAGACAGTTGCATTCCCCCCCAAACAATTCAGCCGTAATACTCACACTTCTAAAAATGGTCATCAATTTAAACTTGAGATCAATTTCGGACTTCGTGTCACGAAAAACATCTGGCCTACACTAGATTTCAAGCGCTCAAGGTGCTTGCTATCTCCATATGATCGCATATAAGCTTGATAATCGGTGTCATAAGCGGGCACTGTCTAATAAGACTGACTTTTGCAGAAGCTGTATGGTAGAGGAAGAGGAGGAAACAGTTCTCTGTAACTCTGTTTTTTCTTATTATTTTGATATTCAAAACTTTAAGACCAATGTGCACCGTTAACTCGTCTTTATTGCTTCCATATCTTCCTAAATCTCGCACTGTGTTTAAACTTTAAACATGTTAAGGGTATTAATATCCCCTTGAGTGCCCGTTAATTATAAAAAAGTAGGTAGATAGTAAAAAGATTCTCTTTTGGCATATAACAACAAAAACTACTTATCTTTATTTTTTTGGCAATAAAATAAATTGGTTATATTTACTATTTAAATTTACTATTATTTCGAAAATAACACCCAAATGGAGACGAACGACAAGAAAAACTAGTGTGGACTTTAAATGCATAATTTGAAACATACGTGTTTGTTGTTTTCAGAACATTGCTTTGTTATACAAATTAACTTCTTTTTTTATGATATTCAAAATAATTACGGCTAACGCATAACGCAAACTACAAAACAAACCGTTGCGTTGGTTGGCCTAATAATACTAGTCGACAAGGTTTTCTTACTGGTATTAAAATTGCATCTTTCCAATGGATTTTTGCGACATTAATTCAAATCCCACTTCAAAATTAATGTGCCACGTCAGGTTTTTGAGATATTACTTAAAAAAAAAAAACACGTATAGAAGACTTTTTGAGGCTATCTTGAAATGTTGAAATATTTATGTTATTTCATATGAAATTCGAAAAAAATTCAAAAAGTGTTAGATTTCATCTGTCTTACTAAAATCTAAAAGATACGCTTAACCATTTTTGCTAAAATTAAAGGTAAAATGGTTTGAAAATAAGTTTGGTTCTTGTAATTAACTATTATATCAAATTGATGAAATATATTTAAAAATAATGTTGAAAACTGGTATTTTTAAAACTTGAACAAATAGTTAAAATAAGAGTTTGGATTCGAAATCAGCATTAAAAATTAAGTCCAAATCCAAAACTATTAAAGTATTAAATTTAAGTTTTTCTGGAAACTTCATATACGTACATAGATTCACATAAATACTCATAACTAATGAGAATTTTCAGAAACTAAGTAAGATACTAAAATGCTTTAAACTGTATCTAAAAGAAAAAGATTTGTACTTTTCAAAATCATCATACAATTTATTGTTAAGATATATTTTGAGTTTTAACTTAGGCTTAAAAACACCGTTTTTTGTTGTGCTTAGCATTTTTTAAAGGGTCATTTTATAAAAACAAGATGTAAAGAAAGGCTAGATTCGATTTAGGCAACAGAAAAAAAACGTAATTTTGTCGACCGGTGTTACCAATGTAATCGAATTAAAACTATAGATTTAAAAACAACAATTACCACCATCATGCATTGCCTCAAAAACACTTACAAACTAACATTAAACAACACAAGAATGTATTTATTGCTTTTATGTTATAATCAAAGTATTTTGAGTAGTTAGCTGTAATAAAATAAAAACAAAATGTTTGTCCTTATAATTTACATTAAGCTAATATTCAATAACACATTCGTAGATAGTTGAACAAAAAAACAACAATTATTATAGTTAGTTCAAAGCATGAATAATATTTTAAAAGAAATCATACTTTACAATTTCCTCAAAACTAAAGGCATTCTATGTTTTCTAAAAACATAACAACAATCTTTTTTGTTACCCAAACACCTTATAAAAGTATTGCATAAATTATTTTTGTCTCTCTGAATATTTATATTTTTAATTTTCATTTGGCATTTCATTTATCAGAAGGACGATACTCAAAAGGACGTAAGTAAATCATAAAAAAAATAAACAAAATCATGTATGCGACAAGCACTATGGTTTTTAAAAACCAAAAATTTATATATACATAGTTTTTAATTTTTACTAAATTCATGTGCACTCTTTAATATCGCATTCGACAATAAATAAATGCCTGTAATTTTTATTTGCCAATTTTCCAATTTTTCCATATTAAATTCAATTTCACTTTTCGTATATCTATGTTGTATATTTAAGTTATGTTATTTAATTTCCTAAAATTCTGTATAAAATAAAAATCAAATTTTGTAAATATTTGCATTGGATACTAATTATAAACACATTTAAAAAACAATACTTTTCAGATACAAACCCATAAGCTAGAAATTAAAGCCCAAAGTAAAATTGGATCTTTGGATAATGTAAAGCACAAACCAGGTGGAGGGGATAAGAAAATATTCGATGACAAGGATTATTTAAAAAATGTTGATCACCCTGTTGCACTGACTTCACCTTCGCAGGTATACAAAAATAACCTCACAAGCTTCCAAAAAAAATACGTTACTCGGTCACTTTATTTGAAAATATTATTTTGTGTTTTTGTAATCTCAACCATAACTTAAAAAATGTCAAAAATATATATTACGAGTGTATATCAGCATTTCGCACATTTTAAGCACAATTAATACGTCGCACGTACCCTCTAAACTAACAAAAACTTTTGCTTCGTAAACACTAGATAACACAGTGTGGCGTTACCTTTATACTATGTTTTTGTGATTTACAAGCCTTTACATCGGCACTCGATAAATACTGCCCTTACGTTAAAACTTAGAAGAAATATTATATTTCCTCTCAAGTTAATTTTGAAAGAAAAAATAACTCATTTTATTAAACAATCATACACTGCCAACCACTAGAATAAGGCCACAAATTTTGGAAACGATTTTCGCCTTTTTTAGTACCCGGAAACGTTTACTACCTGTGAATAGGGACGTATTTCAACATTACAAATTTATAAAATTAAGGGGAACATTGGAAACGAGCGTTGGAATTCCTCAAGATTAAAAAACTACTTAAAAAGGGTATACAAAATTGCATCAATAGGATGAGGCAACATGCAAAATTTAGAAAAATACAAAAAATGTATGAAATATTTATATTTTATGGTTTAAGAACATTTATTTATAATAATAATAGTAATGATTATGTTCGCCATTTTCGGATATTACCTCTATAAGACTAACCGACGATTTTTTTTAATAATCACAGGAAATTTGGACCCAGGAATCACGAAAAACTTTAATAAAGGTTTCCTTGTCTTCAAATTGTCTGCGATTTTAGTAAACTTTACAAGAAAGCCACGGCCAAACATTTTCAATTATGTTTGTCTTCAGATTGAATTTAACTTCTTACAACCCTCGAAATGTGAATGGAGGCATTGGGCAGGTTCAGATGACATAAGGGACTTGAAAGTAAGGCAAGATTCTATTATCTGATTGACCAGCTGCCAAAAAATTGCTTTACAATTAAGGCAACTTTATTGGAAAGTTAGTCAAGAAAAATCTCCCTAATGAAGTCAAATCAACTTATGTCACAATGATAATTGATCATGTTTTTTCATTCAACTGAAAGCTGAACTTTCATTTCAATTCAATTCCATTTAATCTTTTGTGAAAAAGGGTTCCTTGTCAAATTGGAAAAGAAATAAGTATTATTTATTTACAATACAAAATGCAAATCGTGATAAACATGTAGCTTGCCTGAGGAGTGTTTTGTAGATAATAATTTTTTTAATAGTTTTTGTACGATGAACTGAAGGTAGAGGTTAGAAAAGTAAAGTTTGAAATTTATGACACTTGAAAACGACTGCAAATGAAGTCCCTTATGTTCCTTATTGTCTGAACCTGTCTATTGTCTTTTCGAAGGCAGAGGTCCAAAAATGCTTTCCATTTTTGGAAATGACCTTTCCAGCAGACATTTATAATTGTTCCCATTCATAATTGTGGACAAAAACTAAAATTCGATTGTGCCTTAGTAGGCTGTAACGTCTTTCCAAAATAAGCTCATCCTTTCTCAGATCATAGCCCAAGTTGTAACCGCAACGGGCTTTCAAGGTTAAGCTCAACTCAGATACTCAGCCTTTAGCCCTTTTGATTTTTCCCAGTTTTGTGGATCAGCAATATGATTGCTTACCAATTTCCTGCTTCTGTTAAATCTTCTTACTATTTCAGGTCCTGAGAGTCCTAAATCCATAAAAGCATCTACTTTTGCTCTTTCTGTAGCTATCAAAGTCTTTCCAGAGCCCATGTGTGTTTCAAATTAATATAAAACAGTTTTTTTCAACACTGGGAACTTGGGAAATTCCAACGCTCGTTTCAAATTTGTCCTTTAATCTTATGAATTGTAATTGTGAAATACCTACCTATTCACAGGTAGTAAACGTTTTCGAATACAACACTTCCACCAGCTATAAACAGCGAAAATCGATTCCAAAATGTATGGCCTTATCCTAGTGCATGACATCGACAACCAAAACCAAAACATAAATATAACTTAGCACTTTTTGAGGTAAAATCTATTCGAATTAAGAGAATATCTTTTCATAAATTCAAGTTTAATCATTTATTAATATTAAACATAAGTATTTTGCTTAACTAATTGTTATTATAAAACATTTTTCATCAAACATTTAACTGCATTTTTGTTTAATTATTTTTAGCTCTGCAATGGGCATCTTTGTGCGTCAATACGCATTGAAATTGGTCATTGCAGTCGTTACAATAATGTGTGTATTACCAATATTATTGCATTTTGCATATAAATTCCAACACCTAACTTTTTTAACATTAATATTTAACAAAATAAGTAAGAAAACTAATACACCAAAAAAAAGGCAATGCTTTCGCATAGCATGCAACATTTATTGTTATAAATATTATTGCCTTAAGTCTTCTTTAGAAAATCCTTAACTTCATTCATTTATATCCATTATGTTTTATTTACCTTTAATCACACAAAAAAAAAATTTTATATTTTAGGAATATCTTTATACCTATTATTAGAAGATTTGAAGATTTATTCAAATTCCATTAATTGTGAGTAGTTTTAATAAGGGAGTGCTCGTGTGAACCTTCGCCTTTTTCTGCTTAGCCATATTCCATTCCTATTCGTGCGCTGATGCCCTTTTGTTTAAATAATAAAACGTGTGGTGTGCTCTCATTATAATAAACAAAATGTTATAATCAAAGTTTTGAGATTCAAAGAATATTGAAAGAGATGTATTAATCATATTGAAAACATATTACTAAAAAGTTTTATTTGTTAAAACTTATGCAAATTATTAAATCATTAACAATTACTCAATATGAGCAATGCGTTGATACTAAGTAAACAAAGACGACAACTATTAAATTGGACTATTAATTTTTGCTGACACTGAGTTAGACCAGCAAAGTTATAACAAAGAAAACATTGAATTTACGCAGCAAATTGTGATAATAATTAAAATTATAAACCAATTTTCAAATAGACATTAGTCTCTATCAGAACTCTGATACATTTCAAGATCGATTTAAATATAGACCTAATACCAATCACCTTCAATATTCTTTATCCTATCTGAACTGTTTATAACTTGTTAAAAAAAAATTTAGTTCAGTTTTTTTCTTTTTGTTTCATTAAAATAATTATATTTTATTTTTACTTTATTTTTTTTTCCAAATTCAAAATCAAACAGACTCCTCCACCTTCGTCCATGACAACATCAACCACTGGTGCCGATGAAAATCTAAATCAACAACATCAAACAGCAACAGCTATCAACCAAAATTAATCATAATTTTAATTCCTATATATTTAATAAAATAAAAAAATTTTAGTTTTTTCTAATTCACCACTTGTAGCACAAGAAGCTATTTGTTTAAATTGTTATAATTTTCTTTGATAAGCATACTCATTTTATCGTTTTAATTTTAAATAAAACACAAAAGATTCTTATTTATTGTTTATTTTATTAATTTAAAACAAACTTTTATCTTTTTAAAGAGCTTTTAAAAAAGTGAATTAATAAAACGAAATTTTTCATACACAATTTATATACAAAAATTATGAATTAAAAAGTTAATACGATTTTTATATAAGATCTTAAAGTACATAAATATACCAACGTATGTATGTACATTTATATAGTACCAAAACTTTTATTGTAAAACAAAACATATTTAACAACATATTTACACAAATACAAAAACAAAAACAAAATTTTTAACTCAAAACAAATATCTAAACAAATACATATACTAAATTAAATATGCTAATTATAAATACATGTTTCCATCTAGTAAAATAAAATGCATCAAGAACTCATTATATGCATAAGTCGTTTAGTCTGAATTTAAAAAAATAGCTAAATCTTTCAAAGTAAAGGTAAATAATGTGAAAAAATACCGTTAATTTTATAATTTTTGCTTTAGTAAATTTTATTAAGTTTATAAATATTTTATTAGCATATAAAAAATATTTTATCCGTTCAAGAATTAGTACCTGCATTAAGATACACATGTTTCAGGTTAACAATTGGTTTAAAGAATAGTGATGTATATTTTACATGGACTAATTTATCGTTTTACAAAATATTGAATTACAATTATCATAATAACACCATTAAATCACATCTTTTGAAATGTTAGATTATTGCGTTTTAAATATATTTATTGTATAATTAATTCATAATATCAAATCAATGGTAGTTTAAGGTTATTGAGATGTTGAAAAATTAATTTTTTTAACGCATATCTATTATACATCATGATAGTTGATAGTTCAGATATTTTCTTAGACAAAATTAAAAAGCTTTATGACGTCTTGAACTTATGTATGTATGTTCAAATATCAGGACTGTTTTTGGAAAAATACTAACAAAAGTTTTATACACGATCATTTTTTAAATATTCCACAAATTCAATGCCAGGACCTGGTGATCTAAAACTATAGCTTTTTTTAAGACTTCTCTTCTCTCTCTCTTCTCTTTTAAATAAAATTTCAACCAAGATTTGTCATTATCTTCTAGTTGGGAACCATTTTGTTACTCACTATTGCAGAAGTATGTTTTTTGAAAATCTAAATATTTTCAGTGCGATTAAATGATTGACTTTTATGATGACTTTTATTCTTTTAACTAGGTCAGTGTCGATGTACGGCCCGTACAGTTCCTCGTAGTATCTTCGGGACCAAAAATCACCAAAAGAATTTTTCTCTCGAAGCATTCTAAGACGTTCTCATCTTTTTTTGACAGGGTCCAAGCCTCAGCGCCATAAATGAGAACCGGAATGATGAGTGTCTTATAGATGGTAACTTTAAATGCTCGAGAGAGGATTTTACTACTCAATTGCCTTCTAAGTCCAAAGAAGCAGCGATTTGCAAGAGTTATTCATTGTTTGATTTCAGCGCTGGTATCGTTGTATGAATTTATAGCGGTGCCTAGGTAAACAAAGTTCTTAGCTACCTCAAAGTAAAAGCTGCCGATGGTGACGTTTTGTCCAAGACATCGTCGTTCAATGTCCTTTTTTGATGACAGCATATACTTGGTCTTGCCCTCATTAACCACTAAACCCACCACTAACATCACCCTTTGATCTTTCAATTATGTCAATATCATCGGCGTATCTGAGTGATTGGATGGACTTTTGGAAGATTGTGCCTCTAGTTTTGATGATTGAGTTTTGCACAATTCTTTGCAGAACGATGTTGAAGAAGTCGTTTGACCGTACATCGCCTTGTCTAAAACCTTTTTTGACATCTCTTCCCTATAGATGCTGGTCTAAAGCCACACCGATAAGGACTTATCAGGTTGTTGACGAACGGATACAAAAGTTCTATAATACAGCAGAAAGGATTATATACGCGATGTTCAGGAGACTGATGCCTTTGTAGTTGGCGCAATTCGGATAATCTTCTTGCTTGTGCATTGGCAAACTATGCTGAGATTCCACTCCATCTGGCATTTTTCGTTCCGACCATATTTTGGAGATGAGTTAGTGCATACTCCCCACCAAGTCATCGCCTGCTGCTTTGAACAATTCGGCAGCGATGCCGTCATCTCCAGCAGCTTTGTTGGACTTCAGTTTCGATAGCTATTTTCACTTCGTCGAGGGTGGGTAGGCGGAATTGTTGTTCTACTTCGTCTAAGTTGAGGGGTGCTATCTTTCTTACAGCGGAATTCGATTCGTTATCACCTTTATATAATTTTGAGAAGTGGTCTTTCCATATTCTCAGAAATACATTAATTTTTTGAAAAATATTACAAAATGACATTCGTCAAACATTCGAAAACACATCAAAAAATGGAATGAAATATGGACATTAATAACTTCATTAATTTACCCAAGACCAAATTACACAAACCCTTTTATAGGAGGCAAGTAAAGTATTCATAGAAATAAAATTATACGGATGAGTTTTTCACTAAGTTTTATTTTTGAATAATTTATACTAATCATAGCTCATACCAAAGGTAAACATAAATTTACCAATCATATGGATCCTAGAATATCTCAAATAAGTAGGCTATGTTCCTAGGGTTCTAATAAGGTCAAAAAAGTTAAATTACTTAACCTTTTTTTTCAGTATCAAACTGCACCAAAGAAACATGATCTGTATTAAATTTAATAATCATGATCACTTATGGACACGGGAAAATATAAATATGAAATGTAACTTCTGTTATTTTATTTGAAACAGTTTTCTTAACTTTTCCATTGTATTTTGTGTTTCTAAATTCATACCTATGATTTTTATGAATAATATTAAAGTACCTTAAACTATCTGTGCATATTTAATAAATAAAAAAATACACTTATAAACATTAATTTATTTTTGTTTTTAATTTAATTTGTAGAAGACTAACAAAATAGTTTTGGAATACAAATAAATTTATATATATTAAATACAGTTAGCAACCGCTATTGGCTATTATATTAAGTTTGTTTTATTTACTTTATATAAAATACACTATATATTTAGAGAATTTAATATTATAAAAATTTTATTATCAATTAAATAAATTTCACATGGCATTAATAAAAGAAGAAAACAAGGTATTAAAAAGAAGTTATTCAGGTGTTTATTTTCATCTTACACCCAAGGTAGTTCATAAATGCTTTTATTGAGCGAGCTTAATTTTTTATTTTGTATTTAAGAGTAAGTCATAATTAAAAATATAGAATACACTTTATAGAACTTATTTATTTTAGTGAACATTTTTTTCTCATCGCACATATGATTAAAAATATTGATCGATATAATCACGCTGAGCAGTAAAGCAAAGCCAACAGCAGCATCGACAGTAGAATTGGTGACTCAATTGAAATATTATCATCATTCGTAAGTTTTTGTTTTTGTTTTGTATTATTTGTATTTTTATTTACAGTAAAATTAAAGTAATTAATTGTATAAAATATTAAATATATAATTATTTAAACATTTATTCAAATTTAGTTTATTATTTATTTTATATTTTATTGTCTTTTGGAATTATATAGTTTTGGAAAGCGCCAAAAATTACGCGAGCTACAACGCTTACATCATCAATGTCTCTTCCCGCCGAGTGTTTGGTTCTCTCAGTATCGATGCCATCATTGAATAATGAAAAACGACCAAAAAGCGCAGGACCAAAGAGTGCCAGAAAGCCTGGACAGGCAATACATCCGAAACCTTTCCGATTATTTTAATAAATATAAAATATTCAATCATGCTGTTTTGTTTGTTTGTTGAATATTAAAAACTAATTTTCTTTTGTTTGCGGTAATAAAAACATACCATTTTAGTTTCTATATAAAACAATCCTTAATTAAAACATATTTCGATTGTAATACTGCAAAGTATTTAAAATGTGCACATTCTAACGTAGTCAATAAATCAAATAAAATAAATTAATTTAATACTTGTTTGTGTTTATCTTGGTTGAAGTTCCAGAAAGTGCTGGTTTGAATGAAATAGGAGAATTTTTCAACGTTTAAGAGCACTCATTTTTGCAAGAAGACACGGTATACCATGAAGCCATTATCAACTCCTCTTTAATCTAAGTATGAATAAACCACTAAAGTAATTAGAAGTGAACTTTAGAATTATTTGTCAGAAAGTTGATTCATATGTTTCACCAAATTTAAATTATCCAGCTTAAATGCTATAAAAGAAAAAAGTTAGTAAAATAAAATGCCAAGCAGAGAGGTAATTTACTCTAACGAAATTGAACCGAACTTGGAAAAGTAGCAACTGACCTCGTTTTACTCGTATGTTGTAAAATATAAAGTTTTGTTTACGATGTTAGAGACGTCATAGAAAGTGGGTCCCCCTATTCCATCCGTCGGCTTGTCTGTCCACGTCCCTACAGCCAAACCATAAGGTCAATTGAGTAGAAACTTATAAATTAAGGTTTTAAGTTGATTTGAGTAAGACATTTTTTAATTTAAAAAAAAAAAAAAATAACAGTTGTCTCTAATTTTTTGTTCATAACAAATATATTTTTGTATTGCAAGAAGGAGCAAAAAAAAATCTGAAAATTAAATTTTTTTAAGAAATCAAATAGCATTTAAATTTTTGAAGACAAACTTATATCGCAAGTCTGTTTTTAAGTCTTAAATTTTAGGTCCTATTTTTAAACATGCTCTTTGGATATTTTTTTAGCCATGATTTTAAACCCCCAGTTCAGTTTTGTCTTTAAAAATTAGTTAAATCCTATATAACCTTTATATAGTTTTATAGTCATTGCTATTTCGGGGTGTATAGGAGATAGAAAGTCGAACAACTCTTTCATTTTCTTTAAAATATTAAAAGTTAGAGTAAAAAGGAAAATCCCAAAGTTTTCCAGCTTTTAGTGAATAAGATTGACCTATTTGACGAGTTTTCTCAGGTTAATGACGTTTTTGTTGAGTTTATAAATGAAGTTATTTAGATCAAAACGACCGACGCACAGTTAAACGTTTTATACATGCTAGACATACAAAATTCCAAAATTGTTTCAAGTAATATTACATAAATACATGTTATGAAAGAAAAAAAATTGATTTTTAAGACCTATAAATACTAAAATTACTCAGTTTCTTACTTAAAATTAAAAATCAAAGCCAAAAATATTATTGTATTCAAATAAAAGCAAAATCTTAACAATATTTATATAATTTTGATCAGAACAGGTTCATGGATTTTTGCGTTTTTCCTTTTAATATGAAGACCAACTTTTAAAATACTCTAAACGAGTAATCCGCAATTGCAAATACATATGCAAATTTATGTAAAATGTAACTTGACTACATGAGCGTATTTAAGCTATGGAATGTGAATTGGCACCTCATTATTTTTAAGAGTCGACAAATCTAGGCTGCAATATTGTTAATAAATTAAATTAAAAATTAAATTACTATTAGTTGCAGCGGTGGTCATGATAACTTCATATTAAATAGAATAGTAAAAATGTATTATCATACATTTTCCGTAGTTTTATTGTAACTCGAAAACAACGACGACACGATTAAAAAGATTAAATACTCAAGATGTACACTCGGACGTATACGCACTTTTTTTTTAAATAATCTTAATTCGGCGTTGCAAGGTTTAAAAAAAAATAATTTCAAGAACTACTCATTTTAAATACAAACAAAAATACACTTTTTCAACTTGTCTTTATGTTGAAATAAATGTGGACTAGCTTGTTTAATACTATGCAAAAATTAATAATCCACCTTTAAGAGTATCCGTCATTTTAATTGGAATTCGTATTTCTTTTTAAAATTTAGATACTACAACTTTTGTAAGAGTTTGCTTTGGAACAAACGAAATTCAATGTTATAAAAGTTTAATGAACCAACTTTCTGATCGTTGCAACGCGTTGGGCCATCAAACTCAAATAATAGTACGGTACAACAACTTTAATGTTTGCTTCAAAGCAAGCTCTTAAAAAGTTGTGACGTCACAAAAATAGTGTCAACAAAAACTTTTTTGAAGGGATGAGATGAGGGAATTCCAAATAAAACGCTATACCTTGACTTCGGGAGGCACACAATCAATTAATGTTTGCACAAAGTAACCCAGCGGCATGAATCAAACTATAGATTTTGTCCGGAGTGCGATGGATGGAAATTTGTAAGGTTTGTGTTTAAGGATTTGGCCACGCAATGATCGACGAGCGACTGAGCTACGAACCTGAGCCATTTACTAAACGAGGTCGCTAAGCGATTTGTTGGAAAAATGCCATCGTCAAGTGCGATTCATCGTAGCTTACTACTTGAAAGTCGCGTTTATATGTACATATGTATATGCATGTAGATCTATGATAAGATCGAGAATCCGTAGATTTGGTGTACACCCCATACATCGCGAAAGGGCAAATTATGGTGAATTTCATCATTTATATCAAAATATTCGCAGATTTACAGATCGATTTTGGCAATATTGTCATATGTCAATAGCATCTTTTGATTTGTCCAAAGTATTTAAAAATAATAAACTTTTAAGTTAATTTAAATTCATTTATTCCTGTCGAACTAGTTAAGTAAGTAAATCATTTATTTGCAAGAATTTTATACAATATTTTGAATTTTAAATGCTATGGCTATTCCGTCAGCCAGGTTTACAATTATAAATTAGAATATTTATATTTAATTTTTTGAATTTAATAGAACTCTGTTATTTATAACAATCTAAATTTGTAAATATGTATCTCTTAAAAATGTATTTAATGTTTTCCAATTATGCTCGTTTAGGACATTAAATAGTCTCTTGTAAGGTAAGAGTATTTTCCCCGAAAAAGCAGCGCCTTTGAGTACTGAATATAGGACATATTCCAATGAAGTTTAGACAATCTTCTTTTAATTTTAAGTTGCACACCGTACAAAATTGGTTAAAACTATCATTATAATGACTTCCATCTAAGTTGAGAACTTGACATCTTGCTTTAAAGATTAGGGATATATCTTCATAACTCAGTCAATCCTGGAAATAGTTTCTGGTACCAAGATTATAGTTGAGCTAACTCTAGATTTTCCAATCTCACTCCAACTTAACCATTCTGAAAAGCTCACTCCGTCCCAAAACAGCAGGGGTGGAATCGCGTGAGGTGATTGTTGATTAATGACCATCAAAATGGATGATTTTGCTCCACGTAAGGTGATTATCAAATTGACTATCACTTTTTTGCTATAGTTCGTTAGTGACAGCTATTTAGGTGCTACTTTCATATATTTTGATTAATTTTTTGTGATAAAGATAATTTGTGTGAACTTCAGCTCCACTATAAATTTAAAATTTAGTGAAAAAACTGAAAAGATATCAAAGTTAAAATAAAAATAAGTGAACAGTAATACTTCAATGCAAATTTTCTATCAGAGAAAATATTTGTTTTCAATAACTTTTTATTTAAGAAACAAACAATAAACAAAACTTTTAAATCCAGAACACAGCAAAAACACTTTATAAATACAAACAAACAATAACTAAAAAAACTTAAAACCACTCCCAATGTAGTTTTAAGGCTAAGCAGTCTTGTTCAGCTCTAACAGCTGCAAATCGTTGGAGATTTTTGCGATTTCCAACTCTTTCTTCCTTATTTCAAGTTCCTCTTTTTTAAGAGAATGTGATCTTTTGGATTCCTTTTCCCGGATATGTGCCAGTTGTATAATTGCATCTCGTATCTCAACAAGAGTTTCGTTGGCTTTATTTGATGTTGTGTGGCAGTCCTTAACGAAAACAAACATTTTTACTTAATTTATAACAATTGAAAAGAATGCATACTTACATTTTAGCAGGAACAATATTTTTCAGCACAAAGCAAAACAATTTAAGCCTGTTTGGTAGTATGAAAATTTCACCAAGTTTCCCAAACTTGGGTTTTTTTCCTATAGGTTTTGACATCATATTATTTAAATTTGCAAAAAAATCGCACAAAATTTAATGTGACGGAACATACCAATAATAATATGTAAGTGCTACCAAGCAATCATAAACTTTTAGTGATCACCTTACGCAGTACAAAGAAGAGTTGATAATCAAAACTGACTCTCAAAACAGTGACAATCAACTATCGCCTTACCCGATTCCACCACAGAATTCGTATGTACCTGTGTACATCTCTCTAATTACTTTTAGGAATTTTGTAGATATACCAAGTCAACTTATAAATAAGGGCATTCCTATTAACTAGGTCAAAAGCAGCTTTTAAGTCAACGAAAAATGCGAAGATCTTTTTGTTACGTGTTTAAAACGCTTTAACTATAGATGGTAGTGTTGGAATGTGATCGATCGTTGAAAAGTTTGTTTATGAAACCGGCGTGTAGATCAGATAAAATATTATTCTGTTCAATCCATTTTTGAAGCCTTACAAAAAGTGTACCGCAGAACATTTTTGCAATTACATAAATGAATGAAATTTCTCTGTAATTTTTAGGAAAGTCTAGGGAGCATGTAGGGAACGATTCACTGTTTGACGTTTCGAAAATGTTTTCTTTCCTTCTCAAGTTAATCTTAATTTGTTTAAAATATAGAATTAAAATGAAAATAAATATCTCAATCGTTTACATCACCAAATATCGTTATTAGTCGTGTTGATCTAAATTACTTTAATTAAAAACTAAACAAGGGATAATTTTTTTATTTAAAAAGAAAAGGACACGAAACAGGAATTATCATACCTACTTACCTTCATAATTTAATGCTTAAGAAATAATTTTCAGAATCGTGTGTCATCTCAAAACATTGGTGTTCGCATTTTAAAATACATAAATTATTTTCTAACTGGTATTATAGGGATCAATTATGATTTTTAATTAAGTGTTGTACATAACTATTTATATCGCCAAGAAAAATGAGTTAATTAGGGCCTCGAGAAGGGAAACCCAAAAACTCCGTTAAGTAAGAGCTATGAGTAGAATCAGCGGCAAAGACTTTTATAAATTTAACTTAACGAATTATACATTTTCCAGAACATAATGCACCCGTATTTATGTACGTATTTTCGTGGTTATCTCTTTAAAAGATCATCCTATAAATCTAAGTCTTAAAATTGAAAATAAAACAACTTTTTTAATTTTAATTTATATTTTTAACTTTATTCTTATTATTTATAGACTTTTAAAAAGTAATTTTTTCTTACACACGCATTTTTTAGTTGATTTCTTTTAAATTCACTTTTTATTTGATTTTTATTTAAAATGCATTGTTTTTGTTTTTAATTTCTAAGATTGAATTACAATAAATATTATTTAAAAAGAAAAAAATTATAATACGTGTTTGTTTTAGTTGCCATTATCTATATTATGATTCTTTGTTTATTCGTTTTGTTGTTGTTTTTATATGTTTTTATTTTTTAATTCTTCTCATTTTGGTTTTCTTCATTTATTTCAAATTATATGAATTACAAAAACTTTGTTCATAGTAATAGTAGTAAAAACCTAAGTATCAATAATTAAAAACAAAACAATAATAATTGTAGAACTTTTGGATTGTTTGCATAGAAAAATATCTTAAGAAAGATTCGTTAGTACTTTATATTTATTTTATTACACTTTTGTTCAATATTTAAACGTATGTTGATTTTTGTTTAGAAAAAAGACTTACATATTATGTTTGCTGCAAACAAATTTATATTTTAAATAAATACAAAATATCATAATTGAGTTTATGTGCAACATAATATTCAGTTTTATCTCTTTTGATATCTTTTGGTTTGCCTTTTTCTACATTTTATTTATATTTGTTTTTGTTTTTAATTTGATTGTTTGTGCTTCATATTTGCAAAGTTAGTAAAAGCTTTAAATTCTGGATTTGCACAGTTGACAAAAAAAAATATTTTGCTATTTCAAAATGACCAAAAACTGTTTTAAAATTGTCAATCGCGTAAATCCAGCATATGGTTAATAAATTAGTGACAAATATTTCGAATGTCTTATCTCGGAATCTGAAAGCGGAAAGTAACAAACAACAAATTATTTGCCGACTTAGAATGAAAAGTAAGCTATTATTTCAACCTCCATGGTGTTACTTAATTTCGATCAAATATGAAAATCTTGATTTTTGACGTTTATGATTCCAATTGGGCAGGTTGAGGCAACATAAGGGACTTGTTATTGTTTTTATTGTACTATTCGTACTAGAATGTCAGCTTGTTAGACTTGACCATGACCATTCCTTTTAATTTCATTTAATGTTTTTTGAACAACAACAACAACTTAAAGGTGCTACCACTCATTGTTTTTGGCTGGAGATATAGCTATTTCGTGCTTTGCTTTGCTTTGAAATAGCTATATCTCCAGCCAAAAACAATGAGTGGTAGCACCTTTAAGTTGTTGTTGTTGTTCAAAAAACATTATAAGGGACTTCATTTGCAGTCAACTGCGTTCTTTGAACGTACATTTTGAACAAGGCAACTAGTTAGTTTTTCAAGTCTCATAAAATTCAAACTTTACTTCGCTACCTTCAGTTGATCATGAAAAAACTACCAACAAGATAATTGTATACAAAACACTCCTCAGGCAAGCCACAATTTCATCACGACCTGTATTTTGTATTTTAATAAAAATATTACTTATTCCTTTTTGTTCAATTTGATTAGGAACCCTTTTACATAAAATATTAAATAGAATCGTGAAGAAAATAAATAAATCATAAAATTATAAAGTTTAGCTTTCGGTTGAATGAAAAAACATGATCAACCGTCATTTTGACATAAGTTGATTTGACTTGATAGTTAGGGAGATTTTTCTTGACTAACTTTTAAATTTTATGATTAATTGGAAAGCAATTTTTAGAAGCAGGCCACTCAGATGCTAGAAGCTTGCTTTACTTTCAAGTAGTTTATGTCGTCTGAACCTGCCCATTGTCTTCTTCTGCTGTAGGAATGCATCGACCAAAATTCATTTTTAAGTAAAATTGCCATAGATTTCAAATATTCAACCCAATATTTCATAAACGACTCGTCTATTTACGGCGCTTCTATCAAAAAATTCAAGCCAATAATAAAATTCGCAGTCCTTTGGGAGTAGAGAAAAATTGAAAACAAGTCTTTGCGTTTGTGAACTTTTATGGATGGATATTTTTACTGTTATTTTGTAATCGTTTCGTTGTAAAGTTAACAATTCAAGTTAATCCAGGTTTTTACGGTCCTCGTAGATTTCACCATCGATAAGGTTTTACTTGATTTATTTTTGTTTCAATCATTATTGATGAAAAATAGCTTGAAATGACAAAACTTTATGAAAAGTGCAAAACGAAGCAGTATGCAATGAGAACTATTACACAAAAATTATACAACTTATATTTGCCTGGGTCAAACGGGTTTTTAATTGCAGATAGCCCACGGGCTTAAAGGACAATGATTTGAACGAAAGTGTATGTACAAAAAAGACAAAATCTTAAAAAACAATCAGTACATAACTTTTGTTTGATATTTTTAGGACATCGAATGAATAGCAATGTGATATGAGATGTGCTTAACATGTTTAAGTGATTTTTTTAAGGATATGATATGAAAAGCAAATACTTTCAGTTGCACTGATTTTGCTAAAGAACAGACTCCGGAAAAGATCTTAGAACAAATATTGTATTAAATCGAACTTGTTATTAGAAAATATTTAAATTTTAGTGACAGTTAATGTTTATAAAATAATTAAAAAAATTACATAATATAAATGTAATAATATTAAGCTGCTTTAACTCTTACACTGTATCTACTGGAGATACTCTAAGTCTCTACTTTTCTTTTGTTTTAAATTATACTCGTATTATAATCCGTCATTAGGTAACTATTTTGCTTTCTTGCTTTCACGTGATTTTAATTCTCATTAAATTTGTATTCTCACAATTTTAAATTCAATTGACTAGATGATAAATCTAACTTCAACACACGCGGATACATTTTTCTCCTCTTCCGCCGCCGTGTTTTGATTTAAATCTGATTATTTTGAGCTCTTTCACATACTTTTCTTTCTTTGACTTTGGTACTAAAACTGTCTAAATTATATATAATCTATTTATTATTTAATTTTATTTTTTATTAAATTACAATCACCAAAAAAAAAAAAATGTGAACAATAGCGGACATTTTTGTAGTATTACGAAAAGAAAAGATTAAATCTACATCATGTAGATTTTGCTCGAATATGAGTAGTTGCGATGAAATACGAAATACTTATCGGTTTGAAATTAAATAAATTTTTAGTTACTTTTTGTATAACAAAATTTAACAAAACGCTTGCTGCAATTCTTAAAATTTTTGCTGCACAACTCAGTCTTTTTGACGGAAGTTTTATTTTTAATTACATTTGTTTTACATATAATATAATAGTTGTGATGTTCAAAGATAAAACATAATCTTTTAATAAAATTAATATTCGAGTTTTCTATGATAATATTTTTGTGTTTGTTCTTTGTTGGAAAAAAATTGTTTAATAACCTAAGTCAACCTTAAATAAAAATATAACAAATTAAATTATGTATGTGTGTCTGTTTATAATGTATATATATATGTATGTATATATGAATAAAATCTGATGTTAATGTGAGTTCAGATTGTGTATGTCAGTTTGATTTGTTTCAATTTTATTATTTTTTTATGAGTTTCATAGATTTTCTTTGTAATTGTTTTGTTTATCATAAATATTTATTTTTATTCTTTTACTTACATAACTATACACTTTCGCTGACGCCGTTTTTGAGGTTCTGGTCTTAAGACTGCTCGTACTGCTTCTTCAAAGACCTAAATGATAAATAAATCAATCAAAGTTGGATTGTATTTCGTTATTATAATAAAATATACTTGTTTGAGCCCTCGTTGAGTTAATGCCGAACATTCCATATATTTCACAGCCCGGATTTTGTTAGCTAATTTTTGGCCTTGTTCCCTTTTCAATGGCGATAGTCCTTGTTCAGCCAATCCACTAAGTGTTTCTCTATCGTCTCGCAAATCGATTTTTGTACCTTGAATAAAAAGTTAACATACAATTGGTTTGTAAATTAAGAATACAAGCCCAAAAGTGCTTCAATATTATTGATTCAGATTTAAGTTTTAAGTTTATTTTGATTAAATAAAATTAAGAACAAGGAACTATTTAATTTGTTTGCAAAAGGCTGTGGCATTCACATCAACATGCAAAACAATACGTTAATAATGATCAACCAAGGTTCTGAAACATAATTCTGTTTATGAGTTTATTATAAATTCGCCTACCGCCTCGCCGGCCGGATGGTTAGACAGACTTATTTTTAAATAAATACGCGTAATACCACCTGAAATACGTATATTTACAAAGGAAAAACTATAATCAAAATGCAACGTTACATAAGGATAATACTGATTATCTTTTCTTTTTGTCCAAACTCGGCCTAGTATTGAAAAGATCTTACGCTTTACCGTGGTTTTTGATCCATCAATACTGTAAATATCAGATTTAAATGAGCTCATCATACATTGCCGTTGAAAGTCTAAATCCAGAGGACAATGACGTAAACTTTATAACGAATATGTAAAGCTGGAAGTTTATTAGAAGTTTAAGTCCGAATAAATGGTGAGATGGATGGAGAATCACGCTGCCTTATGTAGATGAAAAAATGCCGTGGTGAAACAACGATGAGAAGCAGGTCACAAAAGAAAAAGAGTTTAGGGTCAATAAGATTTCTTTTAAAGACTTACTTCCCCAAGTAAGTACCTTTGGTACGCACTTAGGATAAGAAAAAATGACGCATTACATAAATAAAAAAATGTGTTTTGTTAGTTTATTGATAAAAAAAATCCTATGAGTTTAAGAATGCGAAGTTTCTTTCCTGCGAAGGGAAAATGCTTACAAAAAAACATTGAAACGCATGCAAATCCTAGCTCTTTTTGATGGTGATGTTTATTGGCCATCAAAAGATCCTCTGTTACGTCAAAAACTATTCTCTTTAACATTATATTTAAGGTCTCTTACACGATTTGCTTCTCTTGAACACCACCGCAAGGTCTCATGCCTATCATTGTTTTATCGTTATTTTTATAAACAATTAAACCGTAATACCCGTACTGCTAGGAATGCCCATCAGTTTACCCTTGAGCACAATTTCGGACGTACTGCTAAGTACAGGGATTCCTTCTTAAGCCGCACCACACGAATGTGGAATGCTTTATCAGGCTCAATATTTTCCACTTTTTACAATGTGCAGACATTCAAAACCAATGTGCATCGGTTTTTAATTTCTAATCCTATCCTCCTTTCCTAATTGCTCGCACTGCGTCTTATCATTATAAGGGTATTCATAGCCCCTTTAGTGCGCGCACAATATATTTAAAAAAAATATATATATTGTTGTGATTTACCTATATGAACTAGCCTTAGGCCATCAGGAAGTAGACACAAATATCATCTTTTATTTGAAAATTTCAAAATTTGGATCATCGTTATATGAGCAAAAAACGTGAGGAGTTAAATATTTCTAATTGTTTCAGTTGCAAAGTGAAACATTCCAAAATGCAAATTATTGGCAATCACAATTTATTTATTTTATCCAGAAAAGAGTACAGTGAAAAGGTATCAGGTATCTAGAGGAGTCAAGCACTGCCACCAACACACGACAGTTCTACAAAACTAACAAATGACATCTGGTTATATATCCGGCACTCAGACTCTTCGAAACAGTAAATTAAACCTTGTTATCGAAGCACAGGGAATTATAGACGTGTTTAAACAGCACATCCAGCAGCTGCTGAATGGACGTCATGTAGAGGAAACATTTATAGAGCAAAGAAGCATGAGATCAGTCAATGAAGACCCAATCCAACGTAATATGTGAAGTGAGCAGATAGTGCGCAAAAGTGACGAACGACATCTTAGTGGAAAGCCGACTTGATAATAAAAATAATATTATATAGAATTAATAGAGATTATAATTAATTATACAGTCAATCGGTGTTATTGGTCCAGTTCTTTTAAAACTTATCAATAAATCAGTGTATAGCTTAATTTCCTGAAATATGATAAGTAACTCTTACGAATAATTTTGAGGAATTTATAACTGTAAGTATGTTGTTCAAATGGTAGACATGTGCATTCAAGAGAACACAAGCGTCTTCCTGTTTTTCTTCATACCCACCTCTGTTCAATAACTTTTACTCTTCGCGGTGAACATCGGGTGCTAACCCCAGTGGAAAGTTGTTGTGATACCCTCCAGGTTGGGGTTTATGCTGTCGGGGTGACTTTCTGACCACATACATACAAATATACTAGTTGCGAAGCATCAACAAGCGGATTGGCTTATGACAAACCAAGGAAAAGAATTAACGACAACGAAATTCGGATCTGTTCGTGGAATGTAAGGTCCCTTAATGGACCACGTGCAGCCGAACAATTAGCAAAAGCCCTAAACTGCTGCAAGGTACATATTACCGCTATCCAAGAAGTGCGATGGGATAGACCGGGTAAACGCAAACTAGAAAACTGTGATGTATACTACGGCGACTGATACCGAGAACAAAGGCAGTGGCTATTTGAGTGTGGATTTGTTGTTGGAACTAGACTCAGACAAAAATGCTTGAGTTTCAACAGTGAGAGCGAGCACATCACGACATTCCGCATCAAGGCTTAATTCACCAACATGAGCCTAATATGCAGAAGACGAACACTGACTTCTTTGACGGAAAAAAGGGAGCAGATGGCTGGGTCATGAGCGGAAGGTCTTCGAATCCAATCCCGAGGGACGCGACGGCGCAATAGAGGAAGACCGCGACTCAGGTGGCGCACGCAGGTGCGACAGGACCTCAACCAACTTGGCGTGCGAAACTGGAGACAGGGACTGAGCTGGCTAGAGACGCATATTACTTAAGGCCCAGGTCCGACCGGACTGTAGCGCCACCTTAAATAAGTAAATCCGTTTGAAACCAATAAGTGTTCGCCAATAATTTTTTACCTACATTTTAGTGTTTTTTTTGTCTACCTTGTTTATTATTTAATGGAAGTCAAAAATACCCTCAGAAGAACCAGTTTTATATCATTCTTGAAATAAAAATATGTTCTTCTAAAATAAATAATAGCGTACATATGAAATGAATAAAATTGTCAATACTTTATTTTTATTTATTGTGCATGATTTATCTATCAAAAAATTAGAATAGTCTAAGCTAAAAATAATAATAAAAACTCGATAAAATATTTGAAGCATAAATATTCTTACTTACCAACTAAAATGATAGGCGCATCCGGACAATGATGTTTTATTTCTGGATACCATTTCGATGTGACATTTTCAAACGACGACGGACTAGCCACACTAAAACATATCAGAAAAACGTCCGTTTGTGGATATGACAATGGCCTTAATCTGTCGTAATCCTCCTGACCTGCAGTATCCCATAATCCAAGTGACACTTGAATTGTGTCTACTTGCATTGGTGCTGAGTAATTATCAAATCTAAATTTTGTGAAATAGAAAAATATATAAATTTCAATGTTTCATAGTTGAAAATTCAACAAGAAATGAATATGATAACTGTTTATTTTATTTTCCATGCAAAAGTCAATTACTTACACTGTAGGCACGTATTCCCCTGGAAAACTATCAGTTGTATATGATATTAACATGCATGTCTTTCCGACTGTACCATCTCCGACGACAACGCACTTAATTGGTCTTCCTGTTGACATCTATAATGTAAAGACGGAAAAAAAATATTATATTGCTTAGCTAAATAGACCCATAATATACAATTTTAAAAGAAAACAACGGTCTCGTGCCATTTTTTTTGGGCCCTAGTTAGCGCATGAAATGGGAGAATTAAATAAATTTAGTGGCAAACAACTTGAAGTGACGATTTCAAACACATACCACAATTTACTAAAAGCTGAGCTTTGACACTTCACTAATCGCTATAACTTCTATTGTTATTGTATAGGGTAATCGGTATACACTCAAAATGTTTGTCAAGGTATGGAATGTAAATTGTTTGATATGTAAATTCTTGTCTAACATTTAAAAAGGCAACAACAGCTGAAAAAAGCGTTACTGGGAAATAAAAAGTACGTAAAGAATATGAAAATATATAACTGGGGGACATTTTATATGAAATAGCGGTAGGAACGCAACCCGCCCAATGCGACTGGCTAACAGTTATTTTATTTGTTTGTACCAGCAAAACCTTGTGCTCAAAACTATCTGTATATTCAGGAAATGTATATGTAGATCCCCAAACATCTAGCTTTCAGCGTATTTAAACATTCCTAAATTTTGTCGGCTTTTTTTAGTAGCTTTAAAAAAAACAATAATCGGCACAAGAAATAACATGATTCATTATTTTTAGAGGGCCTTAAGAGCCAATAGTCCGCCACTGCCTTTTTTACTTCACCAATAACTGGTCATGCAGCATAACAAAACAAAAACCTCACAATTAAATAAATTTGTAAAAAGGAACAGAAAAAAAACGATTGCAATTAATTCGAAATTTGCAACTTCATTTCTCAGGAATTTATTGCGGGTGTTGACGTTATGGATATAAATAGTCAATTAAGTCATTTTTTTTGTATTCTACTGCTAGGGCGGCGCTCCCATTTCGTCGCCGATGATGATGATGACTAGGAAAGGAAAATAATAAACATACCTATTCATTATTATCTTGAGAGAAGACCCTATTAGCTATTTTTAATATAAAAGTTAAAGAGCTTTATAAATTAAACTTTGGAAAAGAAAACTAACGAAAAAGATTGCAAAAATAATGACAACGCCTGCAGCTGTCTTGTGTCCCAAACAAAGCAATAATTTTCCTCCCTATTTTGAATTTATGAAGACGCAGGTAGATGTAGCACACTGCACTACGATACGACACAACGACAGCGACAACGACGACGACGATGACAAACCTCGCCTTTGGCTGGCACCGATCTGTTTTTGATGATTTACCTTTTTTTAATGTTCCTCAAATGGTTTTATTGAGTTTGAGTTTTAAACAATTTGTACTGTTTTGTTTTTGTGAATTAGTGAACCAACAATATTTGGTGCTTGCATTAATTGGAAGAATTACTCCTTTCTTTTTAGAACTTATTAAATAAAATAAAAATTAAATAAGGAGACCTTTTTACTCCTTTTATCGAAAATGAAAATGAAAATGTCACTCGCTATCGCTAAACTAAACACCCTACGAATGACAGTTGATTGATGTACATGGCAGAGTTCAGGCTTTAAATTTTTGGATTGAGTTGGTTGAATGCAATGCTGCGTGAAACGCTTTTGTGGTATGATTCAGTTCGATGTGAAAATATCAAAAGAATTAGGGCGAGTGCTTATCACGCAACTCTTGTAGGTTGTTCCAACTTTCACTCAGGATAATTATCAGATTTATTCGCAGAGAGCGAAATGTATGTTCAGATTATATTTGTATAAATGTGGGAATAGAAAATTGTATAAACGTGTTTTTGTTTAATTTATTTTATCAAACAGATGTTTACAATCTTTTTTAAACTATGAGTTATGCATATTATATCTAACTAGCAAACCCGGCGAACTCCGTTTCGCGACCTGATGGCTTCGTTTTTTGTAACATTTCGTTTGGGGATTAAAAGATGAAGAAAAATTATTTTATTTTTGTTTTATATTTAAAAAGGAAACATTTTATTTCATTTCACAACAGTAATGAATTTATTTCGATTACAAAAATGAAGTATAATTTAGTTGAACTTTTCTAACTAAAAAATGAAAGTGAATCCAAAGTAAATACTGAATCGAAGCGTTATACTTGTCCGCAAATTGAAGTGCTCTTTGGTAAACCACATTTTTTGTTTTTTGGTCTGACGTTAACACAAACAAAGCAGATGGTTTCCCAACTCGTGAACACGCAAAGTATAGCTGCCCATGTGAAAAATTGTTAATTGTTATTGCGAACGCAAGGCGAACCGGAAATTGCAATCGTTTGAAGTCAAACGGAATATCAGTCGAAATCATTGGTATTCGAGGAATACATATGTACATTTTCACCTGCGTACTTTCCGTTAATGATGGTTGCCTCAATCAAATTCGGCATAAGTTTTTTCACCACAAGTCGAGTACCGTTGCAAAGTCGCGGTGGATTCAAATTACGCAATATCATAATAACTGAACCAACTTTGAGTTGCAAGTTATGTGGTGGAAATCCTGGTAACTCCAGAGAGTTCAAAAACTCCGTTGGATAATTTACTACATCATCGGGATTTGTTATGTAATCAATGGATTTGTGTGTCACCAAATCGCCAGCGATTTTTGATTGAATGGTGAAATTCAGTGCGTGTACATCATTATTCTTTGCGGCAAGAATTGCTCGTTGACTTAACCAGGCATAATTATGATAATTCTCACTAATGTTTGGGAAAACATTTTCAATAAGAGCCAATCGAGAGTCTACAAATTGGCAAAAGTCGTTGGTAAGAGTAATTAATCCAGTTGTCGCATCAACTGGCACTTTTCCATTTCCAACTGCTAACAATTGTTTGGAAAATTGTGCAGCGTTTTGATCATTTTGAAGTTGAACTCTCATTTTAGTGGTTAGCGATGTGTTTACGTTATTCCACAAAAGTGATGCCTTCAGGCAAGCATTCAATTCATCTGCAGGCGTTCCAAGGCGAATTACTGGCAACGTCTGCCTGAAATCACCTTCCAACAATATCATCAATCCGCACAAATATGTTGTTACTTCGTCGAAAATCCTTCAGTGTGAAGTTAAGTGCTTCAAGTGATTCCTCATGTGCCATTGTGCACTCATCCGAAACAATGAGCTTGCATTGCATCAACAATTTTCCCATTGCACTGGATCGGGAAATATTGCATGTTGTAGTATCAATTGTGTTTAAATTGAGTGGCAACTTAAGCGCAGAATGTACAGTACGACCGCCATCTAGAAGAGTTGCCGCAATTCCAGATGATGCTAACGCCAAAGCTATGTCACATCTTGATCGAATAGTGGCCAAAATCAATGAACTGACAAATGTTTTCCCTGTTCCTCCATGTGCGTCCAGGAAGAATAGACCAACAGTATTATTGTCCACCGCTTGCATTAATGTTTCGTTTACTTGTTTTGCTGTTCATTCAGCAAGGGCACATTATTTGGAACGAATTCTTGAAATGTATCAACATTGTATTGCAGCTCTCGATTTAATTCTTTGTTCAATGCATCGTGCATTGATCGATTTGGTGCAATCATTCCTACTTCAATCAGTAGCTTGTTTGCAATATGTCAAGCATTGATCCTAATCAGAATCATTCCTTCATTGTAGATTTCATACGTTATTTGAAGTCGATATCTCTGACGTTTCTAGAGATATGGTTGACTAAAAAAGGTTCCCAAAAGTAAGCTTTGGTTTAGAATATAGGGCCCTTGAAACGTCAAAAAATTTAAAAATTCCAATCCCACAAATCGGAACTTTTACAATAGCTTTCTATGGGAAGCTAAACGGAGTTCACCGCTTTTCTGTTGAAATTTTTCCTGAATTTTGACTGCTATAAACCTCACGGAGCCCGAGACCTTTCCAACGAATGCAAAACCGTGGGAATCGGTTCGTGCGTTCTGGAGTTATAGCGTCAGGACGGAAAACCCGACTTATTTTATATAGTACTAGCGGCCCGTCCCGGCTTCGCACGGATAGACAAAATTAGGTACAGATATTTAAGTTATAAGCATGCTAATTAAAACGACCACGAATCACTAAATTAGAAAAAATTGTATGCTTATCTTAAAGCCTCCCTGTACCCTACGTTGGCTGTGGTATTTCTAGGTGGCAACAAAATGTATTAATTTTCAGGAGATCCTACTCGAGAAAGTGCCACATACAATTTCCCGTAGGAAAAGCACTCTTTCCTGAAGTCGATACCAACTATGGAAAAAGTTTGTCCCTGGGATTTATTTATTGTTAGGGCAAAGGATATTTTTAAAGTGATCTGTAACCTTTTAAAAGATATGGGCAAATCAGTTGGTATCATTGGAATCCGCAGAACATGTGCGAGCTGACCAGCCACGGGACCTGTAATGATAGTTGCTACTATCACATTATCTCTTAATTCTTTGATCAATAGTCTTGTACCATTACACATATTGGGAGGGCTTAAATTTCTTAAAAGCATAACAGGTGTACCTAGCGGACAAAATTGTGAATCTAAACTATTCTCAGATCCCCTTGAACACACACACAACATTTCATCAAAATCGGTCCAGTCGTTTAAGAGAAGTTCAGTGACATACACACTCACAGAAGAATTATATATATTAAGATAGATAGATATACATATATACAATTTTCCTGTCACAGTGTTAGTTGCCATACACCTCCGAAAGGGCTTAGCCAATTTCATTGAAATTTCGCATGTACATTCGGTAGGTCTGAGAATAGGTTTATCTATTTTTTATATTCCTAAGTGCTATGGTTTAATTGCATCAACATCGTACACGGTGCAACGATGTTACGATAGTATTCAGTGACCCTATGTACAATGAAGCATTGATTACTATTGAGGATCTTTGCATTATCATTGCCAACTTACCACTCAGTCATTTCGGTATGCACTCACCAAATCGAAATGCATCTTATTTAATAGACACTAAATTAAATCGTGAACTACAATACAATGCTGTAGAAATGGCAGCGATTGTTGCTCGCAATGTCCCACTAATGAATGAAGAACAAAAAAACATTTATGACCACATCATGCTAGCAGTTTCGGCAGGACAAGGTGGACTCTTTTTTTTGGATGCACCAGGTGGAACTGGTAAAACATTCCTTGCTTCGCTAATTCTTGCTGAAATACGATCAAATAATGGTATCGCATTGGCTGTTCCATCTTCTGGCATTGCGGCATTTATTGGATGTAGGCAGAACAGCTCATTCAGTATTTAAACTGCCACAAAATATTCAAAATAATCCAGACGCGGTGTGCAATATAAAAAACAATCGTCCATGACCACAGTGCTGAAACAGTGTAAAATTATCATCTGGAATGAATGCACTTTGGCACACAAACATTCGCTTGAGGCGTTGAACAGGACATTGAAAGATATAAAAAAAAACAAGGACAGACTATTTGGCATCACTCTGTTACTCCTTTCAGGTGATTTCAGACAAACACTTCCCGTTATTCCGCGTTTCACGTACGCTGATGAGATCAACGAGTGCTCTAAATCATCGCCACTGTGGCGTTATGTTGAAAAAGTACAGCTGAAAGTAAATATGCGTGTTCAAATGCTTGAAGATCCATCCGCTGAAACATTCTCAAAACAACTGTTAGATATAAGCGACGAAAAAGTTACTACAAATGAAATTGGGGAAAGATGAGATCACAAAAAATATTGTACACTCTGTTGCATTAAGGGAATGATATTGATTTTTTGTAGTATTGTCATAATTAGCGATATGTATATAATTTTAAAGAATTAATTTTAACAAACTAAAACAATTTGTTTGGTGATTTGTTATTTTAATATTTTGTAACCGTTTTCAGTGCTCTATACCTCTCCCACTTACATACATACCACATCCTTACACACTTACAATAAGTTATTTATTTCTAGCAAAATATTCTCTACAAATTATTTATATGACAAAACAACGTTTGTCGGGTCAGTATATAAATAAATAACATTAATAACGCAACAGTCCGTAGAGAACCAGGGCCTAGTGACGTACCTACAACTCTGAACCAAAAGTCTTTCAAAAGTCTGTCCAATTACTAGCATATGCGGATGACATTGACATAATCGGAAGAACAGCGTGATGTCAATGGAGCTTTTGTGAGTATTGAGGCAGAGGCGGCCAAAATGCTGTCGTCAAGAAATGACTTACAACACTGACGTCTCGGACAAAACGTCACCATCAACAGACGTAACTTTGAGGTACAAAAGCGGATGAAAGCACCTTGGGTAGTTTCGAGAGAAAAGTTATTCGTGTGATCTACGGTCCCGTATGCCTAGAAGGGGAGTGAAGGAGAAGATGGAACGACGAGCTGTTGTAGTAGTAGTAGTAGTAAAATGTGTGATTTTATTAAGCCGAAAATTGATTTACATATTTGTTTTAAAAATTCACAAAGTATAGCATTGGCTTTTGCCGTCAGCCAGACGACGAGCTGTACGGGCTGTAAGAGTCCAATGGCTAAGATGGCTGGGTCACGTAGAGCGCATGGAAACCAATGATCCGGCCCGGAATGTCTTCCAATCTACATCCCACAGGACAGCGCAGTAGAGAAAACCGCGGATCAGGTGGCGCGCATAAGTGGAAAGTGACCTCTCCGAACTTGGAGCGCGAAACTGGAGACATCTAAAGCATCTTGCACATGAGCTACGAACTGCGAACTGTGGATGTTCGTATTTTTTGACTTTTCTTTAACATGAGCTTTATTTCTATTCGCATACAGCGACGAATTGTCAATTTATAATTACCCCTTTCTCCATATTTTCCTCATCCATGATCTTTCACACAAAAACAAAACAAGAGTGGTATAATTTTGAGGCTAAGTTGAGCGCGAACAATTTATTCGTTGCAGGTGGATGGTATGTGGAACACGAATTAAAAGAGTTTGACAGTTCGTAGCAACCACACTGCAATTCGTTACTACCAAATTGTTTTTACAAAATTTTCTTGCTTTAGAGAACAAAATGCAAATTTTATTATCCTAACATTAGTGTCAATTAGCTTCTTATAATTAAAATGTGTTTTTGTTTGTAATTGACTTTTTAAAATGTGTAAAATCACGTTTGTTCGTCAATTCGTTCATTCGTTGTTCGCTCTCATGTGCAAGGCCCTTAAGGACCGAGCTAAATGGAGAAGTTTGTTGGGTGAGGCCCTAGTTCACACAGGACTGTAGCGCCACCTTAAGTAAGTATTTTGCATATGATGCAATAGTTTGATTTGAAAACCTATTTTTGTTAACGAGATTTTTAGTCAAAAACCAATTTTTACCAACTTTAATAGCATTTCGTGAAAGTTTTTATTTCTTGTATAAACAAATACAGATTTAATTTTTCTAAGAAAATTTAGTAAGGAATGAAATTATTTTGAAGTCAAGACCTTCATTTATTCAGGAGATAGAATCGAATATCAATTTTTACCAATTTAAAAAAAAATCAAGCTTGACTTAATCGACCTATAGCGATCGCCGTTTACGGTAATGACCTGTGGTCTGTTTCACCAACTTACAAATTGTAAATTACAAGTGCTTTTTTAACAAATTTGTAGAAAAATTGATTTTTTCTGTTTCATGAGATAATTGTTTTACAAAATTGTAGTTGTAGATTACAAAGGGAAATTTGTAGAAATTTCATTATTTGCGTTTCACCAAACCGTTTTTTTGTTTGTAGTTTACAAATACAAATTTGGAAAATAAATTGTTTTTTGTAAGTTTGTGTTCCACCAAATCAAACACATTTACAATTTTGTTCAGTTTATGAAAATTTCTTACAATAGAAAGATGATGTGTAGATTTCATTACAATTTGTAATTTGCAGTAAGAATATTGTCTCCAGTTTAAGAATGTCATTCCGTCGTCGCAGGCATAGTAGCACCGATAGTGATTTAGAGCCCGTTCACACGATCCCGAATCGGCGGTTTTGCCGTATCGGCGATTTTACCGTATAAGCCAGTGGCAATATAATTTAAATGAGTATATTCAGACGATACGGCATTTAACCGTATACGGTAAAATCACCGATTAGGTCGATTTTGTCATTCGGTTTTGTCTCTGCAAATCGTTTTCGGTCGTACGGCAAAAAAACTGATAGTTTATAGTGGCAATGTATTTATATACAGTGCGTTTAGACGATTCGGTATTTTGACCGAAAGTGCGTCATTTTTCGTCTGGGCTACTGTGGAATAATGTATTGTTAGTATATAGTCGGTTTTGTGTTTTACACCGAGTACGGTGTAGGGTTGAGTACGGTTAAATTACCGTACCGTCAATGAAAAGTTTCGCTTGAAACGTGTAAAGGCGGAGGAAATAATAGTACAAATTGGATCAAGCATTGCAAATGAGACTGAGACTCCATAACCTTGGCATTGTGTGTTATAACGTTTGAAAATTTACCGAATAACACTTCTTTTTTCTCACGTATTAAGCTTGCAAGAAAAATTGTATGTTGTTTATTCATAGCTATAGCTAACTCTGTCTCTGTCCGCCGACTTACAAATTTGTGAAAAAAATTGTAGTTTACAAGTCTGGAAATCAAATGGTGAAACGGATTTTTTTTTTTTGTAATTGGAAATTACAATTTCCCCTATTTTGTGCCTCTTTTATTACAAATTTGTTGGATGGAATTTTGTAGTTTGTGAAACAGAAAATCGGTTTACAAATTTGTAATTGTAGTTTACAATACAAATTTGTGATTGTAATTGTAATTTGGTGAAATAGACCACTGGACAGCATAATTTTAAAATAAATTTTAAATAAATAAATAAATAAATAAACACACGACGCTGTGTATGGTCGTTTGGTTTCAGCTCCTGGTCATCAATTTTGTATTTTGTATGGGTGTAGGCTGCAACTAGGTAAGTTCTGCTGTTCCGCAGATTATGCCATACACTTTCACGAACAACAGCTATGGTTTTTGCAGATCTTGCGATACTTTAAAATACGGGTGATGGCTGATTGTTCATTGAACCAGTGGACTCGAAATATGCCACCAATCGTTGCTACAAGAGAACACCCAGTTTAATGATAAAGTTTTATCATTTGCACTTCTTGCTTGACGCTGTAACTTGCCATGATGATTTATCTTTAGTGACTGATTAAAAGAAGATATTTTGACAGAAAGTAAGAGAAACAATAAGCCATAAGCTGTCAAAATCGACCCGTCACTATTGAAAAAACATTTTAGTATCATAAATACAGTACTTTTACCATGCAGTATATTGACCCCATTCCTATGTAAAAGGTGGGTAATTTTCTCTGAAGCTTATACTTACATATTGTATAGCCCCAGAACAGAGGAACAAAATGACATGATATAAATAATGTAGATGCACGTATTTTATAAAAAAAAGTTCTTCATCGTCAAAGTCTGATCGAAAAAACTTTCAAATACATCAGATAGGGAAATCGGAGATTATCTACATAATATGTATATTGTATATTGACACCAAAATAGACACACTTTATGCTCAAGGTTGACCCTTCTCATGGGCATGACCTAGCAGGTAATTTGTCTAAATCTCAGTAATGAAATTATTTGACTCCACACAATGTCACAGTCACAGCATCATCAGGCACCAATCAATTGCGAACTATCAATCACAATATCTGAGGACATCTGTTTCACTTAATTTTATTTCTAGGGGGAGATGACATTTCATCGTGTTCGTGTGTAGATCTCTTATATCCAGGAGTTTAAATCAATGGGGGGATTTTACACATCCAGAACCTATATGTATAAATATTTTTATTTCTACCTTCAATATGCACGATTGTATCTATTTATATGAAACAACAGAATATTTAAAAGCGGTATTGAACCTAGAGGCTATATCGGAATTTCACTTGCTTTAAAACAAGTATTGGTCTCGTATACAAAAATAAAACTAGAGGCTTTAACAAAACCTTGATTTACATTATGACACATGGAGATGGAGACAATCTACAACCTGCGAGGTAGATGATATTTGCTATGTACGAGTAAGTATGTCAATTTGGGGAAACATTGACGATGGAAGTGTATTATCATATTCTGAGTTGACGAATTTATTCCAGTAAAAATATTCATTTCATTTCGATTTATTTGACAAAGTCAATTAAACAATATTGTTCAATATTGCAATTATTATTATCCGCGGGTGTTTTTGGTCGGCAGTCTTTTGGATTTTGTATTTGTGTTGACATTATAGCTAAAGGAATTTCAAATATTATAAAGGAAATAATATATGAATTCAATTTTATTAAAATGTTTTAATAAAAAGTAATGTAAATAGTCCAAGCAATGTACCTTACCTATGCATATACATTTTATACATTATATTTTTTATTTAATTTCTTCAGAAGGAAGAAAACAGGATATAAAAGAATAAATTAATCATTTGATTTAATAAGATATGGGTGGTAAAATTTTAATATGTACATTCATAGAACAAAATAATAGAAAAGTTCTTAGCCTGTAAATTCTATTTGTTTTTTTGTGTTTTTGACTATAAGATGTCCCTCTTTTAGGCCATGTAGTCCCTGATACTTCCTTTAAGTCTACTAAATGGATATTCTATTACTTTGAAATTATTATTTATAAAATACGTTAAGTGCTAACGTTAAGATTAAGATTACAATATTGACTTACATCTAAACTTAAAAATAATACAACAAAATCAAATCATTTGTATAAGAGTCAATGAGTAAAGAGATCGCCAAATCCTTTTCCGACCTAGTCAAAATTAAACCTATTCGAAGTTCTCTGCCGCCGAAACAATGTATCGAAAATCAGTGGCAACATTGCCAAGATGCAATTAGAGAAGCCGCCTCTGACGTGCTGGGTTTCAAGCAGCCACCAACAAGAAACCCCTGGCACACAAAGCGGCACTGCATAGAAGGACGAGAGCTGTTCACGAGCTCTATGAGCAAAAGAGAAGAGAGTAACACCGACTTTTTAGAAGGAAAAAGAGACAGCATGAGAACGGTGCGGTCGAAGATGTTGAGAGGATTAAAAGCAGAAATGAAGTTCGAAAGTTTTATGAGCAGGTGAAACGAAATTCACAGAAAGTGGAAACATAATAGTAGAATCGCAGTCAATGCTGAGGATATGGAAGGACCACTTCTGCAGACTGTATAAAGGCGACAACGAACAGAATTTCACTATTAGGCAGGATGATCCATTCAATATAGACGACGAAAGCCAACAATCCCGTCCTCCCGACGCACGGGACGGGACGGCTGGAGCAGATGGCTTGAATGCCGAGCTCTTTAAAACAGCAGGAGATAATTTGGTTAGGAGCATGCACCAACTGATCTGTAAGATATGGTCGGAAGAAAGCATGCGCGATTAATGGAATCTCAGTATTGTTTGCCCAATGCTGAAAAAAGGTGACTCTCTTAACTGCACCAACTATAGAGGAATCAGTCTAATTAATGCCGCTTACAAATTCTTCTCTGTTGTAATATGTGAACGTCTAAAGCCCATCGTCAACAACCTGATTCTTATCAGTGTGCGGTCTTAGAACAGGAAAGTCCACAGTCGATCAAATATTCAATTCGACACCCACCATCTCTTCATCGATTTCGAGGCCGCATATGACAGCATCTACAGGGATGAGCTGATTTAACAATAAAATGTCTTTATGACTGAACTTAAATATTAGTCAGTAAGTCTCAATGCTATTTCAATAAAAAAAAGACGATTCTCAAAAGTGGTTTTAGCCAAAAATACTTGACTTTAAAACTGAAGATAGCATTCTATTTGAGCGTAATTTTACATCTACTCCACACTTTAATTGGATTCATGTAATATAGTCAATTGATATCTATCATTTTATAGTTTTTCTATATTTATTTGGAGTATTTATATTTTTTTTTGATTGATTCCAACCTCAAAATAATTTCAACGAATACAATTTTCACTTGAACTTAAGGTGAAATGTATGTAGATTGCATATTTTTACAACCTTGTCATATAGAAACTAAATTAAACCTAAACAAACATACGTGCTTCAAAGCGCTGTGTTTTTTTTTTAAGTGTAGATTAGTTAAATTTTCGAATTCTGATCTGAAATTCTATTGGGTGTTTTTTAATAAGGCTCGATAACTCTTTAACTTCCCATAGGAAGTTATTGTAATCGGTCCGATTAGTCCAATTGACAATTTTGACATTACTCGACGTTTCATTCAAGGTCCCTAGAATCTAAATAAAAGATTTTAAGAGAGATGTCTGTGTGCGTGTGTACATACCTTCGTACGTTTGTAGGTCCGTACTCTCAAAAAAATTGAGTAGGTGGTTTTTTTAACCATAGCAATTTAAAAAAGTGAACATTTTGATTAACCCAAAATGTATCACGAACCAATAACGCTAGCGAGTTAAATTAAATTTTATATTATATATTGTGACGTGATACCCAGCTGCTTTTTATAAATCAAAAAACTGAACAAAAATAATTGTCACCTCGAATATTTTCCGAACAAAAAATGATTTTTTCTTCAAAATAATTGTATGCAACGAAGAATAGAATAACGTTCATCTGGTAAAATTTTAAGAAACGTTGAATGGACATTGATTTACAAACAAATTAAAACCTAAAAAAATAAACTTAAAATTAATTTTCGATTTAAATATCTTTTCAAAAATTAAAAATATTAGCTTCAAACTAATTTCATGTTATGGAAAATATTGTTTTCGACTTTCAGTAAAAATTCGTATAACAGTCAGTTTTTTCATAAAAACTAAAATCTACAAAAAATAGCACGCAAAATTGGTAAAAATTGATGTTCGGATCTAGAAGTAGTGACTTCAAAATCTAATCTGTTTTTTTTTTTATTTAAAATAAAAACTTTCAAGAAATGCTACTAAAATTGGTAAAAATTGGTTTCCGACTAAAGATCTCGTTCACAAAAATTGATTTTGAAATCAAACTATTTCATAATATGCAAAATATTGTTGCAAAATGTATGTTAGTTTTTTAGAAAAACTGACAACTTTTTTAACAAAACACGAAAACTTACAAAAACAACAAAGAACTGATAAGAAATGGTTTTCGACTCTAGTATTAGGAGAACAAACAAAGATATATTGTCTTCAAATTATTTTTCTCACACAAAATATTGTTATGAACATTTAGTTAAAGTTTTAAGCAAGACAAATTGACAGACGGGGTGGGAAGTTATCAGTGTGGGTCGCATTTCATCCTGTTTTTTAATAATAAATTGAGAACCATAGAAAATAATTCTATATAGTAATTGTAGTTGGATATTCAGTATTTTAATTGTTTGTGAATTTTTGTCGTTTATGATTCAGCGTAATTGGAATTTTTTGATATCTGGCTCCGTTAAAACTTGTCAATTGGTAAACCCTTTTTTTTTAAACGTATCAATTTGAAATCGGAAAAAAATAAATTAATAGCGGGTGCTAAGAATAGAAATGTCCAAAAGTGGTCTTAACTTTTAATAATGGTCTTAACCTTAAATTAAGATGTGTCTATAATCTCATGGCCTTTATCAACTAAATATAATAATAGGTCGGAAAATTTGTATGTATTTAAGTAGGTATGTAATTTTTGTCTTTACTCCACGAACAAAGGGTACCTAATCCATAAAATAAAAATGTCTTTTTCAACTAAACTCTGACTGGTGTATCAGCATTTCCAGCCATTTGTGTGGGAGTGGGGTGTGTGCAATTGCACGATAAATCGAAGGGGTAAAGGTGTATTGTCGCCTTAAAGTCTAACAATATAGTAATGGGTAATATTTCTTTTTTATAACCATCGTCTTCCTGTTGGATTTTTGTGTGCTCGTTTGACAAGAAAGCTACTCGTATATGCCTTGGCGTCTAGAGCATGCATTGTAAATCACTTGAAATGAAAGGTTTTCTTTATTTTGTCTCTTCAATTTTTTTTGTTTCAAAAACATTTGTCAAAATATTAAAGAAACCCTCTTTTATGTTTTAAGATTTTTAATGTTATGAACTAATTTAAATAGATACCCTATCTAACATGAGTTTAATTTGGTATATCTGTGTACCAAAGTTCTTTCTATACTAAAGCAATAATATTTTATTTGAACAAATAAGAGCATTCTCTTTAAGATTTAATTCGATTGTGTATGTACATACATACATACATTTGTATGTATTTAGGTATGACTCAAAATGTAGAGTAGATAGATAATTTAAAAATACCTACAGTGAATAAAGAGATATTCCATTCAGTTTGACCATTTTGAATGAAATTGCAATCGAAAGACAGTCACCTGATTTTAAGGGTTTCCGAATTGGAATCGAATAAGTTAAGCTTTTCCTCGTAGGTACAGGAATATCTGATTGGAATTTTCAGACGCATCATATTACAATTGCAATACATATGTACATAAATTTGCATATGAAATATCTCATTTTGTTGATGGTAAGTCTGGAGATCGATGGATGTTTTTGTACAACGACGGACGGTACAAAGAGAATGGAATGTATTGTTTAATTTCATTTGAATTTTATTTAACGATCAAAAGTATATACTATTTTAATACACAAGGTTTGCTGTTTTGTCCTTGGTTTATTATTATTTAAAATTAAAACAAGAAATATGAGAAAAATAGATTTATTGATTCTGACGTCATAACCATAAGAAAATTCAAATATAGATGATCCATCTAATTTGGTAATGTTATTGCTTATTGGTCTTTAAATTTGAGCTTAAATGGTTTAATTGTTTTTTTTTTAATAAAATTGCACAGATTCCTATTCTTGTGGTTCGGGTAAAAAGGAGTCCATACCTGGGATGCGTACTCAAGATAGGAGCGGACCAAAGTGTTATATATAGAGCGAGAGTAACATAAGGATCCTTAAATTCCTTAGACCAACGTTTAACAAATCCCAACAAAGAGTTGGCTTTACTAATGATTGAATTAATATTCTCGGTGAAACTGAGATCTTTAAAACTATGAACGCGATATATATAGTTTTGTCTTTCGTTCAATAGGGATTGTTCAACTTACCTGAATTAAAGTCCTTCGAAGGATTCTATTTATTGAAAGATAATGTGGGAAACAAAACTGAAGACTTAATCAGTGCCGATCTGCATTCCACCCGCAGCGCACGCGTTTCTGTTGTTTTTGTGAGAGTCGCGCCCCCAAGTTCTTGTTATTTTCTTTTTTTTTTTTTTGTTTGTCCATTCTGTTACAAAGTTTAAAACCATACCCCGTATACAAAAAAAATAAAATAGATAGATAGATAGATAGATAAATTTCTTTATTACAATATATAAGTCTTACATTATATTAAAACTAAGAACATAAGGACATGGCTAAGCTGCCGTCTGCCTGATAGACATTTTTTAAACTAAAATACATATGTATAAGTGAAATATAAAAGTTTTTAATATTTTGTATATATTTTATCAACTTGTTCGACTTTTAAAAAGAAAATTGTTAAAGAAAAAGCGAATCTTAAAAAAGGAGTAGTTTTTGTTACAATACAATTAGTTTATAGCAGATCAAAGTAATGATAGATGATGTTGAGATACATTTTATATTTTAAATTTGAAAGATATTACACTTCTAAGCAATTTTAATGACTTGGAACATACATAAATATCTACTATTCAATTTTCACGTGATTTGAAACACAAATATTTGAAAGATATAAAGCTTTTTATGCAATTTTAATGATTTGAAACATAAATACTATACAATTTTTTCGTGATTTGAAACACAAATATTTGAAGGATGCTTTTTATGCAATTTTAATGATTTGAAACATAAATACTAGGTGTACAATTTTCACGTGATTTGAAACACAAATTTTTGTTATTTTTTTTTTTTTTTTATTTTTAACTGGGAGAATATTTCTTAAGGTTCAAAAACTATTGCGATATGACAACGCATGTTTACAAAATTTAAAGAGATTTACCCAACCAATTGATCCGTTGAGAATATCAATAAGCTCGTTCAAAGTCAGAAAACTGGCTTGGAAATATAATCGCCTAATTTCTTGCAATATTGGGCAAACTGCTATAAAATGATGAGTACCTTCAAGTTCTCTTAAATTGCAGAGAGTGCAGATTTGTGATAAATCGTCTCTATAAGGCACAAAGTTTAGATTAAGTATTTCGACTCTAGCCCTAAAGATGATACCGATAGCTTCTGCAGTCAGTTCCTTGCAAAAATAACTCATATCAGATGACAATTGGTGGTTCAGGTTCCTGTAAATGTGTCTACTTTCTGAAGAGGATGCCCTTTCTAGATATTGTAAATATATCGCATTATCAGTTTTAGCAATCAGGTCATCAAGTAAATTCTGCCATTCAATAACGTTATTTTCAGTTAAAGGAAGCGTTACATTTTGTGCCGCGGCAAGATGGTTCCATTCTTTGAAAGGTGTTGCGTTTCTTCGAAGTTGCCTTAACAGAATTGACTTATGTAGTCCGTTTTCTCTTTTCACTACTGTAGTCAGATAATTGGCATGCGATTTAAGATTTTGGATGTAAATCGGTGCTAAACCTGACTCCACATGTAAAGCATACGTTGGTGTTGCGTTAGGTAATCGGAATAGTCGTTTGAAAAAGAACCTCTGGATACTTTCGAATTCCTCATGTTGTGCGTACCCAAATGCTTGCACCCCATAACACATACAAGTATTTACTGTTGCTTTGAACACTCGGTACTTCAATGCTACATCAATGTTGCTGTTGCTGAAAAACGTTGGCCACATCAGATTTATAGCTAGTTTGGCTTCCCTAGCTTTCTCCTTTGTATGTTTACTCCAGCTAAGGTTAGATGTTATCAACACTCCCAGGTACTTGAACTCCTTTACTACCTCGATGCGCTCATTGTTGATGGTCCATGATTCCTCCGGTAGCCTTCTTCGGTGTCTGGATTCAAAAATCATAGCTTTTGTTTTACTTGTATTGATTTTTAGGCCCCAAGTTGAACAGTAGTCTTGAAGTCTGTTGATTTGCAGTTGCAGAGCACATGGTGTATCAGCCAATAGCACCAGGTCATCAGCATACAGTAAGACTTTGACTAAGGAGCCCGCAAAAAATACACCTCCCGGAAGAATATCAGTGACAGCATCGATATAAAGGGCAAACAAAATTGGGCTAAGAATGCATCCTTGGGGAACACCAGTAGACGTCTCAAACCATTCCGATAAATTGCTTCCATTCCAAACTGCCGCAGTTGTTGAATCCAGGAATTTGGAGTATAATAGAAGAAATTTCCTAGAAACACCTATAGATGATAGCTTGTAGATCAATGCTTGCCTATTTACCGTGTCAAAGGCCGCTTTAAAATCTACGAAGCAAACGTACAGCCTCTTAGAATTCTCCAAATACTTTGATGCAATACTAGACAGCGCGAAGATATGATCCACAGTAGAGAATCCGGACCGAAACCCTGCTTGAAAAATACTTAAGCGGTTTGTTGACTCAATCCATCTGATAAGCCTCTCATAGAGAATTGAGCTAAAAACTTTTCGCAGCGTATTTAGGATAGATATGCCCCGATAATTCTCAGCCACGCTCGTCTCCCCCTTCTTGAAAATGGCATAGATAATCGCTTTATTAAAACAGATCGGAACGGAGGCATCATCGTAGAGTTGGTTGAAGAAGTTTACCAGGTAGTTTTTGAACTGTAAAGTGGCGAATTTATAAAATTCGGAAGGTATTCCGTCGACACCAGGTGCCTTGTTATTTTTCATTTTATCCAAAACTGTATGCAGTTCGTTCAGTGAAATTGGGCAGTCTAGATCGTACACACAGGTGTATGGTTGCGCATAGCTAAACTCTAAAATGGTGGTATCATTAATTGCTAACAGCTTTTTAAAATGATTTGCAAGACTGTCTTCTCCTATAGAGTTATTGTTTGCAGTTTTTTGAGAGCGTCCTCCCAGTTCCCTTACATTGTTCCAAAATTCTTTCGAGTCCTTACAAGAGATAAGTTTATGAGCAACAAGTTTCAGATAATCGATCTTTTTCGTTGTACATAGTTGTTTGTATTGCGAGTTACAGTGCAGATACTGGGCTTTGAAGAAATCAGCGTTGGTTGATCTGAAAAGCTTTAAAAACACAAAGGATTTCTTTCGTAGTCGCTTGCAGTCATTATCAAACCATCTATTCACTGGTTCATCTTTTTGTGTTTTGGTGAGTGCATATGAAGCTGAAGTTTTTATTGCGTCCATAATACTTTCTGCGATTTCGTCAATTGATCTTGATGATTGTACTAAAGGGAGGATATTAATATTTCTATTAAGACGATGTTGATAAAGTACACGTCTGTTCTCCCTCCATTTTAATTTTTGTAACTTAAGTGGGGGTCTTTGAAGTATTATATTATCGAAACTGATATTCACTGCAATTGGTAGATGAGCAGAAAATGTGGCTGCAAGCACTTCGAAGTCAACTGCGGTTTCTATCCATAGACCAGACACAGCACATAAGTCAATGACAGAGTGTCCTTGACCACTTATGAAAGTGAGCTCGCCTTTATCATCTCCTTTGGAAACTCCATTTAAAACAAAGAATCCAAAGTTTTCGAAGAAATCTATCAGAGTTCTGCCATAAGAGTTAATTGTGCCGTCTTTAGAGTTTCTTTTCACTTTGAAGCCCGTTTGAGATTCTGTATGATGTGAAATGGGATTTTGGTATTCACCGATTCGAGCATTAAGGTCTCCAATTAACATTATATTTCCAAAAGAGCTGGTATTTATCAAATTATACAAGTGATCGAAATCATTCTGCCAGTTATTACAATTTAAATAAAGTGGTATGATAAAATACTTAGAAATATTATTATTGATTTGTATAAAAATCCTGTTTTCAATACTTTTAAACTCAACAAAACAACCAACAGTGCTTGTTTTAATACCACATAGAATGCCTCCACTAGCTCTTCCCATTACATTACTTCTAGTGGCTGGAACCCATTTTAATTTATAACCGCTAAAATACTTATTAAAATTATTTTCATTACCTTGTTCAATAAATGTTTCTAATAAAATAATTATATCAAAATCTAATATAAAATTAAAAAAATCTGGTAACAAAAGTTTACTTTTGAGACCTGTTATGTTATAAGACAATATTTTTAAATTAGTTACTTCATTTATTTTTTTATGGCAGACGGCAGGTGCACCCTATTGTGATTGATGATGAATATTGTTTTGTATTTGCCACATAGATGGCGGTGATGATGCATGAGAGCTAGATGCACTGACAGCACCAGCTGTAGGCACCTTCAGTCCCCCGCTGCAGTCGAATAAATCCAAAACGTTCTCTCCAAACTTCTGCTTTAGAAATGTCATTTCGTTGACAGTTTTGACAATTAATCCAAGTGATAATTTGTAAACAAACATGTGTTGATCTATTTGAAGCCTGTCGCCTTTTATAATTATTTTCGCCGCCGGGTTTGCTTCAAGTAATTTTGTTTTTATCGAATAAAGTGTTTGTCGTTTTTTCCTAAACATAAGTGAATGTTCGCGGTTAATACTGATTCCAGAGTTTTTTAGTTTACTCGTTTCCGATATGATGCGATCTACAAGTTCTTTGGATTGAAGCTCCAAAATTACGGTTCCACGTTTTTTTTGGGTGTTAATAATTTCCCGAGATTTGTTTACCGGTAACACATCAGTCTGTGCGAATTTAAGCAGTCCTCTGCAAGTTTGAGTGGCAAATTCGGTTGGATTGGTGTTTTCATTAAGTGGCAAATGTACAACCACAATATTTTCATTGGCTTTTCGTGATAAAGCTTCTAATTGTGATTCAAGAAGATCACATCTTTCCGTCATTAGAGCCAGTTTTTCCGACAGTTTGGTGTTTGTCAGTTTAAGTGATTGAATTTCAGTTGACAATGCTGCGATGTCAGATTTTGTAGCAATGTCTTTGATTTTCTCGGTTAGACAGTCATTAAAGATTTGTTTTAAATCAGGAATTGAAAGCTTTCCAACATCAACGGTGTGTGTCATTGTTCTTGCAACGAATCTTTTGTTGTTGGATTCTACTTCCGGCGATGTTTCAGCTACCCCTCTTTTGCGGTACATACAAAAACTTTGTATTCCGGTAGGTACTCGGCAAAAGCAATTTTAATTTATTTTTTCGTTTTTACTTTAAAATAACTGCCTACCTTGCGAAAATAGAGGCAACTGGTGATTTAAAATGATTTTTCAGTTTGTTGTCGAAGACAAAAACAAATAAATTCAACTTTAATTTACACTTTTTTAAATAAAATCGGGAGCTAACAAAACTTCACTACTTTCACTTTTGACAATTCAAATGTCAAATCAAATAAAATATATAAACAAAAAAAATACAGTCTATTCCCAAACAATTAATTGATGTAATTTTTTCCGTGTTATAAAAAACAATTTCAAATATAATTCATGTGCAGTGTTGTGCCGACAGAAAAAGTCATAAATAAAAAAACAATACCTACCATATACCTAAATAATAATCCAACAACAAAAAAAACCTTGTGCAGTGCGCCAATCTAAAGAAATGGCAAATAAAGGCAAAAAGAGAAATACAATGCAATGGGTAACCCTTCTCTCCCTTCCCTCATCTTAACACAGTCATATTAGCTTAATTGTTGTGGACATTGCGTACGGTGTTTCTATACCTATGTAGTATGTACAACGATTGAGCTCATATGTTTTTGGATAGATTAGTATAATGTGTTATCTAGTTAACCAGGGGCGGATCAGTACACAGATTTTCACTAAGGCATAACACTAGTGGAAATCTGTTATTGAAAAGTTCAAATTGGATTCTAGGTAGTACATTTATTATAGGTAATTGTCCGAATTGTGTTTTGTTAATTTTGAATATTGGAATGTTTGGTGAATTCAGGGTGGATTTTAGCAACATTCGTGGTCTTAGAAAGAATTTCTATGCGACATATGTTCACACTGAGACACACAGGCCAGCTGTTTTGGCATTAAGTGAAACTCAGATAGGTGAAGATTCCGATCATTTGGAATTTAATCTAAATGGGTACAGCTTAGTGCCATTATTCTTTTTCCACCATGGATTAGCCGTATATATAAGGAATGATGTTGCATACCAACTTCAGCCACAATATGGTTTGTGCTCAAACACAAACTTTAACTTCATGTGGTTAAAATTTACGGTAAATAAGCGCATCATCCACACATGCTTTCTATATCGAAGTCCAAACCTGGACAGAAATTCAACTTTCAACGAATTTGATGCTCTGTCTGACTCCATCCAAAGAATTGTTGCCCATTATCCTCACACTGAAATCGCCATTGCGGGCGATTTGAATGTACACAATTCTTCTTGGCTTCGTTATTCTGGCCAGTCAACACCGGAAGGAAGGTATGTTGAGATCTTTGCCGAGTTAAATCAATTAACTCAGCTTGTCGATGAGCCAACTCGAATCCCTGACATTGCAGGTCAATCCGCCAACACCCTAGACTTGTTTCTTACCTCTGACCCTAATAAATACACAATCAGTGTATTACCGCCTCTAGGCACATCAGACCATTGTATCGTATCTGCAAAATTCTCATGTCAAAAAAACCCAGTCAAAGAAAAAACTCCTATGAGAACCGTTTGGCAATATGAGAAAGCCAACTGGGACGGTCTCAACGAATTCTTCAGGAACTTTAACTGGTCACTATGCTTCCTCGATAGTGACGTGGATTCCAGCGCAGATATGGTAACAAATTTAATTCTTTGTGGAATGAGAAATTTTATCCCGAACAGGGTGAAATCTATCAAACCCAAAGAGAACTCATGGTTTGATTCGAGCTGTAAAGAGGTTATTAGGTTCAGAGATGTAAGTTTCCGTTGTTTTAAAGCCAACCCTACTGAGGAAAACCGGAATAAGTTCAAACAAGCTAGAAAGACCTGTAATGGCCATATTCGACGAACCAAATTTTTGCATGATCAGAAATTAAGGCAAAAAATACTACAATGTCCCAAAGGTAGTAAAAATTTCTGGTCATTTGTAAAAAACGTACGAAACACCACGTCATCCTCGGTTCCAACGCTCGTCCACAATGACACTCCCTATGTGAGCTCGATCGATAAAGCCAATTTGCTTGCAGCACAGTTTGCTGTTAATTCGACGCTACCGGAAAGTGTCATGAGTCCTCCTGTTCTTGAGAGCGTAAATGATTCTATGGGACGAATCTTCTTTCGCACTCGTACAGTTGCAAGAGTACTTAAAGACCTTGACATACACAAATCCGCTGGCCCGGATAGTATCTCCCCAATCGTTCTGAAGAGGTGTTCTTCAACGCTGGCAAAACCACTGCGTAAACTTTTCCATCTTTCCTACTCTACAGGTCTCTTTCCGAGTGGATGGAAAATAGCATTTGTCCAGCCTGTCCCTAAAAAAGGCGAATCGTCCTCTCCCTCTAACTATCGTCCAATAGCACTCACGTCCCTTCTTTCCAAGGTCATGGAAACGCTGATTAATTATCAGCTTAAGAAATATCTTGAAGAACGAAAGCTTCTTAATGACCGGCAGTATGGCTTTCGTAGCAATAGGTCCACTGGTGATCTCATGGTTTATCTCACCGAACAGTGGAACAAATCTTTACATCGTTTTGGAGAAAGTAAGATTATTGCACTTGATATTTCAAAAGCATTTGTTAGAGTTTGGCACCAAGCTCTCTTATCGAAAATGCGTGCTTTTGGTATTGATGAATCTCTTCTTCGTTGGATTAGAAATTACCTTTCGAACCGTTCAATACAAGTTGTATTGGATGGTTTCAAGTCTGAAATTCATAAAATAAATGCTGGTGTCCCCCAGGGCTCCGTTTTGTCTCCGACTCTCTTCCTTATATTCATAAATGATCTTTTGTCTGCTACTTCTAATCCATTAAACTGTTTCGCCGACGACAGTACCCTCAGCTTTTCATATTCGTTTCTAGATTCACATCCTTGTCCTTCGGATGTGGAACTTCAACGGCAGCGTATGATAAGCTCATTAAATTCTGATCTTGACAGCATTGTCCAATGGGGAATCAAAAACCGTGTAGAATTTAATGCTTCGAAAACTCAATGCTGTCTCCTGTCGTTAAAGCGTAACATACCCCCGATGCCGCTATCTATGAGTGGCACTTGCATCCAGGAAACTAATCAACTGTCAGTACTCGGTATGTGTATCACAGATCATCTTTTATGGAATGATCACATATTTGATATTGCCAAAAATGCTGCCAGGTGCTTAGGATTCCTCCGACGGTGCAAGAAATTTTTCACCCCTTCTGATCTGGCTGTAATTTACAAAGCCTTCATTCGTCCAAAACTTGAATATAACTCGCATATTTGGGCAGGTGCCCCTAAAACAAGTTTGAGCCTTTTAGATAAGATACAAAAAAGAGCTTTGAAAATGATCGGCGATAGAGCTATAACGGAAACATTTACATCTCTCGAACACCGGCGTAATGTTTCATGCCTTTCGTTGTTTTACAGATACTTTTACAAACAATGTTCTGTCGAATTAGCCAGTTGCATTCCCCCCTCAAACAATTCAGCCGTAATACTCGCACTTCCAGGAATGCTCATCAGTTTACCCTCGAGCTCAATTTCGGACGTACTGTTAAGTATAGAGATTCTTTTTTTAACCACTCATCGAGAATGTGGAATGCTTTACCCAACTCTGTTTTCCCCTCCCATTTCAATATTAAAAATTTTAAGACCAATGTGCACCGGTATCTCCTCTTAAATCCTTTCCTATTTTCCTAATACTCGCACTGTGTTTAACCGTAAACGTGTTAAGGGTATTAATATCCCCTTGAGTGCCTGTACTTTATAAAAAAAAAAAAAATGCGATATCTTATCAATCAAACTAGAGGTACGTATTTTAGAGTAAGTCATAGCCTGATATTTAATTGGGTTAAGGTTTAACCCATTCTTTTTGCACCAAATAAAAAAACTGTTAATATCCCCTTGGAGTCGTAATTTTCTTATCATCCGCATAGATTAAAATGTTACTGTGTAGTACACAAAGGGGTACATCATTGATAGCTATAAGATAAAGAGTAGAAGTCCTAAATGACTACCCTGATTTGGTAATAAAAGGGTAGGAGAAAGAACTTCTGAATTTAACTTGATAAGACCAATTTTGAAGATAAGGTAAAATCCATGTGATAAACTAAGGAGGAAACCCCATTGCCTTAAGCTTACATGTGATGATATTATGAGAAAGATGGTCAAAAGCTTTAGAATAATCAGTTTAAAACAGTCGAACCATGTTCTTGATAACATATAATATTCTTGCAGTTCAAATTTAAACCATCACAAACAACTTGGAAACTAGGAAATTTTGGAGATTGGTCTATAATTTCTAGTGTCAGACTTGTTACTCTTTTTAAAGACTGTTGTAAGAAATGCTTTCTTCCATGTTTCTCATGTTTTGAAGCATTTTAAGCTCTTTCGTATACCATGGATGACAAAAACTGGAATATTTGGATATTTTAAGAGGAACGCTATCTTTTATGCGGGATCAAGAGCAAAAGAGAATTCAACAAAAGCTGAGGCTGGGCTTTTTGGAGAAATGCAGACATTTAAAACGAATAAATCTTTTGACTGCAGCGATATTTGAATGCAAATAATTTCAATTGTCAGGCTTTTCCAAGCCTTAAGAATTATTAAAAATCTTACGTAGCAAGAGGAAGCAAGAGGAATTAATTAATTTTGTTACTGGATTCCGCCCAGAAGGAACCGTCAATTCTTTACCTAAGTTAATCCTTCACTATATTTAATTTGATTGTTTAGGATTCATTTGCGGAACATTAAAGTTCTAAATTTGGTATATTGGAGGCTCGAATTTACTAATTTTTCATTGTCGAAACATGTTCTTATACATATAGTCTTAAGATATATTGTCTTAAAATAAGAACAAATTTGTTGTTACCGACAAAACCTAAATGACCAATGCACAAAAACGTTCTTGACCATAAACATAAAACCAAACCAAAAAAAAAACAAGTAAACTAAAGCCTCAAAACTAATTAAAAACTTTATAAAATTCCTCTTTTTTGAAAACATTTTTTACTCCTTTTATAAGGATTGGTATGTTAATACCCACCCACCTACCTCTAGAAATAAAAAAGATTCTTCAATCATTTTATTTTTGTGTCAACCGCAACTAATTTCCCAAAACACTTTTTATTTTCGAAAAGCTTTTGATTTGTTTCATGTTTATCATCACTTTGCCTCTTGTGTTTGTGGTTGGTTTTGTTGTGTATCTGTTTTTTTTTTTTCGAGGACGTTTTTAACTTTAAAGAAGGAATGGGTAGCTACCCAATAAAAAAATAGACCACAACAATTCCTTTTGCATAATTTGTAATGGTTTTGAATAGAATGATTTGCAGACTTCATTAATTGCCCTGATTGCTTTTTTAGATATCTTCTAATTTATAAACAAAAAAGTGTTATAAATAATCTGGTTTCAAACGACGTGAAAATTGTTCTAAAGAAAAAATTGAAAGCCAAAGAAATTTCCCAATATATAGGACATAGACTAACTGTTAAATCCTTGATGAAATTAATTGAGGCTCTTTATAAAATAAATGAATGACCTCCTAATTGGGGGATTGACAACGCCAGCAAAATGGAGATTAATTATTATCGCAGTCAACTTGGAAACGCCAACGACCAACGGCCAACATCCAACGTCCAACACGGACGGACAAGGGACAACGGATAAGTCTCCCACAGAGATGTCGCATTCGACTTTTCTTGCGTCATACATATTGTGTTATGTGTCCTGTTGTGTTGTATATTTACATTGACATCCTTTCACGTGAATCGTTTTATTTTATATTGGCATTGGGGAGGGTATAGCGTGCCCTACCATCCCCATCCCGGTATTATTCAATGCTTGCCTGTGTGTTTTGTACTTTTTTGCTTCAGCAGGAATTCGGGCAGTTTCCCTGAAAGGCTTATATACATACATACATACATATGTATGGAAATATATGCGAGTAGACTTAGATTGAATAAGATGCTGAACAAAATTTTAAGTTAATTTTTTTTTTGTATATTCAAAACCTCTCCTTTCTTACAAGCGCATTGTTAACTTCCCATATTAAGTTATTGTAATCGGTCCGATTTGTCGAATTGAAAATGTTCACATTTCTCGACGTTTCAAGGTACGTTCGTACGCCCGTACGTTCGGGAAGTTTTTTCGTCGTCCATAGCTCAAGAACCAGTACAGATATCGTCTTCAAGGTAAATTTTGTTATACAGATAGTAATGCAGAAAGACTCTCAAAAAAATTGAGTGGGTGCTTTTTTTACAGTAGCAATTTAAAAAAAGGTGAACATTTTGGTTAACCCAAAATATCTCAAGAACCAATAATGTCAGCGACTTGAATAAAATTTTATATTATATATTTTGACGTGATACCAAACTAGTATATTTTTGGAAAAAAATCCAACTAACTACAGTCAAAAAAACTGAAAAAAATATTTGTCACCTCGAATGTCTTACGAACATGATTTTATCTCCAAAATAATTTTATGCAACGAAGAATAGTATGCAAAATTGGTAAAAACTGATGTTCGGTTCTCGATACCTCGTGAATAAATGAATGATGATTCAAAATGATTTCATTCTGTGATAAATTTTCTTTGAACAATCTAATCTGTATTTGTTTATAAAAGAAATAAAGACTTTAAAAAAATGCTACTATAATTGGTGAAAATTGGTTTTCGAGTAAAAATCTCGTTAACAAAAAAAGATTTTGAAATCAAACTATTTCATCATATGCAAAATATTGTTGTTAATTTTTTGGTCATTTTTTAGAATAATTTAACCGACAAAAACAAAAACCTACAAACCTTTTAAGCAAGACTAATCGGCAGACGGGATGGGAAGTTATCAGTGTGGGTTGCATCCCAGCCTCTTTTTTAAATTAGGTTTTAGAAATAATACGTAACACATGCAATATATTAAAAAAAATAGATAAGGCGGTGCAACAGCCCGTGGAGAACTAGGGCCTAGTGACTTACAACTCTCAACCGAATCCAAATGACAAATTTGAGAAAGCGCACTTTTAATAACCAGGATTACTCTTGGAGGATTTTGTAAATTTTTTGCAAGAGGCACTATCAGTGAAAAAACTTTTAGGTGGCACAGGCAGGGACTGGGATGACAGCCCCATGCACTTACCATCACGATACGGGTACTATATAAACATGCCATACCTGATACCATACATATGAGATAGAACTAGTCAACCTAGGCGACGCAGAACAACAATTCCGCCTACCCGAATTCGACTTAGTGAAGATAGCTACATCGAAAACTGACATCGCTGCCGAATTTTTCAAAGCAGCAGGCGATGACTTGGTAGGGTGTATTCACCAACTCTTCTACAAAATATGGTATGAAGAAAGCATGCCCCATGAGTGGAATCTGAGCATAGTTTGAATTGTGCCAACTACAGAGGCATCAGTCTCCTGAACATCGCATATAAGATCCTATCTGTCGTATTATATGAACGTCTGAAGCTGTTCCTCAACAACAGGATAGGTCCTTATCAGCATGTCCAGGAAAGTCCAGATATTCACATTACGGCAGATCTTGGAATAACCCAGGAACATGAAATCGATACCGACCATCTTATTATTGTTTTAAAGCCGCGTATGACAGCATCTATAAGGAAGAGCTTTACAGAGCAATGTCTAGTCAAACTTATCCGTTTGTACAGAATGACAATGGAGAATGAACGCTGTTCTAATTCTAACAAGATCGGAAGAGGATTCAATTTAAGATCGAATTTGATGTAAACAAAGGTTTAAGCCAAGGCGATCCACTGTTATGATGACGTCTTGGACAAAACGTCAACATGGGCATCAACATCATCGAGGTAGTTAAGGACATTTTCTACCTAGGCACCGCTATACATTCAGGCAACGATACCAGCGCTGAAATCAAACGCAGAATAACGACTTAGTGGCTGGGTCATGTATAGCGAAAGGACATCAACGTTTCAGCCTGGAAAGTCTTCGAATCCGATTGCGTGGGACGGCGCAGTAGAGGAAGAAGGAGATTTAGGTGGCGCACGCAGGGAGAAGACCTTAACCAACTTGGCGTGCGAAACTGGAGACAGCTAGCTAGGGAACGAGCTGGCTGGAGACGCATGTGGGTTGAGGACTAAGTCCAATCCGGATTGTAGCGCCACCTACAGTAAGTAAGTTGACAGCACCAATTTAAGATCGGAGTTGCGCATTTCGAAAAGTCATCTGGCAACACACATTCAAAGTTGAGGTCCATGTCAGTTACGATAAACTTTCCCTGACTTAGCCAAACTAGCGATCAATTTGATGTTGTCACGTGTTGTACTCTTGGCTTTTTGCTTATCTTAGCTTTTTGCCATAAGCATGACCCTGGGTTACCTAATTAAAGTTTGTTAAGTGTATTTTTAATATTGTTAGTGTTAGATACATCATTGATTAGAAGTGTGATATGTTTACGCTTGCTTGCTACAATTCACAGCAGTTTGAAGAAGAATTACCTAGGAGAATATTCATCTATAACGATCTAAACGATCTCAATCATATCAACATAATCAGTCTTTCACGTTTCGTAAAAGATTCAATCTGGTTTAATTGAGCTGTTAGAAGAAAGCCTCAAGATTCATGTGGTATAAATGCATAGGCCATTAAACTGGCATAAGTGTGCCCTACTCCATCACGGACAGACACTTTAACCTAACTTAACCTAACCTACCATACACGGAAAGAAGTGTATGGGATTTATGACAATGCTAGTATGGCCTGGAGTCTCATACTAAAAAAGTATCAGTAATATTCCTGTATAGACTTTTCTGCTAGGACCATTGTAAATGCCGCCAGTCAGTATGGGCCTGACTCCCATACTGGCATTGGCGTATCGGCTATAACTATTGTCGACGTTACTATTCTCAGTATGGCCAAATTAACTATGCTTACAACTTTTTATCCAATGGAAATCTTCTAAGCCATACAGTATTGCGTTCACACCCATACTGACATTGTATAATTCGCAATGTATTTCTTTCCGTGTATAAATCAATATACCAAATACAGTCAATACACAATGCGTTTTCTATTCTAATATTGACACTTTTTTTACTGGTTCTAATGTTAAAAATACATACAAACATCTGTTTGTAAGTAAGCAGACCTTATTTGTGAATTTCATTAAAATCTTTTAAAATCAATTTAACTCAGTTGTCAAATTTAAGTTTTAAAATCATATGCACAAATAATATATCACTCATAAATGTCTACAAATTGGATTACATTTTTCAAAAAACCCTCAAAAATTAATGAGCTTACTGAAGCACGCGAACAGAATTTATAATTCAACATCAAATTAAATGTATCCCGATTCCCGACTAATTACGAATATACATATCTCTATAGGAAATCAACAGGAGTGGAACACCATGTACTTTACTATACGTAGATGGAATCATGACAATCGTTTTCATTATGCACTGTGAATGCACCCTTTTGCGAAAGATGAGCATAAATCTCAAATATGAGCTTGTTTTTCATCAAAAATGTATCAAGTTTGAGTCATATAGTCCTGATGAAATCACCACATGAAACTTTAATTTTCGTTGAAATTCAACATATTGTTTGAAATTCATAGATTCACGTACCTATGGGTGCACAATGCACACTTGATAGCTTTTAAATAAAGACACTTTTTATAAGAGGTTTTTCATTTCACAATATTCATTTATTTATTGCTAAATTAACTTTTAGAAATTATGAACTTGATGAACATAAGTTTAATACATACTATGTTTTAAAAGTCAATAATAAACGGTTTTTAAGGTGATGTTTTGATAAAAGACGGTTAACAAAACGTGATTGCCCAAAGTGCCTTGCACATGAGCAACGAACTGCGAACTGCGAATGGACGAACAAACGTGATTTTACACATTTCAAAAAGTCAATTCCACACAAAAACACATTTAAATTATAAGAAACCAATTGACACTAATATTAGGATAATAAAATTTGCATTTTGTTCTCTAAAACAAGAGAATTTTGTAAAAACAATTTGGTAGTAATGAATCGCAGTGTGGTTGCTGCGAACTGTCAAACTCTATTCGCGTTCCACATACCATCCACACTGCAACGAATAAATTGTTCGCGCTCAACATAACCTCAAAATTATACCACTCTTGTTTTGTTTTTGTGTGAAAGATGATGGCTGAGGAAAATATGGAGAAAAGGGTTGACAATTCGTCGCTACCTGCGAATAGAAATAAAAGCTCATGTGAAAGAAAAGTCAAAATATGCGAACATCCACAGTTCGCAGTTCGTTGCTCATGTGCAAGATGCTTAATGGTTCTTTGTCTATTAATCTGGATCTCGTTGAATGTATTTAAATGCTGAAGGTCTTCTTTAATTGAAGATTCAATGTTTATTGTTAAAAGTCTTAGGTACAATTTTCTAGCCCAGATGAATAATTTTGCTCCAATAAAATTAATTACTTCCAAATTTGGAAAGAATTGAATAATGTTTAATTAAATTATTTTGCAACTTTTGTGTCTTCTCTTTTTAGCACGGAACTTATTCATATTTTCTAAAATTTTATATTTAAATAGATTGAATCTAACTGCCTAGATTGTATTTATATTTCATTCTTTACCATGAAAGTTTAATTAGTATACATTCGACTGTAAATTAAATTGAATCGTTGAGTGAAAGACAATACAAGTGAGAAATTTAAACCACATATGATAAGAAAAAAATAAGCATAATTTCAAATTTGGTAGATTTTCTTTTAAATACCTTAACAAATGTTTAAATAAATGTTTAAACTATGTTATTTTATTTCTTTTAAATTAAAATGAAAGAAGTTATATTTAATAGTGACAGTTACACTTAATACAAACCACTCTATTTTGTACATAGATTTCCGATGTAGCTTCAAACTTGTAAGGTGATTCGTTTTTAGTTCCAAGAACTAAACTAGGAGGGCTTACTATACTCCCTGTCCTTGTGCCCCAAGTTCTTACTGGATGCATCATACGAAAGAAACTAAAATGTTCTTTTGCTCTCCCTCTCGACACATATGGTGAAGTGGGGTATAATTCTCACAATAAATTTTCACATCCAATAAAATAAAACATCTTAAACATCTTGGGAAATCGATTGTTTAATTTTTATTGAATTTAACCCTCAGAGAAAAGAAAGTTACTGCACGATGATTAAAAGATAAAATAATTTCTATAAGAAAACAGCTTTAATTCTAGCACTATATATTTATGTATACCCGAACATAAAATTAGGTCACATATTAGATATAATATAATGTATCTTTATAGAAAACGACGCAGAAAAGTTCTTCTCAAATTTTGTTGATTGTTTTATACCTTAATAGTTCCTTTACATACTTATTTAATTCAACAACAACTTCTACTCTCGTAACGTTCGTAAGCTCTAAATGTTAAGTCTGGCGTATGTAGATTTGCCAGCACTGTTTGTATGTCTATTAGATACAAGGTCAATTGAATTGAACATCCGTTTAAATAATCATTAATTCGTTCATACTGCCAAAAGTCGTATGTCACTTTTCAGAGAGATTGCAAGAAAGGGACAAAACAAGTACAGCTTTATTTTATATTTTTTTATAAAACAATACAAATTTAATGTAAATTCGAAAATATTTGTATTCTATCTTGAATTGGTATAAAACAACATGAGTACGTTCTTTAATTATTTTTTATTTTGTTAATAACAAATTAAACTTTACTTTCAATTATTACCAATGCTTTTATCAAACTTTTAGAATTTAACACTGTTGTCAAAAACTATAACTTAATGTCAATTAAGCCAATACTTGCTTTTACTATTAATAGTTCAAGTTCATATTTATATTTGTCAGTTTTTCCATGAGGAACTAAAGCCACTTTTTGCTTTGATCAATTTGTCTTTAAAATGGCTTTCGATAATCAGGTTACATGTAACAAGCACATCCAGGTATTAATATCTTTTTACAACTTGGCTAGGTTCATGGTTGAAATGCCATTTTTCATTTATAGCCGATTTGCCAGCTCCTAAACTAACCGTTCGATTCCATAACAACTTTGCAGTATACGGCTTAGAGAGATTAGTTGGAGCGTTTCTAAAGCTAAGCGATCGCTAACATTGTCACAAAAATTGTATAAAAGCTATTTAAAAAGGATATTAAATTGATATTGTCTGGATCAGAAATATCTCGTTTTTTATGTTTGTAGTATATTTTTGTATACCACTGTAAGTATTTGAATGAGTTCAATAGTTCCTTATTTAAGAAACTCAACCGTGTGGTCCTATTGACTCCTGGAGCTTTTCCATCTCTGACTTTACTTATTGCTAAACATACTTCTTCTTCAAAAATATCAGCATCCAGGATATCGTTCTCAAAAAAAGGTACATCGATTTTTGGGTTCAAAAGTTTTTGAAAGTGATATTTTAAAACATTGGAAGATAGATTAACGCTGATTCGTAAGTTTTTTCCATTGAGGATTCTTAAGGTTTTCCACAATTCCTTTGATTCTCTGCAATGAGTCAATTGTAACGCTCTTGCTTCATAAAACAAAGTATTTTTTCCTTTGTCAAATAAGTATACTATTACTATACTTATTATAAACGAATATAATAAAGTACGAGTATAATAACAATTTTAATTATTCTTTTTCTTTAATAAAACATGCTACTTTTGAAAAGTAGGTTGATAGAATTCGAACTTATAAACACAATTGTGTGCTTCAATAATTACAAAAAAAAAAATCTGTTGGGAATCATTCATCAAAAGCGCAATCAATCAAAATATCTTTGAATGTTTCATTTACGATTTAAATGCATGCAAACCGACCTTGGTGAATCAAAGCGTTCCAGTTAACTTTGCTATCCTACCTTTTTGAAAAAAAAGTAAGATGTAATTATGTAATTAACCATCTCACCAAAACACTCAAAAAAACTTATAACAGCCGTTTACAATGTTAGTTTTGAAACAAGAAGACTTTTTTCTTCTATTTGAAGGGAGAAAGGAAAACAACCATGCATAGAGGAGATGATTTTAACAATATAGGTAAACACACAGGAGTCAAATAGGGTTTAAGAGGATACTTGGGAAATCCAATCACAATCAGTCTCACAAGCATTTATAAGTTCGTAAGGTCGTTTGTTTGAGCAATATGCGGAACCCCATATCCTCCATCACATGCATAGAAAAATTGTATAGAAGAAACTGAAACTGAGAAGCAGTATTTATGCTTTGGATAACTATAATCGATTATACGGGATTTCAACGTCTACTTGGCGCCACCGTTAGTCGATGAAAATCTGTTAACCACGCCGATAGACGTATGTATAATATACAAATGTATACACATACATACATATTTTCTCACATCTTTTCGTCCTTCACGTTTGTTGTAAATGTATGTATTAAAGCGTGCAAAAAGGTAAAATATCGCAAACTTGTAGACATCGAATAAATGAGTCTATTCTGTTGTTCGGTTTATATTTGATATATTGGCTGAAAATGGTCGTAGCCAGGATATTCGAGTTTCTTTGTGCCATGTGTTTTTGGGGTAAAACTCACTCAAACTCTTAAAAAAGAGGATTACCAAATTTGCTGCTCCACATTCTACCCTTCCTTTATCCACCGATGACGATGAAGGTCGGTGGTCAGGAGACAGAATAAGCAGCGATTTTTCAACCGTTTACTTTTCGTTCCAGCAATTTAAAATCAACTTACGATGTTAATATAGGTAGATATATCAGTATACCTAAAAAGTATAAAAGAACTACATGAATATTATATCTGGACCATCAGTAATGACTACCTGATGATTTTATTAGTGTTGTATTAAACACAATCCTGTGTATGTGAACAGGCTCTGTAGCTATTTTGTAAAAGAATATGAAGCGTGCATGCCAGTATTTGTATAGCCTATAGGCAGAGATCAGAGATAAGTTTCAAAAAAGTTCTTAAATAGTTTTTATTTGATGCCATTTATGAGTGAGATAACAAAAAATTAATTCATCTGCTAATATAAATAAAATGGGCTTTTAACGTATTTCTTAATATATTTTAAAGAGTTGAGTTGAGGTTTTTCTTTAAGTTCATATAAAATTAAACACAGTCATGTACCAGTGATGAACATGAAGGTGAGTTGTGGTTCAGCAAACCTAAGTATAAATACTTCAACACTTAATTATGAAATCTTTGCAAGTTTTTTCAATATGCTCTATTTAAGTGTTAACATACAATAACTTAGATGATTTTCGGGGAGTATTGTGTTCATTCAACTTATCTGCTCTAAAATAAAATAATGTTAAGTTTGGAGAACCAGTTTAAGTTAAAAAGAGGCTGGGATGCGACCCACACTGATAACTTCCCACTCCGTCTGCTTATTTGTCTTGCTTAAAACTTTAACAAAATATTCATACAAATATTTTGTGCAAGATAAATATGTAATTTGAAGTCAATAAATTTCTTTGTTCTCCTAAATATTGAGTCGAAACCCATTTCTTATCGGTTTGTTGTTGTTTTTGTGTTTTTTGAAAAGTTGTCAGTTGAATTTTTGTAAAAGATTAACTAAAAATTACCAACAATACTTTGCATGTGATGAAATAGTTTGATTTCAAAATCGAAAATCATTTTTCATTTTTATGTTCGTTGCTTAAATTATTTTGACAATTTATTTTTTTTTCTGTATTTTTTTGATTTATACAAAAAACTGTTAATTGATTGATATATAAATTACGTGTCACGTTGTTTGGCCGCGTTGGACTTCTAAACTACTTAACCGATTTTAATGAAATTTCAACAAAGTGTGCAGTTTGATCCAACTTGAAAAATAGGGTAGCTTACATCTCAATTTATGATCGCAATATTATTTTATTGCAAATTATTTGCCTATTATTTGACATTCACAATTATGTATTTGTTACCTCCAAACGATTCTAACAGATGGCGACATCTTTTGACTCGACTGATAACTTACTCAATTCAATAGATGGCGCTAAGCCAAAGTTCTAAACGTTTCATATAAGCTACAATTTAATAGCATAAACACCACATATTGCTGAGGCTTAAGTATAGGTGAAATTTATTTTGTATTAAACAAAATACAGTGAATTTTACTTTTCTAATTTTAATTTTAAGCATAGACGCCAAAGTGTTACTTACTGGCCGAAGTATAAATTAAAATTGCACTGGCAGTTGCATCGTTAGGCATTGCTGCTACTTTGCTAGATGATGGGCTAACGTCACATTCAACATTCAAGCTACCATTGGACATTAATAAAAAACCGAATGCAATATGTAATATAAAAAAGAAGACTTCAATTATGATTTGGGATGAGTGCAAAATGGCTCAAAAATATTAACTCGAAGCATTGCATAGAACTAAAGTTGTAAACATATACGTTGTTTACAACAACATAATATGACAAAAAACATTAGCCACAGCAACGCTTGGCCGGGTCAGATAGTATAATATAAAATTTAATTCAAGTCGGTAGCGTTATTGGTCCGTGAGGTACTTTTGGTTAACCCACTCAAATTTTTTTAGAGTCCTTTCTGCATTATTATCTGTACAACAAACTATATTTGAAGTCGATATCCCTACTAATTCTTGAGATATGGACGACGAAAAAAGCTTTCCGAAGGTTAAGACGTACGAATGTACGTACACACACAAGCACACACATCTATCTAAAAATCTTTTATTTAAATTCTAGGGATCTTGAAACGTCAAGAAATGTCAAAATTTTCAATTCGAAAAATCGAACCGATTGCAATAACTTCCTATGGGAAGTTTAAAAGTTTTTCCTGGAGAACTATCTGAAAAATTCAATTTCTTTTGTTGATGTTTTTAAACATATTTTGTACAAACACAAACAATTCTGTTTTAAATTCAGAGCAATATAGTTGATTAATATACTTTCTGTTAAAATTTTAATATAAACAAATTAAGGTTAAAAAACTGGGCACTGGGCAAAATTAAAACGCTTTGAGAGATCCATATATTCAACACCAAAGATACAATTTTAGATGTGCACTTTGAAAGTAAATTTCTTTGGTTTATTAAGGGACCATATCATTTTCGTAAAATTTGTCTCGTATATTAATCAAAAAATATCTTACATCGTCGTAGAGTAAGAATGTATATGTATATAAAAAGAATGCTCAGTTCGAATTTCGAGTGAAATTGAAAAATCTTATTTCGATAATAATGCACAAGATCCAAGCAGGGCATTTTATACCTGAAAACGATTGCAAGTAGAATTCTGCATTTCAAAGCGTATTACAGATAGGGCCTTGAATTGTTGAAGGAATATATTTTGAAAATATACATTGCCCAAAAAAGAAAGAAAATATTTTTTGAAAATTTTACACTGGTAAGATTTTTGATAATTTTACACCTAAGACTTTAGAAATTTGATATGTGATCAATTTTAGAAATAATCCACTTTCAAGAAGTTCCAAACAATTAATGTGCAGTAAAAAACTAAAATGAAACTGCATATGAGTTTCAAATATTGCAATGGTGTAAGAACTTTTTTCAAAGGCAACTGGAATTTCAAATAAGCCAATCGAAAATAGTAACTTTAATTTGGGTAAGATCTCGAAAGAAACGAGTGTTTCAAATCATAAAATAATCTATTATCCTGCCTTAATGTCTTCTCTTTATTTTGTGGCCATTACACAATTTCAGTTGCTCTTCAATTTTTTACTAACAAATCTATGCATAAAATCAGTTTTTAGAACTAAACTCTATTGACTTTATATGGCTCATGATCTCAACAAAAAAACCTTTAACCCTTTTTAAGTTTAAGTTACAGAATATACAAATTTATTCCATTCCGTTAAAATGTTCTCTTGTCGTCGTCGTCGCCGTTAAGTCTTCTACAACCACTGATATAATGCAAATCTTATTATATTGTCCATTTTGTATAATTCTTGAATTTTATTTAAAATAAAGTATAACACAGTAACAATTTAATCTACTCTTGAAGAAAAAGAAATATCCCTCTTATATTTCTTATTAGTATTTGTTCATATACATATATATGTTCTACACATAACCATTTATATGAATACCTAATAAGGTTAGAAGGTAGATATTATATCCATACGTAGGAATAATTCAATGAATTTATTATTATTATAGGTTCTTCAGAAAAAAAAATAATTTTCATAGAAATTATAGAAAATACTTAAGAGCAAGGTTTATAAACGGTCGGGGACAAAACATTAACTTTGAAAGAAGAAGTAGGTACTACATTTTATGGAAAATCTTCAAAAATAGTATATCTAGAAGGTATTTAATAATTAACTACAGGGTTTTATTTATTTTTTATTCTTCGGCCGGTTACAAATTACACATTTTTAGGAAATTAGAAACGAACTTACATTTTAAAACTCAAAATACGCACTTTTACAATGTTATATTTGAACATAGCTGAATATTTTTCTGTTAAAATCAGCTTAACAGAATCTTTCGATGTCAAAAAAGACTTTAGACAAGGTGATGCTCTGTAATGCGATTTCCTTAACTTCGTCCTTGAAAAAATAGTGCAGAGCTCCCACGTCAACTCAAAAGGCACTATCTTTCAAAAGCCTGTTCAATTATTGGCATATGCTGATGACATTAACATAATCGAAAGAACAGCGTAATGTCAATGGAACTTTTGTGAGTCTTGAGGCAGAGGCGGCTAAAATGGCTTTTACGGTTAAAGGGGGCAAAACAAAGTACATGCTATTTTCAAGAAAGGACCTACAACACCGACCGACTTCTCGGTCAAAACGTCACCATTGACAGACGTAACTTTGAGGTAGTTAAGTACTTTGTCCTACCTAGGCTCTGCTATTAACACAGAGAACAACACCAGCGCTGAGATGAAACGAAGAATTACTCTTGCTAACCCTGTTTCTTTGGGCTAAGAAAGCAATTGAGTAGCAAAGCCCTTACTCGAGCGACCAAAGTGTCGCTATGTAACCCTCATCATCACCGTCGTCGTGCTATACGGTACAGAACATGGACTATGACTACGACACATTCGAACTCGAGATTTTAATAAAACATGACATTACGATGATGGTAGAGAAGTTAAAAAGACTGGTTTCGGGCGGTTCCGTCCACCTGTCTGTCTGTCCTCGACTCTACAGCCTAAGCCATTAGGTCAATTGAGTTCCAACTAGGACAGAAATGTCTTAGATTCGCGTTTCTTTTAAATTTTTTTTAAAGACCAAAATTAACAATGGCCTCCTAAAGTCAAAAATCTTATAAAAATATCCTATAAAAATATAAATATGCTTAACATATATTAAATTTTGTATAAAAATTCAACATTAAGTTTGTTTATAAAAAAAAAAATACAAATAATATTATGCGAAATTTGTAAACTTTCATTCCATGCAAAATTTAGTTGTTAACATAAGATAATGCTCTTAGAACAATCCAACCTGGTTTTATTTTTTTAAGAAATAAAAACTTTCAAAAATTGTTCAAAACAGTGATAAAAATTGGTTTTCAATTAAAAATATCAGGAACGAAAAGAGATATTGAAATAAAACTTATTTTATCATATGAAAAATATTGTTGCTAACTTTAAGTTTATGTCTCTATTGACAACTTTTTTTTTACAAAAGACGAAAACCTACAAAACCAACAACTGAATTATTATGAAATCAAAGAAAGATATTGACTTCAAATGTTTGTATCTCACACCAAATATTGTTATTAAAATGTTGTTAAAGTTTAAGAAAAATCAACTGACTCCTGTTGAGGAGGAGTGCGTAAAAATTGAGTCTTGACTCAAATATATTTTCAATAAATCATAGTCAAATAAAATTTGAGACTAAAATTACTAACTAATTTTATCTTTTAAAAAATATTGTTGTCAACATTCAGTAAAATTTTGAGAAAAAATTAATTGACAGTTTTTTTCCAAAAAATAAAAACCAAAACAAAACATTACTAAAAGTTGATACAAATTTATTTTCGACTTAAATATCTTTTCAAAAATTTGAGATTTTGGCTTCAAACTAATTTATCTTATAAGAAATATTGTTTTCGACATTCGGTTGAATTTTAAGAAAATTCGAATAGACAGTTTTTTCACAAAAAATAAAAACCTAGAAAAAAACAATACTAAAACAGGGAAAAAATTTACTTTGGACTGAAATATCTTTTCAAAAACTAAAAATATTGGCTTCAAACTTCAAACTTTGTCTCACAGAAAATATTGTTTTTGATGTTCAGTAAATTTTTTATAAAAATCCAACAGTCAGTGTTTTTTATAAAAAATTAAAATCTACAAAAAATAGTATACCTACGCAAATGTTTAGTATCATTGGTAAAAATTGGTTTTCGAGTAAAAATCTCGTTAGCAAAAATAGATTTTGAAATCAAACTATTTCATCAAATGCAAAATATTGTTGAAAATTTTGAATTTTTTTAAGAATAATTCAACTGACGACTTTTTTAACAAAACACGAAAACTTACAAACGTTTTAAGCAAGACAAAACGGCAGACGGGATGGGATATGGGAAGTTATCAGTGTGGGTCGCACCCCAGCCCCCTTTATTTTACGTAAGCTTCATATTTAATTAATATTCAGAAGTGGAGTTCCTAGTGAACTCCAGCTGAACAGCTCTATGAACGCTAATCAGTGTAAGCCAATGCAGAAATTCTGTCAATAAACACCCTCAAGAAGTCCAGTTCAGCCAGCTGGTTGGAAGTTGTTGAGAACATCAAAACATTTATTTGACACTGAATTTTCAAGATGACGAGGTGGCCGAGTGGTTAAGGCGTTGGACTGCTAATCCAATGTGCTCTGCACGCGTGGGTTCGAATCCCATCCTCGTCGATTAGTTTTTTTAATTTTAAATGATGAATCTGATTTCTTTTTCAATTAATTTTAATCGAAACAAAACACATTCCACAAAATAAAACTGCTTAACTATGTATATTGAATTGAGTAAAAATATCTGCCTACAATTTATTGACTCTTTTAAAATATGTACATATATATATATATTACACATTAATATTTATTTGTTATGAACATAATCATTTGTATATTTATTTATTTAAATTGTTTTGATAATTTAAAATTTGTTAAATTTATTATATTGTATTTCATTATATCAACTTTATTGATTTATTTATTAAAAAATTTGTACTATCCAAACACTTCCAGTATTTGTTAATTTGTTAAATTATTATTTATTGTTATCTATTTATTTATTACTTATTTATTTTATTAATTTGTTTTAATTTGTTTTTAAAATTATTTATTTATTTCGCTATTCGTTTAGTTAATGTTCAATGTTTGATAACTTATTATTATTATTTATTTTTATTTCTTTATTTATTTATGACTTATTATTTATTTATGTATTTATTTATTTATTTATTTATTTATTAATTTATTTATTTATTTATTTATTTATTTATGTATGTATTTATTTATTTATTTTTTTATTTATTTATCTATTTATTTATTTATTTATTTATTTATTTATTTATTTATTTAATCATCTATTTATTTAACATTTATTTATATATGTATCTATTTACTTATTCATTATTTATTTCTTGAGTATATTGTAAAGCTTGGTTCTATCTAGAGCTTCACCGCCTCCCATTAGTTTCAACTTTTTTAATGAAGGTTTTTAGAAGCTTTTCCTTCACTATATTTTTGTTCTACATTTTCATTTGCTTAAAATACTGTTATTTTTATTGTCAGTAGCAAGGTAGTTATATACCGTAACTCTGTAAATTGTGCAATATAGGTTAAGATATCAATGTAATATATTTCTGCTTAAATAAAAATATCTATCTATCTATTGACTCTTTATTCTTTCTATGTGCTATAGCCTTGTGTTGTTTTGGCCCGTCGCTCGCCGTTGGCGTTGGTAGGAATTCCCTTGATTATGGGTTCCGAAATGTATACACATTGTAGGGGTATTTGAAGCGATTTTAAAATCCGAGCCCTTCGAAAAAAATTCATGCCATTATTATATATAACATCCATAAGCTTTGGTGAAAACCAGTGGCATTATTGCCAAGATGCACTCAGAGAAGCCGCCTCTGACGTGCTGGGTTTCAAGCAACCACCAACAAGGAACCCCTGGTTTGATGAGGAATGTCGGCAGGCAAATGCAGCCAAACAACAGGCACGCAAAGCGGCGCTGCATAAAAGGACGAGAGCTGCTCATGAGCTCTATGAGCAGAAGAGGCGAGAGGAACACCGACTTCTCAGAAGGAAAAAGAGAGAGCATGAGAAGCGTGCGGTCGAAGATGTTGAGAGGTTTAAAAGCAGAAATGAAGTTCGAAAGTTTTATGAACAGGTGAAACGAAATTCACAAGTACGCATAAACCTAGAACCGAAGGCTGCAAAGACGAAAGTGGAAACATCATAGTGGAACCGCAGTCAATGCTGAGGATTTGGAAGGACCACTTCTGCAGACTGTATAACGGCGACGACGAACCGAATTCCGCTGTCAGGCAGGATGATCCATTCAACATAGACGACGAAAGCCAACAATCCCGTCCTCCCGACTTAGACGAAGTAAAGATTGCTATATCTAAGCTAAAGTCTAACAAAGCCGCTGGAGCGGATGGCTTGAATACCGAGCTCTTTAAAGCAGCTGGAGATAAGTTGGTTAGGAGCATGCACCAACTTATCTGTATGATATGGTCGGAAGAAAGCATGCCCGATGAATATTGTTTGCCCGATCCTGAAAAAAGGAGACCCTCTAAACTGCACCAATTACAGAGGAATCAGTCTACTTAACATCGCCTACAAAATCTTCTCTGCCGTAATATGTGAACGTCTAAAGCCCATCGTCTAAAGTCCACAGTCGATCAAATATTCACATTACGGCAGATCCTGGAAAAAACCATCTTTTCATCGATTTCAAGGCCGCATATGACAGTATCTACAGGGACGAGCTGTATAGAGCCATGTCTAGTTTTGGCATCCCTGCCAAACTCGTCCGTTTGTGCAGGATGACCATGGAGAATTCACGCTGCTCCATAAAGGTTGGAAACAACTTAACAGGACCTTTCGATGTCAAAAAAGGTTTTAGACAAGGTAATGCGCTGTCATGTGATTTTTTTAACATCGTACTTGAAAGAATAGTGCAAAGCTCACACGTCAACACTAGAGGCACTATCTTTCAAAAGTCTGTCCATTTACTAGCATATGCTGATGACATTGACATAATCGGAAGAACTCAGCGTGATGTCAATGGGGCTTTTGTGAGTATTGAGGCGGAGGCTGCAAAAATAGGTTTAACGGTTAATGAGGGCAAAACAAAGTACATACTGTCATCAAGAAAGGACCTACAACACCGACGTCTTGGTCAAAACGTCACCATCGACAGACGTAACTTTGAAGTAGTCAAGAACTTCGTCTACCTAGGCTCCGCTGTAAATGCAGAAAACAACACCAGCGCTGAGATCAAACGAAGAATAACTCTTGCTAACCGCTGTTTCTTTGGGTTAAGAAAGCAATTGAGTGGAAAAATCCTCTCTCGAAGGACCAAAGTGTCGCTATATTAGACCCTTATCATCCCCGTCTGGTGCAGAAGCATGGACTATGACAAAAGCGGATGAAAGCACCTTGGGTCGTTTCGAGAGAAAGGTTCTTCGTGTGATCTACGGTCCCGTATGCATCGAAGGGGAGTGGAGGAGAAGATGGAACGACGAGCTGTACGGGCTGTACAGCGACGTAGACTTAGCCAGAAGGGTAAAAGTCCAACGACTAAGATGGCTGGGTCACGTAGAGCGCATGGAAACCAATGCTCCGGCCCGGAAAGTCTTCGAATCCACACCCACAGGACAGCGCAGTAGAGGAAGACCGCGAATCAGGTGGCGCGCACAAGTGGAAGGTAACTTCACCCAACTCGGAGCGCGAAACTGGAGACATCTAGCTAGGGACCGAGCTAGATGGAGAAGTTTGTTGGGTGAGGCCCTAGTTCACACAGGACTGTAGCGCCACCTTAAGAAGAAGAAGAAGAAGAAGCTTTGGTGCTTTTTCATACACTGTTACCATGAACAAAATCGACATGTGAAATAGTTTGGTATTCGACAGTGGTTGGAAAGATTATAAGTTTCTAAAGAAAATGATACGGAAGTCAATGTTAAGTAACAATTTTTGGAAGTATTTAGAAGGTATGATAGTATCAAGTAATAATCCATTTTAGTAAGTAGTGTTTTTCATCTTTGGTTACAACAGTGTCATGTAGGCTTTATAGACTTTTTAGAAACTTGATCATAGAATTGGGTTTTAAGGTATTGTCTTCTGGACTTAACATTGTTGTCCTGCCTTTCGGAATGCCCGTTTTTCTTCAAGGCTTTTTGTTGGGTAGATATTTTTAACCTTCTAAATATTTATGCAAACATGCTTAGAACCAGACATTTTGCATTATTTTGTATTTAGTTTTGGGAATTCTTACAAAAATAGGGTGGGATGCGACTCGTCTTGCTTAAAACTTTCACAAAATATTCATAACAATATTTTGTGTGAGATAAATAATTTGAAGTCAATATCTTTCTTTTCTCTCCTAATACTTGAGTCGAAAACGATTTCTTATCAGTTTTTTGTTGTTTTTGTAGTTTTGTTGCAAAAGTTGTCAGTTGAATTTTTCTAAAAAGATTTTATTGTTTATGATAAAACTGACTGTTGGTGTTTTATAAAAACTTTACTGAGTTTCGTAAACAATATTTTCTATAGCATGAAATTAGTTTGAGGCCCAAATTATAATTTTTGAAAATTATTTTAGTCGAAAATCAATTTTTACTAAGTTTTAGTAATATTGTTTTAGGTTATTTTTTTTTTTAAACTCTCAATTCGATTTTTCTCAAAATTTTATTTAATGGCAAAACCGTAATTCTACGCTGCACAAAACTATTTTGGAGACAAACTAATTTTTTGTTCGTAAAATATTTGCGCGTGACATTTTTTTTCAGTTTTTTTAATTTATAACAAAAACCGTTAATTGATTTTTTTCTCGATATACATACATATATATGTACATACTTGTTTGGTATCACGTCACATAGATATTATAAAATTTAATTCAAGTCGCTAGCGTTGTTGGTTCGTGAGATATTTTGGGTTAACCAAAAAGTTCACTATGTTAAAAAAACCACCCACTCAATTTTTTTTTAAATTCCTTTTTGCATCTTTCTGCATTATTATCTCTTCTGGTTCTTAAGATATGGACGACGAAAAAAAGCTTCCCGAACGTAAGGACTGTTATTACTTGTTATCATTAATTTCAACAATTAGTGGCTGACTGCTGGAGGTGGCCAATAATATCTTATTGCAACCCTAGTTTTGATTAACTGTTTTAAAATGTGATTTTTAAATTTCATACCAATTTAATATCTTTCTAGATTTAGTCATGCAAAAGTTATGTAATACATAATTTCGGTTTAAATATTGAAAAATTAGCAATTGAAATAAGAAAACACATTACACAAATTTATAATAAAATACGTCTATACGTAATACAAACTACACAATACGAAAAAGTTAAAGTTAGCAAACTTTTATAATTTATAAAAGCTTATGAAAATAGTAAACTATTATCTATAACTATATGCTTATCTATAGTAATCAACCACTTCCTCTTAGATTATTATTATAATTATTGAAAAAAATCGCAAAGCTTTTTTCATATTTTATTCTACCTCATAGTAAGTCGAATAACCTTGCATAATAAAATTATATGTATTGAAACAAATTATTAAAGGTGGAAATTTTCCACTCTTTGGAGCAATCGCTTACACTCTTATATTTGCGATTAAAATTTCCACCCTTATCTGATTCAGTTATCGGGGATTGACTTTGAATGCAGAAATTGCCTTTTACATGCAAATATCTACAGAAAGAGAATTATATTTTATTTAGTACAAAATTAACAAGAACTAAATTAAACCTAAGAGCTAAAATGACTGGATGACCCAGAACGATTGCAGACATTTTTGTTTTGTTCTAAATTGGAAAGAGAGGAAAATAAGTAAGAAACTTCGGAAACTGTGGGGGAAGGAATGAAAAGGAAGCAAAATAGATATAATGCCAACAAATCTTATAACGCTTATTTATTCTATCTTTTCTTTGTAAAATATTTAAAAAAAAAAGTGATTGAGTGATTGAGTAATTTTTTTTTAACATCATCTTTTGATGCTCATTGCTAGATTAGTCCCATCATCGATTGGGATTAGTATTGTACAGTAGTAAAGCGTAGGAATAAGTCGACACTAAAAAATTACAAGATTGTTTAATTATACAAGGTGGAGCAAATCGCGTTTTACATCAATCATATTTGAAATTTGAGATAAGCAATGAATCGCTTTACACCGCAAATGCATGAAAAAATTCCAATAATTTTACCAAAAACACTCGTCGACAAGGTTTTGTTATTGACAATCAATTAGCAGCATTTTTGGCAATATCGAATATTATTCCATAAGAGGTGATCAGTGATACACATACCGAGTACTGAAAGTTGATTGGTTTTGTGGATGCAAGTGACACTCATAAATAGCGACATAGCTCGGAGGAGGGTTACGCTTTAACGACAGGAGATAGCATTTAGTTTTTGAAGCATTACATTCTACAAGATTCTTAATTCCACATGGATAATGCTGTCGAGATCGGAAATTAATGAGTTTATCATACGCTGCCGTTGAAGTTCCACATCCGAAGGACAAGGATGTGAATCTAGAAACGAATATGAAAAGCTGAAGGTACTGTCGTCAGCGAAACAGTTTAATAGATTAGAAGTGGCAGACAAATGGTCGTTTATGCATGAGGAAGAGAGTCGGAGACAAAACGGAGCCATGGGGGACATTTATTTTATAAGTTTCAGATCCAACACAACTTGTAATGAAGGGTTAGAAAGTTAATTTCTATTCCAAAGAAGAAAAGATTCATCAATACCAAATGCACGCATTTTCGATAAGAGAGCTTGATGACAAACTCTATCAAATGCTTTTGAAATATCAAGTGCAATAATCTTACTTTCTCCAAAGCAATGTAAAGATTTCTTCCACTGTTCGGTTAGATAAACCATCAAATCACCCGTGGAGCTATTGCTACGAAAGCCATACTACCGGTCATTAAGAAGCTTTCGTTCTTCGAGTTATTTCTTAAATTGAAAATTATTCAGCGTTTCCATGACCTCGGAAAGAAGGAACGTGAGTGAGGGATAAATGCTGTTTGCCATCCGATCTGAAACAGACCTGGAAAGATGGAAAAGCTTACACAGTAGTTTTGCGAGCGTTGAATAACATCTCTTTAGAAAAATAGGGGAGATACTATCGGGGCCTGCGGATTTGTGTATGCTAAGGTCACTCAGTACTCTAGCAACTGTACGCGAGTGCGAAAGAAGATTCGTCCCATAAAATCGTTTACGCTCTCAAGAACAGGAAGACTCATGAGTCATGACTCTGTTTGTGTCGAATTAACAGCAAAATGTGCTGCCAGCAAATTGGCTTTATTAATCCAGCTTACATAGGGAGTGGACGAGCATTGGCACCGAGGATGACGTGGTGTTTCGTATGTTTTTTTCAAATGACCAACTAATTTTATTACCTTTGAGACATTGTAGCATTTTTTGCCGTGATTTCTGGTCATGCAAATATTTGACTTGTCGAATATGACCGTTGTAGGTCTTTAACCAGTTTAAAATCGGATTCGCAATCAGCACTAAGAATCAACTCCTAAACGTATGAAACTATGAAAGTATTAAATTCAAGCTTTGCTTAAAACTTCATATAGAGTCAAATAAAAACTAATAACTAATGAAAGTTTGAAAAACTAAGTAAGATACTAAAATGATTTATGTAAACTGTAGGTATCTAGAAGAAAAATCTTTGTACTTTATAAAATGATCATACAACTTTATGCTAAACTTTAATTCCGCCTTAAAAAGCCCGTTTTTGGTTATTGCTAGCATTTTAAAAGTTTCATATTTTAAAAACCCGATTTGATAGAAATGTTAAGGCTTGATTCGAATTCAATACATCTTAGTCCTTTGAAAAAGCTGTCCTGAGAATCGTTAGATTATGACATGTGAAAATCGTTTAATTTTGTTTGCAAAAGTCTTAAGTCTCTTACTTACATACATACATACATATGTTTCCAAAAATTTCAAAGTTACGTCTTAAATATACCACGGCATTTAACTTTCTTACTAAATATATACATATTTTCAATCCAATCGCACTAATTCACTTAAATGTACATAAATGTAATAATCAATTCTGAATAAAAAAAGACATTTATATGAGTTTCATATACCTAACCAAAGGAAAAATGTCCTATGTGAAATGCTTAATTTAATCCGATTGCCTCAATGTATCTGTAAGATCGCTCAAAAGGAAGAAAACAAAAAAATGCGCGCCCCATTTGCAAGAAAAATCTATATAAAAGGGGTTGGTTCATGCCTGACAGTATCTACGAGTTTAAGAAAATTATTAAAACTGATTTAAGGATATTCCAATGCGTCCGCATTATACACAATGTTGAACCTCAACCATTTTATACTTACGAGTATATAGGAACACATATAACGGAAATCCAAAACTAGATTCCCAGGAGGCAGAGAGTACCTAAATTACAATGTTTTCGATTTTCCGACCCGACTACCGCTCTGCTGCTGCCGCTGCCGATAAATATAGAGAACTTAAGTAATAGTCTTCTTTTTCTCGAGGAACTGTTTAAATTGAATAGTTGTCTCTTGTCTGTCATATTGTCCGGAATATCCATAAGATATATACTTACCTACATGTGTACGTATCGCGATTCTGTCTTTTAGTATTATTCTCAAAGTTGACTTGCTGACTCATGTGACCATACATCTTCTCTACGCGCACATATTTTCCTCAAGAAAATTGTATTTGAAGCGATAAAAATAAATCTTATCTATTTCCATAGCTGGAGATGAACTTCGGTTCTTTTTTTCGAATTCGTTTTTATCTGGGTGACATTTGGTTGCTGTCGGATTCGGATGCCGGTTTCGTTTCTTCCGCCACTGCTATAGTCCCAGCTCTTCTTCCATCATCCTTCTACAATCACATCTATCTCGCGAGTCTTCTGCAAATAATTCATTTTTGTACAAAATGCTCCAAATTATCCCAGTCCCAGAACATGAGCAAGAAAAAAATATCAGCAGTATCAATGAATCTGCTTCCTCCCTTCTCGAACATAGCATATATCTAAATATCCGTTTTACAACACACAAGTTTTCATATTTCCCATGAATGATATGCACTTCTGTTGCGGCGTGACGTGTTGCCAATGCCAAGGAGGCAGGGAATGGGTGCTCAGGATGAACATGTGTTCGTCATTGGAACAAAGCCATGTTCTACAAAGTAACCACCAGCAGAGACGTTGTATTTCGTTGCAAAATCCAAAATAAAATTGTGCAATATTTCTATGAGTCCTCGGTTCGGAATCTGCATCTGTTACGGATTGTTGTATTTTAATGATAACATTGGCTTAAGTAATTGACGTTATGATCAAAGCCCTTAAAGTGTAAATAAGCTATAGAAAGGTATCTACTTAATCTGCTCGAACTACCGCATACTTCCACCCCATGGAGATATTGATAAACAGGGACGCAACGCTAAAGAAAGAAAGTAGCCAGAGTTCTAAGGCCCCTTTCGACCACGAAATTAAACAAATTCTTCTTTGCTTAAAAAAAATCACTTTTTCAAAAAGAATACACAAATTTTCAAAAACACTTAATTATCGCACTGTAAGCTATGTGTGATATGAACATATGCAGAATATAAAGTCTATAGTCCCGGTGTATCAATATAATAAGTTACAAGGCCATTTCTATTATTATCTAAGGCCCGGGACAGTTTAATTGCAGCACTGATGATTTCTGTTCGTATTTATACTATGATGATAGAAACTAATTGGGGTTGTTAAGATGTCGTGCTTTATTGGGGATGTTTTTTTTTTTGGCTAAAAGGTGTAATTTAATAATGCTAGCACTGACGGCAACTTGTTGATATATTATTTCAAGACGGAAATCTTGTATTCAAATTGTAAATCCATTTTGAGAATGGTTAAAGAGATTGTCAACAATGGTTTGAGGAAGAATATTGTATATCAATTTCTTTCAGAAAATTGTCCATTTTATTATAATTAGAAAGTGGACTTCCTAATGAATAATATTAAATTACACATTTTTATTAAAAACGAAGTGTAATATAAACGTATTAGTGTACTGGAATAAATATTATACCTTTCTAATGGTTTTTATGTTATATTCAGCATTATGCATTGTGCCATGGTCGAATGAAAACAATTCAAACCATTAACTTAAGACAGGTATCAATTTTAATAAGCTTATCGGTTATACTCTTTAACAAGCGATTTCTTAGAATTAAGTCTAAAATTATACATATTCCCTTTGGTTCTGCGGCATGTGCCGTCATATAATATCTCGTGATAATTAGCACCCCTTCTCGGGACTATTTAATACTTCTTTCAACACGAGTGAGCTTGATAATAAAGTCAATGACCTGACCTTAGCTACGAATAGATTTTTAGAAATTGCTTGTCCACTTAGTATACTCATAAGAGGCAGAAAGGAAACCACAATGGTGGGTGTCAGAGCTAGATTCGCTGAGAAGAGAGTGTATGACTCTCTTTTAACAAGCCAAAGCCACAAGACTAGCTTCTCACTGGGATTCACATAAAGAAACTATAAGAAGTTAAAAGAAGGCACTTAGGAAAGCTTAGCGATCTTCCTGGTGGTTCTTTTGTGGCAAGTTAGAAGAAACTTCCGAGGCCTCTAGGCTACAAACAATTGTTTTAAATAGTCCAGCTATGCCAAGCTGTCTGAAAAATGCAGATGGCTCCCAGACAGGTTCAAATGAAGAAATGCTGTTCTTATTACTAGTTACTCACTTTCCAGGTAGCTTTTTAACCGTAACTTATAACAATAAAATTCGTTGAAGTTCCAATGTAACATATCTACAAGGTCAGGTCACAAGGGACAAGCTACAATGGGCTCTCTTCTACTTCGAACCATTTTAATCTGCAGGACTAGATGGCATAATAGCAGCCGAACTACACAAAGCCTCAGATAGAATTTCACCAATCCTTGAGGTTATTTTTAACAGCTGTTTATATCTGGTCCATATTCCCTTGGCATGAAGAGAAGTGAAAGTTGTTTTTATACACAAAGCAGGAAAATGCTCGCAAGTCAACCCTAAAAATCTACGACAAATAAGTCTATCATCATTCCTTCTTAATACTTAAGATAGATTGGTTGATATCCATTTAAGGGAGAAGAAGAGAAGATTCGTTAGTAGAGGGACACCGCTAAAGTGATCTCAAGAAAGCATCTTAACACTCTAAAAGAACTCTTACAAAATGCCTTAGACAAACTATTACTGTGGGATGATCGATTTCAAGTGGGTTTCAACCCACACAAAACCGAATTACGAATTGGTTATACACATCGGTAATCAGACCAACTGTGCGTCCACTAAGGCACCTCTCCTTATCCAGACGGCAGCGGAGGAATTCCCGAGATGGAATCAACGGTGGCGTCTACAGTTCCAGTAAGGCTGAACTACTTAATGAACACCTTATAGAGCTTCTACGACATTTTCGGAGCCCAGGCCTATAAGGAGCGGTTTATCCGGCTCCCCGTCCTTGGAGTTATACTAAGGATCTGGCCCTCCAGGTTGGGGGTTGTGCCGTCGGGGTGACTTCCCGACCACGTAAAAATCTCATAGTTGCGAAGCACCAACAAGCCTCGGATACGGACGGATTTACTGTTCACAACCTAAGCAAACGAATAAAGGACAACGAACTTCGGATATGCACGTGGAATGTTAGGTCCCTTAACAGACCACGTGCGGCCGAAGAATTAGCGGAGGCCCTAGACTGCTATAAAGCAGACATCACCGCCATCCAGGAAAAACGATGGGATGGGCCGGGAAAAAAGAGGATGAAAAACTGCGATATTTACTATGGTGACTGCTACCGAAAAAACCAAAAGCGCTTATTTGGATGGGACTTTGTCATTGGAGCCAGACTTAGGCAACAAGTCTTGAACTATAGGTGCATCAACGAGTGCCTCATGACCATCCGCATGAAGGCTAAATTCGGCAACATTAGCCTGATATGCGCACACGCCCCCACAGAAGAGAAGGATGACAACACCAAAGATATGTTCTTCGAGATCTTAGACAAAACATATGAGCAGTGACCTAGCTACGATATTAAAATTGTCCTGGGCGATTTTAATGCCAAGCTAGGAAGGGAAGATATCTTTGGTGGAATAATCGGGAAAAACAGCCTGCACGACAACACTTCCGACAACGGATTCAGGCTCATAGATTTTGCTGCGGGGCGAAACGCCAGTACGCGTTTTCCACACCTCAACATCCACAAAGTAACTTGGAAATCTCCAGATCAATCTACCGTCAACCAGATTGACCATATTGCGATCGACGCCAGGCATGCTTCCAGCATCATGGATGTCCGAACTTTCCGAGGAGCTAACATCGACTCGGACCACTACCTTGTTGTAGCCAAGGTAGCACTTCGGGTTTCCAGGTCCAAGCCAAAACAGGGAGATGCTGGGAGAAGGTACAACGTCGAGCAGCTACAATCGCAAGAGATCGCCAAATCCTTCTCCGACCGAGTTACAAGTAACCTCTCTCGAATTTCTGTGCCGCCAACACAATGTATAGAAAACCAGTGGCATAATTGCCAAGATGCACTCAGAGAAGCCGCCTCTGACGTGCTGGGTTTCAAGCAACCACCAACAAGGAACCCCTGGTTTGATGAGGAATGTCGGCAGGCAAATGCAGCCAAACAACAGGCACGCAAAGCGGCGCTGCATAAAAGGACGAGAGCTGCTCATGAGCTCTATGAGCAGAAGAGGCGAGAGGAACACCGACTTCTCAGAAGTAAAAAGAGAGAGCATGAGAAGCGTGCGGTCGAAGATGTTGAGAGGTTTAAAAGCAGAAATGAAGTTCGAAAGTTTTATGAACAGGTGAAACGAAATTCACAAGTACATAAACCTAGAACCGAAGGCTGCAAAGACGAAAGTGGAAACATCATAGTGGAACCGCAGTCAATGCTGAGGATTTGGAAGGACCACTTCTGCAAACTGTATAACGGCGACGACGAACCGAATTCCGCTGTCAGGCAGGATGATCCATTCAACATAGATGACGAAAGCCAACAATCCCGTCCTCCCGACTTAGACGAAGTAAAGATTGCTATATCTAAGCTAAAGTCTAACAAAGCCGCTGGAGCGGATGGCTTGAATGCCGAGCTCTTTAAAGCAGCTGGAGATAAGTTGGTTAGGAGCATGCACCAACTTATCTGTAAGATATGGTCGGAAGAAAGCATGCCCGATGAATGGAACCTCAGTATTGTTTGCCCGATCCTGAAAAAAGGAGACCCTCTAAACTGCACCAATTATAGAGGAATCAGTATACTTAACATCGCCTACAAAATCTTCTCTGCCGTAATATGTGAACGTCTAAAGCCCATCGTCAACAACCTGATAGGTCCTTATCAGTGTGGTTTTAGACCAGGATCCTGGAAAAAACCCAAGAACACCAAATCGACACCCACCATCTTTTCATCGATTTCAAGGCCGCATATGACAGTATCTACAGGGACGAGCTGTATAGAGCCATGTCTAGTTTTGGCATCCCTGCCAAACTCGTCCGTTTGTGCAGGATGACCATGGAGAATTCACGCTGCTCCATAAAGGTTGGAAACAACTTAACAGAACCTTTCGATGTCAAAAAAGGTTTTAGACAAGGTAATGCGCTGTCATGTGATTTTTTTAACATCGTACTTGAAAGAATAGTGCAAAGCTCACACGTCAACACTAGAGGCACTATCTTTCAAAAGTCTGTCCAATTACTAGCATATGCTGATGACATTGACATAATCGAAAGAACTCAGCGTGATGTTAATGGGGCTTTTGTGAGTATTGAGGCAGAGGCGGCAAAAATGGGTTTAACGGTTAATGAGGGCAAAACAAAGTACATGCTGTCATCAAGAAAGGACCTACAACACCGACGTCTTGATCAAAACGTCACCATCGACAGACGTAACTTTGAGGTAGTCAAGGACTTCGTCTACCTAGGCTCCGCGGTAAACGCAGAAAACAACACCAGCGCTGAGATCAAACGAAGAATAACTCTTGCAAACCGCTGTTTCTTTGGGTTAAGAAAGCAATTGAGTGGAAAAATCCTCTCTCCAAATGTCGCTATATAAGACCCTTATCATCCCCGTCCTGCTATATGGTGCAGAAGCATGGACTATGACAAAAGCGGATGAAAGCACATTGGGTCGTTTTGAGAGAAAGGTTCTTCGTGTGATCTACGGTCCCGTATGCATCGAAGGGGAGTGGAGGAGAAGATGGAACGACGAGCTGTACGGGCTGTACAGCGACGTAGACTTAGCCAGAAGGGTAAAAGTCCAACGACTAAGATGGCTGGGTCACGTAGAGCGCATGGAAACCAATGCTCCGGCCCGGAGTCTTCGAATCCACACCCACAGGACAGCGCAGTAAAGGAAGACAGCGAATCAGGTGCGGCGCACAAGTGGAAGGTGACCTCACCCAACTCGGAGCGCGAAACTGGAGACATCTAGCTAGGGACCGAGCTAGATGGAGAAGTTTGTTGGGTGAGGCCCTAGTTCACACAGGACTGTAGCGCCACCTTAAGTAAGTAATCAGACCAATTTTAATGTACGGTGTGGCAGTATGTTGGATTGCTTTAGAAAAAGCTATAAACGGTAACAAACTGAATAAAGCCCAAGCTTCACTTTGCCTATGCGTAAGTGGATAGCTTCGCACGACTCTTGCTATTTGCCTCAAAGCTTCATCGCAGTGGGTTACAACAACATTTGCCACTCCGTAATTCTTAAGTATTTAAAATAAATAAAATCCACCAACTGCAATTCGACAGAAACTTCCAGATTTATGTACCTTCCAGATCTTTCTGGGACTATCCTCTTAGAAAGATCTGGAAGGTACATAAATTCTTGGAAGACGAGTCAATACTCTTTTGGACAGATAAATCAAAAACAAATTAAGGGGTTCGTGGAGGTGTGTACTCTTAACGACTGACATTAAGTATTTCGTTCCGCCTTCCCAATAATTGTAGCGTGTTCCAGGCGGAACTTTTGGCGATGAAAGAAGTTTTATCCTGGCTTAAAGAAAACGTGATATCAACTTCTAATACACGTATTTTCTCAGTTAGTCAGGCTGCTATCAAATCTGTCTCTGTCTCTCAAACTCTTTCGACAGTCCATAACTGTCGATCATATTTAATGGAGATGGCACAACAGTTTAATATTCACCTTTGCTGGGTGCCGGACCATAGAGACATTCCAGGAAATTGTAAGGCAGATGAATTCTCCAGAAATGGTATAGTACAACCAATCGCTATATGTAAACGGGATGAAGAAGGCAAACAACAGGTGGAATAACATCACCACGTGTCAGGTCACGAAAAACATCTGTCCCATACTAGATTTAAAGCGCTCAAGTTGCTTGCTATCTCTAAGCAGATCGCATATGTCTGGGAGTAACGCAACTAGGCGTATTCTCAAATGACTTTTGCAGAAGCTGTATAAATGAGGAAGATGAGGAAAAAGTTTTTCATTTCCTCTGTACATGCCCTGCTCTAACTCAAATACACAGGAATTACCTAGGAGAATTCTTCTTTAACGATCTAAACGATCTCAATCATATTAGCTTAATCAGCCTTTCACGTTTCGTAAGGGACTCAAACTGTTTTCATTAAGCTTAGAAGAAAGCCTCAAGATTCATGTGGTATAACAATGGGCCATTAAACTGGCCTAAGTGTATCCTACTATATCATGGACAGCTACATTTTTAATTTGTCTTGCAAATTTGTACAACATGTTATTCAATGATATTCCTCTGTACTTAAGTCTACACTCTATACACTTAAGTATTTTCAAATACTTAGTATCTTTTATTACAACACCAATACGTTACGCTGACCCTTGCTAACCCAAACTCCTTGGAAGAAACCACACACATACTTTTAACAACTTCATAAACAATAAAATTCTAACGTTTACTATTAGTACCACCCCAAAAACGTTTTCTCTTATATTCTGAGCAGATAATGCACAATCGGTTCCTATTCGGGTTTGTCTATTTTAAAAATAAAACCAAAAAAGAATTCAAACCAAACTTGTGATGTAAAAGTTTTCACCAGTATTTTGTTTTTTTTTTTCTTCACTGTTGAACAACTTAAATGAACGTTACTTTGGGAAACGAAAAATGCACGCAAAACCGGAAATGGGTTGTCCCCTTGGCCCTTGCACAACAAACTTTACAGGAAACCAAGTTGTGGGCGGCAAATGGAATGCAAAACCTGGGGAGAGGAATATGTACACGAATATAAGTTAGTTCGTCGCCAAAGCACTGCGTCCTTACTGCCACTTTCGTCCTGCTGAATTTCTTTGACGAACTACAATGGGACAATAAAAATATGAGTTCAACAAAAAAATACAACGAGTTTTGAAATGCTAATTCTTCGTTAAATGTTTGTCAATATTCTTTTCACTCAGAGCCATAAGCTTGCAAGCCAAAAGTCCACAATTTTTAATTATTTACTACCTTGAATTAGTTTCTAAACCTTATTTAACCCATTCAAGGTGCTAAAAAGCACATTTTAGATCGATAAACTTCTTTAATTTTTCTTTCTTATAAATTAATTAATATACCTAGCTTTGTAGAAAATCGAACGGGGATATACGTTCAAGTGTCGGCAGAAGTCACGGCTGCCGGCGAGGGCTTGGCTTCGCAAGAAGCTAAGTCGCCAGTGACAAAAGTAAACTTAGAGAAAGGAAAACGAGAGCTAAAAAGACAACCGGTCATTCTCTCAGTGGATCTCCTTCCCGACTTAGATGGTCTAACTATCAAAGGTACGGAGACCTCGGACAGACCTCCTTCCATAGGTAGTCAAACCGAGGACGAGCTACTGATGGAACCGAGTCAAGAAGAGACTATGCTGAAGTCTGCTGCACCCCTCAAAGCTTCGAGGCAACGCAGCAACTACAGATCCTCTAAAAGATTCGTGAAAATGACCGAGTTGAAAGACCCTGCGACGCTCAGTTCGAGAGACAAGGCTCTCCTAAAAAAGCATAAGAAGCTAGTTAGGAACTTTGAGCGGCAGCTGGCAGAGACTGTCACTGCACCCAGGGAAATAGCGAAGGAAGTGAATACCAAAGAGTCGGAGAGCAAAGGAGTAGATGCTGCCAAATCTAGGTCTGTCCCTAAAAAGGCAAACCGTGAACAGGCTGGCAATAACTCGACCGCTCGGAAAGACAAAGATAAAGTTCAGGCGACTTCCAGTAAGAAACAGCAAGCCAACGCTAGGAAAGACCAAGCATCGGCAAGCACCTCTTCTGGAACGAAGCCAGGAACGTCCAAGAGGCAAAGATCGGAGGAGACGGTCAAGCAAGACGGTGCTAAAAAACAGAAAACCAGCAGCTTCGACACCACCCCGATTGACCTACAAATTGCCATAATAAGCCGTGACGACCCAGATGGGAAAATCTCGGCAAAAAACTGGCTCCTTGTGGAAAACGAGATCCTCAAAGCCATGATGGCGGCATCAGAGAACGATAGTTCGGAGGACTATATCTTTGATGGTGCCGGATGGCGGCGAGGAGTTAAAGTGGTCTGCTGCGGTGACCAGAAATCACGGGAGTTCCTGAACCAAACAATCGCCAACATTGGCGAACTATGGGAAGGTCCCTCCCTTGAAGTTCTACCCGCCGCAGCTCTACCACTCCGCCAGCAGTTTAGTATCTGGATTCCCCCTCCTGCAGAACATGAGGACGCAGCCATTATTAAGCTGCTGGCGAAGCAGAATAAAGAGCTTCCTATTTTAGAATGGAAGCTCCAACATTCTAGGAAGAGTTATGGTGGCGAAGGGAAGGACCTCTTGTTTGTGGCAGACAAGAAATCTGACCTTCTGCTCAAGGATAGAAAAGACGTGCTGAGGTATGGTCTCGGAACCGTAAAGGTTAAGAGGCATGAAGGCAAAGGGGAGTCAAAAGCTGCAAGTGGTGCAAGTAAACCTGCACCACGCTAAAGCAGCAACGTACGACCTTACGCTCTTCATGTCTCACGAGAACGTGGATGTGGCCTTAATCCAGGAACCATGGTTAGGCAAAAACCGTATCCGTGGGTTGAGGTCAAAGCACTACAACCTTTTCCACTCCACGTCAGATGTAGGTAATATTAGAAGTTGCATCCTAGTGAAAAAATCAATTAACGCTTTCTTCCTATCTAGGTACAGCAACAAGGACAACACGGCAATCAGCGTCGAATCGAATGAAGGAAACTTCATTCTAGCGTCGACGTACATGCCGTACGAGGAGGAGAGCCCACCATCAAAAACTGTCCGTGATCTTGTGGTCCATGCCACAGCAAGCGGCACACCTTTGGTGGTAGGATGTGATGCCAACGCTCACCACACTCAATGGGGCTCAAAGGATATCAATAAAAGGGGTGAGTCAATTTTTGAATATATTCTCTGTTCTAATTTATCGTTATGCAATAGGGGCAATCACCCTACCTTTCGAAACAAAAACAGGGAGGATATCATAGATTTGACACTAGTAATAATAGTAAAATTTCAGTCGAAGACTGGAGAGTCTCACCTAAAGAATCTTTTTCAGATCACTTTAGGATACTCTTCTCTATAGACAGGAACATTACTGAAAAGAAACCTTACAGGAATCCAACTAGAACGAATTGGACAGAGTACGAAAAATGGCTGAAAGACTGTATTGATCCACCAGAAGACAATACAAGTCTAAGTACTTCAACCATTGACACTGTTGTCCATAACTTGTCTAGTAAAATGAGAATGTCTTTTGAAAAACACTGCCCTTTATCTCGTTCCAATAACTCCACTAAACCACCCTGGTGGAATGGTGTACTAAAGAAACGCAGAACAGAGGTCAGAAAACTTTTCAATAAAGCTAAACTGAGTAAATTAGAAGAGGACTTAAAGTCTTATAAAGCCGCACTTAACACTTACACCAAAGAGTTAAGGAAGGCCAAAAAGGATTCGTGGGCTAAACATTGTGAATCCATTGAAAAAACAAGCGAGGCGGCAAGGCTCCGTAGAACCCTGGCCCTTAATCCCACGATCCCGGGGTACATAAAACACCCTGATGGATCATGGTCGAACTCGAGCCTAGAGACGCTTGAACTCTTCATGGAAACTCATTTCCCCGGTTGTAAAAACCCAGAAAGCTCCGATTGCTTGCAATCGAACACGCTGGATTTTACTCACACGGAATCAAAGTTAGAACTAAATCGGGTTATTACTGAGCAGAAGATTATCTGGGCAATAAACTCGTTCAAACCCTATAAATCAGCGGGACCAGACGAGATTTTCCCAGCTCTTCTTCAAAATGCTCTCAAAGTAATAACTCCGTGGCTTAGGGTAATCTTCATAAGTTGTATCAAACTTAGATACGTCCCTAATAGCTGGAAAAAGGTCAAGGTAGTCTTTATCCCAAAAGCAGGGAAACCGACTCACTCGACCGCTCAGGATTATAGACCAATAAGTCTCTCTTCGTTTCTTCTTAAGACACTGGAGAGGATAATTGATCTACATGTTAGAGAACTTCTCAACGAAAACAACTTGTGCAACTACCAACACGCTTACCTCAAAGGTAAATCAGTGGAGACTGCCTTGCATGAAGTAGTTTCACATATTGAGAAAAGTCTTGAACATAAAGAATATACCCTGGCAGCATTTCTTGATATCGAGTGTGCGTTTAATAACGTAAAAACGGAATCGATCAAGACTGCCTTAGTTGAAGTTGGGGTTGAATCTGTCATTGTCGATTGGATCTTCACCATGTTAAATGGCAGAATTATCAACTCTCAAATAGGAGTTAGCACTATTGAGAAAACAGTTACTAGAGGCACACCACAGGGAGGAGTCATCTCACCCCTGCTCTGGATCCTCGTAGTCAACAAAATTCTCACAAAGTTCAAAGATCAGGGCATTAAAATAGTAGCATATGCAGATGACATAGTGGTTTTAGTATCAGGCAAGTTTCTCACCATCATCGAAAACATTATGGAAAATGCATTAAAAGATTTATCTTCTTGGGCAACTAAGAACGGTCTCGGGGTCAACCCCGCCAAGACAGAGCTAGTTTTGTTCACGAAGAAAAGGAAACTGGAGGGCTTCAACCCTCCCAAACTAAATGGCATTCCTCTAAAACCTTCTAAGGAAGCTAAATTTCTAGGAGTAATCCTTGACTCCAAGCTTACATGGAAGCGTAATACTGAGGAAAGAATGAAAAAAGCACTATGTGCATTCTACACATGCAAAAAGACCTTCGGTGTACGTTGGGGTATGCGACCGCAGGTCATCCATTGGATGTACACAGCGATAGTCAGACCCATTCTTACCTATGGCTCTATTGTATGGTGGAAGGCGGTGGAAAAATCAAGCTACCTCAAGAACCTGAATAAGGTACAGAGACTAGCCTGTGTAGGAATAACAGGGGCTCAAAGATCCACACCACAAGCTGGATTGGAAATGATCTTGGACCTCCCGGCTCTGGATGAGTTCATAAAGTGCACGGCAGCCAAAACTGCAATTCGTTTAAGAGAACTGAGTTTTTGGAGGCACAGCACTTATGGCCATGGGTCAATCTTACAAAGATATGACACGGTTCCAGGACTGAGGGAGACCACCGATTACATCCCCCCTTTACTAGATTTTGACAGGAAATATTCTATTTTCATACCAGAAAGACAGGGTTGGGATCCCAATTCACTCATAAGTAAACAGGGTATCCCTTTCTACACTGACGGTTCAAAAATGGAATCAGGAACAGGTGCTGGGGTGTTTTGCCAATCTCTCAACATCAGAGAGTCATATACACTCCCGGCTGACTGTAGTGTCTTTCAGGCTGAGGTCTTTGCCATTGGAAAAGCAGCTGAATTGGCACATCACGAAAAGCTAAGCTCTTCGGAGATTACTTTTTTCGTGGATAGCCAGGCTGCTATCAAAGCCTTAGCCAGTGAGACCATTAGATCAAAAGCAGTTTTAAACTGTAGGAAGGAATTAAACAAAATCTGCCACACTAACCAGGTAAAGCTCTGCTGGGTTCCCGGACATAGCAATATAGAAGGGAATGATATAGTAGACGAACTAGCCAGGAAAGGGTCAAAAGCAGACACAAGTAGTAGCGACCATTCAGTTAGGGGACCACTCGTCCCGATTGGGGTACTCAAGAGGAAGATAGACCTTAGACTAAAAGAGAAAACCAATATCTCCTGGAAATCCAGGAACGATTGTGCAATCTCTAGAAGTTTATGGCCTAATACAAATGAAAAAGAAACTCGGTATATTCTATCGCTGAGTAAAAAGAACATTAAAATCTTGATAGGTGTACTAACAGGTCATTGCGCCATTGGCACAATGGCTAATAGAATAGGGGCATTTGCACCCGATTTTTGTAGGAGCTGTCAGGATGAGGAGGAAATGGAAACCATTAAACACCTGCTCTGCGACTGTCCGAACCTCCAAACCAGCTGACTCCGTCATTTCGGAAACAGGTTCGTTGGAGAACTGGATGATCTAGCACAGGTCTCAATGGCGAGCATGAGGAAATTTATAGATAGCACAGGCTGGTTCGTTAACGAGCCAGTCTACGCTAATCGACAGAGTTGAATTGAACTGAGAGCATCGATGCTAAATTTTTACTTTTATAGGGGATCACAATGGACCAATAGGCCCCCGTGTACGCAACAGCTTCTTGCTGTGCACACCCCTTACTACCTAACCTAACCTAACCTAGCTTTGTAGTTCGACTTATAAGAAAAACAAAAATTATTTCTTTCCTAAAAAAATAGTATTTTGTCCCAAAGTATGAAAAAGTCGTGGAAACTCTCGTTCGGAAGGAAAAGTTTTGCAAATGAGAAAGGGTTGCTTTTACCATCTTTGGCACTTTTTTTTTGTCAAAGGATACTGAAGGGATTTATTTTTTTAGCATTTTTGTAAATCGTTTAAGATTCAAACGGCACACAAGAGGTACAAATGTACATAGGTATATGTAGAGCTTAAAATGCGCTCGAAATCAACACAGGAGAAACTTTAAACATAGAGTAAAGATATAAATTATAGCTTGTGTGATACCTTTGGCACTTTTTGTTTCTGGACGCATCAGAAAAAGATTGTTGGCGCCAAAGCCGGTGACTCCGTCAGTATTCTAATGGATTATATAACCATTTTGGTCTTCGAACTTTTATTCGATACGTAAAGAACTTTTAGACGGAATCAGACGATAAAGATGATGATGCGACAAAGAATAAAATTAATGTACGTACGTATATGAAGAGGATGCCATCAAAGAGGTAGCTATGAAAGCATGTATTATCTATTTTTCAAGTTGGGAATTCCCATCAAATCTACCTATTGACGAACATGTCAAAGTTACCAATCAAAGATTGTCTGACTGATCCATTACAATAGAAAAAAAAAACAGTCAAACTTTCAATTTTGTTTATATGATGTCGTTATAAGACTCGACCGACGAGACGTATCATATCTGATAAGAGATATAAGGTAACATCATAATTTTTCAATATTATGGTATGTATTTTAAAATCATTTCACAAATGATTAGAATCCTTCCTTGAAAGAGGTTAACAGCCGAATAACGACTCCCAAATGTCATGCAATAAAATATATGATTGGCTATAAACTGGATATTGATTAAATGTTTTTATTTGCAACTAATCGGCCTCTGGTCTATAGAAGATTAAGAATTTTAGTATATAAATACTATTTCAAGGGAGCGAACTTCGGGAAACATATATGTACATGGGGTGGTGAAATTATGGGTTCATATTGGAAGGACCTATGTTGTAGAAGCTTAAGAAATATTCATAAGGAATGAATGATGACATCCTTACAATCAGACTAGTTGACAAAATTGAATTTGTTATAAGCTGCTCAAACAAATAATATTTTATTGAAGGATTTATTTGTATTCAATTCGAATCTCACCTCTTAATTTGTCCATCACATCAGGTTTTAAAAAAATGCTACTTTAAAAATGATAAAGACAACCAAAAACGGTGTTACTAAGGCGTAGTTATATGCATAATGATTTTGCAAAGTTCAAACCTCAAACTTCTATATAGAAATCAAATCATTTTAATATCTCCCTTAGTTTTTCGTAGTTTCTCATTAGTTATAAGATGACTTATGAGTCTTCATTTGACTTTATGAAGTCTTAAAAAACCTTGAATGTAATTCCTTTATGTCTTTGAATAACTTGTTATAGAGTTTTCAACATTGTTTTTAAATTATTTTTCAATATATTCCAAAAACTTGATCATAATAAGACCATAAATTGCTTTTTACAGTTTTTCGTTTTTTTTGTAAAAAAAACTGCTTCTGCGTTCTTAAAAGGTTAATGGATGGCAGGTGAAGATTTGCAACTAGTCAAGAGTTTTTGAAAAATAATTTAGATACCGAACATTTTTAAATATAATATTTAAGTAAGGAATTGTAGATTTGAAAATCATCCCGAATTTTATTAACAAAAAATAAAAGCATAATTTCATTTTTTTTTTAAATTTTAAAGTTGCATGTTAAAAACCCGACATGATAGATTGATTTTAAAGTCAGATTCGAACTTAAGCCATTAATTCTCAATATACCTTGTTAATGAGTGAGATTAATAATAGTAGAATAATAAAAAAACTTGGGTTTTTGAAATTTAGGTTTAGGGAAATTTTCTCTATTTTAAATTTTGGGATTCTGGTCTTTCGGGGATTTTGGGTTTTCTAAATTTTTTTTTAAATCATTTTTATTATTTGATTCTTAAAACTAACTTGAAGCTAGACAAAAATTCATAGGACTAACCTACTTAACCCTAAAATACAACTGACTTACTGAGGCCATACGGACACTCAAAATATAAATTTTACTACTTCCCTTAAACTTCCCTTTTTAACTTCCCTTACTTACTTACTAGTAGTACCCGTAGCGTGATGGTTAGTGCGTTGGACTGTCATGCAAGAGGTCTTGGGTTCAGTCCCTGCCTGTGCCACCTAACTTTTTTCACGGGTACTGCATCTTGCGAGGAATTGACAAATCCTCCAAGAGTAATTCTTGTCATGAAAAGTGCTTTCTCAAATTAGCCGTTCGGATTCGGCATGTAAACTGTAGGTCCCTTCCATCTCTGACAACATTACTCGCACACAGGAATGTATGAGAGTTGTAAGTCACTAGGCCGGTTCTTCATGGACTGTTGCGCCACCTAATTTATTTTATTTATTTACTTACTTACTAAAGGTGGCGCTGCAGTACGGGGGCCTTGGCCTGAGCCTCAACCAACATGCGCCTCCAGCCAGCTCAGTCCCTTGATGGCTGTCTCCAGTTTCACTCTCCAATGTGGTTGAGGTCCTCTCCCACCTGCATGCGCCACCTGAATAACGGTCTTCCACTCTCCAGGGATTGGATTCGAAGACCTTCCGGGCCGGAGCGTTGATGTCCATTCCATCTACATGACGCAGCCATCTAAGTCTTTGGACTTTAATACATTTAAACAGGTCAGTGTCACTGTACAGCCCGTACAGTTTGTCGTTGTATCTTCTCCTCCAGAAGAATTTTTCTCTCAAAGCAACCTAAGACGTTTTCATCTTTGTTTGACAGGGTGCAAGCATCAGAGATGGATGATGAGTATCTTATAGATGGTGACTCTAGATGCTCGAGAGAGGACTGTACTACTCAATTGCCTTGTAAGTCCTTGTAAGATGCACCGATTTGCAAGAGTTATTCTTCGTTTGATTTCATCGTATCTGAGTAATTGGATGGACCTTTGGAAGATTGTGCCTCTAGTGTTGACGGTTAAGTTTTGCACAATTCCTTCCAGAACGATGTTGAAGATGTCGCATGACAGTGCTTGGCCTTACCTAAAACCTTTTTTGACATCAAATGCGATCTTGAGATGAGATCTTTTCCGACCTTAATAGAGCAGTGCATTCTTCACCATCATTCTGCACAAACGGATAAGTTTGACAGGGATGCCAAACCTAGACATTGCTCTGTTAAGCTCTTCCCTATATATCGATAAAGAGATCTGCCGTAATGTGAATATTAGGTCAATGGTGTACTTTCCTGCTCAGAAGCTATACTGATAAGAACCTATAAGGTTGTTGACGAACGGATTAAGACGTTCACATAATATGGCAAAGAGGATAATTATTATATGCGATGTTCGGTAGACTGATGCCTCTGTAGCTTTTTTTAACTTCCCTTTAGAAGTTATTGTAATAAGTCTCATATTTTAGTTCCTTATCCGAACCTCAGTACGTCCGGAAAAACTTTTTTCGTCATCCATATCTCAAGAAGTAGCAAATAAATGTATCTTTACAGGAGGTAGTATTTTTGCAATTTAAAAATATCTCACAAACCAATTACGCTATCGATTTCAATTATACCATTTTGATGTCATATTGAATAGGAAGATTTTAAAAGAAAATTAACAATTTTTTTTTATTTTTAGGTTCCTTATTAAATAATATCATTACATTCTCAATGATAAAAGTTTTTTTTATAACCTTGCGTATCCAAATTATATACGTCTTTTAAAGTTTCTAAAAGCTATAGGACGTGAGGCGACGGAGAAGGCCCCTTTCTCATTAGCTGAGTAAAAGGAAATCAAGTTAATTTTACAAACCGCTTGGAGGCCAAACTTTAATTTAATTGTGTATAGTAAATAATTTGTACTCACCACTTACAAATTATTCATGCTATAGTTTTGGCTTGAACCTCGTATCTAAAACCAAAATGTTTGCAGTCTGCAAAACAACAGACGACTCAAAATCAAAACTGTTTTTGTTATGTTTTCAAATATGATTCTGAAAAATTATTATATGTTACTTTTGTGAAGCACTCACAAAAATTTTAGTTTTGTCGAAACGTAGATTAAGCATAAATTATAGACAATACATTATGTATAATATTGAACATGTTTGGTTTGATGATTATTCATTCCGTCATTGTTCACTCAATTGCGCTCGAATTTTTCTTAACATACATAAATGTCTCAAAAACGAACAATATTAATAGGTGTGCTCAGTGCAGCGCGCTAAGGCTTTAAGAATCAAACTGTTAATTTCCAGACCCTATGGACTAGGCAACACGAACGAACTGATTCCAGCGGATATTTTTGCGACCGACACCGACTACTGTAACCCTGCCTTGAACCTTAGTAAAGATTTTAAAGTTATCTTTCCTGCCAGAAAGGATTGGGAGGATAGCATGTTTACGAGAGACTTCGATACCACTATCTTTACTGATAGGTCAAAGATGGGGTGTGTTTGGAAATCTTCTCTGAGTCCTTAAAAATGTTCAAACATTTTCTCAATTTTTCTGAAAGAATCTAACCGCAGGTGGATCAGTCTAACGGACTGTACCATATCCAGGATGATATGGCCTACCTCTAATAAAATCCGTTCTATCGAACTCTTATGCATTGCAATATGAAACGGACATTTGCCATCAGGAGACATGCAGCAAAGCTGGGTATCCCTCACAATATTCACTGCCGTAGCTGCGGAGACCAACATGAAAGTATAACTGTGATTCACTTTCTTTTTAATTGCTCTGCCCTGGCAAGTTCTAGAATGTTAAGCTTCGGAAGGGCATTCCTTAAAGATCTTGATGAACTTTCCGAGATGAAAATCAAAGACTTGATTGCGACGAAATGGCTCTAGAATCGCTAATATTAAATCCGAATCTGTCATAATATTATCTTTTCATACTTTTATTTTCCTAATTGAGTCGCGCAGCAAGTGCTGCTTATGACTGCCATCTCTACCTACCCTTCTAGCTACTTAAAACAAAGGCAAAGGCAAGTAAGTAAGATACATACATATAACCTAACAAAATTCGTACAAAACCACAGCTATTTGTATGACTTAAGTGCCGCAATAAACATAACTTAAGAACTAAACTGTAATAGGTAGGTACATCTTAAAAACAAAATTTGCAAACTTGCCATTTTAAGCTATACACTCTGGAGAGCAGATATTTGTTGAATAAAAAAAATATGTATTAATTCCTGATAACATAATTAGAATGAAATGAAATACATAAATCTACCTACACAGTATGTACATACATAATGTACTTATTACCTGCCTACCTAAAAAAATTTGTAATAAGTACTTCTATTAAAGTTGAAGTTCATGACAGCAAAAATCATCTTGCTTCATTGACTTCCAATAGAAAACTGACCAACCGTATAAAAATCACTTCCCTACCGACAACATTGTCGGATCCTTAATACCTACAACCAAAAATGATTAAAAGGAGCCTATAAACAAAATCACCTATTGTAATAAAATCTCAGCGCAGAATCCTGAATTCCCGATTGTCAACACCCCCAATGTACAAGAGTGACGACGACAACTACGTCGTCAGTACAATCTTAACTTACAGTTTTTCCTCCTAGGTATATTTTCTTCTTCGCGAATGCAAAGACAACAATCTAAGAAAGTTGTATATCCTCTAAGAAGCTCGCTATGCTATCCTCTCTCGTTCACTCCATGACTAGCAAAAGCAAAAACAACCAAAACCATAAAAAAACAACCGTCCTTGCCCCAAAACAAACCGCGATACCACAAGAAACCATTTCCACCCTCTAACAGAAAGCAACAGCATGTCAGAAACTTGCGTCGCGCATGTGTCACCTACATTCATACAATATAGCTTTGAATCTACATATCATCAGTATCAGTTAGGTTACACACCTTCCCGTTCCCAAATTAATAAATCAACAAGAAACATCAGCTATTGAGGGCTTCGAGCTTCTAGCTTCGCCTTCGACCACGAAGCCGAACCACGTGGTATGTGTTTTTGTAAATACAGTCCACAAATTCAACTCTCTGAGAGCATTTATATGTACATATAAGCATTTTGGAGACTTCAAAATAATAGTACACTTACACTAGTTCACTCTTTTCATTATTGCTTTGCCTTTGCCCAATTATCTCAATATTGTATTTTGATTTTGATACTGCGCATTTGATTTGAGTATTTTTGCATTTAACAAAGTAATAATACCTATGGAGGTATATTACGTATGCTGGTCTGCTACACACTTCGCTTCGATTAAAAACTTAGATTCTGCTTAAATGTTTGACACGAGCCAACGTTAGACTAGAGTACGTCTATATCTATGTATGTATATCAATAAGAATTCATAGTCACAGCTTACGTTCAAACATTTTTGGTTTAGTAATTTAAATAACCTATTTAATTTAGTTCCTTTTTAGCAATAGCAGGCGAGAAAAGACTTTTGAAAACTGTCAAAATCAGCTGTTGCTATTTTTATATATATTTTCTTTAATTTATCAACTATAAATTGATAGTTTAACACATTTATATCAAAATTCAGCAATTAAAAAGGCTGTATAGATAACTCGTATACCTTGCTCTTTAAGCTTGCTGTACGGTTTTTTTTTTTGGGTTTTTATTTTTTTTTAAAAACCGTCAATTCGATTTTTCTCAAAATTTTTTCGAATGTTGAAAACAATATTTCTTATAAGATCAAATAACTTATAAGCCATAATCTCAAGTTTTTGAAAAGATATTTGAGTCGAAATTCAATTTTTACCAACTTTGAGTAATGCTTTTTTTAGGTTTTAATTTTTTATAAAAAAAACTGTCAATTCGATTTTTCTCAAAATTTTACTAGATGTTGAAAACGTTATTTTGCCTTGCACAAAATTCTTTTAGACATAAAATCATCTTTTATCGCAAACATTTTTTTTTTCAGTTTTTTTGATTTATACAAAAAACCGTTAATTGGATTTTTTTCCACAAATATACTTGGTATCACGTTACAATATATAATATAAAATTTAATTCAAGTCTCTAGCGTTATTGTTTCATGAAATATTTAAGGTTAACCAAAATGTTCACCTTTTTTTTAAACTGCTATGGTAAAAAAAAACTCACGCAATTTTCTTGAGATCCCTTTCTGCATCTTTCTGCATTATTATCTGTATAACAAAATTTATTTGAAGTCGATATCTCTTCTGGTTCTTGATCTATGGACGACGAAAAAAACAGACATCTTTCTAAAAATCTTTTATTTCGACTGTAGGGACCTTGAAACGTCGAGAAATGTCAAAATTTTCAATTTGACAAATCGGACCCATTACAATTACTTCCTATGGGAAGTTAAAAACAACTACAAATTACCAACAATATTTTGCATATTAAAGTTTAATTTTAAAATAAAATAAAAATAAAAATTAATTTAGAAGTAAATGCCTTCATTTTTTCACGAGATATCGAGAATCTAATATAAATTTTTACCAATTTTGCTAATTTTAAATATTTTATTAATTTTTATGAAAAAAAACGGCTGTTTGATTTTTATAAAATTACCAGATGTCAAAAATGTTATTCTTCGTTAAACAGAACTATTTGTTTATTCAAGGTGAAAACTATTTTATTTTTAGTTTTTTTTTTTTAGTTAATATTAATTTGGTATCACGGTCACATTATTATAATAGATATAAAATTGAATTGAAGTCGGTTGCGTTACTGGTTCGTGAGATATTTGGGATGAACCAACATTTTTATTTTTTTTTTTAAATTTCTATGATTAAAAAAACCACAGACTTGATTTTTTTGAAAGTCTTTTTTGCTTCTTTCAATATTGTTATTTGTAAAAAAATGTATTTGAAGTCGATATCTTTACTGAAAAAAAAAATAATTTAGGTGGCTCAACAGTCCGTTGAGAACTAGGGCCTAGTGACTTACAACTTTCAACCATTCCTGTGTGCGAGTACTGTTGCCAGGGATGGAGAGGTCCTACAGTTTCAAGACACAGCCCTACTGAACTGAAAGAGCTCTGCTCCGCCTTGTGCCATGACGTCCCGGTTGTACAGGAGCCGCCTATCCACGGTTCGTCGTCTGACGTGGTAGATTAGCGGAACTGCCAATCTATCGTGTATCAGACTGCATCTGTCTAAGAAGAGGAATGCTTCTGGTGGAATGAAGTCGCTCAAGCGTGCACTCTCAAAATACTCGCCGTTCGGATAGAACACCCCGAAAATTAAATTGTTGGTCAAAGACATAGCTCTTGCAATGTGACCTCGAACGAGTTTTCTTATGAAATTGTCAATTCTGTTGATTCGAGCCTTGTTGTATAGGACCTCGTTGGAATAGTAATGAACGAAAGAAGATTCGGCAGTTCGATGTAAACCGATACAGCGTCATAAACACTGCCACTCGAACACCCGAAAGTTCTCCATTTGGGAAGGGGCAACGTTGAACCACACAGGACAACCATAAACGATCATCGGCCGTATAAGGGCCATGTATCAAATTACCTTCACTCTGGGGTCAAGTCGACTGCTGTAAAACAGCCATTTTGTCACAGCGAAGGCTCCTCTGGCCCTGCTGTCGAAATATAAATACTGATCTAACCAGATACAAGATACTTCACTACACTTTTGCTCGTTAATCGCTGCCCGTGAAGATCAACGATGACCATGTTGCGCCAATTCTTGCACGTATCCCTCGTGGCCCTAGCCAACGGAGTCCAACGCACTAACCATCATGCCAAGGGATATCTTTACTGGTTCTTGAAATATGGACGACGAAAAGAGTTTCCCGAACGTACCCACATACGCACCCACATACGCACATACAGACATCTCTCTAAAAATCTTTGCTTTAGATTCTAGGGACCTTGAAACGTCAAGAAATGTCAAAATTTTCAATTCTACAATTCGGAGTGATTGCAAGAACTTCTTATGAAAAGTTAAAAAAAAAAAAACAAAAACTTTAACTTTTCGAAACTCTATGAGGATATAGTAATGGTTTGCCACTAATTGATAGATGTACCCAAAAAGGTATAATAAAATTCAATTATTTAGAATAGAAACATCATTTATGTGTATACAAACAAAGTGATCCGATAACGATTTAATAAAGTTTAAGATCTTTCGATGTTATTCATGAGTCTGGAAAAAAGGTTTTTGACTTATTTTGGCAGTCACGCTTCATCTGAATAAGCAAACAAAATTTTGAAAATAATTTCTTCCACCTTTACTTTAAATCATTTCGTATATTAATTTCGGTATAACATATATCCTAAAACCTTTTGATATAGTTCAACGATATTTCGCTAAACGCTAACTTAATTGCAGAAGTTAAGGATTCTTTGTCTTTAAACTAACAACCACCATCATTAACTGTGGGTACTTACCATCCCCAATTATATTTAATAATGTTTAGATCAGATAAGTACGGAAGTTATTGAAGGAAGTGCAAATTTTGTTCCTCTGTCCAAGCTTTTATTATGCGCACCGAGTGAATATGGGTAAAAAAATATTAGAATTTATTTTAAAATTTCTTTCCAAGATTCCCTTATACCCTGCTGCCGTTATTTTTGATGTAACGACCTCAACCTTAACTGTTCCATAATAACTGAAATTTTTATTTTCTCAAATCGTGAAAAGAAAATGTTGGCCCATCAGGGCCACCGAAATTTAATAGTTTTATCGTGATACCATTAGTTTTCAAGATTATTTGAGTTTTGAGAAACTCTAATATATCATAACTTTTCGTTGTTCTCTCTTAACTCTTAAAACTGTTGAGAGACAGTTGCTTTTACCAAAATGTTTTGTTTTATTTTTGCCCTAGAATTACAAGAACCAGATGCACACCTTAAAATTGCTCGTTTTCAAACTGTTATTTTTGAAGTTCTTTTTAGGTACCACCCTTTATGTTTTATCTGTACGAACCTTTTTTTTAGGTAAGAACACAAACCATTAAGACTTCGGCCAATTTTATCAGCTGCTGCACGTTCGGTTAGGTCTTCGTGTCGATTTTAGCTTTTGAAACACTGCTAAGGCATGTAGACCTACCCATTATTGGTCTAAACATTTTAGAACTGAGATTGAATTTCAGTTAAAACACTAACATTGTTGATTTAAACAATCCAGTACTTAAAAACGGTCATAAACAATGATTAAATTGTCATTGAAACTTTTCAGTTGCATTTTTTTTTTAACATTTTAAGGGAGTAGTAAAAACCCTCAATATTTGGAATGTAAAAAGCATTTTCGAAAATGTTTGTGCGTATTCACTTGAAGCGGATTGTGTATTTGTTTACAGGTGGTTTTTGGTAAATTTTTGATAAAAACCTTTAGTTATTTTTAACTTCCCATAGGAAGTTATTGTAATGGGTCCGATTTGTCAAATTGAAAATTTTGACATTTCTCGACGTTTCAAGGCCCCTAGAGTCGAAATAAAAGATTTTAAGAAAGATGTATGTGCGTGCGTGTGTACGTACGTTCGTACGTCCGTTTTTTTGTCGTCCATAGCTCAAGAATCAGAAGAGATATCGACTTCAAATAAATTTTGTTATACAGATAATAAAGCAGAAAGATGTAGAAAGGGCTCTCAAGAATATTGCGTGGGTGGTTTTTTTTACCATAGCAGTTTAAAAACAAGGTGAACATTTTGGTTAACCCTAAATATCTCACGAACCAATAACGCTGGAGACTTGAACTAAATTTTATATTATATATTGTAACGTGATACCAAACAAGTATATTTTTGGAAAAAACCCAATTAACGGTCTTTTTTATAAATAAAAAAAAAAAAACTGAAAAAAAAATTGTCACCACGAAAATTTTACGAATAAAAAATGGTTTTATCTCCAAAACAATTTTGTACAACGTTTTGAATAACGTTTTTGGAAACAAGTAAAATTTTAAGAAAAATCAAATTGACAGTTTTTTTTATAAAAAATAAAAACCTTTAAAAATATTACTCAAAGTTGGTAAAAATTGAATTTCGACTCAAATGTCTTTTCAAAAATTTGAGATTATGGCTTTAAACTAATTTTATCTTATGAGAAATATTGGGGGAGAGTACTCAGGCGAAAAAGTTTAATGATTGATTTGTATAGAACAGTTAAAAACAAGCATTTTTTTACTATGGGAGAGGGGGGGATTAATGTCTATCTCCCCCCGTTGAGGCGGTAGGGGCAATTTAAAAAAATATGTACGTTAAATGGAATAAAAAATAATTGAAAAATATTGATAATACTTACAACTAAGTTTTATACATTTTTTTTAAAGCCAACACTTTTGTCTATTAGGTTGTTGTTAAATCAAGTCAAAACTATGCATAGTTTTTGAAAAAAAATGTTTTAAACTCAAATTTGTGCAAAAAAAAAGTTAAAAAAAGGTTTAAAGTGTTATTTTTAAAACTTTCAGATTATCTACTATTTTTTTTAGAATTCATTGCTCTTATTTGTTTTTGATCAAAAATTGAAAACTAGATGATTTTATGTCTTCTAGTTCTTGAGAAAATTGAAAATTACCAAAACAAATATTTTAATTAAATTACTTTTTCCTTGCTTGAGTAATAACGTATGGTCTTATTTTGATAGTAATAATCGAATATGGATTAAGATATATGGATGTACGTAGGGTAAATTAATTTTTCTTAAATCCAGCTTATTTAAATGCAAAAGAAACTTTGCATGCACCCCATCTTGCACCCACCGCACCTTTCACCCTCCCCACCTTGCACCCACTCCACCTCGGACCCACCCCAAATCCTATAGTGTGCCCAAGCAGGGGGTTTGCAGGGGTGCAGCATGCCCCCCATACGCACCTCGGTGTGGCCTACACCCGAACTCGCACACACCCCACTGTTGCATACACCCAAACTCACACCTACCATTGTTACTATCAAAATAAGGCCACTCAAGCAAAAAAAAAAAGAATTAAATTAAAATAGTAGTTGTGGTTATTTTCAATTTTCTCAAAAACTAAAAGACATAATATTATCTTGTTTTCAGTTTTTGATCAAAAACAAATAAGAGCAATAAATTCTGAAATAAAAACAATGGTAGATAATCTTGAAGTATTGAAAAATTACACTTCAAACCTTTTTTTAACTTTGTTTACTCAAATTTTGAGTTTAAAATTAAATTTTTCAAAAACTATGCATAGTTTTGACTTGATTTAAAAACTGGCTAATATGTATAAAACTTAATTGTAAGTATTACCGTTATTTTTTAATTATTTTTTTTCCATTTAATGTACATATTTTTTTAAATTGCCCCTACCGCCTAAACGGGGGGAGATAGATCCCTCTACCATAGTAAAAAATGCTTGTTTTTAACTGTTCTATACAAATCCGTCATTAAACTTTGTCGCCAAAGTTATCGTACTCTCCCCCAAAAAATAAATAGGTACCTACCTAAAAAAAATTAATAAAAGTTCGTAAAAATTTATTTTCGACTCAAATGTCTTTTAAAAAATTTAAGATAAATTATTTAAATTAATTTTATTTTATAAAAAAATATTATTTTCAACATTTAGTAATTTTTTTATAGAAATCTAACAGTCAGTTTTTTCATAAAAAATAAGAATCTACAAAACATAGTACGCAAATTTAGTAGAAATTGATGTTCGGTTCTCGATATCTCGTGAATAATACAAAACATTGGCTTCAAATTAATTTCATTCATCCAATTTGTATGTGTTTATATTAGAAATAAAAATAAAATAGATTTTGAAATCAAACTCTTTAATCATATGCGAAATATTGTTGGTATATTTCTTAAATGGCTAGAAACGTTTTGTTTTTAAATCAACATATAGGTAGTACCTACCAGAAATATGCATCAATCCTAATTTTAATCACATCATCATAAACATAAGCAAATTCATACAACCTAGATATTTAATTCAACTCAAAAAAATGTAACTGGCCGTTTAAACGATCTAAGATATAAACAGCATGTAATTTGCTCCTCAATTACTTAAAGTAGGTAGGTAGGTATATCATCACAACCAGAGTTAGTGTTAGAATGGAAAGTGAATGAATGAAATACAAATCTACATGTAATATTCTTAAACTGCATTCTGTGTGATAAAATTGTATACCTTGCCTATACAATATACCTACATCCCTTCTGAATCCGAGCGAAATAAATAAAAATACTAAAGCACTCGACTCAATATTTATTCTTTGAGTGTATTCCAATTGTGTGGAACATTGTGGAACGTAAATTCAACAGATAGTATTCAATGAAAATAAAAAAGATAAAAAGGTGCTCTTGAGTATTCATGCATAGATTCCGTCATACGTCTTCCACCCAAAAACACATACCCTCTCATTGTATAAACCCCCCCGAACATCAAACCCCATACCCCAAATCCCCCCACCGATCGACATAGTCATGTCACACGAAGAGGCGATAGAAGCCTCTTCGTCTTCGGTCTTCCTACAAAACGGTGGAGACTTCAAAGAATAATACGAAAAAAATATCAACCACCAGCAAATTCAACACAAACTGCGAAAGCTAATCCCATATTCCGTGCCTCCACTTTAGTTGTCAATCCGCATCCAACTAGATAACAAGTAGCGAGTCCGTGCTATTATCATAGTCACTCAAAAACCGAGCCACGAGGTCGTCGTTTTGCACGTAATCACGATTTATTATTATTTTTATTTTTGTACCTGCAAGAAAAATTATTGTTTTTCGGTTTTGTCACTAAACGACGATTCTTCTTATTTTCAATTTCAATTTTACACAAATATACAAAATAGGTACGCATATTATTCGTAAATTGACGTGGGAAAATAATAAAAAAGAACGAACTTTTCTTCAAATTGTTTGTCCTTTTTTGTTCTTTTCGTTTGCTGTATTTTAATTTTTATATAAATTTGAGAATGATGACGTGACGAGTATAAAAACGTAGTTTGATTTTTTAGCAACTCTCCTCCGGACAACATACAATGAAATGTTAATGTAGTAAAGTTGTTCTGTGTGCGGATTATTATACGCGGAACACTTAGTATATTAATTTTACCTGTAACCTCGTTTGACGAGTTTTGTTTTTAGATGTATGTAGATATTTCGTGTCCGTCACATTTTGTGTTGTTTCCTCTTCAAGCTTTAAATACGCCGCACCACATACGGCACCACAAGAAAGAGTCGCAAAAACAGAGCACAAAGTTTAACCTTTATAATAATATTTCCATTATTTTTGTAATTTTGTTGTTTTTCAATTAATATTAAAATCATTTTCAAAAAATGCTCTTGTTTTAAAATGAAATCGATTGAGACTCTATATCAAAAAAGTAATCAAAAGTAAATAGTAAATCGAGTAACTATTTACACTTACGTAACAAGTGTCATTTGTGTGGAGATTTTTCTTTTTTCTTTCTTTATTTTGTTTTTATTTCGTCTTTGCTATCCGTAATGTTATTCATTTTACTTTGCTGTTTGCTGTGATCGTGTTTTCGAAGTATAGATGGAGTGTAGACTACTTGGTCTTCTCCATTTCTATTCTCTACTTTAAAGCTACCCTGCATTGACATAAGACCCTAATAGACATTCAAGGGGGCGAAAGAGGCAAGGAAGAAGAAAAGCAAAAATGTGAGTTGATATCAAACACAAGCACACAAAAAAGCTGAAATACGACTTAAATATATATATATTTGTGTTCTCCTCTTTGACATTTCGTTCTTGAAGTCAATCTGGCAGTGTATTTGCTTTGGAGACTTTAATTGAGTGCTTTTTTAAAAACTTGAATTGTCGACGAGTCGACGAGTGACGATCGATGATCGTATTCGTGATCGTCGTGATTCGAAACATTGTGATTGTGAGTTAAATTATTGCACTCGAGACGTAAAGTTGTTGCCGTGATGTGATAACCAAGATCGCCGGAGAGGAATTTAATTCGTTATTTTGACTTATTTTCGCCGTTAGAAGAAGAATAAGAATATTTCAGCTCTCGGTCCCCACTTCCGAAATTTGTAAAACTTGTGGACCTCACAGAGAGGTCCATAAGAGTATACCAATTTCAGTTTTTATTTTTTCTGCTGACTAATTTCGATAACGCATAGTGAATATCTATACTTCTAGCTTTTTGTTGATTAGCCGGTTCGCAGTTTGAAATTTTGATATTTACAAACGAAGTTTGTAGTTGTTCGATCAAAAAAGAAATTCTTCTCTAATCGATCAAACTTTATGATGAAGAATATTTCAAAAAGTCTCAGTCTCAGTGATATACTCCTCACAAGTCGACTCAGAAGTTAATTTAATCTAGCAAAGTTCAACTGAACAATTAAACTTGAATTTCGGAAAGTGCGCGTAAATATATATAAGACAAAAAAAAAAACTTATTCACAGAAGCAAAACAGAAAACGCAAAAAGTACGCGAAACAAAAATACTAAAAGAAAAAATTACTCAAAGTGAAAAGAAGAAGTGAAAAGAAATCAGAGTGATCGTCATTTGATCGTGTATTGGTGAATTGAAATTTAAAGAAATAAAATACTGTAAGAACCCCCACATATGTAAATATATAAATATGAGTTTGTGGTTAATGATAAAATGATCATAGTATTTGTGAATTCAGTACAGAATATACCTATTTACGAAGTTATATTATGAGACATTGCTCTCATTCGGGATAGAAGATAAAAACGCGGAAACAGAATAAGAAACAAAATACACACATACACTTATAAGTTTTCGAAATAACTTTTTGCTAAGTATCGTTGTGTTTTTTTTTCTTATCTTCATTATCTACTATCTTTATGATTTATGATTTATCAGTGTGTGTACCGCATTATCAGTGAAAAAATTTATCAATTCATAACTTGTGCCAAGAAATAATCCTATCAGGAGTAAAGGAGTCAACAAAAGGAAAGCAACAAAGTCAAAGTAGAAGAAGAAGAAAAAAAAGAAGATCAACAACGCGTCCCTAAGAAAGTAAGTCATTGCCCATTCTCTCATTCTCATTTTCAAAAAAGCTTTTTTGTTTCTTAAATTCTTTCATTCTTCTTCATTTCTTCTTGAGAGAGTATTGGTAAAGGCTGAAGCTAAAGTAAGATGATAAAGAAGATGATGCTGTGCTGAGTGGGAAGAAAATTTAGTTATTAAATGAATTTTAAATAAGTTCAATGAAACAACCAATGACATTTATTAAAAAATAATAGACATATGACAGCTTTTTCATCTGCTTTTGAATGCAATACTCGTACATTTTGAACATATGGTAAAACAAAAATTTGAACACTTATTCACCAAGACGATCCAATATTAAGCTTCTAACCAAAACCAAATTTTGACGAAAAACTTGTTTTCTTTATTTTTTAAAAAAGAATATCGTAGGTTTTCATACTTCACGTCACAAATAAATCATACATTTACTCTGTTTAAATTTGGAGGGTTTAAGAGACATTATCTGAAAAGGTAACATGTTTTTTTGTTTTTATTTAAAAGAATTATTTCTGCTGAATTATGGAATTGGCTGACAATATGAACTTAGATATGTTCATAAGCCCTAAAAATACATATTTTCATGCTCAGTAGCTTACGTATGGTACGTGTTATATTTTTGATGCTCTTTAGGAAATCAAAAACTTAAATACTTACCCAGTACATGTTAATACTATAGGTATGTTAATAATATAGGTATGTGTTCTTATGTCGAATGTAAATTACATAAGTACATCTGTCAATGGGTAGTACATACATATGTATGTAGGTACCTATCTACATTTGATAAATAGTATTTGATAATCGGTATTCGCAAAACAAAGTGTTCTTACATTTACCACTATTTACAATCTTAAAATTACCTCCCCTATTGAACCTCATCATGTTTTTGAAAAGTTTCGTTAATAACATTTTACGTTTTCATGTTTTTGCTTCGTACTTAGAAAAGTTTTCTTTTTTGTTTTTATTTCAATTATTTTGCCAATATTCTTCCTTCTTGTTTAATATTATAGTTTTCTTATATAGCCAAGTACTTGGTTTTCCATTATGCGGTTTCAAAAGTAAACGTAAATAAAATACATGTAAAATATTTTTTCATGATATTTCTTTTTATTATAAATATTGAACGTTGACATTATGGGTGAAACACTACATCATTTAAATGACCACGCGAATTGTTGAAAGCACCACTTTTTGACACATATTGGGTGATATCTCAGTCATGTTGGTTTTTAAGTGCTCAAGAGTTATCTGCATAAACACGGTCTTTCACGTAGCCCCACAAAAAAAGTCCAGCTGTGTCAAATTGCATGATCTTGGTAGCTAGTTGATATCGCCACGACGAGAAGTTATACGCAGCCAGGAAATGTCTATTGCAATAATGCCATATTCGCTCGAGTTGTGTGTCATGTGGCACCGTCTTGTTGAAACCACATATTCCCAAAGTCGTATTCTTCAATAGCAGGCAAAAAAAGGCAGTTATCATTTGACCATAACGCTCCGAATTGACGGTGACAGTTTCATCGTCATTTTTGAAGAAGTAAGGTCCAATCACACCTCCGGACCAAAGAGCGCACCAAACAGTATGACTTTTTGTAGATGTAATGGTCAGCTGGATTCAGTTGTTGTGTGAGCTGGACTTTGTAGGGATGTACGAGTAGATCCAAATGCAAAATACACCATAATGTGCCGTAAGACAGTCCTAATTCCTGAAAACGACGAGGAATCGACACATTCCGGTCTTTGGCAACACTTTCACTTACAGCTGCGATATTTTCAGTGATACGAGTGAAACGATGATGCACAGGCCTTACAATATTTGTAACCAATCCAGTCTCTTCAAATTTCTTCACAATTTTGCCAATTGCTTGCGTAGTTTGACGATTATGTAAACCATAATCTCCTCTTAAAGCACGATGTGTGGCTGTGGCAGAATCACCATTTTTGTAGTAGGTTTAAACAATTTGTATGCGTTGTGCGATAGATAAGTGATTTATTTTCGTAAATGTCGGACTTTAAACTGAAAAAAAAGTGGTTTAACAACTTAGTTTGACAAATGTCGAATTCCAGCCCTATATTTTTTAAACCGCAAAATAGATAACCTGTTCAGTATATTTCTATATAAGAATAATAGGTTTGATTTAGTGCTAGAACAGTACAAATCCTGTGCCATTCGTTTTGATTCTAAATTCAGTGAGAATCCATAAATTTTGATTGTCCATTGGAATACTAATATTATCAAAGTCGGTGCTTTGATGGTTTCAAAGTATTTATTTATACCATTGGATTACCTTATGAGAAAATAATTCCTAACTTACGACATTATAACATCAAGTGATCCGCCAAAAAATAATAATATGCTATTATTTAATCAACTGTTAAATTGTTTCTTTTATTTACTAAAAACATAAAAACCTTTTTCGGAACCTTTTGAAGATTAATATTATGATTTATTATTAAACTATTTCATGTTGTTCTTTAATTATAACTTTCTGACATGGTTCGCATTTTTTCTGCATTCTCATTCCTCACCTCACATAAGTCACGTGAAAAAAGCGTGTCCAATGTGAAGAAACATACACGCTTAACAATTTGAAGACCCTTTAAGTATAAGAGCGCGCTTATACATACATACGTATCATACGTATACATATCAATTTAAAAAAAGACACATGTTATGTGGACAGGAAACACTTAGTGCTATTTGTACTAATAAAATACTTAATTTGTGTATAGTGAATGCAACTTACATGTGCAAAACTCAAACTCAAAACACATGTACGTAATCGTGCCATAAATTCTGTTTCAAATATTCAAAACCTTATTGCTCAAAGCATTAATATGATTTGAAATGGTTTTTATATTTTTCTAAATATTTACATTAGTAAGAAATTAATGAATGCCAATTTGGTTCTCCTCCAGTTTCCCATATCTTCAAAAGAAAGATAATGTCCACATAATTGGATACATTCTCCAGATCCATTTCAATGTTGATTAGGGAGCATCTACACATATAAGTCTATCGACGCTCTACAGATCAGTTGTTAACACCTCGACCTCGACTGATGGCACGCAAGAAATGAGCATGAAATGATTCTTTTTACAAATTTTTGACGTTGAAAAAATTTAAAACAAATAAAACGATACAATTTATGCGGCATCATCATATAAAACTTAAACTATCGTTCTAAGGGTCAAAATTAACCATCACCACCCTTCTATAATGATTTGATTGAAAGGCTCACTCCAGAGTGTCACATAACGCAAGTTTTCGGAACAAGACAAGTGGTAGATGGTTTTGGTAAATTGTTTAACAAATACCCTTTCCAATGGAGGTAGATGAATTCTTCTACAAGATTCTGGTGAGACAATCAAAGCCAATACAACACAAAAGTGCCTTAGGGTCAATATAGTAGGTTTTAAAGAAACTTAAGATTGGCTCTCGGGAAGTCCATATTTAAATTTATTGTTTGTGATCAGAATTGGAGAGTTTGCCTGAAATACTTCTTACAGGAATTTTTTAGCTCTTAACATAGAGTTAACGGAAGTAGTGTCAAAAATATTAATAGAAACAGAGCGTGCCAATACAGTTCGATGGCCACAACGTTTAAGGGCTGGCATTAAAGCTAAGATCGCTGATTTTGAAACTAATATTATAACCGTAGTACCCGTGGCGTGATGGTTAGTGTGTAGGGCTGTTATGCCAGTGGTCTTGGGTTCAATCCCTGCCTGTGCCATCTAAGGTTATTTTTTCACTGGTACTGCCTCTTGGAAGGAATTGTAAAATCCTCCAAGAGTAATTCTTGTCATGAAAAGTGCTTTCTCAAATTATCCGTTCGGACTCGGCTTAAAATTGTGGGTCCCATCCATCCCTGACAACATTACTCGCATACAGGATTGGTTGAGAATTGTAAGTCACTTGGCACTTGTTCTCAACGGACCATGGGCCACCGAATTAATACCAAACAAAATAAAGAAACAATGAATAGAAAATATTATATAATTCTTATCTTACGCTGGTTTATGCTTGTAACAGAACTTATGGAACAACTTCGTTTATGAAAATATTTATTATTTGACTCGAAGCAAGGTGCCAACGATATACATATTATGTAGAATATAGCGCAAATAGTTCAAGAACAAAGTAAACTGGTTTTAAGGATATCTTTTTCTTGGTTTTATGATGTTGCAACAACTTGTGAAGAATCATTTGGACCTAGAGTTATTCAAGAGTTACTTAAATGATCTACAATTTCATTCTAATGCTGAATAGGTAAAAAATTAGTATTTTCCTTTAAATTAAACTAAGGTTCTTTTGTGCTGTAATTTGCCTTCTTGACTCCCAGGTTGCTAGACGTGATCGTTTTACTTATACTAACTTTAACATTAACGGTCTCTTGATTCTGTGAAATTTATTTGCATTTAAGTACATGTTATAGAGTTTACGCATTGTATTCTCTTCTAAATTTTCACCTGTAGTTATGTGTTTTAATAATCTGCAACTTTTTACTCAAATTCTATACCATAGTTTGTCGAATATATGCAATATTATTTTCAGTTGTTTTCAAGCAGTTTTCCAGCCAAATCTTTCAACGTTGGATCAAATATTTTCTTTAACTACAGTAGCAAGACGTTCTTTAGACAAAAAAACCTTTATTTGCAGTTTTCATTGATTTAAAGGCGGCATGAGACACTCGAAACAGAAGGTCTTTTTTATATAAACTCGCAGTAATCGGGGTGTCCACAAAGTTTATTAGGGTCTATGAGTAGTAGCTATTGAATATGTCTGCTGTGGTATTTGGTGGACAAAATTAAATACAATAAATAAATTGGGTGGCGCAACAGTTCGTTGAGAACTAGAGCCTAGTGACTTACAACTCTCAACCATTCCTGTGTGCGAGTACTGTTGTCAGTTGTCAGGGATGGAGGGGACCTACAGTTTCAAGCCGAATCCGAACGGCTACAACGCACTAACCATCATGCCACGAGTACTACCGGTGGACAAAATTATTCAATTTAATTTTGCTCAGAAACTGGTGTCCCACAGCGATGTGCTTTAAGTCCGTTAATGTTTGCGTTGTTCATAAAATTTATCGAGAATCATATACTCGGGGGAGTTTCTTTTGGCGATATATTTGTACATTTGTTAAAATATGCTGATGACCTTGTCATTTTTGCTGAAAACCCAGTGATACTTTAGCTTCAAATAAATAAGTTGAAGGTGTTTTACGATTTATCTGATGTATTGGCCAAAATCTTAAATAATGATATTTAGTCACAGAACCCGGTCTGACAGAAACTCGAGGAACTGGACATTAGATGGCACCAGCATCGAAGTTGTCAATGAATTTAAATACCTAGGTTTCGTTATTTTGAGTAATTTGAGTATCAGTGCTCATATAAAAGACTGAAAGGCTAATGCTGACTTTTTAGCCAAAGTTATAAAAAGAAGAACTGACAACAACTTACACAACTTACGCGGTTATACTCGTACTGCTTTTAAGAATTGGTAAGAACTTGCTTTGGAACATTTCAATTTAAGCAAAATAAATGTTGCAGAATGGCCAAATATTTTGTATGATGTATCTCTTGCATTTTTGTCTGTTCAACCATAATTTTTTAAATTGTAACAAATATGTAAAACAGTCAAATTTTTAATATTCCTTTCACAAATTAAAAAAATAAGTAGAAGATTGAAATTGTCTTTTTTTGCTCTTTTTACATTATTATTTATAATTCCATTGTTTAATTATTTTTTTTTCAATTATTTAAACTTTACCTTTTACTTAATTTTGTAATTTCTAATTTACTGAACTTTGTAATCTATAAATTTAATTTTAGAAAGTGGCAGACGGCTTAAAAGCCATGCTTTATTATCTTTAATACAAAATTGTACTTATTTATTATTATTTTAATCAAAAATAAATATTAAATTTAAAGTAATAATCTGATTCATTAAGTTAGATAGAGACCTTATTTTATATATCTTCTTTCCTAAACCTAAAAGACAATGTGATTTCCTAAGGTTTGTATTAGCCTTTATACTAAGGTTTAATTTATGTAGGTGAAACTAATTATAATCTAAAATCAACCTGGTAACCGTATTGATATTTACCAATTGTGAATTTAATGACATTTTTTTTAAATTAATTAATAATAATACAAACTAAAGTGATATTAGAAATGACTTCTAAGGCAACAATAATTACTTGTTAATGATTTAGATAATGCATTTAAATATACTTAAAAATGTGTCTCAGTCACTCTCACTCTCTCTCCTTACAAAATATACAAAATTGTTGATAAGCTAATTTAAGCTTCATATAGAATCGCGAGGCAATGACTTTTCAGCTACTGGACGTAAAAAAATGTTGTGATTTTATTGTTACTATTTTTGTTTGTTTCTCTTTTTGCTTGCGATAATTATACAAAATATTTTTAGCACTTTGCACTCGTAAATAAATAATTTTTAATTGAAAACGATAATCGAGTTTTTTTTTAAATTTTAGGCTTCTAAAATTATTTCTAGCTTCGTACTGCCTCTTGCAGGGAATTGACAAATCATGAAAAATGCTTTCTGAAATTAGCCGTTTTGGTTCGGCATAAAACTGTAGGTCCCCTCCATTCCTGATAAGCTTCGCCCACAGGAATGGTTGAAAGTTCGAAGTCCCTAGGCCCTGGTTCTCTTAGGACTGTTGCGCCACCTAATTTATTTATAGTCCTAAAAAAACATGTTGGTGTAATTTAAAATACAAACTTGATTAAAAATTGTGCTTTTCCAATTATTGGTAGTTGAGCATTTGTTTGAATATTGAAGAAACCTTATTGAAATTTCATTCCTCTAAAATAAAACAAAAAAGAACTTTGGCACAGCTTAAGTTTAGAATTGTTACTTTAGCACTTTGTAAACGCGAAAAAAACTCTAAGCTTCCCATTCATGTATTTATAGTTATAATAATCCGTCTTATTACTTCAGGGCGGAATATGTCATGTTTCTGAGTGTTACCTTATAGCCCGTAACTTAAAACGATTAAGATTAAAGAACTAGACACGAATTTGCTACATACAGATTTGGCGTACAATTATTTTTAAAATTTTATAAAACAAAAAGTGCGCATACGCCCAGAGGTACTAAAACAACATTTATTTAGGAGAATACAAAATTGAAAATAACGTAATGAAAATGAGGACTTTTTTTCACTTGGAGAGTGAAAAAAGCTTGATAATTAAAAATTGTAAATTCTCATTTCCTTATGACATTTTGAAAATAAATCACAACTCAAGTTAAACCTATCTATCTATCTGTTAAAGATGACTTGCAAACATCATAGAAAAACATTTTAAAAATATTTCTATGCTTTTGGAGAGATCGTTTTTTTAATGCTTTGATACAAATTGTTTGAACATGACATATTTGAATTTAATAAAGGTTCCAGTTAGTTCAACTTCAAAGCCTTTAAGATACAGAGCATAATGCAATACACTAATACATGCATATGTAAATTTAAGTACTATGTACTAGTTCATTTTATTTTGTTCCAGATCAACGTCGATAGCCTTTACTGGATTATAAATGGCACAAGCAAACTTCAAGTGAGATAAGTTTCCAGCGCAAAGCATATCAAGACCTTGCCCACTTTCACCTTTGCCAGCGACAGTGTTTATTTTTAGAACACAAGTAATAGGAATGCATTGATTAAAAAAAAAACTCACCAACACAATTATGCAGCTTTAGTGTGGCAGTAAAAATACCTGAAGAAAGGCAGCATTAAAAAAGAATAAATTAGTTTTTAATTGTTTTACCTAAACTGAATTCAAATGAACCAAGAATAAATATAGAATATTCTCATCATATACAGCTTGTTAAATTGGGTGCTGCTTTGATACTGTCAACATACAAATTATAATTGCAATAATTAATTTTTTAAATATGACGTAGAAATATAAAAAAGCTTTTTTATGTACATACATATGTATGTATATGTACAAATTCCTTTCATATATATTTATAGCCTTGAAAACCAAAAGTCACAATGTGTTACCCATCGTTTGAAAATTATTATTATCAAAAGCAATGGCGCCCAAAAATTGCTCACTCATCAAATACTTGAACGATAATAAGAAATAAATTTAAAAAAAATTGATGGATATTATTTTTTTTGTGAGGAAAATAATTTTCTGTCATTAAGAGAGTTTGACTTATAAGTCTCTCAAGAATTTCTCAAATGTTTAAAATAAAATTTAAAAAAAAGTGAAATATTAAAATAAATAGGGGGTTTCTTAAAGAAATCGTATACAAGGTTCAAATAATTTACATAAATAAGCTAGATTTATCAGTGTGCATCAAAGATATGCCTTATGTGCGTTGTATGGTATAGCTATATTTTTTAGAGCTAAACAAGGCATCTATTTATAAGTCTGCCTCAAATATAAAGTCTTATGTTGGGTAAATGTACCAGCCTACCCGGGCACTTAGCGCATTTTCTCAATATTGAAGTAGGATTTTAATTCACTGTTTAGTTATCATAGTATTTATTATAAATTCTTAATCAAATACAAAATATTAGAAATTCATTGCTTATTAAAGAAGTGCTTTTTCAACAGTTTAATTATAATAAGTTATTTTGATCTAGTTTGTTTTGATGTGAATAAGTTAATTTAAATTAATTTAAAATTAAAACTTTTTTTTTTAAATCATAATTTATAACATTTTTGCAATAAAATATTCCAAAAATCACATATAAAAGTGTCAAAACTTTGGAGATATTAGATTTGTTCGTCCTTATATCTTTCTACAGACTGTGCCACAAAAATACTAAAGTTCAAACTTATGCCCTTTAAATCTTTAAGCACGTTTTGATAAAATTTCAAAACTGAAACTTTTAGCAGAAAAATCTGCAACTTTTTAAGATAATTCAGGTTTTTCTTTGTCATTTTCTAGTACACTTTCCATTTCTTGTTGCTGGCATAATCAATCAATTAATAGAATCTCAAGGGCCTAGGCTAGGTTGGATTGTGCAATTCTCACTGGATATTTTTCATTATTAGAACTATGTTGGAATTTATATATTTAAATGATATTGCCCCATAAATGTTGAACATAAGATACGAAACAACAGTTTAAAAAGTATCCTGTTGAATGAAATAGAAATATTTAAAGGTATTTTCCTCTTTTTAATTCGATGTGCAATAAAATTGTGTTTTCAGTTTTTATTTTAACTAACAGTTTTATTGATGTTTTTTAATAAATTTAAGAGTTTAAAATTATTCCAAAAGTGACTTTGCATGGTTCTTTCAAGAGAATTGAGCCCGAAAACAATGTTGAGAAGTTATTTTGTTTTTCGGTGTTTTTATCGATTTGAAGTTTATAACGCGAAACGTAATGTGGAAATTTACAAACGTACGCGTACACGAGCACACTCTTAAATTTATTTAAAAATGGTGAATTAAAATTCTAGCAATCGACTTTAAACCTGAGGATATTTTAAATATCGAAATATCTCAATTCAATAAGAGAGATAAAATGTTTGTAAATTTTTCGTGAAACGTTGGTTAAAATTTTCAAGCTTTTCTTTTTATTTTTAAATATAACAAATTAAATTTTAAAATAAAACTTTGTTAAAAAAAAATCTTCATTTCTATATTTGAATATTATGAGTTTAAACATTAGTTGCAATAAATTTTTAAGAAATATCATATTACTCGATAACAAACTTCAATTTTACTTGTATTTTCTTAATTTCCTAATTGGGATTACCAGTGTAAAAAATTGTTATCTTGTTTTCAGCAGGAAAAATAGAAGTTTTAAACTTTTTTTAGGTTACATCGACAATTTAGCACACAACTTAACACCTTACTCGTATTTAGGAACATAACCTAGTCCTCTTATTTACTTTACATTTTTTAGCAACATCGAAGTTGAACTTTGGTTGTTTCTCAAAACCTACAAAAATTCCGTTTTGAAAGCTAAGATCACCAAAAATAAAAAAACATCATACGGCATGTCGCTAAAAATGTTGCAAAATGTTCAGATTTTCTAAGACGGTGAAACAAGTTTCTGATCTTGCGACAATCTTTTAAACATATATTCGTCCAAAGCTTGAGTATTACTTGCATCTCTGGTCTGGAAATATGCTAGTTGCATTCCGCCCCCACCCCTCTGAACTTGAGCCTCTTTTAATGACCTTGAGTCTAACTGCTGTCTTACTGTGAAGTACAGATATTCCCTTTTTAGTCGTACTACGCGAATGTTAAATGCCTTTCCAAACGCTTTCTTTAACTTTCATTGCATTGTTCAAGAATTAAAAATCAATGAACTCTGACATCTGTCTGGCATATTAAAGGGAAATCTACTTTTATAAGACGAACTCAGCGGGAGCAAAATTATTAAATATTTAGCGATTTTTATTCCAGAGACAACAAATTTACAGTCTCAACATTGAACGAGCTCTAAGTCATTGAAATGACATAAAGCTTTTTTATGGAATTCCCTCAAGTAGTATAGTACATAGACCTCTAAAATAAGACCGATCTTATTTTTGATAAATTTGTTTTAAAACTTTTTTGTATACGAACACTACCAAAAGCTCAAAATGACTATACCTAAGTTTATCGAGCATCAATGATTCGATTATTTTTATCTGACAAGATCATGCTCCTCTAGATTCAGAGCCATCAAAAGCTATAAGTTGTAGATCATCAAAGTCATATTCTAAGATAGTAAAGATATCTTATTTGATTTAAACAAAATTCTAACAAGGTTTATTATTTTTTTTTTTGAAAACAAAAACGTTCCTAAGACTTAAATAACTTTTTTCAATAATTTCACCAGAAGTTTTTATTTTTAAGTGTTATTTATTCAAAACCGGATTTGAAGGCAAATATTTTATTTTGAAAAGTAGTTTGTTATCAAACTGTTTTTGTTTATATTTTGGCACTAAAGGTGTGTGAGGAAATGTACATATATAAGTATTTGATTAACATAATTGAGATGTTATTCTGTTAAAATGAGTATATCTTCAGCTATGTATGTATATGAGGTTATTCTATATGTATGTCTAGGTATTTTATATGCATAAAAGTAGGGTGTTTTTAAAAAGTTTTTTTTGTGTTCTATTTTACAAAACAGGTTCAAAAAGGCTTAGGTTTATTTGTAAAATTTGTGTATTGAAACATTTGGTGCAATAATGATTTGTTTTTTTTTTTTTTTTTTTTTTGTAGAAAATAAATTATATAAATTCTTATATTTTCAAATTTAATCAGTTAAAATATCTTACAGAAATTCTTTAAGACTTTGTATCCTTAAACCTCCAAAGCGATGAAGGGGCAGATATTTTATAAAAAAAAATTCTAAAAGAGATACAATTTTTGTTTGATTTATGATCGAAATTTTGTAGCAAGATTTTGAAACACCCTATATAGCAGTTATAAATATCTATGAATACATGTTATTTGGTGAGATATTTAGGCCTTGCTGATATAAGGTTAAATACGTGCTAAAAATGCGAAAATGTACGAATTAATTAAATAAATAAGTTGCAGAAATTCCTCCATTTGAAAAGATTATTGTTTTTTTTTTCTTTCTTTCTATTCCATAAAATAAATGCGTTTAATGGTGAGATTTAAATTTGTTAGTTTTTAGTATAAAACTACTGTTAAATTGAACTAGATATACATATCTGTATAAATTAATTTAATAATTTAAAACCCCTACGGTCAATTTCTAGACAAAGTTCTAAAATAAATTTATCTTTGGAACCTCATTTTAAAAATATTTTGAACTCGAGCATTACTTCACATCTAATCATATCTGTAGAACTCGGTTTAAAATCATTTTTGAGTTCCATGAATTTTAGGTCTAAGAGTTTTAGATGTCAAAACGGGCGTATTGTCTTCTATAAATATTTTTATCTACACTTTTATCTAGTCATGTTGTCTATCGGAATAGTGACTATTTTAGATTTAATGTTTTTTCCCGACATAATTTAAGTAGCTCTTATGTCTATTTGTACAAATTCAATAGTCGTGGTCATTATAAACGCTAATATGTGTAATGTCCTACCACTCTTTTACATACAAAATATATAAAACTAAAATAAAGCCCACGAAAAGTAAATATGTAGTTGAATGAGCTTTAATGCTTTATGTAAATTTAACACTTTATGGAACTGTCGTCCACAACATTTTACATTATTCAACTCATATTTATGACTTTTGGGCAAACCGTATATGTTTATATATTTTTTAAAAATATTTTATTGTTGTGGTCTGAAATTTAATCCAAAACCAGAATGAATCTAAAAGTTGGGCCTTTGGAAGAAGTAAAATCATTGCTGAACCAAGTTCTAAAATCCTAGGCCCCCCAAATTTGAAGGTCTATTAATTCGAAGTTCTATCTCAGACTGAGATTTAAATCAGGATTCTAACGCTTCAAAACTTGATGAAGAAATGAGTTAGAGCTTAATCCAGTTCTAATTTATCAATAAACCGAGTTTCGGAGACTTTGTCAAGAAATTGGCCGTAGAGGTGAAAATTGTTTAAAAGCAGAAAGAGTCAGGCAAAAATAATACATTTGTGAAATCTATCAATTATTGTTAAATATACGGGATTTATAAATTATTGGTGTGTATTAGACCTTGATTTTAATAAGTCAAAGGTTTATTATTAACTTCCCATAGGAAGTTATTGTAATCGGTCCGATTTGTCAAATTGAAAATTTTGACATTTCTCGACGCTTCAAAGTCCCTAGAATCTAGATAATTTTTTTTTACAAAGATGTCAATACGTCCGTACATCCGTGGTCTATATCACAAGACCCAGTTGAGATATCCACTTTATATATATTTTGTTGAAAAAACAATAGAAAGAAAAATGCAGAAAAAACCACCCACTAAACAAAATTGAGTGGGTGGTTTTTTCACATTTTTTGAACATTTTTGTTAAGCCAAAATATTTCACTAACCAATAGCGCTAGCGACTTGAATTGAAATTTGTATCATACGATGTGACGTTATACTGATATAATTTTGAAAAAAATCAACTAACGGTTTTTTTTATAAATCAAAAAACCTTACGAACAAAAAATGGTTTATTATCCAAAATAATTGTATGCAACGTTTTTGACATCTGGTAAAATTTTGAGAAAAATCAAATTGACGGTTTTCTTACAAAGATAAAAACCTAAAAAAAACATTGCTAAAAGTTGATAAAATTTGATTTTCGACTCAAATATCTTTTCCAAATTTAAAAATATTGGCTTTAAACTAATTTCATCAAACAAAAAGTACGTAAAATTGATAAAAATTGGTATTCGATTTTTCGATATCTCTTGAATAAATGACGGTATTGACTTCAGAATGATTTAATTCTGTGATAAACTTTTTAAGAAAAATGCAATATTTATTTGTTTAAATAAGAAATACAAAATTTCTTTAAATGCTACTAAAATTGGTAAAAATTGGTTTTTGGCTAAAAATATCGTTAGCAGAAATAGATTTTGAAATCAAACTATTTCATCAAATACAAAATGTTGTTGGTAATTTTTAGTTAATTTTGTAGAAAAATTCAACTGAAAACCTTTTTAGCAAAACAAGAAAACCAACAAAACTGATAAGAAAGGGTTTCGGTTTAAGTATTAGGAGAACAAAGAAATATATCTGCTTCAAAATATTTATGTCGTACAAAATATTGTTATGAACATTTTGTTAAAGTTTTAAGTAAGACAAATAGACAGACAGGATGGGTTACGGATTGCACACAGCCTCTTTTTTACAAACTTTTCGAACAATCTCACGATTTCTAGTGTGATGAAATTAAATCATATCGAACCGAAGCAAGAGCATATTCTGTAGTTTCTTGATAAAAATATTTTGTATATTTTTATCAAGACCAATTATTGGAACCTATGATAACACAAACATCAATCAAATCAGTAACTTTATAAAGAAGCAAGGAAGCAAATAAAACACCATCACTGCAATTTAATTAACAACGAATTCCTAATCACAAATTGCAACCCTTGGAGATTATTTGGTCAGAAGCATTCAAGTACTTATTATATTGACATTACATTCTAAACTGCGATAAACCATATCACTTTTGCTCGGACAACAGAATTAAAATTGCACTTGGCATTCTCTTATATATTCATTTTATTTTGTTGTGGGATTTGTTAACGATATTTTAAAATAACATTTGCACTGTTAATTACACTTAAAATATTAGCAAAAGCAGTTAATACAAAACTTGAGCTCGAGTTTAAGGTTAATAAATGTAATCACATGATAATGTGTAAAGTAACGTAAAAAAAGTAACAAAAAAAAATAAGATATTTCCTTAAAGCAGAAATCAACTCACAATATATTTTTAATTGATCATCGCCGCAGTTTTAACATTCTGCATCTCGTCGTCTATTTTGGGACAAAAAAACAACCATTTTTATTCCTTAGATCTTAAAATAAATATACATATTCAGCTTTCAAATAAGCGAATATTTTTAAGGTATGCGTCAAAGTTTTATAGTATAGAATAAATCCAGACCAGTAATTTTTTTAAACTCTGTGCTCGTATTTGATTAAATAAACAAAAGAAGCAGAAAATAAAAATAAAACGAAAGTATATACAATTCTAATAGGAACAAGTACTTCAAGTTATTTAAATTATCAAGTGAACTAATATTTTTCTTATAAGACCATCGGAATATTTGCAAAAGCGCTAGCGCTTATATGCCAAAAGATACTTATGTATATATTTTGTGTACTAACGAAAATATACTGGTATGTGTAGTGTATCTCTGTAACACTGCTGTTACGTACATCAGATTAAAGTTATATTACAGCAGGAATTTAATAGCAATCAAACTACGTTGTAGATATTTTTTTTTAATTTACTATATTTGTTTCTATTGATGGTATAAAAAATACATACACATTTCCATGACATATAGATACGTAGTTTGTTGTTCTTATCAACATTTCTATTATGAAGTTGGGAATATCAAGAAATTAATTTTGTTTTATTTTTAATAAGTAAACTACTTAATTATTATTTCTCTTTTAGATTTAGTTTGTGAAAATGAGTAAAGTTTTTGGGGATTGTATAAATTGTCTTAATATACAATTTATTTAAAGACAATAATATCCAATTTTTATTTGGGAGGTAAACATTTAAACAGAAGTCTAAAGTTTTGTAAAATAACTTCGAGTGAAATAAAATCACATCTTAAAGAATTAACGTATTATATTAAATAATATTTTGTAATAATATTGTAAAACAGTCGTTCGCAAATAAATCGATGTATTCAGTTATTTTTATTTGTGAAAATTATTGCATATCTGTAATCAAAAAATTATATGGCTACGCATTATTAAGAAATTATTGAGTTAATGTACAAATGTATGGATTATTTTACTTCTTTATTTTGAAAGTCCAAAGTCAATGTTTAAAAGGCGAGGCGTCAAAGTTGAATGATCGATTTCAAATCAATATATTATATTTTATTTTATTATATTTTCAAATTTAAATACAAAAAAATTGTTTTATTAGCAAAATATAAAACTACAGTCTAATAATGCGGATTGCAATTTCTGTACATTATGTCTTTCGTCGAGTTGCACGCACTGTTCAAAACGGTAACTTGTGTTGTTACAGTTAATTTTGCGCTGATTTCTGGACTAATGTTACTAATGAAACAAATTCATCGAATCTCTAGCCGTGTGTGCGGTCGCAATATCCTGTTGGAACATTGTGTGCGATGAAAACGATGGATGTGCCTGCCTGATTCAGCAAAAAGAAATCCGTTGTCATGACGTGTCGGTAATTTTAACTATTAAAATTTGTCACCTGGTCCCGAGCATTCTCTAAAAAAAAAAAATGGTACAATTATCCCATGTCCGGATAAGGCGCACAAAATAGTTACCCTGAGGCAATACAATGGGTTTAACGGCAGTTTATTAACGTGTCCATTTAAATGAAAATGAGCCCGGTCGCTCCAGAAAATGTAATTCACAGTACGAAAACGCTCCAGCATCGTTTCACAAAAATGTTTGCATGAAACAAAATCATTTTCATTGAGTTCTTGAACGATTTGAATTTTGAATGGATGGAAATTTAAATCCTTTTTTAAAATTGCATGAATAAGCGCTCTTAGAAGTCCAAGTGAGTCTGGCCTTTTCCGTATCGAAAATCGTGGATTTTCACGTAAACTCTCTTAGGCCGTGGAGTGTTCATACTCTCTGCACCCACGAACGAATTATATTCACACTCGGCCCTTCACTTATTGTCGTATACGCGAGATCGTGACAGAGAAATCCGCACGATCACTGATTGCAATGACACCACTCCCTCCACACCGTTCATTACCTTTTGATATAATCGTATTTAAAAACATAAATCTGCCACCAGACACCCTCTACTTGTTAATAGTAATCCACAATTCAAGATTAATGTTGGCTTGGCTATAATGACTCTATCTTCGAAGCCAAAACCGGGATTCGGTCCGAGCCTCGTTCAATATACTTCTACAACTTTGCCGGTTGTTGGCCGACGCCCGCCATTCTACCACAAATCGTCCCGCAAGGGACTTTTCAGGTGGGCTCTTCTTCGTTAATGTGTACTAGGTGGCTAGTCTACGGGAGTCTACCAAGATTTATCTTTGACGATTTATCAGCATAGCGGTATATTTTATGTAACTCATTGTTGCACCTCCTCCAAAATTGTCTTTCTTCACAATGGAGCCGGCTATTCTCTAGTACCCGTGACGTGATGGTAAGTTCAATCCCAGCCTGTGTACCTAAGGTTTTCTTTTCTCACAAGTATTGTCTCTTGCAAGGAATTTAAAAATCTTCCTAGAGTAATTCTTGTAATGAAAAGTTATTTTTCAAATTAGCCATTCGTATTCGGCATACGAATACCTGAAATGACTCACTATGCCCTAGTTCTCTACGGACTGTTCAGACACATAATTTATTTGTATTCCCCGCAAGATTTTTCTCTCAAACACTGTTAAGAGGTTGAGATTTCTTTGACTGAGCACCCAAGTCTTGGATTCATAAGTGAGTACTAGAAGGACCATAGCTTGAAGTTTATGGTGAGATTTTTGGATTTACCAACCCAAGTCTTAGATTCATAAGTGAGTGCTAGAAGGACCATAGTTTGGAGTTTATGGTGTGATTTTTTGGATTTATAGAGTCTTGAAGAAGGTTATGTTGGCTTAGCAGACGCCAGCGTATTTCTTCTTTTATGTTATTCTCCGTCTCTACTATTGATCCAACTTCGTGATCATCGTAATCTAATTCGTGATCATCTAATGTTATTCTGCAGACGAAACTACCATGTACTTTGTTTTTCCATCATTAATGTGCAGTCCCCGAATTTTAGCCGCTCTCTCGATCTGTAAAAATGAGTTCTGTACAGCTTGTTGGCTTCTTCCAAAAATGTCTATGTCAACTGCGTAAGCCAGTAGTTGTATGGACTTGCTGACGATTACCCCTTTGGTAGATGTTTCAGGGCCTCGGATTGCTTTCTCCAACACAAGCTTGAAGAGAAAGCAGGCCAGCCGATTCCGTTGTCGGAGCCCATTGAAAATGTTGACGGGTAGCAATCGGAATACCTTTACTTGGCTTGAAAAGTTGGTTATAGTCATCCTACATTAGTCTTATCCATTTATTTGGGATGACGAAAAAATAATTTACGTGTTGACTAAATTCACTATTGAATTAGTAACTTTGTTGTGTCAAACACAGTGCGATCAATAAATTAGGAAGGGAGGATAAGGTTAGACAGGAGATACCGATGCACATAGGTTTTGAATGTCTGCACATTGTAATGAGAGGAAAACATTGAGTCTGGTAAAGCATTCCACATTCGTGTAGTGCGACTAAAACAAAAATCTCTGTACGTCCGAAGTTGGGCTCAAGGGTAAACTGATGAAAATTTCCAAAACAACGGGTATTACGGTTGCATTGGGGAGGAATGAGTTGCATTCCTATTGCACTAGGCCATAGTTTATTGAAATAGCGATAAAATAATGACAGACATGCAACCTTTCGCCGGTGTTAAAGAGATACAAACGTTTTAGTTAAACAACATTCACCTATAATTTTTAGAGCTCTCTTTTGAATTTAGTCCAAGATACTCAAGTGGGTTATTGGAGCACCTGCCCAGAAACGGGAATTGCACTCGAGTTTCGGACGAATATTGGCTTTATAAATTTTAGGCCGATCAGAAGGGGTAAAAAACTTCTTGCATCGCCGGAGAAATCCTAAACACTTAGCAACATATTTGGCGATGTCGAATATGTAATCACTCTACAACAAGTGGTTTGTGATGCACATACCTAGAACTGTTCAGTCTCCTCTATGCAAGTACCACCCATGGATAGTGGCATTGGGGGAGAGTTACGCTTTTGCGACAGCAGACAGCATTGAGTTTTCGAAGCATTAAATTCCACATGTTTTTTATTCCCCATTGAACAATGATGTCATCAAGATCGGAATTCAATGAGCTTATCATACGCAGCTGTTGGTAGTCCACATCCGAAGAACAAGGATGAGAATCTAAAAAAGGAATATGAAAAGCTATAGGTACTGTCATCAGCGAAACAATTTAGTGGGTTAGAAGTTTCAGCCAAAAGATCATTTATAAAAATAAGGAAGAGCGTCAGAGAAAAAACGGAGCCCTGGGGTACACCAGCGTTTATTCAGTCAACTAAGTTAAAGATTATTAAATCAAAGTCTTGATCACATTTGAAAGCCTTCTAGCAGTTTCCTTAGCTATAAACATAATTTCGGGATTTTAACACTTTAGTATCCATTAACATTTAGTCAAAATCACGGAATGGTTACTTTAGCTTTGAACAATTTGCTAAATCGATATAGCATCCATCATTATCCTATACAAAATTTATTTCCAATTTTACTTGAAATAGCTGATTTGTGCTGATTTGTGTGATTCTTAAAGACGAAGATTTCGAAATGTTTAAATACTCAGCTTTATGCAAAAAATGTATTTTGAAGTCCCGAGTAAATCCCGTCAAAGAGCTGGATGATAGAGAATTGTACTCTAGGCATAGGTTTGCCAAGATGACATCTAGGCTCTTGCCTGAAAACTTAAACACGTGTTTGCTTTCACGAACTGTCACTGTTAAGACATATTCATATGCTAATTTTTGATAAAAGGAATTAGCAATTTACAAGTTAGCAAAACTTAAAAAAAAGAATTTTAATCTTGGAGTCACTAGTACTCGTAAATCGCTAATTATTTATTAAAATGTTAGTAAATGTAAGTAAGAACAAGTAATGCAAAAAAAGAGGTGGATAAAATCTATAAGTTAACGCTTGAAATGTATGCCTCATGCGTGTAAAAAAGCCTTATACAACTATTTTCATAGATAACAACTTATAGCTTGGTATCATATAATTTAAATAAAAATAAAAACTTAATTAAGATACGGCATTGTTTTTAAAAAAGGAATCTATGTGTGTAAACAATCAGACCTACATAACTGTTACAAATTGTCAACCACTGACGCATGAGTTAAATGAAATAAAACGCCAAAACAAAAAGACACACCCATTGAATTGGTTGTGTTTTTAAAATAAGTAGGTAGGTAGATAGGTATATTGAAAGATCGCCAGGGTTACACAAATTATTGCTGCCACGTGCGTTACGTTTTCGTATTGTTTGAGTTTATTTTGTATCTATAAGTATAATGTAAAAAAAGACTCGACGCTCGCGTACATTGCTTATTGAATCACTCAAGATCGAGCAAAGTCCACTTTATAACAAGCTGTCTACTGCGCATGTTTTAGTTTTCTGAACTCAATGAGGGAACACTAAAGAACGAACACAGCAAGAAATAAATTACGACAAAATAAATGTATGTAAATAGTAACATATACACACCAACCCACCCCATCCCTCCTTCTTTTAAATGTTTATGTTTATTCATGAACAAACATTTGAGTTAGAATATTTAACTAAATTTGTGAGTACATTTTTGACTTCGTATGCGGTATATTTAAATTGTTTGAAATTCTTCTTTGCTTCTCTTAATTATTACTCGCAGGTACTTATAACCGAATCGACGCACGTAAGAACTAATAAATAAATTAAAAATTCCGTGCGAAATAATTATTTTGGAATAAAAATTATATTTATAGGTGTTCTTTTAACTTTAAAATAATGAAGGCATCAATCATTTCTAGGTATAATTTATTAAAAGTTCCAACTGCCTTGTACGCTGCTTTGAATTAAACAAATCTAAATTATTAACAGCTTATGATTTTGAATATGGTTTAATGATAATTAAATTTGTTTTTTTAATAATTCACAATATTAACCTAAAATATTGGATGTTGGAGCCAACTAAATTGCAAACATATTACTTTACTTTATTACTTTTTTCTATGAACAATTTTTAACAACATCTCGTCACTTTTTGGATACCTTAAGAATTTAATAGTCTTAGTTTATTGTATAAAATTCAGTTATTATATTAATGTTTTCTTAGTTCTAAATTTAACTTACTTGACCTTGTGAACGTTTTTAAAAGAACCTGTTTCGTATGTTAGATTTGATGAAAGACTTAAATCTAGGAAAGATAATTAATATGTGTATATCTAAATACCTTCTTGTTCTGACTAGGGGAGATATTATTAAATAGTTACTGAAGTTATAGCAACCTTCCTAATTTGAAATACTTGTTTCTATGTAAGATATGTATAAAATGGTGATGGAGATGTAATGGTTTTTTGTTTCGAGATCATAAACTTTAAATAAAACCTAAGAAGAGTCAGGTCTCAGAAGTGTGCGAACTTCGATGTATTCTACTGGAGTCGACAATTTTCTAATTAAATATTCGAGGCAAACAAAATTGCACTTTTTCTTAATATAAAAATAGGTTTTGGATTTTGGAGGCAAAAACGGCATAAAAAGGGGACGTTAAGTAACTTACTAATATATAAAATCTTACTTATTACTAACAAATTAAATCTTATGAGTTTTTTTTTTGTTTAAAAAGATTTTTTTTAAACACTTAAGAAAAACTCCTTGGCAAAGTTGAAAAATTGGAATTCGGTTGAGTTCTAACTGATTTCTTCATCAATTTCTCGAGCGGTAGAACACTTATTTAGATCTCAGTCTGAGATAAAACTTCGATTTATTAGACTCTCAAATTTTAGGGTCTAGGATATTTGAACTTGGTTTAGCAATAATTTTAATTGTTTGAACAATTTAATGATCAGGTAATATTGTTTTATTAAATTTGAAGTTACCGAATTTAATTTTATGTGTTATAAAATATGGTTATGGACGCCGACAAGTACAGCTCACAACAACTTTCAGACATAATGTATGTACGTTTTAAATGTTAGGCTTCTGAACTATAACACTACACAAAAGAACATAGAAACCAATGACAATTTGTCAAGAAGTCATGTTCATTTAGTTACATTTTATGTTAAAGAACGATATGCAAGTTTTAATGAAAATTATATTGCAGAGTAAAATCCTTTCCAACAAGGGACGCGACCCCTTTACCTTCGCCACGGTAACTTCAATTCTATGAACGTTCCAGGGAAGGCATCAGGTCAATAGACGCTGCTTCAATTTCTGTTAACTTAAGGTCCACGGACATTCTAACCGCAGAAATTATGCAAATCAATAATAAGAACCAAATATGGAAAACATTTTAAAAGCAAACAATACAAAATAAATGAAAATAGAAAAGAAAAGAAAACCTCTAACGACTTTGGTTCACAGTAGAATAAAAATAAAAAATTAACTCAAATCTACAATTTATTTAATAAACTGAAATTAATGACAATTTGTTTTATCTATAAATCAAAATTTATTTTTCCATAGAATGTCAGATATGTATGTATGTATGTCAAAAAATCCTACCGGGTGCTTTGAAAGTAGTTTATTATTTGTTTGAACTTTTTTTTTATTAAACCGAGATCTAAGTAATAAGTTCTTAGAAAATTATAGAAATTGAAGAAATGCTCCAGTTCTAAATATTTTTAAAATCAAATTTTAAAGATATGCCGAGAGCTATTAGATAGAGTTTCAAATTAATTTTAGAACTTTGTCAAGGAATTGGCTGTTACATTCGTATATCAATCCTGATGGGTTTTTTTTTTTTTTTTAAATAACATAGATATTAGAACGAAATAAAGGATTTTCCAATAAGGAATAAATTCGAAGTTTGTTAAGTCCCTATTGGAAAACTTGATAGTCATTAGTTATAAATATTAGAACAAGTCGTATTTTCTAAATTAAATTAATATTGAAATGTCCAACAAACTGACTATAGGATGTCGCCATGTCGGGTATTATTTTATAAATATAGGCACTTTTTTAATTAAAAAAAGGACATCCAAAAATGAGTATATGAGAAATTAAAAAACATATTACAAGATTTAGGATTTGTACAATTTTGAAAACTGATTTTCTTTTCGCGGAGACTCTTTAATTGGAAAAAAATTCAATTATGCATATAAAGTATGGAAATGATTTAATATCATTTTAGAACATTTTTGTTTAATGCTGATTTAAATATCTAATAATTAAAGGTATCATTTTGTATACAAATTATAAATACTTAAAATTATTAGAATAAACAGTAAACAACAACCCTCCTACAAACTACGGCCTTGTACTCAATAATATACAAAAACTTGAAGTATAAATGCAAAAATTACATAACAGAGTTTCTCATTCAATTAGAAAAATAAAAATTAGTAAGCTTTCAATGACGACGCACAAAACCAGACTTTACTCGTAAGTTATAAAATATCTGCGCAGCTGTAAATTTGTTGGGAATACCAGTAACAAACTACAACTGACATCTTAATTATTAACTTTTAATTTATTTGATATAATCTCAAAAGTAGTTAAGTTTACTTGGTGGTAATTTACCACCATATGGCTTACCATTACCATATTGATGAGTTAAATTATATTTCACTATGGGTTAAAATAGTTTCCTTAATAGATAATGCATGGTTGCGAAATGCAAAACAATTTTCAATATTATTTCAATCATTCCTGCAATATCTATATTATAATGAATTTCTTAATAAAATATAACTTTTAAAGTAAATACAGGAATTTTATTAATTTTTTTCTTATCTCCGTTAAGATAAAATGGTAATACTTGAGTCTCATGATCAATTCTCACACCTTCAAAACTGGTTTTCAATCAGAGATTAAACTTGATTTAATTACTATGAACTGCAGAAAATCTAAACCAACTTTTAAATTATATACTTTAGTATTAGTACGCGTGCATTTTAATACATTGAAGTCTATGTACGTTTATAATAAAGATTGTATAAGTATTTCAAAGTTAATCTTTTTTTTTTTTTAATAACTATAAGCCCTATGAAAATTTTTCATTTGTAAAGGATTTCATCGATATTTGATTGTTCTTTTTTAAAAAATTAGTAATTTTAAGCATGATTTTAAAAATGCTAGTAATTTAAATACAAAATATTATAAACGTTTTGTTCTTTCTATTTGCAGACACGCAAAAGGAACGACGAAGTGGTTGGTTTTGGCTGATAATTTATTATATTTCGTTCAGTATCAAATTTAAAAAAAAAATAATATTGATTGAGTAATAACTTAAAAACCTAAAACTAAATAATCAAAATGGACTCATTTAGCAATCAATGGTCAACACCTCCACGACCATCAGATGATAGTTTACAAATGGATTTAGTTGCCGAATTACACGATGGAGGCTTTGAACCTCAAACTAGGGCAAGATCGAATACTTGGCCATGTCCAAGGCCAGAGAATTTCGTTGAGCCAATAGATGATTTGGAGAGCACAAAGGCAAGCAACCAGCAGCTATCAGGAGGTAAACTATTTTTTGTTATTAATTTTTTTTTGAAAAAAAAAAAAATTAAATGTTAATATATTTATTTTTCACTGTCACCAATTTAACTTCATTCATTCATTCTTAAGAAATTCGTTAATTTTCAAGAAATTCAAAAATCAGATGCAATCATAAATGCTAAAATCGTATGACAGGTTATTTTCCAAGAATTTAAGACTAAATGTAGCTTTCGGTTAATTCATTTCGCGGGTTTTTGTCAATCATTTAACTAGCTTTTGCGAAGAAACGGATATCATTCCAAATAACCAGTTTGGTTTTAAAATAGGAAACTCAACATACCATGCCCTGCTTTTATTCCAGGATAAGGTCATTCAGAATCTGAGAAATAAAAAGTGTACTGTTAGCTTAGACAAATTGACCTTGAAAAAGCTTTTGGTTTCTCATTTACAAACTTAATCATTATAGAACTTTCCAAATTGGCTTATAAATATCATTTTTAGTTTTTAACACAAATAGATCAAAATCGATTTTTTTAGGATCTGAACACATAGATATTTTTCTAGTGAACTCAGGTGTTCCTCAAGGATTGATACTGGGGCCATTGTTGTTCAACATTTATCTGCAAGACTTTCGTCTTTCAGACCCCATTTCTGATGAACCTGGACCTTTGCATTATGCTTATATAGCGTAGGCTTCCTCTTGTAGAAAATTATTTATAAAAAAATGGAGATTGAAAATCAATAAACGCAAATGCGGATTGACTTGTGTCAAAAACGCAAATAGTAAAGGACCATATCTAGCGATAAAAGAGAGCAAATCATCAAACCTAAAATTATATAACGTCGAGATTCCATTACGATCGGAAAAAATGTATCTAGGAATACATTTTCAAAACCGATTTCTTTTTAATATACAACAATTCCTAAAATAGCGAGGATGGTAATAGGGTCATTAAAAACTTTATTCAGTTTAAAATCTATGTTAGAAAATAACTAAAATTCTTATATACAAGACGATTAAAAGACTGATTGAAACATACGGTTTTTGTACTTGGTTTATATTTTCACCTAGTACAGCAAAAGAATTTGAGAACAGAAAATATTGAAATTTTGCTGTGGAATGTTTAGAAATCCAGATAAGGATCTCCTTTCTAATTCTATCCTCCCTTAAAAAAAAAAAAAAAAAAAAAACAATATACGAAGCAACTCAAGTTACACCATAGATCTGCTTTCTTAAAAAAATGGAAAGAATAAGTCTCCATGCAAATCCACTAGTAAGATCCTTAATAGATTTAAATGCCAACAACAGTTTAGTTGATAAATATTACTTATCCACACTTAATATTCTCAATGTCGGGTCATTTGCCCTATTAAGACCAAATAAAAAATTTTAAAGTGTTCCACTCCAAAAGAAGACTTCCTAACGTAGGCTTTTTGAGAATACTCTTCGTAGGGTTAAATAAAAATAAATAAATTAGGTGGCGCAACAGTCCGTAGAGAACCAGGGCCTAGTGACTTACAACTCTCGACCATTCCTGTGTGCGAGTAATTGCAGGGATGGAGGGGACCTACAGTTTATATGCCGAATCCGAACGGCTTATTTGAGAAAGCACTTTTTCATGACAAGAATTACTCTTGGATAATTTGTCAATTCCTCGCAAGAGGCAGTACCCGTGAAAAAAACTTAAGGTGGTACAGGCAGGGATCGAACCCAAGACCTCTCGCATGACAGTCCAACGCACTACCCATAATGCCACGGGTATTACCTCGTAGGGTTAAACATAAATATAAAATTTTATATTAGGTTACTAAAGAGGTAGTTGCAGCTTTTAGTTTTAATTTTAGTCAATAAGTTATATTTGCCATATACAAGAGTAAGGTATTGTTCTGACCAAGTGACTAAAAATAAATAATGATAATTATTAAATATACATCTCTATGAACTTTTATAGTATTTTAAATATTGTTTAAGTTGTATATGTTTTACGTCAGGCATATCTTTAAGTCGACAAAAAAAAAAACTAAAAGATTGTAAATGAAATTGTATTTGTCCCAATAAAGTTAACTTGAACTTGAAAGAAAAAGATTGGCAGAAGGATAGAATAGCAAAATTTCGTTGTGTTCATTGCCAGTGACTTGTGTGATTAAATTCTTGAGTTTTTTGTTCAAGTTCAAAACTGACCATAAGTAAAAAAAATTGAAAATACCTAATATTTAAGATAAGATTGCAGGACTTCATCATTAAACCACAAATTCAGATCATAAACAAAAATTGTATTCAAAATAAAAAACAAACTATTAATTTAAAACAAAACAAAAACTTTATTGATTTCAGATTTTTTTATAGATTCTCAACAAGCTGTATCCCAAAATGTTGGAGCATCAAAAAAGAATTCATCAAGGCGTAATGCCTGGGGCAATTTATCATATGCAGATCTTATAACACATGCAATAGGATCGGCAACGGATAAAAGATTGACACTCAGTCAAATTTATGAATGGATGGTTCAGAATGTGCCATATTTTAAAGATAAAGGGGATTCAAATAGTAGTGCTGGATGGAAGGTGAGTGTTTGTTTTGTTTTTGTAAGGATATAAACTCAACAAAAATACAGGAATGTATTAGACTTTCGCATTAAACTGTAGGCCTCCTTAATTATTTCATATAACAGAAATATACGTGGTAAGTCTGATGGTCTTCTCAAAAAAGTTTGTGCGCCCATTTAAGTTAAAAGTTGTTTACTTAATTCCTTTCTCAGTTCAAGTCATCCTTTTAAACCTTCATGATTTGTATACATTATGTTCGCAACATCAACAGTCATATCTCAAATCAAAATTTCGAAACAAAATGTCAAAACAAAAAAAAACAGGTCCAGATGTCTTGAGACCATTTCTTCCGTGAGCTAAAGAATGCAGTTTAATAGCTTACTGCTAGACCCCCTAAAACCATAAAATATAAGGCTTTATGATTTTTATAGCTTCACCATTAATGACGTTGGAATGGAACGCGCATCAATGGAAAACCACCAAACCAATGGAAAACCAGTTTACGCTTTCTCAATGTGCATTTGCTTTGTATCTATGTATCTAACATCGAATATCATCTAACTTTCGATGAACGAGATGTCAAGATGTATCCGCGATTCGACCGACCCGTATACCTATGTACGTACATCGTGCGTTCCCCTTTTGGTTTTGTTTGCTATTATATTTTATATGTATTATGATAGGTGGATGATGGCGGGAGCGATGCGAAGACGACGCGACGGTGAGGTTTGAGACGCAGACGATGCGGTGTATCGGTAGTGGAATCAAAACTGAAAAATTATTATTACGGTTCGTCGTCGTCGCGTCGGTCTGTTCGTCGTGTCGACATAGTTTTCCGTTTATTTGTTTACATTCAACAGTCAAGTTCATGGTCGGTTATGTATTCGATTTCATTTGTTTTGATTTTTAAACCGTTAGTTGTTGCAGTCGCTATTGTTCGTTTGTTTATTTATTTTGTTTTAGTTTTAGTTTAAGTTTTGTTTCTTTCCTTTTGTCTACCCATACATTCCCTTTCTATGACGCGAACGAGACGTATGCGATTGGTTTAGACTTAAAGGCGGTTAAGGAATGCGCCAACATCGTGGTGCACTAAATGCTTTACTACTTTGACGGCAGTTAAGCAACTCAAGATTGTAATGAAAAATAAAAAAATTAGTATTAAAAAAAACATTGTGGAGTAGGTAATTTTGGAAATTTAAATCGTTCTTAACCCACTTTCTTGTAAAGGGTTTTCCAATAAGGACTTGAAACAATTTAATACCGACTTGAAGTCCAATCAAAACATTGGTAATTGTCTAGAATAGCTACTTTTGCTAAAAACATAGAAACAAAATTCGGAAAATAGTCAAATCGGTGTATTTTTTCGTAAACTTTAATAAAAAATCGGGGGAAGTGCAATTTTGCAACAATTTTTTTTGTTATTAATTAAAAAAGTTAAAAAATGACAGATACTTGTTGCTCGATTGAAATTTTTGAAATTGGAGCCTAAAACAAGTTTTTTTTGGGATCACTACCTATAGGATTTGGGGTGGGTGCGAGTTTGGGTATATGCAAAGAACTTTTGCATTTGAGCACTAAAATCAAAGAAATTCCCAAAAAAAAAACAGGAAAGAAATGTCAAAATCAACCATTTTTGCGTGTTTTGTATGTAAAAAAGTGAACTTCAAAAATTAATTAAAAATAGAAATAAATGTTTCCTCGCTCTTCCCCCGATTTTTTATTAAAGTTTACTAAAAAATACACCGATTTGGCTATTTTCCGATTTTTTCCTATGTTTTTAGCAAAAGTAGCTATTCTAGACAATTACCAAAACATTTATGAATGTAACTCGTCTTCGTCCATATGTATATGGTAACCGCGGCCACGTTTGCACCGACCCAATTTTTGGTGGCTCAGCCACGCCCTCTGTGATTTAGCTTTCAATGTTGGCTCTGAGTACTTAACGTTGCCCCAAATAAAATATTCTAAAGACGTTAAATCGCAGAGACGGGGCGGCCAATCAACTGGCCCTTTTCTTGAGATAACAGGCTCATTAAACTTACCCTTCAATATATAAATAGGTTGTAAGGTGTGCTGAGTGGCTTGTGGCACCATCATGTTAAAACCATGATGTTGTCCAAGTACATATCTTCCAGTTTTGGCCAGAAAAAACTTGAGGATCGATATCGTTGAAGAAGTGGTGATTCATTAAGCAAGTGTGGATTTTTACTCTACCTTTTTTTTATAATAAACGCACAGACAGATAAGAGGGAGAGAAAAACTTACGTCGCCTAGGAACGGTCCGAAAGGTAATTTTTATCCAAGAAAGGATAGCATTTCGTCAAAATCGAAAGCACTCATATTCGATAAGGAGCCTTATACCAAACTCTATCAAATGCTTTTGAAATATAAAGTTCAATACTCTTACTTTCTCCAAAACTATCTAAGTACCTGTTCCATTGTTCGGTGAGATAAACCAGCAGATCAGCACTGGATATATTGCTACGGAAGCCGTACTGCCGGTAATTAAGAAGCCTTCGGTCTTCGAAATATTTTTTGAGCTCATAGTAAATCAGCGTTTCGATGACCATGGAAAGAAGGGACATAAATGTGATCGGTTAATATTTCGAGAGCTTATGGGATATACAAATGCCATTTTCTATCTACTCGGAACAAAACCTGAAGATAGATGGAAAAGCTTAGGCGATAATTTTGCCAGCGTTAAAGAACACTATTTAAGAACAATAGCGGGGGTAACAATAGCGCATATTTTGCTAATTGACGAACTTATAGACAATGACAATTCTATGATTAGTGAAAGGGTGCGTTCACAAAATAAGTTCAAAAGTGTGAATGCACAGATAATAGTACTGCTTAAAACTAGATAGTTTTACATTTCGATAATTTAACAAAAAAAGAAATAAAAAAAATCGAATCAGAATTTAGTAATCAAATTTATCGATATTATCATTCACAAAAAAACGTAAATGTGTACCTAATTATGAGAAAAAATTTGAATCAACCCTTTTGACTATACGCCCATGTCGTTGCATTGAATATATAATATTTATGTACGTTATCTGAATCTTATCTAAAAAGACACAAGTTTGTAGATATACATACATATGTATGTAGGTATTATGGTAGGTACTTAAAATGCATTTATTTGCTTTCTTTCAATAAGTTATTTTATATTCAACTTCTTAGAGCAGCAGCTGATAATATATTTATGACAGGAAACTCCTTTTGCAAGTCTAAAAATATATTATATTTATCTATACTAGGTACATACTTGGCGGACTTTGTGACTTTAAGTGCCTACACGCGTGCCGTTTAATTTAAATTTCATAATTTAACTATACATACATACATATAAAAAAATAACTACATACCAATCTACCTGTAACTTTAACTCTATGACTTTGGAAAATGAAATTAACGAAGGAACGTGCTTCCTTAACGTCCGATGAATTTTAAAGTTTTGCTCAAATCAATTGCATTAAATACTATTACACAACACACTCTTATGTACATACATACATATATCTATCAGCAGTCTTCGAGAACGTGATTTTCAAAAGCATTTATGGTATTTAAAAATGTTTGGAAAAATGCTATAAAGCAAACTAACTTTTAGAAAATAGAGCACATTCAAAACACGGAAACATACATAAAATCATTGATATTTCCAGAAAGGGTTAAAAATTACAATTCACAATTTTGCCAATTGCTTGCGTAATTGGACGATTATGTAAACCATAATCTCCTCTTAAAGCACGATATGTGGCTTTGGCAGAATCCCCATTTTTGTAGTAGGTTTTAACAATTTGTATGCGTTGTGCGATAATGTCAGACATTCAATTGAAAACAAAATTGGTTTAACAATTTAGTTTGACAGATGTATTCCAGCCCAATACTTTTGAATTTGAAACCACAAAATGGATAACCCGTTGTGGTACGGACGTATGGACACAAATACATCTTTCTAAAAATCGTTTTTAGGTTCTACGGTCCCTGAAACGTCGAGAAATGTCAAAACTATTCATTAATACAATACAATAACTTCCTATGAGAAGCTAAAAATGATAAGAAATAGTTTTCGACTCAAGTATCTATTATGAGAACAAAGAAAGATATTGACAATCAAAAGTTTTATCTCACATAAAATATTGTAATGAATATTTTGGTTACACTTTAGAAAATTTGACAGACAAGCACGAATGGAAAGTGTAATGTGTATATATATATATTTATATATATATTTATTAAAAAAATTTCAATACAAATCATTTTTTGTTCGATAATTTTTTACATATGAATATTACAGACTATTTTATAAAATCATGTTTATGATTATGTGTTTCCTTATTTATTTTTTTAATATTTTTACATTTGAATTACTCTTACTTTTAATGAAAAATTCTTTAAAAAAAAAAAAAAAAACAATAATAATGAGTTAAATAAAGAATATTAGTATGTCCAACTATTAATCTTTTAAGTATAGATGTTCTAAATGTTAATTTAGCAATAAAAATATTCATTGCCTTTCATTAAAAGTAAAGTTCGTCCCAATGAGATAATTTTTAGAACCATTGTATGTAGTTATTCTAAAAATTAAATATCCCATTAAAAATAATTACAATAAAGGTAGAAAGTCTTTCATAAAATGTGGCTAAATATTAAATTCTTGACTGTGCAAATTTTTTTCAACCAACTATCTAGGTATTTTTAACGCATGAGAATTTGCCCATTTAAGTTATTAAAATTATTTAAAAAAAGAAAAATGCAAACATACATAGTTTTAATTGCATACAAAAGAAGTATTTTCACAACTTTTTTCCGGAATGAAATTAAAAGTGTTAAACATTGCCAATACGCTTATTATAAGATGTACATTTTATCGATAATATTTGAACACTAATATTTATATGAGATTATAATTTAAGTTTTAAAACGTGCTCACATTTTATTAAATTTAATTATAATCTCTTTGATATACATAAGCCGTAAAAATAATATACAGAATTTTGAATACACTTGAATTTGTTTATGAGTCCATCGGGCATCGACTTATTCATCTTAATAATTGTTTTATTTCTCAACCAAACTCTTATTAAATGTGACAAAGTTGTCAGGCAGTTTTTTTTTCCTTAATTACAGAACACACGCCCATAAGAATAAAAGTATCTTTCAGTCGTCAACAAAACGATGCTTTCACTATCAATAGGCACAATTTAAAAATAGATTTTTAACAACCACACCCACAGGTTTCAGTGATATAAAAGTAAAGTATGTATGTATAGTGTATATTTAAGAAGATAAGCTTCTATTAGCTATAACAGTGGTAGTTGTGGGCAATGTTCGATTAAACAAAATAAAAACACAGTCTGTCCGTCTATTTCATACGACTGCTTCCGTGTGCAATAATTAATACAAGGTTAGCCAGACTGTAAATATAGAGGAAGGTAGATGTTGATTTGCACAGGGTTGTTATAAGCATAGAGTCGGTGGTCATTGCATTGAAAATTCATGATCAATATATTGTTCAATGTTTTTATCTGAAGTATAAATAGATGCGCATTTATAATAAATAAATTGGGTGGCGCAACAGTCCGTTGAGAACTAGGGACTCTCAACTCTCAACCATTCCTGTGTGCGAGTAATGTTGTCAGGAATGGAAAGGGACCTACAGTTTAAAGCTGAATCCGAACGGCTTATTTGAGAAATCACTTTTCATGACAAGAATTATATTCTCGGAGAATTTGTCAGTTTCTCGCAAGAGGCATTACCCGTGAAAAAAACTTTAGATGGCATAGGCAGGGAACGAACCCAAGACCTCTGGCATGACAGTCCAACGCATTTTTTTTTCTTTTTTTTTTCAAATTCATTTTTATTAATTCATTCTTAAGACTATCTTAAAGCTAGACAAAAATTCATAAAACTAGCCTAATTATCCATAACTTATTACTAACTTACTGGTCCCATACGGACACTCTAAGTTAAACTAAGTCCAACGCACTAACCATCATGCCACGGGTACTACTGCGCATTTATGAACATAAATAAATGGACGACTGAATCGCCGGCGTTCATTCTGGCGTTTTTGGTAGGATTTAATTTTTTGTAAAAAAACTAGGTATAGTTTTAACTGAAAGTTAAGAACAATATTGTTTATAAGAAGAAATAAGTTTGAAGTTTGTTCTTAGGATATTCGAGTCCAAAATTAGCTTTTTAATTTTTGTCAGGTTTTTTGCAAACAAACTCTTAGTTAAATTTCTCTTAAATTTACACTAGATGTCAAAAACATTCGATTCGTTGTCGGAGATGGTGTCGGGCAATGTATCACCCAATTGTGCCACCAATGATGTCTTCTCATCCTAGCTTGGCGTCAAAATCTCGTACGACATAGCCAGGTTACTGCTCGTTTGTTTTGCTCAAGAGCTCGAAGAATATGTCTTTGGTGTCTTCATCTTTCTCCTCTGTTAGGGCATACGCGCATCTGAGGCTTATGTTGGAAAGTTCAGCCTTAATGCGGATTGTCGTGATGCGCTCGCTTAAACTGTTGAAACTCAAGCCTTTTTGCCTGAGTCTAGTTCCAACAACAAATCGACACCCAAATAGACGGTGCCTTTGTTCTCGGTAGTTTAGTATACATCGCAGTATTTTAGTCTGCGATTATTCGGTCCATCACATTGCTCTTCTTTGATGGCCGTAATATCTGCCTTGAAGCAGTTTATAGCTTCCGCTACCTGTTCGGCTGTACGTGGTCTATGGAGGGACCTTACATTCGACGTACAGATCCGAAGTTCGTTGTCCTTATTTCGTTTGCTTGGTTCGTCATCAGTTGTTGGCTTGTTGGTGTTTCGCAACTAGAATATTCTTACGTGGTCAGGAAATCACCCCGACGGCACAACCTCCAACCTGGAGGGCCAGATCCTTATTACAACTTCAAGAACGGGGAGCCGCATAAACCGGTCCTTACAGGCCTGGAATACTATTAACTAAATAGTTCAACCTAACTAAAACTGTAGACGCCACCATTGATTCCATCTCAGGAATTTCTCCGATGACGGCTGGATAAGGAGAAGTGCCCCAGTGAGATGTTTCCCCCCTCTCTCGTTCGCTACACCCATCAACTTTCCACTGGAGTTAAAATCCAATCTCCAATTGAGGTACTATAGGTACCCGATGTTCCCCGCTGGGAGGTGGGGGTAGGAGTTGATAGACGGAGGTGGGTTGTGAGAAAATCCTGTGGACGCTTGTGTTCTCTCATGATGACTACCATTTGAAAATCCTACATAGCAATGAAAATTAACTCATTGTGAGAGTCAGGCGTCAAAATATGTAGTCTAGTGACCACTTTTAAACAACTCATAAGGTGATCGACTTGATTGGTTGTATTGTGCGCAATATTATTTAAATTATGATCATCAAACTATTCAAGACCAATAAAGAATATTTAGTGGTGGGTTGACTCATCCCTTTTTGTTTAAAAACAAGAAAATGTACTAAAAGAACATTTTGTAAAATGTTTTGTCCGATAAAGTAACTAATATGAGCTTCTTATATATACATGCAGCAGTTAAACAGAGTACCTTAAGTCGACATAAGCGATTAACAACGATATGTTGTACAGTTAGTAGCTCTTACTTTTCTGACTTAATTTTATTTAAAAATTCTCTTTTGGGAACACATTGCCTTTTCCTTAAAATGCTTTCAACAAAATATCTTGTGTCAAATAATTAAGTCAACAAATTTAAAATTTTAACATAACATGACCAAGTCTATAGGTCTCTAAATGGAGTTGAACACAAAAAATTAAGTCAACCTAAGTGATTCTTATTTGTTATGGCAGGTGTTACAGAAAATCTTTTTTTAATTTATGGCACTCTTTATTTGAACATTGAATTTTATAGAAAAAACTAGTTTTAAAATATTTTTTTTTTTAGTATTTTTTTATGTTAGATTTACTCAAAATAATATAAGATTTGATGTATGCATCATATAATAAATATAAACAATAATTATAAATTTTGCAAAAAAGTTAAATTTCTCAAAACAATCTTTTTTTAACTTAAGCTAATGTGATATATGGCCACAGAACTATCATCATTTGATGTTTTTCAAATGCGAAAATCAAATGTTAAACTCACAAACTTATTAACAGCTTTTTATACTAGTAGGTACATATAATGAAATTACGATTTTCCAAAAAAAAAAAAAAAAAAATACAATAATATAACAACACTGCCCAGTAAAAAATACATTAATTACGCCTGGAAACATAGAAGTAACCACAACGTAAACATTTTAATTTTAAATTTGTCGTTTTTAGGTTTTCGAGTGAATGGAACCCTCTTGCTTCTCCTATGGCGCAAATTTACACCTTCATTATTACTTTCATGGTTTATAAACTAACATTATTAAAAATTTTATTAAACTACTAAATTAAGGTCAACAACTAGAACTATCCGAAAGCTCTGAGCAAATAGATTTACGACAACGTGATTCGTTTTAATGTATAAAGTGGTACTCTATAGTAATAACTTCTTGCGCAGTTGCAATTGCGTGTTAGTTTGCTAGTTTTTCTTTTTATTCGCGCTATTCAATGAATAATACACAACAAAATATTCGAAGAATAAATAATATATTCTAAAATTTTCAATGCCCTTTAAACTTTATAGCTACATGTATAGATTATATTATAGACAAACCCAGTCAATTTTAATAAAATGGAAACTGAATTTACATTCCATTCCAAAGATTAGCATGTGTGCATGGTTTAAGCATTTGTAAAGTAATTAACAGCCCGGTGAACCGGATTGGATACTGTAATAAAACAATGTATGGCGTGATGGCTTTTATCAAGAGTCAGAAAGCCTGTCGACTAAGGCCCAGTTTGAAATTAAACCTGTGTTAACTTTTTAAGTTTTTGTGCATAGGTTTATTTCTAATTGTGTTTTAACTCACAGCTAGAAAACTGGGTCATTGCATTTATTCCATATCATTTATATTTTTGTGTTTCTAATTTTATATGGGTTACAAAATGATGTTACCTTTTGCGTACTTTTTTTGCCAAATTTATATTTTGCTTATAATTATAATAAAGTGTACAATACGTCATTGGTTATTAATACAACCACCACTGTATAGGACATACTTCGAAGATAATAAAAGGTGGGTTTATATTTTTGATAAATAAAATTAAAAATCAAACTATGGACAGGTAATACATCAGTCCGTTGAGAACTAGAGCTTAGTGACTAACAACTCTCAACCATTGATGGGGAGGGTCTTCAATTTTATGCCGAATCCGAACGAATAATTTGAAATAGTACTTTTCCTGACAAGAATTGCTCTTGGAAGATTTGTCAATTCCTCGCAAGAGGCAGTAATACCCGTGGAAAAAAACTTTAGGTGGAGCAGCCGGGGATTAAACACAAAGAACGCACTTACCATTACGCCACGGGTACTACAGTATGAACAATTACTTACTTAAGCTGGCGCTACAGTCGGGGGTGGACCTCGATATGTGGGTCCAGCCAGCTTTGTCCCTAGCTAGCTGTCTCCAGTTTCGCACGCCAAGTTGGTTAAGGTTCTCTCCCATCTGCGTGTGCCACCTGAGTCATAGTCTTCCTCTACTGGAATTGGATTCGAAGACCTTCCGGGCTGGAGCGTTGATGTCAATTCGCTCTAAATGACACAGCCATCTCAGTCGTTGGAATTTTATTCTTTTAACCAGGTCAGTGTCGCTGTACAACCTGTACAGTTCGTCGTTGTTTGTCTGCTTCTCCACTCTGCATGTATGCAGACAGGGCCAACAATTACCCGAAGAATTATTCTTTCGAAGCATCCTAAGAAGCTCTCATCTTTCTTTGACAGCGTCCAGGCCTTAGCACCACAAATGAGGACCGGTATGATGAGTGTCTTTTAGATGGTGATTTTAGATTAGGTCGAGAGAGGAATTTACTACTCAATTGCCTTCTAGTCCAAAGAAGCAGCGATTTGCAAAAGTTATTCTCCGTTTGATTTCAGCGCTGTTGTCGTTGCCTGAATTTATAGCGGTGTCTAAGTAGACAGAGTCCTTAACTACCTCGAAGTTTAAGCTGTCCATGGTGACTTTTTGTCCAAGACATTGTCGTTCAATATACTTTTTTGATGACAGCATACACTTGGTCTTAATCTCACAGGGATGCCAAAACTAGACATTGCTCTGTAAAGCTCTTTCCTATAGATGCTGTCATACGCGGCTTTGAAATCGATACAAAGATGGTGGGTATCGATTTTAAATTCCTGGGTTTTGTCCAAGATCTGCCGTAATGTGAATATTTGGTGAATGGTGGACTTTCCTGGTCTGAAGCCACACTGATAAGAACATACCAGTTTTTTGACGAACGATGTTAGACGTTCATATAATACGGCAGAAAGGATCTCATATGCGATGTTCAGAAGACTGCTGTTCTACTGCTTACAGGCTTCGGCTTGTGGCTGGTACCCTTGGGAGTTTTTTTTGTAAACTTTTGGTAAAATTTACGAACCGCTTTGCTATCGTGACATCCCTCTATCTCCTGGATCTAGCGCTCACTTTTCCATCTAAGTAGTATGGACAAGTAGTTAAAATAATTTTACCTGTTTAGTCAGTTGAATACGAAATGTTCAAATACAGACAATATTATTATTATGTAGGTATGTAGTTTTAAGAAAAAAAAAAATATAACAAATTGATCGATGAAATGGAAGACAGCCAAGACACCCTTTTATAAATTGTGTAAGTGTAAGTGTAGTATATATGTTTCATAAATCGACACATTTGTTGGTTACTTCGTGTCAAGCACTTCATTATTAATTAAGTCAAACTTTTCATTGAAATCCCTTAGGATTATCATCGAAGACAATTCTTAATATATTCCATATTCCATAATAATCAATATATTTTTATTTTCATCCCGTTGTTGCTTGGCTGTCTAGAAGGATTATCAGCTAAGATAAGCACAAGAAATGACACCAAACACTGGTTGTATCATTAAAATATTCTCACCCTTATAGTCTGAGAGATAAAAAAAAATTGTTTGGTAGACGTTTAAAAACAACGAAATTTAGCATTTACTTGTTGAATTGCATATTAATTTGTTTGAAATTTTAATGCGTACGTATACTGAACAAATTACTTGAAAATAAATTTCTCACTTTTTAATAAATGTTATGTTTGTTTATACTTAACACGAAACAGGGACTAAGGTGATAACACCCAAAAGTTTGGCTAATAAGCCCATTAAATACTTGAAAAATACAGAATTTGATGCATGCACATAGGCATCTTACATAAACTTCCAAGTCGAGTCCGAATATCCAAACAAATAAAATGCAACATTACCTCCTAATCTATTAAGGGTAGGTTTCTTGCATGTGGCTGGCATTATTCTGACAATTACACTCTTGTTCATTATTTGGCATTTCTTTCTATGAAATTTCATACTTTCAGTTCGATTCCCGCAGTTCATTTCAAGAATGTCGTCGCCTTCTGAACACCAAAGATTCTGTCCAATATAATTGCCGATTATCATCCAAGGACTCAATTCGCCTGTGCACTTTGTTTCTTTCCTCACCCTTAAGTCATCAGCTTTGACTAAATCAAAGTAATTTCTTTGAAGGCGAGTTGTATAGGATATTCGGAGTGATGGGGATGTAGATGGGGACAGAAAAAAACTTTCATGGAAATCCGATGAAAATTGCAAAAAGTTTTCACATTTGAAAATATGTACCATCCTGTATTTGTATGTATCTTATGTGTATTGAAATCTCCTGATGTATGTATGTAAAAGTTCATCGATTTTAATATTATAATATTGTGATATAGTCAAACATTCCTCACAAGGGCACTCTTTTTTTTTGGGATAACTAGTCCAAGTATACATTTGTTGATCATCGTCATAGCCAAGACAGTTCCCTCTGTACCAACTCATTTGGAAGCTATAAGTTACTTTCTTCGAGAAAGAGAGAGGTTGATGACATATATAAGTTTACATACAAGGTTTAGTTTTAAGTACAGGGGGAACTGTATGCAGAAAGTTTTATTTGAGCTCTCAGATAACATCACTGCCGCCCTTTACAGCAGATAGGTAGCGAAGCAATTTTACAAATGTATCCCAAACATCGCGATATGACTCCCGGTTATGGGTTTTCTTTCTTATAATATTTTTTTTTAATTCTTTCAAAGAATCGAACGGAATTGGCGGCGGCGGCGGCGGATGGTACAATCGATTAATAGATATTATAACGTCTAGGTGGCGCCCAAAAAGTAACCAAAGCATCAGTTAAGAAAAGTCTGCAAAGTTCTTTTTAAGTTCTTATAGGATTCGCGTGTCTGTGTTATGTTGGTGTGATGTGGCAGTCAATGCACGATAGGAAGAAAAAATGTAACTTATAAAGGTAATTGCTAAGACCGGAAATAATTTTTAAGATTTGGATAGAGAATATGCGTTTGTATAAATATTTTTGATACATTTTGTAAATCCTTTTGTGTTTAAATAAATAAATAACAGCAACATTAAGGTTTCAGACCAAGCAGAAAACTAATCGCCAAAAGGTTGCCAGATTACTTGCTCCTACCAAAAACTACTGGCTATAAGCTACTTTGTGTAATATATATAATCTTAACTAATGATTGTTATAGTCTTAGAGCCGGCAGCAAATTTTGAGAGTGGAGTGATAACCAAAATTCCTTGATGTGAATTTGATATACGCACCACGTTTTACTCTCAGCCTTCTGCTTGCCAAACGCATTTTAAGCTTTTTCGAATTCATTTTTTAACTTAAACCCCTGATAATTTTGTTGTTTTCCAAATGCATAGCTGCTTTGAAAACTCAACACATTTTTTTTCAAAAGCAATACAAGTGTCCTTAGGAAAAATGAGATAGGGAGGAAACAAATTAACGGTTATCTCTGTGTACTTAAAGCTCATACAATTGGTATATATTAGAGGTTAATACAACAGCTCATAACTGATTGTAAAAGGTCTCTTATCATTCTTATTAGGAAAAGTTTTTTTTTGTTTGATTCATTGACGTTTCATATAATGAAAATAAGGTCAGTCCTGGAATTTAATAAACATAACGCATATGTATGTACATTTATAAGAGTATATTTATATTTTGTTAAGTTATTTTTGTTCTATAACAAAACTATGCAATGTATATAGTTTACCATATTAAGATAATTATTAGGTATAATGTTATTATTTAGATTAACAAAAAAAATTCTCAAAGCCCCAATTTTAATAACTTGGGTGAAAAAAAATTCTGACGCACTAAAATTCAAATAATTTGTAAACAAATATGACGTGTATAATAATAATAAGTAATTAACTGCAACAATGTGTTAAAGATAAATATAACTAGATTTCTACTAGACATTGAATTAGAAATGTACCTAATTGAGAAATATCGTCATATAAACTTTTGGTCCTTTAAGCAGATAACGTTTTGCAAAAATGTATTAATAAAACCAATACCATATGATTTAAAATAATAGTTTTGGAACAATACCAGCTTATTGCAGCCAAACAAATTATAATGAGTTTTGTTTATAGAAAATGTATTTCCTATACTAGGGAAGAGCATTTTTCTCAAAAGAAATATCCAATCATAATATATAAATGATGCAATAATACAAACAATTTATTAAAATAACATAAATCATTACAAAATCAAATTATACGAGTGTGTTGGGTTCGATAGCGTCCAAACTTTCAGAATACCTTTTTTTTCTTCGGCCATTTCTGTTGAATCCGCTTTAAATTAATTTAGTTTTACAGGTTATTATAATAAGATATGCAGAAAATACAGTGTTTTTTTAGGAATGTATAAAAGTAAAGTTTGTATATCTCATGAACAAATAACTGTATCGACTTCAAACCACTTCGAGTTAAATTAGATTTCTTTTATAAATCTAAAAATAAAAAAAAATGTATTTTGTACCTAGTGTCGTTTTTAGGAGAATATAATAAAGATTTTTTTTCCCATAAAAAATGAATACGAAATGGTAAAAACTGATTTCGACTTAAATATCTCAAGAACAAATAAGGGCATTTGATAGAGTTTGGCATCAAGCCCTCTTATCGCAAATCCGTGCATTTGGTATTAATGAATTCCATCTTCGTTGGGTTAGTAATTGTCTGTTGGAGCGTTCAATTCATTTAGTATTGGACGGGTTCAAATCTGCTATCCACAAAATGAACAATGGTGTGCCCCAGGGCTCAGTTTTGTCTCCGGCACTCTTTTTTATTTTCATAAATGATCTTTTGTCGGAAACATCTAATCTACTAAATTGTCTGACGGCAGTACCCTCAGCTTTTCATATGCGTTTTTAGATTTGTATCCTTTTTCTTCGGATGTGGACTACCAACGGCAGCGTATAATAAGCTCATGAAATTCTGATCTTGATTGCATTATAGAATTACATGCTTCGAAAACTCAATGCAGTCTACTGTCGCAAAGCGTGACCCTCCCGCAATGCCACTACCCATTGGTGGTACTTCCATCGAGGAGACTGAACAGCTTTTAGTTCTAGTTGTGTGCATCACAAACCACTTGTTGTAGAGTGATCACACATTCGACACTGCCAAAAATTGCTCCTAAGTGTTAAGGTTTTCTATGACGATGCAAGAAGTTCTATAACTGAGACATTTTCTTCTCTTGAACACCCCCGCCGCAGCGTTTCATGCCTAGCATTGTTTTGGCGATACTTTCACCAATAATGCTCTGGTGAAATAGCCGGTTGTATTCCACGCATCAAATAATTCAACTGTAATACCCTTACTTCTAGGAACGCTTTTCAGCTTACCCTTGAGCTCAACTTCGGACGTACTGTTAAGTATAGAGATTCTTTTTTTAGCCGCACGACACGAATGTGGAAATCTTTTTCAAGCTCCATATTTCCCATTCATTACAATGTGCAGACATTCAAAACTAATGTGCATTGGCATCTCCTTTCTAATCCTGTCCTCCCTCCTAATTGCTCGCACTTTAAAAACAGCTTAAACTTCAATTATTGATTGTGTACTTTTTGAATTTCATTATATTATAATTTGGCTTATTGTGAAAAAGACAACAATTTTTTTAATGTTCTTTTAAAATCTAAGCAGAGCTTTTAGATCCCCCTTTATTATACTAAATGCTTCTAACACCCCTCAAAAAATTCATTATCATTGTTGTCGCTTAAGCTTTCGTACTCGTGCAAATAATTTCTATTTCTGACTATGTTAATTGTTCTGCATTGTTTTTTTTTAATCGATACCATTTAACTCAAAACACTTTTCAACTTAATTATATACTTGAACATAATAACTTTATCAATCAATAATATAGTAATAACTCGTTTTATTGATTCAGAACAGAGCGATTCTCAATAAAAATACAAACAAACTTACCAAACTATATTCCAACTATTCAATTGTCATATGTGTGCGATAAAATCCATCTAATAAAACTACACAAGAAAAAAAGTTGTAAACTTAAGTGATCAACAATTCACCTCCACTTCAAAACTGTCAGCGATGGTGGTGTAATAATAAAAATAAATTTTGGCTAAGAAAAAGTAATTCGGTTGTAATTTAAAAAAAAGAATAAAAAAAGCAAGAAAACGGTCAGTATTATATATATTTACACCCAAAAAATAAACTTAAACCTTGAAACAAGAGGCATTCCAAAAAACACTGAAAGTCTAGTGATTTGGTCCCCAAATATATTGGTTGCAAAACAAGGTGGGTCAAAATTTTAATCGTGTGCAAAAATTCCACAACAGATACCTTAAAAGTGTTAATATGTGTTTACTTGGACATAATATTTTCAATTTGGTTCATCTTAAATATCTAAATTTTCAAACAATTTTGTGTTCCGAACTTTCCGACATCATTTAAAAAAAAAAATTAACACGAATTGGAATAAAGAAGAAGGAACCCCAAAAATTATTAAAAATGTCAGCTATATTTTGCGTAATAAAAAGTTAAATTTTAATTGACATTTGTAGCCTTTTCCGGAAGCAATAGCGCCCTTAAATGCAGAGTAAATAAAACACATAATTATGAAATATTTTTTCATGGTGTTCGACCACCTTTTGACGCATATTGAGCAGTATCTCAGCCATAACTTGACGAATGTTGGTTTCTAAGTGCTCAAGACTTAAAGGTTTATCTGCATAAGCCCCACAAACAAAACGCGCCAGGAAATGTCTCTTGTAATAAAGGCATATTCGCTCGAGTTGTGTATCATGTGGCACTGCTCGTTGAAACCCCATATTCTCCAAGTCGTATTCTTCAAAAGCAGGCAAAAACACAAGTCGGTTATAATATAACCATAACGTTCCGAATTGACGGTGACAGTCTTTTCATCGTGCGTTCGAAAAAGTAGGGTCCAATCACACTTCCGCTTCGGACCAAACAGTGACTTTTTGTGGATGTAATGTCCTCTCTTCAAATACTTGAGGATTCTCAAAACACCAAATACGACAACTTTGTTTATTAACATACCCACCGAGTGAGAAATGTACCTCGTTGCTGAAGAAAATTTTGTTAGAAAGATCGCCGTCCACCGCCTGTTGTTCAATCACCCATTCAACGTATCTAATACATTGTGAATGGTCAGCTGACTTCAGTTGTTTTGTGAGCTGGACTTCATATGGATGTAGGTGTAGATCCAAATGCAAAATACGCCATAATGTGCCGTAAGACAGTCCTAATTCCTGAGAACAACGAGGAATCTACACATTCGGGTCTTGGGCAAGACTTTCACTTACAGCAGCAATATTTTCAGTGGTACGAGTGAAACGATGTTGCACAGGCCTGCCAATCCAATCTCTTCAATTTTCTTCACAATTTTGCCAATTGCTTGCGTAATTGGACGATTATAGAAACCATTATTTCCTCTTAAAGCACGATATGTGGCTGTGGCAGAATCACAATTTTTGGCAGTAGGTCTTAACAAATTTTATGCGTTGTGCGATAGTAAAGCGATTAATTTTTGTAAATGTCAGACTGAAAAAAAAAAATTGGTTTAACAAATTAGTTTGACAAATGTCAAATTCCAGCCCTACACTTCTAAAACCGCAAATTGGATAACCCGTTAGAAAGATGACAACTTTTCACCACCTTTTAATTAACTGAAAGACAGAATGCTTTAGATAAATAATTACATTTTTATGAAATCAAGTGTTTCAACTTAAATATTTTCGTGTTAGAAAATAAAAATATTAAATTCTGAAATACCTAATAAAGTGAATCGGAGTGTAACGATTGAATATTCTTGTATTGTCATTTAAAAGTTCAGTCTTGTTGTATGGACACGAGTTTGGAGTAAAGTTATAGTGACCAAAGTGGTTCAAAAGTATAAACTTATCTGGCATCAAAATAAAATGAATAACCGAATAAAAGTATAGCTCTAGTTCTTGAAGGACATTATAAAAACGGTGGCTGGGAGTATGTTGTAACTTCGTCGCTTTTGAAGACATTCTGAGTTTTTTTTTGCTTTTATTAGTTCCTTCAGAAGAAGATAGAGCGGATGGTGAATTTGTGTTTATAATATTTCAACTGAATAGCGATAATAAAAGCATCAATGGTCATTGAATATCTTTTTATATTTATTTTTTGTTGGCTTGTAATATGTATATTAAAATACACACTAGAAAACTTAAGAGATAATATAAGAGAAGTTTGGAAGGAGGAAGTGTGGCGAAGGCGGCGCGGCGATATGCCATCAGAAATAGATATCTTTTTTTTTGTGTTTTGTTGAAAGGAAGAACTCTTCATCTATTATCCTCTTCTGTGTTTATAGTCCCTTTTAAGTGGACGCAAAGAAAAAAAAGGGCCATAAAAGTATGAGAAAGACTTTCTAATAGAACGAACTGAAGAAATTTTCTATGTTTTTTTTTTTTAAAACAGGACATTTTTCCTTTGCATAGTTCTCATTGAATCTAATTTGAAAAAGAAAATTTTCAAGCCTAATTGAACTGTTAAGTTTGAACTTAGATTTCAAAAATGGAGACTTGAAACTTACAAAGAAGATACAACGATACAAACAATATAACAGAGATGGAATTTAATGAATAATAAAAGACGATTTGTGATCTAAGTTTTTGTCTTTTGAATTCGTCATTTTCAATTTTTTAATAGTTGAGGACCGAATCAAAGAACACTTGACGGGAGTTTTTAGCTGGTCTGGTTGTGCGTGCAAGAAAATTATTTGACACCACATTTTACCACATATTATGGCGCCAGTTATGATAGCTTTCATTGGTCATTGAAAATAATGTATTTGACAACTTTGAATATAGCAAATAAATTTCACATAGAGCAAAATCAATAACTTTAAAAATTGTTATGTGCAAAGTAAAGTTTGTTTAAGTCTAAACTTTTACAAAAAGGGAATATTTAATTGGTAGTTGCTTTGACTCTGCGATTTGTTGATTTAAAATACAACTCTACATGGAAATTGCAAACCTTGCAGAAGGCGGTCGATTTTTTCTCCTTTCTTCTAAGCTCAAAGAAACCAGATTAAGTCCCTTACGAAACGTGGTAGACTGATTATTTTAATATGATTGAGATTGTTTAGATCGTTACAGAAGAATTCTTCTTGGTAATTCTTGCGTTATTGAGCTAGAGCAGGGCATGTACAGAAGAGGTAAAGAACTGTTCGCTCCTTTTCCTCATCTATAAAGATTCTGCCAAAGCCATTCGAGAATACGCCTAGTCGCGTGGGTCGCTTTCCTATTAAACAGTGCCCGGTTATGTCACCGATTATCGAGATTATATTCGATCTGCTCAGAGATAGCAAGCACCTTGAGCGCTTTAAATCTAGTGTAGGCCAGATGTTTTTCGTGATCTGACACGTGGTGATGTTCTTTTCTTCCACCTGATGTTTGCCTTCTTCATAGTGACTTGAATTAGCAATAGTTTACATGTAGCGATTGATATGCCTGCATTAGCCAAGCGTGGTAGAATGGGTTGTACTGTACCATTTCTGGCGAGTTCATCTGCCTTACAATTTCCTGGAGTATCTTTATTGCCCGGCACCAGCAAAGGTGAATATTAAACTGTTGTGCCTCCTCCATTAGACAATATCGACACTTATGGAGTTATGAGTTTGTAGAGACAAAGTCCAGAGATTTGATCTGAGAAAATACGGATATCAGATGTTGATATCACGTTTTCTTTAAGCCAGGACAAGACTTTTTTTATCCGCCTGGAACCCGCTGCAATGATTAGGAAGTCAGAATGAGAGACTTAATTTCAGTCGTTCAGAGTATACACCTCCACCAACCCCTTCATTTGTTTTTGATCTATCTGTGTAAAAGTTAATCGACTCGTCTTCCAGGAATGCCCTATCCTCTCAGAAAGATCTAAAAGATATAGAAATCTGCAAGTTTCTGTCGAATTGCTGTTGGGGATACTTAAGAATTACGGAGTGGCCAACTGCGATAAAGATTTGAGGCGAATAGCAGAGCTTGGAGATATTTGTTTGCTAAGTATATCAAGAGGTGTTAGGTAGAGTAGGGTATCCAGTGCCGCAGATGGGGTCGTGCGAAGCAATCCGCTTATACATAGGCCAGCTGAACGTTGGACTTTATTTAGTTTGTCGTGGTATATAGTTTTTTCTTAAGCAATCCATCATACTGTCACACCGTACATTAAAAACAGTCTGATTACCGATGTGTATAACCAATGCGTAATTCGGGGATGTAAGCCCTATTTACTACCAATAGCTATTTTTTACTCTTTCATGTAGGTATATTACGTTTTCAATTAATTTTTTTTTGTCAAAAATAAGACCCAGATACTTAGCCTCGTCTGAGAACTTAAATTAAGGGAGTTAACCCTCCCTATATTAAAGGTATCCAATTAAATGGAATTTTGTATTTCCTCGATAGGAATAAATCGGCGACACCTAGTCCCCACCGATCGGTGCAATGTATTAATTTGTCTGAGGCATTTTGTAATAGTTCTTTTAGAACTTAGAGTGTGAAAATGCTTTCCTGAGACCGCTATAGCAACGTCATTCACATAGTCAGGGACTCTGAAACCCTCCGCATCCAGACCAGTTAGGATTTCATTTACCACTAAGTTCCATATTAGATTGGATAGAACACTACCTTGCGGTGTCCCTCTACTAACAAATCTTCTAGCAGAAATGTTGCCCGGTTTTGAGTCAATTACATGAATTAACTCCCTCTACGTTCAGAGAACCCTCTACGTTCAGAGATGTTAGTGCACATATCGTTGCAGATGTGTCCACGTTGCCAAAAGAACCTTCGATGTCAAGGAAAGCAACCATAGTGAGCTCTCTATTATAGAGATTGTATTCGATGGTGCGTACTAAGGTGTATAACGCCGTTTCCACTGATTTGCCTTTACAGTAAGCATGTTGAGACGTAGACAGAAGTCTTGTATATCAATACTTGCCCTTAAATGGATATCAATCAATCTTTCTAAGATCTTAAGAAGCAAAGATAATAGACTTATAGGTCGTAGAACTTAAGGTTTGACTTTCGAGCATTTACCTGTTTTGGGTATAAAACCAACTTTCAGTTCTCTCCATACCGAAGGAATATGGACCAGATATAGACAGCTGTTAAAAATTGCTTCAAGGATTGGTGCAATTATGTCTGATGCCTTTCGTAGTTCGAATGGTATTATGCCATCTGGTCCTGCAGATTTAAATGCTTCGTATCTGTTGTGAAGCCATTGTAGCAGACCTTGTGTATATGTCACACTGGAACTTGAACGAATTTGATTGTTACAAGTTGCGGTAAGAGATCTACCAGGAAAGTATCCAGTAGTAAGTTCAGCGATTCATCAATTGAAATTGTCCAGGAGCCATCTGCATCCGTAGAGGTGAAAATAATATAGTTTTCAATAAGAAATCGATATTGACTTTGAACAGTACAAATTTATATCTTTCAAACACAGTTTTAATCAGTTAGTTTCCTGAAATTCTAAACGTTATGAGTTGACTTGAAGGTATTCATTTGACTTTAAGTTAAAGTTATTAATAATGAGATATTAACCTCGTTTTTTTGAGATTCCATACATAGTATAGTTAGAAATTTCCAAAAAATGATCCACAGTAGTCCGGTTTTTATATTTGAAAGTTTATACAATTGAGTATTTGTTAGAATAATTTAAAACAAAAAAATAACAATCAAATTTTATATCCGTATAATTAAAGAACTTAGTTGGGCAAGCTTACATCTTAGATTTTCAATAAATTATAAGAAAGATTACAACAACGCTCAGAGAACTCAAAGATAAGCTTTATAATAAGCAACGTTGAAAACCAGAATGGGAAGTAAGATTGAAATTTTCGTATTTTTAACTTAATTTTGAAGATTTGGGAACATACAATTGATATGAAGTCACCACAATATTTTGTTTGACTTTAAAAAAATTAAATACATGCATTTCAGGTCATTGCAAAAACACGCAAGGAATACAATTAGCAAATATTATAGAGTTGAAATAAATTGAAAAGAAATTCTGTCAAATTATCAGAGTTCATCTTAAGTTGTAAAATGACGTACCATTATCGTCTAAAAATGAAAACCTCGAAAATTGATATCGATAATAAAAAAAAAGTAAAAACTCTATCCCAGCAGTATTTCACTTAACCTCTATCTGCAGTGATTCTACTGCGGATGTTGTATTTGTTATTCCACTTTTCCGGAAAAAGCCAATTTGCTGAATGTGATGAAAGTTTGTTTTTTAAAAAAAAGTAAAAGCCTTGAAATAGTACAATATTTCAATTATAATAACTAGTCTTCTATATAGTATGCATACATCTGACTGCATTACTATCAAATTGCGTTCTCCTCCTGATTAAGATAACCATTTTGTTGATCCTTTATGCGAGCCAATTATTTCATCTCCTTGGCGATAATTCCATCGACCATGTACATATGTAGCTTCTTCGTAAAAGAAGGCGGCTGGAAACACATAAACGTATATGGTCCATCAACTGTATCTCACTTGTTGATGTTTTTCCTTTCAACATCATCATTATCCTGGGACGCGTAACTAATATGCATTACAAAATAAACTTGCTCATGCAGAAAACTTAATAGAATGGTCAAACATAGAATTATTGGACCTTATAAAATGTAATAATAAGCTCCCATGGAATTTTTCTTGAATTCAAAAATATAGATTGAAATGATTTATAGTATGAATAAAAGTACATTATATGAGATATGATATTATATTTTTATTTCACCATGCTAATGAATGGAATATTGTCTATTCATGCTGATTCTTGGTAATTAGATCAATAAAGAAGGGAAGCAATTTTGTCTAAGAGCTCGAATAACCCTCATGCAATAACTTAAACAAATTGTAGCACAGATTTGTGTCTGTCTGTACACCAAGTGGTGGGTTGTTCTTTTTTTTTTGCATAAATGCAAACTATCGGCTCTTATTCGTTTTTTTTTTAGCTACACATCAACTTACAAAAATATACCAGAAGGGTTTCCATCACCATACTTTTGTTTGCATCGATGTTTAAAATTGTTGGATATGATTTAAATCTTATGACTTAAAACAACTCGCAACCGGCAGCAATTTCTTTCGATTTCTGACTGAATGACTGAAGTGGGAGACTCTTGAAGGTTTAGACGACATCCCGAAACCGGCAATAGATGGGAACAAAATTGTTTTGTTTTATAGGGTTACTCTGTGTTTGAAAGCCTTTCACAATACACGCCACAGGTTGCTGGTATTCTATGTTTCAAATACTTTAACGGCAACCCTGTTGACCCTGCAAATAAAATAAAGTAATTGATTTCAATTTATTCTATACCGCAGCAGTTTTGGGGACAAAATTCCATGCAAATCGCAGAAAAGGGTGCTGGAATACAAATGATGAAATGGGAAAGAGGGTGATGTCATGTATCGTGGGTGAATTGAGATTTTCACCTCCTTCTATAGTATCAACTTATCTTAGGCGAAATGCTTCTTCATATTGCTTCATCACTACAGGATATGTGTAATAATTTTCATTTTTTTTCCATATCCTTCCTTTGTGAAGCCATTTTTTTTGCTGATTCTGTATGTCAATGTGGGTATAAGGATGCGGGTGGGTGTTGATACCTTCAACGGGCTATTCAAGCAGACGCCAGGAAAAGTCAACTACTAAGAATTTTTCTTGTTGTATGAGTACCAAACTCGCGCTGGGATTATATTGGTATCGGTGATAAATGGCGCCAACTTGCCGACGATGGTGGTGGGGCTCTAACGACTGCGAAGACGGTAGATATCTTGTCGTCGTCCTCGCCGCGCCGTGTCACATTGAAGCAAAGCTTCCCATACAACATAAATATTTGAAGTATGAAATTGTCATGTGTGACTGAGACGCATTGGAAGGGGTTGTAGACGATATACATACATACCTTAGCTACTCCTCGTATACGAGTAGTAAAGGTAAAAATGAATTTTATTTTAAATTAAGATCATCTTCCAAATGCTAACCTCATCATAATAAAGAAAAATACAAGACAAAAAAGTATATTGGACTTATTAAGGGGTCTGGTGTGTTTCGCTAAGACAACATGTTAAGAACTAACTTTGAAGCGAGCAATATAAAATCGGGTTTATCGTGTCGACACCGTTTGTCGAATATTCTGTATGGATAGAACATGTTAACAAGAATTGACATTTTTCAAGAAGAAAGGATAACACCGCATCATAACCGCAAAGGCAAGGTAATGTCGTCTAGCTATAGTTTAGTTTCTGATAAATAAGGAGCTCTAGAAATGAGAAAAAAAAAACGAGAAAATTCGCCGACATAGCAAATGAGCAAGTGATATAAATTTGTGTAAATTGATGCGTTCAATCCTGATTGTGTAGGACATTATGGAAGCCAGCAAGGATAATTGAATGGGCTGTTATGTATATACTCGTATATGAACTTCTATAGATGTATATAAGTTTTTATTTCGTTTCGATTAGTTTTCTTGGTTTCAGAATAAATTGCAAATTAATGGCAATAGAATTGGCTCTTCATTTATTTATGCCCAATTATACGAGTGTAGTCTTTGTTTGAGGACATATTGAAAATCGTTTTCATTTGTGTAATTCAACAATGAATTTATATAATAAAAGAAGGCGACCTGGGTTCGACATATAATAGGGGTTTCTTATATAAAATGCGTCGTAGCTAAGGATTAAGACAAAATTGAGTTTAATGACTATCTTTGTAACGTCTTAAACGTTAATCAAATTATCTTAATAATGATTTTTTAAAATACTAGAACAAATTAACATTGATTTACTAATTTTTAAACTTTCACTGATGGTAGGTTGGAATTCATAGAAACGAACTGATTCATTGCCGTTCTTGTTATTACTTAGCCCCGGTGCACAATTGCGGTGCCGTAATGATGATTTTTCTCTTAGGTATCAATCTGGAGGTTTTTAAAAATAAACGACAGTTATTGGGTACCTTGTTTAAAAGAACTATTTCCTAAAAAATAAATGAATTTACTGGGTATATCAATAATATTAAATGTACTGGCAAACGGGTGTTCTTTTTCCGCAAGAATGTCCTGCGATACTACAACGTGAATAGCTTCTATAAGACGCAAATGCGGTGCCGCTGTGTCAACGCAATCCCAATTTAAAATGCATTAAGTGTGCAGCAGGTTTTAGTGAATTTCTCTAACATTTTAAAGATTGCATTGTGGACTGTTCTTTTAATACCTACCATAAAGTAACAGATTGGTAACTTCTTTTTTTGACACTTAACCTTGTATCCATCAAAATAAAAGTGTATTTGAAAATCTCACTTTAATGGACACATTTTTCTAACGAAACCAAGGATTGTTTTTATTTCGTCTAAGTAATTTGTTTGACTGTTTAGCTTCTATATAAATTTATTTATTTTTATCGCTTAAGGAATTGAAATAACTTGTTTGAATATTTTGAAACTAAGGAACAAGGAAATCTATAAATTCAGCACAAATGTACAAAAAAGAAAATGTTAAAATGACAAACATAATAAAAACTATTTTATGTTTTTGTTTATCACCCAATCAAGCTGTGGTTAAATTAAAGTGTTTTACAAAATTTGTTGCCTTTGTATGAGCATAGCTATAAAAGCTTTGATTTATTGATTTAAGATAAAATAAAATGTTTTTTTTCTCTTTTTATTTGAATCTTGATTTTTTTTAATTTGTACTCATTAATTTAATTTTTTGAATAAGAAACCATTAAAGTAAGTATAAGCGTAAAGTAAGAGCATTTTTCATTATTTTTAGTAGAGCAAAATTAAGAAGCAAGTTATTTTCAAAGACTTTTAATTTTAAAACGAAGAAAATGAATTTTGTTATTAACATGCTCAAAAGTTGAGGTTTTGTACTCATTATCTTTCAAATTACCTTTATAAGTAGTGTTAAAGTTAGATAGGCCAATATTGCTCACGGAAAAAATACAAATCTGTAAAGATGTGTTTTTTTAATAATTAAGTCCAAATAAAACTCAGAAGTGTTTCCATGCATCTTTCACTAAATTTAAATAAAACCATCCAATTTTGTATGTTTGTGTGCAAAAGTGCCTTATTATAGAAATCATTTTATTTCAAAGATTACTGAAAATATTGAATTTCGTATTTTTCAAATTTATTTTAAATTTGTAAGAAATATTAACATCTTTATTTCTTTTTAACTTGTCAAATTAATATCTTCAAAAATTAAGGCATTTTATATTTAAGTACCTACCTACAACCATCTCCCCTTCGTTTAGCTTTCTTTTTTGCAACTTTGTCATGATTGAAAATCAAAAGAGATTAATATTTGAATTAATTCGTTCGATTGAACAATTGAGCTGTCAATAAATTCTTTGCGATGAACGGAAAAACTTTTTCCATTTCCAATGTTAAATAGTTAAATGATCTTCATATTTTATTACTTCCAACTGATGGCGCCACAAATATTGAAAAAGTTTTTTTCGGTTCTTTGAGGAGTAAATTATTTGTTCTTTTAAAAAAAATCTAATTTTATTCTTTTAAGGAGTGATTCAAGTTTTCTTTGTTTCGTCTTTTAATTTATATTTTTTGTTATAGAATGGAAATGCAATTTTTTTTATTTGAAATATTATGTCTTGGCGTTTTAAATATTTCATGTTTAGTTATTATTGCCAAAGGGTTATTTTCTGCATGATAAAAAAATAAAAAACATTATTAATGCAGCTTTATTAAAAGCAATTAATAAAACTTTTCGCTTTTAAAAACTTCTAGGTAAGAACTTTTTTGTAACTTTAACTTTAATACTTTTAATAAAAATCCACCACTGATATTCTTTTATATCATATCATTTCGTCTATTTGGTCTTTAGTATCTGCCTCCAGTTTCGCACGCTAAGTTGTTTGAGGTCCTCTCCCACCTGCGTGTGCCACCTGAGTAACGGTCGTCCTCTACTGCGCCGAATGGGGATTGAATTCAACGGGCTTGAGCGTCGAGAGGACTTTACTCAATTGGCTTCTTAGTCCAAAGAAGCACAGATTTGCAAGAGTTATTCTTCGTTTTATTTCAGCGCTGGTGTTGTTGTCTGAATTAATAGCGGTGCCTAGATAGAAAAAGTCCTTAACTACCTCAAAGTTATAGCTGTTCATGGTGACACTTTGTCCAAGATGTCGTCGTTGAATATCCTTTTTTGAAGACAGCATATACTTGGTCTTGCACTCATTGCCTAATAAAGCCATCTTCTCCGCTTCTGTCACAACGCTCGACTGACATCACGCTTTGATCTTCCAATTATGTCAATATCATCGGCGTATCCGAGTAATTGAATGAATATTATGCCTCTATAGTGTTGACGGTTAAGTTTGGCTAAATTCTTTCCAGAACGATGTTGACGAAGTCACAAACAGTGCATCGCCTTGTCTAAAAATATTTTTTGACATCAAATGCATCGATGAGATCTTTTCCGACCTTGATAGATCAGCGTGCATTCTCCATCGTCATTCTGCATAAACGGATAAGTTTGACAGGGATGCCAAAACTAGACATTGCTCTGTAAAGTTCTTCTTTATAGATGCTGTCATACGCGGCTTTAAAATCGATAATGATATGGTGGTTATCGATTTGAAGTTCCTCGGTTTTTTTAAGATCTGCCGTAATGTGAATATTTGATCAATGGTGGACTTTCCAGGTCTGAAGCCACACTGATAAGGGCCTATCAGGTTGTTGACGAACGGCTTTAGACGTTCACATAATACTTCAGAACGGATCTTATATGCGATTTTCAGGAGATTGATGCCACTGTAGTTGGCTAATTCAAAGGGTCTCCTTTCTTGTGTTTTGGGCAAACTATGCTGAGATTCCACTCATCGGGCATGCTTTCTTCCGACCATATTTTGCAGATGAGTTGGTGCATACTCCCTATCAAATCATCGCCTGCTGCTTTGAATAAATCAGCAGCAATGCCGTCAGCTCCAGTAGCTTTGTTGGACTTCAGGATCGATATAGCTATCTTCACTTTGTCGAGGTTATGAAGGCAGAATTGTTGTTATACGTAACCTAGGTTGGGTGGATCTATCTACCTTTCAGCGGAATCCGATTCGTCATCGTTGTTATATCATTTGGAGAAGTGTTCTTTCCATATTTTCAGCATAAACTGCGGTTCTACTACGATGTTCATCTTTACAGGCTTCGGCTCGTTGCTGGTACCTTTGGGAAGTTTTTTTTTTTAATATTTTGATGACATTTACGAAACTCGTTCATGTTTTGCCACCCCTTATCTCTGCGATCGAGCGCTTCTCATGCTCCCTTCTTTCCATCTAAGAAGCCGGTGTTCCTCTCTCTTCTTCTGCTAGTAGAATTCGCCAGCAGCTCTGGTCCTTCTGTGCAGGGCTGTTTTATATGCCAGGGTTTTCGGTGTGGCGGTCGTGTGAAACCTAGAACTTCAGAGCCGGCATCTTTGATGGCTGCAAGACAATGTTACCACTGGTTTTCAATGCTTAAAGCGGACAAGGAAAAAAACATGACAGTCTTTTGCGATTGTAGTCGTCTAACGTCAAATCATCTCTCAGTACTTCCTTGTTTTTGCTTGGATCGGGATATCCATAGCCGTACATTAGCTAGATCGTTAGTGGTCCGAGCAAATGTTGGCCCACCGGAATGTTCGGACATCCTGTATACTGGAGAAGTGTTGTGCGTCGATCGCAATGTGGTCAATCTGGTTGACAGTTGATTGATCAGAAGATTTCCATGTCCCCTTGTGGATATCAAGATGTGTGAACTGCGTACTAGCTACCAGAACGTCTCGCCCCTCATCGTAATCGTTGTCGGAGGTGGTGTCGGGCAGGCTGTATTACCCGATTGTGCCACCAAAGATGTCTTTTCTTCCTAGTTTGGCGTTAAATATCTCCTAAGACAGTTTTAATTTCATAGCCAGGGCATTGCTTATGTTGACTAAATTAGCCTTGATGCTGATTGTAGTGATGCGCTCGCTTACACTGTTGAAACTCAAGACTAAGGACAACAACAAATCTACACCCTAATAGACGCTGCTTTATGTTATCGGCAGCACAGGCCGTAGTATATACATCTCAGTCTTTTAGTTGGCGTTCACCCGGTCCATCTTATAGCACTTCTTGGATGGCGGTAATATCTGCCTTGCAGCAGTTTAAGGCTTCCACTAAATGTTCGACTGCACATGGTCTATTTAGGGACCTAACATTCCACAAAGAGATCAGAAGTTCGTTGTCCTTATTTTGTTTGCTTGGTTTGTCATCAGTGCTTTGCAACTATGTACATTTTATTTAGCATTTTAAGTTTCGGAGGCCTCATTAAGTGTCTTATATCAACCTATAAGAACATACTGCATAACGTTATTATCGAACATCTTTATTATAGGATATGTATCAAAAAGTATACATGCAAAGTAAATTGAGATTTGTAAGTACAGAAACTATAGAATGTATTTAATAGCCTATTACAAATTATTTTAGCGTTTCTAGTTCACATTTGCCTTAAACCATCATCCCTCACTGCTTAAAGTCCTCGTGCAGCTTATGCTCTTGCCGACACATTCATTTATCTAATTGAAGCATTAATTTTGGACGTTTTGTAAAATTAAAACACAAAAAAAAGAATCTATCTAAAAACGCAAATCATAAACTTTAACCTAGAAACAGGCTATGACAACACGTCAAAACACAGAAAATAAAACTGAGCTAAGGTTTTAATCACTCGCTGTTAGTCATTTTGACAATCAGTGAGTTAATGACATCCTTTGGCTATCTTACATTTGCTATCTATGGTTGGGAAAAAGCATTTTTCCTTTTTTATAATGAACATTGAATTTTTGTTCGAGTGTGTGTGTGATTCTGTTTTATATAGATATTAAAATACTCAAACCCGATTAAGATTAAGTGTGTGCTTGTTTCGAGTCACATCTGGTTGAGTTCACACGACTTGAAGTTGAATCGGCAACAGAAAAATCGCACTCAAAGAGTTTTGCTGGGTGTCCTTTGTGATTTTATTATCTGATACCAATCGCGTGGAAGACTCACCACCTGATTTTGCCGAGTTGACGCTTGATGGTGATGAAGTGAAGTGGTGGTGATGGCAGAGAACGGGAAGATAGGAAACTGTTTGCTTTAATGTTTATTTAAACGGTGGTGTATTGTTGTGGCTTGCGGATTGTATCTTCAAACGAACATTGTTTAGGGGTCTTCTTTATATCTTTATATGAATTTTATTAAAATCGGTTCATATTAACACGTGCCAAATAAATTCATAAGAACACTTTAACTTGTATTTTAATAAGAAGATAGGTGTAATTTTCAAAGTTTTTTTTTAACTTCTTCTGTAATAAAGATAGTTATATCTTCAGTATGGGTTTCAATTTGAATTGGCATATTTGCAATTTCGACAGGTCATATAAAATACAAAATTGGATTATCTGCTAATTTCTCATGCCAAAAAAAAAACAATTGAAGAGGAAACACCTACGAGAACCGTATGTCATATGAGAAAGCCAACTGGAACGGTCTTAACGATTCTTCAAGAACTTTAACTCGTCACTATGTATCCTCGACAGTGACGTGGATTTTAGCGTAGGTATGGTAACAAAAATAATTCTTTCTGGAATGAGAAACTGGATCCCGAATACGGTAAAATCTATCAAACCAAAAGAAAACTCATGGTTTGATTCGAGCTGTAAAGAGGTTATTAGGATAAAAGATATCAAGCTCTCTTATCGAAAATGCGTGCATTTTGTATTGATGAATCTCTTCTTCGTTGGGTTAGTAATTATCTTTCGGACAGTTCAATTTAAGTAGTATTATAACGGGTTCAAATGTGTTACCCACAAAATAAATGATGGTGTATTAAATTGTTTCGCTGATAAAAGTCCCCTTAGCTTTTCATATTCGTTTTTATATTGTCGTCCTTGTTCCTCGGATGTGGACTGTCAACGGCAGCATATGATAGGTTCATTAAATTCCGATCTTGACAGCATTGTCTAATGTTAAACTACTATTACTGTTTCAAAAGCGTAAGCCTTCCCCAATGCCACTATCCATGGGTGGTACTTGCATCGAGGAGACTGAACAGCTTTCAGTTCTAGGTATGTGCATAACAAATCACTTTTTGTGGAGTGATCACATATTCGACACCGCCAAAAATGCTGCTAAGTTTTTAGATTTTCTCCGACGATGCAAAAAGTGTTTTACCCCTTCTGATCTTGCTATACATTACAAAGCCTTAATTCGTCGAAAACTCGAGTATAATTCTCATATTTGGGCTGGTGAGTCTCTTTGATAGAATCTAAAAGAGAGCTCTAAACATTATAAGAGATCGTTCGCTTACCAAGACATTTGGTTCACTTGAACACCGCCGCAAGGTCTTATGCCTATCATTGTTTTGTCGTTATTTTTATTAACAATGCTCTAGCGAAATAGCCAATTGCATTCCTCTCCTAAAACAATTCAACCATAATACCAGTACTGTTAGGAATGCCCATCAGTTTTCCCTTGATCCCGATTTTAGACGTACTGTAAAAGACAGAGATTTTTTCCTTAGCCGCACTACACGAATGTAAAATACTTTACCAGGCTCAATATTTCCCACTCATTACAATGTGCAGACATTCAAAACCAGTGTGCATCGACATCTCCTTTCTTATCCTGACCTCCTTTCCTTACTGCTCGTATTGTGTTTAATCATTATAAGGGTATCCATAACCCCTTTGGTGCTCGCACAATTTAAAAAAAAAGATAATTTCCAGATGAAGAAGATTTTAATTAAAAATAAAAAGCCCCAAACAGAAAACCTCTTTAGTTAGCATTTTTAAGAACACCTTATAGCATTATACCGTTTATGCCACCAGTTTATATTTGTTTCCAATAGCTATTTATTTATGACATTTTAAGGCCGCAAGAATTCTGAAGATTTAATATGAATATTCGTTATAAAATTGTATATATAGCCCCGTTTTAAGAGAACTGTTCTTCATGACCTTTAAAACCACCTAACAATCACAGTTTATATGAATACTTATATACTTAACAAAAGGAACGTTCATAAAAGTACACTTTCCAAAAGTCGGAAAACGATTGATCACACAAAAAAACCTAACTGCAAAAGTACAAGGACTACTTTATGTATATGAGGAGATTATTTCTTATTTAAAAGAATTGCGATTGATGCACCGATAACTTAAACTTTTTTAAAACTTGTATTGTTTTCGATCAATCAAACAACCGATTTACCAAAGAGTTCGTTCAACTTTTAAATCAGCAAAGTGAGACTCGTGACTTTCCTCTTTTTTTTTATGCATAAAGTTGTCATCGATATAAATACGATAAACCTTAGGTAGACGCGATGGATACCTCTTAGATGCAAACGACTTGCAATCTATTGAATACGTTTATTTACCAATCTTCTTATTCATCTTATACTTTCTTTCAGAACTCAATCCGACATAATTTGTCACTGCACAATCGTTTTATGAGAGTTCAAAACGAGGGTACTGGCAAATCATCATGGTGGATGCTGAATCCAGATGCAAAGCCAGGAAAATCGGTTCGTCGGAGAGCAGCATCAATGGAGACGTCTAAATATGAGAAGCGAAGGGGACGTGCTAAAAAGCGCGTCGAAGCACTTCGAAATGCCGGTGCTACTGGCTTAAATGATGCCACCCCATCGCCAAGCAGTAGTGTTAGTGAAGGACTAGATCATTTTCCAGAGAGTCCTCTTCATAGGTAACTATTAATTTTTTTTGAAACACAATTTAGTGATTTGGTGGTGTTTATTTTTCATTTGAATTTTTGTATCTTAGTTTTGGATTGCGTTTTTCGTAGGCGTTTTATATTAAATTAATGCTTGGAAGTAGAAATGTAATTTATTTGGTTAAAATCAGCACTTTTAAATATAGAAAGATTCTCTAATTGCGAGGACTTATAGTTATTTATATATCAAGAAATGTGCAAAAGAGCTAATTTCTTTGAAACCTATTTAACAAACATTGAGATGTGAATGACATTTTAGTTAAAAAGATGAAAGTTACAAAGTAGAGTAGTAGCAGTTTATTGTTAAATATAATTTAAAATGTGGCAAACGAATTTTTGAACATATTATCATTTTAGCTGTCATTAGTGGAATATTCTAAAAAGTAAATGTTTAATTCAAGAAAGTCATCGTCATAGTCGTAAATTTATACTTCTGATACTCAAATTCAAGACATTAATTTAAATATGCAAATTAATCCTTATCAAAAATAGTTTTGTGTTTATTTCCTGCACCAATTAATTTCCAAAATATAGACTTTTTCTGGCCAGCCAGTAATTAAAAAAATGTAAAAACATTCAGTTTGGCAATCTTTTGTGGATAACTTTTTCAAATATAAGAACGCAATCATTTGCTTTACTTTGAGCCTTAAAATCCATTTCGCGGTTTCAAAAGTAAACTCAAATACAACACATATAAAATATTTTTTTTGTATGATATTTCTTTTTTGTTATAAAGTTTGAACGTTGACATTATTTGTGAAACACTACACCATTTAAATAACCACCACGCAAATTGTTGCAAGCATCGATTCTTTTGCGGTAGCTTTCGACCACTTTTTGACACATATTGGACGGTATCTCAGCCATAACGCGTCCAGGAAATGTCTCTTGCAATAAAGCCATATTCGCTTGGGTTGTGTGGCATTTGGCACCGTCTTGTTGAAACCACATATTCTCCAAGTCGTATTCTTCAATAGCAGGAAAATCCGTTATCATATAATCATAACGCTCCAAATTGACGGTGACAGTCTTTCCATCATCACAAACAGTCACTTTTTGTGGGAATCTTCAATTACTTGAGGATTCTCAGAAGCCCAAAAATGAAAATTTTGTTTATTAACATACCCACCGAGTGCGAAATATGCTTCGTCGCTGAAGAAAATTTAGTTTGAAAAATCGCCGTCCACCGCCTGTTGTTCAAGTGCCCACGACGTATCTGAGTATTTACGACGTTGTAAATGGTCAGCTGGGTTCAGTTGTTGTGTGAGCTAGACTTTATATGGATTTAGGTGTAGACCCAAATGCAAAATACGCCATAATGTGCCGTAAAACAGTCCCAATTCCTGAGAACGACAAGAAATCTACACATTCGGGTCTTCGGCAACACTTTCACTTACAGCAGCGATATTTTTAGTGGTACGAGTAAAACAATGATGCACAGGCCTTACAATATCTGTGACCAATCCAATCTCTTCAAATTTCTTCACAATTTTGCCAATTGCGTGCGTAGTTGGACGATTATGTAAAGCATAATCTCCTCTTAAAGCACAATATGTGGCTGTGGCAGAATCACAATTTTGGTAGTAGGTTTTAACAATTTTTATAGGTTGTCCGATAGTTAAGCGCTCCATTTTAGTAAACTAAAAAAAAAAATTGGTTTAACAACTTAGTTTGACAGATGTCAAACTTAGTTGTAATATGTAATATACATATACAAAACTTATGCATATATGACAATAACAGTTAAGTTAGAAATGATCGAATGCGATTAAATAATAAAACTGATTTACTCTTTATTTATATTTTATTTGCTTGAAGAACCATAAATAATTTGTGTTTGCTTTTTGGCATATTAAAGTTTTCTTTTTTTAACATTATACAAATTGAACTAGAATTAGAATTTTGTTTGAAAAATATGAATTGTAGAAATTCTTGAAATTTTGTGTATTTGTTTTATTAATTTTATTCTTACGCACGCAAAATCAGTCAAAAACATTTCCCACCGGAAGGTAGTTAGAGATTAAAGTAGTTTAAAGTTAATTAATAAATTAAATTTTATTATTTTTGTTTTTAATTTTGAAATGGATATATTTAATTTAATTTTGTATTTTTATTCTTTTTGTTTCTTTTTTCGTTTATTTTAAATAATATTTATTTCTTGCGCACATCAAAACAAACTTTTTAAAACAACAGTGGTGGTGGATTTCAATTATCCCCTGATTTCCGTCAACGGGCATCGTCAAATGCAAGTTCTTGTGGCCGCCTGAGTCCCATACCAGCAATGGTAGGCCTGGAACCAGATTGGGGATTTCCGGCGGACTACACCAATACGAACATAACGCCAGCGCAAGCAAATACTCTTGACCAATTGGCGGGATCTCTGGCCGATGAATTGACGCTACAAAAGGACTTCTTACAGGGGTCAGTGCTTTTGTGTTTTGTTTCGTTTTCTTATGTTTTAAGTTCTTTTAATTTAAATATTTGTTTTCATTTTTTTTTTTATAAATTTGATGATTTCAATTTTGATGCATGCAATAAATTAAAATATATAGTTGCATGCTAGTTTCGAAATTTTCTTAAATGCAATTTAAGTTTAAGTATAATTTTAAAAAATATATTACTGTTTAAATAAATAACTCTAGCACGAATGGATTTTATCAAAACAAATTTCGTTCCTTTTCAATTTTTTTAAAAACCAAACGATCATACGGATGGAGTAGGTTTAGTGCAGCTTCAGGCATACCCAATCAACCACCACCTCCGTACCAACCACCACAGCAAAATAATTATTCAATTAATCCGGCAGTCGTTCAATCCTATGGAATGCAACAAAATCAATGTCCACTCCATCACTCACTGACCTGCACTTGTTTGCACAACTCAAGAGAAGTAAAATACATTAAATTAAAAACGTTTACTTTTTTAAATAGCCACTGATCAGCAAAATTATGTTCATATCTTTTTTTAGAAACTAGACTATACTATTTAACTTTTGTGTAAGACAAATTCGAAATTTAAGGTTTAAAGATTCAAGATACCATGACCTTTTTTGGAAAAGTATAGTCTAGTTTTTTAAGGAAACTATTTGCTGATTAGTACAGATAATGTTTTATTTATGTTTTTCTTTTTTTAAACGTCTTTCTTCAATTTTTCAAAGGGATTATCACCATCTTCCGGAACTGGAATGTCGCCTGCGTACCCAAATAGTGAGCCAAGTTCAGATTCTTTGAATACATATAATTCTGTAGTACTGGATCCGAGTGTGGGATCATCAGATACCTCGGCTTTGTTGAGTGCACAACAACAACAATTGCAGCGTCAACAGCGACAGCAGCAACAACAACAACAACAACAGCAGCAGCAACTAAGCACAAGTTTAGAAGGTAAATATTTTGCCTACATTCCGATTTATCCTTGTTTATAGAAAATACTTAGGGGCCGGTTATAGCTATAAGTAATAATTGAAACAGGAATCTGAAAAGTTACTGATATGATAATCGTTTATAGAAATCAATAAATTAACGTCAATAAATTGGAACTATTAAATAACCACCAAGTTTTTGCTGTTGATTTCACCAGTAATTATTTGACTGATGCCGTGAGAACAGTTAAAAACTGGAACGCAATCAGTGAAACGAATTCGAATTTTGTTGGCATTTTACAGTCAGTTGTTAAGAAAAATTAAATTTCATCATTAAAATTCTAAAAACGTATTTACGAAATAAATTTAGCTTAAATGCATTTTTCTTTTTTAAAAAATTTACAGTTCATCATATTGCATTTATTTTTTTCTAAAAATAAAGCACTAACATGTTCAAAAATGTAAAACTAAAATTTTACTGATGGATTTTACTGATAGCTATAATTTTAATTTAAAAAAATAGGCTGATAACATCCAATTGGTAAGGGCACCAAATTAAAACTTTACTTTTTAACAATCTTTTAACAATCTAGGATAAATTCAAAAATCATGGATATAAAAGTTCAATGTTGAGTTGTTTTCATCCAAAAAATTTGAGACATTTAATTAATTAAAGTGTAAGTTTTATTTTTGTAATCGGTCCGATTTTTTTAATTGAAAATCTTTACATTTCTCGATGTTTCAAGGTCTCTAGAGTCTAAATAAAAGATGTTTAGAGAGATGTCTGCGTGTACGTGAGTACTTACTTTCGTACCCCCGTACATTCGAGAAGCTTTTTCCGTCGGTCGTCCGTATCTCAAGAACCATGGCAATTTAAAAAAGTGAACATTTTGATTAATCCAAAATATCTCACGAACCGAAATTTTATATTATATACAGTGACGTGATATCAAACTATTATAGTTTTGAAAACAAAATTTAATGAACGGTTTCTTATAAATCAAACAAACTGAAAAAAAAAAAATAATTACATATCACCTTAAATATTCTTTCTCCAAAATAATTGTATGCAACGAAGAATAACGTTTTTGACATCTGGTACAATTTAAAGAAAAATAGCATGGACAGTTTTTTTACAAAAAATAAAAACATATAAAAAAATACTAAAAAATGGTGAAAATTTTGACTTAAATATCTTTTTTAAAATTGAAGGTATTGGCTTTAATAAAATTGTATCTTATAAAAAATATAGTCTTCAACATTCAATCAATTTTTGCTAAATTTTCTTTAAAAAATCCAATGATTTATATAAGAAATAAAAACTTTTTAAGAAATGCTACTAAAATTGGTAAAAACTGGTATTCTACTAAAAATATCGTTAACAAAAATAGATTTTGAAATTAATCTATAATAAAAAGGCATATGTAAAATATGTGACAACTTAAAAAAAAACACGAAAAACCTACAAAAACAACAAATAACTGATAAGAAATGATTTTCGGCCCAAGAATTAGGAAAACAAAAAAAGATATTGACTTCAAATTATTTTTCTCACACAAAATATTATTATGAATATTTTAATAATGTTTTATGCAAGACAAATCGACAGGCGGGATGGGAAATCGGTTGGTTAGTTAATGAGAAAAGTTAAAATCAAAATAACGGTTGTATGGGGGGTACTCTTCTGGAGCAATACAAAAATATTTTGTTTACATTTAAAGAAGCGAAATTGAGAAAAAAAGTTCACAGAAAATTTATAAAATAATTTAAAAATATTTGTAGGGGAACTACTGTTATTTGCAGTCTTAAAAAATGAAAAAAACGCCTGATGCGAAACGACTCAGAACCTTAAGTTCCAAATTTGATGTCAATCAATGCTTAGGCTGTAGGGACCAGAGCAGACAGATGGACAGACAGGCAGGCAGAGGGATGGAATCGGGTTACGCAATTTTTCCGACTTCTCTACCAACGTAATGTCATGTTTGATTAAAATATCAAATTCGAAATTTTTTACGAATGCAAAACTTGCCATATAGTTCCTATGTGTCGTAAAAAGCATAAGTCTATCTTTTAAAGTCGGCTCATCAAAACATTATTGTTTAGAGGCCCTTTAAGCATATTTTGAAAACTTACGTAAACACTTACCTACATATTGTTAACTTAAAGTACTGCCAATTTTCAAATTGTCCCTACAAACTTAATCAAAGGTTTTTAGAGAGATGTCTGTGTGTGCATTTTTCGTTTTTATTTTGTTTTACATACATATAATTACATCATAAGATGTAAGAAGGACTTTTATGACAATTAAAAAAGTTAACAATTTGGTTGAACCCAAATATACAAACTAATGACGCTAAGAAACCTATACAAAAAACATGAATAAAAAAATGGTGAAAATTGATTGATTGAAAATGTATAATGTTATTCCCTTCAAAATTATTTAATTCTGTACAAAATATTTTTATTAAGATAAGGTAATTTTCCTAGAAAAGTAAAATTGACATTTTTTCTACATATATAAAAAACCTACAAAACAAGAAATATATTGACTTCAATTTTCTTTTTATCTTACACAAAATGTTTTTATTAATATTTTATTAACCTTTTAGAAATAATCAATTGACATGCGGGTCGCGAATGGGAAAATTTCAGTGTGGGTTGCATCCCAGCATCTTTATTTATTAAGTTGTGTTTGAAATAAATTTAAAAAAAAAATATTTTCTGCAGAAAAATAAATTTAAAAAAATACATTTTCTGCAGAGAGACAAATAATTTACTGCAGTGTATACGATATATGTAATTCCAGTAACATCCTAAACTGTCCTTAAAAGTATATGTCTTTTTTTAATTTGAATCTTTCTCATTTTTTCAGATAATTGTGCTTCAACCCTGATAGGACAATGCATGGAGGCATTGAATAATCAGACACAAATTGACGAATTTACTATTGATAATTTTCACGGTGGCATCGAGTGCAATATTGAAGAGGTAAGCAAACTAAATGTCTCAAAAAATAAGTTTATAAATTATGTTATGTTTTTTTACTTCTTATTTTTGGGCTTTTTGAACGTTTTAGATTATGTGTTTGCTTTTTCCTGATTGACTGTGAAGTTTGAAAGTTCAGTGAGTTGAACATTTAATTTTGGACATAAATTTAATATTAATAAGGTTAGATTTCAAATGAAAGTCAAATTTAAAGATGAGTCATATTTTCATTGCACTTAGCAGGATGTTGATTTGTAATTAAATGAATCCATTATAATAACTTAAAATACTCATAAAGTGGTTCCCTTCAAACTTAACATCAATTCTCTACAATCAATATTATATTGATATTTTAAGTTAGCTTTCGTTTTATATATCTCAAACATGTGACCATATTTGATAAATAACTTTTTTGAGATCAAATTAAAAAACGGTTCGAATAAATCTGTTTTGTCAAATTGACTAAAGTATGATATAGAAAGAATTAAATTTTTGAAGAACCTAATCTTCAACTTAAAAATCGTACATATTAATTTGTTGCGTTGTTACTTTTGCCCAGAGCTTATAAATTATTTATTTGTTTTTATTAACAGTTGCGAAGTAATTTTTTGTTATTTTTAAATCACAATTGTTGAAATTTAAACCGTCAAGTCAATCATTACATCATATCGTTTCATTTAAAAAATATTTACAAAATAAACTCAATTGTTTTTATATTTTATTTCAGTTGCTTCAACAAGAAATGAGTATCGATGGCCTCCTTGATATCAATATTCCGTTGGCAACACTCAACACACAGCAAAGTACAACGACTCCACTGCAACAAAATCATCATCAGCCAACGAACAACAACAACAATGCAGGTTCATCATCTATCGATTTACCTCAGAGTCAATCAACAAACAACCACACGAGGGTACAATATTCACAAGCCAGTGTGACACCACCATCATGGGTTCATTAATCATAAACAAAATTATAAATAATATTAATTTTATTATTGTTGATCTTTTAAAACTCCTCTTCAAAAAACAAAATAAATAAAAAAAAATTAAACGTAAAAGTTACAAAAATTAATAATTTAAAAAAAAAATAGCATTAAGAGTAAATAAATAATAATAGTAATAATAATAAATAAAAAAAACTATTCAATAAAAATAAAACCTTTTACTATCTATATTGAATTTAGCTGAAAGTTTCATATAGAAAAATTAACTTAATTTAAGAATACATATAAAATAATAAATGAATAATAAAAATTTTTAAAATGAACACAAACAAAATTATTGTAATCATGGCTGCTTCGACTTCTATATAAATTGTAATGGAATAAAAACTTCAAAAATCTAAAACAGAATTTCTTGAAACAAAATTTTGTGGCTTTGAATTTCAAAAGATTCATCTTACAAAAGTTCTTAGCTTAACAACAGGCCAAACATTTCTTGATAAAAAGGTTATGACAAAAATGAGTAGTCCCATATTTCTTTGGTTGATTGCAAATGTCTTAAAGAAATTTTCTTAATGAGGGGAGGCATTGAACGAACTGATATAAACCTAAACGTCATTCATTGAATCCTGGGGTGGAATCGGCTAAGGTGATAGTTGACTATCATTTTTTTGATAATCAAATTGACTATCATTTTCATTCCGTCTGTGTAAGATGATTCAACTCAATTCAATTCGATTGAACAATTTCAGATTCAAATTGTCAAAATTCATTGTTGCCTTGGTGAAATTTTAAATTGATTCCTATAAAATATCTAAATAAAAGTATGAAATTGGCTCTGTTTGAATAAAATTCTTATTTCTCTTGCTTTTTTCGAATTTCATTAGCTTTGTCGGTCACAGGAATGTGTTTTTGTACCTAAAAAAGGTAACTGAAAAAATTTTCCATTCGTTTTTGGTAAGCGTCTGGTAGCTCTACTCAGAAACGACATGTTTGTAGGAAAACGACTATCAAATTTTTCTAGCGACAGCTTTTTAGGTATCAATTTGACTATCGCCTTACACAGATCAAATTCGATTATTTTGACTGTCAACAATCAACAATCACCTTAGCCGATTCCACCCCTGGAGAAAAATCCAATTCACGGTTTTTTTATAAATCAAACAAAACTGAAAAAAAAAAACAATTGTCACCTTGAATATTTTACGAATAAAATGATTTTATTTCAAAAATAATTTTATGCAACCAAGAATAACGTGTTTTACATTCGGTAAAATTTTGAGAAAAATAGAATTGACAGTCTTTTTTATAAAAAATAAAAACCTAAAAAAATGATTAAAAGTTGGTAAAAATTAATTTTGGACTTAAATATTTTTTCAAAAATTTGAGATATTGGCTTCAAACCAAATTTTAATTTAATCAATTTTTTTCATATGCAATATATTGCTGTTAATTTTTAGTTAATTTCTTAGAAAAAATCAACTGACAACTTTTTCAACAAAACACGAAAACCTACAAACCTTTTATGTAAGACAAATCGGCAGACGGTATGGGAAGTTATCAGTGTGGGTCGCATCCCAGCCTCTTTTTTTTAATAAATAAGATTTCGATAAAAATGCGTGAAGAGAACTAACTCAACATTTTTGGTGGAATAGATTTTTTACCCCTTCGGATCTGGCTTCATTCATATTTGGGCAGATGCTCCTAAAGTCAGTGTAAGTCTTCAGATCCAAAAAAGAGCTATACATTATACAATTTAAAAATAAAAGGTGATAGAGCTATAACAAAAACTTTGATATCGCTAGCGGCATTCCCCCTCAAACAATACAACCGTTAAAGCCTGTCAACTATAGAGGTTATCCAAAAGATGAAACAGTTTAAACAATTCTGTTTTCTATCTCATTTTGGTATTCAAAACCTTTAGACTAAAATGTGCACCAGTATCTCCTCTTAAATTATTCTCTAATTTCCTATCGCTCGCACTGTGTTTAAAGTTAAAACATGTGTATAAAACAATAATATATCGTCATTTGGACGAAAAGTTTACCATTGTTGAGTTGAGTTTCGTTTAGAATAAGTCTTCTTAAAAACCAGTGGTAGAATCGGTTAAGGTGAATGTTGAAAAATGGCAATCAAAATGAACGAATTTGATCTATATGTAAGGTGATAGTCAAATTGATAGCTACAAAGCTATCACAACAAAAATGTGATAGTCAATTTCCAAAAAATATGTTTATTCCGAATAGGGCTACCAGACGCTTACACAAACGACTATGGAAAATTTTCTTAGTTCACGTTGTTTTTTTTTTTTTAAACACATTCCTGTGACCGACAAAGCTTACGACATTCGAAAAAGCAAGAAAAGTAAGAATTTTATTCAAAATCAGCCAATTTGATACTTTTATTTAGATATTTTATAAGAATCAATTTGAAATTTCACCAAGGCAACAACGAATTTTGACAATTTGAATCTGAAATTGTTCAATCGAATTGAATTGAGTTGAATCATCTTACACAGACGGAATGAAAATGATAGTAAATTTGACTATCAAAAAAATGATAGTCAACTATCACCTTAGCCGATTCCACCCCTGTTTTATGATTAAACATAAAGAAATAAGGTGGTGCTACAGCTCGTAGCTTTTAATTTTCTTGAACTTTAAGGTGTCAGGTTCAGTTATCTTTGGTTTTTATCATTGTAAACTTTGTTTCGAGATTTAAAAGTGATTAAGAAATTCAATTTTGTTAAATTTGATATCAAAATGCTTAGCACGTAGTTGGCACAACATTCGAATCTGAAAATTCTAAAAACGCTGTTCTATTGAAAATCGTTTGTTCAAATTTATGACATGTCCCAAATTATTCAAAAGTTATTCTAAAATACAAGCGATAGGCTTTTTAAAAATTAATGTCACAAAAGGTCATATAAAAATATAACAACAAAAATGATGTCCTAAAATTTTTGGGACATGTATAAACTAAACGATTGGATACATAAACTTGTACAAACGATTACAATTATCAGATTTGCTTAACTCGAAAAATGGTGAGAAAACTATAAGCTAACATCAATATGAAGATAATAAGTTGTACATTTTTTTTGAACAAAATAAAATATTTTATTCAATCAAGAACTTTTCTTTTAGTCCTTTTTTAATATTTCAGTGATGAAATCGTTTTCAATGACCAGCTTATTTTTGATTTCATAATTCTGAACAAAACCGTTCGACTCAAAGTGTTCCATTTTTTTGCATTTCCTTCTGTCAGTTTTTCTTTTAAGGCTCAACTCTAACCTCAAAGGAAATTATAAGAAGTTTTGAATGAAAGGTATAATCCACCTGTCAAACATTTTTCAATGATTGGTTTCAATGATAAAATAGCTTTAACATGGCACCTCAATTGATGTCTGTTTAAGACATTGTATAATATTCGGAATGGTCCGTTCAACATCAACAAATATACGAGTACATATGTATGTTCAAATTCATGTGCTCGTGAAAATGCAACATAATTTTTGGAAGATTTAATTTTTAAGGTATTTGAGATTTGAGTAATACACTTAAAGCCGTAAACCCATCCCACAGTAATTATTTCTTTAATTTTGAAAAACTCTGAAGTTATTTCAAATATTCCCAACAAATAGGAATTATTATTTCACTTCAGAAATAATTTGTATTTTAATACATTCACGAGCACACGTTTCAAACTAAAATTATTCAAGCTTTTCGTATTTTTCTTTATTTGTAAAATGCTATAGCATATTTTTTCCCACGTAAGTTATATTTTCTTTAAGTTTGAATTTAATGATTTTGGCTCTATGGTACAGGCATTGATGGGTAGTTCTTAGAAACATTACCTTGGGAACAAGAAATCAGTTTTTTTAATCTGACAAAAGTCCTTAACGGCCTTTATAAAATTTGTGATACAAGGGAAAAATAAACCTCTCACACAAAAATTATCTACAAAACAATAATAAAAACGAAAACAAAATCACAAAAGTAGCTATTTTTTATAAAGACTTATAAAGACGTTATTAAGGTCATGTTTGGGATCTGTTATAGAAATGTTATCAATTATGTATTCCAACTTTTCTTGGTTTTTGAAGTCCTTGTCCATTAATTTTTTACTTATTTACTTGGCGTATTTAACCATATTGTTAAATTAAACAAAATGCCTTAAATTTTTGCTTAAAAATGATTCCTTTTGAAACAGTAGCTCGTTTATCTAATGGGCAATGAGCAAAAACATGCGACTTGGTGGTATTTTAGATGTTTCCATTTCTGACCTCTTTGCGATTTTTTCACTATCTCCACAAGATTTCTTCTGCTATTTTCAACAAAAACCCCGATTAAGAATATTTCCGCTTCACAATGATATCTCTAGTGAAATTTAAGTGACGTTTATGAATATATTATGTTAATATTGTAATTTCAAAATTATTTATGTATGAATATACAACAGGATCTGAAGAGGGTGTTTTTTTTTCTTTTTAATTTTAATGCGCATAAGTGGTTCTTTATATGATAATAATGGACGAAGGATTTTTGAAAACGGGGAGTTAACAACGAATGAAGAAAGAATCGCGGTAGGGCAATTATAAGAATACATATTGTATATTTGTTTGTTCTTCCTGCGTTGTCCTGAAACAAAGATAGGTGGGTTGGTTTGATAAGTAGTATACATACATAGGTATGAAAATTCGTTTTTTCTTTATTCTTTAAGTTTTTATTTCAGCTTGAATGGTTTTTTGATTCACAAGCCTTAATACTATTGGAAAAGTAAAATTTCCACTTCATTGCGATAGCAACTTGGATACAAATTTTAATGAGTGTGGTAGTCAGAATGTTTTCTTTTAACCATCATTAAAGTAAACAGAAAAAGGACTTAAGTGGACATACATTTACCTATAGATACAACTTTTGCCTTATAAAGGGTAGTTAAATTTAATGGGCCGATGTTGAATGTAAACCACTCTTAAACGTCAAGATTTTTTCTACATTTCATTTGTCATTTCTCAATTTTAGACTAACTCAATTTGAACCATGGAAATATACACAATCGAGCAACAGTTCTTCAGTGTTATTATAAAAATGGGCTTTCATATCAAAATGCATATCGTGCACTTCCCAATTTGTACAATCGGAAAAATCGTGCCAAAATTTGAACAAACCGGGTCTGTAGGAGATGTGAAAATATTGCTGCTGTTCGCGATAGTGTGGCTGAAGAGCCTCATAGTGAGTGTTTGATGCCTTTTATGGGCTGGCGGCATCATGGAGCCGTATTTTTTTCCAGAATAAGGCCGGTAAGGCAGTTACTGTGAATATTATTGTGTGATAATAACAAACATTTTATGACCAGAATTGAAAGATATGGATGTGGAAGATATGTGGTTTCAACAGGGCAGTGCAGCTTGCCACACAGCTAACGAAACAATGGCTCTTTTACATGTGATTTGACACCGTTATTGTATTTCTCTCCTTTGGGTTATTTGAAAGAAAAGGTATATTACGATAAGCCATCAACAATTGAAAAACTTAAGGATGTGTTAATTCAAGACATTAACGGGATAGAACCTGACTAGTGACTATGTCATCGAAAATTTGGGCCATCGGATGGAGGTGTGCCGCTGAGATCACGGCAGCCACTTGACTGAATTTTGTTTCAATACATAATTGAACTATATACCCATATTATCATAATGAAAAGAAAAGTTTTATTCAAAATTTGCCCTTTAAATTTAACCACCCTTTAGCATCTTAGTTATTAACGGTGTACTTTATTTGAAATTATGAATAGAAAGACCGTCGGACGTCGGAGTTAAAAAGGTATTTCCATTCATAAAGTTCAAAAGGTGTAAGACGCATGTATTGGGCCAATTTTACTATACCTGGTTGTAATTTTGAATGTGACCTTATCATCCAGTTTGGGTAAATTGAAATTTTTGGTTTTCAAAGAAAGAGCTGCAGTTAAAATCAAGAACATATTTCATATCTACCACAGCATGTAAATGCGCTCTTAACGATATAACGACAATGTTTAGTTTAAGATTTAAATCAGACTCGAGTAAACTCACCAAAGGACATTGGCTATATTTGGGGCCAGTGCGTACACACATGAGATATGTATCAAATGAAAGTTTAATTTTATACATGTTATGTATGTTCCAAATATTTTTAAAGTCAGTTTGGTAGATATTTAGATATTTGAACTTGAAATTGAAATAGTAAGCATACAAAAAAATCGTTTTGTTGTCATATATGTATGTAAGTTTATAACTTTCAACTTATAGACCAATGGCGGATCAGGGGGGTATTTTTTTTTATTTTCGTAGGAAGTCCCTTGTACTATCGTATTGCGTTAATGGATATGACTTCCAATATATTTTTAATTATTTATTTTTTATATATGAAAACAAAATTTGTATTTTACTTCCATAAACTTTGTTTGTTAAAAGTACAACTTTTAACTGAAGACTGGACCAAGAACATAATATGATATAACGCAGCACATAAATAGTTAGCATTGAGGTGATTTTTACTTGCGACACAAAGGAACTATATGGCAAGTATTGCATTCGTAAAAAATTCGAACTCGAGTTTTTAATCAAACATGACATTACGTTAGTTTTGTTGACTCCCTTACTTTACCTTAAGATCAAAATATTTTCTAACATCTACGAGTAAGCAGACTGATAGCGATAGTAATAATAGATTCCCGAAAATTGTATTCGAAAAAATTACGTCGAAAAAAGCCCGAAAATTCTTCATATCAGATCCTCTCTCATTTTTGTAGCGTTCTTCGCTACAAATAGCGTGAAATAGACCAAAAACCCTCTAAACTATTTTGTTTTAGCTCTTCAATGTGGTATATTTAGAAAACTGTTGGAATCTTGGAATCTTGGAACGCTTTCATATGTAGGGAGTCGTCTAAATTATAAAGTTAGACCATACCTTGCTGGACAATAATGTTCTAAAATAATTTTATAACTAAAGTTGTCACTTTAGCCCTTAAAATATGTACATGTAAGACTAAAATGCACATTATGTTATTTAAATTTTGTCAGCCTGCTTTACAGAACATTAAAGAACATTTTTAAGCGGTGAGTAAAAACTCGTCTATATGTTAAGGGTGTGACCCCCCTGATCAAAAGTCTGGATCCGCCCTTCTTATAGACTATGTTAAATTGATATTGGTATCAAATGAAAGATAATACAAATATCTTCCAGATGGTATTTATATTGATGGAAAATAAATATTTCAGTTTTTTTTTTACTTACTTACTTACTTAAGGTGGCACTACAGTTCTATGTAAACTAGGGCCTCACCCAAGAAACTTCTCCATCTAGCTCGGTCCCTAGCTAGATGTCTCCAGTTTCGGGCTCCAAGTTGGATGAGGTCACTTTCCACTTGTGCGCGCCACCTGATCCGCGGTCTTCCTCTACTGCGCTGTCCTGTGGGTGTGGATTTGAAGACTTTCCGGGCCGGAGCATTGGTTTCCATGAGCTCTACGTGACCCAGCCATCTTAGTCGTTGGACTTTTACCCTTCTGGCTAGGTCTACGTCGCTGTACAGCCCGTACAGCTTATCGTTCCATATTCTCCTCCACTCCCCTTCGATGCATACGGGACCGTAGATCACACGAAGAACTTTTCTCTCGAAACGACCCAAGGTGCTTTCATCCGCTTTTGTTATAGTCCATGCTTCTGCACCGTATAGCAGGGCGGGGATGATAAGGGTCTTATATAGCGACACTTTGGTCCTTCGAGAAAGGACTTTTCCACTCAATTGCTTTCTTAACCCAAAGAAACAGCGGTTAGCAAGAGTTATTCTTCGTTTGATCTCTGCGCTGGTGTTGTTTTCTGCGTTTACAGCGGAGCCTAGGTTGACGAAGTCCTTGACTACCTCAAAGTTACGTCTGTCGATGGTGACGTTTTGACCAAGACGTCGGTGTTGTAGGTCCTTTCTTGATGACAGCATGTACTTTGTTTTGCCCTCATTAACCGTTAAACCTATTTTTGCCGCCTCTGCCTCAATACTCACAAAAGCCCCATTGACATCACGCTTAGTTCTTCCGATTATGTCAATGTCATCAGCATATGCTAGTAATTGGACAGACTTTTGAAAGATAGTGCCTCTAGTGTTGACGTGTGAGCTTTGCACTATTCTTTCAAGTACGATGTTAAAAAAATAACATGACAGCGCATCACCTTGTCTAAAACCTTTTTTGACATCGAAAGGTTCTGTTAAGTTGTTTCCAACCTTTATGGAGCAGCGTGAATTCTCCATGGTCATCCTGCACAAACGGACGAGTTTGGCAGGGATGCCAAAACTAGACATGGCTCTATACAGCTCGTCCCTGTAGATACTGTCATATGCGGCCTTGAAATCGATGAAAAGATGGTGGGTGTCGATTTGGTGTTCTTGGGTTTTTTCCAGGATCTGCCGTAATGTGAATATTTGATCGACTGTGGACTTTCCTGGTCTAAAACCATACTGATAAGGACCTATCAGGTTGTTGACGATGGGCTTTAGACGTTCACATATTACGGCAGAGAAGATTTTGTAGGCAATGTTAAGTAGACTGATTCCTCTATAATTGGTGCAGTTTAGAGGGTCTCCTTTTTTCAGGATCGGGCAAACAATACTGAGGTTCCATTCATCGGCCATGCTTTCTTCCGACCATATCATACAGATAAGTTGGTGCATGCTCTTAACCAACTTATCTCCAGCTGCTTTAAAGAGCTCGGCATTCAAGCCATCCGCTCCTAGCGGCTTTATTAGACTTCAGCTTAGATATGGCAATCTTTACTTCGTCTAAGTCGGGAGGACGGGATTGTTGGCTTTCGTCGTCTATGTTGAATGGATCATCCTGCCTGACAGCGGAATTCGGTTCGTCGTCGCCGTTATACAGTCTGCAGAAGTGGTTTCACCTGTTCATAAAACTTTCGAACTTCATTCCTGCTTTTCAACCTCTCAACATCTTCGACCGCACGCTTCTCATGCTCTCTTTTTTTCCTTCTGAGAAGTCGGTGTTCCTCTCGCCTCTTCTGCTTGTAGAGCTCATGAGCAGCTCTCGTCCTTTTATGCAGCGCCGCTTTGCCTACCGACATTCCTCATCAAACCATGGGTTCCTTGTTGGTGGTTTCTTGAAACCCAGCACATCAGAGGCGGCTTCTCTGATTGCATCTTGGCAATGTTGCCACTGGTTTTCGATACATTGTGTTGGCTGCAGAGAACTTCGAGACAGTGTTGCCATAATCTCAAATTTCATAATACTAGATTTCAAATTTTATAATGCTAGATCGTATGGGAGCTCAAAAAACAAAATGCTAGATTTTAAAATCTATATAAAACGTCCATATCGATGATTAAAAAACAAAGATCTTAAAAAATGCAAAATAATATTTATTTTCACATACAAATACTTAACAAACATAGGCATATAACAAAAAAAAAACAAAAACAAAACAAAATTAATTCAAAAATAACAAAACTTAAAGCTTTACATGTAATAGGCATGAACAGCACAATGTTTTTAAGTATAGCAACATGTTTTATAGTTAATTATTTAATTTTAAATCATTCAGACTTATCACATTCTTAATTTTTTTTTTCCAAATATGATATAATCAAATCAATCTTTTGAAATCAATTTTGGCATTCAAGAATGCAAAACTTAAAAACAATAATGCCAGAAAAGCATTTAGCATTATTTTAAAATTTCAAATTGCTTTTCTCTTCTCTACAATGCTAGATCTAGCATTAATAATGCCGTTATGGGAACACTGCTTCGAGAGAGGTTACTTGTAACTCGGTCGGAAAAGGATTAGGCGATCTCTTGCGATTGTAGCCGTTCGACGTTGTACCTTCTCCCAGCATCTCCCTGTTTTGCCTTGGGTCTGGAAACCCGAAGTGCTACCTTAGCTCCTCGGAAAGTTTGGACATCCATGATGCTATAAGCGTGTCTGGCGTCGATCGCAATATGGTCAATATGGTTGATGGTAGATTGATCTGGAAAACTCCAAGTTCCTTTGTGGATGTTGAGGTGTGAAAAACGCGTACTGGCTACCATGACGTTTCGCCTCGCAGCAAAATCTATGAGCCTGAATCTGTTGGCGGAAGTGTTGTCGTGCAGGCTGTTTTTCCCGATTATTCCACCAAAGATATCTTTCCTTCCTTGGCATTAAAATCGCCCAGGACAATTTTAATATCGTAGCTAGGACACTACTCATATGTTTTGTCTAAGATCTCGAAGAACATATCTTTGGTGTTGTCATCCTTCTCTTCTGTGGGGGCGTGTGCGCATATCAGGCTAATGTTGCCGAATTTAGCCTTGATGCGGATGGTCATGAGGCACTCGTTGATGCACCTATAGTTCAAGACTTGTTGCCTAAGTCTGTCCCCAATGACAAATTGCATCCAAATAAGCGCTTTTGGTTTTCTCGGTAGCAGTCACCATAGTAAATATCGCAGTTTTTCATCCTCTTTTTTCCCGGCCCATCCCATCATTTTTCCTGGATGGCGGTGATGTCTGCTTTATAGCAGTCTAGGGCCTCCGCTAATTCTTCGGCCGCACGTGGTCTGTTAAGAGACCTAACATTCCACGTGCATATCCGAAGTTCATTGTCCTTAATTCGTTTGCGTAGGTTGTCAACAGTAAATCCGTCCGTATCCGAGGCTTGTTGGTGCTTCGCAACTATTATTTTTTTGCGTGGCCAGAAAGTCACCCCGACGGCACAACCCCCAACCTGGAGGGCCAGATCCTTAGTAAAACTCCAAGGACGGGGAGCCGGATAAACCGCTCCTTATAGGCCTGGGCTCCGAAAATGTCGTAGAAGCCCTATAAGGTGTTCACTAAGTAGTTCAACCTTACTGGAACTGTAGACGCCACCGTTGATTCCATCTCGGGAATTTCTCCGCTGCCATCTGGATAAGGAGAGGTGCCTTAGTGGAAACGCCTCTCCCCCCCTCTCTCGTTTGCTGCCCCAAACATTTTTCCAATGGGGTTTGAACCCAATCTCTAGTTGAGGTACTAGGCACCCGATGTTCACCACGGGGAGGTGAGAGTAGGAGTTGATAGACAGAGGTGGGTTTTGAGAAAAACCTGTGGACGCTTGTGTCCTCTTGAATGCACATGCCTACCATTTTTTTTATTGCATACTAATAATAATTAGTGATGGCATATACATTACATATACATGCAAATCATATAAATTATTAGCTTGGTTTTTTAAAAATATGAGTGAACGCAAAGGTAAAAAAGAAATGATCCAGCTTGTCAAGTATAAACATTAATTGTTTGCTTTGCATTCAGGATTTTAAAAACAGTACCATATGTTGATGTGATAATAAAAGCCATCTTCCACTATAAATCTGCTTTAATTACGCATCCGAAAATGTTCGTTTATTTGTTAATATTTTTCTAACACTGTGTTTCTCTTTGAATTGCGTCACCGAACGTACCGAAACACAAACCAGCGATCGAACTTAAGTACAATAACAAAATATGCGAAAATTCTAACAGATATGCTATTGAACAAATATTGTCCCAATATTAACAAAAATTGCATTCAAACCTATGATGCTGCAATATGTATAGGTATACATACATAAAATGTTTTGATCTCAAGATTGAGATTTTCTTACAGTTTCAATGTTGTCCTCAACAGACACCACGCTTTTTTTTTGAATATCCTTGCAGGCAGGGGATAATTTTTATAAAAAGGATTCAAAGAAAGGTCAAATTCTGCAAGCGTCTTCTTTTTTGCCCAAGGATGAGGGACTAATTTAAATTCATTTACTCGAGTTTCTTTGATAGCTTCCGCAAAATTAATTATCTCCTTAGGGATATAATCTCATGAAGTAATAGTTATAAATATGCCCAACATCAGGCGCAAATCAAGCGAACACTTCAAGTGCCTGAAGAAAAAAATCCTTGCAAAAGAAAATCTACTTCCTAACATTCTTCCTCATCCATTCACCCACCGCCAGAGCTAGGACTATATACATATACATATACCTATCTAATACAGGAGCATCCCGAATGTTGTCCAACTTCTCTTCGCACCGGAATTGGACGTTCGTCATCTCACGCCAACCGCATTTCCGCATCACATAAAATATTCAGATTTTAAAAATTAATTTACGACAAACAATTTTAACGGACAGTGATTTTCGAAAAGTTTTCCTCTCCAGGTATTTTAAAATTCTTTTTCTTGGAATTTATTTTTTCTTTTTTTGTCTTCTTGCTGTAGGTATGTGTTCTAAACTTCCAACTAAAGGCTAAAATTGAGAGCAAATAAAAAATTGGAAACTTTAGCTGAGAACTTTGTGTTGGTCTGAAAGAATGTAGAAGTTCCTAATTCAAAAATTGAATTTGAATTCGTGAAGTAATCTTCAAATTAAAGAAGAAAAGAAAAAGAATTGATAAAGATAAAATAAAGGAAGCGGAAGATGAATTGAACTCATGAAAGTGTAATTGAGCGTAAAAGTTTCAGGACATACATAAGTTGGCTTAAATAATGTAATTGAATGTGCAAATTTACTTTCAATAAAAAAAAAAATACAAAAACTTTAAAGTATACAATACATGATTTTGTTTTGAGTAAGTGAAAGATTGAACTTGTTACTCACTATCATCAAAACTAATTTGATGTGAGGACTCATTCTCGCAAAATTAAGTGTTCAGTTAAAGGCGACTTCCTCACACAAACATACTTATAAGTTATAACTCATACAATTTAAAATTCGCAAAAAAGAAAACCCTTAGATATAATAAAAAAAAAAAGTTGTCTTCTATGTTAGAAAAAATAAAACTCTAAACTTGTTTATTTAAAAGGAAGGTTTAAAAAACTAAGATGTATATAACTGGAAAAAATCAATTCAACAATAAAGAAGGAATTAGTTTCAATGTTACTAATTCCTTCTTTTCCTTCGACATCTTTAGTGATAAAGGATTAACTATAAGATGAAATTTTGGTGTAAAATTCAATGGATGCTTGTGAAAACTGGTTAACGATTTTTATTTAAATTAAGAAATTATGTGCAGGGTTATCCAATTTTCGGTTTCAAAAGAAAACTTAAATAAAATAGACATAAAATATATTTTTTTAAGATATTTCTTTTTTATCACAAAGTTTGAACGTTGACATTATGTGTAAAACACTACATCATTTTAATGACCACCACGCAAATTGTTGCAAGCTTCGATTCTTTTGAAGTAATTTTTAACAACTTTTTAAAACATATTGAGCGGTATCTCAACCAAAGTTTGTCGAATGTTGGCTGTTAAGTGCTCAAGAGTGCTCAAGTGTTAAAGGAATATCTGCATAAACACGGCCTTTCGCTTAGCCCCGCACAACAAAGTCCAGCGGTGTCAAATCGAACGATGTTGATGGGTGACATCGTCTTGTTAAAACCCCATATTCTCGAAGTCGTATTCTTCAATAGCAGGCAAAAAAGGCAGTTATCATATGACCATAACGCTCCGAATTGACAGCAACAGTCGTTCCATCGTCGTTTTTGAAGAAGTTAGGTCCAATCACAACTCCAGACCAAAGAGAGCACCAAACAGTAACTTTTTGTGGATGTAATTGCCTCATTTTAATAACTTGAGGATTCTCAGTACCCCAAAAACTACAATTTTGTTTATTAACATACCCACCGAGCACTTAGTGCGAAATGTGCTTCGTCGCCTGAGAAAATTTTGTTCCCACGACGACGTATCTAAGTATTTACGACGTTGTAAATGGTCACCTGGCTTCAGTTGCTGTGTGAGCTGGACTTTATATGGATGCAGGTGTAGATACAAATGCAAAATACGCCATAATGTGCCGTAAGACAGTCCTAATTCCTGAGAACGACGAGGAATCCGGGGTGTCAGTTAATATAGCCGCTTGTATTTTCCTTCTTTTTGTTAGATTTTGCTTTCTAGGGAAATGGTAATACAACTTCCGTCGAAAATTTGTGAGCTCTTCGAGATGTGGATGTCAAAGAGTCATGGCGTCATCAGATCTCTCAAGAGCAATTTGAGGACTAATTTGCTGAGCCACAGATATCTGAATTTAAGTGTTGGAAGCTGAAACATGATAAAAAACAAGTTATTCTATGCATTGGCTCTTCCCACTTGCTTACATACCTGGTTCAGAACGATTAGTCACATATCATGGATCGAATTCACTTGGAGTAAAAATCTCTCTAAATTAGTTGGCGCAACAGTCCGTTAAAAACTAGGGTCCTATGTGCGAGTACTGTTGTCAAGGAATCTTTTTATGCATTTTAATGAATTCATTGATAATATTTAGTGGCTAAAGGAAGAGACTCAGCTACAATACGAGGAATGTCGTAAATTGTTATCGGCGATCCTGGATTGCTACGCAACCATGTATCTTGTGCCCCGATAAATATTTTTTTTTAACAGTCCAAATACGGAAATGTCTAAGGGTTGAAACCTGTTGCTGCAATAAGGCGCAAATGAGAGCATGAGAACCCAGTTAGTTTTGGCTAGTTCCAGCGTTTCAATAGAAAGATATGAGGAGTGATTGTCCAGAACGAGTCGGCTTCACATGCCTTATGAAGTGGGTCCTAAAAGCTTAAAATTCGTCATTGACGTTCCAATATAGTCTGGTGGAATTTTCATAATTTTTACGGGGAAAAACAAACATAGTTGGCCTGAAGTCATAGATCCTATATTCTTTTTTCCCTTAGCAGCAACTATTTTGTCAGGCTTACAAACTGTGGACATGCCAGTCTCATCAACGTTTCATAAACTAAATTTGTGTCTATCCATAACCTTAGCCAATTTCTCGAAAAAGCCATCTACGCCAGTCTTTTTGAACGACGTCGCTCTGCTCATATTTTTAGAGTCTGGCTTCCTTATCAACACTTGTTGGTTCCTTTTAAGAAACCCCGTAAGCCAATTCTTACCAGCCATCTTATTCTTATTCCAGATGTTAGGAAATCGTGTCTTTTACGTTTCTAAAAACAACATAAACTAAGTTTATTCCTTGTCGAACTCCTAGACAGAAGTCCTTAAAATTTTGACTTTTTTGACCCAAATTCAATTTAACAATTAACTTACAAAATTTATTAAAAGATTAGTTTCTATATAAGTATACATATAATTTTTGTGTGTTTTTGAGTAATTTGGACAATTTGTTTTAAAATATTTTAAGGTCTTCTGTAAAGGGATTCGAGCAGAAATAAACTTCTGTTTTTTTGCTTTTACACATGTAAAAGGGTCTTAGCTTGAATTTGGTCTCATTTATTTCACATCCTTTGAACGATTCTGCCACCACTTCGGTACAGTCCAAATGTACTGTGCTAAGGGTTTTGGGTTGCGAAAGTAAGCAAGTAACTTGATTTTTTTTAAAGCCAGCTCTCATTCTTTTAGTTTCCAGGAAAAAGAAAGCACAAAAAAGTTCCCTTATGTTTGCTTTCATACAATTTTTAATAAAATTCACTCTTCACAACCAGCAAGCGCAGTAAAGAAACACATTGTGTTATAGTTTAAAGTCCAGATTGATTTAAAGAAAACAAAATTATTGAAATCCTATAAATTTAGTTCCACAATAAATTCATTCAAATTTTTCAATTTTGAACAATTCATCATATGGGTAGATCTAAAGGAAATTCATTCGTCATTTTTTCAGCCCCATGATTCCTCTTCCCTAACGAATTTTCAATTCTCTTTTATTACAAACCGGTCGTCTTATAATATGGTTAGGTATATGAACATTTTTTGACATATTGTGATTAAGTGAAATGACGGTTGCCATTTAGCCGCACCAACCAAACTACCACCTTGAATGATATGAAGAAATTTCCCTTGGCAAGGTTTCCTATAGAACCGCCAACCCTCTTGGATTTGACTGTTGCTGTGATTTCGTTCCCCATGACATCAGTTGAAACGTTGAATTAGGCTGTGAAATTCATTTTTCTATAACAAGAAAAAAAGATATATTAACGCAAAGTAGGTAGAAAATATGTCAAATAATAAAAAGAGACCACATCGATGCTATATATTACCCCAATGTGTTTTACTCTTAACCTCCCGCACATCATGATAGCGGAATGGTGTGGAATACATTTTACCACAATCTTATTATAATAAAACAAGACCATGTACCCATATAGTTCAACATAAAGGAGCTGAAGGTGTAGAGGTTCAATGTACCTGCATACCGTTTCCTTGGCATAAGAAACCAACAACCTTCATCATCCCCCTTTAAAATTTGAATTTCACCAGTAGTATATTCTACAAAACGGAGCAAAATTGTATATAATTATCTACTCGTATATTTAAAAAATTAATGATTTTTAAGGCATGTTCAAAATTAATATAGCAGTGGTTGATTTTTTGAAGAATAAAAGTAATCGGAGTTACAGTAGTTGTTAAACGCGTTAAAATGGTGGCTAAGTGAGCTAATATTAATTTAAAAAGAGGACGAGATTCAACCCACACTGATAACTTCCCAGCCCGTCTGTCGTTTTGTTTAAAACTTTAACAAAATAAAAAAAAATACCGGTTGTATTTTTCCAAGACCATTATCTTACATTAACAACACAATTTAGCACAAAATACTTCATTTATTCACGAGATATCTAGAATCAAACCTTAATTATTACCAATTGTGTGTAGTATTTTTTGTGCATTTTAATTTGTTTGACAAAACTAACTGATTTTTAAAAAAAATTGAAAATCAATGTTGAAATTATATGTGCATTTTTTTTTAAATTACTTACTTGCTTACTTAAGATGGCGCTACAGTCCGGGCGGACTGTGTCACCTGAGCCACGGTCTTCCCCCATTGTGCCGGTCCGTCGGGATTGGAATCGAAGACCTTCCGGGCTGGAGCCTGGAGCATTGATGGCCATTCGCTGTACATGACCCAGCCATTTAAGTCGTTGGACTTTTATTCTTTTAACCATCTTAGCCTTAGCACCATAAATGAGAACCGGGATGATGAGCGTCTCATAGATGGTAATTTAAAATGCTCGAGAGAGGTCTTTACTACTCAATTGCCTTTGAAGTCCAAAGAAATAGCGATTTGAAGGAGTTATTCTTCGTTTGATTTCAGCGCCGCTGGTGTCTGAATTTATAGTGGTGCCTTGGTACACATAGTCCTTAACTACCTCAAAGTTATAGCTGTCCATGATGACGTTTTGTCCAAGACGTTGTCGTTCAATGTCCTTTTTTGATGACAGTATATACCTGGTCTTGCCCTCATTGACCACTAAACCCATTTTCTCCGCTTCCGTCGCAATGCAAAATATTTGAGTAATTGGATCCACCTTTGGAAGATTGTGCCTCTAGAGTTGAAGGTTGAATTTTGTACAATTACTTCCAGAACGATGTTGGAGAATCCGCATGACAGCCTTGTCTAAAAACTTTTTAGACATCAAATGCATTGGTGAGATCTTTTCCGATCTTGATAGAGCAGCGTGCAATCTTAATTGTCATTCTGCACAAAGGGATAAGTTTGCCAGTGATGCCAACATTAGACATTGCTCTGTTAAGCCCTTCCCTATAGATGCTGTTATACGCGTGGTTTAAAATTGATAAAGAGATGGTGGGTAATAATTTGAAGTAAATGGGTTTTTTCCAAGATCTGCTGTTATGTGAATATTTGGTCAATTTTTTAAATTGCTACAGTAAAAAACCACCGACTATATAGTTCACGTCTTCAGAGTTTTAATGTAATTTGTTACGTTTGGAAGAAAAGTACAAGCTCCCAAAATAATATAATTCTATACGAAACCACAACATTCCAAATTTTCAAATATTATGCATTAATAAATTCACCTTAGTGTCAAATGGTGACAGTTGTGTTGGGCAATGATGGCGGTGGTGTTGAAAAGTGCCAAAGTGTGACACTTCCAGGATGTAAAGACGAAAACTTTTTTCATTCTATTGGCTTCCATTCGAGATTTCTTGTCCTTGTGGACTTTTTTTTTTAAATAATTCAATCAAATAGCTTACAGTGTTGGCATGAGCAAAGTTAAACTTTCTTCTCTGGAACAGTTTTTCTCCCTGATTTTTTCCAAAGACAAAAAATAAAGAAAAAAGAATCCTCACTCTTGGCACAATGATGTGATGCAAGGATAGCGCAGCTAAATTTGAGTTGACAACTTTTGTGTCTGATTAAATTTTAATGCCAAATTTTGCGTCATTAATAAATTCTGCATGAATAATTTGTGATTGTGGGGGTTGAATGAGAGGGTATTTTCGTGGTCGAAAATTAGTGTGTGGTAAGTTAAGGGGAAAAACAGTGTCCTTCAAATTCAAATATTTTAGGTAGGTAGATATATATACAGCGTATTGTCACTTTGTTTTAGATGGACAGACACTTAATTCAGCTTAACTTATCCCCCTCCTGGAACACAAGTGAATTTATTAAGGAAAATAAAATATTATACAGTAACTTGGCTGGTTACCTACTTCAGTCAGTCTTCAACTCATACTACTTGCTCTGCGATAAATAATTCGACGAGTTTGTCTTCCATTTTTACGGGTGGGTGCGATTTAACCGTTGGCAGTTTGTAACTCGAACAAGCTTACATTGATAAGTTGATTTTGTAGAGGCACTGAGGGTTTTTGAAGTTTTATTCAATTAGGCCTGTTATGAAGGAACAGGAAGTAATAGCTGAGGACGAAGGGGTGCATATTGGATTACAACTTTACATACAAATATTATTTATTGAATTTAAATTAAATGGCTTGAAAAATGTTCGCTTATTATACATATACATATAAACATAATATAAGATAAATTTGAATTATGTTTTTTTATGTTTTTTACAGTATACCTAACGTAACTTAAAAACTGTGTGTTTGAATTCAATACAAAGATGTAATTAATTCGTCTAAAAACCAATGATAAAATAGTGGTTTTTTATTTACACATTACATTATAAATACGACGAGTTACTATTAGACAAGAAGTTGGAGGGGCCTTAGTTTGTTATCCTGGATAGATGTGACATGTGAGATTTGCCTTGTTTTCAAAAATGGCAGTTATAATAATGAGTTAATACAGAAAGATTCACCCCTATCACAGAGTCCCTCGTAGCGAGTCCCCGACAATTTTGTTACGCTACGAATACGAATACATTAACATCATAAGCCCCGAGCGAAATCAAAAAATAAAAAGAGGCTGGGATGCGACCCACACTGATACTTCCCATCCCGTCTGTCGATTTGTCTTGCTTAAAAGTTTGTCTATATGTATCAATTTTTACCAAATTTGCGTACTATTTTTTGTAGATTTTATTTTTTTATGAAAAAACGGACTGTTGGATTTTTATATCGAATGATATATGAATATCGAAAACAATATTTTCTGTGAAATAAAATAAGTTTGAAGCCAATATTTTTAATTTTTGAAAAGCTATTTGAGTCGAAAGTAAATTTTTACCAAGTTTTAGTATTGTTTTTTTTTTTAAGTTTTTCTTTTTTGTAAAAAAAACCGTCCATTCGATTTTTCTCAAAATTTTACCGAAGCCTTAATCTCAAGTTTTTGAAAAGATATTCGAGTCGAAAATCAATTTTTACCAACTTTTGTTAAATTTTTTTTAGGTTTTTAATTTTTTGTACAAAAGATGTTCATTCGATTTTTTTCAAAATTTTACTGAATGTTGACAACGATATTTTTTGAAAGATTAAAGTAGTTTAAAGCCAATATCTCCAAGTTTTGAAAAGATATTTGAGTCGAAAATCAATTTTTACCACCTTTTATAATTTTTTTTTAGGTTTTTATTTTATGTAAAAAAACTGTCCATTCGATTTGTTGAAAACAATATTTCTTATAAGTTAAAATTAGTTAGAAGCCATTATCTCAAAGTTTTGAGAAGATATTTGAGTCGAAAATCAATTTTTACCAAGTTTTATTAATTTTGTTTAGGTTTTTATTTTTTTTTTTAAAAGTCGATTCGATTTTTCTCAACATTTTTCAGAATGTTGAAAACAATATTTCTTATAAGATAAAAAGTTTGAAGCCTAAATCTCAAGTTTTTGAAAAGATATTTGAGTCGAAATTCAATTTTTACCAACTATGAGTAATGTTTTTTTTAGGATTTTATTTTTTATAAAAAAAAACTGTCAATTGGATTGAACCGTTAATTGGATTTTTTTCCAAAAATATAATTGTTTTGTATCACGTTACAATATATAATATAAAATTAAATTCAAGTCTCTAGCGTCATTGGTTCATGAGATATTTAGGTTTAACCAAAATGTTCACCTTTTTTTTAAACTGCTATGGTAAAAAAACCACCCACGAAATTTTCTTGAGAGCCCTTTCTGCATCTTTCTGCATTATTATCTGTATAACAACATTTATTTGAAGTCGATATATCTTCTGGTTCTTGAGCTATGGAGGACGAAAAAAACATCGCGAACGTACGGACATACGGACGAACGTACGTACACACGCACGCACAGACATCTTTCTAAAAATCTTTCAATTCGACAAATCAGACCCATTACAATAACTTCCTATGGGAAGTTAATAAAAGCTCGTTTTTCATCTTTCGATTTAGTTCAATTTGTTTTTGTCTTTATGACACCTTCTTCGAGGCTGCTAAAAGAATGCATTCTATTTCCTCCGCCACCTGTAGCTTTGCATTCTTTTTTGTTCTCAACCATTTTTCTCTTGATGTATGCCTTCCAATCTAACCACACCTAAGAATTGAATTAAATTATAAAAAAGTTTGAACTAATCTATTCAATTTACTTTTCTCCAGCTAGAGGTGTCCTTAGAAGGCTATTTAACTCTGTTTTTACTGCTTCCCAAAACGAATTCACTTCCTCCTTAGGGATTTTTGAAAATCCTTGGGCAATTTCAGGTTTTTCTTGAAGCATTTCATAAAGCCTTTGGAACTGAAAACTTACATGACTCTTTTCATATTTTTTATTTTTATTTAATTTATCTTCGCACGCTAAATATTTTTTTGTCATTTTCAATTGAACTCCGATCAAAATAACTGTTCGTAGAAAAAACTGCCAAACTTCCACGAACTTTTCACGAACTCCGAATTTCGTAGCAAATTTTTTTGGTATGACGGGATCAATGATAGTTTTTTTCGGGGTTCGTACTACGAATCTGTTAGGACGGGGCCAGTGATAAGGCTGATTGTATTTGGTTGTATGTGAGTACCAACCTTTTACAATTACGATTAATTCCATTGGATGATGAAATGTCATTAGTACCTACTAATTAATTCCTGAAAAAGAAATCTTGCTAATGGACAAATTCGCTGACTTAGGTCTATTTCAAGTCAGTAGCATCACCAACAACTTATGGGTAGACAACTCGACTTAATTTTCTCTTCAGATGCCTTTAATTCTTTCGTTTCAGAAAGTACTCATTTACTATCTAACCTTGAACAATTCCACCCCCTCTATGATCTATGAAACCTTCGCAATGTCAGAAAATCATTGTGGAAAACATATTTGGTGTCCACACCAAGTTCGGTGTTGACTTCTCTAAGTAGCAGCAAGCTCAATGCAGATTTTCATCTCTTTGTGAATTCTTATATATGTAAACGTAAATCCGATGGCTTCCCTTCAACAATAAAATTTCACATTATAACGTCTACCGACCCTAAAACTATTAAAGATCTCTTCGCCTTATTCTACCCAATCGTACAGCAATTATCTTGAAAAACCTGGTTGTTAGTTTTTTTGGATTACTTAAAAGGTGCCTCATGCACCTCCCTTACTCAAATAGAAAAATGTGATGGTATTGTTGGCAAAAAAGTCTACTCAAAGATGATTTCTCTCTTGGTCCGGATGGATTGCCGATCTTACTGACTTTGTGTCCAAAACCCCTAATGAATTATAGAAAGGGAATAAGGTGGATGTTATCACTACAGACTTTAGTCACCAAATTATTTATCTTTAACTTAAAGCCCTTGATTTCGCACCCTTTTTTATTTCATGGCTAAGATCGTACCTTGAGAACCGCCGATATAGAGTTGTTTTTATGTTTTCAATCTCCGATCCTATTTATGCAATTTCAGGAGTCCCTCATGGGAGCCACCTTGGTCCTTCATTATTTGTCTTATCTATCAATGACGTTATTAATGTCATTGATAATTCTACTGTCTCTATTTACGCTGATGACATGAAATTAACAAAGGTTTTTTCTACTCCATCTGTCTTACTTCAAAATGATCTTGACTCATTTGAACTTACAGTCTGCACGATGTTACCATTCATCCCGTCTGTTCTATTCGCGGCACAGGAGTTATTTGCGACACTCAATTTTCGAGTCTATTTTATTTATATTATTAACAATTCCAACTTATTTCTTGGCTTCATCAAACGTTGGTGTAGAGAATTCTCGAACCCCTCTACTCTGAACCTCTACTTGAATACGCTAGTCAAATCTGGTTTCCCTATCAGAACTCTCACTCCCAAAGAATTGAATCTGTACATCGCAGTAATAGTCTATTCTTACCACCTTATGAAGATCGCTTAAAACTTATTAATCTGAAAACACTCCAAAAAGCGGCGTGGTTGCTGATATTCCCTTTCTACATCAGCTCGTAGCAAGTACCATAGACTCACCGTTTCTTCTAGAAGGTATTCCTATGCATACTAATCCCAGCAACGTCTGACAGGACCCTCTTTTTCGCCTTTCTCATCATTTTACAAATTATGACCTTTTTGAACCTATTACAAGAATGCTGCGCTTAGCTAATAACGTGCATACCACCTTTCACTTCCTTATCAGTCCTTCCTCCCTGAGAAACAATCTCTGCAACACGTTTTAAGTTTTGTGTTCATTAAAAACTAATGTGTGGGTCTTTGGGCCCAAGCATAAGCATAATATAAAACTTTACAAAAAAAGTCTAGCTGAAAGTCCATTTTTAGTTAATAGCTTGCATTAAACGTAAAATAAATAAACAAATTTACAAACAGTCAATTTAAAATTGCTTAATCAATTAACCAGCACTCATTTGATAGTTATGTTATCTAACATTTGAAAAAAAAGCAATAAAATTAACCCATTTGCAGGAAGTAAAGCCCATAATTTTTTTTTTTTTTATAATTAGTAAACACTAAAAGGGTTTGTTAATACCTTTAATATGCCGAAGACAGTGTGAGCATTAGGAAAAGAGGAAAGGGTTGGATAGGAGGTGTCGGTGTACATTGATTTTGAATTCCTGAACATTGCAATAATAGGGAAAGATAGAGCGTGGCAAGGCGTTCCACATTCGCGTAGTACGGCTAAAAAATGAATCTCTGTACTTCATAGTACGGCCTAAGTTGGGCTCAAGGATAAACTGATGGGCATTCCTAGAAGCGCGGGTATAACGGTTAAATCGTTTAGGGGGAGGAATGCAACTTGGCTATTTCACTAGAGCATAGTCCGTTAAAATAACGGTAAAAAAGGGTGAGACAAGAAAGCTTGCGTCGGTGTTCGAGTGACGTAATCAAGTTGATGAATGTCACCAATCATTTTAAAAGCTCTTCTTTGTATACTGTCCAAGAGGCTTTGTAGATTGTAGCCAGATCAGACGGAGAGAAAAATTTCTTGCAACGTCTCAAAAAACCTAGACATCTTGCGGCATTTTTGGCGACATCGCGTATGTGATCGCTCCACAAAAGGTGGTTGCTGATGCACATTCCGCGGATGTCGAGATTTTCCGTTTCGTTGATACAAGTGCCACTCATAGATAGTGGCAAAGAGGGTTTATCTCGCTTTAACGATACAAGACAGCATTGCGTTTTCGAAGCATTAAATTGCACACGATTTTTTATTCTCCATTGTGCAATGCTGTGTAGGTTGGAATTTAATGAGCTAATCATATTTTGCCGTTGCGGTTCCATATCCGAAGAGGAGGGTTGTGAGTCTGGGAACGAATATGAAAAGCTAAGAGTGCTATCGTCAGCGAAAATTAAATCAAAATTACAAGCGATATTAAGGACTTTTGTGTTACTTTGATGATTTAAACGAAAATAATTGTTTGGTCCATTTTAAAAAGTTTATCCTCAAAATTTTTACAACAGGAAACATGGTATTTTAAAAAAAAACCTTAACTATGCCAAAATACTTTCAATGCAAAATGAACCATCAAACTTCTCTTAATATTTCCAAGAAAATGTTTTCTTTTAGGAAAATGTATTTCTTAAAAATTGTGTGCCAACCATTCACCATATAGCGTCGTCGCTTGATATCGAAAGACGGATATTCCATTTAAATCTTATCATAAAATTCAATTACCCTGGAGCTGTGAACTTAGCTTACGACCAATAAAAAGACAACTTATCGCGTCTTTGTGATCACACATTTTGCAACTCCCTTACCATTCCTAGCAATGAGCTGAGGCAAACTCGTAGAAGCAAGAACATTGTCATATAATAATAACATGCGTATATTACACTTTTGGTTATGGTGAGTCGCTCTAATAAAGTATTAGCGCGGAAACTAGTGGTAACTAACCCGAACCCGAAGTCGAGACCGAGACATTTTCAATCTGATGTCATTTAATAGGCGCAAATAAGTATCAAGAATCTACATATAAATTGATACTTATCCTTATCTGGAGCTGAGAGGCTGCTCAAAGGGACAATTTTATATTTTCGCACACTGGCTGGATTAGAGGGAAATCAACTTGTAAAAAAAACATCTATTTCAATGATGATAGATGGATATTTTTATTTTTTTTTTTAAGATGAGAGAACAAGGATTTATTTGAATTTGGTGTATAGAAATAATACGCATAATAACTGTGAAGAGCCTGGAAATGTTTGTGTGCGATATGGGTCAGCTGTTTTAGGATTATGTCGTTATTAGCAACAATTGAACGGAGCAATATTAACAAGCAGTCGAAAAATATTTTAGGAAATTTCAAGGCAATATATGAAACAATAAACATTTCCGCATTTATTTCTTAATTGTATGGATTTTATCGCTCGTAATTATAATTGGCTTAAACATTTTCAAAAAATATTGTTTGGTTGAAAAAATTTATTTTTTTACTAAAAAAACATAACATGTATTATTAGTACCTGTGACGTGATGGTTAGTGTGAAGGATTGTCTTGCCAGAGTTTTTGGGTTCAGCTTCTGCCTGTGCCACCTCTTACGAGGAATTGACAAATCCTCTAAAGCAATTCTTGTCACGAAAAGTATTTTTTGAAACTATCATTCGGCATCACTTAAACACCAGGAATACTTGAGAGTTGTAATCACTAGGCCTTGGTTCTTTAAGAGCTGATGTTCCACTTTATTAAATTTATCTTACATAACATGTTAAGTAAAACATTTATATAATAATATATGCAAAATTATGTCTGACTACAAACATTTGATATTTTATTCATTTTTTATATGGACCACTTATTCAAATTATATAACGGCGACGACGAATCAAATTCATCGCAGCTGGCGATGACTTGGTAGGTAGTATGCACCAACTCATCTGCACAGTATGGTCGGAAGAAAACATGCCCGATGACTGATGAGTGGAAACTCAGCATAGTTTGCCCAATATGCAAGAAAGGAGACCCTCTGAATTGCGTCCATTACAGAGGCGCAGGACATCAGCCTCCTGAACATCGCATATAAGATCCTTTCTGCCGTATTATGTGAACGTCTGAAGCCGTTCGCCAATAATCTGATAGGTCCTTATCAGTGTGGCTTTAAACTGGGAAAGTCCACCATTGACCAAATATTCACATGACGGCCGATCTTGGGAAAAACCCAGGAACTTCAAATTGATACCCACCATCTCTGTATCGATTTTAAAGCCGCGTATGACAGCACCTATAAGGAAGAGCTTTACAGAGCAATTTCTAGTGTTGGCATCCCTGTCAAAATTATCCGTTTGCGCAGAATGACGATTGAAAATGCACGCTGCTCTATCAAGGTCGGTAAAGATCTCACCGAAGCATTTAATGTCATGCGACTTATTCAATATCGTTCTGGAAAGAATTGTGTAAAACTCAAGCGTCAGCACTAAAGGCACAATCTCCCAAAGGTCCATCCAATTAAACAGATACGCCGATAATGTCAGTGGAGCTTTCTTGAACAGTGCGACGGAAGCGGAGAAGATGGGTTTAGTGGTCAATGAGGGCAAGACTAAGTATATGCTGCCATCAAAAAAGGACATTGAATGACTACGTCTTTGACAAAACATCACAATGGACAGCTACAGTTTTGAGATAGACCAAGACACCGCTATAAATTCAGGCACGAAAACACCGCTGAAATCAAACGAAGAATAACTCTTGCAAATGGCTGCTTTGGACTTAGAAGGCAATTCAGTAGTAAAGTAATCTCTCGACCATCTAAAATCACCATCTATATCACGCTCATCGTCTCGGTTCTCATTTATGACCCTGAGGCCTGGACTCTTTCAAAGAAAGATGAATGGGTCATAGGATGCTTTGAGAATAAAATTCTTCAGGTGGTTTTTGGTCCGTCTGCATAGATGGAGAATGGAGGAGAAAATACAACGACGAACTATACGGGCTGTACAGTGATACTGACCTGGTTAAAAGAATGAATGTCCAATGACTTAGATGGCTGGGTTAAGTAGAGCGGATGGACATCAACGCTCTAGCCCGGAAGGTCTTCGAATCCAATTCCGTGACTCAGGTGGCGCACACAGTTGGGAGAGGACCTCAACCAACTTGGGGTGCGAAACTGGAGACAGGTAGCTAGGGACCAAGCTAGCTGCAGACACATGTTAGTTTAGGCCCGATCGGCCCCAGACTTTAGGGTCATCTTAAGTAAGTAAATAAGTACTTTGAAAAAATGAATGAAAATGCAATTATGTATTTACGATAACTTAAGATAATCTTAAACTTTAATAAACTTTTGGAGTACGAGTAAATGGTTTGTGGCCCAAAAAAAAGTGTTTAAGTGTTTTTTTTTTGGGAAAATGATTGCAGGCTTGCAACGGTAATTTTATTTCATCCTTTCATCATTATAGGTAAATGTGTAGAAATTCCCCAATTTTATTTCTCATTAAGTAAATTTGGCGAGTTTTCATCCTTTTCCTTCCTTTAAATATAAATTGTCATTTTAAAATGTAGCTCAGAAAACGAATCCGTATTTTTCTGATACAAAAAATAGCACAAAATCGCTTTTACTCTGGGCAATTAGTCGGTTCTAATTAAACGATTTGCTATTTTACAAATCGTGAAATAGAAAAATTTGATTTAATTTTCAGGAAAAATTCTATTTCTTTATACGAATTATATTTTTGTAACCACATTTTTTAATTATAAAAGCAAGAACGAAACGATGGTAAAAGTTACTTTCAGATAGAATGAAAAACGACGTTTTTGTGTAACGTGACGTAACGTAACGTGATATCATAATCTTCTTTATTCATTTTACTTAAAATGTAACATCTGTTTTTAGTTCAATATGACGTTATATGACATGAAAAATATGGCGAACCTTGGTATTAAGGCGGTAAATTTAAAATATAAATTTTTAAAAAGGCTAGTAGCTTATTCGTTACAACTAATATTAGCTATTTTAATTCATTTTATTTTTAAGTTTTTATTATTGAATGTGTTGGGCTCCAACAAATCGCTTGTCACATTGCTTCTCGATTGACGATTTTGTTAAATTACAAAAAATGCATTTTTAGTTTAGTGTTCTAAAGTCGTGTTGTATTGCATAGAAATGTTAATTAATTACATTTGTTTTTGTTAATCAAACGCGACATATTTTAATAAATAGATTCTGTTCATATAAAAAAAGTTTTAGAATGTGTTGGAAATATCCAACAACAATATAAAATCATAATTAAATAAGTTCTTTATCGGGATTATTTGACAGTTTTTGAAACATTAGAAATTTGAAAAACGTTTTCACAAATTTTCAACAGCATTCTGGTCGAATTACGTAAGAAACTATGCATTGAAATAATCTTGACACAGTGTAAATAATCTTAACGCGTCGCGTCGTTCAAACTTCTTCTGTGTGAACTCTTGCTACGAAAAATCAAATTTGTATTATTTTACTGCTTCAGAAAATAGTGATTTGAGATAAAATTTGAAAATATAATTGAAAAATACCTATGTATATCTTAGTTTTTTTTTTAAACTGATCTGAAATCTTGGCTTTCTTTTACATTTTGTTTTGCACAAGAAAATTTCTTCTTAACCATAACGAGACTGCAAATTTTAATCATGAGAAAAGACGAGACCAAGACTTAGTTAAACAACACCGATACCCAGAAGAGACTGACAAGTATCGTCGGGTCTTGTTTTGTGGGCAGCACTATCCTTAATGCTCATCTAAGAACTGCATTCGTTTCTGGTTATTGTGTCAGTTAAAATTTGTATTAATTTTTGTAGCGAACATTTCATACATTTGGTTTAAGCATTGAAAAAAAAATTCTGGGTGTAGTGTTAAATTTCTTCTATCTTATCTTTTCGGATTCGACGTAAAATGGCAACGTCGGGTTGTAGCGTCAGCAAATTTAATTTAATATTGAAAGTGTCAGCGAAAACCATCTTTTATTTGATTCCAAAGTCGTTTTCATTTTCGACTAAAAATCTCGTTAAAATATATTTTGAAATCAAACTACTTCATCATTTGCTAAATATGTTGGTAATTTAAAATTTTTAAGAATAGTTCAACTGATAACTTTTTTAAAAAAACACGAAAACCTACAAACCTTTTTTGAGAAATCAAATGGCATTAACATTTTTGAAAACAACATTTTTAACAGGTATATTTTTAAATCCTAAAATACAGGGAATATTTTTAAATAGACTCGGTATAGGATTTTTTTTCAATTTAACTCATTACTTTTAAAATTGCCTCTACCTACTACACGAAAAGAAATAAAACCCCATTTCGATAGTAAAAAGTGCACGTTTTTGACCAAATCTTGTCGGCCAAGCTGTAGGTAAGTACAATTACAAAGTCTAATATTTTTCTAAAAATAAAAAAACAAAGTTTATGTAAGTTTAAAAATGGGCTAGGGTAGGTTTACTAAAATAAGAGAAAGCATTTCCTTACATCCTTGATAACTTACTATTGTATAGATAGATTTTATAATAAATACCTACATATAGCATAATATTATAAGAACTTAAGTAAAACTATGTCTCAAAATTTGTCCTTGAACACTTTTTTGACCGGAAGTTATAACTACCTACTTTATAAACTCAATGATTTGTTTTAATTTTTAAAACAAAAGATTTTAAAAGTTCGTCATCCCATTTAAAAAATTCTAAAAAATTCACTACCGCATTAAAAAACGTCCAAGCTAAAATTTCCTGCGGTAATAGGTATGTTTATTATCTTTGTATATGTGTACAAAATTAAACATGCATCAAAATATTTTATTTCACTATAAGTTGTCAATAATTTTGTTACCAGCTTTTCAATTGCGTTGTATCAATGAACAAATGTATTTATTAAAAAAAACATCCTTCTAAGACTTTGAAAATTTAAACTTCTTTATGCTCGATTTGAAAACAAATTGTAAGAAAGGTTTAGGCGATAAAATTTTTTGAATTTATTTAGCTAGCTATCTATTATTGGATAAGAATACAATACCTACATATTTACTTGCCTATAATAGTTCAAGTTATAATTCCCTAATACAATCCTCAAATCATCAAAAATATAAAATCTCAACCAAGAATATAAAATTCCTACACGAAATCGCAATTCACCTGCTTTTGTCTTATCATCTTTGTATAGAGACTACCGTTTTGCGTATTTAAACAAAAAATATAAGTCTCACTTTTGACTTTCCTTATAAATTTGTGTTCGGTGGGCAAGCGCTATTACACGTTGACTCGTGCCCCATGCCTCAAATTTGACAGTTATTGTTTGTTTTGTTTTGAATGCTCCTTCTCGTTGGCTTTAACTTAGTTTTTGAAGTTGAGTAAAATTTATAAAACAAAATAAATAGGATTTTGGAAATGGATTCTGAAAATTTATTAAAGCTGTTGAAGTTACACACTTTTCTGGTTTTCAAACAAATTCCATGTTGTTTATCCCAGCAACAAGAAAATCGAATGAAAAAGAACAGCATAAAACGAATATGAGAAAAAAGAAACGTCAAAGTGAGTCTACTAAAAATTTGGCCGATACTCACCGGAAATTTTTTTTGCATCTCATTTTCTCACAGTTGCTTTCTTTTTCGCACTCATGTGAGTCGTGAGGCATCGTGTAATAGCAGACCAATAGGGCCCATACACTACGCAAACACGTTTGTTCAAACGTGTGTTTGAGCAAACATAATTTCGCCACACACTACACAAACATGTTTGAGAGATATTAGTTGCGTGACGTTTTTCATTTTAATCAGACCTACCTACGGATACGGAGTATTGAGTGATTTAGCATGTGCATTGTGCAGCTTTGATTATTGCCTTGGCTATTAAAACTTTTATAAAGTTCAATGAATTCAGTCCAAAAAATTTGTTCCTCATGTTCATTCATGTTAACTCTATGAAAATTGGCATCGGTTTGAGCAAAATTCAATACACACCAAACAAACATGTTTGTGCAGGCACGGAAAATTCAAAATTTTTTGATTTTGTTCAAACCGCTTGCGCAAACACTCATCATCGCTACACACTACTCAAAAAGTTTGCACAAACATTTTTACTACAACAAAATACATTCGTTTGCTCAAACAGTTTGTGTAGTGTATGGGCCCTATAACCAAACCAAAATACAAACACAAAGAAACAAATGTGTTTGCCTCACTCACTCCGACTTTCGTTAATTCACTATAGTCACAGTTCACAGATAATAAATTTATGAAGATGTCTCACCCTTATGGCGAGAAATGCAAATGATATTATATGAAACTGAAATCAACCAAAAAAAGAGCTTTTTCCTCTCATAATCCTAATGCACAGACACACTAATACACCATGATCATTCTTCACAAATGAAAACAAAACTCGTTTTATTTTGATTTTTTGTGGTGTGGTGTGGTGCGGTGTGGTTGGTGGTGATGCGTTGAAAACAGGTGCAGGAGAGTTGATCGCTTGTGGACGACGAGAAAAAAAAAATATTTACAGTTGGCTTTGGAAATAGGTAGAAACAAAGCAAGGACAAGGTTGTCCAAAAACACTCTAGTAAAGATATAAATCCTCGGTAGCCATATTGGTTTGCCTAAAAAAGGTGAAAATTTCGGTTAAACCTAAATATCTCATGAACCAATGACGCTAGAGACTTGAATTAAATTTTATATTATATATTGTAACGGTATTTTTTATAAATCAAAAAAACTGAAGAAAAAAATTTGTCACCTCGAAAATTTTACGACTAAAATATGATTTCATCTGCAAAATAATTTTGGGCAACGAAGAGTAATGTTTTTGACATCTGATGAAATTTTGAGAAAAATCTAATTGACAGTTTTTTTTTATAAAAAATAAAAACCTAAAAAAAAACATTACTCAAAGTTGGTAAAAATTGAATTTCGACTCAAATATCTTTTCAAAAATTTGAGATAATGGCTTTAAACTACTTTAATCTTTCAAAAAATATTGTTGTCAACATTCAGTAAAATTTTGAAAAAAATCGAATTGACAGTTTTTTTACAAAAAATAAAAACCGACAAAAAAATTTAACAAAAGTTGGTAAAAATTGATTTTCGATTCGAATATCTTTTCAAAAATTTGAGATAATGGCTTCAAACTGATTTTTTCTTATAAGAAATATTGTTTTCAAAATTCTATAAAATTTTGAGAAAAATCAAATGGACAGTTTTTTTTACAAAAAATAAAAACCTAAAAAAAAAAAACAATACTAAAACTTGTAAAAATTGATTTTCGACTCAAATATCTTTTCAAAAATTAAAAATATTTGCTTCAAACTTATTTTATTTCACAGAAAATATTGTTTTCGATATTCAGTAATTTTTTATAAAAATCCAACAATCCGTTTTTTCATAAAAAAATAAAATCTACAAAAAATAGTACGCAAATTTGGTAAAAATTGATATATATAGACAAACTTTTAAGCAAGACAAATCGACAGAAGGGATGGGAAGTTATCAGTGTGGGTCGCATCCCAGCCTCTTTTTTGTTTTTGATCAAAAACTGAAAACTAGATGATTTTATGTCTTCTAGTTCTTGAGAAAATTGAAAATTACCAAAAATCGAATATGGATTAAGTTATATGTACCTAGGCTAAATTCATTTTTCTTAAATCCAGCTTATTTAAATGCAAAAGAGACTGCATGCACGATGCACCCACCTTGTACCCACACCACCTCGAACCGACCCCATCTTGCACCCACCCCAAATCCTATAGTGAGTCCAAGCAGGGGGTTGCACACACCTCGGTATGGCATACACCCAACCTCGCACCTACCCCAAAATGCATAATTGTAAGCAAGGGGTGGCGGGGGATAGTAAACCCCCATTTAAACATCACCTTTCAAACTCCACCGTAATACTCGGTGCTTGCCCCATATTTATGTAAGCAAGGAAAAAAAGAAAAGAAAAGTAGGTACAGATATAATATTTAGCTAACTCTTGATCTAATGAATTCACTTTTCAACTGAAATTCCAATCCTTGAATTCCTGAAAGAGTCGCGAAATGCAATCAAATCAAATGCCAAAGAAAAAATAGAAAACACTAAAACCAAAGCCATCTGCACATTCACTTCCCCCTACTTGCCCACACAATTCTCATATATCAATACACAAGCAACTTTTTTTATTCTCCTTACCGCACACCTAACAATCTAACATTCACAAAAAATAAACAAAAAAAAGATCCAACATTGGCCGCGTTTTATTATCACCATGATCTGATCCGGATCAGATCATGATAATAAAACAGCATTGGATCATCATATTTTTTATTATTTAAAGTTTGGTAGCAGTGTCAAATTCGTTCTTTCAAAAGTGACATTTCGAAGCAAAAAAAAAACAAACATACCAAAAATGGAAGCTCCACAACTTTTAAAAATGTTTCTGCAAATCACTATTGCACTCTCAAACTCAAAGCATCCAGGAACGCTTTGGTCTCACATGTAGTCCAGATTCTTTTTGACCTTTTAATAAATGTGACACTTAAATAATTTAATTTAGAGATTACTTACAATTTATTTGAACATCTTTTCTCCCATTTGTGCTGCAGCTTTCTCGATTTTATTTATATTTTTTGACATTTAAAGCAGGGTTGCCCAAAGAACATTTTGCTCAATGATTTTTTTTGTTCTCTTTTTTTGGGGAAAATAATACCTATAAATTATGTTAATTATACATTTTTTTGGACTTAATTATTTTAATTTCACCAATTAATATCTAGTTTTGCTAAAATATCTAATTATTTCATGGATTATATACCAAATAAATAAATATAAAGCTTCTCGCTTTCTATTTAAAAAATATTTTATTTCAGTCAAATGGAAATGTTTATATGGCAATACAGGTTTTATTTAATTTGTTTGCAATGATACCAACATTTACATGTGAAACTACAATGATAAAGCGCTCCTTGTTGTGAAAAAAAGAATTACATTTTGGATCTCAAATTGAGATCCATACACAAAGCAGGATCTTGTGTTGATGTTGTAATGCATGTAAATTCAAGATCCGGATCAGATCATGGTGATAATAAAACGCGGCTATTAATACACCCCTTTCTTCTTTTACGCACCAAAACGCGCATAAAAAACAAGATACCTATAAGACATAACCTACACCAACTCCCTAATACTTCCTTGTAAAAAATAGGGTTGTTTACATTTGTTTGCAATGTACCAAAATTTGTTTTTGTATTCATTGGCAAACAAAATGACAAAAGAGAAGAGAAAAGTTTCTAAAAAAAAAAAAAAATATGCAAGGCAAAAAGAGCTTTCTCAGCTTTATTTATAAAAGCTCCTTGTCTGTTAAGGCTTTTCTGTTAAGGGAAAAAATGTTTCATTTTTTCCTCCAGGGATGTTACATCTGTATAAATTTATTATCTGTGCTATAGTCTTTCTCTATTTCAAATTATAACATTTGTAAGTCTCCCGACTGCAAATGGATTTCTCCATGAATGTCTTCCACAAAAAATATCTAGATGCTGTCCTATTCGACTTCCACCATGAGAGTACTATGGTTTTCATATACAAAGCTATTACTTTACGATCATTTAATAATTTATTAAAAATCATCTTCGCCGATTCCACCTTTGTATATGAAAACTAAATACAAAGATTCCACTTTAGATTTAAAACAACACCGGGAACTTATTACAAAGTTTAATGCCGTCAAGCTTTAAAGTTCGTCGTGCTAAAAGTACTCAAGTTGATATCAACTTTTAAATAAGTTCTTTTTTAAGCTTTATCTAAAATGTAACAAAACTTTTATAAAACAAATGGGTTTAATGCATAAAAGCTTTAAAGTTCCTCTTGCTAAAAGTACTTAAGTTGCTATACAGCTTTCACCAATTGGAAAAATGTACTTCAATAGAAAGCCTTACATTGTATACTAAAAATCCTTTGAAGCTTAACTTTTGAAAACTTGACGAATAAAAGTGAATTATGCACTCAATTTGTTTTAAACTTTGTTGAATTTGATTTGCTGTGTAGGCCTAATGGGAGCCAGCATACAAACACACTGGCCATTTTTTTAGCACAATCTAATCTTTGCATAAGAATAACGAACTACAAAAATATAATACAATGTAAAAATATACTAACTTAAAACACAATATAAATACATACATATACATATACAAATCAAAATGAAATTACAGACAAATTAATACAACTTTTAAGTGCCAACTTACTTATACCAAAATCAATTCATACTCAACATATGTGTAAATGGGTCATGCATGCAAAACTACGGGTATTGTGGTAACCTCCATGGTAGTTTAAGATTATAAAATTAAATAAATCTAATTACACCATTTAAATGTTGATGAAGAAATACAATATCAATGCTAACTCTTTTTTGTGTTAGAAACAACTTTTGAAGAAGTTTTATCCGATGTTTTTACCTAAGGAGGAGGGCTGTTCTTAAGAAAAAGAAAAGTATGAAGTTGCTTTAAACAGATTCTATCCTTTTCTTGTGGAAGAGTTTACCTGGGATGCGTACTCAAGATGGGAGATAACCAAAGTACTACATAGAGGGAGAGTATCATAAGGATTCTAAAACTTTACTAACGATCGAATTAATATGCTCCATGCAATCGAGATTTAACCTAAACCGAACTACAAGATGTTTAAAACTTTGATCGAACGAGGAGTACGTTTTTAGGGAATGTCATTTAGAACACCTCGAAGTAACACTTGACGGTGAATAAGCAAGATTCCTCATGTCACCTTACGGATCATCATCGAACATTCTGATTTGAATATCCATCACCACTTCGACTGCTGTTCATCGCTTTTGAGAAGTTTTTTCACTGCGTCAACAGGGAGTTTATCTGGCTTGCTTTGCGGAGTAAAGGTATCCCAGATAAGCTCATCTCTATATTGTCATGGCGACTTATGAGGGGTCTAAATGTAACGTCCTGCACGTTCGTTGGTAGGTTTTTAGAGCAGTTTTAAGTCCAAAGCGAAGTCAGACTGGGCTGCATAATGTCACCAATTCTTTTCTTATTGGTGATCAGTAATATGCTGCGGGCGTCTTTGACAGGTAAATGAGAAATAAGATGTACTCTGACAACCTAAAACATCTAGATTACGCCAAATGATTTGGCATTGCTATCTCATAGTATAATGGATCTCCGTAAAATGGCAACGAGAGTGGAGAGATAAGCAGAAATGGTGGGGCTGAAAATCAACACGCTAAAAATAAGATGTTCAGCCTCGGAAATTCCCATTCATCCTTTTTGGTAAATATTGCTCAACAACCAGTAGAGAGTCTGAGGAAATAAGAAAAGTATGGTTACAGTTTGGTGTCGTTATTCTTATCTCACCATAGTGTCGTCATATACTTTAGGAATGGTGTTGCATACTACAAAAATAATACAATACATACTTCATCAACTCTTTCTTCCATTACACGTGGTTTACATTTTCCGTGAAAAAGCATATCATTTACTATTGTTTTCTTTAACGAAACCCAAAACTTGACGGGTGATTTCAATGTACGCAATTCTTCTCGGCTTCAACATTTCATTTAGACAACACTCAAAAGGCTGTGAGATTTTTGCTGTGTTAAACCACCTCACTCAGTTGGTCAACGAGATTACTCGAATATCGGACGTTAATGGTCGAGCAGAAAACAATCTTGAATTGTTCCTTACTTCTGACCCTGACAAATACACTATTCGTGTTCTATCTTCTCTAGGTACATCTGAGCAATGTGTTGTATCAGCTAATTTCTCTATTCAATACTCGCCAAATAAAGAAATAGCTTCTGAATAACCGTTTGGCAATATGGGAAAGTTAACTGGGACGGACTCAATAATTATTTCAGAAACTTTAACTGGTCACTCACTATGATCACTCTATAGTGACATTGACTGTAGTGCTGATATGATCACAAAGGAGCTGCCCCATTTTCCTATGGAGCCTGGGCCCAGGGCGTGCACCTATTAGATTAATACGTAATGAAAGCTTACGATTAACCCATTCTATCTACCAATTATTTTTTAATTTTGTAGTGCGGATTTTGAGATGATTGGGCTTGAAGTTAAGCGTCGGAAATGGACAACATCCGACATGTTTGTAAATAATTACATAGCTTCAAAAAATATATATAAAAATGAAACAAATTGCCTCTTCTTTAGATTAAAGAATCATAAAATAATAAAAATTTATTTGATGACAAAAATATGTTTCCAATTTTTTTTTAATAAATACCAGTAGAGATACTGACTTCAAATACATTTTGTGACGTGATATCAAACTGCTACTATTTAAAAAAAAATCAATCAACGGTTTTTTTATATAACAAAAAAACTGAAAAAAGATAATTGTCAACTTGAATATTTTATGAACAAAAAACTATTTTATCTTTAAAATAATTTTATGCAACGAAGAATTAACGTTTTTGACATGTAGTAAATTTTTTGTAATATATTATATATAATTTTTCTTAAAGTAGAAAACAGAAAAAAAAACATCACTAAAAATAGTTTTACGACTAATATATCTTTTTTTAAAAATAGAAGAAGTCGGCTTCAAACTAATTTCATCTTATAGAAAATAATGTTTTCTAAATTCAGTACATTTTTTTTTATAAAAATCCAACAGTAAGTTTTTTCATAAACATTAAAATCTACAAAAAATAGTACCCAAAATTGGTAAAAAAATGATGCTCGAATCTAGATATCTCATGAAAAAATGAAGGTACTGACTTCATTCTATGCTAAGTTGTATTGTTACCTTAAGATAATGCTGTAATGGTATGCAATTGGTATTTTTTTATAAAAAGAATAATAACTTTAAAACAATATGCTAATAAAATTGGTAAAAATTGGTTTTCGATTAAAAATCTCGTTAGCAAAAATAGATTTTGAAATCCAACTTATTTTATCATATGCAAAACATTGTTGCTAACTTTTAGTTAATTTTTTTAGAAAAATATCCAATATTTTTTACAAAACATGAAAATATTCAAAAACAAAAATTTTGCTGAAAACACTTGCGACAAATATGAACTATATGGCAAGTTTTGCATTCGTAAACAATTTCGATATCGTGATTTTAATCAAACATGCCATAACGATGGTGGAGAAGTCGAAAAAAGTGGGTCTCCCGATTCCGTCAGTCTGTCTGTCCTGGCCCCTAAAGACCAAAGTGTTGGATCGCTTGAATTAAAGTTAAGGTTTTGAGCCGATTCGCGCTCGGAATATTTTTCATGTTTGTTTTCAAGACTAAAATTAACGGCGTCGTCATACAAATCTGTTTTTTAATTATTTTTGTTCTGCACCAGCTCCTATACTGTATCAATAATATTTGATGATCAAAAATTTTTGTTTTTATTTTTGATTTTTAAAAAACATTTTTTTCGAAATTCGATATCTTAAAAATGGGTCATAATTTTTTTACGAAATTGAAATGTAAAACGTATTTTAATAAGCTCTAAATAACTGCATACCAAAATTGAAATATTTTATGCATACAAAAATTAATTAAAAAAAAGCTTTAAATATTTTCAAATAAAAATTTTTGAGAAATCAAATGTCCTTCATATTTTTGATAACTAATTTTTTTTTGCAGGTACATTGTTAAATCTTAAAATACAGGAAATATTTTTTACAGTCTCTTTGGATACATGATCAAGCCCGTACTACCTAGTCGTGCACTTAGTTATGAGATGACATTAGTTTAAATCCAATATCTTCAATTTTTAAAAAAATATTTGAGACGAAAATCAATTTTTACCAACTTTTAGTAGTATTTTTATGGCTTTTTATTTGTTTGTAAAAAAAAATTACCAGATGTAAAAAGCGTTGTCCTTCTTTGCATAAAATTATTTTGGAGGTAAAATCATTTTTTGTTCGTAAAATATTTTAGGTGACATATATTTTTTTCAGTTTTTTGATTTATAAAAAAAGATATTATTTTTATTTTTTTTTTTCAATATTATACTGTTTTGGTATAAAGTCACATTATATAATATAAAATTTAATTGAAGTCGTTAGCTTTATTGCTTCGTGAGATATTTCGAGCCAACCAAATTGTTCACTTTTTTAAATTGCTGTAATAAAATAACAGACGCTAAATTTTTTTGAAAGTCTTTGTTGAATCTTTTTTTTTTTTTTTAATATATTTGATTGAATGTTTTTGCTCATTACGAGTACAAAACATACACTGCTATATATATTTTTACTTTATATACAAAGCTATGGAGTATTCTGGAATTAGGCGACGACTCCGAATGTAGGTAATGACTTTTGACCACTAAATTTATTTGAGAATAAAAAAGTCCAATTAAGACCATTATACAAAAAACAATGCAACTTGTTACAACTTCCATTCAAAAGTATAAACTCTGGTATTTTCTATTAATATAGGATTTAAAGAAACTTTTGTGGGACAGAGCTTCAAAATTATATTAAGATATTTCCAACAGAAGATATCAACTGACTTCTGCAACCCCTCTGCATAGGCTAGGTAGGATTTGGGCTTTGCTAAAAGGTTGAGTTCAACAGTCAAAAGTGAGTGTTTTCCCATATTTTAATTTACTTTTTAAGTATTTTCACTCTTCTCCATATACATAAGATTACAATACAAGGCCAAAAATAAGCTTCTTTCTATCCGCTTTCAAAGACTTGGCTTAAAACATTTATTCCTATTTTCAAACATTTTTAGTTTAGTTTTAGAAAATGCTTAAGTCTTTATTTATTTATTAGGTATTTAACGTCCTGTGTTATATATTAAATACAAATAGAAAAAGGACTTTAATTCTAATGAAGCATTGGAAACCATTTAAAAAAATACAATCGTCTTTAAACTTCAATGTGGTGCCATTCTGTTGGAAAAAAACTTTCGTGCAAACGACTATGGTGAGGTGACGCGTTGGGCACGGGGGCAGTGTTTCTGCGTGGCAGCAAGCAGCAAACAGCAACTACGGCGACAAAAGGTCCACATTCAAAAGACAGATACAAATACAAGATACGAGTATACTCCGACTTTGGCTGCTGATGTGTTATGAATGCATATCTAGGAAGTACACCACTCTGCAGCCAGAACAAATGGAAAACTTTCCATCGTTTAATGAACTTTTGTTTGCTAACTTTTTATTTTTCTTTTATTTTCCTTTTTTTTTGCTTTTTGCTATTGAAAAGTTTAACCCGGCCATGGTGTCATCTCTGATCTCTTTCATTGCTTGTTGGGCTGGGCTGGGCTGGTTGCATTTTAAATTGAACACAAAACGTCACCATGTTCTTTCGATTACCGAGATACGACAACAATTCCAAAGGAACACAAGTTTTATAATTGGTTGTTTAACTCTTTATTTTGATAAGTAGCTTAATTTCAATCTTTAAATTATTATTAAAATAAGAAGTATTACAATTTGTAGTAAATATAGGTTATTAATCGAATTATTCAGTTTTGGAATAGTTTTTCCCTAATTAAGAATTCTCTCTTTTCGAAGCCACTCAGACGGAAATACAATAAGTTTAAATATACATACATCAGAATCATGTGAACCAACACTTATTAATTGTTCAGGTATTGGATGCACTGAAGTCTATTATTTCAGTAAAGAAACTACGAAAATCACTCTAAAGATCAGAACGACTTTCCTTGTCTTAAGATTCAATAGCTGGAATATTTGCAGAAGACGATGACTTCTTTGTTGTCGAAGATCTGCAGAAGAAGGTGGAAGTGATGGGGGCTTTCTCTAACAAGTGTACAATCACGACATGGATTACAGAGCCCTGCTGCAACACTTCTACCTGCGTAACGACACATGCTTTCCCGGTTCAATGACGATAACTTGGCAAATGTCATAATCGCCGAGCAAAACGGAACTAATTACCTGTTGGTTACGAGGGTAGACCTCCAGCTCATCTTCGGTCCCTTAAGGAAAAAGAAGTCAGCAGGTGTTGATGGTACATCCAACATTGTACTACGACATTTACCTCAGGAAGCTGTGGACAATTATGCCACTCTGTTTAACAATGCGCTGTATAGTGCACATTATCCGGTGATTTGGATACATACATATGTGGTAAATCCTCTCCCTAAAAAGGGAACGGACAACTTCAAACCGGCGAATCTCCGGACGATAAGTCTTCTCCTGAGTATCAGTAAGGTATTCGCGAAAGTTATAAATAGAGCTTTGTCCAAGTGGGCGGAGGACAAGAAAATCATCCCGCCGATGATTGCATATGGATGCCCGGTATGGTTCAACGTTGCCCCATGGAAAAGATTCGGGCATTTAAGAGGCAATGTCTTTGAAGTTGCCTTGGATTCACAGAACACCAGAGTCTGAGTTAAAACATTACTATTCCAACCAGGTTTACAACAGAGCCAACATTAACAGAATAGATAATTTTTTACTGAGTAATGTCCTTTACCAACACCTTAATTTTTGGGGCTTATTACCCTGATAACGAATACTACGAAAATGCCCGTTTAAGCGACTTTATCCCGCCGAATGCTTTCCTCTATTTAGACAATGGAGAGCTGATACACAGTCGAGACGTTCTTTCACTGGGTGGAACTGAATGCTTTTCCACAAGTAAGTTATTTTTTTTTTTAAGTTTTTAAAAATATTATAGTTTATAAGAATTTTTGTCTACCTTTAAGATAGTTTTAAAAGAAATGAATTAATAAAAATTGAATTTTGAAATGAAAAATACAATTATGGCTTAAATCCTTGCCAACCATAAGTCCATAATCATTCTTAACTTCTTTAGTAATTCATTTCATTTCCTTTGTACCTATACTTTCCTCCTTTATTATTAAAAAATTCAGAGTAAATTCACTGATTAAGGTTTCATCATAGATAATATTAAGGTAATGCCTCACCTTATAATGTACTATGCCTTTTTATAAGGAGATACTATATCTTGAGACACACGATTGGTATAGAATATCTTCTTTACAAAACCCATCATATCCATTCCAGATGCTGCCTGCGGTTATATGTTATTTATATACATATATATATATAAGAAAAGCATATAATAGACAAGATACTTTTGAGCTGTGAAAGTAAATAACACACTTCTTATAGAAATAGGTGAAAATAAAAAGGTTGATATTTTAAATAAAAACAAAAAACCCCATAGGTCTCAAGAAATTCGACCTTAAGGTTATAAACTACATGGATATGAATGTGCATTCTGTTTATATTACCTTAAAACCGCGACAATACGTGACAATAAAGAGCATGTCTTCAAAACGTATTTGAAATAAAAAATGAAAGAAACAACAAAAACAAAAATACGATGTGATATTTTTACACAAAGAAATAGCCCGTTAAACGTGAAGAAATTGGGAATCTAATGAAAATGTAAACTACTTAATGATGGTAAAGTCCATACTACACAAATTTAATAAATCACATTACAAAAAGTTATTTTTAATTTTTACCTACCTAAAAGCGTTTAAATTTTCATTCTAAACATACATAGATTATGCAATTGATTTAAACTTATGAACTATTACTTTAAAAGGATGAATTTCTGAATTTATTAGCTAAAACTTTTAATCAGAAGACATCCCTGACTGTGACACCATAAAGATAAATTGCTGTATAACGTCTTTTATATGTTTATGTGTTGGGGGGGGGGTAATTTTCTTGGAAAGGAAATTTTCATAAAAAAAAAAGACGAGAACCTTCTTATAAACTTTAGACGAAATAAATTCCCTACATAAAAGAGTTTTTCATATTGTTAGTAGTAAGTAAAAGTGTGCATATTTGAGCAGAAATACAAGTAATTTAATTTGAAGTAAAGTATTTTTTTAAAAATATGTTTCATTGCGAACCTTTTTAAGGTAATACCACAGGTAAGAAACTATATAGTTTCTTATCTGTGGTAATACGACTTATCAAAACATGCTTACTTGCTTGGAAAATTCGCAAGCAATTTTTTTTTGTCAGGAGAAGTTGTTAAAAATCCATTTAATTCACATCCTATTTTTTGGTTTGAGACCTTATTTGTAAAAATGAAGACTAACGATGGAAATAAAATACAGTAATCCCCGCTTAGTTGCATCTCGCTTAATTGAACATCCCGCTTAATTGATCGAAAAAATTGGCTTCGAAAATTTCCGTTATTAGTAGCAAAGCTTTTTAGACGGTTAATTGAACCCCGCTTAGTTGAATTACTCGCTTAATTGATCTTAAAAATATGCAGCAGAAAAACTAAATACATGCACATTTTTCGGATAATTGGACGGACAAAAAAATGATTGTGATTGGACAAATCAAAACGCCAACAAAAAAGCATGGATGACCCAATATTTATGGGCCCAAATTTTATATAAATTTGACGAAGAAATGATAAAGCAGAACAGACAAATAATTCTTTTTGTCGACAATGCTGCCTGTCATAAGAAGTTGGACGATTTAAAAAATATAAACGTGCCGTTTGTACCCACAAATACAACGTCCATCATTCAGCACCTTGACCAAGTCATTATTCATTGTTTCAAAGCTTACTATCAGCAAAATATAATAAGGAAACAAATTACAGCCATCGAACGTGGCAAGACTATCGAAGAATTTTCGAAGTCGATCACATATTTGTAAGCAATGAACATAAGCAAATATTGTTTGTGGCTTATAACACCTTCTACTATAAGAAATTGTTTTAGAAAGGTAATATTGGAAATATTTTACTACTAAACCTACATTTGCAAGTTCTTTTTTAAAGGCAGGCTTCATCCAAGAAGAAGAGCAGCCGGAAAAAGATCTCGTGGTCATAAGTAACGTTCTTGAGGACAATGCACATTTCAATGCTTATTTGGCATGTGATGACATAACATATCATGTTATGGCGAACTAACAGACGCCGAAATTAAGTTGTAACTGAAATGTTTATAGAGTAAATTTCTGGGATGCAATTATACGGGTTTCGCTTAATTGAACAGATATATCAATTAAGCGGGGTTTCGCTAATTGAACCACCCGGATAATTGACCGAAAAATCTGCCAAAACGGTCAGTGTAATTAAGCGGGGAATGCTGTACATATATGTGTATGTATGATGTCGAAATATAAAAACTGATCATTTTTTGCTTTAATTAGGCAAACAAAATATTTTTTCTTTAGTTTAAAATGTTAAAAAAAAGTTAAATGAAAGGCGATAGACGAATCACTTTATTAACATTTTCAAATACCGAACAGTTACTAAGTATTGTTTCTTCCTATAATTAAAAAATACTTTTTTCCAAATTATTATGGTAGCTACGAGTTAAATTTTGAACTCAATAATACCCTGTGTCTTAAAATTATAAAACTTCTTTGTATTTCTTAGTCCATGCTCGTTCAAGAGATATGTATAGCTGGTACGACGAACCGTGTGCTTTTTGTAGCGCTCCTTTTTATGGATTATATTCAATAAGACGCAACATCACTAAGCATTATAATTTATTCCAGCTTTATTGTATGTTTGTAAGTTCGGTATGAATGATGAAATTGTATATTCAACCTCAACCTCAAAGCTACAACAGCAACAGCGCAAAGAGTCTTATCCTTTGAGCATGAAAATTCGTCCTTGCAACCATTTTCTATTGCCGACCATACAAAGGAAACAAGGAAAAGCAACAATTTGTTGCTTGTGCTCTATAACCTACCTATACTATACCTTACTTTTAGCCATAACCTTTAAAGTCTTTTTTCAGATGCGCACTGCGCATACAAATATACACAGAAATCCTTATTTTTCCGGTACCTCAAAGGGCTTTCATGGTGAAAAGCTTCAAAATCAACACCCCAAAAAAACTCAAAGGATAGGTCTCTTATCAGTTTGGCTTTTTGCTCCAGCCACAGTTTAATCTCTCTCGCCGGGCCGAAAAGGACGTTGTTTACGGATATAACAAACCTCTTTTGGTATCACAAGATAGCAATTTGTATTTGTACATTTTTTGAAGAGAAAAAAAGTATAAAAAGGGGTTTGTGTGCGGAAAAAAACAAAATTCTTAGAAAAAGTTCTACTGCATATTCGGTCGGTTTGAATCTTCATATCTTGTAAAAAAAAGTGAATTTTCCAATCAACAGAAAATATTTAAAATTTTGAAGGATACCACTCTAGAACTAACTCACTTAAATCGACTTTAAATATGATTTGTAAGTTACATTTTTGATATTTTCTCTATAAAGCTCAATTTATGGTAATTAAATTTTTTCATCTTGTGGAGTGGAAGGAGGTAATTTTCATTTGCCTTAAGGCCATAGTCCCAACGCAAATCTGATAATCGAAGTCTTAACCCATCATTAACCCAAACACCCTTGACCTGCCCACCAAAGCTAATGTAATTCTGGCACTTCACTTCATTGCATTTTTGCTCGAGAGTCGAGTACGGGACATTTCCATGTTTTTGTTTCCTTTTTCTCACTTTGTTCAATTTTGCAATCCATGAACCCATCCTTCTTGATTAAACTCGATAAAGTAAAACCACACATACATACAATACAGTGTGTATCTGCTATAGCTACTCGTTTCATAGCCTTACTTGTACCATCCATCCAGCACCTACTAGCAATGTAGCAGGATGACAAGGACTCTAGTCGATTAACAACAGAGTCGCATTTATACTTTTCACTAGGATAAGGCCTTAAAGTAATCAAGAATGTACAGAAGACTTCAATATGTACAGAGGTATTGAAATGAAAAGTTCTACAAGTATTCTTATTGGAATTATTTCAACAGATTTAAGTCCAAACTTGTCTCGAGAGGTTTACTGAGAGAATAAAAGTCGATTGAATTTTAAAAAAAACCGGCACCATAGACTACTTTGTTTTGTGCTATAGTTAGTATCAATTAAACCATAATGCTTTGCTCTTGTCTTGCCAAACAAGGCGTCTTTGGTGCGTAACAACAAAAATTAATGCTTATTGTATTTATAATGTAAAGGGATGTCCAATAAGAGGTTTCATTTTGATATTAAAAAAAAACATTTCTCAATAGTAATCAGTTGGTATTCATTTCATTGCAAAAGATATGTCATTAAGAACGGCCGTCATGCTGCAAATTCCATCCTTAAGGTCTTGAAACAATTCTGGAGCATTGGCATAGACCTTATCTTTCAAGTGTCCTATAAAAATAACAGTTTCAAGTTGTTAAATCACAAGATTTCGTTGGCCAATTACTATCACTTCTTTAGAAAATAAAACGGTAAGGAAAATTGCTATAGTTTCGTAGCTTTTGCGGCACGTCCTCCCATCAATGTATTCCAATTCCATACAAAAATTATTGAACATAAAAATGGGTAGCGTAATTCATCCATTGTAAGAGTTGCATGGGCTTTATTTTTGAATAAGTAAGATAAATGTTTTACCGATATTTTAAAAACAATTTTCTGTCGCATTAGTCAGCTGGACTCCCCCCTTAAACAATTCAGCCGTTATACTCGCACTTCCAGGAATGCTTATCTATTATTAGGTACTGTCAAGTATATAATTGATTTTGTTTGCTTTACCCAAGTTTGTCTTCTTCTCGAGTTGTAATATTCAAAACTCTAAGGCCAACAAGCATTGCTAACTCTTCTTTAGGTCTTCCCTATTTTCCTAAAGCTCGCACTGTGTTTAAACTTTAAACATGTTAAGAATGGCAGTTGAGAGGATTAAGAGGCTTTTCTACAACAATTCCTTGATGTCCAAGCCCTACACATATATGAAGATACAAAGTTGCTGCTGATCTCCCGACTTGAGATCTTGTGTTAATTGAGTTTTAGAAGGGTTAAAGCCTAATTCGATATGGAAAGTATGATGTAATGTCGTTTGTTTCCCAAACTTGGGTTTTCGACAACAATGTGGGCTACTGCAGTGACGCATGAGGTTTCGATTCTTCATCACATCACCTACTTGTCAAAACATCTTAACTATTCTATATAATCACTATACCTACCTATTGGTGACTAAAAAGTTGCATAACAAGTTATAAAGACTCAAAACAACAGAATTGTCACCATTTTTGTATTACAACTTATATAATTACTGTTAAAGATCATTTTTTGTTTTTTTTTTCCTGATTAAATGTCAATATTCTAAGATATTTTAATATTCTATGGGCTTAAAGGGGTTAAAGGTCGCTAACTTTTATAATTTTAATTGTATGGTATTTAACGTTCTTTTTAAACTCAGAGTCAAGTAAAAACGGGGATTATAAGCATAAGTCTTCATTACAATAAAAATTTGAACAAAATATAATTTAATTTAATGTTTATAGACAAATCTAGCTTTAGTACTTGATGTATTTAAAATGACATTTTTTAGCCTTAGCCGTAAAGTTGATAGGCTTTAGTTGCTTAAACAATGACCTTTTGCATGAACTTGTTAGTAATATTACGATAGTCTTCCAAAACTTGGTTTGTTTTCCTGATTTCTCGAAATACAACTTAAATTGTGTAATGACTAATGATATTAAGGGTATTTCCAGATTTATGTAAAATTAATTTATATCTTTTCTTAAGTAGAGAAAAAACATTCAGATAAGATAAGAGAAATTAAAAAAATGAAATAAAATTGAAACTTTTTGATTTTCCAAGTTGACTTAAAAAAATCATTTTCAGATTAATTTTAGTTTTTTTTTTTATAATATATAATTGGAAAGAATTTTCGTTTGCACACCATTTTGTTGAATATTGATAGTTTTAGAAAATTTTAGCTCATCTCATCGTAAAGGAAATACTTTCCAGTAGACAAGATTGTTTTTGGCTCCAGGAAGACTGGTGCGTAAGTTCGTTACATATTGATATTTTGACGTTAACAAATTATGGAAAGCATGTTTAATATATCCAAATACATGTTGTATAAATTTTCAAAAATATTTCATTGAAAACTTTTATTCCAAAAATTGCCAAAATCATCAAAATTTTCAGCATTCACTGCACTGTAAAGGGTCCTTGATAAAAAGAATTATTTAACTTTTAAAGTAAATTTTCTTTGAACGCGTCAGAGCTTCAATTTCATCTAAAAATCTTCGTATTCACTGCGTTTGGGTTGTGCGAGTTCCGCAAGATATTGTTGCCCCTTAAATTTCAGCCATCCGAGAAATTGCGCAAACCTTCATTTAAGTAGAAATTTTCAAGCTCATCTTAACCAAAGCGAGCTTAAAAGTTTAAAAATCTGTAGTAGCAGAAGTTCAATATTCAAAATTTACAGCTATGTATGTATATTGAAACTTTTCGCTTGATTTAAAAAAAAAGCAATTTTACCTGAATATCTCTATACTTTTACATATCTGAAAAGTTAAGATAGATATGAATTATTTAATTCCAAATTTCTGCAGCTGCCTTTTCAAGGCATTAATTAAATTGTATAAGCGCTTATGTATAAAAATTCGATTAAATAGTAATTGTGTGACCCCTCTAATTAATTTTTTGACATTTTTCTCGGGGAATCGAACTTCATTGATCATTTTTCTCCAAATGACCTTATGTCATTAAGCTTTATTGAAAGGTTGTCAACAGGTAAGATGTTTCAAAAGACCACTCCAAAATATTAATTTTGTTCCATTAGGAATACTGCTTCGTTATCCCTATATAGTTAACTTGATATCGTTATACTGCTGGATACGCAATATAAAGGGCAAATTCTATTTAGTCATACGATTTTTTTTTTCAAGAACTATGCTGTTCTTTTCAACAGAATTTGTTTAAAATACATTAATTCTTGGGGAAACTTAATAACAAAATAACGGTTCTATGGTGGATAACCTTCTGCAGCAATATAAAAATATGTTTATTTTTGTTGAGAGAAGCCAAGTGACTCTTAGCCAAAAAAATTTGCATGGCGAGTACCAATAACTTTCGTCTTAAATAAAAAAAGAAAAAAGAGTCTAACCTTATTCGGCTTAAAACCTTAATTTCCAACTTTAAACTCAATCTACCCAATGGTTGTGTCTGTAGAGGTGAGGGCGGACAGACAGACAGGTAGACGGACGGAATCGGGAGATCCACTTTTTCGACTTCTCTACCATTCTTATCACCAGCTTTGCCACCAAAAAAAGTTTTGTTTAATTTTTTTGTTTGCAAAAAGTGATTAAATAAAATAAAATCGAAACGAAACAACAATACTTTCTTGGCATTGTTTAATACTTTGTCTTCACATTAATTGATTGCCGAGTAAAGGTTTTCAATAAAAAGTCGTTAGTTAATAGAGGGTCCAAAAATAACATCTAAAAAGTGGCTGGGATGCGACCCAAACCTATTACTTTCCATCATTACTGTCGATATATCGAGAATCGAATATCAATGTTTAAATTTTATGATTTTTTTTTATTGTATTTCTATAAAAAAATTTACTAAATGTCGAAAACTATATTTTCTAAAAGATGAAATTAGTTTGAAGCCAATTTCTTTAATTTTCAAAAAGATATCGTAAAACAATTTTTACCAACTTTTAGTGATGTTTTATTTTGTTTTTTTATTTTTTGTACGAAAACTGTCAATTTGAATTTTCTCAAAATTTTACCAGATGTCAAAAACGTTATTCGTCGTTGCATACAATTATTTTGGGGATAAAATCTTTTTTTGTTCGTAAAATAAAATATTCGAAGTAACAATTATTTTGTTTCATTTCTTTTTTGATTTATAAAAAAAACAGTTAGTTGAATTTTTTTCAGAATTGTATTAGTTTGGTCTCACGTCACAATATATATTACACTATTTTACTCTGCTGGTTCTTGAGATATGGACGACAAAAAAAGCTTCCAGAACGTACAGACGTACGAACGTACGTACACACGCACGCACAGACGTCTCTCTGAAAATAATTAATTTAGATTCTCGGAAACTTGAAACTTCGACAAATGTCAAAATTTTCGATTCGACAAATTGGAATGATTACAATAACTAACTATGGGAAGTTAAAAATATAAATATTATTATGTTTTGTAGCTGGAAAACTTTGCCAGACTAGGAGCCTTCGAACTGCAGATGACGCGACGTGTGGGTTTGTTTGCCTTTAATAAAGTCCTCGACGTTCGGTACCCCTTTCCATCGAAGTTTTTAAAACATTGTGCCTGATATCTAATTAAAATAAATACAAAAATGACAAATTAACAAGTATATGTATTTAATAGCGTTGTAATTTACAAATGTTTTGGCAATTTAGCTCAGTTTGTCAAAACATTGTATTTCCAAGTGGCAACCGTAAATTTGAAATAGTTTTTAATTGATTCGTTAATTTTTCATATGACATATTCTGCAGTAAAAAAAAGCCCGAATAAAAGATTGTATGTACATATTTATTTAGTGTTTGTAGTTAAAAACACGTTGTTTTTCTAAATTTTTAAAAACTAATAAAATACACTCCTGTTGAAATGGATAAAGGATATGATGTAGTAGAAATATATTCCTCCAGATGTGCGTTATTATGAACTTGTCAACGAATTTACAATCGAGTGCAGAAAGAGTACTTGAAGAAAGGGGGAATCTTGAAGTACTGTGGAAAGCATGAAGAGGTGATAGTGATATATACACAAAATTTTGTACAGCGAATTTCTATTTTATTTTGTTTGAAAGTATTTGAGTGGTGTTGTGTATTGATATACATAAAAGAATAATATCTCACAGATACTATTTAACAAATCAAATAATATAAGTATTCAAATATTATAATACAGCTGTAATATGTATATCTACCACATTTCCTTGTTTATGCAGGATTCAAAGAATCCTTTAAAACATATTTTGGAACAATTCCAAACAAAATTAAGGAGAATCGGTTTTGGGAAACCTATAACTTATAACTAATAAGTAACCAACAATTAAGTGTTGTAGTTTTAACATAATTTTCAAATGCGTGAACTTTGAAAGTGAATCCTCCCTCAAAATAGAAAAGCTATACATACATAGGTATTTGGACGGAAAGGATGAATTTTTTTATAAAATCTCGCCTTTAAATTTTTCTATCACAACAGGTTTTTAAAGTATACCCCTTTAAATATGATAAAAACTACCGAAAACGATGTTTTCGACCCTAAGTAAAAACTCAAAAAAGAGGCTGGGATGCGACCCACACTGATAACTTCCCATCCCGTCTGTCGATTTGTCTTGCTTAAAAGTTTGTCTATATGTACCAATTTTTACCAAATTTGCTTACAATTTTTTGTAGATTTTATTTTTTTTATAAAAAACGGACTGTTGGATTTTTATAAAAACATTACTGAATATAAAAAAAAAATAAGTTTGAAGCCAATATTTTTAATTTTTGAAAAGCTATTTGAGTCGAAAGTAAATTTTTACAAGTTTAATTATTGTTTTCTTTTAGGTTTTTATTTTTTGTAAAAAAACTGTCAATTCGATTTTTCTCAAAATTTTATCGAATGTTGAAAACAATATTTCTTATCAGATAAAATTAGTTTGAAGCCAATGTCTCAAATTTTTGAAAAGATATTTGAGTCGAAAATCAATTTTTACCAACTTTTGTTAAATTTTTTTTTCGGTTTTTAATTTTTTGTAAGAAAACTGTTAATTCGATTTTTTTTCAAAATTTTACTGAATGTTGACAACAATATTTTTTGAAAGATAAAAGTAGTTTAAAGCCAATATCTCAAATTTTTGAAAAAAATATTTGAGTCGAAATTCAATTTTTACCAACTTTGAGTAATGTTTTTTTAGGTTTTTATTTTTTATAAAAAAAACCGTCAATTAGATTTTTCTCAAAATTTTATCAGATGTCAAAAATATTATTCTTCGTTGCACAAAATTGTTTTTGAGATGAAATCATATTTTAGTCGTAAAATTTTTGAGGTGACAAATTTTTTTTTTCAGTTTTTTTTATTTGTACAAAAAACCGTTACTTGGATTTTTTTCCAAAAATATACTTGTTTTGCATCACGTTACAATATGTAATATAAAATGTTATTCAAGTCTCTAGCGTCATTGGTTCATGAGATATTTAGGGTTATCCAAAATGTTCACCTTTTTTTTAAACGGCTATGGTAAAAAACCACCCACGCAATTTTCTTGAGAGCCCTTTCTGCATCTTTCTGCCTTATTATCTGTATAACAAAATTTATTTGAAGTCGATATCTCTTCTGGTTCTTGAGCTATGGACGACGAAAAAAACGTCGCGAACGTACGAACGTACGGACGTACGGACGTACGAACGTACGTACACACACACGCACAGACATCTTTCTAAAAATCTTTTATTTTGACTCTAGGGACCTTGAAACGTCGAGAAATGTCAAAATTTTCAATTTGACAAATCGGACCCATTACAATAACTTCCTATGTTAAGTAAAATATCTCTTAACTATAAATTGTATGATGATTTTAAAAAGTACACATTTTTTTCTTTTAGATACAGTTTAAAGCATTTTAGTATCTTACTTAGTTTCTGGAAATTCTCATTATTAATTGGTTTTTATTTGAATCTATATGAAGTTTCGACAAAACTTGAATTTGGTGCTTTAATTGTTTTGGAAAATACGTTTTGGACTCAATTTTAAGTGCTGATCCAAACTCTAATGTTAACTATTTGTTCAAGTTTTAAAAATACCCGTTTTCAACATTATTTATGTATTTTGTAATATTTTTCAAAAACTTGATGTAATAGAATTGTTTAGACAACAGATTCGTTACAAGAACAAAACTTACTTTCAAACCATTTTGCCCTTTTCTGTTGAAAACCATTGTAGCAAAAACTTTAGGGTTTTTTTAGATTTTTGTAGCACAGGTGAAATCTAACAACTTTTGAAGTTTTTTTTCGAATATTATATGAAATAATATAAATATTTCAACTGAATACTGAAGAAATGGATTATAGATTTGGAAAACCACTACGGATTTTATTAAAAATAAGCTACTTCATAAATTTAGATAGCCTCAAGAAGCCTTATATACTTTTCGAATTTAAAAAAGTGATATCTCAAAAAACTAACGTCATTCATAATTTTTAGGTTTGATTTGAATTAAGGCTAACAAAACCCATTGGAAAAGTGGAATTTTAATGCCAGTAAGAAAACCTCATCGACCTGTACATTATATTGGTTGATTTTAAATTAAGCAGTGAATATGTTTGGGTTATCCATTTTGCGGTTTCAAAAGTAAACGTAAATAAAACACAATATAAAGTTTGAACGTTGACATTATGTGTTAAACACAGCATCATTTAAATGACCACCACGCGAATTGTTGCAAGCATCGATTCTTTTGAGGTAATTTTCGACCATTTTTTGACACATAGGTACTTAACAAATGTTGCTTTTTAAGTGCTCAAAAGTTAAATGTTTATCTGCATAGACACGGTCTTTCGCATAGCCCCAAAAAAAAAGTCCAGCTGTATCAAATCGCATGATTTTGGTGGCCAGTTGATATCGCCATGACGAGAAATTACGCGGCCAGGAAGTGTCTCTTCCAATAATGCCATATTCGCTCGAGTTGTGTGGTATGTGGCAACGTCTTGTTGAAACCACATATTCTCCTAGTCGTATTCTTCAATAGCAGACATCATATCGGTTATCATATGACCATAAAGCTCCGAATTGACGGTGATGGTCGTACCGAAGAAGTAAGGTCCAATCACCCCTCCGGACTAAAGAGCGCGCTCTCTTCAATTACTTGAGAATTCTTAGAACCCCAAATACGATCGTTTTCTTTATTAATATACCCACCGAGTGATAAATGTGCTTCGTCGCTGAAGAAAATTTTGTTGGAAAAATCGCTTTCCAACATTTGACGTTGTGAATGGTCAGCTGGCTTCAGTTGGCTGGGTTTTGTCGTTTACATTCAGCCGTTACATTCAATTTTGTATGTTTTTGGAAGTTCTTGCGAACTGTTGTTAGTTCATCATTTACTGCAGCAGTGAACCCAGATGCATCGACTATTTTGCTAATAGTCCTTTCTAAAGGAATGGGCAAATCACTCCGAACTTTATTTGAAAAACAATCATTTTCATATACAATTGTATCGTTTATATTCGTAAATAAATGACAGCCATGTACTTTCAACAATATCAGCACCATATAAACTGTCAGGACCGTTTACAAAAGTAAGTTTATGCGACTCGTTCATGCATTTTAATTCATATAGGTAAAATTGTGAGTTATTTTAAGATGGTGTCCTATCTTTGAAAACAGACACGGAAACCAAAAAAAAAATAGGAACTCCACGTAAGATTTATTTTCAAGGCGGACGTGTATAAAGGAACACATTAGTCATATAGCAACATCGACAATGTTAAAACGAAGTCTCAAATAACTGAAAGGAGTGAATTCCTTTCTTTTTTTTATCTATTTGATATCAAATGATTCCTTTCACGACGAGAATAAGAATGAAGAAACTAAAATGCATTAGAGGCTGTTTTTTGAAAGGATATTTTTGTTTTTCGTTTTTCTGTGCAGATAGTAAGAATACATGTATGTATGTGTAACGCATTCGCTTAGAAGCAACAGGACGAAAACGTGCGCTGCAATTTGTGTTTTGTTTACTATACATATAAGAGAAGATGTGGGTGGCTGAATATACATAGATACAAGTGTTTATGTATCTAGAGTTGAACAGTTTGTGTTTAAAAGAATTCGAGACATGGATTTGTTACCTGAGAAGATAATGCATGCTTTTTTGGGCACACAAGAGCGTGCGAGTTATTAATTTGCTCTCAAAATTACAACGTTCGAGCATTCGTTAGTTTGGTATTTTAAATTAAGATATGAATCAAAAGATACAAGTTTTCAGGCTTTAAGCAATATTATAGCAAATTTCAATAACTATATATAAAATTTCCGCTTATAAGCATTGTATATTAAGAAATTTAAATTCAAAGTCTTAACTTACTTAAGCTTGTTTAATCTAATTTATTTCATGAAGTGATATCAACACATAGGGAATTGTAAAACAGAAAGATTTTAAAAATACATACATATATAAACTTTTTAGCATCTTTTTAACATAAACTCACACGAATTTAAAATTGTTTGTGTATTTTCAGATTGAATCGATTTTAAAAGAAATCTCTAAAAATAAGCCATCACTTAAAAGGGAATCCAGCTTGCAAAAATCAAGTTGACATTTTAAACAAAATATTTGGAAAAACTAAAAAAGTTTTTTCATATTTTAATGCACGGTAAGACTTTTTTATTCAAAAAACCATACCATATTTTTAGTATGAAAAATTATTGTAAACACTCAAAAAATTAATACAGAAGTAATACTAAAAGACGAAAAATAGTTTTTAGAAGTTTGTACTTTGTAGGCTTATTTAAGGGATCTTCCAAGTTTACAAGAGCAAAAAAGCGACTTTATTAAATTTTTCAGAGATATGGTCTACATAATAAATAAAATAAATAAATAATAGAACCTTATAGATGACCTATGTAAATGAAAACGACTATTACATACTCCATCGAGAGAACATAGTAGACTTTGAAATTATTGTTAAATTTGAATTCTGTAAGTTTCTTTTATGTCTGGTTTCAATACATCAAAATTGTTTTTTTTTTGTGCCTAGGTTGCTTAGACTTGGAAAATTAAAAAGCCATTGTGTAATTTTCGACTTTTTTGAATTATATGGATTCACAAATTCTTTCAATGAAAGATGAGGCTATTATTAGTTTAAATGATACCTTGGTGGTAAGGTAATTAGGAGTTCATAATATTGGGACCGGAAGCTGGTGAAATAGCTTTTAATATTAGAAGATCAACTCAACCAACAAAGGAAGAAGGCAATTTTGAAGAAAACAAAAGTGAGGTAGGGGTTGATCAAAATGAAATACTAAGTAATTCGAAGGTACATATGTAGCTAATACATAAATTGAAAAGAAAACACGTAAACGGTTGCTTAAAGAAAAAACCTGAAAAAGAAACATAAGACAGAAGCAACATCAATCAGGGCAGGTTTAAATTAGATCTCGTCTACAATCAGTACCCAAAAAAGAAATTAAGTTCACAAAAAACTTTTTTTGCATCAGAACGGGAAAACACTTTTCGAATCTTTTTATTCAATTGATCGCGATGAAAAATCCAACTTCTTATTTAAATGTACACCAAAGAATGCAAAAAGTCGGTTAAAAATCGTTGTACAACAAAAATAACGTGCCTGGCATAGCAAAGAAGAGCGAACAAGCCTTAAATTTAAGCGAATTCCTGAAGTGAATTTGTCAGAAGTATAAAGGCACATATAACTTGCACATGCACTGCACATATAACGTACCAAAGCAGCTAAACTTTACTTAGGTCCTAGCCTCAACATAACTTGTATACAAAGACACTGTTGAAGATCCCGTCAAGGAAAGTTACTCCAGATACGTGTTTAACACGAATTTTAATTTCGATTTTCACCGACCGAAATCGGATAAATGTGGAAAGTGTGAGGCATATCTCACAAATAAAGAAAACGCATTAACTAAAAGCTTAATAAAAGAACATCAAATTCACCTCGATTTGAACAAAATGATGCAAGACCAAAAGGATTTTGATAAGAAAGCAGGGATTCTCCTTCTTACTTTTGATTTACAAAGTGTAATATCCTTCCCAAATGCCGAAATCGGCCTAATGTAGTATAACATTGGGCCGATTTCGGCTCAGAACTGATTATATATATTTGACTGCTCACGGGAGCCGAGCGGTACGATTGATCGCAAACTAAAATCTCTTATAACGAAATCTCGCATTTTTAAAAATTTCACGCAAAACAAAATTTCGCATTTTTAAAATCTTACATAAGAAAATCTCGCATTTTCAAAATCCCGCAAACCAAAATTTTCGCATTTTTAAAATAAATATCGCTTCTGCATAAAATTCTCGCTATAACAAAATCTCGCATTGTAAAAGTCGACAAATTTGATCGAATTAAATCCTTTTAATCCTTAATCCAGTTGATCTTGAACACTATGAACAACTGATATAGAAGTCTAATATGCATATAACAAACTTTATCTTTCTATCTTTTTCTCATAAATAAACAACAAAAAATAACAAAAACAAAACACAATAAATTCCCAGGAAAGTCATTTAATTGAAAAATAAATTACTTCATTAGTTAACAAACAAAAAGTAAAGATAATATACATAATTCCATACAAAAACAATAATTTTAAGATAGCGAGAGGTTTTGAGCTATGCTTCGCAAGTAATCAATTTTTGACAGTTGAAGTCGTTTTTTATATACATATATTTTTTATAGATGTATTTCGAATAACGGTTTTATTCCTTCGTTTAGCATTTCTATTGGATCTCGATTGCTGCAGCTTAAATTTTCCCATAACAATTTCCCTAGAAAGATGGCCGACCAAACTGTAGACACCAACATGCCTTTTATTTACGATGGCATTTAAGCACCTATGCCAGGCTTCCACATTATTTTGGGTTCGTGGAAAGTTTGTTGAAAACGTGTCAACAATATTCCAGAAACTTGGATCGTATTGTGGTGGTGTAACTTTTCCACTTTTGTTTTTTTCGCCAGTTATATATATTTTATTGAACCAGTTTCCAATTATTTTTGCATCCTTGTCATCAAAAATATTTTTCAAAGCCGAAAAGTAATCAGATGTCTCATCGTCAGGAACAAAGGCTAGACTTTTAATCATCTTAATTTTAATACTAAAACTTTCATCGTTTCCATATTTAGCTTGAAGTCTTTCTCTCTACACTTTGCGCCAAATACTTTGGCCGAAGTGGAAAAGACAACCTTTGAATATGCAAGGTGGGAAAAATGTCTTGCCAACTATAGGAATACATTTTTCAAAATCAGAAATCAATTTTTGTAATTCACGGAAAAATTCGGTGTATAGGGCTTTACTTTTACGGGTCATTAAACAAAAAACTAACGGAATTATTTCCGATCCAATTTTTCCATGGACTGAATAAAGGTGTCGCATTACAGAAGGCACAACATCGAAAGTACCGTCCATAATCCAACACTTAGCTTCACTTAAAAGCTTTAAGCTGGACTGTGTACCGAGGATTATAATTAGTTCTTCTTCAACTTTCTTTTCAGACAAAACGAACAATTCACCCTCTGAATATTTAAGATATTCTGGGAATTTTATATCATCCACAGATTTAGGTTCTTTAAGATTAGAACAACGAACGCGAGAAATTTGTTGTTTTAAGGCTTGAATGTTTGGCAGATACGATCAGCAAGCTTGCTCGCATTGGACAACATTATTAGTTATTATTTGACTCGATTTCTCTGCACTATATTTTGCATCACTTTTTATTTTTGTTCTTGTTTTTATAATTTGTTTTTCATGAGAATTCGGGTCGTGGCTATGAGGGCTCGCATTTTTAACAATTTCATGAATACCTATTAGAAACGCACTTTGTATGGACTCGCACTCGACTCTTACAGAACAGACTTTTTTTCTGAGAGCACACCCATGAATATTTTTCACTTTTACATCTTTCTAAATGATAACTATATCCGTCTATAATAAGTTTTTTACCCCCTTTATTACTTTCTACAACATTAATTTCCATTTTTAAAAAAGACTACAAACTTTATTGAACTTTTTTTCCATAGAACTAAACTCTCGACAATAAATTTATATTACAGCTGTAGAGAGAGTGATGCCAACTTACTGACTGCTTAAAAATGTAAATAACGGCATCTTTTTAGATGTAGCAGAATAAAATTTTGTTTTTCTCGCTCTTAGAATCAACAGTTATGTTTTTTGTTGATAGGTATACTACAATGATTACAATTTAAAGTAGTAAACAAGTAGATTATGCATAGGTAATATCAGACAGACTTATAATCACGCATTGAAATAAAATATTTATTAATTCCCGCGCGCGAATTAATAAAAATATTTTATTTCAATGCGTGATTTTAAATTGCGAGATTTTCGTTTGCGAGATTTTAATGTTGCGAGCTTTCGTTAAACGAGATTTTGTAATTGCGAGATTTCGATATAAGAGATTTCATAATGCGAGATTTTAAGATGCGAGATTTTAAAAACGAGATTTTAAAATGCGGTCAATCGGACCCAACCCACTGCTCACTTGTCGACAACAAAGAAGATCTACCGTATTACATCGACATAACACACTGGTGGAAGGCGTGGAAACGATATTGCTGCTGCTTTGATGAACATTTTTGAGGGAGTGCTTGAAGAAAACGAAATAACTAATATTATTACTTGGTCCTATTCTTGTGTGCCTCAAAATAAGAATTCCATAATGGCTCTTGTCATACAACATTTTATAAAAACGCATCCGGACGTTGAAAGCATTATGTTACAATACTCACTACCTGGACAATCAGCACCAGGGTTGGAACCTCAGTAACAAAATTTCGGAGCAGATTTGCAGCAAAAGTGAAGTAAATCATAAATTTCCGAAGTAGATTTGAAAATGAAAGAAAAACTCAAGTTTTCAAAAACTGTATTTTTAACAAAAATTTATTTAACGGAAATAAATAGGTATTTTTAACAAAAAAATCACATAAATTCATTCAGACTTTAATACCTTAAACTTAATATCTTATACACTAAATTAAATAAGAAATTAGAGTTGAAAACAAAAAAACTATATTTTTAACAAAAATATTAATTTTTTTAAACAAAAAATGAATCACAAACGGGTTTAGACTTCAGAAACTAAAAACTATTCATAATACATACTATAAATATTTTTGGTTTTTATTGATTTTATTTTAGAATGTATTTGCCTTGGACAAATTTCAATTCTCTTATAAATTTAATCAATTCAAGTGATGATTCAAAAATTTGTTTTCCATCTGCTATTAATGATCGTGAAAACATTAAATTTTCAACCGTATTGACATGCAAACGATTTCTTATTTTAGTTTTCAATAAATTCATTTCGGAAAACTTTCTCTCAGCTGCGGCGCTGCTGTGTGCTAAAACGGCTAGAGTTAACATATAGTCAAATAAGTTTTGGAACATAAGTTCTTCCATTTTATTAGTGGTTGTTTTTAATGAGTACCAATAAAGCTAACTAAATCTTGCTGATCTATGTTGCTTATATTAAGTAAGAAAAATTACGATTCCGTTCAGAAACAGAGAGTCAGAGCAGAGTTGTTTGGAGAATACACGGTGCTGTCATTTAATTTCATTTGGTTTGGCTCCACAATTTTTTAGTGTGGAAAAAAGGAGCAGATCTGAAAAAAGCGGAGTGGCGAAGTAGATTTGTTTTCTCCCTCAAAACTGGAGTAGATTTGCTTCGATCGAAGTGAGGTTTGAACCCTGATCAGCACTACTAGATCGACAATACACATACACATACACACTCACAGTCCAATTGAAAAACATCTTGTATCCTATGGGGCTTATTAAGTTGCTGAAGAATGTAAATATCAAAACGTAATCATACAAATGCAATCTTTGAATTTTAAAGATTTGGCTAAATATTCGAAAATGTAATTCGACTACAAAAACATACCATTTTCTAAAACTAAGAATATTAAAATTTACTCAAACTGAATTTTAAATTGACTTTTCATTGGATTATGATTAATAAGACAAGTATGGTAGTAAGGCGAATGTAAAAAAGGCAAAAGGTTTTTCATCCTTACAAAATTCAAACTCAAGTGAATTAAGTTCTGCCTAATTTATAGTTATATAGTCTCGAACAAATTAAAGTAAACGTATAAACCCATAGACAATCATGAAGAACAGACGAACTGCATGACAGAGCTATCCTTGGTTTAAGTACGTAAAGTTGTAAAGAACAAAATATGAATTCGGAAACGAATTTGAATATTTTATATCTCAACTTAAAATTCGTGTTGTATTAATAAGAAAAATCTATACAATTTTCAATCTATATGCAAAGAAAAAACTGATTTACTGTTCATATCATCTGCCATATGTACGTACCTACTTAGAATAAGGAATACATTTAACAGATACACCCTAAACCTTTACTATAAATCTATATTTTCCTTCCATATACATACATATGTATAAATTAAACTCACAAGATATTACCATGAACTTATATGTTGTTGATTTCATGAATATGAAATACATTATTGTTTACACTTGGGCTGTGTACGATGGATTATTTGAACAGAAACTTAACATAGTTGTTTAGGATAGCTTAGAATAAAAAAGGTAAAGGCAACTCATACATCCTTAGATAAGATAAGCGAAGCTAATTAATTAAAGTCCTAGATAAATAACAATATTAAAACTAGTACCTATTTTTAAGTCTCAAGATTTAATACAGTTATACATTAGAGACAAAATTTTAACAAAAATGTCTGTTTGAAATTCAAATAGGCTCCGAAAGACAACAATACAAATACAAATTCAAATAATTATAATAAATGCATTCCTAATCCTTGATGCCGAAAGTAACCAAATGCTTTATTTAAGCTCAATATATTTGTTTCCTAGGCAGTAGCTATACTATATCCAATCACATATGGTTAATAGGGTTGTGCCAGAGTCCAAATTCAATTGAATTCGATTAGTGCTTTTTCGTGCACCTGTATGTATATATGCACCCAGAATATACCTATAGCCCTGGTTCTTGATAATGGGTGGATGGGATGCTTATAGAAAAGACCTGCTGCAAAAGATAAAAACCCAATTAAATAAAGCCATCGTTACAGGTATTTGGTATAATAGTGAAAACCGCGATTGGGTACGAGTTGCTGGACGATAGTACCCGTTGTACCCGGTCAAGGGTTTGAGACCAGCATCAATACGTAAACCATCGTTCTCGGCGAGTGCTGCCCACCATCCAACATCACAACAATCCGTACCCTCGTCACCACAAACAACAGCAGCCGCCGTCGTCACCTCCTCCACGTCTTCATCATCAACCTCATCATCGGCAGCAACGCATCCCCAACACCATCCTCATCCGCATCCACATCCTCATCAACATCAACATCAACATCATCACACTCAGCCTCAGCCTCCTCATTCCGCAGTCGCCACAAATTCATTTCACTCCCGAGAATCGGTGGTTCAACCCCTTGAAGGCTACCACCCCCCCACAAGCACATCTAACTCTCACCTGGAAGCCACAGCCGCCACCAACAATAACGGTACTCTAGCATCAACATCATTATCATCGGCAGCGACTATCACAAGCGCAACTACGTCAGCAACAATAGCATCAGTCATGGGCAGGCGAGAGATTAAGCGGGCCAACACGAACGTCCCGAAGTCCTATGACAGCTCAAGCGGTAAGTTCTTTTGCTTTTTTTGTTTTAGAAAATTTATTTTTATAGCGTAGTATATCATGTGTGAAACATTTTTCGGTTTCCTCTATTTAGCTTGCACCATTTGTTTACCCCGTAAGCCACAGGTGCAGAAAAACCTCTATTACAGGATGTTCTTGTTTTTTTTTTAGCTAAATTTCGTAAACTACATTTTTACAAAGCTCTATTAGGAATTAACTAGATTATCCCACTTAGTTGAAAGTGGTTGCAATGAGCTCAGATCTAAAATGGGTGGAACTATGTACATCTATCGGTCTAATTCATTTTACGAATTAGGTACAAAAAAGCTTTCCAAAATCGAAGTGTTCCTTAAAAAAAGCTGAAGAAATAAAAACCATAGGCTTCTTTTAAAGAATCAAAGTTGGCTTTTAGATTTATGATTTTGATTTATGATTTGTGTTGCAAAATTTTGAAAAAGATCAAAATTAAAAAAAGATAAAACATTTTATTTCAATAAGATTATTGTACTTCATAATTTCAAAAGCATTTGATAGAATTTGGCACTAAGCTCTCTTATTGAAAATGAGTTCTTTTGGTATAGATGAATCTCAAATTCATAAAACAAATGCTGGTGTTTTGTCTCCGACTCTTTTCCTGATAGTCATTAACGATCTCTTGGTTGCCACTTCTAACCCATTAAACTATTTCGCTGGCGACGGTACCATCAGCTTTTTATATTCGTTTCTAGATTCACCAATATTTTTATAAACATCGTTCTGTCGAATTGGGCAGTTGCATTCCATCCCTAAACAATTCCGCCATAATACTGGCACTTGCAGGAATACTCATCAGTTTACCCTTGAGATATCCAGAACCTTAAAACCAAAGTGCACCAATTTCTCCTCTTGAATCCTTCCCTATTTTCCTAACGCTTGCGCTGTGTTTAAACATAAAAATATATGTAAAGGATATTAATAATTCCTTGAGTGCCTGTAAATTATACAAAAAAAATTAAGAAATTTAGGTTCTAACGTAGAGGGCCAATTTTCAAGGTCTTGAGCCAAACGATTTAAGTTTCTATAAGCTGTCACCCTGTGCTTTTAAAATGTTTTGAATGTAGAACCGTGGAAAATTAAAACTGCTATTTAAGCGATCTATGTTAAATTATTGTTATGAAATATTTTAAAGTTGGTTATAACCTATCTGCGGGCTTTAAAGTAATCCGTTAATGGATTCACAAGAATTTTTGGAAATTATCAAAAAGTAATTACCTTTAATTTAAAGTAACATTTGAAAAAGTTAATTGAAATTTTGTATCACAAGTACTCATCCAACAAAAATTGTACAGATAGATGGTCTGAATTTATTAAAACCTGAATAACGCACGGCCTTTGGTAGGGTTTTATACAAATACGAGTAAATGTTTTTTCAAACTTGTTTGGAGGAAATATCAGTAGATTTTTACTGATATCACAGTTATTTTATTTGAATTCGTTTATCTTGATATTTTGAACTATGTCAATTGATTTATCAAGCTGTAAGTGATACATGTTTCATCAATTTTGTTTTTTTAAATCAAATCCAAAGTACATTGAATACTTTTCTCAACAAAATATAATTTTTTTAAACTTTTGCATTTGGTTAAGATGTAGTTTTTAAATGAAATGGACATGTTAAAATAAAAAAAAATGGGACAAAACTACTCTGTTCCTAGCTAGCCAATTTGTACTTATCCTAGCTCCAGTTTTAAATCACATCTGCAGCATTTAATGAAAACTTGCTCAAAAAATCGGAAAATCTAACTAAGAGTTTTTTTTTTCAATTTTATAAATTGAATCCGAATGAATTAAGAACTTAAAGAAAGCGTGCAACAGATGGCACCATATTTTTTGACACTAATTTTTAGAAAATATCAAACAAATATTACCACTTTTGTCTATTTCCGTATATACATATCTATGTATAAGCAACTTATAATCGAGTCAGCTTACATAAACAGAATTATATTTGTATTAAGTTTAAGAATTAATTATAGAAAAGATCGATTTGTTATGCAATGTTGAAAGCCAGAATGCGAATTAAGGTTTGAACTATCTTATCTTCATCTTTTTTTGAAAGCTTGCCGAGATACTGTTTAGGTTTTATTCTGTAATGTTATGTAGTCGTACTAAAGTTGATACTAAGGCGCCGTAAAATCTTGTAAGACTATAACAAAAACGCAGTTAAAAAATAAATCAAATAAAAGTTGAGTTAACAGTAAATTGGAAAAATACAAGTATTTAAATTAGCAAACTTTAGACTTGAAATAAATTGAAAAGAAACTGAGTTTAAAATGACGTCATAGTGATTTGTATATTGGACACTACTACACGAACACATCAATCGCTCCTCAAGGAGGTATGAAACGTACCAACGAACGTCTAAAAATTTAGTACCCATGAGGTGATGGTTAGGGCGTTCTGTGTACTGGATAGGACTGTCATACTGGAAGTCATACTAGGGTTCAATCCCTGCCTGTGCCACCTAAAGTTTTTTTTGTCACTGGTCAATTTCAATGACCCTTGCAAGTAATTGACAAATCCTGCAAGCGTAATTCTTGTCATGAAAAGTACTTTCTCAAATCATTCGTTCGGATTCAACATCAAATGTAGGTCCCCTCCATCCCTGACATGACTCGCACACAGGAATGATTAAGAGTTATAAGTCACTAGGCACTAGTTCTCACTGACTTTTACGCCACCTAATTTATTTTGTATGTCTAAAAATGAAAAGTCCGAAAGCGACGAAGCACACTTCTCACTCGGTGGGTATGTTAATAAACAAAACTGTCGTATTCGGGTTTCTGAGAATCTTCAAGAAATTGAAGAGAGGCCATAACATCCCCAAAAAGTCACTGTTTTGTGCGCTCTTTAGTCCGGAGTTTTGATTGGACCTTACTTCTTCGAAAACGACGACGATTGACTGTCACTGTCAATTCGGAGCTTTATGGTAATATGATAACCGACTTTTTTATGCCTGCTATTGAAGAATACGACTTGGAAAATATGTGGTTTCAACAAGACGGTGTCACATGCAAGAGACACTTCCTGGCCGCGTAATTTCTCGTCATGGCGATATCAACTGGCCACCAGGATAATGCGATTTGACTCATGACTTTTTTTTTGGGGCTATGCGATAGACCGTGTTTATGTAGATAAACATTTAACTCTTGAGCACTTTAAAACCAACATTTGTTAAGTTATAGCTGAGATACCGCCCAAAATGTGTCAAAAAGTGGTCGAAAATTACCTCAAAAGAATCGATGCTTGCAACAATTCGCGTGGTGGCCATTTAAATGATGTAGTGTTTCACACATAATGTCAGCGTTTTGAATAAAATATCATGAAAAAAAAATATTTTGTATGTTTTATTTACGTTTACTTTTGAAACCGTAAAATGGATAACCCTGTACAAAATTAAATACACTTTAAAAATATCATATAAATATGTTTAATTTATTACAAGTATTTATTGAGTGTTTTATCCACAGTGAGTCACAAAAACAATTTTTTTACTTCTTAATAGCCGTGTTTTTTTTGGTATTCCATATATAGTACAGTGAGAAATTGCCAAAATGAAATGATCTTGATTCGCCTCTATTCCGGTGGGGGTCGGAGTCGAGTCAAAATTTGTGAAGAAAAACCTGTGTGGAGGAGTTGGTTTTACAGATAATGCGTTATGGCCTGTTTATTTGAATGTTTGTGTACAAAAATGTAGTTTTGTTTTAATCAAATTAAAAAAAAAAAATGCACATGAAGTAGGTAGCATATTCTTATATGGTGCTGAACTATTCAGTTTTTCATTGTTTAACACGAATCAAACTATCTCACTTGCACTTCATAAGAAACATCGAAACACCATTTGTATTTTAGAAAGTGCTGTCAAACTTAATCATTTTTAAATCTTCGTGTGCGGTGGAAACACCAAAAAGATTTATTTAATCTAAACGGAGATAAACGTTTGGTGATAACATAGCAAAACATAAATATATTTTTTTATTGTTTTCTCTTGCAAAATAAGCCCAGTTAGTCAATTTTTACTAACAAACCTAAGTAATATCAACAGTAATAGATTGATTTTTTTCCCCAGAATGCAAAACATATGATTCCAAAAGCACAACTACTCAACGAACACATCCATCGAGATACAAATGCAATATCAATCGTACCAACATTTCAGATCGAAATCACATAAGATCCATTCGAGACTCGTATAAATGTCAAAAACCCATCCGTTCCTGTGTGCGAGTACTCAACCATTCCTGTGTGCGAGGAGTACTATTGTCAGAGATGGAGTAGTAAGATTCTACTTTAACTTTTATCGGTAGTATTCATACTACGGATATTGTTTTTGTTATTCGTGTAAAATCATATACTATACTCTTGATATATTTTCCAACAAAACATGGGTAATATAATAAATATTATAAAATTGTTGGTGTGCCCACACTGTGGCTTTTATAAAACACTTTACCTGTCGCTTGTAGACACATGACTTGAAACATACAAAATCTCATATTTTGTCCTCTTTATTCCAATTTCTTTAAGAAAATGAAGTCTTGAAATTGAAAGAGCACCATATAGTGACCTATGTATATCTAAATACCGGTAGCGATTCGAAATGGTGTTTGGTCAAAATTCTGTATGATAGGTACTGTATTATAATGTATGGTCGTAATAGTAAATATGGTTTATATTCTGTACTTCAAAATACTGTCACTTTAAAATACTGTATCTCAGAATGCTGTATTTTCAAAATACCGCACTCATAATACTGTATCTCAAAATTCTTCATCTCAAAAGTTTTGACGGATCAATTAGGTTGTTGCAATTGTTTATGCAATTGCAAGGGAAATATATTAGAACATTGATGTTTTCTTTTCAAAAATTTGAAACAAGGAATTTTGATACACAAAATTTTGAAGTACAGAATTTTGAGTTACAGTATTTTGATCAAACAGTTTTTTGTACTTACAGTATTTAAATACAGCACTATGATCTATTAAGTATTTTGACCCAAATACCATTTGACGGTGTGTGCAAAACCAACCACACCCCTTCAAAATTGCATTTTCACAATTATTGTGTGTTCTTCTGTTTTTCGTTTCTGAGCTTGACCAACATCAATACTCAATTTGTTGAAAATTCGTTTCTTTTAAAATATAAAAACAAAATTTATTTGATAAAAAAAAATTTAAAATATATATTTAAACATCACATTTACTCGTATATTGATAGCGCGGTTTTGTGATTATTATATTAAAGCGTCAAATTGAAGTATATTTAAATGCATATTGTATTGGTATAACAACTTCAATTTTGGATTCATAATTTCATTCAAGGAGAATACAATTTAATTGAATGAGGAATTTTAAAAGGTCAGTAAAGACAGTACAAATATCTAACTCGATTTGTGTCTAGTATCATTAATCATATAAGTCGGAAGAGCATGATCAAATATCTAAATTATTCTTAATTACATACAAAAATACGTTTTGTTTTTAATAAATAAGTTATGATTTCGCATGTTTCAAAATAAACAAAAAAAAAAAAAACATTATTTCCTAGTCGAGGTATTGATCAGCAGCTTGAACGGCTAGTCGGAGGATGTCATCCGCACATGGATTTAGGTCCCAGAAAGCACCTGAGCAACCTAATCTTTCAAAACATTGGTAACGAATTTTTTCGCTAGATGTACAACATGATGTTATTGCCCAAATGCAGGACGAAATGCCACGAGATGGCGATGGTTGTGATGCTACTGCTGGTGGCCTTGATGTTACTGCTGGTCTTAATGTTGCTTGTATTGAAGGACGTGGAGTTGTTCGAGGAGCTGAAACGGACCATGATCCTGTGGAGAGAAATACAAAAAAATAATGAATTTACAAGCACGAAATGTGGCAGATACTTAAGATTATCTTAACTGTGACTCCAGTTTAAGCTATAACTACGTGTAATCATATATGGTTATTTGTGATTCAAGTCTAACTTAAGACAGTTAAATAAGATTTGCTGATTTTGCTTTCTTATTGTCTTTAAATTATTATTTAAATTTTGAAGTAATCAAAGTATTATAAATAAAGTTAATTACCTGCACTCGCTGATGAGAACCCGCTTGACGCAACTGCCCCAGGCTGTGTGTTCCGATTTTCGGGTGGAGCTGAGGTAACATAGTCCTCATCACCAAATTGAAGAATTGGGGGCGGTGTTCTCCTTGGTGGAATTGTCCTCATAGGTGGTGCCTGAGTAGGAGCTGAAAGGAGAGAAATGATTATGATTATTATTTTTTTTATCAAATTACTTATAGCTTTTTGATTAACTTGAGTTTTCATTTAAAGTTGGTTAGTTCTATGATATGTTGCACTAACAGCACCTCAACAATAAAAGCTACTTCATGCTAACAAGAAATTATAAATTGTTGGAACAGACTTGTTGAGCAGATAAATTTCAATTTTTACCATTATTTGTTGCAAATAATTTGAAACAAAGGTTCCATAGCTGAAGCTCCGAAGACGTTAGCAGTGTTATAGTTTTTGTCGTAACATGCTTTTAAAAGGTTTTACTAATTTAAGCCTTAAGTCCCAAGTTTTTCAATTTATTTTGAAGTTACAATCAATCGATTATATAACGCGTTAATGAAAAGACAAAAGAAACGGTTTTTTAACTCCCGAGTTCAGAGCAATAATTCCATACAATCAGAATTTTCTTTGCTCAAACTTAAACCACTTGGTTACAGCTTCATATGAGTCTTGAAATTTTTAATTCATGGTATAAAATAAATAAATTAGGTAATGCAACAGTCCGTTGAGAGCTAGCCCCTATAGTGACTTGCAACTCTCAACCATTCCAGTGTGCGAGTAATGTTTGTAGGGGATAAAGGGGACCAACTGTCTTATTTACTTTTGGAGAATTTGTCAATTCCTCGTGAAACAACTTTAGATGGAACAGGCAGGGATTAAACCCAAGACCTCTGGAATGACAGTCCTACGCACTAACCATCACTCCTCGGGTACTTCTTTCTAATTCATGATATAGTTGTTCTAAACAGGGAAGATGAAATAGCTAAAATTGTATTGTTCATATAACAGGGGTTAAATATCAAGAAGATTTGAGAGAAGAGTTTCTAATCAGCAAATTGATAATTAGTATGCAACTGACATTTTTATATAAAGTTATAACCATAACATTTCAGACTTCTCTGAAACATGTTCTTAAATTGAATTTGAATAAATTTAATATCCAATATCTGTCTATATTACAAGTTTAAGCTATCACCACTATTGTGAAATAAATGTATACATACCGGGTCTGGTCGTATTACTTTCAATCGGCCAAACTGGTCTGTCTAAATCAAAGCGGTTATCCAAGCTTTCGGGGTCTCCGTCGGGGATCGGTCTTGCAGGAGTTGGTCTTCTGTTAACAATGTTACCGCCGCCCGGAGAATATGCGTTGTAGTAGTTGGGTGATTTAATTGGGTGCCTTAAAGTTGAAAAACATACGATTATAAGATTAAATCTCCAATATTACTAAATATGGTCAAACTCACTTTACACCACTGCTGGTCTTAATAGGGTATAGGACTAATTGAGGATGGAAAGATACCCCTCGGTAATGTGGCAATTGATTGGCATAGTGTGAGTTTCTTTGGTAGAAAGGGTTGCGTTTATGACGCAGGCTAACATTAATTGTCGCATCCTCATTTTTCCTTGTGACGTCACGGCGATTCCGATGATTGATTTTGTTTGAATTTTCATTTAGTAAACTTTTCGAATCGGATTGATCTTCAGCTGACGGTATATTTTTAGTATTCAAGATTTTCCCATCAACCAGAGATATAACTTCAACATGAATATCGTCTTCGTCGAAACTGCTATCATCTTCACTGCTGTCTCCATCTTTGACGTGGTGTTCGATTGGTTTTATGTCAAAATATACCTTTTCCGGTGTTATATATCGAATGCTTTCAGTTTGATTGTGGTGTCTAGATATTTGTTCATACTTTTGCCCCTGGTGCGGCTTAATTTCTTTGACATGATGCTGCTTGAGCTTCTTTTTCTTCTCCTTGCTCGGGTCTACAGAAAGAAGATATAAAACTTTATGAAATAAAATAACATACAACACAAATCATTGTGATGACATGCCATAATCCTCGCTGACAATGTCCTCCTTGTAGAATATAATCGGATGGACTTTCGATGTGGTTTCGACATCTGCAAAGGTTTTCCACTATATGCGTATAAAAAAAAACAACAACAAAACACAAAATAAGCTCTTAGAAACACGCAACAAAATTTAGAGCTGTACTGTACACATACTGCAATATATTGCACATATAGGTATTCTTTTTATACATACATCCAAATCATCAGCATCCATGTAGTCTTGGTCCTTGTATGTCATTTCTTCGCTGTGACTATTGTCACTGTCGGTCTCGGATGGCCGACAGGAAGTCTGTGACATCAAAAGGACAAATATCAAACAACCAGTGAGAGAAGAGCATTTCCGTTTGGAAGACCGGAAGCCATGTGCATTTGTGTTGAACAAGTTCATTTTCATTATTGTTGGCGTATACTGAAAAATACAAAATGGATTTGTTGGATTAATAAGTGAAATTACAAAAGGGACAGTGTACTGTATTTGTATAGACTTCGATGGAGAAATGTTGCTTTCATACTCTTGGGTATTACGGTTTTTATTTTTTTTTTTTCGAACGATGAGAGTGACTGTGAATATTGATGAAAATTTAAATATTGAGATCGAAAGTCTACATAACCTTCTGGAATATGTAACAATATATTTTTAAAATAGGTTAAAAATGCACTATTATAAATATTATATTTTGGAAGGAAAGTAAATGGTTAAAACAAAAACTAACTTAATACCAACATCTTATTTTTCTTATGGGTTTTTCCATTGTCTTGGTTCTCTTAAGTTGTAAAAAAAACTCACAGAGGCTTTTGTTTAAAGTCGATTAATTATCAAGCGTTTTTTTTAACAGCTTACGATGCCATATATCAGTGAGCAAGAAACTTGTATCTATGAATATGTTACAGTTTGGATGATTATCATACTTATCTAATGTTTATATTTATTAATTTCATATTTACATAACAAATGCTATGAATTTGTAAGTTTAGACAACGAGCAAGCAAATGCATTTTTCATAGTATTGGATAGGTAAAACAGAGAAATGTTGATCATGAATTCCGTTCATGAAGCTAAGATCCTTGAATCTCAGATTTACTGCAACTACATTTATAAAATTTTGAATAAATGTAAAAAATCATTTAAATAGATACATTAGGAGAATACGAAATTTTTAAATCTTGGCTCAAAGAGGTCCCTTTTGGCCCCATTGAAAATAGGCATTTATTTTTTGTTATGTAGTTTATTAAATGTATGCTAGTTTTTCTCAAGTAGCACACTGGTATATAATTTGGTATGATTTTTTGAATTCTGGTGTAAAATTGAGAAAACTGAAGATTATTTCAAGATTTTGGTATATTTGACAAAATATACCGGTGTAAAAATTCTGGAGTTAAAGTATACATACACATGTCCAGAGTGACTGCAGCAGACTAAAACCATTAATTTTAATTTAGCAAAATAATACGTTCGATAATTAGTTGTGGGAAACCGCTAATCCCATGCTTATGTATCCAAAGAGTCTGTTAAAAATATCTCCTATATTTTATAATGTAAAAATATAATTAAAAGAAAAGTTTGTTTTTAAACATTTTTAATTATCAAATAATATTCAGACAGTATAAGAGAAATCGGTTGATTAGTTCTTGAGAAAATTTAAAAACAAATAACAGTTCTATGGGAGTTACCCTTCTGGAGCAATACAAACATTTTTGTTGTATATTGAAAGAAGCCAAACTAAGAAAAAATATTTTAACAAAAAATAAAAAAAATCTATCGGTTTGTTTTTGAGAAGATTCGAATTTTTTATTTTTGACCAAACAATTTGTATCGGGACTACTTTTAGTTTCAGCCTTAAACAAAATCAAAAAAACGCCTGAAGCGGCTGAAAACCTTAATTTACAAAATTTAAGTCAATCGACCCAATGCTTTGGACTGTAGGGCCAGGACAGAGAGATAGACGGACGGAATCAGGGGAACCACTTCTCTAAAATTGCAGTGTCTTGTTTGATTGAAATCTCAAGTTCGAAATTTTTACGAATGCAAAACTTGCCATTTAGTTGCTATATGTAGCAAGTAAAAATCAAGAATAATCGGCTCTAGTTTTGCCAAGTTATGGAGCCAGTTAAATTTCGGTCCCAAAATTTGACGACATTTATAAATAGAGCATAAACCTGGAAATATTTGTATGGTTTTTTCTCACAAGTCATTTACCAACTTCAGTTTATACAGGTTCTCAATGTATCCTGTTGCATTTTCAATGTAAACATTTCTATGGTATTAAAAGATCAAAAGTATTATAAAAAGTATAAGATAAATAAGCTATACAACCTAAAAATGGCAAAAATGGGTTTTAATGAAATAACTCAAAAAAACATAAAAAATATTTAAAGTCAAAAAGTAAGTGAAAACGAAAAACGTATTATATATGAAAGCGACGTAATTATGTACCGCATTTTAACGTCTCTAAAATTATTAAAAAAACCAACAAACTTCAGATTTCGAATAATTAGCTTTTAACAAATTGTTCTAGAAATTTTGAATTACTCGATATTTTCGAGGCGCTCAATTTTAAGAGGGGGGGGGGGGGAAGTAGGATTAAAAATAATTCTGCAGAATATGATTCGTTTTGAAATAAGGCACTCGCATTTAAACTATAATGCAGGTGAATACTATAGAAACAATTACAAATTTTTCAGAAACATTTTCAATCAGAAAATAAACATCGGTGTAAAAGTAAATCATTTCCAAAATAAAATAAAAAAACTTCAGTGTACATTTTATTCCCACATAAATCCTGTTTCAATGCATATTAGTTTATTATTTACACTTTCAGGGTATATTACGTTCTAGTAACCAAAATAATTTGTATAGGTACCGCTAGCACAATTTGTGTACCGAAAATCGGTATAATTTGTGTACAATTTGTGTAAATTATAAACGACAACGAATTGAAAATAAATTAATTGTACAAAAACTGCACTCAAAAGTGTCATAGTTTTCATATTTTAAATGTATATCACGAAAGTGCAAAAAATATGCCAAACACTTTGGGGCATTGTAGTTTAAGTTTGATTTTTGCCACCGAATTTTACTAATAAAAATACAAACAACGTTGATATAGTATATAATCTATCACAATTTAAAAAGATTTAGGAAAAGAATTTATTTTAAACCATCATATATTTAAAATAAGTTGAAGTACAGAACAAAATTATTTTTCTGCAGTAGATAACATTTATTTTAAACTAAGTTTCTGTTCACTATTTTGTCATTTAAAATAGTTTGCCATTTGGAGAACGAAGAAATAACTCATTTGCCTCCACTCAAAACAAAAATAAATTTTTATAAAAACTTACGTACAAATATCACATTTAAATTTATATTAACAAAAAGAGGTGTTTTTTTTAAGAGTTCCAGCTCCATTTATTAATTAATTGCAAAATATTTGCAGACAAAATGTATTTATTTATTTTGAAATGACATCATCGGCTGTCGTTATACTTAATTACTTTAAACAAGATGTTTTTTCAATTATCGTTTGAACAAACAAATTTTAAACAATTGTTTAAAAAGTCATAAGTTTGGAACTGTTGATGGAATTTTTAGAATACCCCATTTATATACATTTTGTACAACAATCGTGGTTCCTTTTGTAAGTTTTTAAGGCACACACTGCACACATTTTTATAATATGAAAAGTTTCAAACAAATCCAATTTAAAATGCTTCATTTTCCCACCAAAACTTAGGAATAATAATTTTATACTCTCTTCCTTTAAGTTATATAAAATAAGACTTTGTCAAACAAATATGTAACACTAGAACAAATTTCATTTCGCAGACCACTAATTAACAATATTGTCCAAACACAAAATAAAAACCGCAGTTGTCAATTTGTTCTTAAGTAAATAATATACAAAGGTACCTGTGTTTTATTTTAATATTTTTCTCACACAAACAAAAAACAAGATATAAACAAAACAAAAATAAAAAAAAAAACTTAACAAATATAAAACTTATTTATGTATCTACAGTTTGAAAATCTTAAGACGCGCGATAGTTAGAATTTTCTTTAATACTGACACTGCTACAAGTTCTCACCCCCATTATATATCTCAAAAACCACGAAACGCAAACGATGATGATGATGATGATGATAGCGCGCTTTTTCCCATGCCTGTCTCTACGTCACATAACTTTTAGACTTTAGAACTTCCTTCTTGAATCACAAATATTATATTTAGCATTCTTAGTGACTCAAAATCTATAGTGTGTAATTTTTATTTGCAAACAAAAATACCTTATGCCTTATGCTAGGAATTTAGGTATTTATAGGTACAAAAAAAGTATTGCTTACAAAAGATAAAAATGCAATTACCTTTAGCCTACTTAGTGTGTTATCAATTCAGAAGGAACCACATTATGTGAAAGGTTTCATAGTCTAAAGGGTAGCGCTGTCAATTTTGGAGTTTTTCGAAATATTATAAACTTGATCGATACAATGCAGATATCACCTAAATTAATTTTAGGTGAAATTAAAAAATTAAACTAATACAAGCAATAAAGTAATGGTGCTGAGAAGATTTAGGTTAGCGCAGCTTCATTTTTATTATTGTTTGTTCTATTTTTGGTTGATGTTTTAAAGAATTTTAAAAGGTTCTGTTTTGTTCTGATGTGTGTTTAATCTTATAAAAGGGTTCAAAGACCACAAACAACTTTTAATGGTATAACTACTTAGTCTTGCTGTAATTATAGGTTCGATTTATTTAATTAGCAACTTTGTTAAAAGCAATTTTTAATTTTTAAAATGAAGTTTAATGAATTAGACGTACATCTCATTTAAAATTATTCGTCGACTAAAGAGTTAATTTTACTATATGTCAAATTTTTTATAGTTTGTATCTTCCCATTGGAAGTTATTGTAATCAGTCCGATTTGTCGAACTGAAAATTATGAAATTTTTCGACGTTTGAAGGTCCCTATAGAATCTAACTTAACTTAAAACGTCTCAGGAACCAATAACGACTTGAATTAAATTTTATATTATATATTGTGACGTGATACCAAACTGATATAGTTTTAAAAACAAATCAATTAACGGTTTTTTTATAAATCAAAAAAACGGAAAAAATAATAATTGTCATCTCGAATATTTTACGAATAAAAAATGATTTTATCTCTAAAATAAATGTATGCAACGAAGAATAACGTTTTTGACATCTGTTAAACTTTTGAAAAAATAAATCGAATTGACAGTTTTTTACAAAACATAAAAACCTAAAAAAACATAACTATAACTTGGTAAAATTGACTTTCGACTCAAATATTCTTTCAAAAATTTATATTGGCTTCAAACTAATTTCATTTTATAGAAAATATAGTTTAAGACATTCAATCACATTTTTTCACATTTTTATAAAAATACAAAAGTCAGTTTTTCCATAATCTACAAAAAATAGTACGCAAAATTGGTCAAAATTGGTCTTTGATTCTCGCTATCTCATAATAAATAAAGGTATTGACTTCAAAATGATTTGATTCTGTGTTAAGTTTTCTTAGAAAAATCAAATATGTATTTGTTTATTGAAAAATAAAAACTTTAAAGAAATGTTACTAAAATTGGTAAAAATGAGGTTTAGACTAAAAATCTCGTTAAAAAATAGATTTTGAAATCAAACTATTTATCATATTCAAAATATTGTTGATAATTGTTGTTTGATGTTTTAGAAAAATTGAACTAATATGATTTTTATCAAAACACGAAAACCTACAAAAACAACAAAAAAAATGATAAGAAATGGTTTCCGACTCAAGTATAAGAGAACAAAGAAAGATATTGTTATAAATATTTTGTTAAAGTTTTAAGCAAGACAAATCGACAGACCGGATAGGAAGTTATCGATGTGGGTCGCATCCCAGCGTTCTTTTTTTAATATTGTTTGTTCAATTTTTTGTTGATGTTATAAAGAAGTTTAAAAAGTTCTGTGTTTTGTTCTGAGGTGTGTTTAATATTATGAAATGGATCGAAGACCACAAACAACTTTTAATAATATTACAATTAAGTTTTGCTCTTATTATAGGTTATAGGGATTTGTTATGTTATCTAAATTAAATTAAATTTTATAAACAACTTAGTTAAAAGCAATTTTTTAAATGAAGTTTAATGAATTAGACACACAACTCATTTAAATTTATTCGTCGACTAAAGAGTTAATTTTATTACATGCTAACTTTTTTATACTTTTTTTACTAGTTAAAATATTAATTTCTATTATTCATTTTTTATTTGTTTAAACAAAATTAAAATGCTTACAACAAAATAACTCTTCGTCACATACTATTAAGGTATCACTTGAAATGACTGATAACAACCTCTATTCTAGAAGATATTTTCTTACATAGCGTCGTTACGAATCATCGATTTCTCCTTATTTGACGTGGATATAATATTGTGGGGTTCTTAAGCGTAAAAAGAAAAAAGCTGTGTCAATATTTGTTGAATTGGCACTGTCAGTGTAAAGTTATGTTGAAAATGATGAATGAATTATTAAGCATTTTTGTTTTAATAGATGTCTTTGTTTGTTCAATTGGATTACTTCCCTTTTTGAGCAATATAAAAAAAAAGCATCTACAATATTTTTAAATACAAATAACCATTTTATTAAAAACAAATAAAAATTAGCGCAAAAATTGTTATAGACGGAAATTAACATTGTTAATAGTCTTAGGTATTATATATTATTATTTTGAACTTGAAAACAAAAAACGAAGCATCTTATATAAAAAAAAAATCAAAAATTGTTTTTTGAAATCAAATCAAAAACTTTAACAAGATGATTAATGTATAAGTCATAACCTACCATTGCATTATTTGAAAATTTGATCTGAGCTTATTTTCACAAAACAATAATTTTATGGAAAAATAATTTAAATCAAAAATCTTAAACAATATCATCCCATTTGTTAAGAACAATCTCTGAAATAAAAAGTTATACAGAAAGTCTTGTTTTCTAATAAATCAATAAGTAAAGATGAAAAATCGTACCGCCGGAAACGATTTCAAACTCGTTATCTAAAAAACAAAAATATCCATGGGAAGGTAGATACTCCTACATCAGAATATGTATTTGCTTCCTTTCCCTATCAAAAAAAAAAAAAAAAAAACAAAAACCAATTGATTGGCATTTCACTCCTGAAAAGTTTTTTGTCTGCTGATAAAAGTTTGCAGTGGGTTTTTGAGTATGAAAACGAGAGAATACCAAATAGTTTTCGATTAAACTTTTTTTTTGTGTTTGACTCTTCGGACGTGACCAGTTCAATCAGACTTCAGACTTCTGATTTGATCTGACTGACTCCTGGTGTAAAAAAAATATATACTCAAAGAACGTAAAAGAAGACCATATTTAAAAACAAAATTTAAGTACTTTTTAGATAGAACTGGAAACGGAATATTCCACTGTATGTATACAATTATTGTATACAATTTTTGCCTTTAAACTATAAATTACCGTCAAAGTTTTGTTTTTGTTTTTTTTTTTTTTTTTTGTAACGCTGGTTGGTTTTGTAGATATTTTAATAAAGATTACCAATTATATTTGAATTAAAATAAAAAAAATTGTTTCAATTTGCATGACATCTTTAAAGCTCTATAATTCAGCTATATATAAAGTCCATAGTACCCATTAAAGTAAAAATTGAGATGAAATAGTGAATGAAATTAAATTACACATAGGTGCTAGCCAGAAGGTTATTTCCCAGGTTCTTTAGTTTCTTGGAAGAACAAACTAAATCATTTTCTTTTGTAATTTAAAATAAAGAGAGATATAAAACAACAATAACAATTGTATGTAGATTTAATTTGAAAATGTTGCAAACTTTAAAAATGAGCAATGGAGAGTTATATTCGTAGACATAATTGTTGTCAATTAATTTATCTTTGACAATCATCAGCATATAATTTTATTTCTGATGTCATTACATTTACGATTATAAAAGTTGTTGGCAGGAAAACAAAACCTTTTTACAAACTAAAATGGTTTTAATATTTATTTTGGATTCAATATACTTTTGTCAACAAATTGGATATAATATATAGTAATTAAAATTAAGTGCACAAGTTTTATATTTCATCATATGACGTTGAAACATTTAAAGCTGTATTAACCCGACAAAATGAGGTACAATGAACAACGCACAAATTGTTCTCCTAACAAATGTTGCACAAATCGTTAATGTAGTTCTTAAAAACCTTTTTACAACAGTTTTTAAAAATTAAATTTGACAATTTTAAGTATTTAATGATATACATCTTTGTTTTTTTTAATTGATATGAGAAACTAAGTTGGTTCTGTACGACACGCCAACCAAATCAAATGATTTATCTGTTCACACTATAAATCCATAACACTTATATGTGATAGAAATTAAAGATTTAGAAAGAATACTTCAACATTTTATTTCGTTTTCAGTTTATCAGTTTGTATAGTTTGTTTGCATTTGCTAATTTTGGAATTACTCAGGCCAATGAAGTTCAAATTTGGTCAAATGGTTTTCCCAAATTGATTGTTCTGACGTTTCTACTCAATTTAATTATCAACAGTCTTTCTACATTTATATATTATAACTTTCAGTTTTTTAAATTCTTACAATGTTTTATTTATTAAGGAAATTAAAAATAATTAACATTGATTTTGTTCCCATTCTTTGCATTTGTTCAAATGTTTTAAATAAAATATCATTTTCATGTAGTACGCATTTTAAGTTTTGGTAAGATTTAGATCAAATGACTGCTATACTTACAAATGAAAATGCACAAGAAATAGTTGCTGGAATGCGATCCACATTAACAATGGTGGATCGTAGGGGTAATGACCCCCCGGGAGATTATTTGTTTTTCATTTTCGTAGCAATTCCCTTGAATTCAAAACTTATCGCATTGCGTTAATGGATATGACCCCCCTTTTATTTTTAATGAATTGTTTTTATATATGAATATAAAATTTGTATTAGACTGCTTTAAATTTTCTTGTTAAAAGTTTTACTTTTAACTGAAGACTGGACCAAGAACATAATATATGAATCAGAAATCCAGCCCTTTCCAATCACGAAGCACAAAGTCAACAACTTTTGTCCAATGAACGATCCAGGCGTCCATAAAGCTTATACAGTTAAGTTTTATAATTAAAGATTTCATCTAAAGATTTGTTAGTAATTTAACGATATTCACCAAAGAGCGGTTTGCTGTCAAAAACAACTAAAATTTTTGTTTTCACCCAATTTATAATTTGGAAAAACTTAAGTAATGCTTTAAATTATTTTGATAACATCTTTTCTGAAAGAAAGTCCAGAAATTCAAGTTCTTAAGAAGAAACTTTGAATTAAAGATCGCCAATTTGATGTTAAGTTGCATTTATATTCCTGAAACTCGTCTTTAATTCCCTCTTATTTTTTTTAACAAATATAAATAGTGAAAGACTTTCTTAAAGTGATTTTTCTTTTAAAATTGATTTTCTATAAAATACAAAAACTTTTAAGATCTTAAAAAATTGAAGAAATCTACTTTTTTAAGTGAATATGCTTTGCTCTAAATTTGAGATTGAATGTCCCAAAAACAGCAAAAGTAACACTTTCTTTAATCTAATGGCTAATTTAAAAACATAATGAAAACATAAATTCTGGTAAAACATTTTTCTCTCTACAATTTTTAAGTTTTGTTGACTTCTTTAAGATCAAAATATTTTGAAAAAGGTATATAAATAAAAAAAGGTAAATATGTTCCAAAACATAATTTTTTAAGAATTTGTCTTCTAGCATCAACTCCAATCTACGACTAAGCAGACTGATAACAGAAAAAAATACGTCAAAAAAAGCCAGAAAATTCTTCATATCAGTTTCAGTATTATTTATCTACGAAAAATGTCAACAACAAAAGTACTAATACTATGTTGCTTAAATTTTGTCAGCCTTTTTTAGAGGCTGGAAGAACATTTTAAGCAGTGCTCCAAAACTCATCTTTATGTAAAGTGTGTGAAAATACGTATTTATCAATCATGACTTTTGTTTTTCTTAGTTAAGGCACCAAATGGTATTCCTTTATTATATTATTTTTCACCACATTTCTTGATCGACTACTTAAAAACTTTTTTGCGACAGGTGTTTCACTTTTCAAATTCTAAATTCAACCCAAAACTTTGAAATTCAACTCCGCACTCAAAAAGTTTCAATCAAGTGGCAATTTATTCCGATGCTCTTGATTCTTGACATAAATCTGAAAGTAACTTCAACCAATAAAGTAAACAAGTAGCTATCGGCCCAAAAATAAAACAAGACGACTTATTTGATTGAAAAAAGTACTTTTTATTGTACGGCTGGCAATTTGTCAGGAACGAACTGAAAGTGCTTTAAACACGGCACGAAGGAACAAAATCCACCAAACGGAATTCTCCTTCATTCAATCCTTAGGCAAAATGAAGATAAAAATAACTTAAGCCATATCCCAACCAAAGCGACTCAGCGACAAACTTCCGGAATCAAAACAAATAATGATCCTAATTGTGAGCCATTTTATCTCCACAAAATTGATGAGTTGACACTCTTGGTCCTCCCAGTCCTTTCCGCAACCATTCCGAAAGTATTTTTTTGTTTCCTCTTATCTCAACCAATTTTCCTAGAAAAAGTGCTTTCCCTTGACGACCGAGGACATAGCGTCCCTCACACAACGTCATTTGTTTTTCTTTCTTCTGTTTCTGAAAAAAGGGAATAAACTTTTCTTTGGTTTTCGTTGATAGGACCAAACAAAGAGGAACAATGTCTCTGTTACAGATTCAACACATGAACATGGAACTAGAACGAGAAAAAAGTTCTGTAATTCAGGACTTTCAGTTCGGTATATTTTGAATAAATTACACTTGGTCATGTATTCCAAACCACATCTCTCAATGTGTTCTGTCCAGTTTATGTGAGTATACTGAGGGCTACTACTACTATCAGTTATTTTGTTTTTGGATAAAGTTTCTGTTTGGCTAGTAGTATTATGTTGGCCGAATTCCTTTTCCGTATATAATTTCTATAGTCATGTTATTATAAAAACTTTACATTTATTAAATTTCATATCGTTGAAAAAGGATGAAAATGAAAACCTTTTTTAAATACTTTCGTTCTTGTTCGAGGGATAGGAAAGATGGTTTTAGGTAGTTTAGAAGTAACACACAATAGCAAAAGCCAATTCATTTAAAATTTCAGTGGTAAAACAACAATGTTTTTAAGAGATATTTCAATCTGAAATTTTCGATAAAATAATTAAGTTTCTTCTGTTATTAAGTTCAGTTAAGTTAAGGTTGTTACATAATTAGGAATAGGGCAAAAGGCTTCCTTATGGAGATTATAGAGGAACCAGGGCCTAGTGGCTTGCAACTAGTAACCATTCATGTGTGTGAGCCATGTCAGGAATGTAGGCAACTTACAGTTTATATGCCGAATCCGAGCGGCTAGTTTTAGAAAGCACTTTTCATGTCAAGAATTGCTCTTGGAGGATTTGTCAATTCCTCGCAAGATGCATTAGGGTAGAACGGGAGGCTTCGAAACATGGGAGGCTTCATCGTATGCACGTTTTGTCGTTAAGAAAAACCATTACTCGAACAGCAAAACAAAATGTGCAGTGAAAACTAACTCTTGGAAGTAATCGGTCACCAAAAAAAGTTCTTCGAAAATAAAATTGTTAAATTGATTGGTAATTTGTTGCCTGTTTTTCATAATACTGTTATCAATTCATTCAGTGTTTTTTTAAATGCTAAGTTGAATATATGTTCTTTATGTGTATCAGTGTGTTTTTTAGAGGGTTCGTTATCAACAAATGGGAAGACTTCGACAATGCTCCCTTTTTTGCTATTTAAAATAAAATATAAGAACATTTAAATTCCGTTTAAGTACAAAATTTCATATAGTAACTTAAAGCTTAATTATTCAGACCATCAATCCGAATAACCTTAGGTAATACATTATAATGATTGTATCTCTTAAGTATCTAAAATAACTGCCCATTTACGTCATCAAATGGTTTGTTTAATGTTATGAAAAAAATGAAACCTAGTAACATATTTCACAAAAGATATGAAAATGGAACTGCGTGTAGCCCTTAACTACCATCTACCTTCATCAGGATTCCAAAAGGATATTTAACACAACAAAAAAGTTCAATTTTCTTCTTTTTCTTCAATTAAAATATAATGTATGAATATATAGAATTAAATATTATATACATACATATTTATTCTAAACGTTTGAGTGCGAACGTATCTATGTACCTCCAGAAACAAACTCCGATGTACCTATCTATCACAGATATATCAAATGGGCATGTTGTGTACCTTTAGGAAAAACCCTTACATTATAAATATTTTATACAATATTTTTATTATTCGCTTGAGAGCACATCCTTTTGTTAGAAAATTGGTTGGTTGACTCCATGCTGAGCAAAAGAGGATATTAAATCAATTTATGGTCAGTTTTAGTGAAATTTAACAGAATAATATTGGCCAAAGTATGTACCTACGTAGGCAATGCGATTCAATATTGAATATTATGTTGAAAAAGAGAGCTCTGTCCCAACATAGTATTAAAATTATCAAATATATTATTTTTACACATCTTTCTCAGGAAGTGATGTGCTTCCTCGTTCAAAAAAGCTTTGTTAGTATTTATCAGCTCAGGCGAATAAAATGAAAATTTAGAATAATTTATTTATTTAAAAAACCAAAACTTATAAAGTGCGGTTATTAGGTTGCTATAAGAAACAAATCGTTACGAGTTCATAGGTAATGTCCCTGTTTATTCATACATATATTGTTATTTATTAATAACTAATAAGCGTAAAATAAATTGGTATAAATTTCTTAGTTTTAGTTAATGCATTTATTTTGTAATTTGAACCATTGCGGAATAATAAGTGTTGGAGATAAATTCATTATTTCATTTAATTAAGATTTTGTCTTAATCAATACTTTTAAAAGTCAATAACTTGAACTCAATATAATTTGGTTACGTAAAGAAAAGACTTTACAATTTAAATATTTTTATTTAAGAGATACAAATTTTGTTGTGATTGTGTCTTTTAATGTTTCCCAACTTGACTTTCAAACGTTTCAAGGTGCATTGATGGTGTTGTACTAAATTTAATTGAACAAAGGATTTCCAAGTTTGATAGTGTTTTTAAGGATTATAGGTGCTCGTAATATTTAAAAATTCTAAATTAATTACAGATTAAGAATGTTTTGGGTATATTTAAAATTAATATGGATATTTTATTGTAGTTGTTCTATAATTTTTTAGCCTTGTGTTGATTGTGCGTGATTTCTCAATATAAAATTCCAATTTAGTTTAAAATTTGGGATTTGATATTCTGATTGCCTGTATCTTTATTTAGAACCTGATCCAAAGAAAGGAGATGCCAATGCACATTTGTTTTGAATGTCTACACATTATTATGAGTTTGAAATATTGAGCATGGTAAAGCTCGGTAAGAGAACGATTTCCAATCATTTTTAGAGCTCACTTTTCAATTCTTTCCAAAAGACTTAAGAACGTTACTGGGGCACCAGCCTAAATATGAGAACAATACTCGAGTTTAAGACGAATAAAAACTTTTGTTAATTATAGCCAGATCAGAAGGAGTAAAAAACTTCTTGCATCGTCGGAGAAAACTTTAAGTTTTCGAAGCATTAAATTTTTAACTGTTTTAAGTTTCCCATTAGAAAATGCTGTCAAGATGGGAATTTTATGAGCTTATCAAACGATGCCACAGGTAATCCACATCCGAAGAAAAAGTATGAGAATCTACTAATGAATATGAAAAGCTGAGGGTACTGTCATCATCAGATCATTTATAAAAATAAGTAAGAGCGTCGGAGACAAAACGGAGCCCTGGGCACATCAGCGTTTATTTTGTGGATATCATATTTGAAATGTTCCAATACTACTTGAATTGAACAGTCCGAAAGATTATGGTTTTGAAATATCAAGTGCTTACTTTCTCCAAAACGATGTAAGATTTGTTCCACTGTTTGGTGAAATAAACCATGAGATCACCAGTGGACTTATTGCTACGAAAACCGTACTGGCGGTCATTAAGAAGCTTTCGGTCTTCAAGATATTTCTTTAGCTGAAAGTCTCCATGCTCTTGGCAAAAAGGGACTTAAGTACAATTGGACGATAGTTAAAGGGTGAGGAGGATTCGTCTTTTTAGGAACAGGCTGGACCACTCGGAAAGAGACCTGTAGAGTGTAAAATAGGACATATGGAAAAGCTTACACAGTGATTTTATCAGCATTGAAGAACACCTCTTTAGAACAATAGAGGGGATACTATCCGCGCCAGCGTATTTGTGAATTTCGAGATCTTCAAATACTCTAGCAACAGCTCGAATCAAACCATGAATTTTCTTTGGGTTTGATAGATTCTAACCTATTCAGGATAAAACTTCTTATTCCACAAAGAATTAATTTTGTAAGCATATCTACACTGGAATCCACGTCACAATCGAGGAAGCATAGTGAACAGTTAAAATTCCTGAAGAAGCCGTCTAGACCGTCCCGGTTGGCTTTCCAAACGGTTCTCATAGGGGTTTTCTGTTTTCTCCTTAACTATGGTTCTTGTGTCATGAAAATTAATTTTAAACAAAACAAAAACTTTGGCCAAAATGACCCAAATAATTTTAACAAAATTTTGTGAGTAATTTATTATTAACTGTAATTAAATCTAAAAATCTTTTTGTATGTATTTTCGAAAAACTGTAGTCTTATAAAGTCTTGAACGTAGCCTGTATGTTGAATTGGAAAATGAAGCATACTCGTACACAAATCTGAAACAGCAGTGATTGAATAATGAATATATGTATTTCACAGTTTAAACATCATTGAATTAGATAAATAAAGAGGCTTCTACTCAGAAGAATACAACAAGCTTTAAAAAACGAATTTTCCCTTTTTATACGTATGTACATTGTACATATGTATAGTATATGGACCTGCTTAGAAAATAAAAATTTCAAGATAATAAAACAACCTGAGCACGTAGATATCGGGTGATGTATCATGATTGTTTGAAAAATCTCAAAGTTATATGAAATGAGACAGGTTTGATTGTTCACCTCAATAAAATTTATAAAATGTTTAGACAAACGATGATGGTTTGATTGTTAAAAACGATTATTCAATAAACGTAATCGTGGACTCAATCTATGAACCTAAACTCATGAAATAATGTTTAATATTAAATTGATTGATGCTATTGTGCAGTAGACCAGTCGTATTCCAAATATGAAAATAGTTGGGTATAATTCATATTTTTAAAAATTAGGGTCGTATTAAATCACACGAATCAAATAAATAACTTTAAACAATTATTTAATCGATGTCCTTACCGTTAGGTATGCACGGTTTGTCGGCTTGCAATTTTGTCTGAAAATAGGGGCTGCATGAATGGTGATATATAACAGTTGCTAAAATTCTAAATTATTATTTTATTTTTGTTTAATCTTTTATTAACATATCTAAAAAATATGTGTCTTCATTTAAAAACAAAAACTTAAACAAAATATTCTTAACTATACACACAATTCTTGTCTACAAATAATACAAAAAATAGAAGCAATAGATTTAGAGTGAAGAACATTATTGTCTTTTTTCCGTCACCTTTATATTTATTTCAAGATTTTGTGAGCGGAAAAAAAATTGTTTTCATAATGCTTGAATACCTTGAATCCATATAAAGTATTTAATATTTTGAGGTGGTTGGCAATAAACATATTTTTCGGTGAAAAGAAAAAAGCTCTTTTATTAAATATCTTCTTTTCTAAACTCTTAGCAATAAGGAAAACAATGTGGGATTTGTGTTATGAATATTAAAGACATTAGTATTCAAAACAGTGTTTATGTTTATTCATTGTTGTTGAGATGATATATATACATGTATGGAGAGCTTTATTAGGCGAGTGAAAAAATATATGTAATTCAAACGACTTAAGAAATTATATTTCAAAAAATCAATATTCCCGTACTAGATCATAATCTTTGATAAATCGTATTCCAATATCAGAAGGAAGAAATAACATAGTTTCATTTATTTTCATTTCATTTTTTTCCAAAAAATACCTCTTTAATAAAACTTAACTCGGTTGATTTCAATGGTGGATCCAGGAGGGGGATCCTAGGGGTCATGATCCTCCTTGGGAGCTTATTTATACATATGAGCCATAGAGCTTATACAGTTAAGTTGTTTTAGTAAAGATTTCATCTTAAGATTTGTTAGTAATTTAACTATATTTACCAAAAAGAGGTTTGCTGTCAAAAACAACTAAAATCTTTGTTTTCACACAATTTAGAATTTGGAACAACTTAAGTAATGCTTAAAATTGTTTTTATAACATCTTTTCGGAAAGAAAAAGCAAACATTCAGGTTCTTAAGAAGAATGGAATCCTAAAACCAAACAATTTTCTCTCTACAATTCTTAAGTTTTGTTGACTGCTTTAAGATCAAAAATTTACAAAAGATCCACGCAAAACAGTAATTTTTTAGAATGTTTCGTCTAGCATCAGCTGCAATCTACGAGCAAGTAGACTGATAACGTAATAATAACAGACTCCCGAAAATTGAGTCCGATAAAAATACAAATCAAATTTTCTCATTTCCTGGGCTTTTGTAATTTTATTTTGGTAGCGTTCTTCGCATCAACAGAAATGTCAACAAGAACAGAATATATTATTTTTGGAAAAAGCTACGTTTCAACACGATTTCTAACATTTCAAATGCACCAAAAACCCTGTAAACTATTGCATTTTAACTCAAGAATCTTGTTGGAATCTTAGAATGCTTTTATATTTAGGGAGTCGTCCAAATTACATAAATAATTAGACCATATCTTGCTGGACAACAGTGTCCTTAATGTAAGGTTAAGATACCTACACATTATGATATTTAAATTTTGTCAGCCTCCTTTATAGAACATTAAAGAACATTTTTAATCGGAGCACAAAAATTAATCTCTCCTGAATTCGCCCTTGGTTGATGTCAATGTTAGTAAAATTTCTTAAAACAAACCGATTTTTTCGAAAAAGATTATCTTATATGCTTTACATTTGTGTATCATATAAAAAGAAGTCGAAACAAATATTGCGCTATACGTAAAAAAGGTTATATTTAAAATACAAAAAATGAGAAAGGAAACAAAAACCAAAGAGCTGCAAAAACATTTCTGAATAGATACTCGTATTTAAACATTTAGCAAAACTGCCTTTAATAAATTCAAAATGTTTTCACAGTTAATTTGGATAAACTATAAACATAAACATGCACATGAAATACTTGGAATAGTAAACTCATTAAATTGTTAACTATTAACATTAAAACTTTGTTTTAGGCTAAAGTTACATTATTAAAAAAAAATTTATTTGATTTTTCTAGTTATATTATTTTTTCTATATTAAATATTTAACTAAAGCCAAAAGTTCTGAGAATTTTCAACTTAAAAACTTAGTTTGGATTACTTCTGATTTTTTTTATTTTCATTTTGGTTATATTCATTAAAATCTAATATGCATAGCAAAGGCTTAATAGCTGAGTATGATTTATTTTATGGGATCAGGTGTAATTCATCAGACAAGATAATATATACTCTATACTCACTGCCAGACAAACACAGAAGTAACCTTGACAACAAGTTCATGACGTTGTGGGAAATTCTACTCAGAATCAACAGAGCAATGAAACACAATGTTAACTTTGTTCTTGAGTATACAATATCGAGATCTTTTAGATAACAATGTTGCCTTTAATGGTGGTTACCTATACTGAAAATTCAGCTGAGCTGAGATATTAGTTTTTCTTGAAAATGTTCTACCTTTCGAGCTGTATTGGTTGGCGATCGATCTATGGGCGAGTATCTGTCAGCATCATTGTTATTTTAATTCTTACATCATTCACGTAGAAAGTATATTGTACATTGTAATCCACTTAATAAGGTTGGATTTGTATCGCTGTCACGACCGTCATTTCATTAGCCACCCGCACTTCAGATTTTCCCACTTACGAATCGCAGAGGTATATACCAACCAAAACCAAGATGTCATTTTGTGTTTGATATACGTATACCTATAAATGTATAGCTACATAGTAGGTAGGTACTTTGAATAATATCGCATCATTCACATCAACTTTTCCCCCTTAAGCTCACACCCTAAATCCAAAACTTCTTAGTCACTATTAACTAAAATGCCATCACGTACAACCTCCAATTCCCAAAGAAAAGGAAAAAAAGATCTGGTTTCTAAGAAGTTTGTTTGTCAGTTTTCTCTGAAAAAATAGACATACTCGTACATACATATGTACATTTTTATTTCTATGCACAGAAATTTGGTGGGGCTCTTTGCGCATGGCCGACCAAGCATAGTTAAATTATATTCAATATTAAAGTCCTTCCCGTATATGTAATTTGAGTGTTTTAATTGCTTATTGTCAGGAAGTTAATGAGTTATGCACACCGAGATCGTTATTTGATTATATTGATGTCATCCCCATAACCACCGGAACATTAACCCACAGTTATTGCAACCCAAAACTTTGACTTCCTGACATTTGTAATTCTCCTTGTGCCCATTTTCTTATACCTAATACCTATATTACGAATGGACTACGATCTTTTAAAAAACGCAATAAACAAGAAAAGAAGGGTCCCTTTTCGTAACGCAAACGTACCAATTTTTGTGAGTTGCTTCCGAACCTAAAAAGACCAAAGACCATTTCCGGTATGAATTTCTTAAACATATTCTTAAAAATTTAATATAAGAACATATTGACAAAATTGAGTGGGTGGTTATTTTTACAATAGTAATTTATAAAAAAGGCTGCGATGCGACCCGCCTGTCGATTAGTCTTGCTTAAGAGGTTTGTAGGTTTTCGTGTTTTGTAAAAAAAATGTCAGTTGAATTATTCTAAAAAATTAACTAAAAATTACCAACAATATGTTGCATATGATAAAATAGTTTGATTTCAAAATCTATTTTTTTTAAAGAGGTTTTTAGTCGAAAACTACTTTTTATCAATTTTAGTGGCATTTCTTGAACGTTTTTATTTCTTTTATAAATAAATGCAGATTGGGTTTTTCTAAGAAAATTTATCACAGAATGAAATCATTTCGACGTCAATACCTTCATTTATTCGCGAGATATCGAGAACCGAACATCAATTTTTACCAATTTTGCATACTATTTTTGTTAATTTTAATGTTTATGAAAGAACGGACTGTTGGATCTTTATACAAAAATGTACTGGATGTTGAAAACAATTTTCTATAAGGTAAAATTAGTTTGAGGACAATATTTTAAGTTTTTGAAGAGATATTTGAGTCGAAAATCAATTTTTACCAACTTTTATTTATGTTTTTTTTATTTAATTTTTATTTTTTGTAAGAAAACTGTCAATTTGATTTTTCTCTAAATTCTACCAGATGTCAAAAACGTTATTCTTCGTTGTATAACATTATTTTGGATATAAAATCATTTTTTGTTCGTAAAATATTCAAGGTGACAATTATTTTTTTTACAGCATTTTTGTTTCAAAAGTATATCAGTTTGGTATCACGTCACAATATTACATTACCTATACAGATTTATTCAAATCGCTAGGGTTATTGGTTCCAAAATGTTCACTTTTTTTAAATTGTTATTCTGTATCTATCTGCATTATTATCTGTATAACCAAATTTATTTGAATTAATTTATTTACTGGTTCTTGAGATATGGACGGCGAAAAAAGCTTCCCGAACTTAGGTGCATACGCACGAACAGACATCTTTCCAAATATCTTTTATTAGTAATCTATGGACCTTAAAACGTCGAGAATTGTCAAAATTTTCAATTCGACAAATTGGACCGATTACAATAACTTGCTATGGGAAGTTAATAAATGAATGTATTGACTTCAAGGCAAAATTTTACTGTTAACATACAATTATTTTCTTAGAAAAATCATCGGCATTTTTTGGAAGAAATAAAAACTTTCAATAAATGGTACTTAAGTTGATAAAAATTGATTTTTGACTAAAAAATCTCGGGAATTAAACTTTTTTTTATTATTAAATTGTTAAATATTGTTGTTAACTTTTACGTATTTGTTTTGAGAATCATGAAATAGATAACTTTTTTTTACAAGAGACGAAAACCTGCAAAAACAACAAAAGACTCAAATATTATGAGAACAAAAAAAAATATTGACCTCAAACTTTGTTATCTTACACACAATGTTTTTATGAATAGAGTTTGTTAAACTTTTAGAAATATCGACAAACGGTTACGAAAGAGTATAGTTGTGAGTGTGGTCGCATGACAGTTTCTTTTAAGTTTTAAAATTTAATAATACTTTAAAGTGTACAAATGTGTAATAAAAAATTATATTTATTTGGTTTTTGGAGACCTGTTTGGATTTTTTGTAAGATAAATTTGTGCGGTTGGTCAATATAGAGTAGTTGTGAGGCTGGCATAGTTTGTAAATCTTCAATTTTTCATAAGGGATTACATGATATTTTCTTTTGAAACTATTACTTGGTAAATTTTCAAATTTGGTAAATATTCTATCATTTATAAGAAATACAATAACTACACATTGACTTTTGAAAGTGAAATATTATATCTTTTAAATCCTGGTTTATACTCAACTACAGATTGATTCAGGCGTAAAACACTCCGAACTCCGAAAATATGCATAGAAAAGAAAATAAATAAAGTTTCACTTTGAAAAACCTAGCCCTCATATTATTAAGTTTCTGCAAAACTAGTATTGCGGAAAAACTATGTAGCTTAGAAATGGTTTCGAGTTTTAAATTTTTCAGAAATTTGATTTAAATGTCACTACATATAATATTTCTTAAACATTTTTTTGAATTCATTGACATTTTAATAAAATTTTTGAAACACTTACAGTTTATTGATATGTTAATTAGAACTCGATTGAGATCTAACTCATTTCTTAAACAAGGGGCACTACTATGTACATAACTCTATGCTATAATGAAATTGCTCGAATTCTAAAAATTGGTACTATGTACGTTGTACATACATATCTATTTGACTACTTTCGAACAAACGAGAATCGAATAGTTCTAGTAGTGCCAACTACATATATTCTTATGAACTTTCGAATAAACGAGGAACTATACGTAACTCGAAAGTAGAATTCAAAACAAGGCAAAATCAAAAATAAATAACTCTACATCAAATGTGTTTGCGAGCGAAGTTTTTTTTTGTCAAAGTGTAGGTAAAATGTTATAAATTATTAATATGCAATTTGAATTTGAAAGTTTTTCATTCAACTTTTTGTGTTTTATTATTTTACCACCCCAATTACACCGGGAATTCGTGATTTTTGTCAAAATTAGCGTTTGGATTTTCGTTTCTCTTCCTCATTCATTTCAAAATTTGCTGTGCACGTCCAGCGTTCTTGTCACCACCGATTTGGTTTTGGTAACCTCTTGTTGCCAAAAACTTCAATGCTGCTGATAACTTAATGATAATCGGAACAGCATTTTGTCTTCTGCGAGTAGTTATGTCGGATGATATGGTGTTAATTAACAACATAAATCCGTCTTTAGAAAGACAGTTCTTAACAAAAGTATATATTTTTCATTAAGAATGCGTTCAAATATTCTACCGTATATGTATATAAAGGGCTGTGTGGCACGTAGCGCCGCCGCGCCGGCCGTCCTGTTGAAACCAAATTTTGCCCCTTTTGTGAACAAAAATTCGTTCAACATGGCCCGATAACAATCGCCATTGACTGTAACGGCCACTCCTTGCTCATTTTCGAAGAAAAATGGACCAATTATACCTCTGGACCAAAATCCGCACCACACAGTGACTCGTTTTGGGTGTATCGGCTATTCAATGTATGCGTACGGGTTTTCTGTGCCCCAAATGCGACAATTTTGCTTGTTTACATACCCACCAAGATCAAAATGAGCTTCATCTGAAAAGATGATGAAGCGTATACACAACCATAGTCGTTCAGCGGAACGATAAAACTAATAATTATTATCTGTGAAATCAGACATGAGCTAAGTGTACCCATTCACGAAATAAGCACTAGTTGAAAAAAAAGCGTTCGATGGCGGACCCTATATGTGCAAATCTTTTCCCACTTAGCTCCATTATTTTGAAATTATCTCTTATTCTTCTGCGTTCAGTTTGCTCGTACCGTTCTTCATTTCCTTGCAAATAAAACCAAATTCCAACGGTGCCCATTTTTGTTATAATTATACTTGTTCAAAAATTTGATGTTTTTTTTTTGTTTTTTTGTTTTGTTTTTTTTTTTTTTAACTGTCAAACGACTCGACATACATACCTTCATATTTATCCAATTATGCAGGTAACTTAAGCACATCTTTGACAATTGATAATGTTCAGAAAATGCATTAGTTAATATTAAAATTGTATTTTAGTTGTTTAAAGTCATATTCCTTAACTATAGCAAATACAATTTTACCAACATAGAAAATGGTCACATCTAGCATTTAACTTTAAAAGAGAAGACGACAACGACAAGAAAGTGTTATTTTTCTGTCTCGATTTTTTTCTTTGGAAAATCAAAAGCTGTTATATAATTTTGAAATGAAATGGCTTCAGCAAGCTTAGCCCTCACCAACAGCACCACAATCTTGCATGTAACCGAACATTTCTTAATTTCATTTGAATGTTTTGTACGTTAGGTGGACTGGTTGTGAATAAATTTCTGGTATGTCATACCGTATATAGAACTGACATTTAATTCTACGGTTGAAAACACAAAGGGGTTTTGGACAGAGATAATCTCACTTGGTTAGACAGTAAATAAATATGTAAACGTTTCTGTATTCTCCTTTTCGATAATCGGTGTTTTGTTGAGGTCAAGTGAGATTTAAGTCTTTTTGCTGGAAATTTTGTTCTATATCCCCTATGCTTTATAAGTGCCTTAAATAATTTACGAGAAAGGAAAACCTCTGCTTTGAGCTTCCAAGTTACATAGGAATAAAAATGAAATTATAGAACAAAAAACAATACAAACGAAAACTTTGATAGATTAACCCTTAAAAACTTTTGTTATATCAAGAGTAGGTGAAATTATGTTAATCCTTACAAAATTGCCAACGAGAGAGACCAAAAGTTTTTTTGTTTTACTTTTAATCCTATAGACTTAGTCTTTGAAGAATTTTATTTAAGAAACTAATTTAATTAATTTAAAATTAAAGATCAAGATAATAACGAACTAAAATTAAAGGAATACAAAGTAAGAGCGTTGAATTTATGTCATTCAAACAATTTCTTAACCAAGAAGTGTTTGATCAGCTATTTGATAACAACATTTTCTTTCGGGAATTTGTCGATAAAAGGAATATAAAATAGAATCAAATCGTAGCAAGTAATAGAATTTGTTTGTATCAAAGTCTTAGAGGACTTCGGTACTACCTGTGTCATGATGCTTGGTGCGTAGGGTCATGCTAGAGGTCTTGGGTTCAATCCCTGCCTGTGCCAGTTTTTTTCACGGGTGATCTCTGTTTTCTTGTCATGAAAAGTGCTTTCTCAAATTAGCCATTTGTATTCGGCATACAGACTATAAGTCCCATCTATTCGTGAAATGACTAGCAAACAAAAATAGTTGAGAGTTGTAAGGCCCTGGTTGTAAACGGACTGTTGCGCCACCTAATTTATTTAATTTTTAGAGGACTTCAGACTAAAACAAGTTCTTTTATTCACTTCTACCAGTTCATATGATTTAATATAAGACAGAAACTCAGTTATTGCACACTGGTATTAATAAAGCCTAGTACGCTGTTGATGCGAAACGAAATTTCCCATACAAAAATGACATGACGAAATCATAAACGAAAAATTTCGCTGTGCTTTTCGTTTTTCAGTACGCTGCTGAACGACGAAATGTGACATTTTATTGGAGAGCTGTACTAGATTTCTTAGTACAATTCTCCACTCTTTTCGTTCTCAATTTAATTGCCCAGCACATTAATTGTTTGCGAAATTTTGACGTTTAATTTTTTTTATTGAAAAAAAATTTGTTTACTCGTGACTTTCGGTGTTTTGACTTTAATTTATATTTGATTTAAAATTTAAAATAAAATGGATTTGTCTAATGTATTCGAACATTACATTTCTGAATCGGAAACTCAGGATGTTATTGGTGATGTGCAACAAGTGATGAAGACAAGCAGTGAAATTCAACTTCCAGACAGAACTCTCCACAAATATTTTTCCGCTGTGGTTTTCGTTTTCATTTCGCTCTGCACTTGGAGACCACCGAAAAATTTCGTTTCGCATCAGCAGCGTACTAGGCTTAACTGTGAAATTTTTGACAGTTGATTTAATGTTTTTTTGACGTAACAGGTACACCGTAAAGTTTTTCAAATATCAATGCCCATTTTAAAATTCTTTTCCATAATTTAATGTCTTAAAAAAGACGATAAATCGTTTATAAATAAACGATTAAATTAAATTAAATTTAATGTCTTAAAAAAGACGATAAATCGTTTATAAATAAAATAAAAAGAATATGGATTATGGGACTACCTTGCGGGATTCCAGATTGAACCATTGAAAATTACAGATCATGATCTTTTGAATAAATAATATTGAAGCCAGTTTACGAAATGTTCGCTTTGAACCTAATTGTTAATAGTTGTGGTATGACTTGGCCAGAGTTGTTCTATGATGGATTTAATTCTTGACTGACTCACATACTTCCCCTGGGGGTGTAGACTTGAAAATCTACTTATTAAAGTTCTTCTTTGCGGACGGCCTTGTTTTTTGTGTACGTTACTATATTACAGTTTCAAATTTACAAAATAAAAACTTTTATGGTAAATTGGACTTGTATATCAACATCTCAAAATTGACTGTCTACAACATAGACTTAATCACTTGCACAAAAATCAATCACGATGAAGTGCTTGTTTTACTTCCCCATGGTGGTCTCCGTGCACCTATTTGTGTAGGTATCCATTTGTTCATAAATAGACCAATATTTCAATTGCGAAAGTACCTATCTTTTAAAGATAGGTTACGGATGTAATTATTGTTCACAAGTGAAAACAAATCGTTACCAAAACCAAAACATTGACAGGGTTTTTTGATGACGGAAAAGAGGGTCCTCAGAATGCTAGATTTCAAGAACTAGAAAAGGCATTCATAAGACACAAGATGGGCTTCTTAGGTATAATTGAAGTTATACGGTTGAAGTTTAAATCACAAACCCACACTATTCTATTGACGAATAGGCACCTTGAAACATTCTGTGGGGTTTGGAATAATGCTTTCCAAACAATAATAATTGAACGCTATATTCGCCCATGGTGATTTCACAGATTTGACAAATGAATGATACCTATTTCGGTTACATAAAGCAGTTAAGGCTCGGAAGTCTCGATTACAAGACACTTTAGTTTAATAGCAAGATAATGTTAATTTATAAGAATAAACAAATAAATTAAAACAGTCTTAGTTTAATTTATTTTAATTTAATTTTAATTTTTTTAATTTAACAACTTAAGTTTTATTTATTTATATTTTAATTACACTACGCGTTTCGGGGCTACTGCTCCATCATCGGATGGAATACTTATACTTATGATAAGTATTCCACCCGATGATGGTATTCCACCCGATGATGGAGCAGTGGCCCCGAAACGCGTAGTGTAATTAAAATATAAGACTATTTTACTTTATTTGTTTATTCTTATAAATATAAAACACAACTTGGAGACAAGAAACCCATATCATGTATAATGTTAATGATATGCGAGTAGATATAGCGAGTATAATATCTTACTTATTTGACGTAGTGTGCATATAACTGTGATAATTTTCCAGCATTACCACTTAATGCTAAATAATAAACCATTTTCGTAGCACCCGACAGGATTTTTGACATACATTTCTGACATTCCATTAAGTATATTGAATGTTTCTCAGTTTTGATTAAGCGGTAAACAATGTTCCAATTGATATCAGTTTATTAAATAAATTTTTGATTTAAATTGATTTTCATTTTCGTAAAGTTTTTTTTTTGTTTTAATATTAATTTATATTCTTTGCTTTAAAAAAGATTAACTTATTTTTTTCTAATAAATTTCCGAAGTGCTCGCTGTAACTAGAGACTAGACCTATGACATTATTGATGAACATTATTTCGGCGGTTTAAATGTCCATAGACCTTAATGTCACAGAAATTGAAAAAGGGTCTATGGACCTTATGCCTTCCTTGGAACGTTCATATAGACGTATTGCACGTTTGAGATTTGAACTTATTTCTTGACAAATTGCCCATGGTTTTTATGTTCTCTTAAGTAGTGATATACATAGTTCAGAAGCTTAATATTAAAAAATAAATAAATTAGGTGGCGCAACAGTCCATGAAGAACCAGGGCCTAGTGGCTTACAACTCTCAACCATCCCTGTGTGCGAGTAGTGTTGTCAGAGATGGAAAGGACCTACAGTTTATATGCCGAATCCGAACGGCTAATTTGAGAAAGCACTTTTCAAGTCAAGAATTACTCTTGGAGGAGTTGTTATTTCCTTGCAAGAGGCAGTACCCGTGAAAAAAACTTTAGATGGCACAGGGAGGGATTGAATCCAAGACCTCTGGCATGACAGTCCAACGCACTAACAATCACGCTACGGGTACTTAATATTACAGTATTTTTTTATTCTGAAAGTTGTTGTGAGATAGATTTGTCAGCGTCCATAGCTGTATTTTTTAAACAATTTATTATTATTGCACTAAAACAATATTACCTGATCATTTAATCGTTCAAAGAATTAAAAACATTGCAAAATCGAGTTCTATTATTAAAGTTTTATCTCAGACTAAAATCTAAATCAGAGTTCTAACTCTTGAGAAATTGATGAAGAAATGAATTAGAACTCAATCGAGTTCCAATTTGTCTAGAAACCGAGTTTAGAGACTAGAATTTTGTCAAGGAATTTTCCGTAAATGTACTGTACATAATTCAAAAGTTACTCCAAACATTAAATGTTTCTGATGACAAACATTTAAGAAAAATAAACAAATTAATGCGTAAAATATTGAAGTTAAAACTATAATATATAAAGCTATCCAAAATTATTTTAACTTTTAGAAAATGCATCACATTCTTTTTCAACTTTTCTCCTTTACTATAGCAACTATATGTACCAAAAAAGGAATTTGGTGAAAAATCAATGTGTAAATAAAGCAAAGGAAAAATTAATAAATATATGATTTTAATTTCTTCTAGAACATCCACTTTTTTCTTTAAAATCTAATTTCTTCCGAACAAACTAATTATGCATACCAAAACCAAAACCCATTATAAACTTGTATCTAAATCATACACAATTTCTTTTTATATTTGAATTTTAAGGTTGATTTTACTTTTCCCTTAACGAAAAAAAATTGCGAAAATGAAAAGCCTTATTTAAATTCCAAATGAAATCTTATAGCATCCACTCTCAGTACAGAACAAAAAATACAATTCTATAAATCTGTATCCTTTTCTATATCTATAAATTTATCTACAGGGGTGAGTACTAGAGTAATGTTTCAGCTAAACTCGAAAAGTATTATTTTTAGCGCTTTATTTTGTAAATAAAAAAAGTTATATTTTTAGCCAAGAAATGATTCAAAAATCGGAATTTATTTTGAGTCCTTATGAAAGGGGATGTAGAAAACCTGTTGCATAAAAAATGCGAAGCACAAAATAATTGCCTCGAAATTCTACCTCTGGAATAATGTGTGTACTCATGTTCCATGATATTGATTGGCATCGTGAAAATTGATGTCAAAACAAAAACTTATAGGAAAAATAATAATTTTAAGACAAAGTTAATTATTATTTTTATTCTTATATGTATTTCAATTTTTCTATTCAATTTATCTATACGCTTAATATTAAATTTTCTGTTAACGAAAAAATAAATGATAATTATGCATCAGGTAAATATATGTGTGCTTATTTTGCATCTACATAATTTACATAATAGTGGGGAGTGGTCATTCATGTGCAAATATGTATGCACATTTTATAGAAACAAGGACGTACCATTATACAAATATTAATAAACTCAATTACAACTAACAAATGTTTGAGGGAAATTATTAAAATTGTTTAGAATATTATATTACCCACGAGCCACAACTGGCTTTTGGCTTCGCATTATTTATGAAACAGGCATCAGTGACTCAGAAACCGAATCAGAATCTTTGATTAATATAATATAATCTTATCTTGTATTTTCGTACAAATAGAAATAAATAATCAGAGTTCCAGTTGATTTTTGAAGTCTTTGGCAGTTTAAGAAATCCTAATGGTGTTATAAATGATACGCTTAAATAGTCGGAAAACATAATTCAAAATTGTACACCAAAATACGAATAAGTGCCTTTTTGTTAATTACGTTTTTTCATAACGTAAATACCTACGTCCAAAAATATTATTTAAAAAGTGGTTTCGGGTTTCAATTTTTTTTTATTTAATTAGGTAGATAAGGTTCAAGTGGCTGTTCGTGATGGAGTGGAACACACTAAGGCCAGTTTACTGGCCTATTTTGATACCACATGAATCTTTAGGCTTTCTTTTAAGCTCAATGGAACCAGTTTCAGTCCCTTACGAGTTACGAAACATGAAAGACTGATTATAGCAATATGGTTGAGATCGTTATAGAAGAATTCTCCTAGGTAATTTTTGCGTTTTTGAGCTAGAGCAGGGCATGTACACTGTACAGAGGAGGTGAAGAATTCTTATCTTCTCTTCATCATCCATACAGCTTCTGCAAAAGTGCGGCTATTAGACAGTGCCCAGTTACACCCATACTGCTTAGAGATAGCAAGCAACTTGAGCGCTTTAAATCTATTGTAGGCCAATGGTTACGTGGTTATTATTCCACCTGATGTTTGCCTTTTTAATAGCGTCTTGCATTAGCAATAGTTTACATGTAGCGATTGGTTTTGGCCAGCATTATCCAAATGTGGTAGAATGGATTGTATTGTACCGTTTCTGGCGAGTTCATCTGCCATACAATTTCTTGAAATGTCTCTATGGCCCGGCACCCAGCAAAGGTTAATATAAAACTGTTGTGCCATCTCCATTAGAGATGATCGACAGTTATTGACTGTGATAGAGTTTGTAGAGACAGAGTCCAGAGATTTGATAGCGGCCTGTATATCTGAGAAAATACGGATATCAGATGTGATATCACGGTTTTTAAGCCAGGACAAGACTTTTTTTATCGCCAAAAGTTCCGCCTGGAACTGGAACATGCTACAATGATTGGGAAGGTGGATTAAGAGACTTAATTTCAGTCGTTCAGAGTACAACAACAACCCCTTCTTTTGTTTGTGATCCAGGCAACGGCCTAGTCACTGATAAAGCATCGGTTCTCATCGATAACCGAAATCAAGCATCAGTTAGCGCGGTTAGTAGATAGGTGGAGGACCGTCTCGAAACCTACCGCGTGCTGTTGTCATGTGTTCTTTCTGTCTGTTGTTCTTCCTCTTCTGTCTTTCTGTCTCGTATATATTTGTCGCTCAAGCTACTGTGTCTCTACTACTCTGTACATTTATGTGCTGAGCAGTATGTAATGTAATGTAATGTAATGGTTTTGATCCATCTGTGTAAAAGTGGATTGACTCGTCTTCCAGGAATGCCCTATTCTCCCAGAAAGACCTGGAAGGTATAGAAATCTGGAAGTTTCTGTCGAATTGCAGTTGGGGGATGGTGTAATCTGTGTTCTAAGGAATTGATTCTAAATGCTTAAGAATGACGGAGTGGCCAATGTTGTTGTTAACCCACAGCGATGAAGCTTTGAGCCGGATAGCAATAGCAAATGGGATTGTAAGCCCCATTTATTAGCAATAGCTTTTTGCAAGAAAAGAGAGCTATAGTATCTTTTTGTACCCTTTCTTGTATATTACTTTTCCAATTAGGTTTTCTGTCTAAAATAAGACCCAGTTACTTAACCTCGTCTGAGAACTTTAATTGGATACCTTAAATATAGGGAGGGTTAACATATGGAATTTTGTATTTTTTTGAAAATAGGACTAATTCGGTTTTTGTATGGGTTGACACTTGTCTAAGGCATTTTGAAAGAATTCTTTAATTGTGTTAAGATGATTTACTGAGAGCGCTATAGCGACGTCATCCGCATAGGCAATAACTCTGAAACCCTCCGCATCCAGACCAGTTAGGATTTCATTTACCACCAGGTTCCAGACGAGAATCTACGAATCTTCTAGCAGAAGAGTTTCCCAGTTTTTAGTTAAGTATTCTGCTAAGTCAGCATTAAATGAATAACACCCCAAGCGAACCCTCTTTGTTCGATTAAGTTGTCAATCTTATCAAAATGGTGTTTGCATAATAATCATTTTATTGGCACTAAAATACATGTAAAATACTTAAAATTCGAAACCCTTTTTGAATATATCTTTATGATATGGACGTAAGATTTTTTCATAAAAAACAATATATTTCGCTTTCTATCTTCCCTGATTTATTGTCTTTAATTTTGTTTACTTAAAATAAATTTTACCTAAAAAAAGTATCAAAAAGAAATACTTTCTTTTCATTTAGCACTTTCTTATGTTACATGCCATAAAATTAAAAAAAAAAAGTAAATTTCTTAATCTGTTACAATGTTGGGACAGTTTTTAATCATTTAACATTATTTTAATGTTTTAAAATAGAGATAAGTACTTATGTGCTCTTAATCGATTTTATTTCTATAATCTGCCGCATAAGTACCTTTCAGAACGAGTCATTTAAAATATAATGTACTTATCCTGGTTTTAATGTAGTTAGAAAATTGCCTATTAAATACCTAATTCGTTTGAAATAAAAAAAAATGCGAAATTAAACGAATTTCAATAACTTCCAATGAAATTATGGATTCACAAATTATTAAACAAAGGTCTGACTTTAAAAGTAAGATCTAAAGTTTAAGTACCTGCCTAGTAGGTAGAAGTATTGTCTTAAATTTATTGTATTGCTTGCCATACTTATTATATAAGGAAAATAAATACAGTTTGTACCTTTACTCAGTTAACCAATAAATTTAGGGACTAGATCTTTGACAGTTTATGCTTCTTTTGCTATAATTTTATATTATTATAATTTGTATTCATCATAAATTAATGTTATTGTGTTCAACATTTTGTACGAAAAAAACTAGTTTCAAATTATAAATTCAATACAAAAACTACCTTACACACCATTTTCTTGAATATATCAGCAAGTTTGTACGTTCGAGTCAGTGGTGTAATTTTTTTCTTTTTCAAGTTCAAAAAACTTCTAATTATTATTATTTAAATTGTGTGTAGGTTAAAAATACGAACTCAAATACATTACATATGTACATATGAACATATGTACATATTTATGTAGATGCAGATGTTGTTAAGTTAGGTTAAGGCTATTTAAAAAAATGTATACCTACTTTATGTATGCATATGTTTATTGCTGTTCCCAAAAAATGATGACTGTTTTTATATCGAATAATGACGTAAGTTTTATGTCTGGACATTAACTCAACGTCCAAAACGATGCAAAAATATTATGACCATGTGGAATAAATTTGTATGGGCTTGATTTTTGTTTCAAGTTGTACACACACGCGTTTAATGGTTACAAATATTTTTGATGACTATGCAGACTTTAAGTTGTTATGATAATTGGTTGAGGCCGCATAATCATAACCAATAATTCGTGTTGGATGGGTCATGATTCAAAGCATCGTTTGTGTTAAATTTTATGAATACGAGTACAAAATATCCAATTATTTGCACAATTTTTGCTATTGTTACAATTTTTGTTGTAAACTTGTCTAATTGAACATTTTGACAAAAAATCGAAGTGACAAAGTGATAGAATTCAAACGTTCTAGTTTCTAGGAACTGCTGTCACTGTTTTGTGGCAGACTCCATGCTTTAGTAATACGCTTTTAACTGTTCATTTTGATAAGCCTTGCAATTTCAACTCTTCAAAATTCAATCAATTTCAATTTGATAAGCCTTGCAATTTCAACTCTTCAAAATTCAATCTATTGCTACATCAAAAACATGAACCCCTAAACCGAACAAATTCGCTTGAATTATGTATTTTAACACCCTCAGTACTCAGTTCCTTTGGAGCGAGATTACCCAAAACAGTGTACATGTTCTTAAAACTTTTGCGCTAAAACAGACAATTTTTTATAATACCATACAATTTATCACGTAAGATAAAAGCAATATAAATTTGTACTCTTTTTAAAAAATTGAAAAACTTTCCCTTTAGATTTAACGGCTAAAATGCTATTAGAAATGTAAGTTCTAAAATTGATTTGATTTGAAAGTTATATATCAAGGACATTTGTACGATGACCTTATTTAAAAATATAACTTATGGTCCTAAGAATATAAGGGTAAATCTGACCATAAAATGCATGCGGTAAGAATATTAGGCACTCTTATACAGAGTGTCTGGTGGCAGATTTATGTTTTTAAATACGATTATTTTAAAAAGTAATAAACGGTGCTGTCATTGGAATCAGGGATAGTGCGGATTTCTCAGTTACGATGTTACATTCGTCATGTGAGCATCGCGCGTTCGCCATCGAGGCATTTTTCAAGAGTAACGATTCGTACGTATGTAACTGCGCGTCGACAGTATTGTTCACACTTCGGTATTGTACGATTAAGTGGTGGACCGAGAGTGAATTAAATTCGTTCATGGGTGCAGAGGTTCCGCGCAACTGCTTCGGCTATGAACACTCCACGACCAGGGCCCAGACGATCTTCCAAGGACTCCCGAAAACATTGAAGTGGTAAAAGGTACGTGAAAAACCACGAATTTCGATACGGAAAAGGGCAGCCTCACTGGAACTTTCAAGAGCAATTAATTATGAAATTTTAAAAAAGGATTTAAAGCTCCATCCATTCAAAATTCAAATCGTTCAAGAACTCAAAGAAAGTGATTTTGTTTCACGCAAAAATTATTGTGAATTCCATTTTTTTCAGCGGCGAGGCTCATTTTCATTTAAACAGGCACGTTAATAAACAAAACTGCCGTTACTGGGCTCCAAGAAACCATAACCCTGAAACTGAAACACCAAAAGCCATTGCATTGCCCAGGGTAACTGTTTAGAGCGCCTTATCCAGGCATGGGATAATTGGACCATTTTTTTCGAGAATACTCGGGGCCAGGCGACAAATGTCAATAGTGATAATTACCGAAGCATGATAACGGATTACTTTTTCCCGAACCTGTAAGCTCATCCATCGTTTTCATCGCATATTTGGTTTCAACAGAATGGTACGACCGCACACACGGTTAGAGACTCGATAAATTCGCTTCGGGAAGGTTTCCCTCAAAAACTTATCAGTCGCTTTGGGGAAATCCCGTACCCACCGAGGTCCTCCGACTTAAATTTTGTATGGGGCTACTTCAAAGAGAAAGATTACAACAACAATCCGCGAACTCTAGTCAACCTAAAAGAAAACATTAGAAATCATTAAAAGAATTGAATGAATTTCACTGCAGCATGTGGAGCGTGACACTAGGCTCCGTTTTGAACAGTGCTCTTGTGGAGTGATTACATATTTAACATCGTCAGAAATCTAATCTAATTTTCAAAGCATTTACTTCTCGCCCTAATTATAAGTACTTGAGTCTTATGGTTAGAATTAAATAGAGAGCTCTTAAAATGATAGGCGATCGTTTTCTTACTGAAACATTTGGTACTCTTAAACACCAGCGCGCGCCAGGTCTCATATATATCATTATATTATCGCTAGGAATGCTTATCGGTTCACCCTAGAGCTCAATTTCGGACGTAGTGTAAGGAACAGGGATTCGTTGTCTAGCTGCAATACACGAATGCTCAATGCTTTACCAGGCTCAATATTTCCCATTCATTACAAGGTGCAGCCATTCAATACCAATGTGCATCGGAATCTCCTTGATAATCCAATCCTTCATTCCTAATTACTCGCACTGTGTTTAATCCTTATAAGGGTATTCAAAACCCCTTGAGTACCCGCACAATTAAAGAAAGCTACAATTTTCGATTAACAGCTCATTTAATAAAAAAAAATTACACCAATTTCGCATTTGCTGAATGAAATCAATCTACGATGCTTTAAAAATCTTAAATTTTAAACCAAAATTATATAATTAACATTATTTTTTTAGTCAGAAAATCAAATCAATTCTTACAAACAATATCAACTTATGTATATTTTTCATCTAGGCATATTTGGGAACAACAAATTGCGTTCTAGATTTGTTCGGTGACAATAATTTAACTATACGCATCAATACTCTTGTTAAGTACATATATAATGTACCTTTAAGCCATTAAAGAAAACAGGTAAACAGAAGGTATTGCGCCAAAAGTCTATATGTATACATTCTCGTTAATGGTTGCCGCAACGCTACACCTTAAAATGTATGTACCAAAAAAACAGCAAGAACCTTTATTGTTTATTAACCCATGGGCCATGATACCCTCAACTTCAACCGTCAAGTGTTAAAAATGTATAAGCGTGATTATAATGATCCAATTCATTTTGGTTTAATTTAAAAGGTATAGTTACCACCTACCACGTACGACAACATGGCTAGCTGCCTTGATATAGTATATTTTTGGATTAAAAACCCAACATAATGGTCACTAAAATGACAGAAAGTGTCATAACTTACAATCTTTGCCATCATTATATTAACACAAAATAACAACCACACTAAATTAACCCCGGAAGATGTTTTGTGCGTCATGGACAGTATTTTCGCTTGTCAGCAGCACAACACCCGACATAATAAGGTGATTCCATTAGAGCTAAGATAGCTTTTCATATACAAAGCATATACATATATTTTTGCAGGCTTCTTAAACTGAGTATTTTACCTCCAAAAAATAATAACAAGCTTTATCTTATGATGATTTCAGAAGATAGTATTAAGATAGAGCTAAGATAGTATAGATTCTGAAACTGATATACTTTTTATACATTTTATATCGCCAAGGTATGATTCCATTTGAGCAGCAATTGTCAATGTCAGAAAGGTAAATTGAGTGAATATCGGTTAAAACGATGATAAACCAAAAACGTTTTCTAACAGAATTGAAATGGAATTTATCGAGAACCTTGTACCGAATTTGAAGATAAGTATTTTTGTACAAATACAACTTTAAAAGAACCTGGTACATTATTTTAACAACCAAGTCTGCTGTCAATATCAATTATTATTTCTTATAAGCAATTTATCGTGAATTGCAACGCATTCAGCGAACATTATGTTCGTGTCACACTCTAAACAATCATAGATACGACTGGCGACGACGAATACGCGAAAAGTGCTACGTGCTCGTGACGAACAGCAATGTGAATGTCTGTCTCTTCTACTTATATGTTTGAAAGACATTCCGTGAAGAAAAAATAAGCTACGAACAAGTATGAGGCACTGAAGGCAGTCTGCATAAATAATTTTGTTTAGATAATAAATATGTGCTTTTTTTTTGTGTAACAAGACTGGATTCTGAGGGTTAACGTCTATAAGCAGCAACAACTTCGAATTGGTATTACCAACGAAATATTTATACAAGGTGGCGCAAAAATTATACCCCTAACAATGTTGCCGTTAACGAGTATCTACTTTAGAAAACTGTGTTTTTTTTCTGTAAATACAATATGGTGTGAAATTTAGTAAGTTATGTGTTTTGTAGAGGGTTCAAAAACAAGCAACTCGTTCATTCAGGACGTAGGGGCAGTTTTAGGAAAAAAATATATTATTAAAAAAAAAGGCTGGGATGCGACCCACACTGATAACTTCCCATCCCGTCTGTCGATTCGTGTTGTGTTAAAAATGTTGTCAGTTGAATTATTCTTAAAAATTTCAAAACTACCAATAATATTTTTCATATAATGAAATAGTTTTATTTCAAAATGTATTTTTGTTAACGAGAATTTTAGTCGAAAACCATTTTTTACCATTTACAAATTTGATGAATGAAATTAATTTGAGAGATATCGAGAACTGAACATTAATTTTTACCAAATCTGCGTACTATTTTTTGTAGATTTTATTTTTTCTATGAAAAAACAATATTTTCTGTGACATACAATAAGTTTGAAGCCAATATTTTTAATTTTTGAAAAGCTATTTGAGTCGAACGTAAATTTTTACCAAGTTTTAATACTGTTTTTTTATGTTTTTATTTTTTGTTTAAAAATTGTCAATTCGATTTTTCTCAAAATTTTTCTGAATGTTGAAAACAATATTTTTTTTAAGTTAAAATTAGTTGGAAGCCATAATCTCAAATTTTTGAAATGATATTTGAGTCGAAAATCAATTATTACCAACTTAAGTTAATTTTTTCTTAGGTTTTTAATTATTTTTTTTTAAACTGTTGACGCGATTTTTGTCAAAATTTTACTAGATCTTGAAAACGTTATTCTTTGTTGCATAAAATTGTTTTGGAGATAAAATCATTTATTGTTCGTAAAATTTTCGAGATGACAAATATTTTTTTTCAGTTTTTATAAAAAAAACCGTTAATTGGAATTTTTTCCAAAATATATTTGTTTGGTATCAGATTACAATATATAATATAAAATTTAATTCAAGTCTCTAGCGTTATTGATTCGTGAGATATTTAGGGTAAACCAAAATTTTCACCTTTTTTCAAATTGCTATGGTAAAAAACTACCCACTCAATTTTCTTGAGAGCCCTTTCTGTATCTTTCTGCACTATTATCTGTATAACAAAATTTATTTGAAGTCGTTATCTCAACTGGTTCTTGAGCTATGGACGACGAAAAAACTTCGCGAGCATACGTACAGACGTACGAACGTACGTACACACGCACTCTCTAAAAACCTTTTATTTCGACTCTAGGGACCTTGAAACGTTGAGAAATGTCAAAATTTTCAATTCTACAAATCGGACCGATTACAATAACTTCCTATGGAAAGTTAATAATTTAAAAACAACGGCAATACTTACAATTAAGTACTATAGCGGTTTTGAAAGCCAGAAGTCCGTTTTTATGTTTGCTAGAGAATAAATATACTGAGTATTTATTTGCTATAGTTGATCACTTAAAAGCTTCTGGAGTTCACTAATGATTGGACTGTGAAGGAAGTTAGCCAAAGTAAGAAAAGAGAACCTATTGTCATAACTTTCTAGTCCTTAAGTGATTTCAGGAACCCATGGTTTTTCTTCTGTGACGAGAACAGTGGAAATACATTTCTACAAAAATGGATTTTAATTCCAAAACAAACAAAAAAATTTGTTTCGACGTTGATACCTTTTTAATTCGAAATGTAAACATATGTACGTGTATTCATGAAAATTAGCGAAAATTAATTAAATTCACATTTTACAAACAATATTACTTTTATAAACAAGAGAACTATTACAATCAAAATAATTTGTTGATTTGAACGGCGCAAATAAGAGATTGTGCATTCTATAATATTTTAATATTCTTAAGAAATCGATGATGGATAACGACTAAATCCAATTACTTAGTCTTTCATCTCGAAAACTTTAAAAGAGGGCATCAATAAGCTACGTGCTTTGTTCTTTGAAAAACAAATTGTATTTTATAATACAAATAAAATCACTTTTATTTTCATTTCAAGTAACCGCATCGAAAACTTAAACTTGACTTGTATCGGCATCAGTTCTATCTAAAATCAATCAAGAATGAACATTCTTAAAATTTGTGTTATATTAGAAATATGCAAACACTTCGATTTCATACAAAAACCTCCATAAGCTCTGCACATTGTGGAATTTTCAATTTATATTCAAACAATAAATTAATATTATTAATTATTATCTGACTTTGAAAGGCATCAGATATAAATAGGTAGAGGCCAAACAAAACACAATGTGTAAACAATTTTTAATCTTTTTTGTTCTAGTGGTGGGATAGGTCATTATCGTTTATAATTATAATAATTATTATTTGAGATAGCTTTGAATTATTTGGATTATCTTTTATATATGCGCACTTATACTTACTTAACAGATTTATTTTCTAATGAAGTGCAAGTGTTTTTTCGGTCACTTTTGATGCATTTAATACATACAATACATTTTGTTTGTGTATGAATGGGATTACATTCGAATTATTATTTAAATTAATATTTTCGCTAAATAAGAAACATGTTCTGATAGACTATTACCTGACTGACAGAGTATGTACATTACATACAAAAAAATTGGTAAGTCTTTCTGGTCGAAAACAACAAGTTTTTCAGCAAGCTACAACTTTCAAATAACTTATCACTTTAAAAACGGACACGTTGCTTCTTACTTTGGAATTCCATAATTTCTTCTGCATTTTGAGTATAATGTTTGTGATATTTTAAAAAAGAAATTTAGTGAATACTGGTGTACTAAAACCACTTAATCCATTTTTTTAAACTGATGAGAAAAAAAATATCAAACTTCAACTCTTTAGGTACGCGAGTGGTAAAGAACAAAGAATATTTATATGGAAACATATTACTCGCGTTCCAAAAGGGTTAAAACTGTAAGTATTAAAAAAGAAAATTTAAGAACACATAGATTTAGGGCTTTAAGAAAAGTTATTATATAATAATGCAGAGGCTATTGTATAGATTTCAAATGGTTGATTTACTATTTGTAACCGTTTTTTGAACAAGTTCCCTTTTTACCTTACACAAACTATAATGGAAACCATTTTCCTTGCAGAGCCTTTTGACAAAAATCACCCTGTTATTAATATTTTACACAAAAATTCCATTTTAAATTAATTTTACATAATTTTTGAAAAGTTTGCTTTTCGAAACTACCTATACAATGTTTACAGATTATTTGGAATATTTTTAATGTCCACTGATTGTTTGTTATACAGGGTGATTGGTATAAGGTACTTAAAAAGGTGAGTAGGTTGGGTTGCACCAATTAACCTGTATATTATACGAAAGCCTTACACCAATCACCCTGATGTATATCATAGAAAATGTTAAATTAAACCTTAAAGTTTGTTAAAAGAAGAGGTTTGGTATGCGACCCACACTAGTAACTTATTTTACAAATTTGCCTATGATATTTTTTTACTGAGCTAAATTTCCATTTAAAAAACTTCGAAAAGAATGAAAAAATTAATTGAAGTTTGAGCTGTTTTCTGTCGAGATATTCAAAACTTTAAATCATTTTAGAATAGTAGAAAAAATTATTTTAAAATTTTTTCAAATATTTGTTACTTCGATTATTTTACGAACAAAAAACGATTTCACCTCCAAAATAGTTTTATGCAACGAAGAATGACGTTCTTGACATCTGGAATTTTCGTTTAGGACAATCAAAGTAAGCAACGATTTTTTTACAAAAAATAAAAGTAAAAAAAAACTGGTAAAAATAGATTTTCGACTCAAATTAAATATTTTACCTTCAAAATAATTGTATCGTATGAAAAATTTTGTCTAAACTTAAGAAAAATCAAATTGATAAGTTTTTTTAATACAAAACAAGAATCTTCAAAAAATACAACACAAAAATGGTAAAAACTGATGTTCGATTCGAATATTTCGAGAAAAGATAAAGCTTTTGACTTCAAAATGATTTCATTCTATGCAAAATTGTTGTTGTTAAAGTAAGATAATGTTCTTACGAAAATCCAATCGGTATTTTTTTATAAAAGAAATACAAAACATTCAAAAAAATGCTTCTAAAATTGATAAAACATATTTTGACTAAAAATTTCGGGAACAAAAACAGATATTAAAATCCAACTTATTTATTAACTTCCCATAGGAAGTTATTGTAATGGGTCCGATTTGTCAAATTGAAAATTTTGACATTTCTCGACGTTTCAAGGTCCCTAGAGTCGAAATAAAAGATTTTTAGAAAGATGTCTGTGCGTGCGTGTGTACGTACGTTCGTACGTTCGCGACGTTTTTTTCGTCTTCCATAGCTCAAGAACCAGAAGAGATATCGACTTCAAATAAATTTTGTTATACAGATAATAAGACAGAAAGATGCAAAAAGGGCTCTCAAGCAGTTTAAAAAAAAGGTAAAAATTTTGGTTAAACCTAAATATCTCATGAACTAATCACGTTAGAGACTTGAATTAAATTTTATATTATATATTGTAACGTAATACAAAACAAGTATATTTTTGGAAAAAAAATCAATCAACGGTTTTTTTATAAATCAAAAAAACTGAAAAAAAAAATTTGTCACGTCGAAAATTTTAAGACCAAAATATGATTTCATCTCCAAAACAATTTATTGCAACGAAGAATAATGTTTTTGATATCTGATAAAATTTTGAGAAAAATCTAATTGACAGTTTTTTTATAAAAAATAAAAACCTAAAACAAACATTACTCAAAGTTGGGATAAATTAAATTTCGACTCAAATATCTTTTCAAAACCTTGAGATTAAGGCTTTAAACTTATTTTATCTTATAAGAAATATTGTTTCCAACATTCAGTAAAATTTTGAAAAAAATTGAATTGACATTTTTTTTACAAAAAATTGAAAACCGAAAAAAAATTAACAAAAGTTTTTAAAAATTGATTTTCGACTCAAATATATTTTCAAAACTTTGAGATAATGGCTTCTATATAATTTTAAATTATAAGAAATATTGTTTTCAACATTAGGAAAAAATTTGAGAAAAATCAAATGGACAGTTTTTTTTACAAAAAATAAAAACCTAAAAAAACAATGTATAAAAGGTGGTAAAAATTGATTTTTGACTCAAATATCTTTTCAAAACTTTGAGATATTGGCTTTAAACTACTTTACCCTTTAAAAAAATATTGTTTTCAACATTCAGTAAAATTTTGAAAAAAATCGAATTAACAGTTTTTCTACAAAAAATTAAAAACCTAAAAAAAAATTATCAAAAGTTGGTAAAAATTGATTTTCGACTCAAATATCTTTTCAAAAATTTGAGATAATGGCCTCTAACTAATTTTAACTTATAAGAAATATTGTTTTCAACATTCGATAAAATTTTGAGAAAAATCAAATTGACAGTTTTTTTTACAAAAAATAAAAACCTAAAAAAAAACAATACTAAAACTTGGTAAAAATTTACTTTCGACTCAAAAAGCTTTTCAAAAATTAAAAATATTGGCTTCAAACTTATTTTATTTCACAGAAAATATTGTTTTCGATATTCAGTAATTTTTTTTTTATAAAAATCCAACAGTCCGTTTTTTTATAAAAAAATTAAATCTACAAAAAATAGTACGCAAATTTGGTAAAAATTGATACATATAGACATTTAAGCAAGACAAATCGACAGAAGGGATGGGAAGTTATCAGTGTGGGTCGCATCCCAGCCTCTTTTTTATATGATTTATTTGATAACATATACAAAAATTGTTGCTTACTTTTAGTCAATTGTTCAGAAAAATTCAATTTACCAAATTTTTTGTACAAAACATGAAAACCTACCAAAAAATTTATAAGAAATGGTTTTCGACTGAAGTATTATGAGAGCAAAAAAAGATATTTACCTCAAATTTGTTCATCTTACACAAAATGTTGTTAATAATAATACGGGTATACGTTTGGGAAGTTACTGTGTAAGCCGCATCCCAGCCCCTTTTTTACTTGCGACATATAGAAAGTACATATATGGCAAGTATTGCATTCGTGAACAAATTCGAACTCGAAACATGACACCACGATGGTAGATAATTCGAAAAAAGTGGATCCCCCGTTTTCGTCCTTCTGTGTAGGTCCATTGGGTCGATTGACTTCAAATTTGAAAATTAAGGTTTTTAGCCGAATCGCATTTTTTTAATTTGTTGCTAATTAAAAATAACAGTAGTCCCCATACAAATTTCTGGTAAAAATCAAAAATTCGAATTTTCTAAAAAACGAGCCGATAGATTTTTATTAATTGTCTTTATTTGGCTTCTTTCAATCAATAAAAATATGTTTTTATTGCTCTAGAAGGGTACCCCCCATGGAGCTGTTATTTTGTTTTTAAGATTTCAATATTTTTTCTGCACAAACTCCTAAACTGTTTCAATAATTGTTGCTCAAAAATGTCATTGTTTTTATTTTTGATTTTTGAAAAAAGTTCTTTATAACATTTTTTTTTCGAAATTCGTTATCTCGAATATGGGTCATCTAAAACTTATATGGGCCATCTAAAACGTATATTAATAAGTTTTAAATAACTGCTTACTAAAATTTTTTTTAAACTTTAACTGAAAAATTTTATATACAAAGAATTAATTTTGAGAAATCAAATGGCATATAAATTTTAAAAAGAAACTTTTTGTGCAGGTACATTTTTAAATTTTAAAATAATGGAACTATTTTTAAACAAACTCTTTGGATACATGACCAAGTTCGTGCGACCCATTCGTGCATTTTATTTTATGTGTAGGAAAATATTTATGTGAATTCGATATCTTCTCGTGTTCTTGAGGTATCGAAGAAGAAAATGGTATATACACTGCCGCTCATCTGAATAGGTTCACAAATATTTTCACCTCACTGTTGGCCTCCCTTCATATATATTGCAATGACACATCTTTTTTATATACATATGTAATGAAAGAGCATCATTATGTGCTTGTTTTGGGAGAAAAAAAAATTGTCTTAAAGCTTACCGTTATTCTCCCACGGTAGTTAGACTAAATGTATTCAAAAAAACAAGCATTTTTTTTGGCTCATCTGAATAGGTTCAACAGCAAAAATTGCAATTTGCGTTGAGTTGCGTGTTAATTGTAATCGAAATTTTATCTGTCAATAAAGTTAGTGTGTTTTTCCTTTTAACGGTGAAAATGGGTCGCGAAAAATCTTTAACCGAGGAAGAAAAAGGCAAAATAAAAGCATTTCGGGAATCAGGCCTAAGCCAACGACTTTTAGCGAAGAAAATTAAAAGAAGTCAAAATTTGGTATTCAGTTACTTGCGAAATATCCAAAATTATGGAAAAAACATGAAAGGAGGAACTTATACGGCCACATCAATGGCTGATAGAAGTGCTATCATCAGAGCAGCTTCTAATTCTCATGATTCCGCGTCAAAAATAAAAATAAAAATAAAAACCGGTGTCAATTGCAGTTTAGCTACGGTAAAACGCCTTATTAAAAGTGCTTCTCATTTGAAAAGAAAAACAAATCAGAGAAAACCACCACTTAACAAATCTAGGAAAGAAATTCGTCTCCAATTCTGTAAGAAATACATGTCGTGGAAGTCAGAGTGGCAAAGTGATTTTTTCAGATGAGAAAAAGTTCAATTTAGGGGGCCCTGACGGCTATAATTATTACTTTCATGACCTTCGAAGAGAGGAGCATTATTTAAGTCGGCTGCAAAGCTGTGAAGGCAGTGTTATGGTGTGGGGAGCTATTTCCTTCTACGGAGCCTAGGAGCTCCAATTTGATACATCGAGAATGAATGCAAATTCTTTTAAAGGTGTGCTAGAAAAAGCCTTCCCACAGATTTCTGACCTGTTTGGACCAATATCGTGGACATTCCAACATGATAATGCCCCTATCCATACAGCGAGGACAGTAAGGCAGTGGATTGATAGTCAAAATGTGGAGATGCTGGTGTGGCCCCCATACTCCCCTGACCTTAACATAATAGAGAATGTGTGGGGACTTCTCTAATGTAAAGTATACGAGTCAGGGAGGCAATTCGGAGACAAAAAGTCATTAATCGCAGCCATTAAAAAAGCCTGGTCAGAAATTTCGCTTCAATACCTGGAAAAATTGTATAGTTCCATTCCAAATCGAATTTACGAGACTATATTAAAAAGAGGTGGCAACACTCATAATTAACTTCTGTTAAATAATCATACAATACAAAAAAGTAAAATAAATCTTTTAATTCAAATAATTTTTATTGTTTCATTCCATTTCATCCGTTGAACCTATTCAGATGAGCCAAAAAAAATGCTTGTTTTTATGAATACATTTAGTCTAGCTACCGTGGAGGAATAACGGTAAGCTTCAAGACAATTTTTGTTCTCCCAAAACAAGCACATAATGATGCTCTTTCATTACATATATAAAAAAGATGTGTCATCGCAATACATATGAAGGGAGGCCATCAGTGTTGTGAAAATACTTGTGAACCTATTCAGATGAGCGGCAGTGTACGTAATACGGTCATAGGTTTACGTACGATGGATTTGGAATCTTTTAGACTTGAATCTTTAAAATGTTGTTTTTTGTAAATTGGACCGAATATAATAACCTCAAAAAATCTTCCGTTTGTCCTTTTCTTTGCCTATTTTGTCTTCGATGTTCGAATTAAAAATAGCTCAATAAAATAATCAAGACCACCAAATTTGTAGCAACGTATGATGGTGTTCATTTATTGGACTACTTGCAATCTTGTTTTATACACTCGTGAGTTTATATTTATATTAAAAACATTTTTTTAAGAACACCAAGAAAAAACCAGTTAATATATTTTATGCGTCTTAAAAACAATATACCTTACTTGTTATATTGTTATTTAGGCACACAATAAACAGCTAAATTAAAACAATAGTCGACTAATAAGTCGAATTACTCTTAACGCAGAACTGTCATTGTACATTTATCATATGTTTTTATTTTAAAATAATGGACATGGAATCATACAGTATCAATAAATGAGCTAAAACTAGTCAACAAAAAGGTGGAAGTTCCAACTTAAACAAGTTGTTTGTATTGTTTCTACCATTTTAGTCGAGTTTTGTTCTGGTTTACAAAAGGTATTAAAACTTCATTCATGATTTGTTCAGAATTTACGTATTTATTATTATTTATTGAATTAAAGTGGTTTTCAATCATAAGCAAGTGGATTGTTTATTTAAATTTAGTTAATCTTAAAAATGATTTACCGAAAACAGATTGAACAGATGAATGTTTTTGTCCGAGGTTAAAACAGCAGAAAACAAAACATTTAAAAAGAAAATATATGAGATGAACACTTATTTATAGTCACACGATTCTGATTCATTTGCATAGTCAACCGATAGAGAATATGTAATATTTTTTTATTTTTTGTTATATTATAATTTTTTGAATCACTTAAGCAAGCATTATGTATCTGCCTCAAATGTACAATGTACATATGTAAATATATACTCATAGCCAAGCACCTACAACAAGTAGATACTTATAGGTATATTATGTTTTTGTTGCTTATTTCATCGTCTTTTGTTTATGTATTCCCTTTCTGGGGATTTCCATCTTTTTTTTTCAAAAGGAGACGAACTTCAAAAACACTCAAGTTATCATGCTTTCATGAGGAATTTAACAACATAGTGTTATAATATAGACACAAGATTTTATTTTCTTTGATTTACCTGCAATAAGTAAACACAGCAGCAACAATACAAATATTTCTATTGAAGAGCGGGACGGCAGCCTCAGCTTTATAGGTAGACGTAGAAGGACTAATTAGTATTAACAAAGTTCTTACACTTTGGTACTTCACTGAACATATAGAGGGAGCCTATGAAAGGCAGGGCAGAGTCCCTATTTGTTGGACCGATTAATAAAGTACTTTAAAGCGCGCTCTTATAGAAAACAAATTAATGAAGAGAATACAAATTACAAACAAATTAAGGTTAGCACTTGAGAGCAAATTAAATTCTCTGTGTGTAGATATGTTTAGTTAATCTATATGTATTTACACGCCAAACGACAACGATCTTAAAAATATAACAAGAATATAAAAAAAGATCGCAAACTTTCGAAGAAATTCGAACAATTAAACAGTGGCGGCGGCGGTGGCAGTGGCGAGGGCGACGCGAAACAGCGTTTATCGTCATGTATCTCCCGAATACAACTGAAATTTAAAAATTGAAATACCGAGTTGGTGAACTTTTCAGAAAAAAATCAATTCAAGAAAAAGCTGTGTGTACCGTCTCTATACCTTTTGCCTGTCAGCAGAATAAATCCCAGCAGCACTGAGACTGAGAGTTTAGAGCTTGTGGCTTCATTTGGTTTGTCTCTGTCGTATATGGCGGCTGTTGGACGATCGCTTGGCATGTTAGTGGCTGGGCTTGCTCAGGCAAATGGCAAATTGTGCTGTTAAGCAGGTTTTCAAGTTATAGTAACCTAAGAAAAAGAATATGTGATAGTGTTGCTGTGCTTGCTTAGTATCTATCTATTGTGCGGGACCATGTGATGTCATCGTAGAGAGTACTCAAAATATACATACACTTACTTATAACTTTAATCTTAGCTAGTCGCTTTTTGATCTAGCTCCAAGGAAATTTTGAAAAGTTGATGACTAACAGAAGAAGTACTATTGATTTTTAACATCTGTTGAAAAATAAACTGATCAATTTATAAACAGTGCTGCCATTTTGAATTTTTAACTTCTCATATGAAGTTATTCTTATCGGTCCGATTTGTCAAATTGAAAATGTTGACATTTCTTGACGTTTCAGGGTCCCTAAAATCTAAATAAAAGATTTGTAGAGAGATGTACGTACGATAGGGAAGCTCTTTTCATCATCCATATCTCAAGAACCAGTAGAGAGTTAAAATAAATTTTATTACGCAGATAATAATGCAGAAAGGATTTTCAAAAAGATTGAATATTTTGTTAAAGTTTTAAGCAAGACAAATAGTTAAACGGTATAGAAAGTAACCAGTGTGGATTACATCCCAGCGTCTTTTTTTAACGGAATCAGTTTGCACATGAAATAAAATCTACTGTTTACTTATAAGCAGGGTTAGGATTTCGTTGACCTAAAAAATTCAAAAAATGCAAAACAAAACACTTGAAAAGTCAAAGAAAAGGCATTTATTAAAAAATACTAGGAAAATAAACAAAAATACATTTAATTATAGTACCATTGGACTACCAAGAGTTTTTTAAAGTTCCTAGATAGCAATTCTTCGGTTGTCTTTTAGAAGGGCTGTGAAGGCGCTAAATTATCTCTCAACAGCTGAAACGAGTGGAGCTCATCTAAAACTTTCAACATTATTCACTTAAATGTTTCCTGGAAATTTGGAATCCACGTCGCCGTTAATTACAGAATTTAACTGCTCAATCGTTCTTAGCCCTGTGTTTCTAATGAAAACGGCAGTAAACTTCTTCAAGACTTTCCTCTGCAATGGACCCTTTTGCTTTTTTTAAACTTTCTTCAATGTCTTTAAATGTCTTTTCGGATCGACTAAAAACCCAAAATTTACTTTAATGTACGCCAGCTGCGCTTGCAGTTCTTCATCTTCAATCAATTTTTTTGCAAATGCAACATAGCTTGCATCATCTTCGAGAGCGCTGACGATTTTTTTGATCTGAGCAAAATATACCGCATAATATGCTGCTGCCTCTAACCAAGCACCCCAGCGAGTTAAAACCTAGTTTAAATGAAAATTCAAAAATACGACTTCACATTCAGTTTCAAACAAACTTACAGGTTGAGGTGGCAGTTGCAATTCAGGTTCCATATCCTTAAAAAAAGCAATCCGAGATGGAGTCTTCAGAAATACTTTTTTCAAGTTCGACACGAAGGCGTCAACTTTTGAGTAGTGACTGCGTATTCTTTAACAAACTCTGTTTACACCGGTAGCGACGCAAGTTACGTGAACCATTTTCGAGTACAACCCTTGTAGAGTTTTGCCACTCTTCTTCATATACGGTGCAGCGTCTGTTACGAACAACAAAACCTTTTCCCCTTAAGCTCATCGGGCCTTAACAGTGCAACCCATCTCAGTCCATACCTCAGGGACACCTCATACCAGAATCCAAAACTCATCCCAAGAAAAATTTAACACTGGTAATTGGAGACTGGCAAAAATGTTTAGTTTCTATATACTTAAGATTTATTTTCGACAAAAAAATTAAAAACGGGATAAAGGGAAAGTAAAACTGAGACTAACTACAGAAAGCTTTAGACATAATTAATTTTGAACTTTAAAACTAATTTCGGCTGCGGAAGATAGCGTATAGATGTTATATAAAATCAATCAATATTCATATTTTAATATTCTTCAAATTAAATTAAAACTGAAAGCAAATGAATTTCAATGTGCTATAAATTTTTATAAATATCAAATTTCATATGAGCGGCAATTTTGCCATTAAGCTCATAGTGGATACATTTTTTATTTTAGCCATGCTTATTGCTCTAAGTAAATTCCCAATCCTGGTTTTTAACGAAATTTTTTACTAGAGAATAAATAATTAGAGTTCTTTATAATGAAAATCTTTAAAGTTATTCTGCTATTTTATTATTGATTTATTTTATTATTGATTTATAAGAGTAGCAATTTATTTATTAAACAAAATTGAAATTGACATTTTTCATTTTTCATTTTCACACTAAGAATTCATATTTTATTGATTTTTCAAAATAATAACTATAAAATTATTTTCGTGACTTCGTGATGGCACATTTTCTTAGCACCGCTAATAGTCGTGTTTTTTGTGTACACACGTAGTAGAACTAAAAGATACGTTTAATGGTTATAATGATTGTTTATTTTGTTTCCAATATAATATTTTAAGCGAAGATGTTTATCCAGTGACTGTGGCTGACGCATCAAGTCTGCAATATATTAAGGTCATCCCCCTAACTCACTTACTGATACTTGTCTATAATCTATAGTAATAATGAAATTTGGTTAATTTTTATTTTGGATTTCCCCATAATTATTACCCCACGAAATTGATTAATTAGCCTGAGAATTTAAGAATCATGATTGTTATCTAGAATAAATTTTCTTTTGTCAAAATTCTACATACATATATCTTGTGGTATCGCACATGTTTTGTATTAATCTTAAGTCAAACAACCGGAATTTGATTGAAAAACAAGTTTTATAAACCACAACACTGAATTGATTCAATTTCAATAAAATATTAATTAAACGAGATATGTGATGCTACGATAAGAGTTTTTCGAATCAAAATCTTAATTCTCTTTGACATTTTTCTGTTTTATAAATATGCATATTTTTGTATGTGATATTTTGTATTGAATTGGTAAATTTATAAACCTTGGTGATTTGCAAAGATTTTCTGAACATAAATACTTATTTTGGAATACATAGAAATAGATTAAAAAGACAGTACTAAAAGACTTTAATGAAGGATTCAAATTAAGTGCGAAAAAGGTGTTACAAAATTAAAATAAAAATGTAAGAAAGAATTAGGAAAAGCCCTTAAAAAAATAAACTCTAAGTACAGAGCCTTGATAGGAAGATGTTATGGGCAGTTAGTTATCCATTAGTTCTAATTTGTATGTGAGCTGTTTTTGATGTTGTTCTAATTAATAATCCAAGTTTGATATCACGAGCGCTGAACGTTTTTTTCAGTTATTGTTGATTTTTCTAACCTGAAGAATATAATAATTATGTTCTACAATTTTAAGGCAAATAAATAACCTAAATGTGTCTGTAGACCTAACGGTTTTCAGAATACAGTTGTTCAAAAAGGTTCGTTGTTTTTGTAGGTTTTCGTGTTTTGTTAAAGAAGTTTTTAGTTCCTATATGTCGCAAATAAAAATTTAACAACATCCGGTAGATTCAATTGTTCGTCAAGGTGCTTATAATGTTGGTCTTAATCCAGGTTTTCCACCTCGAGGTCTGAATGCAACATGGTAAAATCGATAATATCGCAAAAATAGTTAGTTTATTTTGTTCAGACATTAAAATGATGGACTTGTTTCTCCACCATGAATACAATATAAGGTTTCAAGCGAACTGAATTTTCTTCATTATAAGCCCAATCCCGTCTTTTTATACCCAATATTTTTTCACATTAAAAACATTTTTTTTACAAATCAAAAAAGTTGATCCATTTAGTTTTAATTGTTACAGCAGCGTTTAGAATGTCAAGGAAAATCTTCTCCCGTTCTTTAAGTTTAAAAGTTTCGAAACTGTTTATTTTTTATTTGGTCCTTTTCAATGACTAATTTAAGGGCTTCTACTTAAGACTATTTAATCGAAAAATGCTGAGATTTATTTATTTAAACATAAAACACTTAAAAACGGCCCACCGATTTTCAAAAAAAAATGAATAAATCAATTTTTCCTTGTTTATTTCAATGGCATTTAAAGTTTCGAAAAAAAACTTTTTTTAATCTTAAATAAAAATACAGGAAATATTTTTAAACAGACTCTTTGGATACATGAGCAAGTTCGTGCGACCCAGTCGTGCGCATTAAAATTTGATTTTCATTCCAGGTCTGCATTACCTACGTCACAATGAATTAAATCAAATTTAGTTGAAATCGGTAGCATTATTAGTTTGTGAGATATTTAGGGTCAGCTAAATTTTTCAGCTGGTTCTTGAGATATGGCCTGCGAAAAAAGATGTCCCAACGTACGGACGTCTGAACCGAACGTACGTATAGGCACATGAACACACAGACATCTCTCTAAAAATTATAGGAACCTTGGACCAATTCAACAAATCTTCCCAATTACAATAAATTCCTATGGGAAGTTAATAAATGATCATAATACGAATACCCCTGATAATGATATTTAAAAGTTTTCATAACGACGACGACGACGCACAGCGAGCGACACGTGCGTGTCGGCCTGAAGCTAAATCTTAATATAAGTAAATCGTAACATAGAAAAAATTATGTTTTACTTCTCATAAAATAAAATCCAAGTTGTACATCCCTGCTTTTCTTCTGTTGATAACGTATTTGCATTTGTAAGGTTTTATTTCTAGTCATTTCTTGAACCAATTGTACATTGAACAAAGTAAAATTGGCTATGCAACAGTGTAGTTAGTTGAAGCGCAGATTTTCAGATCTCAACATTCAGGGTTCAAATCACCCAACGTTTTCTGTAGAGTTTTTTTCTCTAATAAATTAAATGGTTGTAACAGGAACGCGATTTATCATGGCATAATGATCAGCCTTAAAAAATAGACAGCTCATTTCCGATTGAATCGCAGACTAAAATCGAATATTTCTCAAATACGCTACATTCATTCCATGTTTGATAGTGTTCTGGGAAATGCTTGAACATTTTTTAAATTGTTTGTGCATTGTAGTACATTTCATGTTTTGAAACAAAGTTATAGGAATTTAATAATACATAATGTACATCTCACTGAAAGGATGGTTCATATGTACACAACATAACTATGTTTGGGATACCTTTGTTCGTTTTTTTTTTTTTTTTTTTTTTTAAATTCATTTTTATTACTTCACTTAGATCTATCTTAAAGCTAGACAAAAATTCATAAAACTAGCCTAAATAACCATAACTTACAACTAACTTACTGGTCCCATACGGACACTCTAAGTTAAACAATAATACTTAATGCTAATGCCTTTCGGCCCTAAGATCTATTTAACTTCAATTCCTTTTTTTTATTTTTTTATTCATTAGAAAATTTAGAAAAAACAAATGTCAATATCCTTTTTTATTTTTACTACCTTTGTTCGTCAAGTATATCCCACCGACTTTAAATAAATGATGATGTTGATTAAAAAAATTGACTAATATGTAGTTTTATAACTCGAATTTGCATTCACTATTTAAACTCAAATTTTTGATATAAAAAAAAAAAAAAGCGGCTATGATGCGACTTCCCACCTTTGCCTGTCTGTCGATTTTTCTAAAACTTTAACGAAATATTAATAACAATATTTTGAGTGAGATAAACAAAATTTGATGTCAATACCTTTCTTTGTTTTCATAATATTTAAGTCGAAAACCATTACTTATTCGTTTTTTATTATTTTGTAAGTTATAGTCTTTTGAAAAAAAAAGTTAGCAACAATATTTTACATTTTATTTTTAAATAAGTTTAATTTCAATATCTGTTTTTTTTCCTACATTTTTACTGGAAAACTAATTGTTATCAATTTGAGCAGCATTTTTTGAAAGTCTTTATTTCTTATACAAATACAGCTTGGACGTTAGGAATAAAATTTAGCACATAATGAATTCAATACCTTCATCTTTTCTCAAGATATTTGAGGCGAGCATCAGTTTTTACCAATTTTGCGTAGTATTTTTTGTGGATGCTTATTTTTGTAAATAAAAAAAGTACGTACACACGCACACACATACATCTTTCTAAAAATCTTTGATTTAGATTTTAGAGACCTTAAAACGTCGAGTTATGTAAAAATTTTGAATTTGAAGTATTTTTTTTTTCAAACTCTCAAAGCACAATGGGCAAAATTATATGGAACCTGGTCTACATAATGCCCAAGAACGAGGCATATAGAAATGAAAAATTTCTTGTATGCTAAACAATGCAAATTGGCTTAGAATAAGCGACCAAAAAATTAGAAAAACACTATACAAATTCGAACAAATAAAGACAAATGTTTTATAAATTAATTTGTTTATATAAATGCTATGCTACATCATGGATTACAAGTTTCCTGATGTAATATGGGGTCTGAAAATTTTTCAGCTCCGTCCTAACATAAATACCATATCTCTTCATGTTCTTGTTGAAGAACTGTCGAATCTGAAAGAATCTTTTACTTACTACTACTGCCCAAGCCCTATATTTTACAGTTCTGTTTCAATAATCTAAAATGATAGTCTTGAACTAAGCTTTCCAACGTTGCACATCACAATTGTAAGCCTTAGGCACTCAATTATTTCCACTCATTTTATTCACTAAACCAAATAAAAAATCAACGTTTCAAGGCGAAATTCTAACAATTTTTCATTATAATTTCATCCATAATTATGATACCTTTGGAAACCAGGCATTTTTTAAATCTAAGTATAAATAAAATTCTTTATCATCCAATTAAGAGATTTTTCCTTGCTAAGATAATTTTTTCTTTATCTTAAATTATTGTTTCAAAGACATTTTAGAAAACTATAGTTTATATCACAATTCTATTTGCAGCTACTTCCAACTTTGTGGGGAAATTCACCCAAAGTGTTCGCCGTATTGTACAAGATGTCAAAGATGAAGGAGCTCCGAGTAAAATAGTTTACATCCCCCCTCATTAAATGATTCCTATTAAATAATTGTTTTTAATTTTTTTTTCGAAATATAGGTGGTATGAGCCGAGAAGAAGTTATCGAAACAAATGAGAGACTACGAGCGTTGCGACTGCGCTTGGAGGAATCCTACGATACAGCTAAGGGATCGCTTGTCACATTGATGAACAAATACGGGGACTCGAAAAGTCAGCGTAATATGTTTCAGCGATACCCGATGTTGAAGTTAATGATAAAGGTATTAAATGAAGCATTTAAGTTTACATTCAAAACGTTGATAAATTTCGTCTTATTAAGGACGTCATACGACTTGAAACACAATATTGGACGCTTATAGACATTCCACGTCAAGAGAAACAAGAAACAGTTCCCTCGTATGTTATGAGAGCTTGCTCGATAATGGAGAAAACTCAGAAATCAGGTGAGGGTGTCAAGACATCTGCAAAGCTAGCCGAGGAAGCCGCCGAAAGGAGAGAACGAATGGAACGCCTTGAACGTATGATTTTTCGTTTTAATATTCTTTTTTTTTTCAACGTTAAAATTGTGTTTTTTTTTGTTTTTTTTTTTAGATATGACCACAGCACAAATAGAGCTTGAGAATACCCAACTCATCAATGATCTTTATAGACTTCTAAAAAAGTATCTAGGATTGCGACATTTGATACGAGTTTTAAAAGTAAGCTTTTTCAAGTTTGAATATGTAGCGTAGCAGTGTTCTAAAATAATCCTGTTTTGTTTATACTCAAGGATGAATACGGTAGCTCAAAAATGTATCCGATCATTCCACGTTACACAATGTTGAAGGACATGATAAAAGGAATTATGCATGATCCCGATTACATGGAAGTTTGTCACGAAGTTAACAACTAATCTTTGCAAACCTTCTATATTCTGAGATTTAAAACCACCATTAATCAAAATCATCTTCATTAAATATAAAATATACTATACTTTGAACAACAACAGCAAACAAATAACATAACATTACATATCGCTATGGAAATATATTATACAAAAAATATATATACAAAAATAATGGTCTATACTATATATTATATTAAAATCGATATTATATCAACGTATGCATTAGATAGGCTAAAAATATTTTATTTTTGAAGCGTATATCCGTAAACACTCATGTCATGCTGCAGACACACAAATTAAACATCATGTTGTTATTTTATAATAGATAGATTAAATAGATCTTGTTTAATCATATGAATTAAAAGTTTCAAATTGATTATTTAACCGAATGTAATGCATGCTTCATAAGCCAATAGTTAGACAATATAATGGGACATTAATTCCCAAAAAAAATATAAAATAAAAATTAGCTTTAGTTTTGATTGGACGTAAAATGTAACAAATCAAATATTCAATAAGTCCAAATTTTATAAAAACACTTAAGTATGTATATACGATTATATTCAATCTATATATGTAGGGTTGGGATGATTTGACATTTTTAATTTTTTTTGGAGGTATTGGGTATGTTTTGAAAATGTGTAATAACTATTCCGAATAAGTTTTTGTTTATAACTCAAATATATTTCGATTATATTTGTTTATTTTATTTTTTCGAATAAAGAACAAGTTTAAATTATTCAATAGTTTATAAAACATATTCTTAAATGTTTTTAATTAAGATATGCTCATCAAAGAGGCTTAATCATACAACTTTTTCAACAAAAACACTTCTTCAAAAAACACTTTTTCGAGAAAACTTAACAGAACAATTGGGTTGCATTATGTATATAATTTGGTAATACTTATGATTGTGGAGAATAATAAATTATAGTTCTCAAATTATTTGACTTAAAAATTTAAATTTTCACTGGATAACAATTTGTTTAAAAACGTTCAAAAAATTTTAAGCATTTTTTATGGTTGTTTATGTTTCCAATCGTTTCGTCGTTTATCCATAAAAATTCCCCAAATCCGTATGTAGCAAATGACAAAATGTATATTCTGGCAAAACTCCAAGTAAGATGTTCCATTTAACAGTACACACTAAGGTCATAAGGAGTTTCAACAAAACGGCGATGATATGCATTATTATGAACTTTTACTTGAATCCATTGCACAAAAACAACCTACAAAATAAGTGAAGTTACTTTGCTAAATGAGCAGAGCATACATTGCTATAGTATCTTTATTTTTTAAGTGTTTTCAGAAACTTGCCTCAAATGATGTCAATTCATCCTTCCATTCCAAACATTACGGCTTTAAGTATCATTAAATTTGAACAAATACATAATATACTTACAAAATAAAAAAAAAACAATACACCAAAACCAATACTAATTTTTTTTAAATAAAACCTATGTAATTGTTCTTATTAAAAATGCTTCAAGTAAAAAGAAATAATCTTATACAAATAATAAAATATACAAGTGTACAACATCAAAATATTTAAAAAAGAAAATTAAAGACGCTTTTCGAAAAAAGAAAAACACCATAAGAAATTTGATATTAAAAAATATTCTATAACTGTAACAGAATAAAATAAAAAAAAATAATTTATTTAATAATATACATATTTAATAAATTAAAAAAAAAGCAAACAAACATTAATATTTTGGTTACAAAAAACACTATACAACTTAAACAAAAAAAAAACATTAACCAACAAAAAACTGTGAACAACACGCCCACCGAACTTATATCCACCACAAACAAAACTCATAAGTCATAAAACTAAGACCAAGTTAATAATAAAGGATGCATTTTTAAACATTAATCTAAACTATAACATCTTCCTATTCATATACAAAATTAAACAAAGTTACTGTTTTATTTATTTTTATACATTAAAAAAGGGAAAAAAGTTTTATAAATTTTCTATACATAATTCTTTAATTTCGGTCAATGTATTTTGTTTGTAATCTTTACAATAAAGCCAAAGTTAGCTTTCAATACCCATACTTGATTAAAGAAACAAAAATCCTATTTTAATCTTATGATAAAAAAGTTTTCCTACATAAATTAAACTTTTAAACATGCTATTTTAAAAAGAATAACTATGCGATGTTCCTTTTTTAAGATTTCTAAAATAGTTTGTCTTTTTATGTTAAATTTAGTTAAGATTTAATATGTATTTTACTAAATGGGTTGAAGTGCCGTCCTGTTTTTCCTTTTTTAAATAATGAATTATCCAAACTACGAGTATATCGAAACATATCGATCTAAGTAATTGCTTAAACGTTTCAATACATTTTTTAACATTAAAACTAGTTTCTAAATTAACATACATATCTAACTAGATAAAAAAATAATATATTTATTTCCCAATCAAATAAATTAATTAAATCCGTAAAATAAAGTCCAAGCGATTGAGACATTATACAATTGCATGTACGTAGAAGAAGGATTTTGTTGACAAAAAAAAAAAAGAAATGGACAAAAGAAATAGTTTTGATTTAATGATTTATATTAAGGACAGTAGAGACATTTTTCAACACATCATTTGTAATCTACGGTTTCCTGAATATTCTTTTCCTTAAAATTGGAAATACCTACTTTTCCACTCTTTATTTCTTGATAAATAAAAATAAGATTACATATGCATATTAAGACACTTAAAACTACTCGTAAATGCTTTTAATTTGAAAACTGCTGTTCATACAAAAAATCTTACTTATTTACTTAAGATGGTGCTACAGGCCGGGCGGACTTGGGCCTCAAAAAACATGCGTCTCCAGCCAGCTCTGTCTCTAGCTAGGTGTCTCCAGTTTGGCACACCAAGTTTTTTGAGGTCTAAGTGTGCCACCGGAGTTGCGGTCTTCCTCTACTGCGCCGCCGCCGTCCCTTTGGATTGGATTCAAAGACCTTCCGGGCTGGAGCGTTGATGTCCATTCGCTCTACATGACACAGCCACCTTTTATTCTTTTAACCAGCTCAGTGTCACTGTACTTCCTGTACAGTTCGTCCTTGTATTTTCTCCTCTACTCTCCATCTATGCAGATGGGATCAAAAATCACCGGAAGAATTTTTCTCCCGAAGCATCCTAAAGGTGGCCACAGACGAAGAACATCGCGCAACATGCTCGCCTGCGTTCCTCCACAGACGGCGAACATTGTTCGCGAACATTCATTTCGTTTTGAATCTCCGAGGAGGAAACATCATATGTGATGAAAAAGCGCAAGTCGTTGCCCTTATGATGATTTACCTTTGCGAAAGGAAAAAAAACACCAGATTTTTCAAATTTTCTGACTTTGGCAAGTTCTCGCCTGTGCATCAGCACGCAAAGATTTATATTTTTTTTTCACACTGTCAATTGTCGCACTTTGGTCAATCTATATATTTTTTTAATAAATTGTTCCAAGATTTGTTTTTTTCACACACACAATTCCAAATCGCATCTTCACCGCGCAAAATTTGGATGAATTCATCAATGAAATCACGGCTTACTGTCACCATTGTTTTTCTTCCGCGATGTGTACTCTACGAAAATCTGAATAAAAATGAAGTTTTGCTCGTGAACAACCCCACAGACGATGAATTTAGCGCGAGCACGAGCATGTTGCGCGAGCATGTTCGTCGTCTGTGGCCACTTTAAGACGCTCTCATCTTTCTTTGACAGCGCCATAAACGAGAACCGGGATATTGAGCGTCTTCTTGATTGTGATTTAAGATGCTCGAGACAGGACTTTATTACACAATTGACTTCTAAGCCCAAAGAAGCAGCGATTTGCGAAAGTTTTTCTATGTTTGACTTCAGCGCTGGTGTCGTTGTAGCGGTGACTAGGTAGATAAAGTCCTTAACAACTCAAAGTTATAGCTGCCCATGTTGACGTTTTGTCCAAGACGTCGTCGTTCAATGTCCTTTTTTGATGACACCATATACCTGCTCTTGCCCTTATTGACCACTAAACCCATCTTCTCCGTTTCCGTCCCAATGCTCAAAAACTCTACACTGACATCACGGTTTGATCTTCCAAGGTTCCGAGTAATCGAAGATTGTGCCTCTAGTGTTGACGGTTGAGTTATGCACAATTCTTTCCAGAACGATGTTGAAGAGGTCACATAATAGTGCATAGCCTTGTCTAAAACCTTTTTTGACATCAAATACATCGGTGAGATTTGTTCCGACCTTGATAGAGCAGCACGCATTCTCCAATCGTCATGCCAAAACTAGTTATTGCTCTGTAAAGCTCTTCCCTATACGTATATATGCTGTCATACGCGGCTATTATATCGATAAAAAGATGGTGGGTCGATTTGAAGTTCCTGGGCTTCAGATGTTCACATAATACGGCATAAAGGATGTTATATGCGATGTTCAGTAGACTGATACATCTGTAGTTGGCGCAATTCAGAGGTCTCCTTTCTTGAGTTGTGGGCAAACTATGCTGAGATTTCACTCATCGGGCATGCTTTCTTCGGACCATATTTTGCAGATGAGTTGGTGCATGCTCCCTACCAAGCCATCGCCAGCTGCTTTGAATAATTCGGCAACGATGCCGTCAGCTCCAGCAGCTTTGTTGGACTTCAGTTGCAATATATGTTGCTATCTTCACTTCGTCGAGGTCGTGTAGGCGAAATTGTTGTTCTGCATCGCCTACGTTGAGTGGTTCTATCTCCCTTACATCGGAATTCGATTCGTCGTCGTTTTATAATTTGGAGAAGTGGTCTTTCCATATTCTTAACATAGACTGCGGTTCTACTACGATCAGGCTTCGGTTCGTGGCTGGTATCTTTGGGAGGTTTTTTTACATTTTGGTAAAATTTACGAACCTCATTCCTGTTGTGACATCCCTCTATCTCCTTGTTCGCGCGTTTCTCATGCTCCCTTTTTTCCATCTAAGAAGCCGGTGTTCCTCTCACTCGCGAGCAGCTCTGGTCCTTCTATGCAGCGCCGTTTTGTATGCACGTTGCTTAGCTGCGTGAGCTTGTTTGCACTCGTCGTCAAACCAGGGGTTTCGCTGTGGTAGCCGTGTGAAACCTAGCACTTCAGAGGCGGCGCGCGTCTCTGATGGCTGCAAAGACAATGGTTTTCAATGCTTAATGTAAGCAGTTTAGGGCCTCTTCAGAGGTTGTAAGAGACTCGATCGGAAAAGGACTTATCAATATCTTGCGATTGTAGCCGTCTCGCGGTACTTCCTTGTTTTGGCTTGGAGAGGGATATCCGTAGCCGTACCTTGGCTACAACGAGGTAGTGGTCCGAGTCAATTTTGGCCTCTCGGATTGTTGGGACATCCTGTATACTGGAGAAGTGTCGTGCGTTGATCGCAATGTGGTCAACCTGGTTGATAGTTGATTGATCAGATGATTTCCATGTCCCCTTGTGCCTATACCCTTAAAGCTGTATCTCCCCATTGTGCCACCAAAGATGTCTTCTCTTTCTATCCTGGGGTTAAAATCTCCTGGACAATTTTAATGTTTTTTTTTTTTTTTTTTTTTCTTAATTCAAATTTTATTCAATATTAACTTATATCTACTTACATGCTAACAAAATTCAGAAAACTAGCCTAACTAATAATACTTAAATTTAACTTACTGGCCCTAAACGGGCGCTCTAAGGAATTCATGATTTCTTAAATTAATGCCTTTCGGTCTATGAACTAATTTTTTTTTTTTTTCGTTTATTTTGTTAGAAAATATAAAAAACTAACATCTTTATCGTTTATTTTATATCTTACATACTAAGTCCTTAAAATAAAACTTAAAACTACCCCTAACCTACCTACATACTACTTAAAACTAGAGCAACCACAGCGGCAAAAGCTATGTCCATGTCCATATATGTATGTGTTGTTGATTATGTTTGTAAGTGTTATTTTTTTTTTTTATTTTTATTTTTATTTTTTGTATTTTTTTTTGTATTTTTGTATTTTTTTTTTTTTTTTTTTTTTTTTTATTTATAGTTCCACCGTCCCTACTCTACTTAACCTAAACCTAAGACTAAAACAAGTATGTAAGCCGGCCAAGGCAATAAATACCCCACCCCGGTTTACCCCATATTAAATTCTTTTAGCCACCAAAACTGGTTCTCCTGCTTCCTCCTATCAATACGGTCCTGTTCGGACACAGCCCTACTGAACCGTAGGAGCTCTGCTCCATCTCGGGCGAGGATGTCTCGTTCGTACAAGAGTCGCCGGTCCACGGTTCTACGCCTGACGTGGTAGATAAGCGGTACTGCCAATCTATCCTGTATCAGGCCGCATTTATCTAAATAGAGGAATGCCTCTGGTGGAATAAAGCCGCTCAAGCGTGCCATACCGAAGTATTCGTCGTTTGGATAGAACGCCCCGAAAATTAAGTTGTTGGTCGAAGTCATAGCTCTCGCTATGTGACCCCGAACAAGTTTTATCACGAAATTGTCAATTCTGTTGATCCGAGCTCCGTTGTACAAGACCTCGTTAGAATAATAATGCAAATAAGAAGATTCCGGTGTCCGATGCCAACCGAGACAGCGCCGTAGACACTGCCTCTCGAACACCCGAAACTTCTCCATTTGGGAAGGGGCAATGTTGAACCAAACGGGACAACCATAGACAAGCATTGGCCGTATGAGGGCCATGTAGCAAATTACCTTCACCCTGGGGTCAAGCCGACTGCTGTAAAACAGCTGTTTCGTCAGAGCGAGGGCTCCTCGGGCTCTGGTCAGAGCAGCATTTATATGTCTGTCGAAATACAAATACTGGTCCAACCAGATACCGAGGTACTTCACTACACTTTTACTCGCCAATGGCCGCCCGTCGGGCCCCACAATTACCATCTTGCGCCAATTCTTGCGCGTATCTCTCGTGGCCTTAGCCAAAGGAGTCCGGAACAGAATTGTCTCCGACTTTTGGACATTTATTTTCAGTTTCCAGTCGTCGCAGTATCGCTGAATCTTCTCGAAGTCCCGCTGCAAGCGAATTCTAATAACTTCAACCTTTCGGGCCGTTCTGTACGCAATCAGGTTGTCGGCATACGCTATTGCGTTAGTTAGGCTACCTATCAGATCACTGGTAAAAATGCTGAAGAGGATCGGCGAATTGACCGCCCCCTGTTGAAGACCGTTTTTAATTTCGAAGATGCTGGTAGAGGTTACATTGCCACTTTTGACAACAAACTTTCTACCATTGAGCATATCATAAAGCATATACAATAATGGTTTACTGATGCCTAGTCTGGTGAGTTTTAGGTACAACCCTTCTAACCATACGGTGTCGAAGGCCTTCTCTAAGTCAACCAGAACAGCACCCGTGCATTGTTTTTTTGACTTGTTCCATTGGATATCAGAAACGAGATTAGACGCGGCATGAATACAGTCATGTCCTGCCTTGAACCCGAACTGATTATCCGGAATTATTGTGTTATCCGCAGCCCACTTAGCCAGAGCCCTATTGATTGACAATTTTAATGTCATAACATAACCAGGGCACTGCTCATATGTCTTGTCAAAGAGATCAAAGAATATTTCTTTGATAATGTTGACGAATTTAGCCTTCATACGGATTGCTCTGATGCGCTCTCTCACACTGTTGAAACTCATGGCTTTTTGTTTAAGTTTAGTTCCAACAACAAATCCAAATCCGAATAGACGCTGCCTTTGTTCTCGGTAGCAGTCGCCGTAGTATAAATCGCAGTCTTTAAGTTTGCGTCTACCCGGTCCATTTCATCGCACTTCTTAACCTTAAACGCCTTGCAGCAGTTTAAGGTTTCCGCTAACTGTTCACCTGCACGTGGTCTATTAAGGGACCTAACAGCTGACGTACAGATCCGAAATTCTTTGTCCTTATTTCGTTTGGTTCGTCATCAGGAAATCCGCCCGTACCTTAGGCTTGTTGGTGTTTTGCAACTAGAATATTTGTACGTAGTCAGGAAGTCACCCCGACGGCACAACCCCGACCTGGAGTGCCAGATTCTTACAGGTCTGGGCTCCGAATATGTCGTAGTCCAACCTAACTGGAACTTCTGAGGGTAGATTATTCTCCGGTTGGTGATATTATGGTGAGCATTTTTGAAATAAAATCTAAAAACTATGAAATAATAAGGGTTACTACTTGATTTTATATATGTAATGGAAACTTTAAATTATTTTGATATTAAGTATTTTTCTGGAATGTTTTTCCTAATTCGCATTAAATTTGTGCATCGCAATTTTATTTTTTTCAATTCGAATTCTCGTTAACTACTACGTAAAATTCACATTGCTATTTTCCTTCACTTGTTTTCAACATGATAGTTTAGAAAATCTTTATTTAACGAAATATTAAGTCTGCTTTGGCAAAATTAGTTTTCATCTCATTTTTCATTTATGCAATATTTCAAAGTTATTTTTGTCAATATTAGTTCAAATTCGACGAAATTTTTATCAAATGCATTTTAATAAGATTTATTTTATTTCTACTTAAAGCTTAAAAACGTACTTTTCACAACATCCGTTTAATTACAAAAGCAATTCCATGCATTTTTATATTTAATTGTATTGAACAATAACAGTTATTATATTTTTGATTTAAAGAGTAAGGATTTATCAGTATCAATTGGAATAAAAAAAAGGTTAAAATTGAACTGATAAAAAACGATTGTATCATTTAAATTAAAAGTTTAAATATATTAAATTTAAAAATATTTTATAACACTTGTGTTAATAGTTATATTAGTGAAATGTCAACACTCAACTGCATTTGAATAAATAAAACTTTTTGAATTAATTTGAATTTCTCAAAACTGGAAAAGCGGAAACGGCCGTCCATTTCTTCCAATAAAGTGACAAATATTTAAGTTTAAATAAATGTAACTTAATTTAATGTAATACAAATATTTATTGAAGATCATTCATTGAAAAACAATATTTATAAGAGGTTAATTTAATAAATCATTAAATGTTTTTTTTTTATATTTTGCAAACCAACAAATTATATAATTAAACTTGAATATAGGTATGTATAACAATTATCCGTATATGTATGTACATGCGAAACAAGTTTAAACGAAATAATAAAATGAAACAGATTTAAATAAAAGAAGAGCTTTAAATGTGTTAGTGTGAACATAACAAAATAAACCCATGGATTTATTGTAACTTTAAAAAACATAAACTAAACATAAATACTTTACAAAATAAAACAATGAAATTTTCCTCTTCTTAATGTATTTGAAAAATGAAGTGGCTCGTTTGATAAAAACGAATCATAAAACAAATAAATGAATTGTTGTATTTTTAAATTGTGTTTTATTTTTTTTTTCATAGAATAAAGAACTGACAAACATCTTAGAGCAGATGTTAGAATCTTATTGAAAATAAATCAAGTAAAATTCACATTCACTTTTCTCCAGCCAAAGAAAACAGAGAATATTTTAGAAATGTATAAGAAATAGTTCAGGGAAATGAGATAACAAAATTACCTAACTTGGACAAAATTCCGACAAACCTGTATTTTCCCCAAAAAGTTCTCTTATTTTAGCCCTGAGCAACGAAATTTGGCTGGGTAAAGGGGGGTAGAGCACATTTGTTCACACACTTGATACAAACAAAGACGAGTTTTTGAAAACCGCTTAAAAATGCACTTTAGTGTTCTCTAAAGGAGGCTCACAAAATTTAAATAATAAAATGTGTATCTTAACCTTACATTTACATATTTCATAGGCTAAAGTGACAACTTTAATTATTATATTATTTTAGAAAACTGTTGTCCAGCAAGTTATGGTCTAACTATTTAATTTGGACGACTTCCTACATATGAAAGCATTCCAACAATCCAACAGGATACTAAATATGTATGCCATATTTAGTTGTGGTGCATTTCACGCAAAAATATTAGAAATTGTGTTAAAACTTAGCTTTTTTCAAAAATAATATATTCTGTTCTTGTTGACATTTCTATAAATACGAAGAACGCTACAAAAAAATAGATACAGAAACCTATGGCTTTTTTTGACGTAGTTTTTCCGGACTCAATTTTCGGAAGTCATTTATTCTATAAATACGAAGAACGCTGCAAAAAAATAAACACAGAAACCTCTGGTAGGTGCATTTAAATTCATAAATTGTCTAAAAATGAAAGAAAAACAACTTTAGTGTGGAACTCACAAATTACATGTTTCAGAATCTCTTTTCACTTTAGTTATCGAGATTTAAAGCTTTTATGGAATTAATAGATATGAAATATTCATTATGTTTTTCAATTAGCCATAAGTTTAAGGAAAGTGTCACTTTTGCTGTTTTTGGTGAATATCGTTAAACTAACAAATCTTTAGAGGAAATCTTTACTTATACAACTTAACTGTTTAAGCTTTATGGCTCGTATGACTCCCCAAATCCATTGTACATTGGTCAAATGTTGATGAATTTGTGCCACGCGTGGTAGTAGTAAAATTCAAATTTTATTTTCATAAGGGGGTCGTATCCATTAACACAATATTATTAGTTTTGAATTCAAGGGAATTTCTTCGATAATTTAGAGAAATAATTTCCCAGGGTGGTCATGATTCTCACGCCCCCTGCATCCGCCATTGTCTGAGAACAACGTTCATGAAATACAATTACCTATAAAATGGTATAATAGTAAAGTCTGTATGTCCATTAGTTCTTATTGTATAGAGGTCCAACTTTTTCGTCTAGATAAAGGTAACAGGATTTGGATTTTTCAAAAAAGTTAGTAACAATATTTTGCACATGAAAAATAAATTTGCATTCAATATTTGTATTTGTACGCGAGATTTTTAGTCGAAAACCGATTTTTATTAGTTTTAGCACGTTTTTGGAAAGTTTGTATTTCTTATACCTATACTGATTGGATTTTTTTAAGAACATTGTATTACGTTGATTACAGAACTTTTTTCTCGAAACATTCGAATCAAACATCAGTTATTTCCAATTTTGCGTAGTCTTATCTGTTATAAAAAATTGTCAATTGGAATTTTTCAAAAAAATTTACCAGATATATCACTTCAGTAAAATCACTTCTTGTTTGAGGTGAGAACATTTTTTTTTTATTTATAAAGGAAACCCTTGATTTTTTTTAATCATCCCGTCACATTATATAATATACAATTTAATTGAAGTCGCTAACGTTATTGGTTTGTGAGAATTTGGGGTCAAAAAATATTGTCACTTTTTTTTAAATTGATTTATTAAAAAACCACACACTCAATTTTTTTTAAAGTCCTTTCTGCATCTTTTGATGTCATTATAAATTAAAAATACAATTTTGAAGTCGGTATCGCTACTGGTTCTTGAGACATGGACGACGAATAATGGTTACCCTAAAGTACGAACGTACTAACGTACGAAAGTACGTACACACTGCCACATCTCTTGAAATCTTTGATTTATATTCTAGGGACCTTGAAACGTCGAAAAATGTTAAAATTTTCAATTTGACAAATCGTACCGATTGCAATAACTTCTTATTTGACGTTAAAAAAGCAAAATTGTTTAATCAGAATTAAAATACTTTAGCTTTAAAATTTATCACCAGCAGTTAAAAAGTCAATTCAATATTGCGTATTTTAAAGCAAGAAAATGAAAAAGCATAACATAATTGTTATTACAAGTTTTGTCAGTTTAAAAAAACTACATACCTAATGTATATTTCAATTTCCAAAAATCTTGAAAATTTAAAAATTTTGTTTGAAAAAGCGCGAAAAGTTTTCTAGTACAAAAAACGTAAAAACATACACATCGATGCACTAAAAAAGAATAACAAAAAGACCAAAGTCCTTGTTATTTCACCTGCATTTGGTCTTTTCATCTTTGTATAGGAAATAACCAACTTTGCTATATAGCAGACAAAATATAAACTTTGTATATGAAAACCAAAAACACTCCATTACCAAGACTGGAATCTCAGACTGACATTTCGGTTTGCCTACAAGCTAACTACACACTAAATGTGAGAAAGTGTGCGTGAAATGATGCAAAACACCCAACACATTCTCACATTTAGTGTTTCGGCCCATCAAAATGCTTCATTATAGTAATCAGCCCCATCTAAATTAGTAGAGTGCCTGAAGCTTTCAAAACTGTAAAATCTCGGATTACAGTTACAGTGAATGAATTAATATGATCGATGTGGGATATTGTTTTTTAAACTATAAATTGCAATGTTTACCCAAAATTTTTTTGTGCACTCCATTTTTTCATTGTTTAAACAAATTCTTATAAAAAATTAATGTTTGACCATATATTTTCACTTTAAACAGCAATTTTTTTTTATTTATATGTTAAATCTTACCTGCATAGACATATAGGAACATTTTTAAAAGATACCTGTGTATAAAAATAGCAGTAGGGATCTCGACCAGGTAGAAAAACGTGGAGGGAGAGCGGAGCGACAGCTACTATGTACAATGCAATTTCTCGGCTGGTTTAGTTGCAAGTAACATGTGTTCTGTGAATATTGTGCTTATATATTGGCTTTAAACTACTTTTTTCTTTTTTCAGTAAAATTTTGAGAAAAATCGAATTTACAGTTTTTTTTTACAAAAAATAAAAACTTAAAAGAAAATTTAACAAAAGTTGGTAAAAATTGATTTTTGGCTCAAATATCTTTTCAAAACTTTGAGATATTGGCTTCCAACTAATTTTATCTTTTAAAAAATATTGTTGTCAACATTCAGTAAAATTTTGAGGAAAATCGAATTGACAGGTTTTTTACAAAAAATAAGAACCCAAAAAAAAACAATACTAAAACTTGGTAAAAATTTACTTACTACTCAAATAGCTTTTCAAAAATTAAAAATATTGTCTTCAAACTCTTTTTATTTCACAGAAAATATTGTTTTCGATATTCAGTAGTTTTTTTATAAAAATCCAACAGTCCGTTTTTTCATAAAAAAATAAAATCTACAAAAAATAGTACGTAAATTTGCTAAAAATTGATGTTCCGTTCTTGATACTCGTATCTCTCAAATTACTGTCAAAACTGTCAATTATATTTTTGTCAAAATTTGACTGAACGTGGACAATAATATTTTTTAAAAGATAAAATTAGTTGGAAGGCAATATCTCAAAGTTTTGAAAAGATATTTGAGCCAAAAATCAATTTTTACCAACAACTTTTGTAAATTTTCTTTTAAGTTTTTATTTTTTGTAAAAAAAACTGTCAATTCGATATTTCTCAAAATTTTACTGAAAAAAGAAAAAAGTAGTTTAAAGCCAATATATAAGCACAATATTCACAGAACACATGTTACTTGCAACTAAACCAGCCGAGAAATTGCATTGTACATAGTAGCTGTCGCTCCGCTCTCCCTCCACGTTTTTCTACCTGGTCGAGATCCCTACTGCTATTTTTATACACAGGTATCTTTTAAAAATGTTCCTATATGTCTATGCAGGTAAGATTTAACATATAAATAAAAAAAAATTGCTGTTTAAAGTGAAAATATATGGTCAAACATTAATTTTTTATAAGAATTTGTTTAAACAATGAAAAAATGGAGTGCACAAAAAAATTTTGGGTAAACATTGCAATTTATAGTTTAAAAAACAATATCCCACATCGATCATATTAATTCATTCACTGTAACTGTAATCCGAGGTGAAAACCCCCAGGCGCTCCACTAAATGCTTTATTTGGAATGTTGCATGGCCTCGTTCAAAAACTAAACAATCCTTACCAACAGAATCTATAGTGCTGACATGGTCTTAAATTGGAAGACTTGTATAGGTTTTTAATTTCAATCCAAATAAATGTTGTAAATGTATATTAAATAAAATAAAATTGACCAAATACATATTATTTAATGATTTATTAGTTTATTATTATTTATTTTGTTTACTTAAATAATTTGCGAACGCAACATGCGCTGCAACTGGTTAAGTATAATTATTGCAAATGGACAAAAGTGTAACTCAATACTTTGTAAAACAACAAAACAGGCAATTTTTTCAGCTGTAGTTTGCTTAGAGCATTTTCTTGGCGACGTTAGAAGTTCAGGTGGAAACAATAGGCGGGTGCCTCCGTATTTTTTTGTACAGACAATGCTACGAGAAGCATACTTGTGAAGTTCCATTGCCAACTTTAGCTAGTTCAGATTCCTCAATTAGATTAGTACTTTCATCATTTAAGCAGTTCGGTAGTTGCAAGACCAAATTTTAGTTTTGTTTGTTGCAGAAATATTCCTGAAAATTTCTTTTTAAGGGACTATGTTATAGTTAGAATTTTGTTTGTAGTTATATTTTGGAATACAAATTTGAGGGAACCATGTTTTAAAAATAAGTTGCTTTTTGTAAAGCATCTTTAAGGAATAGAAATAGGCAATATTGTAACAAACAATACCAACTAAATGAGTGCAATAAATAGATTTAAGTAACTTTTTTTCCAGTATGGGGAAACTGAACACCCAATAAAAAAAACCGGTAAACGCGCCAAAATCCATACTTCTTGATTAAATAATGTTATTTTCTATGTGTACGCATACAATTACGAATTTTGTAGCATATGCAAATTTCTAGACATTTTACAATGTGAACAATTAAATATGCTATGAAATAATTGGCTGCTATTAATGCTTAATTTTTTTCTAAAAAGTTGATGAAGGTTAGCCGAAGGGGAAATTTTTTTAATGAACGTATTTAAAATATTATTGGCTCTCTCAAAAATATTTTTCTACGCTAACCTCTGCTTTATATCTGAAAAAACTATTGTTTATGTATACATTCTTCTATGTTCTGCATTTATAAAATGTAATCTACGGTAGTATTTATTATATTACGAAAAACAAAAACATATACGTAAAACTCATTAATTTTGTTCATTATTAGCAGCATTTTTACTGAACATACTTTTCAAACAATAATAAGTAAACTTGAACTTTGGTAACTAAACATTTTTAAGGAATGAATGAAAATTATGTTTTGCGTTAAACTGTGGAAATTCACTAAAAAAAACTTCTGTACGTCAACAATAAACATTCATGTTGATTACATGATCTATTGAATGAGTTGTGCATGAATTCAGAACGATTTTAAGACGTTTTCATTTTGTGGTATATGTCAAAATTTACATTTTATTTGCTCTGCATTTATTCAACAGGTTCGCTATAATCGTTCTGATTACTTTTTTAAAACATTTGTGTTCCTTTGATGCATAGTTTTTTTTTTGATAGGAAATACATATGTATATGCTTCCATCAATCAAGAATGTTATGGATAAGATATTTTTCGATTATAACTTTTTTTTTAAATATACAAACTATAAATATACTTGGATTAATTAAATTGATACAGATTTTAATTACTTGCAAACAAAATATTTGGGCCGTTCGTTTACGAAAATTTATTAGAATTCAATACAAAAATTGCACTCGCACCCTTAAATTGATGGTTCTTCGAACGCATCTTTGATACAAAAATCCGAGGTTTATTATGAAATTTAAAGAATTTCGTAGTGATTACTGTAAATTAGTGAATTAATTATAATAAACTGATGTTGAACATGCTTTTTTCAAGACAAAAAGGTACATTGGTCCACTATCCACAAAATGCCTGCAAAATTAAAGCTTAAAACTGACTTTTTCATCGAAAAAAGTAAAAAGAAAAACCTGAAAAAAAACTTATTAACCCCTCCATTTTGTTTTTGCTTTGCAAAGTGCCGCTAGCCCACGGCATCGTTTTTTTGTTTGTTTTGCTCACATCTATTCATGGACTAATTGTCAAAATTACAAATACAACAATGTAAACAAACGGGTTTTGGAGAGTGAAACGTACGAAAGATTCCGGTCTTGGTAATGGAGTGTTTTTGATGAAAACCATAGTACTCTCATGAGTAGTTTTCATATCCAAAGATATAAACAAACTAAAACCACAGATAAGAAACTATACAGATGTCTCATCCCCATAGAAGAAAAGCTTTTTGTCGGTTGATAGCCAAGGAGTAGTGAAAAAAATATGGGACATTTTCTTCTATGGGGATGAGACATCTGTATAGTTTCTTATCTGTGCTAAGACCTTTGTATTCTCATAATTAGAAACCCTTTGGGCGACCATATTACGCATTATTTACGTTGGTGTCGCGAAGTGGAAGTCCATACTCCATAGTCTTTCCTTATTTTCGTCTGTTTTTAATTGTCAACATTCTTTATTCTACCGGCGCGCGGCGGCGGCGGCGCGGCTGCAAATTAATTTATCCACTAATAGTGCAACTAGTTGCCGCCTCAGACTACTAAGGTTTTCATACACAATAACTAGGTGTCTCGTATGTCGAATTGTAGTAAAAGCAAATACAACAACCGGAAACAAATCTTACGTTTCGTTACGAAATCATATGAATCTCAGACATTAACCTTTTACACAATGGTAGCATTCAAAACCAAAAAACATATCATAAACTTTGTATATGTACATATATGGAGGGCCGGCGAACGAAAATTTTGTATTTTATTGATGTATTGAATTTTGGGACACCCAGCAGAGAAAATTGCCGTTTGATAATATTTCAAATTTTAAGCAGTGTTTCATAAGGTAACGAAGGTAAGGTAGAGCGATAAATTGTATTTATTTGAAATTTAAATAAATGGTTTAAAATATGTGCTCAGTTTTGAAAATTGGATGCGTATCTCGGTATTTCACTATTAAATCATTATTTTAGCAAAAATGTAAACCTTAATACGAGTATTTCAAATAAATGAATGTTTTTGAAATTAAATTGGGAATACCTCATTTTATTTCCTTAGTTATCGAAAAGTAAAATAACAATACTGATTCTACTTAAGGCAAATTGCGCAATCAGTGTATTACCGCCTCAAGGCACAAAAGACCATTGTATGGTATCTGCATTTCTCATGCCAACAAAAAAAAACAGTTAAAGAAAAAACTTCTACCTTTCACAATATGAGAAAGCCAACTGGTGGGTTTCAGTGACTTCTTCGAATTTAACAGTAAGGATTATATTCGATGAGCCAAATTTTAACATGACCAAAAGTTAAAAGTTAATTTTAACATGACCAAAAGTTAATGGTAGTAAACATTTCTGGTCATTTTTAAAAAAACCTTAAGCAAAACACCAGGTCATCCTTTGTTACAACGCTCGTTCACAATGACGCTTTCTATGTAAGCTCGGTTAATAAAGCCAATTTGCTTGCAGCAAAGATTGCTGTTAACTCGAAACTTCCAGAGAGTGCCATGAGTCGTCCCGTACTTGAGAGCGTATACAATTTTATGGAATAAATCTCCTTTCGCACTCGTGCTGTTGCAAGAGTAAAGGCCTTGATATACACAAATCCGCTGAACGGGAGAGTATCCCTCTTTTTGTTTTGAAGAGGTGTTTTTCAACCATCGGGGAAGTTTCTTATACATATGTTTCCTCCTCTAAAGGTTTTTTTTCCGAACGGATGGAAAACAGCATTTGTACAACCTGCCGCTACAAAAAGTAAATCCAACTCATCCTGTAACTATCATCCAATTGTACTTACGTCCCTTCCTTCCAAGATCATGAAAGCGCTGATTAATCATCAGCTTAAGAAATATCTCGAAAAAAGAAAGCTTTTAAAAGGACTGGCAGTATGGCTTTCGTAGCAACACGATCCAGATATTTGGCTAAGATTAGACGACGTTTTAAAAAACTGTTATGTACAATTTATTAGTGAACTTTTTTTTATTTTTTTTGTGTGATTTTTTAAGAGCTATGGGAAAGTAAAAATAAAAACACATTTAAAATTTATAAAACTGCATAACATCTGTATTTGAATCGATAGTACAGTTAAAATAATTAAAATTTTGAAAATAACTTAATGGAAATGTTGGCCACGTATCATCTTTGAACAAATACGGGCCAATGATTCCTCCAGCTCATGATCCACACCAAAGAGTGACTTTTTCTGGATGCATAAGTAATTCTTGGCGTGCTCCTGGCTGTCCTATTTATGAAAGTTTTTCAACTTTTTAGGGAAGTTGAAGATGAAAGTTTCAAAGATTTTGTAAGCAACAACATTTCTAACAGGAAAACAATTCAAAAACATGCTCTGAAGAAATGTTAAATACGTGCAGGGAAATGGCCAAACTATAACTACGGGTTATTGGATATCTCGCCATAATGACGGATTGCAGAAACAATCCATTTCACTGATAGAGAATTTAAAATTTAGTTGGGATGGAAAGGCTTAAACGAAAGCCGCATCAGGCTGAACTTATCAAACAAATAAAAGAAGATGATGGAGGAATGAGACCTACTTGAAAAGGTAATGCTATATAGACGTTTCGGATAACGCGCAAAATATATAAAGACGGCCTAAATAGATAATCTTCGGTGGAAGCATTTGACCCATATCATGACTAAATATCTGATCACCAATAACTGTACAAGTACAAAAGACGTTAACTTATTTAAAAAAAGGAGCTCAACAGCAAACCATAAATAGACTACACACCAAAGGAATGATAGCAGGGGAAGAGGGCTCAAAAAATTGATTCTGAGTACGCAACCAGATGAAATTCGATTTATTATATGTTCGGGCTTTACCTTGAGTTGCATGAAGCCATCAAGGCAATAAAAGCACTCATCGGAAAAGGACCTTTCGATCCTTTGCTGCAAATGAATGAATGATTTTGGAATAAGCTGTTCTAGTCCTTGCTCCGTTTGAACATTTAACAAATATAATAAGTAAGAAGCAGTATTTATCGGGATTATAAGTGATATTATCGGTAAATGGATTGAGAAATGTCCGGACTAAGAAGAAAAAACGGACAGCCTCTATAGCCTCTAATTGAAGCTATTGCTAAAGCACTTGATGCATAAATAGCTACACGATTTGTGACAACCTTAAATAGTAACACACTTTGTAAACCAACACTCTTAGATCCTCGTTTCAAAAATATAGTTTTTTCCAGTGAAGCAACAAAAAATAGAATGAAAAACAAAATCATAAACGAAGTAGCTGAGAGAATAGCCAAGACCATGAATAATGCGGAGAGTGAAAGACAAGTTGAACTAATACCCAGAACTAGCAATGCTGCCCCTCGTCGTCAAAGCTTAACCCACCCCCGATACCACCTACACATTTGACATTTGCAAAAATTCTGCTATGTGAATAGGATTTTTCCGACATTGTATAACATTTTGTACGCCTTCTTTTTTTAAGTCTTCATACATCAAAAAAATTGAATATAAGTCGCGTATTTGGCCAGGTTCCCCTAAAACAAGTCTTTTGGATAGAAACCAAAAAAAACTTTGAACATGATAGGCGATGGGACTAGAACCAAAACCTTCACCACACCAACACTGTCGCAATATAACCAATATTCTGTCGAATCAGCCAGTTGCATTCCAATCCTTAATCAATTCAGACGCAATACTAGCTCTTTCAAGATTGCTCAACAGTTTACACTTGAGATCCATTCCAGACGTAAACTGTTAAGTATGTAGATTATTTTTTTAATCGCACTTACAAAACATGGAAAAGACATTGATTCATCTCATTTTGATATTCAAAACATTAGGACTAATATGCCCGCGATCTACTCGGGCACTTTACTCGACTTAAATTACAAAATTTCATGAATGAATTATTCAGACCTTCTGGTTCTATTTTAACTACTATTCCCAAAATAAAGTTTTTGGTTTAGTGCGGCGGCCGGCGTCGACTTTTAAAAATAATTAAATTAGGTGGCGCAACAGTCCGTAGAGAACCAGGGCCTAGTGACTTACAACTCTCAACCATTCCTGTGTGCGAGTACTGTTGTCAGGGATGGAGGGGACCTACAGTTTAATGCCGAATCCGAACGGCTAATTTGAGAAAGCACTTTTTCATGACAAGCATTACTCTTGGAGAATTTGTCAATTCCTCGCAAGAGGTAGTACCCGTTTTTTTTTTTAAATTAAGGTGGCACAGGCATGGATCGAACCCAAGACCTCTCGCATGACAGTCCAACGCACTAACCATCATGCCACGGGTACTACGGCGTCGACTTTTACTTTTACTAATTTGCTAAATCCTTATGACTTCTAAGTAACTGACATTTCAAAATATGTAATTAGTGTGTTCCTTAAATATAGGTTTGTTCCATGAATTTTTTACGAACTTTTACCTTATGTCATTCTCATTAAAATTGAGTTTATCTATTAATAATAATCAGCAAAGGTTTAACAGTTAATACTCAAAAAAAAATCTTTTTAATTTCTTTGGCTTCAAATCTTTTTCTAACCATCTAATCAGGTTTTTACTTGCGACATCTAGGAACTTTATGGCAAGTACCTATTGCATTCGTAAAAATTATCGAACTCGAGATTTTAATCAAACATGATATTACGATGGTAGAGAAGTCAAAAAAGTGGGTCCTCCATTCCGTCCGTCGCGTCGGTCTGTTTATCTGTCCTCGCACCTAAAGCCTAAACCTTTGGTTCGATTGAGTTAAAACCTGGAAATTAAGGTTTTAAGCAGATTCGCCTAAGGCGTTTTTTTGTTCATTTTTTTAAGACTACAGTCCCCATACAAATTTTTTGGTCGGAAATCGAAAATTCGAATTTTCTCAAAAACGAACTGATAGATTTTTATATAATTTTTTTTTTATTTTTTTTAACTTAGCTTCTTTTAATAAAAAAAAATATATTTGTGTTGCTCCAAGAAATTCTTATTTTGTTTTTAAGTTTTCTCAAGAACTAAAAAACCGATATCCATAATTTTGTCTGCAAAGCTCTTACACCTTCTTATTAATATTTGATGATAGAAATGCCATTGTTAACTTCAAATAGGAATTTATTGTTATCGGTCCGATTTGTCGAATTGAAAATTTTGACATTTCTCGAGGCTTCAAGGCCCCTAGAATCTAATCGTACGCTCGTACGTCCGTTTGTTCGGGAAGCTTTTTCGTCTTCCTAACCAGTAGACATATTGTCTTCAATTAAATTCTGTTGTATAGATAATAATACAGAAAGATCCAAAAAAGGACTCTCAAAAAACTTGAGCCAACATATCTCACGAACCAATAATAATAGCGACTACAATTAAATGTATATTATATAATGTGACGCAATACTAAAGCAGCATCATTTTGAAAAAAAAAATCAATTAACTGTTTTTTTTTATAAATGAAAAAAAAACACAAATATTTGTCACCACGAATATCGTACGAACCAAATATAATTTACCACCAAAGTAATTTTATGCGATGAAGAAGTAATCGAAGTAATTTACAAAAAATAAAAAAAATATTGCTAAAAATTAATTTTCGACTTGAAAGATATTCAAGATTAAATGTATTGTCTTTAAACTAATTTGTTTTATAAAAAAAATTTGTTCTTAACAAAAACAGATATTGAAATGAAACTTATCATATGTAAAATCATATGTAAAATATTGTTGCATACTTCTATTTAATTTTTTTTATAAAAATCCAAGTAATAACTTTTTTACAAAACACGAAAGCCTACAAAAACAACAAAAAACTGATAAGAAATGGTTTCCAACTCAAGTATTATGGGACAAAGAAAGATATTGACTTCAAATTTTTATATCACACCAAATATTGTTATTAATAGTTTGTTAAAGTTTTAGGCGAATCGACCGAGGGCAACCGTATCAGTGTGGGTCGCATCCCAGCATCTTTTTTATTTTCTGGATTTTTAAAAAAATGTAACATTTTTTTTTTCAAGATCTAGTACCTCGAAAACAGGTCATCATTTTTTTACGGAAATCAAATTTAAAGCTTATATTAATAATTTATTTATAAATAAACACATACTAAAAATATTTTTAAACTAAAATAAAAAAATTGTAGATTTAGATTAGATTAGATTTTATTTTCATTATTTATTTCATAACATATTTATAAAATTACAAAAACACAATTATCATGGCAATGCCGTCTGCCAAAAATTAAAAAAATTGCATGTATAAACAATTAGCAAAAAAAACGCTCTAACGATGGCATTTCAATTATTAAAGAGAAACTTAGTTTATATTCAAAATTTTACTTATTTAAATACAAGTACTATATTTGTTAATAGAGTCTTTGGATTCAGGAGCAAGTTTAAAGGATCCAATCGTGTACTTCATTTGATTATTCTTTCCATCTAAGTTTAAATTTGTTTGCGTATTTTATATTAAAAATATAAGTATGCATACATGTGTAAGTATATACGTTTAAAAATATATATTCTGGCCTTAATCTCGTCAAAAATATGACTTTTACATAGATTATAGTTCTGAGAATTGTAAGATACAACATACAACCCTAATACCTTAGAAGCTGTCAATGAAAATCTAATGGTCTACATTGCATTTGAAGTTATGAAATAGTTTTAATAAATTGTTAAATTTATTCAATTGCCTATTTTACAATTGACATAGCAGAAATATTTCCTTAACATCGCTTGTTTTTAATATTCTTAGTAATAGAACAACAATGGGAAAGACAAATGAAATATTTATATATAATCTGGATCATTAATCGAATTATTAACTATTGTAGGTACAAATGCCCCAGTATAAAAATAGATGAATACTCGTATACAGTTAGATGTGCCTTGATGTGCAAAATCCAAACCCACTATGCCACAAAACACCATGGGGCGATATTCTTTTCTTTTGCGTTGGACCGGACGCGCTAGAAATACGTTAAGCGAATAATTTTTTCTTAAGAGAATTCACTTAATGCACCCTGAGTGGATCTTGAATAATGGCTGTGCAGCGCCCATTTAAGAGAAGTGTGGTGGACTACAGCTTGCATGCTGTTGTATAGTGCTAGCTATGGTTTATAAGCACATAAGGAGTAAGCTTACGAACATCATAGTGTATCTGTAAAATCCGCATCCCAAACGAGAGAATCTTGGTGAAATGGATAAAGCAAATCTAATTGGTTCTTAAGATAAATTAGTGCTTTTTAAATTGTGTTATACCTCTTATATAAATATAAAAATACCAAGAACTACTCGAGCAATACAGCAAGTCGTACTTAGTCAGTCACATTGGTTGATACTGATACTCGTAAACAAGGCTGGGAATGAAATGAATGCATAAATGTGATTATGGAATCAAGGGCTGCACCATGATATACCATAAACACGTTTTTCTTTTTCAATTTTATAATTTCTGAGGGTGTATCTTCTGTGTGGAAAGATGATAGCATATTTTTAACTTCCTATAGGAAGTTATTATAAACGGCCCCATTTTTCGAATTGATTATTACTCAAAGGTTTAAAGGGAGATGTCTGGGTGTGTATGTGTACCTACGTTCGTACTTTCCTAGTTCCGTACGTTTGGTATACTTTTTTTCTTTGGCCGCATCTCAAGAAACGGGAGAGATATTGACTTCCGCGTTGCTCACACCAACTTGATTTGGGACTGGACCCATTTAAAATCCAACTGACCCACAATCTAAAACCAAACAACCAAACGCAGCCAGCGTCGTTTCGTAAATTGGAACAGTTAAAAGTTGATCACAATTTTGTTCGAAAATTCATCTTTAGCGATAAGGCCTATTTTTCGATAAATGGTTACTAGCCATGCCATCACCGTCAACAGAGGTCGCTACAGATCGAGGATCACTAATTGCTTGTGGCCTGAATTGGATGATATATATGGACACCAACGACATAAAGTTTCAGTAGGATTGCGCTAAGTGCCACAAAGTCTAAGACACAATCGATATTCTGCGCGAGCGGCTGTTTCATGACACGGTTATCTCGGGCCACCAAGTTATTGTGAGCTGACCTTTTTAGAATTTTTCTTGAGGGATTTTCTTAAGCCGCAGGTCTTTGCGAATAAGCACTAAACCACGGCTGCCTTCAAAGACAACATAAACGATGCCATCGCGTCAAATTCAGCCTAATTTATGCGCCAAAGTCATCAAAACTGGACTTTACGAATGCGCGCACACATAATCTCATTGATAGTGCTCTCAAATAAAATTAAACCTTTTTGATATCTCATATATGTAGGTACTTGTTTAGTTCAATTCTAAAAATGCTTTTAATGGAATACCTTTTACATATGTATATTCCCACATAAAAGAATACTTTTTGGGATGATATTAAAATATACCTTCTTATTGAAATGAAAGTCAACATACCTATAAATTCCTCTTTAAAATTGTCTTCCACTTCGTTAGTAACTTTGCAATTAATCGTTTTCGAAAGGCACAGTGCTGAACTATCGTATTTATATCCTGCTGCGCAGCGCATTTTTAAAAAGACCGCCACTTCGATGCGTAAACTATGCTATTCGGAAGCTTTGTACTGGAGATCGTTTATAGTTTTTAATATATCAACAAAAGAACAAAAACTTACTTACTTCAGGTGCCGCTACAGTTCGGGCTGACCTGGGTCTCAACCAAAATGCGTCTCCAGCCAGCTCGGTCCCTAGCTAGCTGTCTCCAATTTACACGCCAAGTTGGTTGAGATCCTCTCTCAAAGCATCCTTAGACGCTCTCATCTTTCTTTGGCAGGGTCCATGCCTAAGCGCCATAAATGAGAACCGGGGTGATGAGTGTCTTAGAAATGGTGATCTTAGATGCTCGAGAGAGGACTTTACTACTCAATTGCCTTCTAAGTCCGAAGAAGCAGCGATTTGCAAGAGTTATTCCTCGTTTGATTTAAGCGCTGGTATCGTTGCTTGAATTAAAAGCGGTGCCTTTTTTGATGACAGCATGTCCTTTTTTGATGACAGCATATACTTGATGTTACTTTAATCGACCACTAAACCCTTCTTCTCCGCTTCCGTCTCAATGCTCATAAACGCTCAACAGACATCACGCTTTGATCTTCTAACTATGTGGTATCATCGCCGTAATCCGTATCGGAGTAATTGTTTAGTTTAGACTTTTAAAAAATTTTCCCTCTGCTGTTGACGGTTGAGTTTTGCACAATTCTTTCTAGAACGATGTTGAATAAGTCGCATGACATCGCATCGCCTTGTACAAAACCTTTTTTGACATCAAATGCATCGGTGAGATTTTTTCCGATAGAGCAGCGTGCATTCTGCACAAACTAATAAGTTTGACAGGGATGCCAAACTAAACATTGCTCTGTAAAGTTCTTCCCTATAGATGCTGTCATACGCGGCTTTAAAATCGATTAGGAGACAATGGGTATCTATCGGATTAAAGTTCCTGGGTGTTTTCCAACATCTGCCGTAATGTAAATATTTGGTCAATGGTGGACTTTCCTAGTCTGATGCCACACTGTTGGACTTCAGTTTCGATATAGCTACGTCGCCAAGGTTGAGTGGTTCGTCATCGCCGTTATATAATTTGGAGAAGTGGTATTTCTGTATTCTGAACATAGACTGCGCTATGATGTTCCCCTGATCGTCATTACAGGCTTCGGTTCGTAGCTGGTACCCTTAGGAGGTACCTCATTCATAATAATTCAAAAACTCCTTCAAGCAATCGGCAGTTACAAAATCAGATAATATATACAATTTTTGTTTATCAATACTTCTGAAATGTATTTGTTTGTTTATTTGTCAAATCATATCTTAATATTTTTTTAAATATTCCAAATTAATTTGTTTTTAAATTAAGCATACATTATGGTAGTTTTAAGATTTGGAAATGATGTATTAAATTATATTCAAACACCCAAAACTCCATGTACATTGTACACATCTATTTTCCTATTAAGTTAGAGTTCAAAAGTATTTTTTTCAAAAACTATCAATTGTCGTTAGAAGGTAGCGTTAATTTTCAGTAGTTTTTCTCAAGCAAATTCTCAATAAAATTCCGTAAGAATTTGTTTTACTTGGCATACTTTTCCTACTTACCATATGGACCCAATCTTTCAAAATTATAAAGAGTATAGTTAAATAACAAGAATTCGTGAGTTACATCCAAAAAAACGATTTTGAGTACTGACAGAAAACAAAATTTAAAAAATAATGAAAAACAAAACTTTTCCCAGCGAAATGCAGTGAACATTTGAAATTTTAAAGACAAACAAACTCTTAAGTGCACACAGACTTTAAGTCATCCCCACTTAAAACTCCTTATCCAAGCATTTGCATTTGTAGCCACATCAAGTTCTTCTGTCGAGTTCTTGTCTATCTCATTATTTTTGTTTTTCTGTTGTTGTTGTTTTTTTTTTAACTGTTAAATTCAACAATATAAGTTCATGAAACATATGGTAACTCAGCAAATCCTTTGAAAACTTTTTGAATTGCATAACTTGCCAGGATGAAACTTTTACAAAAATACCAAGCAGCTTTTCAAGAACGGGTATCGCAAGGAATATGGAGGTCTGAGAGCTTTGAGGAGAACACTTTTCGAAAATGGGGAAGTTTTCTATGTTTTTTGAGTAAGTGTTCATTTTGGATCGCAAGCTTCTCGGAGGATTCAAAATGAACCTGTTTGCCTTGTTGTTGAATTGAATGAAAATTTGACATGCGCAAACCCTGAATGCATTTCGGGTGAAGGATGGGATGGGGGGCTAATAGGGTGAATTGAATATGAATATGAATCCCGCCAACTGGTTGCTATTTGCGTCCATTGATTTATTTATAATTCAGTCGTTGCTGGAAACACGTGCTTAACGGTTTAGATTTTCTTTCCCTGAGGGCGTGAAAAGCATTCGCAAAAGTTACGTAATTCGAAACATTTTCTAAGCATGAGAGTTGATCCCTTAAGCGCACTTACCAAACCTTGACTGATGAGTAGCACATACGGTTCAATTGGAGGTTCAACAAAAATAAAAAACGACCATGACTTTTGTGTAATTGTTAATGTGTACCCTTAGTACCTACTTTATATTTTCCCAAACATATATGTAGGTTCCCGTTCCATCTCCAGCCAGCTAGAGTTACATTTAAATCCATCCAAAGAAATATAGCATCGGCATCACATTTTACTCGTAATACCTTCACAAATACAAGCCCAAGTATGGATGGCATTAGTATTCATTAATTCTAGGCAATTTAATTGCTTTCTTTTAGCCGCATTTCTGCTCTGCTCGGCATTCGTCAATTGGTGAATACTTAGCCCGAGGGATGGCATTCCGTATTTGCTCAGCTTAAATATAAAACAAAAAATAAGAAAAATAAATATAAAAATAAAAATGGAGTGTTTGGTTCGTCTGTGATGTTTTATTTAGCAATCAGTAATGCTCATTTTAAGAATATTGTTTTTGGATGTGGTGGATTGTGGATGCTTTTTTAAATTATGCAAATAAAAGTTCTTATTCTTTTCAATTCCAGTTCGTTTTTTGTTTAAAGAATTTTTGTTTGTTTAAGTTAGATTTATTTGTCGATAATAGCTTCATCAAATATCTAACAATAAAATCTAAAAATTCCTTGCATCACTATTTGTTTGGGTTGGAATTCTATTTACATTACATTATCATCCGTGTTTCTTTGGGTTTTATATTATTTATAGTACAGTAAGAAATTGGCAAAAAATGATCCGCAGTAGCCCGGTTTTTATATTTGAAAGTTGATACAAAAAACAATTTGTCAGAATATTTTCAGATCGGAGATAATTTTAAGAATATATCAGGAAAAACTTAAATAACTTAAAACTAACTTACTGGCCCCATACGGACACTCGTAAGTTAAAGTACCTATAATATTTAATACAATTGCCGTTCGGTCCTAAAATCTATTCAACTTAATTTATTTTTTTTATTTAAATAGAAAATTTAAATAAAAATTAATTTTAATATCTTTTTTTAATTTACATACTAAAATACTACTTTAATTCAAGTCCTGAAATTAAAACTTAAAACTAATTAAAACTACCTATCCTGCCAATAAACTACTTAAAACTAGAACAACCACAGCAGCAAATTTGAACATTTGTTTTTAATTTCGTTTGAAGCCGCTCAAGCGTTCAATTTCAAAATGTCGTTCGAATAGAACGCCCCGAAAATGAAATTGTTGGTCGAAGACATATGTAGCTCTTGCAATGTGACGTCAAAAGAGTTTTATCACGAAATTGTCAACTCTGTTCATTCAAGCCCCGTTGTATAGGACTTTCTTGGAATAGAACATAAGAAGATTTGGTTGATCGATGTAAGATCTTTTCAAAAACTTTGCTTATGCTCGGAAGAAGACTTATTGACAGAAGATTTGATGGGTTGCAGTTGTCTTTTTCCCTTTTTCGGGAGAGGATGAACCACAACAGTCTTCCAAAAAAAAAGCACTAGATAATATGCATTATTCAGTACATTATTGAAGAGTGTGGTATAAATGTCAATTGCCTCCATCGGTAAAAGTCTTAGTACAACGTTGGATATACAAGATATGCAGAAATCGTCATTGAACCACATGAAACCGGGGTTTTTAGATCGTCATTGTGTCATTTCATTCTGAAGGTAAAAGTGATGAAGTAAGGCTTTGTTTTCTAGGTTGGGGCGAATGCTAACATTCACCTCATACACTTGCTGGAAAGCTGCTCCCACTGTCTCCACCTTTTCCCTCGGATTTTCAATTATGTAAAAATCATCGTCAAAGATGGCTTCCTTTGGATCTATTTGCGCTGTCATAAGAACATTTCTGTCCACTTCAGTTCTTTGGACATTTTTCCTGAATATCTTGTTGATTTTAGGAAACATATTCGGGTCACTGAAATTAACTGGCCGAATAGTGTGGTCCCAGTACTTGTTAATTAATAACCTGTAGTTATACTTAATCAACCTATTGTCATTGATATGTATTGTATTTTATTACAACATAAACGAGTTAGGTTACAAAAAAAAAACTATAAGTGTAGGAACATACTAAGGAAGTTATGTATAATTTGTCGAATTGAAAAATTTTAAATTTTTCAACGTTTCAAGGCCCCTAGAAGATTTTTAGAGAAATGTTTGTATATGTGCTGTGCGTGTGTACATACGTTTGTACGTCCGTGCGTCCGTTCGTTTTGGATACCAATTCCATTCCATATTTCAAGAACCAGTAGAGATATCGACTTCGAATAAATTTTGTTTACAAAACAAACATCGTAAGATGCAGAAAGGACTCTCAAAAATTAGAGTGGGCACTTATTTTACTATTACAAAAAATGTTTGTTGACCCCAAATATCTTACGAACCAATAACGACTGCAATCAAATTTTATTACGTGACGGGATACAAAACAAGTATAATTTAAAAAAATGAATTACCGTTTTTCTAACAAATCAAAAATATCTACTGAAATAAAATATTTTACGAACGAAAAAAAAAATTAGCTCCAGAATAATTTTATGCAACGAAGAATAACGTTTTTGACATCTCATAAAATTTTGAGCAAAATCGAAGTATACATAGGTAACGGTCGTTTTTACAAAATATAAAAAACCTTAACAAAACATTACTAAAAGTTGATAAAAGTTGATTTTGTACTTGAATATCTTGGTAAGAACTAAAAAGATTGCCTTCAATTAGTTATTTTTTATAAAAACATTATTATTAACATTTATTAAAACGATTAAAGAAAAATCCAAAACTAAGTTTTTGTATCCACAAAAACAACGCAAAACTGGTGTTCGATTCGAATATTTCGAGAGTAGATAAAGGTATTGGCTTTCAAAATATTTCGTTCTATGCAAAATTTAGTTGTAAACGGAAGATAATGTTTTTAGAAAAATTCAATCCGTATTTTTTATAAGAAATATGAACAAAAAATGCTGCAGAAATTGATAAAAATAGCTTTCAAATAAAAATGTCGAAAAAAAAACAAATATAAAAATCGAACTTATTTTATTATTTGCAAAATATCATTGTAGTCTTTAAGTTAATTTTTTAGAAAAATTCTATTTCCAACTTTTTGTACAAAACACGAAAACCTACAAAAAAAAGAAAAATCTGATAAGAAACGATTTTCGACTCAAGTAGAAAGAGAAAAAAGAAAGATATTGACTTAAGATTTTTAATTTCACACAAAATATTGTTTTTTATATTTTGGTAGTTTCAGAAAAATCGATGGATTTATTATTAATATAATTCTCTTATCTTTATCTTATTTTAAGACTGACCAAGATGCTTTTTAGGTTTTATTATAAAAGGTATCGTACTACGGTTGATACGGGGTCGCCACAAAATTTTAAATTTTGTAGGAATATAAAACCATGCATTTTCAAAAAAATTGAGTAAAAGTTACGTCGTCAATTTATTGGAAAAAACACTCAAGTAATTTAATCAGTAAATATTAATTGAAATCAATTGAAATATATTTGACACTAGAAAGTGGTGTCAAAACTTTCCAAAAAGGACACCAAATGATCGCTCTTTGTTTTTACACAATTAAGAATTTAGAACAAGTTTAGTAATGTTTTGAATTATTTTCATAAGATCTTTTCTGAGAGAAAGAGCAAATATTTAGGTTCTTAAGAAGAAACCTTGAAAAAGAGATCACCAATTTGATATTAAGTTATGGCTTTGAATTCCTAAATCTCGTCTTGAATTCTATCCTAATTTTTTTTACGCACATATAAATAGTGTTAGGCATTCTTTAAGTGTTTTTTTTTTTTTGAAATTTGATTTTCTATTAATTACAAAAATTTTGAAGATCTTAAAAAGTTAAAGAAATCTACTTTTTGAAGTGAATTTGCTTGAGAACTGAGATTTAAACACGAATTTCAAGAATGTAAATGAAATGTCCCAAAAAATGTAAAAGTGACACTTTCTTTAAACTAATTGCTAATTGAAAAACAATTAACGTTTCATATCTTTAATTTAATATAAGAGCTTTAAATCTCGAGAGATTCTGCAACGTGTAGTTTGTGAGTGTCACACTAAAGTTTCTTCCCAACTTATTTGAGAACTTTCTCATGGTCTATATTTTTGTAGCGTTCTTCGCATCTATAGAAATTCTAACAAGAAAAGAATATAATTATTTTTGTAAAAAAGCTACGTTTCAACACAATTTCTAACATTTCTTCATGAAATACACCAAAAACCCTCTTAACTATTGTAATTTAACTCTTAAATATGGCATATATAGAAAACTGTTCGAATCTTGGAATGCTTCCATATTTAAGGAGTCGAGTCGTCCAAATTAAACAGTTAGATCATCATATCTCGCTGGACAACAGTGTTTTTAAATATTCTAATAACTAAGGTGTCACATTAGCCCTTGAAATATGTAAATGTAAGGTTAAGATACACATTATGTTATTTAAATATTGTCAGCCTCCTTTATAGAACATTTAGGAACATATTAAAGCGGTTTTCAAAAACGCATCTTTTTGTTAAGTGAGTGACCTCATCCGATTAAACGCCTGGATCCGCCCTTGAGAACACCCTATTATGCGACTCTTCTTGTAAAATTTGTTTCTATATCATCATACGTCGTCGTACAGTAGCTGTACTTGTGTTTAAGAAAAAGGACTATAACAAATGTAAAGTTATGGTTTTGATCTTATTTAATCTATAGTCTTAAAAATCATGTTCTTGCATAAGATTGACGTTAATATATCAGTAACACAAATTTCCATTTTCAATCGGCTTCCCCTCTTACCCAAGACCTTTAACTCTATCATTCCTGAATATAAGATTTATTCAATTTGAATACAACATATATTTTTTATTCTATCTATGTATGTATAATATAGAGTTACTTATTTTTGTTCAGCTATGAGTGAAGCCGTATCATTTTCTAATATTATTTTGTACGTTTATATTTTATTTTATACCAAAGTTAGGTATTAAAAAACAAGTAAAGAAAAATGACAAAGTGAATATTCCCGACCTCCATCCCGAGGACAAATAGATTCAGTTATTGGATATTTAATGCCATGTTATTCGAGTCTTGATATAAGCTGGAAGCAAAGCAATTTATTTTTATATTTTTGTTCCTTGCATTTTCTTTTTAAATGGATTGTGATTTGAATATATGTATATATTCGTTTTCAAAACGAATCGACCAAATATCTCGAAGCCTTGAGGCAACACATAGTAATTAATAACATAGCTTAAATTATGATATGAAACATTGCTGTTATGATTGGTTTGAAAAGGAATTTATTTGTAAAAACCTATAATATTTTTGAAGAATATTGAAAAAGGTTATTGTCAGGTAATTGTCCAGTCAAATCGTAATTTTCATATGCGTCTAGAGAAAATAAAGTAACTAACATTTTTTGTTAAAGCATATATATGTATATTTAAGCAAATATGATGGCAGACATTACTTATTTTTATGGAATGAACTGGTTGTCGTGAAGATCATTTCCATTTTTTACATAAAAACTAAGCAATGGTTTAAAAAATCAAATTTAAAAGAGGCTGGGAAGCGACCCACATTGATAACTTCCCATCCGTACCTGTCGGTCGATTCGCCTAAGTTCGATTTCAAAATCTATTTTTGCTAACGAGATTTATAGTCGAAACCCAATTTTAACCAATTTCAGTAGCATTTCTTGAAAGTTTTTATTTCCTATTTAAATAAATAGAAATTGGAATTCTCTAAGAAAATTAAGCACAGAATGAAATCATTTTGAAGTCAATAACTTCATTTAATCACGAGATATCGAGAATCGAATAACAATTTTTACCAAATTTGCGTAATATTTTTTGTAAATTTTAATTTTTATGAAAAAAGCTGACCGTTGGATTTTTATAAAAATTGTACTGAATTTCAAAAACAATATTATCTATAACATAAAATAAGTTTGAAACCAATATTTTTAATTTTTGAATAAATATTTGAGTTAAAAATCAATTTTGATTAAGTTTTAGTAATGTTTTTTATGTGCTTTTATTTTTTATAAAACCACTGTTTATTCGATTTTTCTCAAAATCAAAAATGTTGTTCTTCGTTGCATAAAATTATTTCAGAGATAAAATCATGTTTTGTTCGTAAAATATTCGAGGTGATAATTATTTGTTTTTCAGTTTTCTTTGATTAATAAAAAAAAGATAATTTAATTTCTTTCAAAATTTTATCAAATTAATATCACGTCTCATTATAAAATACATAATTTCATTCAAGTTGTAGCGTTATTGGTTCGTGAGATATTTATCCTTAACCACCTACTTAATTTTTGTAAGAGTCCTTTCTGCATCTTTTTGTGTTATTATCTGTACCTATACAAAAATGTATTCGAAGTCGATATTTCTACAAGTTCTTGAGGTATGAACAGCCAAAAAAGCTTCCCGAACTTTATAAATTCCATTTTTAAGTTCTTGAATCGTAGCCAATTGGAGAACAGTGTATAACCGTTTTTTAAAGAAATACAGTCGTTTTTAGGAGCATTTGACGCTACCGCTTCGCATTGTCGTTCGTCACGCCGGCCGCCGCCGCCGCCGTTTAAATTTTGTAAGTACAAGACCTTTAACAGCTTTCTTAGTATACCGTAGATATTCCAAAATTAATTTCAGCATTTGTATTATATTTTTATGTCTGAAAAATGATTGGAACATTTGAATTTGACGTTATACAAACAAAGTGATTGGGAAAAGATATTAATGTGTTAATTGGAATTAAATCTTGTCGGCTCGTAGTGCTAAATATTCGTAAAATAATTTTCTATACCAAAATAAGCAAATTTACGTTTGTTTGGATTGTAAAAAGGAAAAAACAACCTCTTCACCTAAACAAATTAAGTCCACACATTGATTTTTATGAAACAGGAATCAATATATTTTTTGATAAAGTTCTATTCTAGTTTAAATAGCCTATACACTTTTTTGTTCACATCATTTTTAAAAATGTATAAAAAAATGTTTCTAAATCTTAAAGTAAAACTGTAGGTACATATGTACGAGTATGTACGTATAACCCTTTTATCTCGGATAAAACGAACTTTCTTGATTCTCGTCCTCATCGCCTGCGGTGAAACAGTATTAAAATGGAAAAGGTTAGGAATCATTTTCCTTTTCCAACAAACATCGATAATGGCATCAGTACATGTACACCTTGCTTGAATAATAACAATAGACCGACACCGACACCCGACTTTTTTTACAACTGGGGTTTCTCACAAAAGCGGGTGAGACAAAAAACTTAAGGCTGCCTCCATCATCAACTGGCGGCTGCCACGCGGGCGTTTCCTGTTTTCCGCTTTTCCTTACCTATTATCAAATATTTTTTTTTTTACTATCACCCTGATCGTTGGTGAATTTGGATGGCGTTTAAAACATCAATTTTGTGCCATTTTATAAGGAACATATTTAACGGTGCTGTGTGTTTTGTTCAGAATACGGTATCGCATTGGAATCAGAAGAGCAAGAAGCAACTTAAGCATAGATTGAGTACCTACCTTTTGCTTCTTGTGCGCCTTTAATAAATCCTTCTTTAAGCTCTTAACGTTGGCGTCGTTCGTTGTGCTTTGCTCGTGGGGTATGGACTAGAACAAAATAAGAGGTAAGCACCAGCAACACTAATGCTAAGATAAAATACCTTTGAATCTATAGATAAAGACAGGTAAGTACGTTCATAAAAAGCGCTACAAGTTAACACCTTATTTACTGTGTTCTTAAAAACGTTACTATAGGTATATTGTTGCAGATATGAATTTTCACTTTAATTATGAAGGTAATGTATACAAACATAAAGATAGAATATCGAAGTTTCAATTACGACGAAATATTTTACTTGATTATTTTTGTAAGCATACGTTCTGTTTGAGGGCAGTCCACCGCCGAAGACAATATCTGGAAAAAATATCAAGACAAGTTCGTATGTACTATTAATTTTTTTAGAAACAAATTCAGTCTATTTTTGACCTCTGTTAACTTCAGAATAAATGAAGTCGGTATGACAGAACACGGCTATATGCACTGACAGCTAGGTGGCTATCAATTCGGCCACAACATCCTTTTTACTGGTCCAACAATATCGTGATAAAATTGATGGAAATCAACGGGTTGATGAGTTGGGCCGGCAAGGATCGGCCATTCATAGCTCACTCGCGGAAAGGGTAAATATACCTCTTGGAGTTATGAAGCAAAATTTTCTCAACTTTTCTGACAGAATCCAACCGCAGGTGGAACAGTCTAACGGACTGTACCATATCCAGGAAGACATGGCCTACTTATAACAAAAGCCGTTCTATCGAACTTTTATGCAGACCCAGACATGATATAGCCAGTGTCACTGCAATATGTAATGTACCGGACATTGGCCGATAGGAGAGCATGCAGCAAAGCTGGGTTTCCCTCACCATACTCACTGCCGTAGCTGCGGAGACCAACATGGAAGGGAAACTGTTCTTCACTTTCTCTGTAAATGTCCTGCTCTGGCCAGTTCTATAATGCTTAGCTTCGGAAGAGCATTTTTTAAAGATCTTGATGGACTTTCCGATATGAAAATAAAAGACCTGATCGCTAATTTCGTTAATATAAACCCGTCATAATATCATCTTTTTATATTTTTATTTTTCGATACATAGGTCCAACGAGTTTATGGTATCAAAACGGAACTTTTTAGCGATAATTGAGTCGCGCAGCAAGGGCTGCTTGTGACTATCATCTCTACCTACCTACCTTGACATGCACCTTACTAAATTTTAGATCCATACCATAACTATAGTTTCTGAGATCCAGCATTTCGGCTTGGATCGTAACTGACTGACTGATCATCAAAGCTATGAAGCACTTGAGTTTTCTACAAAAACGATTATCTACTTTTGGGGCCTAAGTTTGCTGTGCTCTTGCTCATCGCTCTCTAACAAAAATCAAATATAAGACGAAAACCAGCTGGAAAGTAGCACCCTTTCCTTCGTCGGAATGGTTGAAGGTCAACGGAAGTTACTTTAAATGCCTTAACTCAAAACTTATATTGGTAATCAAAACAGTAGCTCCTAGATTTAAGTACTTTTTTCATAATAAACATAATAATAGTAAGTTAAAATCTCCTGCGTGTACTTATTAATGTGCAAGTAATGGTTTGGTTTGCCTTAGCCTTCCGTTAAAGTAATTTTTTCACGGTCAGCTTCTTAAAAGAACATTCATAAAAATAACACTAATACCTTTCAAAAATCTCTTCCCTTATTTATATGCATAATTTTCTTTTTCTAAAATTAATCTTATTTTTTCATAGACTTCCCGAGGGTTGTTTATGAATATGATAAATTTCTTCTACACTTTATACGTTCGTATATGCTTACATACATATATACAACAATCCCCAAATGAAAACAAAGAAAGGAAATTGTATCTGCAAGAGCAAAAGTCATTTTACCCACAGGATATAGCGGAAATGTATCCCAGAGCTCTGAAATACAGTAGGTACTCACAAAACAATAATTTATCATTCCGTTATGACAGTGAATTCTAATTAAATTGTTCTTTAAAAGTTTATTCTTTTTTATTATTTATTTATTTTCTCTTATTATGCTGACCAGTTGTTTTTGTTGTCTGAGTTTATTTCTTCTTAACTAAAGCATCAGCAAAGAAGTATAGCAATTAAGGATAGAAAAAAGGAGGCTCCACGGAGAGGTTTCTCTTTTTTAAATTTCTTCTTTCGGTCTTTATATTTTTTGTGGGTTCTATAAATGTACATTCAAGGATCAAGGGATACGGGCAGATTTAGTTTAACTTCATATAATAGTATTTTTATTGGGAAGAGTATGATTTGATAAAAAAATGTCGATTGAAGACTGAAAAGCTCACACAGTATTGTCAGATTGTTCGAATGGTATACCTCATATAAAATTAAATAGTCCAGCCTGTAGAATCACTGAAAGAAATGTATAGACGCTAATATTAAAAATGCATACAGAAGAGTTTGAAAGGATATACCGAAGTAAAAGATGTTCGGCTTTTTTACTTCGTAATTTGAACGGATTGTGCTCTAGCGAAATATCCAGATGCATTGCTCCCCACAATTTAGCCATGTTATTCTCGCGCTTTTAGGAATGCCCATTAGTTTAAACTTGACCCAAACTTACAGATATATTCATTTTTTAGCCGTACTACGCGAATGTGGAATGCAAATTTCTATTAAAATTTGAAGAAAGGTTGAATTTGATGTAAGGCCCTATATACAAAAGTTTTAAACTTCTGGGATAAAATAGAGACAAGAAAAGCAAAGAAAAGATCTAAATTGCTGAATTATTTAGGAAGAAGGAAATAAAATTGAGAAATGTATGTGATCAACAGTAGCAGTACCCGTGGCATGATGGTTAGTGCTGTGGACTGTCATGCCAGAGGTCTTGGATTCAATCCCTCCCTGTGCCAAAAAAAGTTTTTTTCACGGGTACTGCCTCTTGCGAGGAAATGACAACTCCTCCAAGAGTAATTCTTGACTTGAAAAGTGCTTTCTCAAATTAGCCGTTCTGAATCGGCCTAAAACTGTTGGTCATTTCCATCATTGACAACAGTACTCTAGCACAGAAATGGTTGAGAGTTGCGTTACCTAATTTATTTATTATGTGATCATCAAAAAAAACGTATGTATTTACTCATCGCATACATTTCTGCATGATATGTTTTTGTACTAACTACTCTACTCCGTAATACCTGGAAGCATTCATGTAGCCAATAAAAAATGTCTGGACTCATAACATGAAAAAAATTCTTTTCTTTTCGATGAATACGTGATCGCAAATCTCAAACATTTGCATAAGTTTTCCTTTTTTATAATCAGTAAAATTTGAGTTCTATAGTCTATGCGTTGGCAAACCGTCATTTTACTAACGAATAAACTGTGATGAGTTCATGTTTATATAATAAGTTTATATTGCGTACACTGTAATTTTAACATACAACTACCCTAAAATAAGTATACAGAACGATACAATGAGTTAAACGTGTAAGCACTGATTAGAAACATTCATAAAGTGGCAAGAGTACGATAAGTAAGGCGACAAGATATTATAACGGATTTTTTAAGAACAGTTAAAAAGAAACATTTTTTACTATGGAGCAATTTAAAAAAATTATTATTTAAAATAAAAAAAAATAGTTACAAAATAATGCATTCTGTTCTATCAACCAGTTTTTAAATTAAGTCAAAACTATGTTTAGTTTTTGAAAAATTAAACTCAAAATTTAAGTTAAAAAAAGGTTTAAAATGTAATTTTTCAATACTTCAAGATTATCTTCAATTGTTTTTTTTCTAACCTTTTTTGTTTAAACCTTTTTTTTCAACTTTTTTTTGCACACATTTTGAGTTTAAAACAATTTTTTTTCAAAAACTACGCATAGTTTTGACTTGATTTAAAAACTAGCTAATAGAGAAAAGTGGCTTTAAAAAATCGTCGCCTGGATAAACTATTGTCGTATGTTACATTCGACTACTTTTGGGAAAACGCAATCAAAGTTCAGATTTTTTTTTCCCGAAAACCCGACGGTGGATTTTTTTGAAAATTACATGATATATGCAGAAAACATTTGTGAATTGAATCATGTTTAAATTATTTTAATATTACAATCCAGAAACAAATAATAGGCGATTTTCTCCAATATGCCGTTGTCGTATGTAACGTTTTCACCAAAATTATTTGTCAGTCAAACACATACGACAAAATTATGACACATACGACAAAAAATAATCAAGCCAAATACGACAAAAGTGTATAACATACGACACACTGAAAATAAATTAAATATAAAAAAAACAGAGTAAAACCTTTTTCTTAAAAAAAGTTAAAAATTTATTTTGATAGGTACTTTCAATAAAAAAAAAACTTAAACTTTTAATTCTTAAAAAAGTAAATAAACATTTAATTTAATACATAAAATATATATAAAATAAATTTCGTCTTGTTTGATGAATTTTCCATAAAAAAATCTTCTTTTCTTCGGAGGTAAGACTCCAGAAATACTTATGAATGTTTCCTCTCTCTATGTCAGTAATACTACGGGAGCAACCATAAAAACACGATTGTTTGCAAGCTTCACCCATTGTTTTACCAGGCTTTACGACACCACTTCTTGCTTTAAATGGAAGACCCTGCTCCCGACGACTTTTTCTAATATTTTGTTTCCACAATGAAGGGTTTCTTTTTCTTTTCCTGGTAATAGTTGGAGTAGCACTACACGCTGTCAAAACCAAAATAATATTAAAGTAAAATTATAAGAAATTAAAACTTACAAATTAAATAACTTACAAGAGGTGCTGTAATCGAATGGGAGGTTACACTCGTTGGGTTGGTTAGTAGATGTAGATGGAGTAGACATAACAACTTCATGTGCAGTTTCATAAAAATATCGTAGGGCCGAGGGTTCATGTTCATTTTCCAAATGGTAAGTGGGGTCGTCTGCCGAAAAGACGTCGTCGCTCGCACAAGAGGTACCCAATAGATCAGGATCAAGTGATTTATCCCCCAATATTTCATTGCGCATGTTAAAAATATTTAAAAAATCATATAAACACAATTATGCTTTTTGTAAGCATTATCATACGCATAAAGCTCCTCTGATAAGCTCGGCGCTGGGGACTCGTCCGACCTGCACGACATCTTGACTGCGACTGAAATTACACTAGACTGTGTATTTCCTTATGGGACATACGACAAATGTTTACCAGAATTTCAGTAAAATATTGTTGTATGTGCAGTAAGAACATCACATACGACAATTGTTTACCGAACGAAAAAATTACAGATTTTGTATGAGAAAATTGTTGTATGTTTTTATTTTGTCGTATATGTGCAGTATTTTGGTGCACATACGACAATTAACTACTGAAACGATTAGAACCTATACACATACGACAAAACGCAAGTTGATTATCTCGGAAACTAGGACAGATATCGAAAAATCGATTTCACAGGTTTGTAGAGAAAAATTGAAATAACAAAACTGCATTCAAATCTCAAAACCTCAATTTTGCACATACGACAATAGTTTATCCAGGCGACGAAATGTATAAAACTTAGTTGTATTACCGATATTTTTTAATTATTTTTTTTCTATTAAACGTACATATTTCTTAAATTGCCCCTACCGCCTAAACGGGGGGAGATATAGCCCCCCTCCCATACTTAAAAAATACTTGTTTTTAATTGTTCTATACAAATCCGTCATTAAACTTTGTCGCCCGAGTTATCGTACTCTCCGCCATAAAGTTACTATATAAATCTATGTATTCATTACATAAATATTGAAATTATGTATGTATGTACTCATTACGTGAATTTATGTAACCATTGCATAAATGTATGTTTTCATTACAAGTAGGAGAAGGAGAAGGGATATATGTATATTGCTAGAGAAAATATTTCTGGTCGTCTTTCTATCGGAATCTCATGAACATCCCTAAGTAATAATTGAGAAATGAGCAACATACTCCGGAACCTTGGAATGTATCAGTTAACCTAAATAAATCAAACACATTAATTTTTTTGGGATAGGAGACGAAAGAAACTTCATCGTCGACTGGCTATGAAAAATGGAATCAGCTTAAGGAATTTCAGTATCTGGTCTGGGTGTAATACTGAAATTCTTAGGTGAAAGAAGTCGAGGCTTCATTGTGTGTTTTAAAGGAAAAATGCATTACAAAGAAATCATCAATCCACTAGTTGAAATATAAACTGTTTCAAGGTGGCGCAAAATCTATAATGTTTTATACTGCGTGGGCCTACAAAGGGTATAAAATATTGAGACAAGTGTTCCACCGATGTTCATTGACTGCAAATATACTCAAAATATACAAATAATTCTTCTGGACTCCTCTAGAGTCTAGACTGATGAACAATGTCAAAATTTGTCATCGGGTATCAGCTTTATTTTGTTCACTTTTTGAGCAGTATTTCTAATCAGGTTGAAGGAAATCTAGATATTTCAAATTCAATCTAAATTAAATATTTTTTTAGTCATTAGAAAATTAGTATTCAGATTAGGGGAGTTAAACTATTTCAAAAACATGAACTCCATCAACAAGATATTTTCAAATCCAACGTAAAAACGAAAATTCATAATTCAACAATTTTATTTTTTGTACGTGAAATTATTTCTAACAAGAAAATTCGATCACATCCACATAACTTGCGTACCTTACAGAACGTTTTTAGGGACTTTAATGTTATTCTATTAAAGAGTTGTGTAGAGCAGTTTCTTCCAGCTGTTTTTTAAACATTGTTTGTGGTATAATTTCAATGAGGGTGTTAGATCAGTTAAATAGCGGCACAGTTATTTTGCGCCATTAAATTCACTTAAGCGACTGTAACTTGGCTTTGGGCAAATATTTGAAACGAGCAAATCTATAAGAGAAAACAAAAATATAAGGCACACGCTCTTAAATCCTTTAAGGGCTTATGTGAAGAATTTTTCCTAATAGATCACTAAACTTAAACGGTACTTACAATTCTTTTAAAAATTGGATTACGTTATTACATTTTTGGTTCAATGAATTTGATGGCGATAATTTTTCTATGTCATACAACCCTAACCATATCATCATCAATCGAATGCATTTCTATTACAATTTCTCTTGAAAAACCACAACTACGTCTGGACCAATGCAATTTATGGTTTCCTTTTTCGAAGGTAGTGATTAGGTTTTGGTTAATTCTGAATGTCATTTAAACAGTGTTGATATCCTTTGAATACAAAGCTCTCTGCATAGTTTTTTTTCCTTTGTATTTAATTAATTTTTCTTCTCTTTGGGAATGTATTTTTATTTTTCTTAAATGAAAGTTAATCTCATTCTGGTCAGATAAATGCAATCAATCTGCAATGAAGACAGGTGTGAACCCAAAGGGTACGTTTACATATGAGTGTATTCCAGCTTTGTATATTTGACCGACCGACATGACGCTCATGAGACTGAGACGGGCAGGGATCCGGAAGTTGTTGCTATAAAAGAATGAAATAAAGTGGAAGAATACAAGGTGCGAAAAGTAGCAATAAAACATACTAAAAGCAGACATGCGAAATTAATTTTCATGGTCCTTCTCATTTATTCTTATACCGGATGCTGAAATAAGTTCATGTTTCATTGTTATAAGTGAAATTATTATTATTCACGAGGAAATATCATTAATTTAGTGTGCGTCAGCCATCAGCGAAGCGAAAACAAAATGGTTTTGTGTGAGTTGTTGTTGAAAGTTGAGACTTCAGTCTTTGCAAAAAAAAACACAAGTAATTATTTATCTTCTAAACGATTAAATAGTGATGAAAACATTTTATTATCTTTCATTACAATAAGCACAATTGAGTATACTATTTATATCTTTGAGATAAATGGAGAACAGATATTAATTGAGGATTTGGGAACAATATAATAAACATGGTTACGTGTATAAACGTTTGATATGGATATTAAGATTTTAAAAAGGGTTTAGTTATTTGCGTACTTCAAGTTCCTATTAATTGATGCAGTCTATAAATTTATACAATTTATTAACTTTATTATAAATGTACTTAAAGACTATGGGGCATATTCATAGATGTTTGCTAAACTCTTGCTAACTTGTTACTAAGCAAGTCCAGAGTTTAGGCTATTTATAAATAAATTTAAACATAAGTTAAGGGCTAAACCTGTGGTCTAACTATAAACATAGGAAATGCTGTGTTTAAGTATTTATTATCACAGCCAAATGTCATATTTGAATTTTGTTTGTCAATTGAAAAAACGAAAAATTAAATTATAACAAATACAGATCTTTCCCTGACTGCGACCAGTTTCCAACCGTTCACGTTTTATATTTTCTTTGATGTACATACATACATCCAAAATATAGAACGTTGTTAGTTATTTTTTTGATTTTCTATTAAATAATTTTGTTTTACTTACTTTTTTCGACATCCAATTTGAGGAATGACAGCACAAAATAAAAATATTGAAAATATAACAGTATTTTTTGCTTTGACCTGTCATTTGAAGTATAATTGTAGTAGAATACAACCTTAACCTGGGGGTTTACTAAACACAGCAGAACAATTGACTATGAATAAGAGCTGTGTATATTTAACCAACAAGCCTTAAACTATAGATCAAGAAATCACGACTTTAGTAATTCTCTATGAATACGCGCCAATTTGTTTATTTATACAAAATCAATTTACAGTGTTATTTTAAATCAGAATCTGAGAATTTCGACCAGCTTCAATTTATTTATAAAAAAGAGGCTGGGATGCGACCCACACTGATAACTTCCCATCCCGTCTGTCGATATGTATCATATCAGTTTGTCTATATGTATCAATTTTTACCAAATTTGCGTACTATTTTTTGTAGATTTTATTTTTTTATGAAAAAACGGACTGTTGGATTTTTATATCGAATGATATATGAATATCGAAAACAATATTTTCTGTGAAATAAAATAAGTTTGAAGCCAATATTTGTAATTTTTGAAAAGCTATTTGATTCGCAAGTAAATATTTACCAAGTTTTAGTATTGTTTTTTTTTTTGGTTTTTATTTTTTGTAAAAAAAAACTGTCAATTCGATTTTTCTCAAAATTTTTCGTAATGTTGAAAACAATATTTCTTATAAGTTAAAATTAGTTAGAAGCCATTATCTCAAAGTTTTGAAAAGATATTTGAGTCGAAAATCAATTTTTACCAACTTTTATTAATTTTTGTTTAGGTTTTTTTTTTTTTTAAACGTCGATTCGATTTTTCTCAACATTTTTCAGAATGTCAATATTTCTTATAAGATAAAAAAAGTTTGAAGCCTAAATCTCAAGTTTTTGAAAAGATATTTGAGTCGCAATTCAATTTTTACCATATGAGTAATGTTTTTTTTAGGATTTTATTTTTTATAAAAAAAACTGTCAATTGGATTTTTCTCAAAATTTTATCAGATATCAAGAACATTATTCTTCATTGCACAAAATTGTTTCGGAGATGAAATCATATTTTGGTCGTAGAATTTTCGAGGTGACAAATTTGTTTTTTCAGTTTTTTTGATTTATAAAAAAATCCGTTAATTGGATTTTTTTCCAAAAATATACTTGTTTTGTATTACGTTACAATATATAATATAAAATTTAATTCAAGTCTCTAGCGTCATTGGTTCATGAGATATTTAGGTTTAACCGAAATTGTCACTTTTTTTTTAAACTGCTATGGTAAAAAAAACCACCCACGCATTTATTATTTTATTTATCTCTTGAGAGAGATAAATAAAAAAAACTGAAAAAAAAAATTTTTCACCTCAAAAATTTTACGACCAAAATATGATTTCATCTCCAAAACAATTTTTTGCAATGAAGAATAATGTTTTTGACATCTGATAAAATTTTGAGAAAAATCTAATTGACAGTTTTTTTTTTATAAAAAATAAAAACCTAAAAAAAAACATTACTCAAAGTTGGGAAAAATTGAATTTCGACTCAAATATCTTTTCAAAAACTTGGGACTAAGGCTTCAAACTTATTTTATCTTATAAGAAATATTGTTTTCAACATTCAATAAAATTTTGAAAAAAATCGAATTGACAGTTTTTTTAACAAAAAATAAAAACCTAAAAAAACAATACTAAAACTTGGTAAAAATTTACTTTAGATTCAAATAGTTTTTCAAAAATTACAAATATTGGCTTCAAACTTATCTTATTTCACAGAAAATATTGTTTTTAATATTCAGTAATTTTTTTATAAAAATCCAACAGTCAATTTTTTCATAAAAAATAAAATCTACAAAAAATAGTACGCAAAAGTTGATACATATAGACAAACTTTTAGGCAAGGCAAATCTACAAATGGAATGGGAAGTTAGCAGTGTGGGTCGCATCCCAGCCTCTTTTTTTTTTTTTCATAACGTAGATAAAAGTGCAAATAGTTTAAATCTTTTTTAAATTAATTAAATTAAGAAACGAACAAAATTGGTACAAAATCTGTTAAATACTTATAAATTTGGCTAACCACTCTGAGTTTTCTCGAAAATGGTGCATTGTTGTAAAAAAAATTTTATATGAATTCGTATAATTGAGAGGTAAAGGCATTGCAATACACTTTCAAAACTATATTCAATCTCGTCATGTTATGTGTTCTGATGGTACTAAGGCAATTAACTACTACTTTATAGATATGAAAAGTAACGGATTAAAAAATATATTAAAGACAAACAACTCTTGACTCCTCTGCAGTCAGGATTTCGGACTGGATATAGTTGCGTTTCAGCGTTGCTAAATGTATCCGATGCCATAAGACAGGCTTTAGACAGAAAATTTACTACTGTGATAACCTTACTTGACTTTTCTAAGGCATTGGATTGCATGAATTCTAATCTTCTCTGTGATAAACTGACTACTAATTTGAACTTCCCTGACACAACTAAAAAACTTATTTATTTATATTTGACTAATCGTGCGATCCGTATCTTGTACTGGTAAACTGTATTCGTTCCTTCGTGTTCATAATGGTGTTTCTCAAGGATCAATCCTTGGGCCTTTACTGTTTTCATTGTTCTTTAATGACCTGCCTTCTGATTTGTCCTTCTGTCAATGCCATATCTACCCTGATGTTGTTCAGTTATATACTAGTTTTCCTGAGAGCATGATTAAGGATGGAATAGCTTAAATGAATATCTATCAAGTCTTTATATGATTGGTCGACCCGCAACGGGCTTAAATTTAATCCTGAATAAAATTAAAGCTCTTCTAATACCGAATAAAAAACTCAAACCGGAAAACTTCCTTTCTGTTATATTAAATAATTCCATAATTGATTATGTTGTACAAGTCAAAAACTTAGGATTGATCTTTAACAATATACTAACTTGGGTTACCCACTTCGATTTTGTTTTGTCAAAGAATTATGCTTCGCTCAGAGGATTATCTATTATTAGATAAATTCTAAAAGTTGGTTAAGTCACTCGTTCTGCCTATAATTACGAATGGGTTCAAGCTGTTTGCAGACCTTGCCTCCAATTCGGCTCAGAAATTGAAGCATTTAATGCAATGAATGAATTAAGTTCCATTTGAAACACCAAGTCTGAATATGAATTTAAATAATGTATAATATATATACAAAATTATCTTATGTTAACATAGAAGTACCTTGCTATCAATGCATATCAATACAACGTTTCTTTTCAAAAATTCCACTCAAATTTGTATTGTATTGGAAACACTCTTTTTGAAGGAATTTAATTTCTCTACAAAGTTCAGATTCAATTAAGCACACGTACAAAAACATTGCTAACTAACATACCAACAATTATACTCGTGAATAAAATTCCTTATATTCTTTTATGTGCATACATAAAGTACATTTATACACTTTTAATTAGAGAATCGATATCACTTATTTATATGCCTATAAAGTTATACAAAAGTACATGGATCCATTTTTTTTTGTTACTGACAAAAACGCATTTTGTACTTTTGCCATCATTTGTAAAAATCATTAACATACATATAAAGGTATAGCTTTTATCAATATTACTGAAGCTTTTTGTTTTTCCCTGAATTCCAGTTGGACCTGACAATTGTTTGTAGCCCGGATGCATACAAATCTACAAAATCCCACAGCTGCATATATAACCAGCTATAGTCACACAAATTGCAAACAGAACCGGATGAAAGCCATAGCCAAGGCATATCCATGGACCACGCCAAAACAGCAACAGCATATCAACCATAAAAATTCGCTATAGTTTGTCCCGGACGGATGGTGATGTATTTTGGAAACCCTCTTTTCGAATCGATAAAGAATACATATAGTTTTTTCAGTCTGGTTCAATCATGCCATGTTACAAGTACGTGACGTGTGACTAAACTCATATAGCTCTTCATTTAAATCGAGTTCTGAAGTTGTTAAAAGTTCCTTTTTTAGGAACATCCATTTCTTTACAAAACGTCAAAGCTGGAATCACTACATAGTATAAAACAAAGTCGCTTTTTCTGTCATGTGTCATGTTGTCCCTATGAACGCTTAAATCTTTAAAACTACGCAACGGATTTTGATGCGGTTTTTTTTAATAGATAGAGTAACTCATGTGGAAGGTTTTTATGTATAAAATCATCCATTAAATAGTGGAAAAATACTGTTATTTTTGAGGTTTCTAATGTGATGTCGCAAATAATTACATTTTTTCCGCTTACATTGCAAACGCAGGCTGAATCCTACGAGATTTATCAAAATAACAAGAAAGCTGTGAACGTTGTATATAAAGATATTCTGTAATATATTAATTATTGTTGTAAAATAAATAGGTAAAAATGTAAAAAAAAGTAAAAATGTAAAAAAAAGTAAAAATGTTAAAAAATTGTAAAAATGTAAAAAAAAGTAAAAATGTAAAAAAAAGTGAAAATATTGTGTATAAAAGATATTCCAAAGATAAGGAAAGGGGAATTGTTTTAAGTACTCCAAAAACGCGTGCGGGCTACGGCCAGTAAATGAATAAATCAAATCTACTGGATTGATTTTATCATTTTTTCAGTGAGTTACATATTTTAAACCCGTGCAAAGCCGGAGCGGGCCGCTATGTTTTTTTATAAACAACGTTCACAGTTTTTCTGTAGCGTATTTAGTATATCAGCATTGCACCCGTGCGAAGCCGGGGCGGGTCGCTAGTTGAAGAATAATACGTTGTAAAAGTAAACTGATAAAACTACATAGATGTTTAAAGACAACGCTTCATGCCAACTTTTTAAGTAAAGTTTATATGTACTTATATATAATAGTGATAACTCCAATATACCATCATGGTTTGATTCACATCTCAAAAATATACAAAATAAAAGAAACAAAGCCTGGGTTTTTAAATCTAAAATGACAATTAACAGAGTATTATAATTCTCTATAGTTATATTTCTAAAATAGAAAGTGACCTTATATCTAATCCAGACAGTTTCTGGAAACTCGTAAATTCTAAAAAGAAAATTAGTGGCAACCCTAACTTTTTGTCAAATTCATCGTCAACTTGTCACGAGCCTAAAGTTATCAATCAAGGTTTTAACAACAACTCCTTACATTGGATCCCATTATATGTATTTACAAAATAGAATTTATAGTTTTGTATTTCGTAATGAGTATTTGGATCAATTTGTTATAAATTCTGGCGTCCCTCAGGGCAGCCATTTAGGTCCAACTTTATTTATAAATGACTTGGTTTCGATCATAAAAAATTCGTCCTTATTTATCATGATGACTTTAAGTTTTTAAAAAGTATTTAATCAACTCCTGACTGTTTACTTTTGCAAGAAGACTTGTTAATATTTAGGAAATGGTGCAATAAAAATCGTCTTGTTTTGACGTAAAAAAGTTCTCTTTGATTTTAAATATACCTTTGATACATGTCATTTAAGTAAAGTCTTTGTGTTTTCTGATTTAGGTGTTATTTTTGATCCCAAGTTAACTTTAAATGAGCATTTAAACTTCATAGTAAAGAAAGCTAATAGGATCCTAGGATTCATAAAGAGATTCGATCGCGATTTCCGTGACCCTTATGGCTGAAACACAAACACGCTTCAGCTTCGTCTGCGGTATGATGGGCCCGCTTCGAGGAGGTTGCTTTGAATAACATTTCTGTAATAACCAATGGGAATCCCTCCAAAAGCAAATGTATTTTGTGGAGCTGTCAGACAAAGCAAATGTTCAGCAAATTTGAACTAGAGCTTCCGTTTGGAGTCACATTACGTAACGTTACGTTCTTTTCCTTACAATTGTCAAACGAAACTTGAGGTCAAAGCTTCATTGTGATAGAATGCATTGAATTCCTATGGGTGAACTCATAAACGTCAGGCGAAGCCGAAGCTGAAGCGTGTTTGTGTTTCAGCCATTACGTTCTTAAGCTTCTCTTTGTTTCATTTGTAAGACATATGTATGTATATACTTGAATATATGGTCATGGTTACACTGACATACATTTCCCCTGCTCGCTTTAATAAACCTTCCAACACTCAGCAGTCTTAAAAGTATTTGCAATTTTGTTTTATAGTTCTAATTATAAATGGTTCAATATCATCTCCATCAGTTCTGAGTCAGTTAAATTTTAGTTTTAGCCGTACAAGTATAAGACTACAGCAACATTTGTGCCATATATTTAGTACATCAAAGTATGGTGCAAATAGCGTCTCAATCAATTGATTTCAATATTTTATGAATTTTACTTTTGGAATCTATAAATGATAACCTAAAATTTATTAAATTTAAAACCATGTTCTTTAAAAGCTTAGAATAATTATTTTAGATTATTTCGTATTAAACGAATTGAAATAAATAAAAATTAAGTTATTTAACCAAAAACCAAAATGCAAAACATACCGGAGGTTGAATGCGTTGTGCATATTTTATTCAAAAAACATCCGAAATCATAATTCAGAAAAATTAATTGTTTTTCTTTAAAACATTTTTCTGATCCAACTGATTTTTATTATACTTTTTTCCACATTTTCTACTATATTTAAAATAAGAATGAAAGAACTTCTAATTCAAATCACATTCAAAAAGCTAAAACATCTTACTTAAAAATTATTATATGTCAAGTACCATAAGCTTCAACTAACATCAATAATGATTTGTATATAGTTGATGCACATTACATTCACAGTGCGGCATACACAGCAACAGAACAGAACAGTGCAACGCAGAGATCCTCAAGAACGTGTCCTTAATGCAATCTATTTAGGTTATTTTTCATAAGGGTTCTTCCGCTACTTAATTCCCCTTGTTTCCACATGAAATACCAATTTCGATGCCAAAAGGTCCGCACTAGAGGATAGAAAATTCAAACGCGCTTTAGGAAAAGTTTAGTTTTTTTTTGAGATTGTGTATAGCTTACCTGCCTTTTTAAAATGCAGACAATTTTGTAAATATCCGTTTTGCATAGGGAGTCTTTTTTGTAGAGGACTAAGTAGATCTGCTAACTTTAAGGAGAAATTGAAAGAAAAAATATTTATGTTACAAAATTGTCAAAATCATAAGTTAGTGTAGTCGTTTATGGTTGGAGTAACGAGTTTTGGTTTAAGTTATCACTCTGTAAATTTTTTGTGAGCGGCAAACGAATCTTTTAATTGACTAAGACTTTGTTCTTTTCTATTAGGAAACATGTTAGTTCCGTACGTTCGGTATACTATTTTTCGTCCTCGATATCTCAAAAACCAGTAGAAATATCTACTTCATATACATTTCTTTACAGATAAAAACATCGGAAGATGCAGAAAGGACTTTCAAAAGAATTGAGTGTGTGGTTTTTTAACCCAAGCAATTTAAGAAAAGTAGTACCCGTGGAACCGTGGATAGGCGACTCCTGTACAATCGGGACGTCATGGCACAAGGCGGAGCAGAGCTCCTTCGGTTCAGTAGGGCTGTGTCCGAACGGGACCGAACTGATAGGGTGAAGCAGGAGAACCAGTTTTGGTGGCTTCAATCGGCACTTGATAGTGGGTAGTCGGGATGGGGTTTAAAGCCTTGGCCGGCTTACATACTTGTTTTATAGTTTTAGGGTTTAGTTTTAAGTAGAATAGGCATGGTGGCACAAAAAAAAATACAAAAAAGAAAAAAGAAAAATACAAAAAAAATTAAAAAAAAAAAAAACATGGAATACAAAAAAAAGACAACAATATATGAAAAACAAAAAACGTTAGATAGTAAGATTTGCTGCTGTGGTTGTTCTAGTTTTAAGTAGTGTATAGGTAGAATAGGTAGTTTTTAGTTAGCTTTAAGTTTTATATTAAGGACCTTATTTTAAGTAGTTTTTAAGTAAAAATAATAAAGGATATTGATATTAGTTTTTTTGAAATTTTCTAATGAATAAAAAAATAAATAAAATGGAATTGAAGTTAAATAGATCTTAGGGCCGAAAGGCATTAGCATTAAGTAGTATTGTTTAACTTAGAGTGTCCGTATGGGACCAGTAAGTTAGTTGTAAGTTATGGTTAATTAGGCTAGTTTTATGAATTCTTGTCTAGCTTTAAGATAGATTTAAGATTGAATTAATAAAAATGAATTTGAAAAAAAAAAGTGCGTTGGACTGTCATGCGAGAGGTCTTGGGTTCGATCCCTGCCTGTGCCACCTAAAGTTTTTTTCACGGGTACTGCCTCTTGCGAGGAATTGACAAATTCTCCAAGAGTAATTCTTGTCATAAAAAGTGCTTTCTCAAATTAGCCGTTCGGATTCGGTATATAAACTGTAGTACCCCTCCATCCCTGCAATTACTCGCACACAGGAATGGTTGAGAGTTTTAAGTCACTAGGCTCTGGTTCTCTACGGACTGTTGCGCCACCTAATTTATTTTATTTTTTTTAATTTTTTATTTAAGAAAAAGTGACAATTTCGTTGGCCCCAAATATCTCACGAACCATTTATATAATATTACGTGATACAAAATTAGTATAGTTTTGAAAAATAGAATTCAATTAAAGGGTTTTCAATAAATGAAAAAAAAAGACAAACAATATTTCTCACTTCGAACATTTGGTACATTTTTTAAATAAACCAAATTTACTTTATTTAAAAAAAATTTCTACTAAAATTGAATATCTCTAGAAAGAAAATTAAAGTATTAACTTCAAAATTATTTGATTCGGCACAAAATAATGATGTTGATGTTGAATTTTTGGAAATTCGATTGTATACAATTTTTGGAAATTCGATTGAGAATATTTTTTTTACAAAAAAATGAAAACCTGCAAAAAAAAAACAACTAAAAACTGGTAAAAATGATTTTCGACGAAAATCTCTTGAGAACACAAGTTTTAACTTTCTTCATCTTATACAAAATTTTGTTATTTTTTTTTTCTAAAGCTATTTTTTAATTTATAGGCATTTAAGGTTATTAATACCCTTAATAAGTTTTCTTTTAAACACAGTGCGAGTCTTAGAAAAATAAGGAAGGATTTAAGAGGAGATACCGGTGCACATTGGTCTTAAAGTTCTTAATATCAAAATGTGAGGGAAACAGAGTTGGCCAAAGCATTCCACATTCTCGATGTAAGATTTAAACTTTTTTTTGGGGCATCAGGCATTATTTTATAAAGCATTTATTGTTTGAGTTTCAGATTTGAAACCATTCAATTGTATAGGTAGTTTCGTACCCAAAGAAGAAGAGAATAATCTTAGTTTCTCCAAAACGATGTAAAGATTTGTTCCACTGTACGGTTAGATAAACCTTTGTTATTTTTTTTCTTTAAATTTCTGGTCATACAAACATTTTGCTCGTCGAATATGACCGTTGCATGTCTTTCTAGCTTGTATGAACTTATTTCAGTTTTCCACAGTGGAGTTGGCTTTATAAACACAGAAACTCACATCTCTGGTCCTATAATAACATCTTTGCAGCTCGAATCAAACCATGAGTTTGATAGATTTGACCCTACTCGGGATGAATTTTTTCATTCTCCAAAGAAATGCGCTGGAATCCACGTCACTATCGAGGAAGCATGATCTGATGTGCCTGGAGGTAATTATACACTGATTGCGTATTTATTAGGGTCAGAGCTAAGAAACAAGTCTAGGGTGTTGGAGGATTTACCTGCAACGTCACGTATTCCAGTTGGCTAGTCTACATAGTACATACATCTCCACAGAAAACTGCTTAAGCTTACATTTTTATTTTTAATTTCTCTTGATAATAAAATTGATTTAATTACAAAACATTCTTAGCATTCCAGCCTCTTATTGAGGGTTTATATTCGGTTTTTGAAAATAGGTTGAAATAAAAATTGGGTGGCGCAACAGTCCGTTGAGAACTAGGGCCTTGTGACTTACAACTCTCAACCATTCCTGTGTGCGAGCACTGTAGTCAGGGATGGAGGGGACCTACAGTTTAATGCCGATCCGAGCGGCTAATTTGAGAAAGAACTTTTTCATGACAAGAATTGCTCTTGGAGAATTGATCAATTCCTCGCAAGAGGCAGTACCCGTGAAAAAACTTTAGATGGCATAGGCAGGGATCGAACCCAAGACCTCTTGCATGACAGTTCAACGCACTAAGCATCATGCCACGGGTGCTACTTGAAAATAGGTATTTTATAATATTTTTAAACGGATTCTTTCGATAGAAGGGCACCATCAACAACGATAGGATTATGTCTTTTGGTCTTTGAGTGTTTAAAGGACGAATTTTGTATAAAGTAATAGTTTTTGTTTGTTCTTCGATTTTATATTTGTTTTTGGCACGTAGAACAAACTACTTTTACTTCCCATGCAGCAAAACAACATAAAAGACCACTGGTTGTTTTGATTAGATTCGATTTTTAAATACAATTCCTATCTTCAAAACGACTTGTACAAATTTTAGTACACTATGTCTTGTACGAACTTTTCCATTCTCACTCATCAAGAAACAAAGTGCCATCTGATTCTCATAATCTCATATAAACCAATGTATTGAATGTTTAAAATTCAAAATCAAAAAGCCTAGACAAATATTTCTTGAAGACTTTCATACAGTGTTAGATAGTCTAGGTATGCTAATCCGCACTATTTAACAAAATCCCGTGATAAATATTTCATTTCAATTTAATTTTAGTTGTCAATCGCAACACGAAATTTATATTGCAACTTACTAACAGCAATACATTTTTATGTCATCGGTTTGATTTTATGTTTTGTATCTGTATCCTTTTTCTTTAAAATAAGCCTTTAGACTAAATATTTAACATAATATTTAAAGAAAACTTCCCCTAAAAGTCTTTCATTCACAATAATTATTTGATTGAAAATGAATTTAAAGCAAAACACCCAATCGCATTTATTATACAAAAAATAATATCATCATATCGCAAAAACTTATTCAACCCAAAACCATAACCAACTCTATGAAGTGTGAAATTAAAACAAAAATAGCATTGACGACTTCTTTCGAGCTTCAACCAAAGACAAATGAAAAACAAACGAAGAATATCAGTTCAATTAATTAAAATAGCTCGTACGCACGCACAGAAGCCTATAAATAAAAGCATAACACCAGGTCCGTATTATAGGAAGCCAGTTCAGGTTATTTTATAAGGTTCAGAGTTTTTGAGGCGCAAATGCACAAATGTTAATAATTCAAAATTCTATGTGAAAAAAATTTTGCCGTCTTTTCTGAAAAGTGAGGTTATTATGTGCTTAAGTGATATCATTTACCTTAAATGTAATATCTTTCTTCAGCTTTTTGTTTATTTAGTTAGACAATTTTTCAAAAACAAAATTGTAAGTCACTTAAAATTTAATTCATTGTTCTAAATATACTTATAATTTTTGAATCAATTTGAGCTTTGTGTTGTCTTATAGGCTTCTCGATCTTAGCTTATCAAGATTGTCGTTTTGATAAGTTCTAAAGTGTAGACAAATTAGCAGAAACGAATCTCACTGCTTTTTTAAAAAGAATAAAATTATTTGACTTATTTAACATAACATTAGTCCGGCAGTGTCCCAACCCAACTTAAAAGACATTGAGTTTGTCTTATGTATTCTGTGGCACGTTTTGTAATCAATATTAATATCTTCAGTTTGAATAAAAACTGAAAAAGTTTGTTCCAGTTTATTTCATTTCAATGGGTTATCATTTTTAAGTGTAAGTATTGTGTTTGGTTATGAAAGCCAATATTAATAGAGAGATATTTTTCTATGGGCTCATTTAGGTTACGGGATTTGGTTGTAGAATATTGGAAAATGTTGAAAAAACTTCCAGGAGGCAATGTGAAAATTGCCAATAATTCATAATTGGCCTTCATATTGTTTCTCCGAATCTGGATTTTAGATCGACCCCAATTTTAAGTACAACTTACTGAACCATCCATTCTGTCTAAAAAAATCGCATACAGTAGTACCCTTAGGACCTTTTTCGCCACTTATTGTGACGCCACTTAATGTATATATATCCCCCTACAACCCTGAGCATTAGTATAAAACTTGAAGGCAATAATTTATCGTCTACCAAGTTAACCATAATAAATTATGCCTTTAATTTGAATATAAAATATATCAGGTGCCATAATTTTAAATTATTTGATGTAGAAATGTAACAAAAATCGTTAAAAGCATGATTTACCATAACCTTAAAGAAGCTTTTCTTAACAAGTAAGTAAGTAATCTCTACACTGACTATTATATCACTATATATTAAATTGCATTCAATACAGCTGCTAGTGCCGTAAAGTTTTATAATTTGATATTCGAAAGTTTCTTGGTTTTATCCACCAGACTCATTAGGCAGCAGGAATAAAGTTGAGTGGCCTCTGCTAGCCCAACCCGGCCCTATCTGTACGAGTAGAAGGTGGATGTTCCATCATCCAGGCTTAAACCAAATCATGAAACGACAGATATTTCTTTCAGAATTAAATTTGTTTGTGGCTAGTTTGGATATGGGTAAGATAAAACTCTTCGGGAAGTGGAAATCTGATAATTGCTTCCTTATTGCTTATTTCCTTGCTAATGAGGTTTCAAAAGGACTATGCAAAAAGCATGCGACACACGTTAAGTACTTCTTAAGCTGGATTATGATTAAGGGATATACAAAGGTAGGTACATACTTTATAACAGTTCGATTTAATTTCATCATGATGATGGTGGTTTTATATTTTCTCTTTGACTTTTGCAATTTTATTCAATTATCATTTAATGTAAGGAGGGTTATAAATAAATTAATTGTCAATTATTTATGCGTATAAGAAATATAATAATAATAATAACATTTATGAAACAGCAGATATTCACAAAATAAAACTACGAAACCTACAAATAAGACTGACATTTTTGATATCATATCTATAAATTTTGATAAATTGCGTTTAAGTTTGTCCTAATGCCGAATGATGATATTTCAAAACCGTCAAAAAATAGAGTGGACATAAATAGGAAAGTGGACAAATTGATCGCTGCTTTTATCATTTGGATTTGATTTCGTAAGTTAGCATTTTTTAATAAAATTTGAGAACTTGTTTAATCTTACGTTTGAAATGTTATCGGGGCCTCTTCGATGTAAAAATTAAACCTGTAAAATCTGTTCTTTGATCAAAACGTCATTTATTTAAAATTTTAAAATATACTAAAATTTGCATTCATAACAATAACTTTAAACCAAAAATACTTTATGCACGGAAACTGTGATTCTGGTGAAAGTTTTTTGGTGATCTCGCATTATCTTACCGAACGGTGAAATAAATCTTTACATCGTTTTGGAGAAAGTAAGATTAGTACGGTTGGCATTTCGAAAGCATTTGGTAAAGTTTGGCATGAGGTTAACTTATCGAAAAGCGTGCCTTCAGTTTATATGAATAACTCCTTGGTTGGATTAGAATATACCTTTTGAACAGTTCAATACAAGTTCTATTGAATAGATTCAAGTTTGAAAACCACAAAATATATGGTGATGTCCCAAAGACTCCATTTTGTCCTTATCCTTCTTGCTAAGTCTTTGGTCGCTCCAGAGAGGGCTTTACTACTCAATTGCTTTCTAAGCTCAGAGAAACAGCGGTTAGCAAGAGTTAGTCTTTCTTTGTCAGCGCTGGAGTGGTTTTCTGTGTTCATAGTGAAGCCTAGGTAGACAAAGTCCTAAGCTACCCCAAAGTTACAAGGCCAATGGTGACGTTTTGACCGAGACGTCGGTGTTGTAGGTCTTTTCTTGATGACAGCATGTACTTTATTTTGCCCTCCTTAACCGTTAAGCCCTTTTTTGCCGCCTAGAGCTCGAAAAAGCCCCGATTATTTCAATGTCATCAGCATATGCCAGTAATTGGACAGACTTTTAAAAGAAAGTGCCTCTAGTGTTGACGTGGGAGCTCTGCACTATTCTTTCAAGGGCGATGTTAAGGAAATCGTATAGCAGCGCTTAACCTTGTCTAAAGCGTTTTTTGACATCAAAAATTTAAAAGCTTCTGTTAAGTTGATTCCAAACCATATGAAGCTGTGCGAATTCTTAGACGTTTACATATTACTGCAGAGAAGATTTTGTGAACGATGTTTAGTAGACTGATTCCTCTATATTTGGTGCAGTTTAGAGTGGGTCTCCTTTTTTCAGTATATCGGACAAACAATACTGAGGTCCCATTCGTTGGGCTTTCTTCCAAAAATATTTTACATATAAGTTGGTTCATGCTCCTAACCATATTATCTCTAGCTGCTTTGAAGAGCTCGGCATTAAAGCCATCTGCTCCAGCGGCTTTGTTAGACTTCATTTGGATATGGCAATCTTTATTTCGTCTAAGTCGGGAAGACGGGATTGTTGGCTTTTGTCGCGTCTATTGAATGGATCATCCTACTTGACAGCGGAATTTGGTTCGTCGTTGCCGTACATGTACAGTCTGCAGATGTGGTCCTTCCATATAATCAGCATTGACTGCGGTTCTACTTTGATATTTACACTTTCGTCTTTGCAGCCTTCGGTTCGAGGTTTATGTACTTGTGAATTTCGTTTCACCTGCTCATACATTTTTCGAACTTCATTTCTGCTTTTGAACCTTTTAACATCTTCGACCCCACGCTTCTCATGCTCTTTCTTTTTCCTTCTGAGAAGTCGGTGTTCCTCTCTCCTCTTCTGCTTATAGAACTCTATGAATAGCAGCGCTGCTTTACGTGCCTTTTGATTGGCTACGTTTGACTGCCAACATTCTTCATCAAACCTGGGGTTTCTCGTTGGTAACTGTTTGAAACCCAGCACGCGGCTTCTCTGATTGCATCTTGGCAATGTTGCCACTGGTTCTCGATACATTGTGTTGGTGGCAGAAAACTTCGAAAGGGGTTAATTTTGACCCGTTGGGAGAAGGATTTGGCGATCTTTGGCGATTGTAGCCGTTCGACTTGATCTTCTCCCAGCATCTACCTGTTTTGCCTTGGGTCTGGAAACCTAAAGACTACAACAAGGTAGTGGTCCTAGTCGATGTTAGCTCCTTCGGACGTCCAGAATGGCGGTAGATTGATCTGAAGAACTCCAAGTTTTCCTACTTCCTATTGTTGCCCTTTAAAATTGTTTGCATTTTTTCTTTTTCTAATAAGCAACATTGTCATTTAAAGAACTGTCATAAAATAAAAGCTGCTTTACGCCGATAAATTGGGGACATTAAACCAATTTATTGATATGTTTGGTAAGAAACCGAAACTTAATGTCAAACTATCCAATCACACACGAGCACTCACCAATTTAATTCGCCCACCCATTCCACTTACAAAACTTCATCAAATCACGAACTAAATTCTGTCGATTGATGGGCTGCACCCACCACTTCCTCATTGGTTTTCAGCTCAATCCACGCATTCCGATACTTCCTTTCTTGTTAAAAAATAAAAACATATTTTTTTAATTAAAACTATCGCCCCTTTAGCTCACGAAGTACGAATATAACACTGTTAAAAACCCTACACTTTAAGTGTCGTGCAAGAAGGACATCTGTTTCAAATGTAATCTCTTACGTAGACAATCATTTTGTAAATGTTTTTTACCTTTTTTATTGTAATAGAAGAATGAAGCTATGTAGGTATTTTATTTTTTAAACGAAATAGGTACGTATGACTTTGCACAATTTAAGTTATTTATAGAACGACACTGTCACCATCAGTGGCAGGCTGTGCACCAGGCCAAACAGACAGTAGCAGCAGCAGCAGCAGAAGTTGTGTACCACCAGCAAGCAACGCCAACTTTTATCAGAAGTTATTACATTGCTTTGCATCCAGTTAGAAGACAGAAACGTTGTTGGTACTAGGTGTGTGCATTTGGAATAACGAAGCCAACTTTAGAGCGCACTATATTCATTTCAATTGTGATAATCGCCTCGCCTATATAGTGACGCGTTTCTTCTTCGTCGTAGTCGTATAGATGTTGGATGCGAATTGCAGCTATAGATACAGATGGTTACAACATGAGCAACTTTTCTTGCTTCCACTTCCATAAAGGTACTTCTGTCATCGCGTTGGCTGCTGAATGATACAATACAACGAAAAAATCCACCTTCAAACTCTTGAAACAAAAGAGCGAGACTTCTGATTCTGGTTTTAAATGACTTTGAATCTAATGGGTTTATGAATAAAACATTGAAAATTGAAGTAAATGATTTGTATATTCATTGTAACGAATGGATTCTCTTTCATTTAATACGCAATTAGGGCAAACTGCAGCGCACTAGACAGCTACTAGATTTCAGGACATTCGCGCTTTTAAAAGTTTATTAAAAAAAAAAAAAACTAACATCTCAATGTATTAGAAATTTGAAGCAAAATAGACAATCTACCTGGGTCCATAGTTACTTTTTTAGAAAGCCACATTTAAAGGCTTTCCCAGGATGGACATTGCAACTTTTTTAAATGAAACGCAAACCATTTAAGAGGCCATCACATCCACAAAAAGAAACTGTTTGGAGTGCTCTCTGGACCGATTGGTGTGATTAAACCTTACTTCTTCGAAAACGACGAAGGAACGACTGTCACCGTCAATTCGGAGCGTTATGGTCATATGATAACCGACTTTTTTTGCCTGCTATTGAAGAATACGACTTCGAGAATATGTGGTTTCAACAAAACGGTGCCACATGCCACACTACTCGACTAGAGTAAATATGGCCTTATTGCAAAAGACATTTCCTAGCCGCGTAATTTCTCGTCTTGGCGATATCAACTGGACACCAAGATCATGCGATTTGACACCGCTGGACTTTTTTTTTGTGGGCTACGCGAAAGACCGTGTTTATGCAGATAAACCTTTAACTCTTGAGTACTTAAAAACCAAAATTCGTCAAGTTATGGCTGATATACCGCCCCAAGTGCTCGATGTACTGTTTTACACATAATGTCAACGTTCAAACTTTATAATAAAAAAGATATATCATGGAAACAAACATTTTATATGTGTTTTATTTACGTTTACTTTTGAAACCACACTATGGATAACTCTGTATTTTACCATGATACAAGTGTTGATTTTACTATATTTATTGACATATAAAATCACATATAATACTAAAAGGAGAATTAGGAAAGAAGAAACAGATGCACATTGTAATGAGTGGGAAATATTGAGCCTGGTAAAGCATTCCAAATTCGTGTAGTGCGACTAAAGAAAGAATCCCTATACTAAACAGTACTTCCGAAATTATTGAGCTCAAGGGTAAACTAATGAGCATTCCTAGAAGTAAAGGTATTACGTTTAAATTGTTTAAGGGGAGATATTCAACTGGCTATTTCACTAGAGCATTGTTTATAAAAATAACGTTACAACAATGATAGACTTGATACCTTGCTGCGGTTTTCAAGAGAAGCAAATGTCTCGAAATAAGAACGATCTCCTATCATTTTTATAGCTCTCTTTTCAATTTTATCAAAGATTCAAGTAAGTAATAAAAGCTTTGTAAATTATAGCAAAATGAGAAGGGGTGAAAAACTTCTAGCATTGTTGGAGAAAACCTAAACATTTAGCAGCATTTCTGTCGTTCTCAAATATGTGATCACTCCACGACAAGTGGTTTGTGATGCACGTACCTAGAACTAAAAGCTGATCAGTCCCCCGATGCAAGTTACACCCCTGGGTGGGTGCATTGGGGGATGGTCACGTTTTTGTTACAATAGACATCATAACATTTTCAAAGCATTACTCTACAAGGTTTTTAATTCCCCATTGAACAATAAAATAAAATAAGGAAGAGTGTCGGAGACAAATCGGAACCTTGGGACACGCCAGCGTTTATTTTGAGGATTCAGATTTGAACCCATCCAAAACTAACAAAGAAGATATTCATCAATACCAAATGCACATATTTTCGATATGAGAGCTTGAAAAGTACAATAATCTTACTTCCTCCAAAACAATAGAAAGATTTTTTCCACTAAAATATTTGAGATAACTAATATACAAATTGCTACGAAAGCCATACTGCCGGTCATTAGGAAGCTTTCGTTTTTGAAATATTTATTAAGTTGAAAATTGTTCGGTGTTTCCATGACCTTGAAAAAAGGGGACGTAATTGCAATTCGATAGTTAGAGGGAGAGGAGGATTCGCCCTTTTCAGAGACAGGATGGTATATGCTGTTTTCTATCCACTCAGAAAGAGACCTGTAGAATAGGTCAGATGAAAAAGCTTACGAAGTGGTTTTGCCAGCGTTGAAGAACACCTCTTGAGAACAATGTCACTTGGCAGCATCGAATTAACAGCAAATTGTGCTGCTAGCAAATTGACTTTATCAATCGAGCTTACAAAAGTAATGTTATTCAAAACAGGCGTAGTAACCGACGACGATGGCGTTTTTACAACTGACCATACATTTTTACTACCTTTGGGAATGCAAATATTTTACACGTCGAATATGTCCGTTACAGGTTTTTCCGGTTTTCCTCACTTGGGTTGGCTTTATAAATCCGGAAACTTATATCTTTGATCCTAACACATAATCTCTTTGAAGCTCACATCAAGCCTCGAGAGAACTCGGGATAAAATCAATTGAATAAATCTTATACCTTTTTTGTACAATGCCCTAAATTTTCCTCTCAATATCATGTATTTTCATGTTTTTAGTTTTTTGTTTTTATTCAGTGGTCTGAATTGATTTGTATAAACTGAGATAAAGTAAGCTGTAAGATAATAAGGTTAACCAAATTCGCGTAACTCAATTTAAATACGTCAAATACGCAATAAATTTTTCAATAAATGCCAAATAAAAAAAAAAACATTGAAAAAATGTTTCGTTTGAAGTTGTTTATACAAATACACATACCTTGAGTACTTTCAAAACACTTCAAAAGGGGTTCATAATACAACAATACGGAGTAACAAATTAGCCGAAAATACAAAAAAAAACACAAATACGGGAACAAAGAAACTGGTGTGGTTTAAACCTTCTGCAGCTTAACACTTTTCCCATTAAAATGTTTCAAAATAAAACTTTACCCATACCAAACCTTTTTTCATGATAATTTATTTTGGTAAGGAATTTAAAGGACACTCAAACACACGCATTAAAGAAAAAATATCAACAATAAAATGAAAGCACCCAATTACTCAGAACAACACAAAATCCCAAAATTGCAAAGGGTGTGATTCCGGAAAATTGGAATGTAAACAATAGTGGTTCGGTTCGGTTCGGTTTCGGTTCCTTCCACTCGTCGCGTCGCGTTACGTCGCGTGCGTCCTGTCGTTCGTGCGTCAGTCGTATCTCGTAAATAAGGAAAGGAAAAAGATAGAGATAAGTAAAGTATCCTTTATTTTATTTTTTTCGCCTAGGAATTTTGGTGAAATGAGAATAAGGATGAGAAATGGCGTGCACAGAGTTATTTCAAAAACGAACAATTAGCATTTTACACACTTTGTGGAATTCATTCATTTTGTTTGTATGTATTTGTGAAGGCTGAGATTGTATCTCATGTAGAAAGCTTGAAATTAGACTTTTTTAAAAGTGTTTTTAATTTGTGCATGTTTTGTAAATGGATAGATATTTTTGATAGTCCCCCCAATAAGGTGTTTATTAACAAGGGAAATAAATTCTTAATATTTAAGACTTGAACTTTTTATGATTATACGTAAAAAGGTTAAAATATTTATACGCGGCGATGCCTTTACAATAGAGACGATAAAGTTATGTTTTACATTGCGACAGTTTTCTTTATTTTGAAAGGAATGTATGTTTAATGAATCTGTTATATTCAGAAATTACTATAGGAATAAAGCATATTGTTAGGAAAAATTACTAAGTCAGTTAAACAAGGTGGTTGAAGAACAATATGGGTCGAGTTTTTGGCAAAATTATCAAAAATGAAGTGTGGAGAAATTAGAAGTTTATCAATCGACGATTTTTTACTGCAATTCTTTGATTTTAGCTGACTTGTGGTTCACTATAGTTATTGTTGATGGCCGTCTTGACCGTGCCTAGTTTCCAATGAGTTCTTGGCCCTCTTTTAATAGTTTCAGAAATAATACAAATGAAAAATATCTTTTAGCTGGTTAATAAAAAGGTGGGTATCTCTAAGACTAGTGAATTTTTTGACGTGTTATTTATGTACACAAATTTAAGTAAATTAAAAAAATGTCTTCCTATTGAAACCCTCAAACAAAATATTTAAAATTTCCCGGTACTTTTGGCCACTGCAGAATTTAAAAGAAATGTTCTATTTAGGATATATAGGTGTATAAAAGTTCTTATTCTTCATGTTGGGCCTTTTTTTGAAGAAAACGCTCTCGTTCGAAGAAAACTTAGGTACAATTTTTTGAGATTCCTTTTATTAACGAATGTTCGACCATTCCCAGAAAAACTGAATTTAGATATTTATGATAAATACAAAAACACACTCCTTCTGGAATAAGACAATTTGAAAGCATTTTTCAGGGTGGGAAAACGATTTAGGTGGAACGGAAAATACAACCTGTACCATCATAAACACCATTTTCGACAAAGGATTCGTTTTATTTTATTTTAGCTAAAGTGCGGCTTACTTATTTACTTAAGGTGGAGCTTGAATTCCAGGGCGTACATGGGCCTCAACCAACATGCGTCTCCAGCTGGCTCGGTCCATAGCTAGCTGTCTCAGTTTCGCGCACCAAGTTGGTTACGATTCTCTCCCACCTGCTCCACATAAGTCGCGGTCTTCCTTTACTGCACCGTCCCTAGGGATTGGATTCGAAGACCTTCTGGGCTGGAACATTGACATCCATCCGCTCACATGACCCAGCCATCTAAGTCGTTGGACTTTTATTCTTTTAACTAGGTAAGTGTCGCTGTACAGCCTGTACAGTTCGTTGTTGTATCTTCTCCTCCACTCTCTATCTATGATGACGGGGTCAAAAATAAATATCACCCGAAGAATTTTTCTCTCAAAGCATCCTTAGACAAGGTCCAGATTCAGCGTCTTAAATGAGAACCGGGATGATGAGTGTCTTATAGTTATAGATGATGATTTAAGATGCTCGAGAGAGGACTTTACAACTTAATTGCCTTCTAAGTCCAAAGAAGCAGCGATTTGCAAGACTTATTCTTCGTTTGATTTAAGCGCTGGTGTCGTTGTCTGAGTTTAAAGCGGTGCCTAGGTAGAGAAAGTCCTCAACTACCTCAAAGTTATTTCTATCCATGTCTAATTGGATGGACCTAGGATGATTGTGCCTTAAGTGTTGACGGTTGGGTTTTGAACAATTCTTTCCAGAACGATGTTAAAGAAGTCGCATGACAGTGCATCGCCTTGTCTAAAACCCTTTTTGACATCAAATGCATCGGTGAGATCTTTTCCAACCATGATAGAGCAGTGAGCATTCTCCATCGTCATTCTGTACAAACGAATAGGTATGGCAGGGATACCAAAACTAGACATTGCTCTGTAAAGCTCCTTTCTATAGATGCTGTCATACGCGGCTTTGAAATCTATAAAGAGATGGTGGGTATCTGGTCTTTTTACAAGATCTGCCGTAATGTGAATATGTGGTCGATGGTGATCTTTCGGTCTGAAGCTACACCTATAAGGACCTATCAGGTTGTTCACGAACGGCTTCAGCAGTTCACATAATACGGCAGAAAGGATCTTATATGCGATTTTCAAGAGTCTGATGCCTCTGTAGTTGGTGCAATTTATAGAACCTCCTTTATTGTGTATTGGGCAAGCTATGCTGAAATTCCAGTCACCGAGCGTGCTTTCTTCCGACCATATTTTGCTGATGAGTTGGAGCATGCTCCCTACCAAGTCATCGCCTGCTTCTCTGAATAATTGGGCAGCGATTTTGTCAGCTCCAGCACCTTTGTTGGACGTCAGTTTCGATATAGGTTACTAACATATGAAGTAACGGATGCTCTAAGAATGGAAGGGTATTTTGCCGAAAATAATATACCATCTGAATTATTATTTCAAATTAAAGTATTCTACCCTTCAAACCGTTTATTCGCCCTTTTTATCAAATTTGATTCTTTCATTATGAATATTGAAAAATGTTCCTTCTTTTGTCTACAAGTTTGAACTGTCATCAAATAAGGTAACAAAAAACAAACAAATGAAATATCCTTAATCCATAATCTAAATGCAAACGTCTCACAGCCATTAACGTTTTAATACTCATCAATATTTCTTTATCAAAGCCACTTCTCAAATTAATTGATTGGAAACATCCTTTCCTGGCTGCCTTTGACTGCTCAATAGCACTCCAATAAAATGTCCCTCTCAATTTAACTCCTACTATCAAATCGAGTCGAGAAATTCCAAGTACTTCAGTTTCACAACCTTAAGTTTACTTTAGACAACACTCGATGTCGTTCTCAGAAAACCTGAATTACTGGCTATCACACCACCACCTATCAAAACAGAGAGAAAGAATAGACGCCTTATCCGCCGTCCGTTCATTGATGGGAGTTTTTCAATATTATAAGGCTTCAAGGATAGTCAGGCGGAATGTATCCCAAACCCCTTAACGGCGTTTTCCCGCCCATACTTTATGACTTCCAAGACTGAAATCATTCAAAAGCATAAGCATTAGCATCTTGTAAGCATATTCAAAGGGAATTGATAGCACAAAGTGTTTCTTTAAAATACACCGTTATTGGATTAGGTTACCCAGGAGGATTTCTAAAGCTATTTTCAGTCTTTGGTGTAATTATATATATGTATACATATGTTCGTATATTGTGGGAACAGAGCTGTATATGCTAGATTAATTCCATATCATCTGCCTGCTTTCAAGATGAGATAAAACTCATTCCTATTTTCGTCCATTAATATAATAATTATTATATTAATATTTTTCTGAAGGAAATGGGATTTAATCCAAAAAAGGAATCTTAAATGTTCAATGAGCATTTCTAATGCTATTTTTGGTGTAATGCTATAGGATTTTCTATAAGAATGTTATTTTTTGCTTGAAGCCTTTTTCATAGAAGGGTATAGTTCCCGTAAGAACATAAACTGCTTAAGAATTCCCCAAGCACCGATGCACCCCCTGTAGAGACGAAGCATCTAATCTGATCGTGGGTCGGGCCTGAAGGAGTATTGGTGGAATGGGAATTGTACTTCGTTTTAATTTCTTCTTGTGATCAATGTGTCCAGATCGTAGGAGGTCAAGTTTCCCAAATCATTTTTCCCAATCCATTTTTCCGAAAATCCATGGCTCCAAACGGGATATTTTTCCCAATTGTTTTCCCCAAAAAATTGTTGTCACAATACAATTTTTGGCTCAACTTTCCATTAGCACAGCACGAATTTCGACACGCGTTTAATTGATAGATATGTGCAAATAAATAATAATTATAGCAATTTTAGAGCGAGGAAACATTTATTTCTATTTTAAATTAACTTTCAAAGTTTACTTTTTCACATACAACACACACAAAAATGGTTGATTTTGACATTTTTTCCCTCTTTTTTGTTCAGTGTTACTTGATTTTTTTTTGTTGGGGATTTCTTTGATTTTAGTGCTCAAATGCAAAAAGTACCCAAACTCGCACCCACGCCGCGCCGCGCCGCCGTACTATCAATTCAAAAAAATATTATTGGAAATATATTTTGTCCTACAATCTGTTCTCAAAGACGTATGAACTCAACAAACATATATTCCATGGGACCAATGCAATACCAACGAAGCTTCGAAGCTTGACCCGTTAGCTAAGGATGTTTAAATTTAAATAAAGTGCACGACTGGGTCGCACGATCTTGCTCCTGTATGCAAAGAGTCTGTTTAAAAAAGTATATATATAATATTTAAAAATATACCTGTAAAATAAGTTTGTCTTCAAAGATATATATGCCATTTGATTTGTCGAAAAAACCTCCATTTTTCAATTTTTTGGGAGGGGGTTACATTGAGTACAGTTAAAATAATTTAAAAAAAAAACTAATTTAAGATTCAAAATTTTACCTGAAAAATAAGTTTGTCCTCAAAAATTTAAATGCCATTTTATTAATAAAAAAACCCTTGATTTTTCAAATTTTTTTTTGAAAATCGTTAGAGCGGTTTTTTTTTAAATTAATTTTTTATATATAAAATTTTTCAATTTTGTTCTAAAAATATTTTTGGTATGCAGTTGTTTAGTGATTGTAAATATACGCTCTATATTTCAATTTCGTAAAAAAATGTTCACCCGTTTTTGAGATATAGAATTTTGAAAAAAAATTCAATATTTTTTTAAAAATCCAAACGATAAAAAATTGCACTTTTGATAATCAAATATTGTTAAGGCAATATAAGAGCTCGTTCAGAAAAAAAATTATTGAAATCGGTTCAAAAGTTGCTGAGAAAATTAAAAAACAAAAAAACGGTTCTATGAGCGGTATTTTTCCTGAGCAATACAAAAATGTGTTTTTCTTATTAAAAGAAGCCAGGTTAAAAAATAAAATTTTAGAGAAAATTAAAAAAAAATCTATCGGTTTGTTTTTGAGAAAATTCGAATTTTCGTTTTTTGACCAAAAAAATTGTATGGGGGCCACTGTTAGTTTTGATCTTAAAAAAAAAATGAAAAAAACGCCTAACGCAAATCTGCTCAAAACCTTAACTTCCAAGTTTGAACTCAATCGACCCAATGGTTTAGGCTGTAGGAGCGTGGACAGACAGACAAAATTGACCGGACGGAATCGCGGGACCCACTTTTTTCGACTTCTCTACCATCGTAATATCATGTTTGATTAAAATCTCGAGTTCGAAATTTTGCACGAATGCAAAACTTGCCATATACATAGTTCCTATATGTCGCAAGTAAAAATTAAAATGAGCGAATAGAAGTAGAAAACGAGCCTGTAAAATATTTATCACTTTGTCTAAGAAGTAAGTATTCAAAACATCTTTACCTAGTAGCAATGAAAAAATTGCAACTTTAAGGCCAGCCACCTAAAACGAAATACTCAAGGAAGAACTGTACAAAGGTATGACAGAATTAAGGCCTCTGAAATAAATTGACACAGTTTTTTTTTTTCTTATAAAGTTTGAACGTTGGCATTATGTGTGACCACCGAATTGTTGCAAGCATCGATTCTTTTGAAGTAATTTTGTTGACACTTATTATGGGTGGTATTTCAGCCATAACGTGATGAATATTGGTTTTTATGTGCTCAAATTTAAAGGTTTATCTGCATAAAATCCAGCGGTGTCAAATCGCATGATCTTGAAGGCCAGTTGATATGGCCACGACGTGAAATTACGCGGGTAGGAAATTCCTCTTGCAATAAGGCCATATTCGCTCTAGTCGAGTTGTGTGGCATGTGGCACCGTCTTGTTGAAACTCCAAGTCGTATTCTTAAATAGCAGGCAAAAAAAGTCCGTTATCATATGATATGACCATAACGCTCCGAATTGACGGTGACAGTCGTTCCATTGTCGTTTTCAAAGAAATAAGGTCAAATCACACCTCCGGACCAAAGAGCGCACCAAACAGTTAATTTTTGTGGATGTAATGGCCTCTCTTCAATTAATTGAGCATTCTCAGAACCACAAATACGACAATTTTGTTTGTTAACATACATGTGAGAGAAGTGCTTCGTCGCTGAAGTAAATTTTGTTCGAAAAATCGCCGTCCACCGCCTGTTGTTCAAGCACCCATTCGACGAACTATACGACGTTGTGAATGTTCAGCTGGCTTCAGTTGTTGTGTGAGCTGGACTTTATATGGATGTAAACCATAATGTGCCAAGACAGTCCTAATTCCTGCGAACGACACATTCGAGTCTTCGGTGATATTTTTAGTGGTACGAGGACGAGCGAAACGATAATGGACAGGCCTTACAATATTTGTAACCAACCCAGGCTCTTCGAATTTCTTCACAATTTCGTTAATTGCTTGCGGTGCTTGCGTAGTTGGACGATTATGTAAACCATAATCTCCTCTGAAAGCACGATATGGCATTGGCAGAATCAACATTTGATTTTTCATAAAAATTGAAATCTACAGAAAAAACTTAACAAAATTGGTAAAAATTGATGTTCGATTCTGGATATCTCGTAAATAAATGAACGTATTGCCTTCAAAAATATATTGGTCCTAGACCAATCAATTTTTTTTTTATTTGCAACATATAGCAACTATATGGCAAGTAACTATCAAACATGACATTATGATGGTAGAGATAAGTCAAACAAAGTTGGTCACCCGATTCCGTCCGCCTGTCTTTCCTAACCACTGCAGCCCAAGGCATTGGGTCGATTGAGTTAAAACTATGGAAATCAAGGTTTTATGCAGATTCGTGTTAGGGTTTTTTTTCATTTTTTTTAAGATTAGAAATAATAGTAGACCCATTACAAATTTATTGGTTAAAAATCTAAAATTCACGTTTTCTCAACAACGTTACGAAACGATTGATTTTCTCTAACATTTTGTTTCTTAACTTGGCTTATTTTTTTCCCATAGAACCCTTATTATATTTTTAAAATTTTCTCGGGAACGATTGCAATAATGTTTGCTGCACAAGCTTTCATATTGTTCAGTGAAATTTTTATAAATATACAACGATTAGTTTTTTCATAAAAATTAAAATCTAGAAAAATAGTACGCAAAATGGTAAAAATTGATATTCGATTCTTTATATCTCGTGAATAAATGAAGGTATTGACTTCAAAATGACTTTATTTTGTGCTAACTTTTCTTAGAAAAACCCAAACTTTATTTATTTATATAAGAAGCTAGCTGACCCGGGCACGCGTTGCTGTGGCTAACGTTTTTGTTATATTATTATTTAAGGGAACGCAACGGTAGGAGAAGATCAGACATTAGTGTCCATGCTTTCTTACATAGATGCCATTTGTAAAAGACGAGCTTCATGACTGATTTTCTATTCGTTACCACTTGTTACAATTAAATTATTATTTACGAAGTCGGAAACGTTAAAACTGGTATACACATTTACTGGTTTGGGATTTGAAGGGGAAGGACTTTTAGCACAATTGATACAGAAGAATTAAATTTTAAATGTGTAATTATTATTATTCAAGTTTATAACAAATGAGTGTATAGTACATTTTTTAGTAAATAACATGTGGCTGTTAAACTTATAAATGAGGTATAGGTAAGGCGGATAATTTAAAATCTTCTAACAACAATATTTATCATTTCGAATTATAAATACTTTTAATTTCAATTTAATTTAGCACTAATCGGTACTCAATTGGTTATCCTGTCTTTCGCTTACACAAGATTCGACGGTTTTCCTTCACGTGAACATGCAACATGTAGCTGCCCATGAGAATAACATGGATTTTCCAAATCTAAACCACAAAGGGACATTATTTGGCCTTGAGACTTATTTATAGACATGGCTTACGCTTAACGAATTGGGAACTGTAACCTTCTGAAAGGTATGGTAGAATTTGACGGTATCATTGGCAATTCAATCAATCAATCATTGGTATCGTATGGCAACAGGACCACTTTTCTTTTAAACTTTCTAGTAAAGATGGTTGCTTCAAGAATATTTCCGGTAATCTTTTTGATGATCAAACGTGTTCCGTTGCATAATTGAGGTAGATTCATTACGCAGGGAACCAATGTATGAGCTGGAAATAAACAAAACAATAATTCATGTCGATGTCGCGATATCGAGTGCATTGACTTTGCTTTAATATGCGATATTTTGCTGACGTGAACTATTGGCAGGTGGTGATGACGAACAACAACATAAGGTCATCATTTAATATTAAGTTGTGTTAAGTAGGTTAAGAAAAATATGAGTAAGAAAAAAATGTAATGTAGAAATTAAGTAATAATAAATAAATATTTAGGTTAAGAAATTAAATGTATTTCCATAGGAAATGAATAGTATAAATAGAATAAGAAAATGTAAATAAAGTGCTAGTATTATATCAAACATGTTGGTGTTTATTTAATTATTTACTTTTTCAGCACAGAATCATCTCAAGAATTTTTCTGTCTAATAAACAACTTTTACTTTGATAATTATCTCAAGGATTTTTATCTGCGGACAAAACATTGGTCCTTCGAGCCGGATTCAGCCAAGCCGCTACAACAGGCAATTCGCTTCATCAAAGAGCCAAGCCGCTATATAAGCCAAGTCGCTTCATCAAAGAGCCAAGTCGCTACATAATCCAAGTAGCTACATCGCAGAGCCAAGTCGCTACAGAAGCCAAATTGCAACAAAGAGCCAAGTCGCCACAAAGCCAAGTCGCTTCATCAAAGAGACAAGCCGCTACATAAGCCAAGTCGCTTTATTAAAGAGCCAAGTCGCTACATAATCCAAGTCGCTTCATCAAAAAGCGAAGTCGCTACAGAAGCCAAATTGCATCAGCAAAAATTTCAAAACACAGCCAATTCGATAATCGATACAACAACAAAAAAAAGGAAGGACCAAAATGGCGGAACCATCAGTAGAAACAATTCAAAAACTGAATTTCGACCAAATCGAGCGCATGAAAATAAACTTTTCGAAAGACTCAAAGGATAGGTATTCGTTACAATACTTTGAAATTCGAGCGGAGAAGTTAGCAACAGTATCGACGACGTGCGAGGAACTTAATGCTAAGGTGTATAATATAAAAATGCATAATGAGTCTTTAGTCAAAGATTATATGACAGAATATAGCAAAATGGAAGAGCTGGCATTAACTTTGACTACAACTTTTTAACGCGCAATAGATCAATATAAGGCGCAGCAACCATCTGATACGAAAGCATTACAAGTATTGAAAACAGCTGCAACTGAAGATGTCGTTCGACTTGAAAGAGTAAGAGTTCCAACATTTGAAGGTGATTATCTGAAATGGGTACTTTTCTATGAAATCTTTAAAACATTAGTGCATGAAAATAAGCATCTGCAGGATATTCAAAGAATGCAATATCTGGTGACTTCTACTAAAGGTGAAGCTCGACGCCTAATTGAGAATCTGGGAGTGACTGGAAGTAATTACCAGAATGCATGGAAAATGTTGTTTGAACGTTACAACAACAAGAGAACACTACTAGCATCCCTCCTTTAAGCATTTCTCAGCATCCCAAATGTTAAGTCTGAAACCCACAAAATTACAAGAAATTGTTGGACACAACGAACGAGACACTAATTGGAATAAAGGCATTAAATATTGATACGAAGTCCTGGGACCCATTTATTGTCTATATGGCCTCGCAAAAGTTAGATATGGAAACCAGAAAAGAATGGGAACTGTTATGGGGAGCCAAAACAGATTTACCCTCATGGGAGGACCTAGCTGAATTTCTCTCAAAGAAATTCAGATCTTTGGAAGCCATTTCGGGTGAAGAATAACAATTTGTGTTTCGATTGCTTGGGCAATCACCGAATTTGCGATTACAAAAGCAAAACAAGAAACACAACTCCATGCTTCATCTAAACATTAAGCAATCCGATGCCAAGGATAACAATGAAAACTCCACAAAAAGTTTCAACAGTCAAGGCAACAACTCTACATTAGACATCTTACTAGCTACAGCAATTATACACGTGAAGAATGTGTACGGTGAATACATAAAATTAAGAGCCTTAATAGACCAAGGCTCACAAAACTTATTCATCACCGAAAATTGTGTGCAGTTGTTAGGACTCAAGCGTGAACCAGCAAACGGCACTATCAAGGGTTTAGGAAACGTCACAAACCGAAGCGCGTTGCAGATCTCTTTAAACATAAGAGAAAAATGGTCAAATAAAGTCATATACACCTCAGCTCTCATTCTAGGACGAATCACACAAAGTCTTCCGTCGACATACATAAACTTCAATGTTAATGTAAACATAAAGAATACTGAACTTGCAGATCCAGAGTTCCGTACTCGATCAAAGATCGATGTATTGTTAGGAGCTGATGTATATGGTGAAATCCTGCTGGAGGGATTGAAGAAAGGTATGCCAACTGCACAAAAGACCAAACTGGGCTGGATTTTATCTGGTCCCATAGCTAGAAGCGCATCAACTACATCAACTTCCATGATAAGTACATTAGAACTCGATCATCAGCTATCAAAATTTTGGGAACAGGAGGAAATCGAAAAGAAACCCTTTTTGTCTCAAGAACAAGAGATGGCCGAAAAGCAATACATTACAAATGTACAAAGGATGAAAGATGGACGGTATCAAGTCAAAATGCCGTGGAAAGATGATCCTAGGACAAAACTTGGCCTCTCGGAAAAGTCAGCCATTGCCAGGTATGTCTCGAACGAAAAGAGGCTATTAAAAAATCCAAGTCTTTTTGCGGAATACAACAAGTGCATTGAAGAGTATCTAACACTTGGACATATGGAAGAGATTCCCAGCAATGAAGTAAACAAACCTTGTTATTACTTGCCTCTCCAATAGAAGATTATGTGGTGGCATTCCAGGTATATCAAATAAATTTTAAAATTCAATGGGGAAATGTACACTACCATGTTCATTAACAATAGTATCGATTGATTTAAAAGACATCAGATCTGGAAGTTAATTTCGTCAACATCAACTTTTTTGTCTGCAAAACAGCCCGATGACTATGCCAGTTGTGATTCAAGTAATTACTATTTGGAGAAATACACTGAATCAATTAATTTTTGTCCCTGAAGAATATTTCAGAATTTATTGAGATTTGGACGACTAAAAAAGCTTCCCGAACGTACGTACACACGCACTCACACGCATACATCTCTCTAAAAATCTTTTATGTATTTAGATTCTAGGGACCTTGAAACGTCGAGGAAAGCCTTGGTATTAGCGATTGCACTATTCCTTTTATTAAACAACAAGTAAACCCTGTCGGAGCTTAGAAATTATAAAGGTTTTATTCATGTGCTGACAGACACTAAAATACATTTATTTCGTCACTTTGGCACACTATTCAAATCCAATTAACTTTCTTTACGTATTGATATGTGTAATATGTCTTCCTCGTCAATTGTTTGGTAGTTCCCATGGAAGTGTGTATCCTTTTTTTGAATGATATTAAAAGCATGAAGTGTCTTCTTTAGTTCTTGTTAGATTTGTGACATAAGCAGCTACAACAAATCAATACATATTGGAGGGAGGAAAAAACACAATCCTTTTTTTTCAACCCTAGTTTAATATGCCTTTCGGATTTATACATACATAAGACAAACAAACATATAAAGAATTTCATTGAAAAGAAGTAGGCGAATGTCATACAAATGCAAATATAGATAGATATATATTTTTGGTCCTGAAAATTGTATCTCAATCTCAATGAAAGTGTCTTCATGTTTCGTTGTATTTAATAAAATAAGAACATATTCCATTTTGATTAGAATCAAGTAAAGTTTATGTTTGTTGTGTTTAAATGCAATGACTCGGACATAACCCGTTTTAAGCAATTGAAGCAGGCGTTTTATTTGATTTAGGGGAAAAAGATTGAACGATTTCAGAACACTGGACTTGAAAAATGAATCTATGCTAGGTATGTTATCATTTACAAGAAACATTTCTGGTGTTTTTATAATGCTAAAATTTAAATAGTTTCCGAGATATACCATGGGAAATGAAGTGCTCCCTAGATGCCGAATTTGCTTTTTCAATTAGTCATACGTTTATTTTCCGAGATAGTTTCTATGTACGTTTATTTAAGTAAACAATTGTGCATAAAGAGTGACTACTTTGAAATTCTGTATACTACACCAACCAAAGAGTATACACGCACCAACTGTGTGCAGGGAATATCGCATAAGATCTTTGGTTCTACACTTGTGTAGAGGTAGATTGGTTGATGGAAATTTTTTCTTGTACATATCTCGATACAAATATTAAAATAACACTTTTTCGATGATATTTCATCAAGGAGTCGAAATTTGTTTTTATTTTTACTTTCAATAAGTGTTTCATATGTGAAATTGCAAGTGATTCGAATAATCATTGTAGGCAAACCTGTCAAGATGTGCTGAAAGGGCTTTGAAACAAACATAAAATGTTAAACTAACTGAATTGATTTTCTTTAATAAACTTGAAACTATCTACATATACATTTTAAGACTATTCTGATACAAACCTGGTTATACAAACTAAGAACTCTAAGTTATATGTTTAAAAAAAAAAGAAGTACAAAACTCAAGTGTACTTAACTTTATTTAAAAAATTAAAGAAGATATATTTAAGATAAAAATTTCCATAAATATTTAACTGCTTAACTAAATGCTCTTCAGAGACGCCTATATTTATTCAGGAGATACAGAAAAATAACAAACTTTCACTCATCCCCCTGAAGAAGCCTTAGCTTCAATATAACCTTGATTTTTTCTTAAAAATATTCCCTAATTAAGCGTTGGAAGTAGGTATACAAAATTTATTAAAATAAAACTCCGATTTTTACAGCAGGTCGTTTTTTTCACATACATGGGGTTTAGTTAACCTCCCACAGAAATAATATAGATTTATTTTATTTATTATTGCAACAGAAACCGGTCCATCAAGTCTTATAGTTCAGACTCTGTATCCACAGGGTATAAACCATCAATGGCATTAAACAAGTTCAAGTATTTTATATCGATATCCAATACAAATAAATAAACATTTTTTTTCCTAAAAAATAATCTAAAAAAATGCAGCAATATAAAAGACACGCATCTAACAGTAACTGCATCAGTTTTATTCTTTAACCTAGAGCGTGGTCATAAAAAGTTCAGCGTTTTCACTTGTTTCAATTTCAACCAGCAGCACGATGGAACGGCTTTGGGTATGATGAAGCACTAACGGCTGGGTATAACTACAAAGGCCAAACACTATATAGATTTAAATTACCCTATTTGGCAGGTAGCACTTTTGGTAGTGGGAATCACATCAATATTTGCATCGGATATTGGAAGCAGTATTTTGCATGGAATTGCAGGACAGCCAGATTACCTGCAGTGGATACCTCATGAATTATTATACACGAACGTCCCTCCACCGATACTTTTATCACAACTCCATCATGGCCTGAGAATTGATGAAGCCCTTGCAATTCGTGATAGAATTGAACAAGGACAGTCTGAGCTTGTTCCGGCGGCGGCGGTGGTAGAAGAAGCCCATTCACCGGTACTTTTGTCACAACAGCATCATGGCCTGAGGATTAATGAAGCCCTACCAGTGCGTGATAGAAATGGACCAAAAGAATCTCAGCATGTACCATTGGTAGAAGAAACTCCTACTGAACTTTTTCCTGTCCCACCTAGTACTGAACACTTAGCAGGAAGCAGTAGAAACATTCCTATAACAGAGGAAGAGTTATTTAAAGGTATTTTTGGACGCCAATCAGGTTTATCTAAAGGCGATAATGATGTAGTCATGCCTCCATCAGAACAATCAAACAGTAAAGTTTCAAAAACTCCAGTTGATTCACCAGTGACTCAGCCCATTTCAGATACATTAATTGTTGAAAGTTCAGATCCTCCGATTCTTGTTACCCAAAGGGAAGGAAGCTCGTTGCTTCCTGGAATCAAACAAAATAATAGCGCCACTGCCAGTGAAGTTCGTATAAATACGGGAGTAGGAAAACTTCAGATGGAAGCGTCTCTACAATCTGGTGTGAGAGGGGACCTGAAACTGACTGTTGGAGACATTACCACGCTCGATGATAATTCAAATCCAAAAAATAATACAGAACCACCTGCATTACATATTGCAAAAGAACCCAAGCCCAACATTTTAACCAATGTTAATATCAGCGTGAATGTAAATGGGGATGGAACCGGAAGTGTTATAAACTCTACTTCTGCTGCAAATATCAGCACACCAATTAAAACAAACCACAAAAAATGCAATTAAATATAATTGAATTTGTTTATCTTTGGTCAAAGCCTTTTATTTCAGTCATCAGAATAAGATTCGTTTTAATTTATTTACATACCTTTTTTCATTAATAAACATCAATTTATTATTCACATTCTTTTAAATATGTACCTAAAGTCGTGCTTTAATAATGTATTACGTACTAACAATTTTTGAGTTTTTGAAACATCCATTTCATTTACAAGGTGTTTTCTATTATTAGTGCATTAAGCATTTAATTTTATAGTGAAATGTCCTTAAGTAAAATCTGGAAGTTATGTTACTTTTTATTTTTGAGCGTAAATGTTTGATTAACGAGCATCATATACCTAACATATATTTTTATTGTTTGGCCTAAACACATTAAGAACATCTGTTCCCACTATGGCGTAATTATGCATCCCTTTTTTAATTATTACTAAAAAACATTTTGTTTTCATAATTGTGGATATAAAATCAAATCAGAGCAATTTTGAAAAGTATACAAAAGTTAATGAAAATATAATCCAAATGGCCATAGAAAAGATTGCTGTGCAAGACAAGAAGTTTTACACAAGTTTAACAGCCTTACACAGTCTAATAAAACAATAATTAAAGGCTTGGCCTTCAATACAAGTAGATTGAGATAGAGGACTAGGATTGAAATGAAATATATGTAACTTCGGTTTAAGAGGGATGTTAAAAATTAAAGCCTTTTAGCCTGTTTAGCTTTTTTTCTTAAACGTCTAACCGCATTTACTGGTCGATGGTTTTTGTTGAACTTGTTGACTGATAGTAAATAGGTTATTCCACTATATACCTATGAACCCAAGCAAAGTTTCTCTAAAAAGCCCAGCTTCTGCAAAAGTTATTTAAGAATACGCCTAGCCGGCCAGCAGCGTGGCGCGCTTTCCTTTTAGACAGAATTAGAGATAGCAAGCACCTTGAGCGCTTTAAATTTAGTGTAGGCGAGATGTTTTTCGTGACCTGACACGTGGTGATGTTATTCCAGTTGATGTTTGCCTTCTTTATAGCAATAGTGGCATTAGCAATAGTTTACATGTAACGATTGGTATTAGCCAAACGTGGTAGAATGGGTTGTACTGTACCAGGTCTGGTGAGTTCATCTGCGTTATAATTTCCTGGAATGTCTCTAAGGCCCGGCACCCAGCAAAGGTGAATATAAAACTGTTGTGCCATCTCCATAAGCGATGATCGAAAGTTCTGGGCTGTTATATTGTTTGTAGAGACAGAGTCCAGAGATTTGATACCGGCCTGATTTGATCCATCAGTGTAAAAGTGGATTGGCTCGTCTTCCAGGAATGCCCTATCCTCTCAAAAACATTTGAAAAGTGTAAAAATCTGGAAGTTTCTGTCGAATTGCAGCTGGGGGATGGTGTAGTCTATGTGCTTTGGAGTTGATTTGAAATACTTAAGAATTCGGAGTGGCCAATGTTTTTGCTTACCCATGAAGCTCTGAGGCAATGGCAGAGCTTGCAGCTATTTATTTTTGCTAAGTATATCAAGAGTTCTTAGGTATAGAGTAGGGTATCCAGTGCCGCAGATGGGGTCGTGCGAAGCGATCTACTCATACATAGGCAAGCTGAACGTTGGAATTTATTTAGTTTGTCGCGGTTTATAGCTTTTTCTAAAGCAGTCCACCATACTGCCTCACCGTACATTAAAGTCGGTCTAATTACCGAAGTGTATAACAAATGTAAAAATCGGAGTTGTAAGCACTATTTATTACCAATAGCTTTTTTGCAAGAAAAGGGAGCTGCAGTAGCTTTTTTGAATTTTTCTTGTATATTCCGTTTCCAATTTAGCTTTTTGTCTAAAATAAGGCTTGGATATCTTTAATATAGGGAAAGTCATATGGAATTTTGTATTTCCTCAAAATAGTAAATAGCTATAGTAAAATCATCCGCATCCATGCTAGTTATAATTTCATTTACCAACAGGTTGCAGAGGAGAGGGGATAGAACGGTGTCCCTCTACTAATAAATCTTCTAGCAGAACAGTTGCCCAGTTTTGAGTTAATCCCCCTGGACCCCTGACATGACAGTCTAACGCACTAACCATCATGCCACGGGTACTACATTGAAATCTCAATAATATCGTGTCACTTTTGGTTCTAAGGAATCCATCGAAGATATTATTTTACATGCATTAATAGCTTCATCATAGTAATTTTATGGATACCCCGTTTTTAAACTACTATACTTAATTCTCAATCAAAATGTCTTATGAAAATAGTTCGTCGTTATAAATTGATGATATTATCACCATCATCGGCTAAACAACCGGTATCCGGTCCTGGTCTCATTCAACAAGTCTTACCATTTATACGGATCGCCTGCCTAAGGGTTTTTACCCTTAGGCAGGCGATCGCCTGTCGATTTGTCTTGAATGAAGCCACACTGATATTGTCCGATGATAGTTTTAGGACTTGGGGCTATCCGTTCTTGTAGGATAGAGGAGAGAATCTTTTTCGCGATACTAAACAACGTTATACCTCTATAGTTGCTGCACGTTGTGACATCTCCTTGTTGTGTATGGGGCTGATGATACCTTTTCGGCAGTCGTCCGCCATTTTCTTATGGTCTCAGACGTGCACTATAATATGTTTGTAATGGAGCCTATTCTCCTTCAGTGAGCTGACTGGTAAAGAAGTCATTAAAGTTCACTTCCTACCGCTCCAGTCTACCTACAGGATGTGTGCAGCGACTCAGCGAGGTCAATACTGCGTTATGTTTCGAATTGATTGGTAGTACTTTGTTGCTAGGTGCGGACCTAGCTCTCAGTTTTTTTCGAGTTCACAGATCAAGTTTTTCTTTCAGACTGCTTAAGATAAATTTGACAGCACATATCATGACAATATTTTTAAGGCATGTTTTCTACTCAACTCTCCTCCATCGAGCTCATCCACGGCGAGTCCAAGTTCGTGTCCAAAGGTGTTACTGGTATTCTCACTGCGCAGGGCAGCTGTGTTGATTCGAACCTGATCTGCGGATGCAATAGGTTCGTAAAATCCACCCTCGTACCGTCATCAAGCTCAACTAGTGGTGACGATCTATCAACACGTATTCAATGTGGTTACGAATGGCTCCATCAGGTGTACTTAGGTGGCTATGTAGACATCTTTACGCCGAAATCGGTACTTGCATTGACCATTTTTTTAATGCTGCAAGTTCTTGAAGGCCGTGGTCTTTATCATATGTATTCTCATACAAACTATGGGTGCCTGTGTTACGCCTGAATACTGGCTCCCGACCTCTTGTTGCCGTCAAACCTCCAAGGACGACTTTTACATCATACCTTCGGCAGACATTGCAGTCCCTTTCGACTTGTTCATAGTAAGCCTCTTTTTTGTTCCTATATAAACAAGGTTGTCTAAGATAGTGTCATTACATTATGAATAAGAAATATGCTGAAGAAAAAGGTAACAGGCCCTAGAACTCTAAAAGCATTGAATGGGTGAAGAAGTAAATTATATCTCAGCGCCGCGCCGTAAGAAGTTTTGTTTTGAGATACATCTTCTTGGTTATTTTAAGTTCCTTAAATTAGCTCAAAAAAGAAATTCATACAAGTTGTAGAACTTCTAAGGAAATTCATCGTGAAAAATATAAATTCTTTAAGACAAGAATGTTTACTAAAAACAGAATTCCAGGTATAAGATCGAAGCATACCTACTGTTAAAGTAACGACAAACTTGAAATGCATTTATTTCCCTTTTACGTTGTTCAAGAAATAATTCTAACTTCTGGAAAATGCATTTTAAACTTTCTTGTTTCAACCTTACAAGAAAAACTTTAATTACTAAAGAAAAGCTAAGTTTTATTGAAATTTAAGGACAGACTCCTTACATCTTATATGTTGATAGTGATGGTGTAGAATAAAAAAATAAGGCAAAACTTGGAAATAAAAATCCTTTGGAACAGAAAACAGAGCTAGAAACAGATAGATGACAGAATAAAGTTTTAATGACATTTGTGGTTCACATTTCGTTTGGTGGCGCACACTATACATATTATACAGAGGTTAGGTATAGTTTCTGTCACTACTATCTTTAAACCACAGAGGTCTCATTACAGCAGTTCGCCACATTGTCACCACTTGAATTGCACTATAGCACCAACAGCTCCAGCATGCGGACATTGTTTGCGCTACACACATTTACTTTCACAGTTTCGAATTCGAATTGTGCCTGACAATGAGCGGCTTTAGCTGCGGCAACTCCGTGCAAACCTGGTGTTTCCACTGGACGGATGTGCACAGGGTAAGTTTGTTGCTGCCCTACCGAAATCCTTCACCATCAGAAAAGACATACGATATGCTTTGCCTTCAGCTCCAGCGTCTACGTAATTATATGCAACCGTGTTATTCCAACCAGGATTTTAAATTTTTTTGCTTTGAACTCTGGTCGTTGGTTAATTTATCCTGAACATGGAGCTGCGATGTCATTGCCCATACCAGTCAGTGGTTTGGGTGTGAGCTTGAAGCGTGACGTGCTGAGTCAAAATAAAAAGTACCTTATTATATTTATACCCTATAGAATAGAAGGAAGTATGATCATGATGCATATTGGGGTAGGTATACATGAAACGGGTGTTCTAGAAAATACGTATAATTAAGTTCTTAATGTAAAATAAATGCCTAAATATATTTCTTTAGGATCCAGTTTTTCAAAACTCCTTAAAAAAGCTATGAGATGTAAGGTTAAATCCAGAGTTTAAATGAGTAAAACAATTTTATACAAAACACTTGTATGTAATTGAAGATAAATGCAATTCTTTGCTTATATTGCAGCTATGTTTTTGAGAGCTACACAAACATAATTGCGGAAAAGATAGGGTCAAAGGTCCAAATAATAATTAATTCAAGAAATTTTAAGATTGGAATTGACACCGGATTTCATCCTGAGCAACACGTCAAAAGTCACCCAATCCGCCATTTTTTTTGTGAAAAGCAATTTAACGTGAGGAATGTTTGGAGCAGGTGTAATTGTCCTCAAGAAAACACTTGCAAAGAGTCCCAAACTTCTTATGTTCCAAAACTTAAATTAATCTAAAAATAAGTTTCAGAACTGGCAATGAAATAGAAACTTTATTCAAAGGCAACTTAAATTCGTGTGAAGAAAATGCAAAATTGTCAATTCTATTTTTAACTTCCCCAAGGAAGTTATTGTAATGTCGAATTGAAAATGTTGACACTTCTCGACGTTACAAGGTCCCTAGAATCTAAATAGTAGATTTTAAGAGAGATGTCTGTGTTTTTGATATTCAAATGGTAGACATGTGCATTCAAGAGGACACAAGCGTCCACAAGTTTTTCTCAAAACCTACCTCTATCTATCAACTCGTACTCTCACCTCCCCGTGGTAAACATCGGGTGCCTAGTACCGCAACTGAAGATTGGGTTCCAATCCCAGTGGAAAGTTGTTATGATTAGCAAACGAGAGAGGGGGAGAGAGGTGTTTCCACTAAATCACCTCTTCTTTCTAAGACGGAATCAACGGTGGCGTCTACAATTACAGTTAGGTGGAACTACTTCGTGAACACCTTATAGGGCTTCTACGACATATTTGAAGCCCAAGCCTGTAAGGAGCGGTTATGCCGGCTCTTGCCCTTGTAGTTAAATCAAGGACCTGGTCATTCGGGTTGAAGGTCGTGTGTCAGGGTGACTTCCTGATCTACTGTTGACAACCCACGCAAACGAATTAAGGATAAGTAACTTCGAATGTGCACGTGGAATATTAGGTACCTAAAAAGACCAAGTGCAGCCGAAGAATTAGCGGAGGCCCTAGACTGCTATAAAGCAGACATCGCCGCCATCCAGGAAATGCAATGGGATGAGCCGGGCAAAAAGATGATGAAAAACTGCGATATTTTCTATGGTGACTGCTACCGAGAAAACCAACAACGCTTATTTGGATGCAGCTTTGTCTAGAGCCAGACTTAGGCATCAAGTCTTGAGATATAGGTGCATCAATGAGCGCCTCATGGCCACCCGCATCAAAGGCTAAATTCAGCAACATTAGCATAATATGCGCACACTCATATACAGAAGAAGAGGATGACAACACCAAGGATATGTTCTTCGAGCTCTTGGACATATGAACACTGAACAGTGTCCCAGCTACTGTCATGGGTGATTTTATTGCCAAGCTAGGAATGGAAGACATCTTTGGTGATATAATCGGGAAAAATAGCCTACACGACAAAACTTCAGAAATCATTCATCATCAGAATACGAGAAAAAACTAATCGAGAGAGTCAAATTCGACAGTGGTTCTCTTTTTGCCTACAAGCTGTGAATTATTTATTTATTTATTCAGCTTAATACAAGCTATAACTTAACATAACTTAACTTAACTTAACACTAACTTACATTTTTTTTTTTTTGTTTGTTCTTGTCCTTGTTATCAGTTTACAACATTAATTCATGTGGGCCCTAAGGCCCACATAAAAGCTCTTTAATGTACAAGAACTAACAATTTTGATTTTATTAGACTTAAAATTAAAAGGGACGAGGAATTCGGACTCAAAAAGGGAAAAAGTAAAGGGTATCTTTCAGATGGGATTTGGAAATGTTAAAGTCGAAGACTAGCATAGCAGCGTTGCAGTGACGAAGAATTCTGGACATTGGTTCAAAGTGCCCGTAATTAGTGCGGTGATGAGGGATATAAAAAAGGGAGACAGATCGCAGATTTCGAGGGTTCGTGTTAAGATGAATATCACTCAGGAGTGCCGGGGAATCTATGTTGCCCATTAACAATTGGTGAGCGAATAATATATCAGAGTTTCTGCGTGTAACATATAAGGGGTGCAAACCTATCAGTTTTATTCGATCGGCATAAGGAGGCAAGTTGGATGTATCATCCCAGGGGAGGCCACGTAAGGCAAATCGAACGAAACGTCTTTGAACATTTTCAATTCTGAGGGAATGGTTTTCATAAAAGGGAGACCATACTTGGCATGCATATTGCATATTCAAGATGAGGACGGACTAGGGAAATGTAAAGCGCTTTAGTTACGTAGGGGTTGGAAAATTCTTTTGACCATCTCTTAATAAAACCGAGAGATCTATTAGCTTTATTAATAATTTGGTCAAAATGGGAATGGAAATTCAGGTGTTTGTCACACATAATACCAAGATCTCTAATAGAATCGACCACGTTGACGGCGTCATTAAGGAAGTAGTATACTCTATGAGATGGGATTTGTTTGCGAGAAAAGGTCATTTGTTTACATTTACCTACATTTAACTCAAGGAAATTATGCATGCACCAAACAAAAAAGATATTAAGATCATTTTGTAAAAGTAAGGAATCAGATGGAGTTGAGATAATCTTAAAAATTTTCTTATCATCCGCAAACATTAGGATATCTGAGTTTTTTAATTTAAGACAGACATCGTTAACAGATAAGACGAAGAGAAGGGAGCCAAGGTGACTACCTTGTGGGACGCCAGAAGTTGCATGTATGGGACTGGAAACTGAGTTACGGAAGAGGACTCTATAAGTTGTATTGGCAAGGTAGGAGCCTATCCAGTTTATAAACATAGATGGAAAACCTAGGGCTCTAAGTTTGAGATAAATTATCTTATGGGATATTTTATCAAAGGCTTTGCTGTAATCAGTGTATACAACATCAACTTCATTACCATTCTCAACGGCTGACAAAACTTTTGATATAAACTCAATTAAGTTAGTCATAGTGGATCTACCTTTCAGAAAACCATGTTGAGCGGGGGAGAATAAGGGCTTGCAATGAAAATAAACGGAATCATACACTAGGCTTTCAAAAAGTTTTGGGATGCATGAAAGTTTCGCAATAGGTCTATAATTGTTAATTTCAGTTTTATTGCCTTGTTTATGAATGGGAAATATAAATGAATCTTTCCATATATGAGGAAACACACCTTGGGAAAGAGAGAGTTCAAAGAGTGCAGTTAGAGGCTTTGACAAAGAATGCATACATTTTTTTAGAACAACTGATGGGACGCCATCAGGACCAGGGCTAAAGTTTTCTTTGAGGCTTACGATTTTGGCAAGTACCATTTCTTCAGTTATTGTAAAAGATGTAAGAGAGGTTTGAGTGCAGCCATCTAAATAACTAAAGTAGTGTGGATCAGGATCATGAAGATGTTCAGTGTACGATTTGCTAAAGTATTCAGCAAATAGATTTGAAATGGTTGTTGGATCTGAGGAGATTATGTTGGAGAAACTCATTGAAGGTGGAAACCCATCAGATTTTTGTTTGACATTTATAAACTTGAAAAATGTCCTTGCATCAGAAAGAAGGTTATTTTCCATTTGGTTAAGGTATTGGTTATAAAGGGATTCCCTTAATTCAGAGAAAGAATTATAGGCGAGAAGATAGTTGTTGTGGTCGGTATCAGATTTGGACTGTAAAAAGATCTTCCAAAGCTTGTTACGGGTATTTCTTAGGCTACGGAGATCTCTGTTGTACCAAGGGGGAGCAGAGGTGAAATCTTTTTTACGAGAGAACGGTACTGATTCTTCAATACAGTATGAGAGAATCAAATAAAACCAATTTGTATGGGACTCTACTGTTGAGTGAAGGGAACTTAATTCAAAGTCGGCTGAGCTAAGAAGATTGTTAAGTTTGGAGAAATCAGCCCTACGAAAATCATAACAGTAATTCTCCAATTCAAAAAAGTTGTTTTCAAATTCAATGGGGAAGGAGAGATCAAGGGGAGGATGATAGCGATCCAAGGTTGAGAGAAGGTGAGGGCTCGCGGAGACAACACAGTTATCGCAATCAGATGAGAATATAAGATCGAGGTGTCTCCCCATAAAGTTTGCTACTCCATTTAGTTGAAAAAGACCACAATCAGACGTTTAAGGGACGAAAGTTGGTTAGAGAGAGAAAAGTTTGGAAAGATTTGTGTTTTGAGAGTCCAGTTTGTTTCAATATTTTGTTTGGGATTAGGTTTGGGATTAGGTTTGTTAATATGTTTGGGATTAGGTTTGGGTTTGTTAGACTTATTATTGTTACTCATTCTGGAAAGACACATTCGACCAATACGTATATAACCTCTTTGGTGATGAAACATCCAGTAATATTTGGAGGGAATCAGGAACTTGAATCTTCTTCCAGACAATTGAAGGCATTCGGAGATATTTACACAGAATTCTCGTTTGAAATAGGAGCGAATCCATGTAGCATCAGCATCTCTGGGACAATTATTCAACACGAACCATGTGTTGTTAGCGGATTCAAGCCTGCTAAGTCTCAAATTCCAATCGGATAACTTCCAGAAATGGCCACATTTGTTGATTACCTCTTCTTCCGCAATAGTATTTACTGAAGGGGATTGTTGCAGAGGGTCAGCACCCAGGTTTGCCGCATGGATTTCATCACGAATGGATACGTTACCGATATCACACGACGGTATGCAGGGTTGTTTAATGACGTCGTAGAGAAGCGATTCAATTTTCTGCGATTGGACATTAAGGTTTTCAAGTTCACGTTGCACACTCGTATATTTTTGTTCTTGATTACTTACATCGTAAGCAATAGATATAAGTGCAGTTGACACCCGAGAAAGCATACACTTAATGTTTTCAAATTCATTGACGAGTCTTACGTTAGTAACTTCACTCAATTGATTGGAAGAGGGGGAGAACCGGGATGACGAACTTTGAAAACAGCAATCAATATCTGATTTCAGTAGGTTTAACTGGTCAGATAAGTGTTTTTTTAGATCGTTTGCCGAACAAGTCAACACCTTTAGTTTATCGTCAATGTCTAAACGAAGAGAATTCAATCCACCGATTACGTCACAGTATTGTTTTTCCAGAGAACGTATCGTGGAAAGGCACTGGGTGGACGATTGTTGACATTGGATGTTTGAGTCTTCAACACTATTGGAGACGTGATCAAATTTCTTAGAGAGATTAGAAATTTGATCTTGGCAAACGGAATGTTCATTACACAGGGATTCCTTTAGACATTGGAATGCAATCATAATATCCGACACGGATATTTTATTGCATTCATCGCAATAAAACGCAAAATTGCGTAGATAGTCTTTCAGGTATACACTGTGATGTTGAACACCAACTTGCATATGTATTAACTCCATATAAAAAAAAATTTCCAAAATGCCGAAACTGAGTGATTTAAGTAGAGACTAAATAAATATACCGTCAAATTACTACTTTTGTTGCCAATTTTCATTGCATAAGTAAGATTTGTGAATAGGTGATTAGCTATTCTTACATCTTTCCACTTAGCTAGTGTGTTGCTTTCAAAGGCTTAACTACATAAGCCAAAAAATATTTGTATTCTCTCTAGCTCAGTGGCTTTGTGAAAAAGAATATACAAATGTTTCCTTAAGCAAAAATTTAAGCTTTATGCATCATTTTCATAAGTTTTCCAGTCAGAAACTGAAAGGTAAGATATAGTGCTAACTATATCTTACCTTTCAGCTATATATCGTAAAGAAAAAGTCAGGAAAAACTAAAGTTTTTCTGAAAATGCATTGGGACTTATTCATAGATGTTTGCTAAACTCTTAATGCTACGAGTATTCATAAATAAATTCAAACCTAAATTTAGGGCCAAACCTGAACTATAAACATAGAAAATGGTGTGTTTAAGTAGTTATTATATCATCCAAATTTCATATTTGGTGAAATAAAATGCTGAAAAAGTAATTTATAACAAGTAAATGTAATGTTAACATTATCGTCCAGGAAATGTCGATTGATACCGCAATTGAAGAAGGTATGGATATTATATATAAATATTTCCGGTAAATTGTAGAACTTTATTATTTCGGCTTTTATAGAAACACATGTAAATAATTAGATGCAGTTTATTTTAGAAAATACATTACTTAAGTGAATAGTTAAGATATTACTGTTGAAATAAATATAACATAAATATATGAAACATTTTTACTCGCCCATTTATACAAATAAAGTCTAGTCTAAGAAACCTTAACCTTGTTACACTCTTTCTGAACACATCCTTTCTTGTTTTGGTTGTTCCTGCCATCTATCTGCAGCTTATAGAAAAAGAAGAGAAACAAATTCACTACGATCTACCGTTATAAATTTTCCCTTAATTTATTGACAAACAAACATTTTTTGCTAGAATTAATTTGAATTACATTTAGCATTATATAGGTATTAAAACGACAAGATGTTATTAAAAAACATAGCCTTCTTGGTTAGCAATAAACACAAATGAGAAATGTAGCAATCCCAGAACTGAAGTTTTTTTTGTGCACTCTTCTCCCAGGTGAAAACAAGTATACACCGGTAGGAATTCAACACGTTATAAAAATTGTAGGCAAAAGGTTTCGAGAACGGGAGACGAGGAAATTTGACTCTCCCAAATAGTTTTTTCTCTCTGATCTATGGTCCGGTATGCATAGAAGGTGAGTGGAGGAGAAGATGGACCCACGAGCTGTACGGGCTGAACATCGACGTAGACTTAGCAAGAAGGATAAAAGTTCAACGATTGAGATGGCGTAGAGCGCATGGAAACCAATGCTACAGCCCAGAAAGTCTTCGAATCCACACCTACAGGACAGCGCAGTAGAGAAAGACCGCTGATTAGGTGGCACGCACAATTGAAAGTGACCTCACCCAACTTGCAGTGAGAAACTGGAGCCATAATCCGAGCTGGATGGAGGAGTTTGTTATTGCAATGACAGGGGTATAGCGCGATAAGGCATTTCACATTCGCGTAGTACGGCTATAAAACGAATCTCTGGAGTATTACTTCTAAAGTAATATAAAATACTTTTAAGTGGCCATCGTATATTAAAAATACCGATCAGATCAGTATTTAGTCTATTTAAGAAATAAGTTTTGCCATCATTCGACATTGATGTCATAGTCAATTTTGAACACCCCGTGTGCATTTCTTATGCTCACTCGATTTTTAGGCATGCATTTGTGTGCAGTGTAGATCTTCAATCATGTTCTCTTGAACTCACCTTGGATAGTAATATTTTAGCTTATCTGATTCCTTTGTTGGCTTTGGTTGGTTGGAGGTAGTTTTCCATCCATCATAGAAGAATCACTATATTTGTAAAGAAGAATACGGCAATGATACCCTCCCTCCTAAATGTAGTTGGAAGTTCAGCTGATGAATGATTGCCTGAAATTTCCTTAGATTTCGTTTCGTTCTCATCACCACCGTCATCATCGTCGTCTAAGACTTTAAGGCAACTCCGTCGTAGTCCTCGTCGTCGTCGGTTGGTTTATAAAGTAGCATCAGACTCAAGGACTGCATCTGTGATATTTGATGGGGGAAGATGTATTATATAGTTCACATTTACTTGAGGAAGATGATTGTCCAGAACAAGAGGAGGTTGTGTATATGAATATGTTAATACACACGGATACTAGGATTGATATGAATACGGTCTTCCAGATGCATACAAAATACAGCTACGAGTAGCTACGCCATTAACAACCAGTGCGACATTCACTATCACTACAAAAAAAGTTGCTACTGCTGACTATCAAAGAGAATGATTATGGAAACAATAAATCTGGGAGATGTGAATATTATATGTGAGTCGCATAAAACAGTGCAGTGCAGCCCTGCCCTGTTACCCTTGCCATGCAAATGTATATTCCTTGATGCTGGCTGGATGAGTGAATTCAATTTCTGTGTTCCTCTATAGCCTCTGGCAGCTACTATGTATAACTTAACTCAGATGTTGATGCAATTAAACTGATTCATTTTCATACAATGACATGGTGCAGTTGCTTTTATATTTATATTTAAGAGAAATAAACTTAGTTATCATAACAATTTATGCAATCAATCTGAGACAAGCTATTTGTCTTAGGATTCAAACATCTGTGAAGCTTAGTAACGAGACGAAAAAGTTTTTATTTTCTGAGAATATATTGGGGCTTATTTCATAAGATGTATTGATCGAAGTGCACAATTTTATTTCCAGAAACGGACGTTTCATACGTAATCTAAATGAAATATTTTAAGGACACACTCAGGACAGCTAAATGGCCAATTGCGATACCACATGAATCCTTAGGCTTCCTTTTAAGCTCACATAAACCAGTTAAGTCCCTTGCAAAGCGTTAAAGATTGATTATGTTAATATGATTGAGATCGTTATAGAAGAATTCTAATAGGTTATTCTTGCGTTTTTGAGCTAGAACGGGGCATGTACAGAGAAGGTGAAGAAATGTTTCCTCCTCTTCCTCACCCATACAGCTTCTGCAAAAGTCATTTGAGGAAACGACCAGCCGCGTGGCGTCCTTACGTGAACAGGCTACAATGATTGGGAAGGCGGAGTGAGATATTTAGTTTCAGTCGTTCGAAGTACATACCTCCACCAATTCTTTATTTGTTTTTGATCCATTTGTGTAAAAGTGGATTGACTAGTCTTCCAGGAATGCCCTATCCTCCCAGAAAGATCTGGCAAAGCTTGAAGCTATTTATTCGTTAAGAATATCAAGAGGTGTTAGGTATAGAGTAGGTTATCCATCGCCACAGATGGGGTAATGCGAAGCGATCGATCAGAGGCAAGCTGAATGTTGGACTTTATGGTGTTTGTAGCGGTTTGTAGCTTTTCTAAAGATATCCATCATACTTCCACACCGTACATTAAAATCGGTCTGATTACAGATGTGTAAAACCATTGCCGCATTTATTACCAATAACTTTTTTGACTTTTTTTTTGATATGACGTTTCCAATTTTTTTTTTATAAAATAAGACCCAGATACTCAGCCTCGTCTGAGAACTTTAATTGGATACCCATAATAAAAGGAGGGTCAGCCCAAAGTATTAGTTTGTCTAAAGCAATTTGTAAGAGATTTTTAGGGTGTTAAGGTGCTTTCCTGAGACCGCTATAGCAACGTCATCCGCATAGGCAATCACTCTGAAACCCTCCGCATCCAGACCAATTAGGATTTCATTTACCACTAAATCCTTAGGTGTGACTTGCGGGAATTTACATTAAAAACAACTTACACTTCTCTCCATACCGAGATAATATGGATCAGATATAAACAGCTGTTTAAAATTGCCTCAAGGAGAGTGGGATGCGACTCACACATTGATAACCCGTCTCAGAGAGAAAAAAACTAATCGAGAGAATCAACTTCGACGGTTGCTCTCTTTTTTCCTACAAGCTGTGATTTGCGCACCAACTTGCATATATGTATCAACTCAATATAAAAAAATGTGGGGACAAATACTTATGCAAGAAGATGTGCATACTCACCACCTTTGAAAAATGGCGGATGTAGTCAGCTGTTCAGAGGTGTTCAAAGAAAATAGATTGTGGATGAACAACTTTTTGGTACTCTCATTGTGTTTGTTTGGGAGTAATATCATTTGAATATGAAGTGAAATGAATTACTCTTGTCAGGTGTCAGTGGCGGACTAAGAGGCAGTGACACCCGGGGCGGTAAAGCAAGCTTACACCCCTTGAAAAATTTAAGAAAAAAACACGAACAAATATTTTATGTAAAGGTGCTTGCGAGCTTTTATTGTACTGAATGTTTCGATTATATCATTAAAATCTATATTTTTTGTGTGCTCCGTTTCGATTGAAAGTATAGCCAAATTAGTCAACCTATTTTGGCTCATCGTTGATCTTAGATAAGTCTTTATTAATTTTAATTTGGAAAAGCTTCGTTCACACGATGCCACTGAGACGCAAATTGTTAAATAAATTCTCATCGCCAATGACAGACTCGGTAAAGAGTCTGAAAAATCCCACTTAACAATGAAGCTTAAAAATTCAAAGGCTGTCCAAATTTCTGCATCTTTTAAATTTATCTTTGAAGCTACCATGTGACGCCGAATTCGCTGGATTTCCAATATAATACTGTTGTCTGTAAGTTCTGTAAATGTCGAGGTAAGCATTGGAACCACAGCCCTTAGTTCTTCTCCCGTTCCATACAGCAATATTTTCGGTTGAAGAGCTGAGAAAATTGACGCAATATCTTCCATGGCCTTAGATCGATGCACAAGTTCAGTATAAAATGTATCCTGACATTCTAACATGGCTCTTCGTGTTTCCTCTTCCAACATCAAACCAGCATCTTGAGCCTTTTCGCCTGGCAAATTTTTCTTCTTTTTTCTTCTTCCCCGCCTTTCAATTGAAATTTCTAGCTCGGTGCATTGTTCTCTTGCGTATATTACGGCCTTTTTCACGGATTCATCACGGTGTTCACGAAGAAAACTCGCTAGTGCCTTAAGTTTTATTACACTTTTTTTAGAGTGATTTTTGCAAGTATTTCTGTGCTGAATCAACTTCTTCCAAAATATCGAACCAGAATGAAAGATAACATAAAAACGTAAAGTCGCATACAGCAGATAAGAGTATGGTTGCAGCACGGCAGCACCTCTTGTACCTAAATTTTCCTTTTCAGGATCACAAAGGAGTTCAAGAGTTGAAACTATCTTCACAAAATTTTCCTTCAATGGCTTAACAGCCTCGTGATGAGCGCTCCATCTAGTGTCTACAAGTCGCTTGACTGACACACCTACATTTTTTATGAGAATATCCCAACGATGCGTAGATGCTGAGAAAAATGTGTAAAGTCTTTCCACTGTCCCAAAAAACGTTGTACTTGAAGGAGTGCTTCCCAAAGAGTGAACTCCACAAAGGTTTAAAGAATGGTTTGTACATGGCGTAAACAAAGCTTTTGGATTAATTTTCCGAATTCATTTTTGAACTCTTCCATGAATACCCGCCATAGTCGCAGCATTGTCATATCCCTGAGCCCGACAAAGATTAATGTCAAGACTATCTTCATTGAGTTGCTTTAAGATATCGTCGGTAAGTTCTTTGGCAGTCTTTCCAGATTTAGGAAAAAAACCCTAGAAAAGATTCCCTAACCTCAACTTTGCCGTCCTGAATGTGAACGTATCTAATCACCTCGCTCATTTGGTCGATATGTGATTCATCGGGTGTGCTGTCGAATATAATGCCAAAGTACTTCGCCTGGTGGATGTCTTTCACAATTTTTGGCCTCACTTCTTTACCCAAAAGGCTTATAAATTCATTTTGAATATTCTTGGACAAATACGAGCCGACTCGTGTCTTATCACCTTTTGAATGCTCGATTCTCAACAAATGCTCCTTTAAAAATGGGTCATATTTGGATATAAGTTTCACCAATTCCAAGAAATTGCCTCTATTTTCTGATGACAAGTCCTCTCTGTGGCCTCGAAAAGAAAGGTTTTGACGAGCAAGAAACAAAACAACGTCCAAAAGCCGTGTTAGAATATCGCGCCATTTCTTTTTTTCTGCACCCATTGACATTTGCAAATTGTTGTCGATTGTGTTTTGCATCTTTAAGCCCATTTCCAAAGTTTTCCAATTTTCTAATGCAGTTAGGTATTTGGGAAACAAATTTATTGTTTTATTTGTGTTTTTATTTTTTGTAGTGTGCAAAGTTATTTTTCTGTTACTGATGGCACCCCCTATTAGTCTGCCACCCGGGGCGTTGTCTGGTATAGAGGGGACCTACAGTTTTAAACCTAATCCGAAAAGCTAATTTGAGAAAGCACTTTTCATGACTACTACTATTACTATTTTAATGATTAGCTGCGTTTAATTTTCGCTCAGACCGTTGAAAATTGCAACAAAACTCATATGATTTGTTTCAATTTTCAGCGTTTATCGACTTGATTTTGTCGATGCGAGAGTTATGTATAGATAGAATGTAAACACGGATCATGAAAATAAAACAACGCAGGAACATTGAAAACATTTTTATATACTCATCTCTTTTTTCCATTCCTATTTTATTTGTGTGTACTCGTTGTTTATTTTCTTTACATTACTCACGACATTCCCAAAATGCTGAAAATAGGTGATTTAAGTAGAGACTAAATAAAAAGACCGTCAACTTGTTACTTCTGTTGCCAATTTTCATTGCATAAGATTTGTGAATAGGTGATAAGCTATTCTTACTGGTTTTCACTAAGCTAGTGTGTTGCTTTTAAAGACTTAATTACATAAGCCGAAAAGTAATTTTGTACAAAAGTAAAAATACATATTTGTATTCTTGATAGGTCAGTGGTTTTGTGAATAGAATATACAAATTTGTTCTTCTACCAAAATTTAAGTCTTATGCATTATTTTTATAAGTTTTCCAGTTCTAACTGTTTATGTCTTATCTTTCAGTTATATAGCGACAAGGAAAAATCTGTGAGGAAGGTTCTAACTACAGTTTTTCTGAAAGTGCATTGTGGCTTATTCATAGATGTTTGCTAAACTTTTTAGGCTATTCATAAATAAATGCAAATCAAAGTTATGGGCTAAACCTGAATAACTATAAACATAGAAAATGCTGTGTTCAAGTAATTATTATCGCAGCCAAATTTCATAATTGTTTTTTTTTGGTACCTATATAAAAAAGCTGAAAAAGTAATTCATGACAAATAAATGTTACGTTAACACTAAGTTCCAGAAAATATCGATTGGTACCGCAATTGCGAAGATATGGGTGTTTTATATAAATATTCCAGGTAAACTGTAGAACTTTATTATTTCAGCCTTTTATAATTCAATGTAAAATAATTCAATGCATAGTATATTTTAGATAAGACAGTAGTTATGTTATAAGTTAAGGTATTACTATTGAAATGAACATAACATACATTTATAAAAAACATGTACTCGTTCATGTATAGAAATAAAATCTAGTCTAAAAAACCTTAACCTTGTTACACTGTTTCTGCCTTCGACCTGGACCTTCGACCTCACGTTTCGTTTGACAATCGTAAGAAAAAGAACGTAATGTTACGTAATGTGACTCCAAACGGAAGCTCTAGTTCAATTATCTGAACATTTGATTTGTCTGACAGCTCAACATCTGTAAAAAAAAAATGTCAACAAACAAAATATTTGCTCTTTGGAGGGATGAAATAATAGAAATGTCATTCAAAGCAACCTCGAAGCAGTCCCACCGTAACGCAGACGAAGCCGAAGCTGAAGCGTGTTTGTCATTCAGCAATTAGAGAAAAAGAAGAGAAAAACAAATTCACCACGATCTACCGTTATACCTTCTCCCGTTATTTATTGACAAACAAAAATGTTTTGCTAGAATTAATTTGAATTATATTTAGTATTTTTCTAGATATAAAAACGACAAGATGTTAGTAAAATTAAAGAAAGAAATTTATGAGAATTACAAATATTATAATGAGACTTAAAAAAAAAAAACAGAAATGAGAAATGTCGCTATCCCAGAACTGATGTTTTTTTGTGTACTCTTCTCCGAGGTGAAAACATGTATACACCGATACGAATTCAACACGCTATAAAAAATGAGAGTAGACGAGGAAATTTGACTTTCTCGATTAGTTTTTTCTCTCTGCCCGTCTGTCGATTTTTCCAAAATTTTAACATACAAATTTAATAACAGATACAAATTTTAAGTCAATATCTTGCTCTGATTACTTGAGTCGAAAAATATAAATTTTAAGTTTTATGTTATTTTTGTAGCTATTCGTGTTTTGTAAAAAAAATTGTCAATTGAAGTTTTCTAAACAAAAAATAACTTAGAGTTAGCAACAATTTTTTTGCATATCATATAAAATTGATTTCAATATCTGTTTTTGTTCCCGACATTTAAGTCAAAACCAAATTTTAGCAGTATTTTTTGAAAGTTTTTATTTCTTGTAAAAAAATATACCGACTGGATTTTTGTAAGAACATAATTTAACATAAGTCACTAGATTTTGAAGAAATCACCCTACAAACCTACAAAAACTGATAAGAAACAGTTTTCGATTTAATTTTAGAAAAATCAGCAGATGGGAAATTATCATTGTGTGAGTCGCATCCCAGCCTCTTCTATTACCTTTTGTTTTAAAACGATCCAAGTTTCTAATCCCGTTTGACAACACTTTTAATACTGCTCCCCTAAAGAACGACAAAAAAACAGACTTTAGCGGTTTTCCTTGTGGCCACAAATATACCGCGGTCCTCCTGGCATTTGTTCACTACTATATCTTGTTCTTTGTAACACGCTTTCTTCACCGACAGTAACAGGATTAAATATCAGTTGGAGAATGTCTTTCAATCAATAGAGCCTGTTTATCGGTCAAGGCTCATTGCTTTCGTTTTTGTTTGCATGACTGTATAAGTGAAAGTTTTTCTAAGCATATTATAAACTTCATTTTACGAGTATTAGTTTCGTATCAATTTATTTCACCAAACCGCCTTTAAGGGAATTCTTCTACTAGGGGTGAAGTTGATAAGTTTAAGTTAACTACTTTTTTTTTCTGATAAATTTTGTTTCTTTTTTTGTTGATAACAGGTGCTTGGTCTTATCCTCAATTAGTTCAAGACCAAAAAGTTTCAACTCTTGTTTGCATATTCCAGTATTTGGACAGATCTATTTTAAAAAGACAGTGCCTTCAATTTCAAGGATATTGAAGGAGTTACATAATAAAACATATCCTTGCTTAAACTATCAACTTTTTTTGTGAAAGTGCTTCAGTGCGACTTGCTTGTCTATGTTGTTTTGTTTCTTTAAACCAGACGCCAGATTTAATTATAAAACTATTTTTAATTCGGAAAACTCTTCACTATTTTTACTTCCGACATATAGGAACTATGTATATGGCAAGTTTTGCATTCGTGCAAAATTTCGAACTCGAGATTTTAATCAAACATGATATTACGATGGTAGAGAAGTCGAAAAAAGTGGGTCCCGCGATTCCGTCCGGTCAATTTTGTCTGTCTGTCCACGCTCCTACAGCCTGAACCATTGGGTCGATTGAGTTCAAACTTGGGAGTTAAGGTTTTGAGCAGATTTGCGTTAGGTGTTTTTTTCAGTTTTTTTTTAAGATCAAAACTAACAGTGGCCCCCATACAATTTTTTTGGTCAAAAAACGATAATTCGAATTTTCTCAAAAAAAAACCGATAGATTTTTTTTTAATTTTCTCTAAAATTTTATTTTTTAACTTGGCTTTTTTTAATAAGAAAAACATATTTTTGCATTGCTCACGAAAGGTACCACTCATAGAACCGTTTTTTTGTTTTTTAATTTTCTCAGCAACTTTTGAACCGATTTCAATAATTTTTTTTTCTGAACGAGCTCTTATATTGCCTTAACAATATTTGATTATCAAAAGTGCAATTTTTTATTGTTTGGATTTTTAAAAAAATATTGAAATTTTTTTTTCAAAATTCTATATCTCAAAAACGGGTGAACATTTTTTTACGAAATTGAAATATGGAGCGTATATTTACAATCACTAAACAACTGCATACCAAAAATATTTTTAGAACAAAATTGAAAAGTTTTATATATAAAAAATTAATTTAAAAAAAAAAACCGCTCTAACGATTTTCAAAAAAAAAAAAATTGAAAAATCAAGGGTTTTTTGATTTATAAAATGGCATTTAAATTTTTGAAGACAAACTTATTTTTCAGGTAAAATTTTGAATCTTAAATTAGTTTATTTTAAATTATTTTAACTGTATTAAATGTAACCCCCTCCCAAAAATTGAAAAATGGAGGTTTTTTCGACAAATCAAATGGCATATATATCTTTGAAGACAAACTTATTTTACAGGTATATTTTTAAATATTATATAGATACTTTTTTAAACAGACTCTTTGAATACAGGAGCAAGTTCGTGCGACCCAGTCGTGCACTTTATTTCTTGAAGAACATTATCTTTTTCTCCTATATGTCCTTTTTTCGGTGTATAAATTCGTCATCCTGCGTACAATACGAGTTCTTTATTTTGTTTGTTTGACTATATATGTATATAAAAGTAAAATAATAAATACGAAGAAAACACCCTATCGACTTAAAAAAAAATATTTTTTCCCAGCCATCCTTGACTTGAATCTAAATATTGAAAATTTGAAAACGTCCTCATTCGAAATGCCTTCGTAGATATAGATACATACTCCAACCATCATCTAAGTTCAATTGTGCTATTTTTTCTTTTTCAAATTTAAATAGAGCTTTTAATGGAATTTGGTCTTCTTTTTACTGCTGCCACTTATACGGCCTCTTTGTGATACTTCTTTCAAACTAATGTTGTTAAAAGACACCGAGCACTTTATCAAAAGATAAAGAATCAATTCCTTAAAGTAGCACTTCTGTCTGACAAAAAGAAAACAAACCATCCCAATTTGAAGTGGCACAATTAACAAGTATATCTAAAAAATGGAAAAATAAGCATAATATCTTGCGAAAGTTTTTCAAACATTTTTTTGAATAAAGTAGCAATTGATTAAAGAGTAGACACATAAATATAAATTTTGAGTTTTTGTAAGAATCTTAAATTTTTGTAGATTTTACTTTTATGCAAAAGGTATCAATTTAAAGGACTTAAATAATGTGATGCGGAAATGGATATTTTATTTATGTATTTATTTAAAAAGCAGCTATTGATGAAAAACTTAGTATAAATAATACAGAATTTTTAGCATTGAATTAATTAATTTTAAACAAGAATGTGAAGTAAGAAATAAAAAATTAAAGAAGATTACAAGTTCGAGAAATATTCAAAACAAATATGTTGGAACTTTCTGTTTTCGATTCTAGACCTCAAGGCCTCATATGACCTCATATCACTGTGAAGATTATTCCACAGTCTGACAGCATGAACAAAAAATTGTCTGCGCAATGTCAAACACGTACTAGTAGACGGGCGCAAAAAGATAAAACGACTTGAGAAACAATAGTTAAGTCTATGAGATAGATAACTTGGAGTCTTTTTAACAATCAAATTAAAAAGTCAGATACAACACCGATAATTGAGAAAAGCTTCCAAATTACAGCTAAAAATTATACGAGCCTCGCATTAAATGCTCCCTTTATCTTTGAGTCGAATAAGAGTCAAAGCCTGCAAACAGCTCGCACCAATACGTAATTATAGGCAAAACGAGTGACTTAACCAACTCAATTTAGTATGAAGTGGGTAGAATTGATCTAATAACAGATTGTCCTCTGAGCGAAGCATACATCTTTGACACAACAGTATCGACGAAGACGTGGGTACCCTAGGTTAAAGATCAATACTAAGTTTTTGACTTGTTTTACATAATCGATTATGGAATTATTTAATATAACGGAAGGGAAGTTTTCAGGTTGTAGGAAACCTAAAATAATAATAATAATAAAATAATAATAGCATAACTTAAAATAACATAATACTAATAATACTAATAATACATAATAATAATCCTAATAATCCATAATAATAAAAACAATATAATATTAATCATAATAATAAAAAGAATAACAATAATCAACAAATAACACTACTCCTAATAATAATACACTAATAACCATAATACCTACAAATAATAATAATACCTACCTATAAAAATAATACCACCTAATAATATTCTTCTGGCTACTAATAATAGTACCTACTAATAATAATCATACTTATAATAATAATAATAATAATAATAATAATAATAATAACAATAATAATAATAATAATAATAATAATAATAATAATAATAATAATAATAATAATAATAATAATAATAATAATAATAATAATAATATATAATAATAATAATAACAATAATAATAATAATAATAATAATAATAATAATAATAATAATAATAATAATAATAATAATAATAATAATAATAATAATAATAATAATAATAATAATAATAATAATAATAATAATAATAATAATAATAATAATAATAATAATAATAATAATAATAATAATAATAATAATAATAATAATAATAATAATAATAATAATAATAATAATAATAATAATAATAATAATAATAATAATAATAATAATAATAATAATAATAATAATAATAATAATAATAATAATAATAATAATAATAATAATAATAATAATAATAATAATAATAATAATAATAATAATAATAATAATAATAATAATAATAATAATAATAATAATAATAATAATAATAATAATAATAATAATAATAATAATAATAATAATAATAATAATAATAATAATAATAATAATAATAATAATAATAATAATAATAATAATAATAATAATAATAATAATAATAATAATAATAATAATAATAATAATAATAATAATAATAATAATAATAATAATAATAATAATAATAATAATAATAATAATAATAATAATAATAATAATAATAATAATAATAATAATAATAAAAATAATAATAATAATAATAATAATAATAATAATAATAATAATAATAATAATAATAATAATAATAATAATAATAATAATTATAAATGGGTCTAATTCGCCGCTCGTGACTGTTAAAACCCAAATATCAACCTAACTGCACGATCGCAAAACCATAACATATTAATAACACCTCATCCATCAGGCCATATGATCCTCCGTTCTTTAATCAGACCACTGCCTAGACCTCCGCTAGAGCCCAGTGAACTCATAAAAGGACCGTTGGCCAAAAAAACTGTCAACTACAAATTTGCAAAAAAAAGTGCTGGAAAAGAGGCGGAGCATCACTATGGCCATGGGAAACAATTATCATTTGCAATAAAAGCAGTTTAGTTGATAATTGGGATTAATACGGGTGAGCCGCGAAAACTGAGAATTCGATAATAAGCAGTGATACGGGCGAGGCAAAATAATTAAAAAGGGAAAATAAGTGCGGAGACGATCGATTAAAAAGAAAGAAAAGTCACCCGGAAACATTTACGCTATCGTCGGCAGCGAATATTCGGTTCGCCAAAAATTTAACCAATTTCAAAGTGACCAGTGACAAAATTATTAATTTCGAATTTTAAACGAAATCAAAAAAAAAAAAATAAAACAAATAAAAAGAAAGTGTAAAATTGGTTCCATATAGGTATACATACATACATATAATACCTACCAGTGCAGTGTATCCGGAAAGGAACGATCTTCAAATTTATAATATTTTAAAGAAAATATAAATATCTATACAAAATACCCATCTGTGCCCCGTGCCACCTAAAAGAAAATTATATACCTACCTATAATTCCTACAAGTGCCCCCGTGCAAAAAAATAAAAGAAAACAAAAAAAAAACATATAGACAATATTAACCTGTGCCCGGTGCACCTACCTAACACCAGCATCTCGATTTATCACACCCCCTCATCATCATCAACAGCAGCAGTAGCAGCAGTAGCTGCAGTAGCAGCAGCAGCAGCGCCGCAGCAGCAGTAGCAGTACCCCCAAAATTTTTCCCTGTTAAAATGTATAGTGTCCCAGTGTGGTGATCAATAGTACCTTTCCTAAACCTACTACCTATCAGATACATTATACACACATACCTACTTCCTAACCCCCCCTGATTGTTTTTGTGTAATCCCAAGTGCGTGATTTCGTGTTGTGTCAAATTTTGTGTTTAATTATAAGTTTTTATTTTAAAGAAAAAAAGAAAAAAAAAAAAACAAGTATTACATTATTATGTTAAAATAAAAGTAAAAGAATATAATAAATAAAAAAAATAAAAGGAAAATTTAAACCAAAAGCAACAAGAAAGAAAAAAAAAAACAAAACAAATTTTAATAAAATTTTCCCGATTACGCGGCTGAACCAAAAACAAAGGAAAAAAAAATTAATTTCTTCCAGGTGCAGGCGCAACACAGTGGTGCACTACCGTGAGGCTGCCCCCAAATTTTATAATGCAAAAACATCAAGTAAGTTGATCTTTTTATTTGTATTATTCCTTTTTGTAAGTGAACCCGAATGGGCTAGATATTGGTTTTGGTTTATGATTCCCAAATTGAGGTATATGATACCAGGTGATCATTCTTTATTTTTTTATTCTCTTATTATTTTTATTTAAATTTTTTTTAAATTAAATTTTATTTAATTTTTATTTAATTTTTCTTTAATTTTACTTTAATTTTTTTCTTTAATTTTTATTTAATTTTTATTTAGTTTTCATTTAATTTTTATAGAATTTAAATTTTTTTAAAATTGTAGATATTATTTTGGTAATTTTTTGTATTAAATTTTATTACGTTTTAATAAATAATTTGTAAATTGATATAACGTTTTGAAAGAAAAAAAAAACCATGGTCTTTTATTGACTGAATTTTCAGTTGGATTTTCGGGTGTTTTGTGTTTTTGATTTGGGAAGGCGGTTGTTTTTTCTTTTTTTCAAATTTTAGCTAGGATGGCCGGCTAAATACTCGAGGACTGAGGTATAGGTGACGCACCTGAGGTAAAGTGTGTTAGGCGGAGCTAAAGGGTGAGTTAGGGGCTACTACACAAAATAGGAGGTTGTAGTAGCCAAGGTGGTATCCGATGGATACAAAGGGTGGGCAAATCCTCCGAGGGTCAACTCCATCAACGACCCTCCCCCTCTATAGGGATCACTCTACCCAAACCAAGGACAATTCGGGTCTCCATTTTTTTTTTATTTATATATATTTATGGCATGAAGTCGTAACAAAGTCCAGGTCAGCGGTAGCAAGAACCCCCCCTCCGGCGAGCTAGCTCGTGCTATATGCAAGCATGCCAAGCTGCCGTTGCCGGGACACCCTCACCTTCCTGCTGCCAGGATCAGCCTCTAGAGCCTGTAGCTAGGGGTTGGAATGGTGGTAAGGTAAGGGAAGGTGAGGTACAACATCCTAGTTTCGTTACAGGTGGCGCCCAACGTGGGGCCCGAATTTGTCCTAACTTATAACATCATTTTGGGGAAGTATGATCAGGATTCTGCTTAGTGATTGTACTGGGTACACGTATAGTATTTTGGTTTTTTGAATGGTTCTTGTAGCAAATAAAATCCTATTAATCATTTTTATTTTTTTTTTGTCTAGCAGTGGTAGGAACGTCCGCTAAATAGGTTAATCCACCATGGTTTAGACAGTTGCGTTTCCTACCACAGCAGACTTTCGTCAAGTATTTTCAGCTTTTCCCAAATCCTAAGTATTTCTTTTTTTTCTATCTCTTTTTATTTAGTTTTTTTTTGGTTTCGGTAATTAAGTTTTTTATTTTTTTGGATTTAGATATTTAACTTTTTTTTCTCATTTTTTGATTTCGATTCGCGATTTTTTTTTAAAAATTTATTTTTGATTATTTTTGGATTTTTTTTTTTAGATTTTGTACTTCTTTATTAATTTTGATTTTTTTTTTGACATTTCGTTTTGTTTTTAAATTGATTTTTTTTACCTTAGTTTAAATTTTAATTTCTTTATTTTATAGATTTCTTTTTTTTTCCATTTTTTATTCTTTTATTTCGGTTTTTGTATTCATTATTAATTCTTTTATTTTTTTTTAGTTCGTTGTAAATTTAGCTTTTACTTTTTTTTTTAATTTAAAATTTTTCTTGATAAGTTTTTTTTTAATTTGATTTTTAATTTGATTTTAGATATTTTTTTTTTTAATTTTTAGTTCTCCTTAAATTATTGGTTAGGCTTTGATTCTTATTTTTTTCCTCCTCTTGTCTTTTATCTTTTCTTTCTTTGTACGTCTTTCTTTCGTTTCTTCATTTTCTTTCTTCACTCTTTTGCCTTTGGTTGCTTTCGTTCTTTCTTTCGGGTTATTTTATTTTTTTTTTTTGCAAAATGCGTAAGCGAGTGACTAGGTCGAAGGGTAAGGCTCCCTTGCGAAGCCAGGTGCTAAGGTCCCAATACCTGACCGACTCCTTTGCGGACTTAGGTGTCCCTCAAGACACACCTCAACCCCCGCCTCAACACGCAACGGATGGAGCATCAAATGGTGAAGGAGCCGCATCCTTGCTGGCTCAGGGTCATGGGACAAGGTCGCTTCCACCGGTACCTAACCCAAGGGCACGTGAGTCATTGGGAGGGAATGATGAAGAACTCACCGGATACATCCAGGAAGTGGTCACTGCTGCTGTTGGGGCAAGTCGCGCGGAAGATTTCCGGTTCTTTTCTGGGGAGATGGAGAGAACAAGGACGGCTCTTCGGGATGAAATGGCCAACATCATTCGAGAGTCGCTGGCAGCACCAACTCCAGGTGCCAAGGGTTCCAGGCAAATGAACCCAGGTGAAGCACCTAGCCATTTCTCGATATCACGTGAGCCTGTCCGAAGATCTTCCTCCCCTCCTCAGAGCAGAACTCCTCCTCGGATGCCGCCTCCCCCTCAACGGAATGCAGCAGCTGACACTTCTAATATGGATGAATTCCTGCGTCGGTTACATGACCTCACGTTGAGTGAACCAAACGACCCCATCCAAGCACCACCCCGTTCTACAAGCACCTGCTATCACAACTTCCACAAGTGGGGGTTGAAATTCGACCCAAAGAAGATGACGGTGGACGAATTCTTGTTCAGGCTGGAGAGGATGAAGAAGGGTAACAAAGCTTCTTGGGACGAAATAGTCCTAAATTTCCACCATTTTGTTACCGGACAAGCGGAAACATGGTTCTGGGTTTACCTGAAGGGTAATCCAGAAGTTCCATGGCTGACACTCAGAGATGCCCTCATCGAGCAGTTCCGGAGCTTGGAATCAGACTCCGAGCTGTCAAGGAAGCTGTATGACAGGCATATGGGTCAAAACGAGTCCTTCGATGACTTCTATGCTGACATCCAGAAGCTCAACAGCATGCTAAGGATTCCCAAATCTGATCTGGAGATCATTGAAGTGCTGAAGACAAATGTGAGAAGGCAGATGGGAATGTTGCTCATCACGTACGACACTCGTACTCTGACCCATATGGTTCATGTCTGCAGGAAAGTCGAAAAATATCTCCTTGACCGTGAAGCCGGAGCTCTGAGACCAAGACCTGGAGCTGTTCCACCGACACGAAGAAGCGCAGTATCTGAGCTGGTTGTCGAAGACAGGGAGGAAGAGGCATTTTCTCCCGAGCTCGAGGCATTCCATCCGAAAACGGAGAGGGACTCTCGCAATTACACGTGTTGGAATTGTAAGGGTAAGGGTCATTCCTTCGTTAAATGCCCTGACCCGCAGAGAGCCCTCTTCTGTTTTAAGTGTGGATGGGACAACACCACCACGCCTCAATGTCCTCGTTGCTCGGGAAACGAACCGAAGATCAGTTTGAAGCCCCGGGGGAATTGCTCTCTGGAGAAGACCCCGGAGTCCAAATGAAACTCGCTTCCACTCCTTCTTCACAACACAACAACACCTTACCCAAATCATCATCAATCCCTCCAGTCCCAGCCGTCAGGATCCTAACAAGACCGAAGACCATTCCCGAATCTACACCACCTGTTACTCCCAGAAGACCGCTGAAACCCCTGCACGAAAGACTCCAAAACTATCTGGAAGTCCGGAAAAGAATTTTCGGAAGTCAAAACACCGTCGTTTCCGAGAAAGTGGCTAAGCTGAGGAAGAAGTTTCGAGAAAAGAAGGAGTCGTACAAAGCCATTGAAGCTACCACCTTATGCAGTTCAGACGATCCCCGTCCTTATGCTACGGTTCACATCTTCGGAGAACCTCTACTAGGGTTACTCGATAGTGGAGCTAGCATAAGCTGCCTAGGTGCGGATGGCTTCGACTTCCTTCGAAAACTCGGCAAAACGTTCTCGAAACTTACTTCCGAAGTAAAGACTGCTGACGGTAAACAACAGGCTATAGTGGGCAAAATCTGTGTGGAGATAACCTACAAAGGGAGGACGAAAACAATTCCCCTGTATCTGGTTCCATCCCTGCAGCAGAAACTGTACCTGGGTATCGACTTCTGGAAGGAATTTGACATTGCTCCTCAGTTGATCTCCGAAATCTCTTCAGTTCCTTGCCCGATTGAGACAGACAGTAATGCTCATGTGCTGACCGAACAACAATCAAAAAGGTTACAAGATGCCATTAGCCTGTTTCCTTCCTCTGCTGTACAAGGCTTAGGAAAAACCACGCTAGAGGTACATACCATCGACACAGGGGATGCTGAGCCCATTAAACAGCGTCATTACCCGATTTCACCAGCAGTACAGAAACTGCTATATGAGGAATTGGATCGCATGCTTAAACTCGGAGTTATCGAGGAAAGTACCAGTGCATGGAGCTCTCCTGTGGTCTTAGTGCGAAAGCCCGGCAAAAATCGCTTATGCCTAGACTACAGGAAAGTTAATGCCAAGACAAAGAAAGATGCGTATCCTCTTTCTCATATAGAGGGACTGCTATCGCGTCTTCCAGATACGCACTTCATTTCAAGTGTGGATCTGAAAGATGCATTTTGGCAGATTCCGTTGGAGAAGTCTTCTCGGGAAAAGACGGCGTTTACTGTGCCCGGTATGCCCCTGTTGCAGTTTACTGTTATGCCCTTTGGCCTCTGTAATGCGCCACAACGCATGGTCAGATTGATGGACAAAGTGGTACCTCATCAACTGCGAGAGAAAATCTTTCCATACCTGGATGATCTGTTGGTCGTGTCAAGCACGTTCGAAGAGCACATCGAGCTGCTGAAAATTTTGGCTGGTCGACTGAAGGAAGCAGGACTCACGATGAACGTCCAGAAGTCGAAATTCTGCTTCAAGGAATTAAAGTACCTGGGATACATTGTTGGAGATGGTTGCCTGAAGACGGATCCAGATAAGGTGACGGCCATCTCAGATTTTCCCACTCCCACTACGGCAAAACAAGTGCGACGATTCTTGGGACTAGCAGGATGGTACAGGAGATTCGTGAGAGACTTCTCTTCACTGGCGGCTCCCATCACCGATACGCTAAAGAAGGGAAAGAAGTTTATCTTCAACGATGAGGCGGTTGAAGCCTTCGAAAAACTCAAAACGGCACTTACCACCGCCCCGCTTCTTGTCAATCCGGATTTCAACAAGGAGTTCATCATTCTTTGTGATGCTTCCAACACCGGCATCGGTTGTGTGCTGAGCCAGTTAGACGACAGTGGTAACGAACGTCCAATTTACTACCACTCACAGAAGCTCAATGCGGCCCAGCGTAATTACAATGTGACCGAGCGTGAATGTCTGGCTGCTGTCATGGGAGTTCAGAAGTTTCGCGCATACGTAGAAGGGCATGCGTTTAAGATTGTGACCGATCATGCGAGTTTGAAATGGTTAATGAATCAGAAAGATCTCAGCGGTCGCTTGGCGAGATGGAGCTTGAAGCTTCAGGGATTTGATTTCACCATCGAGCACCGAAAAGGATCTCAGAACGTCGTACCCGATGCGCTTTCGCGAGTGCATGGAGTCGATGCTCTGATTTCCGAGGTTACAATGTTGACAGATCCCTGCGATGTGTTGCATATTGATCTTGAGGATCCTAGCTTTAAATCTACGGAATACCTCAAGCTCATAGACAGCATCGAAGAACAAAAAGATAAGCTACCTGATCTTCAAGTGTCGGAAAATTTCGTCTACAAGAAGGTCAAACATTGCACAGGTAATCCGGTAGAGGATGACCTCGTTTGGAAGCTTTGGGTTCCACAATCTCTAACCGAACGATTGATCGCACTCGCTCATCAGCCACCAAGAGCTTCGCATGGCGGTATCGCTAAAACCTTTTTCCGACTACAGCGTCAATTCTTCTGGCCTAACATGGCAGCCCAGGTGAAAGCATTCATTGGGAGGTGCGACATCTGTAAGGCCACGAAAGCCCCAAATGCCACCCTGAGGCCTCCGATGGGTAAAGCATTTGTGGCTGAAAGGCCCTTCCAGATGTTGTACATCGACTTTTTGGGTCCGTACCCTCGCTCGAGAGACGGGAACACACATATTGTGATTGCGCTGGACCAGTTGACTAAGTTTGTGGTGGTGAAAGCTCTTCGCAAAGCAACAACAGATACGGTGTTAAAGTTTTTACAGGAACAGGTGTTCTGCGTTTTTGGGATCCCGGAAACAATACTCTCCGACAATGGTAAGCAGTTCACCAGCCGTGAGTTTGAAAAGCGAATGACATCGTTGGGGATAAACCATGTTCGAACAGCCGCATATTCCCCTCAAGCGAACGCCAGTGAAAGAGTCAACCGGTCAATTCTTGCAGCAATCAGATCCTACATAGATCCGGATCAAAGGAACTGGGATTGCAACTTGCAGTCCATAGCCAGTGCCCTCCGAACGTCGATCCATTCAGCGATAAACATGTCGCCGTATGAAGCGTTGTTTGGGCAAAGCTGTATAGAGCATGGGTCCGACTACAAGTTGCTCCGCAAAATTAACGGGTTGAACAACTCTAATGTGGAAATTGTTTCAAAAGCGGCGCAAATGAACATCTTGCACGCCTATATATAAAGAAGGCATTGGCGAATGCTCACTCCAAATATGAAAACACCTACAATTTGAGGAGCAATAACGTTAAGTTTGCCGAAGGAGATATAGTCTTCCGAAGGAATTATGCCCTAAGTGACGCTTCCAAAAAGTTCTGCGCGAAACTAGGGCCAAAATTCGTGAAATTGAAGATAGCCAAGGTCGTAGGTAACAACCTGTATGAGCTGGAGGATCTACAAGGAAAAAAAATAGGTATTTTTCACTGCAAGGATTTAAAAAAATGAAATGCGAAAGCCCGGCTGCAGTCTGTGCATGAGACGCGGAGGAATTACAGAAAAATAAACAACAAGGTTTCTTCTCTTCTTCTTTGAGTTCGTAAGAACTCACTGAAAGAAGAAGCTTTGTAGGAAACCTAAAATAATAATAATAATAAAATAATAATAGCATAACTTAAAATAACATAATACTAATAATACTAATAATACATAATAATAATCCTAATAATCCATAATAATAAAAACAATATAATATTAATCATAATAATAAAAAGAATAACAATAATCAACAAATAACACTACTCCTAATAATAATACACTAATAACCATAATACCTACAAATAATAATAATACCTACCTATAAAAATAATACCACCTAATAATATTCTTCTGGCTACTAATAATAGTACCTACTAATAATAATCATACTTATAATAATAATAATAATAATAATAATAATAATAATAATAATAATAATAATAATAATAATAATAATAATAATAATAATAACAATAATAATAATAATAATAATAATAATAATACAGATCGCACCATACGAGCTAATAAGCCGGACATCGTCCTGTTCGACAAAGTAGGGAGGAAAATCACGCTGTTTGATATCGCTGTCCCCCTTAACAACAACACCCAGTCGACGTATAGCACGAAAATCGAAAAATATACCGACCTCGCCAACGAACTCAAAGTTATGTACCATGTGGAAAGGGTAGATATCGCCCCAATCATCATATCCGCCACAGGACTGATACCAAAGAACCTCATAGCCCAACTGAAGAAACACAACCTCAAAGACGCCCTGGGGATTATTCAGAAATCCGTAATCCTCAACACATGCAACATTGTAAGACGCTTCCTACAACAGACAAACTAAAAAAAAAAAAAAAAAAAAAAAAAAACGGTCTTTCTTGAGATAGGGTGAATTCCCTCCTCATCAAACCCCCGAGCCGAATCCAAGAATCGGTAAAATTTTTCCAGCTCATATCTGAGAAAGTGCAACAACTCGACAATAATAATAATAATAATAATAATAATAATAATAATAATAATAATAATAATAATAATAATAATAATAATAATAATAATAATAATAATAATAATAATAATAACAATAATAATAATAATAATAATAATAATAATAATAATAATAATAATAATAATAATAATAATAATAATAATAATAATAATAATAATAATAATAATAATAATAATAATAATAATAATAATAATAATAATAATAATAATAATAATAATAATAATAATAATAATAATAATAATAATAATAATAATAATAATAATAATAATAATAATAATAATAATAATAATAATAATAATAATAATAATAATAATAATAATAATAATAATAATAATAATAATAATAATAATAATAATAATAATAATAATAATAATAATAATAATAATAATAATAATAATAATAATAATAATAATAATAATAATAATAATAATAATAATAATAATAATAATAATAATAAAAATAATAATAATAATAATAATAATAATAATAATAATAATAATAATAATAATAATAATAATAATAATAATAATAATAATTATAAATGGGTCTAATTCGCCGCTCGTGACTGTTAAAACCCAAATATCAACCTAACTGCACGATCGCAAAACCATAACATATTAATAACACCTCATCCATCAGGCCATATGATCCTCCGTTCTTTAATCAGACCACTGCCTAGACCTCCGCTAGAGCCCAGTGAACTCATAAAAGGACCGTTGGCCAAAAAAACTGTCAACTACAAATTTGCAAAAAAAAGTGCTGGAAAAGAGGCGGAGCATCACTATGGCCATGGGAAACAATTATCATTTGCAATAAAAGCAGTTTAGTTGATAATTGGGATTAATACGGGTGAGCCGCGAAAACTGAGAATTCGATAATAAGCAGTGATACGGGCGAGGCAAAATAATTAAAAAGGGAAAATAAGTGCGGAGACGATCGATTAAAAAGAAAGAAAAGTCACCCGGAAACATTTACGCTATCGTCGGCAGCGAATATTCGGTTCGCCAAAAATTTAACCAATTTCAAAGTGACCAGTGACAAAATTATTAATTTCGAATTTTAAACGAAATCAAAAAAAAAAAAATAAAACAAATAAAAAGAAAGTGTAAAATTGGTTCCATATAGGTATACATACATACATATAATACCTACCAGTGCAGTGTATCCGGAAAGGAACGATCTTCAAATTTATAATATTTTAAAGAAAATATAAATATCTATACAAAATACCCATCTGTGCCCCGTGCCACCTAAAAGAAAATTATATACCTACCTATAATTCCTACAAGTGCCCCCGTGCAAAAAAATAAAAGAAAACAAAAAAAAAACATATAGACAATATTAACCTGTGCCCGGTGCACCTACCTAACACCAGCATCTCGATTTATCACACCCCCTCATCATCATCAACAGCAGCAGTAGCAGCAGTAGCTGCAGTAGCAGCAGCAGCAGCGCCGCAGCAGCAGTAGCAGTACCCCCAAAATTTTTCCCTGTTAAAATGTATAGTGTCCCAGTGTGGTGATCAATAGTACCTTTCCTAAACCTACTACCTATCAGATACATTATACACACATACCTACTTCCTAACCCCCCCTGATTGTTTTTGTGTAATCCCAAGTGTGTTTGATTATAAGTTTTTATTTTAAAGAAAAAAAGAAAAAAAAAAAACAAGTATTACATTATTATGTTAAAATAAAAGTAAAAGAATATAATAAATAAAAAAAATAAAAGGAAAATTTAAACCAAAAGCAACAAGAAAGAAAAAAAAAAACAAAACAAATTTTAATAAAATTTTCCCGATTACGCGGCTGAACCAAAAACAAAGGAAAAAAAAATTAATTTCTTCCAGGTGCAGGCGCAACACAGTGGTGCACTACCGTGAGGCTGCCCCCAAATTTTATAATGCAAAAACATCAAGTAAGTTGATCTTTTTATTTGTATTATTCCTTTTTGTAAGTGAACCCGAATGGGCTAGATATTGGTTTTGGTTTATGATTCCCAAATTGAGGTATATGATACCAGGTGATCATTCTTTATTTTTTTATTCTCTTATTATTTTTATTTAAATTTTTTTTAAATTAAATTTTATTTAATTTTTATTTAATTTTTCTTTAATTTTACTTTAATTTTTTTCTTTAATTTTTATTTAATTTTTATTTAGTTTTCATTTAATTTTTATAGAATTTAAATTTTTTTAAAATTGTAGATATTATTTTGGTAATTTTTTGTATTAAATTTTATTACGTTTTAATAAATAATTTGTAAATTGATATAACGTTTTGAAAGAAAAAAAAAAACCATGGTCTTTTATTGACTGAATTTTCAGTTGGATTTTCGGGTGTTTTGTGTTTTTGATTTGGGAAGGCGGTTGTTTTTTCTTTTTTTCAAATTTTAGCTAGGATGGCCGGCTAAATACTCGAGGACTGAGGTGGAGGTGACGCACCTGAGGTAAAGTGCGTTAGGCGGAGCTAAAGGGTGAGTTAGGGGCTACTACACAAAATAGGAGGTTGTAGTAGCCAAGGTGGTATCCGATGGATACAAAGGGTGGGCAAATCCTCCGAGGGTCAACTCCATCAACGACCCTCCCCCTCTATAGGGATCACTCTACCCAAACCAAGGACAATTCGGGTCTCCATTTTTTTTTTATTTATATATATTTATGGCATGAAGTCGTAACAAAGTCCAGGTCAGCGGTAGCAAGAACCCCCCCTCCGGCGAGCTAGCTCGTGCTATATGCAAGCATGCCAAGTTGCCGTTGCCTGGACACCCTCACCTTCCTGCTGCCAGGATCAGCCTCTAGAGCCTGTAGCTAGGGGTTGGAATGGTGGTAAGGTAAGGGAAGGTGAGGTACAACATCCTAGTTTCGTTACAAGGTTTGAGTTTTTTTATTCGATATTGGAAGAGCTTTGGTTTTTTTCAGGGTTAAGTTTAAGCCCGTTGCAGATCGACCAATCATATATAGACTGTAGATCAATGTTCATGTTAGCTATTGCATCCTTAATCATGCTCTCAGGAAAACTAATATATATCTGAACAACATCAGTGTAGATATGGTATTGACAGAAGGACAAAACAGAAGGCAGATTATTAATAAACAACGAAAACATTAAAGGCCCAAGGACTGATCCTTAAGGAACACCAGTATGAACACGAAGAAACGAAGACAGTTTACCATTACAATATTCGCTTTGCGTACGATTAGTCAATTATGATTAAATAAGGTTTTAAGTTGTTTTAGAGAATTTAAAATAAGTAGTCAGTTTATCACAGAGAATTAGAATTCATGCAATGAAATGCCTTCGAAAAGTCAACTAAGGTAATCACAATATTATATTTTTTAAATCTGTCATCGGACACAACACTGAAACGCAACTATGTCCAGTACGGAATCCTGACTGCAGAGGAGTCAAGAGTTGTTTGTCTTTAATATATTTTTTGAATTGGTTACTTATAAGAATTTCAAAAGCTTTAGATAACAATGGAAGGAAAGATATGGGTCTGTGTTCCTTTTTCTTTCCTTGTGTTGACATATTTCAAGAAGTGGGATATGTAGTGGTCATTATAATTGTGTTGAAAATGTGAGTTATGTGAGGAAGAAGAAGAAAAGGTAGGAGAATTTTAATAAAGTCAGGATAAATATTGTCAAGTCCAGCGCTTTTTGAATTTATAGAAAAGATTGCTTTTCCTACTTGAAACTCATCTACCGCACTAACGGAGAATGCGACTATATTTTCGTTCTCTACAATTCTTGAGATTTTACGATTCATATCCTCCAAATCTTTTCTTTATCCAATGTTCTTAGCTTCTTTCCAAAAAGAACTTTGAGGACCGATTTGAATTATACTTTTTTCAAGCTCGTAACAAGATTACGTTACGCCAAGAAGCATTTCTGTAAAACCAAAATGGCTCCAACGACGACGGTACCTATATAAAATGTCTTGCCCTAATTATATTAAGTATATCAAGAAAGAACCAGGGATAACTCTGTGATTCCATAAAGCGAATTTTCAGTGGAACATGTTTATTAAAAAAATTAACAATCGCTGAGGTAAAATTGTCAATTTGAAAACTGACATTCGACAATCATAAATCGAATTTATTATCACCCTCAGGAATATCTATAAAACAGTAGTGAAGGACCTCAGTACAATCAGAACAATCAGAACACATAAGATGACAAGATTGAAAATAATTTTTAACGTATATTGCAACGTTTCCTCCCGTTGTGCGAGTTCGGTCAGCTCGATATTGTTTTTTTTTTAAATCCGTTAATTGTAAAGTAACTACTTTTAAGTTAAGTATCTGTGTCAATTAAACCCTTTTCAAAAATCATTCTAAACTCATCAAACTTACTAACAAGACTATGTGCGTTAATGTGACAAATATGTAACCCATTTGAACTTTTACAAAGAGTGTTGCATAAACATTATTCTAAAAAGTATGAATATAGTGTTAAAAACCAAATCAATTTCTTGAATATTATTTTAATGGAAGTTGATTCCACATTTATTTTAATTCTTTTCCTTCATCTCCTATAAACATGTTATATGAGTAAATACATACATATATCTCGATATGCTTAATGCTTCGCAAGCCTGACAAAGTCAACGTCAACTGAAACCAAAGGCAAGTGAAACGAATTGGAACGATATTTTGTTTGCATGTCACTGAAATAGAAAGAAGAGAATAAAAAAACAGAAACGGAGAAAAAAGTTTGTCACTTTTAATTAAATCTTTTTTTAATGTTTATATTCTAGATCCAGACAGCAGCTATAAACAGGTCCTTCTTTGTTTTTCAATACACAGGGCTTAGACAGTAAATAAGGTGTGCAAAATGCAAATAGAATTGCCACATAATAGAAGGACTATTTCTAAAGTTTTGATGGTCAGGTACAATTATCTTAAATAAGACAGAGTCCTCACTTTGAATAAAAATGGCATATATTACCATATAACAATGACTTGACAGTGAATACCACTCAGTGATTTACATTTATGAACATTTTTGTTTGACATATGTTGCTCTACAAAGGCATCAACATACTATATATAATAAACTCCTTTGGTCTCCAATAATTTCCTCTCAAGAAATCAATTAACCCTTTACGTCATGGTTTCCAAACTTACCCCAGAGCATTTTTGAATACTCACAACTTTTTTGTTTTTAATTTCATTTCTACGGTAATAATAATCAGTCAATTTTCTATTTTTGTATGTGTTTTTATGATCACTGACCTTTTACAGAATTGTTTGCGAATTTCTTCTGGAAATAATTCATAAACTTTGCACGGGGTCCATGTGTGTGTACCCCACTATAAAATATCTAACAAAAAGACGTAATTTTTCCAACTACCAGACGAAGTTGACATTAATTTGACCCATATGTTATTTGTGAAGTGATGGCAACAATATCTTCCGAAACAGTCACAGTCGGTCGGTTCTGGTTTATGTGTCTTTTGCTTTTGAACAAAGGTGACATCTACCCCTTTTGCAAGGAAGTCTCTCGAGGAATGTTGCTCTGCAAGCTGTGAACAATTATTCATTTCCGCCACCATCAGCTTCTCTGGCAGTTCGATGAGCGTACCGTTTCCGAATACATTTTTGGTTTTCTTTGGTGGGTTGAAATGTCGAAAACCGACAACCGCTAGTGCTGCTTCGTCTAGTTAGTTGTAAAATTCAACTATACGTTGTGAATGGTTAGCTAGCTTCAGTTGTTATGTGAGCTGGACTCTAGATGTAGATGTAGATCCAAATGCAAAATTCTCTTCAAATTTGTTCACAATTTTGCCAATTGCTTGCGTAGTTGGACGATAATGTAAACCATAATCTCCTCTTAAAGCACGATATGTGGCTGTGGCAGAATCGCAATTTTTGTTGTTGGTTTTAACAATTTGTATGAATTGTGCGATAGTTAAGCGATAAATTCTCGTAAACGTCAGACTTTCAACTGACAAAAAAATTGGTTTAACAACTTAGTTTGACAGATGTCGAATTCCAGCCCTATACTTTTGAAACTGCAAAATGGATAACCCGTTATGTACGATATTTCGGTAAAGAGGTCGTGATGTTGGGGTAGACAACATATTAAAATCAAATGAGTATTATGCCTTCTTAGGTTAAGGTTAGGTTAAATAAATAGAAAAAGTGCAAAAATTTAGTTATAACTACAGTTCTAAGATTTTACAATTTTTTCGTATTTTGTAAGACTTGTGGTTAGTTCAATGGCGGATCCAGGAGGGGGGGGTCGTAGGTGTCATGAATTCCCTTTAATTCAAAACTAATCGCATTGCGTTAATGGACATGACCCCTATTATATTTTTAATTATTAATTTTGTGTATATGACAACAAAATTTGTATTTAACTTCCTTAAACTTTTTTGCTAAAAGTACCACTTTTAACCGAAGACTGGACCAAGAACATAATTTGAATCGGATATTAAGCCCTATTCCTAAAACACTGCACAAATTCATCAACTTTTGACCAATGGATAAGCCATTAAACTTATACAGCCAAGTTGTATAAGCAAAGATTTCATCTAAAGAGTTGTTAGTAATTTAACGACATTCACTAAAAAGCGGTTTGCTGTCAAAAACAACTCAAACTGGCTTATACAGCCAAGTTGTATAAGCAAAGATTTCATCTAAAGAGTTGTTAGTAATTTAACGACATTCACTAAAAAGCGGTTTGCTGTCAAAAACAACTCAATTTTTTGTTTTCACTCAATTTAGAATTTGAAAAAACTGTAGTCATGCTTTAAATTATTTTCATAAAATTCGTTTCTAAGAAAAAGAACAAATATTCAAGTTCTTAAGAAGAAACCTTGAATCGTCAGTTTAAAAATATGTGATTTTTTTAAAACTTTCTCTAAGTTTTGTATTCTTAATTTGGCTTCTTTATAGAAGAAAAACATATTTTGGTATTGCTCCAGAAGGGACCCCTAGTAAAACCTTCATTTTTTTAAGGTTTCTCAAGAACTAATGGACCGATTTCAATAATCTTCTTTTTCTGTGCAAGCTCTTGTCGATGATCAAATTGATGATAATTTTGATGATCAAAAATGTCATTATTTTTTTTTTTTGCTTTTTAAAACCCTTTCGTGACGCACGGTACACATATGTGACGCACGGTACACATATGTACCATCTAAAGTTCAAACATGCCTAAAATTTCACAGGGCCCCCATAATCAAACCAAATTTGTACCAGGTCGTCAGTGAGTATTCAGCGAACATAATATAACGGCTTTTCTTAAATTTCAGTTACTGTGCATTATTTGATTCCGAAGTTTTTACTCGCACGTAAGCCCAGAAACTCGAGCTTGTGTTCTTTTTTTATAGTTTAGTGCATACAAATTAAATATTTTGGGTAAAAACTGTGATTACATACATCATACATTTATAAAGTGATGTGATAATATTATAAAAGGTAAGTGATTTGGGTGAAAATAGAATAATAATCATCAAACAAAAGTGGATGGTACAATAGTGTACCATTCGTCCTGTATGTTGGTACTTATAAGTACCGTTCAGAATTTTTTGCTACTGCATTATACTACTTTCGTTCTTAGACTTCAATGGACCACGAAGAAATTGAAAGATTATTGAATGATGAAGGAAAAAATTCGGGTGGAGCAGACTTTTCTTCTGATAGTGACGATTCGTTTCGACCAGATCCAAGTATGATGAATCCGAAACAGAAGACGACCAGGATTCAAGCTCTGGAGAAGATTCAGATGAAGAGATATCTGTTCCTGAAATCGGTAGTAACTGAGGATGTAATTTGGACTATAGTCACCGGTGTATTTGTTCCAAAAAAAAAAATAGTTTTTCCTTCACGACCATGCAATATATTACAGACCATTCACCGATCGTTATCAATCCTTAAAATTTTCCGCAAACTTTGGCAAAGATCTGTCGACATATATATTGCACAGTGCACAAACGAACGCTTGGATATTCATCGCAGATCATCAAAAAATAAACGCTGCAAGACTGTGGATCCAACCAACGCTGATGAAATAGAAGTAATCATTGGTTGTATGTTTACAATGTGCTACAATCGGGTGCCAAGCCTAAAGTATTATTGGTCAACGTATTTATCGCTGGAAAACCGAGCAGTAAAAAATGCAATAACTCGCGATCGGTTCCTCATGATTACATCAAAAATGTATTTCTCGATCAAGTTGAATGCTTGAAAAAAAACCTTTCAAAACTGCAAACAAGATAGCGTTTATCAGAGCATCGATGATTCAATGACTAAATTCAAAGGGCGCAGTAACCTCGAACAGTACATGCCCTAAAGCCTGTAAAACGTGGAATCAAAATGTGGCTTCGATGCGATGCCCTAACTGGGTACGGTACACGTATGATTTCAACATTTACAGCGGAAAAGAGTTAGAAGCACTTGAGGGAACTTTTGGGCGAGACAGTCGTAAATAAATTGGCTAGCACGATAAATGAAGTAGATGTAAACCTATGTTTTGACCGTTTTTTCACATCGGTCAAATTATCGGAATCTATTGGATATCCATCGGTGGGAACCATTATGTGCAATCGAAAAAACGTTCCCAAATTTGGAAGGAAATTGCAGAGGGGAGAGGCTGAGTTCAAAGGATCTTCAGGTGGGGTCTTATGCGTGAAATGGCAAGATACCAAATAGGTTCTAGTGCTTAGCAACTGCCATAACAATGATATGGAAGTTGTTACAAAAACCTTGAAGACCGGTGAAAAAATTCTATTTCCTTGCCCGAAAATGATTAAGTTTTATAGAGAGATAATGGGAGGCGTTGATCTGAGAGATCAAATGAGATGAGAATGCGACCAAAAATCTGATAAATGGTGGAAGAAGGTTTTTTACCGGTTGATAATGATGGCAGCAGTGAACGCATGGGTTATTCGACAAAAAATGCCATTCAAAACTTTTTTGGTAAAATTTATCCATTAGTTTAGCAAAAGTGACACTTTTGTTAAACTAATGGCTAATTGAAAAACATAATAAATGGATAACTTCCTATATCAAAATTGTGGACGTTAGAAGCAAGACGTAAGGTACTTACATGAGCAATATATCAATTTATACAACCTTAAGTTCTATGGACAATTCTAACCGCGGACATAATATAATCCAACAACGGTAAAGATCTATCCAACACGAACTCTGCTTCAAAATAGTGTCCGAAAAATCAAACCTGACAAACATTTAACATTATTTATTGATAGAATGTCAGAATCGTAAGCCAAAAATCCTACCGTTTCTATAATAGTTGTTAATTATTCGTTAGAACTTTGTTTTGCAAAACCTGCGGCCAATTTCATGACAAAGTTATAGTCTTCAAAACTAGTTTTATTGATAAATAAGAATTCGATTGAGTTCTAACTTATTTCTCCATCGCGTTTTCAAGCGTTAAAACTCTGATTTATATCTCAGTTTGAGATAGAACTTTGATTTATTAGACTTTCAAATTTCTATGATATTCTAGGATACTACTCGTAGAACTTTTACTTGCCAGATCTTATATTTGTAAGTGAGATATGGATTTTTTCCAGTGAAAGTGATGATTATTCTATAACTGGTTATAACTTTTGTTGTTCTACAAATGAATCTTATTCGGCTGGTGGTGTTGGTGTATTTATTCGTGACAATTTAGAATTTGAGGTTACCTGTCTCAGTTGGTCAAGCGCTGATATATTAAAACTAAGTATTAATTTATGCGATGCCATCTTTAACTTTGTTTGCATATACAGACTTCAATCTGTAAGTAGTCTTTTGTTCTTGGAAGAGTTAGGAAATTATTTAATTGCTGAAAAGGCTGAGAATTTAGTTATTTTAGGTGATATCAATATTGATATTTTGTTTTCAAACTCTATTTCTGATTCCTACTTCGCCTTATCGGCTCAATACGGTCTTACGTCTTTCATAAACGATATAACTCGTCCTAACTCTGGTACTTGTTTAGATCATGTTTTAGTTCGACTTAAAAGTAATTCCCTAAATCAGTGCTATGGTCTCAATTTTGATCTTAATATTACAGATCACTGTATGACTGGAATTTTGCTAGGTGATGTAACTACCAAGAGGTACAGTACAAACTCCCTTAGTTCTTCTTACAAGAAAATAAGGTTTGATCTCCTTAACAATGCCCTCAGGTTTGAGTCCTGGGAATCTGTTTACTGTGAAGAAAATGCGTCTTTAGCCTACGACTCGTTTATAATGCGCCTGCAAGGCCATGTAGAATGTTGTCGTCGTGTAGTTATTCAAAGAAAATCGAATGTCAGGCTTAAACCCTGGGTAAGCAATTACCTTTTGAAAAAAGTAAAACTTAAAAATAAACTGCGATCAAAATGTTTAAAGCATCCACTAAATTCTACATTAAAAAATCGATTTATAAAATTAAGTAAAGAAGTTAATAAGGAAATTAAAGTACGTCGTAATCGATATTATTTTAATAATGTTCAAGAATCACTTGGCAACCCAAGAAAAGAATGGAAAGTGATTAATAGCATCATTAACTCTTCAAACTCAACAGTTCCGGTTCCAATCGTTCTAAATGATGAGGGTATTGATTTGATAGATCCTACAATGATTGCAAATATATTTAACAATTTCTTTTGTTCCATTGGAAGCATGTCTTCTCTTTCTGCTAATAATACTTTGTGTGATCAATGCGATTCCTTTGCTTTAAATGGCAACACTTCTTATTGTAGGAGCTTTGTTTTTGACCAAATAACTGGTCTAGAAATCTTAAAGATCATAAACAAATTAGACAACTCTAATTCATGTGGTGAAGATGGCATAAGTAATATAATACTTAAAAAGATAGCTCTAAATGTTGTTGATGTTTTATCTTATGTTTTCAATTTAAGTGTAACCACTGGTATCTTTCCAGAAAAATTAAAGGTTGCCCACGTAATTCCTTTATATAAAAAGGGCAGTAGAAAGGAAAAAAATAATTATAGACCTATTTCTTTACTATCTTCAATCTCTAAGGTTTTCGAAAAAGCAATGAAGAGTCGTATGCTGCATTATTTTAAGGCTATAAGTTTTTTCAGTCCTGATCAATTTGGGTTTAGGGATGGTCTGTCAACTGAAGATGCAGTGATGGCTTTTTGCTCATTAATCAACAAAGGTTTAGATGACAAAAAATCATGCGCCGGTCTTTTTGTAGACATAACGAAGGCATTTGACATGGTGGACCACAATGTTCTTTTGGACAAATTATTTAGTGCGGGATTTCGTGGCTTCATCCTAAGTTGGTTCACATCATATCTAAAGAATAGATTGCAAAAGGTTAAAATTGGTGAAAGCTTAAGTGCGGGTAATTTTCTTAACCTAGGTGTTCCCCAAGGATCTGTCCTTGGACCTATTTTCTTGTTTACATAAACTCTCTTTTTTATCAAAGTTTTTCCGGTAAAGTGAAAGCTTTTGCTGATGATTTGGGTATTGCATATGTTTCAGATAACCCTCTGAATTTAATTGCAGATATTAATAATGATGTTAATACTTTACGCAAATGGTTTGCCTGTCATAAGCTAACTGTCAGTAATAAAACAAAACTTATGTACTTTAGTTTGAGTTCCCGTGAATGTCCTGATCTGGATGTTGTTTTTCATGTTTCTAATTGTGAACGACATTGTGACCTTACTTGTATATGCGATCCTGCTAGCTCAAAAATTTGGTTCAATTCTGAATATACTTGCAATGCGTCTTGCTTCAAGATTGATGTCGTTGATCAATTTAGATACCTAGGTATCCTTTTTGATCAAAATATGAGCTGGTCTTATCACATTTTGAAACTGAAACAGTATCTTCAGTCATCTCTTCGTGCCATGTATCACCTAGAAAAATTCTTAGATAGTAAAACTTTGCGTATGGTTTATTTTGGAATTTTTCACTCTAAATTAGAGTATGGGTTAAGTTGTTGGGGTAGTGCGTACCATTCAAAAATTCAGCCTCTTTCTGTCCTGCAAAAGTACGTTATAAGAAAAATTTGTAGGAGCAACCGTTTTGCCCATTCATTTGAACTCTTTAAAAAATTACAAATTCTGCCAATGAAACATCTTTTCTATTTTAAAGTACTGAAACTTTTCTTTTTAAGAAGTGGCTATTTACAAAGCCCAATCTATGATTTTCAGTATCTACGTAGTGTCTCTAGTTCTGTCGTTTGTATTCCTTCTTATCGAACCACTCATTTCAGGAACTCTTTCTCTGTTGTCGCATTTAAGTTATTCAATAAGCTTCCTGCCGATATACGATCCATCAGATCGTTGCCTATTTTCTTAAGAAAAGTAAAAATTTGGCTTTTTGAATTTAATCACGAGCAAATTAAAGTTGTGCTGCCATTAATTATTTAATTGTTAATCTAATACACTTATTCGAGAATACAGCATCATCACTGATATTTTTCTTTTTATATAAATGGTTTTTGATTGGTTTATAGTTCACTATATCTTCTTGTCTTGAATTTTCAAATAAATGAATTGATTTATGTACATAATTTTCTTTGAAGTACAAAAAAATAAATATATTCATACATATATCTTCCTATATAAGAATATTAGAGTTTAAGTCATTAAAAATATAAAAGTTCGCCCACTTAATACTTAATTTTTGTTTTTCACTGAAGTTTTTAATTTTCTTTGATGTGACATTTAACTCTGTTTTTTTTTTCAAAACAAAAAATGTCACTTATTTATTTAATTTTGTTATTATTATTACTAGCTACATATATAAGTAATTATTGTAATTTTTTCTTAATAATTGAATAAAGACTATACAAAATACAAAAAAAAAAAAAAAAACTCGGTTTAGTAATGTTTTTATTTCTTCCAAAGGCCTAGTTTTCATTCATTATGGTTTTGGTTTGCCAAAAATTCATAAAAAGGAGCTGCATAATGTAAAATGTTTTTGATGCTGACAGTTTCATAAAGTGTAAAAGTTACATGTGCATTTGAACCCATTAAACTATCTAATTTTTCTTGCGCTTTATTTTAGTTTTACATATTTATTACATCAAAGGGTGGGAGGACATTATACATATCAGTGTTTATAATGACCAACCCAATTGTCTCTGCAAAAATTGACATAAGAGCTATTTACATTATAACAAGAAATAACATACAATCTAAAATAATCAATAATACCATGGACAACATAAACAGAAAGAAGTGTAGATAAATCTGTTTATAGAAGACGCCCGTTTTAAAATACTACATGAGTGCTTCTGAATATTTAAAAATATTAAAAATACTTAAGCAACATTCTTGCATTTTTCGTCTCGAAAATAATCTTTTGGCTGAATCTACTGAATATATTATTTATTGTAAACATATTTTCTTTCATTAAAATTGCATGCATCATATGATATTTTAGAGATTCCAAGACCCAAAAACAAATCCTAACCGAAATCCAATAAAACACGAAAACACAATTCTCATTTCGAAAAAAGTGAGAATATCAAAACCAAATCCTAAAATACATAAATGTCCGCTCCAAAGGAAACTAACAATTTTTTTCAAAACTATCTATGGGTTACTACAAAAATTGTGAAAAACACGTTTGAACTCAGTTCTATTCAACCGATATCTAAAATTCCTAGAACTAAAAAATGATTTTAATCCGAATTCTACAGACATGATTAGATGTAAAGAAATGCTCGAGTTCTAAATATTTAAAAAATGGCTTTCCATAGATGTACAGAATTACTATCGGGTGATTTTTTAAGAACTTGAGAACTTTTTTTAAAAAAAAACGCATAAAATTTGCAAAATCTCATCGATTCTTTATTTGAAACGTTAGATTGGTCCATGACATTTATTTTTTAAAGATAATTTCATTTAAATGTTGACTGCGTCTTAGGTGGTCCATTCGGAAAGTCCAATTTTGGGTAACTTTTTCGAGCATTTCGGCCGGAATAGCCCGAATTTCTTCGGAAATGTTGTCTTCCAAAGCTGGAATAGTTGCTGGCTTATTTTTGTAGACTTTAGACTTGACGTAGCCCCACAAAAAATAGTCTAAATTCGTCAAATCGCATGATCTTGGTGGCCAACTAACCGGTCCATTCCTTGAGATGAATTGTTCTCCGAAGTTTTCCCTCAAAATGGCCATAGAATCGCGAGCTGTGTGGCATGTAGCGCCATCTTGTTGAAACCACATGTCAACCAAGTTCAGTTCTTCCATTTTTGGCAACAAAAAGTTTGTTAGCATTGAACGATAGCGATCGCCATTCACCGTAACGTTGCGTACAACAGCATCTTTGAAAAAATACGGTCCAATGATTCCACCAGCGTACAAACCACACCAAACAGTGCATTTTTCGGGATGCATGGGCAGTTCTTGAACGGCTTCTGGTTGCTCATCACTCCAAATGCGGCAATTTTGCTTATTTACGTAGCCATTCAACCAGAAATGAGCCTCATCGCTGAACAAAATTTGTCGATAAAAAAGCGGATTTTCTGCCAACTTTTCTAGGGCCCATTCACTGAAAATTCGACGTTGTGGCAGATCGTTCGGCTTCAGTTCTTGCACGAGCTGTATTTTATACGGTTTTACACCAAGATCTTTGCGTAAAATCTTCCATGTGGTCGAATAACACAAACCCAATTGCTGCGAACGGCGACGAATCGACATTTCATGGTCTTCAGCAACACTCTCAGAAACAGACGCAATATTCTCTTCTGTACGCACTGTACGCATTCGTGTGGTTGGTTTTATGTCCAATAAAGTAAACTGAGTGCGAAACTTGGTCACAATCGCATTAATTGTTTGCTCACTTGGTCGATTATGTAGACCATAAATCGGACGTAAAGCGCGAAACACATTTCGAACCGAACACTGATTTTGGTAATAAAATTCAATGATTTGCAAGCGTTGCTCGTTAGTAAGTCTATTTATGATGAAATGTCAAAGCATACTGAGCATCTTTCTCTTTGACACCATGTCTGAAATCCCGCGTGATCTGTCAAATACTAATGCATGAAAATCCTAACCTCAAAAAAATCACCCATTAGATCGAGTTTTTATTTTAATTTAGAACTTCGTCAAGAAATTGGCCGTTAGAGTTACTAGATTGCGTTTTAAGCCGAATCCGAACGGGTAATTTGAGAAAGCACTTTTCATAACAAGTATTACTCTTGAAGAATTTGTCAATTCCTCTCAAGAGGCAGTACCTGTGAAAATAAAATGTACGACTGGGTCGCACGAACTTGCTCCTTTATGCAAAGAGTCTGTTTAAAAAAGGTACCTATATAAGATATAAAAATATACCTGTAAAATAAGTTTGTCTTCAAAGATATAAATACCATTTGATTTGTCAAAAAAACCGCGCGATCTTTGTATATGAAAACCATAGTACTCTCATGAGCAGAAACTTTTAGGGCGACCAGATGCCGAGTCGTTGGTGTTAGTATCGAAAGTGGAAGTGGAAAGAGAAAAATATTATACCCATTCCCATAAGCAGCCAGCAGAATAAGGGAGATAATTAATTTTCCAACCAGAAAGTCAACACAATTTAATTTATTCTATTTAAATCTATCCTTGGATATGTTTTCACATAAAGATCTTCCATATGAAGGTTGATGAATTTATGTTGGTTTTTTTTAGATCAATACACTTTATATAAAAAACGGAAAAGTAAAACAAAATGGCTTAATATTGTATCTAATAAGGGGATGAAAGACACTTTTGCATGCTTACGTCAGCTGTTTAGGATCTTTTACCGATATTTTCATAAGTCTGCTTTTACTTGTGTACGATCTTTGTATATGAAAAATGGTTTGTATTATGTATAAACAGATATTACTTCTTGATAGACACTTTAAGATAGATTGTTGATTAAATATATCATATTCGTTAATCCGATGCAGTGGCGCTTTACGGCCATCGTTGGTATTTACAATAGTTATAATTATAAAAGTACATAAATATGTACCAAATGCATTAATTTGGATAAAAGATAGGAATGTTATTAAAATGTTGTCAAAATAATGCGCTCTTTCGGGCTCATGCACAGGACTTGATCTGGTGAGATGGGATACAGTTAAAATAATAAAAAGAAACTATTTTAAGATTCAAAATTTTACCTGAAAAATAAGTTTGTTTTCAAAAATTTAAATTCCATTTTATAAATCAAAAAATCCTTGATTTTAAAAAATTTTTTTTTCGAAAATCGTTAGAGCGGTTTTTTTTTTAAATAAATTTTTTATATATAAAATTTTTCAATTTTATTCTTAAAATATTTTTGGTATGCAGTTGTTTAGTAATTGTAAATATACGCTCTAAATTTGAATTTCGTAAAAAAAAGTTGAACCGTTTTTGAGATATAGAATTAAAAAAATCAGTATTTTTTAAAAAATCCAAACAAAAAAATTGCACTTTTGATAATCAAATATTGTTAAGGCAGTAAAAGAGCTCATTCAAAAAAAAAATTATTGAAATCGGTTCATAAGTTGCTGAGAAAATTAAAAAACAAAAAAACGGTTCTATGAGTGGTACCTTTCGTGAGCAATGCAAAAATATGTTTTTCTTATTAAAAGAAGCCACGTTAAAAAATAAAATTTTGGAGAAAATTAAAAAAAAATCTATTGGTTTGTTTTTGAGAAAATTCGAATTTTCGTTTTTTGACCAAAAAAATTGTATGGGGGCCACTGTTAGTTTTGATCTAAAAAAAATTAAAAAAATGCCTAACGCGAATCTACTTAAAACCTTAACTTCCAAGTTTGAACTCAATCGACCCAATGGTTTAGGCTGTAGGAGCGTGGACAGACAGACAAAACAGACCGGACGGAATCGCGGGACCCACTTTTTTCGACTTCTCTACCATCGTCATATCATGTTTGATTAAAATCTCGAGTTCGAAATTTTGCACGAATGCAAAACTTGCTATATATAGTTCCTATATGTCGCAAGTAAAAAACTTAAGATGGCATAGGCAAGGGTCGAACCCAAGACCTCTGGCTTGATCCAATGCCCTTTTTTTTTTTTTTTTTTTTAATTCATTTTTATTCATTAATTCTTAAAACTATCTTAAAGCTAGACAAAAATTCCTAAAACTTGCCTAATTGATCATAACTTACAACTAACTTACTTGTCCCATACGAACACTCTAAGTTAAACAATAATACTTAATTCTAATGCCTTTCGGCCCTAAGATCTATGTTACTGTAATTCATTTTATTTATTTTTTATTTATTAGAAAATTAAAAAAAAAGCTAATTTCAATATCTTTTTTCATTTTTACTTAAAAACTACTTAAAATAAGGTCCTTAAAATAAAACTTAAACTAACTTAAGCTACCTATCTACCCTAGTATTATAAAGAGGAAAGATTTGTATTTTTGTATGTAACGAATAAACTCAAAAAGTACTGGACCGATTTTAATAATTCTTTTTTCATTAGAAAGCTACATTATCACTCAGGCTATATTTAGTACTAGATTACTATAGAAATCTTTAGGAATTCCTATTAAAACCAACCGAAGATGTAAAAAAATTAGCTAAAAAATGTCTTTCATCGCATACGCTGCGAAGAGTAATGATAGGACAACAAAATGTTTTCTAATTGAATGATTCATGGTCGTTTTAATTAGCATGCTTATAACAGATCTGTCTACCCGTGCGAAGCCGGGAAGGGCCTCTAGTAAACTATAATCTAACTATCTAACATTTTTTGTTTTTCATATTTTGTTGTCCTTTTTTTTAATTTTATTTTTACTTAATTTTTTTTTGTGCCACCATGCCTATTCTACTTAAAACTAAACCATTAAACTATAAAACAAGTATGTAAGCCGGCCAAGGCTTAAAACCCCATCCACTATCAAGTGGCGATTGAAGCCACCAAAACTGGTTCTCCTGCTTCACCCTATCAGTTCGGTCCCGTTCGGACACAGCCCTACTGAACCGAAGGAGCTCTGCTCCGTCTTGTGCCATGACATGACGTCCCGATTGTACAGGAGTCGCCTATCCACGGTTTGTCGTCTGACATGGTAGATTAGCGGAAATGCCAATCTATCCAGTATCAGACCGCATCTGTCTAAAAAGAGGAATGCCTCTGGTGGAATGAAGCCGCTCAACCGTCCACTTTCAAAATACTCGTCGTTCGGATAGAACGCCCCGAAAATTAAATTGTTGGTCGAAGACATAGCTCTTGCAATGTGACCTCGAACGAGTTTTATCACGAAATTGTCAATTCTGTTGATTCGAGCCCCGTTGTATAGGACCTCGTTGGAATAGTAATGCACGTAAGAAGATTCGGCTGTTCGATATAAGCCGGTACAGCGTCGTAAACACTGCCGCTCGAACAACCAAAACTTTTCCATCTGGGAAGGGGCAAAGTTAAACCACACAGGACAACCATAAACGATCATCGGCCGTATGAGGGCCACGTAGCAAATTACCTTCCCTCTGGGGTCAAGCCGACTGCTGTAAAACAGCCGTTTCGTCAGAGTGAAGGCTCCTCTGGCCCTGGGTAGAGCAGCATTTATATGTCTGTCGAAATATAAATACTGATCTAACCAGATACCGAGGTACTTCACTACACTTTTGCTCGTTAATCGCTGCCCGAGAAGATCAACGATGACCATCTTGCGCCAATTCTTGCACGTATCCCTCGTGGCCCTAGCCAACGGAGTCCGTAACAGAATTGTCTCCGACTTCTGGACATTTATTTTCAGTTTCCAGTCGTCACAATATCGCTGAATCTTGTCGAAATCACGCTGCAAGAGAATTCTAATAACCTCAACCTTTCGGGACAGTCCATCGCACTAACCATCATGCCACGGGTACTAAATGACTTGGTTAAGGAAAGTAATCGTTTAAAAGATTTTCACAATAAATAACCAACTATTACAACTTTTTTATCGATACAAATTGTAGGACAGGAAATTTTATATTTATATTTAATGAAACAATACTCTCTAAGAATATTTCAACTTACAAAGTTGTCAACAATGACTTGGAACTTCGCTGGTAAATTGTAGTTATTTGTAAATGTTCTTTCTTGGTGGACTTTAAAATGTTTTCGTTGAAAATTTCTTCTCAATATTTTGACTTTGACAGTTTGGTCATTGGATTCCGCATTAGTCCACAATGCGAGCTCAACGATTTTAAAATGGAATAAAATCTTACATAAAAACCTTAAATACACAATAATTAAAAGAATTATTTTGATTCACTAAAGAAATCCACCAAACGTTTTATCATAGCAACTATACTACACATATCACTTATAAAATAAATTCACATTCAAATATTGATAGTTGTTTGGAAATGTTGTCGAAATCACCACCCCGCACCGCACTGCGTCCTGCCTACGATAATATAACGAAAAATTAATCCTTTTTAACACGCGAAGGTCAAAATAAGGCACAAATAATAGCGCGCGCTATTCGCCATTGAATGTATTCCGTCATCCTTCCCCTGAATAACTCAAAAGTACCACGTACCTTAGGCATATTATACTAGTATGGACTTATGTACTTTCTAGGCCCTTGGCAAGCAAGGACGATATTTTGTTTTGAGTGCATTTCGAAGACGTGAATTATTCTTCAATGACCGCGAGAGTGTATTTGAAGTGCACTCTGGTTCAAGTGTGTATGTGATAGACGACGACGACGACGATGACGATGACGAGGACTCTACATACATATATACAATACACACATTGTTTGCGGTTATCCTTCTTCATGCCAACTACTTGACATTGGAATGAAAAAGTGGCAAAAGCGAACAGGCCAACAGGAGGTAATTTCACTACATGGCATGGGACAGGGAAAAAAATGTAACCGGAAAATTGGCGAGATAATTTCCATTTTTCATTTAAGAATGCGTGCACAGGATAAACTGATTAAATCGAATTATTGTGATATGCAAATTATGAGCAAATTATTGTGTGACAATGATTGAGAATTTAATTTTGTGTTTATACAATACAGTGACGATGGCTGTTAAAATTTATTTTAAGATTTATACCCACGCGATGGTGGTTTGTATGGAAGTCCTTTTTCTCCTTTAAATTCAAGCAATTTTAAATTAACTTTTATTAAAAAACTTAGTTTGGGGTGATTTCATTTTCGATTGGCGTTTACTAAAACTTTTAGATAAATATAACTAACTAACTTTACAATTATCTAAAAAACGTTAAACAACAAAGTTAAATCTAACGCTCTGTCGAAATGTGACCATCGTCAAAGTTATATAAATTAATTTCCTTATTCATTTTTAATAAATATGACTTGTTGTTGAAGATTATTTATGTATATATATGTTTTCTTCTAACACCGATCGGAAGACTCTGCCGACAAGAATTACTTTTTTAATCTAGGGCACGGATTAACACATAAACTAGAGATAAGAATCGGTATAAATGTCTATCACGGCACCAAACAGTGTCGGACTAAACCTCTATGGAACTCTTCTCTGCGCCAGTTCAACCACGTAAGGGTAGGTATGTAGGTAAGCAGCCCTTATTGCGCGACTCAATTAGCGCTGGAAAGCGTCGTTTTGGTACCATAAACTCGTTTGACCAATGTAATAAAAAATAAAAATATAAAAATATAATATTATGACGGATTTCAATAAATAAACTAGGCGGCACAACAGTCCGTTGAGAATTAGGGCCTAGTGGCTTACGACTCTCAACCATTCCTTTGTGCCAACCATTCTTGTCAGGCCAACTCATCAGCCGGTTCATTTCCATCAATGCCACTATGACCTGTAATCCAAATCTCTCCTTCCTGTTTTTTCTAAACTTTTTGAAAAAGTGATGAAAGTCAGAATTGTATCGTATTTGAGTAAAGTTAACTTTTTTAGTAGCAATCAGTTTGGGTTTAGATCGGGCAGATCAACGGAAGACGCACTTCTTCTTTAATTTTGCAGCCAGATCTATACCAGTCTTAGCAATAGAAAAGTCACAGCTGCTATATTGATATTACCAAGGCATTTGATACTGTGGATCATGATCTGTTACTAATTAAACTGGAAAAACTTGGGTTTAGAGGATTCATTATCAAATGGTTTTGTTCATATCTTAAGGGTAGAAAACAAAGAGTTAAAATAAAAGATTCGTACAGTAGGCCTTTAGATATAGCTATTGGCGTTCCCCAAGGCTCGGTTCTAGGTCCCATTTTATTCTCAATATGTATAAATTATATCTTCTACCTCGACTTGAAGGGTTCTGTAACAGGTTTCACCGATGATATTGGTTGTTCATATTCGAATAATTCCATTGTAGACTTAATTGCTGATATTAATTATGATTTAGAGGTTCTTAGGCATTGGTTCGGTATGCATAAGCTTGTCATAAGTGATAAAACTAAGCTAATGTTCTTTAATGAATCCTATTTTTCTCTTTCCTCCCCTAAATTCATATTCCATAGCTGTCATTGTAAAAAAATTGTAGTTAGCAAAAATGTATGCACTCTATCCAACAGTGACCTGAGTTTTAATGTGAGCCTTAACTGCTCTTCTAAATGCTTTACAATTGAACATGTATCTAAGTATAAGTATCTCGGTTTATTGATTGATTAAATTAAATGAAGGTTTTTCATGTAGCTTTTCCTTCTAAAAACTTCTTGTATCTGTGATATTATTATTGTATAAATGTTATAAGTTTTTCAGTAGTAAGGTAGAAAATACCATATCTCTGTAAATTGTGCAATCTAGTTATACGAAAAAATTTATATAAATTCAGCTACAATAAAGATTTATTATTTATTTACAAACATATTCTTAGGATTATCTGGAACAAAAAACGCCGTGAGCATAGTTTTGAACTTTTCTTAAGATCAAAGATTCTTCCGCTTAAGCACCTTTATTTTTATAAAGTCTTAAAAATATTTTTTTTTAAGTGGTAACCTTATTAATCAGAACTTAACTTCCTACAGGCTTCGAAGTCAGGAAAGTTTTCTTGTTCAAGTACCACCTCACAACAATCGTTGCTTTCTTAACTTCTACTCCTCAGTAGCACCCAGAATTTTTAACATCCTACCTATTGAGATTCGTAGCATCCGTTCATCATTTGTATTTATTAAACAAATAAAATTATGGCTGTTTAATTTTGATCTTTGTGAAATTAATAATCTACTTAATATACAAATCTAATACAAAATTAATACTTTTAAAAATAAAAAAAAGCGAATGTACTTATAAAAAAAAAAAAAAATATTGTTAAACAGAAAATTTTTTAGTTATAATATAGAATTACATGAACAATTCAAAATCTATATAATTAGCATAGTGTTTTATAAAATATTTGTCTTCTTAGATACTTTAAGGTTATTCATTTTAAGTACAAAAAATCAAAAGAAAAAAATGTCAACAACATATTTTAAATACGTATATTTAACCATTATGATTCACCCCACAATTGTCAATTGTTGAACATATATGTATATTTTTTAATTTGTTAATTCATATGCATGCATCCGCTACTAGTCTTCTACTACAGGATGCATCCTTTATTATTTCCACTTATAAATTTGTATACTCACTCTGTTAATAATGTTATACATATACTCGTATTAGGAATTATTATATCTATACTAAATTTACAAATTATGTGATTTACTTTTATTTATTTAATTATTTACTAAAAATGTTATACTAATTATCTTGGAAATAAAAAATATAATCTAAAAAAAAAAAAAAAAAAAAAAAAATAAGAGTGAGATGCAAGTTGATGTTGAGGCTGGATAGTTCATCCCGACATTGTTGGACCAATATAGAGGATGTTGTGGCCGAATTGATAGCCATAGAGCCGCCTGGCTGTCAATGCAGATAGCCGTGTTTCTATTTTGGAGTTGGATTAGAGTATTTTGCATGCCTCTCTGATTGCTAGGATGTGCTTCCTGCCAGCAGCAAGGTCATAAAGAGGGGATATTGGTGTTGTATCCACTTTTGTGTAGTTTGGTGTTGTGTTACTTTGAATTTGGTAGCAAGGTAAGCTGATAGCTACAGTCACATTCAAAACAAAAACTTTAAGCATGCAATGTCGTTTTCAAAACCTTCAAGGGCCAATGTACATCATTTAAAGCCTAAATTTAGCTAAAATCTAAGGCCGTTCGCGCAAAACATCTTTTTCCCTATGCATCATTGCCTGCGAATGACGAAGAGCTTGTTAGATTATAAAATTCTGGATTTTTACAGCATATGATTTCACAAACTGGGCAGCACCAGCACTCATTATAGCGGTGCAAACTATGCAGACTAGTTGCGCAATAAATTTTCATCAAGATCGAAGCCGAAATCGAAGACGAAGTAAGAACTAGTTTACCATTAACACTAATCGAGGATTTTTCCGTGTGAATCATCTACCTCCTGGTGTAAGGCCGGTGGCGCGGCGCCTGTATCACTCCAACAATTGATGGATATTATACTTAAGGGAGTCATCATATTTTAACGACAATTGCAAAGACTAAAACAAGTCTTCACCCGTTTTCGTGAGTGTGATGGGTTGCAAATTAAACTTGCAATTTCAAAGCACTGCTGGCGTGCCATAGGGCTCTTTCTCATTTTTATTTAAGACCTCCTGTCTGCAACTTCTAATCTAATACATTGTTTTGCTGACGATAGTACTCTTAGCTTTTTATATTAATTTTCAGGCTCATATCCCTCTTCTTCGAATGTGGAACTGCAACGACAAAATATGCTAAGCTCATCAAATTGGGACATAAACAGCATTGTACAATGGGGAATATAAAACAGCGTAGAATTTAATGCTTCTAAGACCCAATGCTGTTTTGTATCGTTAAAGCGTGATATACCCTCCTGCCATTATCCATGGGTGCCACTTGCATCGAGGAGACTGAACATCATCTTGATATTCTCGATATGTGTATCACCAACCACCTCTTGTGGAACAATCACATTCGCGATGTCGCCAAAAATACAGAAAGATGTTTGGGTTTTCTAAGGCGATGCAAGAAGTTTTTCTCCCCTCTTATCTGGCTGTATATAAACGTCCAAAGCTTTAGTATAACTCCCATCTCAGGGCTGGTGCTTCTGCAACTTACTTAAGCCTCTTGGACAATATTCATTGATTGATGATAATTTCATTGTTAGTTCCTTGAACATCGTCGTTAATTTTCTTGTTTCACCCATTTTTATGGTTATTTTAATAAATTATGCTCTGGTGAAATAGCTAGCTGCATTACTCCTCTTAAACATTTTAACCTTAATACTCGCGCTTCTAGAAATAATCATCAGTATACTCTGGAATCCGATTTCAGTCGTAGTGTTAAATACAGAGATTCGTTCTTTAGTCGTACTACGCGAATGTGGAATGCCTTACCACGCTCTGTATTTCCCAGTCATTGCAATATTCAGGAATGCAATGTGCACCGACATACATCTCCATGCAAGTCCTCTATCCCTTACCCAGTGCTCACACTGTGTCTCTGCATAATTAGGGTAGTAAAACCCCCTTGAGTGCGCGCTTATAAAAAAGTGGACAAGTTATTCTCGCGCCTGCTTAAATTTGTGTCTACTCTTTAGAAGATTGATAAATAATAAAATTCTAATTAAACTTTTACCTTTTAAGATAGTCATTCACAGCTAACACAAACTTCTATATATGTAAGTAACACCTACGAAATTTTTCCGATTGCAGTACTCTACCTTTAAGAAATTTTTCAAAGAGGAGTGGTAACATAGCCCACTCTTTATACACTTTATGTATCGAACGCGCTAAACACATTCAAGTCAATTGTCTTATTCCTTTGTATTAGTAAAGTTATATATTTATTCTTGTCTTAATGTCATTGTATGCGAGTGCAACTTGGAGAAATAAGTTCACTCATTTTCACTTTGTTGAGTCAGTTGCCTCTTAACTCTCGTACCGTACAGGCCGGCCTCGGATATAATATAATTGTTGTAAAGAAATTAATATTGTATAGTGAAACTGACAGTACAAAGAAACCATTATTAATAAAGATAATCAATAGTCGGGTTTTTTAACCACTTTTCCCGACTCTAAAGTGCCGTGTTTTATTTTTCCTATAATTTTACAGTCCGCTTTATACATTTTGGTCCACGTCGAGACCGGATAGCGCCAGTAGAGTAAAAATATACCGGTAAAAGTGCTCCCTATTGTCAGTCACAATACGCCTTATAATAATATGTTGTGTCCGTAAACCCTTTTTTGGTGCGGTGCCGTGTAGTGCTGTACAGAAAAAGTACAGAAAACAAAAAAAAGAAAAGGAACATACTCAAACAAACTTGTCGCCTCGCCAAGCGCGCCGCCGCCGTCGTGACGGGGTCTTATACATACCCATGCTAAAATAAGAGCAAAATAAAAAACACACAGCAACACGGCATATACTAAATCAGCAGCAAGCCAGTGAAACAGTTACGCAGCTGCGATGTGCCTATGTACACGTAAATACATAACAGCAACAAACTCAAATGAAAAGGAGAGAGAATTCTCCGCGCAATGCGATAGCGTCACCTTTAGTTTCAACCACCAAATAGTTGTTGTATAGAAGTGAGTAAAAAAATTTAAGCGAAATCGCAAAGAAGAATCATATTTAGAAGAAAGATAAGTAAAGAAATAATAATAATAAGTTTTAAAGAATAAAATAGAAAAAATATAGAAAAGTACAGAGATTTAAAAGTGCAAAGTAAATAAAAGAAGATACAGAATAAAAACGAAAAGAAGAATTGGTACAGGTGAGTCGCTAAAATATAAAATAACCAAAATTTAAAAGTGCTCAGGGTAGTGATAGCTATGTGCAGTGCCGGGTGGTAAGACGTGCTGTTGTTCCTTTGCTACGGTTCTTTTTGTGTGGATGTTCTGTTGGCAGAAACAAGCCAAAACACAAATAAGACGAGCAAATACAAAGCCCGCGTCGCGTGCCATCGCATGTGTTGCAACGTTTTATTATTATTTATTTATTCGTCTCAACGACGACGCGCGCCGCTGAGACGGCAGCAAAAGATATAATTCTGGAAGTTTCCATGTGCATACGCGCAGAAAAATATAAATATAAATATACATAAGTAAATTCCCTTCTCTAGTATAGGTTTCGTTGGCGTATATTTTATATACCTCAACTTGAACAAACCGTCTCAGGCTTTGTATGCATACATGCATACGCAGACGGCAGCAAAAGATATAGTTCTGGAAGTTTCCATGTGCATACGCGCAGAAAAATATAAATATAAATATACATACACAAATAAATTCCCTTCTCTAGATTAGGTTTCGTTGGCGTATATCATATACCTCAACTTGAGCAAACCGTCTCAGGCTTTGTATGCATACATGCATACTCACTCGGCAGCAAATTTATTCGTAGCCAGACGACCAGCTGCAAAGAAATTGTTGGCAGGATAAAAAAGAAGGGGAGGAGAATGCTATTCCTCGATGCCGATGAGGGCATACAACCAGCGTCGGCATTGAGATGGGTATACTCTTTCTCATGTGTCCATGTGTGTGACTTACAACCACCGCTGGCACATGCACGCATGCGAAGACAAATGGCAAGTAGATAACTCCGCCCATGATGCGCAGTATAGTTATATAAAGTAGGGGATGTATTAAATGATTCTCTTATGTATGAAAAGAATATAGACAGCGCATCTGGGTGAGCGACGCGAGGCATTTAAACGAGAGCCCTGTTAAATAGGAGAAGAATCCTTATTGTACTGTGCCGTCAATTTAGTAGTATAAATAGAATTTGGTAGGACAGAGTTTTAGATACAAAGTACAGATAGGTTATTGCCAAACTTTAAAGCATCTGTTATTAATGCGTATATAAAGGGTAGTGCAGCTTAGAACATTTTTTACAATGCGATTGGCTATGGGCAGTGTTTAGTTTGAGCGCATTGAGTTACTCATGTGAACGCAAACACTTGCTTAAACCACTTGCAGATTAAGCTATCATATTCTCTTGGGTTCGTACTGGTCTTTGAACATTAGTTGCAAGTTACATGGCACCAGTTCTAAATTCAAGTGTGCGTTCGCAACGAGGATGTGAAGCGATACAGTTAGCACGATATAGAGTAGCATAGCTTAGAGAAAGTTGTGATTGACAGGGTATAGATTAGAGTATGGATGAGTAAATTAATAAAAAATATATAAGTGCAGAATGTTAACATGTTTTGAAGTACAGATGTAACATAATAGGTACAGGAATTTAACAGGGGCTCTAGTATATAATACAAAATAAAATGAAAATGTAAAGAGTAGAGCATAAAGTATACAGTAAAGACAAAAGAAATGAAAAGATTACAGAGGATAGAACATACAGTAAAGACAAAAGAAATGAAAAGATTACAGAAAATAGAATATAGAGTAAAGACAAATAGAATATAGAGTAAAGACAAATAGAGGTACAGGCTGGATCCAGATACAGATATAGATATGCAAAACAAAATTTAAAAAAAAAAAAAATGTTAAGGCGCCACTTCGACGGGAGTAGGTAGCTAACGCCTATATGCTGGAACAGCAATAGGAGCTGTAAGTCGTATTGGAATATTAAGCGCTTTATAAGTTCTTTTTTGGCGATCAAGCAAAAAAAAAAAAACAAATAATAGATATTCATACGCAAGCAAGTGAACAACCAGGTCTAAGTTCCCGTTGGTGTCTTATTTCTATCTCTTATTTCCTATCTTATATTGAAGTAGAAGAACGTCCGTTCGGGGATAGAGCGGATCAGAATGTAGGCCCTCGGTCCCTGTCGTCCGCAGCTGCAGATGCGTATTGGAGCTGTTTGGTTACACGTTAAGTGCGTACAGCGAATACAATACAGAGGCGAGCAAACCGGGAGAGCCTCTTCGTGTTTTGTTCTCCTTAGGATGGGCAGTTCACTACGATACTTTTATTTTTTTATTTTTTTTCAGGTTTCTGACACTAGCGGGGGAGTTGACCTGAAAAATAGCACGCACACTAGATAAAATAGGCACTGAAAAAGCACATATAGGCAGGCCCAAGATTCGAATAAAATACAAAGCCACTACTTATAACCCGAGCACTTACTGATATATATATGAATTGTGATATTTTTGTACAGATGCCTAGGATAAATACCTACAGGCTAAGATATAAATTTTGATATTTCTGGTAAAGATGCCTAGGATAAATACCTACAGGCTAAGATATAAATTTTGATATTTCTGGTACAGATGCCTAGGATAAATACCTACAGGCTAAGATATAAATTTTGATATTTTTGGTACAGATGCCTAGGATAAATACGTACAGGCTATGATATAAATTTTGATATTTCTGGTAAAGATGCCTAGGATAAATACCTACAGGCTAAGATATAAATTTTGATATTTCTGGTACAGATGCCTAGGATAAATACCTACAGGCTAAGATATAAATTTTGATATTTTTGGTACAGATGCCTAGGATAAATACGTACAGGCTATGATATAAATTTTGATATTTCTGGTAAAGACGCCTAGGACAGATTCCTACGGGCTTAGATATAAATTTTGATATTTCTGTACAGATGATAGAGTACATAGATTAAAATAAATTCGTACAGACGCCTAAGTATGTATGCTTACAGGCTAGTTAAGAAATAAATAGACTAATACAAGCAAAAAGGTAGACATGCCTCCGCCAAAGGTTTGTTCTATTAAATGAACACAAATGAAATTATTTTGCTTATCTCGAGGGTTTCATGCGCAGACATGATGCGAAATCGTCTCTATGACGACGGGATGTGTCGTTATTTGCCGTCTGGCTTATTTCCATGCTTTCGGGCAAATTAAATAAGTATAATAAGTATGCGCACATATACGCGCAAATGCAAAACGAGAGAAGAATGCTATTCCTTTATACTGATGGGGGCATACAACCAACATCGGTATATACTCAGTGACCTGTGTGTGACTTACAAGTTACAACCACCGCTGGCACATGCATGCGAATACAAACAAAGTATAGAGTGCCACCCATAGCGCGCAATATAGAATACACATGAAAGATAAAATTTCAAATTAAAGCCTCAATGAGAAACAATATTTCCCCTCACACATAGTGGTAGTATAGGTAGCACAGCTGCACAGCAAGCAAGCTGAGCGAGAAGACGTATAAAAGGAATTTGAAAAAGGAGGAAATATTCTCACTGTACAGAGCCGTCAAGCAAGTATCGAAAGTACGAAAGTAATACAGAAATTTAACAGATGCTTAACAGAATTTAAAGAACAGAAATTTAACAGATGCTTAACAGAATTTAAAGAACAGAAATTTAACAGATGCTTAACAGAATTTAAAGAACAAATATTTAACAGATGTTTAACAGAATTTAAACTACAGAAATTTAGCAGAAGAGATTACGTTGAAAGGCGCGCAATCTGTGCAAACTGCCTAAAGCACGGGCGCAAAGAGAACAACTGCCTTGTTTGCCGCTGCGTCAGATGTGTCCAAGACGAGAAGTCAACAAGCCGGCGCTCACGGTGGTGGAAGATTACGTTGCCTCCGGATCGGTAGCCAGGCGACGCACCAAGAACAATACCGATTAACTAGCAACTAGAGGCAAACGTCTCAAACCCTCACGTACATGTCGTACAGCGTACAGGCGTAAAGTAACAAATAGAAATCGAAACCATAGTACAAAAATCCATTCAAAAACGCAGTCAAAATTCAACGTACAGATCATTCAAACCATGAAGTCCAGTAGAAAGACAACAACACAACCAGTAAAGAACTAACTCCCGCAAGGGTAAGAAAATCATCAGGTAACACCTCATTTTCCAACAAATTGGATCTTATTAGCAGCAAAATAGATCTGCTATCAAAGAGGGAAGAGAGTCTAGAGCCACAGTTTTCGCCGTACAATAAGAGGAAATGGTCTATGGCAAAAGATGTATTTCCGAACAAAATTTCGAAAATAAATCATGAGAAATATGTACAGACTATTAATTATGTAGAGTATTATAGATTTAATACCGATTGCTATGATTAAGATATCGAGCAATGCTTGACACAGGCTCCCATCTTAATTCAATGATGGACAAACTGAGAAAGAAACTCAGAATTCAAACCAGGCAAGTATCAGATAGTCTGGTTGGTATTGATGGAGTACCATTACTAGTCAAAAGGCTAGTCATTACTAGTCAAAAGATTTTGCCATGGTCTGCTACCGAGGCAAGTAAGCATAATGTAGCAGAATCATTCTGGTCTTTACCAGAGAATTGCCAGTGGCAGCCGAGGTTGCCACTCAGGCTTGTCAATACCCAAGGGTATTCAGACTCATACAGGTAAGCCGATCCTGAGTCTTACAAACCGGGGGAGGTGGAAATACTACTAGGCATAAGCCTCTTTGCAAAATCAATTAAATCAGTGATTGGCAAAACACTGTCTGGCACGACACTACTTGAATCCTCGTTGGGTGTATTAGTAATGGGATCGAATCGTACGATTGACCCAGAGACAAGCAATGATCGACCAGCGATAATCTATACTGCTGGAGAGCAATTAGACAAGCTTCTTAGTAGGCTTTGGCAAATGGACCAGATCGGTTCGTGCTCAAAGAGGTCAGAAGAAGAAGAACTTGTGGAGCAGCATTTTGTGTCCTCCCACTATCGTGACAATGACGGCATTTTTGTTGTCAAAATGCCGCTAAAACCAAATTATACAAATATAGGTAGCTCGCGTGAAACAGCGTTGCGACGCTTTTTGTGCCTAGAGAAGAGGCTAGAAAAGAACGAACAGATAAGAATGGCCTACGTAGAAAAGATGCGTGAGAGCATTGAACTAGGGCATGTGCAGATAGTAAAAAGAAAGCCTAGTTCAGATAAGATAGTATATTACATACCTCATCATTGTATAGAAAAGAAATTTCGCATCGTATACGATGCAAGCTGTTGTACAGACATGGGTATTTCGTTGAACGACATCCAAATGCTAGGCGAAAAGCTCCAGAGAGACCTACATAAGACGGTAATGCGATTTAAAAGACATCGCATAGCGATATGCGCCGATATTAAGAAAATGTTTAATCAATTCCGTCTAAATGAAGAGCAATGGGACCTTCAGCGCATACTCTGGAGAGAGAACAGAAGCGATCCGCTTTGCGAGTATTGGCTCACAGTCGTCACCTTTGGGCTAACGTCATCAGCTCATTTAGAGGTGAGGTCAGTAATGCAAGCCGCAATAGAAGCACAAGATAGTCTGCCAAGAGCAGCAACGGCAATCAGAAATGACTTCTATATGGACGACTGAGTAACAGGCGAAAACAATGAAACGAAAGCCATCGAATTAGCCAAAGACATGTACAGAATATTAAAAGGCGCCGGTTTTGAATTATGCCAATGGAAATCAAACTCCAACAAGTTCATGAAAGCAATGAATCCTAGTTCAGTGGATGCCTCCTTGGTGTTTTCGGGGGAGGAGAAATCATCCATTCTAGGTCTGAAATGGCTGATAGCGACAGATCAGTTTACATACGAAGTAAAAACACCAAAGTTAGCTGGCACACTCTAAGAGGAAAGTAGTAAGCTGTATAGCACAGCTATATGACCCAAATGGTTACATATCTCCAGTCACGGTCATAGGCAAAATAATGATCCAAGACATTTGGAGGCTAAGTACAGATTGGGATGAGAAAATTCCTGCAAAAGTAGAAGAAAGATGGCGAGTTTATTGGGACGATATTACGTCTCTTGAAAAATTCCGTATAGACAGATGGCTAGTCACCATCAGTTCAGCAAATGTTCAGATCCATGGGTTGTCAGATGCATCCAGCGCAGCATATGGTGCAGTAATATATGTTCGTATAGAAAACTCAGATGGTACAGACACATGCAAGTTATTGATGTCAAAGTCAAGGGTGGCTCCGTTGAAGACAATAACGATTGCGAGGCTAGAGCTAGCTGCAGCCGAATAACTGGCGAGGCTGCTCGTAGAAGCAAAGAACTCCATGGAATATCTCGACACGCCCTACTTCTTGTGGTCAGACTCCACAGTAGTACTTCACTGGCTAAATAAGCTGCCATACAACCTAAAAACATATGTGGCGAATCGTGTTTCATCCATCCAGACGAACACAGAGATAAAATGCTGGCACTACGTCAACACTAAAGACAACCCTGCTGACTTATTGAGCAGGGGCGTGCAGGCGTCCGCATTAGTAGACAACAGGATATGGTTAGAAGGCCCAGCAGGGTTGCAACGACCACGTACATGTTGGCCGGAATCCGGTCTTGGTACAGACGATTTGGTACAGGTACAAGATGAACTAAAAATAGTTGCGCTTACACAAGTAAAGCCAGCGTTATGTATAGGTTTAAAGAGAAAAGGGGATAATGTTCTTCTATTAGAGTATTCTAATAAAATTGAAAGATTAATTAATATTTTAAGCCATACAATGCGTTTCATAGAAAGATGGTCAGCCAATCCGACTTTCAAAATAAGAGCCAAAAGGCGTAAGCCTGAAATTCAGCAGCCAACTATAGAAGAGAGAGCCAGAGCAGATTATTATGCAGTTCATCAGGCAAAAATATTGGATCCCGAAGCTGCGTAGTGAGCTTAGAGGCTACCTGCACAAATGTGTAATATGTGCCAGATACAGCGCAAAGTTGGAACACCAACTAATGTCAGAGTTACCAGCAGATAGAGTACAGATCGGGAAACCGTTCCTGCATTGCGGAGTAGATTATGCGGGTCCATTACAAGTAAAGATGATAGACAAGCAAGGCGATCAAATAACCAGAAGCAAATGTTGGGTGGCAATATTTGTATGCCTGAAGACACGAGCCGTACACATTGACTTGGTCACAGATTTGACCTCCATGGCGTTCATCGCATGTTATGAGCGTTTTATAGCCCGAAGAGGGCGATGCGAGCGAATGTACAGTGACAACAGCACGACTTTCGTCGGCGCAGATAAAGAGTTAAAGAAAGCCATACAAAAATGGTCAGAAGAGCAGACTATATCTCAACAACATCTCAACAACAAGAGTACAGAATGGCGGTTCATGATACCGGCCGCACCACATCAGGGTGGCATTTACGAAGCAGCCGTGAAATCGATGAAGTATCATCTAAAGAGGATAGTTGGTATGAGAGTGCTACCATATGAACAACTCCTGACGCTTCTAGCACAAACAGAAGCCATCCTCAATTCAAGGCCAATCCATCCGCTAAGTGACGATCCGTCCGATGTACAGGTATTGACTCCAGCACATTTCCTAGTGGGCGAGCCAGCCATACTTCCAGTCCCATTTGATATCAGCAGCCAACCGAGCACAGTGGGGGTTAAACTTTGGAAAGAGAGACAACAGATGCTGACACATTTCTGGAACAGATGAAGTACTGAATACTTGTCCACTTTGCAACAACTTAAGAAGTGTCGTAGAAAGAAAGAGAAGCTCCGAATAGGACAGCTAGTTACGATTGCGAGCGAAAACTTCCCTCCAGCATCCTGGGCGTTGGGCAGAATGTGCGAACTCATCACCAGCAAAGATGGCATCGTCAGATCCGTAATTGTGCAGACAGAGACAGGAAGATTGAAGCGACCAGTGCAGAAGATTTGTATTATACCCGTAGAGATCGAAAAATTGCATGAATAGATTCAAGTGGATAAGATACGGCTATGTTGAGCCCAATTGAATATATATATTAAAAATTGTTAATTTTTGCTGGCACTGTATCGAACGCGCTAAACACATTCAAGTCAATTGTCTTATTCCTTTGTATTAGTAAAGTTATATATTTATTCTTGTCTTAATGTCATTGTATGCGAGTGCAACTTGGAGAAATAAGTTCACTCATTTTCACTTTGTTGAGTCAGTTGCCTCTTAACTCTCGTACCGTACAGGCCGGCCTCGGATAGAATATAATTGTTGTAAAGAAATTAATATTGTATAGTGAAACTGACAGTACAAAGAAACCATTATTAATAAAGATAATCAATAGTCGGGTTTTTTAACCACTTTTCCCGACTCTAAAGTGCCGTGTTTTATTTTTCCTATAATTTTACAGTCCGCTTTATACACTTTATGCAAAATACTTCATTAAATATACATTATTGTCTCATGCAGACAGGTATCAGATCAGCCTTTGTATTATAATCTTTTCTGTTCACAAAATAAGACAAATGTATTTTTCTATGGAACTTGCATAATATCAAACGTACATACTCGTACATATTTCTATAGACAAATACGATTTTAATTATTATGAATGATCATAGTAAATAAATATCGCTTAGATAATCATTTTTATTAATTATTCAACAACGTAAAATACTTGTTCGTGTTCGCATAGTACGACCATATTCTATGTCCATTGTACAATGCACCCAACAAAAATAAAAGAACTCAGAACAAATGAATCACATGCCATAATTGATGCCATTAATTACATATGGAACAGCGTAACAGTATAAGTAGAAATAAATCATTAATTTAATGAGGATAGTGGTTGACAATTGCAATTAAATTGATAATTCATATATTAAGTGAACTGAAACATACAAAGTTTTTCTCTTTGCAATTCTTGTAAATGAGAATACCAAATCACATGCGGGGAATTCGACCTTAAATAACTAACAAAGGTTCGGAATAATGACAGAAATATACAAAATACCCTTTTTGTTGAGCATTGTTAAAATATTTACTCAACCACAAATTATCTGATTAACAAAAATAGTTTTCTAATAAAATCAGCCATCGATATGCCAAACATACCAATAGTATACATTTATAGTGAATGCTGCCAACATTGACTATTATCGTTCCCCTACCATCAGATTTGAAAAGTTAAGCTATGTGCAATATAGCTTTAATAGCTTAGAGGTTGTTCTTTTAAGTGAGTATGAACTAATAATTTTAAAGGTGCGAGTGCACCTAGTGTACTAGCAACGTTGCAACGTTAACTTTAAAAAAAAACTGTTATCGGTGCGAAATCGGGGCGATTTTCCATTAATTTAATTTAATTTAAATAAATTTTTGTTACAGTTAGGTAGGGACCTCAAAAGAACAGGATTTAAATATTAAGTCGAGGAAACCCCCTAAATGATTAAAACAATGTTTTATTTTTTACTGTGTATGCCAGTTTAAAGTTGATTTTACTGATAGTACAACGCAAAAAGAGTTATACATATATGTAAGGGGGACTTGCTGCCCTTCTGCAATTTCCTTGTTGTCCACTATTAGATTTGGGGTGGGTGCGAGGTTGAGTATGTGCAAATTATGTTGCATTTAAATGTTTCATTCAACAATGCCTACCGTTTTGGGCTTCCATAGGATTAATACAACATACACAAAGTAAAGAATAGTGAATTATTTTTGTTATTTTTAATTATTTGTCTTAACATCACCGCAAACGTGTAAGATTGCCTTCACCAACTCCTCAAATCAGCGTTACCACTTCTCAAAAAAAAGTTTAAGTAGATTTTAGGAAAAAAGTGAAGTAGATTGAGAAAAATGGAAGTAGATTTCAAAAACTATCTTTTTCATATTATTCTACATATTTTTAAATTACATTATTTCAATAAAAAAATTAAACAAATGTAGTAGTAAAAATAAACAAAAAGACGAACAAACAAAATTTGTAACGGGTATACTCTGGAATATGTAAAAAGGGGAAACTGACTGCCGGTAGGTAGGGATATTAAAGAATAAAAGATGAGGAGTCAGTTGAATCCTGACCGCAAGCATAACAAGACGTGTTTTATTTCGGCTCACAATAATTTTATTCTGACGGTTAAAATTCAGAAGTGAGATATATAACCCGGTATTACAGAAAATAAAGAGTTTTTTTTAAAAAAGAAATAAATAAGACTTTAAACGGAGTCGACCAGTCGGAAAAAAAAAAACAAATAAAACGAGTGTCTTTCGCGTTGCGATTTCGTTGTTGTGCGCATAGTACATCGTTGTGCCTACAAATATAGACACGAGAATTCACTCGCGCAGAGAAAAAAAAAAAAACACTCAAACGACCGTTGCCATTGCCAGTGCGCGTCGCTAATTTAAAAATTCGAACATCGAAAACACACACAGTCAACAACAATGGCAGACGTGGAATTCTTCAAGAAATACACGGTTTCACAATTGAAGGCATGGTTGAGTGCTCTTGGGTTGAGGACAAGCGGCAACAAGGCAGAGCTTGTTTTAAGATTACTGGAAGTTCCACAGCAGCTGCGTAATAACACGGAGTCAGTCACTAATACTGACGAAGATGACGGGGAAAATAATGAAACGGAGAATAAGGCAGAAGGAAATGAAGATAATGATGACGAGAATGGGGCGGAAAACGATAGCAATGTTGATGACGGCGATGAAGAAGACGAACTGGAAGGTGAAAATGAAATAGTTGCAGACAAGAATGGGGAGAAAAAGAAAAATGAAGCGATTGCAGAAAAAAATAAGAAAAAGAGCGCATACGACAACAAACGAATGGAAAAAGAAATTGAATTACTAAAAAGAGAGATGGAATTAAAAAAACGAGAAAATGAAATGCTAAAGAAAGAAAACGAGTCCCTAAAAAATGATCGACAAACGAGCGTGGAAAGAAAAGGAGAGAATATAGGTCAAATTAAAGATCTAATTGGCAGTTTTGGAGGCAATGGAGATTCATTCGAACACTTTGAGAAGCAGTTGAGGAATATTCGTGCTGCATACGAACTTAATGACAGCAGTATGAGGATACTCATCTCACTTAAACTAAAAGACAAAGCACTCAGGTGGTTCCACTCCAAGGATAACATAGTGACAGTGGTGTTTGACGAACTGATGGCGGAGATGAAACAAATATTTGACGACCGTTCATCTCAAGTGCAACAAAAACGAGTGTTTGAGTTAAGGAAGTGGTTGCAAAATGAAACATTCCAGGACTATTTTCAGGAGAAAATAATTCTTGGCAACCGTCTGCAAATGAGAGAGGGGGAGATAATTGAATACATCTTAGAAGGCATACCGGATGAGAGGCTGATATCAAGTGCGAAATTGCAATGCTTCACCAAAAAGGAACAACTGTTGGAAGCCTTTAAATCGATTAGACATCCAGCCAAAGCAAAAGTGGTTACAGCAACACCATCAACATCGCGGCAATGGACAGCAAACGTCAGCGGGAGACAAACTCGTTGTTACAACTGTAACTCAATTGGACATATGGCAAACGAATGCAAAAAGGAGATACGCAAGCCAGGTGCGTGTCATGTTTGTGCCGAGATGGGGCATTTTGCAGCCCAGTGCCCAAAAAGGAAGAAGGTTCCAGCGATTGGATATGTTAACTCTGATTCTGAGGATGAGTATGTAAGAAATATAACTTTTATATTAAATGACCATATAGATAACATTAAATTATCACTAGATTCACTCTTAGACACCGGCAGTCCAGTCAGCCTTATAAAAATTAGTTATTTAAGAATGTATTTAAAACAAAATATTATACAGTATTCGGCAAGTTTTGGTTCCTATTGTGGGATTAATAAAAGTCCATTATCCATAATTGGGAAAGTAGATGTGTGTATTTTATTTGATGAAGAGGTTATACTGATGGAATTATTAGCAGTTTCAGATGATACCATGAAATATCCTGTTATTTTGGGACGGGATTTTTTATCCAAAGCTAATTTAAGATTGCAAAAGATTATGATTTATAATGAAGATGAAGAAAATAATACGTATGACAATGAGTGCAAAAGGCTTTTTAATATAATGATACAAAATGAAAGAGATCTCGAAAAAGATTTAAATATTAAGATTAGGAAATGTAATTTTAACGAGGAAAAAATTGAAGAGGAAGATATTCCCTTTAAAAACAATGAGTTGTCTTTTAAAATAAAAGAAAGTTTCTTTAAAATCATTAGGGAATCCTATTTGTACTGTTCTCGCCCCGAAGTGCCTGAAGTTAAATATGAGATGAAACTTCGGCTCAGTGATGAAAAGCCCTTCCATTACCCCCCAAGGAGAATGTCATACTTTGAAAAAGAACAGGTACAGGTTATTTTGGATGATCTGATTGAACAAGGAGTGATTCGCGAAAGTAGGTCAGAATATTCTTCACCGGTAGTATTAGTAAGAAAGAAAACAGGCGGTATAAGGTTGTGTGTAGACTACCGGACCTTGAATAAAGTTACACAAAAAGATAATTATCCCATTCCACTTATAGATGATTTACTGGATAGGTTAGTTAATAAAAAGATTTTCACATTGATAGACTTAAAAAGTGCTTTTCACCACGTTCAAGTAAACGAAGAATCTATCAAATATACTGCTTTTGTAACCCCAATGGGCCAGTATGAATATCTGAAAATGCCATTTGGGTTGAGGAATGCACCTAGCGAATTTCAAAGATATATAAATAGAGTGTTTGAGGATTTAATTAGAAGGGGAAAAGTAACTATTTACATAGACGATATAATGATAGCCACAGAGTCAGCAGAGGAGCATTTAGAAACATTGAAGGAAGTTTTCGAAAGAGTGGTAAAAAATAGATTGCAATTGAGGTTAGATAAGTGTCAGTTTATGGTATCACAGATACGGTATCTGGGTTACTTTATTACAGATGAGGGTATCAAACCAGATGAGAAAGGAGTAGAATCTATAAAGACTTTCCCCATACCACAAAATGTGAAAGCAGTTCACAGCTTTTTAGGTTTATGCTCGTATTTCAGGAGGTTCATCAAAGATTTTTCGTTGGTTGCTCAACCACTGTATAGATTAATCCAGAAAGACACATTGTTTAAATTTGATAAAGAAGAGCTCGATTGTTTTGAGGAATTGAAGCAAAAAATGAGCGAGTCTCCTGTGTTAGCATTATTCAATCCACAGGATGAAACCGAATTGCATTGCGATGCAAGTGCCTTAGGTTTCGGTGCGATATTGATGCAAAAGAAAAAAGATGGGAAGTTTCATCCTATCTTTTACTTTTCGAAACGTACCACGGACGATGAGTCGAAATATCACAGTTTCGAACTCGAAACCTTAGCAATTATCTTTGCTCTACGGAGATTTAGGGTTTATCTTCACGGGTATAGATTCAAGATAATCACTGATTGTAATTCTTTAACTTTGACCCTAAACAAGAAGGAAGTAAATCCAAGAATTGCTCGATGGGCGCTTGAATTGCAAAATTTTGACTACGTATTAGAACATCGGAACGGTTCAAGAATGCAACATGTAGATGCACTGAGTCGAATTCCGAACATTTTGGTTCTTGAAGAGAATAGTTTTGAACAAAATTTGTCAATTCAGCAGAATAAAGATGAGAGGATTAAGAAAATAAAACGAGAGCTTGAAGAAAGAGAGGATAAGTTGTATGAGATGAGGAACGGTTTGGTATATGGGAAAGTAGGAAAGCAAATTTTATTTTATGTACCGGAAAATATGGAGACTAATGTTATACGATTGTATCATGATGATATGGGTCATGTTGGTAGAGATAAAGTTTTGAGTAGTATACTCCGAACCTATTGGTTCCCTAAAATGAGTCCAAAGGTTAAAGAACATATAAGCAACTGCTTGAAATGCATAGCATTTTCACCCAAATTTGGAAAGCATGAAGGCTTACTCCACAGCATACCAAAAGGGAATGTACCTTTTGAAACGATTCATATCGACCATTTTGGTCCAATATCGCTTAAAAATGGAAAAAAGAAGTACGTTTTCCTGGTGATTGATGCTTTTACCAAGTTCACCCGACTATATGCAGTCAAGTCCACAAATACTCACGAGGCCATATCATCTTTAAGGAATTATTTCAATTCCTATAGCCGTCCCAGAATTATTGTTTCTGATCGAGGTAGCTCGTTTACATCCGAAGAATTTGAACAATTCCTAAGCTCAAATAATATTTCGCATGTAAAGATCGCGACAGCTTCCCCTCAGGCGAATGGTCAGGTTGAAATATTGAACAAGAGCCTAGCTCCGATGATTGCGAAACTAACCAGTGCGGGTACTATGTCGTCATTGGACGGAGTGTTACCGACTATTGAGTTTTCAATGAATAACACAAAGCATAGAACCACTGGGACTACTCCTAGTCAATTGTTATTCGGCGTTACTCAAAGAGGAGTAGTGATTGACTTTCTTAAAGAGTGCCTTGATAATGAAGATGAACAAGAGGTTGTTAGGGATTTAGAAAAAATGAGAGAAGACGCAAAACAAATGATAGAAAAGAGTCAAGATTATAATAAAATGACAAAAGATAAAAATAGAATCAGCAAAGAGTACAAAGAAGGGGATCATGTAATGGTCAAGAATTATATCTCACGTCCTGGTGCATGTAGGAAAATCGCTCCTAAGTTCAAAGGACCATATAGGATAGTAAAAGTGCTGCCGAATGACAGGTATCTGTTAAGAGATGTTGAAGGTTTCCAACTAACTCAAATTCCCTACGAAGGGGTATGGGAAGCGGCCAATATTAAACCTTGGATAAATAACGAAATAATGGCTAGGCGTAAATCGGGGCGATTACAATGTCAGGATGGCCGAACTGTAGTAGTAAAAATAAACAAAAAGACGAACAAACAAAATTTGTAACGGGTATACTCTGGAATATGTAAAAAGGGGAAACTGACTGCCGGTAGGTAGGGATATTAAAGAATAAAAGATGAGGAGTCAGTTGAATCCTGACCGCAAGCATAACAAGACGTGTTTTATTTCGGCTCACAATAATTTTATTCTGACGGTTAAACAAAAAAACTAGAATTATTTAAGCCTTCATATTATATAATTCAATATGTTAATGTAACATTTCTAAAACTAATTCTTAGTTGTTGGCAACGAAAACGCAAAGATTGGGCTCGTGATGGTCAAATGAAATGACTTTAGGATGTTTTAATTGCAAAGGACGAGTTCTACAAGAAATAGTTATTGTAATCGTAATACAGTACATCAACAAACCTTTTATCTTTGTTTTTAGACAACTTGAAAATATCTTTTCATATTGAAAACAAAAAATCAAATCCAAAATAAGCACAACTTAACACAAATAACATTAACAAACAAATAATAAACAAAATGCACGACTTGTTCGCATGAACTCGCTCAAAAAAGTATGTTTAAAACTATTTCCTGAATTTTAAGAATTGAAATGCAAAAAAATTTGTTTTCAAAAATGTAAATGCCATTTGATTTCTCAAGAAAACCTTATTTTTTTAAAATTTGTATTTGAAAATCGTTTTTGAATTTTAGTTTAAAAATATTTTTGGTATATAGTTTTAAACTTATTATTAGACGTCTTGCATTTCAATTTTCTAAAAAATGATCACCCATTTTCAAGATTATCAAATTTCGAAAAAAAAATAATAATATTTGTTTTTAAATTTAAAATAAAAACAATGACATTTTTGGCAGACAAAAATAGTTTAGTTCTTGAGAAAACTTAAAAAAAATAACGGGGTACCCTTCTGGAGCAATAAAAAAATATTTTTTTTTATTGAAAGAAGCCAAACTAAGAACACAAATTTTAGCAAGAATTTAAAAAGAAATTATCGGTTTGTTTTTGAAAAAAAATCGAATTATCGATTTTTGACATCACAAATTTGTATTGGGACTACTGTTATTTTTAGTTTAAAAAAAAAAAACAGGAAAGCCATACAGATAAACCGACAAAATCGGGGGACCCACTTCTTTCGACTTCTCTACCATCGTAATGTCATGTTTGATTGAAATCTCGAATTCGAGTTTTTTTACGAATGCAAAACTTGCCACAGGTCCTATATGTCGAAAGTAAAGATGACAAAAGGGTTAAACTAGAATATGTATGTACATTAGATAAAACGGAACATCACCCCAAATGGAAAAACTCAAGCGATTTTTAAGTCTGTTCAGTGAGGATTTTTCTAGATCAGAACAGCACAGGACAGCACAGTTTCGTGAGAAACGTCAGATCAAGTTAGAACAGTCAGTTAAACGTCAGTTGTCAAACAAAAAAAAAACAAAACAAATTGCAAATTGTGTGAATTTTTCGTTTCTCGCTTATTTTTTTCATTTTTTGTGTTTTTACTGTGAAAAATATTATTTAAAATTATTGAAATAGAAAATCAAGTGATTGCTAAGATAATACTAAATGAAAATGTTAGTGGTTCAGACACTGATAGTGATTTTTCGTCGGATTCCTCTTCAGATGATTGGAATGAAAGTGTGACGAATGTTATTACCTTTTCTTTGATGAAATGTTAAATGTATTTTATATAAATGTCAAATCGAAACGTAAACAAAAAAAAAATGACAACTTCGATTTTGACATTTCTCACGAATCTGTTCTAACCTGATCTGACTCAAAAGCAAGAACAGAAAATCCTGTTCTAAACTGTTCTAGGTTTGTCAATGAACAGGAAAGTAGAACAGTTCAGCACAGAAAAAACCTCAATGAACAGCAAAAAGCTGTACTTTTCTGTCTAGAACAGTCCAGAACAGCGTCACTGAACAGACTGTTTAATTCTCTAGAAAATTTTGAGACTACATACAAGAGTGACAAGGAGAAAAAAGGAGTAAATTCATTCTATTTTTATTAAAATTGAAGTAGGTAGAAACACAGATCTTAAAACTGAAGTAGATTTCAATATTTTGATGATGGTGCGAAGTAGGAAGTAGATTTTTAATGTATTTGAAAAAAAAGAAGTAGATCTACTTCAAATGAAGTAAAGTGCCTCAAATTCTTTCTTTTTTATGTAACGCCTCCACTGGTATTCGACAACCCAATCAGCAAAGTTGTGGTTGTAACTGTCGTTGTAGAAGGCACGCTTCACAACCCTCCATTGAGACTCAATCATTCTCTGCCACAAACGGATTATAGGGATCGCGGGATTGATGTGTTTTTTTTGTCAACGGAATAAGTACTTGATATAAAAATGAATTTCATTAAAATTGAATAATTTATATAATTACTAGTGTAACTTCATGTACGTGTTAACGAGTGCCGTATAGCTGTCAAATTTCTATCTACATTTTTTTTATTTTATTGCATTAGGATTAGTGCAAATAGGGGGAAAATTCATATTTGCAAATTTGATCTTAAACCAAAAATAAATTAATTTACTTCTCTCCAGGAATGCAAATACATTGGAAATTTGTGTTTTGACAGATCTAGAAATCAAATCTTGCAAGTCCGCAAGAGTGTAGTATTATTTTTTGAAATAGCTTACGAAAATGGGACAATTGTTTTGGAAATAAAAGTAGCTAGCGGCCCGTCCCGGCTTCGCACGGATAGACAAAATTAGGTACAGATATTTAAGTTATAAGCATGCTAATTAAAACGACCACGAATCACTAAATTAGAAAAAATTGTATGCTTATCTTAAAGCCTCCCTGTACCCTACGTTGGCTGTGGTATTTCTAGGTGGCAACAAAATGTATTAATTTTCAGGCGATCCTACTCGAGAAAGTGCCACATACAATTTCCCGTAGGAAAAGCACTCTTTCCTGAAGTCGATACCAACTATGGAAAAAGTTTGTCCCTGGGATTTATTTATTGTTAGGGTAAAGGATATTTTTAAAGTGATCTGTAACCTTTTAAAAGATATGGGCAAATCAGTTGGTATCATTGGAATCCGCAGAACATGTGCGAGCTGACCAGCCACGGGACCTGTAATGATAATTGCTACAATCACATTATCTCTTAATTCTTTGATCAATAGTCTTGTACCATTACACATATTGGGAGGGCTTAAATTTCTTAAAAGCATAACAGGTGTACCTAGCGGACAAAATTGTGAATCTAAACCATTCTCAGATCCCCTTGAACACACACAAAAAATTTCATCAAAATCGGTCCAGTCGTTTTAGAGAAGTTCAGTGACATACACACTCACAGAAGAATTATATGTAGGGCTTTATTCTTTGTTTTTTAACTTTAAATTTAATTCGATTTAAAAATTATCATGCAAAACTTAAAAAGTTAAAACGATCATGCAAAAAATTAAACTTAAAAAACTCATAAATGACTCATGCAAAAAATAAAAAGAAGACAAGTTAATCAGTTGGATGCTTTATTCGAACTAAACTTCTTAAAATTAACAAAAACTCTTAAAGCTTAAAACTATATAACAAATTATATAACAAAAATGAACTGTTAAAAATATCAAAAGCAGTTTTGTTCGTCATTCGATTATGCTGTTATGAGTTGAGCTTTTCTTTATTCTTTATTCTTTATTCTTTATTCTTTATTTATTATTATTTAACAAATAACATTAAAATTAACTTGAGCGTTTGCAAAAAGAATGAGAGTTTTCTCTTGAGCATAATATGTGCATATACCTAATATCGTAAAACGAAGTGTTAATGGATGGTGTCTTTAATATTTAATTTTATTTAATCATTTATTTTAATAAAGTATTCAAACTCTTACAACTCGGCCATTCTGACTGAAAATCGTCCTCGATTTGAGGTTTATGCACACGATTTTTACATTTTTATAAATTTATTTAAGCTTTAAAATATTACATATTAATTTACATTTTTTTTTTTTTTATGATTTTCTTGCGTTACAATTTATACGAGTAGGTACATTATGTACCTTTTATTTATTTTGTTTTTTTCTTAATTATTATTTTTTTTATATAAATATATGTATGTATATACATAAATGCGATAAGTCAATGAACATAAAAATAAAACTTTAATGAAAGTGAAAAAAAAATATTCACATAATTCTTATTTTTCGAAAGCATGTAAATGCATACAAATTAAATGTTTCCAACAAAATAAAAGATCAAAAATCACGAGTTTAGCAATAGTAAAACTAATACATGCAAATTTGTTTTATGTAGGTAGGTATACGAAAATGAAATACAACACAGATCATAATTTGGCAATAAGGTAAAACCAATAAGTTCATGCAATAGAATACAAATTTAATTTTTAATATATAGTTTCATGTTCTCAGGACAGCAAACTCCTTCATAAGGAACTCGGGATATTTGTAAATTTTCTAGGTCTTTAATTATGTAACGATCATTTGGCAAAATCTTAATGATTTCAAATGGCCCTTTGTACTTAGCCAGAAATTTCTTGTTTAAACCGGGTGTATTTACTACATTTTTAATAAGAACAAAATCACCAATCTTGTATTGATGCGGTTTTTTATGGTGTTTATCGAAATAAATTTTGTTTTGATTTTGACTTTCTACAGTTTTAACAATTGCTTCCTTTCTAATTTGCTCTAAGTCTCTAGGTACTTGTTCAATTATATTTTCATCTAAAAACTCCTTAACATTGTCACTAATAATGCCTTTTTGAGCAACTCCAAAAAGCAACACACTGGGACTCTTATCTGTGCTTTTGTTTTCAGTATTATTAAGTGCGAACTCAACTTTTTGCAAGGATTTTACCCAAATTCCTGAATCAATTTCACACTCTTTTGACAGCATGGGAGTAAGACACCTATTAATTCGTTCAACCTGCCCGTTGGACTGAGGTGAACTTGTTGCAATTTGGACATGCTTAATGTCGTATTTTTCGCAAAAACTAGCAAAATCGTCTGAGGTGAAGCAACTCCCCCTATCAGAAACTATCCGTGTCGGCTTACTATAAAAAGAGAAATAGGATTCTAGGCATTGGATCACTTCCTTGGTGGTCGTACTTTTAACGGCATACAGTTTTACATATTTCGAAAAGCCGTCAACTATTACAAATATGTGCTTTTTACTATTATTAGTAGATGTTGGCAATGGTCCATAGTGGCTTATGTGCAGCGTTTCAAAAGGTTTGTCGCCCTTAGGGATGTTGTGCAGTTCAGCTTCCTTCTTGCCATTCGTAGGGGAAAAATAAAGACACTTTAAACAACAGCTAATAAACTTTTTAATTTTATCCTTCATACCTGGAAACCAGTATGTTTGTTTTAAGTAATTAAAACATTTTTCCACACCAAGATGGCATAAACCTTCATGATGCGTACGAATGACATTGGTTTCCATTGATGATGGAACGTAAAAAAAAGACTTTTTATTTATCTTACGATAAACTAAACCATTTATAAGCTCGTAGCCGGAACTTTCACGTTTTTCTAACATATCAACCAACCTTTTAATGATGGGATCGTTTTGCTGGGCTGCAGCAAGTGCATGTTCAAACGTGTCCGGTTCAACTATCAAAATATTTTGACACCTGCTAAGAGCGTCGACGTGGTTCATCCTTTTACTATCTCTATGTTCAATGACATAGTCATAGTCCTGAAGCTCTAATGCCCAGCGTGAGATTCTAGGGTTTAAAATCTTTTTGTTTAATGTTTGAGTTAGTGACCTGCAATCGGTAACGATCTTGAAGCGAATACCTGTTAGATAGATGCGAAACCTTCTGAGCGCATAAATAATCGCAAGGGTCTCTAACTCATACGAATGATATCTAGATTCAGGATCAGTTGAACGTTTAGAGAAGAAAAAGATGGGATGAAGTTTCTTATCTTGTTGACGTTGCAGCAACACAGCTCCAAAGCCCAAGCTGCTAGCATCACAGTGGAGTTCTGTGTCTGCATAAGGGTTATAAATGCTAAGAAGTGGAGCATGCAAAAGTTTTTCTTTCAACGTATTGAAGCTTTTAACTTGTTCTTCGCCTAAAACAAACTGTGTATCTTTTCTTAAAAGATCATTTAGCGGTCTTGCAAGTAGGGAAAAATCCCTAATAAATTTCCTAAAATAGGAGCACAAGCCTAAAAAAGAATGCAGTTTTTTAGGATTCGTAGGAAGTGGGAAATCTGCTACAGCTTTTAAGCCATCAACGTTAGGACCTATTCCATTCGCAGACACCTCGTATCCCAAATACTTAATGTGTTCATGCATGAAAACACACTTATCAAGGCGTAATTGTAGGCTATGCTCGGAAACAACGTCTAAAACTTCTTTCAAAACCGAAAAATGATCTTCTTTCGTTTCAGTTGCCACTAATAGGTCATCTATGTAGATTAAAAGTTTTCCAGAATTAATAAGTTCTTTAAAAATGTTATTAATATAGCGTTGGAAAACTGATGGGGCGTTTTTCAGCCCAAATGGCATACGCAGATATTCAAATTGCCCAAGAGGCGTAACAAAAGAGGTGAATTTGACTGAGTTTTCATCCATTTTTACGTGGTGAAAACCACTCTTAAGGTCTAGAAGCGTAAAGTACCTCTTATTTCGAAGTCGATCAAGATGATCTTCTATCAAGGGCAACGGGAAATTATCCTTCACTGTTACCTTATTTAGCTGGCGATAATCTACACATAAACGCATTTCACCATTTTTCTTACGAGTTAAGACAATCGGGGATGCATATGGAGAATTACTTTCTCGAATGATGTTTTCCTTTAGCAAATTATCTAAAACCTTTTGTAACTCAATTTTATGAACGTATGGTAGACGCCTAGGTGCGCAACTAAAAGGACTGTTAGAGTCCGTCAAAACAATTTTCATTTCGTAATCATCCGCATAATTTTTATTATCTTTAATACTTTCAAAAACAATATTTTTTAACTTAAGTTTTTCCTCAAAGCTCAAATTTTCATTTATATTTAAACAAGTTTTTTCATCGCGCGTATCGCATGTATCAATTTTTAGAATTTCGAAATTAAAATCATCGTCATTATCATTACCTACATTAGTTTCGTTTTCAAAATTTTCTTCGTTTCTCTCTTCAACCGTTAATTTTATATTTGCCTTATGCAAAAAATCTCTTCCTAATACGACCGGATTTTCCATTGTCTTATCGCTCACAACATAAACACATAAACTTACATAACTTAGTTTAAATTTAGCTTTACATAACAATTTACCTAATACATTCATCTTTGAGTTGTTGATCCCAACAAAATTATGCGTACATACATCTATGGCTGTCATCAGGCAAGGTGGAACAAACTGCTGCTGGATAAAACTGATCGGGCTGCCTGTGTCAATTATAGTAGGGAGATGCATGTTGACTTGGATAGATCCAGCTTCAGAACATTTTAACTCAAACTCGAGAACACCTTTAAAATCGGCTAACAACGTGGAGAACGTAGACTCTTTTGGTGGATCCTTATTTTGAACAACCAGGACAGAAGCTTTTTCGGGACACTCACTGACAACGTGTCCCTTTTTTCCGCAACGAAAGCACGAACCTTTCTCCCTTTTCGGCTTTGGGCATTTTGTTGAAATGTGGCCCACTTCGTTACAATTGTAGCATTTTACCTTAGACTCAGTTCGTAACAAAGGTTTAGCTTGCTGCAAGGGTTTGCTGGTGTAACCCGAAGTTGTTGGTTGCGATTCGGCCTTCATTTTCTCATACTTTCTGAGGATAACTTTGAGCTCAGCAACGGTGTTGGCGGTTAGCATTAACTGCTTGTTGAACAGCGAATCGGGAATACCTTTTATGATGTACGTTATCACATCCTGCTCGTCAATCTCCGCTGACGACGCAATTTCTTGCATAGCAAGGACATATTGCAAAAAATTTTCGTCCCGTCGTTTTTTTCGATTGCGCAACGCATTGTGGACGTCTGTTGCAGTCGTATGATTGTGAAACTCTCTAAGCAAAGCACCTTTGAGCTCGCCCCATGACTTGAAACACCTTGACCTTAGAAACAATTTTGCCGTGCCTTTCAATAGCCTTTTTGGATAAATAAACGATTCTGATTCACTAAAGCCGTAAGTAATAATTGCGTCATCGACAATCTCGACCCATTTTTTGATAGGATAGTCATCGTCACCACAAAATGTTGGAAGCGAGTCCTCGATGTCTCGTGCTGAATACATACTACTAGGACGCGCATCACGTGCAGAACCATTGAGTTCAGATATACGTCGCTCCAGGTCAGAAATCTCCTGTTTCTTTTTAAGAATTTCGCGCAGTTTCTCAAGGCGCAAAGTAACACTAGCAGATTCCTCATCCAACTCGTCATCGTTATAGTCAGTATTGTGTTCGTCACCTTCATCGGAGTCGTCATCAGGAAAAAATTCCTCAATACGCTCAGTCTCAAAAGATGTGATAGCATCGTTTAAACGAGATTTAAGTGCATTTTTTAGGCCTTGTGTACTTAAGCCCATTTCGGCTAGTTTCGTTTTGAGTTTTAGTACATTTGCATTTTCAACAAAACTCAATGCACGTGTCTTAGCATCCATATTCATAAATTAGAGTTCGACAAAAAGATTAACAAGCAAGTTTAAAAAAAAATTGTATGCATGCAAATAAACTTTAAATGTTGGCACACTATCCCACTTCTGAAAGATTGTAGGGCTTTATTCTTTGTTTTTTAACTTTAAATTTAATTCGATTTAAAAATTATCATGCAAAACTTAAAAAGTTAAAACGATCATGCAAAAAATTAAACTTAAAAAACTCATAAATGACTCATGCAAAAAATAAAAAGAAGACAAGTTAATCAGTTGGATGCTTTATTCGAACTAAACTTCTTAAAATTAACAAAAACTCTTAAAGCTTAAAACTATATAACAAATTATATAACAAAAATGAACTGTTAAAAATATCAAAAGCAGTTTTGTTCGTCATTCGATTATGCTGTTATGAGTTGAGCTTTTCTTTATTCTTTATTCTTTATTCTTTATTCTTTATTTATTATTATTTAACAAATAACATTAAAATTAACTTGAGCGTTTGCAAAAAGAATGAGAGTTTTCTCTTGAGCATAATATGTGCATATACCTAATATCGTAAAACGAAGTGTTAATGGATGGTGTCTTTAATATTTAATTTTATTTAATCATTTATTTTAATAAAGTATTCAAACTCTTACATATATATATTAAGATAAGAACTCACATCAGCACTGAGTTCATTCCCAGAGCACACCTCCAACCTGAGATCCTCAGATCCATCTTCTATCATCCTAGAGCCCAATGTCCATCGACTCGATGACCTTTATTGAACTTTTGTCGTCCAAATTTACTTTCGTCAATTTGAACGCGTCCAGGCCCACCAATTTCTTTATACTCCAAGAAGTCGTCAACGATAACTTCACGGCAATAGCTATATCAATCCGCAATGGTTCTCGTTGACACAAAATTTGAAGAATAAGTGAAATCTACGACCATGGCCTTTTCGTAAGGCACGTACACCTGTCGCACTGAAAAAATACAATAAAATTTGTGTGCATATAAATCGCCATCGAAATTCTATGTATCCTACATTTTTTTGAAAGCAGGCAACAAACCCAGCTCTTCTGCCAGTTTAACTGCCAAGGGTTCGTCGCTGATACGTTGGTAAAGCTTTATGAAAAAAAAACAGTAATCTAATATATAGTATTTAGTATTATTATTATTATTTTTTAATTACCACTGTTTCCGAACATCGTCAGAATGTTATCTCCTTTTCGGTGGATTTTCTTCTAACTCGATTTGTTTGAAGGCCCAGGAACACTTCCACTTGCACTTGTACCTACTTTCCATTTTGATAAATTAAACTTGCATTCACATAATGCAAAATCATTTTCCTTAGATTTTGACTCCGTTAAATAACTGCTTTTTCTCAAGTTATATTGTAAACATTATTGTTTTTAAACACTAAAAAATGAGAGTAGTAAAATTTCCCAAATTTATGTAAAATTTCCGTAAAGAGATCAAATAAATGGAACAATTTCTAATAAAATAAAAAAAAGTATATCTGGCACCACTGAAATGACTGAAAATTGGGAAAAAACTGTCAAAATAAGCAAAAACATTTGGAAAATGGTCATTATTGTGTGTTTTTGTATGAAGAAGTGAATCTTTAAAAATGAATTAATTAGAAATTGATGTTTCCTTGCCCTGAAATTGCGATTACTATTATTTTTTAGCGCATATCTATCGAATACAAAAACCCCGTATGAAAATTCGTGCTGCGGTAAAGGGAAGTTGAACATCGAAATCTTATTAATGGAAATAAAAAGGTTGGAATTAAACCACTATCACACTAAGATAGGTGACTTTTGTGTCAAATAAAATATATGAACTTACAAAATAGTACCTGTGGCGTAATGGTGCGTAGGACTGTCATTCCCGAGGTTTTGAGTTACAGGTACTGCCTCTTGCAAGTAATTAAATAATTTTCCAAAAGTAATTCTTGTCATGAAAAGTGCTTTCTTAAACTAGCCGTTCGAATTCGGCTTAAAACTTTAGGTCTTCTCTATTCCTCACAACATTACATTACACGCACACAGGAATGGTTGAGAGTTGTAAGTCACGGATTGTGGCGCTCTGGCTCAATCAACTCAATAATAGCCTGAAACTGTCGATCATCTCTTTGTGAAGATATGGCGGAACAGTTGAACATTCACCTAATTTGGGTGCCAGGTGCCAGGTCATAGAGACATCCCAGGAAATAGCAAAACAAGCTGATACCGTAAAGAAAGCAAACTACTTTTTGAACAACAAAACTAATTTGGCCAATGCTTGTTGCTTAACGCTTAAGGCAACTCAATTCGGTTAGTGGATTGCACATTAGCTCCGTTTTTGATTTTTCTATGCTGGTGTTTTGATCAGTGTGATGTGTATGGAGAGCTCCTCCTTGATTTATTGATTGATAGAGAATAATTTAAACCTATAAAATACTACCACAATCGATCGTTGAAAAAGTTGTATAGAGAAAAAGATCAGATTTTAATATTTGTACGGAGGTACGCTAATTTAATTGCTTTGTACTATTTTTTAAATGGTAGCACACCTTTCTTTCGAGGTTTTTCTATCAGTGTATATTATAAATAATTATATATTAATGATGTTAAGTTGTTTCAAAGGTCGTTGAAATGTTTTTTGTTTATAAAACTTAATAAATTTGCATCTGGTACGCTTGAAATTTGCAATATTTAAGCCTATTTTTTATTAATTTTAATTACAAATTTTAATCCAATCAAGTCACAAGTAGGTTACATAATTGAAATAAGTCATGATACGAAAATCTATCCACTTAGAAAGTGCCAATTTCATTTCTAAGGCTTAATATACTGTGGTAACATGAACGTTAAAAATACTGTGGATTTGCCCATATATTATTAATGAAGGTCTACAATTTCCTGGTAATCGTTGATGTTATTTTCCAGGCGCTGCAACCGTATAACAATACTGATTCGACATTTGAGCGGAACAATCGTAGTTTTGTCTTCACGCTGCGAGCGTTGTTTCTCCAAACATTGGATAACATCCCGGACGCAGCCTTAGGCTTCCGGGTACGGCAAACAATATCATGTTCGGTTTCGCCTTTAGCAGAGACAATACTTCCAAGATTCTAAAAACTGTCTACTTCTCCTACCGGTTGTTTAGCAATGTTTATTTGACAGAATGAGTGTAAGGTCCCATCAGGTCGACATCTGTCAAACTAAATTGTTAAACCAATTTTTTTGTCAGTTGAATGTCTGACGTTAACGAAAATGGATCGCTTAACTTCGCACAACGCATACAAATTGTTAAAACCTACTACAAAAATGGTGATTCTGCCACAGATTATTGTTTACATGCAATTGGCAAAATTGTGAAGAAATTTAAAGCGACTGATTGGTTACAGATATTGTAAGGCCTGTGCATAATCGTTTCGCTCTTACCACTGAACCCAGCTGACCATTCACAACGTCTTAGATGCGTCGAATGGGTGCTTGAACAACAGGCGGTGGACTTAAACGGTGGGTATGTTAATAAACAAAATTTTAGTATGTATTTGGGGTTCTGTGCATCCTCAATTAACTGAAGAGGGTCCATTACATCCACAAAAAGTCAGTGTTTGGTGAGCTCTTTGGTCCGGAGGTGTGATTGGATTTCAAACTCTTCTGATCGGAGTTTGTTCGATAAACTCCCTATTGACTCTTTCAAAAACCTTTTTAATGTGATCGATTCTTAACGCACTTGTCGATGACGAACAAAAAGATGTTGATGTGATCCGAATTGGATATTGATTGTTCAGCTTCAAACGTTGCTTCGAGGTATTCTCTTACACGTTCTACTACTATTTTGTTGACTGTAGGCAAACACAAATGCTTCTCCAATTTTCGCACTTTATCAGCTCTCCTTTTTTGGAAGCTTGACAATCATTCCTTTTTCCCCCTTTTTTTTCTTGACAATTATAATTTGAACCCTTTTATGCCTTTTAATAAAAACGATAATCAAAAATCTTTCCTCCCATTTCATTCCAATGCCAATTATAATGCCTCACCTGCAAACAAACAAAAAACTTCGGAAATAGTTATCCATCTTGACAAAGTTATTTAACTCAAATCCTGGTAATCAAGATAATATGCCAGGAATTTGTATATATACTTGCATTGAGATATGTATTTGTGTAGGTATATTAATATAACCAATTCGGATTTGATAAATTGACTAACTCAAAGTCGATTATGAACTTGTTCGACCTCTACCCGCTGCGCGAACAGAAACTCCCTCAAACCATGGTACAATAATAATTTTCCTCCAGGGGACTCGACGGAGCTCTCTGCCTGTTGCTGGATAAAATCGATATTACGGTTCATATGTGGATTTGTGGATTTATGGCCCAAATATTGCGTACACATACATACATATAACGCAAGAGTTATGGATAGCTCTGTGAGTTTGCTTGCAATATGCTTGAATTTACCTACCACAATCATTTTCGGTTTTATAGATATACACAAAAGGATACACCTGATATTATACCTTCATAAACACATACACAACACATCTGCTGAAAAATAAGGATAAATATTTGTTTTTAGGTGGGTGAACCTATGTCATATCATAACTGATGTTATATACTTTATACTCGTACTTGGGGATATACTATACATATATGTAGTATACTGTTTACAAGGATTCCAACTTCGCAACAGGTTTTTATTTGGAAGCGTTCTGTTGGGCTTTGTATAATTTTTCATAAATCTAAATATTAAATGCCTTTGACTTTGAAGCGAAAGAATGTAAACAATGAATTTATTTTTCAAAGGTAATCTTAACGTCTTCGTCCATTTAAAAGCAACAAAAAATAATATCATGTGATTATGGAATGGCTTCATGTTTTTATTAATGATGTCAGTTGATGAAGAGACGATTTCGAAGGAACGTTTAATAAATTCAATGCGGTGTTGGGGTAAGTTCTGTCACAAGATTAATGAAGCTTTTATAACAATTTTGGTCATAGATGTATATGAAATTTAATGGGTCAGCCTAAAGCTATAATTGAAAATAAAATGTATGGGAAATATATAAAATAAGTGTTTTAGAAGTATTAAAATGTAGTTACCAAATTAACCAAAAACCTTTTATTTCCAAAAAGTCGTTTATGTAATTACTTATATTTTAAGTAGCACTACATTCCAGATAAAACGATTTGCCATCAAGCTCCTCCAGCTAAGCCAATAGTTTGGGATGTATTTAGCTGGTGTACTGAAATATTCATCGGGGTTGAATAAAGAATGCTCCTGCTGAGAGGAGCTCTACATGACCCATAGGTTAGGTTAGGTTAGGTTGTAAGGGGTGTGCACAGCAAGAAGCTGTTGCGTACACGGGGGCCTATTGGTCCATTGTGATCCCCTATAAAAGTAAAAATTTAGCATCGATGCTCTCAGTTCAATTCAACTCTGTCGATTAGCGTAGACTGGCTCGTTAACGAACCAGCCTGTGCTATCTATAAATTTCCTCATGCTCGCCATTGAGACCTGTGTGTCCAGTTCTCCAACAAACCTGTTTCCGAAATGACGGAGTCGGCTGGTTTGGAGGTTCGGACAGTCGCAGAGCAGGTGTTTAATGGTTTCCATTTCCTCCTCATCCTGACAGCTCCTACAAAAATCAGGTGCAAATGCCCCTATTCTATTAGCCATTGTGCCAATGGCGCAATGACCTGTTAGTACACCTATCAAGATTTTAATATTCTTTTTACTCAGCGATAGAATATACCGAGTTTCTTTTTCATTTGTGTTAGGCCATAAACTTCTAGAGATTGTACAATCGTTCCTGGATTTCCAGGAGATATTGGTTTTCTCTTTTAGTCTAAGGTCTATCTTCATCTTGAGTACCCCAATCGGGACGAGTGGTCCCCTAACTGAATGGTTGCTACTACTTGTATCTGCTTTTGACCCTTTCCTGGCTAGTTCGTCTACTATATCATTCCCTTCTATATTGCTATGTCCGGGAACCCAGCAGAGCTTTACCCGGTTAGAGTGGCAGATTTTGTTTAATTCCTTCCTACAGTTTAAAACTGACTGGCTAAGGCTTTGATAGAAGCCTGGCTGTCCACGAAAAAAGTAATCTCCGAAAAGCTTAGCTTTTCGTGATATGCCAATTCAGCTGCTTTTCCAATGGCAAAGATCTCAGCCTGAAAGACACTACAGTCAGCCGAGAGTGTGTATGGCTCTCTGATGTTGAGAGATTGGCAAAACACTCCAGCACCTGTTCCTGATTCCATTTTTGAACCGTCAGTGTAGAAAGGGATACCCTGTTTACTTATAAGTGAATTGGGATCCCAGCCCTGTCTTTCTGGTATGAAAATAGAATATTTCCTGTCGAAATCTAGTAAAGACGGGATGTAATCGGTGGTCTCCCTCAGTCCTGGAACCGTGTCATATCTTTGTAAGATTGACCCGTGGCCATAAGTGCTGTGCCTCCAAAAACTCAGTTCTCTTAAACGAATTGCAGTTTTGGCTGCCGTGCACTTTATGAACTCATCCAGAGCCGGGAAGTCCAAGATCATTTCCAATCCAGCTTGTGGTGTGGATCTTTGAGCCCCTGTTATTCCTACACAGGCTAGTCTCTGTACCTTATTCAGGTTCTTGAGATAGCTTGATTTTTCCACCGCCTTCCACCATACAATAGAGCCGTAGGTAAGAATGGGTCTGACTATCGCTGTGTACATCCAATGGATAACTTGCGGTCGCATACCCCAACGTACACCGAAGGTCTTTTTGCAAGTGTAGAATGCACATAGTGCTTTTTTCATTCTTTCCTCAGTATTACGCTTCCATGTAAGCTTGGAATCAAGGATTACTCCTAGAAATTTAGCTTCTTTAGAAGGTTTTAGAGGAATGCCATTTAGTTTGGGAGGGTTGAAGCCCTCCAGTTTCCTTTTCTTCGTGAACAAAACTAGCTCTGTCTTGGCGGGGTTGACCCCGAGACCGTTCTTAGTTGCCCAAGAAGATAAATCTTTTAATGCATTTTTATGACCCATATACATACAACTGAATTTTGTTATAATTATCACTCATGGGAGACAAATTTTCCGTCGGTATAAGCGGTTGTTCAATGCAAAACATAATATTGAATGAACATTGCGCCTAACCACACTTAAGTGCTACGTTTCGTCCTTGTAACCGAAGTCGTAGGTACTTGTGGCGTGATGGCTAGTGCGTTGAACTTCCAAACCCTGCCTTTGTCATCTAAAGTTTTTTCATGGGTACTGCCTCTTGCGAGGAATTGACAAATCCTCCAAGAGTAATTTTTGTCATGAAAAGTGCTTTCTCAAATTAGCCGTTCGTATTTGGCTTTAAACTGTAGGTCCCCTCCATTCCTGACAACATTACTCGCACACAGAAATGGTTGAGAGCTCTAAGTCACTAGGCCCTAGTTCTCAACGGACTGTTGTGCCACCTAGTTTATTTTTTTTTTATCGAAGTTACTTTATGTGAATTTAACTGTATTCGATATGATCGCAATGATAGGTGTAAATAGTTGCTAGTCAAGCTCCTTGAGAAAGATTTAAAAATATGTATTCTTCGTTTGTTTTAAGGATTTGAAAATATTATTATTTTTCGTTTGATTTGAGCGCTGGTATATCTGCTGGGAAGACAGGGTTCATAATGTTGTTTATGGTAACTTTCATACAACTGATTCATTATTTCATCTAATTGTCACCTATTAAGGACCCATCACTGTAATGCATGCATTTATTTTATCGGTGGTAATTTGAACTAATCCACTCTAATAACGACCTAGTTAGGTTGTTGGTGAACAGTTTTGAATTTTTATATTTGCAGTTGGAGCAGTTAAGAGCGTATCCGCTTTCTTAGAACTTGTATAAAAAGAGTTTATTCGAGATTTCTGCCAACCATTTGAATTCACAAAGATATTTCAGTCTTATGTAATGTGCCTATAGTTTTCACTTCAATGTGTTCTTGTCTTATTATTAATATCTTCTAAGCTCAATGAAATCAATTTGAGTCCCTTACGAAACTTGAAAGACTGATTATGTTAATGTGATTGAATTCGTTTAGATCGTTATAGAAGAATTCTCCTAGGTACTTCTTGAGTTTTTGAGCTAGAGCAGGGCATATACAGAGGAAGTGAAGAACTGGATATCAGATGTTAATATCACGTTTTCTTTAGGCCAGGACAAGACTTCTATTAATCGTAAAAAGTTCCGCGTGGAACAAGCTACAATGATTTTGAATGCGGTATAAGAGATATAATTTTAGTCGTTCAGAGTACACCCCTCCACCAACCCCTTTATTTGTTTCTAATCCATCTGTGTAAAAGTGGATTGACTTGTCTTTTGAGGAATGCCCTTTCCTCCCAGAAAGATCTGGAAAGTATAGAAATCTGGAAGTTTCGTTCAAGTTGCAGTTGGGGGATGGTGTAGTCAAAGTGCTTTGGAAATGATTCTAAATACTTAAGGATTATGAGGTGACTAGTGATGTTATTAATCCACTGCTAGGAAGCTTTAAGGCGAATAACAGAGCTTGCAGCAATTTGTTTGCTGTGTACATCAAGAGGTATTAGGTAGAGTAGGGTATCCAGTGCAGCAGATATAGGGTCGTGCGAATCAATAAGTTGAACGATGGACTTCATTTAGTTTGTAGCGTTTGATTACCGATGTGTTTGGGGTTGTAAGCCCCATAAAGTGAGTATTCAGTAGCAAGTTCAGCAATTCTTCACTTGAAATTGTCCAGGAGCCATCGGAATTACACTGCAGCAGTGTACAATTGTCTATGATTTTAACAAACAAAAATAAGAGAAGAGAGATTTTGGTATCTATAAGATCTCATACAAATACACATAATACTTAGTGACAGCTATGTTTTCTTCGTAACACGCAGAAAATCGATGAAAACTGTTTTTTAAATAAAACTTAAATATTTAAAACATGTGTTTATAACCAGGGGTAGAAATTATGTACTACTACCAAGTATTTTTAATCAAGTACAGTGATGTTGCAATAGAAGACACAAAACTGTGTAAATAATCGTTTCAGCTGCCACCTATTAGAATTGTAAATTCAACTCTCATGGTGCACATTGTTTTATACCGAACTTCCTTTCGAAACAAAACCATTTCCTCATAATGATGAAGAACACAAGAGAACTGAAATATCCTACCTATATAAACGATAAAATGTTTCCTTCAGTTTATTAAGTAACTTCTCACAAAATTTAAGCTTTTTGTAGCACAAACATTAACTTAGAAAGAAAGACTTTTAATAGGTTAAGGAGTAAAATTTTAAAAGGAAACATTTTGTATGTACAAAACGGGTGTTGTATGTTGTTTCAAATTCTAGTATTATAAATACTTACATAGTTATACCTCCATTTTATATCCCAATGGAATATCGCTAGAGCTACAAATACCTTTTTTTCCTTGTTAAATAACAACATTTTTGGGGATAACGAAAATCATGTCAGTCAGAGAATTGACATTTCCATTTTGTGCAATGACAAATGGAATTTAAATTGAAGGAGGCATATTCCCTGAAAATTCGTATATCAAATTTGTGGTAAAAGAAATATCACATAAATTTTAAATAAGTAGGTACAGTTACAGTACATATGTACATATATTCGTAATGATGTGCAATAACATAGAATAACAACAACATATTTTATTTTATTGATGGAAAACCCCATTTTCTCTGGTACTATGATACTAGGAAAACAAAGTTACTTTTGAAACAAACTCACAACAGGAAACTGTCATTAATGATGCGAAATGCAGAGTGCAAAATGCGAGATCTGAAGTGTGAGTTTTGCATTTAGCGTGCAAGAGTAAAGTGACAAAATATCTCTTATAAGTACCCTTATTATAAAAGGCTTGCGCTCAAATGACGAATGACATTTTTAAATACTTATTTTACGAATAACGTTAAACGACTCGTCGCAAAATTGACTTAAAAGTGTTTATATTTTAGTTTACATATTTCATTTATTAAACGGTTGAAGTTACTAATCGCGACAAATGAAGCTTCTCGTGGAGTTGATGGAACGAAGTCCATCTTTTGCAACAAATTTTAAGACACAAAGTGCTGACAACGTAATTCAATAGCGGCAATGTTGAACTTTTTAGGACCGCCCGCCAGTAAGGTCCGAAAAATTTGATCAATTTTTCTAATTTCTTTCCTTTTCTGGTTTTTATTATTTTATTTTCCCGATGTTCTATTAGAAGAAATATTTCAACACAATTTATTTTTAATTTAATGAAATTGAAAATGATTTTGAAAATTTATGACAATTGTATTTTAAATTATATTTGTCAATATCATAATGTTGTAGTGGAACGCAAGTTGATCGACAACAACTGGAGTTTCAGTATCGCCTAAAAAGTTACTCAGCTCAAAAAATAAGAAAGCCAAAAAAACAGAACGGGTATTATAGTTTTGTTTTGAAAGCTGATTTTTTCCAAATTTACAAAATTTTAGCTTAAATCTAACAATTTTAACTTTATAAGATATTTTGTAAGGCTTTTTTGGTCTTTTTGTTTTTGGAATGCAAATAAAAAAACTTATTTCATTCTTTCCCAACGTTTCGTAAATGTTCCTTACTTCTTCAGGGGTGTCTTTATTCAATATTTTACTCCCATTACTGCACCCTTCCAACGACGGCACTGACACAAAATTGAAAATAAATTAACAAAAAGAATATGAAATAAATAATAGACATAAACAAGAAAAACTATCAAATTAAACAGAATTGACACTTACATATCACAGAATTTTCGCAGGTACTTTTTTGATTATAATGCAAACGAAGAGAAGCTTAGGTGTAAGACTAGCGAAACACGAAGCAGACGTAAGAAAGAATAAAGAGACAACAGGGCTTTCGCAGCACATAGCACAGAGTGGACACTCGATGGACTTCCAAGGGGTAAAAATACTGGACAGGGAGAGGAAATTAAACACACGTCTCACTTTGGAAAGCTTACGTATCCAGCAAAAAATTAAGAGGACAATGAACACAAAAGAAGACATCGATAGTATAAAACAAAGCTATGCTTTAGCATTATAATCAAAAAAGTACCTGCGAAAATTCTGTGATATAAGTGTCAATTCTGTTTAATTTGATAGTTTTTCTTGTTTATGTCTATTATTTATTTCATATTCTTTTTGTTAATTTATTTTCAATTTTGTGTCAGTGCCGTCGTTGGAAGGATGCAGTAATGGGAGTAAAATATTGAATAAAGACACCCCAGAAGAAGTAAGGAACACTTACGAAACGTTGGGAAAGAATGAAATAAGTTTTTTTATTTGCATTCCAAAAACAAAAAGACCAAAAAAGCCTAACAAAATATCTTATATATAAATAAAATAATTGGTCAAATACACATATAATTTTAACTTTAATTTTGCTACTACCATCTTAGGAATAAAACACTTCTAAGAAAAAACTATAGTTAGGCATGCAGAATTTATGTTTAATATGAGTAATTCATTACTACAAAAAATATACTTCAATTTCTTGAATTTTCATTTTTAACATTAAAAAAATGCACGAAGGATGTGTTCTAAAATGTTCGACTGTTATGGTTTAGACACACTTTATAAATGACAAATTTTAATTTTATTTTCACGTGAATTTGAGCAGTTGCAACATTATTTAAATAAAAAGTATTTTGAAAAGGTATCACAAATGTGAGGAAACCAATAATTAAGTCGAACATCATTTTTTCCAAACAAAATAAGATACTTCCTTTCAAAATTACAAAGAGAGTTTGATGTATGTCGTTTCAGAAATAGTTACTTTTTTTATGTTTCCAATTGAGTTTTAAATCTTTCTTTGTTTTAAATGTAGATGAATTGTAGGTTGCAGAGCTTGGGTGAATATCTATGATTTTAGATTGGAGGAAGAATTTAAAAAAAAGGGCAATTTACTCCGAACAAGAATTTGTTTACAAAAAACACGCTGGGTTTTTTTTTGTTGTTTCCGTAGGTTTTCATGTTTTGTAAACAAAAGTTGTCAATTTTAATGAATGTTAAAAACAATATTTTATGATGAAATTAACTTGAGTTTAATATCTTTAAATTTCAAAACGAAAATCAATTTTTACCAACTTTTGTAAGTGTTTTTTTAGGTTATTATGTTTTTGTACACAAATTTCAAAAAGGTTATACTTTGTTGCATGAATCTCTTTAAAAATCTTTGATTAAGATTCTAGGGACCTTAAAATATCGAGAAATGAAAAATTTTTAATTCGACAAATCGGCCAGATTACAATTTATACTCTTTGAACACTGTCATCAAAATGCGTTAAAAACTGACATTAGCTGTGAAGGTATCCGATATATTGCTTTTAGATTTAGATGTGTGGGTGTAAATCGAAATTTAATTTTTCGATTTCTTAAATTTTACCAGATATCAAACATGTTATTTTTCGTTGCCTACATTTTTTTTGGAGGTAAAACCATTTTTTGTTCGTAAAATATCCGAGGCCACAAATATTTTTTTCAATTTTTTGATTTATAATAAACTCTTCTTAAATTTTTTTTTAAATTAAAAAAATATGCTAGTGCAATATAATTCGTCGACTTAATTTAATATTTAATTGAAGTCACTAGACAGAAAGATGCAGAAAGGACTTTTAAAAAAATCAAGTTGTTATTTTCTTTACCATAGCAATTATAAAAAAAACAAACAACCAAACGCTGGCGACTTCAGTTATATTTTATATAATACTAGCGGCCCGGTACGTGCTTCACTACGTATAAGGCATAGTAATAAAAAAAAATTATTATAAAGTTCATTGATTCAAACAAAAAAATATTTTAAATTGCTAGCTATTTAAAAGTCCAAATGACCCAAATGATATATTGTTTATACTACATATTTATCAGCAAAGAGTAAAAACTAAAAAATAAAAAAGAATTGGGTACTCTTACTATGGTTGGTCTATATGGGTTAGTCTAAAACAGTTGGATAAACAATATTTTTGTTTTTCCATTTTGAGCATGAATAAATAAACAGGGGTATCGACTCTGGATTAGGCAACATAAAGTTGGCCATGTGAAAACATGATTGCTCCAAATTGACACCACAAACTTGAAGTGTTTGCCCTTGGGCCTTATTTATGGACATCGCAAATGATAAACGCACATGATATTGTAATCTTTTGAATTCAAATGGCATATCAGTTGGAATCATAGGGATACGCGGTATCAAACACACTTCTCCTTTTGATTTACCAGTTAAGATTGTAGATCAATCAAATTTGGCAATAACTTTTTCACTGCCAATCTGGTGCCATTACACGATTAATATTTCGCAATAATATAATCAAAGAACTAATTTTCAGATTCAAGTAATGCGGCCGGTTCCAATGAATTTAAAAATTCAATTGGATAATTCATTGCCTCATCTTGATTCATAACACTGTCAATTGATTTATAATGTCGTGACTACACCTGGCAGTTTCGCTTGACTTTGAAAATTAATGGCATTGATATGAATGTTCTTCGGTGCTAAAATGGCGCGTTCTCTCAACCAATCATGATTTCTGTAATTCTGAAGAATATTCGGAAAAACATATTCAATCAACTCATCTATAGATTGCGCAATTTTACAAAAATTGTTCGGTAAAGTGATCATTCCGTTGGTACTGTCGATTGGTATTTTGCCATCACCAATTTTTAACAATTGTTTTGAAAACTCATGGGCAGTTGCATCATTATGTAGGTGAATACGTGTATTAATGTTCAGTGTCAATTTTCGTACATATTTCCAAAGAACTGATGACTTCAAACAGGCGTTTATTTCATCAGCAGGAGTTGATCGAGAAATGACAGGCAATGTTTGACGAAAGTCCCCTGACAGCAATATCAGAGCACCACCAAAAAGCTGTTGATTACCGGGTAAATCTTGCACTGTTCGATTAAATGCTTCTACTGATTTTTTATTCGCCATTGTGCACTCATCCCATAAAATATTTGACGTTAATCGCAGAACTTTTGCCATAGCAGAATTTCTCGAAATATTGCAAGTTGGAGTTTCAATCACCTGTACATTCAAAGGCAATTTTAATGCAGAGTGTGCGGTCCGACCACCTTCTAATAATGTAGCAGCAATTCCCGAAGATGCAAGTGCACCCTGTTGTACCCTGTTGAGGTATTTACCTAAAAAGTCGGCATAAAATTATCTCTAATAATTTTAGTAGCACCAAAAGAAGTCATTTGAAATGCCGAATTGTATTGTTGAATATTACTCAAAAACTGTCTCGACGTTTGAGATGTACCAAAAATAAATGAATACAATGGTTCGGGTGGAGTTTATAATGTTAACAATCTCACTTTGCCATTAGCACAACACATTCCGGGCGTTTCACCTGGAAAGTTAGCCGCATCACTATGTGGACATATTGCGTCCATCATTCCAATGTATCCGTACACACTATAATCAATCTGACTATTGTAATTAAAAGCAGCACGCAGCATTTCATCCAAAACAGCACGACGTATTCGTGATTAAATACAGGTACAGGGTCAACAGTTCTATTTTGTGCAGTACGTTCACGCTGCGATGCATTAGCTTGTGCGCGTTCATCTGTAATCTGAAATAGTCTTAATAATGCCACTTGATTTGCATTACGCGATCGCCGGCCTATTTTTGGTCGTCTTGCTCGTGGCATTTTACCTTCACTCAACAACTCAACAATAGTTTGGAAAATATAAACACAACAAAGCAATAATTATCGCTGATAAAATGAAATGACATATGATGACATTAAATTTGTTTGACAGAACTAACGTTACTTTTTTGTCTTCGATTGTTTTGTCAAAGGTTCAAATTGGCTTTTAAGTATTAGTACAAATTGTTTGTATATGGGAGTATAGAAAGATGTTGATTTTATACTTTTTCAAAATTTTTTTTTTAATTTTCTCTACGTACAAACCTTCTCTGGACTTCCACGAATAATTCAAGACCAAAATTAGCCAAATCGGTAAAGGCATTGTTGAGTTATAACATTACAACGAAAAGTGGCATTGATTTTTATATATAATTTTGAAAAAGATTCAATTTACTTTTTTTTTATAAATCAAAAACACTAACAAAAATAATTGTCACCTTGAGTATTTTACAAATAATTGTATCTTCAAAACAATTCAATGCAACGAAGAACAACGTTTTTGGCATCCGGTAAAAATTTTAAATTGACGGTTATGTTTTATTACAAAAAAATAAAAACCTAATACAAAAATTACTGAAAGTTGGTAAAAATGATTTAAATATCTTTTTAAAAATTAGAGATATTTGCTTTAAACTAATTTCATCTTAAAGAAAATATTGTTTTTCACATTAAGTAAAACTTTTATTTGTAAATATCCAACAGTCAGTCTTTTCATAAGAATTAAAATCTACAAAAATAGTAGGCAGTTGATTTCATTCTGTGCTAAATTTTGTTCTTATCGTAGGATATTGTGCTCAGAAAAATCGAATCTGTATTTGTTGATATAAGAATTACAAATTTTCAAGAAATGCCCAAGTATTAGGAGAATAAAGGTAGATATTGACTTCAAATTATTTATCTCATACAAAATATTGTATTTTTATATTTTGTTATATTTATATTTCGTTTATATTTAGGTATGTAGTTGAAAATGAAAATTTCTCTTTGTAGGTATATTACTGAAAAGGTTTTTTTTAAATTCTAAATATAATTTGCAAAGTTTATTGTTTATAGTGAAACAGAAAGAACAAATACTTTACAAAATAACAAACTTTTAACTTTTTAGAAAAGGCTGTGCATTTTGCAAATTTGAGTTCCGTGAAACGCATTTTGCAAAGAGGAAAGCTTTTCAATTCAATAATTTCCTCTTTGCAAATTTGCGTTAGGTGAAACGTAATTTTCAAAGTGAAAGTGCAAAGTTGCAAATCGAAAAGTGTTTGGTGAAACACTCTGGTCTAAATCTTGCTAAATTTTTTACAATTTTGTTGAAAGTTCCTGACAAATGTTCAGTTGTATCAACTTTCAAATCTAATAACCGGACATCTTCGGATCATTTTTTGTGGCAGTTCCCCACTTTACTATATATGGAATCCCAAAAAACACGGCTATTAGGCTCTTCTTCATCTAAATGACAACCTAACCCTGTATGCGTTTGTTTGCTTTCTGTATACTGTTAATGTTTTGAGTACCTTTAATTTGTTTTATGAAAAGTTATTGTTCGGTAAACATAAAAGAGGATTTTTCATTCCAATATGTCTATCTACCTCTACCATAATTACTTCAATTTAACCATGCTTTGAATACTTTTCAAATTAAAATGACCAAATATGCTACATCCCGGTAAACCCATATGCGTGTATTAAATTTTTCAACAATTTATGTTTGTATTTACATACATATAATACTAACCAAATGAAATCAAAACATCATGAAAGGTGTACACGCAAATTAGGCTATAAAGTAGGCAGGCACTTACTCAGCCAGGTGTAATTAGTTATTTTAATTAATTCAATTAAATCACTCACTCTGATTTTCTGTGATGAAAAATCATTAATTCACAGAGGAATTAATTATTTTGCTGTTTTATTTGTTTAAATAAAATGGTGAAGTTTTTGTATGTGTGCACAAACAATACAAATTGTCTGCAGGGCTCCTTTATTTTGAATAAGAAATTAAAAGATGGAATGTTTGTTATGGGCGTATAAAAGAATTTCCTAACACATATATCTATATTTTTGGCAAAAACCATTTTAAACATTCCTTACTTTTTTTCTTAAGTAAAGCCTTCACGTCAAACAAAAATATGTAATATTAACTTTTAACATGTTGAGAACGCAAACGATATGAGCATTAAGTATAAAAAGATTTACATTTTAGGTGATTGAAATAATAGCAACACTTGCAGAGAAATATCAAATTTTCAAAAGGATTTTTTAAACTGGGATTGATTTCAAAATTATGTCTTAGTTTTCCTTAAATATACCAAACAGCATAGGTCCAGCGAAGTATTGCATAAGAAAACATCTTGACCGAAGTTCTGCTAAAATGTTACTTAAAGTCATACAAATGAACAGAAATCCAAGCAAAGCTGAGCGTAATCCAAATATATTAAAATAAACTTTAATAAGAAAATCGAAAGACGTATGCCATTAAAAAATCTGCAAAGAGATTTTGACAAGCAAGTAAACTCTAGAACGGTTCTTCGTACTCTCTAGAAGGTGCAATTGCAAATAAAACAGACTTTCCCTGAACCGTATTCAGTTTTCAAAAGTATACAACATACACTATTATGTCTTCAGGGTGTAAAGGAATCTGAATCTCATTGAGAGAGTAGAAAAAATAAGACTTCTAAATAAACGACTTTTAAGAATTGCCACTGAGTTGTGTTACTTAACTCCTCAAGGAAAGTAGCATAGGTAACCTAGTTGGCTAAACATAAAATAGAATTTATTTACATACTTAAATTAAAATAAGGATTAATCAACTGTTTGTATATCAAAATATAATCTTTAACAAATGAAATTAAATTATATTTTTTGTCGAAACAACATGTTTAGATTTGTTAGGTGTTCAAATGGTAGACATGTGCATTCAAAACCCACCTCTGTCTATTAACTCCTCATCTCGCCTACCCGTGGTGAACATCGGGTGCCTAGTACCTCAAATTGAGATTGGATTCCAACCCCAGTGGAAATTTGTTGGGGGTAGCAAACAAAAGAGGTGGGGAGAGGTGTTTCCACTATCCACTTTCCTTTCATCCAGAAGGCAGCGGAGGAATTTCCAAGATGGAATAAACGTTGGTGTCTACAGTTCCAGTCAGGTTGAACTACTTATTGAACACCTTATAGGGCTACTACAGCACATTCGGAGCTCAGGCTTGTTTGGAGCGGTTATGCCGGCTCTCGCCCTTGGAGTTCAAATCAAGGACCTGGTCCTCCAGGTTGAAGATCGTGCATCACGATGACAGCAAACTTCGGATGTGCACGTGGAATAATAGGTCCCTTAATAATCCACGTACAGCTGAAGAATTAGCGAAGGCCCTAGAGTGCTACAAAGCAGATACCTCCACCATCCAGAAAATGCGATGGGGCGGAGCAGGCAAAAATAGGGTTAATTTGTTATTGGATCCAGACTTAGGCAACAAGTCTTGAGCACCAATGAGCACCTCATGACCACCCGCTTCAACGCTAAATTTGGAACATAAGCCTTATATGCGCACATGCCCCCAAAGAAGAATGATATTTTCTTCGAGCTCTTGGATAAAGCATATGAGCAGTGTCCTAGCTACGATATTAAAAATGTCCAAAACGATTTTAAGGCTAAGCTAGGAAGGGAAGACATCTTTGCCTGCACGAAAACAGAGAGGAACACCGATTTCTTAGAAGGAAAGAGGAAGACCATGAGAAGCGTGCGGTCAAAGATGGTGAGAGGTTCAGAGGCAAATATGAAGTTCAAAAGTTCTATGCGCAGGTGAATTGAAGTTCAAAAGTAAGCTCTAACCAAATTCTGTAGAGACGAAAGTGGAAATATTAAAGCAGGACCGCGAGGGTGAGCCAAATTCCACTGTCAGGCAGGATGATCCATTCAATATAGAAGACGCACTTTCTCGAGCAATTAAAGTATCGATATATTAAGCTGCCCAAAATTGAAATCATGGTACATGATATAGATGGTTTGACGCATTATTTTTTTTGGCGAATTGTTATTATTACTAAAATTATTATAAGTGTTCAGAAACTACCTCAATTTGAGGAGAATACAGTTTAAGATACCTTCTTAGCTAACAAAAAGAAAAATATTGCTGCCAAGAACGCAACCGAAAATGACATCAAGGAAGAAAAAGAAAACTTGCAAAATATAATTTAAATTTTTTTGTATTATTTTGTATGATTTTTTTATTTCATTTGCTTTGTAATAATAAAAATAATAAAAATAAAAGATGTTTACATTTGTAAAATTATATTGGTATGTACATGTGTGTGCCTGTGTTTGTAGCCTGTTTTGACTAAAATATATTTTTTATATTAATTAAATTCGATGCCGTTACATTCATACGCAGAAGTCAAATGCTCGGGCTTTTCATAAGTCATATATGATTAATGATTGAGTGTAATTATGATTGATTGATAGAAGATTAATGTTTTGATTGACATCAGAGGAGGGAGAAAGAGGATGCATCTATTAGGTTATTTATCCAGGCAAGACCCGTGTTAGTTGTCCTCTCCTGCTGTGGCAGTGTGTGGTGAGATGAGAATAAGGTGTTTGCAGGTTGTCGCTATTTTTACCATTGATTATAATGTTCGCGGTATTGTCCGTCATCTTCAGCGTATCCAGCTGGGGCGCTTCCATGGCTGGCAGCAGCCAAAGCATTAAGGTGAGCGGCTCTAGCATGTTGTACTTCAGGTGTGTCAACAGGTACTCCATTCTGAATCACAGGGATATGGATTGGTCCGTGGTTGTAGGTGGGAGCGTAGTGAGGAGCCGGTCCACTTCCAGCACGGGCAGATGCTTCTGCTAGAGCAGCATAATGGGCAGATCGAGCGTGTTGCACTTCGGGTGTGTCTACAGGAACACCATTGTGGATGATTGGCACGTGGTAAGATTGTGGCACAACTGGGATTCCAGCACGAGCTGCACTGTGAGCGGCATAGTGAGCAGCCTTGGCATGTTGAACCTCAGGAGTATCAATGGGAGCTCCATTTGAAGGTAAATGACCACGAGCTTCGGCATGAGCAGCATAATGAGCAGCCTTAGCATGTTGGACTTCGGGGGTTTCTACAGGGACACCATTGACGATCACTGGCACGTGTTGTGGAGCATAGGCCCATGGTCCGGGGTATAGAGATCTTTTGTAGAGGTGATGACCGGAACGTGCAGCAGCGTGAGCAGCGAAATGAGCTGCTTTAGCCAATTGCACTTCAGGAGTATCGATTGGTACGCCATTGTGTAGCGCAACTGGTGCCGCATGAGCTGGAACGGCATAAGCCAATGGAGCTGCATGAGCAATTGGTCCGGGTGCTGGTCCTTTGGGGAAATTTGTTCCAACAGCATTAAATCCATTATGAGGATCTGCAACATATGACACCGATTGTACATGACCATTAGCATCCACATACGAATACGATCCACGTGTCACACCATCATGTAAGCGGACTTCATTTTTTTGTGAGTTTGGATCCGCATAGCCGTATGAGTATTGACCAAGTTTGTCTTGGGTGTGATATTGAGTTGAGAGGGCACCGTATATCGAAGCTGAGCATGTTGACACCAAGAATGCAGCCAAAATGATCTAGAAAAATAATTTAATTCATAAAAGGTTAAGAAAATAAAAGAAACCAAAATTTCGGCTATTTTATGTAAATACAAAAAACAAAAGAATTGTTTCTTAAAAAATGAAATCCCAATTTCAATTACAAAAGCTACAAGTAAAATGCAGAAGTTCATTAAAAACTTATAAATACATTCTGCACAAACGAATTGCATCAAATATCAAAATTCTCCGAATACCATGCTCTATTTATTGTCTGCTTTGTTCGTCAACATTGAATTAACATTTACTTAGACTAATTCAAATAAAGGCAATACATTTTCTATATCACTTCACTTAATAATTTGAAATTTATTGAAGCAAATCAACATGTTTTAGTTTTATAATCAACAAACAAACATCTTGCACCGTCGAAACTATAATTCAAAAAATAAATTTTATACGACAAGAGTGTTTGCAAAACGATGGTATGATACAATTTTTGTTAGCTGAAAATTATGCCACTATCAAAAAGTAGCGACGAGAAGAAATAAGAAGATGAATAGCTTGGAATTTCTAAAGGAGGTACATCATCTCGAATAGGAATCAAATAAGCATACAAAAATGTGTCTTCGTAGTAAATAACTTTTAAAAGACTTTGTTAATTTGAAATGTTTCCGAAGTTTCCGAGTCTTTTTAAATATTTTGAAAAAAAAACAAAAATTTATAGACGAAGGTTTTCTTTTAAAGTAACTCCAAGAAGAAGTTTGTATAATAACCAATTGCATAGGTAAACATTATGACCGTTGACAAAACAATAATTGGTAAGAACTGAGGAAAGTATCTCATTAAAAAAATCTTAATAATTTAAGAACCAACAAGTATAAAATCAACTGCTTTCGGCAAACTTTATTTTTTAAATTGCAGTAAGTAGAAGAGCTGCACATATTCAATTCCAGATATAAATAGAAGCCAACTCTTTAAAGATTGGTCAACATTCTTCGCAAAGCAATTATACCTCGCCGGCAGTGTATGCCGGAATTTGATCTGCAGGCCACCAGCCAGCACCGGTGTAAAGTAAAAAGGTCTTACGTCTTATACAAAAAGCTAGAGAGTTATGCGTAAGAGTATGTAAATTGTTTTTTAATTACACATTACTCAATGAAATAGTATTTCTTACAAATTCCACTTGACTATTGAATCGAAATTATTTTCGATTTCAATTGTATTTCTTTTGATATTTGTACTGTTAATGCAACTGTGAAGAAGCTAATTTATGGATTAAATGGGATTTGTTATGAACTTTGTGAGTGACTAACTCTTTTTGCACACAAAGCGTCTCGTCAGAACGCATTTTACACACATAACTGGTACTTGAATAAAAACATCTGCCTCCCATTCGATGTTAATTAACCGAAGTTTATATTATACCACATCATTTGATGAAAGTTCATTTGTGAAACGAAATAATTAACACTCGACTATTGATTATGTGCAGCAATTAACAATGACGCAAAACTTGCGATAGCCACAGGATTTCGATTAGATGCAAAACTTAGGATAGTATTTTCTAAAAGTCTTCTGTTAGAAAATGACTTACAGCCCTATTACGGTTGTCAATTATCAATACGCTAGTTGACATTTTTCAATGAAATTGATGAATTGGTATTATCGTTGTCAGCAATCAAATTTTTTGATAAACTGTGAACGCTCTTCAGAAATTAGATCTATTGTGAATGATTCAAATTGACAGTCTTGTTGGTATTATGGTTGTCAAAATATTTGTTGATTATCAAATTTTCAGTCAATCACAAATTCCTTGTTGATAAAATATTTTACGGATCGCGAAAGCCAAAAGCATGTCTACTATTAAACTATTTTTCGGTGAAAATGAAATTGAAGAAGAAAATACTTTGGAGCAAGCAAAGATTCGAAGAAAACTACGCGATGCTTCAAATCCCATGGATTTGGCTGAACATAGTAGATAAAAGATCTTTTTTAGTTACATTACAAAATCTAATTTGGCTCGCTTTTAGATTCATTCAAAACTTTAGACTTTCGAAAGAAGCCTTCCTTAATGTATTTTTAGATATCAACGACAAGTTAAAACCAAAGAAAAGACAACAATCTATCCCAAACATACTAAAATTTGCACTATTCACAATAGATTTTTGATCTTTGTTCACAATGGATCAAAAAATGATCAACTCGCGTTCATAATACCAATTTATCAATTAATTGACAAAATGTTTCAATCGTCAATTAATTGATCTTTGACAACCGTAATAAGACTGTTAGTGTAATACAGAATTTTTGGTACAATATAATTACTAAACGTGCCAAAACTATTGCCCTAATACTAAAAAACTTAAAAAAAAAAATCGTTCTTTCTAACTGAGCTGAATATTAAGTGACGATTTTCAAATTATATTGAGCTTAAAAATAAATAAAATAATTCAAGAGAACGCTTGACTCATGCGCTTTTAAAAAATCGAGCAGCATCTTACAAATCTTCAAAATCATGTCAATTTTTCTAAAACAAACAATTATTCCCAGCTATGCAATTAAGAAATAAAACAGAGGCTGGGATGCGACCCACACTAAAAACTTCATATTCCGTCTATCGATTTGTCTTGCTTTGAGCTTTCAAAAAATATTCATAACAATATGTTTTGTGACGTCAATATCTTTCCATGTTCTCCTAATACTTGAGTCGATGATGAAATAGTTTGATTTCAAAATCTTTTTTTGTTAACGAGATCTTTAGTGGAAAACCGATTTTTATCAATTTTAGTAGCATTTCTTGAAAATTTGTATTTCTTATATGAACAAATACAGAATAGATTTTTCTAAGAACAATATCTTACGATAACAACAAAATTTAGCACAGAATGAAATTATTTTGAAGACAATACCTCCATTTATGCACGAGATATCAAGCAACGAATATCAATTTTTAGCAATTTTTTTTTGATTTATAAAAAAACCGTTATTTGATTTTTTTTTCAAAATTAAATCTGTTTGGTATTACGTCACAATATATAATATACAATTTTATTCAAGTTGCTAGCGTCATTGGTTGTGAGATATTTTGGGTTTTAAAAAACCGAACGTAAGAACGTACGTACAAACGCTCGCACATATGTACATCCCTCTAAAAATCTTTTATATAGATTCTAGGACCTTGAAACGTCGACAATTGTCAATATTTTTAATTCGACAAATCGGACCGATTAAAACAACTTCCTAAGATGACACAGGCTGGGATTGTACCCAAGACCTCTGGCATGACAGTCCAACGCACTAACCATCATGGCACGGGTACTACAGCTATGCAAATTACTTTATGTAAATGATTTAAAATTAAATCCAATTCTTATAACTCAAAACGTACTTGAATAACATTGAAATGGGTTTGGGCACTTCCAAATGTTTTCAAATATTTGTAAACATGAATAAGTATTTAAATTAGGACACATTAAAGTGTCAATTAGATTTATTGTTATGACGATCTTAATACAAAATAGAAATCAAAATGTCAACAACAAATACCTATTATTCAACTTGTATGTCAGCTTAAATCGCAACATACCGCGATTAACTGATTATGTTTTAAATCAAATTGTTTCATTTTTAAAATTGGCTATCAACTATCAAATACGGCCATAATAATGAAATTAATAGCTTTTTAGTTTAAAATATTATTACATAAATTTCTAGAAACCTTAAAAATATATTTCATTCATGAGAAAAAGGAAAAATATTGAGAAAAAAATGTCAAACGTCAAATGTCACTTTTAGCCAAAAAAAACCTTTTTTTCTTAGTCTTTATTGTTTTGTAGTAAGCCACGGACGGACAAAGTAAAAAGTTAACAAAGTTAAAAAAAATACGGGAATAAAATAACTTTTAATTTCGCAATCACACTTATGGTGTAACGGCATGCCTGCGCAGTGCGCACCCAAACGGACTCCAAACTCCATCAACAGGTTGTGGCCCAAAAGTATAAGGCCATATTGTAGCATATAGCCAGTGGCAATCTATCTCGATGCAGATTACTCTAATAACTCTTTTTTCCCGCTTAACTGTGTAATTTGATAACAAACTTATTCAACCGTAACGCGTTACGATTTCGCAAGAAATCTCAAGCACAGGCACAGAAAGTCAAGCCACATTATAATAGCTAATATGTAGGTAATGGGTAAAATGGCAAACGGTCAAACCACTCTGGTTCAATATAGGTTATATATCTAATATGACATGAGATGCATCAATCTCCTCACATAACAATAATGTTTAATTCGTTCACACGCCACACAAACCCCACTAATGGAATTTGGCCCGAACGAGATGTTACCGCTAATATATCACAACCATAGCCACATGCAAAGCCAAGCGATCAATGAACGTGAACGTGATACTTACGAATGGTTTCATTGTGATATTCCTTTTATTGTTTTTGCAGGAAGGTAAATGGATTGTTTTGAAATTATATTTATGGCAAGGACACTACACACGACACTTTTATGGAAACACTCTAACACTCGGGATATAGGTTAGCTGTTAGACTAAGTTTTACGATCGGAATTAGTTGAAACCTCCTAGAATCGACTAGGACTGTTAACAAACTGTGCTGATCACCTGAGAGGGGCCCCAATATATACCGACAAGATACAAACTGCTTGCTCCGAAGAATACGAATTGTTTTTTCTTTCCCCCCCAGGTAAAGAAGGTGTTACTGGTGGTGGTGGTGATGGTAAACGATTGTGGTGGGGTGGCCATGCCCGGCATCCTACAGCATAACCCCTTTTGGTGGCAATATAAGTCAGTTAGGCACTTGCTTCTTTGTGTGCGCTGACTTGCACCACTTTGATGGAATTTAATTGCATTTTGTGCGTGGAATCAAGTCGTGCCGCTTCACCGCACCAACTCTGTTGCTATATCTAAATGATAGAGAAGGCGATTCGTTAACATTGGCGTCTTGAGTCGTAGCCGAAAAACCAACTAAATTCTTAACTTGCATAGGATTGTAGCTACAGTAAATTGTGATCCAATCCATGACCTTGCTTTCGCGGCGCTGAACCGCATTTTGTTGCCTATTCTCATAGGCAACCGCCCAACCCCCATTTTTGGATTGTTATGTTGTTGTTCTTTTAAAATAATTGTAAAATTTAAGAGACAGCCAGGTATATCAGTGTATCTAGAGATACGACTACTTTCATAATCCAGCAGTCTTTATGATATTAAGGAACTAAACTTGAACATGATGGACACATAACAATCGATTGTGGAAACAATTTACGTGTAAGTACAGTGAGTCTGAGTCCATACGCTAACCGGAGATAGATTTCTGTTTGTTTCTTTCTTACTTTTCCACTTGTGTGCGCCGCCAGAAATAGAAGAAAAAACCCAAAATAGGTCTTACATGAATAATACACTCAGGGAAAACGAGAAAAGAAAAACCTTGATGCAAGTTATTAAACAATAAAAAAAAGTTAATTGGTCATTTCTTAATGGCATTCCTCAGGCGGTCATTACTTTATGACTTGCTTGATTACTTCTTGAATTTTAAGTTGCCACCAGTGGAGTTTGGGTTTGTACTTTAGGTTTTTGATTGAAGTGTATAGTGGTTTATAAGTTCATAAGGGGAACTGTACAGTACAAGTTATTTCTTCTGTGGCAGCAGTGCAGTTTCATTGAGGAACTTATTAAAACATACGTTAAGTCTATGTCCCTTTAAAAGTTATTTGTATGTGGGTTTGGTTTGTACTTTGCATTATTTTTTGAAGCTATATATTCTAAAGTTGATACTAAAAATATTAAGATACATAATAAACCCTGTTCACTGGACATTGTATAACAATGCAAGTCTTTTGGTCTATAAAACAGTAAATGGGACTATTTCTATGGATTTATTCAGCTACATTATTGCAGTTACGTAACAAAAAATAAAAAAGAGAACTCATTTACACCAATTAGTTGACAAGAAAAATCAATTAGAAATAAAGTAAATAATTTGTATGTAGGAGTACGCAAACCTACCAATGATGGAGATAATTATCACTAATTAACTTTTCTTTTTTAGACATCAGGTGTCAATCATAAATTGTTTTATGAGTTTTGATTTGACTTGAGGTAAGGCTGCTTCCATTATTTCAAGGTTTGTTGAGATTTTAATCCGGCTTAATTCAATGATTCTGATCAATGGCTAATTCTGTTTTTTTTTATTAATAAAATTGAATTTTCTTTATCGGAAATTCCTCTATGTTGGTAAGGCTTTGAGCAAAAAATTATCACTGTTAATTAAGAAATTCAATTTAAAGATAAGAATTACAACGAAAAATTTGTTGATTGTACACAACCTACAATGCAGAAATATTTTGAAAGCTAATATTATTTTGAAGTCGATACAATTTGTTGACATGAAAGCTGAAACTTCTGCAATTTTTTAAGATCAATCTAATACTTCAATACCACCCTATCATTTCTTTTTAACTTAAAATTAGTAACTATAGAAAGTTAGTGAAAATGTAGCTTGAAATACATTCAAATCGATTCTAATTTTTCAAAGATTTGTTTTTAAAGTTTTTGATGAACATTACAAATGTCCAAAAATTGTCCATAATTGGAGCTGTTCGATATGATAAAATCTTGAATTTCTCGCAAGGAAGCGGACTTGTTCTACAAAGATATAAAATTGACATCATATAGTAATTAGCACATACTTAAATGCACAATTCTTCGCCTTTTGGCCTTACGATGTATTTCACTTAATTTAATTTGTATTTATTTTTCATTTCATTTGAAAAATTAATAAAAACTAATTTCAATATTTTGTTTGTATTTACTTAAATACTACATAGAATTAGGTCCTTCAAATTAAGCTTAAAACTAACTAAAACTATCTATTCTACCTAAAACCAATGCCACCATGCCTTTTCTAATTAAAACTTAACCGTAAGACTATAAAACAGGTATGGAAGCCGGCCAAAGCTTAAAACCCTATCCCGACCACACTACGACTTCTCAACTCCAGGATGAAGAAACAAAGACAGCTTCTCCTGCTTAACCCTATCGTTTCGGTCCTATTCGGACCTTATTGAATACAAAGCTGCGTCTTCTGCCAGGACGTCTTGACTGTAAAGGATACGTCACATAGGTCTGTCGTGGTGGGAACCGATGCTTTTTCACTAACTAGGCCGTGCTTGACCATTTTCACTTAAATGTCGATTTTAGCACATTTTTCAAGAACTGAAATACAATTGTTTTTTTTTCAAATAAAAGTTATGGTTTAAATCTATCTGGAACTTTAAATAAGATCTTTTTCTTGTTTTTAATCGATATCTTATAAGTTACTAGCTGACCCTTCACGTGTTGCTGGAGCTAACGATTTTTGTCATATTATACATTTTTAAAAACTATGTAAGGGAAACGGTAGGAGAACATCAGACACTGAAACCACCATGCTTTTTACATAGATGCCATTTGTAAAATAAACATGGCGATCTTCATGACTGCTTTTCTACTATCGTTATCCCTTATTACAATGAAATTATTATTTACGAACGGAGATGGAAACGTTAAAGCTGGTATACAAATTAACTGATTTGGGATTTGAACGAGAAGGGCTTTGAAGACAATTGATCAAAATGTACGTACGGTTGATGTAAAGCAAAAATCAATACAAAAGAATTAAATTTAAAATGTAAAAATGTATTACTATTTTTATTCAAGTTTGTAACAAATGTGTATAATACAAAGTTTTTGGTAAATAACATGAGACAGTTAATCTTATAAATAAGGTAGGTAGGGTGGATGGTTTAAAATCTTTTAACAATAATATTTATTATTTTGAATTATAAATTCTTTTAATTTCAATTTAATTTAGCACTTATCGGTGCACAATATTTTTGGTTAACTTTTCATTCGCTTACACAAATAGATTCGAAGGTTTTCCTGCACGAATGGACATTGTTTGGCCTTGAGATTTATTTATAGACATGGCAAAAGCTAAACGAATGGGAAACTGTAACCTTTTGAAGGGTATGGTAGAATTTTACGGTATCATTGGAATACGTATGGCAACAGGACCACTTTTCCTTTAAACTTTCCAGTTAAAATTGTTGCTCCAAGAATATTTTCGGTGATCTTTTTGATGACTAAACGTATATCGTTGCATAATTGAGGTGGATTCAAATTACGCAGGAGAATAATAGGTGAACCAATCTTTAATCGAAGATTACATATGTGGTTGCATTCCAGGCACAAGCAGGGATTGAACCCAAGACCTCTCGCATGACAGTCCAACGCACTAACCATCATGCCACGGGTACTACCCGGTATACTTAGTGAATTTAAAAATTCAATTGGAAAATGTACACTATCATTTTCATTAACAACAGTATAGATTGATATAAAAGACATCAGATCGCCTGGCAACAAATGTTGTATCTGGAAGTTATTTTCGTCAACATCAACATTTTTGTCTGCCAAAATAGCCCGATGACTAAGCCTGTTATGATTCAAGTAATTACACTATATATCCGGAAAAATACTCTGAATCAATTCTTTATTTTTTCCTGAAGAACAATGCAGAAATTGTCTGGCAGTTGGTTGTATTAATTCAATACAATATGAATTTATTTTATACTTCGGTCTATAAATATACTTTAGCCTCTATTAAATTGTAGCTTATATGAAACGTTTGGGAGTTTGACATAGCGCCATGTTGCCATCTGTTAGAATCGTTTGGAGCTAACAGATAGTTGTGATTGTCAAATAATAGGCAAATAATTTGCAATAAAATAATATTGCGATCAAAAATTGAGTTGTAAGCTATCCTATCTTTCAAGTTCGATCAAATTGCACACTATGTACAAATTTGATTAAAATCGGTAAAGCACATTAAGAGTCCATTGCGGACAAACACCGTGACACGTATTTTATATATATTAAGATAGTAATGGATATTTTTTAAGAAAAATAAATAATTCAGACGATGAAAAATATTAAGCAATGATTCGCAGGCGTTTAAGAAATAAAAGTAAAACACTTATCTTTGCCAAATTCTATGGGAATACAAATTTGTTGTATGTTAATTGATAATAGAACAATGTTTTGTTAAAGATTCATCAAATGTATTAGAATCAGCAACGAAACCTTCATTTTTGTGCTATCGAAAGGCATATTTCAATAGCAGTTCTGGCGTAGAGTGGAGGTTATAAACTCTCAGTTGGTATGAGATTGGAGGTCCTATTGACTATCAATTTTCCGTAAGCTGTTGCCAAAGTCATAATGACATTGCTTTTAACTGGGACAATTCGTTAATATGTTTTTGGCAAAATTGGGGTGCCCAAACATATATTTCGTTTAAAATTCAATTTAAAATTGATAAATACCTCAATTGTTACATTTCCGCCTACACCCCTCTTCATATAACCACCAGTCTGTCTTATTAAATTCCATTCTACTATTGATGAAGGCATTCCACATCAAAGTACTAGATTGCTCGTTAACGTGAGCGGTAATGTCAAATTGACATTACGTTATTCGTTAACTGATGCGGTGATTCGATCTCATATGAGCCTATTTCAAAAACTTTATTTATTTATTTATTCGTCTTTAAAGTTATATGTACTTATGGAGACTACATTAAAATCAAACATTATATTTACAAATTGACAGGGGTAAAAACATAGTGTTACAACAAATTCAATACATCTTTCTTAATATCTAATCTATTTTTATTAAAATCAATTACAAACTCAAATTCGTTAAAAGCAGTACTGAATACAATTTTCCTCTATATACTAAAGGTTTTAAGTCAATTAAAGCACATCTGGTCTCATAAGGTGGCATATTTGAATAATTATAAAGCTTTCGTAAAGCAAATTTTGTAAATCTCTTCTGAACCTTTTCAATCCTTAAAATACTTGATTGTGTAAAGGGATTCCATATTATGCAACAATATTCAAGTAAAGGTCTTACAAGGGATACAAAAAGAGTTTTTAAAGTATAAGGACCTACGAATGACTTAGAAGTTCTTGAAATAAATCCCAACATGGCGTTAGCTTTTGAAATAACATTTTCAATTTGGAGAGAAAAATTCATATTCGAGTCAAAAACCACACCAAGATCCTTTTGATTTGTTAACCTCATTAAGAACTGATTCTCAATTTTGTAATCAAAACATATCGGATCCTTTATTTTAGAAAACATAACAATACTACACTTTTTTACATTAAAATTTAAACCATTTATGAAACACCACTTGGTAATATTATCAATATCCAATTGAATTTTACTAGCATCTGATGAAGAACTTTCAGAACTAAAAATCTTGAGATCATCAGCATATAAAAGACATCTGGAACTTTTAATACAATACGGTAAATCATTTATATTTAAAATGAAAAGGAGTGGACTGGAGTAGGAGTACACTGGAAAAATTTTGTATTTCATTGGAAAAAACATCACCAATTTTAACATATTGTCTTCGTCCAACCAAATAGCTTCTGAAAGATTTTAGGAGAGTGGGGAAGTGGGGTTTTAAGGTTATATTTACAAAATTTCAAAACTAAAGGTGGAATATTGTCCGGTGCGGCAGAGAAACTGTTATCAAGCGACGATAAAGCATTTATTACATCAACTGTCGATAAAGAAAGGTCACCAACATTAATGCTAGAATTCAAACTAAGCGTTTCATTATAATCTAAACCCAAATCAGAAAAGTTCGATTGAAAAAATAAATCAAAGTTATTACAAATATCTTCTAAATTTTCAGAAAAAATACCATTGTAAGAAATACTGGAAGGAATTCCAATTGATTTTCTTTTAGTATTTAGAAATGACCAAAAACACTTCGAATTAGTTTTTATTTTCGACTCAAGAGACCAAATATATTGTTTATATATCTTCTTAAGAATTCGTACTCTTTCCTTTAAAGGAACAAAATTAGCAATAGCATCATCTAATATGTTCCGAAACATAGCAAAAGCCATCTCTAAATTACTGCAATTATAAATAATTTGCCAATTTACGCTTTCAAAATATCGGTTCATAGAAACAAAATCAGTATTTTTAAAATCATATTCATGAGCTATAACATTGGAACAAAACTCTCAGTCATTATAAAAAGGACACAGTGTACCTTGGTTTTTTGTATTTTATTTAAAATTTTAAGTAGAAGTTTTATATTTTTTTTTATTATTTATTTTTGACACTATTCGTTTCTTGTTTCTTGTGTCAAAATCAATTGTCATTTGAAGTATCATATATTAGTTTAATATTTTCCATTTTCGCTAACAAATCGTTTAAATTTAAAACTTACTACAAAAGATGTGATTTAAACGTTGGTTGTATCGACTTAAAATCAACCGATTTAGCAAGCAATCAGTAAAATTGTCAAGAAATTTTAAAAGAGTGGAAGCGTTATTTATTTCGCAAGGCTTCTGTATCATTAAAATGCATTTTTTCTAACATTATGTTCTGTAGCAGTGAGGCACATTTCTAACTTGGAGGGTTTGTAAACAAACAAAATTGCGGCATATATAGGACTCAGAAAATCCACAAATGATCGAAGAGTGATATGTAGACAAAGTCACTGTCATTGATCACATGCTGAAAATCGCTGAATGCGATCATTTTCATGCCTAATGGAAAATCCAAACTTTATTGTGAATTAGAAATATTTAGCTTTACTTTCGAAACTAGAAAATTAATGACCATGAACAAAGCATATGCATCTACTGTTATTGAATAGTCTTGAAATTACTTTCTTTATAGACCTTGAAGATCCCAGCCAAGTTATTACATTTTTTCTTAGTATATTATACACACATATATGTATGTGCATTCATTCAATTGTCGAAAGTAGACTCATTAAATCCTCACTTAACACATAGCTTCCATAAATATATGAGTCACTAAATACACAATTTAAATATTCGTTATGCTCGCATTATGTCAGTGAATCAAAATATAAATAACGATGATATTCCACAATTTGTAATTAATTGCAATAATAATGAATAAATACTAATTTAAAGTAGTTAATGAAATAATATTCATTAAATGCTAAGGAAGAGTGCACTACTTGAGCAGTATTTGTGAATATTTATAGTTTTGAACTAACCCGTCAATGTGTTAATGAAAATATTAAGACCTTTAGAGAAATAGAAAGGTGTATCTACCTTTAAATTTTATTAGTTAGATTCTACCTTCATAGAAACCGCAAAAAAGTAACCTTAATATATCAAACTAAATTATTGAGTGTTTTATTGATTAGTTCTTCCAAATTTAAAAATCAAAAAAAGAGGCTGGGATGCGAACCACACTGATAACTTCCCATCCCTTCTGTCGATTTTACTTGTTTAAAACCTTTACAAAATATAAATAACAATATTTTGTATTGGGTAAATAATTTGAAGTCATTGTCTTTCTTTGTTCTCCTAATACTTGAGTCGAAACCCATTTCTTATCAATTTTGTGTTGTTTTTGTAGGTTTTCGTGATTTTTTTTTTAAAGTTGTCAGTTGAATTTTTCTAATAGATTAATTAAAAATTACCAACAATATTTTGCATACGATGAAATAGTTTGATTTCAAAATCTTTTTTTGTTAACGAGATTTTTAGTCGAAAACCAATTTTAACCAATTTTAGTAGCATTTCTTGAAATTTTGTATTTCTTTTATAGACAAATACAGATTAGATTTTTCTAAGACCAATATTTTACGTTAACAACAAAATTAAGCATAGAATGAAATCATTTTGAAGACAATACCTCCATTTATTCACGAGATATCGAGAATCGAATATCAATTTTGACTACTATTTTTTGTAGATTTTAATTTTTATGAAAAAACTGACTGTTGTATTTTTATAAAAATGTTACTGATGCCAAAAGCAACATTTTCTATAAGATGAAATTAGTTTGAATCCAATATTTTTTTATTTTGGGAAAGATATAAGTTTGAGTCGAAAATCAGCTTATACCAACTTTTAGTAATGTTTTTTTTTAGGTTTTTATTCTTGTAAACTATCTATTCGATTTTTCCAAAAACTTTAGTAAATCTTGAAAACTATATTTTTTATATTATTTTTTATTGCCTCACTGTACTTACAACATCCAAATAGTTTTTGTCATTCTTACATTTGAATTTTTGTTCCGCCTTTAACTTTGCTGGCAAGTTTTTGTACATAAGTAATCCTACATTCATAACTATAACTTAAGCTATGTTGACTTGCTTTAATCGCCAAACTCAGTCTTAGTTGTGGACAATTTGTTGGGCGTTGCAGAGCCTAATCAATAGACTGGATCGCACATTGTGAAGCAATCGACAACAGCAAAGACCGACAACGAAGACCGAAGAGACAGATAGAGGCAGTTGTGGTCGATCGACGACGCGGACGGACGCGACGATCTACGATATTCGCTTGTATGTGCTCTATACGCCTAATGTGGTGGTTTTTCAGTTGCTATTCTTTAGGTTCAGCTTCAGACTCTAGCGTTTTTCTTCAACGCCAACGGGCGCGGGCAGCTTGGCAGTTAATTGAAGCACTGCACTGCACTCACTGTATCTGTAAGCATTGCCTGGCGCGGCGGCGGCGGCGGCGCGACGGTTCCATCGTGGGGGTGATCGCGCTTGATGCTAGCGCAGTCAAATCTGATCGTGCCATTAGGGCAGTGCACTCGATGCAGAACAAGTAGAGTCCGCGCATTTGTTGTATATAGTTTTCTTTACTTTTTGTTGTCTTAGACAAGAATGTGTTGTCTATGCTCTGTGGCCTGTGCTTTGTGAAGGCTTTAAAAAGCGTATACGAAATTGAATTAATACCAGCAATTTTGTGTGTTGTTCCAAACGTTGAAACAAGGGAGTGTGGAAATTCGGCAACGGACGGACATACCTTGAAATTTTCTATACTAACCTACCTTCATACTACATTTCTATAAAGCAATAAAAATGAACAACGAAGAAACCAAACAAAATAAAAAAACGTCGATTTTGAGATCGGGATTGTTAAGGCTGTTAGCAACACAACAAAAAAAACATTCGAGTTGAGCGGTTTACACTTTTTGAGGAGTAATGGCTTGGAGTCGGTTCTAACAATAACTATATAAAAGTGTATCAAGTCTTACAATAAGGCCTCGATGTGATTCAGTAAATTAGGAAAAACGGATACGTTCCAGTTAATTCGTTGCATGGACAAACTTTTGGTGTTTTATTTTAATAAACAATACAAAAAAAATAATAGCATTCATAACATGAGCCTTTTTGCTTTTGAAAATTTCGATCATGAAATTCAGATAATTGTGTTTATTACAAAATACATTCAATACAAAATATTACACACCTAAAGCCACTTATAAAAAGAAATAATAAAAGAAAAATGTACATATTTTAAATTCCTAAGGTAAAGAAACTTTAACACTATGCAATATAGAGACATATTTTTTTACATTATTTCTTTCAGAATTATTTCCTTAAATTTCTGTGGAGGGTTGGGCTTTGGTTAGGCACTAACAACGTTTTCAATAATCACTGTTCTTATAAAATTGATTGTTTGTTGTATATTGCCTTTTCAATTCAAATTAAGAATACAAATCAGAGTTACTAATTTCCAACGAAATTAACTTAAGAACATGAACTAATGCTCAAGGCATACAAAAAAAAAGATATCCGCAGATGGAACTCTTAACTATAAGTAAACAGAACAGACACAGTCATTATTAAGCTTATATACAAAAAGTAAATAAATTGCTATACCAAAAATAAAATTTAGTCTCAAGAAAGGTCTCACCAGATCTTAGTTTTGCAGTTTTGGTTCTTAGAAATAGAAACGCAGTTTAATACAAAATATAGTATTATTTATATCAAGAAAAATTCAATAAAGTTAAAAAAAGTTAACAAAAAACTTGGTTTCTTTTTCATTTCATATTTTGTATAACTTTAAACTTTAATTGGACATAACTAAATTGATATTATTAAATGATATTCTTTTTAAAACCAAATTTGTATTTAAAAAACTTCAAAGAGTAGGCAAAGAAAAATTTAACGTTGAGTTGTTTTCGGTGAACATAGTCGGGTCTTTAAATGAATTAACATTTAGGTTTTTAATGCTTCTAAACTGTCAATTGGATTTTAAAACAATAAAGATGTTCCAGCACACGTTTTCCACACCTCAACATCCACAAAAGAACTTGGAGATCTCCAGATCAATCTACCGTCAACCAGATTGATGTCCGAACTTTCCGAGGAGCTAACATCGAATCGGGCCACTACCTCGTTGTAGCCAAGGTAGCACTTCGGGTTTCCAGGCCCAAAGCAAAACAGGAAAATGCTGATAGAAGATACAACGTCGAACGGCTAAAATTGCAAGAGATCGCCAAATCCTTCCCCGACCGAGTTACAAGTAACCTCTCTTGAAGTTCTCTGCCGCAAACACAATGTACCGAGAACCAGTGGCAACATTGCCAAGATGCAATCAGAGAAGCCGCCTCTGACGTGCTGGGTTTCAAGAAACCACCAACAAAGAACCCCTGGTTTGATGAGAAATGTCGGAAGGCAAATGCATCCAAACAACAGGCACGCAAAGCGGCCGGCGCTGCATAGAAGAACGAGAACTGCTCACAAGCTCTATGAGCAAAAGAGACGAGAGGAACACCGCCTTCTCAGAAGAAAAAAGATGGAACATGAGAAGCGTGCGGTCGAAGATGTTGAGAAGTTCAAAAACAGGAATGAAGTTCGAAAGTTTTATGAGCAGGTGAAAAGAAATTCACAAGCACATAAACCTCGAACAGAAGGCTGCAAACACGAAAGTGGAAACATCATAGTGGAACCGCAGTCAATGCTGAGGATATGGAAGGACCACTTCTGCAGACTATATAACGGCGTAGACGAACCGAATTCCGCTGTCAGGCAGGATGATCCATTCAACATAGACGACGAAAGCCAACAATCCCGTCCTCCCGACTTAGACGCAGTAAAGACTGCCATATCTAAGCTGAAGTCTAACAAATCCGCTGGGGCAGATGGCTTTAATGCCGATCTCTTTAAAGCAGCTGGAGATAATTTGGTTAGGAGCATGCACCAACTTATCTGTAAGAAATGGTCGGGAGAAAGCATGCCCGATGAAGTAGTATTGTTTGCCCGTTTCAGAAAAAAGTAGACCCTCTAAACTTCACCAACTATAGAGGCATCAGTCTACTCAACATCGCTTGCAAAATCTTCTCTGCCGTAATATGTGAACGTCTTAAGCCCATCGTCAACAACCTGATAGGTCCTTATCAGTGTGGTTTTAGAGCAGAAAAGTCCACAGTCGATCAAATATTCACATTACGGCAGATCCTGGAAAAAACCCAAGAACATCAAATCGCCACCCACTATCTTTTCATCGATTTGAAAGCCGCATATGACAGCATCTACAGGGACGAGCAGTATAGACCCATGTCTAGTTTTGGCATCCCTGCCAAACTCGTCCGTTGTGCAGGATGACCATGGAGAATTCACGCTGCTCCTTAAAGGTTGGAAACAAATTAGACAAGGTAATGCGCTGTCATGCGATTTTTTTAACATCATACTTGAAAGAATAGTGCAGAGCTCCCACGTCAACACTAGAGGCCTATCTTTCAAAAGTCTGTCGAATTACTAGCATATGCTGATGACATTAACATAATCGGAAGAACTCAGCGTGATGTCAATGGGGCTTTTGTGATTATTGAGGTAGAGGTTGCAAAAAAGGGTTTAACGGTTAATGAGGGCAAAACAAAGTACATGTTGTCGTCAAGAAGGGATTTACAACACCGAAGTCTCGGTCAAAACGTCACCATCGACAGACGTAACTTTAAAGTAGTTAAGGACTTCGTCTACCTAGGCTCCGCTAGGTGCCGTGCAATAACGCCGAGCGAAATAACGCCGAATTCTGAAATTCGGCCTTATTTCACTTTAATAAAGTGAAATAACGCCGAATTTTAGCATTCGGCCTTATTTCACTATTGGAAAGTGAAATAATGCCGATTCGGCGTTATTTCACTTTTGGTCCTATGCAAAATGCTTATTACATCTCAGTCTCAAATCTAAGTATTTTGAGATTTTGCTAGCATTTTTACTAGAAAAATCCAAAAATATTGAGATCTAGATTTCTCCAGGTGTCAATGACACTTTCTATACTTTGAAATACAAAAAAAAAAACAGTGTTTGAGGAAGCCTTGGCCTTTAACAAAACTTTGGTTTTCAAAAACTTTATTTTATCCAAAATAAATAGTACATAATTAATTTTTCTTGCAAAATAAAATTGAACTAACAAAACATTTTCTCCTCACATTTAAAATAAATTTGTTATTTTATTAATATGTTAACATTACTATTTCTGTTTCAAATTTTTTTACATTTTTTGATTCTGGTAAGACCAAGATCATTTAAGAGAAGTAACGTGAAGTGAAAGTTTCAGTATTGATTGAAATTGAAAAGTATAGAACTAATACCTAATTATGTACATCTACAACATCAAGGCTAATAATTAAATATTTCAGGTAAGAAAAATTTAGCGGCATGGACCAGAAACAAATTTAAGATTAGAATTTACATTTCAGCTAAGATTGCATTTTTTGAGAATTTGATCGAATACAAATTTAAAAAAATATACTATAGGCAGAAATGGCAGCGAGCGGAGCGAGCGGAAAAAATTTAGCCCAAAAGAGAATCAATTTAGGTTGTGAAAATAACAAAATTCGCGCGAATTTTTTTATTTTCACACCCCAAATTGATTCTCTTTTGGGCTAAATTTTTTCCGCTCGCTGTTATTTGTGCCTATAGAATATTTTTTTAAATTTTTATTCGATCAAATTCTCAAAAAATGCAATCTTAGCTGAAATGTAAATGATTATTATTCATCTATTAATTTTTTTAATAAATACAAATTGTTCAAATATTACTCCGACACTACACTGCACTCAATTCACTGAAGCTACTAAAGTGATTGTTTTTTCATCAACAACCAACCGCGACGCGACTGTTTATTCTACGGTATACGGTAAACTTTGTTTTACAGTTGATTTTGAGTTAAGCCCCGCTTAGTTTCTGGTGCCGTGACATAAGGCCAAGTGTCATAAGACCAAATTTTGAAATTTGGCCTTATGACACTTTTCAAAAGCGTCATAAGACCAAATTCCAACGTTTGGCCTTATGTCGCTTTCAGACAGTGTCATAAGGCCAAATTTTTTTGCGACTTAAGACCAAATTTGTTTTGATGTTTTCTTCAATAACAAAAACCGGTCTTTACTGTTAGAATTATGAAAGAAGTTGTTAATATAGGCGCCTGCCTGGCGACTTTTCATACCCTAAGCGGAGCAACGGAGTTGCGTGAGCGGGTGTGACCCCGAAAAAGGGAGTTAAAATCCTGAGAACCCGCGAAGCGGGCCACCCAAAGGTGCTTTTATTGAAAGAAGTTGTTGATATAGACGCCTGCCTGACGACTTTACATACAACTTCTTTCAATAAAAGCACCTGTGGGTGGCCCGCTTCGCGGGTTCTCAGGATTTTAACTCCCTTTTTCGGGGTCACACCCGCTCACGCAACTCCGTTGCTCCGCTTAGGGTATGTAAAGTCGCCAGGCAGGCGCCAATATCAACAGCTTTTTTGAATATAAGCACCTGTGGGTGGCCCGCTTCGCGGGATCTCAGGATTTAAACTCCACTTTTCGGGGTTCACACCCGCTCACGCAACTCCGTTGCTCCGCTTAGGGTATGTAAAGTCGTCAGGCAGGCGCCAATATCAACAGCTTTTTTGAATAAAAGCATCATCTCAGGTGATGGAGATTGGCCTTACGTCACTTTGGAAAGCGACATAAGGCCAACCGTTGAAATTTGGCCTTATGACGCTTTCGAAAAGTGACATAAGGCCAAATTCTAAAATTTGGTCTTATGTCACTTGCCCTTTATGTCACGACACCTTAGTTTCTCCTTGCAAAAGTTTAATTAAACCGAATTCTCTGTTTTCTCTCTTTCGGCCTTATTTCCGCCGCTCCGGGTGCCGTGCAATAACGCCGAGCGAAATAACGCCGAATTCTGAAATTCGGCCTTATTTCACTTTAATAAAGTGAAATAACGCCGAATTTTAGCATTCGGCCTTATTTCACTATTGGAAAGTGAAATAATGCCGATTCGGCGTTATTTCACTTTTGGTCCTATGCAAAATGCTTATTACATCTCAGTCTCAAATCTAAGTATTTTGAGATTTTGCTAGCATTTTTACTAGAAAAATCCAAAAATATTGAGATCTAGATTTCTCCAGGTGTCAATGACACTTTCTATACTTTGAAATACAAAAAAAAAAACAGTGTTTGAGGAAGCCTTGGCCTTTAACAAAACTTTGGTTTTCAAAAACTTTATTTTATCCAAAATAAATAGTACATAATTAATTTTTCTTGCAAAATAAAATTGAACTAACAAAACATTTTCTCCTCACATTTAAAATAAATTTGTTATTTTATTAATATGTTAACATTACTATTTCTGTTTCAAATTTTTTTACATTTTTTGATTCTGGTAAGACCAAGATCATTTAAGAGAAGTAACGTGAAGTGAAAGTTTCAGTATTGATTGAAATTGAAAAGTATAGAACTAATACCTAATTATGTACATCTACAACATCAAGGCTAATAATTAAATATTTCAGGTAAGAAAAATTTAGCGGCATGGACCAGAAACAAATTTAAGATTAGAATTTACATTTCAGCTAAGATTGCATTTTTTGAGAATTTGATCGAATACAAATTTAAAAAAATATACTATAGGCAGAAATGGCAGCGAGCGGAGCGAGCGGAAAAAATTTAGCCCAAAAGAGAATCAATTTAGGTTGTGAAAATAACAAAATTCGCGCGAATTTTTTTATTTTCACACCCCAAATTGATTCTCTTTTGGGCTAAATTTTTTCCGCTCGCTGTTATTTGTGCCTATAGAATATTTTTTTAAATTTTTATTCGATCAAATTCTCAAAAAATGCAATCTTAGCTGAAATGTAAATGATTATTATTCATCTATTAATTTTTTTAATAAATACAAATTGTTCAAATATTACTCCGACACTACACTGCACTCAATTCACTGAAGCTACTAAAGTGATTGTTTTTTCATCAACAACCAACCGCGACGCGACTGTTTATTCTACGGTATACGGTAAACTTTGTTTTACAGTTGATTTTGAGTTAAGCCCCGCTTAGTTTCTGGTGCCGTGACATAAGGCCAAGTGTCATAAGACCAAATTTTGAAATTTGGCCTTATGACACTTTTCAAAAGCGTCATAAGACCAAATTCCAACGTTTGGCCTTATGTCGCTTTCAGACAGTGTCATAAGGCCAAATTTTTTTGCGACTTAAGACCAAATTTGTTTTGATGTTTTCTTCAATAACAAAAACCGGTCTTTACTGTTAGAATTATGAAAGAAGTTGTTAATATAGGCGCCTGCCTGGCGACTTTTCATACCCTAAGCGGAGCAACGGAGTTGCGTGAGCGGGTGTGACCCCGAAAAAGGGAGTTAAAATCCTGAGAACCCGCGAAGCGGGCCACCCAAAGGTGCTTTTATTGAAAGAAGTTGTTGATATAGACGCCTGCCTGACGACTTTACATACAACTTCTTTCAATAAAAGCACCTGTGGGTGGCCCGCTTCGCGGGTTCTCAGGATTTTAACTCCCTTTTTCGGGGTCACACCCGCTCACGCAACTCCGTTGCTCCGCTTAGGGTATGTAAAGTCGCCAGGCAGGCGCCAATATCAACAGCTTTTTTGAATATAAGCACCTGTGGGTGGCCCGCTTCGCGGGATCTCAGGATTTAAACTCCACTTTTCGGGGTTCACACCCGCTCACGCAACTCCGTTGCTCCGCTTAGGGTATGTAAAGTCGTCAGGCAGGCGCCAATATCAACAGCTTTTTTGAATAAAAGCATCATCTCAGGTGATGGAGATTGGCCTTACGTCACTTTGGAAAGCGACATAAGGCCAACCGTTGAAATTTGGCCTTATGACGCTTTCGAAAAGTGACATAAGGCCAAATTCTAAAATTTGGTCTTATGTCACTTGCCCTTTATGTCACGACACCTTAGTTTCTCCTTGCAAAAGTTTAATTAAACCGAATTCTCTGTTTTCTCTCTTTCGGCCTTATTTCCGCCGCTCCGGGTGCCGTGCAATAACGCCGAGCGAAATAACGCCGAATTCTGAAATTCGGCCTTATTTCACTTTAATAAAGTGAAATAACGCCGAATTTTAGCATTCGGCCTTATTTCACTATTGGAAAGTGAAATAATGCCGATTCGGCGTTATTTCACTTTTGGTCCTATGCAAAATGCTTATTACATCTCAGTCTCAAATCTAAGTATTTTGAGATTTTGCTAGCATTTTTACTAGAAAAATCCAAAAATATTGAGATCTAGATTTCTCCAGGTGTCAATGACACTTTCTATACTTTGAAATACAAAAAAAAAAACAGTGTTTGAGGAAGCCTTGGCCTTTAACAAAACTTTGGTTTTCAAAAACTTTATTTTATCCAAAATAAATAGTACATAATTAATTTTTCTTGCAAAATAAAATTGAACTAACAAAACATTTTCTCCTCACATTTAAAATAAATTTGTTATTTTATTAATATGTTAACATTACTATTTCTGTTTCAAATTTTTTTACATTTTTTGATTCTGGTAAGACCAAGATCATTTAAGAGAAGTAACGTGAAGTGAAAGTTTCAGTATTGATTGAAATTGAAAAGTATAGAACTAATACCTAATTATGTACATCTACAACATCAAGGCTAATAATTAAATATTTCAGGTAAGAAAAATTTAGCGGCATGGACCAGAAACAAATTTAAGATTAGAATTTACATTTCAGCTAAGATTGCATTTTTTGAGAATTTGATCGAATACAAATTTAAAAAAATATACTATAGGCAGAAATGGCAGCGAGCGGAGCGAGCGGAAAAAATTTAGCCCAAAAGAGAATCAATTTAGGTTGTGAAAATAACAAAATTCGCGCGAATTTTTTTATTTTCACACCCCAAATTGATTCTCTTTTGGGCTAAATTTTTTCCGCTCGCTGTTATTTGTGCCTATAGAATATTTTTTTAAATTTTTATTCGATCAAATTCTCAAAAAATGCAATCTTAGCTGAAATGTAAATGATTATTATTCATCTATTAATTTTTTTAATAAATACAAATTGTTCAAATATTACTCCGACACTACACTGCACTCAATTCACTGAAGCTACTAAAGTGATTGTTTTTTCATCAACAACCAACCGCGACGCGACTGTTTATTCTACGGTATACGGTAAACTTTGTTTTACAGTTGATTTTGAGTTAAGCCCCGCTTAGTTTCTGGTGCCGTGACATAAGGCCAAGTGTCATAAGACCAAATTTTGAAATTTGGCCTTATGACACTTTTCAAAAGCGTCATAAGACCAAATTCCAACGTTTGGCCTTATGTCGCTTTCAGACAGTGTCATAAGGCCAAATTTTTTTGCGACTTAAGACCAAATTTGTTTTGATGTTTTCTTCAATAACAAAAACCGGTCTTTACTGTTAGAATTATGAAAGAAGTTGTTAATATAGGCGCCTGCCTGGCGACTTTTCATACCCTAAGCGGAGCAACGGAGTTGCGTGAGCGGGTGTGACCCCGAAAAAGGGAGTTAAAATCCTGAGAACCCGCGAAGCGGGCCACCCAAAGGTGCTTTTATTGAAAGAAGTTGTTGATATAGACGCCTGCCTGACGACTTTACATACAACTTCTTTCAATAAAAGCACCTGTGGGTGGCCCGCTTCGCGGGTTCTCAGGATTTTAACTCCCTTTTTCGGGGTCACACCCGCTCACGCAACTCCGTTGCTCCGCTTAGGGTATGTAAAGTCGCCAGGCAGGCGCCAATATCAACAGCTTTTTTGAATATAAGCACCTGTGGGTGGCCCGCTTCGCGGGATCTCAGGATTTAAACTCCACTTTTCGGGGTTCACACCCGCTCACGCAACTCCGTTGCTCCGCTTAGGGTATGTAAAGTCGTCAGGCAGGCGCCAATATCAACAGCTTTTTTGAATAAAAGCATCATCTCAGGTGATGGAGATTGGCCTTACGTCACTTTGGAAAGCGACATAAGGCCAACCGTTGAAATTTGGCCTTATGACGCTTTCGAAAAGTGACATAAGGCCAAATTCTAAAATTTGGTCTTATGTCACTTGCCCTTTATGTCACGACACCTTAGTTTCTCCTTGCAAAAGTTTAATTAAACCGAATTCTCTGTTTTCTCTCTTTCGGCCTTATTTCCCAATTGGCATTCGGCGTTATTTCACTTATCCAAAGTGAAATAAGGCCGAATGCTTAAATTCGGCGTTATTTCACTTTAGCAAAGTGAAATAAGGCCGAGTTTCAGAATTCGGCGTTATTTCGCTCGGCGTTATTGCACGGCACCGCTCCGCTATAACTACAGAAAACCACACTAGCACTGACAAAGAAAGACTTACTCTTGCTAACCTCTGTTTCTTTAGGCTAAGAAAGCAATTGAGTAGCAAAGCCCTCTCTCGAGGGACCAAAGTGTAGTTATATAAGACCCTCATCATCCCCATCCTGGTATCGGGTGCAGAAGCATGGACTATGACAAAAGCGGATTAAAAAACCTTGGATCGTTTCGAGCGAAAAGTTCTTCGTGTGATCTACGGTCCCGTAAATAAGTTTGAAAAAAACATATTTTCAAGCATTGAATACCGCGGAACCTTTAGTCATCGATCAAACATTAGATAAAAATCCTTTATACTGGTGGACAGGCTTGAAAAATGGGTCGAAAGAAATAACATTTTTTCTGAATTACAAGCAGGGTTTAGAGAAAACGTTTACACTTTTATCTGTAGTCAAAGCATTTCAAGTATGGAACAAAAAAATCTATTCATTCTTCGTTGACTTTTCCATTCTATTTACATAGTCTACCTTGTCCAAGATCACAATGTTGTTGCCTTTGTCTGCTTTCATGTAATAAACTTCTTTCTCTTTCAGTTGTCCGATAATTTTCTTTTGTTTTTGTTGCTCTCTTGTCGATTTAGTCGATTTAGTTGATTTTACCTTTTTAATAACATTTTTGGCTGCTCTTCGAACTCTGTCTTTTGTTTCATTTGGTTTGAATTGGATTGCTGATTCAATGTCTACGATAGCTTGTCCGATGTCGGTTGAAAAATAAATTTGGTGTGAAGTTCAGTCCCTTGTTTAATAAATCTAGTTCTTCCGTTTTAAATTGGACTGATGATAAATTAAGAACTAGGTTTTCTACTGATTTTACTGTAGACTTTATTTCATTCGGTTTTTGAACAGTTGTTAGTGTTTTAAGCTTTTGATTTTGAGAAAACGGTTGTGGAAAATATTGTGAAAAAACAATCAAACCGAATACGGAAAAATGAAATATCCACACTCTTTAGCCAATATCATTAAAACAACAAATTTCGTATATCGTTTTCTTACATACCAGCAATAACAAATCAATTGCGAAAGACGTTAGAGAAAGAAAACATACATGTGGCTTACAACAACAACGGCAAGCTTAAAAACATTCTCGGTTCAACCAAAGATGCCACCCCAACAAGTGAAAAAAGTGGTATATACGAAATCAGCTGTAAAGACTGCAACAAAAAATATATTGGCCAAACGAAGAGCAGTATACAAACGCGATTTAAGGAACACATCAGCTGTATCAAACATAAACAAATAAACCAATCATCTGTAGCAGCTCATGTCTTCGCGTCGTGTGATAACAACGAACCACCACACCACATCGGCCCCTTTGAAGATAGTGTTCGATTATTAAAGAGCGTGCATAATGAAAGAAAGCTTGATGTATTTGAGTCTCTCTTTATTCACAAAGCTAAGAATGTCATGAACAACGACAATGGAAACATTCTATCTCCCTTATTCTTATTAGCATGAATTTGTAACTTTTAACATTAATTTCATATTGAATTTGTTTATTTCTTGTTTTTTCTTGTTGTTTTGTTTTAGTGTAAATCGAGGTTTCGCTGATGATGAGCTGCATGTCAGTTCGAAATGCATTCGATTTTTAAAATTTTATAAATAAAAAAATTTTGACATTTGTAGTCAATAAAGGAAGCTACCTTCATATATTTTTGAAAATTTCGACTACAACATCGGTTCGCTACTTTTAAATATTAAATTTTGAAAGTTTCAACATATAGATTCTATTTTTTCAATGTCAGAAAAAGCGGATACCTCAGCCATTGAAAAAAAGATAACAAATATGAAGCAGGTGTTGCAAACAAAAATAAAAAGCAAATCTCCATACAGCTGCTAGGAAAACAAATTGTTTTTGAACTAGATAACATCAAAAATGGGGCGATAAATCGCAAAACTTCTTGGGCCATTCAAAACATTCTTCGCGAAGGCGTCGAGGAGGATTTGCAGTTGAGGAAAAGCGAATCAACTTAGGGAAGTCCATACACACACTCAGGATGCAGTTCTTTTTCTTCAAAAGACTATTTGAAAAAAGTTCGCATCCTAAGTGTGGAAGAAATAAGGCCTGCTTGGTCACAATCCGATGTTGCAAGAACGTCTTTTACTCCAGACTTATTAGAACAGTCAATGGCAGATATTTTTGATGACGAAGATTTCATTTGAAAGTTTTGTACTTTGAAACATTAAATACAAGCAAAACACCTTTAAATATTATTTTTTTAAGTTCGTCCAAATTGCTTTGCAAACTTTCAGGGACAGCTTTGCTGAGGAATGGTTGAGAGAGTTTGGTAGTTTAAGCTTTGGAATGTTTCACCCGTGGATAAATACCTCAAAGTGACAGCCAAATTTTTTGTTGGTGATATTGCGTCTCTCAAAATTTTATTTTTTTCCTAATTTCGTTTTCAATCAACGACGAAAGCAGGTCAAAAGTTTCTTCATTCACCTTTATATAATTTAAAAACGATGATTTATCATTTGATTTAAGTTCTTTTGTCAAGAAAGTGAAGGATGCGAAGTCAGATCTATTTTCTCTCCAGATTTTAATCCAATTCCTTTTTGTCTTTTGCTTAGAAATTTTTAAAGCATCCTCACAAAGGTCGAACACATCTAACAACATTTCTTCATCGGAACTATTATCCGTATCCATGATGTCAATAATCATTGCTGGAAAAAATAATAAATTATTTATCACTTCAAATGACATTTTGCTTCTTATGAGTGTTTCCGTATTGAGTTTTATATTAAAAGTGCAGTTTTCTTTCTTTAATTATTTTCACACTTTGACTTTGTGGATGAGAACACACAATAAAAGAGAAATGTCAAAAACAAACAAACAAACGAAAAATATCCGAGTGTAATAATGCGACATTAACGGAATGAGTGTTCAAAAGAAAATATACGAAACACGCAGCATACAGAAAGTCTGAGTGTAATAAGAATAACTAATAACACATTTATATAAGTAACAAAACAAGGACTGGTGGTTTGCAAGATGGCCGCCTATTGCAAATGCTTGTGGAGAGACATAAAATGTTCGGTTTCTAATTCCCTCTGGACAATACTGTCAAGATCAGAATTTAATGAGCTGATGTTGGTAGTCCACATCCGAAGAACAAGCATCAGAATCTAAAAACGAGTATGAAAAGCTGAGGGTGCTGTCATCAGCGAAACAATTTAGCGGGTTAGAAGTTTCAGACAAAAGACCATTTATAAAAATAAGAGCTTCAGAGACAAAACGGAGCCCAGGGCACACTAGCGTTTATTTTGTGAGTATCAGATTTGAACCCATCCAATACTAGGTACTTAAATTGAAAAGACCGAAAGATAATAGATCAGCGTTTTCATGCCCTTGGAAAGAAGGGTCCTAAATTCAATTGGACGATAGTTAGAGGGTGTGAAGGATTTGCCTTTTTTAAGGACTGGCTGGAAAAATGCTTCTTTCCATCAAGTCGGAAAGAGACCAGTAAAAAAGGGCAGGCGAGAAAGCTTACGCAGTGGTTTTGTCAGCATTGAAGAACACCTCTTGAGAACAATAGCCGGGATAATATCCGGGCCAGTGGATTTGTGTATGTCAAGTTCTTTTAGTACGCTAGCAACTGTACGAGTTTACGCTTTCAATTACAGGAGGAGGCATGCCACGCATTGGCAGCATCAAATTAACAGCAAACTGTGCTGCAAGCAAATTGGCTTTATCATTTGGGCTTACAAAAGTGTCATTAAAAACGAGAGTAGGAACCAACGATGGCGTAGTGTTGCGCACATTTACAAATGACCAGAAATTTTTTCAACCTTTTTGACATTGTAGTATTTCAACTGTTTTTTTTGGCATGAGAAATGAGCAGAATAACACAATGATCTGATGATCCTAGATGCGATAATACACTGATCGCATATTTATTAGGATCAGAGGTAAGAAACAAGTCAAGAGTGTTGGCGGATTGACCTGCAACGTCAGAATTCCGAGTTGGCTCGTCAACTAACTGAGTCAGGAGGTTTAACTGAGCAAAAATCGCCCGTAACAAAGATTTCACTGTGCGGAAAATGGAATACAATTCACTGAATAGAGTCGGCAGCGCATCAAATTCGTTGGAAGTCGTATTGAAGGAAAATGACGTTTTTCAAAATTTTGTAAAATGTTTATAACAATTAAATTTAAAAAATTTGCAAAAAATAAAAGCCTATAGAAGAAACTAAGGCAAATTGATAAAATTTGATTTTAGGCTCAAATATCTTGAAAACAAAAAAATAAGCAAGTAAGTAATTCATTTATTAACATTCAGTTCTTGACAATGGACGTTTTATAAACTTTTTTCTTTTAAATTTATGAACAATTTATGAAAAAAACTTAAAATTTAGAAATATTCTGTACTCAATTATTACCTATTCTTGTAAATTACTTTCAGATACTTGCTTAGACTTGGAAAACTTCCTGTCGTACTCGTTTAAAATGTAGACAGTTTCTTGTAGGGTAAGAGATTTTTGCGGAAAAAGAACGCACTTACGGTTTCAATATTGGACATATGTACATTGAAGATGTAGAAGTTGAGACAATCTTCATTTGATTTTTAATTAAATAATTTGAAAAATTGGTTAAAATTACCATTGCTGCCGTTTAATCGAAGAACTCCGAATCTTGGCCGGAATATTAGGGATATTTCTTCATAGCTTAGCGAATCTTGGAAATAGTTTCTGCCATCCAGATTGTAATAAAGCAGACAGTAAATTATCCTGCTGTTAGATTCTCGAGACTTTGCTTCTAGTGCGTATCAATTTGAGTTCTCATTCTCTCGTATAACACAGTATAATTTTTCTTTAAAATAGTTTATGTTGTAGAATTTAATGCTTCGAAAACTCAATACTGTCTACTGTCGCAAAAATGTAACCCTCCCTCAATCAAGTATATATGCATCACAAACCACTTATTGTGGAGGGATCATATTCATATTCACTCATATTCCCCCCTCAAACAATTTAACCGTAATACCCTTACTTCTAGGAATGCTCATCGTCATCAGTTTATCCTTGGGCCCGATTTCGGACCTACTGTTAAGTACAGGGATTCTTTCTTTAGCCGCACTACACGAAATTTTAATGCTTTACCATTCTCAATATTTTCAACATATTACAATGTGCAGACATTCAAAACCAATGTGCACCGGTTTCTCCTTTTTAATCCTATATCCTTCTTTCCTAAGTGCTCGCACTGTGTCTAATCATTGTACGACTATGTATATGTATAACCACTTTAGTGCACGGTTAATATAAAAAAAATATTTGTAATGTTATTTAATTATACATTCGAAAATATTCGTGTTAACAACTTTTTTTCAATCCTTAACGTATAGCTCTCGGTTTCTCTTTTGTAGCCTTTCTTTGACGCAATTTATTAAAGCCTACATTTTAGAGCTGACTACCAAAACCGCTTCTTCTTATGTGTTCATTTTATTGATCGTAAGGATACCACTAGCAGATACTACAAAGTTAGGAATTACTCCAGTCCACTTCCAAGTGTAAAAAAAATGTTGATTTGCTTTAATTTAGATTAGAATAAATAAAATTGACATTTCTTGAAAACACAACATCGTAAAAAGCTGAAAAAAAGGTTCTGTCACATACTTCATTTTTGAAATTAAGAGTCCTGAAAAAAAACATTGAATTCAATTAATCCGCAATTAATTTGTTTCTCATTAGAACAAAAATGAAGTGCCTATTTATTGTTTGCTGTTGAACCTTATTTAAAAAAAAAACGATAAGATACAATCAATCACTGCGGCGGCCGGAGGCCGGCCGGCGCGGCGTCGTCGTATACGCATTTTTTTATTTTATTATGGAAAACATGTATTAAGTTAATAGTTGCATAGAAATCTATTGTCAAATTATTTCCATTGTTGAACCATTTTATTTTGTAAAGTTTTATCAATTCTTCTAAACTATGACTTTTCAATTGTTTTACAAGTCGGTAACGAAGCTACAAAAACAATATACAAATAATAAAGTAGGATATAGAAGTTTGTCACAATCTCACACCTTTTTACTATTTAATTTATGGTACCTTAATTAATTACCTCGTGTCAAAAAATTACAATAAAATCGTTATATACATCACGACAAGCTATAGGATGAGAATCAAATGTTACAGCACGACTAACTTACCAGTAAACGAACATGAGTGTTTACATAACTCGTTTTGCACCTTGTTTTACACCTGAACGTGATTCGTATATTTTCCTTTAATGGTTCTAATAAATCATTACAATTAATTACAACTGTGACTACCTTCCTTCCTTCCTGCTATTCGTTTATAAACTCAATGGATTTAATTCTTTATAAATGCCGCACGGACAAAATAATTCACAACATGAAAATTTAATAATTCTCATAGTTTCTTGAGTTTTCTTTTCAAAATCACATTGATATTGGCTTCCAGACATCAGCGAAGAGAAAAGACCTTCCTCTTTACATTATACTCCCATTGTTCTCGATATTTGAAGAAAAACGTTTAACCCGAAACCCAGGGTCAATAAATGAGGGTTTGACATTTTACTTCTGTGCACAACATATATACATACATTATATGTACGTGTGTGTATTATAAATACAAATGTATCCTTACTGCGAAACGAAATATTTAAATAGAAATCCGCAGTTCGTTTGGCTTAATGCTGCGTAGGTTACAAACAAGTAGACTTTATTCTATAAATTTACCTAAATGACAGTCCTTAAATCTCTGAACTGAACATATGTATGTATGAGTTATTACCGTGCCTATAGCCCACATTCTTTATGAAAACGGAAATAGAATATTTAAATTTAAACTGAAATTGCGAGCAATTGGGAAAGAAGGATAGGATTACAAAGGAGATAGCGATGCACATTGTAATAAGTGCGAAATATTGAGCCTGGAAAAGCATTCTACATTCGTGTAGTGCAGCTAAAGAAGGAATCCCTATACTTAACAGTACGTCCGAAGTTGGGCTCAAGGGTAAACTGATGAGCATTCCTAGAAGTACGTGTACTACGGTTGAATTGTTTTAGAGAAGGAATATAACTGCCTATTTCACTAAAGCATTGTTTGCGAAAATGTCGATAAAACAATGAGATATTACGCGGTGTTCAAAAGTAGTAAATGTTTTAGTAATATAAAGATCGCCTATAATTTTTAGAGCTAGTTTTTCAATTCTTTACAAAAGCCTCATGTACTTTATTGGGGCACCGCCTAAATATGATAAATTGGACGAATAAAAGCTTTGTAAATTATAGCTGGATCATAACGGAGGAAATCTAGAACTAAAATCTGTTTAGTCTCCTCGATGCCAGTATCACCCATGGATAAGAGCATTGGTGGAAGGTTACGCTTTTGAGTTTTCGAAACATTAAATTCTACACGGTTTTTGATTCCCGCTTGGACAATGCTGTAAAGATCAGAATTTAATGAGCTTATCATATGCTGCTGTTGTTAATAGTTCACATCGGAAGATGTGTCATCAGTGCAACAACTAAGAGGGTTAGAAGTTTTAGACAAAAGGCCTTTTATAAGAAATAAGAAAGAGTGTCAAAGACAAAACGGAACCTTGCGACACACCAGTGTTTATTTTGTGAATATCAGATCAGATCCGAAAATAAATTTATAACCAAACAAAGAAGAGATTCATCAATACCAAATGCACGCATTTTCAATAAGAGAGCTTGATGCCTAATGAATTCGAAACATCAAATGCAATAATCTTACTTTCTCCAAAACGATGTTAAGATTTGTTCCAATGTTCAGTGAGATAAATCATGAGATTAGTAGTGTACCTGTTGCAACTAAAGCCATACTGCCCTTCATTAAGAAGCTTTAATTCTTCAAAATATTTCCTAAGCTGAAAAAGGATCAGCGTTTTCATGAAAGAAGGGTGGTAAATGCAATTGGACGATTATTAAAGGGTAAGAAGGACAAATGCTAGTTTCCATTCACTCGGAAAGAGGCCTGTAGAAAAGGACAAATGTAAATGGTTTTGCCAGCGGTGCAGAACACCTCTTGAGAACAATAGTGGGGATACCTACTATCCGGGCCAGCGGATTTGTGAATGTCAAGATCTTTAAGTAATCTAGCAACTGAACTGTACGAGTGCGAACGAAGATTTTTTCTATAGAATCGTTTACCCTTTCAAGTACATCTAATTAACTCTGCTGCAAGCAAATTGGCTTTATCAATCAAATATTGGAAACAAGCGCAGGAACTTTCTGTAACTTGGATTTTCAGTCGATTTTGATACATTATGAAATTATCATAGAAATGACGATTAGGCTTTAAAATGTATCATGTCAATATATATATAGATATAGATATAAAATTAAATTAAAAAGACTTTTCGAAGAGTTTAGCTATTCAAGAAAAACTGCAGTAGCTTTTCAAGATGGCAATGGATTACCAGTTTTAGTTTTTCTTTTTAAAAGGTCTGGATATCAATAAAATAGCCCTGAGCTAACAGGCAAGCCTTTTCCACACAAGTAAATTTATACTTATAAAAGAATGGAGACTATTTTACTTGCTCAATGGGTCAAGTATTAGTTTCATGTAATAATATTATTTACGTGTTAAAATTTGTGTAGTTTTATTTTAGGGGGTTTAAAAAATGATCCAAAATTAGGGAACTGCTGTGGTGTTAAACGAGGAAAAGGCATGGGAAAATCAAATCACCATAAAATAAATGAAAAAGGTGGTGAAACTTTCTATAGAGAACCAGGGCCTAGTGACTTACAACTCTCAACCATTCATGTGAGCGAGTAATGTTGTCAGTGATGGGGGGAGGGGCTACAGTTTTAAGCCGATTTCATGACAAGAATTACTCTTGGGGGATTTGTCAATTCCTCGCAAGAGGCAGTACCCGTGAAAGAAACTTTAAATGGCACAGCCTGAGTTTGAACCCAAGACTTCTGGCATGACAATTCAACGCATTAACCATCACTCCACGGGTACTTCAAAGTATAAACGCATTAAACTCGAAAACTATGTGTACAATGAACCCCTTTCAAGACTGTGTTGCCATTTAAAGCTTCAACATGAATTTTCTTCTTAAAATGTGTCTATCAAATTCTCACAAAAATGTCAACCAAATAAAATCGTCCTTTAACACAAAACCAACCTACATTACGATTATTATACTGGAAAATATAAGAACAAATAAGTACAACGCATTCAGGATGATTTATATTTTTATATATGTAAGGCCTTTTTTGCGGATTGTTTGCAATGATTTATTCATTTTTATTCCAAAGTTTCGTGAGAGTTTTGATTCAAAAAAAAGGTTAATCTTCAATTTCAATCACTTTTGATTAATGAGGAATATTTTTGAATAAATAAAACCGCATCAATAAAAACTGCTAAAAAGTGTTAAACCCTTAATTTTTTTTCAGCTTGAAAAGAGGAAGAAGTTTGATGGGAACCTTTTTACTTTTTGCTCCTAATCAAGAGTGAACAAATGTGTACATTTCCGCCCAGACAAGCTTCACAATTTTGGTTTGGGTTATAGATTGATTTTTTGGACGTTGGCTGCCTTTTTTGTTGTTGTATATTTTCGATTTCCTTGCGATGTCTTTTTAGGTGTCCTGTCCTTTTTATAGAGAGACAGAGGGAGGTGAGTCAGATTTAAAATTGGGGTATTGTATTATATTATTCGTAAAAAGGGTGTTGGCAGATTACGGTCGAAGAGTTTTAAATTCGATTCCTTAATGGCTCATTTATGTAAAGGCAAGCTAAGGTTTTTTTTTTTAAATTCTATTGAGGAATCCTTACTTAGGTGAGGCATATGTGTATGGTGTAAGTTTATAGGTTACAGGGTCTAGTTTTTCATGTATTTTACTTGTAAAACTATTTTATTTGCTTATTCAAAGAGGTAAGAATTAGTTCTTTGAAATGAAATTTGTGTTAGCTTTTGACCTTTTGATTTTGGGGTTTCAATTTCATTTTGATAAAATTGGTTGGTAGTTAACTGTAAGCTGTTTTTAGGAAATTGATTTTCATTAACATTATTTCTGATTCCTAATTTATCTAATTCAGTTTTGTTTTGATAGTGTTAGGTTATAATTATTAAAAAATTGAAGCATTTTGATTTTGTCTATAACAAATAAACTATGTTAAAAAATTAAATAAATTTGGTGACTTTTCAGCTCCAGAACACTTATTATTGGATTTAGAAAAAATAATTAAATTTATTTTTTTTTAACTTTTTTAACGTATAATAAGCTCTAACTAACCGCATACTTAAACTTAAATTGAAATATTTAATATTTAAAAAAATAAAAAAAAAAATCCAATGATTTCTAAAAAAATAATGTATAAATCGAGGATTTTCTGATTAATACAGAGGTATTTTAGTTTTTGAAGACAAATTTATTTTATAGGTAAGTACATTTTTAAATTTGTATATGTTAGAAATACAAGAGCAACTCCGTAAGGCCTAGTTGTTCAAGTTTTTAATGTGTAGTACTTGGACAAAAAACCTTTTTGAGGACGTTTTCGCTTATTTTGTATTCGTAAAAAGTGTACAGACAAAAAAAGCACTGTGCATTTCTAAGAAAAAGTCGCGTAGTTGAGACACTTACTTACTTACTTAAGGTGGCGCTACAGTCCGGGGCGGACCTGGGCCTCAACCAACATGCGTCTCCAGCCAGCTCGGTCCCTAGCTAGCTGTCTCCAGTTTCGCACGCCAAGTTGGTTGAGGTCCTCACCCACCTGAGTGCGCCACCTGAGTCGCGGTCTTCCTCTACTGCGCCGTCCCTCGGGATTGGATTCGAAGACCTTCCGGGCTGGAGCGTTGATGTCCATTCGCTCTACATGACCCAGCCATCTAAGCCGTTGGACTTTTATTCTGCTAACTAGGTCAGTGTCGCCGTACAGCCCGTACAGTTCGTCGTTATATCTTCTCCTCCATTCTCCATCTATACGTACGGGACCAAAAATCACCCGAAGAATTTTCCTCTCGAAGCATCCTAAGACGTTCTCATCTTTCTTTGACAGGGTCCAGGCCTCAGCGCCATAAATGAGAACCGGGATGATGAGTGTCTCATAGATGGTGATTTTAGATGCTCGAGAGAGGACTTTACTTCTCAATTGCCTTCTAAGTCCAAAGAAGCAGAGATTTGCAAGAGTTATTCTTCGTTTGATTTCAGCGCTGGTGTCGTTGTCTGTGTTTATAGCGGTGCCTAGGTAGACAAAGTCCTTAACTACCTCGAAGTTATAGCTGTCCATGGTGACGTTTTGTCCAAGACGTCGTTGTTCAATGTCCTTTTTTGATGACAGCATATACTTGGTCTTGCCCTCATTGACCACTAAACCCATCTTCTTCGCTTCCGTCGCAATGCTCAAAAACGCTCCACTGACATCACGCTTTGATCTTCCAATTATGTCAATATCATCTGCGTATCCGAGTAATTGGATGGACCTTTGGAAGATTGTGCCTCTAGTGTTGACGGTTGAGTTTTGCACAATTCTTTCCAGAACGATGTTGAAGAAGTCGCATGACAGTGCATCGCCTTGTCTAAAACCTTTTTTGACATCAAATGCATCGGTGAGATCTTTTCCGACCTTGATGGAGCAGCGTGCATTCTCCATTGTCATTCTGCACAAACGGATAAGTTTGACAGGGATGCCAAAACTAGACATTGCCCGGTAGAGCTCTTCCCTATGGATGCTGTCATACGCGGCTTTAAAATCGATAAATAGATGGTGGGTATCGATTTGAAGCTCCTGGATTTTTTCCAAGATCTGCCGTAGTGTGAATATTTGGTCGATAGTGGACTTTCCTGGTCTGAAGCCACACTGATAAGGACCTATCAGGTTGTTGACGAACGGCTTCAGACGTTCACATAATACGGCAGAAAGGATCTTATATGCAATGTTAAGGAGATTGATCCCTCTGTAGTTGGCGCAATTTAAAGGGTCTCCTTTTTTATGTAGTTGAGACACAGTGACCAAAAATATCTTTCACTATGTGAACAAACATCTTTAGAAGCACTACATTTTTTGCATTGAAACAAATTGCAAAATGTTGCACTGAGTAAATTAAACCGGGAATGTGTTTTTTTCCAGAATTGGCCTCACAAATGAAACAAAAAGTAGCTTGAGAACATAAAAATCACTGTAATCACGACCAAATTTCTTAATGAAGCCAAGGACTCTATTTGCCTTTTTTAACAACATAGCTAATATGCTTAGTGAGTGTAGGTTTTGAGTTTAAAACTACACCCAAGACAATCAAACATGTATTCAAAAACAATAGAAACTTTCTTGCGTGTAAAACTGATGGTCAGCATTTAAAACGAGACGATTTTTATTGCACCATTCCCTATATAATGTTAAGTCTTCTTGTAAAAGAAGTCAGCCAGATGTAGTGTTAATTCTTTTGAAAAATTTATATTCTCAGCATATGTATATTAGAACGGACGAGTATTTTATGATCGAAACCAAGTCATTTATAAATAAAATAAATAGGATTGGCCCTAGATGGCTGCCCTGGCGTACACCAGAGTTCACAATAAACGGACTCGAACATTCGTTACCGAATATTAAACTATATCGTCTATTTTCTAAGTATGATGAAATATAATTTAAGAAATTGTCTATAAAACCTTGAAGAAACAATTTTAAAATTAATGTTTTATGACACAACTTATCAAACACTTTACAAATCAGTAAATACACAATCTGCTTGTTCAAGTTTCTAAAAAAATATAAACATCTAGACATATTTCAAGCAGGATGATGTCGATCTTCTTCTATGAGCTTAACAACAGAAGCATTTACTGCCGTTTGGTGGCCATTTGCGTCTCCACAGATTTTCAAAATTGAAATTCTTTAAAAATCACCTTCGTTCGGTCTAATATTTTTACCAATTCAGAGAAAAGTTTTGAACGATTCGATGCAATTGAGGGGTTCAGCAGAATGAAAGGACGAAAACATTTATAAAATAATTGAAAATACAAACTCACAACTCTATCTATAGGTTTGGTTTCTAGACCTCTATCCAAAATTAATGTCATAGTATGATCCTTGAAGACTACAGAACGAAGTGACGGATTTTGATAAAATGTTCGGGAAATCTTGAAATAGCCTATCATAAAACCCTTTGATTTAGCTATCAGAGATCAACCAAATTTCGTTTTCAACTGCACTGAATAATGCATATTATCCAGTGCATTGGAAGACCGCTGTGGTTCATCCTCTCCCGAAAAAGGGAAAGGACAACTCCAACCCGTCAAATCTTCGGTCGATAAGTCTTTTTCCGAGCATCAGCAAAGTTTTCGAAAAGATCATCAATAGGGCTCTGACTAAGTGGGCTGCGGACAACAAAATAATTCCGGATAAACAGTTCGGGTTCAAGGCGGGTCAACTCGTTTCTGATATCCAATGGAATAAAACAAAACAACAATGCACAGGTGCTGTTCTGGTTGATTTGGAAAAGGCCTTTGACACCGTATGGTTAGAGGGTCTTTACCTAAAACTGAGCAGGCTTGGCATAAGCAAGCCATTGTTGTATATACTTTTTATGCTTAACGGAATGAACGTGTGTCGGGAGCAAACACACGAATATATTAATGAAATACATTCTTGAAATATGTATGCATATATTGTAATTTAAAAAGGTTTAAACTATTCTTTTATTAAACATATTGTATAAGCCAGACATATTAATGAAGTCGGCATAAAGAAAACTGAAAAAAACTGAACTGATATGCTTAACGGTAGAAAGTTTGTTGTCAAAAGTGGCAATGTAACTTCTACCACAACATTCTTAATTCAAAATGGTCATCAACAGGGAGCGGTGAATTCGCCGATTCTCTTCAGCATTTACACCAGCGATCTGATAGGTAATCTTACAAAGGCAATTGCGTACGCCGACGATCTTATTGCGTACAGAACGGCCCGAAAGGTTGAGGTTATTAGAATTCTCTTGCAGCGTGATTTTGACAAGATTCAGCGATATTGCGACGACTGGAAACTGAAAATAAATGTCCAGAAGTCGGAGATTATTCTGTTCCGGACTCCGTTGGCTAGGGCCACTAGCGATACGTGCAAGAATTGGCGCAAGATGGTCATCGTTGATCTTCACGGGCAGCGATTAGCGAGCAAAAGTGTAGTGAAGTACCTCGGTATCTGGTTAGATCAGTATTTATATTTCGATAGACATATAAATGCTGCTCTGACCAGGGCCAGAGGAGCCTTCGCTCTGACGAAACGGCTGTTTAACAGTAGTCGGCTTGACCCCAGAGTGAAGGTAATTTGCTACATGGCCCTCATACGGCCGATGATCGTTTATGGTTGTCCCGTTGGGTTCAACGTTGCCCCTTCCCAGATGGAGAAGTTTCGGGTGTTCGAGCGGCAGTGTTTATATCGCTTATATCGAACAGCCGAATCTTCTTACGTGCATTACTATTCCAACGAGGTCCTATACAATGGGGCTCGAATCAACAGAATTGACAATTTCGTGATAAAACTCGTTCGAGGTCACATTGCAAGAGCTATGTCTTCGACCAACAATTTAATTTTCGGGGCGTTCTATCCGAACAACGAGTATTTTGAGAGTGCACGCTTGGGCGGCTTCATTCCACCAGAGGCATTCCTCTTTTTAGACAGATGCGCTCTGATACTGGATAGATTGGCAGTTCCGCTAATCTACCACGTCAGACGACGAACCGTGGATAGGCGACTCCTGTACAATCGGGACGTCATGGCACAAGGCGGAGCAGAGCTCCTTCGGTTCAGTAGGGCTGTGTCCGAACGGGACCGAACTGATAGGGTGAAGCAGGAGAACCAGTTTTGGTGGCTTCAATCGGCACATGATAGTGGGTAGTCGGGATGGGGTTCAATGCCTTGGCTTTATAGTTTTAGGGTTTAGTTTTAAGTAGAATAGGCATGGTGGCACACAAAAAAAAAATACAAAAAAAATACAAAAAAATACAAAAAAAATTAAAAAAAAAAAAAAAAACATGGAATAGATGAAAAAATAAAAAAGACAACAAAATATGAAAAACAAAAAACGTTAGATAGTTAGATTTGCTGCTGTGGTTGTTCTAGTTTTAAGTAGTTTATAGGTAGAATAGGTAGTTTTAGTTAGCTTTAAGTTTTATATTAAGGACCTTATTTTAAGTAGTTTTTAAGTAAAAATAAAAAAGGATATTGAAATTAGTTTTTTTGAAATTTTCTAATGAATAAAAAAATAAATAAAATGGAATTGAAGTTAAATAGATCTTAAGTGCCTTGCACATGAGCAACGAACTGCGAACTGCGAATGGACGAACAAACGTGATTTTACACATTTCAAAAAGTCAATTCCACACAAAAACACATTTCAATTATAAGAAACCAATTAACACTAACATTAGGATAATAAAATTTGCATTTTGTTCTCTAAAACAAGAGAATTTTGTAAAAACAATTTGGTAGTAACGAATCGCAGTGTGGTTGCTGCGAACTGTCAAACTCTATTCGCGTTCCACACGCCATCCACACTGCAACGAATAAATTGTTCGCGCTCAACTTAACCTCAAAATTATACCACTCTTGTTTTGTTTTTGTGTGAAAGATGATGGCTGAGGAAAATATGGAGAAAAGGGTTGACAATTCGTCGCTACCTGCGAATAGAAATAAAAGCTCATGTGAAAGAAAAGTCAAAATATGCGAACATCCACAGTTCGCAGTTCGCAGTTCGTTGCTCATGTGCAAGATGCTTTAGGGCCGAAAGGCATTAGAATTAAGTATTATTGTTTAACTTAGATTGTCCGTATGGGACCAGTAAGTTAGTTGTAAGTTTGGTTAATTAGGCTAGTTTTATGAATTTTTTGTCTAGCTTTAAGATAGTTTTAAGAATGAATTAATAAAAATGAATTTAAAAAAAAAGTGCGTTGGACTGTCATGCCAGAGGTCTTAGGTTCGATCCCTGCCTATGCCATCTAAAGTTCTTTTTACTGCCTCTTGCGAAGAATTGACAAAATTCTTCAAGAGTCATTCTTGTCATGAAAAGTGCTTTCTCAAATTAGCTATTTGGATTCGGCTTTAAACTGTAGGTCCCCTCCATTCCTGACAATATTACTCGCACACAGGAATGGTTGAGAGTTGTAAGTCACTAGGCCCTAGTTCTCAACGGACTGTTGTGCCACCTAATTTTATTTTTTATTTTTAATATTTGTCTGTCCTTTCAACAGCTGTCACTTGATTTATGCTTAATTTGGTTTCCTATTACTCAAGAAAAATGTTTGCAAATTTGTTACCAAAATAGTTCAGTTCACTCGTGCTGCATCCAATATTCGGCCGACATAACCCCCAGTAAAATCAGTAAATCGAGCAACCATAAATCGGTTGCGCTCTACGTTTATTCTAGTGTATAATGTGTATTCTCAGAGATGCCGTATAGTGTGCACCGAAGGCCTAATTGCTGCAGTAGATCCCATCCATTTTATGGAAAATTTTGCGGAATGAACTTGGTTTGCGGGCTAACAAAATACAACTCGTGCCAGAATTAAAGCCTAACGACCATCAAGCGCGTCTTTAGTTAATTAAGACTGGTTTGTTTACCTTGTAGAACCCGTGGCGTGATGGTTAGTTGCTTATAGAACTGTATAGCTAGAGGTCTAAAGGGGTTCAATCCCTGCCTGTGCCACCTAAAGTTTTTTTCACGGATACTGTCTCTTGACAAATCCTCCAAAAGTAATATTTTTCATGAAAAGTGCTTTTTTCAAATAACCCGTTCGGATTAGGCATACAAACTGTAGGTCCTCTTGATCCTAAAAATGACTAACATACAGGAATTCTTGATAGTTGTAAGTCACTAGGCAGTAGTTCGCTACGGATTGTTTTTTTAACTAACTTGTTTTTTACATCTAATAAAAATTAAAAAATTATAAAAACAAAAAAAAACATTTTAAACCAAACTAACTTCTAAAATTAATCACATAGTAGATCCTGGAGAGATATTGTAATTACCCAATATGGCGTCAGCTTCATGGCCTGATAATTAAATTCAAGAGATCAGAGTATTTTAGTTAGCAATTAGTCTATTAGCTAAAAGGCTATTAAAAAAATGTTCTCAATTCTGAAACGGAGACACCCCATTTTAAATTGCATGTAAGGTAGTAGCTATATAGTGTAAGCGACTTGAGATGGAGGTGCAGTTAAAATGGCTTCACTAACGTTAAGTTGAGCTCTAGCTCAACTTAGACAGTATATAATGCTAATTGAAACATTTAATTACGATTGGTTTATTGTACAAATTATTACAGTCAACAAGAAAAATTTAATTCGATTTCGAATGAATGACAACAACTAGTCAACGTACGATTATTTATTTAATTGAAGTCTAATCCGTTTTTAAGGTCGAAAAGTGCGGAAAATTATATCTTATAAAATATATACACATACACTACACATGGCACACCCACATGTACAAGCAAATTATATTCAAACATAATACATTATGAATCCCCGTATGAAAGTTAATAAAAAGATGGAGGAATTTATTTTAATATGCTGCAAGTATCACAAAGATATAATATGGATGGCCTCAAGGTCAATATAATTGGGCTTTGGTATACGAGTAGTATCTAAGGCGCGCTTGATTGTCACTTTTTCGTTTTTAATTTATTCATTGATTTTAAGATAGCTGCACAGCACAGTACTCAATTAACATGTGTTCAGATGAAAAATGAAGCCAGGTAAAAATGAATGACGGACATGACAAATTGAAGGTATATGTAACTGGCTTAGACAAGCTAACTTGTGTTTTTCACGTAAATCAGACTTAAGTATTTTGAATTACTGAAATAAATTCACTATTAAATGTAACTACACCACAACGGGACTTCAATGTATGAAACATATTTTCTTAATTGTTATGAGTTGGAATTTCCTAACCTTAAGTTATTTAGCTTGTGTTCGTATAAGTATTGTGTAGGAATAATAATAAAAATACATTTAGAAACTGTGTAAGAGAGCAGTATCTAAAAATTGTTTTATTTTTTAAACAACATATGCCTGTCGAGTGTTATAGTATTGTATATACTAGATTTAAATTGTTTATTTATTTACGAATTTATTTACATTTGATTTATTAATTTGATATCTTTAAAGCGTGGAATTATACGCAATCCGCCTGATTGATATCATTACATTTGCATTAATATATTATTTTTTCTTATTCCAAAGTTATTTAACTTACAATTTTAATTATTAGAAATTTCCATTTAAAATTCTGCTTCTTTATGCAAGTGCTATTTTACAAAAGTTAAAAAGTACAGGAACCTACATTTCATTAAGAGGATGTATCGTGAGTTCTTCCGATAATACTTCTTGATTCACGCAGCACAAAGCATTTACCAACAAATTGCAAAATAGCTACCGTTTCCTCCAAATTACATAACTCGCATAGCAAGGGCTTCCCGAATGGGGATAAAGTTGAGACCAATAAGTTCACTTCGAAATCTTAATATGGTTGATGTTTTTTCCGTCGTGTTAGCATCATGAAAATAATTCTTATGTTTGAGATTATGGTTTAGCTTACTGCTTACCTGCGTAATCCAATTTTACTCTCTCATCCGTAGTAGAAATCAGTTGATAAAACGAAGACTTCAAATTTAAGCAATCATTCTGTGGGATTTCCATATTAACTGCTTCTGCCAGCTCCATACACTCTCTGTATGAGCTTGACCTGCTATATGTGTAACCTGCAGTGCTGCTTTTTTTATAAGACGATCATCGGGCGTTTGAAGAACATTACATTATGTAGTCTTCTTGCAATTTATCAGATACCAGTTTCGAACCTCATCATGTAGTTGAACGCATTTGGTGGTAGTCAGAAGATTTTTTTAATAAAAAATCGTAAAAGTTTCTCTACAGCTTCATATTTCTTACTACCCGAAATCTACGCTGCATATATCAATGTTGACTCAGCTACTGTTTCGAATATTTTGAATTTGCTGCCTATGCCTTTTTTTGAAAATATTTCTCCATGCAATATTAATTGTGGTTTTTGCTTTTTGCATATTTTCAGTGAGATGACTTTCCCTTGGTTTATGTAATTACTAAAACCCTTAAATCTTTGTATTAATTTACAACTTCGATTCTCTCGTTGTTATATGTCCAACATTCTCATCTATTTATTCTTTCACCTCCCTTACGGAAAACCTTTACTTTTGACTTTTATAGTTTGACAACTAGCTTCCCATAATTTGCAATATGCTTTAAGTTTGTGTATCATAATTTACAGTGATTCCGATGAATATGCAAACAAAACTATTTCATCCGCGAAAAGAAAAAAGCCTTTATGAGATATTCCGCCCCTCCTGACAAACAATCGGTGATATCATCAATGAAAAGTGTAAATCGACAATGCTCCTCAGAACAAAGATATTGTCTACTTTATGGTGAAACATCCTGGTCTAAAACCAGTTTGAGATTTCTTCAGAAGTTTCTGCGACTCCATCCACATCCACAATCTAGATCGATCTTACAATATCCATGTAAATATCTTTTACGAAGAATTTAAAACGAAATTAGTTAATTATAATTAATCCTTTAAACTCACTAGGTATAACTCCCTCGTTGAAAATGTTATTGAAAAATTTCGTTATTTTGTTTATCAGCTCATCCTTGTCATTCGTATTACACTCCGCAGGTATGTCATCCAAACCAGCAGCTTTACCATCTTTAAGACGGTTAATGAATGCACCCTTTAAGATATTTCCATCTTAAAGTAAATTTTCGAAGCAAGTTCGCAGAAATGTGTTTTCAAGGTATCACATCTTAGATATCTATTGATAGTATAAACCTTTCCATTTATTTTGTCTGATGTTCTCCAGAAATCACAAGTGTTCTTGAATATAGCTAAATGTTTCGCTAGGTTTTCATAACGTATTTTCATTCTTTCCTTGCATAGATCTTTAAACTTCCGGTTTTCTTCGAGATATTTCTGTTTTATAGAAATAATGGTTTGTCTATTTCACTTAAGAGATACGTAGGAAGTTTTCTTGCTAACATGCATTCCGAATCAAACCAAAATTCTTTAAACACATTACTGTTTCTCACTCCATTGAGTAACGGATTCGTGTTTTTTATACACTTTCCGATATTTTTCAGTTCACTACATTCATGTGTTCTCAAAGCCATATCCAATTAGTAGATGTTTGCTCTTGAGTCATTCTAGTACAGCTTCGGGAACAGGTTTATATTTACGCCAATTTTCGGTGTCAGACACGGAGCCAGTAAAATCAAAAGTTTTTGATTTTTCTGTGTCGGTGCCTCGATCGGTGTGATGAGCGCACACATTTACTGTTCAGTTACATCTGAATCGTTGTTGAGGGCGGTGCGTGGCAAGTTGTTTCAATAAAAGCTTCAGGCTTCAACGTCACTCATTCTGATCTTTCCTCTTTGAGATCTCTTTCAAAACTAATTTGTGTACGATCAATTTGTGGTGTGTTGTGTGTGGCGGAAGGCCACACGTGCTGTCAGTACACCGAGTGCATACAAGTTCCTATGGGCCGCTTAAGATACTAATTCATAGTCCCAACAAATATGAAAAATCGGGAAAATAACTTATCCAAATAAATAGTTTGTGCGTTCGATTAGTTCGTTCAAATACACGAACAATTTCGTTTAATATTTTATCAATGTTGAATGCTCTTTCCAAATGAACGCCACTTTTTGGATATGTTCCGTTAAAGTGCGTACAGAAGGAAGAAATATTTTTGAAACATTTCCTAAACATTTAAAAAATGTTCCAGTAACAGAGAAACATTTCTGTAATGTTTATGAAATATTTTTGCAAAGTTTCTGAAATTTTGTTTAAACATTTTAAGAACGCTTTTTTAAACAATGCTTCCTAAAATGTTTCCTTGGTGTGAACACATCTTTAGATATCAGAAATGAATATAAAATGAGGCATGACTGGGGTTAAGTATTAGGTACCTTAATGAATATTTGGTCTGTGAATCTTGCTAGATTTTTAATAGATCATAGTCATAGTACTCTTTTGATTTGCTTCAACCAACATATTATTATCTTTACTTTTATCCAAAAACTATTCACACCTTGACCTTGGGGGCCTCAACTTACAATTGTTCTAATAAGCCATACTTAACTCGACTTACAATGGTTTTGCTTCTTATTCAATATCCATATAATTTTACCATATTAGTACTTCGATCAAAGATTAACTTATTTTTCGAAGCGTAAATTGATTTTGATTCAAATCTAAATATTTTGAACAAAAAAAAACACCTACGAATTCTCATACCAACATAATTTATTTATTACTTTCCTTTAAAATGTTTATTCACACTTTAAGTGACTATTAAAGGATACCCGAAATACATACATAACATATGCTATATTTATGATGATGATTATAGGATCCCATTATTGCCATCATTGCGGTAACCTTTCGGTATGTAAGACCCATTTATTTTATATTTGATCCTTATACCTTGGTATACACAAGGACAAAACGGGTGTGGTAGATGTGTGTAAACACGAAACAAGAAAACTCTATAACGTTAAATAAAAATCGATTCCATCCAGCTCTTACCTTTATCCATCCATAGGTATACTTTGTGAAGAGGGCGATATGAGCAGCATCCCAAATGTTGTGTCTTCAATGCGATCTACATATGTATATGTACGACACACCATATCTACCTACGTGATAGAAATATTCCAACAATTCAACTTATGAAAAGCTAATCATCGTGCCATGCTGCTGTTCCAGAACAGAGAGCATTAACAAACAATACCCACCCCTGCAGGGAGCTTGCGATGGTGATTCTTTTTTTTGTTCCTATGCCACATTCTGGTTAGGCTTTAGGTATCGTATATGAAAGACAATAAAAGGCCAAAACGGGAACCGAAACCATAATTTGGTATTATGCATAAATTGTTTAAAATGTCAGATGAGGATTTTAGTGTCTTCCTCATGGATTAACCATTAGAGTGCCCAAAAATCTGCCTGAAGAGCTAAAGAGGATGAACAACACACAAGCCCACACATATGTCAATTGTGCTGGAGCCTAAGCTGAAAGTTGGATGGCACACATCAAAAGTATTCCATAGATTTAAGGCTAAATTTTTTGATGAAATTTGTATGTCCGTGCCGAGTGCCTAGTGCCGATTGCTGGAGTTGTTTGTGCGTCGTCGTGCTATAGGAACAGCATATCAGCCTGGGAAATAAACTTCTTCCTCCCCGCACGCGCTGGGGAGAAGACAAAAAGCGACAACAACTGGCACAATTATTCAGACATTCTGGCGCTATGAAATCAGATTTCATTATCATAAATGGAGCATTCGTGTGCGGTTGGGATGAAAATCCGAGACTCCTGTTTTATGTGAACGTGAACCGACAGAGAATGCTAATGTTGTCTTACTGTTTTGGCTGTTACGCAATACGAATTCAGAATTATTCATATCAAAAAGTTTATAATTATCTTATAACACAGCTCAACGTAGTCTTTGTAAGTTTTTTTTTTGTTTTCATTTTAATTTATATTAAGCTTAGGATGAGAATAAAGCTGCTTGACTTTCTGGTACGGCTTTTAAACCCAGCATATTATACAAAATAAAATGTATGCATGCAAAATCCTATGTCTGTGTCTTTGTTTTGAAAGAAATAATTGTTAGCCAATAGCAATAGAATGATCGTATTATTTTGAGAAATAGAAGGAATGTTACTCTCTCAGCTGAAAATCGGAACAAATATTCTTATACAATTCTCTGCACGAATTCGGATCTCATTTTAATATACATAACTTATAGAATCAAAATAAATACGTTAAATTCAATGCAAGAGAAAAGTAAGTATACGCCCTAGTTTACAAATGTAATGATCAAATTCCAAATGGCAACCGACGAAAAAGAGAGATAAAAACAACAGTAAATTTGTTCTAAATAAAAGTTTCAAACAATTAAGCTTTTCCAAGAGATAAAAGTAAGAAATAAGAAAAACTAAGTATACTTACCTTCAAGCCTCAGCTATCTTATATGAAGTGTAGATTTGGAATATTAGGCTTCAGTCTGTCAAAGATTTTTAAATCCAAAAACCTTTCCATAACTTCTAAGCTTCTGATGTCTAGAACGATGAATCTGCCAATACTCACATATGGATCTGGGTGCTTAGTAAACGGTACTACTGTCTCTTATGTTAGGAAGGTCTATTCCCAGAGAATTAGAAATAAGATTGTATAGTACTTTTCATGAGTTAAAGTCATTACATTAAATTTTGCATTAGCTTCTCTAGCCAGATCGAGCCGATCATTAAATCATCCCAGACCTGCTAGGTATCATAATCAGGCATATTTTACACCTTAATAATGAAATTAACAACATTGTTTTATTAAATATTGGTAAGATGCCCGACTCTAACATATCCTTGTAATTTGGCGTATTTTGGGGCAGTCAAAATATGCGCTTCTAATAAAATGTAAGTAGTTTTTCAACCGTTTCGTATTTTTACTTGCGACATATAGGAACTATATTTACTTGCGACATATAGGAACTATATGGCAAGTTTTGCATTCGTGCAAAATTTCGAACTCGAGATTTTAATCAAACATGATATTACGATGGTAGAGAAGTCGAAAAAAGTGGGTCCCGCGATTCCGTCCGGTCAATTTTGTCTGTCTGTCCACGCTCCTACAGCCTAAACCATTGGGTCGATTGAGTTCAAACTTCGAAGTTAAGGTTTTGAGCAGATTCGCGTTAGGCGTTTTTTTCATTTTTTTTTTAAGATCAAAACTAACAGTGGCCCCCATACAATTTTTTTGGTCAAAAAACGAAAACTCAAATTTTCTCAAAAACAAACCGATAGATTTTTTTTTAATTTTCTCTAAAATTTTATTTTTTAACTTGGCTTCTTTTAATAAGAAAAACATATTTTTGTATTGCTCAGGAAAGGTACCGCTCATAGAACCGTTTTTTTGTTTTTTAATTTTCTCAGCAACTTTTGAACCGATTTCAATATTTTTTTTTCTGAACGAGCTCCTATATTGCTATAACAATATTTGATTATCAAAAGTGCAATTTTTTATTGTTTGGATTTTTAAAAAAATATTGAAATTTTTTTTTTCAAAATTCTATATCTCAAAAACGGGTGAACATTTTTTTACGAAATTGAAATATAGAGCGTATATTTACAATCACTAAACAACTGCATACCAAAAATATTTTTAGAACAAAATTGAAAAATTTTATATATAAAAAATTAATTTATAAAAAAACCGCTCTAACGATTTTCAAAAAAAAAATTTGAAAAATCAAGGGTTTTTTGATTTATAAAATGGCATTTAAATTTTTGAAGACAAACTTATTTTTCAGGTAAAATTTTGTATCTTAAATTAGTTTTTTTTTAAATTATTTTAACTGTATTAAATGTAACCCCCTCCCAAAAAATTGAAAAATTGAGGTTTTTTCGACAAATCAAATGGCATACATATCTTTGAAGACAAACTTATTTTACAGGTATATTTTTAAATATTATATATGTAGATACTTTTTTAAACAGACTCTTTGCATACAGGAGCAAGTTCGTGCGACCCAGTCGTGCACTTTATTTTGTTTTTTTTTCGTGATGTAGAAAGAATGATTTCTCTCCATTGTTATCTTGAGCTTAATCTACTATCTCACCGACTCCTTTAAATTTAAAAGTTAACTGCCAGTTTTCATAAAGTGCAGTTGATTTTTTAATATTAGAACAATATCTTCCATAAAGACTAAGAATATCCTTGCCTAAAACCTGCTCTAATCTATCCATAATCTAAGTCAATTAAAAAAAATAAATTGATGTAAATAAGTATGAGAATTTTAAAAATTAAATTCCTCTGTTATTTGCTTTACTTAATCTGTTTCCCATATCTAATATATGAACAATGAATGCAGTCTTGTGGCATGTTTCCATTTTTAAGTAAATTGTTAAATAATCCTGTTTGGCTTTTGACGAGTTCTTCAGTGCCATACTTATATTATTCCGAGCTGCTTTTAACTCCTCGAGACCGTTTACCGCTACCAATACAAGTTCCACAAACATTGTTTTGTCTAGTGCGTCTTCATAAAAAAAACCAATTAGTGTATCGTGATTGAGTACCTATAAGAAATGTATCTTCAAGGTATTTGAACCAATATTTCGATTTACTATTTAATTTTTCCCAGAAAATATTTGAACCTGCTTCTAAAACTCTCCAGCTCTTGAATTACCGATCATAAAATAATTTCTTCTTTTTTTTACAAAGAGTTTTACACTTACTATTTCGTTGAATGCACAACAGTTTTGTAAGCATAAGACATATTTCTTGCGATAATTTGCTCTTTATTAAATCATGCTTCGCAAATTCAATTCCTTTACTTTAAATACCATTTCATTTGAAAAACAAAACAACTGGCACAACAATTGGTTTGAATAAGGAACAAGTTGTACTTACCTGGTAAAGTCGGTGATTCTCTGATTAGATTTGCCCCTAAAAAGGCTGTAATCAATAACGGGCCTACCCTGTTTTTCAATAAATGTATGTTCACCAAACTCATCACTTTCTCTTATACCTACCATTTTGAATTCGAATCAACCAGTTAGCAAGCCTTCAAATACAACTGCAATTTTTACGGAAAGACGAAAATGTAGGAGTAAAGCTCAAGAAAATTCTTCATGTCACAGATCTGCGTTCGAACCTGGCTTTAATAGTTTAAGTTAATAAGATTGAAGCAGATCGGTGTGGGGACTTGTTTTACTTACGTGTCGTATATCAAGACAGCCAATTCGCATTAACCAGCAGTACTGAAGATACAGACCTGTTGCACTGTAAACTAGACCATGTAAATGTGCAAGACGCATCACACTTATGTCGAAGAAAGGTTTGATACCAGAACTGACAAATTCTATGAAGACATGTGAAACCTGTATCGTAGCAAAGGTAACACGATTGCAATTATTACTGGATATAGTGCATAGTGATGTTTGCGGTTAGGAGGAAAAAGTCAAAGCCCCTCAATCGGACAATGTGTCTGAGTATTGCAATTTGGGAATGGACAAAATATTGAAGAAAATCTGGAATACAGTACCGTTTAACAATATTGTATACACTCCACAACAAAACAGTTGCAGGATTCAGGACTTTCACCTTCTTTCTGGGCTGAGGCCATTGCTGCTGCCAATCATCTTCGTAATCGCTGGATCACGAAAAGTTTAAAGTTTATAATATACCTTTTCAGAAATAAACTGATAGGATACCTAAATTAGATTATCTTCATCTATTTGGCAGTACAGTCTACAACTTGAATAAGACACGTGGAAAGAGAAAGTTTGATGACAGGATTTGAGAGAGGGTACAGAGTTTGGGTTCCAATTCAGAGAAAAGTTCAAGTTTCATTAAATGTCAAGTTAGTGGATAATCTAAGAAATCAATGTAATTTTGAAGATATTATTGATGATGGTAGCAAGAACGGGCTGTTCACATTTCTTATATTTGATCGCTCTCGCTGCAAAGTACCAAATGAAAACCTACCAGATGGACATTAATTCAGCATTGATGAACGGAATAGTCAACGAGGACATTTACATCGAAAATCCTGATCTGTTGAAGAAGATATCGAATAGCGAAAACAATACAAATTTACGACAGAAAGCTACCAAAATGCTGTATCAACTTCAAGAAAATGGCAACAAGGTAAGTAAGCTCAGAAAGGCTTTATGTCGTAACCCACAAGATGGACGTCAATGGAACATCAAAATTGACAGAAAACTAAAAAAGATTGGACTACGCTCAACTGTTTTCGACCCATGCATCTATACCAGCCAATGTAAGTAAATATTTGTATTTATCGATGATATTTTAATTTTTTCAAGTAATCGAGCCCTGGTAAATAATATTAAAGCTGCATTATCCCAAGAATTTAACACCCGAGGTTTAGATGAAGCCAATTACTGTTTGAGAATACAAATCATTAGATGTCACAACAAAATTCTGTTATCGCAAAGCGGATACATAGATGACATATTGAAGAGGTTTGGTATGGAAGATTGCACGCCTGTTACAACCCCTATGGCATCAAATTTTAAACTCTTCAAAGAACGCAATCAATCTAAGGCCCAAGCTTGTAACGTTCCTTATCGAGATTTAAGTGGTGCTCTTTGTATCTCGCAATAGCAACACGTCCCGATATAGCACATTCAGCAAGTGCTCTCAGCCAATTTAACAAATGCTATAATCAAGAACACTGGATTGCTGCTAAACGGGTGCTGTTGTACCTGAAAGGGACATCTCAATATAATCATTAATACAATAAATATGATACAAACACATTGACATGCTTTGGCGAAACTGCATAAAAAGTCGACGGTGCTATACAGGATCAGTTTTTTTCATCAGTGGAGCAGCCGTTTCCTGGGAATCCCAAAAGCAAAGAACAGTAGCATTGTCTTCCATAGATGCCGAATATATGGCGGTTTCTAAAGGAGTCAGGTTTTCAAAACCTTTGCAAAACACAAATGTTTAATGGCGATCAAGGCGCTGGCCGAAAATCCTCATCATCACATCACATTATTATCAGACATCATTATATTCGAGAAGTTCTGAGGAGCTGGCCGATTTCACTCACCAAGGCTCTTCCAAAAGTGAATCTTGAGAGTTGTTTATCCAGACTTGAACTTAAACACCTAAAGGCTACAATTTGAGAGGTGATGTTGAATATAATCAATTTCTACCTTAAGCAGAAACAACTCTTCATCTAATAAATTAATCACAGGAACAATACCAAGACTTCGTTTAAACTTCATTCTGTAAACAACTAAATTTTCTTAATAAATATGTATGTACAATGTACATATATGTAATTCTTATTCCTCTTATTGTTCTAAAAACTTTTTTAATATTTTTTTGCAAAAGCGTAACACTGCAGATATCTCTACTGGTTCTTGAGATATGCACGACGAAAAAATCTTCCCGAATGTAGGGAAGTACGAACGTACGTACACAAGCACGCACAGACATCTCTTTAAAAATCTTTTATTTAGTTTCTGGGGACCTTAAACCGCCGCCGATTAATGTCAACATTTTTAATTTGACGAATTAGACCGATTACAATAACCTCCTATGGGAAGTTAATTATATGTACATATACATAAAAAAAAAAACACAAAAACTACAATCCCTTCATTCTGAAGTTCTTCTTTATAAATGTTAACCAATTTTGTTGGCATTCGAAGAAAAATTCACATACTTAAATGGTCTACAAAACACAACCTGCTTTCAGTTTTCCGCCTTAGTTTTCACTTTTTATTTCATTGACACTCTTTTTCAAGCATCGCCAACTAAATCTTTTGTTGACGCAATCAACCACTTCAAATCGTGGGAACAAAATTTTAAACAGACTTGGAATGCATCCACATATAAAATTGTGCATCATCAGGGCCAACGAACGTCTATACCTAACGAAGTCACCACAAATGTCAAGAACAGATGGTATATATGCGATATAGTTGTCATCCAAACATACTTCCACAACAAAGAAAATGGAAAATGGAAGCCAATAATCATATTCTCATCCCACCATAACCTCTAATAGCTGCTGCTGCATCAGACTTCAATGTCTAGGCCACGCATACGCACTGGCTGCAACCAATAACAAAAAAACCAGCAACATAACGTTGCATACATATCTTACACCTGTTTGAACCTAAAGGCAATCCACGCTGCGCTACTGCAACCACCCGTCCGTGTCCGTCAATGAAATCCCATTGATTGCACTAATGGTGCGGCGCGTTCCAATACAGGTCTTATGAATTAGTAGACCAGATTAGGTACGTTCACCTATTACTTCATAGAATTTTACTTTCGAAATCGTGTATATAGGCAACCAACCATCTGTGCGCTCCGACAAAGACGTTCCGAGTGTCCGTTGGTTTGTGGTGTACCGTAGAACCGTCAACTCCTTACTTTGCCTCTTTCCTCTAACCGAGTTAACCTATAGAGCAGATTTATCTGGAAATAGCCATCAGCTTTGTGGCAAGGCAAGTATCCAAAGAAAAAACAACAACGCAATCAAAACAAAGTCATACTCCAATTACCTTCATTCGCATGTTGGTCGATTCCGCGCGCCACTTAAACAAAGCCCCGTCACTCCCCATACCCTCCAGTTGGTCTATAGTACGTATCGATTTTGATTAAATGGCCTAAACGAAAATGCACTGAAGGTGTGTTTTTATTTCATGGAGCTCCATCATTTACAAAGTCTGAGGGTCTTGTGTCCATGCCAAACATAAAAGCAAACTATTACTATATACATAATGTAGATATCCTCTTTACGGAACGTAGAAGGAGTTGTTGGATAGATTTTTATAAACAATTAAGGGGAAATAATTGGAATGTAAAAAAAAAACCTAAATCCAAGTTTCACTAAGAACTCTTACTTAGCTCTGGTTAAGTGTTAAACTTTGATAATTGATAATAACAACTACTAGCGACACGTCTTATCTTTGTATACGGGTGGACATTGTACTGAGATTTAAGAACATTTCAACATCCGATTTTCTGTTTTTAATGAAAATTAATGAGAGAATTGAAATTTTGAAAACAAGAATTACACTTAATTATACGTAAAATTGGACAACATTCGCTTTTTTTAAATTCACTTAAACTTTATTTGAAGAAAAAAAAAATAAAATAAAGAAATAAGAAAATTGGCTCTTCTGCCTAACATGGAGAAATATATTCTCTAGAATTTTGGTGTATTACCCTGTTTATCGAAGAAACAAAGGTTTGTGTGAATTACGAACGAATTTCTAGAAAGAACAAATCCTCAAGTCGTCCGGCAACATCTGATGTTCATTGTGTGCTTCGCTTCAGTACTCGGTCAGCCTAGATCACGCTTCACAAAATCTGCTATATATTCGTAAATAATTCGAATTTTCCGTTTAAGGGCATATTTTTGAGGGTCTAAACGTTTTTCTTAGACCAATACACTCCTATTAATTGCATAAGATAAATCATTTACTTTGAAACTTTTCCTCTGAAAATCTTAAAATATTGACTTAGTTTGTCTTGCTTGTTCTAACAAAACTTATTCCTCGAGTAACATTATGCGACAAAGCTTCTGAATTTAAGAAAAGGCACTTCTGTAGTGGAATTCTCAGGAATACATTATATAAAAGTGCATGGAAATAGCCACACGCCTATGTGTTAAACAAGTATGGTGTGCAGGTGACTTACTTCGCAAAAACAACATAAGCTTATCCATGAACCAAATATAGGACAGTTTTTGTTTCTTTTTCGTTTACGTCGAAATTAAGAGTTTTGACATTTGGTTTTGGACATTTGGCCAACGCCAACAAATGGAATGCATTTTGGTATTTAAATATCATTCCCAAATTCGTGAAAATGGTTCGTTCGTAACGCCATCCCACGGTGTCCCACTATAACCAACCAGTCCTTTCCGCCCTGCCACACCGTAGTTTTCGTTTTGTTTGGATTGTTGTGTTTTTGTGAATATATTTTGACAAGGAAATTACTTTATGGTGATTCGCAAAGCAAAAAAAATTCAATTTGCAAGGCAAAGTTTTTTACTTGTAATGATTGATCCAGATTTTTTTAAAAATTAGTTTTTGACTAACAACGTGAAGAAGCAAATAAAAATCATAAAGGGTTTGACTTGTCAACGTTTTTTTTATATAAAAGTTATTTTAAAAAATTTTTAGTCCGTGACGTGATGATTAGTGCATATGACTGTCATGCCAGAGGTTTGGATGTAATCCCTGCTTGTGCCATCTAAAAGTTTTCTTAACGTGTACTTCCTCTTGCGAGGAACTAATAAATCGTTCTTTAAAAGTGCTTTCCCAAAATAGCTGTTAGTAACTAAGAGTTATAGCTCACTAGCTCACTCGTTTATATTTCTCATTTTTTACGACACTTTCATAAATATTAAGGCCACTATAGACAATAACTCTAATTTTCTAAAGGATGATTGTTTATGCGGTTCTTAAGTGCATTCAAGGTATCTGCTTTCTTCGACCACATCTCAAGAACGGTCAAAGGATGTAGATTTGAGTTGATTTACTTACATACTTACTGTAGGTGGCGCTACAGTCAGAGGCGGACCTTGGCGTCAACCAACTTGCGTCTCCAGCCAGCTCAATCCCTACCTAGCTGTCTCCAGTTTCACACCAATTGCATGCACCGCCTGAGTCACGGTCTTTCTCTACTGCCCCGCCCCTCGGGATTGGATTCGAAGAAATCCCGGCTCGAGCGCTGATGTCCATTCGCTCTACATGGTCATTGTCCCTTTACAACCCGTACAGTGCTCTCCATCCATGCAGATCGGCCCAAAAATCAACTGAAGAATTTTTCTCTTGAAACATCCTAAAAGGGACTCATCTTTCTTTGACAGGGTCTAGGCATCAGCGCCATAAATGAGAACCGGGATGATGAGCGTCTCAGATGCTCGAAAGAGGACTTTACTACTCAATTGCCTTCTAAGTCCAAAGAAGCAGCGATTTGCAAGAGTTATTCTTCGTCTGATTTGAGCGCTGGTGTCGTTGTCTGAATTTATAGCGGCGCTTAGGTAGACAAAGTCCTTAACAACCTCACAGTTAAAGCTGTCCATGGTGACGTTTTGTCCAGGACCAAGACGTCCTTGTTCAATGTTCTTTTTAATGACAGCAAATACTTGGTCTTGAGCTCATTATCCAATAAACCCATCTACTTCCCTTCCGTCACGATCAAACACATCAAAAACAGCAACATCGGTGATATCTTTTCCGACATTATTAGTTCTGCACAAACGGATAAGTTTGACAGAGATAACAAAACTAGAAATTGCTCTGTAATGCTCTTCCCCATACATGATATCATACGCCGCGCTGCTACAATCTATAAAGAGATGATTCTATTTCCCTAATAGCGGAATTCGATTCGTCATCGCCGTTATATAATTATTGTATTTCCATATTCTCAGCATAAGCTGCGGTTCTTCTACAATGTACCCCTGACCATCTTTACAGGCCACGAGAAGGCTGGTGGAAGTTGTTTTTTAAGTTTTGATAAAATGTATGAACCTCATTCCTGTTGTGAAATCCTTCTATTTCCTCGATGGCGCGCTTCTTATGCTCCCTTATTTTCCATCTAAGAAGCCGGTGCTCCTCTCTCCTCTTCTGCCTGTTGCTTAGACGACATACGAGCAAACGACTTCTTAAGATGTTTTAAGAGATTCGATCGGAAAAGGACTTCCTTGTTTTGGCTTGGATCGAGATATCCGTAACCGTACCTTGGCTACAACGAGATAGTAGTTCAAGTCAATGTGGTCAATGTGGTAGATAGTTGATTGATCAAGAGATTTCCATGTCCCCTTGTGGATATCAAGATTTGTGAACTGCGTACTAGCTACCAGAAAGTTTAGCCCTGCACCGATATCGATCAGCCTGAATCCGTTGTCGGAGGTGGTGTCTCGCAGGCTGCAACGATTGTGCCATCAAAGATGTCTTCTCTTCCTAGCTTGGCGTTAAAATCTCCTAAGACAATTTTGCCTGAGTTTAGTTCCGACAATAAATTCACACCCAATTAGACGCTGCCTTTGTTCTCGGTAGCAGTCGCCGTAGTATACATCACAGTCTTTTAGTCTGCGTTTACCCGGTCCACCCCATCGCACCTCTTGGATGGCGTTAATATCTGCCTAGCAGCAGTTTAAGGCTTCCGCTTACCTTGGCTGCACTGGTCTATTAAGGAACTAACATTCCACGTACAAATCCGAGGTTCGTTGTCCTTAGTTCGTTTGCTTGGCCATATCCGATAAACACACGAATATCTAAGTAAATCACTGTATTAGATTATTTAAAAAGTCTTAACAATAGAAGATCTCTACTAGTGTGATGCCCTTAGTAGTGAAGTCGTATATTGGTCTGGACTCTAACAATCAAAACAGAAAGGGATTAAAGAAACGAAAATGTCACTTACTGTCACTCTGACATTTCTGTGTTTTAGTTATATGACCACACCTGTATGCATGTTATACGCAGAGCTGGCCTCGAGAGTAAAAAAAATAGTTTCGGTTTCATCTCGGTCTATTCTGATAAAACCGACACCAGATAGAAAACTCACAGCCTATGCATAGTGCATACTCTTATGGTTAAAACATGAAGATGGAAGTTCTTGAGGCTTTTTTGGAAACAAAATTATAGATAATATTCATACTAAAAATGCCGGACACAAATACCTACAACAATATTAAACAACATAATATATATTGTCAGTTTATAACAAATGTAAAACTGTTGTAAATAGACAGATTGTCATAGCGATACACTGGTACTGGTGCTGATTGACATAACAAACCGTGACAGAAACCATTGTCACATGTGACAAGACAACGAGGGCGATAACTTGCGCGAATTACCAAGATTTTACACAGTCGCGACGCGACGTTCGGTTTGATCGAAATATGGGCATAGCAGACAGTTAGGTGTGGCTGCGATTTACTGGCGCTTTTATCATAATTACATTTGTTGTTCAACTATTTGTCCCGCGCACACTGCACAGTACCGTTCACCACACCGTACCACAAAACCCCTAAATACTTGTACGAGCTAAGCGTCAACAAATGCCAAATGCCATTTGAATTGATTTACAGCAATCAAGTGGTAATAAAAAATTTTGAAATTATAATTGACTTTGGCGTCATACGTTAATGTATGTCAATTTTCAATTCAATGGCGGATTTTAAGTTACCGTTAAAGACTGTATAAGTGCGCTATAAAATAACCAACATTCCCATAATTTAAAAGCAGCTGTCTCAATCGAATCTTATTTAAAGAATTAACAATATTATTGTTATTGGCATAAATAACAATAATATTGGTACTTTGCGCATTGGAGGCGAGACGGCGCGGTAAGAAGAACGAACGTTTCAACCGATGAGTTAACCAAAATTTTAGACATAAGCCTTTTGTCAGTCTTGAATAAATATGCCAAGGAAATCCTTTGGAAACTTTAGTTTTGTTTTCAAGTACCTACATATTGTTGTCTTATCATTAAGTGGTCTTAAAAGCTTTATACCTTCCGCGAAAAATATTTAACAATTGTTACGTTTGGGATTTAAGTTGTGCACACTTTGTACCTACTTGAGAGAAAATATTTCGCTGAAACTTGCTGTTAAAGTCGGTCGGTCCATAGTATACACAGCCTTCGAGCAAATTGTGACAAACGGTGACAGCTGTTTGTAGCTACACTTTGACGACGACGTTAATATTGTTTTTCGATTACTATTAACATCAACTTTTGACACAATATTCGAAATGTTTTCATTATGTATACAATGCAACAACTTAAAGGTATTTGAATTATTCATATGTACATACATATTACAACTTGTACAATTATAAAATATGTTTTCTTAATTGTTTTAAGAAATGTAATTACTAGAGTATAGTGGCCCAGTGTGTAATAATTAAGTCCGGTTGAAACATTTAACTGCAACTTTATCAAGATTGAAATAATTGAGATATGTAGTTATATGTATTTTATATTAGGGAATATAAAATTTGTAACCTATACATTTTGTATGCAAATTATGTTGCACATATACCCGTACCGTAATATTGCAGGTGCACCTAAGTGTGAAACTCAAAGCCGAGCATGGTAAATAAGTTTTATATGTTGTATGTCTATGTAGTGATTGATGCTGCTATTTGTCTTGAGCTGTCTATCTTCATCAAAACAAAATTGAAACCAATAGGTAAAAAATAATTAATAAATAATTGAACAAATATATTACATTTTAGCATACCTAGGGTAATCTGGTCAAAAAATTTAAGTTAAGGAATTTAGCTTTGACTGAATCCAATGTATCTTGTTAGCTAAAATTGACGATTTGACATGCTAAGGCCAAAAGAAAACAATCATAGCAGTTAATAATTCATGAACGTTAAACGCGAAATTGGGTTTTAAATCACAAAGTATTTATTCATTTTTAGCGAAATGGCAACATTTAACATAATTTTTTTAATTTTCATAAGAATTCCCTTTTTATTTTAATGCTTTTAACTTTGTTGCTTAAAATACTACTTTTAAGGAGTCAGTTATAGCTATCATTGAAATCAATCCGGAACATTTTTTGAATGGATAATTGACTATGTTTCAATTTGATTAGAGATGAAAATTATATACTGATCGATCGGCAATCACACAAAGAATTTTTTTTTGAGAAAAAAAGTTTAATTGCGCAGTTATTTTTCACTAAAAATTTATTTTTCTGTTTTCCGGACTGAAAATCATTTTTCTGAACAGCTGATAGTTTTATGTTTAAAAGTGAAACAAATCGTTCCACTGATTTCTGTTCCAATTTCACAAAATTCCTCTGAACGATTTCTGTCAGTAAACATTTTTCGGTGGATTTCAAACAGGATATTTTTTTCAACGGCAGACATTTTTAAGGAAAGCTTTAAACAACTTTCCAAACAAATTCCAAATAAGGAAAGCTAGAAACGACCTGCCAAAGAAATTCCAATGATTAGTTTCTAACTGAGGACTGGACCAAGAACATAAAATAAATCTGACATACAGCCCTATTCCAATCGCTCAGCACAAATTCATCAACTTTTGACCAATTAACGATCAAGGGTCATATGAGCCATAAAGCTTATGCAGTTAAGTTGTATGAGTGAAGATATCATCGAAAGATTTGTTAGTAATTTAATTATATTCACCAAAAAGCGGTTTGTTGTCAAAAACAACTTTTTCACACAATCTAAAATTTGGAAAAACTTTAATTAGCTATGTTTTAAATTATTTTCATAAGATCTTTTCTGAGAGAAAGAGCTAATATTCACGTTCTTAAGAAGAAACCTTGAATAAAAGATCGACAATTTGATTTTAAGTTGCCCTTAAATGCCTAAACTCGTCTTTTTTTTTTATATTGTACGCGCACTCAAGGGGATATGAATACCCTTATAATGATTATACACAGTGCGAGTAATTAGGAAGGGAGGATAGGATTTGAAAGGAGATACCGATGCACATTGGTTTTGAATGCCTGCACATTGTAATGAGTGGGAAATATTGAGTCCGGTAAAGCATTCCACATTCGTGTAGTGCGGCTAAAAAAAGAATCTCTGTACTTTAAAGTACGTCCGAAATTGGGCTCAAAGGTAAACTGATGGGCATTCCTAAAAAAACGAGTATTACGGTTGAATTGTTTGAGGGGAGGAATGCAACTGGCTATTTCTTCAAATCTTCAAAAAAAACTAAGATGTTTTTTACGCGCAGATATAGTATAAGGCTTTCTTAAAGCTTCAAAAACTTTTTAAGAAATCTACTTTTTGAAGTGAATTTGCTTTGGATGCTCTAGAATTAAGATTTAAATACGAATTTCAAGAATATGAATGTCCCAAAACCAGCAAAAGGGACACTTTCGAAAAAATACATCAAAAAATCCAGACAATTCTTAATATGAGATTCTGTTTTATTTTACTACGAAAAAAAAATTACATATTTCGGGTAATCTTTCTTATTTTCTGGGTTCTTGCATTTATATTTTTGTTGTTCTTCGCATTTATAGAAATGCCAACAAGAACAGAATATACTATTTTTGAAAAAAAGCTATATTTCAACACAATTTCTAATATTTCCAAAGTTTTTTTTTTTTGAAAAATACCCAAAAATGGGGGTTTTAGACCCCAAAAACTTTTTTTGACCTAGCCCCCTTTTCAGAAAATCGATTTTTTGAAAATTGTTCCAGGTTTTTCTGAACATTGTTCCACATTTTTTGGACCTCTATGATCAAAATTTTAAAAAATATGGGCAAAATTTTAAAAAATTCTAGCCTTTTTCGAAATTCCTACTTTTTATATTTTTTTTAGATTCTAAAAAGTGTTCTAACCATTATTGTTCCAAAAACTAAGAGTCGTGAAATTTATATTTTAAAAGCATTTGCCCCCGATTATTTTTTTCAAAAAATCAAAATACGTCTCCCCATTTTTTTTGTTTTTTTTTCTAAGCCTACATTTTAATAAAACGTAATTAAGCACATGTACATTGTACAGTCCCAAAACTTGGCTTATAACCTATTATTTACGCTGATGATCGATCTTTCAAAAAAATCTCGATGTCTTTAAATTTTGTAAAAATTATTTTAGCTCCCCCTTTTCAAAAATCAAAAATTCAAAAAATGTTCCAAGTCAAACCATACTTCCCCGAGTTTGTGTTCAAATTTCGTCCAAACCGAAAAAAATAATATTTCCCCTCCCTAGTGCCCCCCTTGAACAAATTAAAAATTTTAAGCCAAAGCTGTATTCTTTCAGCAAAGACCAAAGGGTCTTTAAGATTCCGACTCTATTAAATTATAAATGATTATGCCTACATTCAAAAAAACATCCCCCACCCCCCCTATACAAACACCCACATTTAAAAAATATTTTTATATTCATAATCACTCAGATCAAATTGTTCCAAAGTTTCATTCAAATATGTACAAAAATAAAGATATTAAGTCCAAATAAAACTTAACAGTGTACCATTTTGTTAACCATATTCTGGTCCCCCTTTTCCGAAATTCAAACTTCCAAAACTTGTTCCCAATTGTTCCGGGGCTCTTCTAAATTGTTCCAGAGATTTGTTTCTTAAAATTGATTATTAGTATGACAAATTTACAAAAACTGCTCCCCCGCCCCCTTTTCCAAAATCGAAAATCTAAAACTTGTTCCCTGTCCAAAATCACTCAAATCAAATTGTTCCAAAGATTCATTCAAAAATATTCAAAAATGAAGATTTTAAGCCTTTTCCGAAATTCAAAATTCCAAAACTTGTTTCCAATTATTGTTCCGGGGCTCTTCTAAATTGTTCCAGGGATTTGTTTCTTAAAATTGATTTTTAGTATGAAAAATGTACAACGCTGACTGGAATAAAATCCTGGCGCGAAGCCCAATTTTTGACCACTACTTGTAGCAATTGGGCCGTATATAGACGTAGACATAGCCAAGTGAACATAAAATATTCCAGCGGTATTTGACCGGTAACCTTACAAAAAGCAAAATCAAAAACTTGATGAGCAACTTCAATATCTGAAACGTCCATTGTAATTCTTACACCATTTGGTGTTATATTCATGTCATTTGATTCAGTAGAATTTGAAAATGAATCTTCCTCTTCATCTTCTTGTTTTTGTATAGGCTCGACTTTTATGTCACTATCATTTTTCAATATCTTCTTTCCAACTGGACATTCATCTACGTAAGATAATAATTAAACAAAAATTCAATTATTCTACTCTTATTTAAAGAGGAACTCCCAAAAGTAATATACCTTTTCTGGTTCTTTTTCTAGTCATTTGTGATTCTTCATCTTTGCGCATGTCACGTTTTGGGCAACTGCATATTTTAACATTGGTGATCCTTTTAGCCAGAATCTCTCCACTGAAAAATACAAATTAATAATAAATAAAAATCAACAATGATTTAATAATAAAACTCACTTAGCATTTTCTAAATAGAAAATGATGGAAGTTTCTCTACCGCCGACACAAGAATTGTGACAAACAAACTTAAGAGCAACAGTTTGCTTGACAAAATCATCCTCATTTGGCTGGACACAGCCTAATGGAATACGTACAGACAACCTATCACTTACATTCTTTCCCCATACAGTTCCCTGATAGATGACGTTGGGATTTTCACATCTAAGTACACTATGTTTGATATTTTTCTCAACATCTGAAATAATATATTTATGTTAATACACGTATTTTAAGGAATTTGTTATATCTCTTCCTTACCTTTATCCTTGCTACTATGATTCTCACAACGGACAACTGGTTCACTAACTTGTAAATTAAAAACCATCATCGAACGTACGAACATTTTCTCTTGCGCTGATTTTGGTTTATACAAAACTTCAACTTCAAATTTTTAATTTAATTTTATATAAAAAATATTCATGGAAACACAGAAAACCCATAGAAACCTTAAAAACTGTAGAATTTTCTATCGGCAGAAATCGTAGAAAAAAAATCAGATAAATTTTGTGTTTGTTTCTAACGTTTCCGCAAATATTTCTAATGGGGTGTTCATGTAAACCCTTTGCGGAAATTTATATTTTTCTACAAAGTAGAAAATTATATCGTTACATGAATACCCTTATAAACTATAAAATTGAAATTTGTTCCGGCTCCTACTATGATGGCACACATGTGTTTTGAAAATTTTGAATACCTACCAAAGAAAAGATTGCAATCTTTTCTAAAAACATACAAATTTTTTCGGAATTAGTTGGTAAGTGTTTTTTCGTATTAAATTAATTTTATTTACGTTTGCAATTGCTGTGACACATTCGTGGTCAATGTATTGACTGATCGATTGAGACTAAAATTAAATTAAACAAAATATTTCATTAGTTTATAAAAGAAATTATTAAAAAATTAACATTAGTATTCTCGTTACTCTTCGACTTGCCACCATGACTATAACTTTAATACTGTACTGACTGAAACTGGTAAAATTTTGAGAAAAATCGAATTAAATAATTTTTTTTCAAATCGAAAAATTGGACCGATTACAATAACTTCCTATGGGAAGTTAATAAAATATCAAAGCCAGTAACAACATTTTTCTGTTAACATTGTTTCAGCTTAAAATCTTCATTTTTGAATGAATCTTTCGACCAATTTGATTTGAATGATCTCGGATAGGGAACAAGTTTTAGATCTTCGATTTTGGAAAAGGGGGGTGGGGGCGGTGGAAAATTTGCTGTACATTTTTCATACTAAAAATCAATTTTAAGAAACAAATCCCTGGAACAATTTAGAAGAGCCCCGGAACAATAATTGGAAACAAGTTTTGGAATTTTGAATTTCGGAAAAGGCTTAAAATCTTCATTTTTGAATATTTTTGAATGAATCTTTGGAACAATTTGATTTGAGTGATTTTGGACAGGGAACAAGTTTTAGATTTTCGATTTTGGAAAAGGGGGCGGGGGAGCAGTTTTTGTAAATTTGTCATACTAATAATCAATTTTAAGAAACAAATCTCTGGAACAATTTAGAAGAGCCCCGGAACAATTGGGAACAAGTTTTGGAAGTTTGAATTTCGGAAAAGGGGGACCAGAATATGGTTAACAAAATGGTACACTGTTAAGTTTTATTTGGACTTAATATCTTTATTTTTGTACATATTTGAATGAAACTTTGGAACAATTTGATCTAAATGATTATGCATATAAAAATATTTTTAAAATGTGAATGTTTGTAAAGGGGGGTTGGGGATGTTTTTTTGAATGTAGGCATAATCATTTATAATTTCATAGAGTCGGAATCTTAAAGACCCTTTGGTCTTTGCTAAAAGAATACAGCTTTGGCTTAAAATTTTTAATTTGTTCAAGGGGGCACTAGGGAGGGGAAATATTATTTTTTCGGTTTGGACGAAATTTGGACACAAACTCGGGGAAGTATGGTTTGACTTGGAACATTTTTTGAATTTTTGAAAAGGGGGAGCTAAAATAATTTTTACAAAATTTAAAGACATCGAGATTTTTTTGAAAGATCGATCATCAGCGTAAATAATAGGTTATAAGCCAAGTTTTGGTTGCTGTACAATTTACATGTGTTTAATTACGTTATATTAAAATGTAGGCTTAAAAAAAAAAAAAAAAACAAAAAAATGGGGAGACGTATTTTGATTTTTTGAAAAAAATAATCGGGGGCAAATTCTTTTAAAATATCAATTTCACGACTCTTATTTTTTGGAACAATGGTTAGAACACTTTTTAGAATCTAAAAAAAATATAAAAAGTTGGAATTTCGTAAAAGGAGGGGCTAGAATTTTTCAAATTTTGCCCATATCTTTTAAAATTTTGATCATAGAGGTCTAAAAATTTGGAACAATGTTCAGAACAACCTGGAACAATTTTCAAAATATCGACTTTCGAAAAAAGGGGGCTAGGTCAAGAACAGTTTTTGGGGTCTAAAACCCCCATTTTTGGGTATTTTTCAAAAAAAACTTTGGAACAATGCGGAACAAATCGGGAACAACTTTCCAAAATTGGAAAATCGAAAAAAGGGGGCTAACTTCACGCACTCTCTAAACTATTGTATTTTAAAAACGAACCAATAGATTTTTATGAAATTGTTTCTAAAACTTTTGTTCTCAACTTGGCTTCATTCAATAAAAATATGTTTGTATTGCTTAAGAAGTTACCTACAATAGAACCGTTATTTTTGTTTTTTTTTAATTTCTCAGGAACTCATGACCCCACTTTAACGTTATTTTTTTTTTAAATAAATATGTATGTAAATAATATTTCATTATCAAGAATGTCAATTTTTTTTTAATTTAAAAAAAATATTAAGATTATATTTTTCATAGTTCGATATCTCTAAAACAGGGCTGGATGATAAGTGACTATCACATTTTTGATAGTTAAATTGACTACCACCGACCTTTCCGTCTGTGTAAGATGATTCAACTCAATTAAATTCGATTGAACAATTTCAGATTAGAATTGTTAAAATTCACTGTTGCCATGGTGAAGTTTCAAAGTAGTTCCCATAAAATATCTAAATAAAAGTATTAAATTTGCTGTGTTTCAAAAACATTCTTATCTTTCTTGTTTTTTTTCGAATGTCATAAGCTTTGTCGGCCTCAAGAATGTTTTTTTTATCGAAAAAAGCGAACTGAGAAAATGTTCCAGTCGTTTGAGTAAGCGTCTGGTAGCTCTATTTACAAACGACATATTTGTAGGAAAATGACTATCACATTTTTGTTGTGACAGCTTTTTAGGTATCAATTTGACTATCACCTTACATAGATCAAATTGTATTATTTTGACTGTCATTTATCAACAATCCCCTTAGCCGATTTCACCCCAGGATTATCCATTTTGCGGTTGCAAAAGCAAACGTAAATAAAGGACATATAAAATATTTGTTTTCATGATATTTCTTTTTTATTAAAAAGTTTGAACGTTGAAATTATATATGAAACACTACATCATTGAAATTACCACCACGCGAATTGTTGCAAGCATGATTCTTTTAGATAATTTTCTACTACTTTTTGATATATATTGGGCGCTATCTCAACCATATCTTGACGAATGTTGTTTTTTTAAGTGCTCAATAGTTAATGGTTTATCTACATAAGCACGGTCTTCCGCGTTGCCCAGCGGTGTCAAATCGCATGATCTTGGTGGCCAGTTGATATCGCCACGACGAGAAATAAGAAATAATAAGATAAGACCATAACGCTCCGAATTGACGGTGACAGTCGTTCCATCGGAATTTCGCACCAAACATTGACTTTTTGTGGATGTAACAGCCTCTCTTCAAATTAATTGAGGATTCTCAGAAACCCAAATACTACAATTTTGTTTATTAACATACCCACCACCGTTTAAGTCTATCGCCTGTTGTTCAAGCACCCATTCGATGTAACTACGATGTTGTAAATGGCCAGCTGGCTTCAGTTGTTGTGTGAGCTGGACTTTATATGGATGTAGGTGTAGACCCGAATGCAAAATACGCCGTAGTGTGCCGAAAGACAGTGCTAATTCCTGATAACGACGAGGAATCGACACATTCGGGTCTTCGGCAACACTTTCACTTACAGGTACAGCAGCGATATTTTCAGTGGTACGAGCGAAACGATGATGCACAAGCCTTACAGTATCTGTAACCAATCAGTCTCTTCAAATTTCTTCACGATTTAGCCAATTGCTAGTAAACAATAATCTATGGCAGAATCACCATTTTTGTAGTAGGTTCTAACAATTTGTATGCGTTGTGCGATAGTTAAGAGATCCATTTTCGTTAACGTCAGACATTTAACTGACAAACAAATTGGTTTAACAATTTAGTTTGACAGATGTCGAATTCCAGCCCTATACTTTTGAAACCACAAAATGGATAAACCGTTATAATTAATATGTTCTAAATAACTCCATACCAAAAATATTAAAAATTGAACATTTTTATATACAAGACATTTAAAAAAAAAACACATTAACGATATTAGAAATTTTTGTTTTTGAAAAACTAAGTTTTTTTTGGGTAATCTTTAAATATTTAAAGACAACATTTTTTTTCAGGTTTATTTTTAAATCTTAAATTATGGATATTTTTCAACAGACTCTTAGAATACAGGAGAAGGTTCGTGTAACTCAGTTGAGCACTTTACCTTGTAAGACAACTGTCATTTGTTTTTTTTTTATTATTCAACCAGATCTTAAAAATATTCTTATTCTTTTATGAAATCGTTATTGTTGTTATAGCATTTTCTGTAAGTGCTGACAAATATTTTGTGCAGTTTGTTTTGTGTATAAATAAAGCTTCTGTTTCAGTACCTCTGCCCGTTCTTCAGATTAAGTCGGAAAATAAGGTATCGACAATGTTCCTTCAGGCGTATTTTTAAGAGGTATACAACTTTAAATTAGAAACACTATTTTATTTAATCGTCCATTTTGTGATATGCCAAGTGATTTTCAAACTGTGCAAATTTTTGTAGGAATATGTTTGTTCTGTTTGAAATACATATCACGCACTAATTTAATTAATGGTGTGGTGACCGCTAGAAAACCATGAGTACTGACTTTTTCGTTCATCAATTGAACAATCATGATGTGCAGAACTTTTGTTTCAACAAGACTAGGCGCAACATGTCACAATTGGTTTATTGAGAACGTTTGGTATAACCGCATAATTTCACAGGGTCGTGAATTGACCTCCAAGATCGTGCGATTTAACGCCGCTTGATTATTTACTGTTGGCCTATGTATGTATGTGTAAAAGTTATCGTCCAAGCCAGTCGTGACGGGCTCTAAACAAATTAAAATTATTATGCTAGAAGATTACCTTTGGAATACATGAAATTTCATATCAATTTAAAATCATTTTTCTTTTACTCCATTTCAAAGTTCTATACTTCTATAAACACACAACTTAGTATAACCACTTTATCGACCACTTCAGTTCCATAGCTATGAATTGCTATCTTAATTTCCGAGTAGTAGATCATCAGTCTTTACTGTTTAGGAATTTGACTGCATATTTAAACTATAAATTATTTTTGATACTTGAGTTTATTTTCAAACTACCCCACCATATTTTGATTGACCCTGACTGAGTGTCTATTGAAAAACTTTACCAGCATATTATCATATAAATGTGAACGTGAAACCAAATGTAAAAGGAATTCATTAATTTGTGTTAATTTTTGTTAATTTAACCATGATAGAAAATGTCAGTTGCGCAATGTGCATATACATACATATATTCTTAAATTTAAGGTTGGGTTTTCATTTTAATATCATATCACCTGCCAACTGACAACGACTTTGACACCGACTATATGCAGAATTGCAGAATGACAATGACAATGACAATAACAATTTGGTTTCCTTTAATAAAAAGAAATCGATCGCCGGCGGGCGGCGGCAAGCGCGCGGCTCAGTGCGGCCCCCGTTCACGTGTTTCGATACAAATTAAACTAATAAAACAATATGTCTAACAATTACAAAGGTTTAACAACGTCCAGGTTAAACGTTGCAACCATATTTACTGAACATTTTGGAAAGGTAAAGTAATTCCCTTTTTATGTGACATTCAAACGGACTAATTTTCCTAATCACGTTTCAAAAGGTAAAGTCGATGGTCAATACATTAATAGATACATTTATGAACTTCATTATAGGGACTATAAAACAAGAAAAAATCAAAAACCGCACCTCGGAAATAATGGTATTTGACAAAGTTGGTTTTATACTTTAGCACATCTATCTTTCCATCATATTGTCAGACAGGCAGAATGTGGCTATAGCTAAAGTACGGGATGACTTGACATGGTGAAGGTCGCGGTCTGGGTGGTTTCATTTTGTTGCTGATGGTAATCCAAAAACAAGGTGAAAGTATTGTACGCAAAATTCATATACACTGCCAACCACTACGATGAGGCCATACATTTTGGAATGGATTTTCGATTTATATAGCTGGTGGAAGTGTTGTACAAGGAAATTTTTACTACCTATGAATAGATACGTATTTCACTATCACAAATTTTAAAAAGAGGATGGTAACTTCCCATCTCGTCTTTCAATTTGTCTTGCTTAAAAGTTTGTAGGTTTTCGTGTTTTGTTAAAAAAGTTGTCAGTTGAATTATTCTTAAAAAATAAAAAATTACCCACAATATTTTGCATATAATGGAATAGTTTGATTTCAAAATCTGTTTTTGTTAACGAGATTTTTAGTCGAAAACCAACTTTTACCAATTTTAGTATAGCATTTTTTAAAAGTTTGAATGAAGTCAATATCTTCTATTACTCACGAGATATCGAGAACCGAACATCTATTTTTACCTATTTTGCGCATACTAATTTTTGTAGATTTATTTTTTTATGAAAATACAAAATTTTTACCAGGTTTCACATATTGCTTTTTTTTAGGTTTTTATTCTTTGTAAGAAAATTGTCAATTTCATTTTTAGAAATGACAGTTCCAGCAAACGTTTATAGTTGTTCCCGATCATTATTGTGGACAAAAATTTAAAGTCGATTGTGCCATAGAAGGTTATAGCTCCCCCACACCATTACAACTGATGTACGGCTATGACGTCTTTCCAAAATAAGCTCATCTTTTTTCAGGTCTTGGAAATACAAGTTGTAACCAACGGCTCGTCAAGGTTAAACTTTTATTCATCTAAAAAGACAACACGCTTCCATTCACTGCTCCAACAACATGCTCTCTTTCAAAATTCATCCAACGCTCCTTGTGTACTTGCCTTAAGACAGTTACTATTTTTAAGTTTTTTTTTCTCTGGATTACATCACTTTTTTGTAGTAGAATTTGAGACAAGCCGTAGTATTAACCGCTTTTTCTAATGATGTTCTTGTTCCTGCCTTATACCATTTTTTATTTTTCCCATATTTTTGTGTATCAGCAATATGATTGTTTACAACATTCTTGCTTCTGTTAAGTCTCCTTACTATTTCACGTCCTCAGACTCCTAAATCCTTGAAACCATCTATTACTGCTCTTTCTGTAACTGTGAAAGACTTTTCAGAGCCCACGGGTGTTTTAAATTAAATTGAAACAGTTGTTTTCAACACCTTTTTAGATATTCTATACAAAAGTTTTTAAAAGATCGCACTTGTAAACTACTGCACAGAGATATTCGCAATGGCCTCATCCAAGTGGATCATTTTTGTCTTTTGAGTTCATTATTATTTGTTTCACTTTCGGAATTGAAAAAGGTGCATCTAAAAACTCGTTCAAAATAATTGGTTCGGCGTATTGCATCAGAGGTGCACTCGTTGTGATATTAAGGAGTCTGCTAAAATAGCCTTTTAAGCTTGATGCTTGCGACCCTGCAGCAATGAGATTCGTTTATCCATTTACAAGCTTAACAGCTTTCCAGAACTAAGCGGAACAGCGAGTGTTGTTGATAGTTTCCATATTCGATTGATCAAAAACTGCTTTCTTATTATATCATAGTTACACGTTTAAAATTTTTAATTGCTTCAGCATATAGGTTTTTAAAAATATCAACGTTGTGCAACCGTAGAAGCTTTAAGAACTTAAATGATAAATCGCTAGCTTTTGAACATTCAATATCAAACCATTTTTGTTTGCAAATTGGTTGTTTTCTAAGTGGTCTGTTTCCTGGGTAAGCTTTTTTAATAACTTCTGTAAGAGAACTTATTTTCACAGGCATATAAGAATTTGAAAGTTTTTAAAGTTCTATTGCTTAGTTAATTTTGTAATCTATCTTATTTATATCTTTCCAAATTAGTTTAGGAATAAGTTTCAGTTGTTTCGTATTTATTCGTGCTAACCGACTCCGACAAAGAAAAAGTCATTTCAAGAGGAATGTGATCTGAAAATGTCTCAGCTCCTACTGTGAGTGTGAAGTTGCTAAAAATGTTACCCCAGTTGCCAGTGACAAAGCAGTAGTCAATGACGGAACATGCAGTACCTCTTATGAAAGTATACTCTCCCTCGGGATCTCTTGCGCAGCTACCAATCAAAACATGACAATAATGAACATCTGCAAATTCCAATATATTTGACCCTTTGCTATCACGGGTGTCCTTAGAGTTACGGTTCAGGTTAATATATCGGGAGTTTGCACTGAAGAAGTTATTTTGTGAAAAACCGATTCAAGCGTTGAAATAGCAATGAATGTACAACCCGCCCTATTAGAGTCAAAATTCAACATGATTTAGGAACAATTTGGAAGAGTACTGTATGGAAGATATGAGTTTGAAGCTAGATCATCGATGTTCAGGAACTACTACAGTCGTTTAAATTTTAACTGTCAGAATAGATCGTATCTGATAAATGACAACCCAATTGATTAAATTATCATTATTCTTAAAGCATGGGGAGAATTACTTAGCTTTAACTATAAGCCACATCGACCCAATCTGCCTCTATACTATGTAGCCTTTGTAATATGATAATAGAAAACTTATAATCGAAGAAGATTTAAAAAAAAAAATATGTAAGACAAATATTTTTATCAATGTAACTTATTACTCCTATTTTGTTAAATTAAATGTATTCGTTTTCGAAAACGTCAGTCTGTAAGATATATGATAATAGATACGACTTATAAGATGAATATATTATATTACATTTTTTATATATTATATTAAAATGTTATACATATTATTAACTTCCCATAGGAAGTTATTGTAATGGGTCCAATTTGTCAAATTGAAAATTTTGACATTTCTCGACGTTTCAAGGTCCCTAGAGTCGAAATAAAAGATTTTTAGAAAGATGTCTGTGCGTGCGTGTGTACGTACGTTCGTACGTCCGCACGTCTGTACGTCCGTACGTTCGCTACGTTTTTTTCGTCGTCCATAGCTCAAGAACCAGCAGAGATACCGACTTCAAATAAATTTTGTTATACAGATAATAATGCAGAAAGATGCAGAAAGGGCTCTCAAGAAAATTTCGTGGTGAAAATTTTGATTAACCCTAATTTTTTCACGAACAAATCACGCTTGAGACTTGAATTAAATTTGTATTATATATTGTAACGTGATACCAAACAAATATATTTTTGGAAAAAAATCCAATTAACGGTTTTTTTAAAAATCAAAAATACTGAAAAAAAAATTTGTCACCTCGAAAATTTTACGAATAAAACATAGTTTTATCTCCAAAACAATTTTGTGCAACAAAATATAACGTTTTTAACATCTGATAAAATTTTGAGAAAAATCGAAAAAAACAAATTTTTTATAAAAAATAAAAACCTAAAAAAAACATTACTCTAAGTTGGTAAAAATTGAATTTCGACTCAAATATCTTTTCAAAAATTTGAGATATTGCCTGCCATAACTTATTTTTTCTTATAATAAATTTTGTTTTCAACATTCGGTAAAATTTTGAGAAAAATCGAATTGACAGTTTTTTTTATAAAAAATAAGATCCTAAAAAAACATTAATAAAAGTTAGTAAAAAGTTGATTTTCGACTCAAATAACTTTTCAAAACTTTGAGACTTTGGCCATAAACTAATTTTATTGTTTAAAAATTATTGTTGTCAGCATTAAGTAAAATTTTGAGAAAAATCAAACTGACAGTTTTTTAACCAAAAATTAAAAACCTAAAAAATTAACAAAAGTTGTTAAAAATTGATTTTCGACCTAAATATCTTTTCAAAAATTATAGATATTGGCTTCACACTAGTTTTATCTTATAAGAAATATTATACTGAACATTCGTTAAAATTTTGAGAAAAATCGAATTGACAGTTTTTTTTACAAAAAATAAAAACTTAAAAGAAAATTTAACAAAAGTTGGTAAAAATTGATTTTCGACTCAAATATCTTTTCAAAAATTTTAGATTATAGCTTCTAGAGCCACCCTGTAGTTGCCAACAAACCACCTGAATACAATGGGTGAACCTTTAGGCTTTAAAAAATGCTTGAAGCAGAAGCTGTCACTAAAAACGCGCATTTTGAAAAAAGGACGTACACAATAGTGAAGCGCGACAGCAATTGAATCTGTACAGTATCGAGTCAAACGTTTTCAACTGGATCCCTCAACTATCCATATAAACCAAACGAATGTCAAAAATCTGAGCAGCATTAAGTCAAAAGTAAAAGTTCACACAACTTGCACTTCAGCTTCTGCTTTAACTTAGACTGGTAGCGCTGTGTGTTGTTTTTGTACTTTTCAACTTTGACAGTAAGCGTTCAATATCGATAAGGTACTTATTTGCAGCATGATTGTTTTTTATATCCCTACAAAAGAGTATACCATTAGCCTACAACATATCCCGTGCACAGCTAAAGTTTATTTTCTTACTGTGGACGAAAAGTTTTGAAGAGGTCAGCATCACCATATGTCCTATATGTTTACTTTTTTTCGCATATTGCTTTGAGATAGTAACTTAAATACATTTAAATGGAGATACTTTAAATTACAATATTCGCCTCCACTGACACAGATTTTCATAAAAATACAACTTCTGGACTTAAATTTTCTGAAAATTCCTCAAATCTTATCTGAATCAAATTATTCATCTATTCTAAGAACAATTATTCCCGACAAGTGAGCACGTATACAATATTTGATATTTCAACTTGTAAACTATCATAACAGCACCTCAACGAATTTATCATAAAACAAAGAAACACCTGGCTCCAAAAAGAGTTTCAATAAATAATAAGACATTCTGCATTGAGTGCTTGCGACCGCCCCCCCCCCCTCCTACCATAAAAATTAATTCCATTAAAACAAGCAAACAAAAATATCCTGAAGATTAAAAAAATGTCAACAAGTAAATAGGTAAATAATCCTTAATTATTGGTGTGGTACTATGAGATAAAAGTTCAAATTAATTTTAATAAGTGTTATTACAAAGTTATGTAAAATATCAATCTTAAACAAGCCACTAAAGTTGAACGGAGCGGAGTGGAGCGAAACGCGACAACGACGACGCACGGATTAACTTTTCTCGGTAAAAGGTCATGGTGCACCCTGCGGCCGCGGCACAACGACGACAAAGACAATTTTTTTGTAACATGGATGCTTCCAAGTATTTTGCGTTGTTGTCTTTTGTGCGAAAGCGTAGAAATCCAAACAATGGCAGTTTGAATTTTGACTCAAACGATACGACCGACGACGACCGACGACTAAAATGAGAAAGCGCCCTCTAGTTTCATTAAATCAAAAAAGTAAATTGTCAACATAAAGCAGAAAGTTGGAATCTTGAGCGTGTTCTGTTGATGCTGAGAGGCTAAGGCCTCTGCTCTTTGCCATAGAGTAAGAACATAGCCAGGTCTTGCTCTTGTACCTTGCTCATTGTCCTATAGTAAAGGACACGTTCCCATTATCCGTTTGTATAAGTACACAGACTCATCCTGCTAGAGAAGAAGGTGCTATGGAAATTTGAGACTGTTTACTATGCATTCATGAAATATTAATCTACAACTTGTAAGTGTTTCCACTTGCTTAGCTCTCGGCTGCATAAACTTAGACATTTACCCCTAGGGATGTAGTTGTTATGTTTATTGAAATTGAAGAGGAAGTCTTCAGTCTCTGTTCAAAGTTATTTCTATGGAAGGCATTTCTACACCTAGATTATTTTATATGAGCATAGTTCCACTTCAAGGGATTAAGTGTTAACAAGGTTCTGTATTCATTTCTGGTAATATCTGTTGTATGTCATGATGGTTCATAGTTGAAGGGTGTCTTTGAAGTTCTTTCATTTGAAAAGAACTTACCAATAATGTTGTCGAATTATGAGCACAATTTACTAATGATCAACTCTTAATAAATTATTTTGATTTTTATTTTATTAACAGTATAAAATAAAACTTTTAAATTATCGTTTTATAGTAGAAGCGTGATGGACAAATTAATTAATTCTTATACGCTTTATTATTTAGCTCTCAACATTTTTCTCCATTCATTTGAATAAAAAAAAATTTAAAATACCAAAGCTCTTTGTTTTCCTTTTCACTATAAATAATATCAACATTAAGTGTATAAATATGTTCCTATCAGATATGGATATGAAACATTTTCCGTGCAAACACAAAGAGGCTTCATGTCGGGATTCAGTTTCACTGCACGTAGGTACTAGGTATACAACACGTCAAAACTTCAACTATTATCTAAGCATAAGCATTCAACCTTCAACAACCAATAAATTACTTCTATATTATATGTAGTAACTATACTATTCGAGTAAAATTTGATAGTCCTATATTGGGCAAATAATTTTTGTTATTTTCAGCGTAGGCGCGATTAACTAATATTTCTAACAATAGTAATAAGTTTTGACACTCTTTCAATATGTATACCATATAGGAATATAAATCAAGGACCGGATCCGTAGAAAGAAATTCATTTCGAAATCATAATAAATATGTACGTTTTGTCTTTTTTGTCGTATGTTTATAAACTTAAATGGTTGTAAATTAGTTACAAAAAAAACTTTCGGTTCAAAATCCTTGCTTGGAGATCTATACACGGTTTTCTGAAAACAAATAGATGGGATCTAAAAAAGCTCAGAAAATTTATGAAGTTTTATGAATTAGAAACAGAGTTGGGAAATAATGATAACTTTTCGTAATCAATTTCAACTTTCATTGCAATTACAAGTAATTGGTAATTGAAAATCTTCAATTACATTTTTGTAGTTAAAAAAGTGTATGAAGATTTAGAATAACTTATTATTGAATTTGTTTGTAATCATTGTAATCCAACTCTGATTGGAATCGAATTTTTTCCCTATACTAAAAATAATGGCACTGTCTTTTTTTCCAGCCTCATTTAAAGAGGATGACAGCAGGTTCGCAAGTTCAAAATAACAAGAAAAATGACTTCACCTACTTAAAAAATAAAACAAAAATCTGACTACGGGTGTTTAAAATGTGCATACAAACATACACTGCCAACTGTCAAGTGGTCAATGATTAAGTGAAGACTGAAGTGTACTTTTATTGAGTTGTCATAAAAGATAACATAATACAAATGTATGATTATAAGTATGTTTATATAATGTAGGTTTAGGCAGGGGTGTCGAACCTATATGACATCTTCCCTTTTATAGAATTTAAAGTTAATATTTAATTCAGCAAAACTATTTAAATTCAATATGATATAAACATTAGTAAGTGATTTTATAGTTAAGGAAATTCAAAAAAAAGTAAATTAATAATGTTATGAAATGCTTTGTAATAAAAATTATTTAAAGCTTGTAGATGTGTAGCGATCGGGTTGTCTTAAGACACGTCCGTATCTTGTCGTCTTAGCTGGGGAATTGGTTGAATCTGGTGATTTGTTTATTTGTGTTGATGTAGTCGGATCTGGCGTGTTTGGTATTTTGCTACGGTTGTTGGTGTGTTTCAAAGAGTCTGAATTTGAAGGTGGTATATTTGCTGTTACTGACTTTGGTGCCTGGATGATCGATTTAGTAGGCTGAATGTGGATTGTGTTTCGTCGTAGAAGTTTGCCATCATCTGTTCGTATTACAAGCGACCTTGGTCCATGTTTTGGTAACTCTTCGACGACTCCAGTTATCCAATCTCGATGGTTTCGTTGGATACGTACCCTATCTCCAGCGTGAAAGGGTTTTGATGGAGTTGCGCTGTTGTCGTAGTTTGATTTGTAGTTTTGTCGCATTTTGGTGATGTTTTCGTGTACGTCCGGTATAATCTTTGGCTTAAGTAGTTCAGGGGAAACTGGTAAAGTTGTTCTTGTGAGTCTGCTCATGAGTCGTTGGTTTGGTGATTGCAGAACCTCATTTCGTGGTGAATTTCGATAATTCAGGAGCGCAATATAAGGATCTGATTGGTCTTTGAAGCATTTTTTTAGCATTGACTTCGCTGTCTGCACGTATCGTTCGGCCAGTCCGTTGGATCGGGGATAGTAGGGACTTGATGTTTGGTGTTGGATGTCCCAATCTTTAGCAAAGTTAGCGAATTCTCTTGAAGCGAATTGTGGCCCGTTGTCTGATTCCAGGACCGATGGGATGCCATGGGTTGCAAAACAGACCTTCAGAGCCTTAATAACCTCAGTTGATGTTGTTTGTTTGAGTTCTGTGTAGTCGAAAAAACCGGAGTAGCTATCTGCAATTAATAAAAATTCATTATTATGGAAATGAAAAATATCGATTGCTACTATTTCCCATGGGAGAGTGGGAATGGTTTTTATAATTAGTGGTTCCTTGGGTTTAGATGGCTGGTAGGATTGACATATGCTGCACCGCTCTACAAAATTTTTGATGTCGCTGTGCATTCCCAACCAAAAAACTGTTGCTCGTGCACGATGTAGACATCTTTGTATTCCGAAATGGCCTTTGTGAATTAGTGTGAGGGTTTCAAGTTGGAGTGTTTTAGGAATAACAATTTTAGCAGCTTTGTAAATGATTTCGTCTTCATAGGTTAACTCTTCCCGGAAATTCCAATAATTTCTTATCAGGGGTGGTAGGTCGGTGATTTTTTCCGGCCAACCCTGTAATATAAATTTTTTAATAAGTAGAAGTTCATTGTCGTTTGATATTTCTAATTTTAATTTTTCTTTTGTAATTAAGGTAAGTTCTGTTAAAGCATGTATTTGTATGTTGTCGTCTGGCGTTTTATTAATTTCATTGTTGCAGTTTCTGCTGAGTGTATCGGCAAGTTTTATCTCGGTCCCTTTTCGGTAAATTACTTTTGGTGCGTACGGAAGCACGTAAAGGAGTATTTTTTGAAGCCGTGGTGAAGCTGAGCACAGTGGTTTTTTGAAGATCGTTTCCAACGGCTTATGGTCGGTCTCGATGGTAAGATTTTGTCCGTATACATACTCGTGGAACTTTTCGCAAGCAAAACGTATCGCTGTGGCCTCCTTTTCAATCTGAGCATAGCCTTTTTGAGTGCTCGTTAGCGCTCGGGAAGCGTAGGCTATCGGTTGATCGTTTTGAAGGAGGGCTGCTCCAAGGCTGTGTTGGCTAGCGTCCACTTGCAGCTTCACGTCAAGGTTGGAATCGTAATATCGGAGCAATGGAGTTGAAGAAAATGATTTTTTGAGAGCTTCAAATGACTCTTGTTGATTTTTAGACCAGAACCATGAAACTTCCTTTTTTAGAAGTTCTCGTAACGGATGGGTGATTTCAGATAAATTTGTGATGAATTTCGAAAGATATGTAGCCATACCTAGAATTCTTTGGAGTTCAGTTTTATTTGTCGGTACCTTTAGTTGCTCTATGGCGATCGTTTTTTCAGGATCAGCACGAACACCTGTTGACGTTAGTATATGGCCAAGATATTTTATTTTAGTAGCGTCAAAAACGCATTTATCCCTATTGAGTTTTAGGCCAGCATTAGAAAGTACTTTGATGACTTTACCTGTGAGTTGCTGCAGTTCCTCTTGAGTTTTCGCATGGATCAATATGTCATCAATAGCGACATCAGTGTTTTGGCATCCTTCGAGAATTGTTTGCATGTAGCTCTGGTAGACTTCTGGTGCGCACGCAAGTCCAAACGGTATTCGTGTAAATGAAAATAGTCCCCAAGGAGTTGACATCGTGAGGTATTGCTGTGTTCTCTTTGATACCTCGATTTGCCAAAAGCCCCTCGTACAATCTAATAGTGTAAAGAACTTAGATCCTTTAATATTTGCAGTTATTTGTTCAATGGTTAGTAAAGGATGATAACGCCTACGTATATTTTTATTAACGTCTGTGGGATCGATACATACCCTAATTTTGTCCTTCTTTCTTACCACTACCATCGGTGAAACTGCAGGGGGAAATCCGTCCGTTTTGATTAGAACACCGAGTCTGAGCATATTGTCAATTTCTTTTTTGACATCATCTCGAATGGAATGAGGAATTTTTCTTGGCGCATAATGTTCAAACTTTGGATTGTCGATTAGGTCAATATCATAGACAAAATCTTTGACCTTTCCAAGTCCTTGGAAAATCTCGTTATCCAAGTTTATTTCTTGCACACGCAGCACTAGAGAACACTTTTCACAGTCATCTTTGCCTAATATTGGCTCAAAATCTGGAAAATCTTTCACAATCAAGAACTTTATTTTTCGATTTTTATTGCGCACAACACAATCTAGGCTTAGTTCACCGCGCACGTCGATTTCTGTTCCACCGAAAGCTATAATCTTTTGTTTTGTTGGTTTTATTTTTTGTAAATTTGATTTCTTTATCAGACTGACTGGAAGCACGTTGCACTGCGCGGCGGTGTCGAGTTTAACTTTGATTGTTTTTTCCTCGATTTTTATTTCTTCGTACCAATTTTTTGTCTCATCCTTATTTGTTTCTGATTTTGTGAGAGCTAGAACGAACAAACCGCTTGAATCGTCACTAGTATTGTCACTTTCGCTAACAGGTTGTGTGCCTTCTTGTAGGGTGTATACTTTTTTCTTCTTATCGAATTTTTTTCTTCGCTGAAAGCATAGATCGGTAAAATGGCCAGTTCTTTTACAGTGTTGGCATTTTTGCTTGTATGCTGGGCATTTGTTTTTTTCATGCTCTGTCCCACAATTTCTGCATGTGTAGGTGAATGAAGATTTGGCTTTTGGTGATTTTTTGTAATAATGTGGGTTATATTTTTTTATTGCATCAACTGCTGCTGTTTCGGGCTTATGTAAATCGCGCAATTGCTGGGAAGCTATCTCGCTTGCTCTGCATACCTTTATAGCCTGATCTAGTTTGATGTCATCTTCTGCTAATAATTTTTCACGCAGACTATCATTTCTTATACCCGTTACTATTTTGTCCCGCAATAATGAGTCTTCAAGATTTTCAAATGCACATTTTTTTGATTGATTTTTAATTTTTGTTAAGAATTCTTCGAAACTTTCTCCTTCGCGTTGAGTTAGAGTATTAAAGGTGTACCTTTCAAATGTTAAGCTTACCCTAGGAGAAAAATACTCGTTAAACTTATTAATTATAGAAGATATTTTATCAGTCTCGGCTTCTGTGAAGGAAAAAGAATTATAGATGTTTGCTGCATCTGCTCCTATACATGACATAAATGTTGCCACTTGGATTTCCTCTGGTTTTTTGTTTAGTTGTGCAGCTATCTCGAACCATTTATAAAGCTGGATCCAATTTTTCCATGCCGATGAAAGGTTTCCACCGGTTATTTGGAGTGGCTTTGGTGGCTTCACGTAATTAGCTGCACTCAGAGTTTCAGATTGTGGATCATCTTTAGGAGGCATTCTTAATATATTTATTTTTAATTTATTTATTGTTAACGATTTTTTTTTTTTTTTTTTTTTTTTTTCGTATTAACAATTGATGCGGAACTTAATATAAACTTTTCTATTAATATAAAAGTTTAAGCCACTTCTGACACCATGTCAAGTGGTCAATGATTAAGTGAAGACTGAAGTGTACTTTTATTGAGTTGTCATAAAAGATAACATAATACAAATGTATGATTATAAGTATGTTTATATAATGTAGGTTTAGGCAGGGGTGTCGAACCTATATGACACCAACCACTAGGATGAAGCCATACATTTTGGAATCGTTTTTCGCTTTTTATAGCTGGTGGAAGTGTTGTACCCGAAAACTTTTACTACCTGTGAATAGGAGCGTTGGAATTTCCCAAATATAAAATAATGAACTACTTAAAAAGCGTAGGTATAGTTTTAGTTTAGTTAGTTATTTGACTCATTTTATTTCAATAAAAGAGGCTGGGATGCGACCCACACTGATAACTTCCCATCCTGTCTGTCGATTTGTCTTTTAAGCAAGGTTTGTAGGTTTTCGTGTTTTGTTAAAAAAGTTATCAGTTAAATTATTCTAAAAAAATTAAAAATTACCAACAATATTTTGCATATGATTATATAGTTTGATTTCAAAATCTTTTTTGGTTAACGAGATTTTTATTCGAAAACCAGTTTTTACCAATTTTAGTACCATTTCTTAAAAGTTTTATTTCTTATATAAACAAATACAAATTGGATGAATGAAATTAATTTGAAGTCAATGTTTTCTACTATTCACGAGATATCGAGAACCGAAGATCAATTTTTATCAATTTTGCGTACTATTTTTTGTAGATTTTATTTTTGTATGAAAAAACGGATTGTTAGATTTTTATAAAAAAAATACTGAATGTTAAAAACAATATTTTGTATAAAATAAAATTAATTTGAAGCCTATATCTCAAATTTTTGAAAAGATATTTGAGCAAAAAAACAAGTTTTAAGAACTTTTATTATTTTTTTTAGGTTTTTATTTTTTGTAAAAAAAACTGTCAATTCGATTTTTTCAAAATTGTACCGAATGTTCAGAATAATATTTCCAATAAGATAAATTAGTGTGAAGCCAACATCTATAAGTTTTGAAAAGATATTTAGGTCGAAAATCAATTTTTACCAACTTTTGTTATTTTTTTTTAGGTTTTTAATTTTTTGTAAAAAAGCTGTTAATTCGATTTTTCTCAAAATTTTATCGAATGTTCAGAATAATATTTCCAATAAGATAAAATTAGTGTGAAGTCAATATCTATAAGTTTTGAAGAGATATTTAGGTCGAAAATCAATGTTTACCAACTTTTGATAGTTTTTTTTAGGTTTTTAATTTTTTGTAAAAAAACTGTGAATTCGATTTTTCTCAAAATGTTACTTAATGCTGACAACAATAATTTTTAAACAATAAAATTAGTTTATGGCCAATGTCTCAAAGTTTTGAAAAGTTATTTGAGTCGAAAATCAATTTTTTACTAACTTTTATTAATGTTTTTTTTAGGTTTTTATTTTTTATAAAAAAAACTGTCTAGTCGATTTTTCTCAAAATGTTATCAGATGTAAAAAACGTTACATTTTGTTGCACAAAATTGTTTTTTATTCGTAAAATTTTTGAGGGGACACATTTTTCTTCAGTATTTTTGATTTATAAAAAAACCGTTAGTTGGAATTTCCAAAAATTTATTTGTTTGGTATCACGTTACAATATATAATATAAATTTAATTCAAGTCTCAAGCGTTATTTTTTCGTGAAATATTTAAGGTTAATCAAAATTTTCACCTTTTTTTTAAACTGCTATGGTAAAAAAACCACCCACGAAATTTTCTTGAGAGCCCTTTCTGCATCTTTCTGCATTATTATCTGTATAACAAAATTTATTTGAAGTCGGTATCTCTGCTGGTTCTTGAGCTATGGACGACGAAAAAAACGTAGCGAACGTACGGACGTACAGACGTGCGGACGTACGAACGTACGTACACACGCACGCACAGACATCTTTCTAAAAATCTTTTATTTCGACTCTAGGGACCTTGAAACGTCGAGAAATGTCAAAATTTTCAATTTGACAAATCGGACCCATTACAATAGCTTCCTATGAGAAGTTAATAATAATAACTCATACCATTCCATAAGCAATTTTAAGACAAACATAGGTAGGGCACTTTAGGAGTCAAATAAAAATATAAAATATTTGTAAAAAGAACTTATTTAAACATACTACTTAGTAAACATACATAACATCATAGGAAGTTCAAAATTACAAAATAATAATTATGAAAAAAATTATAATAGCTCTTTGAAAAACACCGGAAATATTTGTCTTGTTAAATATTGAAAAATAATAATTGTTGTTTTTGAAAAGAAAAAAACAGAAATATTGCATTTTGTGCTAGAGAGGAATGGAAAGAAAGTTCGAAAACCAAAATGGACACTTATATAGGACAGAAAATAAAGTAATATATATTGTGGTCTGATTTCCATATTTCTAAATAAAAAACGGATTCAGGCTGATCAATTTCGTTGCAGGGCGAGACCTTTTGCTAGCTAGTACGCAGTTCATACGTCTTGATATCCACAAGGTGACATAGAACTTTCCTTATCAATCAACTGTCAACCAGATTGACCACACTACACTTCTCCAGTATACAGGATGTCCGAACATTCCGAGGGGTCAATTTTGACTCTCACTACTACCTCGTTGTAGTAAAGGAACGGCTACGGACATCCCAAGCCAAAACAAGAAAGTAGTATAAGAAGATTCGACGTTAGACGGATACAATAGGAAGAGACTGCCACGTCCTTTTCCGATCGATTCGCTAACAACCTTTTAAGGAGTTCTATGTGGCCTGCATTAAGCATTGAAAGCCAGTGACAACATTGACTTGGAGCCATCAGAGATACCGCTTCTGAAGTGCTAGGTTTCACACGGCTACTACAGCAAAACTTCTGGTTTGACGACGAGTGTCGGCAAGCGCATCAGCTAAGCAACGACATACCAAACGGCACTAGAGAGCAGGACCAGAGCCGCTCGCGAGCTCTACAAACAGAAGAGGAATAAAGAGAAACACCGGCTTCTTAGATGAAAAAAGGGAGAATGAGAAGCGCGCGATAGAGGAGAAAGAGGGATGTCGCAACTGAAATGAGGTTCGTAGATTGTATCATATAAGGTAAAAAAAACTTCCTAATGGTAACAGACACGAACCGAAGCCTGTAAAGATTATCAGGGGAACATCGAACTAGCCTGTAAAGACCATCAGAGGAACATAGAAGTAGAACCGCAGTCTATGCTGAGAATATGGAAAGACCACTTCTCCACTTCTTATTATATGACGGCGATGACGCATCGAATTCCGCTGATGTAAAAGAGAAAGAACCACTCAATCTAAGCGACGCAGAAACTGAAGTCTAACAAATCTGCTGGTGCTGACGGCATCGCTGCCAAAATATTCAAAGCAGCAGGCGATGACTTGGTAGGGAGTATGCACCAACTCATCTGCAAAATATGGTCGGAAGAAAGCATGCCCAGCCCAATGAGTGGAATCTTAGCATAATTTGCCAAATACACAAGAACTGCGCCAACTACAGAATTATCAGTTGCATATAAGATCCTTTCTACCGTATTATGTGAGCGTTTTATCAGTGTGGCTTCAGACAAGAAAAGTTAACCATTGAATACCCACCATCTCCTGATCGATTTTAAGGCCGCGTATGACAGCATCTATAGGGTAGAGCTTTACAAAACAATTTTTAGTTTTGGCATCCCTGTCAAACTTACCCGTTTGTGCAAAATGACAATGGAGAATGCACGCTGCTCTATCAAGGTTAGAAGAGATCTCACCGATGCATTTGATGTCAAAAAAGGTTTAAGACTTTATCTACCTATGCACCGCTATAAATTCAGACAACGACACCAGCTGGGGAATCAAACGAAGAATAACTCTTGTAAGTCGCTGCTTCTTTGGACGTAGAAGGCAATTGAGTATGAGTAGTAAAGTCATCTCTCAAGCATCTAAAGTCACCATCTATTAGACACTCAGTATTCCATTTCTCTTTATGGCGATTAGCTCTGGACCCCGTCAAAGAAAGATGAGAGTGTCTTAGGGTGCTTCGAGAAAAAAATTCTACTGGTGGTATTTGGTCCCGTCTGCGTAGATGGAGAGTGGAGGAGAAGATACGACGACGAACTGTACGGGCTGTATAGTGACATTGACCTAGTTAAAAGAATAAAAGTTGGCTAGGTCATGTAAATCGCATGGACATCAACGCTTCAGCCCGGGAGGTCTTCGAATCCAATCCTGAGAGGACCTCAACCAACTTGGCGTGCGAAACTGGAGTCAGCTAGATAGGGACTGAGCTGGCTGGTGGCGCATATAGGTTAAATCGCAGGTCCGCCCGGACTGTAGTGTCACCTTAGGTAAGTAAGTAAGAAAACAATTTAAAAAAAGAAGTTGGGATGCGACTCACACTGACAACTTCCCATCCCGTCTGTCAATTTGTCTCGCTTTAAAGGTTTTTAGGTGTACGTGTTTTGTTCAAAAAGTTGTCAGTTGAATTATTCTAAAAAAATTAAAAATTACCAACAACATTTTGCATATGATAAACAGTTTTATTTAAATTTTTTTTTTTGTAAGGGAAATTTTTAACCGAGAACCAATTTTTACAAATTTTAGTAGCATTTCTTAAAAGTTTTTATTTCTTATATAAACAAATACAAATTGGATGAATGAAATTCAATATCTTCTATTATTCTTGAGATATCGAGCACCGAACATCAATTTTTACCAATTTTTGCTGTCAATTCGATTTTTCTTAAAAACTTATTTCTTAAATATTTCTTAAAAAATAAAATAAGTTTGAAGCCATAATCTCACATTTTTGAGAAGATATTTGAGTCGAAAATCAATCGTAAAATATTCAAGGTGAAAAATATTTTTTTTTTCAGTAACTTCCTATGGGAAGTTAATGAAACACAATGTATAGTTTAAATAACTGAAAACATTTTGGCAACCTCTCATTCTTAACGATATCTCAAGTTTAATAAAGCAGCTTAGACTGAGAACCTATAATTTTTAAATACCTTACAGTTCAAAACATTAAGTTAATAGCTTACTTTTGTAAAAAAAAAAACAACTTGTTTAGAAGAAAGAATTAATCATATAACTTAAGATAAGGAACCTAATCCGCTAATACACTCTTAAAAGAACTATGGAGTATGGATGCTTCATTCGGCCCTAAATTTTTTCAAAAAAGTATTCATGAAAAATCTAATACTCGAAGCTTACCACCAGTGTAGCTGTCAAGAAAATCTTGTATTGTTCGATTTATAAGCCAACTCCAAACAAAATAGTAAATTATTCAAGAGTCACAAAGAAAATAAAACACAATTAAAAGGATGTCTACAATAAACTTATCTGAAAAAAGCAAATAGTTTCAATTTCTTTTTTTTTCTAAAGAAGTACACTTTCACTAAGTCCTTATCCTTAAAACCTTACACTTTATTTAAATAAAAAAAATGTTTTGTTTGGTGTAAAACTGTTCCTTTTTTAAAAAAACATGTAAATGCTCAAAAATATAATAAGGTATTAAATGAGATACGACATCTTTAATATTATAACAAAGGTCACCTAAATACCACACCGAACCGGATATCCCTTCAGGTAAACCTAAATGGCAACTTTTTGTTGGTCTGTTTAAAAATCTATATGTATCTATCTGCTATGTCTTTTATATTTAAGGATGGAATGTTTTATCGATTCATTTGAGCCTTTTACAATATATCTTTAGAAGCTGTTGCCATGACACTCAATAAAACAGCTCAAAGGACTGAATAGTATCGGAGAAGATAAATTTATACAGACTACATACATATATCCATGAGATGAAATACTCAAGCCTCATGTGAATGATGCGAAATCACAGGAACAATTGGATCACGATTGTGCCCTGAATTCAAATGTGTTTACTCTTAGGGTAAGAACTTTTGAGGTACACGAGAGTAAGAGTGTTTATATGGCTAGAGAAATTACCACCCTCTCCTCTAGGACCTAAGCGAAAAAAGGTTTTGCTTGAAGCTGGTTGCCACTGTGGAAATTTAAGAAATTTAATTGAAATTTGCAAATTTTTACTATTTTACCAAAAATTTATATAAGAAATTTAGACTTTTTAAAATGTCTTCATTTCCATGTGCATATCTTAACGAATCAGAAAATCACAGATTTGACAAACTATAAATTAATTTAGTAATTCAAAACGAATTTGCAAATCACGGAAGGGTTCAAAAAACCCCGACAAATCCTAAAAATGACTAAAAATCACGGATGAGTAAAATAAAACGCGGATCAAATCTGGTGAAATGATTTGTATTTTCAGAAAGTTTCAAACCTCCTTTAGGCGGCAACTCTAAAAGCGGTTCCGTGACTTTAGTATAGTATCTCATAGGTACTTAAAGGTCTTACAATATTCTGCCAGGTCATGGATGGATGAATGGAAAAAAAAAAACACAGAGAAAGAGGAGAATAAATAAGTTGAAAACATTTATTTAGTCTTTCTTTATATTTTTCGGGAAAAAAAGGTATTTTTGTTTCATTAAGTATGCAATGGAGGTAAACGAATGAAGCATGAAATCAAGGATTAGGCGTGTGTTATTTATTGGATTTGAGGCCAAATCCTACCTCAGGCATAGGCAAAGTGTAGTAAGTGAAGATCTCGCTATACACTAATATGTGTATTTACATTTGATGAAGCTGTCTTTATGAAGATTATCATGGTAGTTAAAAGAAAGGGCTTGTATATGAGCTAAGCATATAAACAATCTTTTGAAAAAGAGTGAGGTCTATCATAGATGTTTTGAATAATAATTTTTTTAACAAATTATGTTTTTTTCTATTCCTTGCCATTCTTATGAACATTTAAAGTTTAATTTTTACAAAAATATGAATAATTAAATTCTGATTTTTACAATAAACAAAAATGAGAATATGCTTAAATATGTGTTTTATGAATAATATTAAATTAAATAATCTATGAAAGTCTTTTTGTTGATAATAGTTCCGAACTATTTCAAATTTAATTAGATTGTCCATTCTTCAGGGATTCTTCTGTCATTAAAAAACTAGAGTATGTAAAATATTTAGAAAATAAAATGCACGACTGGGTCGCACGAACTTGCTCCAGTATGCAAAGAGTCTGTAGATAGATAGATACAAATTTTTTTTTGAACATCGTTAGAGCGGTTTTTTTTTTAATTAATTTTGTATGTATAAAATTTTGTAATTTTGTTTTAAAAATATTTTTGGTATGCAGTTGTTTAGTGATTGTAAATATACGCTCTACATTTGAATTTCGTAAAAAACTGTTGGACCGTTTTTGAGATATAGAATTTGGAAAAACAAAATCAATATTTTTTTTAAAATCCAAACAAAAAAAAATTGCACTTTTGATAATAAAATATTGTTAAGGCAATATAAGAGCTCGTTCAAAAAAAAATTATTGAAATCGGTTTATAAGTTGCTGATAAAACTAAAAAACAAAAAACGGGTTCTATGAGCGGTACCTTTCCTGAGCAATACAAAAATATGTTTTTCTTATTAAAAGAAGCCAAGTTAAAAAATAAAATTTTAGAGAAAATTTAAAAAAAATTTATCGGTTTGTTTTTGAGAAAATTCGAATTTTCGTTTTTTGTATGGGGCCACTGTTAGTTTTGATCTTAAAAAAAAAATGAAAAAAACGCCTAACGCGAATCTGCTCAAAACCTTAACTTCCAAGTTTGAACTCAATCGACAAAATGTTGTAGGCTGTAGGAGCGTGGACAGACAGACAAAACAGACCGGACGGAATCGCGGGACCCACTTTTTTCGACTTTTCTACCATCGTAATATCATGTTTGTTTAAAATCTCGAGTTCGAAATTTTGCACGAATGCAAAACTTGCCGTATAGTTCCTATATGTCGCAAGTAAAAATAAGTTACATCAACCAACGTAGTAAAAACTTCCACTTTCTATATTTTTGAGCGAAAATGAATTAGTTTTCAGTCCCTACTCGGTATATGCATCACAGATCACCTCTTGCGGAATAATCTTCTTCAACATTTGCAAAAATACAATACTGACGATATATATATATATTTTACCCATTCTGATCCGACCACTGGCTGTAATTTAGAAAGCCTTTATTCGTCTAAATTTTGAGTGCAGTTCGAATATTTGAGTTGGAGCCCCCATGATATGCTAACTAAAGTCTTTTTGACTTAATTCGAAAAAGCAAGTTAAAAATGGCGACAGAACTATAACCACAAACCAAAACATTGCCTGAATGTAGGACGTCTACATTGGTTAAAATTAAAAATAAACTACTTATAAATCAATCAGATGCAGGGATTGGATCCACACTGATAAACCCATTGAAGACCTTTAAAAACCTTTTTTTTCAATAAACTTCATATTTGTTTAAGGAATTTCGTTAAGTGTATGAAAAAATTGCTATATTTTTCTGGATTTGTTTTTAGTCTTTTCAGCATGACTTTATGTTATTATCTGCAAATCATAGTTCATTCTGACTGCTCTTGAGATATGGCTGACGAAAAAAGTTATCCCGAATGCACTGATGGACGAACGTACAAAAAGAAGGAGAGTACCTACGACAGAGTCTTGCAATTCCCCACCTTTGTACTCAGTTTTTAAATTGGTCAGCACGTCCTCTTCTTCGAACGCCTGCCCCTTAAAAAAATTGTATAGCGTCATCTTTTCCACCATTTTTAATCTGGCAACCCTAAATGTAGTACCCGTAGCATGATGGTTAGTGCGTTGGACTGTCATGCCAGAGGGCTTGGGTTCGATCCCTGCCTATGCCATCTAAGGTTTTTTTCACGGGTACTGCCTCTTGCGAGGAATTGACAAATTCTCCAAGAGTAATTCTTGTCATGAAAAGTGCTTTCTCAAATTTGCCGTTCGGATTCGGCTTAAAACTGTAGGTCCCCTCCATCCCTGACAACAGTACTCGCACACAGGAATGGTTGAGAGTTGTAAGTCACTAGGCCCTAGTTCTCAACGGACTATTGCGCCACTCAATTTATTTATTTTTAACCCTAAATGTAGTACCCGTGGCATGATTGTTAGTGCGTTGGACTGTCATGCCAGAGGTCTTGGGGTCAATCTCTACCTGTGTCATCAATGGTTTTTTTCATTGGTACTGCCTCTTGCGAGGAATTGACAAATTCTCCAAGAGTAAGTCTTGTCATGAAAAGTGCTTTCTCAAATAAGCCGTTTGGATTCGGCTTAAAACTGTAGGTCCCCTCCATCCCTGACAACAGTACTCGCACACAGGAATGGTTGAGAATTGTAAGTCAGTAGACCCTAATTCTCAACAGACTGTTGCTCCACCTAATATTCTTTAACCCTATTTGAATACTACGAGAAAGGTTTCCTACCTGTCATTGTCTTAAAGGTAATTTTATAAACAATATTCTGTCGAAAAAGCTAGTTACTTTTCTCCCCTTCAAATAATTTAGCCATATAATACTTACATTTCTAGGATTGCCTATCACTTTATATCGGAGATTAATTTTGGACATACTGTAAAGCAATGATACTTTTTTCCAGCCGCACATCTAGAATTTAAAATGGTTAACCCAACTCTTCACTCTCTTTATGATATTCAAAATTTTAAGTCAAATGTGCACTGGCATCTCCTCTTAAATCCTGCTCTTAATCCTTTTTTCTTGCAGTGTGGGGTGTCTTGTGAGGTGGACCTTCCCGCCAGAGCATTGGTTTTCCATGCTCTCTACATTACATGCTTCTGCACCTAGGTTAGGTTAAAGTTGAGGTCCATGATGGAGGAGGACACCGGTTATCGAGCTTATATTAATGCAAACTGCTTAGAGATAGCAAGCACCTTGAGCGCTTTAAATCTAGAGCAGGCCAGGTGTTTTTCGTGACACGTGCTGATGTTATTCTACCTGATGTTTACCTTCTTCATAGCGTCTTGCTTTAGCAATAATTTAAATGTAGCGATTGGTATGCCAGTATTAGCCAAACGTGTTAGAATGGGTTGTATTGTACCATTTCTGGCGAGTTCATTTGCTCTAATATTCCCTGCAAATTGCAATGTCTATGGCCGGGCACCCAGCAAGGTAAATATTAAACTGTTATGCTATCGACAGTTATGGTGTATTATAGAGTTTGTAGAGACCGAGTCCAAAGATTTGATAGCGGCCTGGCTATCTGAGGAAATACGGATAACAGATGTTGATATCATGTTTTCTTTAAGCCAGGACAAGACTTCTTTTTTCTGCAAAAGTTCCGCCTGAAATACGCTTCAATGATTGGGAAGGCAAAGTGAGAGACTTTTTTAATTCGTCAGAGTAAACACCTCCTAAACCCCTTCATTTGTTTTTGATTCAATTTCTGTTATGCAACACCAATTCTTTTAAAATGGAAATAATAATCCAAGACAATCGCAACTTCAACAACACTACTTCTTGCCCCAAAGACTTTTATTTTGTTTTTCGCTGTTAGCTAACCTACCTACATTACATATTAAGAGATAACAAGACAGTAACCTATTGGATAGGTATGGACTGGACATTCATGTTTAATATCTCTGTTTACATTTTTAAGCAAACATGATTTGTATATTTTATATAACAACAACAAAGAATATACGAACCTGCCAATGTAAGGCTGCAGTCGGGCCCATATGTATTCAAATTTCCTGATCAAAATCTTTGCTGCACTTTGGCATTTAATTGATTTTGTTTTACCAATTTTGTAATCATAATTTCAATTAAGTGATAATTATACATAGTTTGTCAAGCATGTTAATTAAAGCATTGTTTGCATATAATAACGTATGGCGTAGAGCCATTTATGGCTTAATTGACTACTTACGGTACACAATTATAAGTATTAATTAACTATTTTTGACCATCAATATATGAGGGACAGACCGCGGCAGAATTTCACACAGGTCAAAATAGCAATATTATTTAATACAAAGCCAGAGGCATGTATATTTCAGTATAGTTCATGGTTAATGTGTATAAGAAAGTTTCTTGCCGAAGGTCTTGGGATCGAATAAAAGCCATCGTTGATGCATATCAGAATAAAACTGACTTTTAAAGCGGGCAAGTGAAGGTGTTGAATGTACGTACCTTTCCTCTTTGTGGCCCAATAAAATTTAAAGTAGGTGACGAAAAATACATTCAAATTTTTAGAAAAATTCAACTGTCAATTTTTTTATAACAAATAAAAATGTACAAAAAAAAACACTCAAAATTCAAATGCAAAATAGTGTTGCTAACTTTTTGTTATAGAGCAAGAGCCCGGGCCTGCCAGACATACCTCATTTTATAAAAGCTGAAAGTTTGTGTATGTGTGCCTCTAGTACAGGTAAGAACGATCCCCAACCATGATACCTGGGTAGTGGTTCCTTTGGCAGATAACTGGTAGCAAAGGTGCATAAAATTCCATCTAACTTACCTTATTTTATAAAACTCAATTTTTGTATATTTCATTCGTAACAACACCAAAATTCGCTTTACTCATTGCCAGACACTTGGCATGGTTCCAACCCCCTGCCAGACACCCCTAAACTATAATAGTTTGTAATTCAATTTACGTTATATTATCTATAAAAGCTAAATTTAATATATGTTTTTTGGGGAGCTATTAAACGATGTTTCCTTAGCAGCCAGACAATTTCGAGGGTTCTATCATCCTGCCAGACACTTTGAATTGAGCAGAAGTTGCCAGAGACTGACTAGTAGTCAGTGCAAGCGAAACAGAGCATTCAATCGCAATTTTATTGCGATATATTACTGCACATCAGTTGTTTATGCTGTATTATTTGGTGAAGAATTATATACTAATGGTAAACGTTATAATATTAATTTGTATTATTTGTAACATAAATATGATCCATCTTTTTTAAATAAAGTGTTATCATGTTACAATATAGTAGATAATCTTAAAGTTTTCAAAAATTACACTTTAAACCCTTTTTTTTTAACTTTTTTGCACAAATTTTGAGTTTAAAATTAATTTTTTCAAAAACTACACATAGTTTTCACTTGATTTAGAAACTCGCTGTTAGAACAGAATGTTGGCTGTAAAAAAATGTAATATACTTTATTGTAAGTGTTACCGATGTTTTTTAATTATTTTTTTCCATTTAACGTACATATTTTTTAAATTGCCCCTATCGCCTAAACTGGGGGAGTTAGACCCCCCCTCCCATAGTAAAAAATGCTTGTTTTTAACTGTTCTATACAAATCCGTCATTAAACTTTGTCGCCTGAGTTATCGTACTCTCCCCAAAGATCGCAATAAACCGAATGCTCTGTTTCGCTTGCACCGACTACTACATATGCTCCGCGCTCTGGCAACTTCTGCTCAATTCAAAGTGTCTGGCAGGATGATAGAACCCTCGAAATTGTCTGGCTGCTCAGGAAACATCGTTTAATAGCTCCCCAAAAAACATATATTAAATTTAGCTTTTATAGATAATATAACGTAAATTGAATTACAAACTATTATAGTTTAGGGGTGTCTGGCAGGGGGTTGGAACCATGCCAAGTGTCTGGCAATGAGTAAAGCGAATTTTGGTGTTGTTACGAATGAAATATACAAAAATTGAGTTTTATAAAATAAGGTAAGTTAGATGGAATTTTATGCACCTTTGCTACCAGTTATCTGCCAAAGGAACCACTACCCAGGTATCATGGTTGGGGATCGTTCTTACCTGTACTAGAGGCACACATACACAAACTTTCAGCTTTTATAAAATGAGGTATGTCTGGCAGGCCCGGGCTCTTGGACTATTAATTTTTTACAAAAATTGTATTGACAACTTTTTTTATAAAACACGAAAGCCTACTAAAACAGCAAACAACTTATAAGAAATGATTTTCGACTCAAGTGTTATGAGAACAAAGAAAGATATTGATTTCAAATTTTTTCTACTCACACAAAATGTTGTTATTACTATTTTGTTAAAGTTTTAGAAAAAATTGACCGACGGTAGGAATGGGAAGTTAACAGTGTGTATAGCATCTCAGCCTCTTTTTGCCTTTAAAATTAGTGCCAAATAGTCAATTCTCTACATCGTCGTCGAGTTCAAATTTCAAGTCTACGCAGATTCTTAAAATTATTTAACATTAATTACTTCTTTTCAAATTGTTTGATTTTTTTAAATACCATTAAGGATATTATAAAATTTGTGTTGTTTTTTAAAAGATCAGAAAAACAAACAGATTCTTAATTTATAGGAAGTAATTGTAATCGGTCCGATTTGTCGAATTGAAAATGTTGACATTTCTCGACGTTTCAAGGTCCCTACGTTCGTTCGTTCTCAAAAAATTGAGTATGTGGTTTTACTACCATACCAATTTAAAAAAAAGAACATTTACCTCACGAACCATTAGAAAATATTGTTTTTGACATTCAGTAAATTTTGTATAACAATCCAACAGTCGGTTTTTCATAACAAATAGTTCGCAAAATTGGTAAAAATTCGATTTTCGTATCTCGTGAATCTGAAGAAATGACTTCAAAATGATTTCATTCTTAGCTAAATTGTCTCAGAAAAATCCAATCTGTATTTTTATATAAGAAATAAAAACTTTCAACAAATGCTACTAAAATCTCGTTAACAAAAATAGATTTTGAAATCAAACTGTTTCATCATATGCGAAATATTGTTGGTAATTTTTCGTTATTGTTTCAATTTCAACTGACAACTTTTTTAAAAAAACACGAAACCCTACAACACTGATATGGTTTTCGACTCAAGTACAAGTAAGAGAACAAAGAAATTATTTACCTCACACCAAATATTGTTATGAATATTTTGTTAAGTTTTAAAGCAAGATAGGCGGGATGGGAAGTTGTCAGTGTAGGTCGCTTATCAGCCCCTTTTTTTTAGATTAAAATTACATACAAATGTGTGAAATGAACTCATTGTATATAATGCTTCTCGCCACGTCCATTTCCTCTTTTTATAAGTAAGTAAATTAAAGTGTCTTTTGATTACCAAATGCACTGGAATAAATAATTTCCCTTAGTACTTAACACAGTTCTTTTATTGACAGAGCCCACTAATTCGTTTTTTCAACACGTCATAGCCAATTCAACTAAAGGAATAATTAAAAACCCTCACATCTCAACAACACTGTCAACTGTTGAGAAACAGAGTCATCATCTAAGGCTCCAAGAAAGGAAATCAAAGTAGATGTCTCCATCAATCCATTTACATAACATCGACACACACAATTTATTCTGCCCATCATGCTCTGCTGCGATGTTGCAGTCGTTCCTTTTAATTTGCAATATATAATTATTCCAGATTCCAATTTTAATGCCAAATGGGGTATTTCAAGGTCCTACAGTTTGAAAAGAATAAAATACATATTTGCACTTGATCCGGTCCCATTTAAGTGTAAATCGTTAAATATATAATTTTATTGTTGTGTCCACTTAAGTCAAAAGTAGCTGTTTATGTTCTTCACACCGAATTAGATCGACCAGATCACATAAATATAAATTTATCCTCTACCGCGCCAAGCTCAAGGTATTACTTTATTTTAATTACCTGCAGCAATGAAGACAGAATATAATTGAATTATATCTACTGCCACTTTACACTAGTTATATTTATACCAAAGTCTAATGTGCCCTTTCTGCAAAGAGCATTTAGTTAACATGTTAATCTTAAGGCAATAGCAACAAGCTTGTTTTCAATGTACCTGCTGGAAGTGGACCCCCTGGAGTTTTACGGCCTTAAACGGAAAACGATTAAAATGTTGTATAAATGTGGGTATACGCATTTATTAATTAATTGGTTTGATTTTTAATCGATTTTAAAGACCGGTCCAGTAGTTTTATGCACGCTGTAACATTCATATCATATTAGAAATAAATACATACACGATTTTAAGATTCTACATAGTTTTATGTTCAAAGAAAATATTTATGTATATATAATTAAGATCTCCACAGATGAACATGAAATTGACGTTAAGATTTGAAAATGTATGTATGGTGTTGATTTTTCTAAGCACACATCATACACGTTTTGGAGAAAAATTGATTTCTTCAAAAGTTTTCAAAATCTTTCGATGAAAAACAACAAAATTAAATTAAAAAAACTAAATGGAATACTTTTTAAAATTGTTTGGTCCAGTTTTTCAGTGCAAATTTAACAGCAATTACATCTATTAAAGTAAATACAAATATTGTACTTAATAGGAAAATATCTAAACGTTAAACGTTTACCACGAAAACAATTTTCGATTGATATAAAGGCAATTAAATAAAAAAAATTCAAATGGTAGACATGTGCACTCAAGAGGACAAAAACGTCCACAGGTTTTTTCTCAAAACCTACATCTGTCTATTAACTCCTAATCTCGCCTGCCCGCGGTGAACTTTGGGTGCATAGAACCTCAACTGGAGATCCCTGGCAATCCTATCAACTTCCCACCAGGGGCATAGGGCTCTTGAAGCAGAGCGAAACTGCTTTTTTTCCAGTAAGGATCTTCCCCAGCTCCTTTACTGCTCTATCTACTCCCTGACAATTGTGTTTTATTATTATTTCTACCATTAATGTTTAAAAAGGGCCCTAGGAACAGCCCAACAATAAATCGGGCAAGATTTTGATAGCATCAAATGTGCCGAAAAATCACCCTTAACTCGCAGTTCCTACACCTGTAAGACGAATGTCCTGGCTGGCCACATCTCCAGCAGACATCTTCTAGTGCCCTATAGCAATTGTGCTCCAGGCTGAGACACCTGAGGCAGTGCAATACTGGCGCACATTCCCTCACTTGGAATGAGAAATGCTTAATGTAGCATCTTCCTTCTCTCAATAAAACATTAGAAACCCTATCACTGCATTCAATGGTGACATTGACTGTTTCGTCAGGTTTCTTTTCCCATGGGGAAGTAATCAACCTGACTTCCTTTCTGAAATCTTCCTCGGTCATCTCACGCAAGAATTGGGGAGTAACAACAGGGCGGGAGCTGCCCTTTAACCTCTCGTTTTCTCCAACGAGTCCCAATACTAAATTTTCAAATCGACCTATGAATGGGGTCACTTTTGCTGCAACAACCTGTTCTACGAGTATCTTTATATTCCTTATTATATCCACTATAAGTTCCCCCTTAATTTTGTTAACTATAGAAGCTACCTTCTTGATACTAATATCGTCTAATTTCTCTTCCAGATATCCCACTTTGGCTGCAACAACCGGAGTTGAAGCAGGAGACGTTGCCGAGGCCGAAGCCATGGCAGGAGACGAATCCGAAACCACTACGGAAGCCGAAGCTGAGAACGAAGCCGAGAACAAAACAGGGGTGGGAACCGAAGTCGAAGCCAACGAACGGGGCCAAAGTCGGAGCTGATATCGGGGCCGAAGCCAAGAAGGCCACTGTTGGAGCCGACGATGTGGCCAAAGCCGAAACTAATAGGGGAACTACATTTTTCTTGGTGCCGTCTTCAATGCAGGTGTTCACCCTGCCACCGTCATCGGTTCCACCACCAGAGACAACATTACCATTATGATTCTCGAAATTAAAATTGTCACCATCACCATTATTATCAATGCAATTCAACTCACCAGGCATATGGGCCTGCGGTAATTTCACCGATGACAGGCCGCATTCCTCCTCAGCGCACGTCACCGATTCGCACTCCATTGCCGACGAAAATCCCTCGTTTGCTGAGGCTCTTTCGGCTTCAGCCTTCTTCTTAGCCTTATTGCTCCTTTTTGTTTTTTTTTTTCGATTGCTCCTGCCTCATTTTTTCCGCCAACTCCGCCTGGGGGTTCTTTATCTTTAAGAACTTGAATTCCTTTTGGACGCGCTCGTATCCATCGTATCCATCGTCTACCACCTTCTTCTTCGACTTCGGGCCGAGAGCCTTGAACACCACCTCCTCCTCGCCGTCATTCGTAAAGGAGTCATCGTCCGCCTCCCTCTTCCTGCTTTCATAAAAAGATTTTGACATTACAGGAAAAAAATGTCCACCGCCGTAGGAATAACCAACGAGGGTATTAATAGCCGCGTTTTATTATCACCATGATCTGATCTGGATCTTGGATTTACATGCACTACAACAACAACACAAGATCCTGCTTTCTGTTTGGATCTCAATGTGAGATCCAAAATTTAATTCTTTTTTCACACAATGAGGGCTTTATCATTGTAATTTCACATGTAAATGTTGGTATCATTGCAAAAAAATTAAATAAAACCTGTATTGCCATATAAACATTTCCATTTGACTGAAATAAAATATTTTTCAAATAGAATACGAGAAGCTTTAAATTTATTTATTTATTTATATACAAATATAATCCATTTATATACAAATATAATCCATGAAAAAATGAGTTATTTTAACAAAACTAGATATAAATTGGTGAAATTAATATAATTAAGTTCAAAAAAATGTATATTTGGCATAATTTATGGGTATCATTTTTTCCAAAAACAAGAACAAAAAAATAATCATTGAGCGAAATGATCTTATGGCAACACTGCTTTAAATGTCAAAAAATATAAATAAAATCGAGAAAGCCGCCAGCACAAATGGGAGAAAATACAAATAAATCGTAAGTAATCTCCAAATTAAATTATTTTAGTGTCACATTTATCAAGTTCAATTTTGTTAATAGGTCAAAACGAATCTGGACTACAGACGAGACAAAAGCGTTCCTGAATGCTTATGGAAAGAGGCGTTTTGAGTTTGAGAGTGCCAGACTCAAAAAGTTCGCTATGAGTAATGTTTTGGAAGAACTTACTACGCTTGGAGTTTGGGTAGATATTAATCTTTAAATTTGATGTGACTTGTTATTTAGGTATGTATATATAAATATTCATTTCTAATGTTTTTTGCAGACTCAAACAACAACCGAAGAAATGCTCAAAACAAAATTAAAAAACCTCTTGAGGGCCTACAAATCCAGCGTAGACCACAACAAAAGAACTGGAGAGTGTTTTATAAAAGCTCCTTTTGCAGAACAGATGAAGGAAATTTTTGGTTCGCAGCCTATAATGAAAAACAGCCACACCACAACTGTATGGGAGCAGGCAACCGAAGGGACCATGTAGCAACTTGAATCATATTGAACATTATGTGTGTAATCAAATGCTTTTTTTCTTTTATAGAATCAATCGCAACAGCATCAGCGTGCTGGCTTCAGCTTCCAACTCCCAGATTCGAAATTAAATTGAAGAGTCTGCAATACAAAACATTATTTGTCCACAAACCAGGTAACAGCTTCGAACATAAATACATGTGTTCACTGACGCTGTTCTAGACAGAAAAGTACAGCTTTTTGCTGTTCATTGAGGTTTTTTCTGTGCTGAACTGTTCTACTTTCCTGTTCATTGACAAACCTGGAACAGTTTAGAACAGGATTTTCTGTTCTTGCTTTTGAGTCAGATCAGGTTAGAACAGACTCGTGAGAAATGTCAAAATCGAAGTTGTCATTTGGCTGTGCTTTGTGTTTTTTTTTTCTCGTGATTTAAAAAAATTAAAATGAAGTTGTTTTGCCAATTTGTTTAATTTGTTTAATTAAATAATTATAAAATAAATTCAAAATAAAATCATCAAATTGAATTGACATCCGAGGAAGGAAAGACTGTGGCTATGCAGTGTTCACCGAATACGCGGTTGAATATCGAAAGAGGTTAAAATGAAACAAAATATTTCTATTGTATTAAAAATAATAAAATGTTATAATTTATAGATGAAAATTTTCGAAGCCAGGTGTTTCAAAACTCATTAATAGGTGAGCAAGATTTCGTGCCCATCCCGCCAGTCGTTCCCCAAGACAATGATGTTAGAGAGCAGTCAACATCTGTGCATGCTTTGGAGGAGCGACAGAGCCAGAAGGCCGTTTGGCTGGATGGAGACTGTCTGCTCCTTATTTCACTTTACAGGGAATTGTACCCTAAACTTGGCAAAAATGTTGCGCTAAAAACAAAAAGGAAGCTTTGGGAACAAATTGCCGAGAAAATGAACGAGCAGGCAACAACTAACTTCAGCTCTTGCCAAGTGGAAGGGAAGTGGAAGAGTTTGGAGAGAGCCTTTAAAAATAAAATGGTACACAACAAAAAAACTGGGAATGATCGAGCGACATGTCCATATGAAAAGTAAGTGAATTAACTAAAAGTTTGTGTGGCAAAAGTTGTAACAAAATATTTAAATATTTCAAAGAACTAGCAGATGTGTTGCTGAACCGCCCATCGATCACTCCAGCATATTTGTTGGGGAGCACCATCAACAGTGGGGTTTCAAGAAAAGAAATCCTCCAACAATCAGGAATTAATCCAGGTATTCTTAAGTAAATTTTAAATAGAATATCTTACATTTATACGGACACAATTTTTCATTAGATCCTCCAACACCCGTCCAAGTCGATGAATCGAATGATCCTGTACCTGACCTAGATGAAACCCAACCAGTAGCAGATTTCACTGGGTACACCGAAGACGGCCCACCACCGAAAAAAATTAAAAGGGCGGAAACGATTCCTGGTGAGCTGTCAAACTGGAGGCAGCAATTTATGGAAGATAGCCAACAAAGGAAGGAGTACAGGAGAGAGAAATTAAGAGCATATAGAGAAAGAACAGAGGAACTAAAAAAAAGTCGAGACCAAAAAGAAAAATTTCTCGAAAAGCTGTCCTAATCAAGTAAAAACTAAAGACTGTTAAATATGGAATAAGGAATAATTACTAAAGACTGTTCTTATTTATTATTGTAATGTTTATTATCTGTTATATTTATTATTGTTTTTAATGTTAACTGTTTTTATAATTGTAATGTTTTTTATAATGTAAATACTTTTGTAATAATAATGTAATAATTAATGTATCGTTTCAGAAATGTAATTGTAAAACAATTACCAAATGTTAACAGTCAATTAAATAATATAATAGACAAAGTTATCAATAAAGTGATTTTATAAAAGAATAAAGACTTTGACTTTTTGAATAATTCCTCAATTAAAATAGGAATATACTTCGTCACATAAAGTATTGCGGCGGGTAGCTCCTTGCGCCTGCTCATGTGCATTGTGTTCCTGCTGGTTTTCTTCTACAGGTTCCTGCTCAATTTCAATTGTAAACTCATCGTCATTACACATCTTGTGAAATGACGATGACACAGTTTTTTCATCCCTCTCAATTTGGAGTAATAGAGCTGCCGAAATCTTTGTTTCAAAATGCCGAAAGAATGCTCTATTACAATTCGGCCAGAGCTAAGCTTTCGATTGAAAAATTTTTGCCGCGACGTTAAATGACCATTGTCACGATACGGTGTGATCATGTACTGCGAACATGCATACGCCGAGTCGCCTAAGAGATAAAAGGTTCCACATCGATTTGGTAGCTGATTGTAGATGGTTGAATTTTCATAGACTCTGTTGTCATGGACGGAACCTGGATGGCCAACAAAAATGTCAATGAACTTTTTCCTTTCGTCACATATAGCTTGTAGGCAAACACTCGTTATGTTCTTTCTGTCAATGTAATCATTTTTCCCATGCTTAGGAGGGTCAATTCGAATGCGTGTACCATCAATTACACCTGAAAATACTAAAAAAACTGTTAGACAGTAGATACAATACTAAAAAGAAGTTTATTTCATACCAATAATTTCATACATTCCTGTCTTATTTTGCAACCACTGAGCAGTTAAAGATTTCCTTTCATCGTTTGGCCATTTTATAAATGATTCGCAAAGGTTACTAAGGAAGTAAATTACTCTCTTTATGATAGTCGAGACAGTCCCAAAGGCAAGATTGAATTTATGTATATCTATCCCCAATGTCTCGAAATGAGCAAGCCTCATGCCCTACAGAATGGTTTAATGATATGAGATTTAGTGAGAAGTTAAGAAGGAACAATTTTTTGCTTTGGAGAACAATAAGCATACCTGCAAACCACAGGAATAGAGCTAAGTGTACTTCTGCCGAAAACGTTTTCCGCTGCTCCAATATAAGGTACTCTTCAGAAGTTGAAAATTTGTCGACCAATATCTTGAAGAGTTCACTTCCTACCCGGCAGTGAGTGACGAACTCTTTCTCGGAGTAGGTTGGAACAACTTCTTGCAAATAAATTTCAATGCAATTTCTTTTTTTGACAACTCACGAAACTGTGCTGTCCTGTGCTGTTCTGATCTAGACAAAACCTCGGTGAACACAACTAATGTGTTTTGTATGTGTGTACAAATTCTTCTTTTTTCCTTAATAGAATCAAGCATATAGACATCTAGCCCAGCAGCTTCTAACTCTAACAAAAAAAAACAGATTAAGTTCAAAAGAAAGATACTATTTACTGAAGGAAGGAAAGGCTGCCGAAAAAATTGAAATTTTAAAAAGTTACACAACAAACAAATTGAAAAAAGTAGATGAGGCAGAACGAGCCAAGGAAGCTCGTTTGAAAAGAAAAGAAAAGTTGCTAAGGAAATTATTTTATAAACCATAAACTTTATATGCATTTGCACTATGCCAAAGTTTATTAAATAATTCTCCTAGCACATTGTCACTCTTTGAATAATATGAAATGCTGTGGACTGTGACACGCCGAATAATTAGATATTTCGCGAAAAGTGTTGGTATTTGCCATGTACCACAAAAAAATATGTACTTCTTTTTCGGCAGACCTCTTTTTGGTGTCGAATTGAATCGTGGTAAATCCGATCTAAAATATGTTTTAAATACATTAGCATCTAAACATAAATATATTATTTGAGTAAAACTGAGTGCATACCTATCAATATGTGGACGGTGGACCTATGTTTTTAATTCTTTGGTGATTTGCAGGAACATTTTCAAAAGTTGTGGAGCTACAACTGGAAATTGAATCATCATCGATAAAATTTAATAGGGATATAATTGAATTGTTTGATTCTTCGCTTTCATCAGTGTCAAATAAAAACTGCAAATTATAAAAGTTTTTAATAGAGAAAAGAAATAAAAATTAAAATGAATACTTACATCAACCACAGCAGCTTCCATTTTGGGTATTTGTTTATATTTTTTTTGCTTCGAAATGTCACTTTTGAAAGAACGAATTTGACACTGATACCAAACTTTAAATAATAAAAAATATGATGATCCAATGCTGTTTTATTATCATGATCTGATCCGGATCAGATCACGGTGATAATAAAACGCGGCTAATATTATTTTATCAAACACTAAGTATTTCTTGAAATATATCCTCGCACTTCACTTCTTTTTTCAACCGTTACTTAGCGTCGCGAAAATAGTTAATAAAAACCCTTTCACCGACGAAAATCGGGTATCGTAATAAAATTTACAACGGAAACCCGCGCGACCTTTTTAGGTAGTCTGTAAATAATAACCTATTTACTCCCCAGAAAAAGGGACACACAACAAGATATTTTTAATTTAAATGCAGAATTTGGGAAAAACCCAAAAATCAGCAAAAAATCCGAGAATTCGGGACCACCGGAAAAACCGACAAAAAATAAATTTTTAATTTGCAAGGCACGGAACGAACACAACCGTTCGCGTCAACAATTAAAATTCTAGTGGTCAGCTGGAAGGGAAGACATCTTCGGTGGAATAATCTGGAAAAATAGACTGCGCGACAACACTTCCAATAAGGGATTCAGACTCGTCGATTTTGCTGTGGGACAAAACGTCGTCAACGCGTTTTTCACACCTCAAAATCCACAAAGGAACTTAGAGTTCTCTAGATCAATCTAACGTCAACTGGACTGACTATATTGCGATCGACGATAGACACGCTTCCAGCATCATAGATGTCCGAACTTTCCGAGGAGCTAACATCGACTCGGACCACTGACTCGTTGTAGCCAAGGCAGAACTTCGGGTTTCCGGACCCATGGCAAAACAGGGAGATGCAGGTAGAAGATACAACGTCGAACGGCTACAAGCACAAGAGATCGCCAAATCTTTCTCCCATAGAGACACAAGTAACCTCTTTCGAAGTTCTCTGCCGCCAACACAATGTATGGAGAACCAGTGGCAACATTACCAAGATGCAATCAGAGAAGCCCCAAGTTTGATGGGGAATGTCAGCAGGCAAATGCAACCAACCAACACTCAAAGCGGTGCTGCACAAAAGGACGGGAGCTGCTTACGAGCTCTATAAGCGGAAGAAGAGAGAGAGAGACATAGACTACTCAGAAGGAAAAAGAGAGAGCATGAGAAGCGTGCGGACGAAGATGTTGAGAGGTTCAAAAGCAGGAATGTAGTGCGAAAGTTTTATGAGCAGGTGAAACGAAATTCATAAGTACATAAACCTCGAACTAAAGGCTGCAAAGACGAAAGTGGAGACATAATAGAGGAACCGCAGCCAATGCTGAGAACATGGAAAGACCACTTCTGCAGACAGTATAACGGCGACGACGAACCGAATTTCGCTGTCAGACAGGATGATCCGTTCAATTTAGAAGGCAAGGCAACAATCCCATCTTCCCGACTCACACGAAGTAAAGATTGACATATCTAAGTTTTAGCAGATGGCTCGAATGCCGAGGTCTTTAAAGGAGCTGGAGATAATTTGGTTAGGAACGTGCACCTACTTATCTGTAAGATATTGTGGGAAGAAAGCATGCCCGATGAATGGAATCTCAGTATTGTTTTAGCCCGATTCTGAAAAAAAAGAAGACCCTTTTAACTGCATCAAATATAGAGGAATCAGTCTACTTAACATCGCTTACAAAATCTTATCTGCCGTAATATGAGAATGTCTAAAGCACATCGTCAACAACCTGTCCTTAGACCAGAAAAGTCCACAGTACATCAAGTTTTCACATGACGGCAGATCCTGGAAAAAAAACAATAAAATCAAATCGACACCCACCATCTCTTCATCGATTTTAACTTTTAACGGTTAATGAGGGCAAACAAAGTACATGGTGTTGTCAAGCAAGGACCGACAACACCGACGTCTCGGTCAAAACGTCACCATCGACAGACTTAACTTTGAGGTAGTTAAGGATTTTGTTTACCTAGGCTCCGCTATGAAAACAGAAAACTACACCAGCGCTGAGATCAAACAACTAATTATTGTAGCTAACCGCTGTTTCTTTGGGTTAAAAAAGCAATTGAGTAGTAAAGCCCTCTCTCGAGCGACTAAAGTGCCACTATATAAGACCCTCAATATCCCCGTCCTGCTATATGGTGCAGAAAAATGGACTATGACAAAAGTGAATGAAAACACCTTGGGTCGTTTCGAGAGAAAAGTTCTTCGCGTGATCTACGGTCTCGTATGCATATAACGTGAGTGGAGGAGAAGGTGGAACGACGAGCTGTACGGGCTGTACCAACGACGCACGTACACATAGCCAAAAAGATAAAAGTCCAACGACTGAGATGGCTGGGTCAATGAGCGCATGGAATCCAAGGCTCTGACCCGGAAAGTCTTCGAATCCACACCCACAGGACAGCGCAGGAGAGGAAGACCGCTGATCAGGTGGCACGCACTAGTGGAAAATGACCTCACTCAACTTGGAGTGCACAATCGGAGACATCTAGCTAGGGACTGAGCTTAATGGAGAAATTTGTTGCTTGAAGCCCTAGGTCACACAGGACTGTAGCGCCACCTCAAGTAAGTAAGTTTTGTTAGGAGATTACGATAAGTCAAGCAATTTTCTACTGATTTTCTGTAGACTTCGACGGATTAAGGAACAATTGATTGGTCTTAAACCACCTATAGATATTTTACAGTTCAGAAGGAACAGCTTTTTAATAATTGGTCAGCATACATGTGAATAGAAGAAGTTGCTATTTACCTGGAAAGCTCGTTAATATAAAGGGAGAAGATTATAAGTAGTTGGATTTAAACTACTAAAATGTATGGACTTAAGACTCTGCACAAAACATGGATAAATGAAGGAAAATAAATAACAAATATTTTTATGATATGAAATAAATTTAGAATCACAAGGAAAATTAAGTATTCAAATAAAACATTAAAAATTAAATACATTTTTACTAGATGATTGGAATAATCTAATGACAGTCTAATTTACAATTTAAGTCAAAAATTATCTAAGATAATAAATACTTTGCCGTAATTTCTAATTGTAAAAACAAGGACTTAATCACCAAGTTAACTCCATAGGTACCTATGCACTTGCAGTAACGATTTTAAAACATTTTTATGGAATGCGAATGGAAGATAAACTTTTTTCTTTAGAATATGCGATATTTTACTTAACCGAAAAGATGAATAACTTGAAGGCACTTTTAAAACACAAGAATCCGATCATACTTCATATCACATTAACCTATAAATAAGTTTTAACAGACGTATATAAAAGATTCCAAGGTAACTTTTTGAACTAACTTTAACTTTAACCAATTGAAAGTGTCCTTTTATTTATTTTTTTTATGTTTTCAATACGCCAACCCTATCGCTTCTTCTTTTAAATTCTTTGCTCTTTTTTCCATTACATGCTACATGCTCCTACCTCGTCGCAGTACAGCAGTGCTGCCAAGAAAACGTTCAACAAGAAATCTCACAATCTCACAAGAACTTCAATGTTCGAGGAAGCAACTCTACTACTTGTAAAGTTGTATCCTCCCGCAAAGTCGTTGATTTATCGCTTAAGTTTTCTTAGCTGTGCTGTGATTCCAACCGAGCGCAATAAAAGTAAGCAGAAACAGAAATGTTGATGGAAAGTTTTATTTGTTTCAAGGAAGAACGGGAACGGGTGGTACTTGGTGCAGCTCCTTTGATTCTATATAAAACGAAAAGTGTGCCTGAGATAACATGTGACTGTGGAATTCGAGATAAAGATTGTAATTAAAATAAAAGACACTATTCGCAGTCGTATGTTTGGTTTTTGCAATGCGATACTTACCATAACTTTAAAACTGTTGAAGTGTTCAGTGCTAACTTTAACACAGACATCCTTTACAGGAAACAATGCAAAAGTTTCAATGTCTTGTTTTGTGGATAATTAATTGCATCTTTTCGAAGTTTTTTCTTGAATTTAATTGCGTGTTATGGCATGGACTGGATAATAATAATAAATATAATATTATTGTTGACGATTATTCGTCTACACTTCGTCTTCCTTAAATTCCCGTACTCAATAATATGTTGATAATACCTGCCGAATTTTTCTTTATTTAATACGTTCCATGCATGTTTGTTAAATTTGAACTTTTAATAGTAAATTTCTAAATATTTTGATTTTGTTTTTAATGGAACTATTTTGTCTTCAACACACAGATAACTCCTTGCTTTCTTTAACAGCCTTTCGATGTCCTTTGCCATAGGAATTTCTAAAACAGGTTAAACCACATTTTTCAGATTCTTATTTGAAACAACAAGACTTCAGGTAAGGTAAGGCGACTTTTAATTTTTCTAATGCATTGCACGATTTAAAAGCAGCAGCTAAAAGTTTTGCTTTCGGCTCGGAATTTACATTGCAAAATGGCATATCATGTAAAAATACATTAAATAATTTTGGCCCAAGGAAAGTTCCCTGAGCAACTCCTATTAGGACTGGGAATTTCAAAACTTCGATCCAATGACAATAGACACGGTTCTTGAGTTAAGAAAACTGATGATTATTCTTATAAGAGATAAGACCCTTATGCCAAATAGAGTCGAATGCTGCCTCTAAATCGATATCCAGCAATTCCTCTGCCATAGTCGTTATGTCACTTTCAATTTATTCAGTGAACTTAACATTTTCATCTTGGTAAAGTAAAGGAATTAGCAACATCTGCAAATTACAACCATTTTATACCGGAATTCGGAGTGGCATCGATTTATTGCAGAGTAAGTTTGATGAACGGGTTATCTTAAGAAAAAGGTCTCGATTAGCCGCCTCGTTTGTGTGATTTGACATCCCTAGACTATTTTCGTTAGGGCTACGATAAGTAGATGGTGAAGTCATCGAAATTAAGTCCAAAGAATCATGGCTAAATCACAAACACGCTTCAGCTTCGGCTTCGCCTGACGTTTATGAGTTCAGCCATAGGAATTCAATGCACGCTATCACAATGGATAATCCTTCAGTTCTGACAGTTCAGAGCAATTTCGAAGTTTTCGAAATCGATCGAATTGAAGAACATGCAATTTCATTTCACGTGAAATTGAAAAGTGATTTCAATTCACTTTCGATCGAAATTCGGAACATGGGCGAATATCTTTTCTTGAAAATGTTTAATTTTTTTAGAACAAAAACATGAGTTTCGAAGAACTACTCATTGCCTTGGTGAGGGAACGGGAATTCCTTTATAACAACAGGTCCAAAACATATAAAAATGTTTTAAAAAGAAATGCTGCTTGGGAACAGATTGCCCAAACCTTAGGTTAGGTTAGGTTAACGTGGCTGCGGATTTAGAATCCACACACTTAGGCCGCCAAAAGAAAAGGCCCATTGTGATACCACATGAATCTAGAGAATTACTTCTTACTAGTCGAACCATTTTGAGCTTTTTATAAAGCGAAGAAGATATTTAATATCCTTTTTAGCTAGTTCACTGGGATTATCAAAAGAGTAGTCTCCCAGATGAAGTTTGCGTCTTAATGAAAGAGCAGGGCAAGTGCAGAGAAGGTGAGAGATTGTTTCCTCTTCTTTTTCGTCCATACAGCTCCTGCAGAAGTCATTTGAGGCTACACCAAGTCGTATTGCGTGTCTGCCTATGTATGAGACAGTGTCCCGTAAGGACACCTATTATGGAGCTAATATGAAGTCTGCTTTGAGATAACAAGTCTTTAGAGCGCTTTAGGTCCATTGAAGGCCATATGAGTTTTTTGGATGCGCATGTTGGTAAATTGTGCCACCTAGATTTTGCTATCGAAAAAGCTGTTTCTTTTAGCATGAGTTTACATGTAGCTATCGGTATACCTATCTTCTCCCTTTCAGGTGAAATAGGTATGACGGTTCCATTTTTGGCGAGTTCATCGGCTCTACAATTTCCTGCGATGTCTCTGTGGCCCGGCACCCAACATAGGTGAATGTTAAATTGCTGCGCCATCTCCATAAGAGACGATCGACACTCGAGGGCCGTTTGAAATTTGGTTGAGACACCGTCAAGAGGATTAATAGCAGCCTGAATGTCAGAGAAGATGCGGATATCAGAAGTTGATATCACGTTTTCTCTTAGCCAGGAGAGAACCTCTTTGAACGCTAAAATTTCCGCTTGGAAGACGCTACAATGATTAGGGAGGCGGAATGAGATACTTAGATTAAGCTTTTTTGAGTACACACTACTACCAACTCCCTCATTTGTCTTGGATCCATCTGTATAAAAATGAATACTTTTGTTATCCAGGAGTTTTTTGTTTTCCCATTCATCTCTGGATGGGATGGATACCTGGAAGTTTTTTTCCAAATAGGGGTTTAGGAATAGTGTAGTCTATGTACTTTGGTATAGAACCAGAGAGGTTCAAAATGATGGAGTGCCCCACATTGTTGTTGATCCATTGAGATGAGGCGTTGAGTCTTATAGCTGTACTCGCTGCCACTTGTTTGCTGAATATGTCGAGGGGTGTCAGATGGAGGAGAGTGTCTAACGCTGCTGAGGGTGTGGTTCTTAATGCCCCGCTTATGCAGAGACATGCAGTGCGTTGGACTCTGCTGAGTTTGTCGTATGTGACTTTCTCCAGTGCAGTCCACCATACTGCAACCCCGTACATAAGTATTGGTCGGATGACCGATGTGTATAGCCAATAGGTTATGCGAGGTTGAAAACCCCATTTGCTTCCTATGGCTTTCTTGCAAAGGAAATGAGCTACTGTAGCTTTTTTAACTCTTTCCTGAATATTAGGTTTCCAACTTAATTTTTTGTCCAATATCAGACCAAGATATTTGGCTTAATTGGTAAAAATTAGTGGTACACCTTTTATTGAAGGACGAGGTCTGTTTTTTGAGGATTAATACTAAGTCCGCAGTTATCTGCCCATCTAGTGAGCATATTGAGTGTGTTTTGGAGGAGGTCTCTCAGTGTATTAGGATGTTCTCCTATGACGCGACGGCGATAGCAACATCATCGGCATACGCAACCACTCTGTAGCCTTCCCTCTCAAGGGATATTAGTAGTTTGTTAACCACTATGTTCCACAGGAGAGGGGACAGAACACCACCTTGTGGAGTGCCTCTACTGACAGACCTTTTCGTACAAAAATCCCCCATCTTAGAGTTGATGATCCTGCTTTTTAGCATTAGATTAATCAATTCACAGAGTGAGTATTCTACGTTTATGGTCGTCATAGCAGAAGTGATAGCGGATGTGTCAACGTTGTTGAAAGCGCCCTCAATATCCAGGAAGGCCACCATAGTATATTCCTTTTGTTCTAGGGAGTATTCGATAGTTCTTACCAGAGTGTGCAAGGCTGTTTCTACCGATTTCCCTTTACAGTAAGCATGCTGAGACATTGATAGTCTCTTATCAATGCTATTACGTATATGGATATCAATCAAACGTTCCAGAGTTTTGAGAATGAATGATGATAGGCTAATAGGTCTTAGATCTTTAGGGTTGACATGCGAACATTTGCCCGCCTTGGGAATGAAAACTACCTTTACTTGTCTCCATGGCTGAGGTATACAGACCAGATCTAGACAACTTTTAAAAATCATCTCAATGATGGGCAAAGTTATGTCAATGGTAAGTTGTAGTTCGGCTGGTACGATTTGATCTGGAGATTTGTAAGGTTCGAAACTATTCAGAGCCCATATCAATTTTTCCTTTGTGACAAGACCTTGAGGAAAAGTTAAGTTAATACCCAAACCAGGACGGTTTGTTGTATTAACGGATTTGGAGCTATCCGGGAAGTGGGTGTCTAGTAGCAGGTTAAGCGTTTCTTCGCAAGAGTTAGTCCATGTACCATCTGAGTTTTTAAGACAACTAGGCATGGTTGGATTTGTCGAGAGCTGTTGTCACTTTTAGTTTATACTTTTTGAGGGATTCTTTATAGGAGTCCCAATCTTGGGGATGTCTAGTCTTTTTTGCTCGATTGAAAAGCCTTCTACAACCTTTCCTGAGTATTCCTAGTTCAGCAGCCCACCAATATGGTTTCTTCTTTCCCCGCACTGTAGTGAGGGGGCAGGCAATTTCCATGGCTTTATTGAGGGCTGCTGTAAGCTCATCGACTTTTTGATCGAGTTCAAGAGCGCACAAGGGCGGATCAGAAAGTTCTGGTTTAATCAGATTTTTCAGAGTCACCCTATATTTTGGCCAATCTGTTTTCCTATAGTTTCGGAATTGGATCGGTTTTGGGGATTCTTCAATAAGTGTGAATTGGATGTATCTATGATCGGAGAACGAGTGCTCCTTTGATACTCTCCAATTCAATATTTTATTTGAGAGATGTAACGAGACAAGAGTCATATCTAAAACTTCTTGTCGATTTTTAGTAACGAAGGTTGGTTCACTACCTACATTACTTACTACCAGATTAGTTGTTACTGCTACTTTCTCATCTACATCCAAGGATGGGAAGGTGGTGAAAGCCCTGGGATCCCCTACGTCCTGCGACACAGCTTCGGAAGAAGACTGTGCTGCGACAAGGACCCAGGTACATCATCATCCACCAAGGATGGGAAGGTGATAGTAGCACTGGGACCCCCTACGTCTTGCGACACAGCTTTCGAAGAGGGTTGTGGAGGCTCGCATGAAGCTTCTACCTTATCTTTTTTATAAATGCGGAGCGTGACTGTCTCGAAACCGTACCTTATCACTCCCTTATCTCGCGCCAGAGAAGCCACAGTCTTTTTTGATTACGATAATCGCACTTCGATAAAGACCCTTTGGCTCCTCCAGTTTTGCAATCTTCCAGTCGTGACAAGGGAGGTCCGAGTTGCTGATCTTGATCATTTCATTGATGTCATCTGGACATGAGGGATCCATGCGCGAGCTCTCGGCCTGCAAGGAATATCTTCCTTTGCAACGACCTCAAGTTTTGCGCCTGGCCAAACTTCGCCCAGCATGCCGACAGCAAGTGTATAGAGATCGCGCGACCTCTGATCGAGCGATGAGTTTGACATGACCTTGATGCCAACCCCCATCGCTTGTTACAGGCGGTGGACCCGGATGCTCTCTCATGACTTTGAGAAAACCAGCCGAGCCCTAGTTTCACCATCTGCCAACGGTCAGAGGTAATCGTGCCATCAATATTGCTCCTATCAATGACCGCGACTATGATCCTGTTGGGCTCTTTAAGTACTTCACTAAAAGGTCTAGTGAGAGGTACTCTAGCCATGTTGGGAGTGCTGGTGTTCTGCACTTTGGGCTTTTTAGGGACGGCAGTGGACTCCTCCAAGGACCTTTGTCGTTTTGACGTGGAGTCGTTTGTTTTCTCTAGGATGGATTTAGCCCACTCCTGCCTCTTGCTAAGGATGGGATTACTTCCATCCCCCAATGTTGAACCAGGGGATTTTAGAATCCTCATCGCATAACGCCGTTGTTTATATGAGCTCCTAGGAGCATTCTGGAGAGGTTTACTCTCTTTGGTAGTGGGAAGATCATTATTCACGAACTTTCCACTACCGACCAGAGGAAGCGTTTTCACCAATAATACATCCTGTACCGCACTAGAAGATGGGCAGTGACATGGCACAAGCCCTTCTCCGGTGTTTGGCACATGAGTAACGACAGCCGACGTTGCCGTCGAACTGCCGCCCGGTGTATATACAACCTGTACCGCACTAGAAGATGGGCAGTGACATGGCACACACCCTTCTCCGGTGTTTGGCCCAGGTGCAACGACAGCCGACGTTGCCGCCGAACTGTCGCCCGGTGTAGCTGGAGTACCGGTACCGGTTTGACGTTTTTGCTTTTGTTTTTGTATATTATTCAATTAGTTCCCACGAGTAGGCGAAGTAAAGGGGGGGTCCATCGCTTACACAGATAAGGCTAGCTAATCCGAAGGTCGCCTGGGGTCCGGATACTCTGCTAATGGCTGAGCTATTTTTATAAATTGGGCCCTCAGCCTGGCTGATCATCGGCACGGGTCGTGTAACACCTTAGATCCAGCCCAATTGGGAAGTTGAAGGGAAGGATATGTTTTGGAAAAGGAGAGACGAACAGCAATTAAGCCATAAGCGTCCCAGGAAGGAAACAAGGTGTTGACAGACAGTGATACACTATACAGTCAGGGAATAAGGAGCCATCAGCCAGTATAATAGCACAAAGCCGACGTAGGAGGGGGTAAGGATTGGGAAGGGGAGGGGAGGGGCGAGCGACCTTTGGTTTCAGGACTCTTCTGGAGAAATAATTCCCGAGAATCATTGACCCTACTCAGCTTCTACAACTCGACAAGTTCGACGCTCAGGTAGAAGTGCCCAAACCTTAAACAGACCACCAGGTAATTGCTTCAAGTAATAAAAAGTTAAAATAATACTATTCGTTTATTTCTGCAGTTGGCGAGTCGGAGAAGCGCTCGATGGAGCAACCGTCTGGGAGTGGAGCTGCAGTGGGAGATAGCTGAGAGTTTTTTGATTTGCTGAAGTTCCTGATCCCATCGCTAACACAAAAACACAATAATTGTTATTTTCTAGTGTTAGATAATGTTTTAATGTGTTGTTGCATGCAATTAGGGAACTACCAACAAACTGCTGCAGTTGAGTTCTCTGAAGATTTGCCGTCGCCAATCAGCGGTGATGATTTTAATTTTGGGAATGACGACGGCAAGGGGATGGTTACTCCAAAGAGAGCAAGATCCTCAAAGCGAATGGCGGAAGAGGATTTTAAATCATTTCTTGGAGGGTTGAATGCGACCGTGTCAGCCCATTTGAGCTCAGCACCTCCTGCGCACGATGTAGACGAGGAGTTTATGCTGAACATGGCTAAGCGCATGAAACTCCTGAGCGAATCAATGCGTATTTGTCTGCACGCCAAATTTTTGGCAGATGTCAACGAGGAATTGTTAAAGCTGCTGGAATGGTTTGTTATTATGTTATTTTACTTATTTATGTTATTATTCACTGAATTTGAATTGTTGAATTAGCTTTTTGTTTATTTATCATGTAATTAAATTATCTTTTTGTTATTTGTATGTACATATATACCTAAGTTCCTAATAATAATAATAAAGAGACTGAATAAAATGTTATGCATTGAAAAATCTTGTTTTTTAATTATTCTTTTATGTATGTATATTGAAAAAAATATAACAAAAAATACACTTTTTCAGCCTTTAAATAATTGTTTTTAAATTTGGTTGTTATTAAGATATTCCTTTAATTTATCTCAAACGCAAGTTGAGATGAGTTGTGTGATCCAATTGACCTGCATGTCGTAAGTGGTCCTACTTTCCTTCGCCAGAGACCTTCGATAAGGACGTCGTTTTCATCGTAGCGATCGACAAAGTCTGGAGTTATGTATGCTGAATCGTTTAGCTTGACAAAATAATGCAGCACTACACTGCATTAAATATGGTTTCAAGGAAAAAGCTGAATCACCTACCATGTAATGGTTGCAGGTACATATAATTCGAATTTATAAGTCAACTGGAGGAAGGAAGTTTATGCCACCAGTTAAAACCTTTCTATAAAGTATAATTGGCGTCGCAAGTGGCCAGAAGAACTATCGAACGGTGTCCCTTATAATTGTAGTATTCCAAACCAACTCCTGGTGGGCACTGAATATTGATGTGTTTGCCATCAATAGTGCCAACACAATTGGGTAAATTCCACAAAGTTTCGAAGTCATGAGAAATGCGCTTCCAATCACTTTCTGTTGGTGGTGATAAATAGATGGAAGGAAATGACAGAAGTGTCATTTTAGAAATGTCATAATAGAAATGTCATTCAAAGCAACCTCGAAGCAGGCCCACCGTAACGCAGACGAAGCCTAAGCTGAAGTGTGTTTGTGATTCAGCCATCAAGTGTTTTAATTGTACTTGAAGCCGATAATAAAGTTTTTGAAATACCTCAAATTGTTTGCGTTTAATTTTTAAAAAAAGTTGTCAAGTCCTCATAGAAAACCCCCATATTAATTTATTATTCCAAAATTATTCAGTTTATTAGTTTTTCTCCACGTTTTTCCTAAAATAAAACAAAAAACTTGTAAGATCTTAAAAAATTAAAGAAATCTACTTTTTGAAGTCAATTTGTTTTGGATGTTCTAGAACTGAGATTTATAAACGAACTTCAAGAATATACGAGGGTCATTTGAAAAGTCCGTGCGAAAATAAAAACTGCTTAGTTTTTTTGGATAAACCTTTTTTATTTTTCAACGTAGTCTCCTTTCAGGCTTATACACTTCGTCCAACGCTGCTCCAGTTTGTTGATACCTTCCGAATAATAGGATTTGTCCAAGTTTGTAAAGTAGCCATTGGTTTCTGCAATCACCTGCTCGTTTGAATGGAATTTTTTTCCCGCCAGCCATTTCTTCATATTGGGGAACAAATAATAGTCCGACGGAGCCAAGTCTGGAGAATAGGGGGGATGTGGAACGATTTGGAATCCTAATTCCAATAGTTTTGCGGTCGCAACTGCTGAGGTATGAGCTGGTGCGTTGTCTTGATGGAAAATAACTTTTTTGTTGGCCAGTCGTTCAGCTCGGTTTTCAAACGGTCCAATAGCAATGAAAAATATTCACCTGTAATGGTTTTACCCATTTCCAGATAGTCGATGAAGATTATTCCTTGCGAATCGCAAAAGACAGTCGCCATAACCTTCCCAGCCGACGACGTCCAGAACGTTAGTGTTTTGAATAATAAATAAGTAAATTTGTTATAATGCTATAAGTAAATTATGTATTTTAATTTTATGTTATGTATCATAATTATTAGTCTAAATGGAGTGTGTAACTTTTAAGACGAATAAATAAATAAATAAACAATCTTCATTAATCAACCCTACGTATAATACTTTGTCCAACTTGAAAAGGTAATGCAAACATGCAAAAAGTAATAAAAGCTTCTCAATTATTTAAAAACAAAAAAGTTGTTTTAAATACTATAAGTATACAGAATTAAAAATATAAAGGTATATTACTTAATAAAGTTAGGTACTACATTCTACTATTTTGCTTTAAAAGAAGAAGACAAAGTTAAAGGTAAATTATTACCAACTTAAAATAAATTTCCTCTTGTTGTTTTGTGAATTTCATAGATAGTAAAGGCAAAATAAAGCTTTAAATCTATGAATAACATAAAAAACTTTTAGATTCATAAAGATTTTGAAAACGTAGAAAAATAGATAATGGACAGTTCGAATGATTTCGTATAAATTTTGTCTGTTCCCGAATTTTCGTAGTTATTCAACCTATCTCGTAGGGATAAGAGATTGTTTAGGAGATGAAAATAATGTTTGTACATGTTAAGGAAGATATTGTGTCCCCAACTCTCTGAGGAACTTAACGGACAAATTTAGTGCAGTACAAAATCAGCCAGACCCCATTTTTAATAAATTATATATCATGTTCTTTAGCAGATTTATTCATTGGATTTCAGTAATACCCGTTTTAACCTCGAATAGAACGAGTCGAAGCATTTCCATCGTCCTTTCGCCACGTCAAACAAATCTTTATATAAGCAAAGCAGGCAGAAAGATACGAACATTAGGATATTTCTCAATATGTCAAAAATTGAATTACTGTTTACATCAAGTTGTACTGAGGAACCACTGATTTTCGGGATTCGAATGTGGGTGAATTCAATTGCTCCGATGACTTATGGAAACCCAGGTATGCCAAAAAATCATGTTTATGTCTCGTATATGGGCAGAAATGATTTTTGTCACTTTAACACAACAAGGTCTTTTAGACGCAAACGCTTTTGCGACACTTTTACATATCACACAAAGAGTGGGTTCGCTGGTATCTTTATAAAAGAAGGTTTCACAAATTAAAAACTAGATATAAGATTTAAATTGGATAGGATCATATATACCACCTGATTGCGTCACCAATATCGTAAACATAAAATACAAGCTCAAATTTAAGATCTCTATTGTAAAGGTTTGAAAAGGTCCGGAAGTACCATTTGATTCTGTGGAATTTACTTTTGAAGCTCTTGAAGTTCTGGGAATGCACAAATTTATATGATGGTCTTTATTGGAATGCCTTAAAGGTATTTTGCTTTTAGTTAAAAAAAACATGCGCGAGCTTGGTAGAAGAGTTTTGGAATAACAACAAATCTGAAATGAAAACATAAATTAATGAAAAATCAACATTTTCCCCAGCAGGTCACTTACATATGTATTCAATGGCTTATCATTACGCACCTGGCATTCGTGCTATCTAGCTTTTTCGTGAATCAGCTAAATAAAATTTCCCAATTATTGGCGCAAATAAAGCGGCATATTCTTTTAGAATGTTGGTGATGTACGTAATACAAAAAAACGATAACCATCTCAGTTTTTTCGGGCATGGAAGTTCCTATGCACATCTTTGTAGATGTAGACCCTGCAACGTCTTTCATAAAAAGAAAAATAATAACATCAAATGGAAACAAATTTTCTGCAATTTAAAAAAAACATCGAGTTTAAAATTGCGAATTTAAAAAAAAAAACTTTAATGCAAATAAAGAAAATATAAATAACTAGCAGAATTTTAAATTGAAAAATGTCAAAAACACCCCCACAAAACGTCAATTAGCCAAAAATAATTTTGAAAAAAGTCTTATAAAGATGCATACCTGTTTTACTACGTTGAACCATACAAAAATCATCATCTTCAATTTTTACTTGCCGCCCTTCACTACGATACTCTCGCTAGTCTTAACTTGAAATCCATCAAATGAAAATGAAGCGTCATAATGATGTCGTTCATATTTGTTTGTATAATTCATAAGTTTAACTTTGTTGTTTAATAATTTTCTAATTATAATTTTTTGCCTCAACCTCATAACTTTTGTCTTTCATACATTTTGTTTTCATCGGACTGTGTTGCTGTTTCTTCATTTTAAAAAGGAGAGCAAAATCTCGAACTTTATATCCTTGCTGTAGCAGTCTAATTACTATGTATTATATGGGAATTATTAATTTTACATAATAATCCTGGAAAATATATTTTGTCAGTACCTTGTCCTCAAAAACAACACAACATTTTTTCATTTGCTATTTTTAATTTTAATTTTTTAGAAAGAAATTGTTGTTATTGATGTGTTTGCATATTTTTTGGTATATTTAAAATTTTTATAAAAAATAATATTATACAAATGTAAAAAAAAATATAAATTTAAACTAAATTAAATATATTTTTAAAATTATAGATATTTGTTTGTTTGGTTTGGAAAGAACTTAAATATCACAACGATAAATTTATTGCATTAATAAAGAAAACAGGAAAATCTTATGGTGACAATCAACAAAAGGAGCAAGTTTCAGGAATCTGAAAATAAATAAAGAAACTTTAATTTTTTGTGAAAAAGGGTCAAAAATAAAATAGGACTTTTGATACAAAAGTTATAGATTAAATTTTATTGCAAATTTTTAACTACACTCTGTAGTTTAATAGAAATGATATATGTAGAAGGTTTTAGTTTGTGTATATGTTAAACGGATTTACAGGGAACTTATAGTTTCATTTCCTCTCAAGAATGCTCTTCAACTGATTATTGTAATATTAAATTAAGGTTTTAATCATAGTTTTCCTTCAAATGTAATCTCAAATTCAAAATATCTTTAAAATATTATAAAATTTTTCAGCTGTAAGATATAAATTAAATATCAAATCCCTGAGCAAGCTGCGTATTATAAAAACAAAAACAAAAACTTGTAAAAACCATTTATCTATGAAAATAAAATATCTATCTATCTAACTGATTATTGTAAGGGGAAAGGGGATTGAATGAATATTATTCAGAATTTTGAGGTTTATCAACAAAAATGTTCATCCCATCTTCCGATAGCAGTCTCTTGTGAATATTTTTAACTTCCCATAGGAAGTTTTTGTAATCGGTCCGATTAGTCGAATTGAAAATTTTGACATTTCTCAAGAACCAGTAGAGATATCGACTTCAAATAAATTTTATTATACAGATAATAATACAGAAAGGACTCTCAAGAAAATTGCGTGGGTGGTTTTTTTAACATTATGGTTAAACCTAAATATGTCACGAACCAAAAACGCTAGAAACTTGAACTAAATTTTATATTATGTATTGTAAGGTGATACCAAACAAATATATTTTTGGAAAAAATTCCAGTCAACGGTTTTTTTATAAATCAAAAAAATATTTGTCACCTCGAAAATTTTACAAACAAAAATTGATTTTATCTCTAAAACAATTTTGTGCAACAAAAAATAACGTTTTTAACATCTAGTACAATTTTGAGAAAAATCGAATTGAAAGTTTATTTATAAAAAATAAAAACCTAAAAAAAACATTGCTCAAAGTTGGTAAAAATTGATTTTCGACTCAAATATCTTTTCAAAACTTAAAAATATTGGCTTCCAACTTATTTTATCTCACAGAAAATATTGATTTCGACATTCAGTAATTTTTGTTTAAAAATCAAATAGTCAGTTTTTTCATAAAAAATTAAAACCTACAAAAAATAGTACGCAAATGCTACTGAAATTGGTAAAAATTGGTTAACGACTAAAAATCTCGTTAACAAAAATAGATTTTGAAATCAAACTATTTCATCATATGCAAAATATTGTTGGTTATTTTTAAATTTTTAAGAATAATTTACCTGATAACTTTTTTAACAAAACACGAAAACATACAAACCTTTTAAGCAAGACAAATCGACACACGGGATGGGAAGTTATCAGTGTGGGTCGCATCCCAGCCTCTTTTTTCTAATAATGCCCAAACGTTTGTTGAAAACAGATCTCCAATCAATAAAAAACTTAAATGGGTTGAGCATAAGGCCATGGTGTATAAGCAAAATTTAAGATGTCAAATGATTTTTACTAATGTTTAAATTCATTATTCAGTAGAAGAAGGGGCAAATGTTGCGTTTGAGTTGATTCGACAATCTGCAACTGCAAATACCACACGTTTTATTTCACCTTGGTCGAAATCGAAATGGTAAGATGAAGACTGCAGAAAATGTAGAAATAAATCTTTTAAATTTTTTAAACATTCTAGAGAATCAAATAATAATGCCTTTAAACAACTTGACCTTCAGCAAAATAAAATCTATGAAGATCTATGCAAGCAAAAAAGTTTGTAAAGTAATTCTTGTCATGAAAAGTGCTTTCTCAAATTAGCCGTTCGGATTCGGCTTAAAACTGTAGGTCCCCTCCATCCCTGACAACAGTACTCGCACACAGGTGGTTGAGAAAGATAAGTCAATAGGCAATAGTCCTCAATTGACTATTGCGCAACCTAATTTATTTATTTTATTACAATCTTTAATACGAAATTGTACATACTTTTCTATTATTATTTTAATCAAAATGCAATCAAAAGTTACAAGCAAAGTAAGCAACACTTGACGTTTACAAAAATAAAATGCAAGTCTGGGTCGCACGAACTTGGTCATATATCCAATGAGTCTGTTTAAAAATATTTTCAAAATAACAAATTTCGAAAAAAAAAATTCAAATTTTTTTTTTAAATCCAAAATAAAAAATTTAAAGAAGATTTTGACATCTATACTATTATATAAAAGCGAAACCATTTTAAAGTATGTAACGCACGATCTCAGAAAGTAGTCAACCGATTTATTTGAAATGTATTTTATTATTTTCTATATTATTATGAGAGTGTTCATGGCTTTAATTTTTTTCATTAATTGTTTGTCAAACTTAAATATTATTAATTTTACATTTTTTGTCCATTTTTTTCATTAGTTGACTTATACAACCACTCATATCTTAAAACCTATACAATAATCGACAAAGATTAGCATTGCTTCATAAAGTCAATATTGTTGCTCAAATTTTAAGCCTAAATTCACTTCTAAGTTAAACATACAACCTGAGAAATAAATAAAAAAAAATTATAAAATTATAAACTTTTTGAATTTATTTTATTCAGGATTCCATCACAAAGCGAGGTCGCTGCTTTGTTTCATTTCATTATCATTCCAACATTTTTAATTTTCTTTTCTTCCCATGTTTTTCTCTCTTAAAATGTGTTCCATTTAATAGTTACGTTTTTTCTCTTATCTACCTACCTACATATTCAATTTTTCTGTATTGTATTTGTATAGTTCATCAACTAACCTACACACACACATTATTTTTTTGTTTCTCTAATTCTATCGTCACATCGCTGAGCAGAGCAGTGCGGGCTCTTTTTTTTAAGTTATTATGGACATTTAATTAACTACAGTGCCGTGCACATGAAATGCCGATTTATCTTAAGAAAAATTAGATCTTTTTTATTTTTCTGGTTCGAGGAAGTGAATAGATTATAATTCTTCCAATTTAAAAATAAAAAAAGTTCTATTATAATAGCTTGAATTACCAATTTTGTATCACTTCCTCGAACAATAAAACTGAAATTAAGTTAAAATTTTCTTTACAAATAACTCGAAGAAGGTACTTACAATGACGTCGATAAAAAGAGCACACAAATGTGGGTAGGTTAAGTCAGTTGCACTGCACTGAACATGAGCAGATGAATAAAAAATGTGTCTATGGATATTTATACACGCATACCTATAGATGTATGAGAACATTAAAAACTCAAATTTGTTTTTTTTTTACCGCAAACTATATTTTTCGGTTGCAAAAAAACGTTTCTAGGTATGAATAAAAGAAAGAAAAGAAGAAAATAGACAAAAATTTCGTTCTGTTTTCAACTAAAAAATTGAAATGGTTTTTTCGTTTGTTTTTTTTTTTCGTTTGTTTTCACGTGCGGCTTGGCCTTTACTACGTAATATTTTACTTAAGTTTTTTTCTAAAGTGTTAATTTCGCTAAGGAAGTGTTTTTTGATTTTTTTATTAAATACGAGTACATAACAAGCTTAAATTCGTTGTTTTTCTTTTATCGCATATTTATTGGAGTCGACTTTAGGGAAAATGTCTTCTCTCATGATCAACTTTATGTTGCTCTTTCCAGGGTAGGCTCAAAAAGCAACCAATACATACTTCTTCCTCGCAGTAATAATAAATAAAAATAAATCGGGTGGCGCAACAGTCCGTTGAGAACTAGGGCCTAGTGACTTACAACTCTCAACCATTCCTGCGTGCGAGTACTGTTGTCAGAGATGGAGGGGACCTACAGTTTTATGCCGAATCCGAACGGCTAATTTGAGAAAGCACTTTTCATGACAAGAATTACTCTTGGAGAATTTGTCAATTCCTCGCAAGAGGCAGTACCCGTGAAAAAAACTCCTCGCAGTAATATAACTGCAAATATTGTACATCCGGAGGCTTTAAAATAAAAAAAATATTTATAATATGCACAAACATGAAAAAAATTTTTTTTTTTTTCAAGTGTGAAATCTAATTAGATATGGTACGTACACACAGAAAAAAAATCGTGTAAAATCAAAAATAATAATAATGATTCAACATTTTTTTGCTATGATTTTGCTCTAATGGCGTTTCGTGTTGATTTAAAATGATTTTCTTGTAAGACAAGCGTAAATTCTTTTCGTTTTGAAATAACGTGATATCAGCTTAATTTGAAAAGATTATCGTATTGATATAACTCGTTGATTCCTGTTGAATCAAAATGACTACCCTTTTAAAATAATACGCATATCCTCTTGAATCATATCGATTTTAAAATTGAAATAACGCGATGATCCCTGTTAAAACAAAATGATATTCACCTTAACTTCTGGAACACAATGAAAAAATCGGAGCCGCAGCCGGAGCCGGAGTGGGAATAGCTGTCACAGCTTGTCGTACGTTAACAAAAAGTACGCACACAATACGTCGTACGACTTTTTGACGTTTGATATAGATTTTGTTGTCATTTTGAAATTATTGATTTGATACTTTTGGTTTGAGTTTGGCTGAGTCTTAAAATTATTTAATAAAATGGATTTTGAAAACGAAGATTTAGTTTTAATAATGTCTCTTTTTCAAATGTCGTATATTTATTTAAAATATTATATAGTAAAGTTAATACGCGTAGGTGGTGGGTGCGGCCAGTGTACCAGGAAAGAAATGAAAAGGGGTATTTCGAAACCACTTTTAAATTCATCAAAGAAAATGATCCTGATCTATTCTTTAAATCAACAAGAATGAATCACATCCAATACAACTTGTTGTTGAGTTTAGTCAAAAAGCGTTTGACGAAATCGTCGATTCGAAAAGCTATAAGCCCAGAATGTAGAATGGTGTTAACCTTGACGTAAGTTCATAATTATGTTGTTCAATTCAACTTCTGATTGTTTAATTCTGTAGATATCTGTCACAAGGAGTAACACCTAATTATTTGGCATGGTCTTTTCGGATGGGTGCTTCAACAGTTCGAAAAATAATTGTTGAAACATGTATGGTGTTCTGGGATATTTTATCCCCAATTTATATGCCGGAACTCAATCAATCCGACTGGAAGAAAATTAGTAAAGAGTTTGGTGAAAGGTGGAACATGCCCAATTGCGTTGGCAGCATAGATGGGAAGCACATAGAAATAAAATGCCCTCCAAACTCGGGATCTAAATATATAAATTACAAAGGGTATTTTAGCATTGTGCTTCTCGGGGTCTGCGACGCCAATTATACTTTCAGTGCAGTTGATGTTGGCGCATACGGCAGTCAGAGTGATGCTGGAATTTTTAGGAATTGCGAAATAGGAAAAAAAATACTGACAAATTCCATAAACTTTCCACCACTTGAAAACCTTCCCAACTCCCAGAAAAAAGTTCCATATTATTTTGTTAGCGACAGTGCTTTTCCGCTGAGAATGAACCTTATGAGGCCTTACCCAGGGATTCTTTTGAATAAACGGGAAGAAGTTTGCAATTACAGGCAATCTAGAGCCAGAAGAGTAATTGAAAATACATTTGGAATCCTAGCGGCTCGATGGCGAATTCTCGGAAAGGCAATTGAATTCCATCCGACAAAATTGTGCTTGCGTGTACAATTTTGCATAATTTTTTAAAAATTACCGATGTGGTACACAACTCCAAAACATATTGCCCCGACCTGTATTGTGACACTTACAATGAGCTTGGAGAACGATTCAATGGCGGTTGGCGACAGGAAAGCATTAATTTGCTTCCAGTGCGCAGACTTGGATCAAATAACCGAGCAGACGGTGCAGCCGAGATGAGAAATACTCTCACAAATTATTTTTTGAACGAGGGAAAAGTTAGTTTTCAACCTCAATAACTTAATCATCTACATATGTATGTAAAATTTTAGTTTATAAAAACAAAATAAAAATAATTAATAAAATGTTTTTTGTATTGAATTTTATTTTGTATTGTAGAAGGAACACTTTCTAACAGAAATATTAAACAAAAAAAAAGAAACAAAACCTTGGAGATTGCACAGAAAATATCTGTACCATATTTCAAAAAAATCCATCCATACGTTTGTGTCTGCTAACTGATTCCGTAAACTCTATTAAATTCAAAAAATTATTTCAAAAAATTTCCATCTAAAAATTGTTTGAACTTTTTTTTTGAGAATGAAAAAATGTTAGAAATACTTTTACATGGGAATTTTTTGAAATCATTCTTTAAATTGAAAATGGTTGTTAGAAACACTTAGGTGACATAAATTAGAACTCAGAACCGTCTGAACCATCCCAGTGAAGAGAGTAGTTTTGAAATGACAGTGGTTTGTATGTAACACTTTTAAGAATTTCGAGAGAAAATCATACAAAATTCTTAAAAGTGTTACATACAAACCGTCGTACGTCAAAAGTTAAAAGTTGGTGAACTCTTCCGACTCCGGCTGCGGCTCCGATTCCAGTTCCGTCGCGTTGTGTTCGTACATTTGCATTTGCGTATATTGAATACTTTGACAGCTATTCCAGTTCCGATTCCGACTCCGGCTCCGACACCATTGTGTTCCAGCAGTAAAACAAAATCAGAATTCGAATTGAATCAACATGGCTCTCATGTCAAAACAACATGATAGTTCCTTTTAAAATAATTCCTTGTCGTATTAAAACAACTTGAATTTTCCTCGAAAAATCAATATGTTTTCATTTTAAAGTAAGATGAGAATTTACTTTGAATTAAAATGACGCTCATGTTAAATTAACATGAAGGGTTCTGATGAGTTGGTGATCCTGTGAACAAACATACATACAGAAATACATAATGCATTTTTTTTATGTTATAAATTATTCATTCTTTATTTTATTCTTTAAAAATATATTATAATACATTAATTTCAAAAATATATTTTTCCATTACAAATTGGAAATATCATTTAATTTATTAATTTTTATTTGATTTCTTAATCTAAACATGAACTTAATTAAATACATTTATTTCTTAAATATGTTTTTCCATTATTAATAGGAAATATATTTAAAGGCGGACTTGTGAATTCCTGAAATTCTTTCAACAACATTTCTTCTTTCAGTTTTCCCACTTCATATGATTGAAAATGACTGTCAAAAAAGTTTAGTTCTATTTCATGACATTTCATTAACACAAAATCATTACTTTGTGCATCCATTACAAATAATCTTTTAAACACTTCACTTCACTTTATTTTGTGGTCGAAAAGATAACGGACCTTTTTGTTTCGTTTGGCAAATCTTAATCAAAAATCAACACGATTTGATGCAGTAAGAACACTACTCCCTCTTACTTCAACACGATTCCTTTTTGTTTTAAAACGATTAAATGTTGATTGGCTACTAAACAGTTTTTGAGCTGAGACGCGCAATCAAATAAACTCAAAGAAAAACAAAAATGCTAATGCAACCAGAGAAAAGGTGCTGAAATGATAACGGATCTTTTTCGTCTGTCGGCAAATTTCAGCGTATTTCAACTCGACTCCGTTTTATTTCCACACGATTTACTTTTTTTTTTAAAACGATTTCATGTTGATTGAATACAAAAGCAACAATAATGCATCGTTTTGATTTTACATTTTCTGTTTTAATCCGAATGTTAACACGACTCCGTTTTATTTCAACATGACGTACTTTTTTTTTAAACGATTTCATGTTGATTGAATACTAAAGGAACAATAATCTTTCGTGTTGATTTTACATTGGGTTTGTTTTCTGTTTTAATCCGATTATTAACACGATTCCCTTTTATTTCAACACGATTTACTTTTTTTAATCTGATTTAAAGTTAATTTTAAACGAAATACTTTAAAATCAACACTTAATTAATAATAATGACAGTTCAAAAAGCATTCATGTTAAAATAATCACTAAAAATATCAATTTAAAACGAAACCATTTCAAATCTAAATGAAAAAAAAGTTGATTTAAAAACTGTGCACCATTGTAAAAACAATAATTTGTCGTGTTGATTTTACATTGGATTATTTTTCTGTGTGTATATACATATAAACTAAAATTAATATTATTGTAGAAAATATTCTCAGTCCCATTGAGAAATTTTTTCATATGCTAATACTAATATTCAAAAAATGTTCGTGGTTACAATTTGCGAAGCAACGCGAGCACGAGTCGGCTATTATCTTATAATAGGTGTATTTGCAAAACAAATGTTTGCAATAATATTTGACGGCTTTGTTACAAAAACAAAAATTACTTTCAAACCATTTTGAATTTTCCGTTAAAAAACTGTTTTAACATAAGATTCTAACAACTTATGAAGATTTTATGATATACTGTAAATATTTAAACTAAATATTGAGAAATGGAATGGATTTAAAAAACCATTACGAATTTTAGAGGAAAAAAAGTACTTCATGACTTCACTCCGCTTTAACTGAATATACTAAAAATTTTTTTTTTTAAATTGTGCATGTTTTTACCAAATTCATTTTAATTACTCCCAGTCAATTGATTACAATTTTGTTTTTTTTTAAGATTGGTAGCGGGTTCTTCAAATTTTACTTTTAATTATTTTGTAAATTAGTTACAGCATGAACCATACATACATACTCTGAGCTAATACATAGTTGCAAAAATTAAGGATTATTTGTCTTCAAACTGACTACCACCCTCATTAACTGTGGGTAAAATCCATCTCCAAATATATCTAATAATGCTAAGATCAGATGAATACGGCAACCATTGAAGAAAGTGCACTGTTTACTTACGGTGACCATCCGTTCATTATTATAATGAACAGTTCATTATTTGAAGAAAATGTTCATTATGCATTATTGTGTATCGGAAAAAATAAAAATGTTCATTATTTTACAAATTGCTAATGATTAGTTCATTATTTTAAGTTTTTTTTTTTTTTTTTTGAGGAAAGCCTAAGCATGAAAACCATTAAATGTTTAATGAAAATGTATTCTTACATCATAATTCGTTGTCTTTCTTTTTCGGAACACTTCTTAATCTCACAATTACAAAAATCAGACCATATATTATACATCCTAACATACAGGGAAGTTAAACTAATACGCTTACATTTGCGCACACGATGACTTTCACCACTGGAAATTAATTTAACCATTGAGTTTTACTGACCATGACAATGGTAAAAATAACTTTCAGTTAGTGTGAATGAAACTCATCTTTTTTCCATTTGGACTAGTTATGGCATTTTCCATAAGTAATTTTGAGAGTGCACTCCGACTGTTGGAATTATTGCATGGTTGAAAAACCCTTTACTCCAAAAATAAGTGAAGAGTAAGAATTACACTCCTTCCTGGGACAAAGTGGAGTTGAGTTTAATGAAAAAAAAAACAATATTTCAATTAATGACACTGATGTTTTCGACGAGTTTTTATGTGTACAAAATTATGTTTCTTCAGAAAAAATTTTTGAGTGGCAGGAGAGCGAAATAAGTGCTGGAGATAGGAGGGTTGAAATTTTCAAGTTTTTCAATGAAAAAATGATACAGTATGAAAACATTTCAAAAATCGTATAGTTTTGTTTATGCCTACCTGGGTCTAATGCCCCTATAGAGATAGTTTTCTCAATTTAAAACAATGTATATGTATGGACAAACGAAGAAAACAATATGAAAATTGAAACATTCAGGTCCATTTTAATTTGCAAATGCAATTATGAATTAAATTGCATCGAATTTAAGAATTATTAAAAAGGAAAGCTAGAATTAATTAAAAAAATATATTCTTCCGAAAAGTACTTATTTTAACAATATTAATATATTGTAATTCAATGTCAAAGTTGTTTTATTAGCCAATATGATATAAAAGAGTTTAAGGTTTTGTTTATTTTTTTTTGTAAATAAGTTAGAGACTGTGTTATTTTTATGTTTGTTTTGTTTAATATCGATGAAAGTTCCTTTTGTTTAGTTTATAAATACATATACCTAATTATACTATATTTATTAATTAATTTATATTACATTATATTTATTAACTATTACTCAATAAAATACAAAAAAAATCTTGAAAACTGGTCAACATTTTTCATTTTTTGGGTACTGTTCATTATTTTGTCTCGGAAAATATGGTCACCGTATGTTAACTCCTCTGTCCAAGCTTTTATGATGCGCAACGAATGAATAAGCGCGTTATCATATTGCTAGGCCAAGTTTATGGCTAAAAAAGAGTTAGAATATTTAGGAAAAATTCTTTTCAAGATAATAATTTTTGATGTAACTGTCCCATAATAACTGACAGCTCTCCATATCACAACATCTTATGAGGAATCCTTAAACACCTTTTTATTTTCTCAATAAAAGTTGGACCCATCAGTGACATCTTAATTAAATTGTTTTTCGTCTCAATAAAACAACGTGACACCATTTTTTGCACAGCTTATTGCAGATCTAAAAAACTCTAATCGCATAACTTTCCGATGTTCTTAAGTTTAATTTTTGTCAAGATGACTCTATTTTTGTATAGCTTTTTTTATAACTATTGAGAACTTCCGTTCACGCCCACTTTTTGTTTTATTTTTGGTCAAGAATGTAAAGAATCTGATGCACACTTTAAGCTTATGTTGTTGCCGTTTTCTTTACCTCCCATCATACATTATCTATACGAATTTTTATTTCGTAAGAATACAAAAAAAAAGGCTGGGGTACAACCCACATTGATAACTTCCCATCTCGTCTGTCGATTTGTCTTGATTAAAACTTTAACAAAATATTCATAACAATATTTTGTGTGAGATAAATAATTTTAAGTCAATATCTTTCTTTATTCTCATAATACCTACTTTAGTCGAAAACCATTTCTTATCAGTTTAATTTGTTGTTTTCGTGTTTTTTTTTAAAATGTTGTCAATTTAATTTTTCTAAAAAAGTAACTAAAAATAACCAACAATATTTTGCATATGATAAAATAGTTTGATTTTAAAATCTATTTTTGTTAAAGAGATTCTTAGTTAAAACCAATTTTTACCAATTTTAGTAGCATTTCTTAAAAGTTTTTATTTCTTATAGAAGCAAATACAAATTGGATGAATGAAATTAATTTGAATTATTGTTCACGAGACATCGATAACCGAACATCAATTTTGTAGATTTTATTTTTGTATGAAAAACAATATTTTCTGTGAGATAAAATTAGTTTGAAGGCAATATTTTCAATTTTTGAAAAGATATTTGATTCGAAAATCAATTTTTACGAACTTTTAATAATGCTTTTTTTAGGTTTTTACTTTTTGTCAAAAAACTGTCAATTCGATTTTTCTCGAAATTTTATCGAATGTTGAAAACAATATTTCTTATAAGATAAAACTAGTTTGAAGCCAATATTTTTAAATCTTGAAAAGATATTTGAGTCGAAAATCAATTTTTACCAACTTTTAATAATTTTGTTAAGGTTTTTATTTTTTGTAAACAAACTGTCAATTTAATTTTTTACAAAATTTTACTGAATTTTGACAAGAATATTTTTTGAGAGATAAAATTCGTTTATAGCCAATATCTCAAAGTTTTGAAAATATATTTAAGTCGAAAATCAATTTTTACCAACTTCTGTTAAGTTTTTTTTAGTTTTTTATTTTTTGTAAAAAAAATTGTCAATTCGATTTTTCGCAAAATTTTTCAGAATGTTGAATACAATATTTCTTATAAGTTAAAATTTGTCGGAAGCCATAAACTCAAATTTTTGAAAAGATATTTGAGTCGAAAATCAATTTTTACTATCTTTTGTTAATTTAAGTAAAATAAGTCTCTAGCGTTATTGGTTCGTGAGATATGTAGGGTTAACCAAACTTTTTACCTTTTTTTCAAACTGCTATGGTAAAAAAGCCACCCACTCAATTGTCTTGAGAGCCCTTTCTGCATCTTTCTGGATTATTATCCGTATAACAAAATTTATTTGAAGTCGATATCTCTACTGGTTCTTGATCTATTGACGACGTAAAAAGCTTCGCGAACGTACGGACGTACAGACGTACGAACGTACGTACACACGCACGCACAGACATCTCTCTAAAAATCTTTTATTTCGACTCTAGGGACCTTGAAACGTCGAGACCGATTACAATAACTTCCGATGGGAAGTTAATATAGTGCACAAAATAGCAACTTCTTAACTAGAAACCAATGTAAACCACCGAGTTATCTTATCTAAATAAATCTCTCTATAGAACTATATCTTCGTCAATCTATTTAATTTACTGGAATCCACATACATATGTATATAAAGTACTATCTCTGTCAAGATTATCTTAGGAGAAATAAATTTTACAATATTATCAAATTATTTTCTGCACATTGTACATCTTTTCTTATTATCTACAATATGCTCGTACCTCCTCCCGTTGCAACATTCAATTAACAATTATAAATAAAAACAAAAACAAAATTCAAAACAAATTGTTTTAAATATATCATGAACAAGTAACTTAACTACCGAGAACAATATTAATTATTGCAAAAATAATGAAAGTGAGCACTTACCGACCTACGTCACCACGCATTGATTCAATTAAATCTAATTTAACGAGGCAAAGACTTCGACGACTAACGATGGCATTGATGACAACAACTACTCCTAGGATGCACACAATTTTCAGCATATAATTTAACAAATCGTCTTACTGGTCCCTCCTCACCAATCACCATACTCCACATTTCTGGGTTGGATTCATAGGCGAGCCTCTTTCGCATTGGAACTCTTTGGCGAAATCGTCTGAGTTCGATAGCGTTCCGATGACACGAAACCGTCCCGGACTATGGATAGCAGTGTTGAGCTTGTTTCTTGTTGCCTCTGGTCGCATAGCTCCGCACCAAACTTGTGCAAAATTCAAAAAGAACAACTGAGCCCCAGTCATATTCACACCAGGCAAAATTTCTTCTTTTCGTTCGGCCGTGCTACTCTTCTTCAGCCAGCTCTGGTAGGCATGGAACGCTTGTCGTATTCCACCGTTGTCAGCAATATTCTCGCCTTGGGTACTTTCACCATTGAGCGTGATGCCAACTTCACTCACTGTGTAGTTTCCATATTGGGCAATAAGACAGCGTGCTCGCTCGTCGAAGCCTTGCACTGCTGAATCCGTCCACCACTTGTGGATGCTGCCATTGCTATCAAACAGCCTTCCCTTATCGTCGAAGCCATGGGTGAGCTCATGACCTATGACAACACCGATCCCTCCGAAATTAAGTGACCGGGGGAAGTGGCGATGGTAAAACGGTGGCTGCAGTATTCCCGCCGGAAACATAATCTGATTTTTGTTGCGACTATAGTAGGCATTGACAATAGCCGGCGGAGTCTGCCACATGGTTTTATTGACAGGCTCTAGCATTTTTTGCTGCTCTGTCCGTGCTGTATGGCGTAGAACATTCAAAGTATTTTCGAAATATTTATCCGGATGAATATCAATACCCCGATATTTCTCGGTCAATTCACTAGGCACCAAAATGTCATCAGGATAACCGATTTTTAAGGACATCACATTGACTTTTTCCTCGGCCAACTGCTTGGTGGTATTATCTATCCAATCGGTTGTTTGAAGAATATCCCGGAAAGCCTGCTGCAGTTCATGTGTCATTTTGAGTGTGTCCTCTTTGCTGTTCTCGTCAAAATACTTTCGAACAAACATGGCACCCAACGCCATGCCCATGTTTGAATTTACCTGGGCAATGCACACCTTCCACCGAGAAGGACTTTCCTCGCGACCAAACAGGGCATGAAAGAATTTCTGCTTGGAATCCTCAAAACGGTCATCGACATTGTTGATGCGATGGCGGACAAAACGCCACATGAGGTAATTAGCCACTATCCGTGGTTGAGTTTTAGCAATGAGATTCACTAGGTCGTTCATGTAGTTCAAGGCAAATATTACAACATTTTCCGATTCATCAACCGGTCGCTCCTGAACAATGCTTAAGTATGTCTTCCAGTCTATCTTTGGGACCACTTGGCTCAATTCAAGCACGGTCATCTTTTTATACAGCTTAGTTACATTAACTCTTTCTTCAGCCGGGGATGTTATCGCAGCCAAAAGGGATTCAAAAGCGATAAGCTCTTCAGAAGTTTTAATCGCCTCAGCTTGACTAGCTCCAAGAAGATACATGACTGTTTTCATAAAATCCTTATAAGCCTTCAAATACTTGCCTTGAGCATCCTCGAGAAAGTATTCACGTGTTGGAAGACCAAGACTGGTTTGATCGAAATGAATTATATTCACGTTGGAATTCTTAAGATCTGGTCCCACCCATTCCACAATTAGAATATCATTGTTAAAGAGCCTTAGCTGAGCTGTCAAATTCAACCAATCAAATCCATCTGCAGACCAATTTTTATCTAATACTGGCCAACCTCCAAGAGATCGGATTAGATTAAGCAACGGTCTGATGCCACGTCTTTCCAACAGCACGCTATTAATACAAGACTGGTAAAGCAGCTTGGCTTTTGTCTCAGCATCGACTTCTTTTGTTTGTTGGGTCAACCTATTTGTTTGACTATCGGGAAGACTTAATAAATCTCGTTTATATCTTTCCAAAAGAGTATCCAAGATCCTTCGGCGTTTGATTATGTGTTTTCGAATGTGTGATGATTTTAAAACCTGGCTCAAAGTCTCCCTAGGGTCCAGACGCCGGGCTACAATATCTGATTTTGCCTCAGGATCTTGGTAGTAATTATTGCTTATTTGAACAACTTCAGGCTTTGAAATTTTTTCTTGCAACAGCTGCTCCAGCACAACATCCAGGTTTTCCCTCAACATTTCAAATGTATCAAAACCAGCTTTATCCTTTGGGATAGGATTAATTTTCTCCCAATTGCCACACGCGTATTTGTAGAAATCCTTGCAGGGATCTACTGTCATGTCCATGTACTTCATCATAGTTTCAGCTTGAGCCTGCCGAATGTTCTCCTTTGAATCTTGAGCCTTCCATATGAAATGCAAGCCCATTGACTCGCCACTACTCATGGGCACTGCAGGGTTGTGGCGAAGACTATGGAAGCTGTAATTCGAAGCACGTTTCGAACGGCTGGCAGAAGCTGTCTCAAAATTTACATCCAAGCACTCCCATGGTATAGCAGCTGTGTCTCGTGGAATAAAGGAAGTTCGGGCATCCCTCATTAGATCTAGTTCTTCAATATCCTGAGCCTCACTAAGACCAAATTGAAGCGACATACACCGCGACACTCTTTCGACTTCATCCAAATCCGATTGCAAAATAAAGTTGTCCTCGCTGTCGTCGTCAATTGTCCTTTGAATATTCAATGCATACATCATGCCATCAACCCGCACGAGCCACACCAGAACCAGAGTTATTGGAAGCATGATCACTGGAAGTAGTATTAAAAATTTACAGCACGTAAAACCAGGACACCACTGAACGCGTCCAGTTTTTTGGTTTACACCTAATTTGCATATGCATTGGTCGCTGTCACTGATTTTATTGATATTCAATTGCTTTCCTTTAGGGACTTTCATAACTTTCAAGTTAAGAATTAATTTTCATTCATTTAGGATTAATATTAAATATTTATTTAAATTATAAAATAGCAGTCAAAAGTAGATATGGAAACTATATGGACAATGGGATCGTTTGGTCAAATCTGTTTTGATCGCGCACGTATTTCATACTGAAAAAGAAATCAGTGCGCGATTTTTGTTTAATGGAATCAACAGATGGTGATGACGATGAAGGCATCATCCATTCCATCTCTCTGTGGGATGTGCATTTAAGGTATGTAGATTTTGTTATACTCCATAATCATTCCTAGTGCTCTAGCAAAGGCAGTAGTTAGGGAAATATATTTCTTATAGAGAAAGTTCCTAAAAATTGAATAAATTAATGAATCTTCAAAATCCAACAATTCAGAAAAGCTAAAAAGTTTTAATCAATTAAATCAAATGTCCCGTCAAGTTGCTTATATATTTTTTGAATAAGTTCAAATTTATTAAGTTGTCGTACTAAACACCCCATTTGTAATTTACCTCTTTAGCTTTGATACTAAAATTGGTCGTCGAGCCCTATTTTTAAATAGTTTAATCTTCAAAAAAGTAAAAAGTTCCCTTGAAATCAAAGAATTTTCAATAGATTGCATATGTTAAAGAAGAATATTAATAGCCAACTTTCCAACAATGTTCTTTACGAACATCTAAATAATAAGATGAAGGGGTTCTTCACCAAGAAGAGTTTTAAAGATAATTTAATTATTATAAAATGTCATTCTTTCAGGGTCTCTAAAAAACTCTTACCCAGTTTTTTGCATATTAAATTTATTTAAAAGGTAAAAGCTCTTAAGTCTATTTTTTTGGAATTTCGACTTGCAAACTTGGTTTCAAAAAAATTAAGAAGGATACGAAAATAGAGTTTTCAGTAATTTTGCCTTTTATATATAAAATTTACTAAATAGTTAAATTAAATTTTGTTAAGTGGGGCCTTAGTTTAATATATTTATTAATGTTTGTTGACTTAAATGCTTTTACCAAAACAACTTTCACAATTTTTCATTTACTAAGTACCTATCCTTACTTGTTCTTAGTTCGATTAAACCGTTATTGTGTTTCTATGTTTATATATAAAATTACCATATTTACACCTTACATCAATCAACATCTTAAGTCAATATAAGAAATGTAAATGCAAGAAAAGTTTTGTTTTAAAATATCTTAAGTTGACATAAGCGATTTTACGTTTTTTGATTAATATCGAACATAAAAACAATCTTAGATATTTTACCAAAACCATTTATGCCCTTTATGTTGTAAATAAAATAAATTATGATACATAAGACGGATCATCCTCTAGTTAAGTTGTTTTACTTTTTACAAAACCCTACGAACTAAACTTAAAAAAAATTTACTTAAATTACTTAAGTCGACTTTAGAGCATTTATCTTTTGAGCACAGATTAAACAACAAACTTAAGATACAAATCGTATTAGAAAAGTAAGCCTAAAAGTATTTGCTTAGTCAGTTAGTTTTAATTTTACTCTAAAAAACATCAGTTCAAAGCAAATATAGATGAATTGGAATCCCCTTCCAATAGATACGGCCATGGCACTAACAATATCCAGAAAAGAGAGAGACAGAACAAAAAGAAAAATGTCAAATAAACGACAATAAATTTGAACTCGTTGAACCAATTTAAGTTAATTTTGTATGATGGTTCTGGTACGAAAAAAATATAATTTTGTTGGTTTTCCTAATGGAATCGTATTGTTGTTATTTCTAAGAGAAGTAGATATATGCACATAATATATATTTAGAAGATACTTTACATGTATAAATAAATAAAGACTTTATTGTTAAGCTTTGATTTCAAAAAGCAACCGCTTTCTGGCACTTTTATTAGATTAAATTATTTTTTTTAGTAGGTGATGATCATTTCAAATGTTTATTAGTTTAAGGTCACTTAGGACCTTAGCCATGACATGAATGTGCTTAGATATTAGCACTTTAATAGTCTAATGATGAAAACATTTGTTGTTTTTTTGTCAAACAATCAACATATTTAAACAATAATAAACAAAAATAATTAGGTTGTTGTTTAACATAAATTAAATATTTTGTTTAAATAAGTACTTTGTACCTAAAATCTTTAAAATATTTCCTTAATAAAATATAATAACAATATAAGTATGAGTATTTATTAAAACTAGAGCCATCAGCAGGTTTAAAAGAATATTTTAATTTTGATTTTAAATTTCACTTTAATATTTTCTTTAAAATCTGTTATCTTTAAACAAATAATTTTAAATGATGATGAACGCACCCTTCAGTAATGTATATTTTCAAATGCATCTTTTAAACAACATTAAGCATGTAAATAAAAATGTGTGACAATATCACACAAAAATAAGCGAAATATATAATATTTCGCAGACATTTTCTGTCACAACTTTTCTTTAATAAGCTACCCCAATTTTGCTTAATTAATACCTCCGCTCTCAAAAAATTAAGTAGGTATGTCGCGTGTCATGTCAATGAATCGTTTAATAGAAGAAATGCTTTTAAAAGATGTTACATGGAAAGTGAAAAATAAATCTGTTATGATCCCTAACTTGCGTGAAATACTTTTTTTACGACTCATATTTTAGGTAAATCAGACATTTATTTCCATTATGATGTCTGCTAAATACTAAAGTTGAATTACATAAGGCTTAAGAATCGTGCTTAGCTTTAGATTTTTATTGACGACAAGCGAGGTGTATAAATATATTACGTATGCACATGATGTACACACAATGTCTTACTATGCAATGAGAAATTAATTATAATGTTAAACATTTGGGGTATTTTTAATATTTTTGAGGCTATATGGAATATTAAAATTAAAAAGAGACTGGGAAGTGACCCACAAAGATAACTTCCCATCCCGTCTGTCGATTTGTCTTGCTTAAAACTTTAACAAAATGTTCATAACAATATTTTGTGCGAGATAAATAATTTGAAGTCGATGTCTTTCTTTGTTCTCCTAATACTTGAGTCGAAACCCATTTTTTATCAGTTTTGTGTTGTTTTCGTGTTTTTAATTTTAAAATATGTTTTTGTTAGCATTTTTAGCCGAAACCCAATTGATACCAATTTAAGTAGCATTTTTTAAAAGTTTTTATTTCAGACTGAAATCATTTTGAAGTCAGTACTTTCCTTTATTCACGAGATATCAAGAATCGAACATCAACTATTATTTTGTTTAGTATTTTTTGTAGATTTCAATTTTTTTGAAAAAAAAAAACGGAGTGTTGGATTTTTATAAGAATATTATTAAATTTCGAAACCAATATTTTCTACAAGATGAAATAAGTTTGAATCAAACATTTCAAATTTTGAAAAGATATTTGATTCAAAAATCAATTTTATAAAATTATTAGAATGTAATACAAATTTGTTATACAAATCGTGTATTAAAAATAAACCTACATTTTCAACCGTGTACAATTGAAGATAGATACTATAGGTTCCTGACAAAAAAAAACTTGTTGTCAAACAGAGCTGGGAACCATTTAATTGGTTATGAAGTGAAATTGTTATGTACCTCCAATTATGTCCAGGTTTTAGTAAAAAAAATTAATATTAAATAATTTAAAACAAATTATAAAATGTTTTCAAATCAAAATACAGCAACTGATATTTACAGACGGAGAATCCAACCTTGTTTCATGGTCTTTGACTCCTTACTGCTCCATTTTGAAATATACGGAATTAATTCAACTAAGTTAGTGAATTTATGTTGTAAATAACTAACATAACATTTAATTGTTGCTAACATAAAAGAAAGTTTTTAAATTGAATATCACTATAGAGGTAGAGTTAAAGCCCTTTTTGAGAAGAAATATGCTTGGCAACCTTTTATGATACCCAAAGTGTAAAGTGTCAATTTTCGGTTTGAGGTACGTTAAAGTCAGTGCACTAAATTATCTGTACGATATGGTCGAAAGAAAGCATGCCCGATCAAAGATGAATGGAATCTCAGGATTGTTTGCCCTATATTGAAAAAGAAGACCCTCCAAACTGCCCCACTATAGAGGAATCAGTCTACTTAACATCGCTTACAAAATCTTATCTGCCGTAATAAGTGAACACCTAAAGCCCATCGCCAACAACCTGATAGGTCCTTATAAGTGTGGTTTTAGACCAGGAAAGTCCACAGTCGATCAAATATTTACATTAAGGCAGATACTGGAAAAAAAGCAACATCAAATCGACACCCACCATCTCTTCATCGATTTCAAGGCCGCATATGACAGCATCTAAACGAACAAACTGTATAGAGCTATTTCTAGTTTTGGCATCCCTGCCAAACTCGTCGGTTTGTGCAGGATGACCATGGAGAATTCACGCTGCTCCAAAAAGGTTGGAAACAAATTCACCAAACCTTTCGATGTCAAAAAAGGCTTTAGACAAGGTGATGCACTGTCATGTCATTTCTTTAACATCGTCGTTAAAACAATAGTGCAAAGGTCCCTCGTCAACACTAGTGGCTATATCTTTCAAAAGTCTGTCCAATTATTAGCATATATAGATGACATTAACATAATCAGAAACTCAGCGTGTTGTCAATGGGGCTTTTGCGAGTATTGAGGCAAAAATGGGTTTAACGGTGAATAAGGGCAAAAAGGAAAACACCGACGCACGTTTCGGTAAAAACGTCACCATCGACAGACGTAAATTTGAGGTAGTTAAAGAGTTTTTCTACCTAGGCTCTGCTAGGAACACATAAAACAACACCAGCGCTAAGATCAAACTTGTTTGTTTGGGCTGAGAAAGCCAAAGTGTCGCTATATAAGTTCCTCATTATCTCCATCCTACTATACGGTGCAGAAGCATGGACTATGACAAAAGCGGATGAAAGCATCTTGGTTCGTTTCGAGAGAAAAGTTCTTCGTGTGATCTACGGTCCCATATGCAAAGTGGAAAGTGAAATCACCCAAGTTGGAGAAGTTTGTTGGGTGAGGCCCTAGATCACACATGACTTTAGCGCCAACTTAAGTAAGTAAGTATAAGTACACTAATTCAATTTTAGCTACATAAATTAAAAAAATCTGATTTTGCAAAATCATTTATGATGATCTCGCTTTTGTTGGATTCATTCCATACCCACTTTGAATAACGAAATTATTAAAATTCTGGTAATATTGACGAAAAAGAGCATGTACAAAATAATTTAGAGTAAAAATGACTCTTATTCGTTCCAAATCATCGCTATCTCAATTAAGAGATTGAACTTTTAAATAAGAAAAACTGCACAGTTTTTTAACAAAATGATGTTTACCAAATTTCAAAAGAATTGGGCGAGTGCTGAAAGTTAAAAACGAAAACAGATATTTGTAGTACAACACTCGGACATATCCATTTTATTTACGACAACACTCGTGCCTGTATCATGCTCTCTACTTTAATGTTAATTGTGTCTTAAGGTCTAGGGATTTTAATTTTGTTCCTATTACACTCTTCGACAAAATAATTGCTCAAGTTTTAAAAATGCCTCTTTAAGCAATATTTTTACATTATTTAATATATTTCAAAAACTTGATACAAGAGAATTGTTTATACAATGGACTCGTTAATGGAACAAAACTTACTTTCAAACCGTTTTACATTTTTTTGTTGAAAAATGTTGTAACAAAAAAGGTTTAGCGTTCCTTTTTATTTTTGTAAGGCAGATGAAAACAGATGAACGGAAAACTACTTTCGAATTTTAAAAAGTATTTTCTCAAAAACATGTCGTGGTGCATTAATTTTGAAGGATTTGAATTGAGGCCATTAAAAAACCTTGCCGAGCATTTGTATCTCTGCAATTTAATACTGCAATAATAATTGAATGGTATGTTTTGCAATGATAGTGTGTTTATTAAAAAGATTGATTGAAAGATTATTATTATTATTATTATTGATTGAAAGCTCATCGAATATCAATAAAACCACAATTAGCGTTCTGCTATTCATTGTAACAATATTATACTAAAATTAACTTTTTAACACACACATTATGCAATATGCATGCCAGAATTTCATTCTAATAAATGTATACATACATATTATGTACATATGCAACACAGAAAATATAACAAAATTTTAGCAGATTCTTACCCTCTTTTGATAACGAGCTAAGCCCGTTTTAGAAACCTTCCCGAATTGTGCAGCTAGTAGTTCTTCCCACAAGAACTGAATCCAGAATATATAGAGACAACGCGTCGCGCTTCTATCGACAATGAAACAACACTAAATGTATTGAAATTAAAAACAATCGTTGCTTAATAAAAATCTTCTTTCCTAAACAATAAAATAAAAAAAACATACATACATATGTACATTGGTTCACTCATAAGATGCAAAAATATGCAATTAAAAAACTACAATACGAGTAGGTTCTTAAACTGCCCTGTCACTGCAACGCAATGCCGGGAAATTAATTGGGAAAACTAATTATTTCTTTAATTTATTTCAATTTCACGTTTGTTTGAAAGTTCAATTAATTTTAATTCTTTTTCTTGGGTGTCTTCTTTATGTAAAATATTTTAAGGTAGTTATGTACACTGTACAGATGTATCTACATTATTTACAATGTGCTTGTGAGGTTGACTAAGATTAAAATTCTAAGTTGAGAAGGATTTTACATAGCGTAAGCTTGACATTTATATAGAATAGCCATAATATAGTTTGATTATCCATAAGGATATTATTTAACACTTTGACTGCGGCATGGTTTAACCTGAGCGCTTCCTCTATGCTGAAATTTTTTTTGTCAAAAAGGTTCCTTTTACTCTACTGTACTTATATCAGTGCTTAATTTTACTAATATTTTGTTTTTTTAACTATAAAAACGATTGTCGCGTAGTCGACGCGACGTCAGCGCATCATAGTATGGCGTTTTTCCCGGATGCAGGGTGTGCGGAGGCATTGCAAGTGCTCAGTAATAAACATGTTGTCGACATCCGCTGCATAGAACAAATACGATTTGTCGACGACGCGTCGACATCCGCAGTCAAAGTGTTAAGGTAAACTTCATAATTATATAGAGTGTTTCCTTTTAGTCTTTTACGTACTTTCCGTCTGGGTCTAAGGGTAGTTCTACCGTTATTGACCTTTTCATTACAAATATTCCATCTTTTTTTACACAACCTAAACTTTGCAACGTTTAAGTTCTGATCAAGTTCCCGTCTATTTTAAAATGCTTCAAACACCAGAAGTTAGAAAAAATTATTACCTGGATGTTAAAATGCTAATTGGGGACGATATAAAAAAGAAACAATACCTGTTCATTTGAATAGGATATGTTAAGAAAATGTTATAGACATACAGATTGATGCTTTTTCGAATACTATTTTAGAAACAATAGAATCATGCGCTCCCAAGAAACCAAGCAAATCTTTTGTTTTTAAGATGCCCGGATGCATACAATGGCAACGTTATCGACTACCTGCATATCGCATTCAAGTTAAATTATACAATGAGAAGTTAGCTGAAGATGTAAAAATGCAAAGCCATTTTGGAATATTGCATATGCATGTATAAAAAGAAAATATTTTCCCAAGCTTTGGAAAATAGCGAAAGTCATACCTATTCCAAAGCCTAGTAAAAATTTAAATCTATCTATATATATAAAAATGAATTGCTGTTCGTTAGTCTCACTAAAACTCGAGAACGGCTGAACGGATTTATCTTATCTTAGTCTTGAAATATTCGTGGAGGTCTAGGGAAGGTTTAAAAGGTGAGAAAAAATCGAATAATTTCCGGGAAATCCCTAAAAACAACCCTTTTCTATTTCCCATACAAACGTTTTCTAGAGTCAATTTGAACTTTATTGCTATTCAATAAAGTTCATATTAAATTTTAATCACTCACTGTTGTCTAAGCAATTTAGGTGTGTTCCTAACGTCAAAAAGTCAATTTGCAATTTATTACCGCTGCATACAGTTCAAATTCAATTATATTTATGAAAATAGTCTTCGCGGTCGCTTTGGAGGATCTAATGTCGCGTTCCGAAAATAAACAAAAAGGAATCGCGAACGCGACAAAAAATATAATAAACTATTAGTAGTACTGATTTCCAATTAATTTGGTCGGCCTCGCGAAACTTAATTTTAGCTAACTTCAGTTGTAACTGTATCAGATTATTTTTTTAAGTTTGACAAATCTTAAGTTTTGTCACAAATTAAGTTTCTGAACACAACCATAATATTTGACATTAGATTTGACAACCAACTAATATGTCAATCATTCTGTAGCACTTCAGAACACGGAGATTTATGGTTAAAGGTAGAAGATATGTGTTTATTGATAGCAAATAAAGTATATTCGTGTTTGGGAATGACAGCACCCAATCGTCATATGCACGATGCATTAAACCACGAGTTGCAAAGGGAACAACAGTACGACATTGAACATTGAAGCATTGGCCGAAACAGTTCGTACAAATGTTTCACAATTAAATCAACAACAAAGAATTGCGTACGACTTTTTGATAGAAGCTGTGAACAGTGGATGTGGTGGAACCGGAAAAACGTTCTTAATTTCATTGCTTTTGGCGAGGATCAGATCGCGAAATGATGTTGCTCTAGCGTTGGCTTCATCTGGAATAGCTGCGACTCTGCTAGAAGGCGGGCGAACTGCGCATTCTGCCTTGAAATTACCATTAAACATGCAAATCACCGAAACACCAATTTGCAACATCGCCAAAAATAGCGCAATGGCCAAGATCCTACAGGTATGCAAAATAATTGTTTGGGATGAATGCACAATGGCCCATAAGTGGGCACTGGAGGCGCTGGACAGAATATTGAAAGATCTTCGTGACAACCAAAATATTTTTGGTGGGGCCATGATTCTGTAATAAAGTTGCAATGGACACCTCGACCGGATTCATCACATTGCCCACAGATTTTTGACACATCACAGATTCAAAAGAGGAGCTTATTCAGCGTGTTTTCCCAGATATAGCGCAAAAGTTCAATAACCATAATTAGCTGGGTGAACGAGCAATATTGGCAGCGAAAAATAAAGATGTCGAGTATCTCAATGCGACCATTCAGAATTTTCTTCCAGGACAGTTGGTTTCCTTCAAATCAGTCGACACCGTTATGAACCTGGATGACGTAGCCAACTATCCCACGGAGTTTTTAAATTCACTGGAATTGCCTGGACTACCACCTCACAATTTGCAGTAGGATCACCATGCTGCGTAACATTAATCAACCTTAACTATGCAATGGAACAAGACTGGCTGTGAAAAAGCTGATGAATAACGCCATTGAGGCAACAATCATAAAAGGAAAATACAAAGGAGCGGGTGTCTTGACCCCGCGAATACTGATGATTCCAACGGATTTACCATTCGATTTTAAAAGCTTACAATTTCCAGTACGTCTGGCCTTTCCGATGACAATAAATAAATCGCAAGGACAGTCTTTAGAAGTTTGCGGAATCAACTTGGAGTTTCCCTGTTTCGCGCATGACAATTATACGTCGCGTGTTCGCGCGTCGGAAAACCATCTTCTTTGTTTATTAACGCACCACAAAACAAAACAAAAAATATAGTTTATGAGAAAGCTTTAAATTGATTAACAAACTGTATTATAACAGTGTTTGTCTGTTAATAAAAATTTAAACCTTATAAATAGCCAGTATTTCAGGAAAACTGTTTTTTTAAGTAAGCAACATGATGTGTCGAAAATAATAATACAACTTCATGCTGCATTAAAAAAATGCTTTTTTGTTCTAAATGTTTATTTTGTTTTGAAAAACAAAGTTTAGGTCTTTTATCTATCGATTGAGGCAATACGAAGTCTGCCGGGTCAGCTAGTCTTTTATAAAGCTATCGACTAATTAGTTTGTTTAGTAGTCTTATTATAAATTGCTGATCATTTCGCCTCATTTTACTAGCTATTGAAAGGATTGGAATGGTGCACAAATTATTGGTTGATAAAAATCATGCAAAGTTTCCTTTCTGACAGCTGTTTTAGTATTTATGTTAATAACAGTTTGTTAAATTGTTACCAAGTCGAACATGGTGTTGGACAAGGATCTGTGTTAGGGCCATTCCTTTAAAATATTTATGTGTCCGATATTATCAAGTTTCCTGAATATTGGCTATATTTGCTGATGATACTGGATACTTATTTCATCGTATAAATTTGGTCTCAATATGGAGACAAATTTAACCAATGCAAAATTGAACTAATAACTCAGTATTTATTCTAAATGGAAAATAAAACTAAATGCTGATAAGGTACAAGCTATCTTTTTTTTTCTTCCAAGCAATCAGATAAATGTTAACTATATTAACATAAACTGAAAACGAGTGTAAGTTATCATTTTCCTCTTGTTTTTCTTAATTGTTAATTTATGTTATTTATTTAAATGATCTGTGATATTTTTCTGTATTATTGTCCTTTACTTTATTTATTATATATATTTATTTATTTGTATATTTGTTTATTTATTCGTCAATTTCTTTGTTCATTAATAGTTTTATAACTATTCATTTCATTGGCATTCATGTATTTATTAATTAATTTATTTATTTATTGATTTCATTGAATCTATTTTTTTTTTTCATGTATATTTTTTTATTCATATATCAATTTCCTTGATCGTTAATTTTGTTCAATTGTTTATTTTATTTCTCAATAATTAAATTATTTATTTATCTATTGATACATTCAATTATTAATTCACTAACGCATATTAAAATGTTAACATAATTATATATTATATACATATCCATCATTTACGAATTGTGTTACTAATCCAAAACACTTACCAAAACAAAACAAAACAATTAGGTATATATAATTTGAAAAACTATGAACGGAATGAACCTGAATAAATTCGTAATGTAGATACTCCATTTATAAAACCAGAAAGACTGGATCGATAACAAAATGACCCTTACAATTTTGGAAAAATTAAAAAAAAAAATATATATTATAATTTATTTAATGTTTAAATCTAATAAATATATTTATAAGTACTCACTTATAAACAAATCTCGTATCACAGCAACGGCTAGAACTAGTGTTATTAAACATTTTTATATGAGGGGTGTAATTTCAAAAATCTTCTTTTCCACGTTTGAGAATTTTAAGTAGAACTAAAAAAACCATAAGAAAATTGCTAAAATGATATTGATTTAAAAGCTTAATTATAAGTTTGTTACAATAGCCGTGTTATTTTCCACGATCCAGATCAGAACAGATCATATATTTATTAACGTAAGAACAACAAAGCGAAATCCTGCTTTGGCTGGGATCTATTTTTGTTATCCAAAAATTTGTTTTTCTATTGTTGTGTATATTTTTGTTATCATTTCCAACTTTTTCAATAAAAACCAGAGTTTTTTCGAAGTCTGTGCCCGACTCCGAATAAAGGGGTTTTATAATTCAATGGCCTCAGTTTTATGAAATTGTCCGCCTATATAAGAGGTGTCTGTAAGAGAGGTTTTGCTCTACTTATTTCAAATAATATACCAAATGAAAAGCAAATATTTCTAATTCATTTTTATGATAAATAGGTCACTTAGTAATGAAACAAGTATTTTAAAATGATCCTCATAAAACAGTTGTTTTATTTTCGATAAATATTTTTGCTAGAAATAACATTAAAATGTTATTATGTCCACCAAACAATTCAGAAAACTGCGGAAAAGCTTATTACAGAGTCGATTTGTAAGTGATTGCCGTCATTTTAGAGCTTTGAAAATCCTGCTCCACGGTCCCGTAATAGGTGATTGCTCCCCATACAATTACGCCGCCTCCTTTGCTGTGCTGTTTTTCAAGATAGATTTCTTCTTCTCTTTTTTTTCATCGGAAAAGACGGAGCCATGCCAACCTCGATTCTACCTAATGTCATTTGTTGCCAAACTAAGGCGTTGGCTCTTGCGTGCAGCATTCAATGGTGGTTTTCTCTTCAGTTTTTGGTGTCGTATATGGTCTGACTTCTGTATCTCCCAAGCAACAGTCGATCTGCATTTACTAATGGAAAGCCTTCAACTTGAAGCAGCTCTAGTTGAACTACTTCTAGTTTTTCTGGATATAAAACGGATGGTTTTGCCGAGATACCTTACCTCTACCCATACTTCTTGATTCTATCAAATTAATACTCGTACTGAGCTCCCAAACAATCAGAGTATCCTTTTATCTAATTTAAAACACGCTAATAGGTAAATTTAGATCTTAGCCCTAATCATGTAACACAAAAACCAGGTACTTATTATGGCCTTCTTCGGAAAAATCGGCAAAAAAACTTGTATTTATTAACTTAATCCAAAATTTGTATTTGCAACATATACTTAATACATACCAAAAAACTTAAGGGTTTGAAATATATCGTCAAACAAAAAACGAAAACAGCTTGTTCCTATTCTTGTGACACGAAGTGTATGTCCTCGCCTCTACAGCCTTAACCTCTTGGTCGATTAAGTTGCGTTAGGCATTTATAAGACCATAAATAACAGTAATATCCATACAATTTGTTTGGTCAAAATAGAAAATTCAATTTTTTTTAAAAACATCCAAATAGATTTTTATTAAATTTTCCCCAAACATTTTTGTTAAACTTGGCTTCTTTCAATATACCAAATAAATGTTTGTATTGCTCGAGGAGGATACCCCCGCATATTTTTATATGAATGCTCTCAGGAATCGATCCCATTTATCGAATTGAAAATTTTCACATTTCTCGAAATTTCAAGGTCCCTAGAGTCTAAATATAAGATTTTTAGAGAGCGGGAAGCTTTTTTCGTCATCCACATCTCAAGAACCAGTAGATGTATCGACTTCAAATAAAGATGCAGAAAGGACCATAGCAATATTTTGGTTAACCCAAAATATATAATATGGGTGGTTATACAAAAGTTAGGTAACTTTTGAGGATATTTTGTTTACGATAGTTATTAAATCAAACTTCTACAAATTCGAGTGTATATGATGGCTAATGTAATTAATATATTGTTCCAAAAAATAAAGAATTTGACTTCCAGGCGACTGACGAGGTAACATAGTACTGATAAAATACACAGTTTTGAAAGTATTATTTTGAAATGTAGTAAAAATAACTAAAAAAGCTCTTAGGATTTCATAATGGCACATATGTACATCTTTTAAAAGTAAGTCACTTAGTAACAATTAAAAATAATTATTAATACGTAATACTGGGAGAAAATACTATATCAGTTTTCAAAACAGCCTTTTGACATTTAACGTACCGTTATTCACTTATATTTTACTACTTTCACATAGTTTTACTAAATATTTCTAAGTAATCAACAAACAATATAAACAAAATCTAACAATATTCATCTTAAAAGTATTAATGATCATGAAATGAAGAACAATAACAATATAATACTACGAAAGTTAACTATCCCAGTCTTCATAACAGCCTCTTAACATTTTTATATTTTAATGTTATACTACTAATCATTTACATACATATATTATTTTGAGGTAATTTTACTTAACAGTGCGTATTTTTCTAATGAATCAAGTAAATATAATAAGCTATGCCTTGAAAGCACCTAAAGAGATAGTAATACTTAAAATAAAATAAGATCTTTTTCTCCACAAAAAACGTATTCAAAAATATAGAACTGATTTTCGAAAACATCAATTTTTTTCTTAAATTGGTAAAAAAACTCGCCTTCCTTTTTTAATAGGGTTTGGGTAGTTTTTTTATTATTTGATTCATGGGAACATCTGACACATATTTTTCGTCTAATTTAAACAGTACCTGGCACAGGACTGACGCCAACGGACTGACGAAAAAGACAAAATTTGAGGTTATGATCAGGACTAATGTTTTTTTTTTTTTTTTTTTGTAATTTCGAATATCAACAAACTGCATTTTAACAAATCATAGTCTAATACGTATAAATGAAAATAAACTTTAGATTAGACTACATTATGAAAGTTGTAGCATATATTTAATTATATACATCGCAGATTGGAGTAAATTAAGTTTTCTCAAATCAATGATAATGTTTAATAGACAGTCACTTAATTGTTGGTTTTCGGGATTGTGACATGCCAAAGGACTGACGTTTTAAGAACTAATTGTGTTTTTTTTAATAATTTGTATTCAAAATGAAGAATGAAATTGGGTGACTAAATATGAAATAGAGAAATTTTTAAGTAGGGATGCAGGAAGAGGGGAAGGAAAGAGATAGAAACAGAGATCGAAGATAGAAAGAAGGAAAAAGTAATAGAAATGTCGACGTTCATACGACCGGCTAAGGACCGGCCGCAGTGCTGGCACTCTGGTGACGGCGCAGCCTGGCCTAATGTTCCCACCCCTCCGTGGAATCCGGCAGGCCGTTGGAAGTCCGGATTCCCCTTGACTGAAAATCCTCTAAATGGTCATCATCAAACCTGAAAATGTCATTTTCGTCACTTCCCCTAGCTTACCTTTGATCACCCCCTGGAGTAACGCTTCAATTCTCCATTGAGCTATCGCTCAACCAAAAATCACAAAAATTCGATTTTGTTCGACATAAAAAGTCATCAAAATTATCATTTATTGATGCAGGAATTCATCAAAGCGAAATTTAATTGAATACATTAAAAGACAAATTTAATAAACGAGAAATATGGATATGTAAATAAACTTAATTGAATATAATAAAAAAAAATCGAAAAATCAAAAAAATTATAATATATAAAAATGGTTATTTAAGCAATGATCAAAAAAACATTTAAAAAAATACTAAAACACCAAAAAAAATGTGGAAAATCTACCGGTTTTCCTTGGCAGACAAAACCCTCTCCAAAGGTCTCGCAATTACTTGTTCGGTGTATCAATTCACACCAATAAAAAAAACAAGGCGAACACCCTTTGTATCCTACCTACAAATAGAGCTCTATGTGTGGTTCCTATCTAAGGGCGAAATCCTGCTTCCCACTAGCGAGATTGGAAAGAATTCCTCCACGGAATCTTATCAAATTTGCCGGTATAAATATTTTCCACACTCTTTTGTGGCACGCAAAAAATTTAAAAATTAAGACTTTGAATATTATATAAGGACAAATTACAAAAATGGACTCTAATATTTCGCTTGACGAATGAACTTTTAACACAAAGAAAAATATATATATATAAATGCTTCGGACGCTCTTGCGCGTCGCTTCGTTCGACACCGCGCTCTTGACTGAGGTTCGTATGTGCTTTTGAAGGGGTTTTGAGCTTCTTGCTTGAGTTCAGGAACTTTTTGAGATTGAAGCATTTTTATCTTGCGCGGCTTCGGTGTTCGTACGTAGCAGCACACTGTACGACGCGTCGTGCGAATTGGTGTAACTTCGGCCAAAATCGGCACGGCCTTCGAAATGAAGTGGTCTCTCAAAAATTTGCGTTTGAACCACGAAAAACTATATGTACAAATAGAACAGAAAAAACCCGAAAAGGGTGTCGTTCTGCGGCTTGCCGCCGGCACCTAATTTAACATTTACGTTAAAACCTGAGTCTGATATATTTTCTTAAAAACGACCTTACTTGGCACCCGGAGACTCACGGGCTAAATGCTCGTTCTACTTCTGGGCCGAACTGCCTCAGTCCCACGGCTGACTTTGGATGGACGTTCGTCTTCGTTGGCAGAATATTCACCCTGCATTGCCAAGAAAACACAAGAATTAGTTAATGTTTCCCGAAAACTATCACAACTTTGATAAGAACATATCGCACTCACCCTTTCTATTTCCTAAATTAGCGCTCGAAGTTATCAGGATTTCAATCCTAACCTCCTCGGGAATAGTTCGTTAAAGTGCTCTTTGTTCTCTTAACAAAAAAAACTATCGACTCCTTTACCGCACGACTGTCGAACTTCAAATGCCCATTGCCCTCTAAGCTGAACAAAAAAACTTCCACAGACCTTGTTTCTTATTCGTCGATCTTTCTTTTTTCTTTGTTCGATAATTCTTAAGCCGCCGACAATAGTTTTAGCCGGTTCGCTGGCTAAACACATTGCGCCGCTGTTCGCGCGTTCAAATTCACCACGGTTGGCGTTCATCCAGACCGAAACAAATAAAGTATGTGAAATTTTTACCGTCTGGTTGTGCCACATTCGTATTCGTAACATTTGTTTTTGTTGGTTTACATAAATAATATATCATTAGGTTAGTAATTTTTTTCGTTGTCGCTTATCGTTTTACTGTCAATAGGCGTTTTTTATTGGTAAATTTATACGCAGCGCAGCAAAATCTTACACACTAAACAACAACAATGAAATAGTGCGGATAAATAAGGCAGCAAAAATAGTGCATATAAATAGTTCAGATAAAGTTTTGGAATGTTGGAATAGAATGACACTTCATCCAGTTCCAGAAATATTTTTTACTTAAAGGTTGGCAGGATTTTATTATTTGGGGATGCGTTCGTATTTTTCTTGTGCTCTGTTTTCACTAGAATAAAAATAAATTGGTTTGAAATATTAATCTACGATTAGACTGTCAACGTAAATATTCAATGCGTTGACTACTTGACATCATCCAAAAATCATCAATAATCATAGTGCTATCTCTAAATTTATTGACGTGTGATGTATGTTAGGACTCGCCCAAAATCAAAGCGAAACATTTGATGCGAAAACAAAACTTTCGTCATTAGTCGGGTTTAAAGGCTCTCCCAAACCAACGCGAAAGTGGTACATTCGCCGACGCGGCATGTTGAAATAGAATATACAATACCTATTTAATGTACATGCACCCTATGTTTCTTAGTACTCTTTGTTAACTAATAACGTAACGTAATAAATCACTCTATAATTTGTTCTCATCCAAAACGGACGTTTTTTTTATTCGATTCGATTAGTCTGGAAGTTTGTAGAATCTTTTCTGCGCACATATTCAACAACACGGCATTGTTTATTTGTCATTTTTGTTATCATTGTGAATGATTCGCCCTGATTCGCTTCGTGTCAGTTATCGCAGTGTAAGTTTGTTTTGAGAAGAGAAAGTTACATTGTGGCGCTAAATGTTTCGCGTTGATTTGTCACACAGGAAAACTGAGTTGCCAGCAAATGGGAGCTTGTAGGCAAGACGGGCTTACGGGGAAGGACAAAATCTCCCCTCACACCCTTCTTTTGGCTTTTAGTGCCTGTCTACATTGGATTTTTAATGCTGGTTTTTATTATGTTCGTTGTGTACATACGATGAAGAGAAAATCAATCTGCACATCCCTATCGCATACCCTTGAAATCTATCTATCTTTCACTCATACAATACAAAATCTTTCATGTTGAATCCAAGAATATTGTTTGCATTTGGGCTGTAATCTACCCATCTCTCTCTTTTTCACTCACATAATCTACCTGTCTCACTGCTTGCACCTAACATTAAAAATTAAATGTGGACAGGCACTCTTATGTCATTTCAATATTTCAATTCATACTCAACTCTATTCTGACTGGACCTGCATGTACACATTAACTTGAACTCTTATTCAACTTTACATAAAAACAATAATAGTTTTTCAACACATCCCTTGAGTACGTATTTTCAACAGCTGATCTTGACATAAGTATGATTGCACAGATACCAACTTGAAGATTTAAAATAAAAGTGCATATAATAGTGAACATATGTTTTATTCACACTTTCCATTACTGCACTTACTTTCCATTACTGCTCTAGCTAATAATTTACCAATAAAATACGCCTAATATAATCTTACACAAATTATATACATACATGTAAAACACAAACAAAAACTATAAAAACACAATCACTCTAACCTACTTATCATCCCGACGACTATTGCACACCTCCCTTAACATTTTAGGAACTATTCCAGTTCGCTTTCCAGGAAGACTTTCCAATTATCTGCCATTTGTATTTTGTATCAATGAGGGATGAGGCCGAACAACAAGGACGACGAGGTAAGTAAACAACAAAAAAAAACAAGATCGCCTATCGGATTAGGTAGTAAGTGTAAAAGAATTATAATTATTATCCTTTTCTTTTCAGGTAATCCCCAAATTGCAGCCACACCAAGATCATCATCGCCAATCTAAGCCAGGCAACGAGTAAAAAAAATCCTAAACCTATGATTGCTTACTTTTTTCATTTATTTGATTAATTTCTTTTATTTTCATTTTAGATCTTTCCTCAACGCTGAAGACGCCTCAGTTTGCCGACGGTGTGCGACGCTCAGGACGTTCTTGGTTGGACAAGGAGCCAAAATATCGTAAGTACACATTCTTATGTGTGTTAATTTACATATAGGTATTGTTGTTCTTTTCGTTCATAGAGAAATATATCTACCAAGAGAACCGACTTATGGGGTTTGCTCTCCTTCGGCCTACAAGCTCTACTGAGCACATTTTTCCTATTAGCATAAGCATGTTTTAGTTGTCCCGTGCATTTCTTATGGCAAAATCCAGATTCTATGTAGTTGTTATGGGCTTTTGGGCTCAGTGTGCACAGTTAGGGGGAAAACAATGTGAGGTGAACTCGGCCGTTCAAAAAAGAGATCCGTTGAATTCAAAAATTGAAAAATTATTGCAATATTTTGAGAAAAATGAATTGTGCAACTTCTTTTCAGTGAAAACTGTGCCAAAAATAATATTTGCCTGCTTTTGGCATACAAATTCTGTGATTTTTATGAAAAGTTTCGCTAAAAACAAAAAAAATCATGCAGAAAGTATAGCCGCACCATAGAACTTGCAATGCGAACGTGGCCTAATTTGAGTTTAACCCAGTTTTGACAGATTAACAGCGAGGTGAGTATTTTGACAGTTCTTTATTGACAAAATATTAATTTATTTTAATAAAAATATACAATGAATTTTCACTTAATGTATAATCCTCAGATAAAGAAGAAACCAAGGAAGATGTTTCAACAGAAAAAGTGGAATCCCCCAACGCCAACATATTTATTCTGGAGCGAAAAATTATCAGCCACGAAGAGGTACATATTCAAGGTACGTAAGTGTGTTCGTCACATTAATTTTAAACTCAAATTGTATGAATATTATTTTGTTCTTTTAGTTAAAATTACACTTGTCAACAAGATTTAGTTTCTGGCAATAAATTCGCTCTATTCTGATGGGTTCTTATGTCCTCCGACTCGACTGCGGAAATGAGAAGAATCCAATCACACCGAAGGGATCGATATTGCCGAAGACTGGAAAGCTTCGCGATAAAATCGGTGTGACATACTGTATTTGTCGAGAAGGATACACATGTCGAAAATGTGGCTATAAAGTTGAGGGATCGCTTTAATTGTTGACACTTTCCCTGGTTGGAAGTGAGTTTAAGTTAGAAAATTAATTTATAATACATAATTGACATTTTTATATCGTTTCAAGTCGAAAATATGAACAACTAACGTCTATGCGTCTTGTCGGTATGATGCTAACAATTTTCTTACGAAAAGAGCTTCGTCCAAGTGTTGTCCGTTATAGCACCCAGAGTGTTGGCACAGGAATGATTTCTTTTGGAAATAAAGGAGGCGTTGCTGTTATTGTGACATTTAACGATGCTATATTTGTTAATTCGCATTTAGCTGCTCATAAGCATGAAATTGTAGCAAGAAATCAAGGATTCGATACAATAAAAATAGAAAATGCAGTTTCAATGATATTTCTGGTCTTCGATGCATTTCACAGCATGAGTGAGTATTGATTTTGAATATTCCTCTCGCAATTAATTGGTATCGATACATTTTTGAATTAGGTTAAATATAAACTATCTTTTTTTATAGTCACATATTTTGGATTGTTGATTTAAACTATCGCATCAACGAAATCCCTGGCATACATCTTGACCGTTCGAACTATGAAAGCCTGCTTAAATTTGATCAACTCGTTATGGAAATGAGAAAGTAAAATGTTTTTCGTGGTTATACTGAAGGTCCTTTTAAATTTAGCCCAACATATAAATACGATCCTGACACGGATAATATTGACTCCAGGTGAATTGTCAAAAAAATTCAAAATAACTTTCAAGGCTAATTAGTATTATTTTTTGTTTAGCGAAAAACTCCGAGCGCCTGCATATTGTGATCGTGTTCTTTGGAGAGGTGATGGTATATTTTAGATAAAAACAAAAGATTTCGATCTTTATAAACGTGTCTACGAGGAAACACTTAAAAGTGTTGACAAATATGAAAACGATAATCTACCCCAAATTACAGTTGGAAAGGACAGAAATCGATTTTGACGAAGTTACTTTCAACGAACTTGTGGTTAGGGATTTTACAGTTCCTAATAATTGTCATTTGCCTGTTGAGTTTTCTTTCGAACAAAAAGAGCGTAGAATTTGTGAGAAATAATTGGATGTTGAACCGAAATCAAATATAAATATATTTCTCTGTTTTCGTTTTAGATAATTTTCATAGCGCCGACGACGCCTCGCTTGCCGAAAGCGTGAACCAATGACGGTGGTGGCGGCCGCTCAGAACTGTTCGGTGGGGAAGAACCCACGTCCCAGCCTGGCAACGAGTAAATTATCGTGAGTAAGCGATTACTTACTTTTATCATTCATTTAATTAATTCATTTGTTTTTTTTTTATTTTAGATCTTTCCTCCGCGCTGAAGACGCCTCAGTTTGCCGATGGTTCATCCAACCGCACCAGCAGCCATAACAAATAAAGGTCTTTCCATTGTTTTAAAATAAATTGTAATCTCAATAAAATATAAATATACAAAATATATTAGTTTATGAAATCGAGCTACTCAACTTTTGTATAATCACCCATATACATATATAAAATATATGTAGACTCATATAATTTTGAAATAAAAATCAGTTCACTGTTTTTTTTATAGATCAAAAATTTTCACCTAAAATTAATTTTCACCTCGAATATTTTACGAACAAAAAATTATTTTATCTCTAAAATAAGTTTATGCAACGAAGAATAACGTTTTTGGCTTTGGTAAAATTTTATGAAAAATCGAATTGACAGCTTTTTTTTACAAATAATTAAAACCTAAAAAAAAAACATTACTAAAAGTTGGTAAAAGCTGATTTTCGACTCAGATTTCTTTTCAAAAATTAAAAATATTTGGCTTCAAACTAATTTCATTTTATAGAAAATATGATTTTCGACATTCAGTTTATTTTTTTATAAAAATAGAGATCTAATAAAAACTTTCAAAAAATGCTGCTAAAATGTAATTAAAAAATCAGATTTTGAAATCAAACTATTTCATTGTATTCAAAATATTGTTGTTAATTTTTAGTTATTTTTTAGAAAAATTCAACCGGCAGCTTTTTAACAAAACACGAAAACCTAAAAAACAACAAAAAAACTGATAAGAAATGGTTTTCGACTCAAGTATTAGGAAAACAAAGAAATATATTGACTTCAAATTATTATTTATCCCACACAATTGTTATGATTATTTTGTTAAAAATGTAAGCAAGACTAATCGATAGATGGAATGGAAGGTTATCAGTGAAGGTCGTCACATTCCACCCACTTGTTTGTATATTTTTCATGATTAGCAGTAACACAAAATTCATAGTAGAATGAAACTATAGAATAGGCTCCAATTTTTCGTCGTTTGTGCTAACGACATCTATTACCGAATGTGAGCATTAGGCGAACAGCAATCTCAAACGCTGCCTTTTGAAAAACATGTTCTTAGTTCATCTCTTCACACCAAGATGCACACCAATTATTTGCTGTCAAAATTTGCGCGCTCAGAAATAACAAAAAAATTCAAACGCTCTTAATTCCCAATCCCAATAAAGAGGAAAGGAAGACGCATTTTGCAAATTTAGTCTTGTGAAATAACAAAACTTGTTGTCTTTGTTTTTAAGAAAATCTAAATTGTTTGTAAGTAATACGAAAAAGATTTATATCTAAAAAATGCCTGCAATTACAGACTTAACAACAGGATGCATGGAGGTAATAAAAAAGACTATATATTCAATTTGCAAAATTGTCTTAATTTGTAACTTCTTGTATTTCGTCAGATGATTATGACTGGCGGTGATTGTGAAAAGCCGGTCCTTCAGATTTTAGGAACCAAAAAGATATCTGGAGGTGAAAATGAACGTTATCGTCTTCTCGTATCCGATGGCAAATACTTGAATAGTTTCGCAATGTTAGCCACACAGTTGAATGATTTATACAAAGAAGGGAACCTTGTGGAGTACACTATAATTCGCGTCGATCGCTATATTACTTCCATGGTAAATAAGTCGGATAAAGTTGATAAGTAAGTATTTTTTATCACACAACTTACGAAATGATTAAGAAAACCCTTAATCATTTTGTATTCCACTAAAGAACAGACTGTCAAAAATATATGTATGGTATTAAACGTTTCCTGCTTCAGATTTTAGGGTTTCTTTGTTCATTGTTCGTCTTATTTAAATGGCAGCTGATTTTTTTTTTTAAATATCAGACTTATAAACTGCGTGACAATCATACATAGGGACAGATGTCCTATGCGAAGCGTTGAACGGGTTTTGGCGATGTGTTCTAGTAACATTTAGATATTCCCTAGTCTCGTCAAATCCTCATCGACTTTTCATCTTCACATGCTTCTCGGTTTTCCAACTATAATAGAGTCAATGGATTCCTGTTCGGTTTAACGAGAGCTCTCTCCATCACAGCTATAAAGAAGGATACAAAAGATTTTAGTCGCGCGATCGAGTCGCATTTTTTGCATTAGGCAACTTCAAAGATGACGGTTTCACAAACCTGACGAGGACTACTACTTTTTTAGCTGATCTAAAATAAGCTGATCCATGCCTTTCTCCAGGAATTGTTTTGAGTTCTGCAAATTAAGTAAGTTTTTTTGTTATCTTTGAGAGGGTTTTGATTTTGCACCTGTTTGCAGCCTCTTCTGCTTCTTGAGTAAAAAAGCTGATGTATTTGCGTTTATCGCACAGCTTGATTGAAGAGTTCTTGTGTGAAATGTCCTCCACTCAGAAATTTTAGACCAATTAAACTTAATGCTTAATTCATGAAACATTTCTGACCAATATAATCTGTTTTCGGGCGAGGGTACTTACTGCTTGGGTATACTTGAAATAGAGTTCGAGTGTTGAAAGGAAGGCTTTTGGAAGTCCATAAAATATATTTTGATTGAGTTTTAGTTCTATAAGAAAAGAGAGATTGAAGATTTGTTTGACAGTTGAATGGTTTTGCCTGTTGTGTAAAAATTTGATTTCCTTAAGTCGATTTAAAATCACAGTCGTGAAAAGCTTGTACATAATTTCCAAAAAAGATAGACTTCGCTAGTTTGGTACATCGTTGGAGTTTCCTTTCTTGAAAAGGGGAAATACTATTGATGGAGTCTTAAAATTTCTCTGATTATGTATAGAATTCAAATGAAATAATATCAATTCCGGGCAATAGGCTGCTTAAAATGGATATCTGGCACATTATACCAAATTTTGGATAATTTGTTGATCACCTTACCCAGATAGATAATCACAGATGATGATCATAAATATGACAAAAGTCAATCACGGTTCCTGCCAAGTCTTCTTTGGCTTTCAAATTACATAGAGTGCAAAATTGATTGAAAATTCCATTGTACAGGCACAGGCATCAGAGCTAGAAGTTAACATCTGGTGTTAAATATTAACGATATCTCTGTAACTTATTGATTCGTTCAATAAAATTAAGTTTGAGTTATAAATATATTCTCCTGCTCTCTGAACTATGACCCTTTGCTATGCGCTCAACACTAACAGAGGTTTTGTAAGCTTTAGCTATGCGTTAAATTAGCTAATTTTTACATACTAGTAAAGTTGTTAGGAACTAACCTTACTACTTCTTCACAAGCTTGTCCTAAGTTTTCCCTCTTAAACGCCATCAAGTCATCAGTGCGTAACAAGCTATTTTTGTATTGTTTAAAGGATCGTTCAGAAGAAATAGAACTTTTAACGATGTAATCCGCCTGCGACCAAGGTAAATTTGTGTAAAGTTTGGGACGACCAGTTTCTAAATATGACGCATATTTTAGTGTGTTCATCTAGTGGAAGGTTGAACAACTTTTTTAAAAAATAAAGATAGAACTTTTCTATTATATTCCTGCGACGCGTAACATAGTATCGATATAACAACAGCATTAAATATGTTCGGAATGTTCGTTTGTGAAGATATGTATATTTATCAAGCTTTGATAAGATATGGCCTTCGCATCTAGGTTTCGGGAGAAGTTAATGCTTTTATTCATTAATGATTTATCCGTGTTAATAACGAGGACCTATTTATTGCAATACTCTGCTGAGCGGTTAAGCATCAATTGGAGATTTATGGGTGATTCTGAGAGTAGGACTGGGTCATCAGCATACAAAAGTACATTAACATTTTTTTTTACAATTCGGATTCCTAATGGAACCTCCGTTAAAACATCACTAATAAAATAAGTAAGGCCTAAAAGACATGCTTGTATTTCGAGTATTGTGAACCATCCCAGACAAATAAAGTCCTTAACAGCGAAACTCTCCGGAACTCAGCTTTAAATTCCGAAAGTATATTGTTGTATTATACTCTTTTCAATTCTATTAATACCACAAAACAGTTTTCCCAATACGTTCATGAACGAGAATCCGTCATAATGATCTAAATTATTCAAATCTCCATTTTTTTGGATACAAAATAATGAACGTCTTGAACGAAAAAAGGGATATCTTAATTAATGTTAACTTTATAGAAGAATTATTTGAGTTCAGATATAAACTGCGGATTTTGAAAAACGTGTATGGAATTTTTCTTCACCAGGCGCTTTACCGCTATTGAAATTACGATGAACAGATTTTACTTCATCTAATGCTATTTCACTATATAGCCCAGTTAATAAAGGTTTTCACCTCAAAAAAAATCTAACAGTTTTGAAACTTGGTACACTTACTAAGGGATGTCTGGTGATGACCCAAAAAAAGTCCCCAAGAATTCGAAGTGAGCTTTAGCGGCAGTTAAGAGAAACCTGGAGTTTGTTTCAGTTTTTCACGTTTATCTCGAAAATTATTTCTCGTATCAAAAAATGTTGTTCCACAAAATTAAAGCCCATTAAATTTTATAAAAAAAAAGCCTTTATGAATTTTTTCATATCTCTTATAGTTTACAAAATAACTCTAGCGGCAGTGAAGAGAAACATACGGTTTTTTCGGTTTTTCGGGTTTATCTTGAAAACTATTTGTCGTATCAAAAAATAATCTTCTACAAAATTAAAGCTTATTAAATTTCCTAAAGAAATATGATATTATATTGTTTGTACCTTTTTAGTTTGTAAAATAACTATCGGCATTTAAGAAAAACATGTGATGATTTTTTCAAACACGTTGATGACGATTGTGTACCTAAAACCCTAAAAACGTTTCTGGAAACTCTTATAATAAAGAAAACGGGCATTGAAAATAGAAAAAAGGAAGTGCATCGCAATAGGGCATAGCATTACATCAGCTGTGCGTCCCAGATAATTCTTGTCTCCAATACTAAGCAGCCTTGCCTTATTTATATAAGCTTGGTTCTAAGAAGTTGGTAAACCTTACATCAAGACTAGGGTTTTGTTCTTCATACTATGAAGCTCAGTTGTTGGAGATATCAGCTATTTGCGACCAGATTCCAGCGGTTCATTTAACCAATTTGTGTTTGATAATGTGGACTTTAATGTCAGAACGTTAGATGGACTAAATACATTTTAATTTTTGGGCGGAATAATATGCATCGCTGCATCTACTTCAATAGGAAAAGAAACCGACATACGAATGCAAATACTGAAAAAACTACCTTGTGCTAAATCAACTGGAGAACTTGGAGTACTTCCTTTGGAAACATTTCAGAAAACAGATGGCGGATTAAAAAATTTAGTTTTTAAGAATGTGAATGCTTGTTCCGAAGAAATGTTACAGCCAAAACCATATGACACTCTTTAGTTGGCATCAAAGTTTATTGGCATTTACGATGTTCCAGGATGAAAAGGGTACATGCACTCAATAACAATAGGCTTGTTTAGTGCAAAAACTAAAATCATTCCTCTTCCGTTCATAAACTCTCCACCTTCCCACTATAATACACTTTACACTGCATTGCTGGCAGTTGACAAATTTGACCAAAAATGCTTGGTGGTGACATTTGACCAGCCTCTTTATATAAAAAGTGAAGAAATCGTTGCCGAAGCTTCATCCCGTCCCGTCTATCAAAATGCGTAGTCAGATTGGGTGGATTTCACCTGTTAATGTCCTATATTGGTTTAATATGTTTTCTGATGAGTGGAAGTGGCCTGCAAGAGTTAATGAGTATTATATACGCCCCGGTTTCTGTTGAAAAGACGCTACAAGGAGAAGCTTTCGCTAGAGCAGTTCGTGCTTTAATACTATTACAGACATCTTTAGCTACTATAATAATGGAACAAGTCGACATAAGCCAACATGAATTAGAGGAAATCCAAAATCTCACAAAAAACTTTCTTGATGAGTCTCCTTCGTTATGTGCACTAAAACAAAACCCTCATTTGATCCATCTTAGTGAGAAACTACAAACAAATCTTAACAAACTCAAATTTAATGGACCAACAGCAGCCTTATGTTGTTTAATATGATTACATTGCTTAAAGATTTCATTCACGCTGAGCGGTCTGGCAATTTTAATGCCCATATTAACTGAGTGAAGAATATGATTCCATATTTCCATGCCGCCGGACGCTTCTCGTACGCCAAATCATGTCACCTGAATTTGTAGGACATGATAAAACTGTCTTCTGTGATGACCCCAGATGAATTTAAAAACTTTGTGCAAAAGGGTTGCTTTACTATGAGAAGAACTGACCGATTTTGGACAGGGGTGTGGTCGGACCAGACAATTGAAAAAACTCTAATGCGTGGAATGAAGAGTATGGCAAGTTTGACAAGAGGGCGTGGAATCACTGATAGTGTACTTAGCAAATGGGTTCTAGGACTGACTGCTACTTATGAAATTTTGCTCACCACTCGAAGAGTTCACTGCCGTTCTTTTTTCTACTAGGGAGCAACATGAAGATTTGGGGAGGCACGTACAATTAGAGATAATATTGGTTCCAAAGTCATCCTCCATTTCCAGTTACAAATAAAATCATGTCAATAGCGAGTGGCATCGTTGGAGATGATAAAGTAACTTGCTACAATGCTTATTCTCTAGGCATGGAGGCAATGAGCCTTATAGTGGGCCAAAGAGTTTCAGAAGTAAGAAGGGACATACAAATTGAATACTATAATTTTTTTGTGGACAATTACAGACACGAAAAAATGCATACCATATTTTTTAGGAAATTTAATAATTTTTAGGAAATAACAAGTAGAAGATTATTTTTTGATACGACAAATAGTTTTCAAGATAAACCCAAAAAAACGAAAAAACCGTATGTTTCTCTTCACTGCCGCTAGAGTTATTTTATAAACTATAAGAGATACGAAAAATTTCATTAAGGTTTTTTTTTATAAAATTTAATGGGCTTTAATTTTGTGGAACAAAATTTTTTGATACGACAAATATATTTCGAGATAAACGTGAAAAACTGAAACAAACTCCATGTTTTTCTTAACTGCCGCTAGAGCTCACGTCGAATTCTTGGGGACTTTTTTTTGGGTCATCACCAGACATCCCTTAGTAAGTGTACCAAGTTTCAAAACTGTTGGATTTTTTTGAGGTGAAGGCAATTTTTTTCGTTCATTGACTGGACTAATCTAGAATCTCATGTGAACTGCGTACTCCGTATACGCAAAGAGCAGACCTCCTCGTTGTTCAACGAGGGATTGATTTAATTTACGGATTTAGTGATAACTGATTCTTTAAATCTTCGACTACTGATATATTTTTTGTTGCCAAGTGTATAATATAAAGACTTTGAGTCGTTCATGGTCTTCGGTCGATTTTAATTTATATAGAATTAAACGATGTACCTTCAATTACCTCAAAATCGTATAATTTTAATAGTGATTTTTGTATTCCTTTGTAAATGTTCTACACGCAGCAACTTTATAATAATTAAAATATTACGGAAATTTGCTGAAATTTTCGAGACTAACATGTGTTTCATATAAACAAAATATATCAACATCTTCAAAGTAATTGTAGAAATCAACATTAATCTGTGTTCACAAGGTAACAGCTTTTAAGTCTATTTTTAAGGTTTTTCAGAAAGTGGATTTTTGACTTGCAAACTTTTTTTAAAACAAGTTTAGAAGGATATTAAGATACAGTTTTAAGTAATTTTGCCTTTATATATAATAATAAGACGGCTTTAAAGTCCGTTGAGAACTTGTGCCCGATGACTTACAACTCTCAACCATTCTTGCGTGCGAGTTATGTTGCCCGGAATGGAGGGAACTACAGATTTTAACCGAATCTGAACGGCTAATTTGAAAAAGCCCTTTTCATGACAAGAATTACTCTTGGAAGATTTGTCAATTCTTTGCAAGTGGCAGTACCCGTCAAAAAAAAAACTTTCGATAGTACAGGCAGAGATTGAACACAAGACCTCTGGCATGACAGTCCTACGCACCAACCATAACGCCACGGGTGCCACGGCCCTTATATATGCATTTATATAAATAGTTAAATTAAATTATGATCAGTGGAGTATTTAAAACATTTATTGGTATTTTTTTTTTTACCTAAGTGCTTTTACCAAATCAACTTTTACAGTTTTTCTTATTTTTTTGATTAATATCGAACATAAAAACAATCGTAACATATTTTACCAAAATCATTTACCATTTCTTTATTTATCTAATAAATAAAATAAATTGATACATAAGACGAATAATCCTCTACTTAAGATGTTTTTAAGATCAGTCCATCCTCTCTCAGAAACTCTCTCTATAACTCCTAAAAAAAAAAATCACTTCCATCCTTCTAATTCCTCGTCCCATTTAATTTTAAGTCTAATAAAATCAAAATTGTTAGTTCTTGTACATTAAAGAGCTTTTATGTGGGCCTTAGAGCCCACATGACTTAATGTTGAAAACTGATAACAAGAACAAAAAAAAAAAAAAAATAATAATGTTAAGTTAGTGTTAAGTTAAGTTAAGTTATGTTAAGTTATAGCTTGTATTAAGCGGAATAAATAAATAAATAAATTAACCTTTTGCAAAACCCTATGAATTAAACTTAAGATATTTTACAAAAGGTCATAACTCATAACTAGTCTTAAAATATTTATCAACTAGGGTAAAAAATAAAAATAGTTTGTAGAGAAAATATATAAAAAAGGATAAACAGCTAAAAACACTTAAGTCGACTTAAGAGCCTTTGCCATTTGAACACAGAAATAACTAATATTTAGAACGAATAGGTCATAAGATAAAATATTAAAATAATAATAAAGATATTGAGCTGGCGACAACACATTCTTAATTTCGTACTATAGTGATGATGTTAGGTTTAACATCAGATTGCAAGTATGACTACGCATTATCCTAGCGGATTTTCGCCTGTTGTCTTAACTAATGTTATATGACTTGCAATGTTAACATAACAGTTTTGGGTGTTTGTATTTTGTCCCTTGTTTACGTCGATATTTGGTTTATATACATTTTAAGGTTTTTCAGTACGTTTCTCCTACTGTATACTCAGACATGACTGCTTATTTTCCCCATTTGCACTGTATAAGTGTATACTCGTATGTACATATGTATATACATTCTTTAATTCCAACTCAGATCTTCACTTTAGTTAAGAAAACTTTATAGACGCATTTGAACTTCGATCACAACAATAACCCTCTGAAGTTCTGATTCTAAAGCAAGATCTTCATTCCTGAGCTGAACATCTCACTTAATTTGGTGACGGTTCTTGCGTTCAAATCGCCTACTAGTATAAAATGATTCTGATCATTTTCATCAAAAATTGCAATCAATTTTTTCAAGTCCGTTCTTCAATGTTTGCAGTTGATGATCTCAATAAGAAGGTTAGCAAAGACTCCTCCAAAATGTCATATTTAAAAAAAAAAAATCGCTGTGATATTGCTTGACAAAGATGAGTTTATAAACTTGTTACGCATTTCTTATTTCCGTTTCTTCTTTATTTCTAGTCGCAGGAATACATTCAAGTTTGTATCCTGAAAAGAATTTTTCATATTATACTATTTTATGTTATTAGTTGTTAAAAAAGTTTCAAATAACAAAGAAGTAATTTAAAACAAAGATTACTTATGCAGCTATTTAAAAAAGTACAAAACAAGGTTTTATTTCGAAGATCAGCAATATTGAAAGATAACATAACCTGTACTTGTACTTTAAATTCGATCGAATTGGTATTTTTCAGTTTAGTTTTTTAGTGAATTTTGAAAATCTTTTATTTTTCGGTTTAGTGTATTGCTGTCATCTTTTGATTTTGAAATCGGTTTTAAATTGAAAACCACAGTATTTAAGGCCTGTCAATAACAGTTTAATAACAAAAACAATAGCTTCTGAATCACTCCACAACTCAAATCAACGCCGCAAGTTTCAAAATACTAAATCACAAAAATTAAAATTTTTCTCATCATCAACACATATTTTAATTTTTTGTATTCGACAGACGAGTTCTTATTATTCTGGAATTAACTGTTATGAATCACGGAGCCGAAGTCGGTAAAAAGATTGGAAATCCCGTTCAATTTACAGGCGAAGCAAGCAAACCTGCCGCAGCACCCGCCCCAGCTGTGGCACCAAAATTAGAAAAGGAATCAACATACGCATCAAAAACAACCATTGGCAATTCATACAACAGTTCAACAAGCAACACAATCAACTATAATAATAACACTTCAATGAATCAATCTATAAATCCTTCGACGACTGCTCCTATAGCAAGTTTAACGCCATACCAAAGTAAATGGGTTATCAAAGCTCGAGTTACAGCAAAATCTGGCATTCGTACCTGGAACAATGCTAAAGGTGAAGGAAAACTCTTTAGTATGGATTTATTAGATGAGTCTGGAGAAATTCGTGCTACTGCATTCAAGGAACAATGCGATAGATATTACGATATGCTTGAAGTCGACAAAGTATATTATTTCTCAAAGTGTCAATTGAAACCGGCAAATAAGCAATATTCTACGCTTAAAAATGACTATGAGATGACTTTTACTGGTGAAACATTAGTTCAGCCTTGCGAAGACGAAAGTGATGGCATTCCACAAGTTCAATATAATTTGGTTCCTATTTCACAGATTGCTAGTATAGAACCGAAAGCTGCCGTTGGTAAATATTTAAAGCAGCAACATTATTTTCCAAGAACAAGAATTTTTATTTGAAAATTAACACTTTAGATACTATTGGTATTTGTCGAGATGTTGGTGAACTACAAACGTTTACTTCCAGAGCAAACAAGGAATTCAAAAAACGAGAACTAACTCTCGTGGATTTAAGCAATGCTGCGGTAAGTTGTAATTTAGTTTTGCTGCACGTAAAACCCTCTTTTCTTATAACTTTTGACCCAAAAGCTTTAGAACACTCCACCATTTAATCTCTGAATTCCATATGAGTAATTCCTTTTATAGCTGAACTTAATGAATATGGCTCTGCCATTCGCTTAAAAGCTTCATCGCAGTGGGTTCAGTGTCCTCGATGCAAGTACCACCCATGGATAGGTGCATTGGGGGAGGGTTACGCTTTTACTACACTAGACAGTATTGAGTTTTCGAAGCATACAATTCTACAAGGTTTTTGATTCCCCTTTGGACAATACTGTCAAAATCAAAATTTAATGAGCTTATCATAAACTGCCGTTGGTAGTCCACATCGGAAGAACTAGGTTGATAATCTAAAAACTAATATTCTAATTTAGTGGGTTAGAAGTTTCAGAAAAAGATCATTTATAAAAATAAGGAAGAGCTTTGGAGACAAAACGGAGCCCTGGTACACCAGCTTTTTTTTTAATGGATATCAGATTTGAACCCGTCCAATACCCATCAATACCAAATGCACGCATTTTCGATAAGACAACTTGATGCCAAACTATTTCAAATGCTTTTAAAATATCAAGTGCAATAGTCTTACTTTCAATTAAAAGGTGAGGAGGATTCGCCATTTTTAGGGACAGGCTGGACAAATGCTGTTTTCCATCCACTCGGAAAGATACCTGTAAAATAGTACAGATGGAAGAGCTTTCGCAGTGGTTTTAGAGAAGCTGAAGATTGGCTTTCTTGAAGTCTATATTTTAATCCTTAAGATAGTTTTTTGTGGTCAGAAGTGGAGACTATGTCTGAAACTATAGGTCGCTGGCCACAACGTTTACTGGCTGGCTTTACAGCTGAGGTGGGTCGTTTCGAGTGAAACTTCTTTTTTAAAACTAATGTTATGGCAAAAAAATGATATTAATATTAAATAGTTCTTATTCTATGGTGTTTTATGGTTGTAACGGAACTTATGGCGTGACTAGGTACAATCAGGTTTTAGAACCAAGCCAAGCAATAAATCCTTTAGTTAATGTACATCCATTCGTATCTGTTAATGGTTATTCTATAGTTTGACCATTTCGAGCTTCACGCTTTTATAATCATAATTGAAACCGGTTTTTCTGTCTTCTTATCTCTTTTAAAGGACAACATCCATCTACTAATCCATGCACTTCGCTCTTATAGTATTCTTATAACGTTTTTCTTATTTATTTAAACATAGGTACAATTGACACTATGGGGTGATGAAGCAGAAAAATTCGAAAGCGGATCGCAACACGTTATTTTAATCAAGGGAGCCCGCGTTTCCGAATTTGGTGGTGGAAAAAGTTTAAGCATGGGAGCCGGTTCAGTTATGAAAATAAATCCAGACATTCCAGAGGGACACAGACTTCGTGGATGGTTTGATAATGGTGGCGGTGCCAACATTTCCAACAGTGTCTCCACTAGGTATTTCAAAATTTAAACAACTCAAATCAATTCTACTACTATGAACTTTAAACTTTCAGAACTGGTGGTGGTTCGTACAACACCGATTGGATATCATTCTATGAAGCACGGACTAAAAATCTTGGTATTGGAGAAAAGCCAGACTATTTCCAGTGCAAAGCTGTTGTAAGATTGATTCGAAGCGCAAATTCGACCTACAAAGCATGTCCACAGCCGGAGTGTAATAAGAAAGTAATTGATGAGAACAACGGTCATTATCGTTGTGAAAAGTGTAACGCCATGTTCCCCAACTTCAAGTACAGACTTTTGGTCAATGTGAGTGAAGGAAATGAAGCATCATCAAATTTGTTTTTCATGTAAAATTATTTATTTGAAGATGGAAATTGGGGATTGGACATCAAGCCGCTGGGTGACATGTTTTAGTGATTTGGGCGAACAGTTGTTGGGTAAAACATCTCAAGAAATTGGCGAAGCTCTTGAAAATGATCCACAGGAAGCTGAACAGATATTTTCATCAATTAATTTCCATGAATTTGTTTTCAAACTGAGATCTAAAGTTGAAACTTATGGTGTAAGTGTTCTTTTTGTTATTCTATGTCTAGATTTTGAAAATAGTTCTTTTTTTATTTAGGATACGCCACGAAATAAATTAACCGCAGTTGCTGCAACTCCGATCAATTACAAGGAATATAACAAATACTTGATAAACAGCTTAAAAGAACTAACTGGGATCGGAAAGAATCAATAATTTTTCTATTTTGTTGCGTTATGTTCTGTTTTTCTATTTCTTTTTATTATACGTATTATTTTTAATGTTTATTGTAATCCCCCAAATATGAATTTATAAAATTATTACAGTTTATTCTTGTGTTTACTATTTGCTTAATATATTTAAGTTTTCCTATCCAAAAAAGAGACGTAGTTAATATTTTTTGGATCAATTGCATCACGTTCAACTTTGAATTTCAGATGCTGTTGATAATTATGGACGAAGAATCCATAGTAGAGAGATTGGAGAAAAACAGCATTTTGTATGGACAACTGAACAATTCAAAGGAAGAACACTTGATACATGGGTACTACATGCGAAGCGATTCGAACTAAGAGTAATTAACTCTTCAATGGGAGCCACAGTTTTAAGCTTATATTATTGACATCTTTACATTAAAAACCTCTTTGCATCAACTTCACTATTGCATCTTATCAATTACATCATTACAACAACAGCCTACTGGACACTATTGCACTTAGAATCGTAACATTCAGCTGAGTACGTACTAAATTGCAATATACATAATTTCATAAGGTACTCCTCTTCAACTTAATAAGCACACAATTCGAAGATAGTTTTTTTTTTCAAATAATATGTATCTCTTTATTACTTAATACCCCAAGTTCGATAATGGAGATACAATACGGAAAGGAACATTACGGTAATGATATGGTCGAGGAAATGAAGGTGAACATTTACAGGAGAAGTTCTAAGATTGGCATTTTGTTTTTGTTATATTCACCCCTATTACGGAAGTCGTAAACGACAGCCAAATATACAAAGCGACACAATAGGTAAGCATTCCCTAAGTCGTTTTAACTTTTGCTGTCGTGTCTAAACGTCTAACGTCACTCAGCAGATGAAAAAAAGCGACGAGTCTAAAGCCCATCGTCAACAACCTGATAGGTCCTTATCAGTCTGGTTTTAGACCAGTTGAGTCATTCCGTAATTTTCGAAACGATAATCGTCAAAACGATTATCATTAACGATATCGTCAATAATTTGCTTCACGTAACTTTATCACTATCGTCTCGTCAATCGTTTTTAGTAAAAGAATAGAGGTAGTTAAAAATTTTAAATAGTACTTAGGTTTTACAATAACACAAAATTTAAACATAGGACCTCATATAAAAGATAAAACATCAGTTGCGAAATCAGCCATCAACTGCATTTGGTCAATTTTTTTTAATAACAAATGTATCGAACCGATGATGGTTAAATTCAAAGTATTTGAAGCAACAATTAAAAGTTCACTATGTTGTGCTAACGAAGTCTATGGTTACGAAGTATGTGAAGACTTTGAAGTTATCCAGAGATATTTCTTCAAACGTGTATTTAAGGTCCCTTTAAACACACCTAACTATGCCATATATGTCGAATCTGGACTACCTCCAATTTTCTTAAAAAACCTTAAGGCAGACTATATTGTCAAAGTTTTAAAGAGATGTGATAATAATCTTCAAAGAAAAGTACTCATGATTGCACTTCAGCGTTGTTACACGCCGCCGCCGTTCAAAGATTGGCAAGAATTAGCTGCTAAATATAATACGACATTGAATTTAGCCTTGAATAACTTTGGTTCATGGAAGGATGAATTCTATGACTGCATCTCAGTAATTGACGAAAAAATATTTCAAAATTCTCTGAACCGTACTAAAGAGTCCATGTCAAGAACGATATACAGCAAACTGAATCATTGTTTGGCGGAAGCTAATTATTTTCGAAAAGAATTCACAGTTAACGAGATGAGTTTAATATTTAAGATCCGAACTGAAATGCTAGAGCTAAATTACAGGCCTCATAGGGTTGATATAAATCATAATTGTAATCTTTGCAACCTTAATCATATCGAAAACGTTTATCACTTCCTAGCAAGATGTCCAATACTCCAAGAAAGTTCTTATCCGGTTTGTTACTGATGCTATCGTTTACAGAAATACTTATGTTAATCTCTTTTAGAATCAATCTATTGTTTTGTTTTAGCTAAACTAAAAGCCCATCTTCTATTTAATGTTGAATCCCTTAATCTTCCATTACTCTTTAATCAATTAATTCATCAATCTTTTAAATTTAAAAAATGTAACTTTTGTAATATATTTATATTAATCTCTATTAGTTTTAATTAGATCTTATTAAAATAAAGTCTTAAACTTTTATGATATTTTGTTAAAATATGTCTATGTTAACTGGCAAAATTATATTAAATGTTAAAATACTCTACACTTTTTCATTTTCAATTTTCTTGATGTGTTTAAAATTTATAAATGTAAAAATTTTAGATATAATCGGCAGACGGCTTTTAAGCCATGCTCGTAAATCTTTTATATTAAAACATTTGTACTTTATATGTTGGAAAAATAAAGATAATAATAATAATAATAATAATAGGTAATAATAAAAGATCGTTCAGTATATTTTAAATACTCTTATCCTATGACTGAAATGTCAAAGTGAACTCAACGAAAGATAATAGTTGTTCAATAACTTGAAAATGTTATTAAACTTGGTTTTTCTCTTTGGGAAATTTTGAAAATTTGCAAAAATGTATTGTTAATAAACATGCCAACTATTTTGTGATGTTTATTGTTATTGTTACTTTTAGTGTTTTTATTTGTTGCCGCCGACGATAAAACTATAATATCAAAATGTTTGTTTCATGTCTGATATTTTTGTAAATCAGCTGCAATAATAAACCCAATTCTGTCCAAGGGAAGGAAGATAAGACTCCATTTTATTCACAATGAACATAACTTGGCTTCAAAAATATTTTTTGTTTAACTACTTTGGATTAGTGCTTTGTGCAAGAGCGATACTAAAATCGTTGCCTGTCGAATATACAAGTGTTCCTCCGCCCCCAAAGTTTCAATAGTTACAGCAAATTTTAATATTGAAGGTATATATGTATGTACATATGTAGAACGAAAACCGTCTTGCGAATTTATTGTTTCCAATATCATTATAAAGTCCTCTTTTGCAATTCCAAAACTACAATTGTTTTATTTATTTAACAACAATTAAGAGAGATTACTAATGTTTTGTATATAAAAAAAATGCTTACATATGGGTTAGAACAGATAGAAGATCCGATTCATCTCTTAGTTTTCTTTGTAAACGAATTAATTTTTTTTTTTAGCTTTTATTTTCATTTTGTGACAAAACTAAACTACACCGAAACATTTTTACTTCAATTTGCTTATTTATCAATGGAAATTCATAGCAGACGATACCTACTTTGTTATCGTCCAAACGCTATCGTTTTGACGATTTCACTTTGACGATTATCGTCTTACGTGAAGTGAGACTATCGTCGAAACGCTATCGTCTAACGATTAACGTTTTACGGAATGACCCCCAGTATTCATTTTATTTTTTTTTCTGAGTTTTCATTTTTTTTTCATTTTATTTCAATTTGCTATTTGGAAATCAATGACAGACGATACCTATTTAGCTATCGTGCAAACGCTATCGTTTTGACGTTATCGTTTTGACGATTATCGTCTTACGTGAAGTGAGACTATCGTCAAAACGCTATCGTTTGACGATAATCGTTTTACGGAATGACCCCCCAGGAAAGTCCACAGTCGATCAAATATTCACATTACGGCAGATCCTGGAAAAACCCAAGAACATCAAATCGACACCCATCATCTCTTCATCAATTTCAAGGCCGCATATGACACCATCTACAGGGACGAACTGTGTAGAATCCGCTTGTGCAGAATCACCATGAAGAATTCGCGCTGCTCCATAAAGGTTGCAAACAACTTAACCGAACCTCTCGATTTAAAAAAAGGCTTTAGACAAGGTGATGCGCTGTCATGCGAGTTCTTTAACATCGTCCTTAAAAGAATAGTGCAGAGCTCCCACGTTAACACTAGAGACACTATCCGTCAAAAGTCTGCCCAATTACTGGCATATGCTGATGACATTGACATAATCGGAAGACCTCAGAGAAATAGCTAGATCTATCTACATACCAAAACGGTATTTAAATAGCTTGAATCGATTTACTTACAGACCAAGGGTTAACCTAATGCACGCGCAATAGTTGATAATTGATTGAAGTTTTAATTTCTTTTATTCCTACTTAAAAAATAAAGTTTTGTACTATGAAAAAATAACATGAAGACGAGCAATTTTAAGATGTGCATCAAATTCTTTTGATTCTGTGGGAAAAATAAAACAAAAAGTCAAGCCGTTCAAAAGTTTTAAAAGTTATCCAAAATTCGAACCATGTTAAAAATTGAAACTTACGAAGAACCCGCACTTTACTTGAAAAACAGAAAATTGTGTGATTAAAGTTTTCAATGAGTTGGAAAAAGAATAGTAGACGAAAACTAGCGTAATTTCGATGGCCCTTATGGGTTCAACTTCTATTTTCAAGGTCTGTTGAAAAAGAAGATCTTAAAACCATCATAGCTGCGAAAGAGGTATTATGATATTAGCAGCAGTCAGTTATTATGGAACAGTTGAACTTGAGGTCGTGACATCAAAAATTAATTTTGGAAATAAATTTGTTTTTGAATAATTATTTTGAAATTCTTTTTTCAACACCTTAAGGGAATAAAATGCATCAAGGCAGAATAATCATCAATACTTGAAAAATAAAACAAATGTTTCTGTCTATTCAGTGAACGAGGAGTATACCTTAAATAAATTATTATGAATTAAACAGTTAAGAGTACATACATATTTAATTATATTAATTTTATTTGTTTTATTCATGTATCGAGCTCATTCGAGTCAATTGTTAGAGAAGAATTTCTCGAATATATAGATCCTGTACTGCAAACGATTTTGGTATTGTTGGAAAAATCTATCACAATTTGAAACTCTTCCTTTAATGCATCCATAAAGCGAACCTGAAAGTAAAACAAACAAAATAATTAAAGTAACTTTTTCATCAGTCATTTCCTCCTAAAAAAGGAAATATTATGTTCTTAGTTTCATGAGCAAAATTCTTCCAGGTTAAAATTTAACTTGAAGAAAGACCTAAATTTAATTGCAACAGTATTTTAATGCGCCTTACCTTATATCGCCTTGCTTTTCTTAATACAAAGAAAAGCCAATCAATCAATCCACAGGCTGCAGCTAAAGAACTTCCAATTAGAAGTACAAAGTAAACCCCTCCTAAATTTGGCATTCCCATTTCAGTTGCTTCAGATTGTTCTGTTTTTTTCTGAAACATGAACAAACATTTATGCATTAATGTAGAGCTTATTTTATAGAACCTAAATGTTTGAGTAAAATCTGAATGTTGGATTCAAATTAAGAATAGAAACATCATACAAGGGTAAATAAATCTTACAGTACAACTTCCTGTTCCAAGTTCAAACCACCATTTCGACTTCATCTTAGCTAAAACGCCTGATTCTTGTAACTCGAGAAGAGCATTATTAAGTTTGTCCCGATAAGGCCAATCTGAAAATTAAATCAACAAAAAAACTAAATACAATTTAAGAGTTTTTAAAAATTCAGATCCTACTTTTTCTCATAGCGATACCATAGCCTTTTTCATCCAACAATCCTCCGATTTGTGTAAGATTACATATTCGGGCCACATTGTATTCTATTGATGTGGATTCCATTAAGAATGCATAGTTTTCGGTTAGGACCCTTTCGACTCCTTCATCGTTTGTACTCGTTAACAAGGATGGATTTTGATTCATGTAATTATTCATTAACATATAAGTCTCATCTTCAGAATTCTGTGGAAAATATTAAAGAATCCATTAATGTAATATCAAAATCAACAATAAATTATAATTTAGCCATACTTTAAAGAATGTCCTGGTACTACCACTGCTCTTAGCTCCATACTGGACTCCACCTTTATTTTCAGCCAAATCTTTTACATCATCAATAACACTTGTAGGATTTTCAAAAGTAAGACACGCCGCTAAATTCGCCGTATAAGATGCCACCAAAATCAGGGTGAAAAACCACCAAATAGAAGCAAGAAGTCTGGTCGATAGGGCTCTGAGATGCAAATAAAAATAGGTTGATGAAAATTGAAGCCATTATTAACATGTTTTCTATCTCACTTCGGAGCAATTTCACTACCCTGTTGCAGGAGTGCTCCAGTTGCAAACCAAATCGAGTTTCCTATACTCAGCTGGTTTTCCAACTCCTCCGGTTCCTCAATACAGGGATACGGATTGTCCCACTCGCCAGGTGCAATTCGACCCAAAATGAAAAAGGCCAATGATACGCCAAAAAACGATATACCCAGCCAAAGCCATACCTTTCCTGAAAACGGGTCCATGAAGGAAAACAACTTTGGATCGGCCTTACGTGGTTTTTGATATAAAATTGAAATTCCTATAATTTATGATATTATTTTTTCTTTTTGTATTCAATAGTTCACCCGTTACCTAAATTCATAAACGGAATAGTAAAGTCAACACCAGCTTCGCGTTCAGATGTTATTGTTAAATCAGTAATTCCCAGATCCGCTCTCTATGATAAAAATAATATATTATATGTTATCTTTAAAACTAGTTTGAAAGCTACTAGCAAACAAGTGGATAACTTATAGAACATAGTTCACGGGTTTCAATATAAGTTTATAACAATCGTCAGTAAAATTAAGTTATTTTCTCGTAACGCAAACAAGAATTTGCTGTCCTGATTTCGAAACTCGCCTTCCGCAAATATTTCACGTTTTTTTAAAACACAATACATTTCTTTAAAAATGTGAAAATAAAAGTAAGGTAGAATCTACAAGTTCTTAACATTACATTTAATAATTATTTTGCAATTTTACTTTATAGTCCTTTCAAAACACGCACCGCTTAAAAGCAGAGTATAGATACAGCATCTTAATATACATACATTTACAAGCGACCTATAAACCTTGACGTAATATTTGTAACGAAATTTGCACAATTGATTTAATAACAGTCTTAATGGCTGCGTTCAATCTCAGGCAGATAAGGTAGGTAGGTAGAAAGGCCAGTCAAAAGCAGCCCTTTCTGCGCGACTTAATTAGAGCGGAGAGTTCATCAAGATCTATAAGGAATGCCCTTCTGAACCTTCACAATCTAGAACTTGCCAGGACAGGACATTTACAGAAGAAGTGAATCACAGTTTTCCTTTCATGTTGGTCTCCGCAGCTACGCGGTGAGTAATGTGAGTGATACCCAGCTTTACTGCATGCTCTCCTATCAGCCAATGTCCGGTACATACAGTTACATGATGTCATAAAAGATTGAACGGTTTTTGTTATAGGTAGGCTATTTTATGACCTGGAACTCAAATAAGAGTGACACGGAGGTTGATGTTGAGGCTGGATAGGATATCCGGATACCTTTTTGTTAGTGTCTTACATGCTCATCGAAAACAGGTGGGATGTCAAAAAAGGAATATAAAGGTATCTAAGAAATTCTGGTACATGTGGGTATCTGACGGAACAGCTAATTTAACATGTGGTTGAATTTGAAGGAAACTGATATTTAATTTCAAATTTGTATGTTTTTCGATAAAAGTCCAGCGAATTTTTAAAGTTATCCATTAAAATTTGTATAATAATTTTGTACCTCAAAATCTAAATGTTTGTCTGCTTTTTGTGAACAGCTTACTTAATTAAGGCAGCGCTACAGTCTTGTGTGAATTAGGTCCTCACCCCACAAACTTCTTCATCTAGCTTGGTCCCTAGCTAGATGTCTCCAGTTGCGCACTCCAAGTTCGATGAGGTCACTTTTCACTTGTGCGCGCCATCTAATCCGCGGTCTTCCTCTACTGTGCTATCATGTGGGTGTGAATTAGAAGACTTTCCGGGACGGAACATTGGTTTCCATACCCTCTAGGTGACCCAGCCATTTCAGTGGACTTTTATCCTTCTGGCTGCACAGCCCGCACAGCTCGTCATTCCATCTTCTCCCCCACTTACGTTCTATGCATACGGGACCGTAGATCACTCGAAGAACTTTTCATCCGCTTTTGCCATAGTCCATGCTTCTGCACCGTATAGCAGGACGGGGATAATGAGGGTCTTCGTCTTATATAGAGACACTTTGGTCGCTCGAGAGTGGGCTTTACTACTCAATTTCCTTCTTAGTTTAAAGAAACAGCGGTTAGCAAGAGTAATTCTTCGTTTGATCTCAGCGCTGGTGTTGGTTTCTGTGTTCATAGCGAAGCCTAGGTAGACATAGTCTTTAACTACCTCAAAGTTACGTCTGTCTATGGTAATGTTTTGACCGAGGAGTCGGTGTTGTAGGTCCTTTCTTGATGACAGCATGTACTTTGTTTTGCTCTCTTTAACCGCGAAACCCATTTTTGCCGCCTCTGCCTCAATACTTACACAAGCCCAAATGACATCACACTGAGTTCTTCCGATTATGTCAATGTCATCAGCATTAGCCAGTAATTGGACAGACTTTTGAAAGAGAGTGCCTCTAGTGCTAACAGGGGCGCTCTGCCCTATTCTTTTAAGGACGATGTTAAAGAAATCGCATGACAGCGCAACCCCTTGTGTAAAGCCTTTTTGTCATCGGTTTGATTTAGTTGTTTATAACCTTTTTGGAGCAGCGCGAATTCTCCATGGTTATCCTGCACAAATGGACGAGTTTGGCAGGGATGCCAAAACTGGGTATGGCTCTATACAGCTTGTCTCTGCAGATGCTTTCATGTGGGTGTCGATTTAATGTTCTTGGGTTTTTTCCAGGATCTGCCGTAATGTGAATATTTGATCGACTAAGGACTTCCCTCGTCTAAAACCAAATACCAAACTGATAAGGACCGATCAGGTTGTTATTAGAGTGTGATTTGGAAGTCCGATTCTAACGAAGGCATATTCGGAAATGTGTTATTAGATTTTAGTTAAAAAATCTTGGTGAATAATGTTTTTGTTACGAATTAAGATTTCTTTAAACTTGAACTTATAAGATTCAAACTCAATTTTCTAAAACATTTTTGTATGTTTTCAAATATCTAAAAGTAAGAGCTTGTTATGTGAAAATTTAAACAAAATGAACAAGAATCCAAACGCGCGATAAACTGTAATTGGAAAACAGTATTCTGCAATCGAAATATAGCTTCAAGTGCAAAATACAGAATTTTTGAGGCAGTAGTCAGATCAATTATGTGTTATGCGGCACAAGTTTGGGGTATTCTCGAGTTTGAAGAAGTAGAAAAACTCTTACGTTTTTTCTTAAAAAGAATATTCAGACTTCCAGAAAATTCACCAACGTAAATGTTGCACCTCGAAACTGGTCTACCTCCACTGTATTTGTACACTCTTGATTTACACTTTTCTTATATAATAAAGACCTTGAAACACCCTAATCATCGCCTCACAAATAAAATCGCTTTGCATCTCAAAAACAGAAATGAACAATTTTTTTCGGAATGGAGAAGACTGAGCCTAGAGCATGATGTTCCACTCCAACTAGAAAATGAAGATTATTTAAGAATCAACCTGCAAACCCTTTTAAGTAAAATTGAAGACTCAGCTAGAAATGCTTTCATCGAACATTGTCAACAAAGTCAAACAAGAAGCTCGTATAAGCTTTTAAACCATTTCCTGGGAGAAAACAATTACTTTAATGACCAGAATAGTCTAGATGTTATCAGTACTATCTTTAAAGCGAGAGGCGAACTCCTCAGACTTAATTACGTACCCTACATAAGCGAGCAAAATACGGAATGCACCTTGTGCAATATGAGAACTAGAGAAGACATATGTCATTTCATTGGCATATGTCCTATTTTAAACTCAATCAGAAGATCAATCTGGAGAAAAAATACTCTTAATGGAGATGAAATTCAGGGTATTCTTAATGGCGAAAATTGGACACTTCTTTACTGCTACATCAAAACTGCGTATAAATATCGAAATCAAATCATAAACGAATCTTTTTGATCTTGCCTTTAATTTTATAATCAAATAATTCATTTTTATATTTATTGTATTAGTTTATCTATTTGTTATTAATGTAAACTTTGCGTAAAATTAATTCATACTTTGTATTAAGAAATATTATTGCTCTCTTTTCGGCTGACGGCACATGCCAATGCTTTTTTGTGATAACTACCAAACTATGTAATTATACTCTGTCCAACAAAAATAGTCAGTACAGAGAAGATAGGACGTTTACCTCTCACTCTGACTGAAGTGAAATCTCGTTAAGCTGTGAGAGAAAGCAAATATTACAGGGTTTCCGTAGTGCCCATTATAAATTTCGAAAAAGCTCTGATAAATATTAGTAGGGATACCAACTTTTGACTTTAAATTGAAAGTTAAAAATAAATTCCGTTTAAGAAAATTTATAAATTATGTACATAATCCCGAATTCAAAAACCCCTTTGTGAAAACTAAGAGTAACATAAATTCAATTATGAAAAAATAATGAAAATTTTCGATTCTGTATCACACAATATTCACAAATACACAATTTATAAACAACACAGCACAGATTTATAATAAAATAAAAGCAGTTCTTTTTTTGGCACTGATTATAAAACACCGTATAAATAAAAACTTTTTCAAAGAATATTGTTTTTATGAACAAAATCACTATTTTTCACCATCTTTAACTACACCATGTATTATAAATAATTTTCGCTTAAATTCAACCCTTTGCTTCCTAGTGGTTTCGCAATTAAACCAAATACTCTATATTTTTTCTTTATATTCCTACTGTTTTTTTTTTAATTTTTAGTAAATATTATTTTTTTTATTTAAATGCATTATTCATTATACACATTCTATATAAATTTTAAGTTTTTATACAAATTTTTGAAAAAGTTGACATCTCCGGGAACAAAGGGTTAGTTTACGAAGAATAATAAATAAACTTCACTTACCGAAAAACAGCAAGCGACAACACTATTCGCATATTTGTTCTCAAAAGCTTTTAAAAAAGCACACATTCTGAAAGCTCCCAAACAAAATCCAAAGAAAAATCCACCATGATTTGCATTAAAGTGAAAAGGGTAACTCTAATAACAATCTGCTTATTTTCAATACATACGAAGAGGGTTGTTTGTGAACACATTATTTATCAGTGTCAGTGTGGCTTTGGCTGCGCATGGTAAAGGTTGTGGGGATGTACGCTCGTTGAAGCGTAATTACAACAACAATTTATGTGTAAGTCAGTGGTTGAATTTTCTTTTTCAGTAGGTAAAAAGGGAATAAAACCACTGACTGGCACCATTTGCAAGAAAAAAGCTCTCCCATAAGACGTGTACTGACTATTTTTGTTGGACAGAGTATACTTCTTATAAATGTAAATAAAAATCACACTTACTACTACTACTGAACAATTTTGTACGAGGTTCAAACAGAAAGGACGATCGGTCACTATACAAGCCTTAAATTCAGTGCAAACTGATACCTTCAGCTTATAAAAACAGAATAGTGTTAAATTAAGAGAATTATACAAAAATATTACTCACCCCTTCCATAATCTCACGCACCATGCCTGTTGATATATTACTTGAGGAATTAAATGAGCCATAATTGCCATCTTTATGCATATGGAATGTATAGTTAAAGCCCAATTTCTCAGCTAATCGCTGAATAAGTTCAACTCCAAATCCTTCATAGCGATTATTTCCTGAAAGTTTCATAGTCGATTGTTTCAATGTTACATGTGGTGCATTCTAAAAAAAAATACTTATAACGCTCGCCTACCATTAGAAATGTATTTCTTACCATTGCAAGAAGAACAATTAAACTTTTATTAACCAAAGATAAAGAATCTGATTCCAAAATTGGTTCCTCAGGTATAAAACGATTTATACTTAAACCCTTATCCGAATCCCAATCCCCAATTTTCTGAAGGCCCGCCGGAGTCAATTCAACAAGTTCTAGATTATAATGCGAACGGACACCATTCTCCAAGTAAATGTTACCGGTAAGACCCTGTGCAACGGTCTAAAGAGGGAAACACTGTGATAACAAATTACCATATACAAATAGAAACTTAAGCTTGCCAAACGCAAGAAATTTCCAATGGTAGAACCTTTATCCCAATAATTGTTCTTATCTGAGCAGTTCATCGAAATTGGCTTAAATCGCATTGTTTTTGTTGTTTCAGCATAAAATTGTATGGCATCATAGAGTAGGGCCATTTCTATAGTAATAGGGCATGTTACTGAAAAAAGAAATTGAATTTTATTTGAAAACATAGCTACGAAAGCTTTGAGTGTTTTTTTTAAAGATTCCTTACTATTTCTGTCCTCTTCATCATCGGGATATCCAAGTTCTGTAATTAATTTTCTGACTTCTGGTTGCTGTGGAGAAAACATTCGGAAGGTAGTTATGTTAACTTCACTATACTTGAATTCCTCCAAATCAATAGCTTGCATGTCCAAGCTTCCAATAATATAACTATAGTCTTCTGTTATAATGCCAACTTGCTGTGCCTGTGAAATATATTTATTTGGTTGGAATCTTTCTTTTTAATTATTTTATTAGTCGTTTTTGCATTTCCATGAGACGTAAGAAAATAAATTGATTTTAGCAGACCAATTTGCTTACAATATTGTTCTTCGAATAAGCCAAAAATTAATATTTTGTATTGAATTTGAATTTTTAACTAAATAAAAATCATCACTTATAGTTTAAAAAATCATTCTCAAAATTGTAGAGAAATTCAGGGAGGGTTTGAAATAAATTGTCAGTGCACATAAGTTTTGAATTCCTGAATATTGCAATGAATGGAAAGGCATTCAACATTCGCGTAGTATGGCTAAAGAACGAATCACTGTATTTATTTTAGTACGACCGGAGTTGGGCTCAAGGGTTTACTGATGAGCATTCCTAGAAGCTCGAGTATTACGGTTGAAGTGTTTAAGGGGAGAAATGCAACTGACTATTTCTCTAAACATAAACCGTTAAAATAACGATAAAAAAGGGTTAGACAAGGCACCTTTCGACGATTTTCAAGTGAGGTAAAGGAGCTAACGATGATACTATCAACAATTAATTTAAATGCATTACGTTGAATATTGTCCAGGAGGCTTAAGTAAGTTGCAGTATCACCAGTCCAGAGACGGGAGTTATACTCAAGCTTTGGCCGTATGTGTGTATAGTATATACATATGTAAGTCTTGTAATTAAAAACCAGATCAGAAGGGAAGCAAATTTTCTTGCTTCGCCTTAGGATATCGAGATGTTCGATCTCATTGATGCAAGTGTAATCCATGGATAATGGAAAGAGGGCTATATCTCGCTTTAACGACACAACACAGCTTTGGATCTTCGAAGCATTAAATTCCACACGGTTTTTTATTCCCCATTCAACAATGATGTTTAGGTCGGAATTTAATGAGCTTATCATATTTTGTCGTTACAGTTCCAAATTCGAAAAAGCGGGATGTAAGTCTGAGAACAAATATGAAAAGCTAAGAGTACTATCGTCAGCAAAACAATGTATAGATTAGCAGTTGCAGACAGGAAACAGGAGGTCATTAATTAAAACAGAGCCCTGGGGAACACCAGCATTTATTTTGTGGTTTCAAACTTGAACCCTACTACTGCTTGTTTTGAACGATCCTGAAGGTAATTACTAATCCAATGAGGGAGGGATGCATAAAAATCGAAAGCATTTTTTCGATAAAGAGCCTGATGCCAAACCCTATTAAATGCTTTTGAAATATCAAGTGCAATTATCTTACTTTCTCCAAAACAATGTAAGGATTTGCTCCACTGTTCGGTGAGATGAATCATAAGATCAACGCAGCTTTCGGTCTTCGAGATATTTCCTGAGATGATAATTAATATGCGTTTCCATGGCCTTGAAAAGAAGGTAAGTAAGTGCAATTGGTCGATAATTGGAGAGTGAGTAGGATACGCCATTTTTGGGGATGGTCTGGACAAATGCTGTTTTCCATCCTCTCGGAACGAGACCTGAGAAGTAGGACAGATGAAAAAGCGTACGCACTGGTTTTGTCAGCGTAGAAGAACACCTCTTCAGAACAACAGCGGGGATACCATCCGGACGAGCGGATTTATGTGTGTTGAGATCTCTTAGGACTCTTGCCACAGTACTAGTGCGTAAAAAGATTGGTCCCATAGAATCACTAAAGCGCTCGAGTACAGGTGGGGTTATAGCACTCATTGGCAGAGTCGAATTGGCGGCGAACTGCCTAGCAAAAAGATTAGCTTTCTCTAAAGAGCTAACAAATGGAAAGTTATTGACAAAGACCGTAGGAATCGAGGAAGAGGAAGAATTCCTCATATTTTTTTTCGAATGACCAAAAATTAGTATTGCCTTTGGGAAACTTACTTCTTTGACCTCTTTACAGCTCGTTTTCCTTAGGTCTGATATTTGTAACCCTGTTCGGGATAAAAGTTTTCGTTCCCATGAAAATTAAACTTTCGCTGGTTCCAAACGACGTCACTATCGAGGAAGCATAGTGACCAGTTAAAGATCTCGAAATAATTATTGAGACTGTCCCAGTTGGCTTTCTCGTATTGCCAAACGGTTCTTTTAGGAGCTCTTTTTTAACTGGAGAGTTTTGACACGAACAATTTGCAAATATAACACAATGGTCAGATGTGCCTAGAGGAGATAGAATACTATTTATTCCTTTTCCAATTTGGCACAAAACTTCAGCTTAATAATGTAATTCAATTTCAATTAATTGAAATAGATTTGTGGATGTAAATTAATATATGTTTTTACTTACTTGTCTAAGCACTTCTGGTAGTGTTTCTATTGAACCAACAATCACAACATAACTGTCATCCGATTTTCTCACCCTTCGAAGGATACTTTTGTAGTTTCCATTCAATTGTAAATCATAACGTCGAGCCGTAATATATGGTCCACCAGAATCGTATAAACTTATCAATTTATTAAGTATATTCAGATAGTCACCTGTTGAAATTTTCAACTTAACATTAAAATTTAAAAGCAATCTTAATCAGTAATGATTCAGTAATAATAATGTTTCTTCTAAGTTCTATGAGTACTTAAGAAACAAACATTTTGAATCTCTTTTAAACACGCGTATTTTAAATTTATTAAAAGTAAAAAAAATAAATTAGGTAGCGCAACAGTCCGTTGAGATCTAAAGCCTAGTGACTTACAATTCTCAGCCATTCCTGTGTTCGAGTCTTATCAGGGATGGAGGCGACATACAGTTTTATGCCGAATCGGAACGGCTAATTTAAAAAGGCACTTTTCATGACAAGAATTAACAGTTTGTATAGTACCCTTGAAAAAAAACCTTAGGTTGCACAGGCAGGGATTGAACCCAAGACCTCTAGCATGACCATCACGCCACGGGTGGGTACTACTACGGGGATTTAATTTTTTACCTGACTCATAAAGAAATGTCAAACTAGTCCATTCGTAAGCATCAATAAGATCATGTATGGCCCTTGCAATATCGCTTGGATGTGGATGCAAGTTTATCATCACAGATTTACTCGAGTCGACATCGATGTATGAGCTCATAAATGGTATTTCCTTGGCATCGCAGAAGCTCATCAAATGAAGTACTGAATTCTTTGACGAAGGTCCAAAGATTCCGCCAACACCCATCTGAAAGTGAAGTACAAAGTCATCTTGAAATAGTTTATAATTAATAAATGTAATGTAAAACCTCTTGTCATTGTTTCATACCATTAACATGTCACACATTACTTTGTATGCTTCGTACGAATCACCAAAAGGAACCTCGCTCTCTGTAAACAACAGGGGTACTTCTAAATTAGCGTTGGCGACTTCTATTGCTGTTTCAAATACCGTTTGCATTTCTGCAACATTTCGATCGCATATCAAACCTTCGGAAAAGAGACAACTTTTAATATTAATGTTTAAGTTTTTTTTATTTAAAAAACAAGATACAAATTATTGTATCTATTTTCCATTTTCTAATTCTGTTGAGTTTATTTTTAAATGCATGTCTGTGCTTAGGAAAAAATATAACAATCATGACATCTCTCAAATTAATTGTATGGATTTTTTAATTAAAAAATAAATACAATTACCAATTCTTATGCCACCCGAAAAGACTGACTCCAGTTCTATAACAATGAACACGATCAATTGAATGAGTATATTTTTCAAATTCATATTGATTTTGAAGATTTAATGGTTTGTTGGTATTGTTTTTTTAATTCTTTTATTTTCCATGAGTGATTTGTGAGTCTATTTTTATAAAATATTGAAATATCAAAGGGAAGAACTAACGTGAAGACCGAACTTATTCAGATGGAAGAAGAAAAACTACTAAGAAAGTGAGAAATTGAGGTTGAGGAGAAAGCTCTAGTTTTTCAAAAGTAAATATTATTTGGAATTTCAAAAGAGTATTCACTATCCATATCCAGTCAAAGAAAACATTTTGGTCTTTCTCAATATTTGAAAAATGTTCTTTGGTATCTCTTTGAATTTTCAAAGATGCAGAGAATGAGCTTTTTAAAAAATGTCGACAGCCGAATCGTGAGTGTTTTTAACTGAAAATAATATATGGGAAATGACTTTGCATACACAAAACTGTTGTTTTAATTTGAAAGGTTTACAAACTAATATTTTAGGAGTGTACATTATTTAGCTCGCATAAATATTAATAATGTATAGTTTGACACCAAAACAACATAATTGTGTAGACAGATAAGAAGTGGTTGAGCGGAGATTTCCACGCATTTTATATTTTTTCACGCAAGAGATTTTTGATATTTAACAGACGGCTAATTATATTTTTCGCACTCTCGGTGTACAACCAAACTATTGACAATGTTCGACATAATATTAAAGCCGAGTTCCTTGCCGTTGTGAATTGCCTTTATTGTACCCATGTCATGCAATAAATTGAAGCATATTTTTTTTCTTCAAAGTATTTGGAGTTTTTTTTAATAGCTTATCAATTGTTTGACGACAAAGTTTTACATATACAAAGATAGCCAAAACTAAAGCAACTTAATTTGTTGTTAGTTATAATAATAGTGTAAAAATAATAAGATTTTATACCTATACAATAAATTGAACGAACATTTCTTGTACCATATGGCTTTTGTCTAGTTAAAACTAAAGGCCCAACTAGGTATAATAGACTTAACCGAGCTTAAGGGAACGAACCAATACGCAGCCTTGTATGTCACTAACCATAATAGACGTTCTGCTCGGTTTCGTTAAATTTCGCTAACTTTCGCGCAATTACGCAAGAGCCATTTCAATAGCTCGAGCTTAAGCAAATGTCAAATTTGAAACGCATTTCAACCCAACGCAGAGGTTTACATGTCGTTGTCTCCTATTAATAATGTGTGTCCCTTGTCAGTTTTGTTTTGCTAGTGAGTGACGCGAGCTACTTTCCTGGATTCAGCTGAACAAATAAAGATAATTGGAAACAAAATACCTAATAAAAAACAAAAATAGATGTTTTTAATATCTACTGCAGTTAAATATTATTATTGGTTTTTATACAAATATGTTTATTAATTATAAACGATTTCTTTTAGCAAATAACATGTACAATGGCACCTGAAACGCAATCGGAGTACGAGTATTTGTCGAATTTAATTAGTTTTGTCTCTACGACAAAAAAGATCCATTATATTTCAAAAGGCTTGGAATAATATTTCCATCAAAGTCAATAAATGAAGTAATAACATTCATCAATTTGTAACGTTATGTTTTTTTTTTGCATAATATGCACATATTATTTATTTATTTACAGGCAATCAGTGCAAAGCTAAGTGGAAAACTTTGCGGCAGCCTTATGGAAAAGAGCAAAAAAAAACAAAACACTCCCCCAGGCAGCGGTGCTTGCACAATTAGTGAGTGGGCATTCAACAAAGAAATGTCTTTTTTGAAGGACTGTTTGGCACCAAGAAAGTATTTTTTTTTACTTTTTTTAAAAGATTTATAAACTATTTCTCTGGTGGAAATCTTGAAGCTGAGATTGACTTTAATCTCTAAATGGAGCCGATTATGAAAATCTGGATATACTTTTTAAACAGTTTGGTGGCAATATAAACACGGAATCTGGACATGATTATGGTTCAGATGACTCGGTGCGTGACCCTAATTTCGAGCTTTCAGACATGGACGTTTCTTCAGATTCTCCTGACGAAGAACTATTGCAAATGGGCAGGCAACTTAAACAAAGTTTGGTTCTCCTGCACAAACAACAGTTGAAAATCAAGCGGAATATGATTCAAGTAAAATTATTGCAAAAAAAAGAAACAGAGGAGAATCATACTCTCGAAAAACTGGAGTGGTTGAGGCAAGAAAATGCGAGCCTCTTAAGAGCTGTCGACAAAATTGCAAGGACAAAATTTTATTTCAAAAACAGAAGGAAATCTTTAAATTGTATTGGGAATTGGAGAATTCTTTTTATCGGAGATTTGATAGAAATAGAAGATACAAAATCACAGACATTGAAAAAAAGTGAGGTTCGCCCCGAAACCGACAGCATACTATAAAGTACTTTATTAACTACGAGAAAAAATAGATGCGTGTCTGCCAAAAGTGCTTTAAACAATGCTTCAATGAAACTGAAAGTTTTCTAAAATCGGTGGTAAAAAAAAATTGGAGCAACCTAATATGCCTTTTAAAGATCATCGGGGTTCCGCTTGAGGAAGGAATAAAATATCTGAAGAAATGGTAGAAGTTGTAAGGGCCAATATAAACAGCTTTTCTGAATGCAAATGTCACTACTCAAGACGTGACACATCTTGTAAATATTTTCATGCGGATCTGACATTTGCTACTATGTACAAGCTGTTCTGCGAAAAAATCCAACTGTCTTCGTAAGCTTGGGCAAATTTTCACAAATTTATATGTATGTACAATACATATACAAATGTATTCTGGTAATATGTACTTATCTTCTTGTACATGCACATACATGAAACTTTCATTATTTTGTATTAATTTGATAGGTATGAATATAAAATTTAAAAAACCCAGCATCGACACATGTTATAGGTGTGGCACTCTGATAACCAAAATAGAAACAGCAAAACGTGATGGAGTCAAAGAACTTGCAAGCCTTCAAAGGGATTTAGAACAACACCATAGCGGACTTGGCATACGACTCTAAGAGAGAAGACAAAATACTGGCCAAAGGAAATCCTGGAACCAAGTTTTTGCATTTGAGCTACCGACACCATACCTCCGTAAGTCAGTTAGTTTTTACAAACGGCAATTGTGGACGTATAACCTTACCGTGCATAACTTTTCCTCAAACACTTCGTATTGTTTTATGTGGCACGAGGCAATGGCTAAGCGAGGTGGCAATGAAATTGTTTCATGTTTACTGAAGCATATAAATAAATAAATAAATTGGGTGGCGCAACAGTCCGTTGAGAACTAGGGCCTAGTGACTTACAACTCTCAACCATTCCTGTGTGCGAGTACTGTTGTCAGGGATGGAGAGGACCTACAGTTTTACGCCGAATCCGAACGGCTAATTTGAGAAAGCACTTTTCATGACAAGAATTACTCTTGGAGAATTTGTCAATTCCTCGCAAGAGGCAGTACCCGTGAAAAAAACTTTAGATGACATAGGCAGGGATCGAACCCAAGACCACTGGCATGACAGTCCAGCGCACTAACCATCATGCCACGGGTATGCATATGCAAACTTTAATAATCGATCAACAAGTAAGATATTTAATTTTCTATAGTGACTCATGTGGCGGTCAAAATAAGAATTCATTTGTGAGCACGATGTTGTTAACTTTTTTGGAAGCCAACTCCAGCATTGAGGTTATAGATTACAAATTCAATAGATCATGCACTTATAGAAAAAAAAAAAAACAGAGGTACGGATCCATCAACCTCACGTTTAGTTTAATTTTGTCCGAACAGTGGGTATAAAAACCTCACCAGTCAAAAAGTTAATAATTTAAAAAAAAGCTGATCTTCAAAGCTTGTTTCCATTTGTTAATTCTGCGTTCCATGAATTGTATAACAACTTGGATACAGAAATGCAACCTTGAGCTGTAATTCATCCAGACTTAATAAATTTAGACGAAAATGAAGAGTTTTAATTCTTTTTCTTATTTTTAAGTTTTGTTATGAAATTCTACGAGTTCTTCTACCACTAACTATTTGCCCCGTCCGATGAGCCTACTACACTTAAATATTTCTAAACTCAGTGATTTCGGTTGTCCCTGATTGCTGAAGATGTTGGAGTTGAAATATTATTTTTGACAATGCTCTATTCAAAATAACTCCACAATATATCATCGCTGTGGGCAGGAACAGCAGTTACTCTCCCTGTTGCAGCTCTTGATGAGGATGGGAGCATCAAAGCTAGTTCCTACTCCAAATTTATTTTTGCTCCTGTAACACGGTGCCGGTTTGGACTACAGAATTCCTATAAATTGGAATGAACATTTGGGTCAACAAGCCTTCAAGTTCATTCGCAAGCTCCTTGGCGAACTGGGAGGAATCATTAGACCGCGATACCTTTTTGAGCACCAGTCGAGCACCGTCTACCAAAACAATTATTTTTGATATGCTTCTCAACGCGAAGCTCTTTTGTAAGCAATTCAAAGGGTTTCAAGACTTGTAAAATTTCCTCAAGGAGTAGCCACTTATCAGCCAGCAAATTTGAGACGGGTTTTTATAAAGCAACTAATGTTGTGTTCAGTGATTTGCACAAGGAACCTCTCTAACATGCAGAACGTTGAATTTCACCTAGTTCCTTTTAAGGGTGTAGCCGACGGAATAATTTGCCCCTGCATGGCATTTAATTTTTCGGAAGCCACAGCGCTTAACTTGATTGCAGCCACAACATTTGCAGCGTTGTCTGTTGTAACCATCGAGAAAGAACTAATAGAGAGAACCAACTTCGACGGTTGCTCTCTTTTTGCCTACAAGCTGCGATTTGGCCACCAACTTGCATATGTATTAACTCCATATAAAAAAAATGTGGGGAACCAATACTTATGCAAGTTTGTGCGCAATTCTCACCACGAGAAAGAGTAAACTTTTCTCTCTTTTCTCTCTGCTCACCACCTTTGAAAAATGGCGACCACCTTAGAAACATAAGACTCTGAAAGCACTACAACTATTAATTTTATTATTAGCTTCGTTTATGCGTTTAATTTTCGCTCAGACTGTTGAAAAATGCAAAAAAAACTCAGATTTGTTTCAATTTTCAGAGTTTATCGACTTAATTTTGTCGATGCGAGAGTTTCAGGAACATTGAAAACGAGAGTTACAGAATGTAAACATGGAACATTAAAAACATTTCTATATACTCATCTCTTTTCCCATTCCTATTTAATTTATTTGTGTGTACTCGTTGTTTATTTTCTTTACATTACTCACGACATTTCCAAAATGCTGAAAATAAGTGATTTAAGAAGAGACTAAATAAAAAGACTATCAACTTGTTACTTCTGTTGCCAATTTTCTGAAAGTGCATTGTGGCTTATTCATAGATGTTTGCATTTATAAAAAACATGTACTCGTTCATATATACAAATAAAGTCTAGTCTAAAAAACCTAAACCTTGTTACACTCTTAAGCACTTTTCACATGAGCACGACCAACGACCAACGAATGAACGAATATTCGTCTATTTTGACATTTCTTTCACATGAGAGTTCGTCGCGAATAAAGTTTGACATTCAAAACCGAAATCAAAACAAGAATGATTTTTTTAGGTTAAGTACGCGCGATTATTATATTCGTTGCGAGTGTGGATAATGTGAAACGCGAATAAAGTTTGACAGTTCGTATCAACTAAAATTTTTTCGCGACGAATAAATTTGTTTTCTTAAATTTATTAATACATATATGAAAAGTAAAAGTATGCATCATAAATCAAATAGAAACTATATTGTTATCGTTTTGTTAAGAATTTGTGTGGAAATATGTCTCAGTAAACTCACATTTTGTAATTCATTCGTCGTTCGTTGGTCGCGCTCATGTGAATGCTGCTTTACTGCACACATTCTTTCTTGTTTTGGTTGTTAATGCCATCTATCTCTAACTTAGAGAAAAACAAATTCACCACGAACTACCGGTATAACTTCTCCCGTTATTTATTGACAAACAAAAATGTTTTGCTAGAATTAATTTGAATTATAGGAGTATTTTTGTAGATATAAAAACGACAAGATGGTTAGTAAAATTAAAGAAAGAAATTCATGAGAATTACAAACATTATAATGAGACTTTAAAAAACATAGTCTTCTTGGCTATCAATAAACAAAAATGAAAAATGTGGGATTTCCCGGAAATCATGTTTTTTTGTGTACTCTTCTTCGCGGTGGAAACATGTATACACCGATACGAATTCAACACGCTATAAAAAATGAGAGTAAGAGGTTTCGAAGGGACGGAGACGAGGAAGTTTGGCTCTCTCATTTAGTTTTTTCTCTCTGGTTGTAACAGCCACAACTTCCATCTTTAAATCGTACATAGCCATTGATTCCCACAATGGCGACCTTAAGTTCTCAGCAGTGTGAGATTCAGACATATAAATACTATCCAGAAGAGCGGATTTCAATTCCTAATGCTTGTTAATGTAAGGGTCCGTAATTGCCACATAACTTTCATTGGCGGTGGAAGCCAACGCATCTGTCGTCAGCGATATGTAATTAACTTCTTTGAGTTCATCTTTAAGCTCTGCTAAAATATGCTCACAATGCTGAGGCAATAAATTTGATGTCAAGCGATATCGCGAAATTATTTGATAACTCGGTTCCAAGTATCTACAAAATTATATTTTACTTACAGATTTCACGAAAATTATATAAATATTCTAACATTTGCATCTTAAATTTTTCTCAAATTTTGTACGGGAATCCAACGTATTTAAACCAAAACATATACGATATAACAATTAGGATAGGGTTTTCATGCATTTTCCATGCAATGGCATAGAAACCAAAATTTGAAAAACGAACCAAAACCTAAAACTTTCGCGTTTAGTAGAGAATTGAAATTCAAGCTTAGGCGTATTACAATAACTCAGATTAATCATTTAGGTAAGACAGAGTTCACAAAAAAGTATCTCAATTGCTTGGAAAATTGATGTATTCCGAATTGATGTATGCTTACTGTAAAGGCAAATCCGTGCAAACGGCGTTACACACATTAGAACGCGCCATCGAATACTCCCTCCATCATAGAAAGTTTACTGTGGTTGCTTTCCTTGATATCGAAGGCGCTTTCAGAGTGATTGCCTATGCGGACGACGTTGCTAGAGACAAGCTAATACTTTGGGCTGATCAGTGTGGACTGGGTGTCAACCTCACACAAAACCGATTTAGTCCTATTTTCGAGGAAGTACAAAATTGTATATGTTAACCCCCCCTATATTATAGGTATCCAATAAAACTTCTCAGACGAGGCTAAGTATCTGCGTCTTATTTTAAACAACGTATTAAATCTATTATTTTAAACAACGTATTGGAAACGTAATATACAAGAAAGAGTAAAAAAGCTATCTCTCTTTTCTTGCAAAAAAGCTATTGGTAATAAATGGGGCTTACAACTCCGAATTACGAGTTGGTTATACACATCGGTAATCAGCCCGATTTTAATGTAAGGTGTGGCAGTATGATAAATTGCTTTAGCAAAAGCTATAAACCTCGACAGTCTAAATAAAATCAAACGTTCAGCTTGTCTAGTATAAGGGGATCGCTTCGCACAACCTCATCTGCGGCACTGGATACCCTACTCGACCTAACACCTATGGATATACTTAGCAAATAAATAGATGCAAGCTCTATTTAGAATCAGTTTCAATGCACACCGGCTACACTATTCCCCAATTGCAATTCGATAGAAACTTCCGGATTTCTCTGCCTTCCATATGTTTCAGGGAGGATAAGGCATTTCAGAAAGACGAGTCTATCCACTTTTACATAGATGGATCAAAAACAAATGAAGGGGTTGGTGGAGGTGTGTCCTCTAAACGACTGAAATTAAGTCTCATTGCGCCTTCCTAATCATTGTAGCGTGTTCTAGGCGAAACTTTTGGCGGTGAAAGAAGTCTTGTCCGGGCTTAAAGAAAACGTAAAATCAACATCTAATATCCGTATTTTCTCAGATAGTCAAGCCGCTATCAAATCTCTGGACTCTGTCTCTACAAACTATATAACAATACATAACTGTCGATCATCTCTAATGGAGATGGCACAACATTTTAATATTCACCTTTGCTGGGTGCCGGGCCATAGAGACATTCCAGGAAATTTGTAGACAGATGAAATCGCCAAAAAAGGTACAGGACAACCAATTCTACCACGTTTGGCTAATGCTAGCATACCAATCGCTACATGTAGGTAATATATTGCTAATGCAAGACGCTATGAAGAAGGCAAACATCAGGTGAAATACAACAGCTCGTGTCAGGTCACGACACACATCTGGCATGATCTAGCTCAAAAACGGAAGAATTACCTGGAAGAATTCTTCTATAACGATCTCAATCATATTAATATAATCTTCTTTCACGTTTCGTAAATGACTCAAACTGGTTTCATTGAGCTTAGAAGAAAGCCCCAAGATTCATGTGGTATCACAATGGGCCATTAAATTGGCCTAAGTGTGTCCAACTTACCCAGTCTGGCAGTGGAGAGCGCAGGCGCCATATTGAAATAAATCGTTTCTTTGATCTCTATTTATTTTGTAGTTTTTTCCTTTTTTTTTAAATTCACCAAAAGATTATTTTTGCGGCTTCTAGGTTGGCTTGACCCCTTAAAACCAATGATCATCAGGATCTCAAACTAGTGCTTGCTCTCTGTTTTTTGATATGAAGGGAAGTCAAAATCTCCTTAATTTTTTTTAAACACATTTGATTGAAAATGTAAGCCCAACATAAAATGTCGAAAGTAAAATTTATTTTTTCTTAACAATATTATACTTCTTTTAATAAAATAATAACATTTATCATGTTTGGAAAATAATATTTAATCAGGCTTAATCGTCACTGCTTTCTTCAGAATCATTTGCCTCTATTGTTGAAGAAGAGTTCCTCGAGTATATTGAACCAGTACTATGAACGACTTTAGTATCACTTGAAAAATCGACTACTATCTTGAATTCTTCTATAAGTGCTTCGCTGAAGGGAACCTTAATAGAAACAAAAAATATTTATATCAATTAAAATATTAACTTTAGGTATACTTATATATTTGGACTGGTTTTAGTTAAGTAAAAGCAATGCCGCCTTCCAATATAATGACTTATTTTTGTAGTTAAGAAATTAAAGAGAAGTTCTTTCATTTTTATGTACTTATTTCAATTACCTGATAATGCCTTGCTTTCCTGAAGACGAAAAACAACCAATCCAATATTCCACACGCAACAGCTACTAAACTCCCAACCAAAAGCACAAAGTATACACCACCCAAATTAGGCATTCCCAGCTTATTGGCTTCCGATTGTTCTTGTTTGGTCTAAAGGACAAGGGTTTATAAATTGGTTTAATTTAAGCTCAAAACTAATTAAAAGAAATTTAAAAATGTACCGTGCAGCCACCAGTTCCAACTTCGTTCCACCATTTATTTTTCATTCTCGATAACGATCCCGATTCTTGAAGCTCAAGAAGGGCGTCGTTAATCTTATCACGATATGGCCAATCTATAAAAAAATAAAAAACATGTTTTGAGTAAGTATAAAACGATAGTTTTGTAGGAGCTTTTTACTTTTCCTCATTGCAATGCCATAACTCTTTTCGTCTAACAATTTGCCAATTTGTGTCAAATTACATATCCTTGCTACATTGTACTCAATTGACGTAGACTCCATCAAATAGGCATAGTTACCACTGAGAACTTTATTTACACCTTCATCGTTGGTCGTAGTCAATTCTTCCGGATGGGCATTCATGTACTCATTCATTTTAATGTAAATAGGATCTTCGGAGTTCTTGAAAGAGATTTATATTAAATTTGAGACTCTTAACCAAACATTCTATTTACACCTTAAAAAAATTCCTTGTGCTTCCTTTGCTTTTAGCTCCGTATTTAACACCACCTTTTCTATCTGCAAGGTCCTTGACACTATCAATCAAACTAGTAGGTGTTTCAACAGTGAGACAAGCTGCTAAATTAGCTGTGTACATAGCAACAACAATAGTTGTAAAGAGCCAAAAAAATGAGGCTAATACTCTCGTTGATAATGCTCTGAAATCATTTTTATACAATTTTAGTTCACCATGAACAACATTCGCTTATTTTCAATTTACTTCGGTGCTATTTCCGAACCTTGTTGCAGTAGGGACCCTGTAGAAAACCATAAAGAATTTCCTAAACTTAATTGATTATCCAATTCCGTTGGGTCTTCAATACATGGAAAAGGATTATCCCACTCAGGTGGAGCCAATCGCCCGAGAATAAATAAACTAAGCGATACACCAAAATATGCAAGACCCAAATAAATCCAAACCTCTTTGGAAAATGGGTCCATGAAAGAAAAAAGTTTCGGTGGATCCTTGCGTGGTTTTTGAAATAATATAGAAATTCCTGTAAATAACAATATAATTAAGGTTCATTTAATTTAAAACATAAGAAAAGATGCGCAAAACTTCACCTAAATTCATGAATGGAATGGTGAAGTCAACTCCAGTCTCGCGTTCAGATGTAATAGTTAGATCAGTTACTCCAAGATCAGCTCTCTAAAATTAAATTTACATTTATTTAAGCAATTTTTTATTTAGCAAAGGGGATCGAAAATCACTCCGAATTTATAGAGAAATGAAAAATTTGGTAAAAGGTGAATAAGTTAAAAGTATTGGTAATCTAATTAAGATTTCTGGAAGTGCTTATAAGTAAAAAAAAAATATTAATAGAAAATTTAAATTAGGTGGTGCAACAGCCCTTCGATAACTAGGGCCTAGTGATTTACAACTCTAAACCATTCCTGTTTGCTAGTAATGTTGTCAGGGACGAAAGGGACCTACATTTTTAAGCCGAATCCGAACGGCTAATTAGAGAAAGCACTTTTCATGACAAAAATTGCTTTTGGAGGATTTGTCAATTCCTTGCAAGAGGCGGTACCCCTGAAGAAAACTTTAGATGGCACAGACAGGGATTGAACCCAAGACCTCTGGCATGACAGTCCTACGCACTAACTATCACACCACGGGTACCACCTGATGTATACTGCTAATATCGCACTTGAGTGGTCTTGGTCTTGGCCTTTGATTGTCTCTCCGAGTTCAGTTGTTAATTAGATCATAATAAAGAAACATTATTTAGTATACACGATCTTTGAATTAAAATTCCTACATTGATAGAAATACAACACCACCAAACACTGTTCAAAAGTTGCCTCAGCCAAATTGCTTCTTTACATTTTTCATATACACCCGTGAACTCCCCTTCAATTCTTGAAAGAGATACCCAGCCTACTTGAGTTGGAGATGCAGCTTTTGTTCCTAATATTGAAACGCTTGCTGCAATAGCAACCCTTCTATATTCTTGATAAGAGATTTATCTGCACTGGCGGCGATAATGTTTTGAACCTTCGTCAATAAAAGCTTTATGTATAGTTTGGCTCCATGTCTGCTTCAGACCGTCTAAACTTCATTTAATCGACAAATAAGACCGTCTTCAACCTCATATCGACGCGGGTGTCTCGTATAAATTTCTTCTTTATGTTATCTTGTTGTGAAAAGCTGACTCTCCCATAAGCTTAACATTAATTTTATATTTACCCACCATAGATAAAAGGAGTCTAAAAGTTGTCTGTCTTACCACTGGGGCAAAAGTTTGAACATAGCCAGATCCGTATTTCTGACTAACCCTGGGCGACAAAACTTTCTTTGGAATGGACACGTCCGTTAAAATCATGCTTTATCTTATAGGTCCACCTGCATCCAACTATTCGCTCCTTTTGTGGAAGGACCCTTGAATCTCTTCTTGCAGCGCATTTTTCAACTGTTTGCTGTAGTTGCAAGTTATAGATTCTTTACAGTTTCTGGGCTCGTCTATAGAATGTTTTGGTGGCATTTCTTTACTAATTGTTGTTGACTGACTTGGGGTTTAAACAATGTCTTCTATTTGTTATTGGTTTTCCCAGACACTTGGATAAAAACAATTGTGTTCCTCAGGTTCAACATGAAAGTCTGCTTATAGGAATTGATATATTAACTTATATCTCAGATAATCGTTATTTTCTTTGTAGTCTTGTAAACTTATCGATAATATTTTTTTTCAAAAATGTTTAGTTTAGCCACGTCATCTAAATTTCTTGAGGAGTATAAACATAAGCTTAAGATCGAAAATCATAAAGATTATCTATTTTGAGCATTTTACCAGCCCATCTTTCATGAGGAGTTGTTTGTATTAACGCTTGAAGGTTATCTATTTTGTAGGTAGTTTGCCGTCATGATTGCTTATCCCCAGAACTCATACTGCAAATTCGCCTCTAGCAGCTTACACTGTGTCATCACACCAGAGGCCTATTTTTCCTCTCGGTCTCCCATTCTGCCGAATAGGATAAGCTGTGGTATTCTGATAGTGTATGCCCTCCTTTGCAGCAAATGGTAACACCCTACACGTCGTATATTTTCCTACATTGCCCGATCGTATTGCTTTTACTAGATATGGACTGCTAGTAGCCAACTTCGCGTTGGTGTCATCTATTCCTCAACACTACTAGCCCTTCTGTAGGTTCAGCGGCAATATGGAGAAACTTTTGATACTTGATTCTTGTATTTTGCCAACCTTTATAATAACAGATGTCCCAAGTTTCTTTGAAAAAAGCTTATTGATTCCAGGACGAAGAATGTAGTATAGCTTAATAGGTGAAATAATTTTTAAAGGAAATTTTCTATGGGAGTCCATATTAAGTATGTCAATGATACCACTGTATACCTACTGAAATTATTCACCAATTTTTCTACTTCTAATCTCTTGATGGCTTTATTTTTCCATTGGCACAACAAACGATGCAAATGATCAAAACAACCTACATATGTACCTGCTAGATTTTGTTTTTAACCTGGATTGCTTGATTTAAGTCTAAGTTTGGATAGAGACAGAGTATACCAGTCAAGTCCGCTAATGCTGTAGATCGTACACATTTTGTTTGCAGAACCCAATGTAAGACCTTTGTCATTTAAACTTTTTAAAGGTAGTTAATATCAGTCACATAAAGAACATTGTTGTCGCTGTTCACTACTTGTCCTTTGTACAGTACATGTCCCTTTGGAATGATTCCTTCACCGTTTGTCGCAATAGCTTCCTCATAATAGCTTGAGTCTAAATTAACAAAGTTTCTGATGTTGTTGGCTATTTAGCCTGTTGCACCCGAATAAAAAATCCAGCCTTCAGAAAATCTATCGCTCAAGTTTGAAACGAAATTCCTTAGAAGATGTAACTGTGTTGATCTGTGGGTTTTTCTGTTTTTCTTTCTTCATATGACTTTTGTTACAAAGGGTACATTTTGTGGATTCATTTGAATACTTATTATATATTATATTTGTATTGACTCTTCGACTCTTCGAGCAAATATGTTTCAACTAGTTCCGAAATCAATTCCGTTTGATTTCTAGTTTCAGGTACAGTAGTAATGAGAGTGTCAAATGACTCGCCCGGGTTAAACGGCTAAGGACCATTGCAGTTGTCCTATTGTCTGACAGATGATCTCCTAATGCTACAATCTTATGAAAAAGTGTTGTCATAGCTTGAATGTTGTCTTTCATACTTTCGCCTTCTTCAAGTCTTAAGGGACAAATTTTATTATTTGTATCTTGTTGCTGAGCGTTGATTTTTGTCCCACGCATCTTTAGGTGCATCAGCCTTCTTGTCATAATGAAATTAACTATCCTTAAGTGATAACTTAATTAGTCCTTAGTGCAAAAGTGTTATTTGTTGAAAACTTTGTATCATCATCACAGGAGTTAAGAAAATAACAACGCGTTGTCATTAAATAGTTTGTTCTGAACTTTGGAGGAATGGAATATAGAACCTTAGAAGGTCATAGTTATGAGATTTTTTCAATTCATCCTAAACCTAGTCTACCTTTCTTGAAGCTTTCTCGAAATATATTTTACTTTATTGTCTTACCCCTTCCATAATTTCATGCACCATCCCAGTGGAAACGTTAGTTACGGTATCATAAAATCCATAGTTATCATCTACGTGTATATTGAATGTAAAATTAAATCCAAGCTTCTCAGCTAACTCTTTGATTAGATCGACTCCAAATCCTTCATATCTACTATTTCCGGAAAGTTTAACTGTTGACTGTTTCAACATGGCATGAGGTGCATTCTATCAATTAAAAAACATTTACAAAAGATATATTCTGTTACTTGAAAAATGGTTCATATTAATCATATACCAGTGCTAATAGAACAGTGAAAGTTTTATTAACCAACGACAATTCACCGGTAGTAACAACGATATTGGACGATGCAGTACGGCTTGTAGTTAGTCCATTTTCTGTGTGCCAAGTTCCAACTTTACCAATGCCCGAAGATGTAAGCTCTACTATTTCAAAACTAAAGTCTGTTCGGATGCCGCCTTCTATAAATATATTTCCCGTAAGTCCTTCTCTGGCACTCTAAGTTAAAAATGTTCATAAATAAGGAGAAGGATCTCAATATCTAAGATTTCTTACCATAGCCAAGTAGTTTTCATATGTTGCACCTTTATCCCAGACACTTGAATCAGTGCAGTTTAAAGGAACTGTTCGGAATTGAACTGATTTTGATGCCTCTGCATATAATTGAACAGCATCGTAAAGTAAAGCCATTTCTATAGTTATGGGACATGTTACTGGAAAAAAGCACAATAAATATATAAATTTCTTATTATTTTATCTAAGTCCATTTTAATTTTTCAATTGGAGGTTTAACTGAATTTGATGATCCCTAGGGGCCAGTTATAGCTATCATTGGCTTTCGTAATTAAAACCAATCATTGGAATACGTCTTCATGAGTTGCAATGATTTTGAAAAATTGAGTATCATCAGCGTAAAGGGATATTTGACAACGTTAAATGACCTTGTCAATGTCATTAATTGTAAGGATAAAGAGAAGAGGGCCTAAATGACTACCTTGGGGAACACTAGAAGTGGTTAGAATGGAATTAGAACGAGCGGATCTAAATCGGACATAATATTCACAATTTTAAAGGTAACAAGTAATCTTTTTCCGGAATAGAGGTTCAAAGCCTAAGGAGGAGAGTTTGAAGATTATGAGAAATTTTGTCAAACGCTTTGCTGAAGTCAGTGGAGGCCATATCAACTTCATTCCTGTTTTCCAATGCTCTTAGAGTGAATGAAACGAACTCTACAAGTTTTGTGGTGGTGAATCTATTTTTTAAAAAGCCCTGATGTGCTGGGGTGATTAGAGATCTGCAACGAAAGCTGAGGAGTTCATATAGTATAGATAGTTTATCACCTCCCCTTTTGGTCCCATTTTTGTGAATTGGAGTGATAAAAGATCTTTTCCATATTTTAAGAAATGTTTATTGAGAAAAGGATAAGTCAAAAATTTTAGATAGAGGATTTGAAAGAGAAGAGGAACATCATTAAGTTGAGACAAATGTCTATCACTGAATCAAAATTTCCTGGTGTGAATACAAAGAAAATGGATACTCACTATTTCTGTCATTGTCATCTTCTGGATATCCTAATTCTTGAATAAGCAATCTAATTTCGGGCTGATCTGGAGAAAACATACGAAAGCTTGTTATGTTTGCTTCACTATGTCTGAATTCCTCCAAATCGATGGTCTGCAGATCTAAGTTTCCAATAATGTAGTTATAATCCTCTGTGATAATGCCAACTTGTTTTGCCTGGTTTCGTGCAAATAAAATTATCAAACCTTATCAAAAGATATAAATATTTTTTTCTCTTACCTGCCTTAGAACTTCTGGAAGCGATTGTGTTGACCCTACAATGACAACATTACTATCATCTGATTTTCGTACTCTTCGTAATACAGCTCGATAGTTGCCATTTAATTGCAAATCATACCGTCGAACTGTTATAAAAGGACCTCCGAGTTTATACAATTCCATTAACTCATTTAGTATTGGGAGGTATTCCCCTTTAAGAAAGAGAAAACACATTTATTTTGTTAAATTTTGACAACCAACTCCTAATTACCAGATTCGTAGAGGAACGTAAAGCTTGTCCAAGTGTACGCATCTATAATATCGTGTATAACTTTGGCAATATCTGCAGCTTGAGGATGCAAGTTAATCATGGGTTTTTCAGGGCCTGTATTCATAAAAGAGTAAATATATGGAATTTCTTTACGATCACAAGTATTTAGCAAATGCAAAGCTGAATTCTTTGCTGAAGGTCCAAAAACTCCACCGATTCCTCTCTAAAAAAAAATTAAAAACAAAGTTAAGTTGATAGGTAACGTTAAAATAAAAATTGTTTTTGAAATTAAGTTTTTAGTGTGTTCACTAATAACAAGATTATTTAATCAAATCTTAAGTCTATTCTGACTTCTGTTTTGATTTTTTTTAAATTTGTATGTATTCCAATGACTGGTGATTTTTGAGTTTTTCGAGTAGACAATAGTAATATTCGTGGGCTGAGATCAAATTTTCTGTTTGTCTCTAACAGGCCAGCTGTTTTGACACTAAGTTTAACCGAAGTACATATGTAGGTGACGATTCCGATCCTGCTGAATTTTATATTCGTGGGGATTGCTGGGTGCCATTTTTCTTCTCCCGCCATGGTCAAGCCATAGATATTAGAAATTATGTTGCCTATCAACTTTTGCCACAATACGGTCATTTTACCAAATGCTTCTTTAATTTCATGTGGTTAAAACTTTCCGTCAATATACACATAATTCATTATTGTTTCCTTTATTGGAGCCCAAACTTGGACAGAGTTTCGACTTATCAGAAATTTGATGCTCTGCCTGACTCCATCCAAAGAATTTTCTCCATGTGTTATTACACTGAAATACAACTGCGTTGAGATTTTGGCTGAGTTCAACCTGTTGTGCCATTAAACTGGAGTACTGGAGACCACACACAATTCCAAAGAATCGGTTGCAAGACACATGACATAGTTCGATTATTACTAAAGGTTCCTCGTGTGTCATACGTTACACTTTGAAAGGAACAGCAATCGAACTATGTCAACCAAACAACAAAACAACGACATGGGTCATATTGCAAACATAAACAATACTGACCCATGGAGTGCAAGTATGTCAATTACAACATATGGTGCACTCGTTGTTTAAATAAACAATATGTGTCAAGGCAAGTGAAGTAAAGTAGAATGCGTGGTTGATTCGAAAGAAGTGATGATCTAGGTCTCGGAATAGGTAACGAAGGAAATAATGAGTAGAGTTTGAGTCACTCTAATTTTAATCATAACCGAAAGAAGTCGTGTTTTATTTTTGTGTTCTGTTGGAATACAACAAATCATTTTACTCAGCTTGTGAATGAGTCTACTCGAATATGAGACGTTAATGACCGAGCGGAAAATACACTTTATTTATTTTTCACTGCTGATCCTGATAAATACATAGTCAGTGTATTGATGCCTCTAGGCACATTGGACAAAACCAGCTAAAGAAAGAGCTCCTTCAATTTCTTCAGGATCTTTAACTGGGCACTATGCTTCCTCGATAGAGACTCCAGTCGAGATATGATTACAAGTATGAATCATTTGGGAATGAGACCTTTATCATGAATAGGATTAAAAGTATTAAGACCAAGGCTAAATCATGGTTCGATGCAAGCTGCAAGGAGGTTATCAAGGAGAAGGAGGTGAGCTTCCGGCGTTTTAGAGCCAACCCAACTGAGGAAAACCGGAAAACGTTTAAGCAAGCCATTAAGGCATCCAAGACCGTGACCAAAAATTACGACACACAATTTTGCAATGTCCTAAAGCCAGTAAGAATTGTTGGTCATCCGTAAAATGCATGAGAAATTCTTCCTGGGTCCCGACGCTTGTTGTCAATGACACTCCTTTATTTAGCTCTATTGAGAAAGCTAACTTGTTTGCAAAGCAGTTCGCCAAAAATTTCACCTTACCAGATAGTATCATGGCTTCCCTAGTTCTTGAACGCTTGAATGATTCCATAAGACCAATATTTTGTCGTACTTTAACTGTGGCAAGAGTTCTAAAAGATCTCAACATTCATAAAACCGCTGCTCCGGATGGTACCCCCGCTATTATTCTAAGGAGGTGTTCTTCCACACCAGCAAAACCACTGCGTAAGCTTTTCCATCTATACTTTTCTTCTGGGATTGGTCCGAGTAGTTGGAAAACAGCATTTGTTCAGCCAATCCCAAAAAAAGGCAAATCGTTTGCTCCTGCAAACGCCCTGCACTAACGCCCCCCCTTTCTTAGGCCTTGGAAACGCTGATTAATTATGAGCTTAAATACACATATCTTGATTAACAAAAGCTGCTTAATGACCGGCAGTAATGCTTTCGTAACAATAGGTTCATCTCACTGATATATGATATATATATATATGATATATGAGCAGTAGAACAAATCTTTACATCGTTTTGAAGAAAGTAAAATTATTGCACTTGATATTTCAAAGTCTTCTTCCACCAAGGATCACATTTTTTTTTCTTTCGAACCGTTCAATACAAGTTGTTTTGCACGGATTTAAGTCTGTAACCCATAATATAAATGCTGGTGTGCCCAGGGTATTGTTTTGTCTCCGGTCAATTGATGGTTTCGCTGACGATAGTACTCTTAGCTTTTTATATTCGATTCCAGACTCACAACCCTCCTCTTCGGATGTGGAACTGAAAAGCTCATTAAATTTCGACCTGCCCAACATTGTACAATGGGTAATAAGAAACCGTGTGTAATTTAAGGCTTCGAAAACCCAATCATTTCTTGTATCGTTAAAGCAAGATATACCCTCAAATGCTCTAGTGAAATAGCCAGTTGCATTCCTCCCCTTAAGCAATTTATACGTAATACTCACGCTTCTAGGAATGGCCATTATTTAACCCTTGAGCCCAACTACAGCCGTACTATGAAGTACAGAAATTCATTTGTAGGCTTATTAAGCGAATGTGGAATGCCTTGACACGCTCTATCTCTCCCTCTAATTGCAATGTTCAGGAATCCAAAGTCAATGTACACCGACACCTCCTATTCAACTCTTTCTTTTCTCCCTAATGCTTACCACTGTGTCTTTGAATATTACATGAATACAAGACCCTTTCAGTTTGGGCTGATTATAATAAAGTATAAGTAACCGTGGCGTGATAGTTAGTGCGTTGGAATGTCATGCCAGAGGTCTTGGGTTCAATCCCTGCATGTGTCATCTAAAGTTTTCTTCACGGGTATTGCCTCTACCGAGGAATTGACAAATCCTCCAAGTGTAATTCTTGTCATGAAAAGTGCTTTCTCAAATTAGCCATTCGGATTCGACTTAAAAATGTAGGTCCCCACTACCCAGGGCCGTCGAGAGGAATTCCGGGCCCGGGACGGACAAATCTCGGGCCCCCCCATATTTACCATTTTTTTCAAAGTTCATGCCTACTAATATGGTACGTTCTAATTTCAATTACGAATAGCATGAAATTGGTTGGAATTAACGGAAATAATAATTTTTTTTTTGCAAAGTGAACCGAAAAAAAAGTGTTAATCATCAAATCAATCTCACGGGTATAGTCCAGTTTAGTTGAAATAGAAGATGGATAGAAAATAATTCTACATGCGAGTAGATCAGATTCCGAACAGAATCATACATTCAATTCGATATTGCCAACGACATGTTGGTTGGTCGATTAACTATTTAAAAAAAAAATTAGCATGAAGATCTATTGCCTACTATGAAAATAAAATAGAGCGAAGTAAAAGTATTTGAAATTTGTCTTTTTGTATGTATTTAAAAGGTTTACTTAATACTCTTTATTGTTTTTCTTAATATTAAAATATTATCACAGTGTTTTCATTAGAATTTAGTTTGCATTCAATGAAATATTTCTTTTTGCAAACGAGCTTTCCTAGCTTTCTGAGCAGCAAAAAAACTTCTAATTACATCGAAATTCAATTTCATTGCCAAAGGTGCTTCGATGCATAGTGTAGCAAGTCCAGAAACATGATCTTGTGATGAGCCACAAACGATGAAAATTCTTTTTCTATGGCAAGGATGCTAAATGAACGTTCGGTACTTGCTACTGTTATAGGTACGGAGAGCAACACAAATGTTGTGGAAAATCGACTCCAAGTTCTGGGAATAAATAGTATTGAGCAAACACAATGGCGGAAGTTCTGCTTCAAAATTGTTTTTTTCAGATGAATTATTTCTTCTTTCCGCTCTTGAGACACATGTGAGTTATACTTTTGGATGAACCTTGTAGAGGGGTTTTTATTCTCAATTTCGTCCATTGTTGAAAACTGCCATAAAAAAGAAAATGTAGCATTCAAATTCTTCATCGTATCGAACAGACGAAAAATTCCAGATATAATTGAATCAACTATGACGTAAAAGGTGTTTTTCTTGAAATTTATTTCTTCGTCTGTCTCAATTTGTTCTCCGGGTCCTCGATTTTCTATAAAATGTCTCTTTAATTGCCTTTTTCGGTTCGATGGGAACGACTCTGGAAAATCCCCCAATCCAGTAGCAACTACTTTGCATTCAGATAAATTTGATCCCATTCGTTTCGAATAAAGTTCAAATCGGAGATCAAGTTGTCAAGATTTCGAATTTCAACGTCAATAGTCATGTTTCTGGCTTGGAGAATGATACTTCTTTCATTTATAGCGCTAAAAACCTTGCACCAAATCGAAGACATCAACATAACATTTCGAAACCACAAAGACATATAGAGAGTAAAAACCTTTAAAAATCCTTATTGCACAGGAAAACTTCAACAAAAAAATATATTTTATAAAGCAAACACTTATTTGATATTATTCTTTACAAAAATAATTAACTATGTACATATGTACATATGTCTTACCGCCAACATGCCGCATAAAGTTGTGTAAGCTTCAAATGAATTCCCATATACAATTTCAGATGTTAAGGCCCGAAGAGGTATTTCTAAATCAACATTTGCCGTTTTAATAGCACTTTCAAAAATTGTAGCCATTTCTGGTGCACTTTGGTCGGATATTAAACCTGAAGAATTTTAGTTATTGTTTTAATTTTTGCATACGCTCTAATAAAATATAATGTTTTTATTTATTTCACGTCGTCATTTACTCAAAAGTCGACATATTTTTAAATTTCAACATCTACACAATAATATATACCGATTTGGATAGTATTGGAATCCATCGTTGGAAAATAGGAATACTCGTATGACCATGTTTGCTGAATTAATGAAAGAACATTGAAAACGTGTATTGGAAACACACTTAAGTGTTTCATATTGAAGTTACGAATATGTTTATCTAATTAAAATTCTTTAGCATAGTAATAAATTATAAAGTATTAAAAATTTAATTTTAAATATATGAAGTTTTTGAAAACTAAAAATATGCTACAACTCAAACTGGATGAAGAAGAAGAACTGAAAAGTATTTTTGTTTGTTGTGGCATGGAAAAGCTTTTCAAAACTTAATATATTTACGCTCTTAAAAACATCTCCGGAGAATCTGTTTGAAAATAAAAATAAAATTCTCCAAGTGTGAACATAATTTTGGTAAGTCTGAAAAACTTTAGAATGAAATACTTATTTGATTTTTTCTCTTCAATGGGAAAATGTTAAATAGATAGTTGTTGTTGCAAGGCAGTATTGCCACAATTTCTAGTTAAAAGGTTTTTTCTTTTAAATATTAAATGTTCATAGTTTTTTTTTACATTTATTTATTCTTTCGGAAAGCAACTTTTATTTTTTAAATTTTATTATTTTGTTGTTGATTTGCCTATATTCGACCATACAGATTTTGAGATATTTACATTTTAGTTCTTTTAAAATGTCTTCTTTTCTGATGCTTTTTATATATCTATGTATGTATACCTAATGTACATATCTTCAGTGATCAGATAAACTTTTCTTGGTATCATCCTAAACATTATGTGAAACTTCAGCGGCAGCGGTTAATAAAATCATTGATCTTGACAGAATTAACCAATGCACAGGACAAAAGTTTAATCTCAAATATCTTAGATTTCCTATTGACGATTTGGAAAATGTTGCCCACGGGTTGGGTTCGAAATCTGTATGGATCATAATACTGTATTTAAAATACTTTATCTCAAAATACTGTATTTCAAAATACTGTATGTACAAAATACTGTATGATCAAAATACTGTAGCTCAAAATTCTGTATATTAAAATTCTGTATACCAAAATTCTGTACATATTTCAAAATGCTGTAAAAGTGTGCACTTTTTTACATTATCAAAACGATTTTTATTTGTCAGCCTATTTACAGCATGTTGAAATACAAAATTTTAAAAACATTACTTTTATAAAGAATACATCATAATATTTTTTCATTGGCATAATGTTCTAATATACTTCCCTTGAACAATAACATTATGATAATTCATAAGTCTTTGAATTGTTGTTGTTGTTGTAAATACATTTTTGTATATACAATTCATAGATTGTTACTTATAAATATTATTGCCTATTGTTATTTACTTATTTATGATATGACTTATTAATGTATTCTGTTTTTTTACTTGTTTGGAGTTTCAATAAATGATATAATGTACATACATACATACAGCCCCGTCGAGAGGGGGGGGAGGGGATTTTGAAACCCCCCGGGCCCGGGATTTTCTAGGGGCCCGTAAAATTGAAAGCAATGAGAATATACTCTATATTTATCATCAACATACCTATTTCCACTTATTTTTAGAGGCCCGAAAATTAAAAATCATTCATGCTTTCGCAATCGGGCCCCGTTTCGCAAGGCTATGAAAATGAAGCAATATGAAAGAACAGTATAATGGTGCACAAAGGCATATATTAAACAAAAATACGAATGCCTTGTATTCACCATGTGCAACTCACAGCCTTAACTTGTGTGGAGTCGATTCAGCGAAATGTTGTACTGCCGCAATAACATTTTTTGGAGTTGTTCAAAAGTGTTTCAAATTGTTTAGCAGCAGGAAATTCTTAAGAAAAATGTGCCCGGATCCCTTCACAAACTTTCCGATACAAGATGGTCAGCTAGAATTGAGTCAGTGAAACCATCTGAAAAACCTAAGAACATCATTAGAAGCCTTAAGAGATATTAATTTAACTGAAACTGAAACTCGAAGAGATGTAAATGGCGTTTTAAAATATGTGCACACATTTGAATGCGTCCTGATGTCTTCGATTTGGTGCAAGGTTTTTAGCGCTATAAATGAAAGAAGTATCATTCTTCAAGCCAGAAACATGACTATTGACGTTGAAATTCGAAATCTTGACAACTTGATCTCCGATTTGAACTTTATTCGAAACGAATGGGATCAAATTTATCTGAATGCAAAGTAGTTGCTACTGGATTGGGGGATTTTCCAGAGTCGTTCCCATCGAACCGAAAAAGGCAATTAAAGAGACATTTTGGAGAAAATCGAGGAGCTGGAGAACAAATTGAGACAGACGAAGAAATAAATTTCAAGAAAAACACCTTTTACGTCATAGTTGATTCAATTATATCTGGAATTTCTCGTCGGTTCGATACGATGAAGAATTTGAATGCTACATTTTAATTTTTATGGCAGTTTTCAACAATGGACGAGATTGAGATTAAAAACTCCTCTACAAGGTTCATCCAAAAGTATAACTCGCATGTGTCTCAAGAGTTGAAAGAAGAAATAATTCATCTGAAAAAACAATTTTGAAGCAGAACTTCCGCCATTGTGTTTGCTCAATACTATTTATTCCCAGAACTTGGAGACGATTTTCCACAACATTTGTGTTGCTCTCCGTACCTGTAACCGTAGCTAGTACCGAACGTTCATTTAGCATCCTTGCCAGAAAAAGAATTTTCATCGTTCGTGGTTCATCACAAGATCGTGTTTCTGGACTTGCTACACTATGCATCGAAGCACCTTTGGCAATGAAATTGAATTTCGATGTAATTAGAAGTTGTTTTGCTGCTCAGATAGCTAGGAAAGCTCGTTTGCAAAAAGAAATATATCATTGAATGCAAACTAATTCTAATGAAAACATTGTGATAATATTTTAATATAAAGAAAACCAATAAAGAGTATTTAGTAAACCTTTTAAATACATACAAAAAGACAAATTTCAAATACTTTTACTTCGCTCTATTTTATTTTCATAGTTTTTTTTTTTTAAATAGTTAATCGACCAACCAACATGTCGTTGGCAATATCGAATTGAATGTATGATTCTGTTCGGAATCTGATCTACTCGCATGTAAAATTATTTTCTATCCATCTTCTATTTCAACTAAACTGGACTATACCCGTGAGATTGATTTGATGACTAACACTTTTTTTTCCGTTCACTTTTTCGTTAATTCCAACCAATTTCATGCTATTCGTAATTGAAATTAGAACGTACCATATTAGTAGGCATGAACTTTGAAAAAAATGGTAATTTTTCCGTCCCGGGCCCAGAATTCCTCTCGACGGCATACATAAATCGAGTTCTGCTTTTTTTGTTCTCTATGATGGAAGCTTAAGAGCGGAATTTTGCAAAAATACAGTATTTTTAGACAATATTTTGCTCATACAGCATTTTGAGAAGAAGAATTTTAAAATACAGTATTATCAGATACATAATTTTGACAACACAGCATTTTGAGATACAGTATATTAACCATACAGTATTATGAATATACAATATAATATAGTATGATACAGAATTTTAACCATACAGTATTTTAAAATACAGCATTTCGACCCGCTCCCGTTGCCCACATATGACATACAAAATTGTTCTGTTGTTTTAAACATTGAGATATAAAATTATTGTTTTATGATACTGTGGACAAATGCAAATTTTGTTAATGGTTACTGCTAGAATGGATTTTTATCTATGATAAAAGTTATATCAAAATATTGAAGGTGTTGCCGTTGATTTTCAATCCTTAATTTTGAATGTGAACTTATTTTTCTGCAAAATTACCAACCCATCTAACAGGGGGGTTATAGAGCCCCATCCTTTTCTATTTTTTCTTCTTTTGGCCCAATCTTCTCATCCCTGAGTAATGGTACATACCTTGTAAATTTTCAATTTTTGTTGTTTTAGTATTAATTCATGGATTTTTAGTAAAAAATCTATCTAAGCTAATTTTTGAACAACTGTATTCGCAAGACTGTAACATCTACAGACACAACTTTAAACACAAATTGTAGTTAATTTATAAGCCTTAGAATGGTAGAAAATTAATAGAGCATTAAACAAATTCCTTTAAGAGTAAGCGAAAAAAGCGTTTTTTCTGACTTTTGGATATTTTGCTTTCGGCACTCGAAGTCGGAATATTGGATAACTAATTATGCCAACATCATAAACATGTGCCCAAAAACTTAGAAATACCGGATATATACTTAGTTACTGGACTATATGTACAGAATTATTTTTGTGTTTAAATTAAACTATAGAGTATGAGAAATTAAATTATTCACTTCAAATAAGAAGCTATTGTATTCAGTCCGAATGTCGAATTAAAAATGTTGACATTTCAGATAATATCAAGGTCCATATAATCTGAATCTGAATTGGTCTTGGCCGGCTTACATAGGTTTAAGGATTAGGTTAGGGACAGTCAGGGTGGCACAAAAAAAAAATATAAAAAAAAAAAAACAAAAAAATACACAAACAACACAAAAAAAAAAGAAAAGCTTACTGTGGCTGTTCTAGTTTTTAAGTAGTTTTTAAGCAGTTTTAAGTAGTTTTAAGTAGTTTTAAGTATTTTTAAGTAGTATTATTGGTTTTGGTTAGTTTTAAGTAGATTAAGTATTATAATGGGTTTCGGTTTTTTTTTTTTAAGTTTTATATAAAATAAAAAATAATGATAAAGATACCAAGTTTTCTTTTAAATTTTCTTGGTTTTAGATTAAGTTCTTGTTATTCAGTATTAAAATTGTTCTTAGGCCTAAAGGCAGTAGATATAAGATAATGGATTAACTTAGAGCACCCGTATAGGGCCAGTAAGATATTTTTTTTAAGTTTTTGAAATGTAAGCTAGTTTTTTTAAGAATTTTTGTCTAGCCTTAAGTTAGCCTTAAGATTTTGATAAAATAAAAAAAAAAAAAAAAAAAAAAATAATCTGAATCAAAGATTTTTAGAGAGATATCTAGAGGTTTTGATTTAAGTTGATACAAATAATTTGAAGTGTTTCTTTGATTTCCTAATACTTGAGTCAAAAACCTTTTCATATCAGTTTTTTGGTTTTTTTTTGTAGGTTTTCTAAAAGTTTAACTTAAAATTACCTTCAATATTTTACAAATGATGAATCAGTTTGATTTCAAAATCTATTTTTGTTAACTGAAAAAAGTTATTTTACGAACGGAAAATAATTTTACTTCCAAAATAATTGTATGCAATGAGATTGACGTTTTTGACATCTGTAAAGACTTTTTTAGTAGATCATTTGTTTCCTCACTTGTTCCGTTTTATATAGACCGCACACTTTAATCAAGAAATTAGATATCGACGGCCTCCGTGTTACTGTCTATCAAAATTGAGTCCTCAAAATCTTCCTTTATCAAGTCCTGCACGATCAAGTCCTCCTCGGGTGTTTCTGGAACTTCAATCACATTCCCAGTGGTTTCAGAGCTCTCTTCATTTCAGCATTCGTATTTCAGACTTCAACTTTAGTTTTATGCCACTGCTCCTTCAATTTGTGTACTGGTCTATTATAGCTAGCGGCCCTCATATTGCTGTCGATATAGGACTAAGATGATTCCTTTCTTGTTATGTTCTTAACATCATATCTCTTATCGTCGACAATGTTGTTGTGCCGGCGCGCGAATCAGCTCCCGCAAAAGTTTCTTCGAACAGTTTTCCTGCCCTTCGCGTTTTATATTTTCTTTGTTTTTCATCTTAAATATTATAGAATGTTGTTAATTTCTTTTTTGATTTTTTATTAAATAGTTGAAGAATGACCGCACAAAACAGTATTTTTTTTTCTTTGACCTGTCATTTGAAGTATAATTGTAGTAGAACACAACCTGAACATTTGGTTCTACTAAACACAGCTGGGAAATTGACTATGAATAAGTGCTTATTTAACTGACAAGCCTTAAACTCTAGATCAAGAAATCACGGCTTAAGTAATGCTGTATGAATACGCCCCGATGAGTTTAAAATAAAATAGAAACCTTAAGTTTTCAAAATACATTTTCTTATATGGAACTCAGCTTGCACATGAAATTATTAAAAAAAGGTCTATAATTTTCTTGCCATTGCCCATTATACACATTTTTTCTTTTTTTTTTTGTAAAATTTAAAGAATAGTCCAAAAATTTAAATTGCACAAAATATATTTTCCATCCAGATATGTTTTTGTATTTTTGTATTCGTACCTTTTAAAAATCTCATTTTTCTAAATGCCGAATCATTGTTGTCTACGTCTCTTGAGTGGCTATTTTTGTTTGTGTGTTTTTGTGTGTGTACGGTTTTGAAGGAGTAATAGGCATTTTCTTTAGTAAATGGAATTTTGGCATTTAGGCCAACATCTTGTGGAAACTTCATAAGTACCAATCAAGCTTTCCATGTGACCGTAAACAAAACACTTCTCAGTCGTTTTCCTCTATTCTTCTGAATAAGATCAATCGATTTAAAGCGCGCATTGTTTGTTTCTTATTTTATTTTATTTGTATTTTATTAATAGATCTGTACTATGATTTCAATATAAAACACATTTATTTTTTCCAATTGTTGTATTTTGTTTTCGAAATGAAAATACACATAGTGTCTCCATTCATTGTCACTTTCCTGACGTCATTTTGCATGGTCATGACTTATTCAAATTATCTGAGAGATTCATCAGACGGTATTCGAATTGGTAAATAGTGATTTTTTGTTTGTTTTTACTGTGACAACTTTTGTCTACCGAATTTCCTTAATATAGATTTAAGAAGGTAATTTTAAAATTTATAGTGTTCCAAAAATAAACGTTCGTCTGTGGGAGACAATTATTTTTCTTTTTTGTTGATATTTATACGCGGCGCGTGTGTATTTTAAATCATCAAAATGATTTGGTACATGTTTTTTAAATGAAACTACATATAAGAAATGTGATTCGCCATTAGGTTTGATTATGGACAAAAATGCCGCTGAGATGTCAATCATTTTTGAAAGTTCAATAGCAAGGGCTAATCTTGAACTGAGTACTCCTCTTTTAGCCACCCAAGCTGAGGTGGGTTTTGGAAATGCATTCGAAGCATCCCAAAAACTATGCGATATGATGCAGGTAAAAAATTAAATAGTTGTTTTAAATTTCTATTTTTAAACTTACTGAAGGTGATTTGTTTTTTCTTAAGGATGGAATTGGTGGAGTGTTCGGAACAACAACAAAAAGCTCCGCTTTGCATATGATGAGCGTGTGCGATTCAAAGGAGGTTCCGTACATTTACTCGCACAAGGAGTTTGACCCAAATAAACCAGTTATCAATTTACATCCTCTACCAAACGATATGGCTAAATGTTTATACGATCTTATAAAAGTCTATGAATGGAAGAGTTTTACGTTTCTTTATGAATCAGGTCCGAATCCGAAGAGCAGCGAATTTTTTAAAAAAGAAAATAAATATTAATTTGTACGTATTTTTAGGAGAATATCTTCCAATATTAAATGAGTTAATGGAGTTGTATGCTGCAGACGAAGGACCTTTTATATCAGTTCGTCGATATGGTTTGGAACCAAACGGGGATTATAGAGGTGTGCTACGGAAAATTCGAAAGTCACAGGATAATTTGATCGTTTTAGTTGGTTCAATGGAAACAATTCCAGATCTTTTAATGCAGGTCAGAATTTGGATAAATTAATTAAACTTAGTATCATAAATGCAGGTATATATTGCCACATTTACACATATGTGACAAATTTGCGACCCATACCCAGTACCGTAAATATGTAAAACAATTGACTAACGGTATAGTGATGAAAAAAAATTCCTATATAAGTAATGATAACTTTTTCAAGTGAGAAACAAATTGTAATACTTATAATCTAAATTGCGTATATGTCTTTTATTAGACTGTTGTCCGAGAACAGTTGTTTTATTCTAATATACATATTGATTTTGTTAATAGTAACTGCAGTATGATTTTGAAAAGTTAACTTTTTATCCAATGTAATACCCAAATTTTTACATTGACTTTCTCACTGTATATTGGTATTAAAAGTTTAAGGCAAGTTGATGGTAAATTACTGCTTATCCTGCGGCATGTAAAGAAAACGGCTTGAGACTTAGTAGCATTGGCTTTAATTTTCCATTTCTTAAAATAATTTTCAATATCCTTAAGTGATGTTTGCATTGAAGACATAATGTTTGCAGAGTTTATACTGAAAGAAGAATTGCAGTATCATCTGCAAACATTGCCCAATGTGTATTATTACATGTGAACCTAAAATCTGACAAAACAATATTGAAGAGGATAGGACCCAAAACTGATCCTTGAACGACACCAAAAGGAATATCCAAATATTCTGAACTACGATTTCCAATAAATACCGAAAAAAGTCTGTCTTTCAAAAAACTTTGAATTGAACATTTTATATAAAAGCTCTTCATGCCAAACAGTGTCAAACGCCTTCTCAATGTTCAACCAAGCCGCTAATGGGACGACACCCACCCACGCGAGGTTCACCAGGTGATAATATATCCTCAAAAAGGTACTGTTTGGTGTGAATTTTGGGCCGACGGCCCAAACGACGTTAGTGAGGCGGTCACTGTCAACAGCGAGCGCTACAAAACGATGATAACTAATTTCTTATGGCCCAAATTGAACCATATGGATCTAGACGACATGTGGTTCCAGCAGGACGGCGCTACGTGCCACACAGGAAACGCCACGACATCTACACACAACATCTACCCGCCCTTATTGAAAACCCCTATATATGAATCTAACAACTTGATGAGTTGTACTAGGTATGTCCCGATGGAAAGCCAAATTGTTGTTTTGGCAGAACTTGATATTCTGTTATGTGGTTAACTAAATAGTTTTTAACTATTCTTTCTAAAATCTTGCCTATATTGCTAAGCAAATTAATAGGTCAATAGCTAAATGGATTTGTTTTGGGTGTCCCAGGTTTTAGTATGGCAACTACTTTTGCTTTTTTAAATTGGTAAATAGATCAAAGTTAAGCAGGCATTTAATATAAAAGTTTAAAGAATCAACCCCTTCCTTGGAAGTTCCTTAAGATATTTGTTTCGTATCTTGTCAATTCCAACAACTTTATTAGTTTCAATTGTTGTTGTAGTAGTTGTTGTAAGGTACCTACTTTCAAGATTTGATTCTGCAAAATCTATTTCATTAAAAGACTTTTTGACTGTAGAAAATTTTTGATCATCACTCAAGTGAGCAGCAATTAAATTGTTTTCATGAAAGCAAGATGCAAGTAAATCCAACTTTTCATTTTGGTTGTAAACTTTAACATCGCCATTATAAAGCACTGGAATGTTAGAATGCTTTATAACAATAAATTTACTTACTTTCCAAAAATGTTTGGGCCCCTTTTTAAAAGAAGAAAGCAATACATTCCTTCTTTTATTTTCATGGACAAGTATTTCATTTTTAATTTGCTTATTTAGTCTTAAAACCATATCACAATAGATCTGTCTGTATCTTATCCAACATCTTCTAGCTGTGTTTCTCAAACGTATGAGAACTAAAATGTTGTTGGGTAAAGGAATTTATGAGTTGTTCGTAAGACTTATTTGAGGAACAGATTTATCAACTACGTCATTTATAAAGTGTACAAAGTTTGAGCCCTATACAGATTCCAATTTGCACCTGAGAAAACCTATTTTTTTTAGAAGAGTTGGTAGTATTTGTTTTCAGTGCTTATTAAATAATTTGCCCTTAAGCAGTTCCTCGACTGATGTCTGGAGTTATGATCGTCACTATCAAATTTATTCCAGGCTTAAGCCATGTTTCTGTTAGCAAAGCTATGTCAACATTATTGCGAATCAAGAAATCCGACAATTCTAATTTTTCATTGGCGAACACCTCTTGCGCATCAAGTTATTATCTTTAGGTTCTTATTAAAATGTTGCTTTTATACATATTTTAATGCTAACATAGTTAGCAGTAATTGATGAGCTATTGATCTACAAAGATTAAGTGTTGGCATCATTTCATTAAGTAATGAGTAATGACATTATGTAGTTCATTTGGATAAAATAAATCATTTTGTTTATAGTTACAATGCTCATTCTTGTTACTATATTCTTGTTGTACTGGTACAGCTTCTGGTTCTGTAGGTGTCTTCATTAAAGATGTTCCACTTTTAGCTTTGTTTTTATGTTGGTCCTGTTTCGATTTGCAGTAAAGCCTTTTGTTTAATTTATGTGGTTTGGAGTTGCTTCGATTTGTTTTCTTATTTCGAAGAAATTTGAGCGCATTTTACAAATAGGATCGTTAGCCTTGTGAGCTCTACTACAATTAGCACATTTATTGATGTCAGGTTTATCACAATCATCAGCTTTATGTTGCACAGTACAGTTTGGACAAAACATATTTACATTGCAATGCTTCTCCCAATGGCCAAACAGCTGACAATTTTAGCAATGAGTAGCTTTGTTGGGATAGTGTCTTTTGTAGTACCATTTGACTATCATATATAATTTTCAACTAAAGGCTCAACAAACTGGAATGATAACCGAAGACTACAAATACATAATTGCCAATCTAGATCTTCAAACTCTCGATTTGGAAGAATTTAAATATAGTGAAGCGAACATCACAGGCATAAGAATGTTTTCACCAGATAATCCTGAAGTTAAACAACTTATAACGGCTTTGGGATATCCAGAAGACGATATTGAAAGAAACAGTATGTTGAATAAAAAAAAATAAAAGTTTTGCCTAAAAACTATTCTTTTTTTTATAGTTTCTTGTCCTATAACAATTGAAATGGCATTGCTTTATGACGCAGTTAAACTTTTTGCTGAAGGTACCAAGTCAACAGCACTTAAATCGGCTTCAATGAATTGTGGTGACAAAGAAGTATTGGATAATGGTTTTACTTTCGCTAACTATTTGGCTTTGGTAAAATAAAAAAAATAAAAATCTGTTTGTCTAAGTAATTTACTGTGTTAAACATTCTTTATTTCAGAGTGAAGTTGAAGGATTAACAGGAAAAATACTTTTTAATGGGCGCAGGCGTGCAAATTATTCATTTGAAATTGTCGAATTAACAGCATCTGGCTTAGGAACTGTTGGTCACTGGCATACATATAAGGAGCTTAGCTTCAATAGATACGCTCCATCTAATGTCATCTTGGATACTGGAGAATTGACATTAGTAAACAAAACTTTCACAGTTCTTCTGGCATTGGTAAGTTTCTCAACTTTCCTAGATAACACATATTTTCATTGTCTATATTGAATGCAAAAACTCAGTAAAGAAAGCATAATAAATAATAAAACCATATTCTTATAATGAATTGGGCTAATACTTCAAAATATTAATTTTTTCACAATCTAAAGATATAAGACATAAAACTTTACCCGGAAATAATTAACACTCAAAGCTACATAGTATAGAAGTTTTGCATAAAATTATAGCATTGAAAACATTAAAAGGTTTCAAGAATTTAACTATCGTTAACTGACAGAATTTTTTGTATACATAAGCCTCATTTTAGCATAAGTTTCATTGAACCTGAAATTCTGGGCCTTAATGCTTAACGAATTAAGATTTAATTTATTTTATTCCTAATCTAATCGATTATATTACATCTCTTTAAGAATGCACCTTACGCAATGCTGAAACAATCAACCGATAAACTAACTGGAAATGATCGCTATGAAGGATTCGGTGTTGAATTGATTCGGGAATTGGCTGAAAAGCTGGGATTTAATTTTACTTTTAAAATTCATGGTGATGATAATTACGGATTTTACGATCCTAAATCTAATATTTCAACAGGAATGGTTCACGAAATAATGGTGGGAGTAAGTAAATAGATAGTCTCTTTATAAAATAATAATACATTTAATGTAATTTTAAATTGTATGGCAATTCAACGATAGAAGTTCAAATTAAAAAAATTCTATAAATAAATATACAAATACTTATTTCAAATTAAATTTTAACTTCGTAAATCTTTAATACATAGTAAGAGATGTTATTTATGTAAGCTAATTGTAGGTCCGTTTGCGTACTTTCTGCACTAAAATTCGTAAAAAGAAATATTTTAAAGAGTGGGGGTAAAATTCTCTCACCAAAAAAAAAACTACAAAAAAGTAAGCGAACGGGAAAACAACAAATTTTTCACACAGTATTACTGTCTTGTTGCTGTTCTTTGAAAATTTATTTTTAAATTTTATAACTGACAGCAAAAGCGAGCAATTTATTTAATTTATTTGAATTTCTATCAAATTTGAAATTTTCACAAATCAGCCCAAAGATATTTCTTGGGCTTAAATTCGTAGGTTGGGGAAATACATATTTTACTCTCTCAGGAGCGCTCTATTTTACGAAAAACTACGAAATTTTTGAGTACGCGAACAGGATTTGGTTAAATTTCGTATTTTTTAGTAAAATTGGACTGTTTTAGGAGGGTACGCGAACGGACCTTGTATTGAACTCCCAACATTCTCCTTTTAGTAGACGGACACAGTCCCAAAAACCAGAGTCTCAAATATCGAAAATTTCGAAAATCCAAAATCTTTTATTTCAAGTAAATTATCTTAAACTGTTTTTGTGAAAATTACATTAATTATTACTATAAAATCATTACCGTTTCTATGAACAAGTCCTCTTATTATTTCTAAAGGAAATATCCTGCTTATAAGATACTTTGAATATTTTTAAATAATTCATTGTTAATATCCTAAACACTCTTTTTTCACAACTCAAGCCGCAAGAAAAATAGGTTTATAAAATATCAACTAGATTTTAACAAATTTTCCCTAAAACTAGCTTGTCCGGAAATTTATTTTTCACATTTTTTCTGTTTAGACAAATTTCGTTCGGTTAGAAATTACCTCTCTAACCGTTCAATACAAGTTGTATTGGATGGTTTCAAGTCTGAAAAACATAAAATAAATGCTGGTGTTCCCCATGGCTCAGTTTTGTCTCCGACTCTCTTCCTGATATTTATTAACTATCTCTTGTCGGCCACTTCTAATCCATTAAACTGTTTCGCTGACGACAGTACCCTCAATTTTTCACATCCGTTTCTAGATTCACATCCTTGTCCTGCGGATGTGGAACTTCAACGGCAGCGTATGATAAGCTCATTAAATTCTGATCTCGACAGCATTGTACAATGGTGAAACAAAAACCGATACCGCTATCCATGAGCGGCACTTGCATCCAGAAAACTAATCAACTTTCAGTACTCGGTATGTGTATCACAGATCACCTCTTATGGAATGATCACATACTCGATATTGCCAAAAAAGCTGCTAGGTGCTTAGGATTTCTCCGACCGCGACGGTGCAAGAAATTGTTCACCCCTTTTGATCTGGTTGTAATTTACAAAGCCTTCATTCGTCCAAAACTTGAATATAACTCGCATATTTGGCCAGGTGCCCCTAAAACAAGTTTAAGTATTTTGGACAGGATCCAAAAAAGAGCTTTGAAAATGATAGGCGATAGAACTATAACCGAAACAATTACGTCACTCGAACACCGCCGCAATGTTTCATGCCTTTCGTTGTTCTACCGATATTTTTATAAACAGTGTTCTGTCGAATTAGTCAGTTGCATTCCCCCCTCAAACAATTTAGCCGTAATACTCGTACTTCTAAGAATGAACATCAGTTTAACCTTGAGCTCAATTTCGGACGTACTTTCAAGTATAGAGATTCTTTTTTTAACTGCACTTCGAGAATGTGGAATGCTTTACCCAGCTCTGTTTTCCCTATCATTTTGATATTCAAAACTTTAAGACCAATCCTTCCCTATTTTCCTAAAGCTCGCACTGTATTTAAACTTTAAACATGTTAAGGGTATTAATAACCCCTTGAGTGCCCATTAATTATAAAAAAAAAAATGCAATAAATCTGCTTTTTAAGTAGTATTGCTGATTCTTAGTACATTCCTAGCTGATTTTGTATTTTTACAGCATATATCTTCTTAGTACTCGTTTCTGTAATAATTTTAAAATTATTTTTAGCATTTTCAGTTTTAAGTTGACACCATCTCTCAATATAAGACTTTCTCAATGTTTTTGTTTTTTAATTACATTTTTAGAATGCTGATTTAGGTGTTACTGATTTGACAATTACGTCTGAGCGTGAAGCTGGAGTTGATTTCACCATTCCATTTATGAATTTGGGTTTGTAAATGCGATTTCGAGCTTTTTTTAAAAATTTTAATTCTCAACCAAAATAGGAATTTCAATACTATACAAAAAACCTCGCAAAGATCCGCCGAAACTTTTCTCATTCATGGACCCATTTTCAGGCGAAGTTTGGGTATATTTGGGAATTGCTTATTTTGGCGTATCATTAAGTTTATTTATTCTTGGGCGGATATCGCCGTATGAGTGGGAAAATCCTTATCCATGTATAGAAGAACCAACTGAATTAGAAAACCAATTGACTTTAGGAAATTCACTTTGGTTTACAACTGGATCATTGCTGCAGCAAGGATCGGAGATTGCTCCGAAGTAAGTAGTTTTTATGGGAAAAACATGAACTTGAATATTTAAATTTTATATTTTAATTTTTCACTTCACCTTCTTCTGTTTGGTTTTAAATGTACAAACATTTAAATATTTGTTAAAATCATTACAGGGCTTTGTCAACAAGACTTGTGGCTTGTGTATTATGGCTGTTCACACTAATTGTGGTTTCGTCTTATACAGCAAATTTGGCAGCTTGTTTAACAATCGAAACACCAATAAGTCTCATTGATGACGTCACTGATTTGGCATTGGAGAAAGGCGGTGTCAAATATGGAGCTAAAAGAAAAGGCAGCACAAGAAACTTTTTTCAGGTGAGTAAGTCAAATATCTCGACCTAGGGAAGAATAAAACCTTCTAAAAAATAGTTTTTTTTTGCTTTACGAGTTCATAAGAATTTAAAACTACTTCAAATCACGGTATAACCGTACCAATAAAATATTCAATATTAAAGTACTCCGAAGAAGAAACTTATAAGAAGATGAACAAGTATATGACTAAAAACGCACAATTCCTGACTAGTACCAATGATGAAGGAGTTGCAAAAGTTCTTTCTGAAAACTATGCATTTTTGATGGAATCAACAACAATCGAATACAATGTTGCAAGGAATTGTAATCTTACACAAGTCGGAAAGTTATTAGATGAAAAAAGTTATGGCGTTGCGATGAGAAAGAGTGAGAAATACCATACACAAGATTTATCAGATTTTATTCAATTCCACAATATTATTTTATAAGATTGGCCTTATCGTGATAAATTGAACAATGCTCTGTTGCAACTTCAAGAATCTGGAGTTCTGTCGAAAATGAAATCAAAATGGTGGAATGAAGTAGGGACAGCTGGGTGTACAGTAAGTAAGATGGGATTGAATTAGACGAATGGTAATACTGACAATAATAATTATTCTATTACAAAAGAAAAAGGAAACGAGTGAAGCTGCTAAGTTAGGGATGCCCAATGTTGGTGGAATATATTTTGTCCTGCTGGTGGGAAGTCTCATAGCGGCAGTGTGTAGTATTGTTGATTGGCTTTTCTTTGTTTTCAGAAAAGCACGGCGCTATAGAGTAAATAAAAAAAAAAGTATTTGAAGATATCCCTTAAATATATTTTTGTTTATTTAATATTTAAAGGTTCCTTTTAAAGATGCTCTCAAAGAGGAATTTCAAGTTGTAATAGAATTCTCAAATAATACCAAAATTGTTCTTAGCTCTGGTTCAATATATTCAAGACATTCTTCATTTGCAATTGAGGCAAGGGAGCTCGAAGAAAAACTAAATAAAACGGATGAAATATAATTTGAACATTAAGTTAATCGATAGAGTTTAAAAATTTTTCATGTGAAGTACATTTAATAATATTCAACATATGTAAAAGATTTTGTTTTAGATAATATGTGAAACATACAAATGAATTAAAACTAGTGTACAGCAATATTTATTCCATTCCTTTAATATCCTGCAAAATAAAATAAGAATACATTTTATTTTATCTTTTATTTTTGTTTAAGATATATTTTGCATGTTCTACGTTTATGCAGGTGCTTCATTTGCAAAAGTTTGTCTACTTTAACAGTAAAATTAATCTAATATTTTTTTAACAAAGTAGTAGTAATTAATGTTCAGCTGATTGCAATGTATTGCAACTGTCTTGAGGGAGCACCTTGTGTAAAAGAAGTGTCGGAAAATAAAACAAGGTATGAGAACTTAAAGAAATAAGTTCGAAAAATTAGTCGAAATAATGGAATCAACCCTGAATTTAGCGAAAGGTGTTGCAGAATTTGGTTCTTAAAAAAAAAAACCAAAAGGAATATTGGGACCAATTTGCTACTACCCTTAATTCACTTAAGTCACCTACTCGCGATGGAAAAGAATAGCACAAGGTAATTTGAATTTGAAAGTTTCCAAATATAACTTTTATACATTCAACAGGTTTGGCTGGGTTATAAGCTTAAAATCAAGAGAAAACTTTCAATGAATAAAGTCGAAGTGGTGGCAACTGGTGAGGATAAATACTGCTAACTTTCCTTAACTCCGTTGGAACAAGCTGTGCTGTTGATTGTGCCTCAAAAAGACTCTGGAAAAGCCAAAACAACAATGAAAATTCCGAAAAAGAACGCCTTCGGTTGTTACAAGGCCAAACTGCAACACACGCAGAGTTGCTAAAAATCCAAAAAGAAAAGCTAAGTTTTCTGTCCGACATCGTCAAATTTTTAAGAAAAAGATTTGAAATACAATTACTTAAGTTGCATCCCAGTTTAATGTTTTTTAATTAACAGAGATTCTATTATTTGATTTCTTCTACGTTCAGCTTCTGTACTGCTTAGTGTCTCGAGTTGTATTCCTTCTGTTGACAAAAATATTTGCTCTGCTAAAATCTCTGGATCTGTAACTCGATATTTTATACAAATGTTGGCCAAGACACAGCATGCATTCACAACTTTTATTGCCTTTGAAGAAGGAGTGTAATGCATTTTTATTTCATTTGAAAGACAGCTTAGTCGACTCTTGAGGATAGTTCTTTCTATATATTATATTTCTACATTTGACATGTTGCTTATTAAATCAAGACTGTGTTGAACCAGAACTTACTTTTCTAAAAGAAGTGAGCAAACAAGACGATAGTGGATAAAGGGTGGTGTCTCCTAAAATTATGAAAAAATGATTGAGCGACTCAATAAAAATATAAATACTACCAAGGAACATGGAACGTTCTCCTCTTTGGCACCATGTTACAAGAACTGACTTTAGATTGCTGCAGTTCCATACAAAGGAATCATTAGTCGATCCAAGATATCATGAGTCAACATAACACATCCAATCACCAATCATCACCTGGCCGTTAAAAAGAAGTACATAGTTTCGTACATTTTGTTTTCCATCGAATGACATGTTTAGACTGATCCAAGTTGGACATAATTTGTCTTCAATTGCACACATTACCTTCTTTTAATACTAAGAAAGCCGATTATTGAGACAGGCCTTAGTCAAAATCATTTCCTACGCTGCTCTGATAACTCCCACTGGCAAAAATTCTAAGAGCTTGTTTTTTTTAAATTGGCCTTCCAAATTGTTTAATACGAAACCAAACGCTTCCTTATTCAGTCGAAAATATGATCTGAAACTTAAAAAATTAATTAGAATTAAAAGAATTTTCAGCACAATATTTTTGTTTCTACTTACAGATGATCAGGGAGTTCCAAGACATTAGAGTTGTCTCGAATATTCTTTGGTAACATTCTTACTTATTTTCTGTAGTTTTCGTTTTCTTTAAAAAACAAATCTAGTTTGCTTATCATTTTGGTTTATTTTGTATTTTTATTAAATAAGCAAATTATTAACTTATGAACACAATAGTTTTTTTTTTAATTTCATGAGTTGACGTTTGTTTATGGTATTGTGTATGTATTGTAAGGCTCGAAAACCGTGGTATGTCGAATGAGTTAGTTTTCTTATGAAAACATCTCATTTCGAACGTTCAATTCGCCAAACATAATAGGGGTTTATGATGTATTATAATTTTTTAAATTATTATCTAAAAATCTAATAATTCTATGCACAAGACTTTACAACCTCTGAATTTTCTGTACATAACTTGTTTCAAAGATTTATTTTGTTGCAGAACTAACAAAATGCGCCAGTACCTTGAAAATGCTCACTGAACTATTAACACCAGTTACGATATTCAAAATTTAAGAAGTAATTTTTGTGAAACACAATTTGAATAAAATATTTCTATCTTAAATATTATACTTTTGGTTATGTTCCATGAAAAAAAAAAACAGAGTGAAATAAGGCCAGCTTTCAATAACGAAATATTTGTGCCTTCTCTCTTTGTCTCCTTTTTCTGTCCATTTTTGGCTGTTAATCAACCCAGCACAAGAAACTTTTCTTTTTCTGAATCTTCGAATCAACAAGTGCTTCCCACATTATACTCTAATGTCAAACACATCAGCTAATACTTTTTATCTTGCGGTCATCTCAGTCTCAAAAAATTGCTTAGACATCGTGTTTTCAATTTAAACCATATTTTTAGTCTAAGTTTTTTCTTCTTTGAAGTGTGTGTCTATCTGTTTAAATGTGTACCTTATTCTTTACATTATGACAATTATCTCAAATACCTTTAAAAATGTATGTAAACATTCATTCGTTTCCAGCATTTTAATTAAAATACAAAAATTTATAAAAGAAAACGAATATCCCGGAATTTATTTATGTTGTTTAAAATAATAGTTAATAAATTTAAAGTGTATGTAAAATAACGAATAAGATGCAACGAATCATATTTGCATATACATAGTAACAATAAAATAATCATCACGTAATGTTCGGGTATTGATTTTTCAAAAGCCAAATAAAAGTAAAGCATTACTCAAACTATTGGAAGGTTGATTATTGTATGTATTTTGTAAAAGCATGTGAATGAAATAGTTTTCCGAATGAATTCTTGGTCGAGTATTCCAAATTAATCATACGTAAATAAAAACACATGTTTTTCTTACTTGTTTTTCCTCTGGCTGAGATTTTTTTTACCACTATGGTGGCCATTTAAGACAACGACAAGTTAGTGGAAAATGGACATCACGGATAAAATTATTTTTTTAGTAGCTGTTAACTGTTAATTAATGCAAAACTCAATAATTTAAAAAGTCATCTATTATCATAATTATCTCTTTTTGAAGACTTGTTTTAATTGAAAAAATGAATGATCAATCAAAAGCTATAAAGTTAAAGTTATAAAGTATTTGAAACTTTTAGTTTATTTTATCTGAAGGTTAGTATTTTAAAAATATTTAAATTGACATTTGATTCACTCGCACTCGCCTACTCATCGGATTTTGTAAATTATTACATTTCAAAAAATGGGAGACCAAAAATGTTACTGTTAGATTAGTTTTTAAATTCTCATAGAAAGTTATTAAAATCGGTCCGATTTGTCGAATTGAAATAATTGATATTTCTCGACGTTTCAAGGTCCCTAGAGTCTGTGCGTCCGTGTGTACGTCCCTACGTTCGGGAAGTTTTTTTAGTCGTCTATAGCTCAAGAACCAGTAAAGATATTGACTTCAAATAAATTTTGTTATACAGATAATAATGCAGAAAGATGCAGAAATGACTCTCAAAAACTTTGAGTGTGTGGTTTTTTTTACCATAGCAATTTAAAAAAGAGGCTGGGATGCGACCCACACTTATAACTTCCCATCCCGTCTGTCAATTTGTCTTACTTAAAAGTTTGTGGGTTTTCGTGTTTTGTTAAAAAAGTTATCAGTTAAATTATTATAAAAAATTTAAAAATATCCAATAATATTTTGGATATGATGAAATAGTTTGATTTGAAAATCTATTTTTGTTAACGAGATTTTTAGCCGTTAACCGATTTTTACCAATTTGAGTAGCATTTCTTAAAAGTTTTTATTTCTTATAAAAGCAAATACAAATTGGATGAATGAAATTAATTTGAAGTCAATGTTTTCTATTATTCACGAGATATCGAGAACCGAACATCATTTTTACCAAATTTGCGTATCTTTTTTTTGTAGATTTTAATTTTGTATGAAAAAACGGACTGTTGGATTTTTATAAAAAAAATTATAAAATGTTGAAAACAATATTTTTCATAAAATAAAATTAATTAGAAGCCTATATCTCAAATTTTTGAAAAGATATTTGAGTCGAAAATCAATTTTTACGAACTTTTAGTAATGCTTTTTTAGGTCAATTCGAAAAATTTTACCAAATGTTCAGAGTAATATTTTTTGTAAGATAAAATTAGTTTGAAGCTAATATTTTTAATTTTTGAAAAGATGTTTAAGTCGAAAATCAATTTTTACCAACTTTTAATAATGTTTTTTTTTAGGTTTTTAGTTGTTTGTAAAAAAAACTGTCAATTCGATTTTTCTCAAAATGTTACTGAATGTTGATAACAATATTTTTTTAAAAATAAAATTAATTTTAATGTCTCAAAGTTTTGAAAAGTTATTTGAGTCTTTTCCAACTTTAAGTAATGTTTTTTTTAGGTTTTTTTTCGATTTTTCTTAAAAGTTTATTGAATGTTGAAAACAATATTATTTAAAAGATAAATTAATATCTGAAAGTTTTGAAAAGATATTTGAGTCGAAAATCAATTTTTACCAACTTTTATTATTATTTTTAGGTTTTTATTTTTTGTAAAACTGTTTATTCGATTTTCTCAAAATTTTTCCAAATGTTGAATATTATTATAATTTAAAATTAGTTGGAAGTCATAATCTCAAATTTTTGAAAAGATATTTGAGTCGAAAATCAATTTTTACCAACTCATGTTAATTTTTTTTATGTTTTTAATTTTTTGTAAAAAAAAATGTCAATTTGATTTTTCTCAAAATTTTACCAGATATTATATTGTTTCGAAGACAAAATCATTTTTTATTCGTAAAATTTTTGAGGTGAGAAATATTTTTTTAAGTTTTTTTTTTCATTTATAAAACAAACGTTAATTGGATTTTTTTTCAAAAATATATTTGTTTGGTTACAATACATAATATACAATTTAATTCAAGTCTGTAGCGTTATTGGTTCGTGAGATATTTAGGGTTAACCAAAATTTTCACCTTTTTTTAAAACTGCTATGGTAAAAAAACCACACACGCAATTTTCTTGAGAGCCCTTTCTGCATCTTTCTGCATTATTATTTGTATAACAACATTTATTTGAAGTCGATATCTCTTCTGGTTCTTGAGCTATGGACGATGAAAAAAACGTCGCGAACGTACGGACGTACGTACACACGCACGCACAGACATCTTTCTAAAAATCTTTTATTTCAAATCTAGGGACCTTGAAACGTGGAGAAATGTCAAAAATTTCAATTCGACAAATCGGACCCATTACAATTACTTCCTATTTGAAGTTAAAAAAAGGTGAACATCCAAAACTTTACGAACAAAAAGTTATTTTATTATTTTGTACAAGATTAACGTTTTTAACACCTGGTAAAATTTTATAAAAAATATTACTCAAAGTAGTTACAAATTTATTTTCGATTCAAATATCTTTTCAAAAATTTGACATTATTGCTTCAAACTAATTTATTTTTATAAGAAATATTGTTTTCAACATTCGGTAAAATTTTGAGAAAAATTGATTTGACAGTTTTTTTACAAAAAATAAAAACCTAAAAAAAAACAATACTAAAACTTGGTAAAAATCAAAAATTAAAAATATTTTCTTCAAACTATTTTTATCTCACAGAAAATATTGTTTTCAACATTCAGTACATTTTTTATAAAAACCCAATAGTCATTTTTTTCATAAAAAATTAAAACCTACAAAAAATAGTACGCAAAATTGGTAATATTTGATGTTCGATTCTCGATATCTCGTGAATAATAGAAGACATTGACTTCAAATTAATTTCATTCATCCAATTTGTATTTGTTTATGTAAGAAATAAAAACTTTTAAGAAATGGTACTAAAATTGGTAAAAATTAGTTTTCGACTAAAAATCTCGTTAACAAAAATAGATTTTAAAATCAAACTTTTTTATCATATATGCAAAATATTGTTCGTAATTTAAATTTTGTTTTAAATAATACTTCAACTGACACTTTTTTAACAAAACGCGAAAACCTACAAACCTTTTAAACAAGACAAATCGACAGACGGGGTGGGAAGTTATCAGTATGGGTCGCATCCTAGCGTTTTTTTTTTTTAATTTTCGTATGAATTCCCTTGAATTCAAAACTTATCGTATTACATTAATAGATATGATATGACCCCCTCATATTTTTAATTATTTATTTTTTATTTAAGAATATAAAATGTGTGTTTTGCTGCTTTAAGCTTTTTTGCTAAAATTAGGTACTACTTTTAACTGAGGATTGGACCAAGAACATAATATAAGTCGTAAATCAAGCCCTATTCCAATCACTCAGCGATCATCAACTTTTGACAAATTAACAATGAAGTTATAAAGCTTATACAGTTAAGTTGTATAAGTAAAGATTTCATCTAAAGATTTGTTAGTAATTTAACGATATTCACCAAAAAGCGTTTGACTGTCAAAAACAACTAAAATCTTAGTTTTAACACAATTTAGAATTTGGAAAAACTTTAGTAATGCTTTAAATTATTTTTATAAGATCTTTTCTGAGAAAGAGCAACTAATCAAGTTCTTAAGAAGAAACCTTGAATAAGAGATCGCTAATTTTATATTAAGTTGTCTTTGAATTCCTGAAACTCGTCTTCAATACCAACTTTTTTTTTTTGCCGCACATAAAATAGTGTAAGGCTTGCTTAAAGTGTTTTTTTTTTAGATTTTCTATTAAATACAAAAACTTTAAAGATCTAAAAAAATCTACTTTTTGAAGTAAATTTGCTTTCTAGAACTGAGATTAAAACACGAATTTTAAGAATATAAATGTCCCAAGAACAGCTAAAGTGACACTCGCGTGAAACTATTAGCTAATTGAAAATCATAATAAACGTTGCATAAATATGTATTAATTGAACATAAAATCTTTGAATTTGTCTAGAACTGAATTGAAAAGAGATTCTGATGTAATGTGTGAGTACCACAATAAAGTTTCTTCCCAATTTATTTGTTTACCTTAATTTGTTTTTATTAAATTTTTAGAAAAATTATGTATTTAAAGGCACCTATTTTATTAAATTCAAGAACCAAACATTTTTCTCTGTACAATTTTGAAGTTTTGTTGGCGCCTATAAGATCAAAATATTTTCAAAAGGTTCAAGCTAAACAGTAATTTTTGAGGAAATTGAGTGCGAAAAATATACGTCAAGAAAAGCCAGAAAATTCTTCATAACTTTATGTTAAGTGTGTGACAACATACCACCCCCTCCCCCCTTTTAAAAATCTGGATCCGCCCTTGATATATAGTTCTCTATATACAAACTGTTGTAAAAAAGTTTTAACCTTATAGCACAGATAAGAAACTTATCTTTCTTATCTGTGCTTATAGCTAATTATATAAATTGAGCTTAACTGGGCTCTAATAAATAAAACAAATATGTTAACTTCTAATTGAAATTGCATTTCCCACTAAACTTGGTGACAGTGCTATTTGTAGTTTAATTTAAAAAAAATTCTCCTTTCACATTTATTAATAGGTAACCCGGAAAGAATGGCACTGTCAAAATTTACTAATTGATTTTATAAATTCATTTCGAAAAATCGTGAGAATTTATTAATTCCATTAAAAACTGTTAATCATTAAACAAATGTATCACACTTTAATAAAACTTACTATTAATATACATACATTATTTGCAATACAAATCTCACTATAAAAGCATAAGCATCATCTCTTCAAAGGAAATTATAAGTAACAATCAGAAATGCAACAACTATTTAATAAAATAAAAAAACTTAAAAATACGTTGCTAAAATTAAAACAAACATTGAACCCAAAATTATTTTATCATATTCAAAATATTGTTCCTAACTTTTAGTTAATTGTTTAGAAAAATTCTATTGACAACCTTCTAACAGAACAGGAAAACTGTAAGAAATGTTTTCGGACTCAAGTATTAGGAGAACAATATTTGTACGACGGATACCGACTACTGCACCCCTGCCTTGAACCACAGTAAAGATTTTAAAGTCATCTTTTCTGCCAGAAAGGATTGGGAGAATGGCATAATTACGAGACTTCGATACCAATATCTTTCCTGCAGACTGCAGGTCAAAGATGGAATGTGGAGTTGGGTCGGGTCGGGTCGGGAATCTTTTCTGAGTCCTTAAATGTCTCTAAGTCTTTTCGGCTCCTGGTTGTGTCTGTGGATTTCAAGCGGAATAACTAGCATTCAAAGAAGCATGCAAAATCAAATCAAACTTAAACCAAAATAGAAACACGGCCATCTGCACTGCCAGCCGGCTATTGTGGTTATTAATTCGGCCACAACATCCTCTGGTCCAACAATTTCGGGATGAACTATGCAGACTCAACATCAAACTCCGTGTCACTCTCATTTGGGTTCCAGGCCATAGTGGCATTGATGGAAATGAACGGCCTTTCATAGCTCACTTGCGGAAAGGGTAAATATTCCTCTCGGAGCTATGAAGGGCAAAATTTTCTTAATTTTTCTGACAGAATCCAACCACAGGTAAAACAGTCTAACAGACTGTAATATATTCAGGAAGATAAGGTGATTCACTTTATCTGTAAATGTCCTGCCCTGACCAGTTCTAGAAAGTTAAGCTTCGGAAGGGCATTCCTCAACGACATGATTTCCTTTCTGATTGCGACGAAATGGCTCTAAAATCGTTAATTTTGTCAATATAAATCGGCCATAATATAATATTTTTATATATTTTTTTTTAAATTAAAAATACTTTCCGAAGTGATTTCAGTATAGTCGAATTGGATTTCGCCATACTAAAAACCTTAAGAAAAATTCAGGTGGATATAAGTACAACTATACAAATCCAAAACAAATATTTATGTACGGTATGTTACAATGTTATACATATATATTCATACAATAAAAGTTAAAAATCAATATACGATAGTATATATTTGTTCACTCAGTGGTTTGTAATGTTTGGGCTCACAAGAAGTGTCCAATGATATTAAGCTAATAGATATTACGGTTTTTGTTATTATGTAGATACGTCAGTATATGTCAAATTTAAATTAAATTTGTTTGTTTACAACATGCAAGACTGCATTGTTAAATTTAAAAATCATTCTTTTGTATTTTTAACAAGTCTTTTTTAACATTTACATTGTGCACAATAATATTACTTTAATACTTAATTAAAGTAGCAATAATTCGAACCTTTCAAGTATAACTACCTAGCACATGATTTTACTGTCATTGATAAACAATTCAAATTTAAGCAACGAAATGTCGTGGGAAAATTAAATCGATTCTTTATATAGAAATTGTTGTTATTGTGATAATTGACTTGAGTGACAGTGTTTATTGATAGCAATTGAATTATTATAATCAATTAGATGTGTTTTCAGCGTTAAAAAGTTGAGTAAATATTTGTGAAACACAATTAAATTACCTCTACTTATTTTAAGTGACACATGAATGAAAAGTATAAATAAAAAATATTTTTGCTATAGTTCAATTGATTGTATTATTGTTGACCGGCCGTGAATTTTTAAATTTTTGAATACAACCTATGTATGTACATATGTATGTATAATTATCCAATTTATAAAATTCTCCTGTCACAGTGTTAGTTGCCATACTCCTTGGAAACGGCTTAACCAATTTCAATGAAATTTTGCATATACATTCGGTAGGTCTGAGAATAGGTTTTTATCTATTTTTCATATTCCTAAGTGCTATTGTTTAATGGAAGACGACAACCAATGGGAATGTATGCTTACTGAAGCAGGATTGAACTGTACAACTAAAAAAATTCGCTTACTATTCACTATAGTGCTAACTACATGTTTCCCGGCCCGAGCAGAGACATTATGGGATAATCACAAAGATTTAATGACTGATGATATATTGCATCAACATCGTACACGGTGCAACGATCTTACGATAATATTTAGTGACGATATGTACAATGAAGCATTGATTGCTATTGAGGATCTTTGCAATATCATTGCCAACTTACCACTCAGTCATTTCGGTAAAAGACACTGAATTGAATCGTGAACTACAATACAATACTGTAGAAATGGCAGCGATTGTTGCTCGCAATGTCCCACTAATGAATGAAGAACAAAGAACAATTTATGACCACATCATGTTCGCAGTTTCGGCAGGACAAGTTAGATTCTTTTTTTTTTATGTGCACCGGGTGGAACTGGCAAAACATGGCTTATTTCGCTAATTCTTGCTAAAATACGATCAAATAATAGTATCGCATTGGCATTGGCATCTTCTGGCATTGCGACAACTTTATTGGATGGAGGTAGAACAGCTCATTCAGTATTTAAACTGCCACTTAATATTCAAAATAACAGAGACGCGGTGTGCAATATAAAAAAAACAATCATCCATGGCCACAGTGCTGAAGCAGTGTACACAAACATTCGCTCTAGGCGTTGAACAGGGCATTGAAAAATATAAAACACAACGACAGACTATTTGGCGTCACACTGTTACTCCTTTCAGGTGATTTCAGACAAACACTTCCCATTATTCCGCGTTAAAATGCTTCAAGATCCATCCGCTGAAACATTCTCAAAACAACTGTTAGATATAAAAAAACAACTGTTAGATATAAGCGACGAAAAAGTTACTTCAGATGAAACTGGAGGCATAAAATTACCGGTCGATTTCTGCAAGATTATTGATTCACAAGATGCTCTCATTGACCAGATATTTCCGAATGTACACAGATAATATACAAATCATAAGTGGCTGGCAGAAAGAGAAAAAAAGAAGCAGCAAAAAATGTGGATTTCAACGAATTAAATCTCAAGATACAACATTTGTTACCAGGAGACTTGGTGTCATATAAATCTATTGATACAGTTTGTGATGCTACCGAAGCTGTAAATTATCCTACTGAGTTTTTGAACTCATTGGACCAGGCATGCTACCGCATAAATTACAACTGAAGGTTGGATCTCCGGTAATTTTGCTTCGTAATTTGAACCCACCACGGTTGTGCAACGGAACGCGATTAGTAATTAAAAAATTGATGAAAAATTGTATCGAAGCCATTATTCTAAATCGCAAATTCCGAGGTGAAAATATATTATTACCGCGAATCCCTATTACACCCACATAATGTGCCAATTCAATTCAAAAGCCTTCAATTTAAAATTAAATTGGGATTTGCAATGACTATCAATAAGTCTCAAGGTCAAACGATGTATGTATGTCTGCGGCTATGATTTGAGCACTTCATGTTTTTTACACGGACAATTATATGTCGCGTGCTCTCGAGTGGGCAAACCATCCAGTTGGTTTGTATTGGCGAAAGATGGGATCACAAAGAGTCCCCAATTGCATTAAGGGATTGATATTGTTTTTTTTGTAGTACCTATTGTCATAATTAGCGATATGTATGTATATACTTTTAAAGGAGTAATTTTGATAAATTAAAAAAATTTGTTTGTTTATTTGTTATTTTAATATTTTGTCACCGTTTACAGTGTTCTATACCTTTCCCACTTTTATACCACATCCTTACACACTTATAAGTTAGTTATTTATTTCTAGCAAAACATTCTCTAGAAATTATTTAGGTATATGACAATTGACAAAACAACGTTTGTCAGGTCAGCTAGTGTATGTATATTTTTCAATCTCTCAAATCCGTTTTCTGATACGAATAAAAACATATTGTATATACAATTTTTGGATTAAATGTAATTTAATAAAAAAATAACAATAACATTTATTTCATTGTTAGATTTTCATAGAAAATAACACGTTCAATACAAGTTATATTGGATGGTTTCAATTCTGAAATTTATAAAATAAATACTGGTGTTCCCCAGGGCTTCGTTTTGTCTCCGACTCTCTTACTGATATTTATTAACGATCTCTTGTCGGCCACTTCTAATCCATTAAACTGTTTCTCTGACGACAGTACTTTAAACTATTCATATTCGTTTCTAAATTCACATCTTTGTCACAACGAGAAGCCTCTGCGCGCTTCTTCCTAGAAGGACTCTCAGGAACCACATAAAGAGCGGTTCAATACAAAAAAAATTGGGTCGGCCACCATCCGTTCATTATTATAATGAACAGTTCATTATTTGAAGAAAATGTTCATTATGCAATATTGTGTGTCGGAAAACATAAAAATGTTCATTATTTTAGGAATTGCTCATTATTTGTTCATTATTTTATGATTTTTTCCTTTGAGGAAAGCCTAAGCATGAAAACCATTAAATGTTTAATGAAAACGTACCCTTACATTATAATTCGTTAGGAAGACTTCCTAATCTCACAATTACAAAAATCAGATCATATTATACATCCTAACATACAGGGGAAGCTTAACTAATACGCTTACACTTTCACACAGGATGACTTTCACCACTGGAAATTAATTTTACCATTGAGTTTTACTGACCATGACAATGGTAAAAATAACTTTCAGTTAGTGTGAATGAAACTCATCTTTTTTCCATTTGGACTAGTTATGGCATTTTCCATAAGTAATTTTGAGGGTGCACTCCGACTGTTGGAATTATTGCATTGTTGAAAAACCCTTCACTCCAAAAATAAATGATGAGTAAGAATAACACTTCTTCCTGGGACAAAGTGAAGTTGAGTTTAATGTATATTATGAAAAAGAGAAGCAATATTTCAATTAATGACACTGATGTTTTCGACGAGTTTTCATGTGTACAAAAATATGTTTCTTCAGACAAAATTTTTGAATGGAAGGAAAGCCAAATCAGTGCTGGAGATAGGTGGGTTGAAATTTTCAAGTTTTTCAATAAAAAATGATACCTACAGTATGGAAACATTTCAAAAATCGTAGAGTTTTGTTTATGCCTTTCTGGTTTTCTCAATTTTCTTCCGAAAAGTACTTATTTTAACAATATTAATACATATATTGTAATTCAATGTCAAAGTTGTTTTATTAGTCAATCAACACTAATAATATCTAATATTATAAAGAGGTAAGATTTGTATTTTTGTATGTAACGAATAAACTCAAAAAGTACTGGACCGATTTTAATAATTCTTTTTTCATTAGAAAGCTACATTATCACTGAGTAACATAGGTTATATTTAGTACTAGATTACTATGGAAATCTTAAGAAATTCCTAATAAAACCAATTCAAAAACTAATTTAGTAATTCATGGTCGTTTTAATTAGCATGCTTGTAACTTTAATATCTGTACCTATTTATGTCTACCTGTGCGAAGCCGGGACGGGCCGCTAGTATGATATAAAAGAGTTTAAGGTTTTGTTTATTTTTTTCTTGTAAATAAGTTAGAGACTGAAAAAATCTGTGTTATTTTTATGTTTGTTTTGTTTATTATCGATGAAAGTTCCTTTTTTGTTTAATTTATTAAAACATATACCTAATTATACTAGATAAAATTGGTCAACATTTTTAATTTTTTGGGTACTGTTCATTATTTTGTCTCGGAAAATATGGTCACCGTAAATATATATCATAAAAGTTGTCTGGTTTGCTTAAATTTTACTTTTCAGGAAGAAATTCAACGTTGTCTGAGAAAAAAATCGTATGGGCCTTATTTGGAACACAGGTTGAGTGTGTGAAGTTAGCCCCCCTTTTTCGATTTTCTAATTTTGGAAAGTTGTTCTAGGTTGTTCCCGGTTTGTTCCGCATTGTTCCAAAGTTTTTTGAAAAATACCCAAAAATGGGGGTTTTAGACCCCAAAAACAGTTTTTGACCTAGCCCCCCTTTTCCGAAAATCGATTTTTTGAAAGTTGTTCCAGGTTGTTCTAGTTGTTCTGAACATTGTTCCAAATTTTTGGACCTCTATGATCAAAATTTGAAAAAATTCTAGCTCCCCCTTTTTCGAAATTTCAACGTTTTATATTTTTTTTAAGATTCTAAAAAGTGTTTTAACCATTGTTCCAAAAAATAAGAGTCGTGAAATGTATATTTTAAAAGATATTGCCCCCGAATTTTTTTTTTCAAAAATGCAAAATACGTCTCCCCATTTTTTTGCTTTTTTTAAGCCACAATTTTAATAAAACGTGATTAAACAAATGTACAGCAAACAAAACTTGGCTTTATAACTTATCATTTACGCTAATGATTGACCCTTAAAAAAAATCTCGATGTCTTTTAATTTTGTAAAAATTATTTTAGCTCCCCCTTTTCAAAAATCAAAAATTCAAAAAATGTTCCAAGTCTTACCATACTTCCCCCAGTTCGTGTCCAAATTTCAACAAAAACCATAAGCAAATAGGTATAGCTAAAGGCGCACATAAACGAAAAAAATAATATTTCCCCTCCCTAGTGCCCCCTTGAAAAAATTAAAAATTTTAAACCAAAGCTGTATTCTTTCAGCAAAGACCAAAAGGTCTTTAAGATTCCGACTCAATGAAATTAATAATGATTATGCCTACATTCAAAAAAACATCCCCCACCCCCCTTTACAAACACCCACATTTAAAAAATATTTTTATATGCATAATCACTCAGATCAAATTGTTCCAAGGTTTTATTCAAATATATTCAAAAATAAAGATATAAAGTCCAAATAAAACTTAACAGTGTACCATTATGTTAACCATTTCCGAAATTCAAAATTCCAAAACTTGTTCCCAATTATTCCGGGGCTCTTCTAAATTGTTTCAGAGATTCGTTTATTAAAATTGATTTTTAGTAGGAAAAATTTACAAAAAATGCTCCCCGCCCTCCCTTTGCCAAAATCGAAAATCTAAAACTTGTTTAAAAAAAACACTTTAAGTCGAAAAATCATGTTATCCTTGTTCTGGCCCCCCTTTTCCGAAATTCAAAATTCCAAAACTTGTTCCCAATTGTTCCGGTTCTCTTCTAAATTGTTCCAGAGATTTGTTTCTTAAAATTGATTTTTAGTACGAAAAATGTTCAACAAATTTTCCCCCGCCCCCCCTTTTCCAAAATCGAAGATCTAAAACTTGTTCCCCATCCGAGATCATTCAAATCAAATTAGTCCAAAGATTCATTCAAAAAAGAAGATTTTAAGCTGAAACAATGTTAACAGAAAAATGTTTTTACTTGCTTTGATATTTTATTACTTCCCATAGGAAATTATTGTAATCGGTCCGATTTGTCGAATTGAAAAAAAAATTATTTAATTCGATTTTTCTCAAAATTTTACCAGCTTCAGTCAGTATTAAAGTTATAGTCATGGTGGCAAGTCGAAGAGTAACGAGAATACTAATGTTAATTTTTTAATAATTTCTTTTATAAACTAATGAAATATTTTGTTTAATTTAATTTTAGTCTCAATCGATCAGTCAATGCATTGACCACGAATGTGTCACAGCAATTACAAACGTAAATAAAATTAATTTAATACGAAAAAACACTTACCAACTAATTCCGAAAAAAATTTGTATGTTTTTAGAAAAGATTGCAATCTTTTCTTTGGTAGGTATTCAAAATTTTCAAAACACATGTGTGCCATCATAGTAGGAGCCGGAAAAAATTTCAATTTTATAGTTTATATAAAATTAAATGAAAAATTTTAAGTTGAAGTTTTGTATAAATCAAGATCAGCGCAAGAGAAAATGTTCGTACGTTCGATGATGGTTTTTAATTCACAAGGTAGTGAACCAGTTGTCCGTTGTGAGAATCATAGCAGCAAGAAAATGATGGAAGTTTCTCCACCGCCGGCCGACACAAGAATTCTGACAAACAAACTTAAGAGCAACAGTTTGCTTGACAAAATCATCCTCATTTGGCTGGACACAGCCTAATGGAATACGTACAGACAACCTATCACTTACATTCTTTCCCTATACAGTTCCCTGATAGATGACGTTGGGATTTTCACATCTAAGTACACTATGTTTGATATTTTTCTCAACATCTGAAATAATATATTTATGTTAATACACGTATTTTAAGGAATTTGTTATATCTCATCCTTACCTTTATCCTTGCTACTATGATTCTCACAACGGACAACTGGTTCACTACCTTGTGAATTAAAAACCATCATCGAACGTACGAACATTTTCTCTTGCGCTGATCTTGATTTATACAAAACTTCAACTTAAAATTTTTCATTTAATTTTATATAAACTATAAAATTGAAATTTTTTCCGGCTCCTACTATGATGGCACACATGTGTTTTGAAAATTTTGAATACCTACATACCAAAGAAAAGATTGCAATCTTTTCTAAAAACATACAAATTTTTTTCGGAACTAGTTGGTAAGTGTTTTTTCGTATTAAATTAAATTTTATTTACGTTTGCAATTGCTGTGACATATTCGTGGTCAATGTATTGACTGATCGATTGAGACTAAAATTAAATTAAACAAAATATTTCATTAGTTTATAAAAGAAATTATTAAAAAATTAACATTAGTATTCTCGTTACTCTTCGACTTGCCACCATGACTATAACTTTAATACTGACTGAAGCTGGTAAAATTTTGAGAAAAATCGAATTAAATAATTTTTTTTCAATTCGACAAATCGGACCGATTACAATAACTTCCTATGGGAAGTTAATAAAATATCAAAGCAAGTAAAAACATTTTTCTGTTAACATTGTTTCAGCTTAAAATCTTCTTTTTTGAATGAATCTTTGGACTAATTTGATTTGAATGATCTCGGATGGGGAACAAGTTTTAGATCTTCGATTTTGGAAAAGGGGGGGGCGGGGTAAAATTTGTTGAACATTTTTCGTACTAAAAATCAATTTTAAGATACAAATCTCTGGAACAATTTAGAAGAGAACCGGAACAATTGGGAACAAGTTTTGGAATTTTGAATTTCGGAAAAGGGGGGCCAGAACAAGGATAACCTGATTTTTCGACTTAAAGTGTTTTTTTTTAAACTAGTTTAGATTTTGGCAAAGGGAGGGCGAGGGAGCATTTTTTGTAAATTTTTCCTACTAAAAATCAATTTTAAGAAACGAATTTCTGGAACAATTTAGAAGAGCCCCGGAACAATTGGGAACAAGTTTTGGAATTTTGAATTTCGTAAAAGGGGGGCCAGAATATGGTTTACAGAATGGTACACAGTTAAGTTTTATTTGGACTTAAAATTAAAAGACATCGAAATTTTTTTTAAAGATCGATCATCAGCGTAAATGATAAGTTATAAAGCCAAGTTTTGTTTGCTGTACATTTGTTTAATCACGTTTTATTAAAATGTTGGCTAAAAAAAAAAAAAAAATGGGGAGACGTATTTTGCATTTTTGAAAAAAAAAATTCGGGGCAATATCTTTTAAAATATACATTTCACGACTCTAATTTTGTGGAACAATGGTTAGAACACTTTAGAATCTAAAAAAAAGGGGGCTAGAATTTTTTCAAATTTTGCCCATATCTTTTAAAATTTTGATCATAGAGGTCTAAAAATTTGGAACAATGTTCAGAACAACCTGGAACAATTTTCAAAAAATCGATTTTCGAATAAGGGGGGGCTAGGCCAAAACGGTGTTTGGGGTCTAAAACCCCCATTTTTGGGTATTTTTCAAAAAAAACTTTGGAACAATGCGGAACAAACCGGGAACAACCTGGAACAACTTTCCAAAATTGGAAAATCGAAAAAAGGGGGGCTAACTTCACGCACTCGCACAGTTTCCTAATAAGGCCCAACGGAAGGTTTTTTTAAATTATGGAAAAAAAATATTGAGCAGCTTTTTTTGAACTTAAGTTCCCGTCTTATTTTGTATAATTAAACTAATTCTTATAATCCATTTAGTTTTCCTTCATATGTAATACAATAAGGGAGTTATTAGGGAAAACATATTAGGTGGGCCTTGTTTGGTACAAGTACCTTACTTAAGATGGAAAAGACAGGGATTGAACCATAACGCCACGAGTACTACTTTAATTGGATAACTTAAATATAGGGAGGGTTAACATATGGAATTTTGTTTTTCCTCGAAAATAGAATTAATTTGGTTTTTTGTGGGTTGACATTGACACACAGTTTTTTTAAGAGTTCTGTTACGATATTAAGATGCTTTCCTTAAACGGTTATTGCAACGCCATCCGCATAGGCAAGGCAATCACTCTGAAACACTCCGCATCCAGATCAGTTAGGATTTTATTTACCACCAGGTTCCAGAGGAGAGGGGATAGAACACCACCTTGCTGTGTCCCTTTACTAACGAATCTTCTAGCAGAAGAGTTGCCAAGTTTAAAGATGATTATTCTGCTAGTAAGCATACAATTAATTACTCCCTAAACGAACCCTCTACGTTCAGAGATGTAGGCGCAGATGTGATTGCAGATGTATCCACGTTGTTAAAAGTGCTTTCGGTGCAACCACAGTGATGGTGAAGATATGATGGAGGGAGAATTCGATGGTGCGTACTATTGTATGTAACCCCGTTTCCACCGATTTGCTTTTACAGTATAGACAAAAGTCTTGTATTGATACTTGCCCTTAAATGGATATCAGATTTAAATGGTTTGAAGCTATTGAGAGCTCATTGTAGGTTGTGTCTTGTGATCAGACCTTGTGGAAATGTTAAACTGGAACTTGAACGAATTTATTTATTTATTTATTTATTTATCCAGAAGTAGGTTCAGTGATTCCGGGAGCCATCTGCATTTTTCAGACAGCTTGGCATCGCTGGATTAGTTGAAAGAATTTTCGGTTGCCAGGCAGTTTCTTCTATCCTGCAACAGAAGGACCGCCAGAAAGATCGCTTTGATTTCCTTAATGCCTTCTTATAACTTCTTAGGAAGAATCTAGTCTTATGGCTCCAGAGAAATTTATTTGAATACCTCATAGGAACAATAGTTGCTGGTATCTTTGATCACCAAAAGAGGATAAGGAGTAACTGTGTATATATTAAAGCTCTTAAAATGTTCATTTTAAACTAGTGCAATTTTACCGTTGCGTCATCGAGGCTTAAACTAATAGTTTTATTCAAATACGCAACATTTTATCTGTGCATGTAGTTAAAAAATGATAAAGGCTATATTGATAGAAAAGCTGTTCAAATTAAAAAAATACTTGGCTTGATGATTGAAGTGTCTGTATTTGATGGTATTACAGTGCAAACAATGTTTTTAACATAGTGTGTACACAGCTTTTGTGTACTCACAACACATTTCTACTATGTTTGAAATAAAGAATTTAAAAACCAACTCATTCTATTACAGTTATTGGCTTACACAAAACAAAATTATTTTTTGGTTAATATTGTTCATATTTATATTTAAAGTTATTGATTCAAAATTAAACCAAACATGTTTTTTTTTATTTGCCGTAACTAGCTGAATTTTTTTTTTGTAAATTTTGTTCAATTGAAACTTAACACTAAAAACAAATGGATATAATACATTTTTAAGTATCTAGGCAAGTAGCTAATATTATTCTTAGATGAATACTCATTTTTTTTTGTTTGTTTTATTTTACACAAAAGGATTTAATAATAGCTTAGTTTTTGTTTTAATTAATTAAATGCTTAGGAATAACAAAGCAAGTAATGTTGGTAATAATTTTTAAAAGTTTTGCCACATTATGTACAGTTATGGAAGAAATAATAGAAACGAGGAAAAAACTAGTTAAAATTCTTAACTATCATCTTCGTGTATTTGGAATCGAATTTAGAGTTTCTTGATCGTCTGTTTAAAAAACACAAAGACAAATTAGATCGAAAAAATCATGTAGACGGTGAAGAAACTTTAAGTTCGATCTTAAATACACGGACATGATAGATAATTTTGGTGGAAGCACTATAAGTTTTTGCTAGTTTTTTCACCATCTTAAGCTAGGCCAAGTTTTTGAATTAAATGAAAAACGTGTGAAATTCAGACTCTATACATCAAAATGATGACTTTTCCCGAAGAGGACATGCCAATTAATGAGGATTCACGCAAGATAATGAACCGAAGCACTCATGAAAAATGTAGAAAGAATATAATTGTATATCAAATTGTTTGATTTTAAAATCCTTGATTCAATTTTTAACAGCTGTTTACATCTGGTCCATATTTCGTCGGAATGGAGAGAATTAAAAGTTGTTTTTATTCCCAAAGCAGGGTCAATTGATGGTATTCTACACTTTTCAAGACATGTGTCAAGGTGGTTAATTCTGTATTGAAAGATGCGATTTAGTTACCTCAAGTAAATGTGCAACGATCACGTATTTAAGGATTAGCAATAATGCTAACCATTAAGTAATTTTATTACAAAAAAACAGTACCATTCTTAATTCGTTTATATTATTTTTTCCAAAGCAAATCAGTTGGAAATACTTCATAGATATTTTAAAATTACATATTTCTTATTTTAAAAGTAAAGCAATTTAATATGATATTTTTTCCTTAAAGTATGGAGAGTTGTTAGAAATGTTTTAAATTTGTTTATACTTATACTAATACGCTTTTTATTGCAATAGAATTTGCAATCGTTTCAATTATTTTTTCCATCACTGTATATCATTAGTTTTAACGTCTATTCAATTATTCTTATTAGTTTTGTTCTGCTTACGGAAGTAAGTAAACTGATAATAATAGGTAACTATGTCAATTTTTTTAAATATGCAGTAAACAATTTTAACATACCGTTAACCAGAAATTTCAAATCAGATAATAGAGAACTGACAGAATTTTTCGGAAACAATACATTTCTTCTAAAGTCAGCTAAAGCAATAATAATTAAATACCAAGTATCTGATGAACTAGTTGTTAAATATTTACTTTAATCATGCATATACATACATAACTGCATATCATCATCATATAGAAATCTTTCAAGCTAAATAACCTAAAGTCTTCAAAACGAGTTAAAGAAAGTAAGAACTATTTGTACATGTGTATTTTAATTGAATCATAATAATCTATCTTAGAAAACTTTGATACTAAAAATAATCTTTCAATCTCAGTCTAAAATAATACATACATACATGTTATCAAAATCACGTGCCTTATTATCATAAAATAGATCGTGATGCTGTGTTGTTTAGGTTTCAAATAATTGTAATTATTTTGTTTTTATTGAAACAAGAAGATAGCAAATAGGTTATCGTTTGTAGAACAGTCATATTTGTAGGACTATGACTGATTAGACTACAGCTAAGATTCTGAAGCACTATAAAATTTGAAGAATCAAAACGTTTTTCTGTAAAGATAAACAATATTCCTGTGAAATATTAATCTTCTTTGCTTTTAACCTTGGTTCACAACTATTTGGTAGTCACGTTTCGTAGAAATGTTTGTGAAAAATTAAGTTCAAAATAAATATCAAATACTACAACTAATAAATATATAAAAGTTGTTTCAGCCTACAAACTGTTTGATTTAAGACTGTTCGAAGAGCAATGACAAATTTTAGGGAATGTTTTATTTATTCTATTCCTCAAAGCAAATTAGTTTTTAATAATTTACTCAAACGTCAAGGCTCTAAAGATTAAAAGTCGTTAAAGACAGTAGGAGGAGTTCAATCAAATGATAGCACGTTTTGCATGTCGCATGCTTTCTTTTAAACATTTGAATCAAATATTATTTTGTTTTCTCTTAATTATGATTCATTGTAAATATTAAGTTGTCTACGAAATAATAAATAATATCTATTGTTGACTTACTGAGTCGTAGCCAGATTTTTTTGTTAACGCTTTATTAATATTTTTTCTTAAAACTAGGAACAATGGAACAATTAAAAAAGCCTTAACATTACTCTCAACAATTATTACAGTTTAATATAAAAGAAAACTAAAGGAGATCTTATACAAAGAAAAACATACGTAATTCTTCACTTAATTATAAAAATAAAGTACTGTAGTTATTTATCGTTTCGTATATTTATTTCAAATTTAAAATGTTTTATAGCACTAAACCGCTGAAACTATTGAAAGAAATAAACGGTGCTGGGAAATAAAGCCAAGTGAAATAAGGCTAACTTTCAAGAATTGGCCTTATTTCATTTTTTTTAAGTGCAATAGCGCCAATTTTCAGCAGTTGGTCTTATTACACTCACTGTTGCGGCTGGCAAAACAACTTATAATCCGACACAGCTTTAGTTTAACGAAACGTTTATTCTCTAAAAAATTATAACAATATTTGAATAAGCAACATATTAATTAAAAATAAAATCTTACAAATTTTTTTGCTGCTGGATCTCAAAGTAAAAATGGCTAATGAACCGCCAAATTAGAACAATTTTACAAAGGGCGCGAATCTTAAGTATGTATAATTAGAAAGGGACAAATATAACTTTACTTAAAGACAACTAAATATGTTTAAGTTGACAATAAAAATGATAGCATACAGTCATCGAAGAAAAAAAGGTTGCGTTCAATTCTCGACACTCACTTTTATTTCGTTTTTAACAGCATGGTTTCCGATAAATACAAAAGAAATATTGCACTCAACCTCGCACCTACCCAAATCCTATAGTGTGGCCAAGCAGGGTGTTGCATACTTCACTTTTACTCAAGGTAAAATTAAGTTGATCTTTTTTCTCAGAACAATTTGGCCTTATTTCACTTTGTCGAAGTGCAATTTGAAATGCTGCTTTAAATTGGCCTTTATTTCACAGCACAGAAATAAACTTAGGCCCCCATTATGAATAGCGAATCGAACTTAAAACTTTGCGAATTCGCTAATTTCGTATTAGGAATAGCGATTCGCTCAAATTAAGTTCGCTTTAAATGTCAAAACTTTAGCGAATTAAGTTATCGAAAAGAAAAGAAAAAGGTAGTTTGTGAATTATTATAAAAAACGAAAATAATAATGTTTATTTCAAGAACAAATACAAATCAGTTTGCAAAGCTTGTGGAACTGATGGAAATGAATCCCAATATTGCAAGAGGCATAGGAGCTTTTGGGTCATCCAAAAGAAACCAGAAAGATTATTGGGAGCAATAATGGTCCTCCGTCACGTGAGGGAAAGGATTGGCATAAGGTGCATTCTCAAATTGTTTTATCTACATTTAAGGAACATTTTTTTTTTACCCAGGTTTGGTTGGACTACAAGCTAAAACTTAAGCAAAAAATGTCATTGAACAAAAAAAATGTTACAGCCACTGGGGGAGGACCATACAGCCAGATTTCTTTGTCTCCTTGGCAACCGGTTTGGTGCAAACATACAAACTACGCTTCCTGAAAAAGAGTTGATTCAAAAAAATAATTCGAAATCGGACGAATTCGAGGACATACAAGAACAATTAAAAGAAATGTTGCAGGAAGAAATTTAAACAGAAGGGGAACGAACTCAAAGGGGTCAAGCATCTGTTCCCAACAATTCAAATGCAACGGAGGGTGAACACGGTCAATCAGCATCTTTCAATCAAAGTTCCTTGCAAAGTCGGAAAAAGGTGATGAATTTAAATCGTAGAGAATACGAGCGACTGGACTTATTAAAAGGACAGACTGACACCCAGGCAGATCTGTTAGTGGCAGCCAGATCTATCGAAAAAAAATATTTCAGAAATTACTAGGTATACAAGAAAAAAGTATGAAATACAAAAAGAAAAACTAAATATTATGAAGGAAAAAGAAAAAAGAAAAGAAAAAGAAAATATTGAAAAAAATAGACGCCACAAAGAAAAAATTGAGATAAAATTAAAAAAAATCGATATCGAAATGAAAAGGACGATTTGAGTAAGCACTCACTTTAATTTTTCTAAATAAGTTTTATTTCTTCTTCTGTTTATTTTTTTGGTATAACTTTATTTCATTATTTATATTTATTGTTCCTTTTTAAATGAATTTTTGTTTTGTTTATTTTATTTTACTTTACTTTATTTTGTTGTTTTTTTTCATAGGATTACATTTTTATAAGTACAAAAAATACCTGAATTTACACGCACCTATGTATATATTTTGTTTCTTACGTTTATTTTATTTATTTCTAAGTTTGAAAAAAGTTCCTACCTACATAATATATATAATGCAATTGAAATGTGATGAATTATTTTAAGTTTTTTATGTTAAATTAATGCAAACATTCATAAAACGAAATAAAAAATAACGTAAAAAGAAAATTTATTTTTTTATATAGATGCTAAAATTTCATTTCTTATTCTCTGGGCTTCTTAGTTTGTGTTGTTCACTTCATTTTGAAATGGTTCATCTGTAACGTCCTGCAAGCTGTTTTCTATGCCTGTTGTGTCTGGATCAGCTACATTGTATCTACGGCTTATATTGTGCAAGGCACAAGCTACATTTACTATTTTTACTGCCTTCGCTGGAGAATAGTGCAGTTTTCTTTCATTCAAAACAGCCCTGTACCGGCTTTTAAGAACTCCAATGGTTCTTTCTATAATATTCCTTGCTTTAGAATGTAATGAATTAAATAAGGCTTTTCTAGGAATTGAATCCGAATTTCTAAATGGAGTAAGTAAGTAGGGTTGTAGAGGATAACCAGAATCTCCTAAATGTAAAATTTATTAGTATTAAAGTTAATTTTCAGAGGAATAATTTGTTTACACACCCAAGTACATTGACCTCTCTCCATCGAAATTATTACCAACACAGTTTTGGTAGCTACCACTTCCAAGAAATCGCAGCGTACAAGCTAGTTTTATAAGAGGTGGAATGGAACGTGTACTGGTTGATGTGAATGTATCACTTATTTCGTTTAGCACATAGTTAAATGCATCCTTATTCAGGCGAAAATATAAAACAAACCTAACGAAACAAAGAACATTAATCTTTTTGTAGAAATACATACATACTTAGATATTTTTTGAAAACTTACAAATGATCTGGGAGTTCTAAGGGATTGGATCTATCTCGAATGTTTCTCCTAATTCTACCCATCGTAATATTTTCTTCCCTCGTACTTTCAGAATCAGTTTCTTCAAAAAACAAATCGACGTTGCTTAACATTATAATTAATTTTTAATAAACAAATGACAATTTATTGAAGAACGCAAATCACAATATGAGAAAACAAATTTCACAATAATTAAAGCAATTGACATTATTTGACATTTAACATATGTTATTTCAATGCAATTATTTTTGGAAGCACTGATTTTGAAGAGAATGCGGAAGCTCGCTAACGATAATACCGATATTACCGAAGTTCGCTAAAATATTCGCTTTTAGTCGAACGTTCGATTCGCTATTCATAATGGGGGCCTTAAATTTTGCTATCAAAAAGGTATTGATTAAATTTATATTTGGATTACCTTAAATATGAGTTCAAAATTTAACTTGTAACTTGTAGTTATATACAAATATTATAAACAATATTATGTGTATATGCCATACAAAATAATTATGATATAATTTCCCCCTTCTAAACGGCTACGGTCTAGTTAACTGGTATTTCTCTTGAAACTGGATCTTTTCGGTATAATATTTACTTAATAGTATTTTGAAACCGAGAGTTTCGCTTTATATTTGTTTATTTATTTTTTTATAAATTGTGTACAACCATAAGACTTTATTAATAACTTAAGCCTTGTTAATACATCCAAATTGACAAACAAAACAATAAATTTTCCACACTATTTTTCAAACAAAAAACAAGAAATAGGTATTCTAGGATGGCTTAAAAAAACTTGTGACGCCATTTGTTGTTTCATTTTAGTTATGATTTAAATTTGCTTTGAACTACACTCAAAAAATAAATCAGTACTGACTGCAACTATTAAGATTTATTTATATTTTTGTAATTTTGCAATGCAATTTTTATTTTAAAAACCCAAGTGATTAATCATAAATTTACGGTAAAATAAAAGAATTTGGGTAAACACTTTTGTTATTGTTGGTCAAACATTTATTTTTAGAATGGAAGCCCTTATCATATTTTGTCAATTTTATGCTGTAAGAATAATGCAGCGCTAATAGTTTGCCCACAAAGTTCACAAAAAAAGTTATTATCTAAATAATATTGTGTTGGGTTTCTGGAAATTCTCATTACTTAAGAGTCTTATTTTGTATTGAAGGTTGTTGATTTGCTTATAATTAAGCTAAACTGATAGTTTCCAAATACAGGTTATACTGTGTCGGCCATCCGTTCTTTTAAGATAGAGGAACGTATCTTAGAGGTGGTACTCAACAACGTGATACAACTACAGTTGCTGCACGTTGTGGCATCTTGATGATGCTTTTTCGCCAGTGTTCTGGAATTTCTTGATGGTCCAATACGTGCAATATGATTACAAGAAATACTCGATGTAAAACTGACTGCCCATATTGAATTAGCTGGGCCTTGAGCCTATAGGTACAATCTTCAAGACCTTTTCTTTGCTTATTGGCGATAGCATATAATCTCCTACTTGAAGTGATGCAGTCTCCACTTCTTCGGTAAGCTGACCCTTTAGCAATTCATTACGTACACTCGCCATCATTCCGGAATACCTGCAGGAACGGTAATCAGATTTGCTTCTTTATCCTTGCAATATGTGCAGCGTATACTGCACAATTTTTTGGACGTCTTTTTTCGAGTTCAAAGATCAAGTTCTCCTCTCAGTCTGATTTTGTCCGTGTATAAATTCATTTTTCTTAAATCTTTGTATTCTTCATGCACGCATTTTATGAGATTGGTGCATTGCTCGATCGTTATGGAGTATTGTTACGTTCAGTCGCTAGTGTGCATTTATCATCTAACCAGTTGCTCTGATCTCTGCGACTGTTGCATAAGATGGAGTTGGCAGTAATAATGAGTAATCACAGCATTTTTAAGGCACTTCTCATCTTCGCCCGGAATGCTGGCCTCAGGACCTGCTCTCCCTCCATCGAGCTCATCAAGGTTAAGTATTAGCGCATGATCAAAGGTGTTACTGGTATTCTCATTCCGTTGGTTCGAACCTGATTTTATGATGCAAAACGTTTTGGTAAAGCAATGCACCCTCGGAACACAATACCAACAAGATAGTAATCCAGGTCGATATTGGCATCTCGGTACGTTCGTACCATCATCGAACTCCACAAGTGGCTTTGTAGATATTATTTAGTTGGCACGTTTTTCATAAATTTTTGTAAAAAAGTAGGTTTAAAGATGAGATACCCGATCTAATAAATAAAGACTCTGTCAGTCTACAAATTGTCTGATACCAGATTGCTTCGCTTCATTTAAGAACAATGTACAAATTTAAACAATTTCTTTATTTATTTTACACCGCAAAAAAGTTTGTTTTTTTCACATTTTATTCAAACTCTAAAACAACAACAATTTATCAAAAACGCCAAAAAGGCTTTAAAGATTAAAAGTCGTGCGATTGTAGAGTTCAACCAAGTTGATAGCACGTGTTGCATGATCGCATGCTTTTTTTTAAACATGTGAATATAATTTTGTTTTGTTTTCAAATAATCGTGATTCAGTGTTGTTGAATTAAGCTGATCCGTATGCGGAATATATTTTCAGGGAATAATCCAATATACGAATAATATTGTATCTATTCTATACTATATAATATTATTAATATTACTACGATATCAAAACGAATGCATGTAAAAGCGACGGGAATAGTTTAAAACTCAAAATTTAACTTTTATAAATGTATATAATAATGTTAAATATATTTATACCTACTAATTAATATTTATTAAAAACCAAATGGTGGCAATTGCACGAGAATAGTCGTGCATTAGAATTTTCAGAGAAAGTAAAAAAACTCAATGTTTGAATAGTAAAGATTCAAAAAATTGGTTTATTAAAAACTTACATAATATTTAAACAGTTTAATATTTAAAACATAAATTTGTGGTATCAATGCCACTTATTTATATTAACTTAACATTTAATTTTTCTTGTTCTTGTGTTTGTACATATTTATTCATTCATTGGTTTGTACACTTAATTTATGTCAACAAATTTATTAATTTGTTTGTGTATTTATTTAATTATTTTTTTATTTTGATTTGCTCATGTATTCATTTATGTAGATTTTTATCGTTTAATTGCTATTTTATTGATCTATTTACTTTTTAATAAAAATAAATTAGGTGACGCAACAATCCACTGAAGACTAGGACCTAGTGACTTGAAACTCTCAACCATTCCTGTGTTCGAGTAATGTTGTCACGAATAAGGGGGACCTACCTACAGTTTTAAGCAGAATCCGAAGGGCTAATTTGAGAAAGCACTTTTCATGACATTTTTCTTGAAGGATTTGTTAATTCCTCTCAAGAGGTAGTACCATTACTTTAGATGACACAGGCAGGGATTGAACCCAAGACTTTTGGCACGGCACTGGAACTACAAAGTACTTTATTTTGTTATTTATTTACTTAAATTTAATTATGTAAAACGAAATGTTTATGTTTTACGCATTTATTTTGCTAATTAACTACTAGTTCCATAAGTTTTAAGTACAATTAATCTTTTCAACACACTTCTTAAAATAAAGTACTCCTTATCTTAAGATACAATCTGTTAAATGAAGGTTTTTTTCCATAGTTCTCCTTCAATAGTTTTTTATTCTACAATAATTAACATACTGTTATTTCATTACTAAGATATAAACTTAATACCATATCTCATGTATTCAATAAAATGTTTTATTTATTACATTTCGCGTTCTTTGCGAGTATAGCATATTTATAAAATCACTGAGAGTAGGTTTAATTAGCGGTACTTAGGGAATTTTTAAAAGTCATGTTTAATAGGTTTTTGGAAAATCTAGATACATTGTCATATCTTTTGAGGCCGTAAATATAGCATACCAGGCTTTTAAAAACGACGTCTAATTTCCTTTAAATAAATTTTGCAAACCCTAAATGTATGTAGGTAAGTCCAGCGTTCTCGCTTATAACATCCGCACTCTTATCTGATCTGTTCCAGGTTAAAGTTCAATTGAACACCATACCTAAATTATTAGCGGTTTTTGAGGAATTTCGTAAGAGCATCGGAGAAAGGACCCAGAATCGAACCTTGTGGAACACCGCGAGAGATTGGGAGAAGTTCGGACAAATCGTTGTTCAATTGAACTGCTTGCATTCGATTTGTTAAGTAGGAACGCAAGCGTTTTACAGCACAGAACAAGAAATTTAAATGTCGAAAGAATTTGTCACATAAACCTTAACAAATACCTTCGAACAATCTAAGAGTACCGAAAAGTTTATTTTATCTTTATCTAAATCTTTCGTTACTTTAAGTAAAGCTGTGATACTACTATGACTTTTCCAAAAGCCAGATTGTTTGGGTGTCAGTAAGTTTGTAGAACCGAGATAAGTGGTTCAGGACTCTCTCGAAAACTTTCGACAAAAAGGGCATAGTTACAATTGGACTGGGCTCATCATAATGAGAGTTTTTGGAATATAATCTTTGCTTTTTTTTATTGATCGGGATATTTACCTGAAGTTAAATAGTTTTGAAGATGTATTTTACGAAAGGTAAGACGAATGGCAATATCAGCTTGAGAAATGTTGGACAGATCTCATAAAGCCCAATAGCATTAGATTTTTGTGTTTATAGATTTTTGTGTAGCGAACAAAAATGTCTGTTGAGTTCATTACAATCATTATCGATGACATAAGAATTTTTCGGCTGCCAACACCTATTTGTCGAAGTTTGGTCTATAATTGCAGTCCATTCAACGAAGCATTAAGGCGGGAGGAATATATTTCATGTTTAGTTCATCGTATGGCTTTTACAACCTGGTTCTGAAGTGAGCGGTAGGTATAGAGATGTTCATTTAAACGAAACGGTTTCCGGCGCGCGGCGTCTGTACGCATTGTCTCAATCTAGTATTATAGACCGAATTTGGTTTCAAAACCATGGTTTTATGACAGGTGTACATGCCTGTTAAAAAGAGTGAGAGTGAATTTGTCCATCCGATGAAGGTAGATAATAAATTGTATCCCAATTAATACTTCTCACGTGTTCTACCAAAACACTATTGTCAATTCTGTTAAAAGCCCTGTATTAAATGGTCTGAGCTACCAAAGTAACGTTATAATCGAAAAACAAAAATAATAAATCGTGCCTTGAGAAAGCAGCAGCTGAAAGCTGATCATACAGTTTCACTTTTTAAAAACTGCTCCCCCAAAATATATCCGGTAACGTTGAAAGGTGGTTTTAACAAGGCGTTAGGTTGATGGCATTGACAGCACTTATGTACATTTAATGAGCTCATTGAATTGAGAAGTGATCGATCTGCTAATATGTTATAGTTTAAATCTCCACATACAAATATGTTGAGACAGCATAAGGATACTTCTTCCAACTATATTTTTTATTTGTGTAATGTAAAGGTTTTGGAATTTGTCTTAGGCAAAACGTCATTAACCTATTCTATTATAATATTTGTGTAAAAGAAGGCTAAACAAAACGTTTAAGTTTTGACATAAGTTACCAATATGGTTTATGATTTTTTTTTTTAATTTTTGTATTATTATCTTATCCTTATCATCTTATATAAAAGTAGAGCTAATTTGTGTATATATGTAAGTAGTTAAAATAAAAACGTCATACCTAGGATATTAAACAACTGACTCACTGTTCACGTATAAATTCCTATCAGCCAAAACCCAGGAACTAAAAACAAACATTTCAAACTATAAATTACATTAAATAGTTTACTAACGATAATTTGTATAGATTTATCTATCGTTCTAAAAATGTTTCACCTACAAAATATGTTATTTAGTTTTTAAAATTAGTTTTAATCACGGAAAACTTTCCGTTATGTCACCAAAAAACTCGTTAACAAATTATTATTTACACTTCGAAGAAATCATTAATGCAAAGCTTTGAAGGAGTTCTCCAACATGTAAATATTTAATGTCTTTTTTTAACTTTTCAATAAAATGTGATTTATTTTTATTAAAATGATCACAATATTTTGTTTGTATTTTGTAGGTTTTGATATCCGTATAAATAAAGACGATTTAATCTATCTGCAAATAGATTAAATTATGGCTTCAATTTTTCTAGACAGTGATGATGGGTGATGACTGATGATTGCGCAGTGAAGCAATTTTGTTAGCTTTATTATTCATTAAGAAGAATTTTCTTAATTTATTAAACTGTGTATATGTATATGAGATTTGTAAAATAACTGACATTTGAATTTTTCAATTTTTTTTTACCAAATGCCAAAAACCTAATTATTCCTTGTATGAAATATCGTATATTAAAATATTCAAGCGAAAAATTAATCTTTTTCAGTTTTTTTTTTTGAATTTATACTTTCACTGAACTTTGTATTGAAACCCCTTTCTACATATCTTAATATTATTTTCGTTGAGCGGTCCTACTCACGAGGGCACATCTATTTTAAAACGCTGGATTAAGATTCTAGGGGCATCGAAATGTCGAGAAATTTCAACAATTTTCAGTTCAACAAAACCGGTCACAATAACTTCTATGGAAAGTAACTAATTCGTCCCAAACCGAGACTGAAACAACACTCACACATCGTAGGCCAATAGCGGATCCAGGCGAGGGGTGTCGTAGGGTTTTTTTTTATTTTCGTAGAAAATCCCTTGAATTAAAATCTTATCGTATTATGTTAATGGATATGACCCCACTTATATTTTTAATTAATTATTTTTTATACAAGAAAATAATTTGTCTTATTCTTTAAACTACTTTTAACTGAGTTCTGGACTAATAACAATATGAATCAGAAATCCAGCCCCATTCCAATCACGCAGATCTAATCCATCAACTTTTGATCAATTTACGATCCAGGGGGGTGGGGGTCACATGAACAATAAAGTTTATATAGTTAAGTTGTATAAGTAAAGCTTTCATCTAAATATTTGTTAGTAATTAAACGATATTCACCAAAAAGCGGTTGGCTGTCAAAAACAACTAAAATTATTGCATCACACAATTTAGAATTTAAAAAAAACTTTAGTAATGCTTTAAATTATTTTCATAAGATCTTTTCTGAGAGAAATATTGAGGTTCTTAAGAAGAAACCTTGAATAAGAGATCTCCAATCTGATATTAAATTGCCTTTAAATTCCTGAAACTCGTCTGCAATTCCATCTTATTTTTTGTACGCATATATATCTATCAAAAACAAAAACTCTCAAGATCTTAAAAAGTTAAAGAAATCTACTTTTTGAAGTGAATTTGCTTTGGATGCTCTAGAACTGATATTTAAACATGAATTTCTCAAAAACAGCAAAAGTTACACTTTCGTTACACTAAGGCTAATTGAAAAACAATGAACGTTTCATATCTTTTAATCTAATATATAAAATATTCCTGTCACAGTGTTAGTTGCCATACTCCTCCGAAACGGCTTAACCAATTTTAATGAAATTTTGCATATATATTCGGTAGGTCTGAGAATAGGTTTTTATCTATTTTTTATATTGCTAAGTGTTATGGTTTAATTGCATCAACATCGTACACGGTGCAACGATCTTACGATAGTATTCAGTGACGCTATGTACAATGAAGCAATGATTATTACTATTGAGGATCTTTGCATGATCATTGCCAACTTACCACTTAGTCATTTCGGTATGCATTCACCAAATTGAAATGCATCTGATTTAATAGACACTGAATTAAATCGTGAAATACAATACAATACTGTAGAAATGGCAGCGATTGTTACTCGCAATGTCCCACTAATGAATGAAGAAGTAAGAACAAAGCACCATTTATGACATTTATTTTTGCTAAAACAGTGTAAAATTATCATCTGTGATGAATGCACTATGGAACACAAACATTCGCTTGAGGCGTTGAACAGGACATTGAACGATATGAAAAACAACGACAGCCTATTTTGCGGCACTCTGCTACTGCTTTCAGGTGATTTGAGACAAACACTTCCCGTTATTCCGCGTTCAACGAACGCTTATGAGATCAACACGTGCTTAAAATCATTGCAACTGAAAGTAAATATGCATGTTCAAATGCTTTAAGATCCATCCGCTGAAACATTCTAAAAACAACTGTTGATAGATATATAGGCGACGGAAAAGTTACTACAGATGAAACTGGATGCATAAAATTACCGGTCGATTTCTGCACGATTATTTATTTACAAGATTATCTCATTGAACAGATATTTCCCAATGTTCACAGACAATATACAAATCATGAGTGGCCGTCAAAAAGAACATTTTAGCAAAAAAAAATGTGGATGTCAACGAATTAAATCTCAAGATACAACATTTGTTACCAGGAGACTTGGGATCATACAAATCTATTGATACAGTTTGTGATACTACCAAAGCTGTAAATTATCTAGCTGAGTTTTTGAAAAATTTACAACTGAAGGTTGGATCTCCGGTAATTTTGTTTCGTCATTTGAACCCACCACGGTTGTGCAACGGCAACGGCACGCGATTAGTAATTAAAAATGTTATCCAAGCCTTCTAAATGGCAAATTCCGAGGTGAAAATATATTATTACCCACAGATGTGCCAATTCAATTCAAACGCCTTCAATTTCCAATTAATGGCATTTGCAATAACTATCAATAAGTCTCAAGGCCAAACGACGATTGATTATCTGCTGCTTACATTTGAGCACTTCATGTTTTTCACACGGACAATTATACGTGGCGTGCTCTCAAGCGGGCAAACCATCCAGTTTGTTTGTATTGGCGAAAGATGGGATCACACAAAATATTGTTCACTCTGTTGCATTAAGGGATTGATATGTTTCTTTTGTAGTACAGTCATAATTAGCTAGCGATATGTATATAATTTTAAAGAATTAATTTTAATAAATTTAAAAAATTTGTTAAGTGATTTTTTATTTTAATATTTTATCACCTTTTACAGTGCTCTATACCTCTCCCACTTATATACCACATCCTTACACACTTAAAATAAGTTATTTATTCCTAGCAAAATATTCTCTCGAAATTATTTATATGACAACACAACGTTTGTCGGGTCAGCTAGTTTTATATAAAAGATTTGATACTCCCGAGAACTGAAGTGAAAAGAAATTCTGCACCGTGTAATTTGTGAGTGCCACATAATTAATTTGTTTTTATTTAATTTATAGAGAAATTATGTTTTTTGCATTCATAGAAATGCCAACAAGAACAGAATATGTAAATTATTTTGGAAAAAGCTACGTTCGTTTGAACACAATTTCTTACATTTCTGCGTGAAATGCATCAAAAACCATCTAAACTATTGTTATTTAGGTCTTAAATATGGCATATTTAGAAAACTGTTGGAATCTTGGAATGCTTTCATATGTAAGGAGTCGTCTAAATTAAATAGTTAGACCCTATCTTGATGGACAGTGTTTTACAATAATTTATTGTTGGATCCAGTTTCGTAGGAGTCATGAATTACCCCCCCCCCTCCCCGGGGAGATACATTCGATCACTTCGATCTCTTGTAAGCATAATCACCGGTCATAATCTGTTAGGTTATCATATGAAAAAGATGAGAATCAGTTCAGATGATCTATGCAGAGGATGCGGTGACGAGGAGGTGCATGAAGACACTTCGCACTTTCTGTGTCACTGTCCCGCGCTCTCCCATCAAAGGAAGAAACTGCTTGGCAACTTTTTCTTCGGGGATTTAAAAGAACTCTCTAGTACGCCAGGTACTAGCATTCTGAACTTCGTCAAAGCCTCTAAATGGCTTGACTAAATGAACGCATAGGTTTTTCTTATTAGCTTGAGTAGCAGTTACTCACGGGTATCACAATGGATCTGTATTGATCTAAGTGTGACGGATAAGACATCAACTGTCAGCCCCTCAACCTAACCCAACCTAACCTAACTGAGGACTGGACCAAGAACATAATAAGAATCGGAAATTCAGCCCTTTTCCAATAACGCAACACAAATTCATCAATTTAGAATTTGAAAAAACTTCAGTCATGCTTTAAATTATTTTCATAACATTTGTTTACAAGAAAAAGAGCAAATATTTAGGTTTTTAAAAAGAAACCTTGAATAAGAGATCGTCAAATTGATATTAAGTTGCCTTAAAATTCCTGAACCTCGCCTTCAATTACGTCTAAAAAATTCGTAATTCGTAAAAAACTTCGAAATCGAGCTTTTAATCAAACATGACATTACGATGGCAGAAAAGTTGAAAAAAGTGGATCCTCCGATTCCGTCTGCCTGTCCTGGCCCCTACATTTCAAAGCCTTGTTTCGATTGAGTTCAAACTGGGAAATTATGGTTTTAAGCCGATTAACGTAAGGCGTTTTTTTTTTCATTTTATTAATACGAAAATTCGATTAAGCGGTATTTTTTTAAAAACTTTCTATTTTTTTTCTTAATTTGGCTTCTTTCTACAAGAAAAGCATATTTCGGTATTGAAAGAGGAGAGTACCCTCCATATAACCGTTATTTTTTTAAGTTTTCTCAAAAATGTCATTATATATTATTTTTTTTTTATTTTTAAAAATATATTGATTTTTGTTTACAAAACTTAATTTAAGGTAAGGATGCGCATTATGTTATTTTAATTTTGTCAGCCTCCTTTACAGAACATTTTTAAGCGGTGAGTAAAAAGTCATATATGTATATATATGTTAAGTGTGTGACCCCCCCCCCCCTGATTAAATGTCTGGATCCGCCCTTGATGAATCTTTCGCCTTTCGTTTTTCAACTTAATCTGAAAATTTTTTTTTAGTCTTGTTATAAAACTGGCGGAAATCCGTTTCATACAAACATTACTGAATTCCCATTTTCACATAAAAACACCCAAAGTAACTTGTAATTGCGAAATATTGAGTAATTTGTCAGTGCTTAAACATAGAGGTTTTATTTGAGGTTATAACTCCAATTGAATTATTTCATTAACCTTGTGATTAATTTAATAACTTAAATAATAATTATTGTACAGAGGTACTTTTCAATAATTTTGATGTCAACGAAACCAACTCATTATATGTCTAAACAGCATGGTGATTATTTGTATTTGTTGTCAATATATTCAAGTCAATTTATGTGTACATCAGACCAAGCATTAAATCTGATGGTTATAATGTTCGCCTAGTTAACAATCCAAGTTTCCGAACTCCAGCGCCGAACGCAACATAGCCAAAATTATTTTTTGTTTTTTACACTGAAAGAGATTTTTTTTGAATACAACATAAGTTCTATGATTTTAGGGAAAATAAATAAACTACAATTTGAGCAACCAACTGTGATACACAAACATTAAAAATATTAGAAATATCCAATTACCTTCATTCTTACAAAACATAAAAACCTATAAAAAGTAGTACGTAAAATTGGTAAAAATTGTTTTCGGCTGGAAAATCTTCAGAAGAAATAAAAATGAAAATAGAGGCTGGGATACGAATCACACTGATAACTTCCCATCCTGTCTGTCGATTTGTCTTGCTTAAAACTATAACAAAATATTCACATATTTTGTGTGAGATAAATGATTTGAAGTCAATATCATTCTTTGTTTTATCAGATTTTTGTTGGTTTTGTAGGTTTTCGTGGTTTGTTAAAAAAGTTGTCAGTTAATTTTTTCTAATAACTTAACTAAACATTACGGACAATACTTCGCATATGATGAAATAGTTTAATTTCAAAATCTATTTTTGTTAACGAGATTTTTAGGCGAAAACCAATTATTATCATTTTAGAAGCATTTCTTGAAAATTTTTATTTCTTATTTAAACAAATACACATAAGATTTTTCTAGAACAATATCTTACGTTAAAGACGAAATTTAGCACAGAATAAAATCATTTTGAAGTCAATGCCTTCATTTATTCACGAGATATCGAGAATCGAACATCAATTTTTACCAATTTTACGTACTATTTTTTGTAGTTCTTAATTTTGATGAAAAAAGTTAATTAAAAAAAAAAAAAAAAAATTGTATCCCAATTAATACTTCTCACGTGTTCTACCAAAACACTATTGTCAATTCTGTTAAAAGCCCTGTATTAAATGGTCTGAGCTACCAAAGTAACGTTATAATCGAAAAACAAAAATAATAAATCGTGCCTTGAGAAAGCAGCAGCTGAAAGCTGATCATACAGTTTCACTTTTTAAAAACTGCTCCCCCAAAATATATCCGGTAACGTTGAAAGGTGGTTTTAACAAGGCGTTAGGTTGATGGCATTGACAGCACTTATGTACATTTAATGAGCTCATTGAATTGAGAAGTGATCGATCTGCTAATATGTTATAGTTTAAATCTCCACATACAAATATGTTGAGACAGCATAAGGATACTTCTTCCAACTATATTTTTTATTTGTGTAATGTAAAGGTTTTGGAATTTGTCTTAGGCAAAACGTCATTAACCTATTCTATTATAATATTTGTGTAAAAGAAGGCTAAACAAAACGTTTAAGTTTTGACATAAGTTACCAATATGGTTTATGATTTTTTTTTTTAATTTTTGTATTATTATCTTATCCTTATCATCTTATATAAAAGTAGAGCTAATTTGTGTATATATGTAAGTAGTTAAAATAAAAACGTCATACCTAGGATATTAAACAACTGACTCACTGTTCACGTATAAATTCCTATCAGCCAAAACCCAGGAACTAAAAACAAACATTTCAAACTATAAATTACATTAAATAGTTTACTAACGATAATTTGTATAGATTTATCTATCGTTCTAAAAATGTTTCACCTACAAAATATGTTATTTAGTTTTTAAAATTAGTTTTAATCACGGAAAACTTTCCGTTATGTCACCAAAAAACTCGTTAACAAATTATTATTTACACTTCGAAGAAATCATTAATGCAAAGCTTTGAAGGAGTTCTCCAACATGTAAATATTTAATGTCTTTTTTTAACTTTTCAATAAAATGTGATTTATTTTTATTAAAATGATCACAATATTTTGTTTGTATTTTGTAGGTTTTGATATCCGTATAAATAAAGACGATTTAATCTATCTGCAAATAGATTAAATTATGGCTTCAATTTTTCTAGACAGTGATGATGGGTGATGACTGATGATTGCGCAGTGAAGCAATTTTGTTAGCTTTATTATTCATTAAGAAGAATTTTCTTAATTTATTAAACTGTGTATATGTATATGAGATTTGTAAAATAACTGACATTTGAATTTTTCAATTTTTTTTTACCAAATGCCAAAAACCTAATTATTCCTTGTATGAAATATCGTATATTAAAATATTCAAGCGAAAAATTAATCTTTTTCAGTTTTTTTTTTTTGAATTTATACTTTCACTGAACTTTGTATTGAAACCCCTTTCTACATATCTTAATATTATTTTCGTTGAGCGGTCCTACTCACGAGGGCACATCTATTTTAAAACGCTGGATTAAGATTCTAGGGGCATCGAAATGTCGAGAAATTTCAACAATTTTCAGTTCAACAAAACCGGTCACAATAACTTCTATGGAAAGTAACTAATTCGTCCCAAACCGAGACTGAAACAACACTCACACATCGTAGGCCAATAGCGGATCCAGGCGAGGGGTGTCGTAGGGTTTTTTTTTATTTTCGTAGAAAATCCCTTGAATTAAAATCTTATCGTATTATGTTAATGGATATGACCCCACTTATATTTTTAATTAATTATTTTTTATACAAGAAAATAATTTGTCTTATTCTTTAAACTACTTTTAACTGAGTTCTGGACTAATAACAATATGAATCAGAAATCCAGCCCCATTCCAATCACGCAGATCTAATCCATCAACTTTTGATCAATTTACGATCCAGGGGGGTGGGGGTCACATGAACAATAAAGTTTATATAGTTAAGTTGTATAAGTAAAGCTTTCATCTAAATATTTGTTAGTAATTAAACGATATTCACCAAAAAGCGGTTGGCTGTCAAAAACAACTAAAATTATTGCATCACACAATTTAGAATTTAAAAAAAACTTTAGTAATGCTTTAAATTATTTTCATAAGATCTTTTCTGAGAGAAATATTGAGGTTCTTAAGAAGAAACCTTGAATAAGAGATCTCCAATCTGATATTAAATTGCCTTTAAATTCCTGAAACTCGTCTGCAATTCCATCTTATTTTTTGTACGCATATATATCTATCAAAAACAAAAACTCTCAAGATCTTAAAAAGTTAAAGAAATCTACTTTTTGAAGTGAATTTGCTTTGGATGCTCTAGAACTGATATTTAAACATGAATTTCTCAAAAACAGCAAAAGTTACACTTTCGTTACACTAAGGCTAATTGAAAAACAATGAACGTTTCATATCTTTTAATCTAATATATAAAATATTCCTGTCACAGTGTTAGTTGCCATACTCCTCCGAAACGGCTTAACCAATTTTAATGAAATTTTGCATATATATTCGGTAGGTCTGAGAATAGGTTTTTATCTATTTTTTATATTGCTAAGTGTTATGGTTTAATTGCATCAACATCGTACACGGTGCAACGATCTTACGATAGTATTCAGTGACGCTATGTACAATGAAGCAATGATTATTACTATTGAGGATCTTTGCATGATCATTGCCAACTTACCACTTAGTCATTTCGGTATGCATTCACCAAATTGAAATGCATCTGATTTAATAGACACTGAATTAAATCGTGAAATACAATACAATACTGTAGAAATGGCAGCGATTGTTACTCGCAATGTCCCACTAATGAATGAAGAAGTAAGAACAAAGCACCATTTATGACATTTATTTTTGCTAAAACAGTGTAAAATTATCATCTGTGATGAATGCACTATGGAACACAAACATTCGCTTGAGGCGTTGAACAGGACATTGAACGATATGAAAAACAACGACAGCCTATTTTGCGGCACTCTGTTACTGCTTTCAGGTGATTTGAGACAAACACTTCCCGTTATTCCGCGTTCAACGTACGCTTATGAGATCAACGCGTGCTTAAAATCATCGCAACTGAAAGTAAATATGCGTGTTCAAATGCTTTAAGATCCATCCGCTGAAACATTCTAAAAACAACTGTTGATAGATATATAGGCGACGGAAAAGTTACTACAGATGAAACTGGTTGCATAAAATTACCGGTCGATTTTTGCACGATTATTGATTTACAAGATTATCTCATTGAACAGATATTTCCCAATGTTCACAGACAATATACAAATCATGAGCGGCCGTCAAAAAGAACAATTTTAGCAGCAAAAAATGTGGATGTCAACGAATTAAATCTCAAGATATAACATTTGTTACCAGGAGACTTGGGATCATACAAATCTATTGATACAGTTTGTGATACTACCGAAGCTGTAAATTATCTAGCTGAGTTTTTGAAAAATTTACAACTGAAGGTTGGATCTCCGGTAATTTTGTTTCGTCATTTGAACCCACCACGGTTGTGCAACGGCAACGGCACGCGATTAGTAATTAAAAATGTTATCCAAGCCTTCTAAATGGCAAATTCCGAGGTGAAAATATATTATTACCCACAGATGTGCCAATTCAATTCAAACGCCTTCAATTTCCAATTAATGGCATTTGCAATAACTATCAATAAGTCTCAAGGCCAAACGACGATTGATTATCTGCTGCTTACATTTGAGCACTTCATGTTTTTCACACGGACAATTATACGTGGCGTGCTCTCAAGCGGGCAAACCATCCAGTTTGTTTGTATTGGCGAAAGATGGGATCACACAAAATATTGTTCACTCTGTTGCATTAAGGGATTGATATGTTTCTTTTGTAGTACAGTCATAATTAGCTAGCGATATGTATATAATTTTAAAGAATTAATTTTAATAAATTTAAAAAATTTGTTAAGTGATTTTTTATTTTAATATTTTATCACCTTTTACAGTGCTCTATACCTCTCCCACTTATATACCACATCCTTACACACTTAAAATAAGTTATTTATTCCTAGCAAAATATTCTCTCGAAATTATTTATATGACAACACAACGTTTGTCGGGTCAGCTAGTTTTATATAAAAGATTTGATACTCCCGAGAACTGAAGTGAAAAGAAATTCTGCACCGTGTAATTTGTGAGTGCCACATAATTAATTTGTTTTTATTTAATTTATAGAGAAATTATGTTTTTTGCATTCATAGAAATGCCAACAAGAACAGAATATGTAAATTATTTTGGAAAAAGCTACGTTCGTTTGAACACAATTTCTTACATTTCTGCGTGAAATGCATCAAAAACCATCTAAACTATTGTTATTTAGGTCTTAAATATGGCATATTTAGAAAACTGTTGGAATCTTGGAATGCTTTCATATGTAAGGAGTCGTCTAAATTAAATAGTTAGACCCTATCTTGATGGACAGTGTTTTACAATAATTTATTGTTGGATCCAGTTTCGTAGGAGTCATGAATTAACCCCCCCCCCTCCCCGGGGAGATACATTCGATCACTTCGATCTCTTGTAAGCATAATCACCGGTCATAATCTGTTAGGTTATCATATGAAAAAGATGAGAATCAGTTCAGATGATCTATGCAGAGGATGCGGTGACGAGGAGGTGCATGAAGACACTTCGCACTTTCTGTGTCACTGTCCCGCGCTCTCCCATCAAAGGAAGAAACTGCTTGGCAACTTTTTCTTCGGGGATTTAAAAGAACTCTCTAGTACGCCAGGTACTAGCATTCTGAACTTCGTCAAAGCCTCTAAATGGCTTGACTAAATGAACGCATAGGTTTTTCTTATTAGCTTGAGTAGCAGTTACTCACGGGTATCACAATGGATCTGTATTGATCTAAGTGTGACGGATAAGACATCAACTGTCAGCCCCTCAACCTAACCCAACCTAACCTAACTGAGGACTGGACCAAGAACATAATAAGAATCGGAAATTCAGCCCTTTTCCAATAACGCAACACAAATTCATCAATTTAGAATTTGAAAAAACTTCAGTCATGCTTTAAATTATTTTCATAACATTTGTTTACAAGAAAAAGAGCAAATATTTAGGTTTTTAAAAAGAAACCTTGAATAAGAGATCGTCAAATTGATATTAAGTTGCCTTAAAATTCCTGAACCTCGCCTTCAATTACGTCTAAAAAATTCGTAATTCGTAAAAAACTTCGAAATCGAGCTTTTAATCAAACATGACATTACGATGGCAGAAAAGTTGAAAAAAGTGGATCCTCCGATTCCGTCTGCCTGTCCTGGCCCCTACATCTCAAAGCCTTGTTTCGATTGAGTTCAAACTGGGAAATTATGGTTTTAAGCCGATTAACGTAAGGCGTTTTTTTTTTTCATTTTATTAATACGAAAATTCGATTAAGCGGTATTTTTTTAAAAACTTTCTATTTTTTTTCTTAATTTGGCTTCTTTCTACAAGAAAAGCATATTTCGGTATTGAAAGAGGAGAGTACCCTCCATATAACCGTTATTTTTTTAAGTTTTCTCAAAAATGTCATTATATATTATTTTTTTTTTATTTTTAAAAATATATTGATTTTTGTTTACAAAACTTAATTTAAGGTAAGGATGCGCATTATGTTATTTTAATTTTGTCAGCCTCCTTTACAGAACATTTTTAAGCGGTGAGTAAAAAGTCATATATGTATATATATGTTAAGTGTGTGACCCCCCCCCCCCCTGATTAAATGTCTGGATCCGCCCTTGATGAATCTTTCGCCTTTCGTTTTTCAACTTAATCTGAAAATTTTTTTTTAGTCTTGTTATAAAACTGGCGGAAATCCGTTTCATACAAACATTACTGAATTCCCATTTTCACATAAAAACACCCAAAGTAACTTGTAATTGCGAAATATTGAGTAATTTGTCAGTGCTTAAACATAGAGGTTTTATTTGAGGTTATAACTCCAATTGAATTATTTCATTAACCGTGTGATTAATTTAATAACTTAAATAATAATTATTGTACAGAGGTACTTTTCAATAATTTTGATGTCAACGAAACCAACTCATTATATGTCTAAACAGCATGGTGATTATTTGTATTTGTTGTCAATATATTCAAGTCAATTTATGTGTACATCAGACCAAGCATTAAATCTGATGGTTATAATGTTCGCCTAGTTAACAATCCAAGTTTCCGAACTCCAGCGCCGAACGCAACATAGCCAAAATTATTTTTTGTTTTTTACACTGAAAGAGATTTTTTTTGAATACAACATAAGTTCTATGATTTTAGGGAAAATAAATAAACTACAATTTGAGCAACCAACTGTGATACACAAACATTAAAAATATTAGAAATATCCAATTACCTTCATTCTTACAAAACATAAAAACCTATAAAAAGTAGTACGTAAAATTGGTAAAAATTGTTTTCGGCTGGAAAATCTTCAGAAGAAATAAAAATGAAAATAGAGGCTGGGATACGAATCACACTGATAACTTCCCATCCTGTCTGTCGATTTGTCTTGCTTAAAACTATAACAAAATATTCACATATTTTGTGTGAGATAAATGATTTGAAGTCAATATCATTCTTTGTTTTATCAGATTTTTGTTGGTTTTGTAGGTTTTCGTGGTTTGTTAAAAAAGTTGTCAGTTAATTTTTTCTAATAACTTAACTAAACATTACGGACAATACTTCGCATATGATGAAATAGTTTAATTTCAAAATCTATTTTTGTTAACGAGATTTTTAGGCGAAAACCAATTATTATCATTTTAGAAGCATTTCTTGAAAATTTTTATTTCTTATTTAAACAAATACACATAAGATTTTTCTAGAACAATATCTTACGTTAAAGACGAAATTTAGCACAGAATAAAATCATTTTGAAGTCAATGCCTTCATTTATTCACGAGATATCGAGAATCGAACATCAATTTTTACCAATTTTACGTACTATTTTTTGTAGTTCTTAATTTTGATGAAAAAAGTTAATTGTCGGATTTTTATAAAAATTTAACTGAATGTCGAACACAATATAACATGAAATTAGTTTAAAGCCAATATTTTTAATTTTTGAAAGTATATTTGAATCAAAATTAAATTTTTTTCTAAGTTTTACTAATTTTTTTTTTAGTTTTTTTTGTGTAAAAAAACTGTCTATTAGATTTTTCTTAAAATCATACCAGACAACAAAAGCGTTATTCTCCATTGCATTAAAATATGTTGGAGGAACATTTTTTTTTTCGTTAAATATTTGAAGTTTTTTTCAAAATTATATTAGTTTGGCCTCACGTCACAATAAATAATATAAAATTTAATTCAAGTTGCTAACGTTAACGTTTAGTGAAATACTTTGGATTTTTGAGAATTCCTTCTGTATATTTCCGCATTATTATCTGAGTAAAAAAATTATTTTGAAGTCGATATATCTAATGTCTAATAGTTCTTGAGATATGGACGAGCGACGTAAAATGGTGTCCCGAACTTACACACGCAAACACAGACATATGTATCTCTACTTTATTATTTCTTTTATTTAAATTCTAAGGACCTTGAAACGTCGAGAAATGTCAAATTTTTCAATTCGACAAATCGGACCGAATACAATAACTTCCAATGGGAAGCTAAAAATAGACAAATCTTCACAAAAGTATCATAACTTAAAATATATTTATTTTATACAAAATATTATTGTTGGCATTTGATCTGGGGTGGAATCGGCTAAGGTGATTGTTGATTGTTGACAGTCAAAATAATCGGTTTTGATCTGTGTAAGGTGATAATCAAATTGATACCTAAAAAGGTGTCACTAGAAAAATTTGATAGTCATTTTCCTACAAATATGTCGTTTCTGAATAGAGCTACCAGACGCTTACAAAAAACGAATGACAAATTTTTTATTTACCCTTTTTAGGTACAAAAACACATTTTTGTGACCGACAAAGCTTACGTAATTCGAAAAAACACAAGAGAAATAAAAATGTTATTTAAACACAGCCAATTTGATACTTTTATTTAGATATTTTATAGGAATCATTTTAAAATTTCACTATAGCAACAATGAATTGTGACAATTATAATCAGAAATTGTTCAATCGAATTGAATTGAGTTGAATCATTTTACACAGATGGAATGAAAATGATAGTCAAATTTGACTATCAAAAATATGATAGTCAATTATCAGCTTAGCCGATTCCACTCCTGTTATACAAATAAATTGACAGTTTTCTTCACAATAAATAAAGAATGCCAAAAATACTACTAAATTGTTTTAACTCAACGTATAGAATATTTTAACAGATAACTACTAAGGGTTAAATTATTGGTTGAAAATTTATTGAAGTTCTTTTAAGACATTTGGGATTATTAGCAAATTTTTAATAAGCGATAATCTCAAAAACTAGATAATGTATTCTGAATTGAATACGATTTACTAATAATATGAATTGTTCCAAATAAATATAAGCATTTAGTAAACAGTATCCTTTTAGTTTGAGATTTTTTTAGTATTTCTAAGAAAACATAAATTCAATATCAATGACTCTTTGTACTTGAAATGGCTAATATGTTCCTCAATTTTTGTAACTGCAACATATAGGAACTATGTATGTATGTATATGGCTAGTTTTGCATTCGTAAACAAATTTCAAGCTCGAGATTTTAATCAAACTGTCTGTCCCGGCACAAACCATTGGTCGATTGACTTCAAATTTGGAAATTAAGGTTTTGAGTTACATTTTTAAGTTTCAAAACACAAGAAATGTTTTTAAACAGTCCCTCCCGATATATAAGCAAGTTCGTGCGACCCAGTCGTGTATTGTATTTATATTAGAAAACATATATTAAATATAACGTTCTAAGTAAGAAAATGGAATAAATCTCACTTTCACTGAAATATAAATTACTTAAACTTTGAATTTAAAATGCCAGAAACAAAATTTTGTTAAACTCCAAAGAATTTTATTCATTAGCTGATTAAACAAAAACCCCACTGTACATATTTCACATGTTCTTCTTATTTTAAAAGAATTCTCAGCATTGACACTTTTTTCAAATTATTCTCTCTTCATGGTCATCAAAACGTCACAAATAATTTTATTTTATTTCTATAAACTTATTACATCACGAAAACTTCCTCAACATTGCCCTGTTTTGATTGCTTTTGCTGAGGTTAGTTCAATTCACACGATTGTAAAGGGAACTCGTTCGAAGAGCAGAACCGGCAAATAAGTCATAGTGTCATCAGCTGTTCCAATCGGTTGTATTGTATAGTAGCTACACTTTATATTGTTAAAACGGTTGCAAGCTGCGATAGTCTTCAAGCAACCACCGATCTTGTGAGGTGGGGATCTAGAACGATTTTTGTTTTCATCTCAATCATCTTCTGATAGATACATTTTTGCTCATCAGAATCTCGCGGCAGTCAGGCTTCGACGCAGAAAAAGATTAATTGATAAATTTAAGTGTGCGGTCTTGTTGGTCACTAAAACTGAAGATCGGAGACATTTTTTTACACTTCCGTAAGAGAACTTACCTATTAATTTTTATTTTTGTCCTCAAAAATTTATATTCGATTTTTGTTTGAGTTTTAAGACATTATTAAAAGAATCTCGTAGACACAGGGGGCTAAATAGTGTTGTCAAATTGCCAACAGAAAGCCAAAAACGGTGCCAAAATTTTGAGTATTGCCAAGCAATACTAAAGTATTGAATCCCAAAAACATCCTACTTCTAGTTTTTTTCTATATAGTTTTTGTTTAGTTTTTCAAAGCAGGAAGAACGTTTAGCTCGCGTGTATGAAAGGTATCGTGAGGTATTTTTAGTCATGTGCTTAACTTGGTAAATCAAAATATATTATTTTTATATAAAAATAAAAAAAAAGAAAAAGGTCGCGGTTAGCTTAATCGGTTGCAATTATAATTGACATTGTTTCGGGGTGCTTTTTGCGAGTTTGAATTAATTTCCGCGATTTCCAAGTGTTGGTTTGTGTTTATTTAAACAAAACAAAAGCCCTTTTTTATAGTTTTAAATTTTTTTAAAGCAAAAGCGCTGACTTGTTGCAACAAAACGAATTATTTATTTTTATCTATTCAATGTATTTCATACGAAACTGATTAATTCAATCTAAGCGAAAAATAGAACAAAATTACTGAGTTATTATTGCAAATCGTGAACGTTGAAGCCGGTGCACATTATTTTTGTTAGTTGTGTTTTGTTAAAAAAAAAGAATAATAATAAAATAAAACATTGTACCGCAACGAAGAAGAACAGTGATAAACATACAATTAGTGGTAAGTTGTGATAAATAGTGAAAGATACGCCAGATACAAAAATGTACATATGTATGTTTTTAATGTTGTTCTTTCCTGGCCTTGATGAAAGACATATGCATACGTGTTGTTGTTGCAGTTACAGGGCGTTCAATAAATTATTTATGACTTCAATTAATATTTTTGCGTTTGTGGAAGAATATTCAATTAGATTCAATTGATTTTTTAAACCAATCGAACATCAACTAAGGCAGATCTCTAAAACTACTTGTGATGAAGTACTCGTATTCAAATTACGGCCTTTCTGTTCCTCTAAAATAATAACTTTTAACGTACAATGTAAAAAGCTGCAAAAATAATGTTAAAAAGGTCCAAGTGTTTAATACAAAATCTTTCAACAAATTCAAATATTTTTCTAAGCGAAATTTGTTGATATTTTGTTTATTCTGGTCAACCAAACGCGATATTATCCCAAAAATAAAACTCCTAACAAAAGCTTACAAAAAAAAACAAAGAAATTGAATTTAAAAAAAAATTGAAATTGAATTTTAAAAAAAATTGAAATTGACAATTTGCCTTTTTCCAAAAATTCTTGTGTTCCCTACTCACATTTCGTGCCATGTAATATAAGTGAATTCATACGCCCAAGTACACTGAAGCGTAGGTATAAAGACTACCACCTACATATGTTTTACATTTCACTTTCACTTGAAATGATATTGAAATCGATTCAAAATATAAATTCGAGTTCTGAAATATTTTTTCGAACTCAAAACAAAGTGAATTTTTGTGTTCTACAGGGTTATCCATTTTGTGGTTTCAAAAGCAAACGTTAATAAAACACATAAATACAAAATATTTGTTTTCATGATAATTCTTCTCTATTATAAAGTAGACATTATGTGTGAAACATTGAATCATTTTTGACACATATTGGCTTTTAAGTGCTCAAGAGTTAAAGGTTTATCTGGATAAACATGGTTTTTCGCGTAGCCTCAAAAAGAAAAGTCCAGCGTTGTCAAATAGCATGTTCTGGATTACTCGTTACATTTTGATATTTGCGATTTTCCAATGATTTGAATTCAACCAGAGTAAGTTGGTGTGATTTAAAATCGACAAGAGGAAGTTGTTAAAAAACAGTAGTATTTTCACTTAAGGGGAATAAACCTTAACTTTTTTATGTAATGCACTTGGTTCGTAAGAAGTTGCAGATTCTATTTACTTTGTAGTTGTGGAAACGGACAAAGCATTTAAAATGATTTTTCAGCACGCCATTTTCCCTCGATTTTTAATTTCGATTTCATTTCACTCGATTTTGGGAACCTAACTGATAATGATAGGTATTGAAAAATAAGTGAGCTTACAATAAAAATGTTATAATAATTGTTAGATCAAATAAATAATGCTGTCCCTATAAGAATAAAAGACACAATCTGAAGAAGGACCACTTAACAAGAAAAAAACTTTAACTGCCTTAAAGTTCATTGGAAGCTGAAAGGCTTTAAATTTACTTACTTAGTTTTTAAAAAATTTTTAAACAAAAATCTATGTTGTTGCCTCAATACAATAGTTCAGGTACTGGCTGCATTTTATGTGTATGCATTTATGTCACCCTATACAATTCTTTGAAACAAAATATCATCTTTTGTTTTGATATAATTCTTCGCGTGCGTTCGTCGCGTCGCCCGTCGCCCGTTGTCAACAAAAATAAAAATCCTACCAGGCTCTATATACTTGAGTGCATAACGAGTTCCCCAAGAAACGAGATTTATCTGCGTGAGAACTTTATTACCAGCTACCAATTTACCACAAACATTGTTCATATTTTTGTTTGTTTATTTTACTATATTGTACCTCTTTTATCACGTCTTTTTATTTATAAAATTTATTGTGTTAATGCTAATTGTACATCTCTATAGTGCACCGATCAGTTTTTTGAAAGAAAATCAAGTTCATGGCGTGGCGGCGGCGGCGCGCGCGCGGCCAGGCAGGTGCTAAAATAAAATGCATTTAAGTTGTTATTCAGTATTTTCGAATAAGCTCAATGTTCATAAATTATCATATAATGTATAGCCCTTTCGGAATGAGGTACAAAAATTCAATGACTTAAATTATAAATTTTTCCCCTAAAAATATTCGATGACACTGAAAATGTAATCAATTTGCATTAAAAAATAACTAAATTAATGCAAATTAGTTTCGACGACAAAAAAAAAGTTGTACTTTTATTATTATATTTAAATATTTTTTGAAATTTTTGAACCACAGACCCATTATTTGGAAGCATGTGTATTTTGCTATTTTTAGTATATGTAGTTAATTGTGTATCATTTGTATTTAAATATATTATTAACGCCACAATTATTGTCAACAAAATCAGAGCCAGGCAAAACATATATTGATGATAACCATCTGCTTTGCTATGTAGAAGATACAAAGAGATTAAATTTTGAACTGTTTGATTTTTTGGGAATTTTCCATCAGCGACCGAAATGATTAGCAGAATTTTGTCTTTTGTTGCAGGAATTTATTTTAGTAAAAATCTGTATGCGCGAGTTCTAGATAAACAAATAAGTTTTGCAAAAAGGAAAATATATATTGGAACAAAGTCCAATGAACGAAAATTGTTTTTGAATGTGATTTTTGAAAAGATTTTTTTAATGTGTTTTACATGCTGATATCACGTGTGCGGTTTGTTTATGTTAGGTTGACAAATAAGTTCCTACTTTTGGCTATGGGTATTGAAAAATTGGAGTGACATTCTTGTGCGAATTTAATTGGATACATACAACGAAATTAAATTAAATATTGCAGTATGACCTTTTTTAACTTCCCATAGGATGTTATTGGTAATCGATGCGTTTTGTCGAATGGAATTTTTGACATTTCATACGTACGTCCGTACGTTCGGGATACATTTTCGTCATCCATATCTCAAGAACTAATAGAGATATTGACTTCAAATAAATTTAATTGTAAGGATAATAACACAGAAAGATGCAAAACGGAATTTAAAAAAAAATTAGTGGTTGGTTTTTTACCTTATCAATTAAAAAAAAAAACATTTGGGTTGACTCAAAATATCTACCGAAACAATAACGCTAGCGACTTCAGTTAAAATGTATATTACATATTGTGACGCAATACCAAACTAGTATAATTTAACAAAAAAAAAACATTTAAATAAAGTTTTTATTTATAAATCAAAAAAACTGAAACAAAATATATGTCACCTCGAATATTTTACGAACAAAAAATTATTTTACCTCCAAAATAATTTCATGCAACGAAGAAAAACTTTGTTTGCCATGTAAAATTTTAAGAAAAATCAAAACAAAGGTTTTTTACGAAAAATAAAAGCTAACATTCCTAAAAGTTGGTAAAATTGTTTTTCGACTCAAATATCTTGGCAAAAATTAAACTAATTTTATATTTTAAAAAAAAATGGTTTTAACGTTTAGTAAAATTTTAATAACAATTCAACAGTCAGTTTCCTAATAACAATTAAAAACTAAAAAAATACTACACAAAATTGGTAAAAATTGATGTTCGAATCCAGACATTGCTTGAATAAATGTAGGCATTTACTTTAAAACCATTTCATTCAGTGTCGTTGTTAACGTGAGATAATAGTTTACTTGCGACTCATACGAACTATTTGGCAAGTTTTGTACCCCCATAGAACCGTGATTTTGTTTTTAAGGCTCTCAAGAATTAATCAACCGATTTCAATAAGTTTTTTTTTCTGCACAAGCCCTTATATTGTCTAAATAATATGTGATTACCAAAAATGTCATTGTTTTTATTTTTGATTTAAAAAAACATATTAAATTTTTTTTAGCGAAATTTGATATCTTGAAAATGGGTCATCGTTTTTTTAACGAAATTGAAATGTAAAACTTATATTAATAAGCTCTAAATGTGAATGGGTCGAAATGCTGTATTTTAAAATACTGTATGGTCATAATTCTGTACAATACTGCAATCGTTTTGATAAAGTAAATAAGTGCACCTATTAACAGCATTTTAAAATTCAGAATTTTGAAAAACAGAATTGTGAGATACAGTATTTTGTACATACAGTATTTTGAAATACAGTGTTTTAAATACAGTATTATGATCCATACAGTATTTTGACCTAGCCCGCCCTAAATAACTGCATACCAAAAATATTTTTGAACTTAAATTGAAAAATTGTATGTAGGTATACAAAATTAATTTTGAAAAAAAAGTATTTATACCAGTATTTTTTAGGTTTTTATTTAATGTTAACATTTTATTTTTTTTAAATTTATTACAGGTGTCAATAACGTTAGTCTTCTTTGCATAAACTCTTTCTTATATTATTGTCATTTTTTGTTCAGCAAATAATTGAGGTGACAAATATTTGTTTTCTGTTGGTTTTTGATTTAGAAAAAAGAACCGGTGAATTTTGTTAATACCAATATTTCCACTATTTTTCATACAAAAAAGTTATCACGCATAACGACGTATGAGCACACGTGTGCGTAACACACATACATCTCTCTGAAAACCATTAATTTAGATTCTAGGTTGCTTCAAACTTCTAGTCGTAGAGTATTAATATTTTAAATTCGGACTGCTTAAATAACTTCCTGGTAAAGAAACTTCTTAAAATGGTTGCAATTATAAATTTCTTATACGTGAATTAAGTCCTAATTTCGGGCAGAAGGCCTTTTATTGTTATGCATAATAGTTGCACACAATTCTGCAGCACAATGAATTCGAGCACAAAGTTGAATTTAGGTAGAAAAAAAAATAAAATTCAATTTCTTTAAAATTGAAATGATGAAATCGTGTGTGCACAACTCTACAACCAAACCATTTTGTATCTTTAGATAACAAAACACAAAAATACACAAATGTTACCAAAATGATGTTTTTGGTCACATTATGTACACGTATTCTTCCCTTCCCACGAATGATAATATTCTGTTATCAAATGAAGTGCTTCATCTTACATTGCATTGTTTAAAAAAAAAAAAACAAATACAAAATAAATTGTGACGTTTTAATGATAAAATTGCAAAATCAGATGGAAACAAAATACAAATTAAAAATTTTTGCAATATGATTGCAGGTACAAGTACATAATTGTAATTAATTGTATCAACACCCTTAGAGTTCATCACCTTTCTTTTTTGGAGTTTCATAATTTATAAGAATTCAAGGCTCATGCGGTTCAAGTCAAAAATGATGACGAGCAAGATAATGATCATTGATCAGTCAGTAAACTCTGAACATTTATAATTGTACAGAATTTTATCAAAAAATTGAATTGTATTGTCTTACAGAAATTAGTAAATCTCATCGTTCTTGTAAGTAACTAAGTTCGATTTGAACTGTCGTTAATTCAAATACCGACTTATGTAAATATTTAAGACTAAATATCAATTTTTACCAATTTGAAGTATGTATTTTTTGTAGGTTTGAATAGATATTACACGGTATTTCCTTTTGACTTGAAATGCAAATTATGTTCTGATCGATTGAAAATCATTCAAAGAATTATATTTGATAAACAAAAGTTTAAGAAAAGAATGTATGTATAGGTATAACTAAATTATTCAAATCTGTCATACATTTCCCAGGGAACATATTCAACATTTCAAGCAGGTCAACCTTCAAATTTTAAGTCCTGAGTTGAAAGTTAAGTACACAAGTAAAGAAAAACAACCCCCAACTTAAATTTCAGCTTAAACACTCGGGTGTTGATTAACTGCTGAGTTTGAGACAAGGTAAAAAAGAGTGAAGAGTGAATTGAAATATCAATTATAAATATCGTACACTTATTATATTTATGTTCTTGATAAATGAATTGTTCAAGTGAATCACCAGAACAAAATGAGAAGTTATCTCATAACTGCACTTTAATCTGCATACTATATAAATGTCTACTGAATCTATTTAATTAAACTGCCAAAATACGCAATCTTTTATAAGAAAAGAGTCTGTAAAGTGAGTCAGATAACATAATTTTACACAACTGAGTAAACCGATTAAAATAATCCGCATGCACATTCTGATTCATTACTGAATAACTCACGAAACTAAATCTAGCCTAGTTGTCATTTGTCAAAACCAATTTCTGATAACGAAAATAAAAGATGATTAAAAAGATAAATACATCATAACTGATTCTGCAAATAAAAGAAAATGGAAAACTATAGATACTTTGAATTATAATTATTGCGGATCTAGTGTTGAGAATTGTATTGTTTCCTATCTTGAATCAGGAAGACACTATCGAGTTATTATTTCAACAGGCTTATCCAACAATGCTGTGGATAAATACCCTAAACATGTTTAAAGTTTAACAACAGTGTAAGATTTAGGAAAATATGGAAGGATTAAAGAAGAGATACCGGTGTACATTGGTCTTAAAGTTTTGAATATCAAAATGATAGGGAAAAACAGAGATTGGTAAAGCCTTCCACATTCTCGATGTGCGGTTGAAGAAAGAATCTCTAAACTTGATAAGCATTTCTAGAAGTGCGAGTATTACGGCTGAATTCTTTGAGGGGGGGAATGCAACTGGCAAATTCAACAAAACACTGTTTGTAAAAATTACGGTAGAACAACGAAAGGCATGAAATATTGCGGCGGTGTTCGAGTGATGTAATTGTTTCGGTTATAGTTCTATCGATTGTCATTTTCAAAGCTCTTTTTTGGACCTTATCTTAAAGATTTTAACCTGTTTTAGGGAAACTTGCCTAGATATGTGATTTATATTCAAGTTTTAGACGACTGAATGCTTTGTAAAATACAGCCAGATCAGAAGGGGTGACAAATTTCACCGTCGGAGAAATCCTAAGTTCCTAACAGCATTTTTGGCAATATGGAGTATGTGATCATTCCATAAGAGGTGACCCGTAATACACATACTGAGTACTAAAAGTTAATTAGTTTCCTAGATGCAAGTGTCACTCATGGATAACGGCATTTAGGGTGGGTTATGCTGTAACGACAGGAGACAGCATTGAGTTTTTGAAGCATTAAATCCTACACGGTTAATAATTTCTTATTGGAAAGTGCTGTCGAGATCGGAATTTAATGAGCTTAACAAACGTTGCTGTTGAAGTTCCACATCCGAAGGACAAGGATGTGAATCTAGAAACGAATATGAAAAGCTGAGAGAACTGTCGTCAGCAAAGCTTTTATTTGTCCAAAACTCGAGTAAAATTCTCATATTTGGCCTGGTGCCCCAATAGTTGAGTCTGTTGGACAGAATTGAAAAAAGAGGTTTGAAAATGGTAGGAGATCGTTGTCTTACTGAGACATTTTCTTCTCTTGAACACAGCCGTAAGGTTTCATGTCTATCAATATACACACCGACAATCCTCTAGTGAAATAGTCAGTTGTATTGCTTAATATTCCCACTCATTACTTAGTGCAGACATTCAAAACTAATGTGCACCGGCATAATCTTTCTAATACTGTCCCCTCTTCCTAATTGCTCGCACTGTGTTTACTCATTATAAGGGTATTCCTTACCCCTTTAGTGCGCGCTCAATATAAAAAAATGCTTTCAATTGTATGTAATGTTTAAAGTTACACATTAAACGCCATAGAAAAAAACTAAAGGTCCCTTATTCGAAGTGCTTGTTAGGAAATTTTACTAGTTTTTGGTTTTCTCTTTGACCACTGACTATAACTTCTACGATTTTTTACTTTTGTATTTAAATTAAGACATGTAGTAAATATTATCATACTACACTTATGTATTTAAAAATAAAGCGTATCTTGGATTTTGTGATAGTGAACCTTTGGTTGGAATCGGCTAAGGTGATTTTTGATTGATTACAATTAAAATCAAATTGTCACAACAAAAATGTGGTAGTCCTTTTCAAACAAATATGTTTCTCTGAATAAAGTTATCAAATGCTTACACAAACGACTGCAAAATTTTCTCAGTTACTCTTTTTCGTTGAAAAAAAAAACGTTCTTGTGACTGACAAAGCTTACAACAAAAATAAGAATATTATTAAAGTACAGCCAATTTGATACTTTTATTTAGATATTTTATAGGAAGCACTTCAAAATTTCACCATGGCAACAATGCACTTTGACAACTCTAATTTAAAATTGTTCAATCTAATTTAATTGAGTTGAATCATCTTATATAAACGAAAAGCTCTGTGATAATCACTTATCACTTTAGCCGATTCCACCCCTTTCCTTGCCAATTGCAAAAAAAAATTGTATTCAAAGTATTAATCCTACTAATCTATTAAATTTTAAATAAACTAAAAAACAAAAATATGTAACATACAAAATTTCAAAAAAACCAGCTGTGAAATGAAACCCTTAAATATTTGTAATAATTATTTTCTACCATTATTTTATATATGTAAATAAAAATATCAACCTTTTGATAATTTCCTAGTGTGATGCGAATTGTGAAAAATACTTGATTAAAAGGTTTACAAAATTACAGCTTTAGATAAGGTCTCGACAAATTATAATGAAAGAGTGTTTATCATCATTATTTGTTTTGTGCGCATTAAAAGGTTATTTTAATAAAAACCGAAGCCATACTCATGATAAAAAAGACTGTTTTGACAAGAAAAAAAGTTCTGGACATTATAAAAACTTCATGTGACACGTGATATTCTATTTTAAAATCGAGACAAGAGAAAACAGACAATTTATCAGCATTTATGTGTTCAACAATTCAACATCAACTTATACTAAACATTAACTTGTCAACTGAGTTGTATTCATACGATTAATGAATGATTCATTGAGAAAACAAGTTTTAAATAAATTATAAGTGCAGGTTTATAATTGAATTGCGGCTAACTCGAAACAAAACAGAGGTTAAGTTGGAAGTGCCGTTTTGAAAAAATTCCCCAACTATCAAATGAAAAGTTTTAAATTGACTTACTTAGATAACTTTAAATTAACGTTGCATTTTTTTACTTGTTAACAATCTGGATATATTTTTTAGAATCCAAAACTTATCTCTAAAATTTAAAAAAGTCAATATTATTTTGATCGGCATCTATGTTACTAATTTAAGCAGAAGATGTTGTGAAGTTCTTTGAATCGGATTTTTAGAAAAACAGAATAGCTTTTTAACATTCACTCCTTCAAAATTACTCATTTTTTCATAATATTGATTTAAAAAAACCAACACATAAAGTCGAAAAAAAAGTGTTTTCTGATTTTTTGGCAAATTGATTTTGAACAGTTATTTTTGTATTCATATTAAAAGGGTACCTATATTTTTATTTCACAATTTTGTATTTACAAAAAGTCACAAATATAACGTCTCTAAAAATTATAGGGAAGGCAACAACCCAACTAATTTGTAAACATTTTAGAAAACTAGACGACTAAATAGCGATTTTTCTTAAATAAACCGTGCAATTTTCTATATCTAAAATATTTGTTTTGGAGTGCTCAAAACAACAGGGAGTTTTAAGATAAGTGTGTAAAATGGTCAAATTCAACTAAGTAGTATTCAGTTTTGAAATAAAAAAATATTTTGTAGTTTTTTCACTAGTTAGAATGGCGTCCTTCATTTAGTTTTGACCGCCTCTACGCGATGCGGCATACAGTCAACAAGTTTTTGGTATTTACTTACAGCAATGGCGGTAACTAAATAATACCATCGCTTTGGTATTTCAAGCCTTAGTTAGTGTTGAGTGTTGAAAAACTTAAGATTTAATCAGTTCTGCTTAAAATTTCTCAATCGGAATCGGGTTGAGATCGGGGGCTGAGATAGCCAGAATATCAGTGAGATAAAATTCTCGCAAAGCAAAGCACTCATCAATTTTGAAGAGTGCTACGGATGTCTTGCTAAAAATGCATTACCTCTTTTATAATATCACGATATGTTTTTTTTTATGTCATGATTGTTATGAATTTTGAAGTTAAACCACACACTATGATGCTATTGCCAACGTGTTTCACCATTTATTGCGCAGTTTTCTAAATATGCCATATTTAAGAGCTAAATGACAATAATTTACAGGGTTTTTAGTGCATTTCACGCAAAATGTTAGATATTATGTTCAAACGTAGCTTTTTATCAAAGTAATATATTCTATTCTCGATGCGAAGAACCCTACAAAATATAGATGAAGAAATCCAGAAAATGGGAAAGTTCTCCAGAAAAATGTGATATTTCTTCGTAAGAAAATAAAACACAATCTGATATGAAGAATTATCCGGCTTTTTTTATGTATTTTTTTTTGGGACTCGATTTTCAAGAGTCTATTATAAATAAGTATGCTATGTAGATTGGTGTGGATGCTAGAAGATAAATTCTAAAAAAATACTACTTTGCGTGAACCTTTTGAAAAGGAGTCTTAAAGCAGTCAATAAAACTTAAAAATTGTAGCGGGAAAAATGTTTGGTTTTTGAATGTGCATTAAGTACCCGTGGTAGATGGTGATCGTGTTGGACTGTCATGCCAGAGTTTTTTTCATGGGTTCTGTCTCTTGTGAGGATTTGACAAATCCTTCAAGAGTAATTCTTGTCACGAAAAGTGCTTTCTCAAGTTAGCCGTTTGGATTCGGCTTAAAACGGTAGGTCCCCTTCATCCCTGACCATATTACTCGCACACAGGAATGGTTGAAAGTTGTAAGTCACTAGGCCTTAGTTCTCAACGGGCTGTTGCTCCACCTCATTTTATTTTGTAGGTGCATTTAAGTACATAATTTCTCTAAAAATTAAATAAAAACAAATAAAGGGAAACAAATAAGTTTGGAAAAAACTTTAGTGTGGCACTCACAAATAACATGATGCAGAATATCATTTCTTTTCAGTTCACGAGAGTTTAAAAGCTTTTATATTAAATTAATGGATATGAAACTTTCATTATGATTTTCAATTAGCCATTAGTTAAATGCAAGTGTAACTTTTGCTGTAATTGGGACATTTATACTCTTGAAATTCGTGTTTAAATCTCAGTTCTAGAGCACCCAAAGCAAATTAACTTCAAGAATTTAAAGGCAACTTAATAGCGAATTGGCGATCTCTTAATAAATTTGTCTTCTTAATAGTCTGAATAGTTGGTCTTTCGCTCAGCAAAGATCTTATAAAAATAATGTAAAGAATTACTAAAGTTTTTCCAAATTCTTAATTGTGTGAAAACAAAGATTTTAGTTGTTTTTGACAGCAATCCACTTTTTGGTGAATATCGTAAATTACTAACAAATCTTTAGATGAAATCTTTTCTTATACAACTTAACTATATAAGCTTTATGGGCCATATGACCCACCCCCCCCCCTGTATCGTCCATTGGTCAACAGTAGTTTTCATATTCATATTATGTAAATGACTTAATTATATGGGGTTCATATCCTCTTACCGCAATACGATATTTTTAAATTCGAGGGAATTTCTACGAAAATTAAAGAAATAATCTTCCAGGGGGCATAACATCTACAAACCCCCTTCCGTGGATCCGCCATTGAGTGAGCCTTTACCTTTGAACCGACACGTTTCAAAAAAAGTGCATGACTCAATTAATTTATAAGAAACATTTTTTACTTAGTAAATAATAATCATTTATAAAAACAAGTATATTATCGGGTAAAAAACATGACAATTATATCGGCTTTATTAATTTGTAATATGTGATTAATTAACAACAAATTGTGGAGTCCAGTATAATCGAATCACATACGGAATCCATTTTAATGAGTATTTAACAGTTAACATTTGTATAACTTCATATGTATAATATTTTGTTTTATTTTCTTACAAAAACAATAAACTACAGATATTCACTCACTTTGTATTGCACAATAAAAAAAATAAGAAAAAACAAGTTTTAAAGTACAAATTACCTAATACATTTAATATTTAAAATTTAATGTGTATTTAAACTTTCAAATGTTTTTTTTATTTAGCTTACATAAATATTCATCAATGATAAGATATTATGAGTATATAATCATTGAAATCTTATTTGAAATAAATCAAATTTTTTTGAAATGTGAACCCAATTGTTTCTTAAACCTTAGACAAACATTGCACTTTAATAATTGTTAAGAAAAAAAATACTATACAAATGAGTGCTAGAATATTGAATACAATGTGTATGGCAGTATGGCAGTACTCAATTAAAAATAAAATTATTAAAATTGTTGCATACTTAACTATTTTCTGTTGCCATCAATTTGAAAAAAGACGCTGGGATGCGGCCCACACTGATAACTTCCCGATGATTTAATGAAAGTTAAATCATTGAGAGCGTTTACTATTAATGGCTGCTAAACAAATACTGCACAATATAGCTCGTCAAACTTCAAACTTAATCGTTATAAAATCTGTACACTCTACCATAGCCTTCTACTTATGGGACTACTCTTGTAACAAAATATTCATAACAATATTTCGTGTGAGATAAATAATTTGAAGTCAATATCTTGCTTCGTTCTACTAATACTTTAGTCGAAAACTATTTCTTAACAGTTTTCGTGTTCTTTTGTAAATTATCAGTTGAATTTTTCTACCTAAAAATTACGAACAATATTTTGCATATGATGAAATAGTATTTCTTATGTATATAAACAGATAAGAAATTTCTTAGACTATTATCTTAAGTTAACAAAAATATTTAGCACAGAATAAAATCATTTTGAAGTCAATGCATTCAGTACTGTTTTTATTTAGGTTTTTATTTTTTTGTAAAAAACTGTCAATTCGATTTTTCTCAAAATTTTACCAGATGTCAAAAACGGTTTTCTTCGTTGTATAAAATTATTTTGGTGGAAAATCATTTTTTGTTCGTAAAAATGTTTAAGGTGACAAATATTTTTGTGTTCAGTTTTTTGTGTTTATAAAAAAATCGTACAAACGTACAACCATAAGAACGTATGTGGACACGCACACACAGACATCTCTCTGAAAATCTTTTATTAAGTTTCTAGGGAACTTGAAACGTCTTGAAATTTCAAAATTTTCAATTCGACAAATCGGACCGATTAAAATAACTTCCTATAGGAAGTTTATAAGGAAAACATGATATGGCAACCAATCACAACTTAAAATTGTACATATATTCATACGTTTTGATTCAATTTACAGAGGCACTTAATTATAAACTTTACAATCATAGTGATTTCTTAGCACTTAACACAAATTCTCCATACCCTAAATGATTTGTTGTTTGCATACTGTCTTAAAATAAATAGACTAAGCTATCTAAAGAAAAATAAAAATAAAATGCACGACTGGGTCGCACGAACTTGTATCTATGTACATAAGATTTAAAAATATACCTGTAAAATAAGTTTGTCTTCAAAGATATAAATGCCATTTGATTTGTCGAAAAAAGCTCCATTTTTCAATTTTTTTGGGAGGGGGTTACATTCAATACAGTTAAAATAATTTAAAAAAAAATAATTTAAGATTCAAAATTTTACCTGAAAAATAAGTTTGTCTTCAAAAATTTAAATGCCATTTTATAAATAAAAAAGCCCTTGATTTTTCAAAAATTTTTTTCGAAAATCGTTAGAGCGGTTTTTTTTTAAATTAATTTTTATATATAAAATTTTTCAATTTTGTTCTAAGATTATTTTTGGTATGCAATTGTTTAGTGATTGTAAATATACACTCTACATTTGAATTTCGTAAAAAAATATTAACCCGTTTTTGAGATATAGAATTTTGAAAAAAAAAAATTCAATATTTTTTTAAAAATCCAAACAAAAAAAATTGCACTTTTGATAATCAAAGATTGTTAAGGCAATATAAGAGCTTATTCACAAAAAAAATTATTGAAATCAGTACATAAGTTGCTGAGAAAATTAAAAAACAAAATAACGGTTCTATGAGCGGTACCTTTCCTGAGCAATACAAAAATATGTTTTTCTTATTAAAAGAAGCCAAGTTAAAAAATAAAATTTTAGAGAAAATTTAAAAAAAATCTATCGGTTTGTTTTTGAGAAAATTCGAATTATCGTTTTTTGACCAAAAAAATTGTATGGGGGCCACTGTTAGTTTTGATCTTTAAAAAAAAATGAAAAAAACGCCTAACACGAATCTGCTCAAAACCTTAACTTCCAAGTTTGAACTCAATGGACCCAACGGTTTAGGCTGTAGGAGCGTGGACAGACAGACAAAATTTTGCACGAATGCAAAACTTGCCATATAGTTCCTATATGTCGCAAGTAAAAAACACTTTTAAAAGGTGTTTATTTGACCTTGATCAAGCTTTGCCTTAAAACGTAACAAAAAAATTAACAATGTTCCAAAAGTTGATGACAAAAAGAACTAATTCATGTTTTTGTTCCTGTTTTGATTTATTTGTTGACATTTTTACAGATGGATAAAACAATGTGTTCTCTGGTTTGATAAATACAAGAAACAATGAACTTTAAAAGTACATATAGACATTAAACAAGTACCTACAAATTAAAATTTTATAGTTCTCGTTAATTTTAAATTTTTCTATACTTAAATACTTATGTACATAAATCTTGATTTTTTTTTTTATTTCGAAAATTAGTCCAACGTCTTTTGTGAAACAATTTTGATTTAGAATAACACATTTGTTTCTGTATGACAAGAATGTTTTTAATTATACAGATAGGTAGAAACTAGTTTGAAAATTATAATGGAACATGAGTAATTTTGTTTTGAAATTTCATAATAAATTATGTACATAAACAATGTTGATCACATGCATCGATTTATCAATTTTGTAGTTGAATTCTGATTATTTATTACTATTATTATTCTTAGGTTTAACTTAGAGAAAACGTTTTAGCTTCTCACATGGGATCCTTACAGAGAATCCCTAAGAAGCTATAAGAAGGCACTAAGAATCTAAGCGATCTTCCTGGTGGTCCTTCTGTGGCATAATAGAATAAACTTCCAAAGCCTCCAGGCTACGGAAAATTCTTTCAACAAATCTAGCGATGCCAAGCTGTCTGAAAAATGCAGATGGACAATTTTAAGTGAAGAATCGCTGAACTTGCTACTGGGATTCTCACTTTTATGGTAGCTCTCTAACCGCAACTTATGTAACAATCAAATTCGTTCCAGTTCCAATGCAACACAAGGGACAAGCTATAATGGGATCTCAACAGCTTCGGAGAGAAGTGAAAGTTGTTTTTATACCCAAAGCAGGTAAATTCTCGCAAGTCAACCCTTAAGATCTACGACCTATAAGTCTAAACATCATTCCTTCTTAAGACCTTAGAAAGATTGATTGATATTCAATTAAAGGGCAAGTATTGATAAAAGACTTCTGTGTATGTCTTAAAATGCTTACTGTAAAGGTGAATCGGTGGAAACGTAATATACAAGAAGCTACTGTAGCTCTCTTTTCTTGCCTCAAGATTCATGTGGTATCACAATGGGCCATTAAACCGACCTAAGTGTGTCCTATTCCATCATGGACAGCCACTTTAACCTAACCTAACCTAGATTTAACTTAATCTAATATAGGCATCCTGTCCTGAGAAGAGGAATTCTATTTTTGTCCCTTATTTGACGTAAAAAAAAAGTGTAACCACATATTTCTTTTCAATTTATAAATTTTTCATTTCTTGGGCTTTGAAAATGATCCCTGAAATTCCATGGTCTCTTTTGACAGCTCAACCCTGAGATATTTCCCATCTAAAATTATTGTTATCATCAAAAATGTCTAAACAATATAAACTCTATATATATCTTGCGTATAATTAGATACAAATACAAATTTAAACTAAGCTTAATAGCTATAAGTTTTTTTTATTTTCGATATGTTTTAGTTTTGCACTTGTAATGTTACTTAAACTTGAATTTTGAAAATAAAAAATCCCACCCCTTTCATTTTTGAAGATATTTGTTTAGTATGGCTTTGTTCTATTGAGTGATTAAAATAGAATTTTTTTTCGTAGTAAAGTTATTTTTACTTTATCTCTGTAAATTGTGTAATAGAGTTATACAAATATTTTCAAGTGTTTATTTTTTTGACCTCAAACAGAGATAAGGAGGCATCTAGATAAAAAAAAAACTTCATTGAAAAAAAAAATGCCTCTACTGAGTCCCTTCTTGAGTCCCCAAAATATGTAAAAACAAAAAAGATAAACACTATGCCATAAAAGTTGAAGATTTAGAACTTATTAAGGTCTAGTCATTCATAGAATTTTGTATGATATTATCAAAATATGAAAGGTCATTACAGATACATTACGAGCCTTACTTTAACTTAAAAACAATAGTTACATTATTTTAAAGGCCTTAAAGTTGTCATAAAAGCTTAACTTGTTTGAGTTATAGTTATAAAATAAGTATCTAAGAATATTGTATTTATTTAAAAGTTAAATTGGCGGCTGTTTTTGAACATTTTTACTAAGAATCCGGAACGTGGTTCCATATGCAACTTTTCTTGATTGTAATTAAAGTTTAATATAATCATTTATAAATTATTCTTTTTTTTAACTTTAAAAATTTGTCTTATTAGTAAAAAATAAAACCTGATGAATGAATGTTTAAAACAAATAGGTTCTTAATTTATTTATACAACCAAAGTAGATCCCAGAACTAAAGCAACTGTTAAAACATTATTAATATTTATTATATTTATTAAAAAAAATACAACAAAATAAATTAAACTAATTAATTAATTATATTCAATCTTTAAATATTTTTCGTGACAATATTAATTAGATGCAGACACTATATCAATTGGTTTTTCATACCATTACAGGTGAACTTGAATTTTTTATATTGCATAACGTTTTACTTTTAGTCAATATTCTGAAAAACTTTATCTATAAAGCAACAGTAGTAAAACTTAACTTGAACCAATACTTTTGCTGTAAATTGACGTCAATCCTTTTCGAAACATTGTCAACAAGTCGCTTTGATCTTAAATGATTTAATTGGTTTTATTCCACAATTTGTGGATTTTCTGTTGAGCTTGCATTTTTAAATGAATTTAAATTTGTTTGTTTATTATTTTCAAGTGAAAATATTTTTCTTAATTTAAGAAAATATGACGATTGAGAAAAAGACTTTTAGTTGGCTTATAATCAAGTTCATTTGAGATATACTCTCATGGATCTAATTTGCTCGAAAAGCATATCCAAGCGACTTATATCTATAAGAACGTCAAATAGCTGGGATCGAATGTTTGAACTGTTTTTATAGTGATCGCACACTATCCAGATTATTTTGATATCATTTATCTTATTTACTGTACATACTTGATGCGGATTTTCGAATAGATTGAAGATTCAAATTTTGTTCAAAATACTTGTGTTCAAAATACAAGAAAAATATTACTCGTTTTAAAACATTCAAAATTTGTATATTCCTTGGATTAATTTAATTTAATTTTCTTCAGCAAAATCAAACCTATCTAAACTTTTTTTCTATAAATGGGTTTTCCCTAAACACTCACGTAAAAAAATCTGGTTTCCTGACGAAGTAAATTCAAATGAGACTTAGCTGGCGTACAGATTAAATTAAATACGAAAAACGCCCCCTATGTTTTTATCTGTGCAGGCAACAAGGGCGGATCGAGACCTTTAATCAAAGGTGGGGAGGTTTCACATACTTAACATAAAGATGAGTTTTTGAGCAGCGCTTAAGAAAGTTATTTAATGCTCTGTAAAGCAGCCTGACAAAATTTAAATAAAATAATGTGTACCTTCACCTTACACTTACATATTTCAAGGGCTAAAGTGACAACTTTAGTTATTTTAGAACACTGTTCTATTTAATTTCGACGACTCCCTACATATGAAAGCATTCCAAGATTCCAATAGTTTTCTAAATATGCCATATTGAAGAGCTAAAATACAATTGTTAACAGGGTGTTTGGTGCATTTCACTCAGAAATTTTAGAAATTGTGTTGAAACTTAGCTTTATTCCAAAAATAATATATTCAGTTCTTTTCGGCATTTCTATAAATGCGAAGAATGCTACAAAAATATAGACGCAAAAACTCAGACAGTGAGAAAGTTCGCCAAAAAATGTGATCTATTGTCCTAGGAAAATAAACCAGAATCTTGTATGAAGAATTGTCTGGCCTTTATTTTTGACGTATTTAATTCGGACTCAATTTTCGAGAGTCTATTATTACTATCGTTATCAGTCTGCGTAGATTTGAGCTGATGCTAAAAGACGAATTTTAAAAAGAATCCCTTTTCACTTCAGTTCAAGAGATTCAAAGTTTTTTATTCAATTAACGTCCATTATGTTTAATTAGCCATTAGTTTAACGCAAAAGTCACTTTTTCCGTTGTTGGAACATTTATGTTCTTAAAATTCGTGTTTAAATCTCAATTCTAGAGCATCCAAAGCCAATTCACTAAAAAAAGTAGATTTCTTCATTTTTTAAGATCTAAAAAGTTTTTGTATTTCATAAAAAATCAAAAACACTTTAAGAAAAACTTACACTATTTATGTGCGTCAAAAAAAAATAAGATGGAATCGAAAACGAGTTTCAAGAATTTAAAGGCAATTTAATATCAAATTGGAGATCTCTCATTCAATGTTTCTTCCTAAGAACCTGAATATTTGATCCTTCTCTCAGAAAAGATCTTATGGAAATAACTTAAAGCATTACTGCTAAAGTTTAACCAAATTCTAAATTGTATGAAAACGAAGATTTTAGTTGTTTTTGTCAGCAAACCGTTTTTTGGTGAATATCTTTAAATTACTAACAAATCTTTGGATAGAATCTTTCCAAACCACCCACCACCCGCCCCCCGGATCGTTCATTGGTCAAAATTTGATGAATTTGTGCTGCGCGATTGGAATAGGGCTGGATTTTCGATTTATATTACTTTCTTGGTCCAGTCCTTATTTAAAAGTAGAACTTTTAGCAACAAAGTTTAAAGCAGTAAAATACAAATTTTATGTTCATATATAAAAAATAAATAATTAAAAACATAAGTGGGGTCATATCCATTAACGCAATATGATAAGTTTTAAATTTAGAGGGGTCGCCCCAAACTTCATTATTTTCATGCTATAATGTATATTTTTCATTACTTACAATTTTTCACATAATAAGATTGCACATAAGAATTTTATGTGAAGAACTTTCTGGATTTTTTTCCAAAAAAAAAAAACAGCTGCAATTCCCGGGAGCCAAACCGTAGTGAAAAGTAATTATTAATAAGAATTTTCCATGAATCACTGCATTTTGTTTTAATCATTTTCAGAACTACGAGTATAAGTCTCTCAGTGGACTTAATATCCGTGGACTTATTTTTTTCCTGCATCTAAATTATCATCGTGTTTGACAAGTATACCTTATACTTATATGTATATCTAATATCTATTTTATAATAACTTTTAAGAATAATTTGATTTAATACTTTGTGTATTAATGTTTAAGGTAATATAGGTTTATAATTATAGTATTATTAAAACTATTGATTGGTGTGATTCCTGATAGCTGATTCATAATAATTAATTAGAATTAAGGGAAAGTCACATGACTTAAATGAAAACGAGAGAATAAAAAAACAAGGTTTATGAAAGTTTATAACTCGTATGTAATAAAGTTTATAAGTTGTATGTATTGCAGTAAGTATTTGAGATGAATAAGTATTTGATTTTTCGAACTTTTGCTTCTTGTTAAATTCCTTTTCAATATGCATCAGTTATCATCTCTCCTAGGCGTCTAGGGGTTGATCGGCTAAAGTGGTTTTTGATAGTCGAATTGAAAGCTAAAAAGCTGTCAAAATAAAAATGTGATGGTAATTTTGCAATAAATATTTCGTTTACCTTACTTACCTTTTACCTTTCTTACCTTTTCTTCGTTAAAAAAACACATTCTTGTGGACCACAAAGCTTACGAGATTCGAAAATAAAAACGAATGAAAACTTTTTCTATCATCGCATATGAATGCAGCTCGTAAACGTTTAAAATTAAATTCAAAAAAGAGGCCGGGATGCGACCCACACTGATAACTTCCCATCCAGTCTGTCGATTTGTCTTACTTAAATGGTTTGTAGGTTTCCGAGTTTTGTTAAAAAAGTTGTCAGTTGAATTATTCTTAAAAATTCAAGAATGACCAACAATATTTTGCATATGATGAAACAGTTTGATTTCAAAATTTATTTTTAGTCGAAAACCATTTTTACCAATTTTAGTAGCATTTCTTAAAAGATTTTATTTCTTATAGAAGCAAATACAAATTGGATGAATGAAATTAATTTGAAGTCAATATCTTCTATTGTTCACGAGATATCGAGAACCGAACATCAATTTTTACCAAATTTGCGTACTAAAAAAAACTGACTTTTGGATTTTTATAAAAAAATTTACTGAATGTCGAAAACAATATTTTCTTTGAGATGAAATTAGTTTGAAGGCAATATTTTTAATTCATGAAAAGATATTTGAGCCGAAAATTAATTTTTACCAAGTTTTATTAATTTTTTTAGATTTATATTTTTGTAAAAAAATTGTCTATTCGATTTTTCTCAAAATTTTACTGAATGTTGAAAAAAGTATTCCTTTAAAGATGAAATTAGTTGGAAAGCAATATCTCAAAGTTTTGAAAAGATGTTTGAGTCGAAAATCAATTTTTACCAACTTATGTTAATTTTTTTTTTAGGTTTTTAATTTTTTGTAAAATATAATGTCAATTTGATTTCTCTCAAAATTTTACCAGATGTTGAAAACGTCATTCTTCGTTGCACAAAATTGCTTTGGTGATAAAATCATTTTTTGTTCGTAAAATTTTCGAGGTGACAAATATTTTTTTTGTTCAGTTTTTTTGATTTACCGTTAATTGGAATTTTACCAAAAATATATTTATTTGGTATCACGTTACAATATATAAAATAAAATTGAATTCAAGTCTCTAGCGTCATTGGTTCGTGAGATATTTAGGGTTAACCAAACTTTCTACCTTTTTTTTTTCAAATTGCTATGGTAAAAAAGCCACCCACTCAATTTTCTTGAGAGCCCTTTCTGCATCTTTCTGCATTATTATCTGTATAATAAAATGTATGGACGACGAAAAAAGCTTCGCGAACGTACGGACGTACAAACGCACGCACAGACATCTCTTTAAAAATCTTTTATTTCGACTCTAGGGACCTTGAAACGTCGATAAATGTCAACATTTTCAATTCGACAAATCTGACCGATTACAATAACTTCCTATGGGAAGTTTAAAATGTTATCAATAATTATCAAACACTATTACAGTTTAAGATCAAAAAGTCATCGAATTGAATTTTATCTCCTTGAAGCATCCCTTTAAATTTGTCTTTCATAAGGTATAAGCTATAAAACCGGATTACTAGAAATTAATCTTTAAGTGATTATATGCTGCCTATGTCATCCTAATCGCATTATAAACCGGTATCAGAGTATTTCAACTTTTTTTGTTAACTATTTGTTTGCATTATATACCATATAACTTTAATCAATTAAAAATGCCTTTACTTTATTTTCTAAGTCACGAAATCAAGAAATTATATAATCTTTATAAATTGCCCTCGTGTGGTTTTTTTTTTCTTTCCTATTTTAAACTTGAACTCCATTACATTGCATCTGTCTAATAAATTATTATTTTATTCTATCATTACAGAATAAACATCATCATCATCAACAACAAAATCAATAACAAAAGTATGTTAATAAATAGCAAAAGTGTTTATTAACCCAACAAACGTCATTCAAATACAAGCTGACTAAGAAAGTCATATAAAGATATATTTATAGTGTTTCAACTGACTTTTTATTTTCTGAAAGTTAATATACTCGACACCTAATTAGTTGAAGTACAAATTGTTTATAAAGAAGTGATCATCTTGGAAATTCCCATCAGCACAAAGTAAGTGGTAGTTGTACACTACGAGTATACCCTTTCATTTGCAATAAAACATCTTAAATATTAAAGTACGATTATTTTTCAAATGGCAGTGTGCATTTAATTTCAATTCTCAATATGCCAATTAATTATTTTCTTCATCTGTAATTTATCATCAAACGATTCTCAATGAATTATTATTATTTGAAGCGCCACTTCTATAATTAAAGAACTCTCATTCTCAAAGAGATTATAATAATAACTTTGGGAATATGATTGTCTTGCGGTTGCATAGACCTCAAAATTCAGAAGAACGTTTTATATATATTTTGTATTGTTAATAATATCACATACCTTTACATACATATATTCTTACCTACCTAATCCGATAACTCAATCAAAAGCATTTCACGTCTGATATAAAGAAATGATGTTAATACCATCAAAAGCTATTCTATTATTACTTATCATCTCGGTGATCTCTACATGAATTTGGGTTTGACTTTGTTCTTTTAAAAGACTAAGTTAATTTAGGTCGAAGAAATTGACCTGATAAAATGCTTTCGATTTTAATTCGAATTAATCCGTAAAATATAATTAAAAACTTTTACAATATAAGATGAAAGTACATGATTGGCGAACTAGAAGTGAATTTTATTGAAAAACTACATATATAAAGATCGACGAAAATATAAGTTTAAATTTTATAATACAAATATTTTTTTCTGTTTAGATGGCAAAGGATTTCAAGTCATTGGGTTGGGACTACCTGACATTTGTAGCATTTATAGCCTTTTCAATATTTGCACCTTTATGGGGACGGATTTTTGGCAAAAAGAAACAACGCAGTAAAGCTGATTATGTATTCGCTACGGGTGGAGTTTCGATGATAGCAATTATGTTATCTATAGCAAGAGGAACATTGGGAATTCGATCGGTTCTGGGTAAGAATAATTGTTTTTATATTATTAATATTTTTCCAATGGGTGGAGCATTTAATTTTGCAATTAAGTCTTCAGACAAAAACAATAAACACGAATAAAATAGCTGATCGGTATCGGTAAAGTGTTACTATAAGAACTAAGAACGTATTGTACTGTGTGAAATTGTTACAACTATAACAAAGACACTTTGAATTCTTTTTTGAAATAACAAATAAGAAAAAGAAAATACTTAAGACTTAACGGTGCGGTATTAAAATTGGGCTTTTGGACGTCTCATCATTTTATTTTTATGTTTCTTCAATTCTTCTTTCGTTCCCTGTTAACATCACATAAACTCATAGTTAAACAATTAATGTAAACACCAAAAAGTGAGCACATTGCTATTAAGCTAAATTTTGAATAAGGAAATGTTGAGGAACATAATAAATTATGTTTCCAAGTGAAGCTATTCAAAATAAACTATGTACATGTATCAACATTTTTTTAATTAGACTCAGTTTTTCTAGTTTTTTATAAAGTGCCAGAACCCTTTTTGATTTTTATCTTTCACTTCTCGTTTAAAAACTAGACTCAATAGTGCCTAGTTGATACCTCCCTACCTAATTTTATTATCTAAATATACCTACATGCCTATCTATACTCCTCTAAGCTCAATGAAACGAATTTGAGTCTCTGAGGAAACGTGAAAGACTGATTATGTAAATAAGATTGAGATCGTTATAGAAGAATTCTTTAAGGTAATTCTTGCGTTTTTGAGCTATGGCAAGGCATGTACAGTTACAGAGGAGGTAAAGAACTGTTTCCTTCTTTCCCCCATCCATACAGCTTCTGCAAAAGATACTTGAAAATACGCCTAGCCGCGTGATGTGCTTTCCTATTAGACAGTGCCCGGTTATGAGACCGATTATCGAGCTTATATGCGATCTGCCTAGAGATAGCAACCACCTTGAGCGCTTTAAATCTAGTGTAGGCCAAATGTTTTTTGTGACCTGGCACGTGGTGATGTTGTTTCACCTGATGTTTGGCTTCTTAGCAATAGTTTACATACAGCGATTGGTATACCAGCATTAGCCAAAAGTGGTAGAATGGGTTGTACTGTACCATTTCTGACGAGTTCATCTGCCTTACAGTTTCCTGGAATGTATCTTTGGGCGGCTGGAACCCAGCAGAGGTGAATATTAAACTGTTGTGCCATGTCCATTAGAGATAATCGACAGTTATGGACTGTTATGAAGTGTGTAGAGACTAATTCCAGAGATTTGATAGCCGCCAAGCTATCTGAATCGGTTTTGTGTGGGTTAACACCCAGTCAACAGCGATCGCCCCAAAGTATTAGTTTGTGTAAGGCATTTTGTAAGAGGTTTTTTAGGGTGTTAAGATGCTTTACATTTACATCCTAAGATGTTCTTAGGTCGGTTTAATTGTGTATTTAATTTTATTCTTTTTTTATTTATTAGAATTGGTAAAACACTTTAAGTCAATATAACAAATGTAAATGCAAGAAAAATTTTGTGGTGAAATATCTTTACTTAACATAAGCGATTCTACTTCTTACATTAACATCGAACATAAAAACAACTTAAGATATTTTACCAAAATCATTTCTGCCTATTATCTGATTATTAAAGTAAAATGTTTCATTAACTACTTAAGTTGTTTTACCTTTTGCGAAACTTGAGCTATTTTACAGAAGTTTATAACTTTCTTGTTTTAAAAGATTTATCAACGAGGGTAAAAAAAAAAATTGTTTGTAGGGAGAATATATAAAAAAAAGGATAAGCAGCTAAAACCACTTAGGTCGAATTAAGATCTTGTACCTTTTGAGAACCGATTTAAGAATAAATCAAAGTCAAACGGACAGTTTTTATACGATTAGCCATGTAAAAAGATCAAATTACCATAAGACATAATATTGAATGATGTATGCACTGATTGGAATATAAAAATGCTGTTTTTGTGCAATTTAAAAAAAAAAACTTTTTTTTCAATTTGAACCAAAATTTATTAAAAATTCATGACATTTTTTTATTCGGCAGGTTATCCGAGTGAATTATTCTACCGAGGTTCAGCAATGTGGGAAACAATGTATGGCATGGTTAATGCATACCCTATTGTATGTTTTGTTTTTGTTCCAGTTTATTTTAATTTAGGCATAACTTCAGTATATCAGTATTTAGACTTAAGGTAAGTTTCCAAATACATTTGTTTTTTAAAACCATAAAATCATACTAACTTGTTCCTATTTCGATGTTCTTGTTTTCTTAAAGATTTAAAAGCAGATTGGTTAGATGTCTAGCTTCTGGCACCTACGTTGTCAGACAAATTTGTAATCTAGGTATTACAATTTACACACCAAGCATTGCTTTGTCGACGGTAATTGGAATTCCATATTGGATATCAATAGCAGCTATGTCCATAATTTGTATATTCTTTACGATTATGGTAAGTTTTTGAATTTTTGTTGAAAATTTTGTTTTAACGTTTATTATATTATTTTACAGGGAGGCCTTAAAGCTGCCATCAATGCTGATGTTATCCAAACAGTAACAATAGCTGCTTTAACGATCGCTGTGATAATCAAAGGAAGCTACTCGAGTGGAGGCCCTGCACATGTTTTTGAAGTCAATCGGGATAATGGTAAGTGTGTGATGCTTTTCCAAAATACGGAACAAAATGTTTTGTTTATACATATATAAGAAACCGCCCTTTCTAATTTTTTTTAACCTTCTTTTTTAGGTCGTCTACAATTCTTCAATTTCACTGGCGATTTAACTGTTCGTGTTGACACTTTTTCAGCCTGGTTAGGCCAATTATTTGTTTCATTGTCCCAATTTGGCTGTCAACAAAATTTTATGCAACGTTATGTCAGTTTAAAGTCACTAAAGGATGTAAAAAAGTATTTTTATTTATCAGTTACAAGTACATAAACATACATTATACAACAAAACTTATCATTTCTAGGGCAATGATGTCGAACATTCCTATAATTATTATGTTCTTTTCCCTGGCGTGGATTGCTGGAATGGTAGTTTATTCAACGTATGCCGCTTGTGATCCCTTAAAAGAAGGATTCATTGCAAAACAAGACGAAATCCTACCGTTTTTCGTTGAAGATCAAATGGCTTTTATTCCCGGCTTTTTGGGAATATTTATGGCAACTTTATTTAATGGAGCGTTATGGTAAATACGAAAAAAAGTAAAAGTTAAATTAACTATTAGGCTTACATCTCGCATCATCTTAAAAAATAGTATGAACGTTTCAAATTTGAATTCACTGGCAACTGTTTTGTGGGAGGATTTCTTATCTCAATTGCCACAATTCAAAGGACTCACCGATAAGCAGCAATTGAGTGTTATTAAAGTTGTGACTGTAATTTTTGGCATTATTATAATGGGTGTTGCATTCTGTGTTGGCCTTCTAACGGGTGTAATAGAATCATCAATGTTGGCGTTTTCTGCAACATCTGGACCACTGCTAGGTGTTTTCATTTTGGCCATGTTAGTGCCAGTTGCCAATTGGAAGGTAATTTCTATTAGTTTTATCTTTGACATCATGGTAAAATACTTAACATTGAAAAAAACCATAGGGAGCTGCCGCTGGTATGATCAGTTCTAGTTTTGTTGTACTCTGGATTGTTTTTGGTGGCCTTACACTTAACAAGACAAAAGAAATGCTACCCACTTCAACTGAGGTAAGAATTTCCATTGCAAAATTGAAATTGTAATATTGAAGTTTTGTTTTTTATTGTTCAAATAAAAGGGTTGTTCGAATCATACGTTTTCACAAGAGATTTCAAAGCCTCAATCCTTGTGGCTGCTGCAAACAGAACCGGTGGAGATAAATATGACATCATACCCTTATAGCACAACGCCAATGCCCGATATTGAAAAGTAAGTCGAAAGTTTTTATTCTGTTAGATGGCAGAACTTTTGGTTAGAATTAAGGCTTATGAATAGTTTTTCCTTTTGAACTTTTACTATGACTCTTGAAGGCTATTTTTGACGTATTTTTTCGGACACTGCTTAGATTGGAGCTGATGCTAGAAGACAAATTCTAAAAAATTACTGTTTCGCGTGAACCTTTTGAAAATATTTTGATCTTAAAAGAGTCAAGAAAACTTAAAAATTGTATAGATAAAAATGTTGATTCTTGAATTTAAGGAAATAGGTACATAATTTCTGTAAAAATCATATAAAAACAAATTAAGGTACACAAATAAGTTGGGAAGAAACTTAAGTGTGGCACTCATAAATTACACACTGCAGGATCTCTTTTCACTTCAGTTCTCGAGAGATTTGAAGCTTTTATATATTAAATTAATAGATATGAAACGTTCACTATGTATTTCAATTAGGCATTAGTTTAACAAAAGTGTCACTTTTTTGAGACGTTCATATTCTTAAAAACGTTTTTGAATCTGAGCTCTAGAGCATTTAAAGCAAAATCACTTCAAAGAGTAAATTTTTTAAGTTGTTTAAGATCTTAAAAGTTTTGTATTTTATAAAATATCAATTTTGAAAGAAAAAAGACTTTAAGAAAGCCTTACACTATTTATGTGCGTCAATATAAAATAAAATGATGTTGAAGACGAGTTTTAGGAATTTAAATGCAACTTAATATAAAATTGGCGATCTCTTATTCAAGGTTTCTTCTTAAGAGCCTGAACTAAAGTTTTTCCAAAATCTAAATCGTGTAAAAAGAAAGATTTAAGTTGTTTTTGACAGCGAACAGCTTATCATATTCATTAACGCAACACGATAAGTTTTTAATTAAAGGAAATCCTACTAAAATTGAAACAAAATAATCTCTCAGGGTTGGTCATGACCCCTACGACCCCCCTCCTGGATCCGCCATTGATAACTATTTAATTATAAACAAATTTATAAAAAAACAAAAAATAATATCTATCCCATAAGTTTTACCAACCATTAACCACGTTTTTATTTTTAGAACATTCCTGCAGTCAATCTATTCGCTCAGTTTTATGTTCTACAGTTTTCTGGGAACAGTCCTTACCGTGGTCATAGGTGTGCTTGTAAGCTATATGACACGAAATGACTCAGAAGATCGTTATGACAACAAACTCTTGCATCCTCTTATATTCAAATGGTGTGAAAGCTTCCCAGGACCCAAACCTTATTACATCAAAGAACCAATTGCCATTAGTACATCAACCGTTGGAACAACAACCACAGAAATTCAAAAGTCACCAAAAATACAAAACAATGCCCAAATAAACCATGGCTTTGAAGCCCCCATAAGTGCAGATGGTTATGATCTTCGATCGTCTAGCAAGGACAAGAATCTTCCATTGGAAGTGAAGCTAACAAATATCCCATATGGCACAACAGTGGCACCCAACAACTCAACAATTGAGACAAAAGATTTAAATTCCAATGCATCAGAAACCAATCAACTATCATCACATGTGAATCTTAACAGTGGGTCTTATCGTAAAATAACAGAGAACGACATTGTATAACAGAGGATTTAAATATACTTCGTAGACGTATATAACTTAATCCTATAACATTAACTACTATGTATAAGAACGAGGCAGAAGAGGGGCAGTTTTTATTTGGTCGTGACGGAATGTTTAGTATTGCTTGTTTATACTTAACTCATTAAATTTCTTATATATATCTCTTGTTTCATCTTTGTTAATATGTAATTGTTGTTATATGCAATTCCAGGTGAAACTGTGATAAAATATTTGTATAAATATGAATTTGTATAGAAAACCGGAAGTTAAGTTAGTAGGTATACATTTTTAGACTTAAATAATACAGAAATTATAATTATACATTCTAAGTCAAAATACCTATTTCTGTTTTAAATGTTTTAAACGTTTATAATGTATAATTAAAATAAGTTTAATTTATTTTTTTTTTAAACAAAGTCAGAAATGAAAAACTTTTTTATATTTACAATACATAATTTAAAAGTAAACAGAAATAAAACAAGACTTTAAACTTAACTTAATGATAAGCCAATATAAACAAAAAAAAAGTTCAGTGACAATAAACCAGTGACTTCTTAAATTGTATTCGAATTATTCAATTCAAACTTATCGGGAGTGTTTGTGAATTTATTTCGAATTTTTTCTCATATTAAGTTATAATTTAATTAAATATATTTTCTTTTGTACTTTTTATGGTGAATTAAAGCACTGAAACCTGAAAATATTGTATATAATCTAAAATATAAATATATCTCTTTGTAAATAAATTTGTACTTATAAGCTTCAAAATAAGCTTAGATGATAAGATTTTTAAATAAAAAAAAACATGCGTTATGTGATAATTTTATTGAAAAAATAATACGTATTTTTATTTGCTTTACCTTCGGATTTTGGAATTTATAGTATGCAGCTAGGTTCTGCATTTCACTTTCACTCGAAGTGAAATTGAAATCGATATAAAATAAAAATTGGAGTTCTGAAATTCACTTTTATCGATATCGATTTCATTTTTTTTTTAACCAAAAACGAAGTGAATTTTCGTGTTCTACATTTCGATATTTGCGATTTTCAAGTGATGAATTCGACAAAAGGGAAATTGTTTAAAAACAGTAGTTTTTTTTACTTAAGGAAATAAACCTTAACTTCTCTTCTTTATGTAATGCACTTGGTTCGTGAGAAGTTGCAGATTCTACTTTGTAGTTGAGGGAACGGACAAAGCATTTAAAAATAATTTTTTAGCACGCCAAATTTATTTTCCATAACATTTCGAGTAAAACAATGTTCTTTTAAAAACTGAAGCATTTCAAAACTAAGCTTCGACACTAGAGTTTTTCCCAAACTATATTATCGGTAACACTATTTTATATTTACTTTTTAGAAAAGCTCAGAAGTCAGACCCAATAAAAACATAAGAATTTATACAAATTATGACAATCAACTGAATTATTATTTGAATGATGTGAAATATGTCAGCTGCTTTACTTTCAGTTGAAGTATGAATACTAAAACCTTGAAAACAATATCACTCGATTTTCACATTAGATTTCGATTTCATTTCAATCGATTTTGCGAACCTAGCTGATTGTTACTCCTTCCAAATTCTAGGAAATATTTTGGGGTAGTTTCCTAAAATATTAAAATTGGGTGAAATAAGATTCTTCTTTTTCTTAAGGTGGCGCTAAAGTCCTGTGTGAGCTAGGGCCTCACCCAACAAACTTCTCTATCTGGCTCAGTCCCTAGCTAAGCTAGATGTCTCGAGTTGCGCACTCCAAGTTTGGCGAGGTCACTTTCCGCTTGTGTACGCCACCTGATCCCCGCCTTTCTCTACTGCGCTGACCTGTGGGCGTGAATTCAAAGGCTTTCCGGACCGGAGCATTGGTTTCCATGCGCTCTACGTGACCCAGCCATCTCAGTCGTTGGACTTTTACTCTTTTGGTTAAGTCTACGATCGTCGTTCCATCTTCTCCTCCACTCACCTTCTATGCATACGGGACCGTGGATCACGCGAACAAGTTTTCTTTCGAAAAGACCAGGTTTTTGCACCCGCTTTTGTCATAGTCCATATAGCGACACTTTGGTCGCTCGAGATAGGGCTTTGCTTTCTTAGCCCAAAGAAACAGTGGTTAGCAACAGTAACTCTTCGTTTGATCTCAGCGCGGGTGTAGTTTTCTATATGTTCATAGCGGAGCCTAGGAAGACAAAATCCTAAACTAACTCAAAGTTACGCCTGTCGATGGTGACGTTTTGACCGAGACTTCGGTGTTTTACGTCCTTTCTTAATGACAGCATGTACTCATTAACCGTTAACCCATTTATGCCGCTTCTGCCTCAATATTCACAAAAGCCCCATTGACATCACGCTGAGTTCTTCCGATTATGTCAATGTCATCAGCATATGGCTAGTAATTGGACAGACTTTTGAAAGATAGTGCCTCTGGTATTGACGTCGGGTCATGTCGGGTCATCAAAAATGTCATTTTTTTTTATTAAAAAAAAAATATTAATTTTGTTTACAAAACTCGGTAAAGAAATTTAAATGTAAAATGTATATCTATAAGCACTTTATTTAGTGCTTACAAAAAATATTTTAAAGACAAAATTTAAAATGATTTTCGAAAAAAAAAATAAGTTACATTTTTAAATCTTCTAATATAGGAAATATTTTTAAACAGACTTTTTGGGAGACATAAGCAAGTTCTAGCGACCCAGTCGTGCATTTTATTACTTTCAAAATTGATTTTCTATTGAATGAATTGAGATTTAAACAAAAATTTCAATAATATAAAAGTCCCAAAAACAGCAAAAGTGTTTTGTTAAACTAATGGCTAATTAAAAAACATAATAAACGTTTCATATTTATTGATATAAAAGCTTTTAATCTCTTGAGATTTGAAGTGAAAAGAGATTCTGAAACGTGTAATTTGTGAGTTGCAGGGAATTAACTTCACGGGAACTACCTTCACATGGGAACTAACTTCACCACTAGTGGGAATTAATTAAACCTTTTTTTGGTGAAGTTATTTCCCACTGAAGGTGGGAGACAATTTCACTTTTTTGTGGGAATGAATTTCACTTTCATGTGAAGTTAACATAAGTCAAACATAACAATAATAAGGAAAAATTGTATGAAGAAAGTAATAAAAGGATTAACATATATAAACTAGAAGGAAATCGATGTTGACGATCAGATATGGAGACTGAAAAAAAATTTTAAGCCATTTCAATTTTGGGAATCACAAAATTCGGTAATTGTCTAGAATAGCTACTTTTGCTAAAAACATAGAAAAAAAATTCGGAAATTAGCCAAATCGGTGTATTTTTTCGTAAACTTAAATAAAAAATCGGGGGAAGTGCAATTTTGCAAGTAAATTAATTAAAAAAGTTGAAAATTGACAGATACTTGTTGCTCGATTGAAATTTTTGAAATTGGAGCCTAAAACAAGTTTTTTTGAATTGATAGCACGGCGTACTAACAGCTAGGTATGTAAGGGGGGGCATGCTGCCCCCCAGCAACCCCCCTGCTTGGGATCACTATAGGATTTGGGGTTGGTGCGAGTTTGGGTATATGCAAAGAACACGAATACGTTGTGATTCTTTCATAACTGTGAGCCATACTTGCTTTTTTTTTTGTTGGGAATTTCTTTGATTTTAGTGCTCAAATGCAAAAGTTCTTTGCATATACCGAAACTCGCACCCACCCCAAATCCTTACATACCTAGCTGTTAGTACGCCGCCGTGCTATCAATTAAAAAAAAACTTTTTAGCAAAAGTAGCTATTCTAGACAATAAATCAACCATTTTTGCGTGTTTTGTATGTAAAAACGTGAACTTTAAAAATTCGGCGTTGTTTCCATTATTTTTTTGGCCTTATTTCTTTTTATAAATCGAAATAAAGCCAAATTGGTTTTATTTCGTTTTGAACAACGAAATAAGGCCAAACTTGAAAATTGGTGTTATTTCATTTGGTACTATTTCACATCACCAATTCAACGCTTGATATTTTTTCAGATATTTCAATCGTAGGTGGGAAGTTACTTCACACAATTTTCTGATGAAATTATCTCCCGCCTTCAGTGGGAGATAACTTCACAAAAAAAAAGTGAAATTAATTCCCACTAGTGGTGAAGTTAGTTCCCATGTGAAGGTAGTTCCCGTGAAGTTAATTCCCTGCACCAATTTGTGAGTGCCACACAAACGTTTCTTCCCAACTTATTTGTTTACCTTAATTTGTTTTAATTCATTTTTTTAGAGAAATGATGTACTTAAATGCACCTTTATCCTCAAATTGAAGAACCAAGCATTTTTCTCTCTCCATTTTTTTAGTTTTTTTGACTCCTTTAAGGTCAAATTACGAGTAAGCAGACTGATAGCGATAGTAATAATAGACTCTCGAAAATTGAGTCCGAAAAAACTACGTCAAAAAAAGCCCTACAGTTCTTCATATCAGATCGTCTCTCTTGTATTTTTGTAGCATTCTTCGCATTAATAGAAATGGAAACAAGACAAGTATATTTTATTTTTCAAAAAAAAACTACGTTTCAAAACAATTTCTTACATTTCTGCGTGAAATGCACCAAAAACCCTCTACACTATTGTGTTTTAGCTCTTAAATATGACATATTTAGAAAACTGTTGGAATCTTGGAATGCTTTCATATGAAGGGAGTCAACCAAATTAAATAGTAAATGTAAGGTTAAGATACACATTATGTTATTTAAATATTGTTAGCCTCCTTTACAAAACATTAAAGAACATTTTTAAGCGGTGAGTAAAAACTCATCTAAGTGTGTGACCCCCCCTGATTAAAAGTCTGGATCCGCCCTTGCTCTATAGTTGGTGCAGTTTAGACGGTCTCCTTTTTTCAGTATCGGGCAAACAATACTGAATTTCCATTCATCGTATATGATTTTTTCCGACTATATTTTTCAGATAAGTTAGAGCATGCTCCTAACCAAATTATCTCCAGCTGCTTTGAAGAGCTCGGCATTGAAGACATCTGCTCTAACGGTTTTGTTAGACTTCAGCTTAGAAATGGAAATCTTTACTTAGGCTAAGTCGGGAAGACGGGACAGTTGGTTTTCGTCGTCTATATGGATGGATGATTTTGAGATTGTAAAGCTGAAATTTAAAACAATGTTTAAGACCAGGAATCAATGAGTTTTAAAACATGTCGACGATGATTATCACGTTTTAAAATGACAGTAAACTTTATTTCTGACAAATCAGTTTCATATGATTAAGTTGATCTTAACTTGATTTTAAAGTAAAGCATACCTGAATTTTTGTATGTTAAAAAATAAAAAAAATGCAATTATGTACATATTTCATTTACACAAATTTTGCCATAGAAAAACTATTTATCCGAAGAATTCATGTACACTCACAAATTTTGAATAATTATAGAGAAATATAATATCAGCATATGATAAACTTTTTCACGTTTTTTTTTGTTGGTTAATTTTGCATGACAAGTTTTAACAAATTTTTGTGAGTAACAGAAAAGAACTTTAAAGCTACAAGTAGTAAAGTCAAGAGTGATTGTCTAAAGAGGGAAAAACCCCATTGAAATCAAACTCACATGCTCCATGCATGAATGAAGGGCAAGTATCTCAGTTAACAATTTAATATCTTTTAGCATAAATGTTAAAGAAAATAAATCCAGAGCCAAGACCCCGACAAAAAAAGAATTCCCAGAGTACGGAAAGAAATGACTAATAATAGCTTATACCTGTATAGAAGAACGTATGTATTTACTTAACGCAAAGGTTATGGATGCCACTTCTAATTTATAAAACTATTGATTGAACAAAAAGATTAAATGCCTGGTAAAACCAAATTTATTGAATGCTTTAAGATTTTAGATGGGATATACAAAAATATATGTGCACAAAAACAAACGATTCTGTTTGAAATTTGATGTCTGTTACATTCAAATTATTTCAATTGTTTGAAATGAAATGCATGTGATATTAGTCTCGGATTTCTCAACAGGTATGTCAAATCAAATGAAATCTTTGAGTTCAGAGTTTTATGGGAAACAAAGTATCACACGTGACCACTGACACAAATTTGTCTAATATTTCTAAGACCCTGATTACACGGGATGTTTTTTCGTTCGTTTTCGTCTTTCGTGTTTTTGACAGGTACCTACCCTCGTGATTACACCTTTCCTTTTTTCGTTCCTTTCGTTATTCCTCTTTTTGACGTTTCTGAAAAAACTGTGGGGGAAGAATTTAATTTTGTTTCGTTGTCCGGGCAGTAATAATCAGAGAGTACCTACAATTTATAATTGGATTTCTGTGGCAATAATTTAGTGCAAAATAAAACAAATTTATGGAAGATAATACCAATAAAATTATTTCTTGCTTATTAGCTAGCTCAGCAGCTGCTATGTGTTTACTAGCAAAGAAAAGAAAGAAAAAAAAACGAGAGTGGGTAAAGAAATGGAAAATGAGGAGGGAAGATCGTGGTTGCTATACTTTACTCACGAAAGAACTTTTAATTGAAGACAAAAATGCTTTTAAACAGTTCTTACGAATGGATGAACATTGCCTCCAGGAACTAATAAACTACGTAAAGGTTGATCTTACAAAAAAGGACACAGTGATGAGAAATTCGATTTCAGTACCAGAAAAGGTTGCTCTTGTTCTCAGATTCTTGGCCTCCGGTGAATCTTTTAGGAGCCTTGAATACCAAAGTAGGCTTTCGGAATCATTTATATCTATTACAGTTCCTGAAGTCTGTGAAGCCATTTATAAAAAACTTGGACCAGAATATCTGAAGGTGCGTATTTTTATATTCTAAACATAAATCGAAACATTTGTTAATATCTGTTGTTATAGTTTCCAAGTTGCAACGAAGAATGGATAGATATTGCTAAAGGTTTCGAATATCGATGGCAGTTTCCACATTGCCTAGGTGCTATAGATGGCAAGCATGTAGCTTTCCGCGCATCGAAGTCCCATGGGGCCATCTATTACAACTACAAAGGATTCAATAGCATAATTTTACTGGCGATGTGTAAGGCAGATTACACGTTCACGTATATTAACGTTGGCTCGAATGGAGGCTGCCATGATGCCGGAGTTTTGAGTCAAAGCGATCTGAATCAAATTCTTTACAATGACGATTCTCTTCCAAAGGATGAAGTCATTGGCAATGGGCGAAATCTTCCCTATGTTGTCATTGGAGACGACGCATTTCCATTGACAAAACACATTTTGAAGCCTTTTCCATACCATAGCAAAGAAAATGAAAAAAAAAATTTTAACTTTCGTCTTAGCCATGCCAGACAGACAATAGAACACAGCTTTGGAATTTTGTCCAATAGATTTAGAGTTCTGCAGACAACAATTCATCTGCTCCCAGAAAAAGTTAAAAAAATTGTCCAAGCTTGTTGCGTTTTGCATAACTTCCTTACAGTTAAAAGCCAAAATTATATGGAGCCAAATATGCAGAACTTGGGATCTGAAATCCCACAGCAGCACACTCAGTCGCCTGAAGTTAGATTAGAAAATCCGAGGAACCCTACCAGGCCTGCTTTGGACATTCGTGACAGTTTTGCACAATATTTTAGCACGGAAGGGAAAGTAGATTGGCAGTATAGCTACTTATAAATTATTTATAAGGTAATTTTTTTTAAGATATAAATGCCTAAAACATTGAAATTGATATTATATATACCATCAGATAAACCATAAATGAAAAAGAAGAAGAAGAACATAATATATTGAAAAGTTGCCGGAGCCCTAAGATCTGTGGAAGATATCGATCCAAAGAAAACAACTAGATTGATGTGATATTTTTTAAGTGCGTTGAGTATTTGTTTAAAACTCTTGCAAACAAATTTAAAAGTTTTCTGTTAGGTATATTAAAGTATTAAATTTAGAAAAACAAAATGTTTTTGAAATCATATACAGAGTGTCCAGTAAAGAATGGATAACCCTGGAATGGCTTAAAGCAGACTTTATGACCTATCTATAAACAGAAAAAAATATGTTGTATTCAAAGCAGAACAAAAGATATGTGAATATTTTCGTTCAGTGCAGTTTTACTTGTTTTACTTTACGTTTTTAAATATCACAACAACAAATGAATAAATTCCATAGTTTTTTTTCTAAAATAAATAATAAACAAATAATAATAAATAAATAATATAAGCCATTCCAGGGTTATTCATTTTTGACCGGACACCCTGCATGTATTTATCAATCAAAATTTACAGTACACATCGATTCATACCAAACCCCTTTTTTATCTTGTATTTCCTACTATGCAACTTAAAAGGAAAATAATAAAAACAAAAAAGCATAACAACATAATTTGAAAATTCATTTTTACTGAGGTAATTATTTTGTTTGATGATTTTAAAACATTCATACGATTATTAATTTAGGTAATAGAGGACTTAATTCTAAAATAAATTAATTGCACATTCATGGTCCTGGTATAAGTGGGACGATATGAACACAGTCTTAAATATGTACACGAAATAAGTTTGTAAAAATATTGAACACAATGATCAGGTACACAACATACGGCAACATAAAAGTTAAAACTATTTTTCATTTTTCGACTATTGGATCTTTCACGATAACCTTTAGTTTTGCACTGGATATATTTTTGGCAAGCTCAGGCTCAGCGCTGCATTGTGATTTGTGAGTACATGCATAGTTGAGATAGATTCATCTGTAATGAGAAGCAGAAGGAGTAAGAATTTTGTGGACATGAAATTAATTTTTTTTCTTACTTCCGATGTGTACGAAAGTTGGCCACTGGGTCTTAGCACGTTCTTAAAAAGTACTGGCGTGATGGTAATCTTCAGCGCTGGCGACTTTCCTTTTGTTTTTTTTGGTGTGTATGTCATTGGTGATGTACATAAATGTTTCACAACTATTGCCGGTGGTGAAACCGTTTTCGCATGTAGGTATTTTAGGAGTGACCTAAATTTTACCAAGAGTTATATTAATGAATATTGGTTTTGACAAAGTTAATTATTTTAAAAATCTCTTACCTATTTGTTTTTAAAATTGAAAGCTCAGTAGATAGGTATTTATTTTTCCATGATCCAAAAGGGATATGCTCATTTATTTCATTAACATGTTCTGCAACCGAAATCGTGGTCTTAGTCCATTTCCTCAAAGTCTTGACCTGGGGAACAAATTTTTTTATTAACTTAATAAATTATGAAAATAAAATTAATTCTCACTAGATTGCTTGTTAACAATGTTTTGTTTTTTATACGAAAATAAAATAAAATAAAAGGCACACAAGCTTGAAGGTAAATGAAAATACGAATTAAAACAGATGAATTAGTTTTTTTTTAGGAATGATAATTTTTGTTCGGGCCAAGTGGCATGAGATGCTTGGGGAAGATGAAAAATGGCCGGTTTTGTTACCAAAATATTACTCCTTACAAAAACTTTGTTAGAGCTTGATAGCGTGGGATGTTTCAAAGCAAACTCATCATCTGTGCGTGGAAGTGAAGAATATGACTGCTCAGAAGAATTGTTCAGTGCCAAATGGTCTTCAAATTCCTCAACTGTATTAACGCTAACAGGTGTGGATGAAGGTGGGCTATGCGATAAACTGTTATATTGGTTGAAGAAGGGCTCCGAAGACGTCCATGATGACTCCGAGACATTTCTGGTTCTTCTGTTCTTACGAGCCATATTTTTTGTTGTTGCTTCTTTGAGTACTTCTATTATTTTCCATTTTGTATCGAAGAATATGTCCTCTTCGACTTCACCAAGCTCATCAGCAACCATTTTTCCGAGCCGAACTGCAGGCGTGTCCACTATGGCAGTCATAGTTTTCGATTTGTTTGCAAGATCTTTGGCCATATTCAAACAATCTATTGCATTTTCTTCTAGACTGCATGCTTTTTTTTTTTTTTCGATCCAGATGGCTCTAAGTCCTGTTTGTTAAAGTCGAAAGTGAAATAACTTGGATTTTACAATAATTGTGGTGTATGTTCTTACCTTTTGACTTGGCATATGCATTAACGAAGTGCTGGAATTTTCATCGTCGATAGGACAGCTTTCGGACGTTAATTCATTCTAGAAAAAAAAGTTAATCCCAATCAAATTAGGTGATATAACATTCTCACCATTGATATATTCGATTCTCCGGGTATTTCCTCTGAACTTGGTTTTAGGAAACTAGCCATTTCGTAAAACCAAAGAGTTGGCTCATGAACATCATCAGCACCAGCTCCACTTTTTTTTGTGTTGTTCTCTTTGGTTCTTTCTTTTTGGATTTGTGACCGAATTGTTTTTATTTTACTTTTTATATCCGAAATTGTAACACCCGGTTTGATTTTTAAAAGCTCTTTTCGAATAATTTCAAGTGCCTCAATTCTTTTATTTCTATTTTTATAATTTTTGTTCAGCTTGTTATACAAATTGGGCCAACTTTGAAACAGCGTTAATAATACTTCCGTTTGAGTTTTTGTCCACATTTCTTAAATCGTTTAAATAAATAATTTAATTTACATTATTTCACGTTTATATTTGTCTTTACTACACCGTACTCTGGAAAACTGAACTTATAGCTGTAAATTATGCATTTTGTTTTTTTTTATTGGTTGTCAAAGCATAAACGTCAAAGTTCAACCACAAAAAGTCCATAAATTTTCAGGACTCTTTTCACGACTTCTTTCCCCCTACGTTTCTACACCCCTCACCCGATCTGTCAAAAAGACGAAAGAGGAAACAACCGAAAAAACATCTCGTGTAATCGGGCACTAAGGCTAACATTCAATGTTCTTCCTCAACAAATCAGTTGCCCATTTAAATGTCAAAAGCATTATAAAAAAGAGGCTCGAAAACGACCCACAATTATTACTTTTAAAAAAGTACGTAGTAGAATGCAAGCATGCAAACACAGTAGTATTTATATGGGTAGAGGCTGGTTCTGTATGTTTCTTTGTTTTCAAGATATTTAAAAGTCGAAATTCAATTTTTAGTACTTTTTAGTATTTCTTTGGTTTAAGTTTGTATTTTACTGGATTCTTAACGTTTTAAAAAACATTAATAACATCTTTTTGATATCCGTTAACGTACTTGAGTCGAAACTTAATGTTAACTAGTTCAGCTAGTTAGCTTGATTTCAATATCAAAACCAATTTATAGTAGGTTCCTTATTTTTTTGACGTGACAACGTCTTAATTTAGGTTGCGGCTGGGAGTCACTTATGAAAAAGTGTAACGCCCGGTAACGTTACGATGAGTCACCGAACGAGAGAGAGGCCCGCCGAATGCCTTGCGTCTCTCTCCCACTCAACTATGATCGGTCTGCCGCGCGCGCAGCACTAGAGAATTAGGCGCATTGAATCGGCGCATGCTTGTGTCTCTGTCTTTGTCTTTCTCGAACGTTCTTGGCGTTGGAAAAACAAGAAAGCGTCATAATACAAGTTCACACGTGTGGTTAAAGTATCGTCAGCTGTGTCTGTAGTGAAAATGTGGAGTGCTTAGATTCATCATTTACAACAACAAAATCACTCAAATAGGAATTAGTTAAGTTTAAGTTTACATGTACAATGTTTTAGTAAACAAAATATATTTCTATAGTTAAAATTTGTGCAATTCTTATTTTCATTCAATTCCTTGTTCCTATTGTGCAATTTAATTATATTCATATCAATAAATATTCTACCGAGAAAAAGACGTTGTCACGTAAAATCTTCGCCCGTAAAACCGACTTTACAGGCAACCATTTTTTTTTTAATACAAAATCTTTCAATTGGATTTTCATAAAATTTTACGAAATGTTTACACTAAACAACAACAAACATTAAACAAGATGAAAGACATTCGATATTTTTCAAGTTTTACCTTTTTTTTTAAATAAAAGCGTTTTCGTTGTCTCAAAAACAGCAAAAGTGACACTTTCGTTAAACTTATGGCTAAATCAAAAATTTAATGAACGTTTCATATTACTATTTATTAATTAATAGTACCCCATGATGGTAAGTGCGTTGGACTGTCATGCCAGAGGTCTTGAGCACAGATACTGCCTCTTGCGAGGAATTGACAAATCCTCCAAGTAATTCTTGTCATGAAAAGTGCTTTCTCAAATTAGCCGTTCGCATTCGGCTTTAAACTGTAGGTCCCCTTCATCCCTGACAACATTACTCGCACACAGGAATGGTTGAGAGTTGTAAGTCACTAGGCCCTAGTTTTCCTAGGACTATTGCGCCACCCATTTTTTTAAATTTATTTATGTATTTACTTTGATAATTTTATCTGTAAAACAAAAAGCTTCTTAACATAAGAATGTACGTTCACTCTCACATACAGACATCTCTCTAAAAACCTTTGATTTTTGATTCTATAGGGACCTTGAAACGTCAAGAAATGTCAAAATTTTGAATTTTACAAATAACTATTTCTTGATTAAATAACAGAGAGTATACAGTATCACAATAATTGACAATAATCCCCCAGTCAATTTCTTTTGTCGAACTCAACTTTTAAAAAACAGTTCAGTAATTTTAGTCGTATTTGTAGTGGCAACCATGGTTAAGCTCAACTTCCAAATCAATGCAAGATATTATAGTTATTTTTAAATATATATTTCAGTTTGCTTTTGAGCTTAAAACTATTCAAACATGTTAACAGCAAGGCACAGAAGTTCTTTTAAGAAAAATTTGGCTTCACTATCAGGAATAAAAAACCTATAATTATTCAAAAAGCCCCGAAGCCACTAAGTAAATAAAGTGAAATTCTGCTACTACTGATGCTTTCGAGAGGAATCTCTAAATTCGACATCTCCAATCGAATATGTGATCTGGCCGTGGGACATTGTCTATAACCTCCTCCGCCGCCGCCGCCTTTTTTCGTGTCGTTTGTGTTATTATTAATTTTCTTATCTCGAGCCCTGTTTGTGATTATTGTTGTTGTTGTTGATTTTCTGTTAAGTTGAGCTTGAAATTACTCTTATAAGTATATGTATAAACAGGTTGTAAATTTACTTTGTTTTGATTAAATTATAAAAATAATCTCTAAACGAATAGTTCATTAGTACATTATTTGCAAACATCTCTTCGAGATTGATAAGTTTGCTGATTCTTTTTGATTAAAAATTTAGTTATTTTTTGTTTTGGATTGACATCACTGCCGTTTTATATAATAATTGAAAACATGACTTGGTATCTTCTTTTGGTAAGTTTAGAATTTTTGTAATACATAATTATAATTATTGTTTGTGTCAGATCATTTCAATCTTTATATTTATTGATTATTTTATCAAGAAAAAACATAACAAAATAGTTTTAATGATTATGATTATTCATGAGGTTTTTACGCAGAATTTGTTTCATAAGAGATAATTGAAATTTTTATTATCATTAACAATAGGCACCGCTTTACACAGCTTTCCCAATTGTTACATTTATACATATGTTCATATTTTCAAGACGTAGTTGATTAAATGTTCATATTAAGAGTATAATAAATTTGCATTGGTATAAAAATAAAACTTTAAAAATACAAGGTTAATATTAATAATTAAAATCCAGAGACATGTTCAACGTCATTTCATTGTCATAAACTAAAAATTAATAATATGTGCCCCAAGTCTCACAGCGGGTGAAACAATGAACCTAATTCGATAAGCTTGTTCTTTCTAGAAGCCACGGTGTTCTCAAACATTTTTTTAAAGACCTACTTTTAACGGGCTTTTCCCTAAAACATTTTCGCAGAACCACAAAGTATTGAGTTCAATGAATCGATCGCTGAAAACTTGTCTATGGTGGATATATCACATCAAATACCAAACATACATAAGTGATTTGACCAAATGTAAAGTGTTTGAGATATCTAGAACTTTTTTTAATGTATTTAAATCAAGTTACAGTAGGGTGTCTCCTATTTACATACTTTCAAAAATACAAGCTTTTTTTCGGCAATTTTTAAGCAATTTTCTAAATCCATATGACATCTGTACAAATATTCTTAGAAGAGCAGTGGATGAAATGGTCCAGTCAACAGTTTGGAATTCCAATTAAAAGGCCCGTTTAAGCGTACATATTTGCTTTTTGTTTATATTCACGAACTGTCACTTTTTGACATGTTTGGATGTTCGTTTTTTAATTAAAGGCAATTAGCAATATACTTATTAGCAAAGCTCCTCCCTTAGTAAATTGGCAAACATTTAGTAAATTGCTGATTAGTAAATTGTTAAACCCTTAACAATAGGTTCTTTACAATTGTGCGCCATTGTTTTTATAAAATGAGTACAGAAATATATGTTTTTTCCTTTCCTAGGAACTTAATTTCTTTGTCTTCATGCGAAAACCTGTAAAAGATTTTCGATATTTCATTTTCTGTCATGGAAAAATAAAATATTATGCTCTAATAAAATAAAATGTGTTAAGCCCTCAAAACATAAATTTTCCGAATTTGTTTGGTTTGGGGTATGTTGTAGTAAACTTGGGCCAACATCAAAAACAAAATAGGGTCAGTTGGGGTAATTGTTGACAGTTTTTACAATTTCAAAGAGATACAAATTTAAAGTTAAACACAAGCAATTTTGATCTTCTAAAAGTGTTAAACTGGCTAAAACACGTTATGGTGTTTTATTAAATGTAATATTTTGGTGTTTTTATGTCCGCACGCAGCGTTCCCATTTACCCAATTTTATTTTAAATCAAGGGTAAATGAAAACTTCTTTTGTTTTCTCTTGCTTGATATAGACTTCGGCATGTGAAACATAAATGTGAACATAAATGATTCTTCTATAGAATACATCAAGTATTGTTCATTTTAATCTTTGTTTCCATTTACTTCATAATTACAAATTACAGGGCTATCCATTTTGCGGTTTCAAAAGTTAACATTAATAAAACACATCTAAAATATTTTTTGTCATAATATTTCTTTTTAGAAAAATCGGTTATCATATGACCATAACGCTCCAAATTGACCGTGACAGTCATTCCATCGTCGTTTACGAAGATGTAACGTTCAATCACAACTCCGGATCAAGGAGCGCACCAAACAGTGACTTTGTGGATATAATGGCCTCTCTTCAATTACTTGAGGGTTCTCAGAATCCCAAATACGACAATTTAGTTTTGTTTATTAACATACCCACCGAGTGAGAAATGTGCTTCGTCGCTGAAGACAAATTTGTTCAAAAAATCGCCGTCCATCGCCTGTTGTTCAACACCCATTCGACGTATCTACGACGTTGTGAATGGACAGCTGGCTTCAGTTGTTGTGTGAGCTGTACTTTATATGGATGTAGGTGTAGATTCAAATGCAAAATACGTCATAGTGTAAGAAAGCCCTAATTCCTGAGAAAACGACAAGGAATCGGCACATTCGGGTCTTCGGCAACACTTTCACTTACAGCAGCGATATTTTCAGTGGTACGAGCGAAACGATGCGATGATGCACAGGCCTTACAATATCTGTAACCAATCTAGTATCTTCAAATTTTTTCACAATTTTGCCAATTGCTTGCGTAGTTAAACGATTATATAAACCACGATTATATAACCAGAATTACCATACCATTAACGGATAACCCGTTATATTATCTTATATCTTAAAATATTTTTTTCGACGCTTAGTAAAACTTGTATAACAATTCAAAAGTCAGTTTTGTCATACAAATTTAAATTGATGTTGAATTCTCGATATCTCGTGACTAAATGAAGGTATTGACTTTCTAAGAAAAATCCAATCTCTATTCTGTTTTCAACTAAAAACCACGTTAACAAAAATTAATCTCTAAGAAAAATTCAACTGAAAACTTTATTTAAAAAACACAAAAACCTACGGAAACAACAAAAACTGATAAGAAATGGTTTTCGACACAAGTATTAAGAAAATAAATAAAGATACTGACTTCAATATCTCGTACCGTTGCGCTACCTTATTTATTTATTTTAATTGACTTCAAATTATTAATCTCACACAACATGTTGTTATGAATAATTTGTTAAAGTTTTAAGCAAGACAAATCGACAGACGGGATGTGAAGTTATCAGTGTGGGTCGCATCCCAGCCTCTTTTTCTGTAAGAAATTGATGCATTTTGTTATTATTACTTAAAAAATGTATGCAAAGAAGTTGTATGTAGGTAGTATTGTTGAGGTTTGAGGAACTTATTTCTAAAAAAAGAAAACCATTGACCACCCTATTAATTAATTCACACACATATATTAGTATATGAACATATGTATTGTATATGTATAGTTTATTTGTGCGAATAATTAATAAATATCAACATGTCTTATGTTTGCTGTGGTTAATTTGTTTTTAAATTAATTATGACCATCAACGGGTTTTACAAATTCTATAAAAATATTTTTTTTTTATTTGTATAGATTCAAAGTATGAATGTATCTACTCATATTGAAAAAGATAGTATTATAAGAAATAGCAATTATTCCTGACCTTTATATTTATATTATTATAAAAATATAAAACAAAGTGTATGGTATCAACAATATAGAGTTCATATTTTTCTCCTCAGAAAGTATACTCATTTGTTTGCTTTTAGAATCGCACACACAAATAATTAATTAGAAATCAAAGAATTTAAACTTTTAATTACTGTATTGACTAATTTCCTCAAAAAAATATGAAATCATATGACAATGTAATTTTTTTTAGCAAAAACCTGAAACCCAGTTCATTGTGTTGATAAACTTGATTGGAAGATTATTTTTTGTGAATTTCGTTTCACTGCGTTTCACCCAGACGACAGACGCTCAGGGCATAGTTAGGCTCAACGGCTATATAAAATAACCGTCACTGGTCAATTTTTGTCTTAAAGTTGTGTGTTCACAAACCAATGAAATATAATCCAGACAAGCTTTGTATTTTGCCGTCATTTCTATAGGGATTTTGGAAAGACTGTACTTTTTGCTTAAGTAATAATTTAGATGACGCAACAGTCCTTTGAGAACTAGGACCTAGTGATTTGCAACTCTCAACTATTTTTGTGTGTGAGTAATGCTATCAGGGATGGAGGTGACCTACAGGTTTAAGCCGACTCCGAACGGCTAATTTGAGAAAGCACTTTTCATGACAAGAATTACTCTTGGAGGATTCTTCAATTCCTCACAAAAGGCAGTACCCGTGAAAGAAACTTCAGATGGCACAGGCAGGGATGGTATAGAACCCAAGACCTCTGGCATAACAGTCCAACACTTCCAAAATTAAATATAAATGTACCTATTTCTTAAACAATGTATCTTCGTTTACCTACAATTTATAAATTCAAAACATTTCTATAATCAAAGTTATTCTGTGTTCCTATATTTTAGGTATCTTTAACACTCCTTGGACTTTCAAATGCAGTCGTAACAAAACGCTCTAATCGTAATCAAAAGTAAGAATTTAATAATGTTTTTCTTTTAATCAAGTTGTATTAACAAAATACGTTTTTTTCGTTTAGTTTTCAACATTATGAAATTCAAACGTTTGGAATATCAAGTCCTGTGGGAAATATTATTGATGCCATTTCTGCTCCTCTAAATATTTTGGCTGATCGTTTGACCAGACAACCCGGTGGTGGTCAACAATTTAATCCTGGTTTTGTTACACCGCAACGCAAGGGTCCTCCTGGGCAATTTGGACCTCCTGGACATCTTCACCACAACCACGGGCCTCATGGACAGCAACAAAACAACCCCTTTCATTATCCACCACCACCACAACCACAACAACAACAACAACAACAACAAAAACAACCACTTCCTCCGTATTTGACAAATTTACCTTCTCGGGAACAGTTTAATAGTGAGCCTTTTAAAATAAATCCAAAGAATCCATTTTTAAATCAAGATACAACTTTGCATTCAGGACCAGGTACACAATTTTCTCAAGGTCAATTTGCTCAAAATCCCAACTTCTTTCCATTCGGTCAGAACTATCCAAAACCAGGATTTGCAAATAATCCAGGAAATACCAATGAGAATACAAACAACAATAATCGCGATAACACTGGATGTTTTGGGGGATTCTGTCGACCCTCACAATCACAGCGACCAAATCAATTTGGTAATAATGGTTTCGGTGGTAATAACGCTCAGAATCAAAACGGCTTCGGAACACCGAACATGCCTTCGCAGGAAAATGGGTTGGTACATTCAACATTTGGAGGTTTTGAAACCGGCGGTGGAAGCCAAATACCTCAATTTCAATCAGGAAATCAATTTGGAAGTGGCGGTTTTAATAATAATAACTTTGGTGTATCACCAAATACGCCGCAAAGTAATAACAATTTCGGAACACCGAATAAGCAAGAAAATGGTTTAGTACAATCAACATTCGGTGGTTTTGGAACCGATGGAAGTCAAAGACCACAATCACAACCTGGAAATCAATTTGGAAGTGGCGGTTTCAATAACAATAATTTTGGCGGTTCAACAAATATGCCTCAAACTAATAACGGCTTTGGCACACCGAACACGCCATCGCAAGATAGTGGCTTGATTCAAACAACATTCGGAGGCTTTGGACCTAATGGCAACCAAACACCGCAATCAAATAACGCTCCTGCCACACAAAACGTAGCACCTGGCAATGATGATCTCATAGGTTCAATCTTTGGGAAGCAGCCAGACTCCGGATCAAGCACACAAACCCAAACACAACCTCAGTCTAATTCAAATGATACCGGGGATTTGATAAGCACTGTCTTTGCTGGCTTCCCTGTTAACCCTCAACCAAATACCCAACCTCAGTCCAATTCAAATGATTCCGGTAATTTGATAAGCACTGTATTTGCTGGCTTTCCTGTAAGCTCTCAAACAAATAATCCACCTCCAACACAACCCGCGCCTAATTCAAATGATTCCGGCGATTTGATAAGCAGTGTATTTGCTGGCTTCCCTGTTAATCCCCAAACAAATAACAATGGCAATGCAGCATCACAAATGTCAACTCCATCTGATGGGAATGATTTAATTCAGGGTGTTTTTCAAGGATTTGGAACTCCAGCAACACCTTTAAATACAGGAAATAATTTACAAACATCAACTGAAATGAGTGCCGACGCAAAAGCTAATAATGATTTGATCGAATCAATATTTAGCGGTACAAACAATAACAATGGACAAAATGTCCCTGAAACGGATAATTTTGCAACCAGTTCCGTTCCCCCGTCAACTACAAATAGTAATGGGTTAATTTATGACATTGATGTTAGAATTTCTCAATAAAATGTTCTAAAATACATAAAGAATAGAAGATACTTTTTGCGTATAAGTCTTTTTTTATTAAATTTGTTCATTCGAAAGCTTTGAGATTGTCTTTTTTTGATTAGGAAGTCTTAAAGGAAGGCATTACTTATTGACCTAGAACTGGAAGCAGATTTTGGGAGTGGAGTGATAACCAAAATTCCTTGATGTAAATGTGTAGATACACGCACCACTATATCAAATTCAATCTTCTGGCAGTTTTAAAAAAAAATCCCTGATTAAAAAATGTGTGTCCAAGACGTTTTTCTTTCAGCCTTCTACTTGCCAGACGCATTTTAATGATTTTTTCGAATGCGTTTTTCAACACTTTTCCTGGTGTGAAATGCAGGAAGTGCAGCACAAAGCGTACGTTGGACTCAAACTAATTATGTGTACATACTATAACAATAAAAACGTAGATTTACTACAACATTTTTCAAACCTTGATAATTTGTTTCCTATAAGGTATAACCAAAAGAATGATATTCCAATAAATAAGAAAACTTCCCTGATTACAAAAATGCATGTCCATAAAAACTTTTTTCCTATATCAGAACACTATTTCTGCTGGACCCAATCTAATAAATAATTAATTTATGTGTACGTACCTTAACAATAAAAACGTATATTTACTATATGTAAGCCTTTTGCAATGTTCATTTTATGGGTACCTAAAGTTTTTAGATATGTTTCCTATTACCATACTTAAGTGTGCAAGAGAATTAAGCTCTATAATGATAAAATCAGTATCTTCCATTCTTATGATCCCTGACCAGTTCGATGAAAGAAAAGCCTAATGGAGCATCATTCAGGTATCAGCTTCTTCGTATAAGCTCTCTAGCTTCTTGACCTCTCCTCGAATTATTTTTTTCATTTGCCGCACTTAAAACTGATATGATCACAAATTTGAGTCTCCTGGGAATGAGAACTTTTATCCCGAATTGGGCTAAAAATATCGGACCCAAGGAAAACGCATGGTTCGATGCAAGCTGTTTAAAGGTTATAAGGGACAAAGAAGTAAGTTTCTATTGGTTAAGGACAACCCAACTGAGGAAAACCGGAAAAAGTTCAAGCAATTCAGGAATGCCTGCCACGCCCATATTCGAATTACAAAATTTTTGCATAACCAAAATTGACGGCAAAAAATACTGCAAAATCCCAAAGACAGTAAACATTTTTGGTAATTCGTAAGAGGAATGCGTCCTCTTCCTCGGTTCCTACGCTCGTTGTCAATGATACTCCTTTAATTAGCTCCTTAGGTAATCATTTTGAAAAAAATAGGGTTATTATTATACAGACCAACAGCACTTCACTTGACAGAAAGCAGACTTCCAACAACATAACAAATTCTGAAACTAGGGTGATCTAAATGCTTCCTAAATGAAATATTTTAAGATGAACTCGGCAAAGGCGAGGTTGATGGGACTGAGATAAATTATTTATTAAGTAAGTTAACATCAACATCGTTAGTAGGCATATTTTTTGCCTTACCAATACCAACCGCAACGTTACGCAGATTCCTCCCCAGTTTACGTAAATTCATTAAGAACTCAGTTGATTAGACAAAATCTGGGATTTGGCTGAAACGATTTCAGTTTTGACTTTGTTTCGCAACTAACAAAACAAGCGTCGTATTTCATTCAACTGATATCGCTCCCAGTTGCTATATACATTATCCCGTCTTATATTTTACGTAAAGCATGGTTTATCATTTTGTTTAAGAATTTGAGATTTCAAAGGAACATGAGTATCGTAACGGATTTAGATATTATTCGTTAGGAATTGCAATTGTTCTCCTAATCAATGACTAAAGCATGCTCTTCAAAAAGCTGGCCATTAATATTTTTAAAATTATGGTATGATATTTTTTTGTCAGAAATTAAATTAAATTTTATTGTCAAAAAAATAATTTTTAATATATAGAAACAATGGAGTTTTTGATCACCAAAAATACCAAATATAAAAAATATCGTACTTCTGTTCTTGATAAAATTTAAAAACAAAATAACGTTTGTATGAGGGTACCCTTCTGAAAAAATAAAAAAATATTTTTTTTTATTTAAGGAAGACAAGTAAAAAACGAAACCATTTAATACAAAATTTCGGTTAGTTTTTGATAATTTTCGGTTTGACCAAAACAATTGTACTACTGCTGTTTCCAGTCTTAAAAAAAATTAAAAGCCTAACGCAAATCTGTTAAAAACCTTAATTTCCCAGTTTAAATTAAATCGCCCTAATGATTTGGGCTGCTTGCAAAATTAATACAAGCAACACCGCACGGTTCCAGTCCTTACTACAATTTGAGAAATTTTCTTCTGACAATTTTGGAAATTTTCATAAACATAATACTATGTAGTGGTATTTCAAAAACATTTAAAATCATATTTTGTTATTTTTTTCCGTTTTTTTTTTTTGGGAATTACCAAACATTATGTAGGCGTAAAACAAACTTAAAAATAAATCTTGTTACCTGAAGTGGAGGTACTTAAATTTGTAGGTATTTCACAAAAGGTCAAACTAATTAATATTAAATAGTGGTTGTAAAAATATAGGTATGTTTGCCTACATAATATGTACATACGTATATTGAGTAACTTTTGGACTTGTATCAGAAACGGTTAGACCTTTGTGGGTTGAACACTCAAAAATAAGTAATAAGTTCATGGTTGAATATTCTTATTGAAGTTTAAGAAGACAATGAAACTCTTTGTCTTTATGGTAAGTTATTTGTTTACTCTTTAATTCATATTTGTATCGAAAATATGTAAACACATACATACGTGGTACTTATTTGTATTAATAATTTTGTTCTACATATTACGATTGACCATCAGGTATTAAATTTATGAGAGCGAAATTTTGACTTCTTATGCTTTGAAATAGGATTAATTAATTTTGTAAGAACTACTTTTCAACTTTTGTCTCTTCAGATATTTTGCTTTGTTGTTACATTTGTACCAGTGACTACAGCAGAAACAAATTTTGAGACAAGGTAAGCATTTGAAATTAGTAATTTTATCAAAACTTTAAAAAATATAGCTTAAGAAGCCTGAAAGCTATATATTAAAAACTTGTTATATTTGTATGTAATAATATAAATGCAATTCATTATTTTTTTTAGATTCTCGTTTTCAAAATTGAGCAATCAACTTGCAGAAGTCAATGCTCTTAAAATACAACACAGATTGAAAAGAACATTGTTTTCCAAAAATATCAACTTGTCATCATCTAGAAAAATTCCGATTTTTCAACGGATCTTAAATAATCATCGATTTCCTGTTCAAAAATATTTACATAAAAAATACCATAGCGAAAAACTGCTTCAAATGAATACAAACTGGAATTTAAACCAACAAAGTGGAGAAAAACATCAACCATTTGCAACACCATGTTCGAAAATTTTTAAAACTACCGTGAGTCAACCATTGTTGACCTCAACAACTTTACCAACTACGATTAAAAGTAATTTTGCAACGAGGATGAATCCACTTATTTACGATATAGATATTAGGTAACAATAAATTACTAATTACAAATACATACATTTATGTTTGGAGTTAATTAAATTTCATATATTATGATAGTTTAATTAAAATAAAATAAATATTTACATTAGTGTACTACTAATATAATAATTTTATGTATAAATTAAACAAATAAACAAAAGCTTCTTACTTCTATGGCTCGTTAATTCATTATTGTCTCCACAAAATTATTTAAATTATTTATTTGTGATTAATATATCATTGGATGGATTATTAACTCGATTAAAAAATTACTCCGTTTTAAATAAGGTTGTTTTGAATCTCATCTGGTACATTTTCTATCAATTCAATCGCTGTCTGCAATATTTCAATTCCATTTTCGATTACATTCTTTTCTGCCATTTCCCCAAGATAAAAAAAAAAACTATGTACTCAAAAAGGGTATTAAGAAATTCGTCACACACAAAATTTCAGACAAAAAATAAACGAACAAATGAATGAAATATTTTACATTTTATGGTTAAATAACATTTATTACCTTTTTTTTTACAATAGTAAAGACTATGTCTGCCATTTTCGAATATAACCTCTATAAAACGGTTTGGACCAGAAATATTCATTTTTTTAATAATCACAGGAAATTTGGGCCCAGGAATCACGAAAAGCTTCGATTAAGGTGCCCTTGTCTTCAAATTGTCAACCAACTTCATAAACTTTATGAAAAAGAAATGGTAATGGTAAGTTAAAGTGCGGTGAATATGAGCGCCATGGCAAAAGTTAAACGTCTTCTGATCGAATTCAACTTCAAACAACTCCCGAAGTGTAATCTTTTTGTGTGTGTATATTTGTGTATGTTTTTGGAAAATCCAAGGTAGAGGTCGAAAATGCTTTTCACTTTTGGAAATAAGCGTTCCAGCAAACATTTATTAGTTGTTTCCGTTCATTATTGTGGACAAAAACTAAAAGTCGATTGTGCCATAATAGATTATAGCTCACCACACCATTACACTCGATGTATGGCTATGATGTCCTTCCAAAATAAGCTCATCCTTTCTCAGATCATGGAAATACAAATTGTAACCAACGCAACGGGCCCTCAAGGTTAAACTTTTTTTCACCCAAAAAGACAACGTGTTTTCAGTCACTGCTCCATGTAACATGCTCTCTTGCTAAATTCATCCGATGCTCTGTTAATTCTCCTTGCTATTTCACGTCCTGAGAGTCCTTAATCCTCCAAACAATCTAGTTTTTCTCTTTCTGTAGCTGTCAAATTCTTTCCAGAGCCCATGTGTGTTGCAAATTAAATTAAAACAGTTGTTTTTAACACTCTTTCACATATTCGATACCTCGTAAAATTTTAAGAAAAATCGAAGTTACGGTTTTTTACAGAAAATTAAACCTAAAAAAAAACATTTTCTAAATTTTCGGGAAGAAAAATTGATATTGTTTCACAAGCAAAATATTGTTGCTAACGTTTAGTTAATTTTTGCAAAAAATTTAAGAACAACTCAAAACAGTTTTCAAAGAAATCAATTACAATTTCTTAGTGTGGTTCTTATAAAACTTCCTTTTCTTAGCTTTAGGCATAGTTAATTAAAACTTGAAGTTGCATTGTCAAGGGAAAATTTAAATTAGAAGCATAATTACAAATCTTTATCTTTTAGATACAATTTAAATCATTTAAGTATATCTCACTTAGTTTTCACAATTTCTTATAAGTTATTAGATGACTCATGGGTCTTCAATTGACTCTATCTAAAGTTTTGGAAAACCTTGAGTGTAATTCCTCTGTGGTTTTGAATAAATAATTTCAGAGTTATTTTTCAGTGCTTATTTTTTTATTTAAATTATAAAAGGTTGCATATCTCAAAAACTTGACATGATAGTTTGATTTGAAATCTGCTTCAAACTAAAGTCATCAACCTTAAGAAAGAGTATAATTTGATTACCACCTACAACACCTTGTTGACCATGGTTATCCAAATTTTTTATATTTTAATCGTGTATCGAGTAAGCATAAACCCTACTGTTGATGCTGTCATATAAATACAAAAAAGTACCAACTCATTGTGCATATTTTTGTATTCTTTTGAATTAATTTATGAGATACAACGAAGTGAAAGCAAAAGCATCATTTTATTTTAATTTCTGAATAAAATTAACATTCAGCTTAGTCGTATTTACTTGCTTTCATGTATCAAGGCTTTAAATCTAAGCTCGATAATGGTTAAAGAGACACCATTAAATTATTACTAAGACTAAGAATTATTAAATTAATTTAGAAACAGAAATATTCTTCCGCCTTAAAGTTGCTGATATGGGCAAAACTGCTTTATCTTTATTATTAGGAGTTTGACGAATGCAATTATTTCCCTATAGTCGATATTATTTTTTTTGTACAAATAAAAATTTGTATAGTATAGTTAATACACAATAAAAAGGATTACCACTAGCCTTCAAATGTTTAAAGATTTGAACACAGTGTGAGCTTCAAAAAAAAAACAACAGGATTTAAGAAGAGATGCACATTGGACTTAAAATTTAGTATATCAAAATGGGATTGAAAACCCGAGTGAAGAATTTAACGTGCTTCCGGATTAAACTGATGGGTATTCCTGGAAGTGCGAGTATTGCTGTTTTTTTTAGAAGGGAGATAATGTGATTGGTTTATTCGAAAGAACATTTTAAAAGTATCGGTAAAACAACAAAAGAAATGAAAGAGTTTTTGAGCCATGCAAATGTTCCTGTTACAGTTCTATCATACTAATATTTTAAAACTTTTTTTTATTCTTTTTTTATTTTTTTTATTAAACTCACCCAAACAAGATAATTGAACGAATTTTGAGGAATGAGATGTCAAAAGAAACTATAATATCTGTAAACTATGCGAATTAATTTTCAAAAATAAATTTTGATATTTCAAATACATATGTATTTACTTTTTATAATAGCAAAAATATGAAATAGTAAACTAATAATAACAACTTTTTGGAACTTTTTGAAATCAATCAGCTGTAGAAAAAAAAAATAGGTGGCGCAACAGTCGGTTGAGAATCAGGGCCTAGCGACTTACGACTCTAAACCGTTCCTGTGTGCGAGTAATGTTGTCAGGAATGGAGGGGACCTACAGTTTTAGGACGAATCAGAACGGCTAATTTGAGAAAGCACTTTTCTTGGAGGATTTGTCAATTCCTCGCAAGAGGCAGTACACGCGAACAAAAACTTTAGATGTCACAGGCAGGGATTGAACCCAAGACCTCTGGCATGACAATCTTCGCACGTGAATCAGTCAGTTCTATCACTGTATGTTACTTTTTATTAAATTACTTTCCGTCCATAGGAGCGTTTACCTTTTAAGTTTATTTCATCTTAATAAACAATGACGAGTGAATGTTTTAAGTTCTTTAACTGCTCAATGTTGTCGGGTTGCTTTTAATCTAAATTTGTTTCAAACATATTTAAACAATGATGAAATAAATGTTAAATAAATGTTATCGTCTTTTACACTCTAAACGTTCATTTGATTAAACTCTTTATGAAGTCTTTGTTTCATGGAACTCTTAACATGCCCTTAAAGAAGTTTTTGTGAGTTTAAAAGGGACAAGTCATTTCTCAAGGCCAATGAGGTTAAAGATTGTGTGGGTAATTAACACGTTTTTTAACAAAACAAAAAAAGCTACAGCAAAATAAAATAAAACTATTAATCCTAGGTAATACTGGTTGCTAATAAGATCGTCTTCTTTACTACTTTTTCTTATGGGAAATTAATATTTTGCTAAAACCTGAAACAATAATGACGACCGAACATCTTCACAAAGCATCCAAATGATGAGGTCACAAATCTCTTTCAGTTATTTATAACTTTTCTCCTCAAGGCAATTTCAATGAAATACTCTGTATAAGAACGTTGCTCCTTTAAACTTAAATGAATAGGTATAAAGTATAATCGTATTAAGTATCTGAAATGAATTTGGTCTTCTTTTAAAAGGTGAAATAGTTTGAAATGTGAGTTAATCGGTTGCACATTCGTTTGTTCATGTTCAAAGTTAAATTAAAGTTATCAATTTCAAGTATTTATTTAAACGAATATTAACTCAATATGAAACTGAAAATATTGATGGTGGGTGTGCAATTTGTGAACATGCCATTTTTTAATTTTATATACAAATTATTTAGAAATGAATATTAAGCCTTTCGATAAAACTAATTGATCAATGTGTTACTTGAGGGTCAAAAAACTCTAAGCATTTACCTATACATATATCTACCTATTCCTGGTGTTTACTAAATCAATTTTATTTTGATCAAACATTATAATTTCTCTATAAATCTGTGAAATATCATGCCTAATTCATTTTAGTTTAAGTAGCATTGAAAAGAAAGTGAAAAAAGACCTGTTGAACTAGTTTATTTATGTTCAATAATATTAAATTATACACTCAAGCTTCGTATGTAGAATTTGACAGTAAAATTATAATTTGATTTAATTTAACATTTAATCGCCAATAGGCGAAAAGTATCGACCTATTTTTGATTCTTTTTAAACTGGTACAACTAAGACTGGCTTTAATTTAAATTAATTTCATTAAATCAGGAATTCATTGGAAATCTTATGATATTTGTATTTGCTTTAAAACTCAAGTAGACCTTAGAACAGAACGAAAAAAATATTCAAAATAAAACAGTTTGATCTGAAAGGAGAAGGTTAAAATAATAATTTCTTTTTTTAATAAAAATAACTTGGAAAGACAAAGGAAGGACATTTATGAATTTAAAACATGATAATGTGAATTGTCGTTGATCCAGGTTCTCCTGGATCACTTTTTGAAAATGTTCACAAACAAAAACCGCTTTATTCATAACATGTTTTTAATAATAATAAAACAAAAAAATTCATAATTACAACAGCAACGACGAAGAGCTCAATTAATTCCTTCAGTTACTATAATTGTCGATTTTGTAATCAAAATCTGTCTAATTTTAAACTTCCGATTTGTCGAATTAAAATTTTTGACATTTCTCGACGTTTCAAGGTTCCTAGAGTCTTTATAAAAGATTTTAAGAGAGATGTCTGGGTGTGCCTGTGTTCGGGAAGCTTATTTCATCGTTCATATCTCAAGAACTGGTAGAGATATCGAATTCAAATAAATGTTCGTATACAGATAATAATGCAGAAAGATGCAGTAACGATTCTCAACAAAATTGAGTGGATGGTATTTTACCATAGCAATTTAAGAAAAAAGTGAACATTTTGGTTAACCCAAAATATATTGAATACAATTGTATATTGTATTTTCTGACGTGATACCAAACTGATATTATTTTGGAACAAGAACCTGGGATGCGAACCACACTGGTAACTTCCCATGCCGTGTGTCGATTTGTCTTGCTTAAAACGTTAACAAAATATTTATAACAATATTTTGTCTTGTCTTGTCACAGAGTCTTGTTAACAAATTTGATGAGTTTAGAATGATTTTTAAAGAGGGTTTAATTGACATAGTTTGCGTGTCTGAGACTTAGCTCTACCCAGCTTTAAATAGTAGTTTCTTTACAATCAACAAATTTAAAAAACATATAGAGTTGGCCCAACTTACACAACAGGAGGAATATTATGTACCTTAAAAATTATATTCAATCTCGTCATATTAAGTGTTCTGATGGTACTGAGGCACTTGACAACTATTTTATAGATATTTTTGAAGGTGATAATAAATGCAGTGTCAGTAGTTTTTATATGCCACCAAGTATAGCTTCTTCTTGACTGATTACACCGATTGTAGAAAGAAATGTCCTCTTGTTTACCTAAATTGTTTATTTGTGGAGATTTAAATATTAATCTTCTTCAATCTTTATCAAATTGTTTAAAAAAAAAAATAAATTCTCTAAGACTCTCTTTTGTTTATTATATTAAACCAACTGACTTTTTCCCTAACAGTGTACCATCGTTGATTGATGTATTTCTTATTAATTCAAAATTAATTTAAATATTACAGTCAGTTATCCATCCCTGTCTTCTCATAACATGGCCTGGTTTTCACAACCCTTGACCTAAATTTCGAAAAAAAAAATCCCAAAATTCCTTCCAGTATCGTGACTTTCGTAACATCAATGTTGATTATTTGATCTTTTGTTCTCTTAATACTTGAGTCGAAAACCATTCCTTATCAGTTTTTTGTTGTTTTTTTAGGTTTTTGTGTTTGTTTAAGAAAGTTGTCAGGTCAGTTGAATTTTACTACTCTTTATTGTATTCAACCAGTGGCGTGATAGTTACTGCTTAGGACTGTTATGCCACAGGTCTTGGGTTCAATCCCTTCCTATTTCATCTAAAGTTTTATTCACGGGTACTTCCTCTTCCGAGGAATTGACAAATCCTCCAAGAGTACTTCTTGTCATGAAAAGTGCTTTCTCATATTAGCCGTTACAATTCGGCTTAAAACTGTAGTTCCCCCTCCATTCCTGACAACATTACTCCCATACAGGAGAGTTGTAAGTTACTAGGTTCTAGTTCCCAACGGACTGTTACGCCACGTATTTTATTTTTTTTTTAACCCACAACATGTGAAGTGTTGAGTGTTTAATACAATATCTGCCTTTAATACTTTTCAGAAATAAAGCTAAGCTTATAATTAAAAACCATTTGCTTTTTTCAGGTATTTTTTGTAATAACTGTTCTATTAACGACATTTGCAGAAAGTTCTGACAATGAACAAAATAGGTAAGAAATCGATCATTTACATCATCAAAAAAGTTCGGCACTAATGTTGATGAAATTCTTCTTGTTATAAGTATTTTAGTTGAAAATCTCGGTGAAGACAACTTTTATAAAGAGCATACTTCTAGAATTCAACGAAGATCTATAATAAGACTATTGGGATTGAAGCCGCGATATAGGCGACCTGTACAAATTTCATGGAACTGGGGAAATTCAAACCAACAACGCTTTATTACAACAAATAGTAATAATAATAATCGCTTTTATCATAAAACAATTACAACCATACCAAATGGTTTACAAATTCAAAAGAGTTTATTAATATACAATGGATTAAACGGAGTAAATAATCAACATAACTCTCAAATATTTACAACTACGACTCCAAAATATTTTACTATGAGGACGACAACTGGAAGTATTTTTGAAAATAAACCATCAATATACATTAAGGATACATTTTCAACGAAACCAACAGAGAGTGCTATTACAAAAACGCGTTATAGTACTTCGACGGAAGCAGTGACGTTTAACAAAGAACCCACAACACAAAATGTTGGAAATACAAAAATTACTCAAGCGTACCAAACTACAACTTCCACCACATCAAAACCACAAACCAAGACGCCAATTAACACTAAAACTACAACAGAGTTAATAGCCTCAAATAATTTAAGCAGTAAAAGTTCAGAGGGTGGATTTACGAGTACCTCAAAGCCACGAAATAACGAATATAGTGAATTAATTTATGATATTGATCCCAGGTATAGGAAAAAATAGTTATAGTTGTGATGAAGGAATAACATTAAAGGAAAACATTATTTAAGTATTCAGACAAGATTCTATTACTTTCTAACAATAAATTTAATTTGGTACTTCTAAGATGTCAAACAATTAATTACAAACAAAAGACCTGATTTGCAAACTTGGTTTTTAAATCGTTTGCTTTGTTTAAAAAAGTTTTCCAGCTCAGTCAATTTTTGCACACTAACTAATTTATGCAAATTAATTCTTTTAGTACACCTAATAGATTTACATGTTATGTTATTTTTTCTGTAATTGTTTACATGTTTATAAATTAAGAACCACTGAGTTAGCTCAACATTTTTCATTAAAATCACGCCTCTATTAAAAACACTTTATGTAATTTGTATTTTTTTCCCAGTTTTTTTAATCTATTAATTATTGGTTTTGAGTGAATGTTTAATGTTGTTAATAAATAAATCAATGTATTTTGATGCCATATATCACTAAGAAGTTACCAATTTGTACTTCTATGAAGGAACTGGTTGCACCTTGTAGTATTGTTGCGTTTCAGGATCAAGCAAAATAAGATGTGGCTTTCCATTCAGTTGCTGAGGTTTGGAATTTTCTGGTGGATAATCGACTTCAACCACATAGGGATTGAATAAGTTGGATAAAGGATTTGTTAAATTCCAACTTGGGCGAGGTAGACGAGCTCTCTTTAGGAAACTATTCCAATATGAAGCAAGAAGACCTTGATTAGTTCCATCTGCGGCATCCTTTCCATTAGCATTTGTTTCCTGTTGTTGTTCTTCTGATGTATCTCGTCTTGGCCGAATAAGAACCGATTCGCTATTGATATATTTTTTAAGTTCTATTCTCAAAAAAACAAAAAACACAATTCCACTTACTCTCTTATTTGGGTTGTTTTATATGCATTGGAGATGACGCTTCCAATTATGACTATTAGGAACTATGATATTTGTTGAATATTGGTTAAAAAAATATTTAAAATCTGTTATAAATGAAAACTTACAGCAATAACAAAATATTTGGACATTTTAAATACTTAAAACTCTTCTAGTGCTCGAATGGTATCTTTGCAACCACCAACTTAAGGTCTGCAAATGTCTGCAAAAGATTTGATCTTTTAAATTTAAACTAAATTTTAGGTGAAATTTTGCTTTCGTAATTTGGCGAAAAGTAAAAGTCTTTTATTTTTTTTTTAATCAATGATTATAGATTTCGTGTTTTGTTTTAATTCATACATAATTAAGTCAGAAGAGGAATATGTAATTTATAAGTTGACAAAAATTGACTTGATTTGATACGTTTCTCTTTAGTTAAATGGAAACACTTAAAATAAATTCCCATCATGTATAATCCACCTGCTCATTTGTGTTTGAGTATTTAAAATAATATATGTACGTTTCTTTGTTAACTTTTTGCATTATAGTTTTAAAAATTCAGGATAAGTAAATTCAAAATCAAAAAATATGTCATCTTTTATTACATTAGATGGCCATATTTTTTTTGTTTAGGTAATCGCACCAACTAATCTCTGGTAATTCCTGCTTCGTTACCTTTTTTTGCAAAATTATAATTACTGCAATGTGGGATGTACGTCCATTTTTGGTTTTTAATTTAATTGGAGTATTTAAGATCAACACGACACACGACATTTCGAAAGTGTTTACTTACTTCTTTAGGTTAAGTCCAGTAAAATAAGGCACGAAAACGGGTCAACCTTTGAATGGAACATATAGTAAGTTGAAAATTTGTTTATACCTTCCTTTAAGTTTCTAAGCTTTGTGTAAAAATTCTCATAAAATCTCGGTCCAAACCGTGAGTTATAGATCGCCAAATGTCGCAAATGCCACTTTTTGTTGGTAACTTTGTTTGTTTGTTTAAAAACCCAGGAACTGGGCGAGGTGCTCTATAATGCATTCCTTAATACCTAATGCCCATTGCAACTCAGTTCTGTCTATTATCGCAAAAGCGTAACCTTCCCCAATGCCACTATCCATTGGTGGAACTTGCATTGAGGAGACTGGAACAGCTTTCAATTCTAGGTATGTGCATCACAAACCCTCTCTTGTTGAGTGAGCACATATTTGAAGTCGCCAAAAAGTGTTTAGGTTTTCTGTGACAATGTAAGAATTTTTTTACCCCTTCTGATCTGGCTATAACTTACAAAGCTTTAAGCCAAAACTAGAGTATAATTCTTATATTTAGCCTGATGCCCCAATAAAGTACTTGAGTCTTTTGAATAGAATTGAAGAAAGAGCTCTAAAATGATAGGAGATCGTTCTCTTACCGAGACATTTGCTTTTCTTGAAAATGCATATCATTGATTTATCGTTATTTATATAAACAATGCTCTAGTGAAATAGCCAGTTCCATCATCCCCTCAAACAATTCAACCGTTATACCCGTGCTTTTAGGTAGGCTCATCAGTTTACCCTTAAGTTCAATTTCAGCTTCAGAGGAAGATCTCTTACGAGCGATCATTACATTTTATATTCCATTAAGCGGATACTCCTTTGCCTGGATAAGGACATGAGATGATGCAATCAGTAGTTTTTTTGTATCCTATTTGGACAAACTCTTTTTTTCCGTTGTAAGCAAAAGTTCAAATATCATCGCCATCAAAAATACTATAGTAAAGATATAAATCCTCGGTAGCCATATTGGTTTGCCTACAAGCTAAACCGGAAACTGGCCTCATAAAGTATTTCTTAGTGTGCGTGTAATTTCTCCTCTAATTTATGAAATTTCCCCTAAAAACTCAGTAATTGTGTCTATGTATGCGTGAAAACACGTCAATTTTTCTCGTTGAATTCGTCCACATTACAAATACAACAATGTAAACAAATGTGTTTTGGAGGGTGATACGTACAAAGAATTTATATCTTCATATAGAGTGTTTTTGATCGCCATTATCATCAGGTATGAACTTAACAAAGATGTTCCAGTGAGACGCTTTCCAAATTACAAACTCATATAGATGCTGTTGGTAATGAATCAGAACAAAAAGAAACTCGGAATGTGACCAACACTAATAACTTCCTATTTGCACCTCAAATAGAGTTTTTAAGAAGTTTTACAAAACGTTAACAATAATATTTTGTATAAAAGGAAACCATTTGAAGCAACCATCTTTTTTTAATAGCTCAAGATATTTCAGTCGAAAATCAATTTTTAGTTTAATGATCATCCGAACCATTATAGAATAATTTGTTTTAATATAACTCTTTTATATAAAACAGTTTATGTTTCGAATAAAACGTACATATGTTTTAAAATTTTTCTTCGATTGTTTAAGCTGAGCATTCTTAATATTGTAAATCAGCGTTACCATGATATATTGTGATTTATTAAATACTATTTAATTTACATTTTTATAAACATGTCTTTTTTTTCTTTTTTTTATGTTTATGTCTTGAGATATTAAAAATGTCAAGTCTACCGGACAGCTTTAAATGCTTAAGCCACGGAAGACATGATTAAATACAAGCGAAGCACGTTAATAGCAGTTTTCTTAAAAAATTACAAGTAGATACTGTTCTTATAAAGTATGAATTTCTTTCATTTTTAAAGTATTGCAGCTTATCCTTTAGCCTTCGCGTGAAGGAGAATGGATACCCATTTTAATTTTACAAATTAAATATAGTTCGATATCATTATTATACAAAAAGGACAAGTATGTAGTGTACGACTTACTTACTGGAGGTGACGCTACAGTCCTGTGTGAACTAGGGCGTCACCCAACAAACTTCTTCATCTAGCTCGTTCCACAGCTGGATGTTTCCAGTTGCGCACTCCAAGTTGGTTGATATCACTTTAAACTTATGCGCGCTGCCTGATCCGCGGTCATTCTCTACTGCGCTATCATGTGGGAGTGGATTCGAAGACTTTCCGGGCCGGAACATCGTTGGAATTTCATTCGTCTGGCTAAGTCTACGTCGCTGTACAGCCCGTACAGCTCGTCGTTCCAACTTCTCCTCCACCCACCTTCTATGTGTACGGGATCGTAGATTACGCGAAGAACTTTTCTCTAGAAACGACCCAAGGAGCTTTCGTCCGCTTTTTCCATGCTTCTGCACCATATAGCAGGATGTACCCCCATCCTGAGGGTCTTAAATAGCGACACTTTGGTCGCTCGAGAGAGGGCTTTGCTACTAGCCCAAATAAAAAGTGGTTAGCAAGAGTAATTCTTCGTTTAATTTTCTTAGGTTCCACTATGATGTTTCCACTTATGTATTTGCAACTTTCAAACTTCAATATTGCTTTTAAACCTCTCAACGTCTTCGACCGCACGCTTTTCATTATCTATCTCTCTTTTTCCTTCTGATAAATCGGTGTTCCTCTCTCCTCTTCCGGTCACAGAGCTCGTGAGCAGCAACGCTGCGTGCCTGTATTCCTCATCAAACCAGGGGTTTCTTGTTGGTGGCTGTTTGAAACCCAGCACGTCAGAGGCGGATTCTATGATTGCATCTTGACAATGTTGCCACTGGTTCTCGATACATTGTGTTGGCGGCAGAGAACTTCGCAAGAGGTTACTTGTAACTCGGTCGGAGAAGGATTTGGTGATCTCTTGCGATTGTAGCTGTTCGACGTTATTTATTCAACCAACATGACCCTGTTTTGCCTTGGGTCTGGAAACCCGAAGTGCTACCTTCGATACAACGAGGTAGTGGTCCGAGTCGATTTTAGCTTCTGGGAAAGTTCGGATATCAATGATGCTGGAAGCGTGTCTAGCTCGCGTTGTTCGCAATGTGGTCTATCTGGTTGACGGTTGACTGCTGGAACACAATGGTGTCGGAGCCGGAGTCGTAACTGGAATAGCTGTCAAAGTATTCAATGTACGCAAATGCAAATGTACGAACACAACGCGAGCCGCAGCCGGAGTCGGAAGAGGTGACCAACTTTTAACTTTGATGATACATACGACACATGTGACGTTTCCATTTGTGAAGTGAATAACTTGGTGATTATATTTTTTAAATATTTTTTCAATAAAAAGAAGTGGAAAAATATTTAAATAAGAAATAAAAGTGAACAAAAAATATTTTCTGAGAAATTTGATGTGGTTTTAAACTGCAAATATACCAAATAACATCAAAAAGCCGTACGACACATTGTGTGCGTACTTTTTGTGAAACGTACGACAACTTGTGACAGACTCCGGCTCCGATTTTGCATTGTGTTCCAGCGGTAATTGATCTGGAAAACTCCAAATACTTATGTGGATGTTGAGGTGTGGAAAACGACTATTGGCTACCATCATGAAGTTTCACCCCGCAGCAAAATTAATGAGCCTGAATCCGTTATCGGAAGTGTTGTCCTGCAGGCTGTTTCCCCAATTATTCCACCAAAGGTGTCTTCCCTTTCTAGCTTGGCATTAAACTCGTCCAGGACAATTTTAATATTGTAGCTAGGACACTGCTCATATGCTTTGTCCAAGAGCTCTGTGGGGGCGTGTGCGCATATTAGGCTAATGTTGCCGAATTTAGCCTTGATGCGGATGGTCATGAGGCACCCGTTGATGCACCTATAGTTCAAGACTTGTTACTTTAGTCTGGCTCCAGTGACAAAGCCGCACCCAAATAAGCGTTGTTGGTTTTCTCGGTAACAGTCACCATAAAAAATATCGCAGTTTTTTCATTATCTTTTGCCCGGTCCATCCCATCGCAATTTATGGATGGCGGTGACATCTGCTTTATAGCATATACTAGGGCCTCCGGTAATTCTTCGGCTGCACGTGGTCTATTAAGGGACCCAACATTCCATATTCGAAGTTCGTTGTCCTTAAATCATTAGCGTGGGTTGTCATCAGTAAATCTGTTGGTGCTTCGCAACTAATTTTTCTTTACGTGATCTGAAAGTCACTACACTTACGAACCTTATATTTGGCCAGTTTATATTTCTAGGATATCTAAGAATTTTCTCAGAACGATTGACAGTAAAAGAATGAAATATGTATACCTAAACTTAATTCACTACTAATTCTCACTTATTAATCAAATTATCTTTGTAATTCTTTTCATTCTTTTAAAATTGTGCGATGGAGATTTCTTGAGAAATCGAATTATAAATATTCTATTCCCAGGCTTCTGATATCAAAAATGAGAAATTTGTATTAGAAATTTTGTTTATATTTTTTAGAGTACGGAAATCTCTAATATCTTAGAATTATTAAAACAACGTTGTGTAACTGTACTTTAAGCAAATGACCTGTAATAAGACCATACCTCGAAATAAATATCTGGATTTGGAGGTGATAAGACCTTTTTGGATTTAAAAAAAAAAAACAGATTCCGATGAGAAAAGAATCAAATGTCAATAAAAATATTTTTAACACAGTTAAAGTGTCAAAAAATCACTACAAATCCATCCCCAACTTATTCATCAAATTCGGTAATCAGAATTATTATTAAATTGCCTAGTAGGTGCGCAACCTAATGAAAGTATTGGAACAGGCCTAGGAACTGAACATTGCAAATAATTCGCAAAAGGGAACGAACTTATTGACAAGAAAAATAATGAAGTGACATTTCAAGAATGTCAATAAAATTTTCGTTTCAACAGAATTGAAAGTATTAATTTTAAAAAATATTTATAACAAAATACAAAAATGAAGGAAATAGAGAATGAAAACATAAAACATTTAAGAAACTATATACTCTATCCAAATATTTCCATACACGATCCCTTGCCCAGTATCATTCCACGGAAATTGGATGAAACCCGGCTCTTCAACTTGCCTCCGTGTCCGGCTAGCACTAAACTAACTCAAAAAAGGAATTTCATCACCGGCAAGATCCTAGACTTTGTAGAAACTGATGTGGAGCATGTTGGTGCTACGGCAAATAATTCAATGTCAATGAGACGAGAACCGGGTTTGTTAGACGAAGCGACATGGGGTTCCGAAATGAACTTTCCATTTTGGCCGGGGGGTCTAGATGAACCACAAAAAGAAATCAAACAAAGTAAATGCGATGATTTCAATTTTGACACAGAGTTGATGACAATCCCCCCGGGCTTTACTCATGGCTATGAATTCAAGGAGTCATTACACTTTAAGAAGCCCAATTTAAATAATGTTAATCTACTGACCAATTTGGAAGAAGAAATCGACGTTCAAGAGTGGTTAAAGTTGACCAAAGAAGAAGAAGAAAAGAGCAATACCATTCAATCAAGTGAATTCAAACATTCTTCCAATGATGATCAACTTCTTGAGGTTGATGCTGGACCTGTTCTGGACATATCGAAGGTGATGACAAATCCTGATACGAAGGTTAAATGGGCTGAAAAGGTTGATATCTCTCACCCAATCACAGATTTTAAAGAAAAGGTTCCCGCACCGGCAATGGAATATCCCTTCGAATTGGATGTATTCCAAAAGCAAGCTATTCTTAAACTTGAGGAAGGCAAAGATGTTTTTGTTGCTGCTCATACTTCAGCAGGTAAGTTGACAAGAAATAAAAGTACTTACATGCTAGAAATTCTCTTACCATAAATATTTTATAGGCAAAACAGTAGTTGCAGAATATGCAATTGCTTTGTCGCAACGTGACATGACCAGAACTATTTACACCTCCCCAATTAAAGCACTCTCCAATCAGAAATATCGTGACTTTAAGACTACTTTCAAAGATGTTGGACTGATAACAGGTGATCTGCAAATCGATCCAACATCGACGTGCCTTATAATGACAACGGAAATTCTTAGATCCATGTTATATTGTGGCAGTGATATAACCCGAGATTTGGAATACGTTATATTCGATGAAGTTCATTATATTAATAATCCCGAACGTGGTCATGTGTGGGAAGAAGTTATCATACTGCTGCCCGACCACGTACGCATAATAATGTTAAGTGCAACCGTTCCAAATACCATGGAACTAGCCAATTGGGTTGGGAGCACAAAAAAGAGAATGGTTTATGTTATCAGTACGGAGAAAAGACCCGTGCCATTGATGCACTATCTCTACACAGGTTGTGGTGGCAAGAGTAAAAATGATAATTTTCTGATTGTGGACGCCAACGGCAAATTTCTTGAGGATGGCTATGCTCAGGCAGTTTTAAAGAAAAAAGAATCGACAAGCAGTAAATCGAAAGGTGGAGGAGGCAAACAAATAGGCTCTAAGCAAGATCAAAACCTTTGGGTAGGCTTAATCGATTTCTTGAAGAGAAACAATAAAATGCCTGTTGTGGCATTCACACTATCAAGAAAACGCTGTGACACCAATGCCTTTGCTTTGCAATCTTGTGATTTGAACACGGCACGAGAAAAAGGTGCTGTACAAAAATTCTTCCAGCAATGTCTGATGAAGTTGAAGCCTCCAGATCGTATGCTACCTCAAGTTCTGACCATGAAGGACTCCTTAGAACGTGGAATAGGTGTCCATCACAGTGGTATATTGCCGATTCTTAAGGAAATTGTTGAGTTGTTGTTCCAATCGGGATTAGTAAAATTACTATTCGCAACAGAAACATTCGCTATGGGCGTGAATATGCCTGCAAGGACAGTCATTTTTGATTCTCATCGAAAATTTGATGGTATGGAAGTTAGGAATCTTGAACCAGGAGAATACATTCAAATGGCTGGACGTGCTGGCCGTCGTGGTCACGATGAGAATGGTACAGTGATTTTACTCTGCAAACAAGACGTACCCCCAGCTAACGATTTACGTCCAATGATTTTGGGAAGTCCCCAAAAGTTACAATCGCAATTTTTGTTGCTTTACTCTGTTATATTGAATTGCTTGAGAATAGAAAGCATAAAAGTTGAAGATATAATGCAATTTAGTTTTAAGGAATTCAATATGAAACAACAGATACCAGAGCAGGCAAAACAACTTAAGCTGGCTGAGGATAAAATCGCCTTGATGCCGGAATTAGGTGAGCATTTGAGGCCGTTAGTGCGATTTTATGTTCTTGCTTCGAATTATTTAAAGGAAAAATCCCATTTGATGGTAATTTGAATTCATTCAGTTTCAGTATGAATAAAATTGTGTTTGTTTATAATTCAAAGAAATCTCTGCTAAACCAACCAAAAGTAAGGAAGGAAATGAAAACAGGACGCGTTTTGGTCGTCACACAGGGTCGCCACTATAACAAATTGGGAATTTTGTTATCGAGTAGATCAGTTGCTGGAAAAGATACAATGTATAAAGTTCTTGTACTAGATCATCATCAAGCATATGATACAAGAGTAAGTTGTTTGAATTTTTGCTTTCCAAATTTTGTTCAATTAGTTTTTTACTTTGGTTTTTCTCTTTTAACATTTTAAACAATTAAAATATAAAATTTTGTTAACTGTTTTAAGGAAGCACTCAATCGTGGAGAGGCATTTAACAAATTGATCTCTTTAACTCCGCAAAATAAGTTCTTCCAACCTGACGGCATTGGAGGTCATACAATTTTAGATATCAAAGCCGATGATATTATTGAAATAACCAAATCCAATATAAAAGTCGATCCGGATGTCATAATTCGCAATTGGGAGCAACGTCAAATAGAACGTTTCAGAGATAGTCCACCGAGTACATCGGTAGTAAAAGCGGTTTCGGAACTTCAAATGCTCAATAATAATTACATAGCTCAACCAGAATCGGTGAAATTTATAAATCTTACATCAGAAGTAAATGTTTCCGATGGAAATGAAATGGCAGAAATTCGGAATCTGGAAAATTTATCGAAGCAACTAAGCGAAGTTTTGCCACATACAAATATTGCTGGCTTTGAACAGGAATTTAGTGCGGTTTACGATAAGAAAATCCTAGAAAAACGTATAGAAGACTTAAAGTTTAAAAATTCAACTAAAAACTTATCATTGTATCCAGATTATTGTAATAAATTGGAAGTTCTGAGGGCTCTTAAATATATTGATGAACAAGATGAAGGTATGTAGGCATTGATGGCAAAACTTGACCAGAATTTACCACCATAAGAATTATCGTCGGCCTTGAGCTAAAACTTATTTAGTGCAGATAAAAATTCTCAAATATCGGTGGAATTATCGAAAGTATATTTTGTTATTTCGATTGTCTTCGTAGTACAAACGCAAAATATTGAAAACTAATGCTTTACAAATTGGAAGTTATGGTTCTTGAGAATATTGTAATTTAAACCGATGTATTCTTATGATGTTACACAATGTGCTATTGTAAAACTTTGCTTAAATCTAATAACTATTATATTTATTTTTTAGTAACACTGAAAGGAAAAGTAGCTTGTAAAATGGGTCAAAATGAATTGTTAATAACAGAATTGATTCTATGTAACATGTTCAACGACTTGGAACCAGCTGAAATTGCTGCATTACTATCAGGATTAGTGTTTCAGGCAAAGATTCAAGGAGAACCAGTTATTCCAGAAAAACTAAAAAAGGTCAATTTTTTATTCTTACGACTGTGTTTTTGTTATTAATATATTTTCGTATGTAGTGTGTAAAAGAGTTCGAAGAAATCAACAATATTATTCTAACAGAAGAACTAAGACATAAAGTTGTTATGGAAACCGAAAATCGTTTAAATTTCGGATTAGTTGAAGTTGTGTACGAGTGGGCAAGAAATAAAGTAAGATTTTTGAAAATCTACAAAAAAACAATAGAGTTAAAATTTTGTGTTTTTATTGTTTTGTTTCTACTTAATAGCCTTTTGCTGAAATTATGAAGTTAACAGAAGTACAAGAAGGCATTATTGTGAGATGCATTCAGCAGTTAGATGAAACACTACGTGATGTTAAGACTGCAGCAATTCGAATTGGTAATCCAGCTTTACAAAGTAAAATGGAAGAAGCTTCAAATGCTATTAAAAGAGATATTGTGTTTACCGCAAGTTTGTATACCGCCTTGTAATACGATTACTTTTGATATATCATACGCATAAATTTATACATTTTTGCATATTTTTAAAAATAAAGTCATTATTAAGTAAAGAAAAATCAAACCTTAATTTCGAGACACATTTTTCAGGTAAGTCGATTATTTAATTGCCTTGCCGATTTGATCGGAATACTTTTAAATTCCAATTTGTTAAAATCTTTCTCATAAATCTTAATTTATGAAATTTAAGATGGTTTGGTAAAGAAAAAGTTTTTTTTAATATAACTTATTGCGACACGCCCTCTTTTAAGTACCCCACAAATTTTCTATTGGATTTAAAATAGGCGATTGGGAAGGTAACTCCATAACATTTATTGAATTTAATTTTAATTAATTAATTTAATTTTATTGAATTTCTCTTCAGCATAAGGCAGCATCGTGTTCTTCATAATGTTTAACTACATTACCATATCCATTTTGCCTTCTATCAGATGAACTGGGCCCCACGCCTTACCAAAATAAAGAACCCCAAAGAAGAATACTGCCGCATCCATTCTTAACCGTTTTCTCGGTATTTTGTGGACTGAGTTATTTCAAAGTTTGCCTTTGGACGGTTTGTCCGCCAAGTTGATCTTCGTTTCGTCAGTCCACAAAAAATGTCTCCACTTTTTAACTCCTTGTCCAGTCGCAATGATATGATGTTCGCGATTTTTAAATGAGATGCAATATTTCTTCTTGCGATTCTTCCCTGTAAAATGCCTTCAACAAGTCTTCTGCGAAATGTTCTTGCAGAAATATTCAGCTCCAGTTTAGCTCAAATATCTTTTGAAGACTTGAAAGGATTCTATGGTAACGTGACGTTCGCCATTCATTAAAACATTTTCAATTAGTATTTCCTTTGCCTATTTTTCTTTTTAAATTTTCATCATGATAGAAAGACATTTATTTTGTATTTCGTAAAAATATAGAATTTCAAACGTACATATATAGTTTTACTACAATAAATTGTAACTTGATATGTTTACTTTTGTTTATTTTTCGACAGCGCTGGCTCTGTGGCGCAGGTTTAGTTTTTTGACTTGGCTCTAGCGGCGCGGCGTTGCGATTGCGATCCGTCACAATTGGTTTCTTTGTTTTTCCAATACTTAAAAGAGTAACGTTTCCTCGCACCCTACGCTCTCGACTCAGTAACAAATAAAAATTCTGTTTCTCATGTATTTATTATTATATTATTCTTTCATTTTTCATTTAGTAGTGACTAATTCGGACGCTTTTTTCATATTTCTCAATTTAATACTTTTTATTTAAATTCTCAAAATTTGTGTAGTATCAATTGAAATTAATCATATTCAGGGGGGGGGCTTCGTATTTGTGACGAAATATTTTTAGGGGGGTCACAGAAAGCGTGACACAGCGTGACAATGGGGGGGAGGGGGTCAGAAAAAGCTGATTTTAGCGTGACGTATTTTATAAACGGCCTCTAAGTACTTCAATTTTTTCCAAAACATGATTAGGTCAAAATCTTTTCGGCCAAGAACTTTTAGATGCCTATTCACAGCTTATAGTAACGGTGGTCAGTGGAAAAGGTCTGTTACTATTATTAGTTTATTCTTGCTTAAACTTGAGCAGTCTTTGAAAGTTTTAGTTATAAGTGCCTTTTAATATTTAATCACGATTTCTTCTATACCACAGAAGTATTCGGGTACTATCAGTGGAACTGTGTTACCTATTTCTCCCAAGAATCCTGCCTCTTCATCGCTCTCAACACGAGGATGGCCAGTTACCCAATAAAGTGTATGTTTTTTCCACACTATTTTCGAGCTAACAGAGTAGAAAGCTTGACTATGTAATTAAGAACTATATCTTTAAAAACATATTTATTAAATTTGGGATTGATTTAGTTTCATAACGAGCGATGGACGGAAATACCCAAAGTCGCATTATTGAAGATTCAAATGTTCATTGGGCAGGTTCAGCCGACATAAGGGACTTGAAAATAAGGCAAGTTTCTAGTATCTGATTGGCCAGCTGCCAAAAAATTACCTTCTGTAACCGAAACGGCAACACTGTAATAGAAGAGAGGAGAGGAAGAACAGAATGTTTTATGCTCAGTTATGTTTGAGACGAGCTCCATAGCAGAGCTGTTTAATAAAGTCTTATATTTATAATTAATTGATTGCCTTTTATTAAATAATAAATAATATATCTGTTAAAGTTCAGAAGTGGAATTGGACTTAGCCTTATTCAAGATAAGTGAAATAAATAAATATAAATAACATTTGAGTTGCTTATGATAACATGTGAGTAAAGTGATCATGTTGATATTTATAGCGTGAATGTTCAGAGCATATTGTGGTCAACATTGTACGTATACTAAGATTATTAATGATGATGATAAGTTTTAATGAGTGTGGTTTTGGTTTGCAAAACTGCATTTTATTCGGGCTTAATGACGAGTTGATTTAAGATTTTGGGTGTTAGTAGCGGCGCGACACTGACCGTTATTTTTGTTTGTAAAACAGTTTGTAGTTGCATTTTCAGTCCATGAAAAAGTAATACTGTCTCTGTTACTCAGCAGGAAAACATCGTTGAAGTGTCTGCGTCGCTTAATATTGTGTTAATGTATATATTTACATAAAATAGATATATGGTGGTAAACACATTGTGGTTGATGTGAAAGAGATAAGTGCGACATGAAAATGGCGGCTGACGTGCGTTTTTGGTATACGAAAAAGCATTTGGTTATCTTTATCTGAAATGAAAGAAGAGTGTGGAAGAAACAATGTTTGCGTAAGTGCGTTTTCGGTCCACGGAAAAGCATAAAACATACTGTGGTTGATGTGAAAGAGATAATTATAGTGCGGCATGAAAATGCCGGCTGAAGTGCGTTTTTGGTATACGAAAGAGCATATGGTTATCTTTATCTGAAATGAAAGAAGAGTGTAAAAGAAACATTTTGTTGAATGTTTCTTGGTATGAACTTGGATTTTCGGTTTACGAAAAAACATGTTGTTATCGCTATATGAGCTGAGTAAAATGGTTGTAAGAATAATTATATTAATATAATTATATTAAGTTTACTCAGGACAGAATCAGTTTAAAAGTAAAAGTTTTAAGTATGCTCTGAATTTTCTCGCTTTTAGTCAGGTATCTGGTAAATACGCTTATTAGATAAATTAAATTAACATTTTTTTAAGTCAACAGTTGCTGTGACAATTGTAATGCATCACTTTTACATGCATACACATAATTGAAGGGATGATATCTTGTTTCGTACAAAACAAATGAGAAATTTATTAAGATTAAGATAGTTTCACTTGGTAATAAATGGTCTTACACCAGATGTTATCCAAAGTTTTGTGGATGCATTTCAGTGATGATTGCAACTGAAATTTAATTAGTATTAAATATTCAAAAGCTGTTTATTTGATTCTAGATAAAGCAAAATGGATAGTTTGAACGTGAAACAGCTCCAAGATGAGCTGAGGAAGAGGGGCCTTCTTATAAGTGGCTCCAAAAGAACCCTCATTAAAAGAATAAACGACTATGATAGACAACTGGACACAGGTGAAACTCTATCGCATGCTGACGAGATTGTGAATCAACAAACTGGACAAACTGGCACCATCGAAGAAGAAACCCGAAATATAACAACAATTTCAGACTCAGGTACGGTAACTGACGAGGAGCTGAGAGCCAGAGAATGGTCCTTGATTAAACGCGAACGAGATCTCCTTGAAAAGGAAAAAATACTTTTCGCAAAAGAACGAGAAATATCCGAAAAGTTGAGGCACCTAGATTCAGCCACACGATTTAGAGATTCTGTTCCGGAAAGACCCAGAGTAAATTGCACCATTAGAGAAATCGCAGATGCGCTGCCTGTTTTTTCCCCTGGAGACATTACTTCGATGTCAGCTGAATGTTGGATCAACCGTGTAGAGTGTTTGAAAAATATTTATGGTTGGGATGAGATGGCACTACTTCTGGCAGCCTCGTCAAGAATGCATGGACCAGCAAGACACTGGTGGGATTCATGCCAGGAAGTCTCAACATCATGGACCCAGTTAGCCACAGGACTCAAATTGAATTTTCCACACCACTGCAGTGAAGTAGAAGTACATCAGCAGCTGATGAAGAGGACACGAAAGCCGTCGGAAACAATCGATAACTTCTGTTTTGAGATGAATCTTATAGGAAAAAGGATTGAACTTTCAGACAAGACCATCATACAATACATCCTTACTGGCTTAAACGACACTCAAATGAGTACCACCCTAGCTGCTGGAAACTTTAGCAATATTGCTGAATTAGTTGAAAAGATCAAATGGTACCAAGGCATCCGAATAAATTCTCGTCAAGCAAACAACTTAAGTGCACCAAGATTCGTTACATCTCCTAGGCCGTCAACCAGTGATGCTACCAAATGGCAACCTAATCGTCAACCAGTCCCGAAGAACCCCATCACTTGCCACAACTGTAATCAGCCAGGACATTTTGCAAAAAATTGCATTCAGTCGAGGAAAAGGCATTGGGACCATAATAAGGACCAAAATCCAGCAACGAAGACAGAAAAGAATTATCGCGTTAATGTGATTGTTAACAACGACAATGGAGATTGTTACCATAAAGATGTTTTCGTACATGGAAAAAGGTATGCAGCTCTTTTAGACTCTGGAAGCGAGAAGACGATTATAACCAAACGAGTAGCGACAGATGTAAACGGTACGATAGAAAAATGTGAAACCATTTTACATGGGTTTGGAGGTGGAAGCTGTCGAGCCATCGGAAGCATCAAATGTCAAATCCAAATAGATGGAGCCCTTTTTCCGGTCCATGCAGTTGTAGTTGATGATAGCTGTCTCTCGAAACCAGTATTAATCGGGAAGGATGTCCTTAACAATCCCATTTGTAATATGCGTAAACAAGGCGATAGCTTAACGGTACAAAGAGTGGATGTTGAAGTTTGTTCATCTAGCCCAATATCTGCTTCCGACGTTCAGTTAGGCGAAGAAGTAGAAACACCTGTCCTTGTTAAACTACTTAATGAACACCGTAAATGTATTGCAATGAACCAACAAGAATTGGGTCGAACCAAGCTCATCGAAATGGAAATCGAGCTAGTGAAACAAGATCCAATAGTGCATCAACCGTACAAAGTACCGTATGCAAAGCGACAGATACTAACTACAATGATTTCTGATCTGATGAAAAGTGGACTTGTCATTGAATCACAATCTGATTATGCTTCACCGGTGGTCTTAGTCAAAAAGAAGAATGGCGAGGACAGAATGTGTGTTGATTACCGGAAACTAAATTCCATCACGAAGAAAATCCGTTATCCAATGCCATTAATTGAAGAACAACTGAACGACCTAGCAGGTTATAAATACTTCTGTGTCCTGGATTTAGCCTCCGGATACTATCAGATCCCGATTAAAAAAGAGCACACCCATTACACCGCTTTCATCACTCATGACGGTTTGTACGAATTTACATCAATGCCTTTTGGTCTTGTTAATGCTCCTTCCATATTTCAAAAATTAATGAACACCATCGTCCGAAAGATGAAACCGGCCAAAATTGTTTGCTATATGGATGATGTAGTAATTCCGTCTGAAACATTTGAAGAAGGGGTAGAAAAATTGGAAACATTTTTGAAGATATTGAAAGATGCCAACTTAACCCTCAATCTTAGAAAATGTGTTTTCTTCAAGAAAGAAATAGAATTCCTTGGACATTTAGTGAAAGACGGAACAATCCAACCCGGGAAAACAAAAACGATGGCAGTGGAAAAATTTGAGACACCAGAAAATGAACATGAAGTCCGACAGTTCATCGGACTGACCAGCTATTTTCGGAAATTTATCGAAAACTATTCACTAATTGCACTGCCCCTGACCAATCTAACGAAAAAGAATTGTATGTTCCAATGGGGTCAACAAGAGGACAATGCGTTTAAAACTCTCAAAAATTGTCTTATCAACAAGCCACTGCTCGCTCTTTATAATCCGAACAGTGACCATGAACTCCATACTGATGCCAGTTCTCATGGGCTAGCAGGAGTTTTGCTACAACGGGAAAATAATTCGCTCCACCCAGTGGCTTATTACAGCAGAAAAACTTCAAAGGACGAGAGTTTCTTCCATAGCTATGAGCTTGAAGCCCTAGCCGTCGTGGAATCTACTTATCGATTCCGACAGTTTCTGCTTGGCAAGTATTTCAAAATAATAACTGATTGCGAAGCTCTTAAAACAGCTATGAACAAAAAAGAATTAATCCCAAGAATTGCCCGATGGTGGCTAAAAATGCTTGAGTTCGACTATGAGATTAATCACCGATCTGGAAAGCTTATGCAGCATGTGGACACCTTATCCAGACATCCTAATGAAGACGCACAGGAGCCTGATGTTGTCGAGATGAACGTGCTCAAAATAAGTATAGACGATTCTGATTGGTTGTATTCATTGCAACTCCAAGACGAAAGCATTGCTGAAATCGCACAATGTCTAAAAAAACAACCAAACAACGATGCAGAGAAACAAATGCACATAGATTACCTTCTAAAGGATGGTCGAGTATACAGACGAGACGAAAACAATCTTAGGTTGTATGTGCCTAAGGGAGTTCGTAATCGAGTATTGACCCATAGCCATGACATGATGGGACATTTCTCTGAAAGGAAAACGTTAGATCACCTGAAAAGTAGGTACTGGTTCCCGCGAATGAGACAAGTGGTGAAAAAATACCTAAAATCATGCGTTGAATGTGCCTACAACAGCAACAAAGTTCAGCCCCGTGGAGAATTACATCTCATCGAAAAGAAAGATATCCCTTTTGACACGGTCCATATAGACCACCTGGGACCATTCATTAAATCCACTAAAGGAAACTCGTATTTGATAGTAGTGGTAGATGCCTTTACCAAATATACGATCATGAAGGCACTTCCAAGCACACAAACGAAACCAGTTTTAAACTTTCTGACGGAATCTTTTTATTCATTTGGAGCACCCAGACGTATTATATCAGACCGAGGAACTTCGTTCACATCGAAGATGTTTGAAAATTTCATTAAAGATTTTGGAATTATTCACGTTCAAAACGCCACCAGAACCCCCAGAGCGAATGGCCAAGTTGAAAGGTATAACCGCACCATCCTTCAGGCTCTACTTGCAAGTGTAGAAGATGAAGATCGTTGGGATCAAAAGGTAAAGCCGGTGCAATGGGCCATAAACAATACATACAACGATTCAATAGGAAAAACTGCTCAACAGATGCTGATGGGATATATTCCTCGCGATCCTTGGCCAGATGTTCTCGCTCAGCAGATAGAATTGAATCAACAACATCGAAATCTAGAAATCATTCGTTCGAACGGTTTGGAACACATCACTAAAATCCAATCCAAGCAGAAATCTCAGCATGACAATAAATATGGAAAAGCAAAACAATACAACGTAGGTGATTTAGTAATGTCGAAAAACGATGCTGTTAATTCAACCGGTTCTTCACGTAAACTTGAAGCAAAATACAAAGGACCCTATGTGGTAGTTGCAAAACTCCCTCACGACAGATATCAAATTGCTGACATGCCTTTCGCTCAAAGGAATCAAAAACCTTACTCATCGGTATGGGCAGCAGACAGGATGAAATCGTGGATAGAATTCGACAAGGAACTCGACGAGGGCGTCGATGATGACAGTATGGCCGAAACTGTAACCGAAACGGCAACACTGTAATAGAAGAGAGGAGAGGAAGAACAGAATGTTTTATGCTCAGTTATGTTTGAGACGAGCTCCATAGCAGAGCTGTTTAATAAAGTCTTATATTTATAATTAATTGATTGCCTTTTATTAAATAATAAATAATATATCTGTTAAACTTCCAATTAAGGCAACTTTAATGGAAAGTTGAGGGGAAAGTTAGGCAAGAAAAATCTCCCTTACTATCAAGTCAAGTCTACTTCTGTCAAAATTACACTTGATCATGTTTTTTCATTCAACTGAAAGCTGAACTTTATTACTCTATGATTTATTTATTTTCTGCACAACTCCATTTAATATTTTTTGTAAAAGGGTTCCTTGCCAATTTGACAAAGAAATAAGTAATATTTCTGTACAATACAAAATACAAATCGTGATGAACTTGTTGCTTGCCTGAGGAGTGTTTTGTAGACAATAATGTTTTTGGTAGTTTTTGTACTATGAACTTAAAGAAGAGATTTGTGAAGTAAAGTTCTGAATTTTAAATTCATGACACTTGGAAAACTAACTAGTTGCCTTAGTCAAAATTTACGTTCAAGGAATGAAGTTGACTGCAAATAAAGTCCCTTATGTTGCCTGAACCTGCCCATTGCAAGATTGTCAATGTGTTCAACTTGCTCTAAATTTCTAAGAGAGCTTATCTATGCTTTTATTTATAAAATAATCCTCAAGCGATATGTATACACATTTAAGAACGGGTTGTTATTTGTACCCCTCAATTAGAGGTCTTGATTAGATCTAGCATAGATTAAAATTCAATATCGTTTATTTCAAATACTTGATTTGTTTGTAATACAAACTGTTAAAGATTATCCACTTAATTGTATTACTTGCTTATAAGATCATTTTGGGTTTTTTCCGAAAGGACAAATTAGAAAACATCCTTGTATCACATGAGATATTGCTCTTACTTACTTAAGGTATAGCTACAGTCAGGGGCGGACTTGGGCCGCAACCAACATGCGTGTCATGCTCGGTTCATAGCTAGCTGTCTTCCGTTTCGCACACCAAGTTGGTTGAGGTCCTCTCTCACCTGCGTGCGCCACCTGATTGGATTCGAAGACCTTCCCGGCTGGAGCGTTGATGTCCATTCGCTCTACATGACACAGCCATCTAAGTCGTTGGACTTTAATTCTGTTAACCAGGTCAGTGTCGCTGTACAGCCCGTACAGTTCATCATTGTATCCTTTCCTCCACTCTCCATCTATGCAGACAGGACCAAAAATCATACGAAGAATTTTTTCCTCGAGGCATCCTGAGACGCTCTCATCTTTCTTTGACAGAAGCAGCGATTTGCAAGTTATTCTTTGTTTGATTACAGCGCTGGTGTCGTTGTCTGAATTTATAGAGGTGCATAGATAGACAAAGTCCTCAACTACCTCAAATTTATAACTGTCCATGGTGACGTTTTGTCCAAGACATCGTGGTTCAAAGTCTTTCTTTGATGACAGCATATACTTGGTCCTGCTCTCATTGACCACTAAACCCATCTTCTCCGCTTCTGTCGCAATGCTCAAAAACGCTCCACTGCATCACGCTTTGATCTTCCAATTATGTCGGCTTATCCGAGTAATTTAATGGATCTCTGGAATATTGTGCCTCTAGTTGACGATTGAGTTTTGCACAATTATTTCCAGAACTATGTTGAAGAAATCGTACGTCATCAAATGCATCGGTGAGATATTTTCCGACCTTGAGAGTGCATTCTCCATCGTCAGCCCGCATAAACGGATAATTTTGAGAGGGTTGCCAAAACGAGACATTGCTCTGTAAAGCTCTTCCCTATAAATGTTGTCATACGCGGTTTTAAATTCGATAAAGAGATTGTTTAATTGGGAGATGTTTTGAAAGTTAAAAATTTCAACTACCTACATATTTCAACAACAAAATAAAAATCCAAATTACACAAAATTAATTTACTTAATTAATTACTTATATATTTTGTTTTGCATTTTCGCATATAAAATAAGATTATTATTGCTCACTTCAAAATCAATATTAGAAAAGAAAGAAACTTTTATGAAGTTTGATGAATTCTTTTGTGGCAAACTGTAAAAATTATGAGTTTCGTAAAAATATCGTCCGAACGTGATAGTTTTATAGTCTCTTTGTTGTGTATGCATGGTATTTTTTCTTAATAGCTAAATACAATAACTAAAATATTACACACAACCGTGTAAGATGCAAAGTCTGGGAGGCCAACAACTAACTGTGACAAACATTCGAGTGCAAGATCTATCGAGTTTCTGGCTTTAGTTTCGGTGGTTCGAACATTCCGTGCATTTTCTTCTGTTTTTTACTCTTCTTTTTGGACGTGCCGGCTTGGAAATCGTGCCAGCTATTTACTCGGTTCTGTCGTGATTCTTCGAAATTCTGTTGCCATTCCTTGTCGGTTTTGCGTTTTTCCTCTTCCTCGATTTCGGCTTCGCGTTTTCGTTTTCGTTCCTCTTGATCTCGTTGTTCGAGCTGTTGTTTCCGGCGTTCCATATCAGCGAAGAGCTTCATAACCATTACATAGATTGCATGCTTGTATTTTTCCGGATCGTCCTCTGGAATTGGCTCATGGGATTTGCCGTCTTTTTTCAGTTTCTTTTTCTTCTCCGCGATCTGGGAGTGCAAACAAAAAAGAATTATTAACATTAACCTAAGAAGATGAGAACATAATGTGTTGTGAGCAATTAACCATGTGATCTGTCCTGTCTTTTGCCTCCTCGTAAACGTCCAGACATTTCTTTCGTGTCTTTTCGTTCTCCAAGGTCTTCCAGGCCCGATTTATGATGTCGAATGCCGTCTGGGCGAGCTCCTTGTTGTCCTGATTCTTGTCCGGATGAACTAAAATCGAAAGAGAACGATATTTTTTCTTAATTTCTTCGATGGTCGATTCGGGCTCGAGTTGCAGAACTTCGAATGGATTTAAATTGAAATATGTTGAGCCAGGACGTAGAATTCTATCAATTTGTTGTTTCGAAGTTAGAACAGAATCTCTTTTTTCGATTTGTTTTACCTTATTTTTTTAATTCATATTTGGGATATATGCAGGTGAGAAGAACAATAATTAAATTTACTCGCATTTAATTTCAATTTTAAAATAGAACAACTAGAATATAGAACAGAAACAAATACCAAATTATTTTATTTATTCACTCACTTCAGTATAGAAGCAGTCAAACATCTCCTCCTTGTTGTTGGACGTGCTTGGTTTTTCCTTGTACGACATATTCGTCCCTGTATTTTGAAATTTGAATTATGTGATCGAGGAAAAATAAATTTTAATGGATTCACTTATTTTATTTAACTACAAAAATAATATTGTAAATATTTATTAAAAAGGGAAAAATATTTATTTGCATTTATTATTTTTGTATGCGAAAAATATAGTTCACCTCTTTTTTCGATGCCAGTTGCCAGTGTCAACTGTCAAAGTCAAAACACATCAAAAGGAGTTTTAAGTGATGCCAATCCGTTTACATAGGGTAAACTAGGAAATAACTCAAAATGAAAGATTGACAAGTAAAAAATACATTTAGTTTAAAGGGTAATTTTGCATTTCCACAAAGGAAAAGGAGATTAATAACCTTTCGGCGTTTAAACTTTTTTGGGTCTTATGAAATTCCAAACAAAAAGAAAAGTTCAGTCTTATTGCCCAATAAAATAACATCAAGATATAAAATATGTCATATCGCCCAAAAACTTTTTTAGAAGAAAATGAAAATAATGTCATATTGCCCAAATCAATTAAAAAATATCATAACGCCAGAATTATTTATTGACATATCGTCCAAAAGATAACATGTGTTTCAACATTTGGGCCTACTGACAAAATTTTATCGGCCAAACGCAAACATCAAATGAAATAAATGTCAGTGAAATATGTAAAAGGTGGCTAAATTTTAAAGGCCGATGTTAAATGTAAACCACACTCAAACGTCAATTTTTGTCTGAATTTCATTTGAAATTTCTTAATTTCTGACTAATTCAATTTAACAATGGAAAGATACACAATCGAGCAATGAGTTAAAGTTATTCAGGCTTATTATAAAAATTGACGTTCAAATCAAAATGCATGTCGTGCACTTCGTGATTTTTTCTGTCAATTTAATGGTCCAAATGAGCGTACAATCGCAAAAATCGTGCAAACCGGGTGTGTAGGAGATGTGAAAATACTAGTGTATGCTCATTGCTCATTCAGCTCGCACTGCAGATTAATTGCTGTTGTTTTCGATAGTGTAGCTGAAGAGCCTCGGTTAATCCACGTGCCCAACAATTGCACCATTCACGCTCTTCGTTGATGAACATTATGGACAAAGACTCGCATTTACTCGCTTAGAAGGTACAATTGACTCAAGAACTAAAGCCTCTTGACCATTTCAAGTGTTCTAATGATCAGAATGTTGTTAAGAAATGGCAACAGTGGACGAAAAGTTTTCGAAGAAAAATATCTTCAGTGATGAAGCACAATTTCACCTAAGTGGACTCGACAATATCTGGCCATGCATAATTAAACCATACCAATATTATCATAATAAAGCAAACGACAATTATTTCATAAATAATTTAAAACATTAGCCTTCAAAATTTAACCACCCTTTAGTTGGTTTTTGGCGATTTTTTTTTAACTTTTTGAGTCTTGTGACCAATTGTGGGCATTATGACATTTTACGATAGGGCTGGCGTTTGAAAATTTATTATAATTTTTCCACCAAACCTCTAACGATGGATCCGACCCGATCCAAAATCGCAGCGTGTTGGGAAACTGAGCTGGCTCTGTCAAAAAGTCAATATTCAAGGAGCCCGAGGCAACCGAAGCAGGAAAGTTCACCTCCACCGGTTTACCTCTGGATGGTTTACCACCGCCGGTTTACCTCCAGAGCAGGTAAGGTAATTTATTATTCTCAAAACTACCTTCCAATTGAAATTTTTTGACATTTAGTTTCGTGTTGTTTTTTATTTTCATTCTTTATGAATTATGATATGACACTTCCACAATGCAATTTTACAAAGCAACATTTTTTATATGATATTTACGTAAGTTTTTGTGTTTTTTTGTTCTGTTTGATTATTTAACAGAATCCAATCTTTTTCAGGACTGGCGTTTAACGTTTACTGGGTATTATAAGAATTGTGAGTGGTTCTTATTTTGATCCTGATATCAAATCAAGATGCAAAAATATATATACCTTTCCGAATAATAACATTCATTTTATTCCAAGAGAACATTTTCAGATAAGTTGAAGTCTTCATTCACTTCTGTTAGCACCGAAATCGCTGTTATCGAACTTGGCAGCACCAATCCAAAAATTATCTATGAAAATCATATTAACATAAACACGCCTAAGATCAAACGTCAAAATCACTGTCTTTCTCTTCACAATTTATAACACCATCAATTTACCGAAAAGTTTTTAAATAGAAGCAGAAAACAATCACATAAATTTCATTTCAATTCAATATATTTTTTAAACTAATATCAAAATGAAGGATTTATCATCAGTTGAAACAGCTAAAAAAGCTCCCAAATTATCCTTTGTCTCAAGAAATCTAGTCGCAATTGTTATGATCCCAGCAATAATAGGAATGCACTACGGATGGGCTCTATTACAGGATAACAAGGCTCTTGTAACGGAAGAGGAAAAGATAGACTTACCTATCATCACAGTAAGGAAAACACCAAAAAATCAATTCAAATAGTTTCAAAGGACTTTTTTGTTTTACATTATAGGGTGCTAAATATTTGTGGGGAAAGTTGTCTTCAAAGGAGCCTTTGTCCAAGTAGTCTCGATGGTTAGATAATCACAATTAATCTTTTTCCCAAATCCTAAATAAAATAATGTTAACATTTTGTTGAAATTTAAATTATTATTGTATATATATCTATATATATATATAAAGTTTTACATGAAGACATGAATAATTTTTAAAATAAAATACCATTTCAGCTCGAATTTGATTCCTGGAGTTTTTAAAATGATGGGTAAATATAGAAAATAGGGAGTATACTAATATTAATTTACTAGAGTTGATGAAATATTTAAATTGCCCAGTTGTCCATTGAAAAGAATGTCACTGATTACTTTTTCTGCGATGATTCTCTGTGTGTGGTTCATAACTCGTAGTTTACTGGCTACGTTTGTGCCAACGGCATCGAATTCATCATTTTGACGTGGATGATCGAAGGTTGTCGAGTTGAAGAGAGTCGGAAGATGTTCTCTGGATATTTGAATGGTAGGGACTTGTTGATGGTGAATCTGGGTAACTTGTGTTTGCTGACCTTGGTGGTGGGCGTTTTGCATCTGCTGCTGTTGGTGTTGTTCTAGAGAGTCAACGGCCTATACAATATAAATTAACAAAATAAAAAGTTATATTCAAACATTAGACAAACAAAGAAGAAACAGTTATAACCCCAGAAGGAAATGTTGGTGCATAAACAAACTAGAAACTGGTGTTGAATTTTCCCTTCACTTTGAATTGCAGCAATGTTAAAGTATTTCAAAACAATTATTTTGAGTATTCTTAAGAGAAGGTACATTTGAAAGCCTGTTAGTGTCAAGCAGTTTCTAATCAATTGCGTATCCAAGAAAGCGTCGTAGGGGTGATGACCTATTCCTTGGGAGATTATTTTTTTAATCTGTGTTTGGTAATTTTGAATCGGAAATCCAGACTCAAACTCATCAACAATGGACGATCAGAAGTGGTCATATGAGCCATAAAACTTATACAGTTGTATAAATTGAGATTTCATCTAAAGATTTGTTAGTAATTAAACGATATTCACCAGCGGCTTGCTGTCAAAAACAACGAAAATCTTTGATTACAAACAATTTAGAATTTAAATTGAATAAGAGATCGCCAAATTGATATTAAGTTGCCTTTAAAATCCTGAAACTCGTCTTCAATTCCATATTATTTTTGTTAGCGTAAGGCTTTCTTAAGTCTTTTTTTCTTTCAAAATTAATTTTCTATTAAATACAAAAACTTTTCAGATCTTAAAGAATTAAAGAAATCTACTTTTTGAAGTGAATTTGCATTGGATCCTCTAGAACTGAGATTTAGACACGAATTTCAAGAATATAGGTAAAGGTCCCAAAAACAGCAAAAGTGACACTTTCGTTAAACGTATGACTAATTGAAAAACATAACCAACGTTTCATATTTCTTAATTTAATATAAGAGCTTTGAATCTCTGTAGAACTGAAGTGAAAAGAGATTCTGCAATGTGTAATTTGTGAGTGCCACACTAAAGTTTCTTTCAATGTAATTTGTTTTTATTTAATTTTTAGAGAAATTATGTACTTAAATACATCTATTTCCTTTAATTCAATAACCAACAGATCATTTTAAAAAAGTTTCTGCTGAAAGAATGAATACTAAGAACTTAAAAGGTGGAAAAAGCAGTATGTTTGTTAAATTACATCCTTACATCTAGTTTTGACAATGTCTTAATAAAAATCTATGAAGATAGTAGCCTTTGCAGGTACATAAAGAAATAAACTTATACATTTTTAAAAGTTTTCTCTTTTTCTTATCACCTGTTGTATCTCACGTTGTGAATTCACATCCAACGATGTTATATCTAGGACTTTGAGTGAGGATTGTTGTGGCTGTTGTGGAATTGATTGGTTCTGTTGTTGCTGAAGGGAGCTATCACCGTTGATATTTTCAGATTTTATAACATGGCAACGAATCGGTTCTGGCACCAGGGCAATGTGTTGTTCTTCACTCTGATTAATCTCATGTTTTTCAGATTCCTCCTCCTGGTCGTAATCCATACTGTCATCATCAAAATTTATTTTGAGTTCACGCTTTTGTGCATTATTCAAACGTTTCGGATTCTGATCGGCAATAAACATCAGTTTATCAAAGTACCACAATCTTGACTCGTAGTTGTCCTTGGATACCTTCTTACGATATTCTCGCCTAAATGCCGATCTAAGTGAGTTAATTTTACGCACGACCATTGCTCTATCTGGATTTGGTTCGACTTCTTTAAGTTTTTCCACCAATTTATCATAAGATGCATTTCGAATAGCATGGTTACCATAGTCGGGATGTTTGCCTTTCCAAAGGCATTCCTCGGTGCGATAGATTTCCATAAATTCTGTTAGCCAGTGACGGGAGTAACTTCGTAGGTCATTTAAACACATTTTAGATTCCATATTTATGAATTTATGAGTAAAACTAATTAAAAGTAGTTTTTATTTTGTGTTTGCTTATAAATGCAATTCTATCTTCAACTTCACAAGCAATCAGCAGCAGAGAGCAGATGAATTTTGTTTTGTTCGGTGAAAAAGTTTTTAGTTCGATGTCAACCTCAACTTTCAACACTCCAACAAAAATCAACAATGACACCAACTCAAACGTCAGACACATACATCAGCCCTGATAGTACTATTTAATAGTGTTCGGATCAAAACCTTTCATGTACACTCCGGAAGGAATAATTTAGGCCTATTCGGCAAGATCTTTTATATCTTTCTATTCTGTTAGGAAGTCCCATACAAAAAGAAGAGCTCTCGAAAAATCTGTTAAATCATAAAAGACGAATAATGCTTGTGACTTTTATCATAAAAGATTTAATTAAGTGTGAAAAATGGATATTTATATTTTATTTGGTCAACCAAATTTTGTTTTTGAATGAAAAATGTTAAGCATCTTGCACATGAGCAATGAACTGCGAACTGTGGATGTTCGCATATTTTGACTTTTCTTTCACATGAGTTTTTATTTCTATTCGCAGGTAGCGACGAATTGTCAACCCCTTTTCTCCATATTTTCCTCAGCCATCATCTTTCACACAAAAACAAAACAAGAGTGGTATAATTTTGAGCTTAAGTTGAGCGCGAACAATTTATTCGTTGCAGTGTGGATGGTATGTGGAACGCGAATAGAGTTTGACAGTTCGCAGCAACCACACTGCGATTCGTTACTACCAAATTGTTTTTACAAAATTCTCTTGTTTTAGAGAACAAAATGCAAATTTTATTATCCTAATATTAGTGTCAATTGGTTTCTTATAATTTAAATGTGTTTTTGTGTGGAATTGACTTTTTGAAATGTGTAAAATCACGTTTGTTATGTTCGTCCATTCGCAGTTCGCAGTTCGTTGCTCATGTGCAAGGCACTTTAGTCATAAACAATTGAATAAATTTAAATTATTTTTGTAAATTAAATCACAGAACAACTTTAATAGAAAAGACAAATTTAAAATTATCCCCGATAAGCGCTTCATACAGATTTTCCGATTATTGAATTAAATATTAGAATTATATAGTGGATAAATTGCAATCACATAATATACGACCTTCTCTTTCATTATAATCAAGTATACGATTTTGCTCTAGTTGAATATGTACAGTGCCGGTAAAATAAAAATATCACCACCGCGGTGGTGCACCGGTAAAGTAGCATTCACATGAGCGCGACCAACGAACGACGAATGAATTACAAAATGTGATTTTATATACGTTTAAAGACATATTTGAACACAAAATCTTAACAAAACGATAGCAATATAGTTTCTATTTGATTTATAATGCATACTTTTACTTTTCAATATCATTATATTAATAAATTTAAGAAAACAAATTTATTCGTCGCGAACAAAATTCTAGTTGATACGAACTGTCAAACTTTATTCGCGTCCCACATACCATCCACACTGCAACGAATAAATTGATCGCGTTCCACATACCATCCACACTGCAACGAATAAATTGTTCGCGCGCTACATAACCTAAAGCATCTTGCACATGAGCAAAGAACTGCGAACTGCAAACTGTGGATGTTCGCATATTTTGACTTTTCTTTCACATGAGCTTTTATTTCTATTCGCAGGTAGCGACGAATTGTCAACCCTTTTCTCCATATTTTCCTCAGCCATCATCTTTCACACAAAAACAAAACAAGAGTGGTATAATTTTGAGGTTAAGTTGAGCGCGAACAATTTATTCGTTGCAGTGTGGATGGTATGTGGAACGCGAATAGAGTTTGACAGTTCGCAGCAATCACACTGCGATTCGTTACTACCAAATTGGTTTTACAAAATTCTCTTGTTTTAGAGAACAAAATGCAAATTTTATTATCCTAATATTAGTGTCAATTGGTTTCTTATAATTTAAATGTGTTTTTGTGTGGAATTGACTTTTTGAAATGTGTAAAATCACGTTTGTTCGTCCATTCGCAGTTCGCAGTTCGTTGCTCATGTGCAAGGCACTTAAAAGTCAAACTTCATTCGCGACGAATTAAAAGCTCTCATGTGAAAGAAATGTCAAAATCGACGAATATTCGTTCATTCGTTGGTCGTTGGTCGTGCTCATGTGAAAAGTGCTTAAGTTTCATTTAAATTTTTGTATTTTAGTGAATCGAGACATATTTCCAGCCTCTACTGTATTTTGTTATAGCTTGAAGTGTCAACTCTCTCTATTGTGTATCTTTAGAGCCCGTTCACACGATTCGGTATTTTCGCCGTATCGGATGTTCTCTCGATTCGGTGTCTTTCGGTTGGAGTGTTCAGACGGTACGGTAATTTAACCGTATACCTTACTCAACCCTACACCGTACTCGGTGTAAAACACAAACCGACTATATACTAGCAATACATTATTCCACAGTAGCCCAGACGAAAAATGACGCACTTTCGGTCAAAATACCGAATCGTCTGAACGCACTGTATGTGAATACATTGCCACTATAAACCGAATCGGTTTTTTTGCCGTACGACCGAAAACGATTTGCAGTGACAAAACCGAATGACAAAATCGACCGAATCGGTGATTTTAACGTATACGGTTAAATGCCGTATCGTCTGAATATACTCATTTAAATTATATTGCCACTGGCTTATACGGCAAAATCGCCGATACGGCAAAACCACCGATTCGGCATCGTGTGAACGGGCTCTTAGCGCTAAAATGTTAACGGTTCTTTTTTTGCCATTACATATTGGGAAAACAACAGTACCCGTGACATGATGGATGCCAGAGGCCTTCGGTTAAATTCCTGTCTGTGCCATCTAAAGTTTTTTCACGGGTATTGCCTCTTGCGAGGAATTGACAAATTCTTCTTTTCAAATTCAATTGTAAAACAGATGATGGTATAGCTTGACCTTGAACCGATTCAGTTTACCAACACGGTGTAAATGTTTCGGTTAGCAGCATTTTTGGCAATATCGAGTTATGTGATCATTCCATAAAAGGTGATCTGTGATAAACATACGTACCAAAAATGAAATGTGATTAGTTTTCTGGATGCAAGTGTTACTTTTGGATAGTGGGATCTGGGGTTGGTTACGGTTTAACGACAGGAGACAGCATTATGCCGCCGCCGTTATTGCGTTAATGGATGGGATCCCCTTATATTTTTCATAATTTATTTTGTATATATGAACATACAATTTTTATTTTATTGCATTAAACTTTGTTGCTAAAAGTACTACTTTTATCTAAGAATTGGACCAAGAACATAATATGAATTGGAAATCCAGCCCTATTCTAATCGTGCAGCACAAATTTATCAACTTTTGACCAATCCAAGGGAGGGTCATATGAGCCATAAAGATTATAGAGCTAAGTTGATTAAGAGCAGATTTCATCTAAAGATTTGTTGGTAATTTAACGATAGTCACCAAAAAGCGGTTTGCTTTTAAAAACAACTTCAATCTGTGTTTTCACATAATTTCGAATTGGGAAAAATTTTAGTAATTTTTCTCATAAGATGTTTTCTGAGAGAAAGAGCAAATATTTAGGTTCTTGAGAAGAATCTTTGAATAACGGATAGCGAATTTGATATAAAGTTGCCTTTAAATTCCTGGAACTTGTTTTTTCTTGCCGCACATATAAATATTGTAAGGCTTTTTTAAGTCTTTTTTCTTTCACAATTGAAAAACATAGTAAACGTTTCTGTTACGTCTAAGTTTTATTACTATGTTTATTATATAATACTATAATAAATATAAGAATAGGATAGATGGATAAGCTTACACAGTGGTTTTGCTAGCGTGGTAGAACACCTCTTCAGAATAATAGCGGGGATACCATCCGGATCAGCGGATTTATGAATGTTGAGATCTTTAAGAGCTCTCGCCACAGTACGAGTACGAAAATAGATTGGTCCCATAGAATCATTTACGCGTTCAAGAACTGGGGAGCCATGACACTATCCGGTAAGCGTAGGAAGCGTGGGCGTTGCAGGCATTCCTGGCTTGTTTAAACCTTTCCCGGTTTTCCTCAGTTGGGTTGGCTCTAAAACACCAGAAGCTCACCTCTTTCTCCTTGATAACCTCTTTGCAGCTCGAATCGAACCATAATTTAGTCTTAGGTTTAATACTTTTAACCCTATTCGGGATAAAGGTTTCCATTCCCAAACGAATCCTACTAGTAATTATATCTGCACTGGAGTCTACGCCACTACCGAGGAAGCATAGTGAACAGTTAAAGATCCTGAAGCAATTATTGAGACCGTCCCAGTTGGCTTTCTCGTACTGCCAAACGGTTCTCTTTGGAGCTCTTTCTTCAACTGGTTTTGTTTGACACGAGAAATTAGCAGATATGACGATATGGTCCGATGTGCCTAGAGGCCTCAATACACTGATTATGTACTTATCAGGATCAGAAGTAAGAAACAAGTCAAGTGTGAATGGAGAAGCCACGAAGAATTGTGAACATATATATTGATTTGTTGTTTTAAAAACAAGTTAATTACAATACACAAAGCACAGTATCAAATTATTTCATAACCCAAATAAACAAAAATCTAATAAATAAACATTATGTTAAAGTTGAACGGTTTTGAAGAAAATATAAATCTTACTTTTAAAAAGGACTTTTAAACTCGGATAAGTAAACTTTCAGATAAATAGAAATAACTTTCAATTTTATATGAAGAATATTTTACTGACTATTGAACAATTCAATAACTCTTACCATAGACAAATCAATCAATTAAAAGTTTTATTCAGTTTCATATTTCAACTTTTATTCTCTTTTAACTACACTCTTAGCTTATAAAATAAATTTTAATATTTCAATAATTATTTATAATAAATACTGTATACCTATAGTGTTAGTGTGCTAAACTAGTCGATATATGTAATTGGTCTAGTTGGCCGTTAAAAAGTACGTCACTGATCAATTTTTCAGCAATAATTCTCTGCGTGGGATTCATTACACGCAATTTACTCGCAACATTTATGCCAATTGCATCAAATTCATCATTTTGTCGTGGATTTTCGTAGGCAGTCGTCGAATTGAATAATGTTGGAAGATGTTCTCGAGATATTTGTATGGTAGGGACTTGCTGATGATGAATCTGTGTAACTTGCGTTTGCTGGGCTTGAGCATTTTGAATTTGTTGTTGCATTTGTTGATGATGTTCCAAAGAATTGACGGCCTAAAACAAAATAAAAATATATATTAAAAGATTTTGCAACAAAACACAAGGGAAGCTCTCCAGAAGAGGAGATAACTTTTAATGCGGATGGCTAGTTAAGGCACCATTAAATACGATAGTCAAATAAACTTGCTTTGCAGAAAGGAAAAAGGTTTCTAAACTGTATTACTACGTTAGGTAGATAGATTTTTGTAAGGAATTCACATAACATTCTGCACTTCTCAATTAAATAAAATAATAAACTGGGTGGCGGAACAGTCCGTTGAGAACTAAGGCCTAGTGACCTACAACTCTCAACCATTCCTGTGTGCGAGTACTGTTGTCAGGGATGAAGGGGACCTACCTAGCCGATCGCTAATTTGAGAAAGCACTTTTCATGACAAGGAACTAAGAGTAGTTAAAATTGCTAGCCTTAGCTTTGCAGAAGTAAAAGTTAGAGTAGGTACGACAATTTAGAGTACAAATCCAAGAACAGAACTAAAACATTTCACTTACATACCTGCTGTATTTCTCGCTGTGAATTCGAATCAAGTGTAGTAATCTCGAGCACCTTCACTGCGGTCGGTTGGTGTTGGGTCTGCTGGTGTTGCTGTTGGTGCTGATGTTGATGTTGTTGAAGTTGTGCCGTCTGAAGGGGAATCGAGTTGCTGAGGTTGTTCTCTGTTTTAATTTGATTGCCTGTAACTTCTTCAAGCAGTTCAGTGCCATCTATTAATTCATTTTTTCCCACCCCCACATCTTCCTCCTGATCGTATTCCATACTATCATCTTCAAAATTAATCTTAAGTTCCCGTTTTTGTACTCCACCACCCAAACGCTTTGGATTCTGGTCGGCGATGAACATCAACTTATCAAAATACCACAGACGTGACTCGTAATTTTCTTTGGATAGGGTTTTTCGGAATTCCCGCCTGAAGGCCGAACGAAGTGAGTTGATTTTACGCACCACCATAGCCCTGTCCGGATTCGGTTCGACCTCTTTTAACTTCTCCACAAGCTTATCGTAGGCATTATTTCGTACAGCATGATTGCTGTAGTCTGGATGTTTGGCCTGCCACAAACATTCTTCCTTGCGATATATTTCAATAAACTCTGTGAGCCAGTGACGAGAATAGCTTCGCAAATCATTCAATACACTTATGGTAGACATTTTCTGTTCTTTTTTAGCCAGCTTGGCTCTTTGTCGTTTCACTTATTTACACGAAATTTCTTCAAATAATTCTTAAAGATCTTCACAAATGTTTAAAATACCCTATTACCCGAGTTTACTGGATACTTAGGTTTGTTATTGAAATTTTGTATTATTTTGATTGAAGGTAAAACTTTTTACGAACTCAAATATGTTAGCTCGGCATCAACTCGAACGTCAGACTCGACCGACCATTTTGTGTCCAACTCCTGTTTGTATCTTGTTGTACAGAATTTTTCTTTGATATAGTTAATCTACTACGTTTGATGTATCAAGATAAAATATCATGACAATTTATGAGGTCTTGAGATAAGAAGTGGTGGAACCTTTAAATTCGATAGTAAGTCCTAAAATATTTTTAAAGATTTATGACTTGCATAAAGTGCTCATTTCTTTAAAGAATTTAATTTATTTTTAGTTTGACCCTTTGCACCAATCATATACAAGTTATCTCATATCAAACAGAAGAATCCTTTGTAAAATAGGAACCTTCCATTAGTTTAGCTGAATGCCTAGAGGTACAACTAACAAGGTGTGATTTTACTATGAAAACTGATGAATTTTTCACAAATTTCTAAGACACATGTTTTAAGTTTATTTATGATTTCATATTTAAAAAATCAAATGATCAACAAGCAAATCATATTTTTGTTGAAAAAGGATGAAACAGTACAAATATAAACCAAAGAATTAATAAAAATAAATTTAGTTCTATATTCAATTTAATTAAATGCTAAAATTACGTTTCTAATAAAGTATCATGCGACACCCCAACCAATCTGTTGAAATAATTTTTAACATGCCTGTAGGTTAACTCAAATTATTCTATTACAATATAAAGTCATATTTTAATGTGTCAAATCTGACAACTGGCAATGACAACCAACAACCAAAAGTTTTCCTGGTTTGGTGTGGTATGTGGTTGGTCTTGGTAGTTCGTTTTGTTGTAAGCAATCGGGTTATGGGTTATGGTTGTTGGTTCTGGGATTCTTCTCACTTCTCAGTCGAATGTTAAAGCCCACACCACTTAAAATTGCGTTCGCCGTTGCTTAATATATTCGCTTTCGCTTCGAGTGTCAGTGAATTCAATTTAAAAATAAACTTCTCGACAAATTTCGCGGTCTCTTGCTCTTCTCAATCCCAGACTCGTAGTTTTTTATTATTCAATTCCTTGTTAGATTCGATTCGACTCTCGGATCTTGTGCTAAAAAATCATAAACCTTAAGAAAATTTGGTTTGATTTATCTTCCAATATCAATACGAATTCCTAGCAACGCAAATACAAAATACGAAGGGAAGAGAAGGAAAGTGGCACTATCTGATGCCATTGTCCTCTAAAATGTAAGTTTACGTCTGCTTCCATAACAATTACCAACTTATTCAATAAATATATAATAGTAGGAAGAAGGTATGCGCCGTAGATACCTGTCATAACTGAGACAGGAACTAGATATATTCAACGACGACGTCAATATTATTTCCACAAAATCGCACACTTCAAATCAGTTCTTCCGAATCAAAACAGAAGCAAAGCCCCATGTTCGGGTTATATAATTTAAATTATGAAAAGAATACGAAGCAAAATACTAGAGGTTAGGAAAATAAGTTAACTATAAAACAAAAACGTGCCTGTCATATACATAATTCTGTTATCAGTTGCGTAATCAGCAATTAAAGAATACCCAGGATCCGAATAAATTTTACCTCGTAGATTTTACGTATGATGATCATAGGTATTTATGTATCTATCTATCTTATTTGCTTATTTGTTTGCAAAATAAATTGTTGTTATTGTCGTATTTGCACTCAGTTCGACCAAACTGGCTTTCCTCAAAATAAACCCAAGAACACAAGTCCAAAGTCAAGACGCATGTAGGTAGATATATATCGTTATACTCGCGACCATCAACGAACGATAATAACAACTTATAAACGGGTGTATGTTATGCTTTTTGTTTTGTTTATTAATGTTGTTTCTGGTGCGTAGTAGATATATCATATATGGATCTATATAGGTATGCATATCTTTTGTATTAATTAAGCGACAAAAGGGGCACGTCAACTTATATCAAATATCGTTTGTACCTTGATTGCACTCAACTTGAAATCTTTCGTCTTAAAGCAAATAAGTACTTGATATTATTGTTATTATTAAGTTTAATTTATTATTTAAATTTAAAATAGAATCAATCTATGCACGATTCCTTGCGTTTGCTATGCTCGTTTTTATGGGAATGCAAATTAATTGACCTTTGGCTTTTCGATCGAGGCTAAAAATTTTTAAATTAACACAAATTTAATATTTCACCCAACTTTTTAACTTTGTAGCTGTAATTAAGAAATACTCTAACGGCCAATTTGTTGACAAAGTTATAATTTCTAAAACTTAGTTGATTGATAAGTTAGAACTCGACTGAGTTTAAACTTATTTCTTCATCAAGTTCTCAAGCGTTAGAATTCTGATTTAAATCTCAGTTTGCGACAGAATATCGATTTATCAAACCATCAAATTTGAGGGTCTGATATATTAGAACTCGGTATAGGAATGTTTTTAATTCTTTCAAAGGCCTAATTTTTAGATAAGTTCCGGTTTTGGATTAAATTTCATGTGCAATTATAAAATATTTTTAGAAAATACATAAACATGGACGTCGCAAATAGGAGCTGCATAATGTAAAATATTGTGAAAGCTGACAGTTTACTTTTCGTGCGCTTTATTTTAGTTCTACATCAAAAAGTGGGAGGACATTATAAAACATACTAGGACCAAGACTATTGAATCTGCTCAAATGGACATAAGAACTATTTGAATTTTGTCGAGAAATAACAACCAATCTAAAATGACCAACATTCCCATGGACAACAAGACCAGATAAAAGTGTAGACAAATCTGTGTATAGAAGACAAGACGCCCGTTTTGACATTATGTACATCTGAAGAAATATTTATAAAAATAATGCTAAACTTTTATCAATAATCTTTTAGCTGAATTTACTGAACACACGATTTCTTGAAGCTTTTCGATGTAATACTTTCTATCATTTAAATAGCATGCATCATCATGATATTTTAGAGATTGCAAGACTCGAAACTTATTTTTATTCATCTTTATTCAAGTAAGATAAAAGAATGATTTTAAATAACACGAATCTTAAACAAAATCCAATAACATGGAAACACAATTTTTATTTCGAAATAAATTGAGAATATCGCAATCGAATCCTAAAATAAATATCGGCTCAAAAGAAAACTGACAGATTTTTTTTTCAATTTTTCTCGTAAAATGTCGGAATTTTGAGTCGGAACTATCTACGGAGTGCTACAAAAATAGCAAAATTACGTTAGAACTCAGTTCTATTTAACCGAGATCTAACATATGATTAGATGCCCGATTATAACTTGATCAAGTTTTTATTTTATTTTAGAACTTCGTCAAGAAATTGGCCGTAAATGTTTTGTATGTTACACATAACATAAAACCTTGAATCTCAAAAAAATTGCATGTATACCTGTTTTAAATAAAAATTAAAAAAGTAATTGGATATGTATATGTAATTACGAGATCTTAGATAAATTAATTTTAATTAAGATGTTCTTACATTGCGTTTCTCTTTGATTTAATGGTTTCCTCAAGACGTCGAGTTATTAAAGAGATAAGTTTTTAGCATACTTTACGACTTATTTTTTGCCTTTCTTCTTGAAGGCCCCTCTTAAGGTCCTCAATGTTTCGAAAGTTCTTTTGAGCAACAGCTCATCCTATCCATATATGTTAGATAGCACATAAGCACAGTTTTACAATAATTACGATTTCGCTGTACGAAATGTGTGCTTTAAGTAGTTGTTTTGGATTTGACACATTTTGCCTTCCACAAAATGTTAGTTCCGAACTACGAGTCTTTTTTTTTTACTGATGTATAGCTTTTTATGCATGGCGCACATCCATTTCGGTCATTACTTCGATTGTAATGCTTCTTCTTCTGATGGTTTCGTTGATGACTTCTTTACTCGTAATGGACTGTGGAAGGGCTCTATTGCACAATTTTTGCTATTTCTCTTACTGATTTACCGTCCTGGCTATACAAAAGAACAAATTTTCTAACTTCCAAAGCCGTTTGTTTTCCTTCTGGTTTCATTTCGACGTAGAGCTGGGCAGGTTCATACGACATAAGGGACTTGAAAGTAAGGCAAGTTTCTAGTTTCCTGATTGGCCAGCTGCCAAAAAATTACCTTCCAATTAAGGCAACTTTAATGAAAAGTTGACTGGGAAGTTAGTAAACTGTCAAAATGACAGTTGATTATGTTTCTCATTCAACTGGAAGCTGAACTTTATTACTCTATGGATTATTTATTTTCTGCACAACTTCACTCAATGCTTTCTGTATAAGGGTTCGTTGTCAATTTGTAAAAGAAATAAGTAATATTTCCTTACAATACAAAATATAAATCGTGATGGACTTGTAGCTTGCCTGAGTAGTGTTTTGTAGACAATAATGTTTTTAGTAATTTGTTTACTGTGAACTTAAAGTAAAGGTTTGTGATGTAAAGTTCTGAATTTCAAATTCAGACACTTGAAAAACTAACTACATAGTTGCCTTGTGGCGTTTTTCTTTTTTAGTTCAGAGCTGAGCACTGAGCAGAGTCAGAGTAGAGTTCTTAGCAGAGTATGTTCAGAGCTCTCTGATTTAATTATGAAACAACTTGAGCACTAAACTGTCATGATTTGAAATGTCGTCTGTTTGAAGGCGTTCAAAATTTTCTTTAATCTAATTAAGTCAAGCCTAACAGTCATAGCGTTGGTCCATTTGACGCCTGAAATAAATTTGATTCATAAAAATGCTATATGCAATTAGTTTTTTCTAAATTATATTTCCTTCTGCACTAGAGCAGCCATCCTCTTCCGCCATTTTTATTGTTTTGACGATGATTTTTTTAATTTCCCGGCTTTCAAATATCAAATTGTTTGTGTTCAGCAATTTACTCCGTTTACTCTGTTATTTTATTCTGAGCTCACAGAGCGCGCTCTGAACATGTTCAGAAATAAAAAAGAAATACGAATTTGAAGCTCTGAACGATCAGAGCTCAAAAAGAAACACAATTATTTTTTTGACAGTTCGAGCTCTGCTCTGAACTAAAAAAGAAAAACGCCATTGGTCAAAATTTACGTTCATAGAATGAAGTTGATGCAAATGAAGTCCCTTATGTTGCCTGAACCTGCCCAATGCTTTGGTAGCTGCCCAATCAGATACTAGATAATTGCTTTGCTTTCAAGGCCCTTATGTCGTCTGAACCTGCCGAATACTTTTTTTCGGAGTTGGTCCTTTTTGAAAAAGCTTTTGTTATGGTCTAGGAAAATCATATGAAAATGCATGATATCGAAAATAGCTCGTAAGCAAGTGTTGGCCCATCTACTTATACTTATAGACTAAATACCTTACTCAGAATTCCAATAATTTTTGTAATATTTTTTGGAAACAAATTTTTTTTTTGGGAAAAATAGACTTAACCTGAACCCAAAATTTTGAAAATATTTCTGATGATAAACAAAAATTATCGTACAAATTTTTACCACTAACAATTTGTTTTAGAATTTAATTATTTTGTTAGAGGGGCTTAATACAAGCATTTTTTACTATTGGAGGGGGGGTCTATCTCCCCCCGTTGAGGCGGTAGGGGCAATTTAAAAAAATTGTTATTTAAAATGAAAAAAATGAATCAAAAAATAACGGTAATACTTACAATTAAGTATCATACCTTTTTTTAAAGCCAACATTCTGTTTTATTAGCCAGTTTATAATTCAAGTCAAAACTATGGGTAATTTTTGAAAAATTTAATTTTAAACTCAAAATTTGAGTAAAAAAAGTTAAAAAAAGGTTTAAAGTGTAACTTTTTCAATACTTCAAGATTATCTACCATTGTTTTTATTTCAGAATTTATTGCTCTTATTTGTTTTTGATCAAAAACTGAAAACTAGATGATTTTATGTCTTTTAGTTTTTGAGAAAATTGAAAATAACCACAACTACTATTTTAATTTAATTCTTTTTTTTTTGCTTGAGTGGTCTTATTTTGGTAGTAATAATGGTATTTGCGTATGCGTAATGCGTTTGGGTGTATGCAACAGTGGCATCTGTAACCCCCCCTGCAACCCCCCTGCTTGGGCACACTATAGGATTTGGGGTTGGTGCAAGTTGGAGTGTGTGCAAGGTGGGGAGGGTGCAAGATGGGGTGCATGCAAAGTTTCTTTTGCATTTAAATAAGCTGGATTTAAGAAAAATTAATTTACCCTAGGTTAGGTGTATCTTAATCCATATTCGATTATTACTATCAAAATAAGACTACGTTAATACTTAAGCAAGGAAAAAGTAATTTAATTAAAATATTTTTTTTGGTAGTTTTCAATTTTCTCAAGAACTAGAAGACATAAAGTCATCTAGTTTTCAGTTTTTGATCAAAAACAAATAAGAGCAATGAATTCTAAAAAAAAATAGTAGATAATCTGAAAGTTTTGAAAAATTAGACTTTAAACCTTTTTTTTAACTTTTTTTTGCACAAATTTTGACTTTAAAACAATTTTTTTTCAAAAACTATGCATAGTTTTGACTTGATTTAAAAACAAGCTAATAGACAAAGGTGTTGGCTTTAAAAAAAGGTATAATACTTAATTGAGGGTATTACCGTTATTTTTTAATTATTTTTTTTCCATTTAATGTACATATTTTTTTAAACTGCCCCTACCGCCTAAACGGGGGGAGATAGTAAAAAATGCTTGTTTTTAACTGTTCTATACAAATCTGTCATTAAACTTTGTCGCCAGAGTTATCGTACTCTCCCCTGTATTCCATATCCATATTTTGAGTCAGAACTTATAATTCATTCGAACAAAAGAATTTATATGAAATTGAATGCCATGAAGTAAGTATTTTCGTCAGATGAACCTTTTTCATGTAATGAAGCCTTTAGTGAAGATATCATTTTTTCAATTTCACTCCTTAGCTTTGGAATTTCGTAAATAAAGATCAAGTCAATATACAGAAACGAACAACACAGATTTTGAATGGAAATATATTGATCTAAAAAAATTAGAAAATACATACATATGTATGTATGTACATAAGTTTCAAAACTGCCTAACTTTTATTATTATACAAACATTTTCTAGGGAGTTGTTTAGTATATATGTATGTATTTATTTAGTATTTAGTATTTCTGATTCAAAAATACTCATGTTTATCAATTTTGATCAAAACCTCAATAAAAGGAATACAATTAATATATGTATGTAGTACGAAAAGTTGTAATACTTTATGCATACATTACATATCGAACAAAATTATAATTAAATTTATAAATAAAAATCATGTATGTAATTATAAAAATTGAAAATAATATAATATATTCATACAGTTTCATTTCTTAATAATTGTTCATACCTAATTCCAATATAATTAGATTACATTGTCTCCAACACGATGTTTTATTTCGTCATCATAACAATCTTATGATGAATCTACTTGTGTCATGTCATTCATGACGCCATGCCACTTAACCGCATAATTTGTCTCTTGTTATTACTTTTGTGCATAAAAATTGCAATGGCTGCGCAGTACTCGTATCTCTCAATTCGAGGAAAGCTTAAACTTTACCCATTTGAATGAAAATATTGCATAGAAGTTCATCAAGGAGTTTTTCTTTTCAAATGTTAACAATATGTTCATTTATATTTTTCATAGGTATGTACATTATGTTAGTACATACATATGTACATACATATGTATGTACATCCATATGTAGGTTTAGGAAGAACTTTAAATTTTAGAGTTTTTAATACCATTCCAATAAAGACGCAACGTACAAGTGGGTGGAAGTTGTCGTTTATTTAGAATTAGATATGTACATATGTAAATATAGCACAATAGAACTTTCTAATTATGAATTTTCTATCTGTTTTTTGTTTTAAGAGGTTAATTATCTTACTTTAAAGCTATTGAAATAAAAGTGAATTGTTTTATGTGTTTCTAATGACAAAATTCAAAAATTGACATACTAAGATATGTTTTTGAAATATTCATTCAAGTAGGTTCGTAGGAAAAAACACAATTACGGAAAACCGAAAGCTAAAAAATTCATTGAAAAACTAATTTTTGGTAATAATTCAACTTACTTTAACTCATTTTAGTTTATTTTGATAAAAATAGTGTCATTTGAATATATAATATGTATGTTTTAAAATCAGAAATTGAAAAAGACTGTTTTTCTTTATATAGTGATATAACTTATCTTCCTTCCTTAAATTGTTTGGTCTTCTTTCTTAATCTGTTTATTTTCTTTATTTACCTACATACATACACTATTTTATCACTTAAAACTATGTTATCTATAATATAATAATAATATAGACTCATATAATTACACATTGTTAACTATACTTATTTAAGCTATTTTTGACTGACGTACAAGATTATATACTAGAGTTAGATAAGTCAGCTGTATGTTATCAGGTTAATTTGAACTTAGTTTGTTTGCTTATGAATGAACGTATTAGATTGAACAATGCAAAGAGGAAGTTGTAGGTATCGGATTTTAAGAATATTTTAGTGTTGGGACAAAAAATCACTCATGATTAAAAAACGATTTTCTAATAATTAACTGTAAATGTAAGATTTTATTTTATTTGAAAGTGATAAGAAAAATAAAGACGAAGTAAATGGTTATGTTAGGTTAGTTTAAAGTGGCTTACCGTGATGGAGTAGGCTATTTTAATGGCCCATTGTGATACCAAATCAATTTTGAGGCTTTCTTCTAAGTTCAATGAAACCAGTTTGAGTTTCTTACGAAACGTGAACGATTGATTATATTAATATAATTGAGATCGTTTAGATCGTTATAGAAGAATTCTCCTAGGTAATTCTTGCATTTTTGAGCTAGAGCAGGGCATGTACAGAGGAAGTGAAGAACCGTTTCCTCCTCTTCCTCAACCATACATCTTCTGCAAAAGTAATTTGATAATATGCCTAGCCGCGTGGCCCGGTTATGACACCGATTATCGAGCATATGTACGATCTGCTTAGAGATAGCAAGCACCTTGAGCGCTTTAAATCAAGCTTAGACCAGAGTCCAGAGATTTTATAGCGGCCTGACTATCTGAGAAAATACGGATATCAGATGTTGATATTACGTTTGCCTTAAGCCAGGACAAGCCTTCTTTTATCGCCAACAGTTCCGCCCGGAACACTCTACAATGATTGGGAGAATGAATGAATGAGAGACTTAATTTAATTCGTTCAAAATACACACTCCTACCAACCCCTTAATTTGTTTTTGATCCAACTGTGCAAAAGTGGATTGACTCATCTTCCAGGAATGCCCTATCCTCCCAGAAAGATCTGGAAGGTATAGAAATCTGAAAATTTCTGTCGAATCGCAGTTGTGTGCTTTGGAATTGATTCTAAGTACTTAAGAATTATGGAGTTTCCAATATTGTTGTGAACCCACTGCGAAGCTTTGAGGAGAATAGCAGAGCCAGCAGCTATTTTGTTTGCTAAATATATCAAGAGGTGTTAGGTATAAAAAAGGGTATCCAGTAGCGCAGATGGGGTCGCGCGAAGCGATCCGCTTATACATAGGCAAGCTGAACGTTGGACTTTATTTAGCTTGTCGCGGTTTATAGCTTTTTCTAAAGCAATCCACGATACTGACTCAACGTACATTAAAATCGGTCTGATTACCGATGTGTATAACCAATGAGTAATTCGGTTTTGTAGGACCCATTTATTGCCAATACCTTTTTTTGCAAGAAAAGAGAGCTAAATTCGCTTTTTTGACTCTTTCTTGTATACTTTGCCTGGTTTGCGAACTTTAATTGGCTACATTTAATATAGGGAGGGTTAACATATGAAATTTTGTATTTCCTCGAAAAAGGACTAAATCGGTTTTGTGTGGGTTGACACCCAGTCCACACCGATCAGCCCAAAGTATCAGTTTTTCTTAGGCATTTTGTAAGTGCTCTTTAACACTGGAGTACACGCGCCCTATTTTTGTACACCAATGCACGAATTTTAGGTTCGAGTGTAAAGTATAAAAAATTATTTCAATTTTAAAAAACTGTTAAGTTATGAAGAAAACTGTAACTGTGGTCTACAATAGTAGGCCACGCGTGCACTCCAGTGTTAAGGGTGTTAAGATGTTTTCCCGAGACCGCTATAGCAACGTCATCCACATAGACAATCACTCTGAAACCCTCCGCATCCAGGAAGATATTTTGTTAAAGAGTTTAAAATAATTTAAATTGAAATAATATTAGTTTTCCTATATGTACAATGTAATACAGTAGCAGTTTTTTAAATATTATTAATATCTTTGATTGATATGCTCTTGCTGTTCTCATTCTTTTCGATATTTTGCATTGACGTTCCTTGATTTTCGTTTACTTAATTTTTCTTGGCACATTTGTTATATAATATAGAACGTCGTTATTAACATAAAAATTGTTTGGTAAATATGAATAGCCCAGTCAAATTAGACATACAATTTTTCAAATCTATGAATAATTAGAATTGAGATACAAATTAGTACATTCACCGAGGACATCATTATTAACAAGTGACAAAAAGTCCAAAAAAAAATCGCATGTCAGCATAAAAAGTGATTTGGTTTTTTTGGCAAAAAAATCACGTTTTTGAGTAGAAAAAAGTGTTCAATATTTTTTTAGATCGTAAGATCTATTAAAATAAAGTACATACGTTTTTTTTCTACGAGCAAGCGTGTAGAAATTGTAGTAGCTTCAAAAAATGACAAATGTCGAAAATCTCTTTCTTTTTGGCATATTCTGCCTAAACAGTACTTTAAATTTACAACCACTCCAGGTAATAAGTTAGTGTAGTTTATATTGTTTCTCTATCACTAAAATCAATTAATCAAAAGTTTAGGCGTATACGTACTTAGCATAAATTAATTAATTTCAAAAATTTAAACTTAGTTTTGTATCGAGTTTTGTTGAATAATAAAAAAATACGACTCATTTTTTCAATAACTTTAACCAAAACCACACACCTCCAAATAATTTAAAAAAAAAACCTCAAAAATCCCAAGCAATCACAAAGTTTTTCAAGATTTTTTTAAATTTATTTTATTATTTAAGTCTTTATTTTTTTAGTATTAGTACTTGAAATTGAAATTTTAAATTTTCAGGCTCTAGAAATTAATACATAATATTAAATACAAAAATAGTATAGTATGCTTAATCATGTATTTCACAATTCGCGCAATTTCTTTTTGTTCAAGATCGTATAATTATTTGTGTGTCTTATATGTTGAGTTCTATACTTTGTTTCTGAATCAGAGTTTTTTTTTTAAATCTTAAACAAATCATTAGGTACCAACATTTAACCTTTAAACATCAAAACTTGAGTCTCGATCTAAAGGTCAAATAGTGGAAATATAGAAAAATACAGCAAAACTCATATTTTTACGAGAGTAAATAGAAATTATTTGTTCATAAGAGAAAATTGTTTGTAATTTTTAAAAATGTGTGTCTTTTTTAAGGATTTTGATCAATTTTTATAAACATGAGTATTTGTTCAAATAAGAAATACTGAATAAAAACAGAGAAATTAGATTCGTAGAAATAAATATGGTCTAAAACAACGCCCTAGACAAAATTTCTATTAAAATAAAAGGTTGTTTTGAAACAATGTTGTGGCTGCTCCTGAAAGATAGAAACGTGGTTAGGAAACTATATGTATTTATGTATTCCATTCCATGTTTTTGTGTGGATTCCCGCTCCTAAGTTGTTCGTTAGCTCGTCCCAGTGTTTATAGAGCCCAACCTGTTGAAGGAAACTTAAGGCTATAAATGTAAACAAGGAAACAAAAAAATTCTACTTAGCTTCGGCTCGGGGTTTCCTGCCGCTCCCAGGTTGGAGTGATGGGCATGTAGGTTTCCTCTTCCTTCCTTACGTTGATTCCTTGTTTTTTGTATGTTTTGTTCCACACTCGTGCTTGTTTTTATCCTCTTTGTTTATTTAAATTAAAATAATTACCCGGAGGCACTTGCGCACGAAATAAATCGAAATGAAATAAACAAAATTTCCATCTGACGTCTGTCATTGCTGGTTGACAGGTTAGCGAGGGTCCAAACCCAAACTAGGATAGCTAATACTAACTGATAGAGGGAGTAACTCGCTCTATCTGAATACACAAACGACGTCGGTAAATAGGAATCGGGTGTATATAAAAGTAAAAGCCGTTGAACCCAACAGCTGACGGTATTCAAATTACATAGGATGGGTATGAATATTATATCGGATGAGGTGATGGTGATGGATTAAGTATAGGATGAGGCGATGTACACTCGGTCCGTACAGTAGTGCCTCGGATGACTGTCGCCAATCTTTTAGTAATAGTGGGTGGCAATCAGTTCGGAGGCATCGCCGAGTAAAGACGGCCGAGTGAACAATCAAAGAAAAAGTGAAGTCGAGTCAACGTAGAATAATTTAAAAGAAAAGGAAGTCGGGTTAAAGTAAAGGAATTACTAAATTAAAAAAAAGAAGTTAGATTCGAATTTAATTTTTTTAAACATTATTGTGAGACTTTGTCAGTGAGGTGTAAACTGCGCGGGTGAGTTTGCTTCCTACTATTAGGAGAAAAAGTGTTTCAAAAGTGATTTTTTTCTTATACGAAAAAAAAGGTGGATAACAGAAGCGAGGAAAGCAATTTCGACCGCGGGACATACCCGGCAAGCAGTTTGAAGGAATTCCCTATACGGAAGAAAAAAAAAAGCCTGTGAAAGTACCCGGGCTACCAAGTAACAAATATTTGTTTAATAGTTCTGTGAAAAATCCGCCCGCGCAGTGAAAAAAATAAAAATAAACAAAAAAAGAAAAGGATTATCCAAAAGATCCAGAGGATCCTGTCTGGACGTCGAGGCGTACAGTGCACAGGACGCCACAAATATACATGTAGACCTACATACATATATACTACGCCTCCGCTGCCTACGTTAATTTCTACGTCTTCAGAATTGATTACCCTAAAATTTATTTTTTTTGCTTTATTTGTTTTAAATTATTATTTCATTTCTTTTCTATTATTTATTTCTTATATATATAGTTATTTATTTAAAATTTTTCTTACCTTTTTGATTTTTTATTACATACATTTATTTAATTTTAGTTCGTTACATATCGTTATTACCTATTCCTTATATATTTAAATTTTTCTTTACATTCCGTTTTTTTCATGATTTTTCATTTACTTAATTTTTCTTGCTACTTTCTCTTTTCATATTATATTTTTATTTGTTCATATTTATTTCGTTACTCTTCGTTTTTTTGTTAATTTATAATCATTTGCGTTAGTCTTTTTTTTGTTATTTCTGATTTTTACTGTGATAGGGAAACTTCCGCGATTTTGGGTTTTTTGTCTTTGGTTCATTACGATTAGGGAAGAAGTCGCCGACGTCGCCAGTGCGAAGAGGGGTTCCTCTTCCGTCCCTCGCGACGCAATATTTTGCATCCCCCCTTTTTAGTCCACCCACATCGAGCTCTTTGTAGGCAGGAAATTAGGGTCCGATCAGGTATTACAAAAAAAACTCATACAAGAAATCGTTTGAGAGACGGGACGCTGGAGAAGCTTAGACTCGCCGCGTGACTCCGGTGATTAAAGCTCCCGTTGTTGTTGTTGTTTCTTTTGTGTCGAAGAAATTTCCCTAGTAGTCTTGATCTTTCTTAACGTTCATATGTATTTTAGTGTTAAATTTCAATGAATAAAATAGTTAAGATTTGTTTGTAAAAGCGATGATATGAACTCAGGTGTGTTTTTCTTTTTTTTTGGTTGTGATTTAAATCTAAAGATGGAATAGTGAAGATATTTCAGGGGGTGCGGTATGGGATAACTAATTTCAGGTTTGGCGGAAATGTAATTCCACGGCAGTGACCTTTCCTGGTTCCGCTTTTGGGGAATCCGAAAGCCAGGCCGAACGGATTCCAGGAAGGGTGGGTAAAGGCCAGGCCGTGACGTCATCAGCGGCCGCCGAGAAAAGTGGATGAAGTGGTGGTAGTGCACACCTATGTAATTCAGTACATCGAAGTATCCGGCATGATTTATGTTTTTTGTAAAGAGGTGAGTTCCGGTTACGGTAGCAAGACCCCCCCAACATCCGACGAGCTCAGCTGTGCACCGCAAGCATGCCGCAGCTACCGTAACGGACATCCCTTCCCCTGTCCTATCCCTATCCTAGTTCCCATCCTAGATTTACCTCCTTCGATCGAAACTATCCTACCCCTACCTATATCTTTTACTCTTTCCTCTTTCTTCCACCCTACCGCATTATGAAATGACACCCAATGTTGTTAAAGGGTGTCCTACCTCGTTGCAAAATGGCCCCAAGGGTGTTTCATTTCAAAGGGTTCTTTCTTCCTTTTCCTCCTTCTTCCTCTACCCTGCCTCGTTACAAAATGGCGCCCAACGTGGGGCCCTAGTTATTCCGTAGTGTACTTGTTGTTTTCGTGTCAACTTGAGAACAGCTCGTATGTCTTAAGCGGGAGAGCTCATTAGCATGCCCTCTTAAATGCGACGAGCTGGTTCCACGTTGATCACGACCACAATTAATACATTTTTTTTGTGCCGTCCTGATTATTTTCGCACTCTGGTTCAGGATAGTGGATGACTTCAAGTTTATGGTTTATGAACGAAAAACTGAAATGCGCCAATGTCTTTGAGCTTGAGTACGAAAATAATGTATATGTGTCCTGTTTCAGTAGGAGTCGTGGCTGGGATAGAAACAAGTCGTAAGTCTTGAAGCGGATAGCTTTTTAGCAGGCCACATCAATCGCGACGACGCGTTTACTGCCCGGGCGGCGATACCTACTGGAAATTGTGTAGTCGTTTTGTCAAAATTGTTTTTATGTTGATTCACTTTTCTCGGAATATAATAATAATAACAATAATAATATTAATAACAATAATAATATAAATAATATTAATAATGATAATAATAATAATAATAATAATAATAATAATAATAATAATAATAATAATAATAATAATAATAATAATAATAATAATAATGATAATGATAACTATAATCATAGTAATAACAATAGTAATAATAATAACAAAAAAAAAAAATAATAATAATAATAACCAGGTGAATGCCGTGGAACAAGATCCCAAACCAGAATCAGCAACCAGAAACACCCCCGTATACAAATTAATGAAAAAAAAAGTCTATACAAAAATTTTGATTTCAGTTTGTGAATAGTCCAGTCTAAGCAAATAGTTTATGTGTAAGTTATAGTAGGTAAATTTAGCATTTTTGATAACAAAAAAAAAATATAGTTACATTTAGGTATATATAATATAAAAGAAGATTTGAAAACAGTGTTTGATTGTGTTATTCTTGGCAAGAATACATTACTTGGTCCATCATCTTAATCCAGCACCATTATCCGAGTCAATATTCTTATCCATCCTTTGTAAATTAATGAGCAGGTACTTTTTAAAAGAAGAAGAAGAGGAGAAGGCAAGGTCATTAAGAACGAAAATCGGAGATAGAGCAGTTACTCGGTCTTTATTAAAACAGAGCATCCAAAGCAAAAATATGCCAGTCACCCATTCACCATCGAAGGAGACTGAGAAGGTTCCACCAGAATCGGTTCCTTCAAATTCCGAACAGCTACATGCAGAGAGTGCGCAAGAAGGTTCAGGTACTGACCAATCTGCAAGTGGTAGTTCGGCGGGAAGTCGACTTTCTTCAGTTGACACTCCTCCATATAGCAATGTGAGTCTTCCTGCACAAACTGGTGCAGGGAAATTAAGCAAAAGTCCACTCCGAGATATTTTGGAGATAATCGGGGTGCAAACCTTACCGCAAACCGATCAGGTTGTGGTTGAGTCAAGTGTGGGGATAGGAAAAAACCAGCATACAGCTGGAGCGTCCGCGATTACTCCAGAAATCAAGTCTGCTATTAATGAAGCTGTAGCCGAGTCGGTGAAAACCGAAATCCAGAAGGGACTGGCAGAGTTCTTCAAGGAACTAAACATTCCGCGGCAAGCCGACCAGCCAGCTGAAAATAGAACTCCGCCCGTAGTTCAACCTACACCTCTTCCTCGACCTCAACCTAACCCAATGTTTAGCTATCCACCACCACCGATCCAGGAGCAACCTCCCAGGTTTGATCCTCAAGCAAGGTCCTTTGTTCCAATGGAAAATCACAGTTTTGGAGCAAGGATGGCTGATAGCCAACCGGGAAGTTCTTTTTGGGGGGGGCCGATGCCTTTTCAAGCATACGCTCCACCGAATTGGTATTCCCCAAATAACCTTTCAACAGGGTCCAATCGGCAGACGGTACGGATCGACAAATGGGGCATAGTTTTCGATGGGAAGTCAGAATCCTTGACGGTCGAAGATTTCATTGGCCGAGTAGAGTTTCTGCAGTCGAGCCATAATTGCGCTTGGTCAGAAATTTTGCGAGACTTCCATCTTTTCTTAGCCCGTGATGCGAAGCAATGGTATTGGCAATACCAGATGGAAAACTCATCCCGCCGTCCCGATTGGCCTATGTTGAAAGAAGCATTAAGGCGACAATTCCGAAATCCTAAAACTGATTGGGACATACAAAGAGAAATGGGAGCAAGGCAGCAAGGTTTGAAGGAATCAAGTGATGACTTCTTTGCAGCCATCAACAAATTGCGATACCAACTCAGCACTCCTGTGAAGGAATCTGAACTGGTCAGGGTCGTTAAAGGCAATTTAAGTGAACGGATTAGGAATCTTGTGTATCCTCAAGCCATTGAAACGATGGATCAACTGAGATTAGCCTGTAAAGAGGTTGAATACGTAATCTTCAAAGAGGATAGAGAGGGAAAAAGGTTCACGAGACCACAGGTTCGGTTCGCCAACGAGCTGGAAGCTGATCTATCTCATGAAGATTACATAGAAGCGGTGCATTACCAGGGTTCGCGTGCCAATCCAAATCGAGGACACGATATGGCTAAGACGTGGGTATGCTGGAATTGTAAAGTCCGAGGCCATTCATATGTGGATTGCCCTTCTTCAACTTGGCACGTATTTTGTTTTAAGTGTGGCCTAGAGGGAGTAATAACTCCGAAGTGTCCAAATTGTAGACCGGAAAACTTCAAGCAGAACGCGAGCGTTCCGGGGGACACGCGTTCGTCCGAAATAACCCCGGCGAAGACCAAAAACCAATAGAATTGAAGATAGAAAATGTATCTCAGATTCAAATATTAGCTCGCGATAAATCAAATTTACAGGAAAACAAAAACACAATTAGAAATGAAATCACGAAGAAAATAAAGCCTTTACACATCAGGATAAAAGAATATAGAGAAGCTAGAGATAGAATTTTTGGTACGAAAGTAGGAGGACCATCAAAAAGGATTGCAAAAGCTAGAGAACGATACAAATATAGAAAACTACTTAGAAAAAACATTGCGTCAACCATAGTAGATACCAATTCCGACCCTCGGCCTTATGCCAAGGTGACCATTGCTGGCAAGGAAGTATTGGGTCTGCTCGATAGCGGAGCCAGCGTGAGCATATTGGGTAAGGGCTGTAAGCAATTAGTAGAAGAGTTGTGTTTGTTAGTTCAACCATATAAATCCGGCGTTTGGACAGCCGATGGTAAGAACCAGGATATAGTCGGTAAAGTTCAGACTAAAATTATATATAAAAATCAAGAACATCCAATAACTTTATTCTTAGTTCCCAACCTCGATCAAGAGTTGTATCTAGGTATAGATTTTTGGAAGACGTTTCAGATCGCTCCAAACTTAGTAAGTTCATTATCGGTAACGTTAGAAGAAGCCGATTTGAAAAACGCGCATGACTTAACGTTTGACCAGCGATCCGCGTTGGAGGCGGTTAAGTTAAAGTTCTTAGACTTTGATAGACATGGCCTAGGAAAAACTTCGCTGGCAGAGCACAGTATAGATACAGGTGATTCTGTTCCAATTAAACAGAGACATTACCCTGTCTCTCCGGCGGTGCAAGTCAACCTATATGAAGAAGTAGACCGGATGTTGAAGCTCGGCGTCATCGAGGAGAGTGAGAGTCCTTGGTGTTCCCCAGTTGTCCTTATCAAGAAACCAGGTCCGAACAATACCGTGAAGTATCGTTTCTGCCTGGATTCTCGTAGGGTCAATGCAGTCACCAAAAAGGACGCTTATCCTCTGCCCCATATTGACGGACTTCTCAGCCGGCTATCTGACACCTTCTACATTAGTAGTGTAGATTTAAAAGAGGCTTTCTGGCAAATACCGCTGGAGAGGGAGAGTAGGGAGAAGACTGCTTTCGTAGTGCCCGGGAGACCCTTGTATCAGTTTACAGTCATGCCTTTTGGTTTGTGCAACGCGGCCCAAAGGTTGTGTCGTTTAATGGACAAGGTGATCCCAGGACGACTACGGGAGCGGGTCTTCGTATATCTAGATGACCTGCTGGTAGTCTCTCCAGATTTCGATACTCACATCGCCCTGCTAGAGGAAGTAGCTGATTGCCTGAGGAAGGCAAATCTAACAATAAACGTTAAAAAGTCAAAGTTTTGTTTTAAACAATTAAAATATCTAGGATATATAGTTGGAGAGGGAAAGTTAATGACCGACCCAGAAAAAATAGAAGCTGTTGTCAATTTTCCAATACCTAAAAACCCAAGACAGGTCAGGCGACTGCTCGGTCTAGCAGGGTGGTATAGGAGGTTTATCAAGAACTTTTCCAGCCTGACAGCACCTCTTACGGATACGCTGAAGAATAAAAACTCAAAATTTGTAATGACCGATGAAGCTAAGGCCGCTTTCGAAGAACTAAAAAGAGCTTTAACAGCTTCCCCGATCTTAAGTCGTCCGATATTCTCCAAAAGGTTCTACATTCAATGCGACGCGTCTGATACGGGAATCGGCGCGGTTCTATTTCAGAAACATGACGATGACCAAGAGCTACCAATATCCTACTTTTCGCAGAAACTTAATTCCACTCAGCGAAACTATAGCGTCACCGAGAGGGAATGTATGGCAGCGGTTATGGCCATAAAAAAGTTTCGGCCCTACGTTGAAGGCATGGAATTCACCGTCATAACCGATCATTCGAGTCTTAAATGGCTTATGTCCATGAAAGACTTAAGTGGTCGGCTAGCGCGGTGGAGCCTGGAGTTACAATCCTATGCCTTCGACATAGAGCATCGAAAAGGGTCACTCAATGTCGTGCCAGACACGCTCTCTCGTGCACATGCGGATGCTTTGGAACTAGATCTAATTGCACCTCTCATCGATTTAGACTCTGAAGAATTCAAATCAAAAGAGTATACGGATCTCTTAGAAACCTGTCGGAAGCACCCTGAATCACTTCCAGACTTAAAAATAGAAGACAACTTCGTGTATAGGAGAACGATTCCTCAAACATTGGAGATACCTCCATCCGAACACTCCTGGTGTTTGTGGATACCATCCACCCTAACAGAAGATCTCATCAAAAAGGCCCATGATCCACCAAATTCCGCTCATGGTGGAATAGCAAAAACTTTAAGTCGCATAAGACAACATTTTTATTGGCCAAATATGTCTGTTCAGGTTCGCCAGTATGTTGCTAACTGTGATGTTTGTAAAATGTCCAAGTCGTCAAACCAAGTGTCCCGACCACCTATCTGTACCAGCTATTTGTCAGAACGTCCTTTTCAAAAACTATATGTTGATTTTATAGGTCCGTATCCCCGATCCAAAAATGGTAACACCTGTGTCTTTGTTGTCCTTGATCATATGTCAAAATTGGTATTTCTCAAAGCCCTACGAGCCGCGAAAACAGATAGCATCATAAAATATCTAAAGGAAGACATTTTTAATACTTTCGGAGTTCCGCAAGTCCTTCATTCAGACAATGGAAAGCAATTCGTTTCCAAGGAATTTCAGAACTTCTTAAAGCAATTCGGTGTACGGCACTTCAAGACAGCCAACTATGCGCCCCAATCAAATGCGTCAGAACGAGTCAATAGGACCTTACTGGCAGCCATTAGGTCATACCTTAAAGAAGACCAACGTGACTGGGATGCCCACCTACATGAAATAGCAGCGGCTTTGCGTAGCTCAGTTCATACTTCTATAGGCGTTTCACCTTATTTTGCGTTGTTCGGAGTCAATATGTTGACCCATGGCAGCGGTTACGACTTAGCACGAAGACTTAACGTCCTTGAAGATGGTGAGATCGCAACTCTCCCTAGGCATAACCGGTTGCAACTTCTTCGGACCAAACTCAAAGAGTCGATCCAAGAAGCAAACGAAAAGAGTTCCAAAGTATACAACACCCGTACTCGGAAAATTCGGTTTTTGCCCGGTCAAGAGGTCTTTAAGCGAAACTTTATTTTAAGCGATGCATCGAAAAGGTTATCCGCGAAGTTGTGTCCTAAATACATTAAATGCAGAATAGTCCAACCCGTGGGTAAGAACATGTACGAATTGGAAAACTTAGCAGGGAAGGCAATTGGAATCTTCCATGCCAAAGATTTGAAGCAATAGTGAAAATTAATCTGAAGCTGTGATACACACAAACTCTTTGATTTCCAGTACAAATCGTCTCTTGATGGGAAATCATAGGCAATTGCATTTAGCACCACCAATTTTGAGGTTGTTGGTTGCAGCAAATTAAAGAGACATCGCATTTCATATGCGCTCTCTCTGCAATCCTATTAAAAAATTACCTAGTCATACCTGTGATACATGAAACCTAAAGACTGAACTAGGAATCCATAAGCAACCTGTGATATTTTGTATAACATACATCTCCTACTTATTGGAATATAATGCTAAGCCCATCTGTGATATCTTTTCGAGACTGATTTTTTTGTTTGTGTGTACGTTTTCATTATTTATTTCAAATCCTCCCATCAAACTGTGATATAGAATAGTTCAAAACAAGTATCGTCCCATATTCGTGTTATTTATTAACTTTTGTTAATTTATTCAAAAATAACCGTCCCTATGAACCTATTTTTTGCATCACATGTGATAATATTCATCACCTTACTAAGGCCAAAGAAAAAAGGTACTATCCAATTGCGAACGTAGTAAGCTTATTCTACGAGAAGGAAAGAAAAAGGTCATTGACCTTAACAACAACACCACGAATCACTTAATCGACAACAGCTGATTGAAAGTTTCCCGTTTTTGCTCTTTTATTGGCTTAGTAATAAGTATGTTTACTAGCAACGTCTTAAAACTAAAAACTAATGTTAATACACCTTCATATAAAACCTTATCCTAAATCTTAACCTTATGTACCTCACCTCCATATTAATCCTTACTTTGTGTTGTTTTGCCTTACATATGCCCGGCTTGTGGGCGTGAGTTTTTCCCCACGTTGAAATCTAGAAGTTCAGCAGCCTTCACCGTCTCTGTTGTATCCGAGAGACCTGCCAGATCCGGAGTTTTGTTGTGGCTGCTCCTGAAAGATAGAAACGTGGTTAGGAAACTATATGTATTTATGTATTCCATTCCATGTTTTTGTGTGGATTCCCGCTCCTAAGTTGTTCGTTAGCTCGTCCCAGTGTTTATAGAGCCCAACCTGTTGAAGGAAACTTAAGGCTATAAATGTAAACAAGGAAACAAAAAAATTCTACTTAGCTTCGGCTCGGGGTTTCCTGCCGCTCCCAGGTTGGAGTGATGGGCATGTAGGTTTCCTCTTCCTTCCTTACGTTGATTCCTTGTTTTTTGTATGTTTTGTTCCACACTCGTGCTTGTTTTTATCCTCTTTGTTTATTTAAATTAAAATAATTACCCGGAGGCACTTGCGCACGAAATAAATCGAAATGAAATAAACAAAATTTCCATCTGACGTCTGTCATTGCTGGTTGACAGGTTAGCGAGGGTCCAAACCCAAACTAGGATAGCTAATACTAACTGATAGAGGGAGTAACTCGCTCTATCTGAATACACAAACGACGTCGGTAAATAGGAATCGGGTGTATATAAAAGTAAAAGCCGTTGAACCCAACAGCTGACGGTATTCAAATTACATAGGATGGGTATGAATATTATATCGGATGAGGTGATGGTGATGGATTAAGTATAGGATGAGGCGATGTACACTCGGTCCGTACAGTAGTGCCTCGGATGACTGTCGCCAATCTTTTAGTAATAGTGGGTGGCAATCAGTTCGGAGGCATCGCCGAGTAAAGACGGCCGAGTGAACAATCAAAGAAAAAGTGAAGTCGAGTCAACGTAGAATAATTTAAAAGAAAAGGAAGTCGGGTTAAAGTAAAGGAATTACTAAATTAAAAAAAAGAAGTTAGATTCGAATTTAATTTTTTTAAACATTATTGTGAGACTTTGTCAGTGAGGTGTAAACTGCGCGGGTGAGTTTGCTTCCTACTATTAGGAGAAAAAGTGTTTCAAAAGTGATTTTTTTCTTATACGAAAAAAAAGGTGGATAACAGAAGCGAGGAAAGCAATTTCGACCGCGGGACATACCCGGCAAGCAGTTTGAAGGAATTCCCTATACGGAAGAAAAAAAAAAGCCTGTGAAAGTACCCGGGCTACCAAGTAACAAATATTTGTTTAATAGTTCTGTGAAAAATCCGCCCGCGCAGTGAAAAAAATAAAAATAAACAAAAAAAGAAAAGGATTATCCAAAAGATCCAGAGGATCCTGTCTGGACGTCGAGGCGTACAGTGCACAGGACGCCACAAATATACATGTAGACCTACATACATATATACTACGCCTCCGCTGCCTACGTTAATTTCTACGTCTTCAGAATTGATTACCCTAAAATTTATTTTTTTTGCTTTATTTGTTTTAAATTATTATTTCATTTCTTTTCTATTATTTATTTCTTATATATATAGTTATTTATTTAAAATTTTTCTTACCTTTTTGATTTTTTATTACATACATTTATTTAATTTTAGTTCGTTACATATCGTTATTACCTATTCCTTATATATTTAAATTTTTCTTTACATTCCGTTTTTTTCATGATTTTTCATTTACTTAATTTTTCTTGCTACTTTCTCTTTTCATATTATATTTTTATTTGTTCATATTTATTTCGTTACTCTTCGTTTTTTTGTTAATTTATAATCATTTGCGTTAGTCTTTTTTTTGTTATTTCTGATTTTTACTGTGATAGGGAAACTTCCGCGATTTTGGGTTTTTTGTCTTTGGTTCATTACGATTAGGGAAGAAGTCGCCGACGTCGCCAGTGCGAAGAGGGGTTCCTCTTCCGTCCCTCGCGACGCAATATTTTGCATCCCCCCTTTTTAGTCCACCCACATCGAGCTCTTTGTAGGCAGGAAATTAGGGTCCGATCAGGTATTACAAAAAAAACTCATACAAGAAATCGTTTGAGAGACGGGACGCTGGAGAAGCTTAGACTCGCCGCGTGACTCCGGTGATTAAAGCTCCCGTTGTTGTTGTTGTTTCTTTTGTGTCGAAGAAATTTCCCTAGTAGTCTTGATCTTTCTTAACGTTCATATGTATTTTAGTGTTAAATTTCAATGAATAAAATAGTTAAGATTTGTTTGTAAAAGCGATGATATGAACTCAGGTGTGTTTTTCTTTTTTTTTGGTTGTGATTTAAATCTAAAGATGGAATAGTGAAGATATTTCAGGGGGTGCGGTATGGGATAACTAATTTCAGGTTTGGCGGAAATGTAATTCCACGGCAGTGACCTTTCCTGGTTCCGCTTTTGGGGAATCCGAAAGCCAGGCCGAACGGATTCCAGGAAGGGTGGGTAAAGGCCAGGCCGTGACGTCATCAGCGGCCGCCGAGAAAAGTGGATGAAGTGGTGGTAGTGCACACCTATGTAATTCAGTACATCGAAGTATCCGGCATGATTTATGTTTTTTGTAAAGAGGTGAGTTCCGGTTACGGTAGCAAGACCCCCCCAACATCCGACGAGCTCAGCTGTGCACCGCAAGCATGCCGCAGCTACCGTAACGGACATCCCTTCCCCTGTCCTATCCCTATCCTAGTTCCCATCCTAGATTTACCTCCTTCGATCGAAACTATCCTACCCCTACCTATATCTTTTACTCTTTCCTCTTTCTTCCACCCTACCGCATTATGAAATGACACCCAATGTTGTTAAAGGGTGTCCTACCTCGTTGCAAAATGGCCCCAAGGGTGTTTCATTTCAAAGGGTTCTTTCTTCCTTTTCCTCCTTCTTCCTCTACCCTGCCTCGTTACAACAATTCTAACATCTAAATTTTTAAGATCAATACATTTCCTTTCAAAATTGGTGTTGTTTGTTTCTCTATATTGATTTGTTGGTTATTTACAAAAATTTTAAAGCTAAGAAATAAAATTGAAAACAATAATAGTCTTACTAAAGGCTTAAAAATGGTAAATATTTATTTCATGGCATTCAGTTTCATATAAGTTCTGACCCAAAATATGGATTAGGAGTATAAAATATTAAAAACTAATTGTTAACAGTAAAAATTTAAACGATCAGTTTTGTTTATCATCAAAAATATTTTCGAAGTCGTATTCAAAAATAAAAAAAAACTTTGGGTTGAGGTTGTGTTTATTTTTCTTTTAAATAGATACTACCAACAATATTAGAATTCTAAGTAACGCATTCAGCATATGCGTATAAGTAGATGGCCCAACACTTGCTTACGAGCGTCATACATTTTCATATGATTTTCCCAGACCGTAACTAAAGCTTTTTAAAATTATCTCAAATAAAAAATAAATTATTAATGAAAAGGGTGGTTTCTTAAGGGTGTGGTTTTCAGGAAGAAATAAAACGTTTATAATTTAATGCTATAGCCAAGAATGTAACTTTTTTAGAAAGATAAGGGTTTGCTATATGTTTTAAAAATGATATTATCTTCCACAGTGAATCATCTCGGGCTTATTTGTGTAAAAAGCTACTCCACATAACCCCACAAAAGATAGTCCAGCGGTTTTTGGAGGCGACGACACACGACAACGACGCGAGATTATGTGTTTACCAAAATTGATTCTTTCGTTGGCTTTATGGAACTGAACCATTATTTTGGTAATAAAAGTAATAAATTTGGATTAAGTCTATTAATTATTCAATGGGAAACCAAACTGAGCATAAATCAAGTGTCAATAAGACCAAGTCCTAAAAAAGTATTGCTAGACTTAAAACCACACAACTAAGAAAAAACACCCTTTGTGTTTATCAATGTTAGCTGCTTAATCAAATTCCAGTCAAATGTTTTTAAAATTAAAGTCGTTGAACTGAAAATATTTTTATTATTTTAAAATAATTGGAATGGCGATTAAAAAAGCCACATCTTTAAGTCTACCAAGTATGTATGTTAACTCGAGTTTCAACAACGAACATTTGACTAAAAATGAAGAATATATTTTTAAATTCTTACATTATTGTTTTTACTCTAGTTTACCATGTAAACAGAACATTTTTCTAAGTAGTACATTCGCAACATCAGTACTCTTCATACACTTTTTACTTGGGATTCATAATAATATACCACATTGGCGTTTCTAGTTTTACTCAATAAGACTAAATTCTACATTCATGCGATTTAAATAGTAAAACATTGTTTTTTCTTTGCTATTAGTGCAATCAGAAAATGTTTTGCATTCATACTCTTGATACAATAATGTGTAATTTATAATAACTTATATAATAAAATCGAAGATGAACTTGACACTGCGCACTATAAACCTCAATCCCATCTCCATCAAGTTACTGATAATATTCCAGTTCTCAAGAACATTTGACTGGTATCTGCTTTGATTTATAGTAATTGAATATGAAAATGACTTCAAAATAAGAATATATTTTCAAATGTATATCGATGTTATAAATTTTCCATTATTAAATTTGTACAGATCGCAATTTCACTTCTAGTTCATTGCTTTTGTGGGGGTTATACACACAGTTGAATTTATTACTGTATTATGACGCAATTATGTGTATAATACAATAAAGAATCCATAGAAAAAAATCACTTGGCGATAAGATCTATTTACAGTATAATATTCTTCTATTTTCGATTCTTTTTGATTTAAATTTTATTTTTTCCAGATTGCGATGAGCCATTTAATAGAGAAGACAAATCTTACAATGTCCTTTAAAACATCTTCTACACAACAGTCCAGCTCTGATGATCAGACTTCGGTGAATTTACAGATTGAAACAAAGGCACACGATAAATTGCAACCTGCAAAAAGTAAACATTAAAATTCATTTGTTCTTTTTTTAGTTTTAAACTCTCTTTTCTGTCTTTTAAGTTAATAAATTTGATGCTGTACTTACAAGCCTAATGGCTGGAGCTGTAGCGGGAGCCCTAGCTAAGACAACAATAGCACCATTAGATAGAACGAAAATAAACTTCCAAATTAGGTAGGTAACATAAAAAACCTGATTTCATTTTTAATAGTCCTTAGAAGAGGATTGATAAATTTAGAAGTATTACAAAATATTTCTTTTTGTTTTTGATAAAACAAAATTTAATTCTATTTTGTTACTATTTGGTTGTGAAACACTTTTATTTATTTTTAAAACAAAAGTATTAAAAGTTCAAGTGGCAACCGTCGAATCACTTAGCACATGAGACTCAGAATTTAAACGGCCTTCAATCGATAGATACGAAGTTTACATATGCGCTCATCCTATATGAGTCGCACGAATCATTTCTAGTCCATTTTTTTTACAACTCATAAAGTTTATACTTTACACAATAATTTGATAATGGGGAATAGTTTAATCTTAAGTCAATAATCAAAACTGTTAATAATTGCAACTACGTTACTTCATTCGCAATAGATGCAAATTTAAAACTTACAAATAAAATACCAAAAAGTATACAAGTAAGCACACTGAATTAAAAATCATAGTGGAACTGCAGTCAATGCTGAGAATGTGGAAGAACCACTTCTGCAGAATGTATAACGGCGACGACGAACCGAATTCCGCTGCCAGGCAGGATGATCCATTCAACATATGTAGATGACGAAAGTTAGAAATTCCTTCTTCCCGCTTTAGACAAGGTGATGCGCTGTCATGCGATTTCTTTAACATCGTCCTTGAAAGAATAGTGTAGAGCTCCCACGTCAACACTAGAGGCACTATATTTCAAAAGTCTGTCCAATTACTGACATATGCTGATCACATTGATATACATAATCGGAAGAACTCAGTGTGATGTCAATGGGGCTTTTGTGAGTATTGAGGCAGAGGCGGCAGTTTAGGACTTTGTTTACGTAGGCTCCGCTATAAATACAGAAAACAACACCAGCGCTGAGATTAAACGAAGAATTCCCCTTGCTAATCGCTGTTTCTTTGGGCTAAGAAAGCAATTGAGTAGTAAAGCCCTCTCTCGAGCGACCCAAGTTTCGCTTTATAAGACCATCATCATTCCTGTCCTGCTATACGGTGCAGAAGCATGGACTACTACAAAAGCGGATGAAAGCACCTTCTTCGCGTGATCTACGGTCCCATATGCATAGAAGGTAAGTGGAGGAGAATATGAAACGACGACTGTACGGGCTGTACAGCGACGTAGACTTAGCCAGAAGGGTAAAAGTCCAACGACTGAGATGGCTGGGTTACGTAGAGCGCATGCTCCAAAGGACAGCGCAATAGAGGAAGACCGTGGACCGTGGAGCGCACAAGTGGAAAGTGAACTCACCCAACTGGGAGTGTGCAACTGGAGACATCTAGCTAGGGAACCAGCTAGTTGGAGAAGTTTGTTGGGTAAGGTCCTAGCTCACACAAGATTGTAGCGCCTTAAGTAAGAAAGAAAGAATTAAAAATCGAGTTATAGAACCTGGCAAAATTGCCATTTGATTTTGTACACTTTATTTTCTCCGATAGTAGTACCCGTGGCGTGCTGGTTAGTGCGTAGGGCTGTCATGCCAGAGGACTTGGATTCAATTCCTGCCTGTGCCATTTAAAGATTTTTTCATGGGTGCTGCTTCTTGCGCGGAATTAATAAATCCTCCAAGAGTATTGCTTGTCATGAAAAGTGCTTTCTTAAATTAGCCGTTCGGATTCGGCTTAAAACTGTAGGGCCCTTCCGTCCCTGAAAACATTACTTGCACACAGGAATGGTTGAAAGTTGTAAATCACTAGGCCCTTGTTCTCAAAGGACTGTAGGACTGAACTTATACAATTATTCTCATCTCCTTTATCTCTTGTTAAACACAATTTTAAACTTTCATTAATGAGCTCGGTGGTGATCCAAAAGAAGGACCGTAAATAATGTATTTGGTCAAAATCAAATACACTTTTTATCTTTTGTGTACATCCATTGATTGAGTGACCTTGAAAACTCTTACGTTATGAGCTAAGTGATTCGACGGTCGGTACTATACCTAAAATTTACATACAACCTCATACAAGGATCGGTACTATACCTAAAATTTACATACAACCTCAAATCATTTTGAAAATAGATTTTCCCATAATGAATTCTTTTCTGAAGCAAAGATACTCCATACTCATTTCGAGCCGCTGTGCAGTTTCTTAAAAAAACATACACTACCGAAGGCACTTTTGCATTATGGCGTGGAAATTCTGCAACCATGGCTAGAATTGTACCATACGCAGCAATACAATTCACAGCACACGAACAATGGCGAAAAATCTTACGAGTTGATGAGGATGGTACAAAGTGAGTATACTCTTTTTAAATTAATTTTATTTTTGATGACACTTGACTTTAAAACTAAACTAATAGATTAAATGTTACAGCACAAAGTTGAAAAGGTTTATGGCTGGTTCATTAGCTGGAATAACATCACAATCTTTGACGTATCCATTGGACTTGGCAAGAGCACGAATGGCTGTGACAGATAAATATTCAGGTTACAAGTAAGTTTATAAAAACAAAAACACAAGCCAAAAAATTTGCATCTACATAATGTATAGAAATAATTAAGGTGGTTAAATAATTTGTGTTTCATACAAAGTACTTAATGGTCTTGAAACCCATAGCCTTAGCGGTTATCTTAACAATATCAGAAATAGTGGTGATGGTAAATGCATATCAATATCACTTTTTGACTGAGGATATTGATGAGGAATTAATTAATTAATGAAACAATTTTTCTAACGCCTTATTATTTTAGCACTATATTTAATTGTTTTAACACAAAGTTTATTTTTTTCAGTACACTCCGCCAGGTTTTTGTTAAAATATGGGTTGAAGAAGGACCTCGAACCTTATTTAGAGGTTACTGGGCAACTATATTAGGAGTTATTCCTTACGCTGGAACATCTTTTTTTACGTACGAAACATTGAAAAAAGAATATAATGGTGAGTTGTGTTCGTTTTCTATTGTTATATCAATTATAACACAAACTTAATAATTAAATTTTATTTTGTTTGTATTGCAGAAGTCTACGGCAACAAGGCACCTAATACTATAGTTACATTAGCATTCGGAGCTGCAGCTGGTGCAGCTGGTCAAACATCAAGTTATCCGCTAGATATAGTCAGAAGGCGAATGCAAACAATTGGAATAAATCAGAAGAACAAAGGAGAATATACGACAATTTATTCAACGTTGAAAAAAATTTACAGGTTAGTTCAAAGTTAATGCAATTTTAATTTAATATAATTTTCAAAAAGTAGGGTAAAAATATAAAAACTAGAGGTTATTCTTTTTGTGAGACTCAAATCTTTCAAAAAATGTACCCTTAGACGTACTCCAATTTACTGCTGTAAAAAATGTAGTATTTTTGTAAACTGAGTAGGTAAATGCAGAATTTTTCCACTGTGATTCATATAACTTTACTGGACTAAATTCGATCTTAAAAAATGGTGGAAACACATTGGGGTTCTCAGATTCTGAATAATTTTATGGAATAATATCTCAGAATTGTTTATGAAGCTAAAGTTTAATTAACCTAAAATCATTTAAGAGATTCGAATGCCTCTAAAATTTGATAGTTTAAAAAATGACTTGTACTTATTGTTATTCCAGAGAGGAAGGTGTGAAAAATGGCTTCTTTAAAGGACTCAGCATGAATTGGATTAAAGGACCTATTGCTGTTGGCATAAGTTTTTCAACATATGATCTTACAAAAGAATTTCTTAGAGAATTAGCACATATTAAACGTGGCAGGTCCACACTAAAAGAACAATAAAATTATTTGTTTATATTTGAAGTAAGAATTCATGATAGTCTTATTAAAAAATAATAACTCAGTTTTGTTCATTTAGGTAAAATATACTAATGTTAATTATTGTGCTTACATAATACTTAATGTCAATTGTTTTTGTTTCATTTCATAAATCAATAGGAATGTCCTTTGATGATTTAAGTTAAGCTTAGTTATCGGACCTTGAAGTATAAAATAAAATTTTAAACTTTGAGCTGTCAATGGATTTGTTTTATATATATTTTGTTTTGTATAATCAAAATAGTTTAAATCGAATTGCATTTAACAGCATATGTCCTTAAATTTCATTTATAATTTAAATCTAAATGTTAACTGCACAACGAGACAATAATTCTATTTGTTAACTAATAATATACGAGTATATCTTTATACATTTTATAACCATTATAAAAATCTTCTACTATTATTAACTTATCCTAATATGTTTTTTTTTTACAATAAGGAGATCGTTATTTGCTTTATTTTTTATTTAAAGAAAACTCATTTACTTTACAAACCAATCTAATAGAATTATATATATATAAAAACAAAACAACAAAAACAAAGTGTGTGAAATTTTTGAAAATTCGAATTATGGTTTACATGATGACTACTAAATAATAAAGTGTTAATAAGCTATGGTTTTTGTAATTGAATGATTGTGATAAATATTAAAAAGAAAATTTTAAAACATATTTTAAATTTGTACATAATAAAATTAAACAAAATACGAGTAAAATACTCTTATAAATATTTTTTTTTATATAAAAAAAGCTATCCTTCGTTCTACACCGATATTCTTCACCATTCGAGTAAATACTAAAACATGAATTAATTTACAGGCACAATGTGCATATATGAGCCTATTTACACAATATGTAGATTAAGGTGGCATATACGGTTCTACATTTCAAGTATAAAAGAAGATTCGTATTGAAGTTTTCAGCTTTTGATTTTTAATGTATTAGATACGTACATGACCACGAACTCCATCGTTTTGAAGAAATCTCATAAAAATAGACCTCGTATTTGAAAAATTTCCCTATAACGATGGAATTTATTAAAGGATTGGAAAGGTAACTTGCCTGGAGCAATACTTTCTTCTTTTATTAAAATTATTTTCCTTAAAACGCATTTTTATGTAAGGTAAGTACTTAATTACTTGCTTACTTAAGGTGGCGATACAGTCCTGTGTGAACTAGGGCTTCCCCAACAAACTTCTCAATCTAGCTCGGTCCCTAGCTATGTACATATATGTCTCACTCCAAGTTGGGTGAGACATATACATACTGATCCGAGGTCTTCCTCTACTGCGCTGTCCTGTTGGCGTCCATTCAAAGACTTTTCGGGCCGGAGCTTTTGTTTCCATGCGGTCAACGTGACCCAGCCATCTCAGTCGTCGGAGTGTTATCATCCTGGCTAAGTCTACGTCGCCTTACATCGCGTACAGCTCGTCGTTCCATCTTCTCCTCTAATCATTAGCTTTTGTTAAAGTTCACGCTTCTGCACTGTCTAGCAAAAGTGGGATTATGAGGGTCTTATATAGCAACACTTTGGTCGCTCGAGAGAGGGCTTTACGTCAGTGTTGTCGCTCCTTTCTTGATGACAGCATGTACTTTGTTTCGCCCTTATTAACCGTTAAACGCATTTTTGCCGCATTTGCCTCAATGGCTGCGTTCAATCTCGTGTTGGATAGGTGGATTTTTAGATACCTCGTTGAACGAGTTGGATAGCTGTATTGAGATAGCTGTCAAAAAATAAAAACAACTTTCAGCTGTTCACAAAATGCAGAGAAACATTTAACAAAGTCAAAATTGTTGTAAGATAAAACATTTAATGGATAATTCAACGGATTCGTCGGACGATGATGAATTGATAGTTGCGTAACAATTTAATAAATAAGAGATAACCTTAATCTGCCTCGTTGAGGTAAATTTCAGCCATCATCTCAAAGTATGGCCAATTCATTCGCCCTCAACGAGTCGACGTTTTCTTGTTATTGTCTATGATAATGTTGTAGCGCTTTTTCATATTTTTTAATTTTATTTCTAATTCCTTCTCATCAAAAATTGACCCGTGTTCTTCAAGAACTTTTGCAATTTCTTGAAAAATTGTTCTTCGCCGGGGTTTTGGGTTTCGGAGCTGGTCCTTTCTCTTTCTGCACTCCTCCAAGAAGAGCAGAATGGATTTATGTTCCCAACCTTAAAAAAAGGGAATAGAGTGGTTCTTCTTTGGGGTTTTGAATCATCTGAAAGAATAACTTTCCTTTCAGCGACCTTATTTGCTTGTAGCTCCACAAGCTGTCCGCCTCTGTCTGCTTTAATACATAAAAACAAAAAAGTTAGATTTATTTATTTCCACCAGATTAATATATATTTACCTGTATTTTGGTCTACCTCTGGAACAGGATGAGGTTCTTCAACTTCAGAATGCTGGACATTAGACTGGAGGTAAGACCTAGCAAATTGGTCATCTACAAAACGAGAACAAAATAAGTCAATTTTGAAGTTTAAAAAAATAGATCATAATTACCTTCTAAAATTCGGAGGCAAATAGCTTCTTCATAGTCTATTATGTACAAAAGATCCTCAAACACAACTTCAACTAACATTTTGCATCTTTTTGTTTACCAACAAATAAAAAAATCTGAAATCAATTTTCAAGTTTCTTGAAATTCAACCATGTGTTGAATCAGCTGTTCTGTCAGATACCTACATATGTATGGCTGCGTTCAATCTCGGACAGATAGGGTATCCGGATACCTTTTTGTTAGTGTTTTACGTGTAAAATAACAACTGATCAAAAACAGCTGATATGTCAAAAAAGGAATCCAAAGGTATCCAAGAATTTCTGGGGTATGTAGGTATCTGACAGAACAGCTGATTCAACACATGGTTGAATTTCAAGAAACTTGAAAATTTATTTCAGCTTTTTGTTTTTGTTGGTAAACAAAAAGATACAAAATGTTAGTTGAAGTTGTATTTGAGGATGTTCTGTACATAATAGACGATGAAGAAGCTATTTGCCTCCGAATTTTAGAAGGTAATTATTATGTTTCATCTTACAACAATTTGACTTCGAAGCTTAAATGTTTCTCTGCTTTTTGTGAACAGCTGAAAGTTGTTTTTATTTTTTGACAGCTATCTCAATACAGCTATCCAACTCGTTCAACAAGGTATCTAAAAATCCACCTATCCAAGATACCCTACCCAACACGAGATTGAACGCAGCCTATGTATGTACTTCAGAAATTCTTGGATACCTTTGGATTCCTTTTTTGACAGCTCAGCTGTTTTTGATCAGCTGTTATTTTACACGTAAAACACTAACAAAAAGGTATCCGGATACCCTATCTCTCTGAGATTGAACGCAGCCAATGCTCGCAAAAGCCCTATTGACATCACGCTAAATTCTGCCGATTATGTCAATGTCATCAGCATATGCTAGTAGTAGACATACTTTTGAAAGATAGTGCCTCTAGTGTTGACGTGGGAACTCTGCACTATTCTTTCAAGGACGATATTACAGAAATTGCATGATAGCGCATCACCTTGTCTAAAACCTTTTTTGACATCGAAAGCTCCGGTTAGGTTGTTTCTAATCTTTATGGAGCAGTTTGGCAGGGATACCAAAACTAGAAATGGCTCTATACATTTGATCGACTGTAGACTTTCGTGGTATAAAACCACACTGATAAGGACCTATAAGGTTGTTGACGATGGGCTTTAGACGTTCACATATTATGGCAGAGAAGATTTTGTAAGCGATGTTAAGTAGATTAATTCCTCTATAGTTGGTGCAGTTTAAATGGTCTCCTTTTTTCAGTATCGGTCAAACAATACTGAGTCATCTGCTCCGGGGGCTTTGTTAGACCTCAGCTTAGATATGGCAATCTTTACTTCGTCTAAGTCGGGAAGACGAGATTGTTGGATTTCGTCGTCTATATTAAATGGATCATTCTGCCTGACATCTGAATTCGATTCGTCGTCGCCGTTATACAGTCTGCAGCAGTGGTCCTTCCATATCCTCAGCATTGACTGCGATTCCACTATGATGTTACCCAATTCACCGCGGGGAGTTGAGAGTAGGAGTTGATAGACAGAGGTGGATTTTAGAAAAACCTGTCTACCATTTGAACATTAACAATTGGAACAGTGAAGTAAGTACAACTTTTTAAACGAAAATGTACGTAATGTATTAAATAGCTCATTTCAATAAAATTGTGCACACATTTATATATACATATGCATATTACCAAAATATAATAAAGTGTGAACTAAAAATAAGGATTCGTATTATAACTAATCTTTTAATATAAATTAAAAACAATGTCTTTTGACTACTAAAAAGAACACCTGTGTATATTATGTCTACATTTTTAGCTTTTATCAAATTTCGTACATATCACAGGTTTATGTATTTATAATAATATTAATTAATAATATCTATATTATAGATACATTGATATGAACGTAAGTTATGTACATATTTGTGTATTTTTATTTTCTTTGTCGGGAACGTGAAAAAATTATTTGCAGTTTCAATTTGTAGTATCAGGATTGTTATACTGGAATGTAACTGTACATCTTAAGTATAAAAGTATTCAATTAAAATAATTATGTTAATCAAATAAGTTAAACTTCCTACTAGTAAATTCATTTGATGCATACAATTTCCGACACGTTTTCAACGAAAGAAGTGGTTTCTGACAACAGTCAATACTTAATGGTAGTTTACAAATAAAAATGATATTTGAACAGCATGATCGCTATTGGAGATACTTTTTCGGTACAGAATAATCAAATTAATAATGGTTGACGAAGATAATAAAACAAATATGTATATATTTATACATCTATTCTCTCGCATGGCATCAATTGAAAGTTAGAGCCCAACTTACCTATGAGTAAACATGTGCGCAGTTGAGCAAGCTTTCAACATTTCAATGAGTATTTCTTAGCACAGTTGTTCGTGTTCGATTTTCTGGATTATGTACTCAAATGAGATAGTATTTCACTAAAATGTATTTAAAAAGCCGACAAAATTTCGGATAATTGTCAGTTATTTTGAGTATCCGGTCTTGCTATCAACATGAACATTTTTGGTTTAGTTTTCGCAGTGTTTGCCTTATTGGCAGTGCTTGGTATTGTAGATTCTGTATCGACAGTAAAACCTATAACTCGAAAACCCTCAACTAAACCAACAACACGCAAACCTGTTTCCATACTTACTACTTCTCGCCCAAAACCTGTACAAACCGTTGCTGACTGCACTGAATTGAAGTATTGTACTAATTTCATACAACCAATTTGGGCTACTGATGCTGATAAACAAACATGTGAAGTGTTCCGCAACAAGTGCCACTTTTTTAATAATAACTGTATGCTTTTGCTTGAAAATAAAAAAGGTGTGTTCATCATAATATAAAAACAATTTTTTAAAAAAATTACCATCAACTTTTTTTCGTTACAGTTTTAAATGAAGTAACACAAGAGTTCTGCAAGCCCCTCTGTAAGGAATGTTTTCCAGAATATAATTTCGTATGTGGCGAAATGAACAATGAAAAACGTAGGATGTTCAATTCTGAATGTGATATGAAAAATTATGCGTGTAAAACTGGAGAAAGTAAGTTTATTTAATAAGACTATGAATTAAACCTTTTGAATTATCAAATTTTTTTACAGCTTACCTACCACAACCTGACTTTTCATTATGTAATGCACAAGTTATTCAAAACTACCCGTACTACGACAATTCATCAAAATAAAACGTAAAATTGGATCACTTTTCTTAAATAAATGTTAACCCTGGTAATAGCTTCAACTAAATAGATACGCTCTAGGGAGAAGTATCGGCTTCCGCTATTATCTGTTTATGGACATTTTAAATTTTGACTTATTTAAATTCTAATATTTTGAAAATTATTTCGAGTCTCTTAAATAAATCTTTTATATTTAAGTTTTACTCGATGTGTTTTTATTTGTAACGTATGTATATATGTATGTATATGTAAAAAGCAGAGATCAAAAGTAAATCTCAACCTTTTGAAAGGTCTCTTAAATTACTCTCACCTGTTGAGATTTACAAAAATGATCACTTAATAACCAGGGGTGGAATCGGGTAAGGTGATTTGTGATAGGTGACAGTCACAATCAACAAATTCGGTCTGTGTAAGGTAATAGTCACCGGTGACAATCACGATTTGGTGACTTTTTCTGGTGACAGCTCTTTAGTTGTCACTTTCATTGGAAATTGATTTTTATTTTTAGTTGCTGAAATTTCAAGACAATATGAATGTGTTTGTGCCTTTGATTTTACCTTCTGAAAATGCTGAAAATGAAAATATTAATCATAATAGAAATGTCCTTCTCTTGAGGATTAACCTCCGCAATAAAATAAACATTCTTGATCTTCCAAGTCCAAAGTAAGTACGCATATGTGCTATATATTTGTTCACATATAAATACCTATTCATTATAACTTTTTTTTTTTATTTATAATTAATATTCTGAATTAAATAGATTCTTAAAAAACTTTCGATTGAATAAGGAAACATTTTTACATATCCTACCGCTTCTGGATTTGTCAGCTGGAATGCGGTCAACACACATTCCCCCTGTTCTTCGATTAGCCGTGACTTTAAATTTTCTTGGAGGTGGTGGCTACCAAAGGCAAGTTGGCGCTGACTGGTCAGCTCCAATGGGCCAAAGTACTGTTTGTGAGGTTATTTCTTTGACCTTAAAACAAATGGAGAGGAAATTGTGCCCACTTACAATCAAATTTAATCAATCGGCTTCAGAAGCAACAAAAATGTTCTTCTACGAAAAATATCAAATTCCTGGAGGTAGGATTTTGTTTCTATAGTAAAGATTTTCTTCAGATCGGTTTTTGAATACAACCACTGAAATTGTAACAAACGTCAGTGAATTTCTTTTAAAGTGATACCAAATTCTAAACAAAATTTGGTGATCACCTTACACAGACGCAAAAATTAGTTTGATCACTTTTTATGATCACAAAGGTGACAATCAAAAATCACCTTAGCCGATTCCACCCCAGCTTACTCAATTTTTTTCTTTTTCGGTTTCTGAGAGAGAAACTTTTATTTTGACTTTTTTTAGGTTTTGGTTAACTGGTGACCACTTATTGCTGAGAGAAAAAAATAAATCTCATTTGGAGTGACGTCAGTAATAACGAAACACTTTCAAAATTAAACGTGAACATCGAAAATTTTAATTCGGTCTATCCTCGTTTGCCGTTGGACACTAACATTCTTTCATTTTTTCAAAATCTCAAATTAAAATCTCCTAACATTTTTGAGATCGCTCTGGTTGTACTGGGCGTTCCAGCAACGCAAGTATCAGTGGAAAGGGCGTTTTCTTCTCTAAGTTTTATACTTAGTGAAAGAAGATATAATTTAAATCCAAAAACTCTTGAGAGTTTACTTTTAGTTAGGCTTAATAATTAAGAATTAACTTTTTTTACTTGCAAAATAAAGAAAATCATATAATTTATCATTTTAACCATTTTTGATTTATTTTCTACGGAAAAGATTTAAGGTTAACCATTTCCATTTATTTTTAGTTAAATAAGTCAACAGATAAGAGATATTTGCGAACTTAAATGATAAATCTCACACAAAGACCTAAAAAATTAATTTTTAAAAATAAATCACAGACCAAGACCAAAATGAAATTGGCGAATTAAATAAATCTCAGTGAGAAACCGATTGAAAATAAAGGTCAACGGTTATTTTGGATCTCTGGTAAAAAGCGATAACCGTTAAAAATGAATGCTAAACTTTTGATTATTCGAAATTAAAACAAGCTCTCAATAAAAAATTTCCCTTTCTTTCCTCAAAAACGACTCTTACGATTTGAAACAAACTCCGTATGTGTCCAAATAATACAAGACTGCGTTATTATTTCGTATTAGAATACTTGCTATTTATTACACTGCACTTAGAAAATAAAATCCTATTTTAAAAATGTCGTTATTTAAAATAAATAATTTTACACTATACGAATATTTATGGTACAAAAGAATTTTTGAGTACAGAAATAAATTAAATAGACTATATTTTTATAAAATTCTTATGCAAATTAATATTTTATATTTGACTTTTTATAGTTCTTGATTTGTCTATAATTCAGTAGTTTCCAATTTTTTAACTAAAATATGAGCATTATTTGTCAGCTTATCAATTTGTTGATAAACATTAAAGTGCCGATTTAAATCATTTGTTTGTTCAAATATTTTACAATGCTGATTAAAAGAATTTTGTCTATCAATTGATAAAAAATTATCGTCCAATGAATCATTTCCTCCTTGACTGTAAATACAAGAAAGAATATAAAATAATTAAAAAAAATAAGCTAAAAAAAATAGTTGCTAACCTTTGGTTATCATCATTTTTAAACCACTCATTTTCATAACCCTTTAACCAGATGGGATTTGAACCTTCTTCACTATGTTTATTAGTGTTTGGGACAGTTGTAGATTGTGGTTCTGGTCCATCGGGAATACTCAACATAGAAGACCGATCTTAAGGTATAAAAATGCTTTATATAGTTTTCAAAATATAAATAATTCAATTGAAAGCTGATGTTAACTTACGAAATATATTAACTTTAGCGGCTCGTAATTGGCGTTTGTATCCACTCCTCTGAGATGCACAGAGAGCTAAAGTTACCACCAATAAAGTTGCAAGGAACAAGTTCGAAAACACAAACCACACAAACATGGGTGCTTTGACTTGACCAGCAATTAACAACTGAGCTTCAGCTGGTTGGGTATCAAGAACATTGAACTCCTTGAAAAGACCATCAAGACTTTCAACGTGTTGATCAATTAAACGAAGAACTTCAGTCACTTCAAAAATTGAGTTATCTTCTCTGTCTACCAGGTGCATATAAAGATCAGTTTTAGTCTTATCAACGGAACCGTCTCTATTTTCGTGAACTTTGTATTCGTCAATATTAACAATGGCTTTCGTGACGTTACTTATTGTACTAAGAAAAAAGTTATGGTAAATCAGTTGTAGCTTTATGATAATCTCTACTTACTCTTTGAACTTATGAATTTTTTCCCTTAGTTCCGATGGTTGCAGCCTAAATACAAATCGAACTTTTTGATCTTCTCTCAGCAGATATATATAAACACGTGCTGAATCCTGCAACCCATCAGTATCATTGGCCACAACCATAAAATCAAAGTAACCCTTCATGCCCTTTTGTGGATCAAAGTTTAGTTGAATATCACCAGTTTCACGACCAACGACAAATGGAAATTTTTCCACGTTCTCCAATCCCTCCGATAGCGTTTGCTTAACCTCCCCAACTTGATAATAAGATATTGCAGCATTTTTCCCTTCATCTGGATCATATGCTTCAATTTTCATAAATTTAGTTCCAAAATCTGCTGAAGTTGTAAATCCTCCAGTAAATATTTTCGATCTAAATCGGGGAGGGTTGTCGTTGATATCCAAGACACGAACCAACACCCTTACGACAGTGTTATCTGACATAAGATCATCATCTCCAAAAAATGGATTGTTTTCATTCGATGTAGAATCTGAACTTGGGTAATTCCTATGCTTTCGATTGCCCATCGACATAATATGTGTGTTATCCATTTGTCGTCCTGAGAATTTTTGGTTATTGTTTCTAATGGAAGGACTTTCTGAGCAATGTTCAGTTGCTCGTATGTATAGAGTGTGATTAGCTTTCACCTCTCGATCTAGCTCTTTATCTGCCAATAGAATATGAGACTCGGGATGTAGGGCAAAGAATCCGTCCTCATTGCCTTGAATTATGAAGTAACATACCATGCTGGGTGGATCTTCTAAATCATCTACTTCATCCTTATCAATGGTATCTGGCAGTTTAACTCTTTGACTTCCAGGTTGAGTGTGCTCTGCGATTGAAAACATATCGGAATATTTAAATCTTTTATACTTTTTTCTTTTCGAAACAAATTTTGAAACGAACTTCTTAAATTTGGCACTTTCTTATTCAAAAAAGCAATGGAAAAACAAATCATATTGATATCAATTCCTGAATTAACTAGGTCAATTAAAAACCTAAAACACTCTAACAAATACTTTATCATAAATCTCACCTGTAAAATTGACAACTATTTGTTCCACCAAAAACTGCGGTTCATAATCATTAACATTGCGCACGTAAATGGTAAGATCCAAATCTGTCGTCAGTGATGTTGGCATACCTTGATCAAAAGCTTCAATTCTAATCTGAAAATATAAGTTCAAGATGAAGAAATCAATTACAAATATTAATAGTAAATAAATAACAACGAACCTCATATAGTTTTTGTTTCTCTCTATCAAGGCTATTTCTTAAATAAATCATTCCATTATCGGAGTCAATTTCGAATGTCTTATAACTACCCATTGGATCAGGCTTAAGACGATACCGGACCAAAGCATTTAGACCGATATCATCGTCGGTGGCATGAACTTGTAATATCATAGTTCCAACAGTTGTGTTCTGCAATAGTTAATGTACATATGTACTTGAATTTATGGCTATGCTTAAATCTTCCATCAATCTTACCTCTGCAATTCTCAAAGTAGTATTACGCATAGGGGACAAAAATATTGGTGCATGATCATTAAAATCCGATATGCATATTTCAATGGATTTTCTAACAATATTTGTAGGTAATCCCAAATCTCTGACTTGAATGTCCAATGTATAATTTCCATATCGATTCTTGAGAGAGGTTCTTGGAAGAATATGGGATGTCCAGGGATCAATTTGTCGAAGTTCAAAAAGTCCTAAATCAAAGCCGGATTTTTAGAAGTGTTTTTTTTTTTTGATTTAATTACCTTCTGAATTTCCTCTTGTTATTTTCATTTCCGTGCGTCCGTTTGGCAAATTATGATCATCAGCATCTTTTACTCGAATTTTTGTTATAACTTCATTATGATCATGGTACTCTGTTATGGGAACGCAACCATTTGGTACGATAACTTCCGGTATAGAATCGTTTTCATCTAAGACATTTATACTGGAAAATATTAAAATATTATTTTGAATAAGAGCTGATGTCCTTCTCACTGATTTTATGAACAATTTAAAAGAAAAACTCAATTGATCGCAAATTATGTGTACCTAAATACATAAGTAGTTTGTAGTACCCCTAACCGTGATGATTAGTGCGTAGAACTGTCATGCCAGAGATCTTGGATTCTACTTTTGACATCTAAAGTTTTTTTTTTTCCACGGTTACTGCCTCTTGCGAGGAATTAACAAATCCTCCATAAGTAATTCTTTGTCATACATATTACATTGTCAAATTATCCGTTCGAATATTGGCATTAAAACTGTAGGTCCCCTCCATCCCTGAAATAACACGCACACAGGAATAGTTGAGACCCTGGTTCTCTATGAGTTGTTGTGCCTCCTAATTTATAGTATATATAATATCTCATAGAGACATTCTAGGGGCAAGTTTTCATGAGGTAGTTGGTAAGCTTTCGACAATCAAAAGAAACAAAGATGAACTAAAAGTAACGTTGTCTATTGTTAAATATATTTTAAGAATAGTTTTTATTAAATAAAATATTTGTTAGAATTAACTTATTCTTTTAATATGGTTCTGTACACTATATTAAAAGTTTTTTATGAGGTAAAAGAATGGAAAGATCCTTGGCATTTGACACCCTCAAATACGCAACATATAGCTGTCCATGGGAAAAGCACGGCTCTTCTAGGTTCATCTCGGCTACTTTAAGTGCCTGCCCTTGCGAATTATTAATTCTCATAGCGAAACTAACTTTAATGTGTAATTGAACCCTTTTAAATTGTAATAGTAAATCTGAAGGAATTGTTGGGATTCGATAAATAATTACATTTTCACTCTTTCCAAGTGAGTAAAGAAATTCTAATGGGTATGAAGTGCTCTGTTCTGAGCCTATGACTGTGTCTATTGACAAATACTCCCACATATCTTCTGTTACTTCATCCAATATGTTTAAATTTATTTCCAACAAAATCGTTTCTTGGTGCTAGAATTGCCCTTTCCACCACTAAATTACAAAAATCTTTATTTACTACCACATAGCCCTCAGTATCGGTTTTTAACCGTCTATCTCCTATTTTTTATAGGAAATTAGGTGGGGAGGCAGTCTGTACCGATGTTGAAATGATTGACATGCGCGTTTAAGAGAACACAAGGGTCCACAGTTTTTTTTCATAAAAACCCACCTCTGTCTACTTACCCCTACTCTCACCTCCCCGCGGTGAATATCGGGTGCCTAGTACCTCAACTGAAGATTGGGTTCCAGCCCTAGTGGAAAGTTGTTGGAGGAGCAAGCGAGAGAGAGGGGGAGGTGCTTCCACATCTCTCCTTCATCTAGACAGCAGAGGAGGAATTCTCAAGATGGAATCAACGGTGGCGTCTACAGTACCAGTTTCCTTACCACGTTAAGAAAAACTAGTTGCGAAGCACATAGAAACCTCGGATATAAACGGATTTACTAATGACAACCCATGCAAACGATTTAAGGATAACGAACTTCAGATATGCACGTGGAATGTTAGGTTCCTTAAAGACCACATGCAGCCGGAGAATAAGCGAAGGCCCTAGACTGCTATAAAGCAAATATCACCGCCATTCAGGAAATGCGATGGGATGCGCCGGGCAAAAAGAGGATGAACAAATGCGATATTTACTATAAGGTGACTGCTACAGATGAAACGTCTTTCCAGGCCCAAGGCAAAACAGGGAGTTGCTGCGAGAATATACAACGTCTACAAGGCTACAATCGCAAGAGATCGCCAAATCCTTCTCCGACCGAGTCACGAGTAACCTCTCTCCAAGTCTTTTGTTAGGAGCATGCACTAACTTATCTGTAGGATAAGGTCGGAAGAAAGCAACCCCGATGATGACTTCAGTATTGTTTGCCCGATGCTGAAAAAAATATGCGATGAATGGAACATCAGTATTGTTTGCCCGATACTAAAAAAAGGAGACCCTCTAAACTGCACCAACTATACATGAATCAGTCTACTTAACATCGCTTGCTAAATCTTCTCTGCCATAATATGTGAAGGTCTAAAGCATATCTGGTCAACAACCATAGGTTCTTTTCAGTGTAGTTTAAGACAAGGCAAGTCCACAGTATACAAGAATATCAAATCGACACCCACCATCTCTTCATCGATTTCAAGGCCGCATATGACAGCATCTACAGGAACGAACTTTATAGAGTCATGTCTGGTTTTGGCATCTCTGCCAAAAGGTTGAAAACAACCTTAACGAACCTTTCGATGTCAAAAAAGGCTTTAAACAAGGTGATGCGTTGTTATGCGATTTCTTTAACATCGCCCATGAAAGAATAGTACAGAGCTCCCACATCAACACTAGAGGCACTATCTTTCAAAAGTCTGTCCAATTCTTCGCGTGATCTACGGTTCCATATGCATAGAAGTTGAGTAGAGGAGAAGATGAAACGACGAGCTGTACGGGCTGTACAGCGACATAGACTTAACCAGAAGGATAAAAGTCCAACGACTGAGATGTCTGGGCCACTTAGAGCATTTAGAAACCAATGCTCCGGTCCGGAAAGTCTTCGAATCGACGCCCACAGGACACCGCAGTAAAGGAATACAGCGGATCAGGTGGCTCGCACAAGTCGAAACTGACCTCGCCAACTTGGAGTGTGCAGCTTAAGACATCTAGCTAGGGATCGAGCTAGATGGAGAAGTTTATTGGGTGAAGCCCTAGTTCACACAGGACTGTATCGCCACCTTAAGTAAGTAAGGTAGTTTGTACCTACATAAGCCAAATGAAAGAAGAAACGCCTTATGATCGACAACGATGATAGGTGCAAAAGTATTAAGCACCTAATGATATGCTAATAATTAGTGTTCTAAAAAAGAATCGAATCGAATACCTATTTATAGATTTTAACGGCGGATCCGCTCGAATAAACCGAGAACGATATATTTTACAGAGGTAAAAAGTAACTTAAATTACTCTCCAGAACAGTAACTACTTTCACACAAAAAATCATGCCAAAACATTGCTTCGTTGGGACGCGAAGCACAAAAAAAAACCCACAAACTGACTTTTCCGCATTTATAATATTAATATATGTAGATATATAAAGCAGAACAACTGCAAGTAAACTAAAGAACAGACAATTTTTCATTGAAAGGTATTTACAGCAATTCTCAACTCATTGGTAGCTATAAGCAGTCAATATACTGACAATATTGTAAGAGTCTGTACTTACGTATGTAGCTTAAAAAATAAAACTTTAAAAATGGGACACACAAAATTTGTTAAATACAAAAGATTCATATTAGATATATGCAATATGCATGTATGTATCAACTTACGTAATTTGTTTGAAAGCATTGCGACTTTCTCCGGCAAGGAATCCAAACTGATAGTTATCCCAAGCCTCTATGACAAGCATATAAAAGTCCTTTGTTTCACGATCAAGTTTATCGACCACTGTCAAAACTCCAGTATCAGCATCAATCGAAAATTTACCCTTTATATTAAGATTTTGTATTCATTAGCCATCTGGTAGTATATTCTAAGTCCCAATTACCTGTGAACTTATTCTATCCATTAGAAATGTAACTTTGCCAAAATCTCCGGAATCTGCATCAGTTGCTTGAATAATCCCTATTCTGGTACCAATGGGAGCATTTTCGCTAATGGAGAAGTTTTTATTTCCGGGCTTGAAATAGGGATTATTGTCATTTTCGTCTAGTACATTTACAAACACATCGATTAGCGAAGATCTCGATGGAATACCAGAGTCCGTAGCACGAACTGTGAAGTTTAGCCATTGATATAGCTCGTGGTCTATTTTACTGGAAACAACAATTTCACCAGTTTGAGTATCTAAATGTACCAAGCTAGTGTAAATAGGATTGCCTGAAATGTAAACATGGTTTTCAATGAACATAAATATTACTATCCAATAAAATAATGCTTTACCTTCTATTGAGTATGTAACGGTTTTGTTCTTGTCCACATCGTAGGCTACAATATTCGCAATAAGAACACCATTCATACTGTTTTCGGTGATTGTTTTCTTGTAAAAGGGCTGCTTGAACTTAGGATTGTTGTCATTTTCATCCTCAATTTGAATATGAAGATATGCTGTAAAACATCAATATCTACAATTTAAGATTTATTTAAATTGTTTTTTTTTTTTTTTAATTTACCTTCAACAATTTGTGGTCCTTTTGCAGCACCTAAATCTTCTACAATGATGGACAACTTGATGGATTCCACCTTCTCACGATCAATAAGCTTAGCCATCTAAAAATCATATTGTTAAGCGTTTAAATATTATAAAGTTAATAAGCCATTTTACTTTTAGAGTTCCATCAATAGAATTTAACTCAAATGAGCTTATATAATCATATTCACTCAATTTAACGAAAGCACCATCTTCATTTCGAGCTTCAGAGTTTATCCTGTTAATATGATATCTTAAAATTGGAACTTCATCTAAATCACTTGCAAAAACACGGTATATTTCGGAGCCAACAGGTGTGTTTTCCATGATTCTTAAGGTTGGTAGATCACTCAACACCGGAAACTTATTGTTGACGTCTTTAATTGTTATATTTACTGTAGCTGTATTCATCATCTGAGATGAGCCAAGACCACCATCTAAGGCCAACTGAAATGTTAAAAGCTCTGTTAGTATTGAATGTTTTTATATACACCATCCGGGGAGAGTACGATAACTTTGGCGACAAAGTTTAATGACGGATTTGTATAGAACAGTTAAAAACAAGCATTTTTTTACTATGGGAGGGGGGTCTATCTCCCCCCGTTTAGGCGGTAGGGGCAGTTTAAAAAAATATGTACATACATTAAATGGAAAAAAAATAATTAAAAAATAACGGTAATACCCTCAATTATATGCATAGTTTTTGAAAAAAATTGTTTTAAACTAAAAATGTATGCAAAGAAAATTAAAAAAAAAGGTTTAAAGTGTAGTTTTTCAAAACTTTCAAATTATCTACTGTTTTTTTTTTAATTCATTGCTCTTATTTGTTTTTGATCAAAAACTGAAAACTAGATGACTTTATGTCTTCTAGTTCTTGAGAAAATTGAAAATTACCAAAAAAAATATTTTAATTAAATTACTTTTTCCTTGCTTGTATTAACGTAGTCTTATTACTTTGCATGCACATGCACCCCATCTTGCACCCACCGAACCTTGCCCCCCTCCCCACCTTGCACGCACTCCAACTTGCACCCACCCCAAATCCTATAGTGTTCCCAAGCAGGGGGGTTGCGGGAGGGCAGCATGCCCCCCCCCCCCCCCTTACAGATCCAACTGTTGCATACACCCAAACTCGCACACACCTTACTGTTGCATACACCCAAACTCGCACCTACCATTGTTACTATCAAAATAAGACCACTCAAGCAAAAAAAAGAATTAAATTAAAATAGTAGTTGTGGTTATTTTCAATTTTCTCAAAAACTAAAAGACATAAAATCATCTAGTTTTCAGTTTTTGATCAAAAACAAATAAGAGCAATACATTCTGAAATAAAAACAATGGTTGATAATCTTGAAGTATTGAAAAATTACACTTTAAACCTTTTTTTAACTTTTTTTTACTCAAATTTTGAGTTTAAAATTTAATTTTTTAAAAAACTACGCATAGTTTTGACTTGAATTAAAAACTGGCTAATAAAACAGAATGTTGGCTTTAAAAAAATGTATAAAACTTATTGTAAGTATCACCGTTATTTTTTAATTATTTTTTTCCATTTTAAATAATAATTTTTTTTAAATTGCCCCTACTGCCTAAACGGGGGGAGATAGACCCCCCCTCCCATAGTAAAAAATGCTTGTATTAAGCCCCTCTACCAAAAATCGTTATTGTATCTTGACGCTTAAGTTATCGTACTCGTGCCCACCATCCGAAGTCTTACAACAGTCAAAGTATAAACAATTTTTTTTGAATTTGTCAAATCCGGATCTAAGGAAGCTCCATTCGCGACATATATGGTTCCTGTATCTGCATTCACAATAAACTTATCCTCAGCTCCAGTCTGGATTCTATAGACTACATTATTATTAGGCGAAGAACCGTCTAAATCCTGAGCTTTTACTTCAAGAACCAAACTTCCACTTGGAAGGTCCTCAGGAATGGATTTGGCATAAAAAGACTTTTGAAAGATCGGAGGATTATCATTGACATCTTGAATAGAAACAACAACTGGAACAACAGTAGATAACATGGGTATTCCTGAGTCTCGGGCTCGGACGAGTAATTCAATGTTTCTAACATTTGAATTTCCAACAGCTGGAAGGCTTTCAAAATCAAAAGGCTGATTTGGTCTTAAAATGCCGGACGCTTTGTCGATTGTGAAATTTCTTTGAAACATTCCTTCAATTATTTCATAGGTTATTTGACTGTTTTCTGTTCCATTGAGGTCAATATCTCGAGCTTCCAGCGCTAGGGGGGTTTCGAATTCTATTTTGTTTTCTAGAAGATTGGCTTCGTAGTATCTTTGCAGGAATAACGGTGAATTATCGTTCACATCTTCTATATTGATGATGATTTGGGCAGTATTACGATTTCCAGATCCTATATTATCTTGAGCCTCAACAGTTAAATAATGCCGTGATATCACTTCACGGTCAAAAGCTTCACCACCAGGAACTCGAATTGATAGAATTCCCGAAATTGGATCAAGATTTAAACTGCAAGTTATTTAAATTCTATATTTTGTTTTGTTAATTATAACCCTATTGAGAACAAACTTACAGGTTTGCAATGCCTCCTCGAAGATTTTTGTATCTTATACCCATTGTTCCGAAATCTCCAGAATCCTTGTCATGAGCAGAAATTTGTGCAACAATAGTTCCTAATTCACTATTCTCAAGAATTGTGACGTTGTAAATGGATTTTGTAAACTCTGGAAAGTTGTCGTTTTGGTCACGAATGTATATTTGGAGATGTGCTGAGCTGAAATGTAGAAGTATAAATAGCCGTTAGAAGTTCTGGTCCAAAAAATCCGAATGAATGGGTAGTATTTTCTGTTGTTTTATTTTACTGGATAAACATTTTTTGAAGTGTCGATTAATCTACTTTTTTTTTTTTTTAAATATAAGTTTTTGGTATCTTAAAATGTTCAATATGCTTTATAGATAGTCTGAGCAGCGGCCTTTGAATGAGTACTTAATGAATCTAAATTGTAAATTTCAATAAACGCTTTTCAATTATAAAGTGGCAATTTTTTAGAAAATATAAAAGGCAAATAGTAGCTTGCAAAGTCAATGCAGCAATTGCAAAGTGGAAAGAAAAGACCGATATAGAATAGAAATGCAGAAATATACATTCTATATTGTAAACCATTAAACACACTGTCAACTCAGAGAACACTTCCGGTCTTACAAAAACAAACCCTTGCACCTTACAATTACCTCCATTTATCCGGATCCTCCATTTCCCTTGCAAACAATGTAAAATTCATCTCCCTATTTCTTTCATAGTCAACCATTTTCGGATCTTTAACTCGAATCAAAAATGTCGCTTCATTAACCGCCAACTCAGGTACAATCTCAAATATATCATTCGGCGGATCCATGAACAATCGGAAAGTGCCATTATTGCCGACGTCATGGTCGAACACGAAATTCCGCACATCGTCAATAAAAGTCAATGGAGTATTTACTTGGGAGTTCTCGTTGATCTCACACCGGTAAATAGGTTCGCTAAATGTTGGTATTTCGTCATCAACATCCGTGACGATAATTGTAACTTCCGTTTTAACTGACGGGGGTGGCTGTAAATAAAAAAGAAAAACATTATTAAAAATATGAAAAAGAGAGGAATGGTAATGTATATGAACTATTTATTATAGCACTAAAGCACGCAAACACATTCTTACTTGTTGTTCTGATATCTCTGTAGCTGTAATTTTAAGTATATAGGCTCCATTGACTTGATTGCTTGTGTCTTCCCTGTCCAAAGCTCGAGCAGTGTAAACGTATCCCGTATTACTTTCAATTCCGAACTGCTCATTAATTTCAACTGTATACTTGATTTGATTATTTATGCCACGATCTCCATCGATGGCTTTGACACGCAGAACTCGAGTGCCTACTGGAGCGTCTTCAGGAATTCGGGCTACAGCCTGTACCTGTATAAACTCTGGAGGCTGGTCTTCGATGTCCTTTACTTTGACTAGAATCGCAGCAGTGCCTGTATTCACTGGTCCCTGATTAGCACGATCGATAGCTAATACCCTTAGCTGATATAAGCTTTTCGTCTCATAGTCAAGCTTACCAGAAAGCCTCAGAATACCTTTTCCCTGGTATGTTGATATTGAAAAAATATCATTATCACCATCCAACTCCTGCAGGTAGTACACAACTTGACCGTACGCACCCTCATCCTCATCAGTCGCTTCTAATGTTGTAACAATACCCGGCCTACTGTTTTCGGGAACTTCTATTGCCGACTGATAGGGTTTGAATATGGGTTCATTGTCGTTTATATCTTCGACCAGCAACAGGAAACTCTGCGTTACATAATTGTATTCACCAAAGTGATGGTTGTCTGTCAATGTCAGCACTATTGAATATTCATCTTGTGTCTAAAAATAAAATAATTTGCATTTAAATTGATTAGAGTAGCAACAAAACTCCAAACTTACCTCTCTGTCTAACTCTTTGGCCAAATAGACATAAGCTTCATTTGTGCCGGTGTTCTCGATTTTAATTACATCACTATCAGGCGAGGGTCGTGAAGAGAACGTTAAGGGGTCGTTATCAGGGTCGAAGCCCTTTAGACGATAAATGAGGGTACCTAGAATAAATTTGACAGCGCAATAGTTTGATTAATTGGGTTCTTTATTTAACAAAACTTACCTACAGCTGTTTCCGGACTTTCCTTCAATCGTAAAACTATCTCTGATTGACCATCGATGACGAAACGTGGTGGTCTATTACATGCAACACCATTTAAGAGGCAGAAAAAAATCGTTGCAACAATTAATGAACAATAAGTTGACCAAAATTGTTTTAAACGCACTTTTTTATTGAATTTGTTTCTTCGGCTTCTAAATTGTAGTTCTATCATAGATATGCTTTCGTTGTACATTTTGTTTGTATGGTTTGGAAGTGCAGATTGTGCAATTTAAAAGTTTTTGGATTTACATTTGTGACCTTATGATGACGCTCGAATTAATCGAGCCGTTAAATCCGATTGAGGCTAATTGAGGTTTGCTGATAGGTATGCAAAAATTAGTGGGTCAGAGTGAAATTTGAATGTAATGTATTTTTAGCCATTTGCTGGAATTTGAGTTCGTTTATTAGGAACATTGTAATGCATTAAGTTCTGAAATCAAATTAAACGGGACAAAAAATTATTACATAATTAATAAATTTTGATTTTTTGGTATCGTTCAATAAGGTAAAGAACAAAATATTGACCAATTCGCAGTAACTGCCTGACTGGCTTCATTTTGAAAAAAAAAAACGGTCCGATGATTCCGCCAGCCTATAAACCGTACCAAACAGTCTTTTTTGTTGGGTGCACTGGTTTTTCAACAGTCACTCTTGGATAATCGGGGTTAAAATGTGCCTCATCAATGAAGATGATTTTCTCCGAAAACTAATCATCCACTGTTGCCATTTCTTGCCACCGTTCTGACCAATGATGACGCTTGAAAAGATCAAGAGGCTTTTGTTCTTGAGTTAATGGTACCTTCTTAGCGTGTAAATGCAAGTCTTTGTGCGTTATATTCATCAACGACAAGCGTGAGAGGTGCAATTGTTGGGCACAACCACGAGTTGAGGAGACTTGGAGACTTTATAGAATTTGTTTCAAATAAGGATTTTACTGCCTGCGAGCACTACGTTTGGCCTTGTTAAAATATCCGAACTAACGATAAATCATCGACATAATCAACCGACGACGTTCAAATGATTGTCCAGATTTTACATAAACAGAACTCAATAGTCAATTTTTTATTGATCTGCATAATGAAGGACAATTCCGAAGACGCTACAATCATGCCCTGTATGCAATCTACATGAAAAATTGAGCTCTGCAGACTTTGGTGGGCTGGAAACCTAGCTCGCATGAGCTGGAAAGCAATTCTTGTAATGTTTATGGTAGGCAATAGCGTGTCAGACAATGCTTACGCTGGCTGTAGAGTTGGCGTGAATCATAAAGCCCGAATCTCACGATCGGGATAAATGGAGAGACTTGTTGAGTGAGAAGAATATGACAAGCCTCGTATGGGGCGAAATATTCCATAACCATCCCTGATCACTCCAACGTGCTTAACAGTCTATTTAGTGTATTCAGGTTGCAATCGTTTTAGAAAAGGAGCTTAATTGGATATAAATCCTTAAAAGTTTTAATATTTGATAATATAAAGTGCGTTCCTAAGGTATAATTAGGTAGATATGGCAGTCATAATCAGCCCTTGCTGCGTGACCCAATTAGCGTTGAAAGACCGCCGCGCCGTTTTGATACCGTAAACTCATATACCTATATATTGAGAACGGATTTATATAATAATGCTAGATCCATTTTGTCGACCTTCGAAAAGTTGACATTCTAGAACTATCCAAATAAAACCGCTAGTCTTCTTTTCGCCCACTTGTAAAGTATTTCATCCGTAAGATTTTCTTTCGAGTCAACTGAATAGGTACCACTACAATTTTACCGTTGTTTATGAGAGTTTTCAAGTACTGGATTGTTTAAATCAACAATTTTAGTATTTTAAGTAAAATTCAATTTCTGATCTAAGATTTTAAGACGAATGGGAGATCTAAAAAGTTAAAAGCTTCATCACAACTAAGAAGGAAAGCTTTAAAGCTTTTAGTTATTATGGAACAGTTAAGATTGAGAGGTCGTTACATAAAAAATAAGGGAATCTTGGAAAGAAAATTTCCTAAATAATCTAACATTTTTTGACCCATAAACATGATAATACGTCTATTCACTCGGTGTGCATAATAAGAGCTTGGAGAGAGTAACAAAAGAATCCTTAATTTTTAAAATTAAGTTAGCGTTTATTGAGATATCGTTAAACTATTTCAAAAGTCTGTAAGATTCGTACCGGAAATAATTTACGAAATTTTTAAAAGTTAAGATGGAAGTACTAACTACCAACTTAACAGAAACTTATTTTATTCCATTCCAACAATAATTTTAATTTTTGTAACGATTCAAAAAAATATTAAATTGTTCCTAGTAGAAAACTTTGCAAATGGACGAAAGAAAAACTAGTGGTTGATTTTAGATTATTCTTTTCAAATTCTTTTCTTAACTTTAATGGGTATGGTGCCATTTTAGCACTGACAGATGCACAATAACCGTCAATATTTGGAAACAAATGTAAAAAGTATTTTCAAACATTTTTGATGAGATGGCACAATAACCGTCAATATTTGGAAACAAATGTAAAAAGTATTTTCAAACATTTTTGTGCGTATTCAGTTGAAGCAGAGTTTATATTAACATTTGAAAATTGTTACAAGAGTCAAACTTAATTAGCTCAAAATATTATTTACTGAACTGAGGGAAACAACAAGAACGAACACAAATAAAATTACATAATTCAAATGTTTGTTATCACAATATTTAAAAACGCTGAGACTTCTCTAAACACTATATACTTAGTTATTTTATTTTTTTTAACCATCAAATTTGGATTGTTATATAAAAAGCAGATGCAAATTTTTAGTCATTGATATTGATAAGATTGATTCTCATCTTGATCTTAATCTTTTGAAATACAAATAAGCTTTGTGATCTTTTGATCGGCTGATATCATGATGGTTTGTAAGGTTTAAGACTGAACTGAATTATCTATGCCTCAGCAAAATCGTAGTTCTGACAATATCTAGACAAAATACTAATAAAACCTTATTTGAAATAAAAACGTCATATATGAATAATAACCTAGTTTTCTTCCAAAAAAAAAATGCAAAAATAGGTAAATACATATATTATTAGCGCATATTCTTTCAAGAAGTAAAAGCCAGAAATGTTTCCTATTTAAATAAAAGAATTCCAAATAAAATTATGATGAAACACAATAAATAAAGACAAAGAGAAACTGATGTGAGATATGGTCGACGAATTCTTCTAAAACGTATATACGGTGTAGGTAATTACTTTACGGCGGATTATTTGGCATAGATTTGATACAAGTTCAGAAGATAATGTACATAATGCCTTCTTCCTTTTACTTCTTCATCAGTGCTAAAGATGTTGAACTCCATTAATTTTTCAAAGATATAAAACACTTTTGTTGTTGAATTCCGTCGAGGTGTGACGGTTGGAAAAAAAAATCAAAACAAAACAAACGCTCACACAAAAAGAATAAAAGTTCGCTAAAAATTTTGTATAAAAGGGAATCACAAGCCCGAAACAAAAATCGGTGGCGATGAAGAGGCGGAAGATGACGTTGAACTTGACTCGATTGAATTAAATAGCCGGACACATGAATGCATGACCGAGTCCAAATATGTGAATATCGATGCGATGTTAAAAAGCAGTTTTAGATGTTAGGTTGGGGAATTTGAAGAACCTACATACATTCATTACATACAAATTTCAATTCATAAAATGCATTATGTTTGGATATTTGTCCTTCAATCACCATAAAATGATATGCTATAATAATGCGAATGTCATCAAAATAGCATATTTTCATGCCACTTTAATTTCTGATGTTCTGAACATAAATCAATGTTGTTAAATCAGCAAACTCATTTTGTAAAATCTCTGATAATGAAGTGTTTTAAACCTCAGAAAAGTTTTCTAAATAGTTTTGTCTATATGGGAATATTTTCAGAGATTTTACTGAGTTAAACCACCTGGCTCAGTTAGTTGTCGAGCCAACTCGGATTCCTTACGTTGCAGGTCAGTCCACCAACACTCTAGACTTGTTTCTTACCTCTGATCTTATTAAATACTCAATCAGTGTATTACCTTTTCTAAGCACATCAGATATTTGCATCGTACCTAAAAATGTACCAAAAAAAACCAATTAAAGAGAAAACCCCTACGAGAACCGTTTGTCAAAATCGAAAGCCAACTGGGAAGGTCTCAAAGACTTCTTTAGGAACCTTAACTGATCACTATGTTTCCTCGATAGTGAAGTGGATTCGAGCGCAGATATGGTCGCAAACATAATTCTTTGTGGAATGGGACATTTTATACCGAATAGGGTAAAATCTATCAAACCCAAAGAAAATTAATGGTTTGATTCGAGCTAGAGGCTATTAGGATCAAAGATGTAAGTTTCTGAATTTAGAAAGATCTTTTACGGACATATTCGATGCATTTAATTTTCCAAATTACGTCAAAAGTACTACAATGTCCCAAAGATAGTACAAATTTCTGGGCATTTGTAAAAAATGTGCGCAACACTACGTCATTGTCAGTTCCTACGCTCGTTTCCAATTACACTCCTATTGTAAGCTCAATTAATAAAGCCAGTTTTGTTGCAATACAGTTTGCTGTTAATTCGATGCTGCCAATGAGTGTCATGACTCTTCCTGTACTTGAAAGCGTTAACGATTCTATGGGATGAATCTTTTTTCGCTCTCGTTCAGTGTTCAGTTCAGCCGGATAGTATCCCAGCTATTGTTCTGAAGAGGTGTTCTTCTCCCTATTAGTATCCTCCAATTGAACTTACGTCCCTTCTTTCCAAGGTCATGAAACCCTGATCAATTTTCAGCCTTAAAAATATCTTAAAGAATCCAGCCTTACAATGCAGGTCCTGGTGATCTCATCGTTTATCTCACCGAACAGTGGAACAATTCTTTACATCATTTAGGAGAAAGTAAGAGTATTGCACTTGATATTTCTAAGGCAATTGATAGAGTTTGGCAGCAAGCTCTCTTATCGAAAATGAGTGCATTTGGTATTGATGAATCTCTTTATTGTTGGGTTGGAAATTACCTTTCGGACCGTTCAATTCAATTATTATTGGACGGATTTAAGTCTGATATCCACAAAATAAACGCTGGTGTGCCCCAGGGTTCAGTTTTGTCTCCAACGCTCTTCCTCATTTTTATAAATGATCTTTAGTCTGAAACTTCTAACCCACTAAATTGTTTCACTGATGACAGTACCCTCAGCTTTTCAAATTCGTTTTTAGATTCGCATCCTTGTTCTTCGGATGTGGACTATCAACGGCAGCTTATGATAAGCTCAATCAATTCCGATCTTGACAGAATTGTCCGATGGGGAATCAAAAACCATGTAGAATTTAATGCTTCAAAATCCAATGCTATATACTGTTGCAAAAGATCACATATTTGACATCGCCAAAAAGTGTTTAAGTTTTCTACGACGATGCAAGGATAGAATTTAAAAAAGAGCTTTGAAAATTATAGGTAATCGTTCTATTACTGAGACATTTTCTTCTCTTGAAATTATCTAGGAATGCTCATCAGTTTACCCTTGAGCACAACTTCGGACTTAATGTTAAGTATAGAGATTCTATCTTTAACTGCACTACACGAATGTGGAACGCTTTACCAGTATCAATATTTCCCACTCATTACAATGTGCAGATATTCAAAACTAGTGTGCATCATCCCTTCATAACCCCTTTAGTGCGCGCTCAATATAAAAAAATCAACTATTATTTTAATTAACATGTATGCACCTTGTCGGCTTGGCGCACGATTTGGGGTAGATGCGATGTTGGGTGTATAGAAAGTTTTGTACTTAAACAAACTTTGATTGTATCCTATTACATCTGGATGCTTTAATAAAAGTTAGTGCAAAAAGAGGATGAAAAACTGCGACATTTACTATGGTGACCGCTACCGAGAAAACCAACAGCGCTTATTTGGATGCGGCTTTGTCATTGGAGCCAGACTTAGGCAAGAAGTCCTGAGCTATAGGTGCTTCAACGAGCGCCTCATGACCATCCGCGTCAAGGCTAAATTCGGCAACATTAGCCTGATATGCGCTCACGCCCCCACAGATGAGAAGGATGACAACACCAAAGATATGTTCTTCGAGCTCTTAGACAAAACATATGAGCAGTGTCCTAGCTACGATATTAAAATTATCCTGGGGTGAAATCGGCTAAGGTGATAATTGACTATCATATTTTTGATAATCAAATTTGACTATCACATTCATTCCGTCTGTGTAAGATGATTCAACTCAATTCAATTCGATTGAACAATTTCAGATTATAATTTGTCACAATTCATTGTTGCTATGGTGAAATTTTAAAATGATTCCTATAAAATATCTAAATAAAAGTATTAAATTGGCTGTGTTTTAATAACATTCTTACTTTTACTGTGTTTTTTCGAATGTCGTAAGCTTTGAATGTGTTTTTGTACCTAAAAAAAGTAACTGACAAAATTTTCCATTCGTTTTTTGTAACTAGGGCCTAGTGACTTACAACTCTCAACCATTCCTGTGTGCGAGTACTGTTGTTAGAGATGGAGGGGACGGGGACCTACAGTTTTATGCTGAATCCGAACGGCTTATTTGAGAAAGCACTTTTCATGAGAAGAATTACTCTTGGAGAATTTGTCAATTCCTCGCAAGAGGCAGTACCCGTGAAAAAACTTTAGATGGCATAGGCAGGGATCGAATCCACGACCTGTGGCATGATAGTCCAACGCACTAACCATCATGCCACGGGTACTATCAGCTTACATAGATCAAATTCGATTATTTTGACTGTCATTTATCAACAATCACCTTGGTCGATTCCACCCCTGGGCGATTTTAATGCCAAGCTAGGAAGGGAAGACATCTTTGGTGGAATAAACGGGACAAACAGCCTGCACGACAACACTTCCGACAACGGTTTCAGGCTCATAAATTTTGCTGCGGGGCGAAACGTCATGGTAGCCAGTTCGCGTTTTCCACACCTCAACATCCACAAAGGAACTTGGAGTTCTCCAGATCAATCTACCGTCAACCAGATTGACCATATTGCGATCGACGCCAGACACGCTCCCAGCATCATGGATGTCCGAACTTTCCGAAGGTAGCACTTCGGGTTTCCAGACCCAAGGCAAAACAGGAAAATGCTGGGAGAAGATACAACGTCGAACGGCTACAATAGCAAGAGATCGCCAAATCCCTTTCCGACCGAGTTACAAGTAACGTCTCTCGAAATTCTCTTCCGCCAATACAATGTATCGAAAACCAGTGGCAACTGGCAACATTGCCAAGATGTAATCAGAGAAGCCGCCTCTGATGTGCTGGTTTTCAAGAAACCACCAACAAGGAAACCCCTGGTTTGATGAGGAATGTCGGCAGGCAAATGCAGCCAAACAACAAGCACGCAAAGCGGCGCTGCATAAAAGGACGAGAGCTGCTCATGAGCTCTACGAGCAGAAGAGGCGAGAGGAACACCGACTTCTCAGAAGGAAAAAGAGAGGGCATGAGAAGCGTGCGGTCGAAGATGTTGAGAGATTTAAAAGCAGGAATGAATTTCGAAAGTTTTATGAACAGGTGAAACGAACTTCACAGGTACATAAACCTAGAACCGAAGGCTGCAAAGATGAAAGTGGAAACATCATAGTGGAACCGCAGTCAATGCTGAGGATATGGAAGGACCACTTCTGCAGACTGTATACCGGCGACGACGAACCGAATTCCGCTGTCAGGCAGGATGATCCATTCAACATAGACGACGAAAGCCAACAATCCCGTCCTCCCGACTTAGACGAAGTAAAGATTGCCATATCTAAGCTGAAGTCTAATAAAGCCGCTGGAGCGGATGGCTTGAATGCCGAGCTCTTTAAAGCAGCTGGAGATAAGTTGGTTAGGAGCATGCACCAACTTATCTGTAGTATATGGTCGGAAGAAAGCATGCCCGATGAATGGAACCTCAGTATTGTTTGCCCGATCCTGAAAAAAAGACCATCTAAACTGCACCAACTATAGAGGAATCAATCTACATACTTAACATCGCCTACAAAATCTTCTCGTCCGTAATATGTGAACGTCTAAAGCCCATCGTCAACAACCTGATAGGTCCTTATCAGTGTGGTTTTAGACCAGGAAAGTCCACAGTCGATCAAATATTCACATTACGGCAGATCCTGGGAAAAACCCAAGAACACGAAATCGACACCCACCATCTTTTCATCGATTTCAAGGCCGCATATGACAGCATCTACAGGGACGAGCTGTATAGAGCCATGTCTAGTTTTGGCATCCCTGCCAAACTCGTCCGTTTGTGCAGGATGACCATGGAGAATTCACGCTGCCCATAAAGGTTGGAAACAACTTAACAGAACCCTTTGATGTCAAAAAAGGTTTTAGACAAAGTGATGCGCTGTCATGCGATTTTTTTAACATCGTACTTGAAAGAATAGTGCAGAGCTCACACGTCAACACTAGAGGCACTATCTTTCAAAAAATTTTCCAATTACTAGCATATGCTGATGACATTCACATAATCGGAAGAACTCAGCGTGATGTCAATGGGGCTTTTGTGAGTATTGAGGCAGAGGCGGCAAAAATGGGTTTAACGGTTAATGAGGACAAAACAAAGTACATGATGTCGTCAAGAAAGGATCTACAACACCGACGTCTTGGTCAAAACGTCACCATCGACAGACGTAACTTTGAGGTAGTCAAGGACTTCGTCTACCTAGGCTCCGCTGTAAACGCAGAAAACAATACCAGCGCTGAGATCAAACGAAGAACAACTCTTACTAACCGCTGTTTCTTTAGGCTAAGAAAGAAATTGAGTGGAAAAGTCCTCTCTCGAAGGACCAAAGTGTTGCTATATAAGACCCTTATCATCCCCGTACTGCTATACGGTGCAGTAGCATGGACTATGACAGAAGGGGATGAAAGCACCTTGGGTTGTTTAGAGAGAAAAGTTCTTCGTGTGATCTACGGTCCCGTATGCATCGAAGGGGAGTGAAGGAGAAGATGGAACGACGAGCTGTATGGGCTGTACAGCGGGCAGGTAGTTTCATTATACTAAATTATAGCATTAGTGATTTTTTTTGTTCTAGTATGTTTAAAACATTAAAACTTAATTTGAGTTTACGTAGTAGTAAAATTTAATAAATATCGGATTGAATAAGTATTGTCTTAAAGAAGACCCTTATAAATTACTACTTATCAGAGTTTCACTTTCTCAAATTCAAAATAGTTAGATACACACATTCATCATTTGTTCATACTTAACTTTGATAATTAATTTATTTATTAATTCGTACATAAATGTACATGTTTTAAATTTACCTTGAAGAAAAAAAAACAGTGCTCATCCACAAGATTAGTATGTACGTACATAAATGTATGTGGGTAACTTTATACTGAAGAATTAAATTAATGTGGGATATGTGATCGTAGTCTTTCATTGTTACCATTACAATAAGCTTCAAAGTATATTATATCACTTCTTTGTGCAATAAAAAGAAAATTGTAATTAAAATATTGTATATAAAGATAAGAATGAGCAGAGTACCTTGAGCCATAGGCGTATAAATAGGTAGGCAAATAAAGGCAGCATGACTAACTTTATCTTGTTAGTCTAAGACTAACGTTTTCGGGCTTTTGGGAAACCACTTGAGATTGCTCGCATTCGAAATACCTCGAGTTCCCGAGTTCGAATATGTACTGTGCATGATAAACCTTTAGAGGGCCGCATTTGTTTTTTCAAGCAAATTTTCGAACAACATCCCAACTATTAATTTTCCTTCTAAAGGGTGGTTAAATCTTAAAGGCCGATGTTGATTTTAAATAAAACACAAATTATTTAAGAAACTATTGTCATTTCTTTTTATTATAATATTATTGGTATGGTTCAATTATGTATGAAACAAAACATCGGGTAAATGGCCGCCGCGACTTCGGCGGCACTCCTCCATCCTATGGTTCAAATGTCCGATGACGATGAGGCATAATAAAAGTTCTATTCAAATAACCCCAAACAAAGAAGTCCAAAGGTGTCAAATCACTTGATCTTGACTGCCAATTGACATCGCCACCACATGAGATAACACAGTCATTGAATTTGTCGCACAACAGAGCGATTGTTTCGTTAGCGGTGTGGGAAGTGGCACCGTCCTTTTGAAACTACATATCGTCCACATCCATATCTTCCAATTCGGACTATAAAAGTTCGTTATCATCTCACGCTGGCGAAAACCATGCACACAAGATACCTTCCCGGCCTCATTTTGGAAACAAAATAGGGCCCGAAGATGCCGCCAGCTCATAAACCGCACCAAACAGTCACTTTTTGTGGGTGCATTGGTTTTTCGACAATCCCTCTAATATAATAATTCGCCCAAATGGGGCAATATGCTTCATCACTGAAGATGAAAATTGATCATCCACTGTTGGCATTTCTTACCACCATTCTGCTTGAAATGGTCAAGAGGCTTTAGTTCTTGAGCCAATTGCACCTTGTAATGTTCACCAACGACGAACGTGAGTTGTTCAATTGTTGGACACGACGACGGACGAGTTGAGGTGGTTTTTAGCCACACTATCGCAAACAGCAGCAATATTTTCTGCAGTTCGAGCTGTACGAGAATGCACTGGTCTTTTCACGTCTCCTACAGACCCGGATTGTTCAAATTTTTGCACGACTTTTCCGACTGTACGCACATGACCGAAAAAACCACAAAGTGCATTCTTGGAGTTGATACTTTCTTAGGGCTTGTATTTAACTTGTTCATCCAAGTTAAAAATTTCCGAAGCAACATTTTCGTTAACAGCTTCTAAAAAATCCATTATAGGAATAACTGCTTTAATATGTCGATAAGGCTCTCTCAAATTCATTCGTAGAAGCACAAGAACTACAAAACTAAGCAAAAACATCCATTTGGAAGCATAATCGATCGAAAATCGATCCCAAAATTTGTCACCTCATCCTAGTGGATGGCAGTGTATAAGCAAATTTATCGGTGATACAATTTATATTGGTTATATTCTAAACCCATTGTTTTTCTGAAGAAAATCAATTTATTCTCTGAAGAATCCTCTTAGAATTTTAAGAAAATTTATTCATGCTTTCAGGATATACATACATATAAACACACAAATGTTGTTTCCATTGCCAGTTGTCTTAACTAATCTAAATAAATGTGTAACAGAGTTAATACCTCATTCGACGATTATGGGATTTCAAGGAAATTTAGACAATTGTCTTGCCTTACAATAATCTATGTTCACTTTTTTCGCATAGCAAGTTATTTATAAAGTAAAATAAAGCGATATAAAAAAAATAAACAATTTATCTTGGGTCTGTTATTAATAAATTATACAAAAAGGGAAAGCTGTGAAGGTGAAAACTAATTATTAAGCACTCAACAAAGTCTGAAGTATACCAACCTCAATATGTTTATTTGCTCAGGAATTTCAGATCACAAAGCTTATTGGACTGGACAATATAGCCTTATGCTAAAACATAAGACACGCAAATATTATTTTTTCCTTTATCTTAAATGATTCTGAACATCCTATACATACATACATATGCATGTATTTGTATATGTTTATGAATATTTTTTCTATATATGTATGTATGTACATAGGTACCTAAATCATCAGACGCTGCAAAGCTTCGATATAATTGCGATTTTGCATGCTTATGATTTTAAGTCATGCAACTTTGTAGTTGCTTCATAAATCTGTGAAGTCATGGAGCAAACGTTTAGAATGTGGGTTTAATGTTCTGGTTAAGCAAAGTTATATTTATAGGAAGGAGTGTGAAAAACGAATGGAAATAAATGGACTTATGCCCTTCATACCTTAGAAGAGAAAACAACAGTACAACCTTAAAACAATGAAATATTTGTACAGGTGGTACTTTTAAGGAATACAAATAGAAAGAAGAGGATGCAAATAATTCTTACAGACATAATTTATATGATTTCTATAAATAAAACAAAGCATTTTTTTCATACATTTCATTCAATCAGTGCTTTGGGAACATTATGTAATCATAACCCATAGCATAAATCGTTTTATTGAAAAGGACTTAACCCACAAGAGCACAGCTAATTATTATCGGCGAACGTAGATTGATAGTTTAAATAATTTATAAGTTTTGAAATTTCAGAAAAAAAGTCGGCCTTAACAGTGTTTGTATTAAAAATATGATAAATCAAAAAATTAATCTTTCTGCGTTTTTGCAATATTTAAACTCTTTGAGATTTCGATCAAGTCCAAATTTTCGATGTTTGAATGTCTGTTTTTAATAGTTAACTATTGTTATAAGACTGTTAGTGGATTAAACTTCAAATACACACCAATAATTTAAAGGGCTTGCGAGCATTTAGAAATATGTCAACTATTAACTCATGACTAAGCATACCATATTATTTATATAAGATTTCTAGAGTCCCAAAATTTAAAATTTGAGTTTTAATTATTAAGTCATACAAAAATCAAATACATTTAAAAAATCTTTAAAAACTTTCATAGTTTCATATTCGCTTGGCTGCGAATGAGTAATAGATTTTTGGGAGAATACCATTGAAACAGTAAACGAATACCAATACTTAGATTCCATTATTACAAGCAATCTTAATATGGTAAGACACCTTTTAAAGAAACTATATGCTTCGAAGAATGCGATTGGGACAGTTTGGCACAATGTTTATTGAAAGAAAGGTCACTCATTTAGCTCAGTATATTGCAACTTTCTTGGAGCTTCTGAAGCAATAATGCTATACGCTTTGGGGCTTTCGTCAATTTGAAACTGCCGAAAAACTACTGATGTACATACTTCTTAAAACGTCAATTTTGACTGCCAAAAACTACTTCAAACTACATGATCCTTATTAAAATTTTACAACCACCATTGTACCTTTCATCTCTAAATCTTAATTTTAACTATAACACTGAAAAAATAGATAAAAGGATTATCGATAATAAAATCTAGAACTTCGTGACTTGAAGAATAGATGAAGTAAGCTGATATGTGTGAGCTTCGTTTTAACCTTACTTTGCAAAATCTGGCAGAATGGAAACCATTTTTAAAAAACCTACTTAAAAATCTGAATTCAAATCTTCTGTATAATCTAAGCGAAATCAAAACGGACACAACATCTAGGATTTTCCGAGCAAGAGGAGAACTATTGCCCCTAAATTTAATACCGGATTGTAGCGACTTAGAGCTGTATTGCTCTTTATGCAACCCCAAAGAAAGTGAAAACGTGACACATTTCATTGCACGATGTCCTGTCCACACCTGGCGTAGATACGACGACAAATTTGGCAAAAAAAACACTTTGGAACAAAACGAAATAACATCAATCTTGAACGGAAACAATTGACTTAAGTTGGCACAGTTTATCAAACTAGCACTTGCGTATAAAAACAAAATTATACATGAAGCCTTTTAATCTTAAAATAAATAGAAAAAATAATATAATCTAAAAAAATACTATATTTTGAACTCAATTTATCTAACAATCTAAAATTTGTAAATTATTTAAGCTGGGCTATCATCTGGCTGAGACGGCCCATCGGGCTATACCTTAATAGACTTCTCTTTAAGATTGTATACATGTTACAATTTGAAAAGTTGAATAAATCATTATCTATCTATCTACTTTTTGAACGTACTACACACAAAATGCATTTTTGTGTGTAGTACGTTTCAACAAAATTTAGTACGTTTCTACAAAATTTAGTACCATTGTTCAAAAGCAGAAGCCTAAGAACGGAAATTTTCGACAACTAATAACCTTAGTAACTTTTTATGGTACTATAGGATTTTTTTGAGACTTTTTGTCACTTGTTAATAATGATTTTCTCAGAATCTTCACCATCGATATGCTAATTATTTTGAAGTGAAAATATCTATTTTGACTAGCCTAATATATATGTACATATTTGAGTGAGGTTCGTACTTCAGCTCTTTTGTCTGAAGTTTTATTCTGACCGATATTCGATGATTGTATGATTGTAACGAATATTTTTGTGCACATATGTATATTATCTCAGTTCATTGTTTTGCTACAAATAGCTAAATCTACAAAAGTTGTTTTAATAAGAGTTGTAGAAAAAACAAAACTTCATTATCAATGAAGTAAAAATCTTTCTATGTAAATAATTTTTTTTTAAGAAAAGATTCAATCTGCATGGATCATTTTTGAATGAATGAATGTTGAGAGAGAATCAACTTAAACTATTTTTTGAAATTTCTAAATTGTTTAATCTAATAACTTTAAATTTAAATGGAGAACAAAAACAAAGAGTTATCACTCGAGATTCAAGAAATTATAGAATAAAAATAAAAATTTCTAACAAATGGCAACAAATCTCTCAATCTCATTGATTTATTTCTGCAATCTTTGTTCTTGCATAAGATCTATTATTACTAAATATTAAATTAAAAAAAAAAACATACCATGGAAAATTGAAGCAAATATTCTTCTGTTGTTTAGTATTAAAACTCGCTTTATACAACTCATTTTTAATATAACATAAAATGTGCTGAAGCGTGTTCAAAACAAACATACACCTTGTAATGTCAGCGATGCAAGACAGTTCTTTATTTTAGCTTTATCTTGAAAAAAAACATAAACTTATGTATTTATGGAGTAATGTTAAGTCCAAATTAACTTACAAAAATAATTATTAACTTTATGCGCAGGTACTCATCGTTAATGTATTGTCTTAAGACCAAATTAATGTACTATGCAAGCACTTTTTTTCTTAATGCCTTTATGGTAATTTAGCTGACCACAATCAATTGTGAAATCATAGTTGTACGAAATTTTATTCACGGACTGTGCAGATCAGTGATAAATTAAAGTTTTTTTTAAAGACTTTTTAAAGAGAAAAGCAATGTCTTTATAGCTGTCTAAAGAAAATATTAATACATCTAAGAGGTGTTTGTAGGTAATGTAGGAGGTACTTTATTTGTCATATTCCAATAACTCAGATATGATATAGTGATTGGCTTTTTTTGTATTATTAAATTGGAAAATATTTTTGTGAACAAACTAAAATCATTATTATTAAATTTATAAAATTTTATGCAAGGTTCTTAGTAGTATAGGAACATTTACCTTAATTTTTCGAATATCCAAAAATAAGTCCACACTCAGCATTTCTATAAAAATCGTTTTATTTGTTTTCTTTTTTCATGGAACTTTGAAAGGCTTCCAGGAATTTATATAAACCAAATTTATATAAGAAGATGTACAACAAACTTTAAAGAACCAATACTTAAGCACAATTATTAAGTTACAATTTATTTTAAATTTCTTTAAGGGTTAAAAGCAACTTTTATTTACACTTTTAAGCACATAACTTGAACCAACGAATACAAAATATATCAAGGGTCTACTTAGTAATCTCAGAGCAACCAACACGTAACAATAAATTCCACGTTTATCATGCGACAGAATGTACAATATCTTCTCTGATATGCGTGAAGCGTGACGACACGACTCCACGTTTTTAATATGCACTTTATTCTTTAAACAAATTTGAAAACCATAAAATATATACCGACGCAATGCACGACATGATCAACTAATACAAACATTATCCTGTGAACAAAATACAACAAATTTTAAGTTCAAACGGAAATAGGGTTGTCGAGCAATCCCCGTTTAAATCTATTAACTTTGAAAATATGGGCCCGTAGCTATAATTCAATTGCAGTTAAACAAGTGGGTTTTGGGTTTCATTTTTATGTTCACTTTTCTCCCTTAGTATATTGTACTGAAATAACCAACAACACTTGGTACTATGTCCGCGAGGCGTATTTCCGATTCGGCACTCGAATTATGAATGAGTGACGAAAAACAGTAATGAACATCAAGACAGGTGAGTGTGGTATATTACTTGAGTTTGAATTAGCCATGCATAACTAAAGTGGGGCTGGAGCTGTTGGTAAGGTACAAGCATAATGAGTATCTCACTGTATCGCACCATAAAGTAGATCGGAATCCATCAATGGTTTTATATATACAGTGCAGATCTCTAATATTTGAACAGCTTGAAAAATCATATTGTCTTATTTGTTAGAAAAATAAATGTTTTTTCAGTTGAATATTAACCATCGATTGTTGTAAAAAAGATATTTGTTCATTTAAATTGACCCAGAATTGATGGTTTTCATGATAATTCGAAATATTTGAAAAAAGTATGTTTTCCCTTTTACCAAACACCTTCTATAATAAGTCTATTGGCATTAAACGGGCTAGTTTTGAATTAGACAAACCGGTTTTATAAGTTTCAGCTTGGTTTATAACTTAACCATAAATCTTCTTACAAAGTGAAAACACTTACAAATTATTGAATTTTATTATCAGAAGAAAATTCATGCGTGCTTCTTCCATTTTATGTTCAGTTTAATCGACCGAATGAGATGGCTATTCGGGCCATTTTGACAGAATTTCGCACAAATTTAAATTGTTGGACAAAAAACCACTAACACGTTAACTTAGAGTGCAAACTGGGGAAAATAATGCAGCTGTTTCGCAGGCAGCCAACATTTATATAAAATAATCTCAGGAACCTCAGTATTGTTTCCCGATACTGAAAAAAGGAGCCCCTCTAAACTCTACCAACTATAAAAAAATCAGTCTTCTTAACATCGCTTACAAAGTATTCTCTGCCGTAATATGTGAACGTCTAAAGTCAATCGTCAATTACCTGATAGGTCCTTATCAGTGTGATTTAAGTTCAGGAAAGTCTACAGTTGATCGAACATTCACGTTACGGCAAATCCTGGAAAAAAACCCAAGAATATAAAATCGGCACCCATCCATCTCTTCATTAATTTTAAGGCTGCATAAGACAGCATCGACAGAGACGAAGTGTATAGAGCCATCTCTAGTTTGGAATCCCTGCCAAGAATTCACGCTGCTTTATAAAGGTTGGAAACAACTCAACCGAACCTTTCGATGTCAAAAAAGGCCTTAGACGAGGTGATGTGCTGTCACAAAATTTCTATAACATCGTCCTTGAAAGAATAGTGCAGAGCTCCCACGTCAACACTAGAGGCACTATCTTTTAAAAGTCTGTCCAATTATTGACATATGGAGATGACATTGACATAATCGGAAGAACTCAGTGTGATGTCAATGGGGCTTTTGTGAATTATTGAGGCAGACGTGGCAAAAATGGGCTTACTGACGTCTCGGTCAGAACACTTTGAGGTAGTTAGGCTCCGCTATGAACACGGAAAACAACACCATCCAACGCTAATATCAAACGAAGAATTAATCTTGCTAGACGCTGTTACTTTGGGCTAAGAAAGCAATTGAGTAGTCAAGCCCTCTATTGAGCGACCGAAGTGTCGCTATATAAGTACCTAATCATCCCCGTCCGTTTATACGGTGCAGAAGCATGGGCTATGACAAAAGCGGATGAAAGCACCTTGGGTCGTCTCGAGAGAAAAGTTCCTAGCGTGATCTACGATCCCTTATGCATAGAAGGTGAGTGGAGGAGAAGATTTAACGACGAGCTGTGCGGGCTGTACAGCGAAGTAGACTTAGCCAGAAGGATAAAAGTCCAACGACTGAGATGGCTGGTTCACGTAGAGCGTATGAAACCAATACTCCGGCCCGGAAAGTCTTCGAATCAACGCCCACAGGACAGCGAGCGCAGTAGAGGAAGACCGCGGATCAGGTGGTGCTTGGTGCTTCCAAGTGGAAAGTGACCTCACCCAACTTGGAGTGCGCAACTGGAGACATTTAGCTAGGGACCAAGATAAATGCAGAAGTTTTTTGGGTGAGGCCCTAGTTTACACAGGACTGCAGGACCATCTTAAGTTAGTAAGTATTCTTTAAACACTAAGTTAAAACTCATTCACAATGAACTTTTCATTAGTATTCACAATCGGTCTAAAATTACCAGTTGATACCCATAATACCAACTAATCAAATAATTGATAGAAATTATCGACTATCATTAATACAAAAATAAGATTTGTTTATAATTGAGAATGATGTAGACAGTTGTCAATAGCAAGAAAATGCATTGTAATAAATAAAAGTTTTTAATTTTTGTAATTAATTAAAGTTCCAAAATGTCGAATTTGAATATGAATGAACTATCAACTGATAGTTGACAATTAGTGTTTTATTTTTATTAAAACCATAACTTTGGGATAACTGTGAACAGTATAGATATATGGAAAACTTTCCATATCTACAACTCTTGAGAATTTTGAACTCGAAAATAAAACAAACTGTATAGTTTCAGAAACTCACTCGCCTTATACAGCTAAGATAAGTTAAGGTATTGTATTTCCTTCAATTCGCATTCTTCCATTCTATTCAATGATTTATATTTTGTATTCTTCAAAATAACTGCAAGCCCATCATAATTGTACATGTCCGACGTATGTATGTAGGTAAGTTCATTGGTGGTTTCATATTCTTATAATTTTTGTGTAATTAAAATATTCAGAACTCGTTACACTTTGCTGTTTATTGTTTTTCTTCTTTTTTGTTTTATTATGTAGAAGTAACTTCCAGAAATGTGATACGATACCTTATATGTTACTTATCCATACTGGGGTTGGTAGAACTTGCTTCTACCTTATTTCATGGAAACCAACTGCAACGGTAGCTTAGTATAATTTTGTGAATAGAACAGCAGTATTTGTCACTTAAATGTTATTCCGCGGTAGAAAGGTCATTAATGTTGACTTTATTGTGTATATGTTAGTAATTAATTGACAATGGGACACGTTAGGGCTCATAATTATACTCTGAACGTATCGCAACACAAAAATGTTGTCCCATAGCATTTTTCAAATGAAACTTGCTTAAAAGCCCATAATGCTAATAATTATATTATGTACATGGATATTGTTGCTTCACTTCCATTAGGTTATCAATCTGCATTGCTGGTCAATTTCTGTTGTACAATATAGGTTTTGTATTACATTAAGCTGACTTTTAATAAAAAAGATATGCAACGGAAATTCCCTTTACGATCAATATTTTTTAAATTCATTTTTAAATAAGGTTAAATTTTATTATGTTAGTTGTTCGTTGAGCCCTAACGTCACCCTGGATTAAACACCTTGGGCAAATCCAGGGTGACTTTAGGGCTTTTTTGATAAACCTCAAATCACACTGGCAGGTGAATTATCTGTTGTTTTATTTAAAAACTGGGTTCTAATCCAGATCTAATCTTCTTTGTTAGAAGATATGCATGCCATGACTCATTAGACGTTAACAAATATATGTATGTTCTTATACTTTGTTGTGTTGTGTGCTAAAGACATTTTTTTTATTTTTGAATTAGAGAGAAATTGAAGAATTCACAACTTTTATTTCGTAACATTAAACAAAAACAAAATGGGAATCCATTTAATCTAGTTTTAAACTAGTTCAAGTTTTTTAAACATTATCAAATTTTCTGTTTAATGTCAACAACATCGTTGGGATTTGTTTGGTGTTTTTTTTTGTGAGAACCGAAAGAGTAATGTTTTTTAGCTAAATGGATATCTTTTCGATTCGAGTTCGAGGTTCGAGAGTAGTATTATTTATGTTGTTTTACATTTTTGAACATGTAAGAGCTTTATTTTAAGCAAAATATAAATGCAATAAGATGAATTCGAATGTCAAGTACTTTTTTCAAAGAGTAATATTTCAATTTGAAGCTAAACTTATTGGTAAATACATTATTTTAAAAATTGATGATAAATTTATTTATTTATTTATTTTAAATATTCCGATGGCACCAGTAAAAATATTACTGATGAAATCAAAATCAAGGAGCGGAGCTCCTGGTTACCTAATATCTCCAATTTAATGTTGTAAGGACAATGGGCATTTTGTTCGCCGCTCCAATACGCCTAAGTGTGGTATAATTTAAAAGGGTTTTTGTGTAGAAACATTTTCTAATCACAATATTATCGTAAAAGAAGTAATGATTCCTATGTTTTCGTGTTTATCACTTTTCAAACAATACGATCCGTTCCGTCAGTCTCTCGTTCGTATTGCGCTCGTAACGACGTTTCGCTGCTGTTTGAGTTTTCTCTGAGTTATTTCTTTTATTTTCATCCCTGACCACTACGACCCTCACCCTACTGGACTCTGTTAACAGCTTAAAACGTTGACATCTGCTAAGGAACTAGATTGACTGTTTTGGTACTCAAAATGGGACAACAAAATCCTAAATGTATTGGCGAGCCCTGTACCACGGAAGATACCAAAGCCCCTTATTGACAGACGATCCGTCGAGGTCGCGACCAGAGTTTGCGGCGGATATACAAGAACATGCTTATTTAAAGGTTTTTGTAAAAATATTATTTTTTATTAGTAGGTCCTACCATTTCATGTCTTTAAACGAAGCTTTGTTTATATGTCTCTTTAAGGTTTTAAATCATTGGGATGAGAATGATTGCATCGAGATAGGTCTATTTTTCTATTGAGTAGCCAGCTGTCTTCTTACATAAACCCTAATGCAACACAAGCCGTTTTGGACCTTAAGCTCTTATATAACTACCGTAGTCATAGGAGCGAGCTTGTATTATTGGGTTGGGTGTCAAATCGCCCAAAACCGAATCGCCCAAAATGTAAAATAGCGAAAAAATGTCCAAATCTGAAAAATGTCGCATCCCTCAAAATTTTTTGGCGATTTGAAATGGGCGTTTTGTCGCAATCCAAAAATACTAACATTTAGGGTTCTTTTAACAAATCGCCCAAAATATTTATTGCAATTAGACCAATATATAAAAAAAAAAACAAATTTTTTCAGTATTTGTGTCAGTTCCTATTTTATTTTTTTCTTTATACATACATATGTATGTCTGCATACAGATATGTATGTATTTACATATACGAGTATTACCAACTTTTTATATACATACGAGTTTATGTCTACATATGAGAACTCATATATTTCATATTTACATCTTTTTCTTAATGTTTAATTTGTGTAAACTTGCATCGAACTCTCAACTTGCTTTCTGCATACAGGACAGCAGTAAAATCATTGCGACTCTGCAATAGATTGCGCCTGTAGTTTCAGATCGCACTCATTGCAAATTTGCAAATGTTTGCATGGTAATAAAACAATGTTAGGTTTCAAAACGTAACAGGTTATGCATACATTCATAGCTTCCTTCGTTCCTTCGTTCCTTCTTCTTTTTCTTTATCACCTGCTTCTTCTCCCTCATCTTCACTCTTCCAACAAGATATTCTTCAAACATATCTTCGTAAGGTTACATACCAGTACAAATGTTATTTTTAACATAAACCATTCGATCTAAAAATCTCATTATATTAATGGCACCGTTTTCAAGAAGCGCAGAAGCCTCCATTATATTTTTGTTTCTCTCTATATAGATTTTTTTCCTTGATTTGGTACCAGTAGTCCCACCACTTTTTATAAGCATACAAAAATTACGGCTTTTCATAAATTCCTCTTCTTGAAGGACTTTAACAAATTTAAAGAAATTGCCCTTTTTGGTCAACATTCGTCCAAGTATACTATTGTAGCCTTCAATATCGGATGTTGTCCTTGTTAGCTTTTTAAAAACTGAGAACTGTAGTGGCCCGAGTGGTTTTTGGGCGATTTGACATTATACTAAATCGCCCAAAAATGAAAAATGTTAAATCGCCCAAAAATAATTTTTGGGCGATTTGGCATTTTTCTTCATTTTTGCAATTTGGGAGTTTTGGTTTTGGGCGATCTGACACATGGCTATTTTTGCATTATGACAAAACGCCCACTCTTTTTGGGCGATTTGACATTTTTGTTTTTTTGGGGGATTCAACATAATGTCAAATCGTCCAAAATTTTTGGGCGATGTGACATTTTTAAGTTTTAGGCGATTCGGTTTTTCGGAAATTCTCTGGAGGACCTGGCAGTCTATGGCATCCATAATGATGTATGGCTTTTACGTGAAAGAATTCAATCCCTTCATGTTAGGTCCAAAATATATATTATTGTTAAATAGTTACTAATCAGCAACAATAAAGATAGTAATACAGAACAATTTTATTGTTCTTGCCTGACAGGTCGACGTACCATGGGTATGTAATGTATGCATATTATATTGTCTCGATTGTGTGGTACCTATAATGCGCGAGGCATGGGAGCGTCACTGACCCAGCTGCCTTAACCGATACCATTACCATAGATAACGATAGTTAACTTAAGTAAACTGTATTTTTAACTTACCATAGGAAGTTATTGTAGACTGTCCGATTTGTTGCTAGCGACTTGAATTAAATTTTATAGTATATATTGTGATGTGTTACCAAACTAATATAATTTTTAAAAACCCACACTGATAACTTCCCATCCCGTCTGTGGATTAGTCTTAAAAAAGTTTTTAGGTTTTCAAGTTTTGTTTAAAAAGTTGTCAGTTCAATTATTCTAAAAAATTAATTAAAAACTAAATGAAATAGTTTGATTTCAAAATCTATTTTTGTTTGTTTTTAAGTCCAAACTCAATTTTAACCAATTATAGCAGCATTTCATGAAAGTTTATATTTGTTTTATAAACAAATACAGATTGGATTTTTCTACGAAAATTTATCACAGAATGAAATCATTTTAAAGTCAATACCTTCATTTATTCATGAGATATCGAGAACCGAACATCAATTTTAAAACAAATTTTTGTAGATTTTAATTTTTATGAAAAAACTGATTTTTGGACTTTTATAATAAATGTACTGAATGTTGAAAATAATATTTTATATAAGATGAAATTTTGTTCAAATGGTAGACATGTGCAATCAAGAGGACACAAGCGTCATCAGGTTTTTCTCAAAACCCACCTCTGTCTATCAACTCCTACTCTCACCTCCCCGCGGTGAACATATCGGGTGCCTAGTACCTCAACTGGAGATTGGGTTCTAACCCCAGGGGAAAGTTGTTGGGGCAGCAAATGAGAGGGGGGGAGAGGTGTTTCCACTAAGGCACCTCTCCTTATCCAGACGGCAGCGGAGGAATTCCCGAGATGGAATCAACGGTGGCGTCTACAGTTCCAGTAAGGTTGAACTACTTAGTGAACACCTTTTAGGGCTTCTACGACTTATTCGGAGCCCAGGCCTATAAGGAGCGGTTTATCCGGCTCCCTGTCCTTGGAGTTATATTAAGGATCTGGCCCTCCAAGTTGAGGGTTGTGCCGTCGGGGTGACTTCCTGGCCACGTAAAAACATCATAGTTGCGAAGCACCAACAAGCCTCGGATACGGACGGATTCACTGTTGACAACCCAAGCAAACGAAATAAGGACAACGAACTTTGGATCTGTACGTGGAATGTTAGGTCCCTTAACGGACCACGTGCAGCCGAACAATTAGCGGAAGCCCTAAACTGCTGCAAGGCAGATATTACCGCCATCCAAGAAGTGCGATGGGATGGACCGGGCAAACGCAAACTAAAAGACTGCGACACATACTACGGCGACTGCTACCGAGAACAAAGACAGCATCTATTTGGGTGTGGATTTGTTGTTGGAACTAGACTCAGGCAAAAGGTCTTGAGTTTCAACAGTGTGAGCGAGCGCATCACGACAATCCGCATCAAGGCTAAATTCGCGAACATAGTAGAAAGATGAAGACACCAAAGACATATTCTTCGAGCTCTTGGACAAGACATATGAGCAGTGAGACGTTCTGGTAGCTAGTACGCAGTTCACACATCTCAATATCCACAAGGGGACATGGAAATCTCGTGATCAATCAACTGTTAACCAGATTGACCACATTGCGATCGACGCACGACACTTTTCCAGTATACAGGATGTCCGAACATTCCGAGGGGCCAACATTGACTCGGACCACTACCTCGTTGTAGCCAAGGTACGGCTGCGGATATCCCGATCCAAGCCAAAACAAGGAAGTACTGTGAGAAGTTTCGACGTTAGACGGTTACAATCGCAAGAGACTTCCATGTCCTTTTCCGATCGAGTCTCTAATAACCTCTTAAGGAGTCCTATGCTACCTGCATTAAGCATTGAAAACCAGTGGCAATATTGCCTTGCAGCCATCAGAGATGCCAACTCTGAAGTGCTAGGTTTCACACGGCCACCACAGCGAAACCCCTGGTTTGACGACGAATGCCGGCAAGCACACGTAGCGAAACAACAGGCATACAAAACGGCGCTGCACAGGAGGACCAGAGCTGCTCGCGAGCTCTACGAGCAGAAGAGGAAAGAGGAACATCGGCTTCTTAGATGGAAAAAAAAGAGAGCATGAGAAGCGCGCGATCGAGGAGATAGAGGGATGTCACAACAGGAATGAGGTTCGTAAATTTTACCAAAAGGTAAAAAAAACCTCCCAAGGGTACCAGCCACGAACCGAAGCCTGTAAGAACGATCAGGGGAACATCGTAGTAGAACCGCAGTCTATGTTGAGAATATGGAAAGACCACTTCTCCAAATTATATAACGGCGATGACGAACCGAATTCCGCTGTAAAGGAGATAGAACCACTCAACCTAGGCGACGCAGATCAACAATTCCGCCTACCCGACCTCGACGAAGTGAATATAGCTATGTATATCTAAACTGAAGTCAAACAAAGCTGCTGGGGCTGGCGGCATCGCTGCCGAACTATTCAAAGAAGCAGGCGATGACTTGGTAGGGAGCATGCACCAACTCATCTGCAAAATATGGTCGGAAGAAAGCATGCCCGATGAATGGAATCTCAGCATAGTGTGCCCGATACATAAGAAAGGAGACCCTCTAAATTGCGCCTACTACAGAGGTATCAGTCTCCTTAACATTGCATATAAGAACCTCTCTGCCGTATTATGTGAACGTCTGAAGCCGTTCGTCAACAACTGTAGCGCCACCTTAACTAAGTAAATAAGATGAAATTAGTGAAGCCAATATTTTTAATTTTTGAAAAGATATTTGAATCGAAAATAAATTTTTAACAAGTTTTACTAATGTTTTTTTTAAGTTTTTACTTTTTGTAAGTAAATTTTCAATTCGATTTTTCTCAAAATTTTACCAGATGTCAAAAACGTTATTTTTTGTTGCATACAATTATTTTGGAAATAAAATCATTCAGATATTTTGTTGAGTTTTTTTTTTATTTATAAAAAAAAACATTAAATGATTTTTTTCTAAATTATATTGGGCCCTCATTATGAGTAGCGAAGCTTAAAAACTTGCGAATTCGATAAGTTTGTATTATGAGTATCGATTCGCTTAAATTAAATTCGCTTCAAATGTCAAAACATTATAGAACTTATCGAATTTTCGCTAATTTAACGGCTCAAAGCGTCAAAATCTATGGAATCAAAATATTCAGTGATAGCCCTAGCGAATTCAGAGTTTTGTGTTTGCTTGTTAAAATGAGTGATAAAAGAAAAAGATATTTGCAAATAATTTGTATATTATTATAAAAAAAGAAAATACAAAATTATATTTTCAAAGACAAATACAAATCAATTTGCTAGGCTGGTGCAATTGATGGAAACGAATCCCGATATGGCTAGGGCGTAAGCTCGCTAACGATAATACTATCAAAAAAGAAATTTGCTTTAACTTTCGAATTTAAGCGAACGTTCGCTTCGCTATTCATAATGAGGGCATTAGTTTTGTATCACTTCATATTATATAATATAAAATTAAAATCAAGTCGCTAGCGTTATTGCAATTTTGTTGAGAGTCCTTTCTGCACCTTTCTGTGTTATTGTCTGTATAACAAAATTTCTGTGTTATTATCTGTTTAACAATACTTGAGAACTTGAGATATGGACACACAGACATCAGACAACGTCGAGAAATTTAAAAATTTCTAATTTGACAAATCGAACCGATAACAATAACTTTCTATTTGAAGTTAAAAAAGCTACCGTGTTGGTCAATTCAAAAAGAATAGCCGATTACTCCTGGAAGTTTATATCATTTTTTGCTCTTTCGCTGTTTGAATTTTGATCCATTCTGAATAAAGCTTGGTCTTTGCCCTTTTGATGCCCACTTCACTTTAGGCAAAGCGCATATTTTTTTTTACCATAGGAAAAGAATCGGAGAGGGTATCCAGTAAATACTTTCACAAAACCAAAACAAGAAGAGTTAAAGAGATAAATTAAAAACACATACATACATAGTTCAAACCCAAAAACCTTTCAAACAATTCAGTTGTAATGAACACCACACAAATTTGTTCCTTCCCATTGATAGGAAATTAATTTGGGATATTTTGGTTCATTGCAAATAGAATTTTAAATTACAACTTATTTATTTTAAATTAAAACTTTTTCGTTCTTGCTAGCCTAGTACATACTTGTGAACCATCTCGTGAACCCATACAAATTTCGGTTTTTGGTTCACCCGTGAACGTGCTCGTGAAGCTGAGTGGAGAGCAAAGTGGAGAGTTTTCGTTCACGGGCAATTCACGTGCAAAATGTACGGGAACTGTTGGTGAAGCTTTGACATTTGGTTACAAAAAAAAGGACAGTTTACAATTTGTACTAAATACTGATACTGATTCCTCATTTAAAGTTTGTGGCTGCTTTACGTGTGGTTTTAAAAAAAAAGTTAAAATGCATTTATATGAAATAGAATACAAATGTTCACAACGTGTATTCACAAGTGTGTACCAGTGAGCAATTTCAAAAGTTCACTTTCTCCACTGGCGAACGTTCACTTCACGAGGAAGTATGTACTAGGCTTAACCGATTTGGAGAATGAATATTAACTTTTGTATACCAACTCATCAATTTGACATTTTTCAATTTGTCAAATACAAATTTTGTTAAGACCAATAGTCAAATAAACATATTGCCTTCGAATAGGCTAAAATTTCTTTTTCTTTAAAAGATAATCTCAAGAAAAGTCCGAAATAGCAATTGATTAAAAAAAACTTACAAATCTTTACCTTGCAACACTTGCTCACCATTACCGTCCATATTCAAATTTGAATACCTACGGTATAAGGATAAAATTTCCGCAGTGTTTTGGTGTTGGAGAAAATAGGATCAAAAATTTTGTGTAAGCACTATCACACTTCGCATGAAATTACATGCGTTATTACCCCTACCTACTTTTGAAAGCATGCATAGTTGTATATGCATCGCACGAGTTTGACATTTTCAACGTATATCAAATTTTTTTTCGGAGATTTCTCCAATTTGTAAATCCGAATGTTTACGATGATAAAAAAAATTCGTACATTTCGGACAAATCGGAGAAAATTCCGCTCCCACCGGTTACCTCAATAGAAATAGCTGTGTTCCACACATTTCTCGCACTTAAAGTTGGTCAAATGTCAAATTTGGGGAGTGGGGATGAAATGCTCTCAGAAAGAAAGCAAACTGTCAAAATATCTGGAACGGTTTTCGCACCAATGGCTGCGTTCAATCTCAGACAGGTAGGGTATCCGGATACCTTTTTGTTAGTGTTTTACGTATAAAATAACAGCTGATCAAAAACAGCTGAGATGTGAAAAAAGGAATCCAAAGGTATCCAAGAATTTCTGGGGTATGTAGGTATCTGACAGAACAGCTGATTCAACACATGGTTGAATTTCAAGAAACTTGAAAATTGATTTCAGCTTTTTGTATTTGTTGGTAAACAAAAAGATACAAAATGTTAGTTGAAGTTGTATTTGAGGATGTTCTGTACATAATAGACGATGAAGAAGCTATTTGCCTCCGAAATCCGTCGGACGAATCAGTTGAATTTTCCATTAAACGTTTTATCTTACAACAATTTTGACTTCGAAGCTTAAATGTTTCTCTGCTTTTTGTGAACAGCTGAAAGTTGTTTTTATTTTTTGATAGCTATCTCAATACAGCTATCCAACTCGTTCAACAAGGTATCTAAAAATCCACCTATCCAAGATACCCTATCCAACACGAGATTGAACGCAGCCAATTTGCACAACTTTGGACTACTTTTTAAACGTCAAAAAATATACTCGAGCAGTGTTACTGAAGATCATTGATGAATTTTAATCAACTTAATCATGAATAAGAACCCTATAAAATAAATTTCAACAAAAGTAAACTTATTTTTATTTTAAATAAAAATAAAATTATTCCTTAAATTATAAAACCTGAAATATGTAAGTTGTTTTTTTTTTCTCAAAAAATCATTTTTTTTTTGTACTACAAATTTCTTCTTCAGTAAAAGTTTTTTAATAAAATGTACATTTTATGAAAATTATTTGATTAATTAAAGGAAATAGAAAATATGCACAATATCCATATTCACCAAAACTAATATGAAAATAAAAGAATTACTTGGGCAATCCTTAGTCAATAGGTCACACACGTTTTTTTCTTGTCATTAATTGCCGTGAACGTCAAATGGAATTTGACAGCCTGCCCAGAAATCGCCAGAAGAAATTTCTCGGACTAAATCTTGCAAAAAGGGGAAATGTTTTACTCTCTCGCACGCGCTCTTTTTTGTAAGAATTAGCACAACTTTTGAAGTGTGGAACGACTTCGGACTAAAAATGACTAAAGCTTTCAGTACTGTTTAAAACTAGGTGTGGAACACTCTGTGTATGGTCGTTTGATAACACTGTACACAATTCGAAATTGATCTCCGAAAATAATTTGTTTTTTCAATGTGGGAAGATTTTTCCTGGGAATAATTTATTCCGAGGGAAGTTCACGATCACCCTTATTCCGATAGACGTTTTACTTTAAACGCCATTTGTAATGGGTGATTTTTTTGAGGTTAGGATTTTCATGCATTAGTATTTGACAGATCACGCAGGATTTCAGACATGGTGTCAAAGAGAAAGATGCTCAGTATCAAAAACACTCTATATGAAGATATAAATCCTTCGTACGTATCACCCTTCAAAACCCATTTGTTTACATTGTTGTATTTGTAATGTGGAAGAATTCAACGAGTAAAATTGACGTGTTTTCACGCATACATAGACACATTTACTGAGTTTTTAGGGGAAATTTCATAAATTAGAGGAGAAATTACACGCACACTAAGAAATACTTTATGAGGCCAGTTTCCGGTTTAGCTTGTAGGCAAACCAATATGGCTACCGAGGATTTATATCTTTACTAGAGTGTTTTTGCTCAGTATGCTTTGACATTGACATTTCATCATGAATAGACTTACTAACGAGCAACGCTTGCAAATCATTGAATTTTATTACCAAAATCAGTGTTCGGTTCGAAATGTGTTTCGCGCTTTACGTCCGATTTATGGTCTACATATACCGCGTTTACAAGGAGAATTGAATCCGAATTGAATCAGGATTTAGCGCCGTATAGACCTGGATCGGATCGAAATAGGATTACTCGATCCAATCCCACTGAAAGAGGTGAATCGAATCGAAAATTTGTTTGTAAACCTGAATCGGGGAATCGAGTTATTGGTGTGTGAGCTTTTGGTTGTGTGCGTGCGATAAGTTTTTTCCCTCTTGTTTGTTCTAAGTTGAATTTAATTTGGTGCGCGTCTTTGTGTTGAGAGCATTGTTACAAAATGTGAAATTTATTTGAAAGTTATTTACGTAGCAGTACGCACACAAATAAAACCCAAATGTCATTTCGATTCCATTTGAATTCGATTCCTCGATTCAGTGCCACCATATACCTGGATCGAAATCTCAATTCGATTCGATTCGATTCCTCGATCTCCTCTTGTAACCAGGGTAATAATCGACCAAGTGAGCAAACAATTAATGCGATTGTGACCAAGTTTCGCACTCAGTTTACTTTATTGGACATTAAACCAACCACACGAATGCGTACAGTGCGTACAGAAGAGAATATTGCGTCTGTTTCTGAGAGTGTTGCTGAAGACCGTGAAATGTCGATTCGTCGCCGTTCGCAGCAATTGGGTTTGTGTTATTCGACCAAAGATCTTGGTGTAAAACCGTATAAAATACAGCTCGTGCAAGAACTGAAGCCGAACGATCTGCCACAATGTCGACTTTTCAGTGAATGGGCCCTAGAAAAGTTGGCAGAAAATCCGCTTTTTTATCGACAAATTTTGTTCAGCGATGAGGCTCATTTCTGGTTGAATGGCTACGTAAATAAGCAAAATTGCCGCATTTGGAGTGAAGAGCAACCAGAAGCCGTTCAAGAACTGCCCATGCATCCCGAAAAATGCACTGTTTGGTGTGGTTTGTACGCTGGTGGAATCATTGGACCATATTTTTTCAAAGATGCTGTTGGACGCAACGTTACGGTGAATGGCGATCGCTATCGTTCAATGCTAACAAACTTTTTGTTGCCAAAAATGGAAGAACTGAACTTGGTTGACATGTGGTTTCAACAAGATGGCGCTACATGCCACACAGCTCGCGATTCTATGGCCATTTTGAGGGAAAACTTCGGAGAACAATTCATCTCAAGGAATGGACCGGTAAGTTGGCCACCAAGATCATGCGATTTGACGCCTTTAGACTATTTTTTGTGGGGCTACGTCAAGTCTAAAGTCTACACAAATAAGCCAGCAACTATTCCAGCTTTGGAAGACAACATTTCCGAAGAAATTCGGGCTATTCCGGCCGAAATGCTCGAAAAAGTTACCCAAAATTGGACTTTCCGAATGGACCACCTAAGACGCAGCCGCGGTCAACATTTAAATGAAATTATCTTCAAAAAGTAAATGTCATGGACCAATCTAACGTTTCAAATAAAGAATCGATGAGATTTTGCAAATTTTATGCGTTTTTTTTTTAAAAAAAAGTTCTCAAGCTCTTAAAAAATCACCCGATAGTTTTTGTAGTCATGTCGTTTTACTGGCGTTTCATTTGTCGCATTCCGTAATGGCGTTCCAGGTATAATTGGGTGGTTTGATGGCACCAATGCGAAAATATGGCCCCTAAAAAGACGGATCAACATACATACACTTCGTGTCACATGGATAGGGACAAGCTTTTCTCGTTTTTTATTTGCCGATTTTTCTTTAACCATTATTTTTTTTTGGAAAAACCCAAATGTGGAATGAATGAGGTATTATTAAATTTATATTGCAAGCAACCATTTTTGGATTAAGTTGATAAATACAAGTTAATTTTGCTAGATGAGCTCAACAAGTATTATCATCTATCATTAACTTGTTAGGTACTTTAAACCTAAATACAGATTTTTGAAATTATAAAATCAAACACTAGCGAGTCTTACATTTTGGTGTATTTTCGTTATAGTCGTTAGTAAATTTTTCGACGACAGAAATTGGCGTAAATGCAAACGTTTTTAATATGAAAACGACTAACGGAATACCAAAACAAATAAACGAATGCGTCCCACAAGAAAGAAACGCCTGCAGTAATGCCAAATTTGCTTTGTCATTTTGTGATGTGGCGTTCAACACCTTACGGAATAAGGGTGGATAACTAGAAATATTTTTTGGGAATACAACTTTTCACGGGAAATCAAATTCCCCGGGATTTTCCCAATATGATGGGCTGTAGCTTAAATTGTTTGAGCTTTGTTTAAGTAAAAGAATAGACCCATTCTCGTAATTCATAATTGGTTCATGTCGTAGATATAGTTTTTTGGCAGCAGAAGATGCATAATTCGTAATTCAGACATTGACTGTTTTACTTAATTTATCAACATTAGAATTAATAATATGTATATGTAAATAAAAAAAATAGGTGGCGCAACAGTCCGTTGAGGACTAGGGCCTAGTGAATTACAACTCTCAACCATTCCTGTGTGCGAGTAGTGTTGTCAGGGATGGAGGGAACCAATAATGTATGTACTTAATCTTTTTTTGGACTTAACCGAAATTACATATTCTTGGCCACAATCATTTCGTCACTTCTCACGAGTTTGAGAATTTTTTAACAGCAGTAAATGCAAATATAGTTCTTTTAAGACGAACTTTTCATTTCGAAAATAAATTTGCAATGGAGAAGAGAAGATCATAAGAGAAACTGAAAATCGAAGAAAAAAATAAAATCACTCAATTTATGTATGTGTTTTTTTTTTGTAATCTTAATATTATGTATTCTGTTACTTCTGTTTTAAATATTTAAAAAAAAAATAAATCACAAATGCACATAATTGAATTTTTTCCAACATAAAAAATGTATAAACTATTTAACTGCTAGCTATTTCTTTTGTTTTGTTTTGTTTTTTTCTTTTTTTGTAAATAGGTTTTGTTTTACAAAAATACGGATAATTTAGTTTATAAAATAAAAATGAAAAAAAAATATCTTAAAAACTAAACCTTAATAAAAAATAAGTAGGTATAAAATAAAATTAATTAATTTCGTATAATAATTTTATAAAAGCTACAGGAAATCAAATCTGTTAATAATGTAATTATAAGATTATATAGGTACATTACTTAAAAGAATATAATACGATTCGTGGTTGCTATCCCTTGTACACTTAAACGCAAGGCAAAACAAATATTTTGCCAAAAATAACAATTAAATAACGTTTAAAACTTTTCTCTTTTTTTCTACCATTATTTTACCATTTTTTTTTTGTATGTTTATGAGACAGACCCTTCCCATTATTGTTAATTATTTTAGCATATTATAAAATTCACCTGCTTCGCTGATTTACACAACGAAAAATTTGTATATATTATTTAATTTATAATTTTTTGTTTCAATTAAATTACGCTATGTTTGCTGATTTGGTTTACTATACACAAAATAATACACTGAACTTGAACAATATTATGTAATTATGTTAAAAATTAGTTGTTTTTGTTTTTATATGAAGAACAATTTAATGGGCATTTTTAGGGAAAACATATTGATACATGCTGTTTTATTATGAGAATCTCAACTTGTATGCTTATAAGTTCCTTTTCTATCGGGTAGAATCGGTTGTTTATTTTTTAGGTTTGTACCAGCCCTCGAATGTCTGTTGGGGTTGGACCAGTACAACTGCCTGCCGTACTGTTGCTTCCGCCATCGACGAAAAGTGTTGTTGTGTCGATGCCACTTGTGTCTGGTGAATGTGCGGAAACGATTTCTGTACAGATGTCCGTATCGTCTAAGATTTGGTCACTGCCATCTAATAGATCTCTCAGGAAGTCCGTATCATTTCCAGTCATTTGTTGCAGAGATTTGATTTGTTTATCAGCTAATTCTAGAGCCCTTTCAACTTCCTCCCGTTCATCTTGGCGCACTTGAAAAAAAAAAACAAAAAATAATATAATCTTTGTTAAAAAATACTGAACAAAATAACATAGAAAATAATATGATCCATAAAATCACTTCTTTATCAAAGAATATATAATAATTATTCAACTAAGCGGAGTGGAACAATAACACAGCTGATATATGGATTCTCAGTCAGAGCTCCAAACGATATAAGCCTCTGGACTACCATCCTTGTGATCGATAGTGTTAGAATTTCATTCAAAGCATTTTAATATCTTGTTTTTAAAAAGGGTAATAAATTGATCAAGCTGATTTTATTTTAGCTTAAAAGAATGGGTAAACGGCAACAAGTCTTGGGATTTCTCGTATGATAAGACAGGGCTATTGAGGAAGGCCAAGACCAGCATAAATGAAGGAAGATCCCAATCAATCAGGCAGTTAAATGAAATGTTTTAACATTTATTTTTATATTTCGCTCTTTTGCTGCAATATCGTCATAACTAAAAACACTCGATTTTTCAGGAAATGAATTTAAAATTTTGAAACAATGTCATTTTTGTGTGATTCACCAAAAACAAAAGAATATTTACCTTATGGCATATTAATATGTGTATAATTCAATAAAATATTTTTCTGGTGAAATATGATGATGATGAATATGAATGATTTCTCTAAAAAAATTTGTTCTGAATTATTAACTCAAAATTGATGATTTTTGAGTTATGACGATATTGCAGCAAATGAGCGATTTATATTCGAAGAAACAGAGAACTTCCGTATACACAAAAATATATCCAATCTTTTTAGCACAAGGTCTTGCAATCAAAACCACATCTTTTTAAATATTGTCTTTAGATTTAGATTCGACTTACCAACAGTAAACAGTTCATTAAAAGCATCCACTGGTAAATTGTTTAAAACATTGGTTAGGTCATGCTCTTCCAATAAGCGAGTATCGCCCAAAGGTATTTCTTCTGCAAAGGATAGGATAACAGAAATTGTGGTTCCAATGAATTTCTAGAACCTGAGAGAAACTTACCGGCATCCTGTGTTCCAACCATTAATTCGCTCTCACTCAACCCTCCTACACCAGTGTCTTCCGAACTGGCATATACCGAACTGTTCTCACAAATGCTTAGCATATCTTGAGTCAATAGGTCCTGCTGATGCTGATGCTGAGTTTTCATAATATTCATCATTTCTATTCCTGGCGAAAGTGAACTCATTCCTGATAGCATACTCGACTGAGACGTTGTAGACTGGGCAGTCTCATTCAATTTGATGGTATATCCTCCGCCAATAGTCGCAGCTGGAGAGTTTCCATCAAAAACTATCTTCGCACCAATACGATTCGATGCCTGATTCGGTGGTGCCAAGGTTATTGATGTTGAACGAGTTGGAGTGGAAATAAATGTCGTACTACTGCTACCAATTGATTCCAGTGAAGATGTACTTCCTTTCCGTTTTTTCTTACTGCGCTTTGGCGGCCGGCCACACATACCATTTGATTTTGTCCGCTTTTGAATGACTTTTATTTTTGGCCTTTGCTCTTGAGCTATCCGATTATAATTGTCACGTTTCCAACCATGCTCACGGCACAACGGAAGCTCATGTGATATATCAAACACTGGAATGCGACATTGGGTATTGTCGGCGAATTTTGCCGTACAAGGTAGGAACAAATGTTGGTCTACATTACCCGTTATGTGAATGTAACATTGGGCGGTTAGTGCAAGAGCTCTATTTGAACAAGATGCGACACAGCATTTCTTTTCGAGCTCGCTAGAAAAAAATATAAATATATGAATTAAATAATTATAACTCAATTAAAAAGAAAAAAAAAACTTACACATCTTCTTGATTTTTTAATTTTTGCAAGAACTTTGACACAAACACCAATCGGCTTCTGGCTGCTGTTGGTTTTAAAAATGCATGCGATGAAATTAACTGCACAGCTTGACGACGTAACAAAGCCTTATGTCTCTCGATACGCTCTTCTCTGCCTATATTTAATGCCCTCGCTGATATGTCGTCGCCGTAAGGATCCTTCAAGTCGTAAACGCCCATCCAGTGTTTTTGGACGCAAGAAGCTTTGGCCGACGTGATTGTGATATCACATTTCTCTGCCGAACGCTGTCGACGTTCGATATGCGAAGTCAGCGGCGAAACACTATCAAATATGTATGTATCGGGAGCATGCCATTCTCCACTGTTGCGACGAGTTTTCGGTCTTCGCCGGTATGAAGCTGAAGACAGGGATAATGATGTTGCTGATGGTGAAGTTGTTGATGACGAATGATGATTGATCGATGGTATTCTTGGTAAAGCTTCATGGTGGGTTGTTTGATTCTGTGAACGTTTCGCTTTGCCAGGTGCTCCTGTATTTGAGCCTTTAAGCGATTTTTTAGCGGAAGACGATAAGACTCGGGAGTCTCTTTTGGCAGGCGTGGCGAAGACAACATTCTTATCACACAAATCCTTTGTTGGCTTGCGAATTGACGACGTTACAGTCGGTGTACTTGGCGCCTCTAGAACAACACTTGGACTTGTTCCTGGATCACTTTTAATGGGAGTTGTTCGATAGATTACACTAACTGGAATTTCATTTATATCGGAATGATTTGGTTGCACTGATGGTTGATCTGGTGGAAATGAGGGCGGTGCGGCTGAGGATGAGGATGACTGCGGCGATGGAGTTGCACGACACGTCACAATATTCTCTACTGCACGGTTCTGCGGAACGAATTGTTGCGCATTTTGGGGAAAAACTGAGACTTTTGAGTATTGTTGTTGCCTTTGCCAATGCGCTGGGGTTGCTGAATTTGCATTTGTCAATGTGGATCCGACCTTCTGAAGCTGCTGTGCCAAAGTATTTTGATGGAAGTTTGACGGTGGCAGTAGAGTTGATGGGGATGGCAGGCTTTGCACATTACCACCACCGCAGTTGGTGGTTAGTGTAAAGAAAGGCTGCGGCTGTTGATGATGGTTTTGCTGGAGTTGCTGTTGTTGTTGTTGGGCGGGTGGGGACGTCGACGATGATGTCGGCGTTTGGTTCCATGAGATTACTTGCGTTGGCAACGAACAACAAGATGAAACAGTTGTAGCTGGTGTTACTGTTACAGCTGCTGTTGTCACAATTTTAGGATGAGAATGAAGGTGCTGTGGTTGTTGCTGTTGCGATTTGTTATTAAGTGGAACACCCAGATGGCTATTGCCATTACTAATTGTTGTTATCGAGATGACATTCTTGTGCATGCCATTGATAATTTGCTGCTGCTGGGTAATGGACGCTGACGGTGTTTCAATTGCTGTTGTGGTGCCGTTGAAGCGGCTGCTGAAAAATTGTTGTGCTACGTTGGCATTGGTTGATTCTCGTGTTAATTGTGGAAGTGTTTGACAAACTGGTTTTGGGTTATGTGGATTCCGTGATTTCTGTAATTATGATAGACATTTTTTTAAATAGATACAGCTTCATTACTTCACATATAAAACACAAAAATTACTTGAGGATTGAATAAAACAGGTGCTGATGAAACTGCTTCCGTAAAAACATACGGATCTTCAGTATGCCTGGGTGCTTGCTGACATGACATATCCAAATTACAAATTCAGTTTTTCTCCCAACCACTCTGCAAAAGAAATACAAATTAAATTTATAGTTAGTATTAAAACAAAATATATCAAAGGATTTTGAGGATCGCTACGCGATTTATAGGATCTGTATATACAGCTGCGAGCTATGTATATAGCTCTAGAGCATGTGTTTTTTGGGTCTAAGTTGTACAACGAGAGTTAAGCTCTGTCTTTGAGGGGCATCAAACGTATTAACAAGAGCCTTTTCCTCCAAATAAAGTAAAGACCTTGACATATGGCGGATGCGTTCTCATAATCTGAAAATGTGGAATTGACTTTTAAATATTGTGAATCAGCACCCAAATGTAGAAAAATACAAAACACCATGAACTCGCAAGAAATGGTACAGAACAAAAAATTTTACCACGCTAATGCTGGCATAACAATCACTCAATGTAAACTATTGCTTATGAAAGACACTATGAAGAAGGCAAACATTAGGTGGAATAACATCATTGCGTGTCAAAACATCCGGCCTACACTAGATTTAAAGCGCTCAAGGTGTTTGCTATCTCTAAGCAGATTGCATATAATCTCGATAATCGGTGTCATATTCGGGCATTGTAAAATCAATTTTGCAGAAGCTGTATTGATGATGAAGAGGAGGAAAGAGTTCTTCATCTCCTCTGTACATGTCCTGCTCTAGCTCAAAAATCAAAGAATTACCTAGGAGAATTCTTCTATAACGATCTTAACGATCTCAATCATATTAATAAGTCTTCCACGTTTCGTAAGGGACTCAAACTGGTTTCATTGAGTTTAGAAGAAAGCCTAAAGATTCATGTGGTATCACAATGGGCTATTAAAGTGACCTAAGTCTTACTCCATCACGTACATCCACTTTAACCTAACCTTACCTAGCCTAACGATATTGAAATGCAATGCGTAACCATGACCTGTTGGTCGAGGAAGAGGCGACACTTTTGGTACTATTCGGATAGATCATTCCAATCCGTTGGACTGTTGTTTCCTTAACTATTGTAAGAATGAAATTACATTTTCAGATTTATTTAATATCTTATTATAAATAATTTTCAGATTTCAAAAGCAGTATAGCTTTTACATATAGTATTTACTAGAGTAGAAGCATACCATTTTGTTTTGAGTTGATTTGAAAATTATTAAATCTATGTTAATAATACAAAATTTCGTCAAAAACCTTAAATTTTAACGTTGTTTTTGAACTCTTTTTGTGTGGAATAATTGGTCCGTACATGTGCAACATGTCGCAGAGTTCGTGCCACAGTTGATCAATTGTGATAGGTTCAAAAAGGCCATAATTTGCATGGTGATGAGGAAGGCGAAAGAGAGGGGTGAGTCTATAGCGTCTGTCAAAAGCTGGGGTAGAAAGAGAATATCAGCGACTCCGTGGATATTTTGGAGGGTTTGCAGATTAATAAGTTTTAAACGATCTTCATAAGGTGGTAAGAATAGATTATCACACCAAGGAAGACCCTTTAATGCAAATCGAAGAAATCTACGTTATACAGATTCAATTCTTTGAGAGTGAGAGTTCTGATGGGGAGACCAGACTTGACTAGCGTGTTCAAGGCGAGGTCATACAAAGGTGGTGTAGTTAGTTTTAATGACTTCAAAATTTTAATACTGTTTACAATTTTCTTTGTAAGTTTATCTTAAGTCTTTAAATGGTTTGGCCGATGGCCGTCTACCAGACTGACATTTGCATTTTAATTTTTATAATAATAATGCGAAAGAAAAATCTAATATAACGTTTTCAAAAATTAAATTTAACAATTTTGCAAATAATTTGTATACATTAAAAACTTTCATTGATTATACATTTTCTGTATCGTAAGGCACTCAAATAATATTGGACTTCCCACCCTCGTTCTCCATTCATCAATTTTATGGTTTCCTCTAGACTGAGTAAAGTATCTCTTGCGGAATTTTTTCAGAATTGGACAAACTCCCAAAAAATGGAACACGTCTTCGCATTCTCTTCAATTGCATAGATCGCGCATGGTGTGATCAACCAAGAATGTGGTGTATAGGGATTTAGTGGCATTTGTTCGAGAAATCCTTAGACCAACGCTTGATGAAACCAAGGGATGAGTTGGCCTTGTTAATAATACAATTAAAATGGGTTCGAAAATTTATCTGAGTTTCGCAAATAAGTCCTAGGTCGCGAATAGAACAGAAAATGAGTCAAGATTATTTTGGAGCACGACAGTAGAAATAACCTTTGCTATTACCATGTCATTAGCGTAAATAGAAACAGATGAACTATCTACGACATTAATAACGAGGGACCAAGGTGGCTCCCTTGAGGAACTCATGCGTTTGCATAAATGGGATCGGAGATTTAGAACCTGAAAACAACTCTATATCGGCGGTTCTCGGTACAATCTTGATGCTTTAATAAAGACGGTAGAGATAATGACCACTTGGTTTTCTTTCTCTAATTCGGTTTTGCATTTTAAGATGCCATGTCGTTGGGAAGAAAAAATAGGACTACAATGAAAATAGAGACACGTAGACAATGCTTTCGAAAAGCTTGGGAATTGAAGAAAGCTTGGATATGGGCCTGTAGTTCATAACATCATTTTGTGCTCCTTTTTAATGAACAGGAAAAATAAAGTAATCTTTCCAAAGCGTTGGGAAAATAGCTAGGGAAATGGAAAGACGAAACAGTGCTGAAAGGGGTTTACATAGGAAGCTAGCACACTTTTTTAATAAAATTGCACCGGACAAAGAGAGAAATCAATTTTTTTTTCTTCAAAAATATCACTTATTTCTATTTCTTTTAAGTAATCAAAATAACTTTAGTCAGGTTTTTCAAAATAATTACTGTAGGATTGGCTAAAGATTGAGGCGTTTGTAATAGCTTTAGGGTCGGTAGATGTCATATTGTGTTGAAGGGAAGCCATAGGACGTTTTCGTGAAAGCGATCGGGATCCGTAATCTGACTATCTTGACAATATATTCTAGATATAGAAATTCACAAAGAGATGAACATTTGCATTGAGCTTAATGATAATGTGAGAAGTCAAAAACCGACCTGATTTTCAAATTAAACGAACGAATTAATATAAATGTTGTTAATTAGGGTATTAAGTGGAGCTAAGTCAACGTTGCGGAAATTGAAATAAATAATTTTACAGAGGGTTTAAGAGGGGGTGGAATTGGTCAGGAGTAAATAGTAGATGAGTACTTTCTGAAACTACAGAATTAAAGGCTTCTGAAGAGAAAATTAATACGAGTTGTCTACCTATGTTGTTTGTGACTTCTGACTTGAAACAGACCTAAGTCAGAGAATTTGTCAATTAGCAAGATTCCTTTTTCAGAAGAGGAATTTGTAGTCCATCATCCGATGGACTCCATTCTAGTTGTGGAAGGTTAAAGTCACCGGCAATAATTAAATAGTCGAGAGTATCTGGAGAGAGTCGATTTCATCAACAGCAAGTTGATATGCTTGGTTAGGCTGAGAAGGGCGAACATAGCAACAGACAAAGTATACACTCTATCACACTTTAAATCAAAAAATCCGAAACATGCTACTTCACACTACAACCCTGCAAGGAATTATGCGACATTTACCACCTAAAGGCTGAGGTGCACCTGGTTGACAATGTTCAGAGAGCAAATGGGAATGTTTAGAAGCAAAGAAAGTGAAAGCCTGTTGTATTACAGGAAAGGGAAGAGACCAACCTAGACAAAAACGCTTTTTGCAAAATATGAGGGATGTTAGAGACAGAGTTGGCAGTGTTGGAAAGATATGGGATAAGATCCATAAAAAAAAAAACTAACACCAGTAACCAAAGAACCATTTCAAACACCAGGCGTGCATGCAGTCCCTCTTAACTGTGGGCCTTCGTTTGTTGGATAAACCCAAAAAAGCATTGCCACTCACTTAATAGAACCGGCATTTTGCAAGCATATCTTGGACATTTCATATGAGCACACTGGGTTTTAGCGCAATAAATCCCCAGTATTGCTTGCCACCAGCAACCAACAACAATGAAATAGAACCGTACGCACCGCTTTAAACTGCGTAGCTAATCTAATTTACGCTCAATGAAATTTGATGCGAAACGTTCGGACTGAGTACACAACCGAACTCTAATTCTGATAAAACACTGCTTCTCCTAAAATTTAGTAAAAATGTCTATTGAAAGCAACCGTGAAAACCTACAAACTTAAATAAATAAAAATAAATTGGTTTCAAAATACTTTGGATTTGAATTGTTTTCTGTTCTTAGAAATTAAACGAGTTGAAAAAGCACTCGGACAACTACCTATGTATCTCAAATGTCAAATAAAACTATTTGAATTAAAGTTCTCGAAAACGTCTTAAACAGCAATGTAGCTTAAACTGTTCGCAGAAAAAATAATTAATTATGATTATATAAAATTGAACTCAAAATGTTGTTTCACGACATGGACATTTAACGTGATCATTATTCCTCATCAAAAGAAAATATGTATGGCAAGACGTACAATTCGTAACACTTTGTTTTTCCAACAACAATTTTAAAGTCCAACTTCATACAAATTCTTTCTAGACTTTCTTCAAAAGTATTAATTAAAAAGCATACAACATGTCGTCTGCAAAAGCTTCAATATTAGCTTTTTATTAATTAATATAAAGTGGTGATCAATGTCTTTACGCACTCTCGAATAATTTTGGCATTTGTACATGAGACAACAATCAGTACGTGAATTACCTACTTTTAGCTTACAGTATTCTTGTTTCTAAAATGCTGATTCCAAATGCATAATATTAAATACAAAAAGATTGAATCTTGTATCTATTCATATGCATTTGTATTAAACAAATTAGAAATTCAAACAATGAGTCAATTTATACCAATAACAACATTGGGCAAAAAGCCGAAGCAGATCTGCAGTGAAAACTTGAGTCTACGTTGTACGTCTTCCCTCAATTTCATTATTGATGTTTGTTTGTTTGTTTTTGTTTCAAGCACTGACTAAGTTAGAAGGTAGGTACACACCAGAAAAACACTTTTTGTTATAGAAAGATGCGAAGGGCAGTTGCCTCTGTTTCCACCACCTCTTAAATCTGTTTCCCATGAAGTAGCAATTCGATCTTAAAGGCAATTAAAATAAAATTTAAAAACAAAATAATCAAGTACATACATATGTATGTATGCGTTATGTACGCATTAAAGTCTTTAAACCCGTAGAGGTATGAATCTTCTTGGCTACCTCTAATGAATGCTGTTGTTTTGCGGTCAATTTGATTAGTTCATCAATCTCTTTATTACCTATATTTTGCAGTAATATCTTTCAACTTCTGCTATTTCTTGTCGTTGAGAAGTTGTTAAGCGTTGACTTACATATGACGATAATGACGACACATAAATAATATCAATTAAACTTTATCTGTATTCTGTAATAGTTTTTTTTTCAACAAAACAATGGATATTTTGTAGATATACCTATATATACATACAAATTTTATGTACAATAACCAGGAACAAAGTTATAATTTACAATATTTACACCAAACTGTCATTCGAAGAATTCATTTTTGTCCGTACACCTCATTTCAGAGTGACGTTTGTAAAATGAATAAAACAAAAACACAGTACACTCTCTTTAAACTGAATGTTCTTGCTGCCACAGGTCTTTGGGAGGATATCATTAAATTAAAGTTAAAAAAAAATAATATAAAATTACATACAAATAAAAGTTTGTCCAGAAATCATCACTGCTTAAGAATTAAATTATCACTAAAGAACAGAAAATATTGGATTTCATTACATTTTACATAATAAGATCTTAATAATATTTTGATTATAATTTTATTTATATTTTTAAGTTTTCTTCCTATTATTTTAGATAAATATTTATGTGAATTAAATTCAAAAAAAATATTTCAACTGCACTGCTTCGGTACTAATTAGTTGCCATAATTAGGGCAAACTTTCATAGATCTTCATTTAAAGACAAGGGGGATAGTGGAATAGCATATTAAAAACGAATGTTTAAAGAGTGATTCCACGAAGATGAATACGTTTGTCTTCTTATATGGATTATACTATGGGATTTCCCTATAATTTGCTTTTATTAAGATCTCGGCATTACTATGTATATTTGTCATTCTCTAATTTAAAAGCGCAAAACAGTGTAAGTTCTTAATTTAATTATAAAATCTAATTTTTTAAACCGAAATATATTGGCACGAAGTTAAAACAACCTATGGGTTTAGCAATTGATAAGTTAACAATTTGCTAAAAATTTCGTAATTTACTAAGGGAGCTCAACATTTTAAACCCTTCTTTTCGATTTGCTAAATATTAAACTGTTACGTCGTTTTCAATTGGCAATCTGGAATTGTTCTTCGATTCGGAATCCCAATTGAACAGTTTTTTTTTTTATTCCGAAGAATCTGAAGTTTGGTGAGAATGTATTGGTTGAGTATGACATGTGTCACATATATGTGTATTCGCGCTGAATTTCATTTTGTTTTTGTGCTGAAAACATGAAGGAAGTGACATTTAAAATTTATGAATGTGTGAGTGATTCTGCTTCTGATTCTGTTTTTAAAACCAGAAGGGAAATGCTCTTCTTTTCAGAATCAGAACTGTCACTTTTGCCCAATTGAACGCATTCAGAATGCTTTTTTTCACTTCCAGATTGCCAATTGAAAACGACGTTAATTGACTTTTATTGAAAAACGAGCATCCAAACATGTCTTAAAATTGACAGTTCGCGAAAATAAACAAGCAATTGCGCTTAAACGGACCTATTGTTTGGAATTCCCAACTGTTGACTGGACCACTCCAACCACTGCTCTTTTTTACACATTTTTTTAAATTTGTTGACAAAGATAGGTTTTGTAAGATTCAGCTTTACTATAAATTGATTTATATATGTACATTACATTACATACTGCTCAGCACATACATATATGTTAAAACACTACACCTTAAGCGACTAAGACCATATAAGGTGATGACAGCACAGGACAATAATAATGAACAGAAGCACAGATGAGAAAGAACATATGACAACAGCACTAACTGCGCTCAATGATGCTTGATGTAAGTTATACTCCCGCTTTAAGTTAAATTTGAACACATGCATTCAACAGATAATATTTTTATGAAAAATACAAAATCCAAGATGTTTCTGAAACTTGAGTTAGCAATATTAAATTTTTAGCACAGAACAAAATTGAGCATTAAAATATTTACAACTATCGCTTTGCGCAATTCTACACGTTCGTGTTGCAGAAATCATCATTGTAGATTAGAGCTTATTTAGAATGGAGGGCAATCCGTGGTGATTCAGTGTTCTCCAATTCAGTTCATGCAATAATTTAATAACTCTTTAAAGATTGTATTTTTAATTACTCCTTCAATGTTACCTTCCAAGAATAAAATTTATTTTCTCCTCTTTAACAAATGTCGTCTGACGTTTGAACCTGCTCTGACAGTTTTTTGAACCTGCACTGCACTGTCATTTTTCTGGTTGAACAAACCTAATTTAAGTAACGTCAAACTTCATACATACAGCTATGGACAGGGAAATAGCAATTAAAGCATACAATTAAAATTTGAAAATCAAAACAAATTTGTGATGATGTAATTTATCCTGGATAAAGAAATAGCACACATTTGAATAACTGTTAAAAAAGTAAATTTTAGGGAAAAATCTACTTTCCAAATTTATTTTATTTACCAAACTAGTATTTTGTTGATCACGAACATTTTTCAACGTTGCCTCACATCATCGATTTAAATTATCTACCACCTTTTGTTACCTACTCTTTGGAATGGAATTCCACGCTACTTAAATTCCAATCCAAAGTTCCTCTGAGTTTTTGACCTCTAGGGCGATGTACAAACGTTTTTCCGTCAGGTCCGATGCGGTCCATAAAACTCTTTTCTAAAAAAGTGAGTTTTCGCGAAATCCAATTGAGCCTTTATGTTCTTCTTACAACTGTTTTTTCTAATGCATCCAAACATTTGAGCATCATTGAGTTTGAGTTGAAGTCTTCGTTTATTTCGGTCTTTTCGATACGGGATGATTTAAATGGGCCGATAATACTCTTTCTTGCGATAGAAGTTCTTCGGAGGTAGCTTTCGAATATTATTTTTTACTTTTAACTCAGGTTCGGCCTTAACCGAATTAATTGCAATGTATACACCATTTCCCATGAACATTTCAAAAATTGTGAAATTAGAGTTGCAGTGTTACACTGTTCACTAAGATCGAAGATTAAACTCCTTTTTTCTGGAGAATAATGTTGGTTTCGGTCAATATTTTATATTAATATTCATAAATCAAAGTGAACAAGTTTTTTGCATAACTAATGACAATGCATGACATACAAAATAACTTCTATTTCTCTGTCCATACCTTACTAAGCTCTAAAAGACATAAAAAAGCAACAACAAAAACCCGTAGGTGATAACGAGCTACATTAAATTTTTAATTGTTGTTTCAACTGCTGCTAACATCAAACAATAGTCAAAAAAATGTTTGTTTCATTAGATGTGCTTTTTCTCTTCTGTCCATGGCTGTATATATACATAAATGAATCATATTATGATTTTTTGTTGTCCTAAGTTCTGATTTTATTCACAAATTAATAATTTTCAATTGAAACAAATATCCAATTTAAAATGACTCTTTTTAGTTTTTCCGGGTGAAAAATTGCGATGAATTGACAAATCGTCTAAATCATTCTTTTCATGAAAAGTGCTTTCTCAAATTTGCCGTTCGGATTCGGCATACAAACTGTACGTCCCCTCAATCCCTGATATGACTCGTATACATGAATAGTTTAGAGTTGTAAGTCACTAGGGCCTAGTTCTTTACTTATTTGGCAGAGTTGTTTAGTAATCATAAAAAGATTGTATTCAACTAGGCATTTGTAATAGGAAACTTGCACGCATATAAATAACAATTTACCTAATTCTGCTGATTACAAATTACACCTATAATCTCAAATAAGTTGGTGCATCGAAATTTAAACACAGCCCTTGACCGAATAAAATGTTGTTCTTTTCTAGAGGGATTCGACTGTAATTCATTCAAGTTTCTAGCACAAATCAACAAATTAATGGGTGAATGATTTTGCTGCCTTTTCATTTGCCGCTTGTTTGTAGTCTTTTTCGTTAATAATTTGCAAAATCCGATACAAATGTTTGATTAAAGCTTAAATCAAGCCGATCACGGGTTGCAGGGTAAAGACGTAGCAACAAACAAAAGAAAATCAACGTAAACAAGAAAACACCGTGTTATAAATGAGCCAACGCCAAGAAGGTGCAGGCAAAATTGTTTGTCACTAGTACCAGAAAAGAACCGAAACCGAGGGGTAGATACAACAAAAGTTCACTGTCATTGAGAAAGGTCATTCAGGGCTAAGTTCTAATAAAAGGTATACTAATTCACACATCTTTAATCCCTTATATACATAACATGGTCCATCATCGCAATTCGCTTTCGCACCTGTCGGGTCCGTTTTTGTATTTCATATTCATTCCTTATGCTGCCACATAAACAGAAAGAAAACATCGAAATAAACCTGTTCGGCTTATTTCTACTTCATACATAGATTCTTTCCTTTTAAGTTCTCACGTATTCTTTATGTTTTATAACTTTACAGAAATCTTATGCATAATTAGAAAAATAAATTATTAAACTGTTTTTGTTTGCAAAAAGTATAGAAACAGAAACCAACCTACACACTCCGTTGCGTTTATGTTTTTGTATGTTTTATCCCTTTTGCACTGCGGCACTTTTGTTGTTGTTTTGTTATTTTGTTTAGAGCTCGATGAACATAGCGCTGAATTCACTAGATGGGTTTGTTGGAAGATTTTTTTGCGAAAAAATTTATCGTTCACTTATGTTTTCTTCGCGACTTTAAGATCGAATTTAAACGCATTTGCGGTAAAGCTTGTGGATATATTTAATTGAAAATCAAGTAACTGAAGTCTTATAGCGGTTTTGTATAAGTTTTCAACTATTAAATGCAATGATAAATATGGTAAATATGTCGAAATACGCGTCACGTTCAGAAATGACAGCACGCAATTAAAATGGCCGCGGTATCTGTTCATTTTTTGCTGAAAGGCGCGATGGTTGGATGTATTGGTAAGAATTTAAGTTTTACCTGGAGGGGAAAGAAAGTAATGATGGCGAAGCGATGGGCATCATTCGTTTTCTGGGGAAGTGCTGTTTATTATACGAAGAGAAGGTAGAGGAGAGAACAAATTGTAAAAAATGCTCTCTGAAGAATATTTTCAGTATCTTGAAATGGAAACATTTGAATTTGTCACCAGGGTACGGATTCGGACTTTCGATTTCTTTATTCAATGTTTGTATTAAATCATACTGTTTATTTTATTTAAGTATGATTTACTACAAACATTGAATAAAGAAAAATAATCCCCTGAAGAAGTAAGGAATTCTTACGAAACGTTGGGAGAAAGAATGGAATAGGTTTTTATTTGCATTCCCAAACCAAAAAGATCAAAACAGCCAATTTTTTAACACAATCAATAAAACAAGTTCAAAGAATTGGTCAAACACAATCAACAATATCCATTTTAATTGAAAAGGAAAATTACAAATAATGTAGTTGCTTTTGATTGCTTTTGTTAACTGTCAGTTATTTGCTTTATTTGGTACTTCATCCACCCTATAAGTTCCTTGACACACTAACTTCTAGTCAGACTTACTCAGCTATTGTGAATTTTATCTGGTGGTTGTCTTCCAAGAAGGTTAACAGTGACTTTAATTTAACATTGTGAAACAGAACCTAATTCTGCGAAATATGTAAATTCGATATGAATTTTTCTGTTATGAATCATACTCAAAAATTTTATCATAAGAAGTCTTTTATTATTATAATTCAATAGTTCGATCTTTTATTTAATTCTGTTTTGAAACTTGGAAGCGAAATCTATTACCAAACGGACCTTGAATGAAATTGAAATCCATTCAAAATATATATTGGAGTTCTGAAATTCACTTTTATCGATATCGATTTCATTTTTTCGAATTCAAAATGAACTGAATTTCCGAGTTCAACATATCGATATTTGCGATTTTGGTGTGATTTGAATTCGACAAGATTTAATTGTTTAAAAACAGTAGTACATATTTTCACTTAAGGAATTAAGGAATATAAACCTTAACTTCTTTATGAAATTCACTTGGTTCGTGAGAAGTATTCAAAAGGATTTTTCAGAGCGCCAAATGTCTTTTCCATAACATTTCAAGTAAAACAATGTTCTTTTAAAAACTGACACATTCCAAAACTAAACCTCGACACCAGAGTTTTCCCAAACTATATTATCGCAAACTTCTTATCGCAAAGAACTCTAAACCTATAGCTAGCTGGTATAACATTTTATATCTACTTTATTGAAAAGCGCAGATAAAAAAAAAACATACAAATTTATAAAAATTATGACAATCAACTGAATTATTAATTGACTGATGTGATATGTGTCAGCTGCTTAAATTTCACTTGAAGTGATTTCCAAATTATTTGAAGTTATGAAATCGATCGAATGATAGAACCCTGAAAACAATTTCTCTCGGTTTTCAATTTAGATTTCGATTTCATTTCACTTGTTTTTGGGAACCTAGCTGTAAATCTGTTTTTTTTTAAACAGCTGTTATATTTGAAATAAATAATGAATGCAAAATATAAGTTAAAAATAATCATATAATTCAATAAAATGCACTCGAATCGGAAATACAATTTCGTATATGTTGTTCGCATAAATAGTTACAATTTGTCCCATCAGAAATCTTATATTTAATTGATAAAAAGGAAAAGTTGTGTAAAACGCTAGTTCCATTAAACTTGCTCTGTGTTTGCATAAATAATTAAATTTTAAACTACATTACAACTCTCTTCTTTTTTTACAACGTTTCGATGACCAAGTCTAATACATAAAAATATCCACTTTCGTTTCGCTCTAAAGTAAAGTTTCACAATTAAAAAAAAAAATACTCTCAAACTTGCTCCTGTATCCAAAGACTCTGTTTATAAATAATGGGTATATTTAATTTTTTTTAAATTTAGCTACAAAATAAGCTTGTAAAATTGAAATGCCATTTAATTAATAAAAAAACCTTGATTTATAAATTTATTTCCAAAATCGTTAGAGCGGGTTTTTTAAATTAATTTTGTTTGTATACAATTTTTTAATTTAAATTTCAAAATATTTTAAGTATGTAGTTATTTAGAGCTTATTAATATAGGTTTTAAATTTGATTTTCTTAAAAAGTAATGAAAATGTTGCCGAAGACCCGAATATGTCGATTCCTCGACGTTCTCAGAAATTAGGACTGTCTTACGGTCGAAATGAAGATCGTGGTGGTCATTTAAATGATTTAGTGTTTCACTGTCAACGTTCAAACTTTATAATAAAAAAGAATTATCTTGAACAACATTTTCTCTGTTTTATTTACGTTTTTTCTTGTAACCGCAAAACGGATAACCCTTGCCATAAAGTTCCTATATGTCGCAAGTAAAAAATAAGAGCGATACTTCAGAATAATTTTTGATATTATTTATTTGTCTAGAGCCTTGGAAAACATAAATTAAGGACTTTTTTCATTTTTAAATTTGATTGATATTCCGACTTATAGTTTCAATTCAAATGAAGTTTCAGTCTTTTAAATATTCATTAAATGGGGATACAAAGCCCCCGTCTTATTTCATAACAAAATACAAAAGCACGCCCATGCCTCAATATGTTTTATTATTTTAAATACAAACAAAATCTATTGATAACCGCGCTACGTCAAAAACATACAAGTGCGAATGAGAAAAACTACATCCCATGAAGTCATCATTTATTCACTCCATCATCAAAGGAAATTTATATGATTTGCCTGTTTCACCTTGCACCACAGCTGAAGCTATTAAATACCATGCAACTAAACTTATCACTGAGCTGAGCAGTAGAGAAAATGAGAAGGAATGAAAATAAAACCAAAAACCCAACAGAAACAGACAACAACAAAATAAAGAAACCCAATTGCACTAGTACAAGACGAGCAAAGGAAATAATAGCAATACAAACATCAAGAACGAATCGGACCAACCTGGTGGTGGACGAGTGAAACGACAAATGAAAACGATTCACTATTGGAAAATGGTGTTAGAAGTTGTTGTATCGTTTACATTTGTGCTTGATAATTTTTATTAAAAATTACGATAAAATTTCGGTAAATTATTATAAAGTAACATCAAAGTGTATTAAGTGAAGTGTTGTGAATCAATTAAATATAATAGAATTGGAAAATATTAACGCTAAAATGAGTGAAATGGACATTTTGTGTGGCGAGAAAAATATTCCCCCTCATACGCAGCAATCGCAAATGGCGACTGAATTCACGTCGTCCGCTACCAAAGAAAATACGTTGTCTATAATCACGTCGGAGCCGGTTAATATCGATGAGGCACTCCCAACAGATGGAGGCACTGATACTTCCGGGCTCCATGACGAAACCATGAGCAGTTTTTGCCCAAATAATTCAAATAGTTCATTGGGCGCTGGATCTGGAGCTGCCGCTGGTGGTCCAGCATCGAAAAATAAACGTAAACATCGAAGAGGCAAACCAAAGACGAAAAACATCAAACCCTACAAGAAGTCCAATTGGAAATTTCAAGTTCCTCCCTATAGAAAAAGTCAAAGTGTTGGATATGGTCGTGGCGGTAGCGGTGGTGGTGGAGGAGGTAGTGGCGGTGGTGGCATGGGAAGTGGAAATCCTAGTTCAACTAGTGGACGTCGCATTAAATTGAATCGAAGTCGATCTCTGGTGCCGTACAACACTAATAAGTTTCTAATGGAAGAACATCTAGCTGAGGTGCCATCTGCTTTACTAACGCCATCTGGTAGGACTCGCGATTCTAGTTTTTCTGTTGATTCCGAAGATAACTACTTATATTCTTTACCTGAAGATGAGGAAGAGTTTCTGACCAAGGAATTTGCAAACGTATACGAGAAGGCAAGGGTGGAACGTTTGGAGACTTTGTCGAAGCAACAACTCATCGAAGAGTGTCTACAAATAGAAGATAGGTATTCTGAGCAAGGTGCACAAAGGCAGCAGCAGATAAATGCACAAAGATTATCTGCCGAGTATTTGATGAGAATAAGATCTTTGGAAGAGAAAATCCGAGACCTAACCAAGGAGAATATTGGTAAGTTATTGGATTTCTTTTCTTATTAGCTTTTATTTATTTATATAATTATAAAAAATTCAAAGAGGTTCTTTTTCATGAGTCATGACTGTTTTCATTAGACTCTACTCTATTGAGGCCATTCACTTTAAATTCTCTTCATTTTATCTCACAATCACTTAGTAGGAGATGCAGATACTTATGAGGCAGTAGGAGAGTCATAGATCTCAAAATGGGTCTCATTAAAAAAAACTGTTCGACTCATAAATTGTCATTTTTTAAAATAGAATATGTTACAGAAGTGTATTTAACACAATACTAACCATAAGTTATTGATTTTTATTAAACATAGATCTGCGCAGGCAGCTGACTGCAACCCAGCGTCCAACACCAATGGATTCGTCAAGTGAGGACAGCGAAAGTGACAGCTCCAGCAGTAGTGGCAAAAGCTCATCATCATCTAAGAGCTCGCTGAGTACTTACAGTTCGCCCGGTGAACTGAAAAATGATATTCAGATGGGTGATCCATCTCTCAGTGCAGAAGAACATCAAGAAATTGTGAATGGAGTTTCCAACTGCAACGGTTATCATTCAGCGAACAGCAATACTCCATCGTCTTCTCCCTCACGGCCATCATCGCCTACACCTCCGCAGCAGTCACGAAGACAACTTGAATCCCCAGCATCTCAGTCTACTGATCCGTAAATCTATCCCATAGACTCACATGAAGAGCATTTGATAATGAAAAAATATTAAGTATAAATATTGCATAGAAATGATTTAGATTTATAACTTGTTTTAAAATGTTTATTTTTATTATAATTTTTTATTAACTCTACGGTACGCATATTATGTATTTATAAATAATTTTAACAAACAAAATATAATTTTAAAAATGTATATTTAAATTTGATAGTATTTAACATTTGTTTTTATTTGTATTATTATATTGTTTACTTTGTTAATTTCTTAGCACAAACTTTTAACTCCTGTTTTTTGTTTGTAATATTTTGTGTATCTAGTCGCGATCATTTTTAAGATACATACATACATACACCCACATTTTGGGGATTTTGAGGATAGTTATATTTTATTATATCGAAATATTTGTGCCGACTTAAAACAAGATATATACCTATATTCCTAAGCGTTAAAAATTGTTTTTGCTACACAATGTGATATTTCGATTATTAAACTTCTTACTTTTGAAATTCGGACATTTTTCCAAAATGTTTCATAAACGCAGTGTTAAAACCATTCCCTCTATCCTTGCCTTTTCATAAAACAATAAGTAGATGATACCACATCACATACGATGTAAAATAGGCAACCAATACTTTTGTCTGTAAATCAAATAAGAACATATAAACATATGTACATTATTTTTTATTGTGAACTCGAAATTAATAAAATAATATTTTCACTTCATGTTAGATTTACTTTAAAATGCAAGATAAAATTGATTGTTTCAAATATATATAACATAAGGTATTTTTAGCAATATGAATACTGAAAGGTAATATGAAAATAATGCAATTAATAAAATATGAAAATAAAACTAAAAAATAATTAAGCAAATCAAGAAATTTATTTCTGGTATTTTATTTGACCATTTAACCCTCCTTTATATCACAGCAAAAATCGTTACAATCGTGTCATGGGCAAAATGGGTTTGACGGTAAATGAGGGCGAAACAAAGTACATGCTCTCATCAAGAAAGGACCTACCGACGAACACCGACGGCGACGACGTCTCGGTCAAAACGTCAACATCGACAGACGTAGCTTTGAGGTAGTTAAGGACTTCATCTACCTAGGCTCCGCTATTTACACAGAAAACAACACCAGCGATGAGGTCAAATGACGAAATACTCTTGCTAACCCGTTTCTTTGGGCTAAGAAATCAATTGAGTAGCAAAGCCGTCTCTCAAGCGACCAAAGTGTCGCTATATAAGACCCTCATCATCACCGTCTTGCAACACGGTGCAGAAGCATGGTATGACAAACAGCCCTATTCTGCTATTCACGTGGATCGTATATTCGATTCACCTATTTGATTCCCTTTCACACTGCCTTTGCATTCTGCTATCCATCGGGTGAACTGCATTATCCCAAACCAATTTGACATTCACGTAAACAGCTGCTCATGTGAAAATGTTGAGAATGGTCGCATTCGGAAAGCTAGTGGCTACGTAGTCGAAATTCAACTAGATTTGTGAATGCAAAACTTCACTACAAAGCTAGTCAATCCGGAACTGTCACATAAATGACAAATGCAAATATATAATATAGGAAACATTTGTGTTTTCAGTACTTTAAATAGTTTGTTTTGTTTTCAAATTCAATAAAACCGAATATAAGATATGAGTGATTTTTATATGTATTTAAATACTAAACGATTAATTTCATTTTGAATTCTTGTGTCCTTACCGAGCAGCTGATTGTGAAACGTCAAAACCAGTGTGCACTAACTTTGTAGCCGAAAATTTTACACTACGTCGGAGGGGAAATTTCAACTACTTTTGTAGTTAGATTTAGCCAATCAGAATCCCTTGACTACGTAGCCACTAGCTTTCCGAATGCGACCAATGTTGGATAAATTGTTTTGCATAAGAAAAAAAATAAGTTTAATCAATCCACCTAAACAGAATTAATTGTTCAATTTGTGCCATTTTTGGAAACGGACAATATTAGACTTTTTATTCCAGTTGAAAGCAGACGAATAAGAGAATCCTCAAACAGAGAACTTCGGATAAATGTTAGAAAGTGTCGTTCTTCCTCTAAAATTGTAATAATCTTTTAATTATGAAACGAATATTCTGAATTTAACAATAAATTTGTTTTTGCTTACATTTTGCTAACAACAATTACCAAACCAAACATCAAATGAAAAATCCGCTGCATTTCAAATGTGGATCTGAATTGTATAGAATGTATGCTTTCACGTAGTTCATACACAGATTCACTTCGAATGAATAGTGATAAGTGAAAATTCAAGTAAAATTCCCCCCGATGAAAAGCGGATGAAAGAACCTTGGGCCGTTTCAAGTGACTGAGCTAGATGGAGAAGTTTGTTGGGTGAGTTCATACAGTACTGTAGCACCACCTTAAGTATGTAAGTAAAGTCGAAATTTCAATAGAAAATTTGAAAATACATTCTTAAATTTTAAATTAAAATACATTAAAACAAACATTTGATAAAACTAGGGGTTAGTAACATTAAAGCTCTGATCAAAGTACAGGACTTAGTTGTGGATATGATGTGGTGATGTCGTTGATGCCAGCATATTTTAACATCGGGTGCAACCTTACAATCGAATACTTTTCCACAACCGTGGACTTGGCCTTGAAGTTACTCGATAAAAAATCGCACCATCTTAGGAAAAAAAGAAGTATCGGCCAATCCAATCCAAAAGATACGTACCAAAACCCTTTGTAGCAATTTCTGGATGACCAAAACGACTCCGTAGAAGTTAATAACAGAAAGCAGTATCGGCCAGTCCACTCATCTATAATTATTATATTGTCTGAAAGAATGGTATTGGTGACTTATTTTCAAAAGCGAAACAAACAAGTTGTTTTAATGTGACGCAACATAAATGTGAGAAAGCCACTTCCGGTTCTCAAAAAAATGTCTGCACACGTCAAACCATAGAGAAATATATTAAGATATATTTCTCTATGCGTCAAACACAAAGCTGAACGATGGTTCTATTTCAAAACTTACTAGATGTAGCAGCAGTAGCGACCGTCATAATTTTTCGACATTTTAACAAACTAAGAAAAAACATTTCATTCATAAACGATAAGCAAATCGAACTGGCGAAGGAGCTGTGGAGTGGGAAATAAATGACCGAAACAAAATACTTTGGATGCCCTTTGCTAGGAAGAGGTCAAACAGTCTTTGAGAGACTTTCTTGCAAAGCGGGGAGATGTCACCTTTGTTCAAGAGCAAAAGAGATCCAGATCCGTCTGTGACTGCTGCGGAAGATATTGTTGCCATCATCGCTACACAAGTAACATATGTATGTATCAAATGTCACTTAGAACTATACCTATGTCTTCAACCTCAAAGTAGACCTATATATCTTCTAATTAAAATAAAAAAATGATTGGAAAAAATACGTTTTTTTTATTAGATAAGTGGGGTACAAATGGGCCCCAGTCTAGGTTTATAAATTATTTCCAGAAAAAATTCAGTAAAAGTTCAGTGATCATAAAAACACAAACAATTAAAGAACATTTTATTTTGTTCACTGATTAATAATCCCATAGAAATAAAACTGAAAACAAAAATGTTATGAGTGTTCAATCATGCTCCGGGGTACATTTGGACACCAAAAAATGGTATTTCTAAGTAATACTTAACTTAATCCACAGATGATAGCTATAGCTCCTAATGTCATAACTTCTCTACTTGAAATACCGAAGATCTTTCATACCGAAATCACTCCAAGTTGGAATATCTATCCTTATTTCATACTAATTTTTTCCCTAATTCTGAATATAAATCACATCGATTACAAAATCCGATGAGGAGGAAATCAAATGTAATATCTTAAATATTTCAAGAAATTACTCCGAATCCATCCGCAACACAGATTGTTTTAAAAAAGTCGGGGCCACGGAGATCGAACGCAAAAAAGGGGCCAAATGGCCACTTTAGGGGACAAGCGGCAACGCTGTACAGTGGTACCACACTACTCGCTATTTATTATAAGTTGTTTTCAATAAGTTAACAATTTTTCAAAAAAAAACCTCTGTTCTGAAGGAAAAAATGTTTATACAAAAATGTTGACAGATCGTTTAAGAGGTGATATATTTATCAGGCTTGCCATAATATATAAATAATATATATAATAAATGAGATAATGAGGTTACTATAATATATATGTATGTACATAAGTTTGGCAAAAAAATTTTCTGTAAAGATGTTAAACAAAATTCCTCAATTTTTGTTTTTCAAGACCGTAGACAAAATAAATAATCCCCAAAACTCCCCTGAAATATCGCGTTGTCCATTTAAGTAGTCCTACTTGTTTTTTTTTGTCTTGAAAACTGCTTCAGGTTTGACGAGCTTGCATTCATATTCTCAACCATGCTTGTCAAGCCAACAAAATATCAAAATAATTCAATATCAATCCACCATATTTGACAAACCGGTTGTCGAAGCGTTCACATTTTCAATTTCGAGGCAGTCAAATCGCATTTGTCAAACATATTTGAGATGTGAACCCCTTTACAAGCAAAACAAAAATGATGTTAATAGTACGTTTCCACCAACAAATAATCCGAGATTTAAGGCAAGTGATTTAAAATAAATCATGAGGTGTTCCCACCAAAGAAAAGGAGATTAATTTGACGTTTGGTTTATGTCATAAAAACCAAACTTCAAATTATTCTACTTTCGAAAAGAAAAAAAATATGTACAGTTCTGTTCACTTGATTAGACGCACATATTTGTTTTTACATAAATTTGATTTTTTTATAAGTGTGTGCAAGAATTATCAAGCAATTGCATTTTTTAGAAAGCTTATTAAGTTCTCAACAAAAAAAACACCAAAAAATGGTAGGTGAGTGGAAGATAACGGATATTTTTTCTCTTTTTTGTATATGCTGTAAGAAAAAGTGAAGTTTTTTTTTGTTTACTTGATTAGACGCACACTTTAAATTATTTATTTGGTCGCGATCTAGTACGTGGATTTGAGTTCGCTTCAAAGTTTAAGCATTTAAGAGCATACAATATTATTTTTTATCAAAAATGGGGAAAAAAAAAGTTTTAACCGCGGAAGAAAAAGGAAAAATTGACGCGTTCCATTCCGAAGGGTTTGCCATGAGAAGTATTGCCAAAAAAATAGGCCGAAGTGACCATGTTATAAGGAATTATATAAAAAACAGTGCTTCATATGGAACTAATTACAAGGGACGGACAAAAACCGCTTTAACTCCTCAGGACAAAAGAAAACTTCTAAGAATTGCGTCAAATTCAGCTGCCTCCACCAGCAAAATAAAGGAAAAAGCGGGGATAACTGCAAGCATATCCACTGTTCCGCGAACTATTTTGAGCGCAGACCATCTGAAATTAAAAAAACTTAAAAAAAAACCTCCACTAAACGCCGTACGAAAGGAACGGCGGTTGAAATTCGCACGCCTTCACATGACGTGGGATACCGAGCTTGGAAGGGTGCTGAATTAGCGAAATGTCGTTTTTTCAGATGAAAAAAAATTTAATTTGGATGGCCCTGATGGGTATAACTACTATTTCCATGATGTAAGAAAAGAGGAAAAGTTTCTGACACGTCACCATTCGAGGCAAGGAGGAGTAATGGTTTGGGGAGCCATTTCGTACTATGGGGCGTTCGATTTGGTGTTTGTTTCCAACAAAATGACGGGACTTTCCTACAAAGCTCTTTTGGAATCAGCCTTTCCCGCTATGAAAGAACTGTTTGGACCTATACCTTGGATTTTTCAACAAGATAATGGGCCAATCCACAACGCTCGTGTTGTCAAAACCTTTCTGGCCGCCGAAAATGTGGAATTGTTGTCATGGCCACCTTATTCACCTGACCTCAATATAATTGAAAATGTTTGGGGATGGTTCAAGCGTCAAATTTACGAAGGAGGTAGGCAGTATGAGACCTGTGAAGAACTAATTGTCGCCATCAAAGAAGCCTGGAAGAAGATTTCCTTAAAGTATTTAGAAGAATTGTACGATTCACTAAAAAATAGAATTTTTGATGTGATTTTAACACATGGTGGTTCTACAAAGTACTAAAAATATAAAGGAAACATACAAACAAAAATAAATGAGAAAAAAGTAAATCAAAAAGTCAGTTCATTTTTACTACCATTTTACAGGTGCGTCTAATCATGTGAACAAAAAAAAACTTCACTTTTTCTTACAGCATATACAAAAAAGAGAAAAAATATCCGTTATCTTCCACTCACCTACCATTTTTTGGTGTTTTTTTGTTGAGAACTTAATAAGCTTTCTAAAAAATGCAATTGCTTCATAATTCTTGCACACACTTATAAAAAAGTCAAATTTATGTAAAAAGAAATGTGTGCGTCTAATCAAGTGAACAGAACTGTATTTGTTCACTCATCATCTGTAAGTAATTAGTTTTATTATATTCTTGTACATATTTATTATTTTTGTATACTTACATTTTATTTCGTCGGTGATTTCTTGAAAGTTGTTTGTTGTTTTGAATTTGAGTCATATGGAAGTGAGACAGATAGTTTTTGTTGACATTTCCATCTGTCAATAAACGGAATTGGCGTTTAAATGGGTCGGTTCAACAATTATTCTCCGAAAAAAAAGTTTTTTTGATTTGATAAACTAATGTTTCCAAGTAGATTTCAATGAATTTTATTTGAAATCTTCATTTGAGGAGATTAAAATTTGTATGATAAATCTTCGAGATTTCAAGGAGATTTGTGACAAATCTAGCTAAATCTCGTTTTAGTGCCCGGTGGAAACGTAGTATAAAGAGCTTCAAGTTTTGAACAGGCCTATTATATTTGATGAATGTAAATGTGAGGTTCAGATGGCGCAGTAGTCACTTTATACAAAACTTCAGACTTTATTACCCTGGTTACATTACAAGAGGAGATTGAGGAATCGAAATTGAAATAAAATTTCGATCCAGGTAAACGTCGTCAGTGGATCGAGGAATCGAATTGAAATGGAATCGAAATGACATTTAGGTTATATTTGTATGCGTGCAGTTTTGTGAGTAACTTCTATATTTATAGATAAGAAATAAAAAATTGTGTAGTTTTAAAATTCAAATAAAATAATGCTTACAAAACAAAAATCTGAAAACAAACACGAAAGATAAAACATGACACACGCACACAGCCAAAACCTCACACACCTCGTTCCCCACGTTTTGCGTAATCGGATCGAGTAATCCTATTTCGATCCGATCCAGGTATATACGGCGCTAAATCCTGAGCCAACACCGATTCAATTCTCCTTGTAAACTGGGTATATATATATGGAGTGTCTTTGTCAGATTACGAAAATGTGAATGTGAAAAAGAAAAACAATAAATAAATAGACGAATAGGAATAACAATCAAAATCAATGCATGTTTTTGTTTTCGATTCGGCCAATACATTGTTTGTGGAAACGGAAAGGTAAATAACGAATTTTCATTTAAATCATCTTGGTTTACATTTTGCATATTTCATAATACCTCAGAAGACTAGAAGAATAATTACTGGCCCCGTATCCGTTACCTAGCTTTTGCTTTGAATAAGTCTGTCTTAAAAATAATCACAACATTCAGCTTACAAACTGCATCCAGTTTTCATTAAACATTCCAACGTTTCTAAACTCCTTCAAAATTTAAGTAAGAACAAAAATAATGGAAAACTCTAACCGACAAAACTATAAACCAATAAATGAGATCTATCCAACCCATGATTCGTTGACATCAAAATACTTCCCTACCCCATTCTGGAAACAATTTTTTGATATAGAATGTGACTTAAACAACGAACTGAAAACACTTAAATTCCATAATATAACCCACGTTTATAATCCAATAGAATACGCATTTGATTTACATTGTCAGTATTTGAAGAAATTTCTCGGTGGTCATAAGAAATTAATGCTAATTGGAATGAATCCTGGACCAAATGGCATGGCACAGACTGGGGTACGATATTTATTCATTTACATTCCATCGCAATATTTATTTAGATCTTAAAACAAGGTACCTATCGATATATACCCCTAAATGTTTGTTTCTTTATGACTTAGATTCCTTTTGGTAACATAAACACTGTTAAGAATTCAATGCATATTGAGGGTTATGTTGAACAACCACCGTTGGTACATCCGAAGCGACCAGTCAAAGGTCTAGCGACCAGCATTGAAGAACCGAGTGGCGTTCGTATTTGGACTCTGATTGAAAAATTAGCCGGAAGCATAGATATTTTTAGTCAGCAATGTTTTATGCATAACTTTTGTCCGTTGGCTTTCTTTGACTCGCAAGGAAAAAATATTACACCCGGAGAATTGAAGGTAAACTATGGTTATTTAATAGAACAGATATTAAAATATCAAAAAATAAAGTAAATTTTTGAAATCTTAATAACTTATCTTATAGAATAAAATGTTCGTTTTAGTTTCCGTCCGTCGAATCCAATAGAATTTAGTTTTTTTTTGTTTCCCATCTAGGTGGATAAAACTGTTCCGTAGAATTTAATTTTATTCTTTGACAAAGCTATGCCAAAATTAATCTTGTGAATAAAATTATACAGCTAAAGCTAAAACTTGGATTTTGAAGTCAATTATAGGTGATTAAAAACAAGCTTTATCTAGAAAGTAGATGTCTTCTATAAATTGCTATTTGAAAATACTTCACACGTCTTTATCTTGTTTTTCAAGCTTATGTTCAAGTTGTGTGATCAATAATTACTTTTGAATATCATAGTTAAAGCTACAAAAATATCAAGATTCCTGGACCCCTGACTTTTTCTTATTTTAAGATTTCTATTCAGTTGAAGTATTTCGATCTTCAAAAGAAAATGTTGAGTAGCTTGCTGATTTTTTTTTTAGGGGAATCAATAGAGCGTTGAGAAGGTGCACTGACCTATGAGCAGATGTAGGCAAAACCATTAAGCATGCGGCCAAAATTATGAGAAAGGTTCATATTTATAATATTTGTGTCAAGAACCGAGCAAAATCGTTAGAGAAATACACGCTTTTGGAGCTATCGATTGTATCTATTTTGCTATCTGATGAATAGATCAACCGCAAGGTTGATTGCTGATTCCAACTTTGATAATATTACTACATCTTCTTTATCTTTTTCCTTGTTGCCTCAAATGGTAATGTTCCTTCCCCCGACGAATTTGTTGAACAATTCATCTTTAAAACAGCTGCATTCGAATCTCGCTCCAAACAAAATGGAATCTTATCCCTTATTGTATCAGAACTCAAAACTGTAAAAGGACAAAAAGTGCTATTTTTATCTGAACTTGCTTCATCGACGAATGCAAATAAACTTCGTAAATCGTTCATCCTTCATGCTTCATGCTTCGGACAAAGACCAATATGGTCTACAAAAACATAAACAATCTACCACACGATGTCATTATACTAACAGAAATTTTGCTCACATGCATGCTAAATGATTGACGGTTTTCGATCCACAGACATTGAAGTTCTTTTTATACAAATTAAGCTGGTATCCGGACATTTATTTATTATATCGACTTACATACATCCAAGTTCTAACAATTGCATTTACGAAAAATTTAATGACTGCATTAAAAGTCTATAAGTTCTTTTGGAGCTGGGAGATGAAATTTTGATTGCAGGTGACTTCAACCTACCGAATCTAAATTAGATAAAAATTCATGACGACAACTTATACGTTCCAATGAACGCATCTAGTTCAAATGAGCTTACTGTAATAGTATAGATGGTATCTCATAGTGTGGTCTTAGCCAATTTAATAGAGTAAATGATCGTTTCGGAAGAACACTCGACTTAGTTTTTTTCTCCCACACAGTTTGTGGTGAAACTGCAGTAATTACAGTAATAAAATTAAAATAATCGAAATAATTTCTGGAAGTTTGCCAACTGTAAGAAAAATGCTTGTGGCTAACCTAAAGGTGCGTGTCCATTTGAGAGTACTTCTGCTAGTTAACTTTCGAGATCAACTCTCGGGAGACTGTCCATTTGAGAGCCAAATTATAGAAATCTTGCTATCGCGAGCTCTCTGCTAGAATATTGAGAGTTTTCTTGCTGAGAGTACTCCCAAAATCGTGTCCACTTGATAGATTTCTTCTGATAGTATATTATTAGTTGGCCATGTATTCTTACAAGCGAAGGGTTGCAGCTGCTTTAATTATCGGCACTGTTCTAAAAAAAAAAAGAATTTTTGCCGTTTTTTTGTTTGTCGATCTGTCTTCTTTAAAAGTTTGTAGGTTTTCGTGTTGTGTTAAAAAAGTTTTCAGTTGAATTATTCTTAAAAATTTCAAATTTACCAACAATATTTTCCATGTAATGAAACAGTTTTATTTCAAAATCTAGTTTTGGTAACGAGATTTTTAGTCGAAAACCAATTTTAATATCATTTCTTAAATAAATAAGATAAGTTTGAAGCCAATGTTTTTAATTTTTGAAAGGCTATTTGAGCCGAAAGTAAATTTTTACCAACTTTTAGTAATGCTTATTTTAGGTTTTTATATTTTGTTAAAAAAAAAACTGTGAATTCGATTTTGCTCAAATTTTTTCCGAATGTTGCAAACAGTATTTCTTATAAGTTAAAATTAGTTGAAAGCCATAATCTCAAATTTTTAAAAAGATATTTGATTCGAAAATCAAATTTTACTAACTTTGTCTCATTTTTCTCGATTTTTCTCAAAATTTAACCAAATGTTGAAAACGTAATTTTTGTTGCACAAAATTCTTTTGGAGATAAGATCATTTCCTGTTCGTAAAATTTTCGAGGTGTCAAATATTTTTTTTTCAGTTGTTTTGATTTATAAAAAGAACGTTTAATTGGAATTTTTTCCAAAAATCTATTTGTTTCGTATCACGTGACAATATCAAATATGTAATTAAATTCAAGTCTCAAGCATTATTGGTTCGTGAGAAATTAGTTTTCAAATTGCTATGGTAAAAAAACCACCCACTCAATTTTCTTGAGAGCCCTTTCTGCATCTTTCTGCATTATTATCTGTATAACAAAATTTATGTAAATGTCGATATCTCTCCTGGTTCTTAAGCTATGGACGACAAAAAAACGTCGCGAACGTACGGACGTACAGACGTACAAACGTACGTACAAACGCACGCACAGGCATCTCTCTAAAAATCTTTTATTTCGACTCTAGGGACCTTAAAACATCGAGAAATGTCACAATTTTCAATTCGACAAATCCGACCGATTACAATAAGTTAAACATTTATTTTCAACTCAAAATTATATGAACAAAAGACAGTTTCAGAACACGAGAACTGTTTCGCAAATTCGGTTAATATTACGCTTTTTTTTATTTCTATCGGGAAATGAGTGATCCGTAGTTCTCCACAATAATTCAACTGACTCATATTTTTCAATAAGTTGATTGATTTCCTCCATGTCCACTGCTTTGCCATGTTTACTCTCGACAGCTACTCGCAAAATACGAACTGTGTTGGTATTCCGCGAGCTTATCTCGGATAGTGGTAAGCACATGTGTCCACTTGCGAGTGACTTTTAAAAAGATCGAATGTCGAGAGTAATTAATCAACTCTCCGCGAGCTACTCTCCAGACTATGTCCATTTGCGAGATCGCTCTCGAGAGCAGCTTGAGAGCGACTCTCAGCACGTTTACTCTCAAATGGACACGCACCTTAACATTGTGTCAAATTCAACATCATCTAGTCAAGAACCAAAAGTTATTGCAAACCTGTTTGCAATCTATTTCATAGAACCTTTTGATAAATCTAAAACAGTTTTATTCTTGCTTTTTTTCTTCAGTTTTGAACTTTCAACATCTTAATAATATTAATTTTAAAATTAGTGAACACACTGTTGCGCAAAACATATGATGAAAAAGTGCCTTTCTTATTTGTCGTACGCTCTATGCGTTCTCCTTAAGACGTCTTTAAAAAGTTCGCGTTTTCCAATTATCTGGAAAATCTAATTTATAACTCCAGTGCACAAGAAAGGTTCGAAAAATTAACCTAAATTGTTTGAGTAAATCGTAATAGTGTCCTGTCCTTTCATTGTAGTTCAATTATTAGTAATAACCAGCATTATTTTGTTAAAAAAACGTTATCCTGCTACTAATTTATTTAATTGTATGTCTTTTTGTTTAGATGTTTATTGAAAAACGTAAATAAGAAGATTGTGTATTTAGTGATTTTAGTGAAGTGTTTGATAAGTTGTGTCAGAAAAGTTATTTCGTCAAGGTTTTAACGACAATTTCTTAAATTGGTTTTCATCATACTTGAAAATAGACAATATTCTGTATTCTTTCGTAATAAATGTTCGAGTCCGCTTATTGGCCCATTTTATTTATTTAATTTATAAATGACTTGGTTTCGATAATAAAAAAAATCGTCCGTCCTTGTATATGCTGATGACATTAAACTAAACTACACTATACTACATCTGACTGCCTTCTTTCACGAGAAGACTTAATATTATTTAGGGAATGGTGCAATAAAAATGTTCTCGTTTTTTTTTTTTGGTGACAAATGTATAACCATGAGTTTTACACCCATGAAAGTTTCAAATGTTTTTGATTACATGTTTGCTGAAGTAGAGTATCTGTTTTAACTTACTCGGATAGCATTTCGGCTGCCAATAGTAGGTGTAGGTATGTGCAAAAAGTAAGCTAAACCGTTTTCCTTTCTCCATATGAATGCTACCAAATATTTGCACAAACTTACTATCTTTGTTTTTATATAAAATCAGAAATTTAATTGCTATTAAAAATCTTAAAGGATGCCTAACTAGCTAGTTGTTTTAATCTTTTTAGGGTGACGCAAAAGCAGCCGTTCGTGATATTTGTCTTAAGTACCTGGAAAAAGAATTACTATTAGTCCAACCGGAAATTGTAGTAGCAGTTGGGACTTATGTGGGTGATTGTATGAAGAGACTAGCAAAACAGTCAAATTACGTTGGATGTAACGTCAAAACTTTACAACTAGCTCATCCTAGCCCTCGCAGTTTAAACAACAACAATTGGCCAGATAAGGCCACCGAGTTTTTTGAAAGTTACGATCTTTTAAAGTATCTCAAAAACGAAAACTAAACTTCAATTTTTGTTTAAAATTTTTTTCTGCTTGTGCATCCCAAAATAATTTAAATCTAAAACCAAGTTGAAACCTAGTTACTGTTATATTAAACTTTTTAATTTGAAAACTAGATATCATGGATATCATGGAAACCTTTATGGAAGAAGCTTTTGTAGAAGCTCGAAAAGCTATTGCAGTGGGTGAAGTTCCAGTAGGCTGTGTTTTCATTTACAATAATGAAATTATAGCTAGAGGAAGTAACAATGTAAATGCGACAAAGAATGCAACTCGCCACGCTGAATTTGTTTGCACAGATCAAACTTTGGAATTTTGTAAACAAAATAATGTTGAATGGGAAAAAGTTTTTCCTAAAGTTAGTGTTGTTGTTACTGTAGAACCGTGCATTATGTGCGCTTCAGCTTTATATGAACTTGGCGTAAAAGAAATTGTATTTGGTTGTGCCAATGATAGATTTGGAGGCAAAACCGTAGTAAACGTTGAAAGTTTTTTTGGAAAAAAACTTAAAGTTACTCCTGGAATACGAGCCGACGAAGCAATGGAGCTTCTCAAAGAATTTTACAAGGGGGAAAATCCATCGGCCCCCGTTCCGAAGACTAAAAAATAACAAATTGTATGCAACACTCAAAAGCCATTTTATGAGTGTTTAATCCATTGTTAATTAATATTAATAATATGCAGGAATAACACATTTTCATTTTTTTTCAAAAGATGTAAATAAATTAACTCTCATATTTAAGTTATTTAAATAAAACAAAAATCTACAGATTTACACATATGTACATTGTACATATGTAAATAAGCAAACAGTTTATGTAAATAAATGTAAGAAATAAGTTTTGAAAATTTGTGTATGCAATTTATTTAAAGATAAAAAGACAATTTGTGGTTTAAATTCACCGTCCAAAGGGGCTTCATTTATTCCTGTTTTATTTATCGTAGCCCAAGATAGCAATTCGACTTCCAACGATTTTGATGCGTCGTCCAACTTTATCCAGAGAATTGTATTCCATTTTCCGCACAGTAAGATCGTTGTTACGGGCGATTTCAATGTACACAATTCTTCGTGGCTGCGTTAATCTGGTTAGAAAACACCCGAAGGAAGATATGTCGAGATTTTTGCTGAGTTTAACCACCTGACTTAGCAAGTAGTAAACATTTCTGGTCATTTGTAAAAAAATTGTTCAGCAATACGTCATTTTCGGTTCCTATGCTCGTTTATAATGAAACTCCTTTATGTAAGCTCCAAGCTCATGGACACGCTGATCAATTTTCAGCTTAAGACATTTCTTGAAGAACGAAAGCTTCTTAATGACCGGCAGTATGCTTTCGTAGCAATAAGTCCACTAGGTCCACTAACTGAACAGTGGAACAAATCTTAACATCGTTTTGGAAAAAGTGAGATTATTGCATTTGATAATTCAAAGGCATTTGATAGAGTTTGTCATTAAGCTCTCTTATCGAAAATGCGTGTTTTTGGTATTAATGAATCTCTTCTTTGTTTGGTTATAAATTACCGTTCGGACCGTTCAGTTCAAGTAGTATTGGATGGGTTCAAATCTGATATCCTTAAAATAAACGATGGTGTGCTTCAGGGCTCCGTTTTGTCTTCGACGCTCCTCCCTATTTTTATAAATAATTTTGACTAAATCTTCTAACCCGCTGATGACAGCACCCTCAGCTTTTTATATTCGTTTTTAGATTCTCATCCTTGTTACTTGGATATGGAGATGGACTACCAACAGCAGCGTATGATAAGCTCATTAAATTGTTATCTTGACAGCATTGTCCAATGGGTAATCAAAAACCGTGTAGAATTATAAAATACATTTATGTTTGAATTAGATTCGAATTTGCAGATATAAATATGTATGTACATATATCATTAACCGGTCAATATATAGAAAGTACAATATAAACCAAAAAATTAAAGTGAAATATTCGAGAACTTTCAGATCTAATTAAGAATTCAAGGTAAGTAGAACACGCATTTTCCTTTTTACCAGTAACTTTATATATTCCTATAGGACCAATTAACAATCCATAGGGAAGTCATATGATCCATAAAGCTTATACAGTTAAGTTATATAAGTCAAGATTTAATTTAAAGATTTTAATTAATTTAACGACATTCATCAAAAAGCGGTTTACTGTTAAGAACAACTAAAATCTTTGTTTTCACAAAATTTAGAATTTGGAAAAACTTTAGTAGTGCTTTAAATTATTTTCATAAGATCTTTGCTGAGAGAAAGAGCAAATACTGTGGTTCTTAAGAAGAAACCTTGAATAAGAGATCGCCAATTAGATATTAAGTTGCCTTTAAATTCCTAAAACTCCTCTTCAATTCCATCTTATTTTTTTTGACGCAAAAGTGACACTTGCGTTAAACTAATGGCTAATTGAAAAACAATGAACGTTTCATATCTATTAATTAAATATAAAAGCTTTGAATCTCTTGAGAACTGAAATGAAGTGAAAAGAGATTCTTTTTAGATTTTGTCTTCTAGCATCAGCTCCAATCTACGAGTAAGCAGGCCTATCACGAATTCCATCGTAATCGGAAACTTACGAATCCCGAAAAGAGTATCACGAAATCCGTTCGTAATGCAAAATTTTGGTGGTATTTTATGTAAAATTTCATAATTTCAGATTTCATTTTATGTAAAATTTTGTTGTTAAAATAAGTAAATAAATTAGGTGGCTCAACAGACCGTTGAGAACTAGAGCATAGGGCCTAGTGACTTACAACTCTCAACTACTCCTGTGTGCGAGTAATGTTGTGGGGGATAGAGGGGACCTACAATTTTAAACCGAATCCGAACGGCTAATTTAAGAAAACACTTTCATGACAAAAATTACTCTTGGAGGATTTGACGCAGTACCTGTGCATAGGCAGTGATAGTCTAACTCACTAACCATCACGCCACGGGTACTTGGCAAGATTTTGTTGTTAACATAAAATAATGGTCTCAGACAAATCGAATCTGAACTTTTTTATATAAGAAACTAACAAAACAAATCAACTAATGATGGACTTGTAACCTGTGTAAAGAGTTTTTTTAGATAACAATAAACACGGGGTTTTTTTAACAATAAATTGTATGATGATTTTGAAAAGTACAAATCTTTCCCTTCTTGATACCATTTAAATCATTTTAGTATCTAACTTAGTTTCTAGAAATTCTCACTATTTATGATTTTTTATTTGACTCTATATGAAGTTCCGAGAAAACCCCGAATTTGTTATTTTCATAGTTTTTAAAAATTCGTTTTGGGCTTCATTTTTGGTGCGGATTAAAAAGGTAATATCTCCAAAACCTCAGGTGATACATTAATTTTGAAGTCAGATTTGAATTAAACCGTTGTAATGGCTTTTGGAAAAGTGAAATTGTATTGCCAACAAGAAAACCTTGACGATTAGTGTTAGTGGTCGGGTGTAAGCGTTTGAAAATTGGCATTTTTCCGATTTTGAGGTCGAAATGATAACCTCATGAGCGATACATCAAAAAATCAGAAAAATACCTCAAATACAAAAAAGTGTGTCTAAGACGTTTAACTTTCAGTTTTCTGCTTGCGCTTTTCAACTTTTTTCCTACAATATACAGTGTTGGAAAAAAATAGGTGTAAATGAAAAATTTAATAATTTTTTTATATTTTCATTTTTTTTTCAAAATTCATTTGTAATCAGTCAAAAAGATTTATGAAGTAAGCATAAAAATAATTAAACTATTTAAAAATAACAAAATAAAACAAAATAGACTTGGACAAAAATATGTGCAAACTCTTGCATAAATAAATAACTACAATTTTGTTGGATTTCCGTTAGCTTTTATTACTGCTTCATAACGTCGCAGCAAGGATTCCACAAGGTTATTACAAGTTTCCGCACGAATTTTTTCCCAAGCTTCCTTGATTTCACTCCATCATAAGGCAGCCTCATTAGAAAATTTGTTTGAAGCTAATTAATTCTTGACCACAGATCACAAAGATCTCGATTGGGCTGAGGTCAGTAAACTGTACTTTTTCTTTCTTGAAACCAGCACTTTGCTTTCTTTAAGGTATTGTCCTGTTGAAACTTCCAAATCAGTGGCATCTTGTCATCAGCGTAAGGCAGCATTACATTTTCCAAGATTTCCACATATTTTTCTTGATTTATGATGTCCTTAATCCAGAACAATGATACCAAGAAAACCATATATGGGGTTGCTTCCATGATGCTTCCACCACCACCATGCTTAATTGTCATTTTTGTGTGCTTGGGGTTGAAATCTTGACAATGAGGTCGTCTAACATAGTGCTTACCATCCAAACCAAACAAGTTCACCTTAGTTTCATCGCTCCACAAAATATTCCTTAAGCTCTTTATGCCCGTTATATTAAAATGCTCAATCTGACCTTTCTTAAAAGCAATCGTTTTCTTGTGCCGGGAACATGACAACATTTCAGCAATAATTTTGTACGTTTTTCCTTCAGAGCGGAGCTTTCGGATGAGACGGAAAAATGTATAAAGAAAATTCTTCCTGAAGACTTAAAAATCATATAAAATATAAGAAAATATAACTTACTTTGCAAAGCAATAATAAAAAACAACTAATCGCTTTTAAATATGCGAACAATAAGAATAAGAATAATAATAAGAATTGATGACACGTCTTCTAACGTTCTAACTCGTTCAATATCAATAATGATCAATATAATGTAGGAGAGCTTTTAATGATACAATAATATCAGCGTGATCTCTTTATGAAATAAAAATGAGGTACATATGTATGTATGTATGTATTAAATTTGTATTGCAAAAAATATGTTGGATTAAGTTGATTAATACAAGTTTTATGGTATTATTTCCGAAGAAGGTCATAAAAAGTACCTGTCTTTTTGTGGCACATGAACAAGATCTAAATTTACCTATAAGCGTGTTTTAAATCACATAAAAGATACTCTGATTGTTTGGGAACTTATGGGTAGGGGTAAGGGTCTAACCAAGAAGGAAATATGCCAAATTCGAGCTTACCGGGATCTCGGAAAAACCATCCGTTTTATAGCCAGCAAAATTAGAAGATGTTAAGATGTTGTATACAACTGCCTCTAGGACCCAGAGAGGTATGGAAAAATCCACAAAGGAAGAGTCAAGAAAGCCACATCATTTCAGAAAAAGCGGGTGGTAGTGAGAGCTGCTTCAAATTCCGAGCTTTCAATTAGTAAATTCAAGGCAGAAGCTGTGGTAAATGCTAGTAGATCGACTGTTGCTCGGGTGATACAGAAGGCAGGCCATATACGACACAAAAAAATGACGAAAAAACCACCATAGAATGGTGCACGCAAGAGCCAACGACTTAATTTTGCAACAAATCACAGTAGGTGGAATCGAGCTTGGTATACCGTCGCGGTCATATTTTCCGATAAAGCTGTTATTTTCATGATTTAAGAAAGGAAGAAATCTTTCTTGAAAAACGACACAGCAAAGGAGACGTTGTAATGGTAAGGGGTGAAATCACCTATTACGAGACAGTGGAGCTGGATTTTCAAAGCTCTAAAATGACGGCAAATACTTACAAATCGATTCTAGAACGAGCTTTTCCGCAGTATTCTGAATTATTTCGTGGACAACGTCGAGTTTCCAACAAGATAATGCACCAATACATACTGCACGGACTTGAAGATCATGGAAAACATGTAGCGATGGCTATCAAGAAAAGCCTACCAAGGAGGGCGGCAATACCAAAAAACCGAAGAGATTATTGAAGCCATAAAACGGTCCCAAATTTCGCTCAATTATCTGACAGCACTCTATGAATCCATACACCACAGGTTACTTTAAGTAATTCAGAAATCAGGAGGCAGCACACAATACTAAAAATTATTTGAATCCATTTAATAAAACCAGTATTTACCTAAACCATAAGATTTTTTTGTTATTTTCTTTACTTTAAAAGTACTGGTAAATTTAGATCTTGTCCCTATCCATGTGACACAAAAAAAAAAAAGTAATTTTTATGACCTCCTTCGGAAAAATCGCCATAAAACTTGTATTAATGGAACTTAATATGTACATATGTGTACCTCATTCATTCCACATTTGAGTTTTTCTAAAAAACCTAGGGGTTTGAAAAATAACGTCAAATAAAGAACGAAAAAAGCTTATCCCTATCCATGTGACAGGAAGTGTCAAATGTCTTTTGTATGGTAACTGCACATATACCTACAGCTATTATTTTTCCCACCATTATTTCTCGTAAGCCATTATATGGTAACTGCACATGTACACTTATTTTTTTTCCCTCCACTGTATAATCATTAGAATGGTATACTAAAATATATCAGAAAGCTTCCCTGATTACAAAAATGTATGGCCAGACTTTTTTTTGCACCTTTCTGCTTGCCAGACACATTTCAAGCTTTTTCAAATGCATTTGTAAACTTAAAATCATAATAACTTTTTACCTATATCAGAACCAAAAATACTCCATTACCAAGATCGGAATCTCAGACTGACATTTCGGTTTGCCTACAAGCTACTGAGGACTAAATGTGAGAAAGTGTGCGTGAAATGATGCAAAAAACCAATCACATTCTCACATTTAGTCCTCAGGCCCATCAAAATGCTTCATTATAGTAATCAGCCCCATCTAAATGCTTCATTTTGAATGTTTCATGGCCTCGTTCAAAAACTAAACAATCCTAACCAACAGAATCTGAAGTGCTGACATGGTCTTAAATTGAAAGATTTGTATAGCTTTTTAATTTCAATCCAAATAAATGTTGTTAATGTATATATGAAATAAAATAAAATTGACCAAATATATATTTAATGATTTATTAGTGCTGCATTTTGTTTACTTAAATTATTTGCGAACGCAACATGCGCTGCAACTGGTTAAGTATAATTGGAAATAGACAAAATTGTAACTCAATACTTTGTAAAACAACAAAACAAACAATTTTTTCAGCTGACTTTTTCATCGACAAAAGGAAAAAGAAAAATCTGAAAAAAAACTTATTGACCCCCCATCGTTTTTTTTTGTTTATTTTCACATCTATTCATGGACTAATTGTCAAAATTACAAATACAACAATGTAAACAAACGGGTTTTGGAGAGTGAAACGTACGAAAGATTCCGATCTTGGTAAATGGAGTATTTTTGATCAGAACACTTCTCATAAGAATGTGCATCTTAGATGATCTGAAGAGAAGCATCTTTAATTTAGCAAATAAATACAAAATCTCATAATATCAGCAATTGAATACAAATCAAACATCTTATTGATGTATTTTATATATATTTTTCGTGCGTTGGACAGTCATGTTAAAGGTTTTGGGTTCAAAACCTGTCTGTGTCATCTTAAGTTTTTTTTCACGGGTACCTACTGCCTCTTGCGAGGAAATGACAAATCCTCCAAGAGTAATTCTAAATAAACCGTTCGGATTCGGCCTAAAACTGTAGGTCCCCTCCATCCCTGGTAACATTACTCGCACACAGGAATTTGTTGAGAGTTGTAAGTCACTAGGCCTTAGTTCTCAACGGACTGTTGTGCCACCTAATTTATTTATTTTTTATTTTATAGAAAAAATCATTCATCAGATGAAAAATTCAGTCATTTTCGTTTTCACAGAAATGTTCAATGGTTTCTGGGGCCGCAGTTCCGTTAAAACATTTCAGTTTTACAATGACATTATTGATCCATCTAAATGTCCAAAACATTGAGGAACGGGAGTTAATGAATATTTAAAAATTTCTTTCATATCCTTCTTATCAAATTCCTTATCATTTTTATTTATTCACATGCAAATGCTTTGTGATCTTGTATTCTGAAGCAAAATTTAGAATTTTGGTTTCAAATCTTTTGGGATCGACTTTGCACTCATTCAAAAATTTGTCGCGTATTAGTTTTCTCCCAACATCTTCAAATCTTTTCGGTGCGTTGGGATGCACATTTACTAGTACAGATGTTAAAAAGTGTATCACTCTGCTGAAGCGTTGTAGCCGAAAAAAGGATTACTGACATTTTCTATTTCTGTGGGCAATTTCTTCACGTCTTCGGAAAAATTTTTAATCTGTACTTTTCTAAGGTCTCGTGGCCAACAAAACGTCTTGGAAATACATTTTTGTTATCAGGGGAAGTTTTCTGATGTTTTTGTGTTTACTCATGTGGTTATCATTTCGACCTCAAAAAATCACTATTTTCTATCTCTTACCCCCCACCACGACTCGAAAAAACCAGCCACCAGAAGAATTTGATATAGTGGTACGTATATCTACACATTTACATCAAGGAATCAATAGCACTTGACTTTAATATCAAGAAATTGTTCTTGACTAACTTTCTAGTAAATGTTCGTTGTTGCCTCTGTTGGCCATAACAGATATCATAATATATACTTGAAACTTTCCCTAACTTATAGTCTCTTATATCGCCCTTAATAGCAATAATTAAAACAAGACATTTTTTTTTTGAATACATACATTTTATTTAAAGTTTTGCATTCATACGTACATATATGGCATGATTTTTTAATATTCTTAAAATAAATATCTGTATTATAGTTGTCCTAAAGCTAAATACGTTTCAAAAGCATTTCGTAAAAAAAAGTCTTTCATACCCAAAATAAAGTATCTACTCATTTTAATCTATTAAATATCTACAATCTATAAACATACATAATGCTCTTCTCTTGAGTATAATTTCTTAACCTAAAAAATTTGCTAATTTTAATTTATTAAAGAACACTTTATATGTTTAATATTATTTAGTATTTGCAAATTAAAATTCTATTTAATCAAGTTAAATGATGAAACTATTAAATGCAAATATTATTATATAAAATCCTTCACCATTTTAACATATCTAAAGTTGTTCATCCCGAAATTCCAGCTCCCATTTTGAATACAATATGTATATCGCCACAAGGGCTAAATTATGTAGGTCCTTTGTGCCACAATAATTTCAAATTACACCTGAGAAGCTAGCTATATACGAGTATTTATATAAATCTATATGTATGTAAATCTAAGTGGGAATTTAATGCGTTTCTATTTGAAGCTAATAGGTGTCTTATGAATGCACTTATTGCAAATTACTTGCTGCCATCGCAAATTTCAGCTAATTAAGTTTGCCGAATCGTTCACGACAGCAGCAACTATATACATACATATGTATGTATATACATATGAGTATGTAGCATTAAGGACATTCGGAGAGATTTGTTGCAGACACCTAAGCTAATTACTAAACTATAAACTATAAGTCTTATATCCGAAGGCTTCGTCTACGGTTGCCAATATTTATCCATTCGACAGGAATTGCACTGTTGACGTCATAGCGCCTCGTATTGCAATTAATTAATTTTTGTGTGCGTTCGCATCGACGACTGACGGACCAATATGCGAATCCTTCAGGACAACGATAAATTTGTCCTTCCATTCGGTTAGTTTCCAGAGAGCGGCCACATTTGATGAACATAGGTCCGCAGTTGTCGTCGTTAAGGGCAAAATGCCCTTCGCTGGGGCAAAGGGGTGTTGATGATTTCACTTCGACCTGTTGGATGGTAATTCAAAGCATTAGTTGGTAGCTGTTTAAAATAATTGATTCGGGAATGTGGAAGGATGTAGGTATAAGGATATGTAACTTATGGACGAATTGTGTTGTGTGTGCGAACTGCGAAGGAATATGCCGAAGTTAATGGAGTTTAAGGAACTATTATTTCCTTAATCTGAAAGTTTGTTACAATAGAGTATAGGCTGTAATTTGGTTTGGATTAGTGTTCTAAGAAGAACATGTCAAATGAGTTCGTCTACAACGTGCGAATTTTTATATGAACATGTTTCGAAGGTCATTAGCTAAAATAGCTAAAACTTATATGAGTGGAATCCAAAAGATAATCTTAAATGTGTGTTAAAGCGAGCGGCCATGTTTTAAAACTTTTGATTTTCAGACATTTATTTTCTGTTTTAGATTGTTGTAAGGCTTTTAAGAAATAACCAAAAGTCATAAAGGTCATTTGAATCTCACTGTGAATTGTGAAGACGGCATTTATTGGATTGCCACACGTTTTCCTGGGTTTAAGCTAAGTATACACGATCTTGCAATATTGGGCAGGTTCAGGCAACAAAAGGGACTTCATTTGCAGTCAACTTCATTCTTTGAACGTAAATTTTGACCAAGGCAACTAGATAGTTTTTCAAGTGTCATGAAATTAAAATTCAGAACTTTACTTCACAAACCTCTACTTCAAGTTCATAGTACAAAAATTACCAAAATCATTATTTTCTACAAAACACTCCTCAGGCAAGCTACAAGTCTATCATGATTTGTATTTTGTATTTTAAAGAAATATTACTTATTTCTTTTCCAAATTTACAAGGAATCTTTTTAGAGAAAGCATTAAATGAAGTTGTGCAGAAAATAAATAAATCATTGAGTAATAAAGTTCAGCTTTTAGTTGAATTAAAAAACATGATCAATTGTCATTTTGACATAAGTTGACTTGACTTGATAGTAAGGGAGATTTTTCTTGCCTAACTTTCCAGTCAACTTTCCAATAAAGTTGCCTTAATTGGAAGGCAATTTTTTGGCAGCTGGCCAATCAGATGCAAGAAACTTGCCTTACTTTCAAGTCCCTTATGTCGGCTGAACCTGCCCATTGACAGATTTTTCGCTAAACATTTGAACCAATTTTTTATCAACCAAGTAAACACCAAATTTTATCTGTCAAAAATGACAGAAGAAAATGGCAGTCAATCGTGGGCAAATTTCCATCAAAAAATGGCATACTTCTTGCAAACGTTTGTACTCGTCTAAACACCCAATTTTTTGTTAGCAAAAGTTTACAGGATTTTGAAAACTACGAAAATCGAAAGAAATAGGAAGTCACTGTTTGGCAAAATAACGAAAAAGAAGTTATACAAACTAAAAGGCTGAAAAGGATGAGACACATGACTTCTCGTTTTCACTTCCAAAATAAATGTTCATATCCTCTGTCATCTGTCGAAAAAATTTGTCAGGTTCAGACAACATAATGAACTTCATTTGCAGTCACCTTCATTAATTGAAGGTAAATTTTGACCTAGGTAAATGGTTAGTTTTTCAAGTGTCATGAATTTCAAATTCAGAACTTTACTTCACAAACCTCTGTTTTAAGTTCATAGTACAAAAACTACTAAAAAGATAATTGTCTTCAAAACACTCAATCTACAAGTTCATCACGATTTGTATTTTGTATTGTAAGGAAATATTACTTATTTCTTTTCGAAATTGACAAGGAACCCTTTTACAGAAAACATTTAATGAAGTTGTACAGAAAATAAATAAGTCATAAAGTAATAAAGTCCAGCTTTCAGTTGAATGAAAAAAACATTATCAACTGCCATTTAGACGGAAGTAGACTTGACTTGATAGTTAGGGAGATTTTTCTTGATTAACTTTCCATTAAAGTTGCATTAATTGGAAGGTAATTTTTTGGCAGAAACTAGAAACTTGCCTTAATTTCAAGTCCCTTATGTCGTCTGAAGCTGCCCATTGTCTTCCGATGAGTCTACCAATTTTATTGTTTTCTAAAATCTTCGAACCCTGCAAACAGACAATGGGCAGGTTCAGCCGACATAAGGGACTTGAAAGTAAGGCAAGTTTCTTGCATCTGATTGGCCAGCTGCCAAAAAATTGCCTTCCAATTAAGGCAACTTTATTGGAAAGTTGACTGGAAAGTTAGGCAAGAAAAATCTCCCAACTTCATTTAATGCTTTCTGTAAAAAGCTTCCTTGTAAATTTGGAAAAGAAATAAGTAATATTTCTTTAAAATACTAAATACAAATCATGATGGACTTGTAGCTTGCCTGAGGAGTGTTTTGTAGAAAATAATGATTTAGGTAATTTTTGTACTATGAACTTGAATTTCATGTCACTTGAAAAACTAACTAGTTGCCTTGGTCAAAATTTACGTTCAAAGAATGAAGTTGACTGCAAATGAAGTCCCTTATGTTGTCTGAACCTGCCCAATGAGCAGGTTCAGACGACATATGTAAGTGACTTGAAAGTATATTTGGATAAAAGCAACCTACCGTGTAAACGGACAATTTTCATTTGATAGATAAAATTGTCAATTTATCACCCAGTTGGATGCTATTGGAAGGCTTGATAGTTCGGCCAATATTGGAAGATCTTTCAATCGTGTATACTTAGGTCAACAAAACGTGCACTTTGGTACGAATTTTAATCAAGTACCTCTGCCATCGTTATACTTCAGCACATTACCTTTCATGTCAAGAGGTATCAGAAAGCGTATTAGTTTTGAAAACGCTTCCTTTAACACGGGAATTATTTACTTTTACTGCAGATACCTACCATATTTCTTCGTTTAATTTCGTCCTCGTAGAATGAAGATCGAAGCAACGAATTCTGGCACTGTTCTTCCATTTTTGATGGAGTATTGCAAAGGTTTTGACTTTCATCATAAACTGTTCCATTTGGACATTTAAATACCACTACCCCAAAGTCGTAGCTGTCTGGTTTGTTCGTACATTGGTAGAACATATCACAGCTCTTTGGATGTCTTCTGAATCCAGTTGGACAGACAAACAGACCCTGATCGGAGTTCGTCGATGGACAAGGTGAGCTTCCATTGTTAGTGGGTGGTTTAGTTGAGGGGATGTTTTCTGTGGAACCAGTGATTGGTGGTTCATTAGTAGTTGGAACATGGGTAGTCTCTGTTATTGGTGCATTGGTGGTGGTGGTTGTGATTTCAGTTGATGAAATTTCGGTTGTTGTGCCTGGTTTGTGTGGTTTTGTTGGTTCTTCTTTTCCTTTAAAAAAAAAAATTGCAAATGGGTGATCAAAACGCAAAGCCATGAATGTGATGAAAAAACTTACCTATTGTTGTAGTTTCCTGTGCTTCTGTTGTAGTTGTCATAGAAGATGGATACAAAGTAGTAGTTTCTGTAGTTTGTTCGCTGCTTATGGTACTAGTAAATTCTGGCTGGTTAGTTGATGTTCCGGGTCTTGATGTACTTCCAGATGAACACTGTCCAGAAACTTGATCGGCGTAATTACATGTATCGACTGATGTATCCCAGACAGTTCCATTTGGACAGCTGAAGCTATAAATGGTATATTTTCCATTTTGGTCTGAATCAACGCATCTGTAATATTTGGAACAATTTTTTGGATCAGGGAAGAAACCTTCTTTTGTGCAATTGATATTTGGTGGAGAAGACGTCATCTCCGACGGATTGGTTGAAGTCTCCACGCCGGTTGAAGGAATAGTTGTGGTAATTGTTTCGGAACCGGGGGATGTGGGATAGAAGGTTGTGGAGGACTCAGTGATATCAGTTGTGGTTGTGGTTGGAGAATGTTGTGTTGTAGTTGTTTGTTCTTCTGGTGTAATTGTGGTTATTGGGATATTTGTAGTGGTTGTTCCATAGTTATTTGTAGTGGAATCAGGATTAGTTGATGGGTAATCTGTGGAGCTTATTTGAAGAGCGCATCTTTCAATGTTCTCCATAAAGTCACAGGTTTGTTGATCTTCACTCCAGCCAGTGCCATTGCCGCATTCGAATTCGTGACGAATGAGTCCCTTGTCACCTTCAATTACGCATCGGTAGAACTTCTTGCAGTCATTAGGATCAGCCATGAAGCCTTCACCTGGGCACTCAGTACCTGGTGGTAAATTGGGAACTTTTTCTTCTGTTCCAGAAGTTGGCATTATTGTTGTATCTGTAGTTGAAGCTTCCGTAGTCGAGTAACCTGCACTTGTAACTTCTTGAGTTGTTGTTGTTGGATTAAATGAAGAAGTTGTTGGATAATTTGTTGAAGTTTCTAATTGTATCGTTGTAGTTGTATGTTGCGGGGTTGATGTTACTTGATCCGTGGTTGTTGTTGGGTATTGAGTAGTTGTGGTTGATTCTTTTGGTGAGGTTGTTTCGTATCCACTAGTTGTAGTTTCTTGAGGTTTAGAGGCAGGAGACATCGACTTACATGTTGGTTTCTCTACGACCTCTGGATAGTTACATGTTTGAACACCTTCGTCCCAAACCGTTCCATTACCACAACTGAATTCATATCTGTGGAAGCCACCTTGGCCATTGTCAACACATCTATAAAATTTTTGACAGTCTTCAGAATCACCCATGTATCCTTCCTTACTACAAGATACCCCAGAGGTTGGTTTTGATGTAGCGTGAGGATCTGTTGGGAAATCTGTAGAAATGGGTTGAATTGTTGTTGAACTTTCAGGAAGCTTTTCTGATTCAGTTGTTGGCTTATATGTAGTTGTTGTTGGCGAAGCTTCTGTTGTGGTGTAGCTTCCAGTCGATGGCTGTTGTGTAGCTGGCTGTTCCGTTGATGGTTGTTGTGTAATTGGTTGTTCCGTCAATGGTTGTTGTGTTGTTGGTGGCTGATTATTTGGCTGTTGTGTAGTTGGTTGCTTTGTGGTTGACTGTTGTGTTATTGACTGTTGTGTTGTTGGCTGTTGTGGGGATGGGTTTTCAGTAACTGGATTTTGTCCAGTTATTCCAGAACCACATGTAGAGCTTTCATGATTACAAATCTGCAGCTCATTATCCCAAACTGTTTCATCGCCACATTTGAATTCATATTGGTTAAAGCCACCCTTTCCATTATCCACACACCTGTAAAACTTGGCACAATCATTTGGATCTCCAATGAAGCCTTCATTTTGACAGACGACATTTGATGAAGGCTTTTGAGTAGAAGAATTGCTTTCAATGGTTCCATTGCCCACAGTTGGCTTTTGTGTTGTGCTGTGCTGAGCAGGAGGATGCGCTGGTTTTGATGTTGAAGACGATGATGGATCTTTGGATTCCTCTGTTGATGTCATCGGTTTCTTAGATGTTGTTGGTTGTGCTTGAGGGGGACGTGATGTTGCAGGTTGAGATGTTGGTGACTGTCCAGAAGATTGAGATCCTGGTTGTTGTGGCGCCGCTTGTCCACATTTCTCATTATGCACTGCCCAAGGATAGTTACAGCTCTCAATTGAGGCATCCCATACTGTTCCCTTGCCACAATCAAACTCATACCGCTGATATCCTCCTTTGTCATTGTTGACGCATCTGTAAAATTTGGCACAGTTCGATTCATGTCCCATGAAACCTTCACGTTGACATAATCCATTTTGCCCAGCAGGTGGTCCTACTGTACTGCTTGTTGGAGGTGCATCAATTGGTTTTGAAGTTGTTTCTGAAATTAAACAAAACAAAAAGTATAGTGACATTTGCTTACCTATAGAGTTATTTAGTGATATTAAAACTTACCAGATCCAGATCCTGAACCCTGGTTGTTATTTGACGATTGAGAGTTCGAAGATGATCCCTGGCCTTGAGTGCTGGAGGATTGATTATTGTTCGACACTTGGTTATTGCTTGAAGATTGGTTGACACCTGATGACGATTGTGTGTTGTTAGAAGCCTGTCCGGTGGTGGATGATTGATTGTTGTTAGAGCTTTGATTATTATTTGAGCCCTGATTGTTGTTAGACGATTGGTTATTTGAGGCGGAGCCTTCATTACTGTTGTTCGATGATGATGACTGGTTACTACTTGATGACTGATTACTGTTCGAACTTTGGTTGTTGTTTGATGATTGGTTACCACCTGATGGTTGACTTGTGGCTGTACCACATTTTCCAGTTACTGCCCATTTATGGTTACAAGCATTTGAAGATTCATCCCATACTGTTCCTCCACCGCAAGAAAATGAATACTTCTCAAATCCATCTTTGCTATTGCTGACACATCGATAGAACTTCGAACAGTCGGTCTCATCTCCTATGAATCCTTCCTGCTTGCATTTTCCGTCAGATCCCAATGACCCAGACTGCTGCTGATTATTCGATGAATTGTTCTGGTTGCCAGTAGAAGATTGGTTGTTTGAAGAACTTTGATTAGAAGATGAACTTCCTGAAGATTGATTGTTTGATGAACTTGATGATCCTTGATTACTGTTGGAACCTTGGGACTGGTTATTGGATGAATTTCCTGAAGATTGATTGTTTGATGAAGTTGATGACCCTTGGTTATTGTTGGAACCTTGGGACTGGTTATTAGACGAGTTTCCTGAAGATTGATTGTTTGATGAACTTGATGATCCTTGGTTGCTGTTGGAACCTTGAGACTGGTTATTGGATGAACTTCCTGAAGATTGATTGTTTGAACTTGATGATCCTTGATTATTGCTGGAACCTTGAGATTCATTATTAGATGAACTTCCTGAAGATTCATTGTTTGATGAACTTGACGATCCTTGATTAATGTTGGTACCTTGGGACTGGTTATTTGATGAACTTCCTGAAGATTGATTGTTTGAACTTGATGATCCTTGGTTACTGTTTGAACCCTGGGACTGGTTATTGGATGAGTTTCCTGAAGATTGATTGTTTGAATTTGATGATCCTTGATTAATGTTCGAACCTTGAGACTGGTTATTGGATGAACTTCCTGATGATTCATTGTTTGATGAACTTGATGATCCTTGGTTACTGTTGGAACCTTGTGACTGGTTATTTGATGAACTTCCTGAAGATTCATTGTTTGATGAACTTGATGATCCTTGGTTACTGTTGGAACCTTGGGACTGGTTATTTGATGAACTTCCTGAAGTTTCATTGTTTGATGAACTTGACGATCCTTGGTTACTGTTGGAACCTTGGGACTGGTTATTGGATGAGTTTCCCGAAGATTGATTGTTTGAATTTGATGATCCTTCATTGCTGTTCGAACCTTGAGACTGGTTATTGGTTGAACTTCCTGAAGATTCATTGTTTGATGAACTTGATGATCCTTGGTTACTGTTGGAACCTTGGGACTGGTTATTTGATGAACTTCCTGAAGATTCATTGTTTGATGAACTTGATGATCCCTGGTTACTGTTGGAACCTTGAGATTGGTTATTTGTTGAACTTCCTGCAGATTCATTGTTTGATGAACTTGACGATCCTTGGTTACTGTTGGAACCTTGTGACTGGTTATTGGATGAACTTCCTGAAGATTGATTGTTTGATGATTCTTGATTGCTATTTGATCCTTGAGACTGATTACCAGAACTTGACGACTGGTTATTGCTCTCGTTAGATCCCTGGTTGTTAGAACTTGAGGTTGATGATTGATTGTTTCCTGATGACTCATTGTTATTAGATCCCTGGTTATTACTTGAACTACCTTGAGTTTGATTGCCGCTTGATGATTGATTGTTACTTGATGATTGATTGCTGCTTGATGATTGGTTGTTGTTAGATCCCTGGTTATTATTTGAACCTTGTGATTGGTTATTGGATGAACTTCCTGAAGATTGATTGTTTGATGAACTTGATGAATTTGATGATCCTTGATTGTTATTTGCGCCTTGTGATTGATTATTGGATGACTGATTGCTTGAGCTAGATGATTGGTTATTTCCCGATTGTTGGTTTCCACTTGATTCCTGATTGTTATTACTTGTGGACCCATTGTTGTTGTTTCCCTGATTATTACTTGAACCCTGTGATTGGGTATTGGATGAACTTCCTTGAGATTGATTGCTGTTAGATGATTCATTGTTGCTAGATGATTGATTGTTGCTTGTTGACTGATTGTTGTCAGATCCTTGGTTAGTATTCGAACTTGAACCAGAAGATTGATTGTTATTAGATTCTTGATTGTTATTCGAATTTTGACTGGTGCTGGACCCTTGATTATTGCTAGATGACTGTGACTCATTATTAGATGAATTTGAACCAGATGACTGATTATTATTTGATCCTTGATTACTGTTTGAATTTGAGGTTGATTGATTGTTGCTTGATGACTGGTTATTCGAACTAGAAGATTCATTATTATTATTATTGGTACTTGATCCCTGCGAACCACTGGATGATTGGTTATTGCTTGATGACTGATTGCTTCCAGACTGATTATTATTAGCACCAGAATTATTTTCAGTATTCGATGCCGCCATTACAACACATTGATCCGATTGATTTTGGGTTGGATGATCGCATGCTTCTGCTGCTGCATCCCAAACAGTTCCTGGTCCACACTTGAAAGGAACTATATCATACCCTCCATTACCATTATTAACACATCTATAAAACTTAACACAGTCATATTTGTCAGCAAGATAGGTGCTCTCAGCTAGACATTCACCAGCCGGGTTATCGGAAGTCTGATTAGAGCTTTGGGAATTCGAAGAACCTGATTGATTTTGTGATGAACTTGATGATTGCTGATTACTACTGTTAGATTGATTTTGAGATGAGTTTTGACTGCTTCCTGAGGATTGTTGATTGTTGGGATTCTGATTGTTGTTTGAACCTTGACTACTGGATTGTTGATTGCCTTGATTATTTTGAGAACCTTGATTTTCAGATTGGTTAGATGACCCTTGGTTAGAAGATTCATTGCTTGAAGACTGATTATTTGAAGACTGATTACTTGATGATTGACCTTCTGACTCGTTTTGATTTGATGAGGTATTTTGATTACTTGTTGAATTGGATTGGTTATTCGAAGAATTTTGATTGCCCGATGAATTGTTTTGATTGCCATTCGTAGAGCTTTGATTAGTCGATGAATTGGATTCATTGTTTGCAGCCTGACTAGTTCCAGTGTTAGATGCATTTTGGTTTTGACTGTTAGAACTTGATTGATTGTTAGATGATGAGTTTTGATTTTCGGATGAGTTGGATTGATTGTTTGAATTTTGGTTGGAAGCATTATTATTGCTTGATGAACCAGATTGAGTGTTTCCACTAGATGAATTCTGTTGGTTAGAAGATCCGGTCTGGTTGTTTGTGGCATTTTGTTGGTTAGATGATCCTGACTGGCTACTTGAACCATTTTGATTGCTACCATTATTCGAAGAACTCTGCTGGCTCGAAGATCCTGATTGACTGTTAGAAGTATTTTGATTATCACCATTATTAGATGAGTTCTGTTGATTGGAAGATCCTGATTGAATGTTGGAGGTATTTTGACTACCACCACTATTAGACGAACCTTGTTGGTTCGAAGATCCGGACTGGCTGTTTGAAGAACTTTGGTTGCTACCACTACTAGATGAGCTCTGTTGGTTGGAAGATCCGGATTGGTTGTTTGAAGCATTTTGGTTACCCCCACTACTAGATGAACTTTGTTGGTTCGAAGAGCCTGACTGATTATTTGTGGAATTTTGTCCACCACCCGTACTTGATGATGTTTGATTGTTTGCTGAAGATTGGTTCGAGGATGATTGATTGATGTTGTTGCCGTTTGTCGAAGATGAGGACGATTGATGACTACTTGAAGAGCTCTCAGTTGAGGATGAAGAAGTTGATGACTGATTGTTGACTGAACTTGATGACGAAGATGAACTTGAAGAAGATGTTGAATTGCTACTTGTTGAATTTGACCAGGAAGTCGATGAGTGATCTTTGGTAAGTTTATCATCTTCATCTAACCTTAAGCAACCACCACCGGAACGAACATCTGCAATATGATTACATGACTGTAAAGATTCATCCCAAGCTGTTCCTTCGGCACAACGGAATCCAATTTTATTAAAACCCCTTCTGTGTGAAATACATCTATAAAACACAGTACAATCATCAGGATCTGAAAGGAACCCATCATCTTCACATGGCAAAGGATCATCGGATCCATCAGCCAATGCCCTTGATGATGATGTTGACATTGAAATTATGGAAACACCATTAAGTCCAACACCAAGTCGCTGCAGTGGCGAAGCTACAGTCATCATATCATTTTCATTATCGACTTCGTTCATGTAATTTAAGCATTCTGTGCGTCCAGCTATCATTGGAGGGACACATATTCTCAGTACCTTTGAAAATATCGTACCATCTTTGCACTTTAACTCGTACGGTTTGATAAAGCGTTCTTCTTGGTCAGTCTTTTCTTCACATCTGTAGTACATTTGACAATCGGTTTCATCGGCAAATAATCCTTCGCTAGGACAATTGAATTGAATTTCATCTGCAAAGAAAAAATACATAATACAATTTGTGTAAACAGAAATGACATGAGCCATGTCCTAGTAACATGTCTAAAGTAATAAAATTTTGAAAAATAATTTGGGAAAATTGACAACCAAAACCCAACCCAGCAAAAGACTAAAATTAATTTAAATTCATGAATTAAATTTAAGCTTTTAATTTATTGTTTTTAATTTGTTTGATCCACTATTTTTAAACAGTGCGCATATTATGTAGCTTTATTTATTTACATAATATCTATAATTCTTCAACTTTTACTTTTAATACCTTAATGACACCTGAAGTCAAGAGTCATGCTTTATAAGCATTAAGACATTTTATGTTTAATTTATTCAACCAGCAGTAGGTTCGTATACATACATATTTCAAGGGTCTGTTGCGGAAATCTGCCTTGATATGTTATCAAATAAAAAATCACTGCTAAGAGAATGGAGATGAAACTAAAAATAGTTCATAGTCATTGCAAGAAACAAGGGGTATACGTTTAAAAAGGACATTTATTACTGCTTCTTTTTTCTCCATCTAATGTTCACTTCTGTTTTCCTCATTCATCATTTCGGGTCGTCATAAAATGCGGTCTTAAATAAAAAAAGTTCCACAGCATTCTTCTATCGCTTTCTATATGTATGTCTATGTTCGTTCATATAGCTTTTGATGGATAGTTGCTACTTCTTAATTAAATGCCAAGACTGCGTCTTACCATTCAGTTTGGCATCTTCATTTATAAATCGTAGTTAGGTTTTAAATTCCATAATTAAGTTTTTCACTGATGCTACTTCATGCGCTCTGGGGGGCATCATGCAGTTGGTATATCTGCAAACCACAGAAGGCATTCAGGGATAACAAATTGCACTTGATTATGACCTTCACCTTGAGGATTGTGAAGGGAGGGTTGCATCAGCAAAGATGTCTTGCCAACACAAAAACATCAACCATGCAATCAATGTTACATTCATTTGCAATTTGATGGTTAACTTGACTGAATCTTCTTAGTGAAATCAGAAGTTTATCTTTTTTTATATTTTTAATCCTGAGCGAAGGAACTTTGAGTGTCATCCGAAGAGAAACAAGAACTTGCAACCTGTTTATTTCTTGGTTGTTGTCTCTACAAGAATGCCATGTATAAGGTTCCTAGGTTTGTTATAGCTACCATAAAATTAAATGTCAATTTTTCTATTTTTGTACATTTGTGCTTGTGGTTAACTGATGATGCCGAAGAAAATAAATGTTCATGGAGGTTGCATGCACTTGGTTTGGATTTATAAAAAATAAAAATTAAGCCAAAAATTGATACTGGATTTTACGTGTTTATATTTGTTGATAGGGGTACGCCTGACTTGCTTTTCAAGGCAAGCAAGTCAAAAAAAGCCAACGATTCTTTTTCCGAAATTTGGATGAACATTTTCAAGAAATAACTTGTTTAATACAAAAAGTTGTTTAAAATATAAGGTACATACAAGATGACGAATATGTTGTCACTTCATGCTTTTTCAACATGTATTTTGTATATGTTTTGACTTAACAAATGTCAAAGAAGAATTAACTTTTGCCACCATTTGCAGGATAGGGTTCGTTCGTTGAACTTTATCCAAGTTTGACAACTTTAAGAGTTATGTATCTTGAAAAAAATACTAACTATAATTTTTCTAGGCTGCGTTAAAGCAGATATCACCGCCATTCAGGAAATGCCATGGGATTGGCCGGGTAAAAAGAGGATAAAAAACTGCGATATTTACTATGGGGACTGATACCGAAAAAACCAACAACGCTTATTTGGAGGCGGCTTTGACATTGGAGCCAGACTAAAGTAACAGGTATTGAGCTATAGGTGCATAAACGAGTGCATCATGACCATCCGCATCAAGGCTTAATTCAGGACCATAAGCCAAATATGCGCATACGGCCACAAAGAAGAGATGGATGACAACAACAAGAATATGTCCTTCGAGCTCTTGGACAAAGCATATGAGCTACAATATTGAAATTATCCAGGGTGATTTTAATGTCAAGCTAGGAAGGGAAGACATCTTTGGTGGAATAATAGGAAAAAACAGCGTGCACGGCAACACTTCTGATAACAGATTCAGGCTCATCGATTTTGCTGCTGGGCGAAACGTCATGGTAGCCAGTACGCGTTTTCTACACCTCAATCCACATGCGCAAAGGAACTTTAAGTTCTTCAGATCAATCTACCGTGAACCAGATTGACTATATTGCGATCGACGCTAGACACGCCTCCAGTATCATGGATGTCCGAACTTTCCGAGGAGAGATCGCTAGATCCTTCTTCAACCGGGTCACGAGTAACTTCTCTGCCGCCAACACAATGTATCGAGAACCAGTGGCAATATTGCCGATGCAATCAGAGAAGCCGCCTCTGACGTGCTAGGTTTCAAGCAGCCACCAACAAAAAACACCTGGTTTGATGAGGAATGACGACAGGCAAATGCAGTCAAACAAGAGGCACAAAAAGTGGAAATGCATAAAGGTTGGAAACAACTTAACATAACCTTTTCATGTCAAAAAAGGCTTTAGACAAGGTGTTGCGCTGTCATGCGATTTCTTTGACATCGACCTTGAAAGAATAGTGCAGAGCTCACACGTCAACACTACAGGCACTATCTTTCAAAAGTCTGTTCTGCCATATGCTGATAATATTGACATAATTGGAAGAACTCAGCGTGATGTCAATGGGGCTTTTGCGAGTATTGAGGCAGAGGCGGCAAACATTTGATAAGCGGTCATTAAGGGCAAAACAAAGTACATGCTGCCATTATGAAAGGCCCTATAATACCGACGTCTCGGTCAAAACGTCACCATCGACAGACGTAACTTTGAGGTAGTTAAGGACTTTGTCTACATAGACTCCGCTATGAACACAGAAAACAACAAAAGCACTGAGCTTAAACGAAGAATTACTCTTGCTAATCGATGTTTCTGGACTAAGAAAGCAAATGAGTGAGAAAGTGTCGCTATATAAGACGAAGGCCCTCATCATCCCCGTCCTGCTATACGGTGCAGAAGCATGGACTATGACAAAAGCGGATAAAAGCACTTTGAATCGTTTCGAGAGAAAAGTTCTGCGCGTGATTTACGGTCCCGTATGCATAAAAGGTGAGTGGAGGAGAAGATGGAACGATGAGCTGTACGGGCTGAACGGCGACGTAGACAGAAGGATAAAAGTCCAAGAACTGAGATGGCTGGGTCACGCACAACGCATTTAAACCTTTGCTCCGTCCCGGAAAGTCTTCGAATCCACGCTTACAGGACAACACAGTAGAGGAAGAACGCGGATCAGGTGGCGAGAACAAATGGAAGGTTAGGGACCGAGCTAGATGGAGAAGTTTGTTGGGTGATGTTCAAATGCACATAGGACTGTAGTGCCACATTAATCAAGCAAGTAATGTTTTGCGTTAAAAATTCGAATAAGTTTTAATTAAACTTAATTGTAATTTCTTATTCTGTTTCGTTTTTTCGTTTTTTCGTTTATTGTTGTTGTCTCATGTCCCTTTAGAAATAAATTCGTTTCCTTAACTCGGCGTTTTCTTAATAACGGAGCTACGTTAGAAAGAGTTTAAGGTGATCCAAGATCTTGAAAACATATAATTTCCTTGACAGCGTGAGTGTAGGATTTTCAAAAAAAAATATTTAGGGCTGATCGAAGAAGGTTACCTTCGTTATTTTGGCGCCAAATAAGTACTTCTTTTACCAAACGTCCTACTCTTATTTGTATCGATATGAAAATTGTGTTGAGATATTTATGGTTTTTATTTCCTTCGTTGTTGAATCTTCTACGTCTTAACTACGAAAATACCATGTGACGAAAAAAGCTTACATTCATAGTTTGAATAGTATAATTTTACCTCTCTGATTTTCACTTTTTCCTAAAGATTAAACGAGCCTTATCTAAATTGCATAAAGCTATAAGATAACTCGATTGAACATACATACATTTAATCAATCAATCCATGCGTCCAGCTTATAATACCTACTTCTGTGGTTGGCGTATGGTAGCCAGATGATGATGCCTGATGGATAAACTTGTTCCTCGATTGGTTTTGCTTGAACGTGATGGTGAAACTGAGGGCTTTATACTTCACACTATTACCAACCTTTAATTCATGGAACACGATTTATAATAACATGGCATAAATCATTTTACAAATTGTTGTTCCCCTAGCAGAGAGGTGCAGCGTTTGGTCTGTCGGTAGTGGAGTTGGCTTCGCATCGCGACGGCTTTATATAACAAACAGAAATGCGAACAAGTGTTCAATAATGGGTATCGTTATTCAAGCAGCCATCAGCCAGCGCCATCAGCTATCATAGCCGTGGTCAGGTTGGATTATTTATTGATTGAGTGTTGTCAAATGTTGTTGTACTTGTTGTCAAAATAATGTTATTGTTGTATCATATATTTGTGTAGATATTTAATAGAACAAGATACACAATTAGATACACGTTCTTAATTCAACAGGAATTTAATTTTTGTTCTAAATTTCGATAATTGAATTCGTTTATTAAACGTTTTTTTTTTTGTATCTGGATCAGGTTTCATATGTTTATATGTTTAATAGTAATTATAAAATCATTTTGGTGATTTAGAATATATGTAAATACAAAATTAAATCAAAATTCATCGCGAAACTTACATTTGTTTACAATTTAAATGTATATAAACTTAGAAAGATGCATAAAGGCATCCTGTTGTCAAATCCACTTAATATTAAATTTTTATAACAATCCGGATTCAATATAATTGTTTGTTCAAGTTAAATTATAATCCAATGCTTTATAACGTTCATCAGCTATAAAAGAAAATTACGTATACGCCCCAAAGTCACGCACTGTTTTTGAAAAACTCTTAAATTTGTTCTTTAATGTTCTGTAAAGGAGACTGCCAAAGTTTAAATAACATAATGTATATCTAACGTTAAATAAATAAATAATTAATTTCTCTTTGTAAAAACTCTTTAAGTGATAATGCCAATAATTGTATTTCCATATCAAAATCAACTTTAAAGTTTTAACGCAACAAAATATTTCCGTCTACAGCTATAACTTATTGTATGGAAAGAAGAATGGACTTTAATTCGATAATTTTATGTTAACTGTGTTAATCATAATTTAACTTAAGCATATTTAAGATACCTACAATCTTCTGACTCATTAGCCAAGTTCATACGAGCAAAGTCTAAATATGTATTTTTAAAGATAAAAGTACTTAATTCAACATACTTTGCACATATATAAAAAAGATCAGCTAAGGAATTAAACTGATACTATGTTGAAGTCTATATGTATAGTATATGTATGACACAATGACAAAATAACTTGTTTCTATTTTTATCTCCACAAAAATAAGAAGATTATGCAAATTCCTACATATTTTTTTCTTAACAAAATGGAAAAATAAACATTTTGCTCAAAATAAACCCCAAGTGGATGTGGCACCTTATACTCATTATAGATGGGTTATTTATTTTCCTTACGGCAGCCATTAAAAGGATTTTATATGCATATGTGCCACAGGCATTATACTTGGCTTGGACAAGGAATATAAAATTGAGTTAAATTTTTTCAATCCATATCCGATTTTATCAAAACGAAAAAATGTTTCTTGCTCTGCCTTCATTATATCAAGAAGTATAACAATATAAACCAATACCATGTCGTATCTTCAATGAAAAGGACATTACCTTGAACCCATGGAAGACAAGTCTCATGCCATAGTTTAGTCATCATTTTTATGAACTCATTATATACTCGTACGTAGATCGTTTAAACGGTATTCATTTGGAAATTATGTTATTAATGGTGATGGAACTGACATGATCGAACCAACAGATGCATACCATTCTTAATAAGATATATTGCTGGATAAACGCTTCAGAAAATCGAATGTATTCTTTGTTAAATGATCTACCATCCTTTGTACCCTTGGAAAGTCAATTTTGCTTATGTTATAACCAACCGTGTTCATTTAAAAAAGATCGATGCAATTAGGTATTAATAATTCGTAGATTAAAGTATTTTAGGCAAGAGTACGATAACTCAGGCGACAAGATATTATAACGGATTTTTTAAGAACAGTTAAAAACAAGCATTTTTTTATATGGGAGGGGGGTCTATCTCCCCCCTTTAGGCGGTAGGGGCAATTCAAAAAAATATGTACGTTAAATGGAAAAAAATTCTTAAAAAATAACGGTAATACTAACAATTAAGCATTATACATTTTTTTAAAGTTCAGTTTTTAATCAAGTCAAAACTATGCATAGTTTTTGAAAAATGTAATTTTTAACTCAAATTTTGAGTAAAAAGAGTAAAAAAAAGGTTTAAAGTGTAATTGTTCAATACTTCAAGATTATTTACTATTGTTTTTATTTTAGAATTTATTGCTCTTATTTGTTTTTGATCAAAAACTGAAAACTAGATGATTTTATATCTATTAGTTTTTGAGAAACGAGCACAGATAGACGAAGGGAATCGGGGGACCTAAAATCTTAAATTTAATTTTGTTTACGAATGCGATACTTGCCATATACAGTCGACTGTAGGAAAAACTTTCACGGGATGTCATAATAAATTCAAGTTAGAGGGAGTTTTTAAAAAATTTGAGAGATTATTAAAATAATAACCAATAAATGAATAAACAAAAGCTTCTTACTTCTATGACTCGTTACTTCATTTCTGTTCTTTAAATGTGTCTCAATAAAATTATTATTTAAAAAATTAGTAATTTTTGATTGGTATATCATATTGGCTTACTTTATTAAAAAAGCGAGCGATATAGCTATACGCGATGAATAAGAACTTAAGTGTTTCTAGGCCTGCAATTTTCTTTTTCTTTTCAACTTTCTTTTCAATTTCTTCAATTAAACGAATATTCGTGTAATGATCTAATGTATTAAAATTTCTTCTAGCCATAATTTATTTGAAAGTTAGCATTGAATTGTAAAAAATAGGAACTGCCATCATATGAAGAATGCATTACCTACCAAACTAATAATAAAGTTCTTTTAAAGTTAACTTTTGTAAAATTTAAATTTTATAATTTTCTGTTACGGTTTGCACATTCAAACGAATTCGACTTAGAGGGATTGCAAATAGCCCAAGAATCTTCATTAGAAGCCATCTACAAAAATGCAGTATTACATCAAAATTCCTCAATGAAAACTGGAATATGTGTTTAACTACAAACCTTCTTTTTTTAAGTTTTAAGTTATAGTATATTAAGATTGTTAGATAAATACTTATCAACTAATAAAATATTGATAAAATAGAATTTACATTATTAAAACTTACCTTGTTTAATACTCTCAGCTGTAGCTATTAAGTAAAGAAGAGAGAACAGAAATGGACTTCTTCTAATCCAGCTCAGATCCTGTGCTGACGCCATTTCTTTGAATGGCAATCGTTGTAACTGCAATGAGTTTCAAAGCCTCTTTGTTGGATGTACCTGTAAGTAAATTAAACAAATGTTATTTATATTTTTATATTATTGAGTAAACCTATAAATTATATTCATGTAAGAGTAAGTTAAGTTTTGTTGTCAAGCTATCATACAACATTTTTTCTGATTTTTAGTCAAAAAAAGATGTGGGTGTACCATAGCGGGACATAGGGTCTTAATGGTTGTATGAAAAGATAATTTACTTAATCTTTCTAAGTGAACACAGTACTTCGCAAAGTTTAAGGCGGAAAACAAAAACAACGCATTAGTGAACAAAAAAATTACTAGTTCATAAAAATATTGGATTTCTTCAATCTTTCAAATTGCAAACATTTGATACATTTTGTCAAATGTTTGCAATTTTTTTTACAAACACGTACATGTACTTATTTGATTGAACGAATGTTTTGAAAGTGCAAGGATCGCTTACGTGCAAATTAGAAAACGAGAAAAGCTTACATACGTTTCCATGAATATTTTAGTTCGACAGGAAAACAAAACTTCTAAACGCATCCCTGCAAAATTAACATTTGAGGTAGTATGTGCTGTGTTCACAATGCCTGTGATACTAAACTACGGCCAACCAGATTGACCATGTTGCGATTGACGCTAGACACGCTTCTAGCATTCTAGTCACAACCAAGAAACCCCTGGTTTGATGAAGAATGTCGCTGTCAAATGCAGCCAAACAGCTGGTACGCAAAGCGGCGCTGCATAGAAGGACACGAGCTGCTCACGAGCTTTATGAGCAAGAGAGGAGAGTAGAACACCGACTTCTTAGAAGAAAAAAGAGAGAGCTTGAGAAGCGTGCGATCAAAGATGTTGAGAAGTTCAAAAGCAGAAATGAATTTCGAAAGTTTTATGAGCAAATGAAACGAAATTCACAGGTAAATAAATTTCGAACCGACACGACGGCTGCAAAGACGAAAGTAGAAGCATAATAGTGGAACTGCAGTCAATGCTGAAAAGATGGAAGGACCACTATTGCAGACTGTATAACTGCGCCGACGAACCAAATTCCGCTGTCATGCAGAATGATCTATACAATATAGACGACGAAAGCCAACTAACCCCTCTTCTGGTCTAACAAAGCTGCTGGAGAAGATGGGTTGAATGCGCTCTCTTTCAATAAGCATGCACCAACTTATCTGTAAAACATGGTCGGAAGAAAGCATGCCCGATGAATGGAACCTCAGTATTGTTTGCCAGATACTGAAAAAAGAAGACTATTTAAACTGCACTAAGAATAGAGGAATCAGTCTACTTAACATCGCTTAAAAAATCTTCTCTGTCGTAATATGAGAACGTCTAAAGCCCATCGTCAACAACCTAATACATCCTTATCAGTGTTGTTTAACACCAGTCCACAGTCAATCAAATATTCACATTACGGAAGATTCTGGAAAAAACCTAAGAACATCAAATCGACACCTTCCATTTCTTCATTGATTTCAAGGCCGCATATGACAGCATCTACAGGGACGAAGTGTATAGAGCCATGTCTAGTTTTGGCATCCCTGACGAAATCGTTCGTTTGTGAAGTATAACCATACAGAATTTGCGCTGCTCCATAAATGTTGAAATCAACTTATTAAAACCTTTCGATGCCAGAAAAGGCTTTAGGCGATTTCTTTAACATCGCACTTGAAAGAATAGTGCAGAGCTCCCACGTCACAACTAGAGGCACTATCTTAAAAAGTCTTTGCAATTACTGGCATATGCTGATGACATTGACATAATCGGAAGAACTCAGCGTGATGTCAATGGGGTTTTTGTGAATATTGAGGCAGAGGTGTTCAGCAATCAATGAGGGTGGTTAATGAGGTCAAAACAGAGTACATCCTGTCATTAAGAAACGACCTACAACACCAACGTCTCGGTTAAAACGTCACCATCGACAGACGTAACTTTGAGGTAGTCAAGGACTTTGTCTACCGAGGTACCGCTAAGAACGCAGAAAACAACATCAAACGAAGAATTACTCTTGTTTAACCGCTGTTTTTTTGGGGTAACAAAGCAATTGAGTAACAAAGCTCTCTTTCGAGCGACCAAAGTGTCGCTATCCAAGACATTCGCCATCCCCGTCCTGCTATACGGTCCAGAAGCATGGACTATGATAAAAGCGTACATAAGCATAAAAGCACCTTGAGCCGTTTCGAGAGAAAAGTTCTTCATGTGATATACGATCCCGTATGCGTAAGGTGAGTGAAGGTGAATATGGAACGACGAGCTGTACGAGCTATACAGCGAAGATTTTTGCTCTTCTGACTAAGTAGTCAGAAGGGTAAAAAATCTAATGACTGAGAAGGCTGGGTCACGTAGAGCGCATGGAAACCAATGCTCCTGCCCGGAAAGCCTTCAAATCCACGCCCACATCAGGACAGCGCAGTAGAGGAAGACCGAGGATTATGTGGCGCGCACAAGTGGAAAGTGACCACACTCAACTTGGAGTGCTCAACTGGAGACATCTAGGTAGGGACCGAGCTAGATAGAGAAGTTTGTTGGGTAAGGCCCTAGTTCACACAGGATTATAGTGACACCTTAAGTAAGTTAGTAAGAGTAGTAATAACCCTTTACTTACTTACTTACTTAAGGTGGCGCTACAGTCCTGTGTGAACTAGGGCCTCACCCAACAAACTTCTCCATCTAGCTCGGTCCCTAGCTAGATGTCTCCAGTTTCGTGCTCCGAGTTGGGTGAGGTCACGGACGAGTTTGGCAGGGATGCCAAAACTAGACATGGCTCTATACAGCTCGTCCCTGTAGATGCTGTCATATGCGGCCTTGAAATCGATGAAAAGATGGTGCGTGTCGATTTCGTGTTCTTGGGTTTTTTCCCAGGATCTGCCGTAATGTGAATATTTGATCGACTGTGGACTTTCCTGGTCTAAAACCACACTGATAAGGACCTATCAGGTTGTTGACGATGGGCTTTAGACGTTCACATATTACGGCAGAGAAGATTTTGTAGGCGATGTTAAGTAGACTGATTCCTCTATAATTGGTGCAGTTTAGAGGGTCTCCTTTTTTCAGGATCGGGCAAACAATACTGAGGTTCCATTCATCGGGCATGCTTTCTTCCGACCATATCTTACAGATAAGTTGGTGCATGCTCCTAACCAACTTATCTCCAGCTGCTTTAAAGAGCTCGGCATTCAAGCCATCCGCTCCAGCGGCTTTGTTAGACTTCAGCTTAGATATAGCAATCTTTACTTCGTCTAAGTCGGGAGGACGGGATTGTTGGCTTTCGTCGTCTATGTTGAATGGATCATCCTGCCTGACAGCGGAATTCGGTTCGTCGTCGCCGTTATACAGTCTGCAGAAGTGGTCCTTCCAAATCCTCAGCATTGACTGCGGTTCCACTATGATGTTTCCACTTTCGTCTTTGCAGCCTTCGGTTCTAGGTTTATGTACTTGTGAATTTCGTTTCACCTGTTCATAAAACTTTCGAACTTCATTTCTGCTTTTAAACCTCTCAACATCTTCGACCGCACGCTTTTCATGCTCTCTCTTTTTCCTTCTGAGAAGTCGGTGTTCCTCTCGCCTCTTCTGCTCATAGAGCTCATGAGCAGCTCTCGTCCTTTTATGCAGCGCGCGCCGCTTTGCGTGCCTCTTGTTTAGCTGCATTTGCCTGCCGACATTCCTCATCAAACCAGGGGTTCCTTGTTGGTGGTTAACCCTTTGAGTGACTATTAATTACAACAAAAACGGAATAGTTCTACGTGCCACACATTAACCGAAAACCATGGCAGCACTTAAAGACGACATAAACGCCAAATTCATCGAAAACTGGGCTGGATCATTTAACACATAATGTTATTAAGAGGATTCTTAAATAAAGATACAAATTTAATGAATACTCATATACAACTTGTTTTATTCAACTTTAAATTTGACCTCCTTTAATGGAAAACCTGTTATAATTAAACCTTCTATAATTAATTTACCTCCAGGAGCGAACATAATAAACTATAACTTAAACATACATATCTATAAAACATTATTATGCACGAAACGTCACAGGGAAAACACAAAATGTCTTGTAGTAGGTTCCTATGTCGCATGTGTCATAAGAAGCAACAGGTATTCTCCATTCATTTCACACTGTTAATTATGAATAACCCACGCACGCCAACCATCGCTCACCAATCTACAAATGAAATGATGGTCAATGGTAATGTTCATGTGAAGTGAAACACCAGCTTGACCATTATGTGCAGTTAAGTTAACGTCTGTCATACGTCGCTGATGTTAGTAGCTACTGTCAATCGGAAGTTGAAATAAAAACGCACGCCAACTATGTTAAATCCAAAAAAACATGTACTATTTGCTTCTGCAAGCCAAAGGTTTTCAACTGATGCTAGTTTTGCATACAAATATCAGGTGCGCTTAGACTTTATTCGTAGATACAAAACTATGTTCGTTTTGCCTGCCTACGCAGCGTTGTATATTCATATGCTAAAGGTAATCAACAACAACAACGAACGCTGCCAACAGGTAACATGTACATTAACAATTTCATTCAGCAATTGTTGCATGTGGGTTGAGAGATTGTATCATTACAGTCAGAGCAGCAACCTGGCCTGGCCGTCCATTCAGCCCGGTTGACGTTGAAGGTTTTGTTTGGATGAAGACAACCTTGACTTTGACATCTTCAGTTTGAATTGCGGGCAGTGCAGTGCACAATGTGGCAGTGTGACGTAACAATTCTGGAGTTCAGTTGTGAAGTTGAAAAGCACAAACGTCAGTAGTATGACAAGGTGAGTACAAACGTGTTTTAATAATTTAGGTAGTATGAAACGATGACCAACAGATTAACATCAAATAATACGAGAATACTTAATTAAAAAACAAGAACTGAGCAACGTAAGACATACACATATTTAATTTGTTTGTTAAGACAATGAACAAATTCTTGGGGTAGGTAAATTGTTTTTTTTTTTTTTAATTGGATATAACTGGTGGTGTATTCCTCTAATCAAATTAAAAACCATAAATAAGTGTATATATTCAATAAGAAAACAAGAGTGAATAAATTATAGTATCATTAATTCAACGAATGTATTTCATTAATTAAATGTAAACCACATTCGCTGGTAACCTTTTGTTTTTTACTGTATTGTAGCTCCATTTGTTTATAATTCGTAAACATTGAAAAACTGTGCAGGCTTTTTAGGGAAACTAACTGGTGTTACTTTTTAGACTTATGTACATATATGCCAATTTTTTTGAGTTGGCATTTTTGACAGCTGTCATTTGGTTTATGCTCAGTGTAGTTTGCCATTTTATAATACATACACTTTCTCCTGAACAAGTTGTCCAAAAAAAGAGGCTGGGATGCGACCCACACTGATAACTTCCCATCCCGTCTGTCAATTTGTTTTACTTAGAATGTTTACAACAGTATTTTGTGTGAGATAAATAGTTGGAAGTTAATATTTTTCTTTGTTATCTTATTAGTTAGTCGAAAACCATTTCTAATCAGTTTTTTGTGGTTTTTATAGGTTTTCGTGTTTTGTTAAAAAAGGTGTCAGTTGAATTTTTTCTAAAAAATTAACTTAAAGTTATCAACAATATTTGGCATATGATGAAATAGTTTGATTTCAAAATCTATTTTTGTTAACGAGATTTTTAGTCGAAAACCAATTTTTACCAATTCTAATAGCATTTCTTGAAAATTTGTATTTCTTATATAAACATACATATCTATATATGTAGGTAAGATTTTTTCAAGAACAATATTTTACATAAACAAAAACTTCTAAATAAAATAAAATAATTTTGAAGACAATACCTTCATTACCATTTTTTTTGCGTGCTATTTGTCTGTAGATTTTAATTTTTATGAAAAAACTGACAGTCGGATATTTAAAACAAAAATTACTGAATGTCGAAAACAATATTTTTTATAACATGAAATGAGCTTGAAAACAATATCTTTAATTTTGAAAAAGATATTTTGAAAAAGTATAAGTCGAAAATTAATTTTTACCAACTTTCATTAATTTTTTTTAGTTTTTTATTTTTTGTAAAAAAGTGTCCTTACGATTTTTCTCAAAATTTTACCAGATGCAAAAACACTATATTCTTCGTTGCATAAAACTATTTTGGAGATAAAATCATGTTTTTTTTTTTTTTGATTTATAAAAATATTGTTTATTGATTTTTTTTTAAATTATATCAGTTTTGGTATCACGCCACATTTTACAATATAATATTTAATTCAAGTCGCTAGCATTATTGGTTTGTGAGATATTTTGGGTTAACCATAATTTTCATTTTCACACCCACTCAATTTTTTGAAAGCACTTTCTGCATCATTATCTGTATAACAAAATTTATTTGAAGTCGATATCTCTACTGGTTCTTGAGATATGGATGGCGGAAAAAGCTTCCATATGAGACACTCACAGACATCTCTCTAAAAATCTTTTATTTAGATTCTAGGGAACTTGAAACGTCGAGAAATGTCAAAATTTTCACCGATTACAATAACTTTCTATGAGAGGTTTGTAATGTCTCCAAGTCCAAGATCGTGTATTTAACACAGGTGGACTATTTTTTGTGGAGTTATATGAAGTCACTGCCCGTATATAGCATTATTTCTGCAAAAGTGATCAAATATTGGGCCTCGCGGCTGTAATTTATTCTAAATTCTTGGCCATTACGCTAAATTATATGTGTTATATTTCTTCTTGAAAACCGTATATCGTAAAAAAAGCATCCTCTATATTGTTTACATACATTTTTGCGGTAGGTATTCTTAGAATGGTATTTTTTATTATGGTCTATTCCTAATTTAATGTTATCCTTTTTTAATAACCTTCATCTTAAAGCCCTCACTATTTTAACTCTGAGGTTAAAATGGTATATTTACTAACTACAATGCATGTACAAAGTACATACATATATGCATATGTATATGTAAATATGTAAGAGAAGCGTAAGTGAACAAAAATACAAACATTTATTTTAGCACATTAGTAACGTAGGTAATGAAATTGGCCTATCAGACATATCGTTGCATGGTCTGTTGCAGCATTAACATTGCAGCACACACAAAATATTTTGTATTTTCCACCAAACAGCTATACTGATTGGCCTTCAGGGTAACACCGCGCACAATAACTGATAACAATTTTTACAATCGGATTCGCATACAATGTCCGAATAAAGAAGGATTTGCATATTCCTTTGTTTTGGTTTGAAAATTATTAAAGCAAGGTTTGAGAGGCGGTATAACACGCGTAACATGGTTGGGTCCATTTTGGTTATTTGAAGCTGCAAATCTTTTATTAAATTGATATTTTACATATATAAGGATTCAATATTTTTTCATTAACTGAAATATTTGAGATGAATAAAATTCAATGCACAGAAACTGAAATTTGAATTAGAACTCAATTATTTAATCTTAATAATTCTTTCAAAAAAAAAATAAAATCCTACATATAACAATTTAACTTTGTATACGTTCAAAATTTAAATAATAATAAGGTCTTGCCCAGCCCATGTTACAAATTCGCTTTCGAAAGTTTAAGAAGCATGGTCTTGCTCATTTTACAATTCCAATTTGACTTGCTGTATAAAAAGTGCAGTTAGTTATAGCTTTTTAAACAAGAACGTCTCCTATGGAAAATTTGTAATTGCTCTGATTAGCCGCGTTATAAATATTAAAGGTCTTATTTAATAGAATTCGCTAAACAGATGAATAGTTATACAGTGTATAAGGATTTATGTAGGCTCTATGTAACGTTGCGAAAATTCCCATTTATAAAAAAATTCTGCTATAAATTTTAGTTATACAATGCTTACATATGTATATCAAAAAAAAGTACCAAAATGGAGCAATCTATTCCATTTATCTGTCTATCAAATCAGCTGTTTGTCATAATAAATAAAATATAAAATTTTGTGTTGTCCGAACCGATAATTCCAATTATTTATTAATTATTGGGTTGAACCTTTTTTTATAAACTTTCCACCTTCTTGTAGTCGGTAAAACGCGATTTAAATTCTTAAAATCATTAATAAACGAGCTAAACTGGAGAGGCATTATTGTTTTTATTTTAATTTGAAAAATGGAGAGAAATCAAAATGACATTTACGAAATAATAATAACAATAATTTCCCTATGTAGGCTCTATTCAACCTCAAAACGTGTTTAGCTTATTATGGGGCTATGCAACCTCTCAAAAGTTTTATAAATAGCATTTTTGCGTTTAGAAGCATTATAGAGATTACATAACTTTATGTAGGCTCTATAAAGCGTTTTTAAATAAGACTGTAAATATTTAGCTACTGTAAATATTTAGCCGAAGCAAAAGTTCGGCGTTGAACACGCTACAATGATTGGGAAGGCGAAATGAGAGACTTAATTTCAGTCGTTCATAGTACACCCATCCACCAACCCCTTTATTTGTTTTTGATCCACCTGTGTAAAAGTGGACCGACTCGTCTTCCAGGAATGCCCTATCCTCCCAGAAAGATCTGGAAGTTATAAAAATCTTTAAATTTCTGTCGAGTTGCAGTGCTTTGTAATTGATTCTAATACTTAAGAATTACTTTGAGGCGAATAGCAGAGCTTGTAGCTATTTGTTTGCTAAGTATATCAAGAGGTATTAGGTAGAGTAGGATAAATGGGGTCGTGCGAAGCGATCCGCTTATATATAGGCAAGATGAACGTTGGAATTTATTTAATATGTCGCGGTTTATAGCTTTCTTTAAAGCAATCCAATATTACATTACATACTACTCAGCACATAAATGTACAGAGTAGAGACACAGCACCTTGAGCGACTAGACTATTTAAGGTGATAACAACACAAGACATTAATACAAGACAGAAGGACAGAGGAGAAAGAACAACACAGAAAGAACACATGACAACAGCACGCGGTAGGTGCTGCCATACCGTACACTAAATTTGGTCTCACATTTAAAACGAAAACGAAACAAAAATATTTGTCAGCCTTTAGTATAATTATAAACTACACTTATAAAACATCCAATTGATAGTCTTACACAATATTATAACCTAAACAAAATTGTACTTAAAATTGGTTAACATTAATTTGCATTGATTGACTCAATTTTCCTTTGACCATCATAAATTTTTAGAAATATTCAATTGGCTTTGTTTCATTTTAATTTAATGATTTATTTCCATCAGGAGTAAACAACAAAACACCAAAGCAAAAACTCAAGACTCATATATTCATATCCGGTTTAATTTCATGTTTGTATAAAGTTTTTGCAAATACGTAAAATAAGCAACAAATGAGGTTGTTCTTAGAGGCTTTATAACATACGTCCATGCATATGATTCTCGGTTTATTGCTTGCTCACCCATAAACAAGGTTGCCAAGTAAAAAAAAATCCTTAAAGTTCTTCCATTAAAGAAAAGGGGTTGCTAATCGGTGACAAAGAAATATGTTAGGTAATGCAAAAATAGGGTGATTACATTTTATAGACTGGGAATGGCGCCAACATGCAAATCCTTTTCTTATTCCTGTTAACTTTAGAGCGAGTGCCAAGTAGACCTTGGGTATGTAAGGAATTAAGTTAAGATACTATTAGAATGTGGATGAGAAGATTATTTCATTTATCCCTGTTGTCAAGATTTTACATACATGAACGTATAATAACATTTTTCAAGCACCAAATAAATGGGGCTTATTATCCATGATTTTATTTGTCAACATTTGAACACAAATAACGTCAAATTAGAAATAAAATTCAAATGCAATTCCCCTCTGTTTCATTTTAAAAGGAAAACTGGGACACACAGCTGCATCGAACACGTACTGGATTCAACAATTAAAGCTAAAATTAAGGAAAAACGATTCTTTTCCTAAAGTGGCAACATCATTTTCTAGGTGTGCTGTAAATATATACATATATTCAGTTTTGTTGTTTTTCTTGTAAAGTTATGTTTTGTATGATTTCCACATTTATGTCCTAGAAATATTTCCAAGCCCCGGAAAGCGGAAAGAAACGGCAAAATACATACCTAACCTACCTGAATACCAGATGATGTTTTAAAAAAATTCAGACCTGGATGTTTGATTTGAAAAAAAGTGTTTTCCTCAAATTTTTCATATCGTTCTCAGCTCCAAAGCAGCATCAAATACAGACCCATTTGTCCTCGTCCTTGTTATTTTACTCTCACAATGATTCTCGAATCTATCGGAAGGATGATGGAACCGTCATTAAATTTATGTACGTTCAATTACATGGTCGTTCGTTTCCTTCCAATTTGGAAGGGCATTTGGTCGAATGTACTTTCAAAGCTAAAGCTTCTATAGCTACTGCCAAGAATCAAAAGTGAACTTGTATATGTAGACAGGAGAAATTGCAACGTATCTACAATATTTGTAGATGAAAATCAGACAGAGACTGTGAGATGTGTCCGGCTCTTCGTTCTTGTATATGTACTTGTTTTCGTATGCAAGTACGAACTTAGATGCCCTTCGGAGGGGGTTCTGTTGTTGAATCTTGCCAGAAATGAATGCTGATGTTTTTAGATATTTTAGTCGATATGTTTGTTGGACCACAGCGTTGTAATACTACATCCGCTCAACCTAATACCCCACCATCATCAGCAGTGGTACGAGTAGCAGCAGCATCAGTGCATCAAGTGTGTGAATTGTATATAGCTACAGCAGTCAGATCTGCTAGTCAAGTGGAATTGGAGATTAGATTGACGGGACATATGAAGCATATCGACAAGGTCTATACATATACATGATTTTATCTGGGACAATATTCATCGGGTATGTTTAGACATTTTCGACATATAAGACCAAGGAACGTAATTGTGGGCGGGAAAAACTATTTCTATCAAACTAACGAAAACCATCAAGGGTAAGGTTAAAATTGGGTACTTATAGGTATTTATGTATGTATGTAAAACATTTTCTGAAGGTGAAATGGAATATTTGTCAAAGGATTTTTTGTAAATGATTGAGTATGAAAATGAATTTATTTACTTTTCCATATCTTAGCTAAATTCCCAAAAACAAAAGAGCTGATGTTAGAACTTTAAACAAGTTCGAATTAAATTTCCTAATACTATTCAATGCTTTTATTTAAAATCAATTTAGCATTGTAGTCCAACATACTAACTATAACGCCACTGCCACTTTAGACTGAGATTCACACCTTGATAACTTCCTGTTCGTGAGCGTCCACCGCCATCAGGTTCATGATTCTATTTTAACCTTTTAATCTTTTGAAGAAAAATTCAGTTAAGGTTAAGAGAACCTCCGCGGTGGTGGTCCAGTGAGAGAGTAAGAGATTTGTGCATTTTATTAAAAAAAATCTAGTATTAATACTAACATTATTGGTAAATTTGTAGTAGGGTTTTCTTTTAGCAGAAGTTTAAAGATTGATGATTGAAGATCTATTAGTTTTTATTTTCACAAACATTTGAAGCTTGAGTTGATGTTTTGATGTGCATTTATTCTATATATTGCCCTTTTTTTTATAATAAGCGCACACTTAAGGGGATATTACTACCTTTATTATGTAAAAACACAGTGTGAGCCCTGAAAGCTTGTTTCGTATCAATTTGTTTGACAGCACTTAAAATAAATATCAAGTATTGTATAACTCCTTATCGTTGATAATAAAGTTGATTTTATATTTTTAAATTGCTACACAGTGCAAATAAAAAATCCTTTTCGATTTTTTCTGTTAACTTTTAACTATTACTTATTTATTGTATATTTAGATATACGTGAGAAAAATATATATATGTATTATTAAAAAAAGAAAACATGGTTTGCAACGAACGTCACATCATTGATGTGGTTGCATCAGTGCATAAAATTCCAACCGATTCTTAAATGCCATTTAGTTTATTTTTCTTGTTCATGGAAATGTAATTGAGTCGTACAAAATAAGAAATTGAGAGGTAAATACAATACGAAGGATCAATTTAAAAGCAAACATTATTTTTGTAATTCAATCATATTCTTTGCATTTGTTTCGCTCAGATAAATTCTTGTTAGTCATGGGTTAAAATTTAAGAAAACTTTATATTTCTGTAATAAAGCTTCATCATTTAAGAGCAATGACATGCAACAAGGTTTGTCCATTTTATTTATTATATGAAGTCAGGTTAAAAAATAACGATATGATCCCAAACAAATGAAATTTTCAAACAATATAAAAAGAAAATCGAATTAAAAAAAGATAAAATATTTACCTACATACATATGTACATACATATGTATATTGAGAATAAAAATTGAAATATAAAAATATACTCGGTATCTTTTTTGAAAACTGTTTTGACGTTAAAATAAAATGTAAATAACATGAAAGCGACAGATGTGGGAGATTTTAACCAACTTCAGAGAGGTAATCACGTGAACAGAAAAATCGCATACTTGCACGTTTCATTTTGTATACGATGAGGCCAGTGCCGCCGGTGGCGGACGGGCGCGCGGCAGTGGTATATTGGCGTGCGTGTATATTGCGAATTGTGACAATCGAATGAAAATAGTAAAAATATTTTTGAACTGTCTGTGAAGTGTCCTTTCTTATAGTGACCCAAATACATCATATTATTTTTAGAATGAACATTCACAAACACATCAGAATAAGAATAATTGAGACCTTGATATTTGAAATTTGGGTCATAACCTGACTTGGTATGTTTTAGGGAGAAATTTCTATGATTAAAAAAATTAAATTGTATTTATTTAACTATAGAAATGTCAAAAGTGAAGCTTTTTAATTTAAGCCTAAGGTAAAACTCAAATGCAGTTCAGAAACGAATGATAACACGAATTTTGGAAGCTTTTAGAATTTTGTTAAATTGTTCTTTAGAAAAATATAGGCAAAAGAATACCTGACTTTTCGTAAAATATACAGAAATTAGAAACAATATCTATATATGTATGTACGCTCTTTTGAATTCTATCCAAGAGACTCATGTTGGTTATTGGAGCACCTGTCCAAATATGGTAGTTGTAATCGAGTTTTGGATGACTAAAAGCTTTGTAAGTTATTAAAGAACTTCTTGCATTGTCGGAGAAAACCAAAACACTTAGCAGTAGGTATTTTTGGCGATGTCAAATATGTGATCACTGCACAACAAGTGGTTTGTGATGCAGATACCTAGAACTGAAAGCTGTTCAGTCTCCTCGATGCAAGTACCACCCATGGGTAGTGGCATTGATCGGATCGGAATTTAATGAGCTTATCATACGTTGCTGTTAGTAGTCCATATCGGAAGAACAAGGATGAGAATCTAAAAATGAATATGAAGAGCTATGACACTGTCATCAGCGGAACAATTAAGTGGGTTAAAAGTTTCAGACAAAAGATCATTTATAAAAATAAAGAAGATTGTCAGAGAGAAAACGGAGCCCTGGGGCACTCCAGCGTTTATTTTGTGGATATCAGGTTTGAACCCATGAAATACTACTACGATTAAACAGTCCAAAAGGTAATTTCTAACCCCACAAAGAAGAGATTCATCAATACCAAAATCCACGCATTTTCGGTAAGGAGCTTAATGCCGATCCCTATCAAATTCCTTTGAAATGTCAAATGTAATAATCTTACTTTCTCCAAAACGATGTAAAGATTTGTTCCACTCTTCGGTGAGATAAACCATGAGATCACCAGTGGACCATTTGCTACGAAAGTAATACTACCGCTCATTAAGAAGCTTTCGTTCTTTAAGATATTTCTTAAGCTGGAAATTGATCAGCGTTTCCATGACCTTGGAGGAAGGAACGTAAGTGCAAATGGGACGATAGTTAGAGTGTGAGGAGGATTCGCTTTTTTAAGAACAGGGTGGACGAATGCTGTTTTCGATCCACTCGGAAAGGGACCAGTAGCGTAGAATAGATGGAAACGCTTAAGCAGTGGTTTCGCCAGCAAAGAAGCTCACTTCTTTAGAATAGTAGCAGGGATACTATTCGGGCCAGCGGATTTGTGATTGTGGAGGTCTTTCAGTACTCTAGCAATGTTACGAGGCCGAAGAAGATTCGTCCCATAGAATCAGAATCGTTTACGCTTTCAAGTACAAGAGGAGTAACAGCAAACTGTGCTGCAACAAACTGGCTTTATCAATAGAGCTAATACAAAAGGAGTTTCATTGGAAACGGGCGTCGGAACCCACGATGAAACGTAGTGTTAACCACATTTTTTACAAATTACCAGAAATATTTACTACCTTTTTGACATTGTAGTATTTTTTTCCGTAATTTTATTCAACTTTAAGATCAATAAATAACAATCATTTTCAGTGTGTTAAGAAACAAGAAGTTCAAAACTGAGTATACCCATTCGCAGGAACTAGGTCAAAGAAGCAAACGTCGTAATTAATATTATGCAAACGTTCATAAATGGAAATAAGTACAGACCTATATGTATTCAATATATTCCAGACTAAGAGCTCAAGGTTAAGTTAACGTTTAGTATTAGAATTATGCGTTTTTTAAAAGGACGTACATATCTATACAATAGATGAATATACCTTAACTGTACAAAAGGTAATTTGAATATTATGCCCCATGCTAACTACAAGAAGTAAAGTTCACACGATTATTTAAAATACTTTTGTTAACACGAGGATAATGTACTTAAACGTATTCTTATTGACCACAAAGAACTTTGTAGTTGATGTTGCTTACGAAGTAGGTAAAGTCACTCGGGGAGATGAAAACAAATGATTGAACTTTTAGTCACACAGACCGCAGAGACAATCATTATTCCAATTCCCTGCCTAGTTAATCGAAACGATAACAGTTAATACATACATATGAATAGCAAATATATTCAATCTCCTGCACCACATGCTTGAATACATATCCCCAGGAGCTCAAAATTGCCACAAGAGCTAACTTTCATTACACTTGTTAACGGCGGTGCCGCTAGCTCGAGTTGATACCATTAATACACACACCACAAAATACCGTCGCGCCGCCATCCATGCTAGTCAGCCAGCTAGTATAGTCAATTGCATATTCATTCACCCATGATGTAAAGTATATGTATATTTACGAACTAGAAGCAAAGATCGAGTACTTCCGTTTGTTTTTCAAGTGACTTACTCGTGTCGATGGAACCAACCATCATCAGTTTGGTGAGGAATTCAAACATGTTGTATCTATTTACCGAAAAAAAAACAAGCTAATAGTGAATTTCACCAAAAATATTTTGATATTCATTATTTAAGTTTCTGTTAATGATTAATGAATCCATTTTTATATTTTGATTGGAAATCGATTTTGCAAATCTGGACTTTTCGGAAGATCAACTAACATTATAATGACAGAACTATACTCGTACACCATCAGAATTATTCACACCAATCTATAATTACAAAATAGTACCCGTGGCGTGATGGTTAGTGCGTTGGACTTTAATGCCAGACGTCTTGGGTTCAAACTACCTGTGGCATTTAAAGCTTTTTTTTTACGGGTACTGCATCTTGCGAGGAATTGACAAATCCTCCAAGTGTAACTCTTGTCATCAAAAGTGCTTACAACTGTAGGTCCCCTCCGTCCAGGGTTAATATATGAAATTTGAGTTAATTATTCTGCTAATCAGCATTAAATGAATTAACTCCCCAAGAGAACCATTTACGTTCTGCGAAGTTAGTGCAGATGTATCCACGTTTGTAAAAGCGGCTTCGATGTCAAGGAAAGCAACGATTGTCAGCTCTCTATAATGGAGGGAGTATCCGATGGTGCGTACTAATGTGTGTAACGCCGTTTCCACCGACATACATAGACAGAAGTCTTGTTTTAATACTTGCCCTTAAATGGATATCAATCAATATTTCTAAGGCCTTAAGAAGATAGGTCGTAGATCTTTAGAACATTTTTCCTGCTTTGGGTATCAAAACATCAAATTCGATCTCATGAGAACCAGCGATGGATTTTTAGATGTGATAATTCAAGAAAGCTTTACGGTTGAAAGACTGCATACATATAAACTTTATACAAGCTCAAGTTCTTAAAATAAGGGCGAAATCTCAAATCAAAAGAAAGTTAAGGCTTAATATTTTCAAACTGCAAATTGTTGGGAAATTCACTTTCAAAAGTATGTATATTTTGTTTTTCTATCAAAGATACAAGCTACTAGGATACGTTTGGCGACGACGACCAATTTAAAGTGCATCCTTATGCACAGTACATTTTAAGACAAGAAAATCCCAAGAGTCAACCCCACTCAATTTTCATATAATGAATGAGAATAAGGAACACAATTTGCATATTTATCGCATTCCATAAAAATGGGCTTTAGTTTCGAACTCCCCTAAGCTATAACGTGCTCCACCCGACCGATCGACAAACGACGCACGAAGAAGCACGTCGACGATGTCGACGACGACGTGACCTATACATCGACGAGAGACTTCTGCGACAAATATTGTTTTATTGTTTGTTATACCTTACCTACTCGTGGAAGCTTCGCTTCATAGTAGTATCATGTGGTGCAATGAAGCAGCTGTAATTGATGTGCGGCTCGTCGTCACAGTGGTAGGTCGGTCGGAATCGGAACTATCATATCTACAAACATATACAAATACATACCATATAAGTAGCTATATACCTGCATAATACAGCATAATATAGAATAAGGTTGAGTTTGAAAACCGGGAAGCTAAAACTGTCAACATGGATCCTCCACACAAATGATGGATGGCCGAGTCCTTGATAGATCAATATGCGTTTTAAATTGCGGATTTGAAGGAAATCGAATTTATGCTTTCTGTGCGTACATCGCATCGTACGTCATGTACTTTGTGCCACCATTGTAGAAGATACCAGAAGAAGAACTATTTATGTTTTTACGACGAATGCCTTGAAAGTTGCTGTTCGTTGGTTCGTTCCATATGGTTTGGTGGTGGTAAGCCGTAGTCTGTTCGGTTAGGTTCGGTTCAACCGCACACACAATGGCTCATAATTCAGCTCAGGTGGAAATCGGTTGGTCTTTAATAACACATTATTGTGGCACGGCGGAAAACACTTTGACGGGTAGCTCCCTGCCCTTGCCTCGATTTTTTTGTTTTGCTAGAACACTATGTGTGTGTAAACCGGATTCAGACTATATACCATGAATTTCAATTGTGTGCATCAGTTGTTACGCTGGGGTTTGGGACATAACGAGCATCAGAATTATTGACGGAGGAGCAGCACTACTTGTGCCTGGCTTAGCCGAGGCCCGCTCCAATAGCAGATGCAGTATGGTATTCCTTTGCGTGTTGGTTATTTATGGCATATTGGTATGGAAGCGACCAAGAAAATTGTATTGCCTTGAAGAATGCGAATTTAGTTCGTGGCTCTTTTCAAGGTTATCCATTGGTCTGATGATGGGGCATAAGGCGGGAGCTTGTATGAACAATGTGTATACATATATTGGCCTGCACATGCTTTCCGATGCGTATGCACCTGTTAGAGGGATCGCACAGCTAGAATAAATTTGTTTACTCGAAGTCAGCTATTATAAGGAAAATTGGAAGTGAACTGAGTGTGTTGACACCCTATTAAGGAGTGAAGATAAAGATGATGTTAATTTTGAGATTCGTTTAAAGAAGTATGCCCATGTTCTCTAATTGGGCGTGCTAAAATTAAAGTGTCATGACTCAGACAGACCTTGGGGAAGGAAGACTTATATGATGGTTCTCAATGTTTATGTAGTGCGTTTGCCATAAAAAGTTGTTTTATTTTTGTTATGTCCCCTTCACCATCCCATTAAGAGTATTACAAATGATTAATGAAGTAAATAAACATTTATTTTTTTAAAAATGCACCCAATTAAATTCAATTAGTGGGATTTGAATACTACAACAATAACAATATGCCTGGCATTACATACGGGTGTCAAGTCAACCGATCATCAGTCTTTTATTTGTGGTATTTAGTCTTTGGTTTGTTTATATTTCCGGTTGACACCCAAAAAATATTTAATTCCAGCAATGTGGTAGCACAACCAAGTACTTGTTGTAGTATTCAAACCCTTTATCAATATGCCTATCTATAGTCATGAGATAGCTTGAGTGAGCAAGGTCATTTGCTCACATTCAATTCAATCTAATTTTAACATTTTTTGGCGAGTTGAAGAGTTTTGAAAGAATCGAAAAAGTGAGCAAAATTGTTATGGTGGTACAAAATAGATTTTATTTCAAAAGTTCTGTTAAGTTGTTAAGATTCTGTAAAATTTCAATAATGCAACTTCCAGAAACATTTAGTACCCGTGGCGTGATGGTTAGTGCGTAGAGCTGTCATGCCAGAGCTCTTGTGTTCAATCCTTGCTTGTACCATCTAAAGTTTTTTTTCACGGTTACTGCCTTACTGCGAGGAATTAAGAAATCCTCCAAGAGTAATTCTTGTCATGAAAAGTGCTTACAATTGTAGGTCCCCTCCATCCCTGGCAATATTACTCGCACATGAATGGTTGAGAGTTATAAGTCACTAGGCCCTAGTTGTCAACGGACTGTTGTGCCACCTAATTTATTTATTTAACTTCCACAAAGATAGTAAACTTCTACTTCCATTCCAACTATGTAATATTTTAAGTAAATCATTGAATGCATTTCATTGATTTGGAGCAATCAATCGACCCACGTATATGCTATAGATGTTAAAGACCTTTTGGCAGTAATTTACCATTTTGTTTGCATTTATTGCATGTTCATATGTCCAGGCGATATACCTGATCGTCGAAACTGAATGTGATGATGATTCTGGGAAGCATCGAGTAAAAATGTCCACACCGCATCGGCACAATAAATCAAAGAGGCACATTCTTTCACTTACAATGAATGTCAACAACTAAAGTGTCTTTCCGTAATTTGTTAAGGTTTAAGTAGTTATCTGGTCACAAGTGCACAGGTCGTATCTACGTAAAATATCTTCTTATAACAATTGGGAGGCATAAGTACTACCAGGAATACTATGACTACAACCAAGATTGAAGCAGACATTCAATTGGTGTTGTTGCAGAAAAATTCTTGGAGCCACCAAGCCGCCACCTATGATATGCGTTCACAGTCACAGCAATCTTCTTTAATACAACAATCTGGATGTTGAATTCAGTATTTGTATAGTCATTGTTTTTTGAGGTAAATTAAATTAATATGTCGACAGTAACTTCTCAAACCTCTAATCATTCATTCCTGGTGGAGTTTGCAAGGTTTTCACAAATCAAATTATCAATGCGGAATCGGAATAGTATCATATTGCAAATTTTTTCTTAATGGATGAGTGTTGTTGCCTTAATTCTTAACGAGTAGTTTAACTTTTTTTTGTATTTTATTATTGTAATTAATGTTGCAGTTGATTGGATTACAGGGTCCTCGCTAGAATCCAAAACATTCGCTTGTGCTACTTTTCGAATTTTAAAAACTAATCGTATAAATAATGCTCAAATTGTGACTAATTAAGTACCAAACAAATTTGCATTTTCAATCGTATTTAAATTCTAAGCTTAAGTTGAGTCGTTGAATTGACGGAAGTGAAAAAGAGAAGAGAAGAGATTTTAATGTCAATTTTGCTTTGATAATTAGGTTAAGAATGTCGGTATTATAATGATAAAATGGTGATAATTCACACGATTTTCTTGTGAACGTAAAACTTTTGCGAAAAGATTGTTTGTTAAATTCACAAAAAAAGAATTACATACATATATGCGTATTATCTTATCGGGTAACTGTTGAAGTGTTGATCGCCTACCAATTTCTTGTGAACGTAAAACTTTTGCGAAAAGATTGTTTGTTAAATTCACAAAAAAAGAATTACATACATATGTATATGCGTATTATCTTATCGGGTAACTGTTGAAGTGTTGATCGCCTACCAATTTGAGGACAAAGAGCTTACTTTTCTGCACCGTGGACCTCCGGTAGGTAATAAATCTTGGCCATAACATTAAATAATTCGAATTTTGTTTCTTCTTGAAAAGCACTCGTCTAAAGAAAAGCTGAAATTGTAAGCGCGGAGCTCCTAGCTTTCTCTGGGAGGTAAGCATCTTAATTTAAGGAATGATCACATATTGGCGACTTTTGGCTATGGTACCTGGATAAAGATTTCTTTTCTGGAATGTGAGGAAATCCCCGAATGCAGGAAACGAAAGCCCACACAACGCCAAATTGCTTTAATTATTGAGGGGTCATGCGGTTACTCTTTTGAAATATCAAGTGCAATAAATAATCTTACTTTCTTCAAAACGATGTAAAGATTTGTTCCACTGTTCGGTGAGATAAAGCGTGAAATCACCAGTGGGCCTACTGCTACGAAAGCCATACTGCCGGTCCTTAAAAAGCTTTCGTTCTTCAAGATATTTCTTAATGTGAGAATTTATCAGCGTTTCCATGACCTTGGAAAAAAAAGGACGTAAGTGCAATTGGATGACAGTTATAAGATGAGGAGGGTTCGACTTTTTTAGGGACAGAGTGGACAAATGCTGTTTTCCATCCGCTCGGAAAGGAACTTTAATGCGTCGAATATGTCCGTTGTAGGTCTTGTTTTTGTTTGAACTTATTCCGGTTTTCCTCAGTAGGGTTGGGTTTGTAATTCTGGAAGCTTACATTTTTGATCCTTATAACCTCTCTCCGGCTCGAATCAAACCATGAGTTTTTTTTAGGACCGTCCCAGTTTCTCATATTTCCAAATGGTTCTCGTACGGGATTTCTCTTTAACTGGAGTATTTTGTCATGAGAAATTTTGTAGATATGGCCTGATGAGCTTAAAGGCGATAACACTCTGATCGCATATTTATTAAGATCAGAGATAAGAAACGACTGTAGAGTGTTAGCGGATTGACCTGCAACGTCAAGAATCCAAGTCGGCTCAACAACTAACTCAGTTAGATGGTTCGACTCTGCTAAAATCTCGACAGAATAACGCAGCCACTAAGAATTGCGGACATATAAAATCGCCAGTAACAACGATCTGACTGTGCGAAAAATGGGATACCATTCTCTGGATAGATTCAGACAGCGCATCGGAATCGTCGGATGTTGAATTGCTATCCAGACTTGGGCTACGATAAATGAAACGTGTATAAATAATGCGCCCGGAAATACACCTTCGAGAGTTCGGAAAGCTGTAGTTGGGGTTCTGCTATTCTTATTTTAAGGGAACCACTACGTGAACGCATTTTTAGAGGTATAAGTGTCAAGAGACCGAGAAGCACGCGGAAGAATTGTCGAGATTGGGGAAGAGCTTTAGGGAGCTGAAAAATATCGTTGGAAACCACACACGATCGATAGCTGAAAGGAATTGAATTTCTTTTTAAGTACATACATATACAATACTCTCTTTATGTACAACCAAATCTGCCAATTAAGCCTCCCACTCAGTAGAGACAAATGTTGAATGTGTAGTTTTTTGACCTCGGGCAATTTAAGTTTTAGATCAACAACAATTCTTAGTGTTGGGATATCAAAATCAAGGAACACATCTTAAAGGCATCCAGATCGCCGCTTGTTCTAATCACTCTAATATCAATCAATCAAATCGAATTAATCCCAAAAGCCACATAAATCAATTCCTGACCAGCACCGCTTTCTTTTTCCTCAACTTGGAGATTTAAAGGTAGGTACCTACTTGTACCAATAATTTTTTTGTTTATTCTTACAAATGAGCTAATAAAACAAACAAAACATTAACAAACAGTTATTAAGATTTAATCTTAAGTTAATTATGCAAAAGCAAATATGTAGCAGAGGTACACAAATGTTGTAAAAATTTTTGGTTGATGCAAATCACAACTAATTAACCTTAACAAACATATACCTATTTGTTATTGTCGTGCTTTTTTCTTTTCTTTAATGATCGACAAGATTCACACTTGCTGCTAGGTTGCTAAATAAAGTATTTAATTAGATAAAATAGGTATCTATAAATAGTAATATAGAGTGACCAACAGTTCTGTTTTTTAACACAATACATGGTCAAATTTCTAGAAAAATCCAACTCCAATAAATACAAAATATTGTTTTTAAAATAAATTAGTTTTCCTATAGAAATTCAATTTTTATTTAAGGAATACAAGCTTTAAGAAAATACTGCTAAAAAACGGAATAAAAACAGGTATTGAAATCAAACTTATTTTACCATATGCAAAATATTGCTGTTGACTTTTAGTTATTTTTTTTTTTGAAAATCGGATCAACAACTTTTTTTACAAAAGACGAAAACCTACAAAAATAACTAAGATCTGATAAAAAATGGTTTTCGATTCGAACAAAAAAAGATATCGTTTTCAATTTTACACAAAATATTGTTATTAATATTTTCCAAAACTTTTAGAAAAAAAACGACATATTCTGTTTTTTTTTGTTTCTTGTGATAGTAAAATAATATAGATATTAAAAAGCATTAGGGTCAAGGGGGGTAAATGTAAACAGGGGTAATTGTAAACACACTTAATTTTCTCAAAACCGTTTATAATTTGAAGCATGCCATGAAATTATTTGAAAAGACATTATATTTAAATCATATTGACGCGTGGAAGGCCTTATCTGTCAAAGGGTTATTTATGTTTTGTTCGTTTTCACGAGTCTTTCGTTTTTCTGCGTTTTTAAGTTTTTCAATGCCAATTAAAATTGTTGCAAAACAAACAAAGGCGATCGAAGTAAGTTAAATTTTATCTTTAAGAAAGTAAAATATGAGTATAAATGCATGCTGTATGTTTTTATTTGTCCGTATAACAAAATTTAAAAGTTATTGGCTGTTTACAATTACCCCATTATGTTCCTATCATGGGTAAATGTAAACACCGTAAAATTGAACAATTTGGGGTAATTGTAAACATTAATTTTCAATGGCTTTGGTGTTGATTTAACAATATTTTATATCAAAAAGATGCCACGTACATATCAACCACAGCTCCATCATACACGTCAGAGGATCGGTGAAGGGAAAAATCCTACTGTCATTATATCTAGAGGCAGAAAACCAGCACTTTCGTCAGACGTGGAGGACACTATAGCAAGGTGCCTTATTTAAGATCTCGTGCTGGTTACCCTTGCGATAAGGATGATCTCCTTGGTCTAGTAGGTACCTACATATATAAGGACAGAGAACTTGGCTACCCCTTTCCACAATGTTAGGACGACTGGTACCGTTTTCATTTACCCCATTTTTCTCGTTTACTTAAAAAACTAGGGGGGTAAATGTAAACATTAAATTTTATGAAAACTAATAAACAAACGCCATTAAGATTACTACTCTTTGATAGATAATAAAATCCAAACTTAAATAGCATAGACAAAAATGTTCGACATTGCATGGTTAAGCTGTTACAAACATTACAAGTGAACAAAAATAAAAAAATGCAAAATCGTTTACAATTACCCCCTTTGACCCTACAAATTTTGTTCAACAAAATGTAACCTAAAGTAAAATAAATAAAATTAAATTTAATGAATTCCAAATTGGACCCAAAAATGTGGATGGTTAAAATAAATTTTGAACCAACAACAAAATATAATTATGAATACAATTGGGTCCATTTTAACATTTTTACAAAGAATTTAAATATAATAAAACTTCTTTTACAATGTTTCATTGGGTCAAGTATGGTCATCTGAATTTATTTGAATTGTCACAAAAAGAATTAAAATAAAATACAAATTTAATTTGCATAGGTATCAAAATTAATTCACCGCACACCGTTATGGTAATAACTACAATTCTAAGTAAAATTTTTGTTATTTTGTATTTTTTGTTTATAAAAAAAGAAATAAAAATAAAATATTTAACAAAATTCCTTTTACATCAAAATAAAGAAAAGTTATAAAAGAGTTTATTTCTTTAAATACAAAAAAAAGAAGTAAATTGTTTGTTGTTTTTTTTTTTAAGAAAAGTGGGTCAAATTGAATAAAAATTCAAAAGAGATTGTGAGTCAAAGATTTTGAAAAAGGCGACCGGCATATTGAAGATTGAATTGTTTTTGGAAATATCTGACTCACTGTTGTTTGAGGAAATGAAAACAAACAGGGTTAATAAACTGCGGCAAGAATAAATGTGTCTTTTATTTCAAATTTAAATTTATATTGGACGAATTAAGTTATGTGAATTGACTTATTTAGTTAATTAATAGAAAGTAGTGATCAAATTGGGTTAGACGAACAAAAATAAAATAGAGTTCGACCTACTTAACTTAAATTGTTGTTTTTTGGATTCAATAATGGGTCGATTCATAACCGAATAGAACTTAAGATCCAAACAAAATTAGCAGAGAACCAGGGGCTGATGACTTAAAACTATCTCCCAGGAATGTTGAATCCATGCGGCTCATTTCAGAAGTACTCTTTCATCATGAATAATAAGTCTTGAAAGATTAATCAATTCCTCAGAAGGACCATGTAACCGTGAAACAAATCTTCTAGGTCGCCCAGGAAGAATTAAATCCAGGCCTCTGCTATGACAGTGTTACGCACTAGCCACGCACCCAATACTCATAAGATCAATCAATGCATATTCATTTAAGTTCTTGACAGTTTTTAGTCCTACAAACATTTACAGTATTTATCATTTACCTATGTTGCTTTCGAAAATATTAGTCGAACATTACCTTCACAAAACCAACACTTAATCTTTGGAAAGACAAAGCTTTGAGAGAAACAAAAACAAATAGCGAAATCAATAAAAATACATAATAATGATAGTTAGTTCGTTGGACTATCACGCTAGAGGTCTTGAGTTCAATTCCTGCCTGTGCCACCTAAAGTTCTTTTCACGGGTACTGCGCCTGGCGAGGAATTGAATAATCCTCCAAGAGTAATTCTTGTCATGAAAAATGGTTTTATAAATTATCTGTTTGGATTCTGCATAAAAATGTAGGTCCCCTTTATCCTTTCTCTTTCCCTTTATGACATGACTTGCACACAAGAATGGTTGAGAGTCGTGCCACCTAATTTATTTTTTATTTAATATCTTTTTTTACAAGATAATATTATGTTATTCAGGTATTTAGTTTTTATTAAGAAACTCAGCAAAGTTATTATTAAGACCAGAGTTTAATAATACCCAGTGGCGATTTTAACTCATCAAATACCACAACACAACATAGCATTAAAGTTGATGTGCAGCTCAGAAGTCAAAAGGAATACAAATAAAAATGATGGACCCTTTCTAGCTACCAGCAGCCAGCGGCAGCTGAAGGTACATCAAGCATTTTTAATCTTATACTTCTTAAGCTAAATATAGAACGTGTTCATGAAGCTGATTATAAGATCGACGTAAGTTGTTAATGAGATAGGTGGTCCTTTGTCACTGTAATGCGTTTTTTTAATATCATATGAAACGAACGGATGAGAACCCGATATCAAGAAGGTACTTAGTACAGGACATGCAAATGTATCAATAAAAATTGTGGTTTAATAGAAAACTGAACGTCTTGATTTCATTTGGATAAACCTGTTCTAGACTTTGATAACATCTTGTGGAAAATTCAAAGCATTCGATCAAAAAAATTTAATTTCAATGTATTTACAACGTAAACCTTTAAATCTTTATAATTTTATACATGATTAGTAAAACCAATATTCTTTGTCTTATTTAAGAACATTGGTTTTACTAATTTGGAGGGTCCAAATTCATAAGTAAGCATTTCCAAGGCGCTTTTTCCAAAATCTACTTTCATATAGCACTTCAACTTTACTTAATTAAAAAAATGTTTAGTAAACAAAATTCTCAAGGTCAGAAGTAAGAATTTTCAAACAAAATTTCGAAAAACGTTCAGTAAACAAAATTTTCAAGGTCAAAACAAAAACTTATCATAGGTATCTAACTAAAATAACTGTTGTGGTAGAACAGTTCGTGAAGAACATTAGACTTATGACAGTATAGTGAAAAACAATTGGAAACTTCAATTATTCTTGTCGACCTGATAGCAGGTCATAGGGACCTAGAATTTAGAAATAAATTGGGTCTTGGTGAGTCCTAAGATTTGACTATGCATTTTACTTCTGTGCGTAACACGACTTCTTTTTCATTTTAGCGATATAGACAAACCCATGAAGAGTCTTTGAAACAAAAATATCTCGAATAATACCCGAAGTTTAAAAAACTGTGCAAGGAGAAAAAGATTATACATTATGAAAACCTAGCTAAACTCCTAGCTCTATGCAAGAACACTTGTGATTTCTGGAGAACGTCAGAAAAAATAAATGGAAAAGTTTATACTATTAATAAAAATCTCAGCTGTGATTCCTTGAAAAATCACTTCTGCGAACTAATCAACCAATCGGACGTACAAGGTGATAAGATACAATTTGAGTCACTTGCTTTTGAAAATTCACTTGGGATTATTTTAAAGGATGAGGATTATGCATCCATAAACTGGTTTGGATAGCATACCTGCGGAGTTTCATAAAAACGGCACAGATGAGCTGATAAACAAAATAACAACTTTTTCAATACAAGGGCCCCTACGAACTATAGAAGAATTTCGTTTTTAAATTAAAGTTATTTACATCTGGATTGTGGATGGAGTGGCAGAAACTTCTGAATGAATCTCAAGCTAGTTTTAGATCAGGATAATCCACCATAGACAATATCTTGTTTTTAAAAGCATTATCGATTACTTTTTAAACCAAAATAAGAAACTATATATTTTTTCGTCAATTGTAAGGCAGGATTTGACTCAATAGACCGGAACTCATTGATGTACAAGTTATATGGAATTGTGATATCATTTAAGTTTGGACGGATTTTGCAGAACCTGTGTTTGAGAACTTCAGCAGCTATATGGGAATGGGAACATATTTCGAAGGAAGGTTGTATGTAAAGCCCGAGCATATTTACACTTTTCATTGATTATATCACGGAATGTTTGCCAGGAGGGATGGAATATGCTGGAACTCTCATAATTGCTCTTCTTTTGGCGGATGACATAGTTTTGTTTTGCATTTTCACCGGAATCACTGCAAATTATGATAAACAAACTAAATGCATATTAAAAATTATGGAAACTAGTTGTCAATCTATACAAAATTTAAAAGTAATGGTTTTCCATAAAATAGGTGGAAGAGTAAATAGACAACGAGGGAGTGGAAGTTATAAATAAATAAAAGCATTTAGGGGTTTTAATTACAAAAACAACAGTATGGAAAGTTATCTCACAGACAAATTTCGAAAAACAGAAACCACACTTAATATTGCATGGAAAAACATTTTCAATAATATGCATAGCAGCACTTCAGGTTATACATAGCAGGTCAAGCTGGTACAAAGAGTGGATTGAGCTGGCGGAATCAATTTGCAGAGCGATATACAGTATAAAATGTTCACATTATTAGCTGAGTCAACATTGCTATATGCAGCGCAGCCTTGGGGTTGTAAGAAATATGAAACTGTAGAGAAACTTTTACGATTCTTCATCAAAAGGATCTTCTGACTACCACCTTATATTAAAGCCCTTAAATTGCAAGTAGACTACAACATATGTAATGTTCTTCAAAAATGTCCGATGATCGTCTTCCAAACATATATGTACATAGCGGGGCAAGCTGGTACAAAGAGTGTATGGAGCTGGCGGAATCAATTTACAGAACGATATACAGTAAGCTAAACCATAATATCAAACATAAGAATTATTATCATGATGCCAACACGACGAAAGAAATATCAACGATATTTAGATTACGAACTCCTTAGGTCTCAACTTTATCCCCCATCGGGAAGATTACCCTTGCTATGCAAATTATGTAATTTGGAAGAAAGCGAAGATATTTTGCATTTTGTCGGTAAATTACCTGTGCTGCGTGCGATAAGAAGAAGTATTTTTGGAGGAGAAGAAGAACTCACGATACAACATCGTAGTGAAATAGAGGTTCCTGTACTTTTAAACTTTTCTAAAATAGCACTTGCATTATCATGAGCTAAGTGCTCAAAACAATTTGATCATTTATCTTTAAGAAATTTTTGTTACGTTCTTGAAGAAAAATTATTACTATCAAAATGTTATAGATCTAAACCTCTAATGACACATGTCTCAATTCTCAATAAGATATTACTTCCACCAAAACCACAGAGGTAACTGAGACTTTAGGATTCTTTCTTTTTAAGCCCATTATACTTCTTGACTTTATACGAACAACAACAAAAAATTCAACTATTCTTTACTACTAAACAAAAAAATTAAAACTACTAATTTGAATACAAAATGTTAACCAGATTGCGAAAGGGCTATAAATCCACATGCATCTTACATTTAAATTAACATATTTATTATGTACAGCTAAGAATTTATAGATACCAGAAAACGAAAATGAAACTTTTGCAACATAATAATAAGAAGAAGATATACAAAATAATGGGAACATGTATTTTTTGTATATAAATGTGTGCCTTAACTAGTAACTTGAGATCGTGGAACATGGAAAACAAAACACCTTGAGAATTTAAAAAAATAGAGAATTTGGCAATAAAAATGATATAATCCATTACCTTTCTAATAATGAGTTCCAAAAAATAAACTTCTAGACAATGTGATAGCTGAAAGGTGTGACTGCAATAAAAGTAAGGTATTTAAAATTAGGTCAAAATAAATTTGCAATTCCATTGCTATTTATATATGAGATGTGTGTAAACATTTTGTCTTTTAGACATAATCATGTTTTTTTTTAAATTAATTTACCATCAAATTGATAAACATTCTAAATTAATCTTTTTATCATATCGATTCATCGAGGAGAAGAAGAAGAAGAAGAGAAGAATAACATATTCAGACTATAAAATTGAGACATTCATTGTCACGAGCTGAAAATAATCCACGGAAAGCGACAACAAAATTCTTTATTCTAAACACGTACTACTTAGGACTTACCATATACAGACACTCACCCACCCTGGATAGGAATTATGTTAAGGCAAGTGCATTCGACCTACTGCAGGTAAAGAACATTACTTACATACATTTATTGGTATGTAAGATAGGGATTATTAAATTTATTAAACAAAAAATAAATTCTTTGCTGATTTTAAAATAGAAACGAAGATGTCGCATGCAATTGACTTTATTGCTTAAAGCAACAAACGTTTGATTTGTATTTGTGTTTACAAAAGTTAAAGGCTCTTAACTCGACTTAAGTGGTTTTAGCTGTTTATATTTTTCTTATAATTATCTCTGCAAACTATTTTTCATTTTTAACCTCGTTGATAAATCTTTTAAAACAAAAATAACTTAAGTTTAATTCGTAGAGTTTTGCAAGAGGTAAAAGAACTTAATCAGAGAGATACAAACTTCTTATGTATGTATTAATTTATTTTATTTATCAGATAATAGGCAGAAATGATTTTTGTAATATTTCTTAAGTTGTTCTTATGTACGATATAAATCAAAAAAGTAAAATCGCTTATGTCAACTTAAGCTATTTTACAACTAAATTTTTTTTGCATTTAAATTTCTAATATTGACTTAAGATAATTTACCATATTTAATAAATAAAAAAAGGATACAAATAAAACACTAAAACGGTTTGTCCTACCTAAGAACATCTTAGGATACTTAGTAAATGAAAAAGTTGTTTTGGTAAAAGCACTTAAGTCCAAAAAAACATTAATAAATGTATTTAATTCTTTACTTATTAAATAAATTGAATTTCTTTTTAAGGATAATACTGGACGGAAAAATTAAGTTGTCCTATCATAACAGGTTTCTAAAATTTGAAACTTTAAAAATTCTAAGAGCAACCAAAAATGGATTAAGTTATTGTCTAAATTGTATGGTGATTTTGCAAAGTACAAATCTTTGTCGTCTAGATACAGATTAAATAATTTTTGTAACTTACTTAGGTTTTAAAATTCTCAATAGTTACTAGTCTTTATTAGACTCTTTATGAAGTTTTGAGCTAGCTTTGAATGTAGATTATTTTTAGTGCTGATTGAGAATCCGAACTTTGATTCAATAAATTCAAAAATTTTGTTTTAATATATTTAAAAAACTTGATATAATAAAATTGTTTAGATGACGCATTTGTTCCAAGAACACTTGTTTTGTCTCTTTCTGTTGAAATAAAATGGTTCACCACTTCTATACGATTATTTTGAGACACGTGAAATCCAACAACTTATCTACGAAAATTTTATGAAATACTATAAATATTTCAATCGAATAGATAGATAACCTCAAAACAAAAACGCATATATATGTACGCCACATATATATACGTTTATGTCATATTTTAAAAAGTAATATCTCAGAAACCCTACGCGATAATTCGGATTTGAATTAAGTCCACGAAAAAAAAAACTTAGATTGAAATAAAATGTTGACTAAATTGATCTAATGGCTAATTTCAATCAATACAAATAAGGCTGGGATGCTTATAAGTTCCCATCCCGTCTGTCGATTATTTTCTTCTAATAATTGATTCGTAAACCATTTCTTATCAGTGTTTTGTTGTTTTTGTAGGTTTTTGGGTTTTGTAATAAAAGTTGTGAGTTGACTTTTTCTAAAAAAATAACTAAAACTTTCCAACAATATTTTGCATATTATGAAACAGTTTGATTTCGAAATTTTTAGTCGAAAACAAATTTTTACTTTTTCTTGAAATTTTTTATTTCTAATATAAACAAATATAGATTGGATTTATTTAAGAAAATTTAACACAGAATCAAATTGTTTTGAAGTCAATACCTTCATTCATTCGAGATATCGAGAATCGAACTCAATTTTTACCAATTTTGCGTACTATTTTTTGTAGATTTTAATTTAATTTTAATTTTTAATTTCATTTTTTTTGGATTTTTATAAAAATTTTCCTGAATCTCGAAAATGATAATTTCTATTAGATGAAATCAGTTTGAAGCCAATATCTTAAATTCTTAAAAAGATATTTGAGTCGAAAACAATTTTTACAAAGTTTTAGTAATGATTTTTTTTGAAAATATTGTAAAAACAAATGTCAACAACGTTATTTTTCGTTTTATATAAACATAGTTTGGTGATAAAATATTCGAAATGACGATTATTATTTTTAGTTTTTTTGATTTATAAAAAAGCCGTTAGTTGAACTTTTGTTCAAAATTACATATATTAGTTAAGTATCATGTCACATTTTATAATATAAAATTTATATTCAAGCCGCTAGCGTTATTTTTTCGTGAGATATTTTTGGTTATCCAAAAACACTAAATTTATTTGAAGTCGAGAACTGTATTGGCTTTCCGAACATACGGACTCACGAACGTACGAACACACAGACATTTCTCTAAAAATCTTTTATTTCGATTCTAAGGACCTTAAAAAGTCGAGATATGTCAAAATATTTAATTCGACAAATTGGACCGAGTACAGAGTTTACATTCCAAAATTATATATTAATTTTAATAAACACAATGTTACCAGCATAATTAAACCTTTGGTTAAACCAACTATCCAAGTTTTTGATGAAAGAACGTTTTTCGGTATTTTTTTGTATAATTGTCTTTTAGTTAAAAAAATTAAAATTGATTTTTCCAAGAAACCATTACTGGCTCTTAAAACAAATCGTATGTGTATTGTGTATCATAGTAAAATATGGACAAAGACATAGCTTACTAAACTCCTTAAAATGCTTATTGATGTCTGGTAGTCTAGTGGTTAGCTCAGTCTGAATTTGATTGATTTATTATCCTGGCGCGAAAATTTATGTTGAGCTTTTGTTTCTTTTTTCCTTGCAGTTTTACTGCTCAAAGGACATACAAAGGTATAATGGAGTTGAAATGAAATTACTTTTTGGTCGTTTGTCTGTAAGCTAGCTAACTTACCTTTCGTGGTGATTAATTTGAAATTGTATTCCGTCGATTATTCAGATGTGGTGTTACCGTGGTGTGTGGTTGTAGCAATGAAAGTCCTTAGAAGGAGTAAAAGAGTGGTCCAAAATGTTTATTTTTATATACCGACAAAAATTAATTTAAAATAATTTTGTTCGTAGTGTAGAATGCACATATGTATCCTGGAAAATCCTTGAATCCTTTGGACACAATTATTTTAACACAAAAAACCTTCACTTATTCACTGTCAGAATTATATTCTATGGAGTTTCCTTTTAATTTAAAAATAAATAAAAACATTAAAAAGGAACAAAACTTTAAAGCCTTTTAAGGGTTGATTCCCTTTTGAAAATTTCCGTTTGTGCAACACAATATATCAGAACAACAAATTTCTTATCCAAGTTACAGATATAATTTTTTTTTTCTCTAGAACTTCATCGCGATCCCACAGTCCCGTCGTAAGTATTGCTCAATTGATGATTGCGGCAGGTTCTTATATACCTTTTGTATCTGTAGCTCATCCGTAGTAAGTACAGGCTATATAAATGCGCGTTTCACTGCTGCTGATGGAACCACGCAAAAGAATCAGAAGTTATATTTCTGTTCTTCTTTTTTTTTATTTTTGTTTTTCTTGCTTTTAGGTTTTGATCTTCTTGAGGTCTTCTTTCTCTTCGGTTGCATTGCATTATACGAGTATGCTGCTTTGAGATGGGCCATATTACTATGAGATAATGTGATTACCACCAACGGCCAGCTTATTTTGCCACTTACCAATTCTTCTCTTTTGGAGAACTCTATGCCGGCCGCCTTCTTTTCGTTTTTAATCATCTTCATTCGGTGAATTGTTTTGTCGTTTGTTTTGGTTGAAGTTGGAATAATTGGAATCTTTGGTCTTTTTCTTTTGATATAAAAATGGTTTGTTTCTGTTTTCGGATTTTATTTGTATTGATGTTATTGAGTTGATGCTCCAACTGCCACACCAATTTCATATGTTGCTTTGTTTAGTTCTACTTAAAGAGGTTTCTTCTTTTGGGCTTTGTCTTCGTGGGGTGTCTTCTGATTGGTGGTCTTGAGTTTTCCGCAATTTTGGTATAAATTTGTCATTATGACAACATGATTTTCGTGGCACGTTGATGAAGATGATTATTGTTTAAAAGTTTTATTTTAAAATTTTATAGAATGGCTAATTGACTTTCGAACGCATTTCATTATTAAATTCGTGTGAATCCCGATATTTGAGAGAATTGATTTACCCACACAAATAGTCCACATGTGTTAGATCCCACAAATCAAGTAGCAAATTCACAGGTGATTTTCTTAAAATGATTCGTCCATTAAACGTTTGGCATAACCGTCTTGTTGAAACGAAGCAGTTTGCAATGATATGAGGAATATATAGAAGCGATGAATCATTTCCCTGTAGCGTTCGCCATTCATGGTTACGTTGACACCGCTTTTGGATTTAGATTAAAAAGGGCCGGTAACGCCTTCGGATTGTAAACCACACCAAACTGTGATTTTTTCGGGATCTAATGGAGTTTTAAAATTCTTCAGCATATCCGCTGAACCAGAAAAAAACTCATCACTAAAGATGATATGATTATAAAAGTGAGGATTTAGTTTAAACAAACTTTTTTCAAAAAACTTAGCTTTGTGTCTTCTAACTTCATTTCAGTAAATTCGGTAATATTTATTAAAAAAATCTTTATTTTAAAAAAATCGAGTTTATGCTATTTCTTATACGTTACTGAATACAGGGAACCATTTGCTTTTCCTCTAAAACGACTGAATCACACAAAATAATTGAAATAAATTCAAAATAATTAAGAACAATAAGAAATTTCGATTAGAACACTTAGTATATGCGCCATATACGAATGAAACACTTTAAAACTTTATCTAAAAAGGGGAAAAATGATAATATTTGAAATCTCACTCTACTTTTGAAAACGCTTCTTTAAGGCTCTTAAACTAATTTAGCATATTGACATTTTATCACATAAAAATACCACACTACCTCGAAATTACACTTAGATTATGGATACCAATAAAAATTCGTGACCTTTTTAAGAAATTTTTTATGTTTAAATACAAAATTTAAAGCTATTTTTAGCAATTTACTTAAAAGATTATTTAGCTAATTTTAAACGATTTTAACATCTTACTATCTCTCAAAATTTAGCTGAAGTTAAAATCACAGAATGACTACTTTAACTTTTATCAATTTTCCAAAAAAGCATTTGTCATTATCATTATCGTAGACCACATTTCTTTGTGTGTTTTTTTTTTGAGAATTAAGAAAATGTTTTAAGAAGACGAAGATTTCGAAATATTTGAAGACTCGACTTTGTACAGAACAGTGCTGGATAATGAACGTTAGGTTTCACAGGGTAACAGTTCAGTTCTTGGTTAAACACTAAACACCTTAGAGCGAATTACAAATCGTAATCTTAGTTTTTGCCATCATGATTTTTTTAAATAAAAGGGAATACGAAATTTACCTACTAGTTTGTAGTTGAAAATTGCTACTTAGTAAAATGTTAAACCCTTAACAATAGGTTGTTTAAAACTTTGCGCAAATGTCTTAAAACCTTGAGAAAAAGATGTAACTATAGAAATTTTTTCAATTATGACTTATGGAGAGAAACAAGTGTTTAAATTTAGATCATTTTTCGTTTTAAATGCCTTTCCGGAGTATCAATTTTGAAATAGTTTGATTTTTCATAAAGAACGTTGACATTAACGAATGGAATTTGAAAAAATCATGATACAAAGAGTTTGGACAATACATTCAATATAAAAGATATTTTGTCTGTTGAAACTATAAGACCAAATAACACACTGAGAATGAAGAAAATGGTGACGTTTCGCGGTCTTACATATCTTGAATATCTTTTAAATAGTATTGTCATCGCCTATTCTTGGTTGCATGGGATGAGGTTGAGACTTTTCTCATCTCTTTGACAGCTCTCATTGCCATACGCCAAAAATTAAAAAAAAAGTTTTAGATAAGGCGATGCACTGTCATGCGACTTCTTTGACATCTTTCTGGAAAAAATTGTGCAAAACTTAATCGTTAGCATTGGTGACACAATCTTCAAAAGGTCCGTCTAATTACTCCGATATGCCATCAATTACATTTTCATAATTGATTCAGTCTTGAATATTGCGACGGAAGTGGTAAAGATGGGGATAGTGGTCAATGAGGGCAAGACCAAGTATATCCTGTCATCAAGAAATGAGACTTTGTCTACCTATAGGCACCGCTTTAAGTTCAGACAATGACAAAAGCGATGAAATTAAACGGATGATGATAACTCTTGCAAATCGCTATTTCTTTGGACTCAGAATGCAATTGAGTAGTAAAGTCCTCTCTTAAGCAACTAGAGTCACTTTCTATTTTATTTATGGCGCTAAGGCGTGGACACTGTCAAATTAAATTGAGAAAGTCTTAGAATGCTGGTGATTTTCAATCGCGTCTGCATGGATGGGGAGTGAAGGAGAGGATACAACGACAAACTGTATATTTTACCTGTACAGTGACACTGATCTGATCAAAAGAATTAAAGTCTAACAACTTAGATGGTTGGGACGGGACATCTAAATCGAAATGGACATGAACGTTTTAACGCGGAAAGTCTTTGAATTAAATACCGAAGCACGGGCGGCGCGGCGTCGGCGGCGCGCAGTAGAGGAAGACTGGTATGTAAGTAGGTAAGTATTTTATTTTTAAATACTTTGACTACCTCAAAATCAAATTACAAATAATCTCATATCTATTAAAATTATTAAACTTAAGCTCCTAGTTGAATTTATAAATTTAAATGTATCAAAACATGACTTTACGTAAATGGACCACAAGTAAAATTACATCTTTGTATGAATTTCATGTGGTGTATCTATTTAACTATCAAGGTGTCAATAAAATTTAACCACAAAAATTACTGATTAATACTTGTATAGTTACCTATGACATTGACTTATGCAAATCATACTCATTTATATTGTGGCTTCAACTTATCATTGGTTATCAGTTATCATCACGTTCGGTTTATCACCTAAGTCGTTCCCACACCCTGATGCTGATCTAGCTGATGATTGAATTAATATATATTATTGCGTGTTATATTTATTATATTTTGATCTTAAAATAAAACTGAATTAGGTTGGAAAATGTAATCGTCGGTTCAATCTGCGGTTTAACGTCAATAAGATAATAAATTACTTCATCTATAATTAGCTACATATTTTGGTTTTAGTATGTAATTGAATTCGTATGAAACCTGCATTTTTAACAGATGACGTACATTTTGTGACTACTTGTAAATACATAACTAGGCCAAATAATCAAAATAAAATTCAACCACCAGAATATCAACTTAAATATCAAAATTAGTACTTCCTGAAAAAGTTAAGACTGCCCTAACAATTTCCGTTGAATTATAAATAATTGGCTGAGTTATGAATACAAACTACATAATGTAACAACACTTCATTAAAACAAATAATGTATAAGATGACATTGAGTCAAATTTGAAAGTACCTACATTTACAACCAACAAACTTTTAGTTTTTAATGATAGTCAGAGTAAAAGTTCAATGTACTATCTCTTCACTATATACGAATACGACTAAGCGTTTTTTAACCTTTTGAATACCTACTGCAAATAAATAATTACATTTTTCTCATGTAAATGAAAATAAATCTCAATAATGATGAAGGAAAACATTTATATCATCAAAAAAAGATACCAAAAATTGTGTAAAGAGTAATTCAAATTAATTATTCATTGTTAAAAGCAACAGAAAGAAAAATGTGGTTGAAATATCTTTTCTCATTCGCATTCGTTTATCTTAAATAAATCATATAAAAGTTCAAAAATTAAATTAATAAGAATTGGATTAGTCCTTATACGAGTAAACGATCTAAATTGCGTTTTAATGTGTTTAATATTTTCCTTTCCAGGAAATTAAATGAATCACTCATCAAACTTAATCATTTCACCTCATACCTCCTCAACGTGGGATGAAAACCTCATGTCATGTCGTTTTTTTGAAAGCTTCCTTATTATGTTAATCATTCTCGCCCAAATGTCATTTACCTCATTTTAAGAGTTTGTTTGTGGCAGTATCTCAATGTAGTAGGTAAGGTCTTCACATCACAATAAGTTCACAAATGAAGATATTTTTAAAGGTGGTGTTTTGTTTTGGGGGTGACTAAATGCATTTCTCAATCACTTCACCTAATTGTTCAGAAATGATTTCGCAAAATTTAGCGACAACAGAAAAAAAACCTACACACATATGTACATATTTATGTTATTATTATTACACATACAAATAAATACAAAATATCTGAGTGGTTAAAGGTATTTTAAAGACCCATTCAAAAGACTCCATCCCATAATAAATATGAACATGAATGAACCGCAATCGGAAAGAGGGCCATACCGACCACAGCTAAATAACAAAATGAATTTCGGTCAACCAAAAATAAAATCACAACAATAATTATTTATATTGAATAAAGCGAAATACTAACCATTGATGTTTTGAAGTTCGGAGTTTTTATCATTGTACAGTGGGAAACAGCAATTGAAACTTAGACACATTTTAAAAGAATACAACTGAGAGTCAACGAAAAAAATTTGAAGTAATTTGCGAAAGTAAGTAAGGTACGATCAAGAATACTCGGAATTGAAGAAAATAGAAGCCGGTGTACCACAAGGCAGTGTCCTAGGTCCTTCCCTGTATTTACTATACACAAGGGATATTCCAGTTGGTAATCACACCATAATGGCTACTTTTGCAGATGATACCGCAATTCTGGTACCCGACAAATGTGTCTCTAAGGCAGCAGTAAAACTGCAAAATGCCGTCGACACAGTGAGAGATTGGACCGAAAAATGGCGTATCAAACTCAATGAAGCAAAATCTTCACATATAAACTTTACTAATAAAAAGATAAACAGTATTCCAATATTCATTAATAATCAAGCTGTACCTTACGCCAATAAGGCCAAATACCTTGGAATGACTTTGGATGCAAAGCTTAAGTGGAAAGAGCACATCAAAAAGAAAAGAGAAGAACTAAACTTGAAATATAGAAAAATGAACGTTTGGTTACTTGGTAACAACTCTGACTTATCAATCCAAAACAAAATAATGCTGTATAATAAAGTACTAAAGCCTGTTTGGACCTATGGAATCCAATTATGGGGATGTACAAAGAAAACAAATACCGAAATCATCCAAAAATTCCAAAACAAAGTCCTTCGTGGAATAGTTAATGCACCTTGGTACATAAGAAATACCGATCTACATCGTGACTTACAAATAGAAATGGTTACAGAAGTTGTTAAAAAATACGCTGTATCGCACAAGCACAGACTGCAAAGTCATATTAATTCTGAAATGGAGTCCGTCTTGAATATAAGAAACCATGTTCGGAGATTAAGAAGAACCAAGCCTCATGAGCTTATGGTCTAAAAAAACATGGGAAAGTATTAAAAGTTTAAACTTCCCCCAAAGTGATTGCACAAAGTTAAGAAAGAAAAATCTGTAGTCGATCCTTCAAGATTGGTCCTGATGAAGAGGTGGTTTTAGTGGTTAAGAGTCCCACACTACTTGGTGTCGAATACTGCCAAGTGTCTTTTGAAGATTTCCTCCTGTCAAAAAAAAAAAAAAATTTGCCAAATTTCACAAGGCAAGGATTTTCATAAGGAAGGTGTTGAAGTGCAAAATGAAGAAATCTTCGTTGGATGCTTTCTGTTCTTGATATATGTTATGTATATCTGGACACCAAACCTGCGACGCATATTTAAGTAAAGGTCAGACAAATGTCATATAAAGCCATCGGATAACATAAGGGTTAGGAAATTCTTTGGACCATCTTTTAACAAAACCTAATGCAGAGATAGCCTTTTTTTGAATTTTTTCTGGAAATAATTCATAAACCTGGCATGGAGTCTATTTGTTCCCCACTATATAATATTAAAAAAAAAAGTGTTTTGCCCAATAATTTGTTTATTTCAATACGAATATAAATAGTTCTACTTTGAGGTTAAAGCCGTAGGTATAGATCTATGTAACATTTGGCCTAATATTATTTGTGTAGGGAACAATATCTTCCGCAACAGTCACAGGTGGTTTTGGTTAAAGTCTTTCGGGGAACACGAAGGACACTCAAAGTATTTTCACTGTTTTGTGTTGCTTTGCAGGCTGTGAACGCTCACTCATTTTCCACTCCATCAGCTCCTCCGATGAGTTTATCGTTTCTGAATACATTTTTGCTTATATTGCTTATTTTGCGTACCGGAAGTGACTCTCTCACATTTATGTTGCGTCGACAACAAAACAACTTGTTTGTTTGGATTTGGAACATAAGTCACCAACGCCAATCTTTCAGAAAATCTATAGATATAGGTTAGTGGACCGGCTGATCGTATTTCCTGTCATTAGGAAATTCCTTTACTACAAAGGGTTTTGGCCCGCATATTTTGTTTTCGGGGATTTTTCCCAATATGGTACAATTTTGTATCAAGCAACTTCAAGGCCAAGTCCACGGGCTTGGCAAAACTTAAAATTTGTAGAGAGAAAAATGTTTGGTTCTTCAATTTAATGCATTTAAGTACATACTTTTTCTAAAAATTAAAACAAATTAAGGTAAAGAAATAATTTGGAAAGAAACATTAGTGTGGAGCTCGTTGCAGAATCTCTTTTCGCTTTATTTTAAATTAATAGATATGAGAGGTTCATTATGGTTTTTAATTAGCCATTAATTTAACGAAAGTGTCACTTTTGCTGTTTTTGGGACATTTATGTTCTCGAAATTCGTGTTTAAGTCTCAGTTCGAGAGCATCCAAAGCAAATGCACTTAAAAAAAATGTCTTTCATTTTTTAAGATCTTGAAAGTTTTTGTATTTTATAGAAAAATAATTTTGGGAGAAAAAGACACTTTAAGAATATGTGCAATTGGAGTAGGGCTGGATCTCCGGTTGATATTATGTTCTTTCTTTCAGTCGCTTAGTTAAAAGTAGTACTTTTAGCAACAAAGTTTAAAGCAGTAAGTAAGCAGTAAAATATCAATATTCAATTAAAGGGAATTCTTACGAAAACTAAAAAAATAATTTTCCAGGTTAGGGTCATGACCCCTACGACTCCCCTTGGATCCTCCAATGATACTGGAAAGAGACGACCAACATTTCTAAATGTCGAAATCCGATAATAACTATAAACAAACATTTTGTTTCAATAATATTTCATTAATAATATAGAAGACTTAAAAATTTAAATCTAGGATTAATATTGCTTACATAATTTTTACGAGGTTAAAACTTATTTGCCAAAGCATTAGGAATCATTTAAAGAATTACACAAAATAAGAACGTGTTTTGCAAAAAAAAAGGAATTCAAAATATTTGTTTAACTTCGTTCTTAAAAAATCTATTTAAATGTCAATATCAATTAAGTAATCAAAAGTTTTTGAAGTTTGTTGAAGTTTTTTTGAATGTTTATTTCTATTATCATAATGTTTACAATGAGAACACCATATTCTGCACTTTAACAATTCTCAATTGCAAGCTGAAAAGTTTCTTCAAGTTCAGTAATTTTGTAAGAAAGTTTAGAAATGTATGTATGTAGTTACATCAGTTGGATAAGCGATTTTATTTCTTGAATGAAGAAAAACTGAAGCAAACGATGCTTCCTTCCAACATGCCACTTGTTCTTTTTACAACCTCAAGAAGTTCAATTTGTCAAAAGACCAGGTGTTGATTTCAAATTATTATTATTAAAATCATAGTACAACTCCACTGTATGCTTGACACAGCGTGTGGTACAGCCAACAGCCAACAGCCAGCGCCGCGCGCGCCAGCAGCGCAGCGGTACGGTTATTAAATCGTCTCAAAAAACACCAGCGTAATGATGACTAATGAGCTATCACACCTCTGTCTGTTAGGGTGTTTAAATATTTCAATTGAAATATTTAATATTCATTGGCAAATCGTTATACTGCCAATAATTGTATTCACATACAAAAATACTCACCAACTATGGTATACGACCGAACTTGAGAGATTGTTTTGGTGGGCTGATTTCGATTTTTGTTTTATTACGCTGCCACTCCTTTTATTTGATATGGTAAACAAGTAGCGGCATCTTAATGATGCACTTTAATGATTATGTGATATTAAAAGTGTCAAGAGTATCTGAAATATAAACCAAAGGCCTTTCTGTTCATCTGTAATTAAATGTTATTTAAAGTTCTTACACTTTTTCTTGCATTTTGGATCTTTTGTAGAACTTTCTATTTTAAAGGTGTTTCAAAAGATGTTTCTATTTTGACTTTTTATTTATAAAGTAATAAATTGGAATTCCAAATTTAATTTATGTTTTGTGTTAACAAAACTATCAATTTGTTTTATTACTTTTATTACTCTCCGAATTCCCAATTCAATTGACTACTTATGTATTTATTGTTGCCACAAAATAATAATTTCGTGGCCAATGACCAGACCATACGCCAATTCGATCAGACATACAAATTGGCGAAAAAAGAAACACCATAGCACTTCTACCGTCATGATTGTAATTTTTATTTATTTCGCTTTGATATAATTCATAATTTTTTTTTCTTAAATTAACATATTAATGCTATTAACGTTAAATACGCGATCGGAATGAAATAATGGAATAAAAAAGTATTACCAACATAAAGAAGGTTTAATATTATTATTTGTTATTTGTATTGATAAATACTGGCCCATTTCGTTGACAATTTTACTTGATATTTATTTGTCATTTATATGAGGATTGAACTTGAAATAAAATTATTAGTTAGAATGTTTGCTGTATTTACATATATGATTAAATCAAATAATAAGTATTCTTTCATTTCACTCTTTGTTTTTGATATTATTGACGGTATCATCATATTTAACTTATAACAGGCTTTGAATATTCTAACAATGAAAGTGAAATTTTTCTAAATCATAGTTTGTTTTAATGTTTAGTCTTCGTAGCTCTTTATTATTACGCTTTAAGGAAGTTTGAGTTAATATGAGGAACATATAGTTCGAGATGAAATAATTATTTATTTGAAGATAAGAGATAGGTAAGGTTAGGTTAAAGTGGCTGTCCGTGATGAAGTAGGACACACTTTTGCCAATTTAATGGTCCATTGTGGTACCAGATGAATCTTGAGGCTTTTTCTAAGCTCAATGAAACCAGTTTGAGTCCCTAACGAAACGTGAAAGACTGATTATGTAAATATGATTGAGATCGTTAAGATCGTTATAGAAGAATCCTCCTAGGTAATTCTTGCGTTTTTGAGTTAGAGTAGGGCATGAACATAGGCAGTGAAGAAGTGTTTCCTCCTCTTCATCATCCAGCTCAGCTATATGCCACGTAGTGTGCTTTCGTATTCGAACGTGCTCGGTTATGACACCGATTATGAAGCTAATATGCAAGCACCTTGAGCGCTTTAAATCTAGTATAGGATAGATCTTTTTTGTGACCTGACACGTGGTGATGTTATTCCACCTGATGTTTGCCTTCTTCATAGCGTATTGCATTAGAAATAGTTTATATGTAGCGATTGGTATGCCAGCATACCAATCTGTTGTGCCATCTACAATAGAGATGATCTACAGTTATAGACTGCTGAAAAAGTTCGGATATCATCTCGTTTTCTTTAAACCAGGACAATAATTCTTTTATCGTTCCCCCTACAACACGATACCAAGCAACCCCTTCATTTGTTTTTGATCTATCTGTGTAAAAGTGGACTGACTGGTCTTCCAGGAATGCCAAAATCATCCCAGAAAGATGTGCAAGGTATAGAAATCTGGAAGTTTCTGTCGAATTGCAATTGGGGGATGGTATAGTCTGTGTGCTTTGGAATTGATTCTAAATATTTAGAATTACGGAGGGCCAATGTTGTTGTTAACCCACTGCGATGAAGCTTTGAGGCGGATAGCAGAGCAGCTATTTGTATGCTTAATATATCAAGAGGTGTTAGGACGCTAAGTAGAGCAGGGTATCAGTGGTCTTAGCAAACGAATTGTGTATACATGGGCAAGCTGAACAACAAACAACTTGATCTGCGAATAAAAATACAAACTAAATTGGATGCGGTAAAATTTGTACAAATGGACAAAATAAGTATAAATACGTTAAGTTTCGGACAACCTCTAGCTTTTCCGTATGTCATTGGACTTGGAAACAGGTCGTAATTCTACATTTCAAATTTGTGTATGACGAAAATTCTCTAAATATCTCTATAAATCATTCTTTTGAAATATAATTATTGTGGATTTCTTAATTTCTTAAACTCAAAATTCTATTCCTTCGAAAATCTATATTACAAATTTTAGAAAATTTTGATTCTTGTGTTCCTTATTTCGTTTTCCTTGATTAATTTATTTTCTTGAATAAATTTTGTAGAAAAAAAATTTAAACTAAACAACTTCTACTGCAAATATAGAAATTATTTTATTTTAAAAAATAAAGTCACGAATTTATAGTTTTTCTTTTGTGATTTACATATAGCATAGCTTTCAAATATAGGGTTTTGAATTTTCAGAATTATCAACAAGAAAGACTTCGAAAGTCAAAATTGTGGGAATCAAACATTTCTCCATTTATATTTGTGGTCGTACATATCTCTCAAATTCGTTTTCTGTATCTAAAATTTCTGTTTGACATTTATTAAAATTTGTGTTGAATGCCAAATGAAACACACTTTAAAAAATGCTATTGAAATTAAAAAAATAATGACAATGTAATAATACAGGGTTATCCATTTTGCGGTTTTAAAAGTTAACGTAAATAAAACACACGTACAATGTTTTTTTTTCATGATATTTCTATTTTATTTTAAAGTTTGAACGTTGACAATACATATGTGTGAAGCACTACATCATTTAAATGACCATTAAGCGAATTGTTGCAAGCATCGATTCTTTTGAGGTAATTTTCGACCACTTTTTGACACATATTGGTAATTATGTTTATTAAAATACCCACCAAGTGAGAAATGTGCTTCGTCGCTAAAAAAAATTTGTTCGAAAAATCGCCGTCCACCACCTGCTGTTCAACTGGCTTCAGTTGTTGTGTGAGCTGGACTTTATATGGATCATGTTATATGATGCCGTAAGACAGTTTTAATTCCTAAGAACGACTAGAAATCGACAGATTCGGTCCTTCGGCAACACTTTCACTTACAAATAAAATAAATAAATAAGGTGGCGCAACAGTCCATGAAGGACCAGGGCCTAGTGACTTACAACTCTCAACCATCTCTGTGTGCGAGTAATGTTGTCAGAGATGGAGATGGAAGGGACCTACAGTTTATATGCCGAATCCGAACGGCTAATTTGAGAAAGCACTTTTCATGACAAGAATTACTCTTGGAGGATTTGTCAATTCCTCGCAAGAGGCAGTACCCGTGAAAAAAGTTAGGTGGCACAGGCAGGGATTGAACCCAAGACCCCTTGCATGACAGTCCAACGCACTGTCAGTGCGTCAGTCACTTTCACTTACAGCAGCGATATTTTCAGGTGGTACGAGCAAAACAGGCCTAACAATATCTGTATTTAATCCACTATCGATACGTGTCTGTGGCAGAATCACCACAGTAGGTTTTAGTAGGTTTTGATATTACCAAAACAGGGAATTCCTTTAGAAGGTGTTTATTTACTTGCTAAAAATTGAATTGATTTGCTTGCCACACAGCAACAATAAACAAAACTCAAAACACTATAAAATCCAAGCTTGTAAAAACTTTTTAATTCTTCCCTATTAATCAAATGTTTTTACAATGATATATAACAACGGTTTTGTTATCTAAGCAACTTAATGCTCGAGGCGAAGTAGAATACTCAGAATACTAAATCGATTTAATTTATCTTATAAGTATCATGGGTTATAAAACTCAGTAGGTTTTGATGAGAATAGATTAATGGGTCTTATGATGATTTTCAACAAATTTATAAATAAAATTAAATCAAGCATTTAAAAAAGTTTAAAAGATAATTTATTAATGAACAACACCGATCCGACGCAGTGCTCCAGACATCGTGTGTATGGCGGTCAGTAAATTTTACGAGACCAAGTAACATCGATATTCGATCGAAAGAAGAAGAAGAAGGGACATTTGTTTGCGGTTCTAAACGCTTTGATGTTGATGCTAGGTAAGATCTTGGTTTTCCCGGAAAACCTATTTATAAATAAATAAAAAATAGCCCATTCAGCATCGTACGCCATCAATTCAATTTACTAAGAATCTGCTTTCATTTTATCATACTGCTAAATTAGGCCTCAAAAACGACGATTAGAAATTCAAACATTTCAAAAAAAAAGAATTCTAATCTTAAAAGAATCTTATCTAATTAAATCAAATATTAGTAAATATAATATTATATTAGAAAGTAACACATTTGGAATATTTTTGATTTCTCTTAATAGCTATGATAACCCTGATATGATTAAGTCAAAGTAAGGCACATTATTGTCGCAAAACTTTCTCCATCCAAGCAAAAATGATCACGTAGAAAGTTTGCAATGACATCGTGCTATAAGGCTACGCCCGAGCTCTTAAGAATAATTTTTAGTTCTATATTCAAATTGTGAGACCCAATCAAGATAAATAAAAATATAAGAAAACAACTTATAAGGTATGAAAGCGAACAACAAAAGGCAATATTCATCACATACCTATTTTGTATCTTTATTGTCATATGTGAATAAATTGTATTCACCAGCCACTACCACCACCACCGCGCGCCGCCGCCTCGCCGCCTTCTGTTCTCCTTCTCTTATACGATGCCTAACCTACCTTTGCCAGAATCTGAAGCTCAATTTTTATTCTCTGATGATACGAGCAGCTTTAGTCAGAATAAAAAGAAATTCCCACTCAAAATTCCTTTCAATTATAAAATGACGTAGTTTGTCACATTGGCCCAACTCTGAAATGTAATAAATAAGAAAAACTCGACACTTAAATTTGTATGCGTTACCAGCGATTCTTGTTGTTAAACAATTATTTTACGGGAGTCATACATATTTATCATTGAGATCTACTTTGGAGAGCAGTGGCTTAATTTATTTGCAATGGTTTAGGTTAAGTACCTTTAACGAATATAAGATTGTGCCAAGAACCTGACAGAGTGAACAAAACATAGGTCAGTTTCGATTAAAATTTTACTAAGCAATGGAAATTATAGCCAAAATGTAGGTATAGCCTGGGAAGCTGAGTTTTTAATTTGAGGAACAAATGATCTGGGTTGTAAGTATTGATGTTAATACATCCAATTGAAAGTATTAAAACTCGAATAAGATATCCGCTATGGAACACAAATGCTTGAGGTCGTATGAGGTTTTTATTACTCTGATTATGTATTTACATAATTTATTCAAATTTGAAGCTTACCAATAACTATCCAAATGTATATCTTTGCAAACAACATTGATAAATTTAAGACACTTCTTATCCACATTAAAAAGAATATTTATTAAAATAATTGACAAAGTTTATTTATACATTTTTTTTTTTTTTAAAGCATCAGGTCTATCTACCATATGATGCCGTCTTTAATCTACATTTAAATATTTACATTAATATTCTATATCATTAAGTTAAGTTTATAGGATCATTAAGAAAAAATCTATCATATTTCATCAAATACTTGGTGAGCGTATGTGGCATCTTTAACGTATTGAATGGATTGTACTTCAGATGGATTCGAAATTCGGCAAGTTCTTCAGCAATGTTGTCTGATAATACATCAGTTTGAGTAGATAATGCACATTCGACAAGGATGCGCCAAACAGAGAGTATGGTTTGACAGTAAGAACATTGTTTACGATCTCCAGCATTGTAATGGTGTTGCTTGTTGAAAATTGCATTTCTAACTCTAATTCGAAAACGTTTTATGCTGTTTTCCCCATTAAAGCATTGGTTGTATGGGATACGCGTGCAAGCAGGTTAATGTTTTCGTTGAAATGTTTAAGAATTTCGCCAACTTTCTATAAACTCTTATAGTCCTTTATGATTGTTCGTCGTAAGCTAATAGCATTTCTGGTGGCAAGATCTGCATCCTCATTTCCTTTGATTCCGGAATGTATAGGTATATCCATGTAATGTTTTTATTTGAGTATAAACATCTTCTTCTAACTTTCTTCAGACCGATTTTAATGTACGGTTTGGCAGTATGGTGGATTGCCTTAGAAAAAGCAATAAGCCGCGACAAACTATATAAAGTTGAGCTTGCCTATCTATCTAAATGGATCACTTCGCACAACCCCATCTGCGCCACTTGATACCCTACTCTACCTGATACCTCTTGAAATACTTAGCAAACAAATAACTGCGCAAGCTCTGATATTCGCCTCAAAGCTTCATAGCAGTGGGTTAAAAACGACATTGGCCACTCCATAATTCTTATTAACTTCCCATGGGAAATTCTTATTAACTTCCCATACAATAACTTCGTAATGGGTCCGATTAGTCGAATTGAAAATTTTGACATTTCTCGACGTTTCAAGGTCCCTAGAGACGAAATAAAAAATTTTTAGAGAGAAGTCTGTGCGTGTGTGTACGTACGTTCGTACGTTCGTACGTTCGTACGCCCGTACGTCTGTAAGTCCGTACGTTCGCGACGATTTTTTCGTCGTACATAGCTCAAGAACCAGAAAAGATATCGACTTCAAATAAATTTTGTTATACAGATAATAAGGCAGAAAAATGCAGAAAGGGCTCTCCAGAAAATTGCGTGGGTGGTTTTTATTACCATAGCAGTTTAAAAAAAAGGTGAAAATTTGGTTAACCTTAAATATCTCACGAACCAATAACGCTAGAGACTTGAATTACATTTTATATTATATATTTAACGTCATACCGTTTTTTTGCAAAAAAATAAAAACTAAACAAAAATTAATAAAAGTTTGAGTCTTTTGAGAAAAATCGAATTGACAGTTTTTTTTACAAAAAAATAAAAACCTAAAAAAAAACAATAATAAAACTTAGTAAAAATTTAATTTCGACTCAAATATATTTTCAAAAATTAAAAATATTGGCTTCAAACTTATTTTGTCTCACAGAAAATATTTTTTTCGACGTTCAGTAGATTTTTTTATAAAAATCCAACAGTCAGTTTTTTCATAAAAAATTAAAATCTACAAAAAATAGTACGCAAAATTGGTAAAAATTGATGTTCGGTTTTCGATATCTCGTGAATAATAGAATATATTGACTTCAAATTAATTTCATTCATTCAATTTGTATTTGTTTATATGTATGCATAAGAAATCATTTTTTTTTTAAGAAATGCTACTAAAATTGGTAAAAATTGGTTTTCGACTTAAAATCTCGTTAACAAAAAAAAATAATTCCGAAATCAAACTATTTCATTGTATTCAAAATATTATTGGTAGTTTTTAAATTTTTAAGAATAATTCAACTGAGAACTTTTTTAACAGAACACGAAAACCTACAAACTTTTAAGCATGACAAATCGACCGACGGGATGGGAAGTTATCAGTGTGGGTCGCATCCCAGCCTCTTTTTTTAAATCAAATCCAAACTTCTTGATTTCTATACCTTCCAGGTTTTTCTGGGAGGATAGGGCATTCCTGGAAGACGAATCAATCCACTTTTACACAGGTGAATCAAAAACACATGAAGGGTTTGGTGGAGGTGTGTAGCCTGAACGACTAAAATTAAGTCTCTCATTCCACCTTCCCAATCATTTTAGCGCGTTCCAGTCAGGTCGCTATCAGATCTCTGAACTCTGTCTCTACAAATTCTATAACAGCCCATAACTGTCAATAATCTCTAATGGAAATGTCACGATAGTTTAAAATGCACCTTTACTGAGTGCCGGCCAGGCCATACAGACATTCCAGGAAATTGTAAGGCAGATGAACTCGCCAGAAATGATACAGCACAACCCATTCGACCACATTTGGCTAATGCTGGCATATCAATTGCTAGATGCAAACTATTGCTAATGCAAGATGCTTTGAAGAAGGTTTAAATCAGGTGGAACAACATCACCACGTGTCAGGTCACGAAAAACATATGGCCCTCACTAGAATTAAAGCGCTCAAGGTGCTTGCTATCTCTAAGCAGATCGCATATAAGCTCGGTCACTGTCTAATAGGAAAGTACGCCACGCGGCTAGGCATATTCTCAAATGACTTTTGCAGAAGTTGTATAAATGAGGAAGAGGAGGAAACAGTTCTTCACCTCCTCTGTTAATGCCCTGATCTAGCTCAAAAACGCAAGAATTACCTGTGAGAATTCTTCTAGGGTTTTTAAATGATTTTGTGTGTAGATTTCGTGGCGTTTGCTGTGTGGTACGTAGCGCCATCCTGTTGGAACCACATGTCGCTTAGGTCCATATGGTTCAATTTGGGCCATAAGAAATTAGTTATCATCGTTATGTAGCGTTTGCTGTTGACGATGACCGCCTCACTAACGTCGTTTTTAAAAAAATACGGATCAATTACGCCGCCGGCCCAAAATCCACACCAAACGGTAACTTTTTGAGTATGCGCATCGTCACTAAAGATGATTTTTCGGCCAAAATTGGGGTCCTCTTTCAAACAATTCGAAGGCCAGTTAGCGAACAAACGGCGTTGTCTATGGTCATGAACTTTGAACTCCTGGGTCAGTTGGATCTTGTACGGGTGTAGGCCCAAGTCCCGACTCAAAATTCACCAAGTTGAAGTCTGCGAAAGGCCGAGTTCTTGTGCACGGCGAGGAATCAGTCTTTCACGTCAAGATTCATGTGGTATCACAATGGCCTAAGTTTGTCCTACTCCATCATTGACAGCCACTTTAAGCTAACCTAACCTAAATTATATATATTTACGCAATCCACGCAATATGCTTATCTAAAAATGAACATATACAGTACATATGTAAAGATTAAGACAAGATTATAATTAAATGTAGGTTTCATGAATATTTAAGTATGTAAAAACTTATATATACCTTAATGCAAAATATTTTATTCCAATTTGCAAAGTTCCAATGCTTTTTTTAAAAATAATAGCAAACACTTTTAAACTTGCCCTCGCATTCAGTCTACTTATGAAATGTTGTTCAAGTATAAACTCCTCCTCATTGAAGCTGAAATTGTTTTATCGGGTCAAAAACAAAGATTCTTATCAAATTTCACTGAACGCACAACTCTTGTCCAACCATTAATTTTGTGAGTCTAGTCTGCGTGAAATCAGCTACATACCTACTAACAAAAGCTATTCCAACACTCACTCTTCTCACGCAACAACTTAATAGCCAAGTTCGTGTACCTTACCTATGCACTTTTTTGCCAGACTCGAGGTATACCAGACTATTAATTGTACACATTCAAAACAGTATAGAAATTAGTCATACAAATTCGGTCTTCTCGCAATTAGCGCGTTCCTAAAGAGCGATGTTGCTTGTGGTCTGGTCATAGATTTAGTCACCGTCGCGCGCCGCGCCGCCGCGCCGCCACCTCTAACAACAACTTCTTCCAAGAATAAAAAATAACTACCTATAACATAGATGGACTTGGTTGTTGTTTATAATACTTTAGTGTACGCATTCAGTTCAGTTTAGTAAGTTTTGTCCCTTCGGGCAATTGTTACTGTTGCGTATGCGTAGATTCCGCGAGCTATGGAGGTAGGTAACAAATCTGTAGCATGGAAACCAAGAGATCGTAACCAATAACAAGATGAACCTATTTCATTTATGCGACTTATACGACAACGTGAGCCGGCCGGTCGGTCGTTCTTCGACGATGAATACCTGAAGATGGAATCCGGTTCTTAGTGTTGTATTCAAGTCTTCTGACAAGTGGAAATTTTATATTACCTATCATGCTAAGGCAATGTTAAGTCTTCTCTTAACCCATATTCATTGCTGGAGCTTATTTTTGTTTTATTTAGATTGCGCGAAACACTCTTGTCTTAACTATTGGACCTAGAGGACAAGATGTTATCTTTCGGGTGGCCGGTTAACTTTATGTGGTGTGATATTCCCTTCGCTGTGCAAGCTGTAGACAAAATTTGCATGATTCTATCACTGCAAGCAAGTGCGCTGGTAAAATGGGGCAATGGCCGTAACATCACAACCATCATCATCATATGAACAGAATGTAAGCCCATTAAAAATAAATTTTAATGAAATGCTATGACGACAAGGTGTTGCACATTAATGAGCTTGAATTTTACAAAAAGGCGCTGAGCTGCGTTGTCGATACCTGTACAAATACACACTCTCCGATGTTCTAGTAATCAAGATTTTTTCCATTTTTCAGGTACAGCGCTAACAAAACTGCGCGCGCCATATTATACATAAGTATTTCAGATAAATCAGATATGCTAGAGAAGCGTTGATGTTAAGGTTGATTACACATCATAGATAACATAAAGCATGGGATTGCCTTAAACTGGCAGAATAATGTTATAAATCGTATTTGTCTTTCTGGTAATGTCGAATTAAATATCTAAATCTTCATAAGATCTGATAACATGTTTAACATTAAGTGCTTTTAATAAACACTAGATAAAATTATTGGTTAAGAGATTAAATATATGTATTTTGATAAAATTATTGTCTCCTGTTCTTAATTATTAGAACTTTCAGCACTGCTCTAAGAAGTAGTTTCAATCTTTTTATTGACATAATATATGTACATAATATGTACATATGTTAGTACGAACGAAGTATGAAAATTTAAATTTAATTAATTATGTTCAAATGCTACTCAGATATTGTTCGATTTTTGATTCCATATACAGTACAGTACAGTATTCGTATAGAGATTAACGATCCAAAGATTCTAGGTACGAACAGATTTTGGAAATAATGATTACTTTTCGTAATCAATTACAGCTTTGATTTCAATTACATAATTACACGTGTGTAATTGCAATTGTTAAAAATATGAACTTTAATTACTTTTAATTTTAATTCAACAATTATAAATTTGAATTACTTGTAATTGTAATATTGAAAAAAAATCACTTACTTATTACAAGTAATTGAAAATTGTTTGTTGAAGTTCTTTAGGGAAATATCTTTTTAAAGGTAATTGACTGTTGTAATTCATTAGATACTTCTTGCTTTTAATAAATAACAATGGAATTAAACAATTTCTTTTCTTACAAATAAAAAAAAAGAATATTTATTTTAATAAAATGGAATGCAACCATTGGCAAAACAGTTTGGCTATTTAAAAGGCTTGATGCAGCAAATAAAATATATGGTTTTTAAAGCAATTAACTTAAAAGAAACTAGCACTTCATGAAATGATTTTGTAATATCTTGTAATATCGTGAGAAATGTATTTGATTAAAATATTAATAAATAAGGTTTTAGTGTAGTTATGTATGACTTTTAAAAATAATAATTTCTGCTTTTTTGATCTTTCGTTTTCAATTACATTGATGTAATTAAATTTCAAGTAATTGATGCTCTCGATAACATGTAATCAGTAATTGAAATTCTTCAATTACAATTTAATGAATTTAAAAAGTCTATGGAGATTTCAATTCCTAGTAATTGTAATACATTTTTTCCAATGTCTTAGAGCTCTTCAAATTTACATTTTGTAAGAAACTTCTATTTGAGATGTCAACTTCAACTATCAGAAGATTTAATATGGAAAGGCTTACAGAAAGTCCATAAAGGTTTTATTTGTATGTATAAACGAAGAATGTGAAAACCTAAACATAAAAACTTGTAAGTTTTGAAAAAAGTGAGGACATTAAATTTCTTTATAATTTAACACAATACTCTAAGAATTAAACTCATTAGTTTAAGTATAAATAATAAATCCAATGGCGGATCCATGGGGGGATCCATTACTTGTCACGATTTTTGTCCTCGATGGACTCCTAAACTTCTTAACCGATTTTAATTAAATTTTATACACCGTGTGCAGTTTGACCCAACTTCAAAGATAGGATAGCTTACATCTCAATTTATGATCGCAATATTATTTTATTGCAAATGATCTGTCTATTATTTGACAGTCACAATTATCTGTTAGCTCCAAACAAAGATGTCAACATTTGTTGACTGGATTGAGTAAGTATTCAATACATGGCGCTATGTCAAACTTCTAAACGATTCATATAAGCTACACTTTAATAGCATAACCACCATATGTTGCTGAGGCTAAAGTATAGGTTAAATTTATTTTATAGTAAACGAAATACAGTGAATTTCAGTTTTTCAATTTTTAGAGTTAGCATAGACAGCCACGTGTTACTTAGACTGAAGTATAAATTAAATTCTTATTATAGTGAATATAATACAACCAAATACGTAATGCAATAAACTGACAGACACATTCTGCACTGTTCTTCAGAAAAAAAAAATGAATTAAGTCAGAGTACTTTTCCGGATATGCAAAGTAATTACTTGAATCATAACTGGCTCAGTCATCGGGCTATTTTTGCAGACAAAAATGAAACTATCTTTCGGATACAACAATTGTTACCAGGCGTTCTGGTGTCTTTTAAATTAATCTATATTGTTGTTAATGAAAATGATAGTGTAAATTTTCCAATTGAACTTAACTTGGCGCAACAGCCCATGAAGAACCAGGGCCTATTGACTTACAACTCTGAACCATTCCTGTGTGCGAGTAATGTTGTCAGAGATGCAAGAGGCAGTACCCGTGAAAAAAGTTAGGTGGCACAGGCAGGGATTGAACCCAAGACCCCTTGCATGACAGTCCAACGCAGGTTTTTTTTTTTTTTTTTAATTCATTTTTACTAAGATCTATTTTACTGTAATTCAATTTTATTTATTTTTGTATTTATTAGAAAATTTGAAAAAAAACTAATATTAATATCCTTTTTTATTTTTACTTAAAACTACTTAAAATAAGGTCCTTAATATAAAACTTAAAGCTAAATTAAACTACCTATTCTACCTATAAACTACTTAAAACTAGAACAACCACAGCAGCAAATCTAACTATCTAACATTTTTTGTTTTTCATATTTTGTTGTCTTTTTTTTAATTCCATGTTTTTTTAATTTTTTTTGTTTGTATTTTACTACTAAAAACTAAACCCTAAAACTATAAAACAAGTATGTAAGCCGGCCAAGGCTTAAAACCCCATCCTGACTACCCGCTATCAAGTGCCGATTGAAGCCACCAAAACTGGTTCTCCTGCTGCACCCTATCAGTTCGGTCCCGTTCGGACACAGCCCTACTGAACCGAAGGAGGTTTGCTCCGCCTTGTGCCATGACGTCCCGATTGTACAGGAGTCGAGTATCCACGGTTCGTCGTCTGACGTGGTAGATTAGCGGAACTGCCAATCTATCCTGTATCAGACCGCATCTGTCTAAAAAGAGGAATGCCTCTGGTGGAATAAAGCCGCTCAAGCGTGCACTCTCAAAATACTCGTCGTTAGGAAAGAACGCCCCGAAAATTAAATTGTTGATTGAAGACATAGCTCTTGCAATGTGACCTCGAACGAGTTTTATCACGAAATTGTCAATTCTGTTGATTCGAGCCCCGTTGTATAGGACCTCGTTGGAATAGTAGTGCACATAAGAAGATTCGGCTGTTCGATATAAGCCCTGATCAGAGCAGCATTTATATGTCTGTCGAAATATAAATACTGATCTAACCAGATACCGAGGTATTTCACTACACTTTTGCTCGCTAATCGCTGCCCCTGAAGATCAACGATGACCATCTTGCGCCAATTCTTGCACGTATCCCTCATGGCCCTAGCCAACGGAGTCCGGAACAGAATTGTCTCCGACTTCTGGACATTTATTTTCAGATTGCCGTCGTCGCAATATCGCTGAATCTTGTCGAAATCACGCTGCAAGAGAATTCTAATAACCTCAACCTTTCGGGCCGTTCTGTACTCAATTAAATCGTCGGCTACGCAATTGCCTTTGTAAGACTACCTATCAGATCGCTGGTGTAAATGCTGAAGAGAATCGGCGAATTCACCGCTCCCTGTTGAAGACCATTTTTAATTAAGAATGTTGTGGTAAAAGTTACATTGCCACTTTTGTCAAAAAAACTTTCTACCATTAAGCATATCGTAAAGTATATACAACAATGGTTTGCTTATGCCAAGCCTGCTCAGTTTTAGGTAAAGACCCTCTAACCATACGTTGTAAAAGGCCTTTTCCAAATCAACCAGAACAGCACCTGTGCATTGTTGTTTTGATTTATTCCATTGGATATCAGAAACGAGTTTAGACGCAGCATGAATTGTGTCATGAACCGTCTTGAACCCGAACTGTTTATCCGGAATTATTTTGTTGTCCGCAGCCCACTTAGTCAGAACCCTATTGATGATCTTTTCCAAAACTTTGCTGATGCTCGGAAGAAGACTTATCGACCGAAGATTTGACGGGTTGGAGTTGTCCTTTCCCTTTGTCGGGAGAGGATGAACCACAACGCACTAACCACCACGCTACGGGTGCTAGTTTCTGAATGTTTGCATCTTTATTTTTAGCATTTAGAGAAAACACTCTAAAAAATATACGTTTCAGCACAATTTCTAACATTTCCAAAAACCCTCTAAACGATTGTATTTAGCGCTAAAATATGGAATATTTAGAAACTGGAATTTTGGAAAGCTTTTATATGTAAAGAGTCGTTCAAATTACAAGTTAGACCATATCTTGCTGGATAACAGTTTTTTAAAATAACTTGATTATTTTTTATATTATATTTTATATTAAAATAAAGATAAAGATTTGTAGCATTTTTTTAGTAAAAAAAATACTTTATTTAACCCAATTCTTACTTAATTTTAAATTTCTTAATGATGATCAGTTTTCCTTTCAATGATCAACTTTAACCTTAGATGCTTGATTCCAATCAGAAAATTATCATCCAATGACAGACATTTTCATTGAAAGCTATAACCAACTTGTCAAAAAAATTAAAATGATTGGATTTAATGATGAACACCATAGCTATATCTGACTTCTGACCCCTGAAATGCAGGCTTTTTCAGCAAGAACGCTACCAGAGTAGAACGACAGGTACAGAAAACGACGCCATATTTCTTGCCGCTATTTTAACATTTCTCTTCAGTAAGGTTTGCCATTTCATGATGGAAAGATATACGAGCCAAGAACAAGTCGAAATTATTAAAATTTACTACTGAAATTCGGAGTCAGTGGCCTCAACGTTAAGAGCGCTACGTCTAATTTATGGTCGTCATAATCGTCCTAGCAGATCGATAATTGAGAGTCTAGTGGAAAAATTTGAATCCACAGGCACAGTACAAAATGTTCCCGTGCCAGTGAGACAAAGAAGTGCACGTGGTGTTGAGAATATTGCTGCCGCTCAGGCTTCAGTTGCAGAAAGTCCAAATGTGTCTTTCACACGTTCGTTCTCAAGCGTTGGGCATCTCTATGACGTCGTTGTGGTGAATTTTGCGAAAATAACTTGGCATACATCCTTACAAGATTAAATTGACGCAAAAAGCGTCGTATGTTCGTGAATTGGGCTGAGCAACAATTTAAAAATGATTCGGATTTTCATCGACCGGCACATTACTGTGAATGGGGATCGCTACCGTTCAATTATAACCGAATACCTATTTGTGGCCCCAATTGGATGATATGGACTTGGAGGACACGTGGTTCCAACAGGACGGGCGGCGCCACAAGCCACACAGCGAATGTCACAATCAATCTATTGGAAACCAAGTTTGGAGAACGTGTTATCTCACGAAAAAAGAAATGTGTTGCTACTTAAACAACTTTTTGTTGAGTCAACAATTCGTTAAAATTCTGAGTTATGAATTGAATTAGTGAAGGGGGTGAAAAATTTGAAAATTATGATTTGTATATTATAGGCTTGGTGCGACATTGATTTCAAATCTCACCCAAAAGTGGTGAGATATTTTTGATAAGCTGAGAAGAAAATGCTTTGATATTTTATATTTTCATTGAGATTAAATTGATATAATTTGAAAATGCATTTTTTGTTATTGAAAAACAGAATTTTGTATGTATTTTTTTTTTTGAAATTCAGTTCCTAACGACACACATACATACATACATTACTATATCATATCCCTCAGATGACATATCAAATCGTTGTTTGTTCCACTTGAAGTCTTAGAAACTCATTCTTCATTTCATGGTTACAGACAAAAAACTTACAAAGTACTTGTGATTTATTGACTCTTGGACAGACATACAAATCGAGGATTATATTATGTGTCAGTTCCTCAAATGTGAATTCTGTTATTTTTTGATGAATCATCTTTGAAGAATTGTTACGTTTAAACAAACAAGAAAGAAAAATACGAAAACTGCGATATGGAATATCCATAAAGTTCTTTTTGTTATACAGGAGTGATAAATGGCTCAAAAGGAGAAGGGAAACGAAGCACTACTTTTCTGCAAGTTTAATTTCTGGACGTATTGCCATAACTTGCACTCGAAGTCGAAACGTGCAAGGAATGTCTGGGTTAGTGACCTTGAGTTAAAGTTTGAACAGAATTAAATTTTTTTACTGTCTTACAATGTGCACTTGCAAGGGGTTATTTATGAATGCATTCATTTTTAAAATTATAGTTGACACCTGTTTGTTTTCTTCGCTCATTGATATAAATTTCCACATTCATGGGGGAGGAAAATAAAAATACTTGTTTTTAAAAGAATTATTCGATTAAAAGTACGGGAGATATAGTTGCAATAGCTGACGAACAGTTTATGTGGAAAATAAAAATTGGCTTTGTATAAAGCAACCGTGTACAAGGTGAATTCGTCGAGCAAACGGGACCAAGTCCCCTGTTGATAACGAAGATTAAGCTCCAGCTCATCTTCAACTGAATAAAAAACAAAAATTCAGCAGGTGTCGATAGTGTATCCAACGTTGTACTAAGACATATACTTATGGAGGCAATTCAGATTTATACCACACTTTTCAATAATACACTGAATAATGCGGCTTTCGCGACAGTATGGTTAGATGGTCTGTATCTAAAACCAAGCAGGCTTGGTTGTATATATGTTTAACGGTAGAATTTTGTTTTCAAAACAAAAGTGACAATGTAACTTCTACCACAACATTTCAAATTAAAAATAGTCTTTAACAGAGAGCGATGAATTCGCCGAATCTCTCCAAGATTTACACCAGCAGCGTACGCCGACGATCTAATTGCGTACAGAACAGCCCGGAAGGCTGAGGTAATTAGAATTCTCTTGCAGCGTGATTTCGACAAGGAAACTGAAATAAACGTCCCGAAGTCGGAGACAATTGTTCCGGACTCCGTTGGCTAGGACCACGAGGGATACGTGCAAGAAGGGCAGCGGTTAACGAGTAAAAGTGTAGTGAAGTATCTCGGTGTCTGGTTAGATCAGTGTTTGTATTTCGACAGACCTATAAATGCTGCTCTGACTATGGCCAGAGGAGCCTTCGGTCTGACGAAACGGCTGTTTTACAGCAGTCGGCTTGACCCCAGAGTGAAGGTAGTTTGCTACGGCCGATGATCGTTTATGGTTCTCCTGTGTGGTTCAACATTGCTCTTCCCAGATGGAAAAGTTTCGGGCGCTACACCGGCTTACATGAAGCAGACATATCTTCTTATGTTCATTACTGTTCCAACGAGGTCCTTTACAACGTGGCTCGAATCAACAGAATTGACAATTTCGTCATAAAACTCGTTCGTGTTCACATTGAGAGAGCATCTCACAATTTTTTTTTTTTAAATTACATATTTGAATACCCGTGGCGTGATGGTTAGTTCGTAGGGCTGTAATGCCAGGGGTCTTGGGTTCAACCCTTGCCTGTGCCACATACATTTTTTTTTTACTGGTACTGCCTCTTGCGTGGAATTGACAAATCCTCAAAGAGTAACTCTTGTCATTAAAAGTTCTTTCTCAAGTTTGCAGTTCGGATTCGGGATAAAAACTGTATGTCTTTCAAACTCGTGCAGTCACAAGTATTGTTTCGAGTACTGAAATACCTTGACAAACACAAATCTGCTGGCCCGGATAGTCTCCCCCCTATTCTTCTGAAGAGTTGAAGAAATATCTCGAAGAACGAAAGCTTCTTAATGACCGGCAGTATGGCTTTCGTAGCAATAGGTCCACTGATGATCTCGTGGTTTATCTCACCAAACAGTGGAACAAATCTTTACATCGTTTTAGAGAGAGTAAGATTATTGCACTTAAAATTTTTAAAAGCATTTGATACAGTTTGGCACCAAGTTCTCTTATCGAAAATACGTTCTTTTGGTATTGATGAATCTCTTCTTTGATGGATTAGAAACTACCTTTCAAACCGTTCAATACAAGTGGTATTGGATGGTTTTAAATCTGAAACTCATAAAATAAATGCTGGTGTTCCCCAGGGTTCCGTTTTGTCTCCGATTCTCTTTCTCATATTCATAAACGATCTCTTGTGTGCCACTTCTAATCAATTAAACTGTTTCGCTGACCAAAGTATCTAAACTTTCAGTACTCCAGTACTCGGTATGTGTATCACAGATTATCTCTTATGGAATGATGACATATTCGACATTGCCAAAAATGCTGCTAGGTGTTTAAGGATTCTGTGCAAGGTGCAAGAAACGCACTTTTAAATATTTTATATAGATTCTTTTTTAACCACTCATCGAGAATGTGGAATGCTTAACCGAACTCTGTTTTTCCCTCCCATTTTAATATTCAACATTTTAAGACCAATGTGCAACAGTATTTTCCTTACACTTCCCTATTTTCCTTTCACTCGCACTGTATTTAAACGTAAACATGTTAAGGGTATTAAGAAGCCCTTGAGTGCCTGGAAATTAAAAAAAAAGAACCTGACAATACTCGCACATGGGTATGGTTTAGATTTGTAAGGCACTGGGCCCTGGTTCTCTACAAGCTGTTGCGCCCGCCACCTTATCTATTTTATGTATTTATTTATCTGTCTTAAAATTTAACTTCCTATTTTTAAAAATCATGTATTACAAAAACAAGAAAATCGAAATCTCGAACGTGATAATAAGTGAAAATATACTCAGCAAGATCCCAGTTCAATTACAGAACAAAAATAAGGTTCCCATGTGTATTTTTTTAACCAATAACAAAACTATTTTTATTGCGAAAATCGTTTAAAATAAAAAATACCGATAAAAATATCACACCCAAGTATGAGGTGCACATAAAATAAAAAACAAAAGTATGAATTATGAGAGGTATCAAGTGTAGTCATGAAAAATTCTTACATCTTTTAAATTTGAGAAAAAGCTTCAACTCATTCTTGAACTCAAAAGTGCCAATTAATGTCATTCATTCCATCTGATGTCCCCAATTATGGTTTGTGTCCTTGTTTTTTCTCAAAAAAATTTAATTCAGTTTTGTTTCTATAGACTTTCGCAAAATTTGTTTTTTTTTCGTCGTTATCTTTTTCGCTTTCAGAATCCAAACAACAAATAAAGACTTTCTCAGTTAAAAAATGCGCTCTTTCATGAATATCAATGAAGCCAATCCACCAGTTGTAACTTACTACACAAATATACTGCCGAATTTATGTAGGTAGGTAGGTAGCTACAAAGGTGCCATTGCAAGATTTGTATTTTTGTTTTCGACATTTCACTCTTATTTTGATTTTATTCTGACGCTTTTAAGCTCGTTGGAATTTAATCGGAGAGTTGAGATGATCCGAGAATTTATGCTTTCATGGTTAGAACCATAAAAATCAGAAGAAAAAATAAACATCCATAGAAACTGTGTCAAGTGATTTTGATCCATTTTTTGAAACTGAGTTACGAATTCGTATGTATGTATGTATATGTTTTGTATTTAATTATCAAAACCAACGTTTTCTCTTCACGCCAGCCACCACCGCGCTGGCCGTCGCCGCGTCGCGCCGGCCTGAGTAACTTGACATCGCACCGGTGTTTATCAAGAAGCATATAAGATATTTAAATGAAAAAAAAATCATCAACTATTGACTGGGGTTTCGGCGGGATAGCATAATTGAAACTAAGCGATTGTGCCTTATTAGATATTCTGCTCAGATTATGACTTGTAGTATAGTCAAGCGTGAGCCCAAACATTCAATGGCTACAAGTCATAACGCATGTTTAACATTGTGGTTTATGGTGTGAAGGCGTTTTGTGTGACTCCGCAGCTATGGTGAGCTACTTTCAATGACATGATGGAAGGTAATTGGTGCACAATTTTATCAAAATTAAATTTCTTCGTTTAATTTTAAAATTCAAAATTGTTTACATTTTTATTGATGTTATGAAAGGTACTTTGTTTCATATACAATTTATTGCTATTGATTTTGAGAGATTTTTGGGTCGGAACAAATAAAATCTTTCTTTTTTTTTAATTAGACCTAATTTCGTTAAAAACTATCGAAAGAAAAAGGATGCAATTTGAATTGGATTTACTGGAATACTTTTTTTGAAAGGATTAGAAACACTTAGAAACACCTGTTTTGAGTATCTGCATATTGTAATGAGTATGAAATATTTAGCCTGGTAAAGCAATCCACAGTTGTGTAGTGCGGTTAAAGAAAGAATACCTTTACTTTAATTGGGCTCAAGGGAAAACTGATGAGCATCCCTAGAAGTATGGTATTACGGTTGAATTCTGTGAGAGAAGGAAGACAACTGGCTATTTCACCAGAGCATTGTTGGTGAAAATATCGATAAAACAATTAAAGGCATTAGACCTTGCGGCGGTGTTCAAGAGAAGCAAATGTCTCAGTAATAGATCGATTGCATATCATTTTCAAAGCTCTTTTTTAATTATATCCAAAAGCTGAACACTTAGCAGCATTGTTGATAATGTCGAATATGTGATCTTTCCACAACAAGAGGTTTGTGATGCACATACCTAGAACTGAAAGCTGTTCAGTCTCCTTGATGCAAGTACCACCCAAGGTATTGGGGGAGGGTTACGCTTCTGCGAAAGCAGATAGCTTTGCGTTTTCAAAGCGTTAAATTCGGCAAGGTTTTTGGTTCCCCATTGTACAATTTTGTTATATTAATTTATTTAACAATTTGTTAATTCTTACTAACAAATCTATATTTATATCTATATATAATATTATAAATATTTAAATATTTAAATTTAAATATTAAATATAATATTATTAAATATAAATATTAAATATTCATATATTTAAATATATAAATATAAATTAATTAAATATTAATTAATTAAATTAAATATTAATATATAATATATATATTAATATATTATATATTATTAATATTATAAATGCGAAAGTAACTCTGTCTGTTACTCAATCACGCCTAAACTACTGAACCAATTTGCATGAAATTTGGTATGGAGATATTTTGATACCCTAGAAAGGACATAGGTTACTTTTTACCCCGGGAAAATGACGCATTCCCATGGGAAGATTCAGGTGCGCCGATCGCTTTAACGCCTAAACTACTGAACAGATTTAAATGAAATTTGGTATGGAGATAGTTTGAGACTTAAGAAAGGACATGAGTTACTTTTGACCTCGGGAAAACAACGCATTCCCATGAGAAAAATTACTTTCCGGGGAATCTGATCACTTTCACTCCTAATTACCAAAGATTTAAATAATATTTGGATAAAATTGGTATTACGGGAAAACAACGTATTCCCAACCCTTATGAAATAAGTACACAGAGTTCAAGAACAAAATCCGACTGCTATAATTTACAATGAGGTGTTAACTTTTGTAGAAGATCACGTTATAAATATTACTGGGAAAGATTTGTCTGAATTTGGGATGACCAGACCACAGAGAATTGGGGAAGTGAGCAGTGATTTAGTTCGAGAATTAAATTATGATACTGTCGCTCTAGAGCAGAGAATAACAGAGAGTTAGTAAACGAACAAATTATGTCGGACGTGAAGGGAGATATCGTCGAGACAACGTTATGGACACGGAGCAAGTAACATCATACCCCATAGAGTTTCTTATTTCTTTGGAATTATCAGGGATGCTTTCTCATAAGTTGAGATTGAAGGTTGGTGTTCCAGTCCTGTTAATGAGAAATCTTGAAGCACCAAAGTCATGTAATGGTACACGGCTACAGATTACTCACCTAGGACGAAATATTATATAAAAGCTACATATAATCATGACTGGAATATCAAAAGGAAAAACTGTTTTAATTCCCCGCATTCCGAAAATTCCAACCGATTTGCCGTTTCAGTTTAAAAGAGTGCAGCATTTGCAATAACAATAAGAATAAATAAAGCTCAGGAGCAAACGCTGAAAGCTGCGATGTAAATTTGGGAAAAAAAAGGTTTTCCCATGGACAATTATATGTAGCGTGCCCACGAGTCTCAAACCCACAAAATCCTTACGTTCTGGCCAAGGAAGGAAAAACAAAAAACGTCGTATATAAAAAAGTATTGCAGTAACCTATCTTCTTCTTAAAATGTATTAACCTAACCTAACCTAACCTATGACAATCACACTTAGTATGGCCTCATCCCATCTCGGGATATTTATCAATTATTATAAATACTAACCTTTGTTTTACTAACATACTTCTAAACAAAAGTTTAGAAATCTTAATTTTATTCGACTCAAAATGTACCTGCCCAGTGGCGGACTAAGAGGCAGTGACACCCGGGGCGGTAAAGCAAGCTTACACCCCTTAAAAATTTAAGAAAAAAACACGAACAAAGATTTTATTTAAAGGTGCTTACGAGCTTTTATTGTACTGAATGTTTCGATTATATCATTAAAATCTATATTTTTTGTGTGCTCCGTTTCGATTGAAAGTATAGCCAAATTAGTCAACCTATTTTGGCTCATCGTTGATCTTAGATAAGTCTTTATTAATTTTAATTTGGAAAAGCTTCGTTCACACGATGCCACTGAGATGCAAATTGTTAAATAAATTCTCATCGCCAATGACAGACTCGGTAAAGAGTCTGAAAAATCCCACTTAACAATGAAGCTTAAAATTTATCTTTGAAGCTACCATGTGACGCCGAATTCGCGGGATTTCCAATATGATACTGTTGTTTGTAAGTTCTGTAAATGTCGAGGTAAGCATTGGAACCACAGCCCGCAGTTCTTCTTCCGTTCCATACAGCAATATTTTCGGTTGAAGAGCTGAGAAAACTGACGCAATATCTTCCATGGCCTTAGATCGATGCACAAGTTCAGTATAAAATGTATCCTGACATTCTAACATGGCTCTTCGTGTTTCCTCTTCCAACGTCTTCTTCTTCTTCGCCGCCTTTCAATTGAAATTTCTAGCTCGGTGCATTGTTCTCTTGCGTATATTACGGCCTTTTTCACGGATTCATCACGGTGTTCACGAAGAAAACTCGCTAGTGCCTTAAGTTTTATTACACTTTTTTCTAGAGTGAGCCCGGATTTTTGCAAGTATTAAATATCGAACCAGAATGAGTAGTAGTGTGCAAAGTTATTTTTCTGTTACTGATGGCACCCCCTATTAGTCTGCCACCCGGGGCGGACCGCCCCCACCGCCCCCCCCTTAGTCCGCCACTGTACCTGCCCTTTTCAATTTCCGTTGAAGGTTTTGTTTGTATTTTCCTTCAAAATTATTACTTAAATTATTATTAGAATGCAAATTCTTTATACAAATTAATATACTTGTTCAGTAGAAAGATATCATAGAAAAATATCAAATCTCTGTATGTAAACTGTGCGGTAGCTTACCAAATGTAACTGTTAATACGAAAATGACAGATATTTATCTATCTATCATTGTACAATAATGTCAACATCAGAATTTAATGAGCTTATTATACGCTGCTGTTAGTAGTCCACATTCGAAGAACAAGGATAAGAATCTAAAAACGAATATGAAAAGCGGGGGTACCGTCATCAGCGAAACAATAAAGTGAGTTAGAAGTTTCAGACAAAAGATCATTTATAAAAATAAGGAAGAGTTTCGGAGACAAAACGGAGCCCTGGGGTACACCAACGTTTATTTTGGGGACCCGTCCAATACAACTTGAATTAAACGGTACAAAAGGTAATTTTTAACCCAACAAAGAAGAGATTCATCAATACCAAAAGCACGCATTGTTAATAAGAGAGCTTGATGCCCTACTCCATCAAATGTTTTTGAATTATTGATGATTTTACTTTAGAAGGCGAATAATCTTTCTGTTATCAAAGTGTTATACTACTGTATTCTGCTAAGTTTAGCAGGGGATTAGTTCCATTTAGACCATTTATGAGTGTTTATGAGTGTTTATGAGATAATTATGTTATTATCACCAATCATTTTAAAAGCTCTTTCTTGAATACTGCCCAAGAGGCTTAAATAAGTAAGCCCAGAGATGGAATATATATTCAAGCTTTGGACATATATATGCTTTGAAGATTGTAATCAGATAAGAAAAGAGACAAATTTCTTGCATTGTCTCAGAAAATCCAAAGCTCAAACATCTACTTGGGTTTTTAAACAAGAGATGATCATGCACATACAGAGAACATCGAGATGTTCAGATTCATTGATCCAAGTGCATCCATTGATAATGGCAAAGTTAGGTGTATCCCGCTTTAACGATACAAAACAGAACTGATTTTTCGGAGCATTGAATTAAACTCTATTTCTTATGTTGTGTAGGTAGCAACTTGGTGAGCTTAGTATATTTAAGCGTTGCACTTCAACATCTGAAGAGAAGGGATGTGAGTCGGAAAACGAATATAAAAAGCTTCGTCTACTATTGTCAGGGAAACAAATAATTGGATTAGAAGTTGGAAATAGAAGATAGGGCACACCAGCACTATGTAGATGCATTTTTGATAAGAGAGCTTGATAGCAGACTCTAATCACATGGTTTTGATATATCAAGTGAATAATTTTTGTTCCTATGAATAAAACAACATATAAGAAAAGGGAGCGTCGGTATAATTAAATTGACTTCGAACTAGAATCCACAAACAAATGGAACAATTTATTTTGTTTTAATAATTTGAATGCAATTTATTTTGAAATGAAAATTCCCTTACATCAAAAATAAAATAATGAAATGAAATAAATTATATTTTATGAAATCCTTATTCGATGCATTATTATCGTTTTTCACATTTATTTCCCCGATTATTGAGATGCATTCTCAGTAGATGATTCTTCAGCCAATCCCAAACCAGAAATAAGCCCTCCCAAAAAGCTATTGATAACATTGGCGTTATTATTGGCACCCTGTTGGCCACCAGAATTGGACCCAGACCCAGTATTCGATTCAATATTGCAACTGTACATAGAATTAAGTTTTTGCACATCTAATGGCGAGAAACCTTCACGCTGACCCAATTGTACTCCTTGTCTCTAAAATGAAAGTACACAAATATTCAAATAAATCAACTCTCGATTTCGATAGTGTCATATGCATTTATACCTTTGCAACAATTGTGGGATTCCTATTGGTGGAGAAGGCATTCGATGAGTAGTGCATAACGCTGCCATAATCATATGGTACACCAAATCCAGTTGTTTTATCCGCAGAAGCCTTATCAAAGTTCGAAACGGCCGATGGCTGTATGTTCTGGAAGAGAATGGTTACAAAATCATCGCGTTCATAGCGATTCTGTTCGTGCAGGAAGCCCACAGCGTGCATCAGCTCATGCATCGCAGTTCCCGGCTTTGTCAGGCACCCAGGTGCCTGGAGATTTACTTCCTGTTTACCACCAACACGTCCAACCGACGACCAACACCCAGAGTTCCCGCTTACAATCGATATGTAGTCGGCCTCATTCATTCGTGGAACAAATTTAATGCAAGTCTTGCTGTGAAATTCGGTGATTGCTCGCTCGATAAGGGCCATTTGTTGTGCATTGAAGTTGCCTCGGATTTCAAAGGGAACGATACCTTTAGGCCATCTAGAACTCTGTGACCTTAAGCCGTTGCGACCCATTTGTCGAGGGATCAGAATGTCACCCTCCACATAGGAACCGAGCTCTTCGGGATTGGTGTCGGATTCTGCGGTGTATTCGGCCACTGCCTTCCCGGTGGCATCAATGTCGGGTTGTCCATACAAAGCGGTTCCATACTGGCTAAGGTCGATGTAATCTGACGGCGGCGAGAGGATGCTGTTCTCCCCGTCAATTGAATTATCTGCCACTTCAAAGATGTCATTATCCTCGATGGGCAAGCAGTTAGCAAACATGGCTAGTGTAGTAAGGAACAGAAAGCAATTCATTGTGTTTGAGAATTTTCACAAAGGGTTGTTGGTTGGGTTTACTTTGCAACTTGTGTTTGACTGTGATTTAATTCAGAAAACGCTTTATTTTTATAGTAACAAGTAAAGGTTTCAAAAATTTGTCACGCTAGAAAGAGAATATTACATTCAAGCCCATGAACTCTTATCGTGCAAAAATTACCCAAACAAGCTGAAAGATATGTACATATTGTATGCGATTTTTGTATGTGCCCATAATTTACTGATAAAATAATTTCGGGCTAAGCTCTTAGACAGGTGCTTAGATATGTTCGAATAATATGTCTTAATTGTTTTATGTGGAAGAAAAGTATACCTGTGCTGAGGAAGATAAGAAATTGAAATTGTTAAACAAACTTATAACTCTTTATGAACTCTGAAAAACAAATTTTAACAAAGAATTTATACAAAACACTTATTTTTTCTTATCTTACTCTTAAAAAATAAAACATTAAAATAGGAATCAAAAGTGTTAATAATAAAACGTAAGGTTAATGTAATTCCCTACTGTATGGAAGTTTATACACCTGGATAAAATATTAAAAAGGAAACATTCTCAACCGTACATTTAAATCTATTTTTTAATAAACAATCCTAATTTAACTCAAAATATGAATTGGTCTTGAATCATCGGGTTTTTATTAATAAACAGAAAGATAATAAATAAAGAAAAAAAAGTGGATTATGCCATTTTGGAATCCTTTAAAAAACTTTATTTATAGAAACTGGAGTCTATTATTATTAGCGTTTTAAATAATACAAATTTATTTTAAATCTACATTCGTCTTCTTCCTGAATGTCTTCATCTTCGACTCTCGCATTTGTTTTTAAATTATTATAAAATGAGTGGTATGAATTCTTTGAGTTGCTATAAGTCCTTAAATTTTGCAGCTTCAATGAATCTTCCTCCAGGATAAAGCGACTCCAATTCCACATCTACGAATTTACTGAAGTTCCTTTTTAAAATGTTTACCTTTTGAAATAAAACATCTACATATGTACATATATTGTTTGAGTATTTGTATTAAATAATAAATGACTTCACGTTTTGAAATAGAAGCAATTGAATTTTTGGCCATTCAATTTTGGAAGTTTTCGATTAAAGACACGTTTTAATGTCCTCAGCTGTCATTTTTATTAAGTGAAATTGTTCCCTTTTTTTGCCGTGATGATTACATGATCCTAATCATCAAGCGTAAAAATGTCCTTATAATATCTCTTTTCCTTTTCAATGGACCAAAATCTTGGTTGCATGGTAGGAGTGATTGGCCAGATACTACAAATTTGTGGTCTATCTGTTCCACTTGTATGTGCAAATGGTGCTCATTCCTTATGTTCCTGTTTTGGCCACCCTATTGATCACAATACATTATTAAAGTCTTGTATTTGAAATTCGCTTTCACATAATGCATAATACTATTTCCTATTGCTATTTCCTGTGGGCCACGTGAAGCTATTCTCTCATTTCTGGTATGAATGCCTACACAATAGGTCCATATCTGCCTTTTGTAGTAAGATTTTGTGGTAATTACTCGTGTCGGCAGAGTTTTTATTAGATCGAACGCTATAACTTCATATTCATCCTTGTTAAGCTTCGAATCTAACTGCATTCCACTTCTAGCTGATTCAGTTTTTCGGTGATGTAAATCTCTTTCGCTCGTAATCGTTTGCTTTTCAGAAGGATCATCTGTGGCTTTGATTTTGACTTTAAAAGAATAACATTTTTTGCAGCTATTAGAAATTGGAGCTCGAAGAGTTTTAGGAATAATACATACTTATAAAATATGCATTGAAAACAAAGTTAATCCAATAGAATTTATTTTATGTATGATTTACTTCCTTATTTGAAATAGGTTAATTTAAGTTAGATTTTGTTAATTACATAGCCAATTTTAACATTTATGGTTGATTTCCTTTGGTATTTTCAGTAGTAATTATTTTTACTTAAAATGTGTAAGAGTCCCAAGGGTGGATCCAGATTTTTCAATAAAGGGGGGGGGGTGGTTAAACACTTAACATAAAGATGAGTTTTTGAGCACCGCTTACAAATGTTCTTTAATGTTCTCTAATGTGTATCTTAACCTTACATTTGCATACAATTTTACAAGATCATTTTAGAACACTGTTGTCCATCAAGATATGGTCTAAGCATATTTTATTTGGACGACTCCCTACATATGAAAGCATTCCAAGATTCTAACAAGAATCTAAATGTGCCATATTTAAGAGTTAAAATATTAAAATGTTAGAAATTATGTTAAAACGTAGCTTTTTTCCAAAAAATAATATAAGAGTATTCTGTTCTTGTTGGCATTTCTATAGATGCGGAAATCCAGAAAATGAGTAAGTTTGCCAGAAAAACGTGATATTTTTTTGTAGGACAATAAAACGGAATCTGAAATGAACAATTTTCTGACTTTTTTTTTTACGTAACTTTTGGGGCTGATGCTAGAAGACAATTTTTAAAAAAATTACTGTTTTGCGTGAACCTTTTGAAAATATTTTGATCTTAAAGGAGTCAACAACACTTAAAAATTGTAGAAAAAATTAAGTAAATAATTTCTCTAAAAATTAAATAAAAACCAATTAGTTGGGAACAAATTTTAATGTGGAACTCACAAATTACACATTGCAGAATCTCTTTTCACTTCAGTCCTAGAGAGATTCAAAGCAATTAAGAGATATGAAACGTTGATTATGTTTTTCAATTAGCCATAATTTTAACAAAAGTCTCCCTTTTGCTGTTTTTGGGACATTTATATTCTTGAAATTCGTGTTTAAATCTCAGTTCTAGAGCATTCAAATCAAATTCACTTCAAAAAGTAGATTTCTTTAGTTTTGTAAAATCGTTAAAGTTTTTGTATTTAAAAAATCAATTTTGAAAAAGATCTTATGAAAATAATATAAAGCATTACTTAGATTTTAGTTGTTTTTGACAGCAAACCGCTTTTTGGTGAACATAGTTAAATTACTAACAAATTTTTAGATGAAATCTTACTTATACTGTATAAGCTTTATGGCTCATTTGACCCCCCCCTCGATAGTCAAAAGTTTATGAATTTGTGCTGAGCGATAGGAATAGGGTTGGATTTCCGATTCATATTATGTTTTTTGTCGAGTCCTCAGATAAAAGTAGTATTTTTAGCAACAAAGTTTAAAGCTGTAAAATACAAATTTTATGTTCATATATAAAAAATAAATAATTAAAAATATAAGGGGGATCATATTTACTAACGCAATACGATGAGTTTTGAATTTAAGGAAATTCCTACGAAAATAAAAAAACAGTCTCCCAAGGAGGGGCGTCATCACCCCTACGACCCCTCCCCCTGGATCCGCCATTGAAGAGTCCACTAAATATCTGTAAAATTAAAAATAAAACCGATCATTTCTTCTATTTCAATTTCTGTGCATATGAAACTGCTTAATTTGGATGTTAAAATAATCATAACACCCAAAATATAATACACGCAGTATGATAATAAAATTAGTATTATACCTATATAAAATGTATTTTATATAGAAGCGATACTCGCATTGAGTGTCTGTTTATATAGTTCGAACAAGGTTCTGCTGTCAACTCTTTTGTTTACTAAAGCATCATCGTCATATGCATATGTACAAAATTCTCTTTATATTCAAATTTAAAAATATTTGTTTTATTTTTAAAGGCTGAAGAAAATTAGTCTTTAAAATATAAAATGTACACTTCATTAAATTTGGATTATGGATGCACTGAATGCTATATGAATAAAAATTAAAAAAAAAAAATTCTTTACTTTATCACGAGTGGCGATCAAAGGAAAGCACCAAAAAATGAATTCAAGCTGGTTAAGAGGGTAATCAAACGCTTTCGTGTCGCATCGTTACCTACATATGTAAACTCAAAAGTGTGGGCAAGTAAATAAAAAGCGTTATGATAATAATCAGGATCTGAGTCTGCATATGGGGTTACCGAAGTACACCTCTTGACATAGTTTACAAAGCATGGACAATTCATGCATGTTATTCTTCATAAAATAAACAAACGAAAAATTCTTCCTCTTCAGTTGTCCCGCTTAAATTTCCGTTCACAATATGATTTAATGTTAACATACTTTTTAACCCATATACACTTAAGTATTTAAATAGTCTAGAATGTTTGTAGATTGGACCTGCCGCAACAATAAAAATAAGCCGCTACTGGCTAAATTGCTCTTTTTGAGATGCACGACGACGATGTACACCGTGCAGCTTCTTATTAACGTCATTACGCGGCGCATGCATAATAATACAAAGTAAACTTTGTCTTTATGACTCATATGTAAACTTTGCAGTTGGAATGGGAATTCTTGAAAGAAATTTAAGTGAAAATATACTTATCTTTTTTTATAGGTCACAAATGATTAAAGTGAGATTTTGTTCTGTTTCATGTTAAATATTTTATGAAATAAATTTAAAAAAAATTGATTTTATACTTTTGAATCAGAAAAAAAATGTATATTAATTATTTTTAAGATTAATTTATACATAAACGGAATTCTTATTTTTCCGAAATATTTAAAAAAAAAACTATTTGTGTTTATCATTTAAATTTAAAAAAAGTAGTTTGAATGCGACCAAGGCTGATAACTTTCCATTCGATTATTGATATTTCTTAAACTCTTACAAAATATTATTTACAACACTTTGTGGAATATAAAAGGTTTGAAATCAAAATTTGTTTTTGTTATGAAGATACTTGAGTCAAAAACAATTTTTTATCAGTAGTTGATTTTTGTAGGTTTCTGCTTTTTGGTAAGACAAGTTGTCAATTCGATTTCTAAAAAAACTTAACTAACAAAACTTAACCAGATGTCAAAAACATTGTTCTTTGATGCACACAATTATTTTGGATTTAATATAATTTTTCCTTCGCAAAATATTTGAGGTGACACATATTTTTGTTCAGTTTGTTTGATTTTTGAAAAAAAAAACGTAAATTGAATTTTTTTAGAATTTATACCAACTTGGTATCACGTTACAATGTATAATATATGTATAATTTAATTGAAGTCGCTAGCGTTATTGGTTCGAAAGATGTTTGGGGTCAACCAAATTTTTTAATTTTGGTGATCGGAGTCTTTTCAATCCATAATGGTTGACCAGGTGCCATTCCCAAAAAAAGCCAGTGCTAACAAACTTGTAACCACGAAATGAATGGGCTACATTATTAAGAATTTATTTTGCTCTAGTAAGGAAACTGCCTTATCTGTCTTCTTATAAAAGCCTCTTAATGCACTTTATTTTGTATTATATGAAAGATAATATTTGTTTGCAATTGACATCCTTAAATCGTAAAAATTGTGTAGAAAAAAATTGATTTAACTATGGTAAATAGATACGGACAAAAAGACACAAATTTATACTTTAATTCAGACTTGATATCAATTGGATTTGTTATTATGGGGTTATTTGAATAAAATCAATGTGCATATGTACATACATAAATGAGTAAAATATTAAAATTTTAAAAGTTTACTAATATACTTTTGTTATTTAGAGAAGAATATTTAAACTAATAACTTATACTACATGGGTTAAAATATGGAAAAAGGACTAAACTGACATAATTTGTACAGATTTTGCTATGGCCTTTGACAGTGTAAAATATAGCTTCCTTGTCCACAAGCTGAAATGTTTTAGCATTCTGCTATATATACCGTTCGGTTTTCCACAAGGAAGTCATTTAGGACTACTGCTCTTTCTAATAACGGGTTATCCATTTTGGGGTTTCAAAACTATAGGGCTAGAATTCGGCATCTGTTAAACTAAGTTGTTAAACCAATTTTTTTTTTTCAGTTGAAAGTCTGACATTTACGAAAATGGTTCGTTTAACTATCGCACAATGCATACAAATTGTTAAAACCTACTACAAAAATGGTGATTCTACAAAAGCCTGATATCGTGCTTTAAGAGGAGATTATGGTTCACATAATCGTCCAACTACGAAAGCAATTGGCAAAATTGTGAAGAAATTTGAAGACAATGGATTGGTTATAGATATTGTAAGGCCTGTGCATCATCGTTTCGCTCGTACCACTGAAAATATCGCTGCTGTAAGTGAAAGTGTTGCCGAAGAACCAAATGTGTCGATTCCTCGGCGTTCTCGGGAATTAGGACTGTCTTACAGCACATTATGATGTATTTTGCATTTGGATCTGAAGCCAGCTGACCATACACAACGTCATAAATACGTCGAATGGGTGCTTCAACAACAGGCGTAAGAGGGAGATTTTTCGAACAAAATATACTCGGTGGGTATATGTTAATAAACAAAATTTTCGTATTTGGGGTTCCGAAAATCCTCAAGTAGTTGAAGAGAGGCCATTACATCCACAAATTGTCACTGTTTGGTGCGCTCTTTGGTCCGGAGGTGTCACCGTCAATTCGGAACGTTTTGGTCATATGATAACCGACTTTTTTTGCCTTCACACAATCAAGGGCGGATCCAGACTTTTAATTAGTGGGGGGCTCACACACTTAGATGAGTTTTTACTCACCGCTTAAAAATGTTCTGTAATGTTTTGTAAAGGAGGCTAACAAAATTTAAATAACATAATGTGTATCTTAACCTTACATTTACAGTTTTCAATTGCTAAATATACTTTTCTTGTTTCCATTTCTATTAATGCGAAGAACACTACAAAAATTAAAGAGAGACGATCCAATAAGAAGAACTGTCGGGCTTTTTTTGACGTAGTTTTTTTGGACTCAATTTTCGGGAGTCTATTATTACTATAGCTGTCAGCCTGCTTACTCGTATTTTGACCTTAAAGGAGTCAACAAAACTTAAAAATTGTAGAGAGAAAAATGCTTGGTTCTTGAATTTGAGAATATAGGTGCATTTAAGTAGGTACATAATTTCTCTAAAAAATTAAATTAAAAAAATTAAGGTAAATAAATAAGTTGGGAAGAAACGTTTGTGTGGCACTCACAAATTACACGTTTCAGAATCTCTTTTCACTTCAAATCTCAAGTTATTCAAAGCTTTTATATCAATAGATATGAATGTTTATTATACTTTTCAATTAGCCATTAGCTTAACAAAAGTGTCACTTTTGCTGTTTTTGGGACATTTATATTATTGAAATTCGTGTTCAAATTTCAGTTCTAGAGCATCTAAAGCAAATTCACTTCAAAAGTATATTTATTTAATTTTTTAAGATCTTTTAAGGTCTTTCGTATTCAACAGAAAATCAATTTTGAAAGAAATTAAATGCACGACTGGGTCGCTAGAACTTGCTAGTGTCTTCCAAAAAGTCTGTTTAAAAATATTTCCTATATTTTAAGATTTAAAAATGTAAATTATTTTTTTTTCGAAAATCATTTTAAATTTTGTCTTAAAAATATTTTTGGTAAGCAATAAATAAAGTGCTTATAGATATACATTTTACATTTAAATTTCGTTATCGAGTTTTGTAAACAAAATTAATATTTTTTTTTAAATAAAAAAAAAATGACATTTTTGATCATCAAAAATCATCACTTATTTGATCATTTGATCGTCGACAAGAGCATGCACAGAAAAAGAAGATCATTGAAATCGGTCCATTAGTTCTTGAGAAACCTTAAAAAAATGTATAGGTTTTATGAAGGGTACCTTTTTGGAGCAATACCAAAATACGTTTTTCTTGTAGAAAGAAGCCAAATTAAGAATACAAAATTTAGAGAAAGTTTAAAAAAAATCACATACATATTTTTAAATAGACGATTTCTTATTCAAGGTTTCTTCTGAAGAACCTGATTATTTGCTCTTTTTCTTAGAAACAAATTTTATAAAATTAATTTAAATTTTCAAATTCTAAATTGAGTGAAAACAGAAATTTGAGTTGTTTTTGACAGCAAACCGCTTTTTGGTGAATGTCGTTAAATTACCAACAAATCTTTAGATGAAATCTTTACTTATACAACTTGACTGTATAAGCATTATGGCTCATATAACCCCCCCCCCCTGGAACGTCCATTGGTCAAAAGTTGATGAATTTGTGCTGTGTTTTTGGAATAGGGCTGAATATCCGATTCATATTATGTTATTGGTCCAGTCTTCAGTAAAAAGTAGTACTTTAAGCAACAAAGTTTAAGGAAGTAAAATACAAATTTTGTTTTCATATAGGTACAAAAAATTAATAATTCAAAATATAATGGGTGTCATGTACATTAACGCAATACGATTAGTTTTGAATTGAAGGGAATTCCTACGAAAAATACAAACAAATTATCTCCCAGGGGGGGGGGGGTAATGACCCCTACGACCCCCCCCCCCCCCAGATCCACCATTGCACACAACTCTATTGAATATGGCTTTATTGCAAGAGATATTTCCTGGCCTCGTGTCGTGGTGATATCAACTGGCCACAAAGTGTCAACGTTTAAACTTTATAATAAAATTATAAAAAAAATAATGACGTTGATTTTTGAAACCGAAAAAGGGATAACCCTGTATTAATTTAATATTATTAAGACTCATCTTGTCTTCTCTCTTTGCGGATGATGCGGATGATCTGAAACTTTACTGTGGAATTTCTTGCGAAGCTAACTGTAACCTGCTGTTAACTGACTTGATCACTTTGATCAAGGTGCAATATCAATTGCCTTAATCTTGACGTAGCTAAGTGTCAAGCCTTGTATTGGTTCAGGAACCGTTTTCTGGATATTTTTGAGTATGCTGTAGATAACACAAATCTGGAAAGGGTCATGCAGAAAAAAAATCTAGAAGTAATTCTTGGCGTAAATCTGTCTCTCAAATGCTAGGCTTTGTCAACTACCAAGAAATTTAATGACTCGTAAGTCATAAGTGTACATCGATTACATTATACAAATCTCTAATAAGATCAGTGCTTGAATATTGTTGTACAGTGAGAAATCCTTATTGTTCTAACGCATCGTTAAGAATTGAAAGAATTCAAAAAAAAAAATTTAGTAAGCCTATAGGCTTTTTTTTAAAGTTAAATTGAAGTATTCCTAAGGATTCATATGATATTAGATGGTTATTATTCGGAGTTTCTAACTCTACGGAAATGTTTTTCTCCGCTCAAAAATGAATTTTTTGAAGTAAACACACCAGCAAGGCTGACTCGTGATCCTTTTCTAATATATGAACCGTTTCGACGAACAAACTATGTGCGCAACAAGTCCGTTTCTCTTTGCATTAGAGAACCAAACTTAATATACACCAGAGTTGAATTTTGGAATTAACTTTTCAAGAGGCTCATTTAAATCAATTGTTTTCACAAATATTAAATTTAATTTGTATGTACTAATTTAATTCATATTATGTTTCATACAATTGTTTTTTAATTGTATTTTATTTATGTAATACTAATTCTACTACTAAATAGTTACCTACAGAAGCTCTCTTTTCTTGCAAAAAAGTTATTGGTAATAAACGGGGCTTACAACCCCCAATTACGAATTGGTTATACACATCGGTAATCAGACCGACCTTAATGTACAAACCGCGACAAACTAAATAAAGTCCAACGCTCAGCTTGAGTATGTATAAGCGGATCGCTTCGCACGAACTGGACACCCTACTCTACCTAACACCTATTGATATAATTAGCAAACAAATAGCTGCAAGCTCTTCTATTCGCCTTAAAGGTTCATCGCAGTGGGTTAATACCAACATTGGCCACTCCGTAATTATTAAGTATTTAGAATCAATTCAAGCACACAGAATACACCATCCCCCAACTGCAATTCGACAGAAACTTCTAGGATCTTCCAGATCATTCCGGGAGGATAAACATTCCTGGAAGTTGAGCCAATCCACTTTTACATATAGATAGATCAAAAAGAAATATGGGGTTGGTCGAGGTGTGTACTCTGAACGAATGAAATTAAGTCTCTCATTTCGACTTCATAATCATTGATAAAAGACGTCTTATCCTGGCTTAAGGAAAACGTGATATCAACATCTGATAGCCGCATTGTCTAAAAGAGTCAGTCCGCTATCAAATCTCTGGACTCTGTCCTTACAAACTCTATAACCGTCGATAACTGTCGCTCATCTTTAATGGAGATGGCACAACAGTTTAATATTCACCTTTGCTGGGTGCCGGGCCATAGAGACATTCCAAGAAGTTGTAAGGCAGACTTTTGATAATGCTGGCATACCAATCGCTACATGTATGTATGTAAAGTATTGCTAGTGCAAGACGCTATGAAGAAGGCAAACATCAGTGGATTCAAAGCGCTCAAGGTGCTTGCTATCTCTAAGCATATCACATATAGGTCGATTATCGCCACCCGGCTAGACGTATTCTCAAATGACTTTTGCAGAAGCTGTATGGATGCAGAAGAGGAGGAAACAGTTCTTCACCTCCTCTGTACATGCCCTGATCTACCTCAAATACGCAAGAATTACCTAGGAGAATTCTTCAATAACGATCTAAACGATCTCAATCATATTAACATAATCAGTTTTTCACGTTTCGTAAGGGACTGGGGACTGGTTTCATTGAGCTTAGAACAAAGCCTAAAGATTCAATATGGGCCATTAAATTGGCATAAGGGTGTCCTACTCCATCACGGACAGCCACTTTAACCTAACCTAATCTAATTTGTATTGTCCAGCTAGTCTATTTTTGCTTAATATTATTTATTGTTGTAAATCCACCCACAATTTTTATTGTAAAAAAAATACATGTAAGAATATTGTTGAAAAAAGCATTGATGAAAAGTAATTTTTAGACCATTAAGAAGGTTCACGTATTTACTGACAAATTTTATATCCTAAAAGTATACCACAATAATTAAACGATTTTGTTTAAAAAATTGTTAGCAAAATGAGTGTCCAGTCCATATAACCGACGGATGCGGCTTCACTTAAGGACATAGTTTCTAGCTTTAAACTTCAATGTTTATCAAGGCTCATCAACAAAAATTAAAAGCATTGAACTTTCATATAAGCTAAGATTAATCTTTCGACGTTGTGTCTTTTGAAGATTCATAAACTCACATGAAACTTGCATTAATTTAATAAAGCTAGATTTGAATTTAGAAAGCAAGCGTACAAACGTATATCTTAATTTAAACATATTTCATGAATTGTTTAGAAAATCCTTACGTTCTCTTAAACTATTATTTTACTTTCTAAAGAAAAAAACAATTATTTTTAAATGTTCCGAATCATCAAAGAGAGCCATGAATATGTGTATTTTATGTAGTTTTGGGCTTTGGCGCATGTTCGAAATGTTCTCTTAAGTTGAAAGCTTTGAACCTCTAATAAGAGTATTCCTATATAAAAATAATATAAAGTAAATAGTTGATGTTATTTGATAACAGTTTGGGAATGGTAATGATAAGGAGTGTGAATGTGTTTCTGATTCATAATCAAAATAAATCATACAATTGTTAGTTGATTGCATTCAAAATTAAAATATAGCTTTAAAAAAATAAATGATTATTGTTTGAATTAGAATCGCTACGAATGACTTTGAATAAAAAGTTATGTAATGTCACTTTTGTGATAGTTGGGATTAAAAGATAACCTTTTTATTAAATTCCCATAGGAAGTTATTGCAATCGGTCCGATTTGTCGAATTGACAATTTTGACATTTCTCGACGTTTCAAGGTCCCTAGAGTCGAAATAAAAGATTTTTAGAAAGATGTCTGTGCGTGCGTGTGTACGTACGTTCGTACGTCCGTACGTCCGTACGTCCGTATGTCCGTATGTCCGTATGTCCGTATGTCCGTATGTCCGTATGTCCGTATGTCCGTATGTCCGTATGTCCGTATGTCCGTATGTCCGTATGTCCGTACGTCCGTACGTTCGCGACGTGTTTTTCGTCGTCCATAGCTCAAGAACCAGTAGAAATATCGACATCAAATAAATTTTGTCATACAGATATTAATACAGAAAGGACTCGCAAGAAAATTGCGTGGGTGTTTTTTTTTACCATAGCAATTTAAAACTCAATAACGCTAGAGACTTGAATTAAATTTTATATTATATATTGTAACGTGTATCACGTGTATCAAACAAATATATTTTTGGAAAAAAATCCAATTAAAGGTTTTTTTATAAATGAAAAAACTGAACAAAAAATATTAAAATTTGACGAACAAAAAATTATTTTATCTCTTAAACAATTTTGTGCAACGCAGAATAACGTTTTTAACATCTGGTAAAATTTTGAAAAAAAACAAATTGACAGTATTAAAAAAAAAAATAAAAACCCCAAAAAAACAATACTCAAAGTTGGTAAAAATTGATTTTCGATTAATATATCTTCTCAAAAATTTGAGATTATGGCTTCAAACTAATTTTGTCTTATTTCCAACATTCGGTGAAATTTTGAGAAAAATCGAATTGACAGTTTTTTTTACAAAAAAATAAAAACCTAAAAAAAAGCATTACTAAAAGTTGGTAAACATTGATTTTCGACTCATATTCTTTTCAAAACTTTGAGATATTGCCTTTAAACTAATTTTTTCTTTTAAAAAATATTGTTGTCAACATTCAGTAAGATTTTGAGAAAAAACGAATTTGCGGTAGATTGTTTAGAATTATGAAAAACCTAAAATAAATTAATAAAAGTTGGTTAAATGGATTTTCGACTCAATTATCTTTTCAAGACTTTAAGATATTGGCTTAAAACTAATTTTATCTTATAAGAAATATTGTTGTCAATATTCAATAAAATTTAGATAAAAATCGAATTGAGCGTTTTCTTACAAAAATGGAAACCAAAAAAAAAGACAATACTAAAACTTGGTAAAAAGTTTATTTTCGACTTTTCAAAAATTAAAATCCAGCAGTCCGTTTTTTCATAAAAAAGTAAAATCTACAAAAAATAGTACGCAAATTTGGTAAAAATTGAAGTGCAGTTCTCGATATCTCGTGAACAATAGAAGATATTGACTTAAAATTAATTTAATTCATCCAATTTGTATTTGAAATAAAAATTTTTAACAAATGCTACTAAAATTGGTAAAAATTGGTTTTCGACTAAAAATCTCGTTAAGAAAAATAGATTTCGGAATCAAACTATTTCACTATATGCAAAATATTGGTAATTTAAAAATTTTTAAAAATAATTCAACTGACAACTTTTTTAACAAAACACGAAAACCTACAAACTTCTAAGCAAGACAAATCGACAGACGGGATGGGAAGTTATCAGTGTGGGTCACATCTCAGCCTCTTTTTTTAATTTGGTTTTTACTGATATAAGAGATAAAATATCAGTCATACGTGATCATCGAAAGCCAAAAGGTTGCTTTAAAAAACAACTACTTTTTAAATGTGAACCTAATCGACGCAATTATTAATCTTTTCAATAACCTCACTGTTTTAAAAACCATCATAGGTATCTAAGTTGTCTAATCCATTCAATTAACCAAAGAAAAAACCGTTGCTAAATATATCCATAGCGATCTCCATTGCTGTTACGTGAAGGTGCTTTTCATTATAAAGTGAAATAACCTAATGATATCACTTGCAGCCTTGTGCATGAAAACTAGAACATTTATTTTTTTTTATAAAGCTTAAACATTTTTTTCTAATAAAAAGTATTGTTTTTGCTTTTTTAAATAACAGTTATTAAAAATAACGGTTGTGCGCTAGTGTTTCATAAATATTTCAAACACAATTCTACATACCTCAATATTGTTTACTGAGGTTTGTAGAATTGTGTTTGACAAAACGAGACCCTCTTAACACCAACTATATACATGAATCATTCTACTTATGACAGCATCTACGATACGAACTATAAAGAGCCATGTCTAGTTTTGGCATCCCTGCCAAACTCGTCCGTTTGTGCAGGATGACCAAAAGGAATTCACGTTGCTCCATAAAGGCTGGAAACAACTAAACCGAACTTTTCGATGTCAAAAAAGGTTTTAAACAAGGTAATGCGCTGTCATGCGTTTTCTTGGTTGATGTCGTAACTTCATAGTAGTTAAGGACTTTGTCTACCTAGGCTTCGCTATGAACACAGAAAACACGCCAGTGCTGAGATCAAATGAAGAATAGCCTTGCTTACCGCTGTTTCTTTAATCTAGGAAAGCCCTCTCTCGAGCGACCAAAGTGCAATACGGTGCAATAGCATGGACTTTGAAAAAAGCGGATAAAATCACCTTGGTTCGTTTCGAGAAAAAAGTTCTTCGCGTGATTTACAGTCACATATGCATAGAAGGTGAGTGGAGGAGAAGATGGAACGACGACCTGAACGGGCTGTACAGTGACGTAGACTAAGCCAAAAGGATAACAGTCCAACGACTGAGATCGCTGGGTCACGTAGAGCACATCAAAACCAATGCTCCATCCTGGAAAGTCTTCGAATCAACTCCCACAGGACAGCGCAGTAAAGTAAGACTGCGGATCAGGTGGCGCGCACAAGTGGAAAGTGACCTCATCCAACCTGAAGTGCGCAACTGGCGACATCTAGCTATAGGGACCGAGCTAGATGGACAAGTTTGTTGGGTGAGGCCCTAGTTCACACAGGACTGTAGCGCCACCTTAAGTAAGTAAGTTTTCACCCAACCTTACACCTAATTCAAATCCTTTATTCTGTCCCAGCAGAGGGGTTGAAGGGTATAATATATATCCATAATTTTGAAGTATGGAATGGACTATTGGCTTACTTAAGTGAGCTTAAAATCCATAAACGATGGGCCAGTAATTCACAAGAATTTGTCAGGACTTTTAACCCATCACTTGGGCTGGTTATAAGTTCATAAGACATTTATGGACTTTTAACCCACCTAAATGAGCCAAAATCTCATTATGGACATTCGACCCTGCACCGCACACCGGTACGAGCATAGTATAAGCGTTTAGGAAAGAAAAAAAAAGAAAATAAACAAAATCACATTATGTCTAAGATCCGAATCCGAACGTCTACTTTTAGAAAGGACATTTCACTACAAGAATTACTCTTGAAGGATCCGTGACAAAAAAAAACTTTAGGTGCCACAGGGCAGGGATTGAACCCAGGACATCTGGTATAACAGTCCCACGCACTTTTTTTTTTTTTTTTTTTTGTAAATTCATTTTTATTAATTCAATCTTAAAATTATCTTAAAGCTAGACAAAAATTCATAAAACTAGCCTAATTAACCATATCTTACAAATAACTTACTGGTCCCATACGGACACTCTAAGTTAAACTATAACACTTACTACTAATGCCTTTCGGCCCTAAGATCTATTTAACATCAATTCAATTTAATTTATTTTTTTGTTCATTAGAAAATTAAAAAAAAAACTAATATCAATATCCTTTTTTTATTTTTACTTAATAACTACTTAAAATAAGGTCCTTAATAAAAAACTTAAAGCTAACTTAAACTACCTATTCTACCTATAAACTACTTAAAACTAGAACAACCACAGCAGCAAATCTAACTATCTAACATTTTTTTTTTTTCATATTTTGTTGTCTTTTTTTTTTAATTTTTTTGATATTCCATGTTTTTTTTTTATTTATTTTTTTTTTGGTATTTTTTTTTTGTATTTTTGTTTGTGCCACCATGCCTTTTCTACTTAAAACTAAACCCTAAAACTATAAAACAAGTATGTAAGCCGGCCAAGGCTTAAAACCCCATCTCGACTACCCACTATCAAGTGACAATTGAAGCCACCAAAACATGGTTCTCCTGCTTCACCCTATCAGTTCGGTCCCGTTCGGACACAGCCCTACGAAGGAGGAGGTGGTAGATTAGCGGAACTGCCAATCTATCCTGTATCAGACCGCATCTATCTAAAAAGAGGAATGCCTCTGGTGGAATGCAGCCGCTCAAGCGGCATTTCATTTTGCCAGTTTCGTCTAACAAAAAGTTTCCATATATTCTGCAAAGCTGATTCCGACTTCATGTTATGGCTTTAAAACTTGATAAACAAGGAACAAGTAAACATATACAAACAGGAATTACAAATAATAATTTAAGAATTGGATAGAAGTAGGAAGACTTACAAATGGCAACGCGAGATATTTGTTTACTTATAAATAAAATAATGCGGTTAATAATTTTTAACAAATTTTAACAGATTTATTTGAAAGTGTCTGAAATAGATAAACCAAAACTATGCCTTATTTGTTGCGGCAACTATATTCAATTCGGTTGCCATGTTCAACTCAAAATATCTATAATATTTTTCGACTTCCTCAATACCATTCCACTTACTTGCACAAATAACAAAATATATATGTACATATGTATAGATACATGTAGATAAAACCTTCCCTCATCTAAATAAGCCGTGTCATAATTATCTCCTGACCACTGGGCTGAAATATTAAATTAACGATGTTCACCTGACATCCGGACCGGAAACAAAATAAAATAAAGCAACACTAATTTTATACCTAAATAAATGTCTATTTGTCAGATGACCTTCTGAATCACTAAACACGAAAACGTTTGCCTTTTTGCTCAAACATCAGGGGTTTGTGCTGTGTGCTCGACCTATAACATTTTTTTTTTTTACGTGTGGAATGGGAAACGGAGATAGAAGTTTTTGAAAAAAAGAGAACTAAATAAATAAGGAACAAGTACATAATTAGGGAAGTTGACACGTTGGAATGATGAACAGAATAAATCTAACGTGATGTCAGACCATATTTACACTTAGAAGGTACGAATACCGTGTTAACATAGGGTTTACCTTAAATAAGCTGCACCCTGGTCGTTAAATGAGGTCGTCGTATGACCATTTTTATGGCAATTTTTTTTCTTTTTATTTTTGCAAATGTTGTGTAACGAAGGTAAGGTTATATGTACATATGTTTGAACATAAGAGAAATAATAATACACTTAGTTTAGGAATATTAATGCACGCGTGCTAGGAGTGACGAACTAAATTCGGACTACCTTATTAGGATGAGAAGTAGAATTTTTATCATGTGAGAAGAAACACCTAGAAAATATGTTGCTTTCTTGCTAACTTGTAGATACTCCTTATTCCTTAAACGTCTTAGGAAATGATTGATTTTAACATACATCTCCTTAATTCAACAACGAACTTCAACAAAAAGTTTGAATTAGTATTGATTAACGGTAGAAAGAGAAGCCTACATTGATTGATCACTTGATCTTTACTAAAGAAACCTTTAAAATCTCTTTCGATATCGCCTTAACGTCACAAAGACATACTAGCAAGTGATGCTTTGATGGTATTATTAAGTTTTAACAAGAATTAAGGAAACAATATTGAATTAAAAAACTGATTTTCGTTTTTAGTTAATGTATCGAATGGTATAATTCATTTTTTAAAAACAAAAAAAAAGAGAGACTTATGTCGTTCCGGATAAAAATAATTACTTTTGTTTTAGCAAAGCCTGACATTTTTTTACCTAAAATACTCTAGAGTCCTGTGTGAACTAGGGCCTCACTTGTCAATCTAGCTCGGTCCCTAGCTAGATGTCGCCAGTTTCGCACTCCAAGTTGGGTGAGGTCACTTTCCACTTGTGCGCGCCACCTGATCCGTTCTGTAGGCGTGGATTCGAAGACTATCCGGGCCTGAGCATTGGTTTTTATGCGCTCCAGGTAACACAGCCATATCAGTCGTTGGACTTTTACCTACGTCGCTGTACAGCCCGTACAGATCGTCGTTCCATCTTCTCCTCCACTCACCTCCTATTCATACCGGATCGTAGATCACTCGAAGAACTTTTCTCTCGAAACGACCCAAGGTGTTTTCATCCTCTTTTGTCATAGTTCATGCTTCTACACCGTATAGCAGGACGGTGATGAAGAGGGTCTTATATAGCCACACTTTGATCGGTCGCGAGAGGGCTTTATTACTACTCAATTGCTTTCTTAACGCAAATAAGCAGCGAGCGGTTAGCAAGAGTAATTCTTCGTTTGATCTCAGCGTTGGTGTTGTTTTCTGTGTTCATAGCGGAGCCTAGGCAGACAAAGTTCTTATCTACCTTTAAGTCACACCTGTGGATGGTGACGTTTTGACCGAAACGTCATCGGCGTTGTAGGTCTCTTCTGATGACAGCATGTAACGTAAATGTACTTTGTTTTGCCCTCATTAATCGCGTCTGCCTCGATTCTCGCAAAAGCCCTATTGACATCACGCTGAGTTCTTTCGATTATGTCAATGTCATCAGCATATGCCAATAATTGGACAGACTTTTAAAAGATAGTGCCCTTATTGTAGACGAAGGAGATCTGCACTATTCTTTTAAGTAGTTAACGAAATCGCATGACAGCCCGTCACTTTGTCTAAAGCCTTTTTTGACATTGAAAGGTTCTGTTACATAAGTTAATTTCAACCTTAGAGTATCGCGATTTCTCCAATGTCATCCTGCACAAACGGACAAGTTTGGTTGCGATGCCAAAACTAGACGTAGCTTTATACAACTCGTCTCTGTAAATGCTGTCATATGCGGCCTTGAAATCAATGAAGAGATGGTGGGTGTCGATTTAATGTTCTTATGTTTTTTCCAGGATCTGCCGTAATGTGAATATTTTATCGACTGTGGACTCTTTTAGTCTAAAACTACACTGAAAACGACCTATCAGGTTGTTGACGAACGGCCTAAGACGTTTACATATTACGGGGGAGAAGATTTTGTATAGTTTATCTATATTTGGTGCAGTTTAGAGAGTCTCCTTTTTTTTAGTATCGGGCAAACAAGATAATGTAGTAATAACTGACACAAAATTTACTTTTCTAATTTTTACATGTTTTTGTTTTGAACGTAGTCAAAACCTTAATAAGGGTAATGTGTTAAAGTTCTGAATATAATTTCCTATTCGCATGATGTCAATTATTTTTTTGCAAAATTTGATATAGGCTTAATTTTTGGTATGAACATTTTCATGCTACCAAGTCGTTCATATTATTCAAGCTTAATAATAAATTTAATTGTAAAACGGGCATCATAATATTATGATGATGATAAAATAAAGTATAAGGACTTTGTTTTACTATAATAAGCTCTAGTACATCAAATTGTTTTCAAGTTATAGATAGACATACTATAAGGTTCAAGGTACTTAAGAATATTAAAAGAGGTGTGAACTACCATTTTCTCGTATTTCTTAATCATCACCTGCGTTATAATTACATATTTCGCGTGATAGGTCTCCCTCTCTTTTTCTTTCCCTTGCTTGGCAACTTGTATATTGCCACAGAAATAATTTTCTTTAAGAACACATTTTACTCTGCCAGCAATCAAGTGATAGAGTTCCTTTATGCTAAAATATAGAAAGTTATTATGGTGCACTTGCACCTTCTTTACAAACTTATATACTTTTCCCTTTTTTCTCGAACTGGAAGAAAAAGGAAACATCCGGACCCAAAGGCATTGGCATAAACATCCATTGTGCAAAAATGAAGTCACCATCATCACCAGGATCTAAAATATGAAAATATGACCAGAGAGACCTTATAAATCTTATAGAAGAAAAAATTAAGCCTAGTGATAATGTCACCTTTATACATATGTACATATAATAATAAAATAAGTTGTTACACTCAAGGTCATTTGATTGTTTCATTGTTTTGTGTTTGCAGTAAATAAATAAAATAATAAAGGGTGTTGAGGACCAGTTTTAAAATAGATTCCTTTTATTATTGCACTGGAAATGCAACTGGAGTGTGAGATATGAAATTGACTATAGTTTTACTAGCGTACCCGTTCGGAAACTCCTGCAACCAAATTTTGTCTGAAAGTTAAACATTAATTACGTGTCTTAGTTTGTATTGCCTTTTAAGATTGTTTAAAACCAAAGAATTGCAACTCTAGTAGTTTTCCTACAAATCAGAATGGTTAACTAAACCTTATAGTGCCTACATACCTACCACATTCCACCGTCTTCAAAAATATTCTAAATCATTAAATTGAGTTAATATCATATACCTAGTTTAGATATTATCTTAGCAATACAAACTTTGTTTTTCATCCTGGATCCTCTCATATAAAAAAAAAACACTCGATTGAATTGTAACGGAAAATTAAAAAAAAAACTGCTACACCTTCATCTACAACATATTTTAAAATAATTTTAATTAATGGAAATAGGAGAGATATAAAACATCAATCTTCGATTACCAGTGTTACGTTTTTTTTTGGATGAGTTTTTATTTTCGGTATGATTTGTCACTGAGGTACATGTACTGAGATGGTTCAAGATGGAGAGGTTCATCACCTCAGACCACTCATAACGTAAGAGAGAACTCGTCCCAAAAAAAAGTGAATTTGAATTTTTAAAAGAAATAGTTTGTGCATTCGATTAGTTCGTTCAAATACACAAATAATTTTTTCAATATATATACATATATGATTTTCCCAGTATTTCATATTTTTATTAAAATAAAAAATTAGGTTATTCAACAAAATATAAATGTAGATTCAATAATAATACAAATATGATTCTTCAGAAATTTATCTTTCTTTTGACAAATTATTTTATGGTATTGGTTCAGAGCCGTTAAAGGGATTTTGCTAACAAAAAACCATATTTGATATTTTGTTGAGCTCTTCAGCGAGAAAGTTTGCTATTAGCGCTCTACATCTGAGGCAATTGATGCATGCGGTTTCTGTTACCATATTTTGAAAGATTTCATATGCATTTGCTTTGCAAGGGCGGATCCAGACTTCTAATCAAGGGTTGGGGTCACACATTTAACATAAAGACGAGTTTTTGAAAATCGCTTGAAAAATGTTTTGTAAAGGAGGCTGACAAAATTTAAATAACATAGTGTGTATCTTAATCTTTCCTTTACATATTCAAAGGGCTACAGTGACAACTTTAATTATTAGATTATTTTAGAACACTATTGTCCAAGAATAGTAGTACCCGTGGCATGATGGTAAGTGCGTTGGACTATCATGTCAGAGGTCTTGGGTTCGATCCCTGCCTATGCCATCTAAAGTTTTTTTTCACGTTTACTGCCTCTTGCGAGAAATTGACCAATTCTCCAAGAGTAATTATTGTCATGAAAAGTGCTTTCTCAAATTAGCCGTTCGAATTACGCTTAAAACTGTAGGTCTCCTCCATCCCTGACAACAGTACTCGCACTGGAATGGTTGAGAGTTGTAAGTCGCTAGGCCCTAGTTCTCAACGGACTGTTGCGTCACCCAATTTATTTTATTTTTACTGTCCAGCAATATATGGTCTAAGAATTTAATTAATACGTCTGCTTTTACATGAAAGCATTCCAAGTTTCCATAACAGTTTTCTAAATATGAAATATTAAAGAGCTAAAATGCAATCGCCTAGAATGTTTTTGGTGCATTTCACACAGAACTGTTAGAAATTGTGTTGAAATATAGCTTTTTTCTAAAAATAATATATTCTGTTCTTGTTGACATTTCTATAAATGTGAAAAACGCTACAAAATATAAATGCAGAAACCCAGAAAATGAGAAAGTTCGCCAAAAAATTGTGATCTTTTTTCGTACGAAAATAAAACAGAACCTGTTATGAAGAATTTTACGGATGTTTTTGAAGGAATCAATTTCGGGAGTCTAGTATTAATATCGTTATCATTCTGCTTACTCGTAGATTTAAGCTGATACTAGAAGACAAATTCTAAAAAAATACTGTTTGGCGTGAACCTTTTGAAAATATTTTGATCTTAAAGGAGTCACCAGAATTTGAAAATTGAAAGGAGAAAAACGTTTGGTTCTTGAATTTAAGTAAATAGGTGCATTTAAGTTAATAATTTCTCTAAAAATTAAATAAAAACAAATTAAGGTAAACAAATAAGCTAGAAAGGAACTTAAGTGTGGCACTCGCAAATAACACGTTGCAGAATCTTTTTTGACTTCAGTTCTCAGGAGATTAAAAATTCTTACATTCAATTAATAGATATGAAACATTCATTATGTTTTTGACTTAGCCATTAAATTAACGCAAGTATCACTTTCGCAGCTTTTGGGACATTTTTATTCTTGAAATTCGCGTTTAATTCTCAGTTCTAGAGCAAATTCACTTCAAAAAGTAGATTTCTTTAATTGTTAAGATCTTAAAAGTTTTTGTATTTAGTAGAAAATCAATTTTAAAAGAAAAAAACACATTAAGAAATCCTTACACTATTTATGTGCGTCAAAAAAATGAGATGGAATTGAAGACGAGCTGAATCCTAACAAAGTCGCTGGAGCAGATGGCCGAGCTCTTCAAAGCAGCAGGAGATAATTTGGTTAGGAATATGCACCAGCTTATCTGTAAGGTATGGGCGCAATGCCCGATGGTGAAAAAATGAAACCCTCTAAACTACACCAACTATAGAGAAATCGCTTGCAAAATCTTATTTGCCGCAATATGTAAACGTCTGAAATCCATCGTCAACAACTTGAAAGGTTCTTATCAATGTAGTCTAAGATTAGGAAAGTCCACAAGAACATCAAATCGACACCACCCAACATCTCTTCATCGATTTCAAGGCGGCATATAACAGCATCTACAGGGACAAGCTGTATGCAGTCATGCAGATCTTCCGTTTGTGCAGGATGACCATGGAGAATTCGCGCTGCTCTATAAAGGTTGGAAACAACTTCACAGAACCTTTTGATGTCAAGAAGGGCTGCCATGTGATTTCTTTAACATCGTCCTTGAAAGAATAGTAGGGTGATTAAGGATTATGTCTACCTAGGCTCCGCTATGAACAAAACGAAGAATTACTCATACCAACCGATGCTTCTTTGCGATAAAAAAGCGACCAAGGTGTCGCTATATTAGACCCTCATCATCCTCGTCCTGCTATAAGGTGCAGAAGAATGGACTGAAAGCATCTTGGGTCGTTTCGATAGAAAAGTTCTTCGAGTGATCTACGGTCCCGTATGCATAGAAGGTGAGTGGTAGAGAAGATGGAACTACGAGCTGTGCGGGCTGTGTAGCGGCATAGACTTAGCCAGAAGGATAATTCAATTCAATTCAATTCAACTGGCTGCATTTAGCTAGGGACGGAGCTAAATGGAGAAGTTTGAGAAGAGTATGTGACCTAGGACCTCGTCACACAGGCCTGTAGCGCCACCTTAAATAAGTAAGTATAATGTTCTTGGTCCAGTCTTCAGGTAGATCGTATGTGGAACGCGAATTGAGTTTGACAGTTCGCTACAAACACTTTTCTTTCTTAAATTTAGTTTATTTTGGCAAAAAAATTTTACTACCTTAAAATAAACTAAAGCTATAATTTACACTGAATTTAAGTTTATGAATTCTTTAAAATCACAATTATTCATCAATTCGTCGGTCTTTGGTCGCTCTTATGTAAATGACCCTTTACTGTCTACGTTTAAAAAAAAAATCTAATCAGTGGGACTGCAGTGTTTATCTTACAATGAGGAGAAGGTGTTTCGAAAACATTTCAAAGGAAAATCAATGTCAAAGCAATTCCATGAATTAGTTTCGTTCTTATTTTCCTTTTTTCACGATGCAACGGTATGCATACCTTTCCTTTTGCCAAGAGAACCAACCCTCTTTTGCAATATTAGATTTTAATTTTAACTTCTGGCCCTATACCTACCCCAATGGAACGCGAACGACCGACAAGCGGCGCCAAGGAGGCGTGCCGATGGTGGCGGTGACGGTGGCGATGCTCAGATCAGAGTACTTTCTAGTACCTTCCACCATCTACCTTTGGCTCGTCTTCACCCTGAAACAGTAAGACTGATGATTATTCTTGACACTGATGCTTGCATAATTTAGAAAGAGGAGAGAATTGATTACACTCAGATTTAAATATATTTTGTAATTACGACCTGAGAAAGTTTTCCATTTTCTTTCCTAGCTACAAAGGTGGATGCAGGAAGGGAGAACGAGAGATATTGGCTGCAATCTGTGAGAGTGAATTTAAGAATCTAGTTAAAGTGCAACAGATTTTTCTTGCATATTGATATAAAATTTAATAAATCAATCAAGTTAAAGGTTTGAAGGAAAAAAGTGTTTTAAAGATAAAGATTGAGATCGATAAGGACTAAGGGCGGTTGATGTAGCAGCTCCGATAAATTTAATACAAGAAATCTGTTAAATGCTTAAAGCCATCAGCCTGTGCCCTGCCAAGAATAACAGCTTTTCCCTCTAAGGTAATGGAAAGACTCTCGGGTAATATTTTTAAAGAACCCCATTTGTATTTTCTTGAGAAAAATATTTCTTGTGTCAGACATTCAATCTTTTGGGGAAAAAATGAGTGCTGTGTGGAAGACGGCTAGAGTTTTAGGCTTAGCTGTCAATTGACTTTTGATACAAACCAAAATATCGGTTGTCTGATAAAAACAAAGATTCGCAAAACCCAAGGGATACCACCGATTTTAAGAATGTTTAATACACAATTTCAAATTCGATATGAAAGTGTATCTACGAGCATAGAGTTTTTACCAGAAAACAAATTGTATCGATTCTTTGCTTGATACAAGTATGAGACAAGTATTAACTGCCTTTGAGTCATGAGATTTCGATTTCCGTATTCTCCGAAATATAAACATTAAATCCACAAATCCTTTTTTATGTACCATATATGATTAAATAATTGATGAATGCGGATATGGAAGGCATATTTTATGCCAGGAAAATGTTTTTGGATTTCTTTAAAAATTAAAAATGGCCGATGGGAAAATAACGCAGGTATTAACAGAATGAAGATGTTTTTCATTTTGTATTTCATATGTATTATGAAAGGGGGTTTAAAATTTGTAGTTTACAGTTTTTATATTACAATCATTTTTGTTTCTAAAAAATATTTTGATAATAGTTACAGTTTAATGGTAACAGTTTACGGGATATGATGCCCAAAGTTACTCCATATGAAGATCACGAATTCATCAGAAATTCATGGCAAAGAGTATGAAAATAAGAACAACTATTTTAAAGTGTTTATCTGACCTTAAATGGTCATTTTTTCGGGAGGTTTATATTGGAGGAAAAGGTAGTAATATGGAAATTGCTGTTACATCCAAACCCCCTTCTAGGACCAAAACAAAAATTGTAAATGCCATCTATTCCTCAATAGCTACACGTTGCGAAGACTGATACCAAATATTCATATTACAAACTCACACAGCTTTCTCCTCGATCATTTCGCCAAATGATTGATGCATTCAAAAACGTTAAAGGAAAAAAAATAAATCTGAAGAATGCGATGCAATTACTTTCGGCCCCTCAAACAACGTTTCATAGTTTTTTTAATAGTGAACTGTTACCAGAAGAATGCGTTAAAAAAAATTTAGGGAGAAGAACAATACCACCTGAAATGGAAACCCATTAAGTTTCATATCAGAAATGAAATTTAGCATACATTAAAAAATGAAATTGCTGAGTGAGCTTGGTTGGATCACTTTTTGCTGCGACATTCAAATAAATTATTACTCCGACGACCAACTGAAACCTCTAACCCCCAAGCTCAATAGAAACAGTCCAAAGCTTTTATAAAATTTTGCAAGAAGAATATACGAAGAACAACTTTCCTCCAGACAGAATTTCCTATGTGGATGAAAGTGGTATTTTTGTGGTTCAGATTCAGAGCCAAATACCACAGATTATTGCTTCATGAGAAAAGAAGCATATATGACCGATCTATTGATACACATGAACCTTTTTACCGAATAGTTTAAACATTTTACTGAAAAAGACTAGACCATCTCAAACTTCCCCAGTGCTTTTGATTCTTGATGACCATAACAAACTTACCAAAAATTAAGATGTACTTAAAAAGGCACGGAAGAGTCATGTATCCATCATAAGCTTGCCTCCTCACACGACACATAAAATACAGCCATTGGACAAGAAATTTATGGGACCTTTGAACACCTATTATAGTGAACAGATCCGGCAGTGGAATCTATTGTGGTCCATTTGTTTCTCCGTGTTGTTAACCTCTTTTAATTAACTCAGTTCAGTTCCATAGCAGTTACCCAACAAAAAAAAAGTAAATATCAATAACTAACGTGCCGCGAGTGCAACCAATAAAATACCAACAAAAAAATAGTGCAAACAAAAAAACTTTCAAATTAATACCTACGTACCTAACAATAGAAAAAAAATAGCAATTGTGTAACCATATAATTAAAAATAAAAACAACACAGCGAGTTCCCAATGTGCTCCCCGCCTTCCCCGCTCTACCCATTCTAACTTCCCTCACAGTTACTTGCAAAGCTGCTGCGCGCACTCTCTGCTAAATCATGCAGTGTAGCAAAAGAATATATTGTAAGTAATGCAAGATAAATTGTGGTTAAATTTTTGTTGATGTACAGGAGCGGATCAGTGTGATTACTGTTAAGGCATAACACTAATGGGTAATTGCAACTGTGAAGTTTTTTAGTAATCACAATAAATTTTCTGCATAGATAACTATCTTGCTTTGTTTTTTTTGTGATAAATATAAATTTTAATTATATATGGTTCAAATTTACTGTTCAAAGGCGCATCATTCATACTTGTTTTATTTATCGCAGCCCAAGTTTGGATAGTAATTCGACTTCAAACGAATTCGATGCGCTGTCCTACTCTATCCAGAGAATTGTATCCCATTTTCGGTACAGTGAGATCGTTGTTACGGGCGATTTCAATGTTCACAATTCTTCGTGGCTGCGCTATCATGGTCAGACAACATCCGAAGGAAAGTATGTCGAGATTTTTGCTGATTTAAACCACCTGACTCAGTTAGTTGACGAGCCAACTCGGATTCCTAACGTTGCAGGTCAATCCGCCAACACTCTAGACTTGTTTCTTACCTCTGATCCTAATAAATATATTGTCAGTGTATTATGGCCTCTAGGCACATCAGACCATTGTGTCATATCTGCAAATTTCTAATGCGAGAACCGTTTGGCAATATGAGAAAGCCAACTGGGACGGTCTCAATGAATTCTTCAACTTTAACTGGTCTATATGCTTCCTCGATAGTGACGTGGATTCCAGTGCAGATATGATAACAAACTTAATTCTTTGTGGAATGAGAAATTTTATCCCGAATAGGGTAAAATCTATCAAACCCAAAGAAAACTCATGGTTTGATTCGAGCTGTAAAGAGGTTATTAGGATCAAAAATGTAAGTTTCCGGAATTACAAAGCCAACCCAACTGAGGAAAACCGGAATAAGTTCAAACAAGATAGAAAGACCTGTAACTGACATATACGACGCATTAAATTTTTGCATGACTAGAAATTACGGCAAAAAATACTACAATGTCCCAATAGTAGTAAAAATTTCTGGTCATTTGTAAAAAATGTGCGTAACACTACGTCTTCGTCGGTTCCTACGCTCGTTTCTAATGACACTCCCTATGTAAGCTCCATTGATAAAGCCAATTCGCTTGCAGCACAGTTTGCTGTTAATTCGATGCTGCCAGTGAGTGACATGACTCCGCCTGTACTTAGAGCGTAAACGATTCTATGGGACGAATCTTCTTTCGCACTCGTTCAGTTACTAGAGTACTTAAAAATCTTGACATTCACAAATCCGCTGGCCCAGACAGTATCCCCGCTATTGTCCTGAAGAGGTATTCTTCAACGCTGGCAAAACCACTGCGTAAGCTTTTCCATCTGTCCTATTCTACAGGTCCCTTTCCGAGTGGATGGAAAACTGCATTTGTCCAGCCTGTCCCTAAAAAAGGCGAATCTTCCTCCCCCTCTTACTATCGTCCAATTGCACTTACGTCCCTTCTTTCCAAGGTCATGAAAACGCTGATCAATTTTCAGCTTAAGAAATATCTTGAAGAACGGAAGCTTCTTAATGACCGGCAGTATGACTTTCGTTGCAATAGGTCCACTGGTGATCTCATGGTTTATCTTACCGAACAGTGGAACAAATCTTTACATCGTCTTGGAAAAAGTAAGATTATTGCACTCGATATTTCAAAGGCATTTGAAAGAGTTTGGCACCAAGCTCTCTTATCCAAAATGCGTGTATTTGGTATTGATGAATCCCTTCTTCGTTGGGTTAGAAATTACCTTTCGGACCGTTCAATTCAAGTAATATTGGTTCAAATCTGATATCCTCAAATTAAACGCTGGTGTGCCCCATGCCTCCGTTTTGTCTCCGACACTCTTCCTTATTTTTATAAATGATCTTTTGTCCGAAACTTCTAACCCACTTAATTGTTTCACTGATGACAGTACCCTCAGCTTTTCATATTCTTGGTTTTTAGATTCTCATTCTTGTTCTTCGGATGTGGACTACCAACGGCAGCGTATGATAAGCTCCCTAAATTCTGATCTTGACAGCATTGAACAATGGGGAATCAAAAACCGTGTAGAATTTAATGCCACTATCCGTGAGTGGTACTTGCATCGAAGAGACTCAACAGCTATCATTCCTAGGTATGTGCATTACAAAACACTTGTTGTGGAGTGATCACATATTTGACATTGCCAAAAATGCTGCTAAGTGTTAAGAATTTCTCCGACGATGCAAGCTTATATTCGTCCAAAACTTGAGTACAATTCTCATATTTGGGCAGGTGCTCCTGTAACCCACTTGAGTCACTTGGACAGAATTCAAAAGAGAGCTCTAAAAATGATAGGTGACCGTTGTCTTACTGAAACTTTTTCATCTCTCGAGCACCGTCGTAAGGTTTCATGTATCTCATTATTTCATCACTACTTCCATAAGCAATGCTCTAATGAAATAGCCAGTTGCATTCCTCTCCTCAAACAATTCAACCATAATACTCGTTCTTTTAGGAATGCCCATCAGTTTACCCTTGAGCCCAATTTCGGTCGTACTGTAAAGTACAGAGATTCTTTTTTTAGTCGCTTTACACGACCAAACCTATTTGCAAATAAAAAACTTCTTTAATGGAAACTACAAAATTTTATTGACAAACCTTATGCCAATCTTTTCCTTCTCGAAACGGATGTCCATGAGTGTTCAGTTCTTCTGCAAAACTTTGCCAGTAATCTTTTTTGGTTCCCATATGGGGATTCGTTTCCATCAATTGCACGAGCCAAGTAAATTGATTTCCATTTATCCTTGAAAATATAATTTTTTATTTCCTTTTTTTGTTATAATAATACCTATAAAAATTATTTGTAAATACCTTTTTCTTTTATCACAAAATTTTGAATTCGCTAGGGTTATCACTGAATATTTTGATTCGATAGAATTTGACGTTTTGAGCCGTTAAATTAGCGAACATTCGCTAATGATAATTCAGCGATAACCAAGTTCGATAATGTTTTGACATTTGAAGCGAATTTAGTTTAAGCGAATCGATACTCATAATACAAAGTTTTTAAGCTCGCTTCGCTACTCATAACAATAATAGTCGATATATTAGTGGAAATGCATGTCATATTTTATTTTAAACATATTTTTAAAATACTTGATTTCAGTAAATATTTAAATAAATTTACTCATTTGGAGTTAACATATAGAATTAATCCAATTGCAATAAAGAACTTTTTAAATTAATTTAATTTATTTTGCAAGCACTCTTCCCTTTTGTGCAGTTATGTTAATTTTTAGTTAGAAATTCTTTATGCCTTCTCTAATTTAACGTATCTAAATGCTATGCACACCACTTTAGGAAGGAGTTGTTTTTAAGCACTCTTTTTAAATGATGTTTCAAAAAACAGGCTTGTTAATTGGCTTACTAGCAGCTAACGCCATTTTTATAATGGCCCACAGATAGTTTCTATGTATAGATATATCATGGTTTTGAGCAGCCCACTCCTGATCTTCAGTAGATTTCGATTCAAAGCTGAACCCCACGATCCTAGAAACATAATTGGATTCGTTATCTTTTTGAAATATCCAGGCTCTCGTTAAACTTTCGATGTAGTGTGTCCAAAATGTCAATATATGTTTATACTCCCATTTTGTATGTATTTTTTGACTAACTCCTGATGAAATAAGAAATGATATAGACCGAAGAAGATACAGGAAAACTTGATGGGATACACTCGCTTTACTTTTAAAAACGCTTATAATACTATAAGTTAGTAAGTTAGTTATACGATTTTAAAATCTTTACGAAATCAAAACATGACTAAGTGAACAACAGTGGCATGCGGCGGCGGCGCGGGCGCGGCGTTGGGCGGCGTTTTAGAGAATAAAATTTACCTTGAAAATCTAGACAAAAATTCGAATTAACGAAGTAAGCTACTTAAACTTCTTCTAGTCGATGTGTATTTTATTGAAAAACAAGCATTGGTGCTCTTTTGCATTTACAAACATTTTTAAAAGTATACCTTCTACTCTACTACGTTATAGTCGTATTTTAAAATGTGTATTCATTTTAAATAACCACTCCTCTGGTTCTAAAAGAACCAAATCTAACATACTAAAAATGTTTCGGCGGGAAATTGCGAATAAGCATTTAAGTAACCCAAATGCCATTCAGCGATAATAGAATTAAATAGGCTGTTTTGTATATGTTAAATTAAATACAATGTTTAACAATTAAACCACCGAAAAGTAAATTTGACGTCCACAATGCGAGACACAATGACTTTAAAATACGACACGCCAAAAAGAACATGATTTTAAAATGCCAAAATTGTTGTGTGCATTAATTAAACTTCATTTCATTATCCCAACGTTAAATATTTTGTCAAATTTGCAAAATAACCTTTTTCGACCGATCCGTAGATTCATTGCCATTTGCCACCTTTAAATTTCGTGTTAGTGTTATACTGAGCCGTGTCGTGTGGGCGAACGCAAATGCAAACGCTCACAGTGTTCCTGTTCGTGTGGTTTGTTTTGTGTTGTTTTTACATACATACGTACGTCCGTCGTACATCCTTTCCGCTGCCACATGAAATCAGAGTATTTCCTCCAACAATTAGGGGTTGTCAGAATTACATTAATTCATTTATGCAATGATGGCGTTCGGTTCGATGCTCAAACTGTGGCCATCAAGAGAGTAGCTCCTCTGAGATTGAATGATGCAGGACTTTTGTCGTTAAGGGCAAGTGAGTGGAATTGTCTCATGTCAAGTTGAAAAATTGTTTTCTGACATTTTGCTCCAGTACCAGTTTATTATGAATGTTTTAATAGTCTGCCTTCTTTTCAAACTCTTTTTTTTTTTTGCATTTTGGTAATCATATTTGTACATCTACTTAGTTAAGGAAAGGGTTGAAAGACATTTGTTTCTTGCTTCGTGTAGCTCTATGGTTTTATAATAAAACCATTCATTTTTATCTGCAACTGAAGCAAACAGAGTAAGAAATCTATTTAAAATCCATTAAAGAATTATTTTTTATATAAATGTATTGCATAAGTTTGTATTTTGTAGCAAACAATTGCAAGTTTTAAAAACAATAAGGATACGACGCATTGTTGCTCAGACCTAATCCTTTAGTCAAATTCAGTTCTGTCAGAAAATCAAAACCGAAAACAACAATGCCATTTTCGAAAGGCGCGCAGAAGTTCAGATCAGAATAATTAAGAGCTAGTGGGAGAATCTAGGGGAGGAGATAACCCCTTTTTAGGCGGGAGAGCAATTTTATTAAATCTAAAAACAAGAGGCTGGGATGCGACACACACTGATAACTTCCCATCCTGTCTGTCGATTTGTCTTGCTTAAAACTTTAACAAAATATTCATTACATTGTTTTGTGTGATATAAATAATTTGAAGTCAATATCTTTCTTTGTTCTTCTAATACTTGAGTCGAAAACCATTTCTTAATAGTTTTTTGTTGTTTTTGTAGGTTTTTAAGGTTGGCGGTTGTTTTTTTTTAGGTTTTTATTTTTTGTAAAAAAACGGCCAATTCGACTGAAATGTTATTTTTCGTTGCATAAAACTATTTTGGATGTAAAATAATTTTGTATATTTTTCTTTAGTTTTTTTGATTTATAAAAAAACCGTTAATTGAATTTTGTTTTCAAAAAATTAGTTTGGTATGACGTCATTATATTATATTATATAAAATTTAAAAACTCACTAATGTTATTGGTTCGTCAGATATTTTCGGTTAACCAAAATGTTCACTTTTTTAAAATTGCTATGGAAAAAACCACCCACTCAATTTGTTCGAGAGTACTTTCTGCATCTTTATTATTATTATCTGATTTTTTATAACAACATTTATTTGAAGTCGATATCTCCACTGGTTCTTGAAATATGTGCGACGAAAAAAGCGTCCCTGACGTACGAACGTACATCTCTCTAAAAATCTTTTATTTCTAGGGACCTTGAAACGTCGAGTAATGTCAACATTCTTAATTCGACAAATCGGACCGATTACATTATACCCATTAAATTATAACACTGAAAACTATTTGTATCTTTGTTTTCCAGTTTTTGAGATATATATATATATATGTATATTTATATTTAAGATAATTATTTTATTATATTGTGTCAAGCATATAAATTAGTGCAGACTAACTGGAAGAAGCACCAAACCACATGCATAAAATTAATCCCTTTGCTGGTTCCATGCCATTGAAAAATATCATGATACCCTTTTGGGAGAATGTCATGAAGCAAGATTCGATAATAGCTATCGAGTGCCAGCAAGTGGTAGAACAGAAGAAGAACAGACATCAATCTGGCTACCAATCACTATTGACGAAATTAAAAACGCTAAATTATTCAGCTCCTCGTCACCCGGTCCTGATGGGATTACAGTAAGAGCACTGAACGACACTAAATGAAAAATGTACAATCTGTTCCTTTGGTGTGGACGCCTACCTGAAAAACTATACGAAACTTGAACGCCGATGTTACCATCGGAACCAAGTGATTACAGACCGATTGCCGTCTCATCCGTTCTTATAAGACAATTCCATAACATCTTGTCAAAAAGACTCATCTCCGCCATTAATCTTGACAATCGACAGCAAGCTTTCTGCTCCTCAGATAGTGGTGTGACAAACGCCACCATCTTCGATCTTCTTTTGAGGTACCAACACCAATCCTATTCAAGTTGCTATATTGCCAGTCTCGACGTCGCCAAAGCATTCCACTCGCTTTTCCATCCAACTATCATCGATTCCCTGAAGGGATATGGAGCACCAACAGGGTTCGTGGAGTATATAAAACATTCTACAGTACTAGAATTAATACCAACGAATGGATCTCGAACCCTATTAAAGCCCTGAGCGGCGTGAAACAAGGCGACCCATTATCTCCAATGCTTTTCAACATTGTGATAGATAGACTTCTCAAATCGCCACCAACCGAAATATGTGGAAGAGTAGGAAGCTCATCCATAAACGCACTCGCCTTTACAGATGACTTGCGCCTGTGCGCTACAACTGAAACGGGACTACAACAGCTTCTTAACCACACACATGAATTCTTCAAATCCTGTGGTTTGCAAGTAAACCCTGTCAAAGGCAAAACAATCTCCATCAAAGGACAGGCTAAGCAGAAGAAGACAGTAATAGTGAATAAACACTTCACAATACCGAATCAGAGGATCACTGCCTTAAAGAGGACTGACACTTTAAGATACCTGGGTTTATAGTTTACCCCAGATGGCATATGCAAGGTGGATCCAGACAGTGAACTTTTTAATAAAGTTCAGCGTGTTACTGGGGCCCTTTTAAAACTCCAGCAACGCCTGCATGTCCTAAGAACAGTGCCGATTCTAAAAACTCTACCACCGTCTTACACTAGGAAAAACACATATAGGCGCTTTGAATAAGTTAGACAGAGAAATTAGAGCGGAAGTACGAAAATGGCTAGATTTGCCGCACGAAATGACACCCCAAATGCATACTTCCATACCAATACTGCTGACGGTGGACTTAGTATTCCAGCAGTAACACGGCACCTTTAATTAGACTAAATCGACTACTGCGACTTAGCCTACCTAACCTCGAAATGAACATCATCGCCAACACTTTCCTGGCACATGAAATCGACTCTGCTGCTTACTGGACGCGACTTCATTCACTGCATTAATACACGCATCAATGACCTCCCCACTAGATCGCGAACTTCTCGAGGAAGAGAAAACCACGATAGGTCATGTCGAGCAGGCTGCAGAAGAAACGAGTGTCTAAATCACACAGTTAAACAGTGCCCAAGGACGCACAACAGTCGTGTCGAAAGGCACGATAGCATTATCAAATTTATTAGAAGAAACGTCAACACTAGGGGGCTCTATACCATTGAGGAGCCCATCATCCAAACACCGGAAGGTCTACTTAAGCCGGACCTCATAATCAAAGACGATAACAGGCAATAGTCGTTGACGTACAAGTCATTACTGACTTACTCATACTCGTTATAAATGGCACATTTCGAAAAAGAAAACAAGTACAACACCAATACCATCCGAATTGATATATCGTCACTCCTTGGAGTAGACGAAATGGCTTTCACATCTGCCACCCTTAACTGGCGTGGAATATGGTCCAAAAGCAGCTACCAGCAATTGTTCGACCTCAAGGTTTTGAAGAATTCAGACCTTGCCCCCATTTCGACAAGAGTATTAATTGGTACGTACGCTAGTTTCAAGAGGTTTAATGACGGAACGATGTACATAGAGGATTGACCCCGGTTAATGAACCTTTCCTATCCCACCCCGCGAATACGTGCTGCCTACGATTAGGCATAGTTTCACGATGTGTTCTTTATTTTCTCTGTGAAATGTATTTGATTTTGTGTAACAAAGTAATTTTATTTTCATTATTGTAATTTAAAAACATATTTTTTTTTTTCTCTGTGTACTCTCAAGAGGATTCGATTATAACTTTATCTAAACTTTAATGTTAAGGGTCACCCCACCCATTAATTTTAACTAAGCATATTAATTTGAAGTGGCATTCAACACTATTTTAATTTCTTTGTAAATTGAATACAGAATGTCACTATTTTTTTTTTTCATTTTATTATATTTAAATTTACATTCTTTATTAAAATCGTTATAAATATTTACTTTAAGTTTATACGAAATGAAATGAAATAAATAAAAAATAAAAAAAAAAATTAAAAAAAAAATTCAATACGGCCACTCGTATATTAAATTATATATATAATTTGCATTCAACTCCAAGGAGGGGGTGGCATTCTGAACCTCCCCCCCCCCCTTAGGCATCGCACTGTTGGCATCGTTAATTTCATATATACCTTTACATATAATGTACCGTTATTTAGTTCTTAATTTTTTTATACGCAAAAGGCTCCTATTTCTAACAAGATTTCTGAGTAAAAGATTATTTTTGTTTTTTGAGATTTTTGAAACTACTTTTACTTTCAGGATTAATTTTAACCGTAGACCTACGTTTAAAAAAAAACGACTAATTCAACGTTGACGGGTCGTTTTCGACCCTCCTAGATTGTAATAAGGTATTTACACAAAAAATTATTAATATTTAGTATTTATGATAATAATTTTTTCAATATGAGCTGGAAAAAATAACAAAAATGAATCCATCAATACATGAACTCGAGCAATAGTGTAGCGAGTAACACCCGGTTTAATTGCTATCACATTTTCGGAACGGGCTCGGGCCACTAAAAACACAATCTAAACACGAATGAACCTAAGAAATGTAAATATGCTTACCAGGTGGAGTCAATGGAACTGGGCTCCAAATTGTGTTGGCCTTCGAAACAAGCAAACGATCATTATTCGCGGAGTCCACTGGTGCTTCTTCACTTTTGTAATCGGTTTCACTTGATTCATACTCCTCAGGAACAGAATCTTCATCACTACCCGAAGAAACTCTTTATCACTTGAAGAACCACTGGAAATTTTACCGAAATACTTGTTTAATTATTTGATTGAATATACATAAGTAAATAATAAAATTCAATCCCTTTTTCAATGTAATCGAAAAGAAATTTCCACACACAATACGAAAACACATGTCAGGTCGAAAACTACCCAATATAAAAAAAAGACCCAAATTCAAAAAAAGCAATGCCATCTTAGTTTTTTTTGATTGGGACATAGAAATGAAATAAGTCACTTTGCCAAAAAAAAAAAGACAAAAATTCAAAAAAAGCAATGCCATCTTAGTTTTAAATAAATTTAACGGTTAGATTTCGATTTATAACTGTACAAGCAACAAAGTCATGGAAAGATAGCTTAAAATAATTATAAGTTTTTAAAATATCTGAAATTAAAAAATGTACGCAGGTCTACGGTTAATGATAAGTTCATCTTTGTGAGTCCCGTAAAAAAAATTAATTTAGCGTGACCCAGAATGCACCACGAGTAGACATTGCATTCCGCGTCCCTGTCAGTCAGTTTTTAAGTAAGTCAGAAGTTAGTAAAAAATAGTCACGTCAATTTTCAATGCGTTCAAGGTATATGTATAAGCCTCGTCAATGAGTTCATCGTCCGTACTAGTGTCACTGTAGAGTTCGTTAAGTTCGTCATTGATGGCCAAGAGCTGAAGTTGTTTTGGTGGTAACACATCTTCTAGGTGTTCAATGAGAACGTGCGTCGGGAGGGTCGAAGTCCTTTAGTTGCAGACCCACACTTTCTTTTCCATTAATCAAACCTGTGTATACTTTTTTTACATTTAGTAAAAATTCCATTTTTTGAGACTCTAAGTCGTCCTTATATTTTTCTTGAAGGCAGAATTTTCTATAAAAGAAAAGAGTGATGTATTGATGGATGTGGAGTGTTGATTTGCGGCATAAAATTGTTTTTTTTTTTTCAAAACCTTGTTCTGATTTTCAAGAACGTTTATTGTGTTAGACGTATCGGTTTTGTCAATATATTCACCATTGCTGTAGAACTTGAGAACATTTTTCAAAACCTAAATGTATAATAAGAAAAAAGTGCAGAGTTCTGGCTTTTGAAAAAAGACAAAATATTAAATGACAAACTAACCATCAAACTAAACGCACTATATGAAACAGCAATAAAATCCGAAAACAAATAATAAAGAAAGAAAAAAGACAACATTATTCATTAAAGCTCAAATAAATATACAAATAATAAAATAAAAACAACAACAATAGTAAAAAGAAAAAATAAAGAAAAAGAAAGAAAACACCACATCAACAAAAAATCCAAAATTAGAGAAGAAAGTAACAACCAACAACAACAATAGAAGATCAAAGCTCTAGTCAACTAGCTACAACAACCACCAACAACACTGGTATTAAAAGTATTCCGCCCGATGTTGGAGAAACATCTCCGAAACGCTTCGCAGATATAAAAATATAATTTTAAAATAAGTTGTAATATTAAAAATTAAAATAAAAAACAAAATAACTTGTTATTTATTTATATTTCATAAATGTTACGCCTAAATGAGGAGAGATAGATCCCCCTCCGCTAGTAAAAAATTCTTGTATTAAGCTCCTCTACCAAAACCCGTTATTATATTTTGTTACCAAAGTTATCGTATTCGTGCCATGATCCACACTAATAAATGCACATTGGTGGTCTTTAATAATTTGACCGAAAATTAACAACAATATTAAATAATAATATTAATGAAAAACGTTTGGAGTCAATACCAAATAATAATATTAATGAAATACTTTTGGAGGCAATACGTTTAGAGGCAATAGGTACCCTTACTTGTGCTTCAGATATAAGATAAGTCGAACATAAATTTCAAGTAGCATATCTTTGTTTCTTTAAAAGAAATCATAATTCTATTTTTCTAAAAATTATGTATCAGATGTGCAAGGCTTTATTTTTCGTTGCATGAAATTACTTTTGGGGATATACAATTTTTTGATTGTAAAATATTCGAGGTGACAAACATTTATTTTTGCAATGTGCAATATTTTAACAAACTTATACTGAGCGATATTTGGAATATCATTCGCTTCTAGTTATTTTAAAGCTTCTCGTGACTGTATGCAAATGTATCAAATTGATTTTTTATCTTTGAAGACTTAAAGAATTTTTTTTTAATTGATTGGGAAATAGAAATGAAATAAGTCACTTTGTGAAAAAATTGATTTGTTTTAATTTTAATTTTCATAAGTTTGATTTTCCATTAATTTAGCTTAAATTTTACAAGTCAAACAAATAATTTTTAACGGATATCCTACAATGATGGAAAAATGTCTGAAGCTCCCTAAATTTAGCTTTTGTTGTGTTGATAGCAGTTTCCGTTTTCGAACCTAACATAGAAAAATTTGATTATTTTGTATTTAAAGGCATTGTAGATCGAGGACTCAAAAATGATTCACCTAAGAGTTTGGCCCTAGGGATTGGATTCGAAGACCTTCCGGTCTGGAGCGTTGATATCCATTCGCTCTACATGACCCAGCCATTCAAGTCTTTGGACTTTTATTCTTTTAACCATGTCAGTATCGCTGTACAGCCCGTACAGTTCTTCGTTGTATTTTCTCCTTCACCATCTAGGCAGACGGGACCAAAAATCACTGAAGAATTTTTCTCTCGAAGCATCCTAAGATGCTTTCATCTTTCTTTGACAGGGTCCATACGCCATAAATGAGAACCGGGATGATGAGCGTCTTATAGGTGGTGATTTTAGATGGTCCAGAGAGCACTTTATTACTAGCCTTCTAAGTCCAAAGAAGCAGTGATTTGCAAAAGTTATTCTTCGTTTGATTTCAGCCCTGGTGTCTTTGTCTGAATACGGTACCTCGGTAGATTCAGTTTCGATATACATAGCTATCTTCACATCTTCGAGGTCGGGTAGGCGGAATTGCTGTTCTGTGTCGTCCAGGTTGAATGGTTTTATCTCCTTACTGCGGAATTCGATTCGTCATTGCCGTTATAAAATTTTGAAAAGTGGTCTTTCCATATTCTCATCATAGACTCCGTTTTTTCTACGATGTTCCCCTGATCGTCTTCACAGGTTCGGTTCGTGGCAAAATTTATGAACCTCATTCCTGTTCTGACATAACTCTATCTCCTCGATCGCGCGCTTTCCATGCTCCCTTTTTTCCATCTGAGAAACCGGTGTTCCTCTCCTCTGCTCGTAAAGCTCGCGAGCAGCTCTTGTCCTTCTGTGCAGCTCCGTTTTGTAAGCCTGTTTTCTAGCTGCGTGTGCTGCTGATATTCGTCGTCAAACCAGGTGTTTCGATGTGGAGGCCGTGTGAAACCTAGCACTTCCGAGACGGAATCTCTAATGGCTGCAAGACAATGTTGTCACTGGTTTCCAATGCTTAATGCAGGCAGCGCAGGACTTCTTAACAGGTTGTTAGAGACTCGATCGGAAAAGGACATGGCAGTATCTTGCGATTGTAGCCGTCTAACCTTCTCACAATACTTCCTTGATTTGGCTTGGATATCCGTAGCCTTACCTTGGCTTCAACGAGGTTTTGGTCCGAGTCAATGTTGGCCCCTCGGAATGTTCTGACATTCTGTATACTGGAGAAGTTTCGTGCGTCGATCGTAATGTGATCAATCTGGTTGACAGTTGATTGATCAGGAGATTGCCATATCCCCTTGTGTAGCTCACCAAATTTCTGTTTTAAAAACAGACAAAATCATGCAGAAAGTATAGGCGCACCCTAGAATTGCAATGCGAACGTGGCCCAATTTGAGTTAAGTCCAGTTTTGACAGATTAACAGCGAGGTGAGTATTTTGACAATTCTACGATAATGAGAAAAAAATTACAATGTTTTTGATTGCGAAACAACAAGAACAAGAAGAATGTAGACTGCAGAGAATAAATATAAATTAAATCAAATTAAACAGAATTCAATTTTTAAAAACTAATAAATATTAATTTTCTTTTTGAACCGTTTTTTCTCTTAACATAATAACTGCTGGAACACAATGAAAAATTCGGAGCCGCAGCCGGAGCCGGAGTGGGAATAGCTGTCACAGCTTGTCGTACGTTAACAGAAAGTACGCACACAATACGTCGTACGACTTTATGACGTTTGATATAGATTTTGTTGTAATTTTGAAATTATTGATTTGATACTTTTGGTTTGAGTTTGGCTGAGTTTTAAAATTATTTAATAAAATGGATTTTGAAAACGAAGATATAGTTTTAATAATGTCTCTTTTTGAAATGTCGTGTATTTTTTTAAAATATTACAGTAAAGTTAATACGCGAAGGTGGTGGGTCCGGCCAGTGTACCAGGAAAGAAATGAAAAGGGGTATTTTGAAACCACTTTTAAATTCATTAAAGAAAATGATCCTGATCTATTCTTTAAATCAACAAGAATGAATCACATCCAATACAACTTGTTGTTGAGTTTAGTGGAAAAGCGTTTGACGAAATCGTCGATTCGAAAAGCTATAAGCCCAGAATGTAGAATGGTGTTAACCTTGACGTAAGTTCACAGTTATGTAGTTCAATTCAACTTCTGATTGTTTATTTCTCTAGATATCTGTCACAAGTACTAACACCTAATTATTTGGCATGGTCTTTTCGGATGGGTGCTTCAACAGCTCGAAAAATAATTGTTGAAACATGTATGGTGTTCTGGGATATTTTGTCCCCAATTTATATGCCGGAACTCAATCAATCCGACTGGAAGCAAACTAGTAAAGAGTTTGGTGAAAGGTGGAACATGCCCAATTGCGTTGGCAGCATGGATGGAAAGCACATAGAAATAAAATGCCCTCCAAACTCGGGATCTAAATACATAAATTACAAAGGGTATTTTAGCATTGTGCTTCTCGGGGTCTGCGATGCCAATTATACTTTCAGTGCAGTTGATGTTGGCGCATACGGCAGTCAGAGTGATGCTGGAATTTTTAGGAATTGGGAAATAGGAAAAAAATACTGACAAATTCCATAAACTTTCCACCAGTTGAAAACCTTGCCAACTCCCAGAAAAAAGTCCTATATTACTTTGTTGGCGACAGTGCTTTTCCGCTGAGAATAAACCTTATGAGGCCTTACCCAGGGATTCTTTTGAATAAACGGGAAGAAGTTTTCAATTACAGGCAATCTAGAGCCAGAAGAGTAATTGAAAATACATTTGGAATCCTAGCGGCTCGATGGCGAATTCTCGAAAAGGCAATTGAATTCCATCCCGAAAGCGCCGACAAAATTGTGCTTGCGTGTGCAATTTTGCATAATTTTTTAAAAATTACCGATGTGGTATACAAATCAAAAACATATTGCCCCGACCTGTATTGTGACACTTAAAATGAGCTTGGAGAACGAGTCAATGGCGGTTGGCGACAAGAAAGCATTAATTTGCTTCCAGTGCGCAGACTTGGATCAAATAACCGAGCAGACGGTGTAGCCGAGATGAGAAATACTCTCACAAATTATTTTTTGAACGAGGGAAAAGTTAGTTTTCAACCTCAATAACTTAATCATCTACATATGTAAAATTTTATTTTATAAAAACAAAATAAAAATACCTAATTAATAAAATGTTTTTTGTATTGAATTTTATTTTGTATTATAGAAGGAACACTTTCTAACAGAAATATTAAACAAAAAAAAAAGAAACAAAACCTTGGAGATTGCACAAAAAATATCTGTACCAAATTTCAAAAAAATCCATCCATCCGTTTATGTCTGCTAACTGATTCCGTAAACTCTATTAAATTCAAAAAATTATTTCAAAAGATTTCCATCTAAAAATTGTTTCAACTTTTTTTTGAGAATCAAAAAATGTTGAAAATACTTTTACATGGGAATTTTTTGAAATCATTCTTTAAATTGAAAATTGTTGTAAGAAACACTTAGGTGACATAAATTAGAACTCAGAACCGTTTGAACCATCTCAATGAAGAGAGTAGTTATGAAATGACGGTGGGTTGTATGTAACACTTTTAAGAATTTTGTATGATTTTCTCTCGAAATTCTTGGAAGTATTACATACAAACCACTGTCATTTCAAAACTACTCTCTTCATTGGGATGGTTCAAACGGTTCTGAGTTCTAATTTATGTCACCTAAGTGTTTCTTACAACCATTTTCAATTCAAAAAATTATTTCAAAAAATTTCCATCTAAAAATTGTTTCAACTTTTTTTTGAGAATCAAAAAATGTTGAAAATACTTTTACATGGGAATTTTTTGAAATCATTCTTTAAATTGATACGAAAAGTATCTACAGCCTCCTATACCTGCGGACATTTGTGTGGTAAATGTTTTCTGGAAATGCAGGTTTTCCAGTTGAACCTCCTCCCCAGACTTACCCGACAGAATTCTCTTAGGTAGCACAACATTTTCAATGAAAACAATTAAAATAAAATTTATTTATTCAGGAGTAACAAACAAACAACAAACTTACAAAGTAGAAATAAATAAATAAATACAAAAAAACTCAAAATGAGTTCTCATAAATATATAAAAGAAAACTCAAAAACACAATTCTCATAATTTCTCTGCATAGGTAATAGTCTTCCAAAACTCAAAATTCCATTTGTCTTCAGTACTTGGAAATTAAATCTGCAATAGTGGTGAAATAAGTATAAAAAATATGAAAATTTTGAAAATATAAAGTACCTACATACATACATACATGATACATGTTTTAATTAATACCTATTATTCTCCTCCTTCTTGAATCCAATTCAGCTCAACTTCGTTTAGAAATCGGAGCATTTCTAACTTGCTGCTGTTTCGGAGGTGAATTGGAAACTTTGCCAGCTTTTCCACCAATGAGCGGCAAAACAATTCGTCCTCTGAAGTAAGCTGGGATGGCGAAGGAGACTGTAAAATGATTGATGGCGGTTCACGGGGCTTAGTCAAAAACTCTTGAACCGTCATCATAGTATTAACAAAAGTTTTTTCTATGTTATGTTGTTGTTTTTCTATTCTCCTTCTTTTAGGAGGATTGAAAGTCGGCTCACTATCCACATAGTTTCCTATGGCCTGTATAGGAGGATTTATGGCCGGCTCAGGATTATTCCGATAGTTTTCCATGGCCTGTGTCAAAGAAGTTTGTGGAGCTTCTTCAGAGTTCAAAGTTTTGCTAACAGATGCTAATGGAGCGCAACGGTGTATAATTTCCAATTGTTCTTGAAAAAAATTAATTTTAATAACTTAATAATCATACGATTGTCAATTATGAATTGACAATGGGAATAGGGGTGTTAATAATGTATGTTATATTACTGCTCTTAAAAATTCCATTCTTTCCCCCAACTTCCTCATCATCGCATTCGGCTGCCTGTCCAGACACAGGTTTTTTGGAGATGGCTCTGGAGTAGGTGTCTCGCAGACTTCTCCACTTTTTTTTAATGAATTCCACTAAAAAAAAAAAAACAAAAAATAAATTATAACAATTAAAACAAACAATATCACACAAAACACACTTGGCATATTTAATTGTTGGGCAATTGCTTCCCATTCCTTTGCTTTTATTTTATTGTTTTTATAGTTTCTGTTCTCTAAATTCCAAAGGACGTCTCTTTCAGCGACCGCTTGGATAATTTTTTCAGATTCATCCATTTTGTTTTAACTTTTATTTGTTTTATTTTTACTTTTTTTTATTTATTTTAACAACCGCAGTGAAAAATATTAATTGCAGAAACACAAACCACGAAATCAAATTTGGTGTGCCAAAAATGATAGACGTCAAAAGCGTCGTACGTCAAAGTTAAAAATTGGTGAACTCTTCCGACTCCGGCTGCGGCTCCGATTCCAGTTCCGTCGCGTCGTGTTCGTACATTTGCATTTGCGTACATTGAATACTTTGACAGCTATTCCAGTTACGACTCCGACTCCGGCTCCGACACCATTGTGTTCCAGCAGTATAATGCTATTTTATAGAAATTGTAATCGATTAAAAATACAATTTGAAGTTTTAAAATGATTAATTAAATGTGAATTGAACTCGTCAAGAGGTTATTGTTTCAAAACAGTAGCAGTTTCATTTAAAGAAAATACACCCTAATTTTTGTATGTAGTTGAAGCTTCTACTTTGTATTTTGAAATTTTCAATCTAGACTTGAAAGCTAGCTGATTAAATTCAGGATATGATCGGAGATGAATTTTCTGCCTCAATTAAACTTTTGATGTAATTTGAGATTGTCAGACACGTGCGAACAATTCTTTTCTCGATTTCTCCCACAGCAAAATACTGCACAAATATTTATCCTCCTATTCGGTCATCAAGAATTTCTATCGGTTATCTCGGTAATATCGGGGTAAATGCTATTAAATTGTACACATTATTTATAGATGAATATCTTTCGCAGTTGGTGCGATGGTTTGTGACATAAACTGAGCCAGTGGTCTATCCTTTTTCAACAATTTGACTAGTTTATGTTTTTAAGATCTCTGAAAATTTTCTTAGACGGATTGACAGAGCAGGAGCCTGAAATGAAAACACAATTCACTTTTCATATTCACCGAGCAATAAAGTAAGTTCTGTATTTCTTTTCATTCTTTTTGAATTGCTCATTTGAGAAATCGAATGAGTATGTATATCAAATCCAATTTTTGTGTTCCATTACATCTTTAAAAAAAGTGATTTAAGATAAAATTTAGAAAAAAGTATGTAGGTAGTACATTGTTCGACAACAGATTTGAAATGGTGTTGCTCTTTTATATGTTTTGCACCCCAAAAAATTTCCTATTTTTCGGTAGCTCATTAGTACAATACAAATTTAGATAAAAATGTTGATGGATATGTTGACCGTGAAAATGTAATAATGAATTCGATTTGTGGAATTGAAATTGATCTAGACATACAAAAAAGGCTTTTACACAATTCAATGGGTGGTTTTCAAAATTGTCAAACTCAAATATCTCCCGAACCAACAACGATATCGACTTCATTTAAATGTTATATTAAGCATTGTGACGTGATGTCGAATTTCATTTGTATAAACTTTAAAAAATTCACATACATATATGGAGTTTTTTTATAAATCAAAACTTACTTAAATGAAAATTTATTTATTAAATTTATTTGTTTTAGTGACAAAAAGATGGAGCATAAGCTTTGAACCTGAACTGCTCATTCACGCCAGCCAAACACCATGTTCTACACCAAAGACAGCGTGTGTCCTAAAATGCAGTAACTTTCAATCTCTTCATAGATACCCGCAGGACGATGCACTGCACGGTAGATATCACTACATAGTATAAAACAAAGTCGCTTTTTCTGTCATGTGTCATGTTGTATGTCCCTATGAACGCTTAAATCTTTAAAACTACGCAACGGATTTTGATGCGGTTTTTTTTAATAGATAGAGTAACTCATGAGGAAGGTTTTTATGTATAATATCATCCATTAAATAGTGGACAAATACTGTTATTTTTGAGGTTTCTAATGTGATGTCGCAAATAATTACATTTTTTCCGCTTACATTGCAAACGCAGGCTGAATCCTACGAGATTTATCAAAATAACTAGCGACCCGCCCCGGCTTCGCACGGGTGCAATGCTGATATACTAAATACGCTACAGAAAAACTGTGAACGTTGTTTATAAAAAAACATAGCGGCCCGCTCCGGCTTTGCACGGGTTTAAAATATGTAACTCACTGAAAAAATGATAAAATCAATCCAGTAGATTTGATTTATTCATTTACTGGCCGTAGCCCGCACGCGTTTTTGGAGTACTTAAAACAATTCCCCTTTCCTTATCTTTGGAATATCTTTTACAAGAAAGCTGTGAACGTTGTATATAAAGATATTCTGTAATATATTAATTATTGTTGTAAAATAAATAGGTAAAAATGTAAAAAAAAGTAAAAATGTAAAAAAAAGTAAAAATGTTAAAAAATTGTAAAAATGTAAAAAAAAAGTAAAAATGTAAAAAAAAGTGAAAATATTGTGTATAAAAGATATTCCAAAGATAAGGAAAGGGGAATTGTTTTAAGTACTCCAAAAACGCGTGCGGGCTACGGCCAGTAAATGAATAAATCAAATCTACTGGATTGATTTTATCATTTTTTCAGTGAGTTACATATTTTAAACCCGTGCAAAGCCGGAGCGGGCCGCTATGTTTTTTTATAAACAACGTTCACAGTTTTTCTGTAGCGTATTTAGTATATCAGCATTGCACCCGTGCGAAGCCGGGGCGGGTCGCTAGTTTATTTATAATATAATTCCCTTAATATTTTTGCTACAAAAAACTTATTTTTTATAACTTTATTATTTTTTTTAATAAATAGGCCTTGCGAATTTCGTTTGCAAATACAGTTTTCTTCATTAGCTGAACGGTTTCTTTCACTTGGTAAAGGATAATAAAATAAGTTTTAGTTATAGTTTACATTACGTTTTTTTTTTAAATTTATTTCACTAAATCGTCTCTCGTTAGCTTTAATTAAAAAGGTAAACGATTAGGTGTATTTTAAAATAAGAAATGAATAAAAAAAAGAATAATCTCTTTTAGCCTTAAGCCATAATCACTATTGTATAATTAAATAAATTTAATATTTTATTAAAATATATTTTTTTAATTTAAATTTAAGGATACAATTTTTCATTGTAAATATAGAATCTTAATTTGTAATTACTATTTTCTTGAATAAAAAAAGCAGAGCAATATGGAGGGGGGTTAGGCTCAATCTGGCACAGCTGAAAAAATCCCAAAGAGTCTGCAACAAACAAACATTTTTATTCGAAAATAGAAAGCGTTTGCATTTATGGACTGTGCCAGATTCATCTGCTGATGTGGTTTCGGAAGAAAAGCATGGCCTGGAAGATATTGGGACCCAGGAATTTTCAACCCAAACAATCCCTTTGTTGAGAAACAACACACCGAAAAAGGTAAGCTTGAGAAAAGAAAATTTAGAACTGAAGCAAAAAATTAGGGAAATGCAAGTAGGCCATGACAAAAATATTCGGTCTGTGAAATTGTCCTTGAAATTAGAAATTAAAAAATTAAGAAAAAAGTTCAGTCTTCCCGGATGAATGTTAGGTTAATAGCAGATAGGACAGTTTAAGGAATTTTGATAGGTTTCCTCAGGGACATAGGTATACTACAGAGTTAAAAATGCTGGCGCTTTCAATTCTTTTTATTTTTCCTGTTGCACGTATGTTCTTAAAGCCGTTGTTGGATCTGCCAATCAAAACAACTCTTAAGGATTTTATTTAAACCTGGCCTTAAACTCCAGGTAATATAGAATTTAACGTCAAAAGCTTAGTGCTTAAAATGAGTGAGAGTCAGCTTCCAGATATTTACAAATATTGTTCCATTTCAGCTGACGAAATGTCCGTAAAACTCATTTTGACTACAATAGAAAAAGCGATTTAGGTGTAGGTTTAGAAGATTTTGGCGATGACGAATTGCGTTCAGCCTTCCCAGCAAGTAGTGTTATTATGGTTCAAGGTAAAGCAAAGAAATGGAAACGTCCTCTTGCGTATTACTTTGTTAGGAATAGTTGTCCCCCGTCCGTTTTAAAAAACTTTTGTTCAAAGCTATCACTGTGTTGCAAGACAATAAATTATGTCCCGTGCAGTTTGTTTGCAACCAGGGGTCGAACTTCTGAGGTTTGGCCACGGTGCTTGACATCAGCCACGAAAAGCCGTAGTTGAAATCAACAGTTCCAAAATATTCTTTTTTTATGATGTACCTACCGCATCTACTAAAAAGTGCTCGAAACTGTCTTCTTCAAATTGTTATAATTTTTGCAGAACAGGATAGAGCATCATGGATCGATATAATCTATTTTTACGATGTTGACTGTGCAAATGAATATCAATTATGTCCCAGGTTGACTCAATACCATATACGGCCAAATAATTTGCAAAAAATGAAACTTCATCTTGCAACGCAGTTTTTTAGCAATACTGGTCATGCTGATTTTAATACCCTTTCAAAATTTAGTCATGTCACTGAAACTATACTTCACACTTCAAAATTTATTTTATTCTTCGGAGATCTTTTTGACCTCTTTAATTCTTCTAAAAACCACGCAACAAGAGAAGTAGGCAGGATTTACAGGTAAAAAGAATTTCTGACGGTTGCCGAATCTCTTCCTAAATCCTTTCGCGTAATTAGCAATTAATTAGGCGGCAAAGATGTGACCAATATGGCTGAAACACAAACACGCTTCAGCTTCGGCTTCGTCTGCGTTACGTTGGGCCTGCTTCGAGGTTGCTTTGAGTGACACTTGCAATATGACATTTCTAAAATGGCACTTCTGTCATTAGCAGCTGTTATATTTTCTCAAAATAAAAAAAAAATATGAGTTTTGAAATCGAAAAAATTAAATTTATTGCGGAGTAGCTTACACATCCTATAATAACCAATGGGAATCCCTCCAAAAGCAAATGTATTTTGTTTGTTGACGTTTTTACAGCTGTTGAGCTGTCAGACAAAGCAAATGTTCAGCAAATTTGAAATCACATTACGTAACATTACGTTATTTCCTTACTATTGTCAAATGAAACGTGAGGTCGAAGCTTCATTGTGATAGCAATATCATGCATTGAATTCCTATGGCTGAACTCGTAAACGTCAGGCGAAGCCGAAGCTGAAGCGTGTTTGTGTTTCAGCCAATAAGTTTTCCTTTATAAAAAGTTGGGTTCTAAAAATTCAATCCCTCTGCTCACTTTGGGAACATTTTCACTCAACCGGTTTTAAGTTTTTACTCACTCGACATTTGAATTAGGATTGTTTGGACAATTTTTTCGGCAAGATTAGGTGTGCTAACGGAAATAATTCTCGAACTAGTTGTCGAGATTTCCAAAGCGCTTTTCAGAAAATTTAGGGTATTCAATACCTTAAAATTGTTAAAAGGGGCAATTGTAGTGTAGAAAAGGATAGCAGTTTAAATGAAATATTTAGTTCAAGTAAAAATTTTAAGAGGAGATATAGATTGGTTGCATTATGACTTATGAGCAGGATGATGATCCAGACAGCATTTCGAGGATTGTGTTTTCTAACGACATATTATGTATGTACGTATATCGAAAATGCTTTCAAAATGATACTAGCCCTTATGAATTACCAATAGTTTCAGAGTCCGTCCAGTACGATGGCTTGTATTTTTCGTTCCAAAAACAATCCCACAACCGGAACCTCGTTGCTCCCCCCCGAGTTCGTGGAATACATAAGACATCTGGACAATGTGTTTGTAGAACATTTTTCTACGTTGTGTCATATGAAAGGAGTTGCAGAATACTTTTCTCAAGCTCTTCAGTTTGATCCCCATTATTCTTGCAGCGTAAATTTGTTTCTTAGATTAGTTATTAGAGTAAGAATTCACTTTTTTTGTTAGACTAGTAAATTTAAGAATTAAAGAACCTGATTTCAGGAACAAAATGCTCGCAATTAAGCATTTATAATTTTAATTTTAGGTGACCTGTGATATATTAGATAATTATTTAGTAGTTTTTTATTTATTTATCTATTTTATTGTTTTTATTACTTTTTAATTATAGTATTTATAAAAAGTATTAATACTTTTTTTCTTCAAGCATGGTGCAGTAGGCCTATTGGGGAAACCGAACACCTCATCAAAAAATCGGTTAACGCACTGAAAAGCATACCTCATGCCTCATGGGTAGTGTGGAGATGCTAATATTGTTTTATAACTAGAAGCTCGTTATTATTATTATTATTACTGTATATTTATTATCATTTCTGTTATACTATGCTATGTATAATTATTAAAAATAAAAGTACACATTTTCAATTGAAAAGAAATAAAATGCACGACTGGGTCGCACGAACTTGGTCCTGCATGCAAAGAGTCTGTTTAAAAAAGTACCTATATAATATTTAAAAATATACCTGTAAAATAAGTTTGTCTTCAAAGATATAAATTCTATTTGATTTGCCAAAAAAAACTCCATTTTTTTAATTTTTTTGTTTGAAAATCGTTAAACCGGTTGTATCTAAATTAATTTATTTATATATAAAGAATTTAATATTTTTCAAAAATCCAAAAAAATGTATACACTTTTGATCATCAAATATTGAAATCGGCATAGTTCCTGAGAATTATAAAAACAACATTACGGTATGAGCGGTACCCTTCCGGAGCAATATGAAGGAGATGATGAAATAATATTCAGAAGTCTATAGCCATATCTGGATACCAGGCGATCGCCGGATTAGCTAGCCTTATCTGTGTAAGCGAATCTCTGCACAGATGGACCCCCCTTTACTTCGCCATCGTGGGAATCTAATGGATAATTTAAAACAAAAACTAAAACAAAATAAAAAGCAAAAACGTCAAACCGGTACCGGTACTCCAGCTACACCGGGCGGCAGTTCGGCGGCAACGTTGGCTGTTGTTACACCTGTGCCAAACAACGGAAAAGGGCTTGTGCCAAGTCACTGCCCATCTTCTAGTGCGGTACAGGATGTACAATTGGCGAAAACGCTTCCTCTGGTCGGTAGTGGAAAGTTCGTGAATAATGATCTTTCCACTACCAAAGAGAGTAAACCTCTCCAGAATGCTCCTAGGAGCTCATATAAACAACGGCGTTATGCGATGAGGATTCTGAAATCCCCTGGTTCAACATTGGGGGATGGAAGTAATCCCATCCTTAGCAAGAGGCAGGAGTGGGCTGAATCCATTCTAAAGAAAACAAACGACTCCACGTCAAAACGACAAAGGTCCTTGGAGGAGTCCACTCCCGTCCCTAAAAAGCCCAAAGTGTAGAACACCAGCACTCCCAATATGGCTAGAGTACCTCTCACTAGACCTTTTAGTGAAGTACTTAAAGAGCCCAACAAGATCATAGTCGCGGTCATTGATAGGAGCAACATTGATTATAAGAACTTCATCATTCACGTCTTGTCTTTCTTCTTCATTATTCTCAAAGAATTCAAATAACTCCAAGTCCTTATTCAAAAGACTCTGCGACTCGTTCGTTATCCTATGGGCCTCGACAACAAATTGACTTTCCTGGTTGTACTGCAAATTATATTGGTCCAAATATTTTTGATGGACGTTAGAGTGGTGTATCAAAAAGATATTTTAAGGCATCACAAATTGCCACCGGACGGATTGTTTCGAATATGTTGTCACTTGAGTGGTCTACATGTCGTTTAAGTTTTATTTGAATGGTCTTCATATACATTATATATGAGGATTCAGCGCGAACGGTTTCAGTGCTCTGATTTGCATAAAATATGTACATATATAAATAGATAAACCATTCTTTCTTCTAATTGGGTTAAAATTTGCAGGCATTGTGGTATTTCTACAAATTTGAGACCGTTGAAGCTACTTTGGGAATATATATGGTTTTTAGCATTTTTAATTGTTTTTATGACATCAGAATTAAAAGTGCTATTTAGCTTTTTGAATTGATGTAAAACAACAGTGTTTGAAAAAAATTCCTTCACAAAAACAATAAATAATTTCTGAACAATTTTGTTTTTCTTTCATAAAATTAATTTTCGCATGCTTTTCATTATTCTTAACTTTTGCCAAGGAGTTTTGATATTTTTCCCTAAATTTTTTATAAGATTTTGCCTTTTTTTTCTTCGATGTATGTAGTGTATTTGCTATTCTTTCATTTCGCCTTTTTTCCAAACCTTCTCTCTTTTGGGCATCTTTCCTACGTTCAATAACTCTTACGTTTTCGTTATGTCTCCTTTTTGCTTTTTATACAGCATCTTTTATCCTTTCAGTTTCACGATACTTCTCTTTGTCTCTTAATTCTTTAATAGCACGTAGTTTTGCTCGTAAAGCTGTTGTCTTTTCCACATCTTCATATCTTTTCTGAGCCCGAAGATCTCTCTTAATTATTAGACCTTGTCTGTTGATGATAGAAACTGGTTTTCTGCTTCGCAGGATTCGGTGAGATGTTTCCTTTTTATTGTTTTCATGATTCTGTGTGTTTTTCGTGTTTACGGTGTTTTCACCAATAACATGAGTTTGATGTCCAAATGAAATTTTTAAGGGAAAACTGAAAACTGTATCGATAACTCTATAAAAACTTCTTTTGGACTCGAATGTGACCAAGGGTACACCCTTTCACAATCAGCAATGTACACAATTTAAGGAATGTGACCAACCATTTAAGTGAGAGACAAATGACCGGAGTGATGCAAAAAAGAGTTCTAGTCTTTATAGGGATTAAAGATTTTATTTTTTGAGCCAAATCTTCAGCTGAAAAAAAACTGTGTGTGACAGCTACTCTATTTTGAACCCAATCTAAATTTTCATTTCTACTATGTGGATCAAAAAGCCAAACTAATTGTCTGGACTTAAAAATTGCAACAGAAATGTTTGAAAAGGTTAAAATTCCTTGAATTTCTGAATTAAATTACCACTTCCTGAGGAAAACTATGCGTTTCATCAATAAATCCTTGAAAGGGAACGATTGAATACTCAATACCAAAACTGTTTCCCTCCATTAAAGCTTTATTTAAAACTTCATCAGCAGCAAGGCATTGTGTTACTGGTGGATCTTGATGAAATCCCAACCTATAGGTTTCTAAGGAATTCTTATGTAAAATATTTCCTAGATAAAGAATTTTGTCCAGAATTGCTTCGTTGGTTCCAATTTATTGTCTACGGTCCCGTATGCATAGGAGAGTGGAGGAGAAGATGAAACGACGAGCTGTACGGCTGTACAGCGACGACGTAGACTTAGCCAGAAGGGTAAAAGTTCAACGACTAAGATAGCTGTGTCACGTAGAGCGCATGGAAACCAATGCTCTGGCCCGGAAAATCTTCGAATCCACACCCACAGGACAGTGTTGTAGTTGCAGCTTCTACTTTGTATGTGGTAGAACGGACTAAATATTTCAAATAATTTTGCAGAAGGCCAAATGTCTTCTTCATAATATTTCATGTAAAACAATGTTTTTTTTTTGCAAAAATCTTTATACCTATACGTACATATGTATTATGTATGTACAATACTTCGACACTGATCGATGTGATATATGTCAGCTGATTTAAATTCACTTGAAATGATTTCGAAGTTATGACATCCCTCGATAGATAGAACCCTGAAAACAATTTCACTAGATTTTCAATCTAGACTTGAAACCTAGCTGATTAAATTCAGGATATGATCGGAGATGAATTTTCTGCCTTAACTAAACTTTTGATGTAGTTTGATATTGTCAGACTCGTGCGAACAATTCTTTTCTCGATTTTCTCCCACAACAAAATACTGCGCAAATATTTATTCTCCTATTCGGTCATCAAGAACCTCTATCGGTTAAATTGTACACATTATTTATAGATGAATATCTTTTGCAGTTGGTGCGATGGTTTGTGACATAAATTGTGCCAGTGGTTTATCCTTTTTCAACAATTTGACTAGTTTACATTTTTAAGATCTCTGAAAATTTTCTTAGACGGATTGACAGAGCAGAGGCATGAAATGTAAACACAATTCACTATTCATTTTCACCGAGCAATAAAGTAAGCTCAGTATTTCTTTTCATCCTTTTTGAATTGTTCAATTGATTCAATAATTTTTACTGTGCGTCGTTAGATTTTCGAAGTTGCGTTGTTTTTGGTTGCAGTCTTAATTTTTGTTTTTCAATTATCTACAATTTTTTTTTTTTTTAAAGATGGCCATGACTTTTGATTCAAATTACACGCCATGCCATCAAAACTCGGGGATTCCCTTTCTATCTGAAAAGCAACGCAATTTCCATATGGTTTTATATTCACTTTATTAAGAGTTCAGTTTTACTTAGTTATTCAGCCGATGGATGCAAAATTTGGCCTGAATGTGAAATATGTATGTGCAGCAGAACTTGATGGTACACCAGCCGTTCTTCATGAAGTCTCTAGTTTAGCTAGAATTGACCGTTCAGTAAATATCTCGGAAGAACAAAATTACATATGTATATCTATGGAGTTTTTTTTACAAATCAAAACTTACTTAAATGAAAATTTAGCTTCATATTAGGTAAAACATATTAAATTTATTTGTTTTTGTTTTAGTGACGAAAAGATGGAACATAAGCTGTGAACCTGAACTGCCTATTCACGCCAGCCAAATACCATGTTCTCAGTGGCGATTCCTGGTCATAATCTTAGGGTTAGCTACTGGTCTTCTAGAAAATCAAAATACTTTTTCAAGAATAATAATTCATTTTATTCAAAACGATAGTTCAATAAATATTGATTTTCGCTAAAGGTTCGAGTATACTCTCTGTGTCTTTCCTTATGTGTTGATTTTAAATCTGTAAGCTTTGGACATGGACGCCCATTATTGACTACTATTAGCTTCTCCGAAAACGATCTTGTTCTAAATGGTTTTCTAGTAATTGTTCAATTATGGTCTTTGCTTGATAAGTATTGGATTCCATTTCAATTCCTATCAAAATAAAAGTTCCTATTGTTAAACCAACATCATTAAAATAAAGTATCTATTTTTAAACATACAAAGAAGAATCTTTTTAAAACTACTTAGTATAGCCTAAAACTGGATATAATGTGTCCATGCACAAGTTATAAAAATTGAAAATTATGATGGTATAGTTACGTATATTGATTGATACATTATTTTATAAATGCCCAAAATTGTTTAAATAATTGTTTTTTAATATATAATTATTTAAATCGAAAATATCCAAAATCCAAAAAAAATAACAAAAAATAATCTGAATCACCGTCCTTAAGTCGTACAGTGTACCAATTCATACATGCTAAAAGTAAAACAGTCGATTGGAATTCACTGCTCTTTATACTTACAGTGGTTAATAATTCCAACCAGCTAGATGGCCAAAGAATTACAATTCCATGGCTTCAAAGTGAAATAGAAATTTGTATAGAATATAATTATTTGCAAATTAAACTTCATACAATTTTTATTATACTTTTTAATTGAAAAAGAATTGAATTTGATTCTATGCAGGTACATATGTAAGTCGTTATGTTCTCTTACTTTGTTATTTTTTCGTTCTGGTAATGTTAAATTTATCATATAGTTTTCAGTGTTTCTTAAAGAATAAATAAGCAACGAATTAAATGTTCATAAAAATCCAAAAAAATTTTGACATTATTGATCATCAAATATTATAAAGACATTATAAGAGCTTGTGAAGAAAAAAATTATTGATATTGGTTCATTAGTTCTTGAGTACCCTTCTGAAACAATACCAAGCAATTATTTTTCTATAGAAAGAAATTAAGTTAAGAAAAAAATTAAGGCAAAATTTAGTAAAAATCTTTCGGTTGGTTATACGATTTTTGGCATTTGTATGGAACTACTGTTATTTTTACTCTTAGAAAAAAAAATAAAAAAACGCCTAAAGCGAATCTGCTTAAAACCTTAATTTTCCTTTTTGAACTCAATCGACCCAATAGTTTGGAATGTAGAGATGAGGGCAGACAGACAGATGGACGCAAGTGGGGGACCCACCCTCTACCATTCTTATGCCTTGTTTGATTAAAATTTCTACCATTCTAATGCCTTGTTTGATTAAAATTCCGAGTTCGAATTTTTTTACGGAACCAATACTCGCCATATACATAGTTCTTATATTATGTCGCAAGTAAAAATGTATGTAATGTATTGTAGATACTTAATTAAAACTTTGAAAAATTAGACTTCAAACTGATTTTTATTCATTTGTTTCCAAATTTTGACTTAATAGTTTGACTTGAGCCCGCTTATAATTCTTAGTTGTAAGTAGGTACTACTGTTATTTAAAAAAATGTCTTCCATTAAAAATTAAATGCTTGTTTTGATTTGAGCTGTTCTAAAAAAATCAAATAGCCTACCCTCTAGCATGTATGAATTGGTATGGAATTATGTTAATAATAATTGCAATAAGAAATATAAACATAAAAATCATACCGATCATAACACATCCAATATTCAACTAATAAAACACTATTTATAATAAAATGCACTTGCTTAAGTCACTTTCCTTTCAAGATAAAAAACGCTTTCACACAAAAACTATTTCTTAATTAACATTTGAAAAATCCGCCTATTAAACTCAAACACCACCTGTGTTCCATTTTCTCCTTCCCCACACATCGACACCAAAAATCAGTATTATCTCTAAAAAGAGCTCTAAACAACGAACATAATTCCTGTCGTAGTACTGGGTCAAGTTCGCTAGCAAACCTCATTTTCACACAAATGAAAATAGATAACACAATTTTCTCCTTTTAAAAACGAATATGATATGATATGAATTTCGACGATCATGTTCGATTCGTCGTCGGTCTTGTTTTTCCTCACATAGTCCATACGATGTATAAAGAAAGGAAACATCAAACTCATGGTTGCGACTTGTGCAACTTGTCTTTTGTGTCAGTTGTGTGCTTTTAATGTGTCGTATATCGTATACTTCGCCGGGTTATCGCTTTTATTTGCGCTCACCCTTCTGTTTATTTTTATAGGGTTTTTTTCGAATGTGTGCATAAATCTGTGTGTGTGGAATGTATGAAATTTGGTAGCGCAAATTTTTGCGCTGCCCAAAGCCCAATGCTTTAAGATAAATTATTGTATGCGAGTTTTATTTCATGAAATGAATGTATGAAATTTGGTAGCGCAAATTTTTGCGATGCCCAAAGCCTAATGCTTTAAGATAAATTATTGTATGCGAGTTTTATTTCATAAAATGAAGATTTGTAGAAAAGTTGCATATAATGTAACTACAACTGAATTTTTTAACAGCTGTTGAGAAATTCAATTACCAAATAATATACATATTAGAAAATTATATTTATTCTAAAATTCTTGGTTTAGCGCCGCTAAACCAGCTAACTATGAGGAATCGCCCCTGCATGTTCTACATAAAAGAAAGCGTGTGTCCTAAAATGCAGTAACTTTCAATCTCTTCATAGATGCCCGCAGGACGATGCACGGTAGATATTTACTTATAATATAGTTCCCTTAATATTTTTTCTGGTAAAGCGTAAAGGATAATAAAATAAGTCTTAGTTATGGTTCACATTAAGTTTTTTTTTTTAAATTTGAATTCACTAAATCGTCTCTCGATAGTTTTGATAAAGAAGTTAAACGATTTAAATGTATTTTAATATAAGAAATAAATCAAAAAAAGAATAATCTGTTATTCATTGAGACATTAGATAAGTATATTTAAATTATTTAAAACTTTTAAAAAGTAGCCTTCAGCCATGATAACTAGTATAATTAAATACTTTTAATATTTTATTAAAATATATTTTCTTAATATAAATTGATGGATACATTTTTTCATTGCAAATATAGAATCTTAATTTGTAATTACTATTTTCTTGAATAAAAATAGCAGAGCAATATGGAGGGTTAGGCTCAATCTGTCATATGTATATATGGAGAGCCGATCTACATCCCACCGTGAGCGCACGCGTGGGAGCGTAGTACATTCGTCTCTTGCTGTGTGCATAATAAAAAAAAAATAAACAAAGTTAAATAGTTTTAAAAATTACTGCCCTCCTCCCAAACTTAATTTATTAATATTAAAATAATAAAACAAACAAATAAACCAACGCGCCGCGAGTGCTAACAAAAAAATAGCCCAAATCATACAAAAATCAAAATCACTCATAATCATAAATACCTACATTTCTCAGTGCAGTGTTTCATTAACTTAAAAAATCAACGCAGCGAGTCTCCTTTGTGCTCCCCCCCCTCTCTGTTCTACCTTCGCTCAATTGTTTTGCATAGACACTGCAAGTGCAGCTTGTTATATATACATAATATGCAGTGCGGTAGTGGACTGTGCGAAACAATTACTTGATAAATTGCGGTTAAATTTTTTTGGGGTTCAGGAGCGGATTAGTTTCAATTTACCATTAAGGCATAACACTAATGGTAAATTGTAACTGAGAAGTTTTGGTGCCCAAATTAATTTACTTCATAGATAACTGTCTTGTTTTGTTTTTTTTTGTGTTTTTGTGTATTGTGATGGCTGGTAAGTTTTGTGTTCAGTATAGCAATATTCATGGGCTTAGAAAAAATTTCAATGCTGCATACGTTCATACTGTTTTGAACAGGCCAGCTGTTTTGGCACTAAGCGAAACTCAGGTTGGTGAAACCACCGATCACTCTGAGTTTAACCTCTTCGGTTATAGCTTAGTGCCTTTATTCTTTTCTCACCATGGTCTAGCCGTTTATGTACGGAATGATGTTGCCTATCAACTTCTACCACAGTATGGTCAGTGCACCAATACAAACTTTAATTATATGTGGTTTAAATTTACCGTCCAAAGGCGCATCATTCACACGTGTTTTATTTATCGCAGCCCAAGTCTGGATAGCAATTCGACTTCTAACGAATTCGATGCGCTGTCCGACTCTTTCCAGAGAATTGTATCCCATTTTCCGCACAGTGAGATCGTTGTTACGGGCGATTTCAATGTACACAATTCTTCGTGGCTGTGCTATTCTGGTCAGACAACATCCGAAGGAAGGTACGTCGAGATTTTTGCTGAGTTAAACCAATTGACTCAGTTAGTTAACGAGCCAACTCGGATTCCTGACGTTGCAGGTCAGTCCGCCAACACTCTAGACTTGTTTCTTACTTCTGATCCTAATAAATATACTGTCAGTGTATTATCGCCTCTAGGCTCATCAGACCATTGTGTCATATTTGCTAATTTCTCATGCCAAAATACCCCAGTTAAAGTTAAAACACCTACGAGAACCGTGTGGCAATATGAGAAAGCCAACTGGGACGGTCTCAATGAATTCTTTAGGAACTTTAACTGGTCACTATGCTTCCTCGATAGTGACGTGGATTCCAGTGCAGATATGATTACAAACTTGATTCTTTGTGGAATGAGAAATTTTATCCCCAATAGGATAAAACCTATCAAACCCAAAGAAAACTCATGGTTTGATCCGAGCTGTAAAGAGGTTATTAGGACCAAAAATGTAAGTTTCCGGAATTACAAAGCCAACCCATCTGAGGAAAACCGGAATAAGTTCAAACAAGCTAGAAAGACCTGTAACGGACATATACGACGCATTAAATTTTTACATGATCAGAAATTACGGCAAAAAATACTACAATGTCCTAATAGTAGTACAAATTTCTGGTCATTTGTAAAAAATGTGCGAAACACTACGTCATCGTCAGTTCCAACGCTCGTTTTCAATGACACTCCCTACGTAAGCTCGATTGATAAAGCCAATTTGCTTGCAGCACAGTTTGCTGTTAATTCGATGCTGCCAATGAGTGACATGACTCCGACTATACTTGAAAGTGTAAACGATTCTATGGGACGAATCTTCTTTCGCACTCGTTCAGTTACTAGAATCCTTAAAAATCTTGACATTCACAAATCCGCTGGTCCGGATAGTATCCCCACTATTGTTCTGAAGAGGTGTTCTTCAACGCTGGCAAAACCACTGCGTAAGCTTTTCCATCTGTCCTATTCTACAGTGGATGGAAAACTGCATTTGTACAGCCTGTCCCTAAAAAAGGCGAATCCCTCTTCACCATCTAACTATCGTCCAATTGCACTTACGTCCCTTCTTTCCAAGGTCATGGAAACGCTGATCAATTTTCAGCTTAAGAAATATCTTGAAGAACGGGAAAGTAAGATTATTGCACTTGATATTTCAAAGGCATTTGATAGAATTTGGCACCAAGCTCTCTTATCGAAAATGCGTGCATTTGGTATTGATGAGTCCCTTCTTCGTTGGGTTAGAAATAACCTTTCGGGCCGTTCAGTTCAAGTAGTATAGTAGTATCTGATATCCACAAAATAAACGCTGGTGTGCCCCAGGGCTCCGTTTTGTCTCCGACACTTTTCCTTATTTTTATAAAAGATCTTTTGTCTGAAACTTCTAACACACTTAATTGTTTCGCTGATGACAGTACCCTCAGCTTCTCATATTCGTTTTTAGATTCTCATCCTTGTTCTTCGGATGTGGACTACCAACGGCAGTGTATGATAAGCTCATTAAATTCTGATCTTGACAGCATTGTCCAATGGGGAATAAAAAACCGTGTAGAATTTAATGCTTCGAAAACTCAATGCTGTCTACTGTCACAAAAGCGTAACCTTCCCCCAATGCCACTATCCATGAGTGGTACTTGTATCGAGGAGACTGAACAGCTATCAGTCCTAGGTATGTGCATAACAAACCAATTGTTGTGGAGTGATCACATATTTGACATCGCCTAAAATGCTGCTAAGTGTTTAGGTTTTCTCCGAAGATGCAAGAAGTTTTTTACCCCTTCTGATCTGGCTATAATCTATAAAGCCTATATTCGTCCGAAACTCGAGTACAATTCCCATATCTGGGCAGGTGCTCCTATAACCTACTTGAGTCTCCTAGACAGAATTCAAAAGAGAGCTCTAAAAATGATAGGTGACCGTTGTCTAACTGAAACTTTTGTATCTCTCGAGCATCGTCGTAAGGTTTCATGCCTGTCATTATTTTATCGCTACTTTCATAAACAATGCTCTAATGAAATAGCCAGTTGCATTCCTCCCCTAAAACAATTCAACCGTAATACCCGTTCTTCTGGGAATGCTCATCAGTTTACCCTTGAGCCTAATTTCGGACGTACTGTAAAGTACAGAGATTCTTTCTTTAGTCGCACTACACGAATGTGGAATGCTTTACCAGACTCAATGTTTCCCAATCATTACAATGTGCAGACATTCAAAACCAATGTGCATCGGTATCTCCTTTCTAATCCTATCCTCCCTTCCTAATTGCTCGCACTGTGATTAATCATCATAAGGGTATTCATATCCCCTTGAGTGCGCGTATAATAAAAAAAAAAAAAAAAAAAATGTAGATTAAAAAATCCCAAAGCGTCTGCAACAAACATTTTTCATTCGAAAATAGAAAGCGTTTGCCTTTATGGACTGTGCCAGATTCTGTTGCCCAAGATTCATCTGCTGATGTGGTTTCGGAAGAAAAGCATGGCTTGGAAGATATTGGGACCCAGGACTTTTTAACCCAAACATGCCCTGTGTTGAGTAACAACACGCCGAAAAAGGTAAGCTTGAGAAAAGAAAATTTAGGACTGAAACAAAAAATTAGGGAAATGCAAGTAGACCATTACAAAAATATTCGAAAAAAGTTAAGTCTTCCGGGTAGCTATGAAAAAATTACCAATGAATGTTAGGTTAATAGCAGATCGGACAGTTTAAGGAATTTTGATAGGTTTCCTCAGGGACGTAGGTATACTACAGAGTTAAAAATGCTGGCGCTGTCAATTCTTTTTATTTCTCCTGTTGCACGTATGTTCTTAAAGCCGTTGTTGGATCTGCCAATCAAAACAACTCTTAGGGATTTTATTTCAACCTGGCCTTAAACTCCAGGTAATATAGAATTTAACGTCAAAAGCTTAGTGCTTAAAATGAGTGAGAGTCAGCTTCCAGATATTTACAAATATTGTTCCATTTCAGCTGACGAAATGTCCCTAAAACTCATTTTTACTACAATAGAAAAAGCGATTTAGGTGTAGGTTTAGAAGATTTTGGCGATGACGAATTTCGTTCAGACTTCCCAGCAAGTAGCGTTATTATGGTTCAAGGTATAGCAAAGAAATGGAAACGTCCTCTTGCGTATTACTTTGTTAGGAATAGTTGTCCCCCGTCCGTTTTAAAAAACTTTTGTTCAAAGCTATCACTGTGTTGCAATGCCAATAAATTATGTCGCGTGCAGTTTCTGACGGTTGCCGATTCCCTTCTTAAATCCATTCGCGTAATTAGCAATTAATTAGGCGGCAAAGATGTGACCAATATGGCTGAAACACAAACACGCTTCAGCTTCGGCTTCGTCTGCGTTACGTTGGGCCTGCTTCGAGGTTGCTTTGAATGACACTTGCAATATGACATTTCTAAAATGGCACTTCTGTCATTAGCAGCTGTTATATTTTCTCAAAATAAAAAAAAAGTATGAGTTTTGAAATCGAAAAAATTAAATTTATCGCGGAGTTGCTTACACAGCCAATAATAACCAATGGGAATCCCTCCAAAAGCAAATGTATTTTGTTTGTTGACGTTTTTACAGCTGTTGAGCTGTCAGACAAAGCAAATGTTCAGCAAATTTGAAATCACATTACGTAACATTACGTTATTTCCTTACGATTGTCAAATGAAACGTGAGGTCGAAGCTTCATTGTGATAGCATGCATTGAATTCCTATGGCTGAACTCATAAACGTCAGGCGAAGCCGAAGCTGAACCGTGTTTGTGTTTCAGCCAATAAGTTTTCCTTTATAAAAGGTTGGGTTCTAAAAATTCAATCCCTTTGCTCACTTTGGGAACATTTTCACTCAACCGGTTTTGAGTTTTTACTCACTCGACATTTGAATCAGGATTGTTTGGACAATTTTTTCGGTAAGATTAGGTGTGCTAACGGAAATAATTCCCGAACTAGTTGTCAAGATTTCCAAAGCGCTTTTCAGAAAATTTAGGGTATTGAATACCTTAAAATTGTTAAAAGGGGCAATTGTAGTGTAGAAAAGGATAGCCATTTAAATGAAATATTTAGTTCAAGTAAAAATTTTAAGAGGAGATATAGATTGGTTGCATTATGAGCAAGATGATGATCCAGACAGCATTTCGAGGATTGTGTTTTCTAACGACATATGTATGTACGTATATCGAAAATGATTTCAAAACCATACTTGTCCTAATGAATTACCAATAGTTTCAGAGTCCGTCCAGTACGATATCTTGTATTTTTCGTCCCAAAAACAATCCCACAAACGGAACCTCGTTGCTCCGCCCCCCGAGTTCGTGGAATACATAAGACATCTGGACAATGTGTTTGTAGAACATTTTTCTACGTTGTGTCATATGAAAGGATTATTCTTGCAGCGTAAATTTGTTTCTTCTTAGATTTGTTATTAGAGTAAGAATTCACTTTTTTTGTTAGACTAGTAAATTTAAGAATTAAAGAACCTGATTTCAGGAACAAAATGCTCGCAATTAAGCATTTATAATTTTAATTTTAGGTGACCTGTGATATATTAGATAACACTGGTTGACAAAATTACATTTTTTTTCTGTTGCACAAACAAAAGAATACTTTTTTAAAGAGTTAAAATGTCCTAAATTCGAATCTAACCTTTAAATTTTTCTATCACATCAGGTTTTTAAAATATGCCCCTTTAAAAATGCTAAAAACAAACAAAAACGGGGTTTTTTAAGCCTAAGTTCAATTTCAAAATATCTCTTAACAATAATTGTATGATGATTTTGAAAAGTACAAACCTTTCTCTTTTGGATACAATTCAAAATATTTTAGTATCTTACTTAGTTTCTGGAAATTCGCATTAGTTATGAGTCGTTATTTGAATCTATATGAAGTCTCGAAAAAAACTTGAATTTGAATTTGAATTTGGCCGAGAATGTTGGAAACCCTAAAGAATTATATAATTTAAAATCTTCCTGTTTGGATCACTCGTAAGTTAACCAATTAACAAACTTGAATTGCGTTCATAATCTGCAGTTAGTGCTGTTAAGTCGTCCCAGCACCAACACACAGCTGCTGGGAGAAGAGCGTTAGCGGTCGACTACTGAATGTCGAAGCTTCTACTTGCAATATTGACTTGGTGGTGTTGTTGCTCCTGTTTTTTAGTGACACCCCCACCGTCAACACCTATGACAGCAAGAGAAATATGATATAAAAACTTACTTGTAATCAGCGCCCTCGTTTTGAGCAAAGCTTTGCCTTCCGGATTTCTTGAGGGATTTAGCAGCGTCCAAAATGAAAACACAGACTTAAAAAAAATCAATAATTGTTATGATTATGTTGAATATCAAAACAATTAAAAAAAACTTACTCTTATAATACCCAACCCATTGTTTTGTTTTGCAAAATTGAAGTTGTGGAATTGTCATTTTTGACACGTCACAAAAATTAAATAAGTTTTTTTTTGTAGCCAGGGGCGTCGAAAGGAATTCCGGGCCTGGGACGGAAAAATCCCATATTTACAATTTTTTCAAAGTTCATGCCTACTGATATAGTACGTTCTAATTTCAATTATTACGAATAGCATGAAATTGGTTGGAATTAACGGAAATAATAATTTTTTGTTTCCAAAGTGAACCGAAAAAAAGTGTTAATCATCAAATCAATCTCACGGGTATCGTCAAGTTAAGTTGGAATGGAGAATGGATAGAAAATAATTCTACATGCGAGTAGATCAGATTCCGAACAGAATCATAAATTCAATTAGATATTGCCAACGACATGTTAGTAACTGATGATACGGTCGATTAACTTTTAAACAAAAAATTAGCATGAAGAAGATCTAATATGAAACTAAAATAGAGCGAAGTAAAAGTATTTGAAATTTGTCTTTAAAAAAAAAACTACGTATTTTAAAAGGTTTGCATTAAATACTCTTTATAATTTTTCTTTATATTAAAATATTATCACAATGTTTTCATTAGAGTTAGTTTGTATTCAATGAAATATTTTCTTTTTGTAAACGAGCTTTCTTAGCTTTCTGAGCAGCAAAACAACTTATGAATGTTCGGCACTAGCTACGGTAACAGGTTTGATGGAAAACATACGGAGAGCAACACAAATGTTGGGGGAAAATCGTCTCCAAGTTCTGGGAATAAATAGCACTGAGCAAACTCAATGGCGGAAGTTCTGCTTCAAAATTGGCTTCATAAATGTATTTCATATGAATTATTTCTTCGTAGCGGAGTTTTTGTTCTCAATTTCGTCCATTGTTGAAAACTGCCATAAAAACGAAAATGTAGCATTCAAATTTTTCATCGTATCGAACCGACGAGAAATTCCAGATATAATTGAATCAACTATGACGTAAAAGGTTCTCTTGAAATGTATTTCTTCGTCTGTTTCAATTTGCTCTCCAGCTCCTCGATTTTATCCAAAATGTTTTTTAATTGCCTTTTTCGGTTCGATGGGAACCATTCTGGAACATCCCCCAATCCAGTAGCAACTGCTTTGCATTCAGATAAAATTTGGTCCCATTCGTTTCGAATAATGTTCAAATCGGATTGTCGAGATTTCAAATTTCAACGTCAATAGTCATGTTTCTGGCTTAAAGAATGATACTTCTTTCATTTATAGCGCTAAGAACCTTGCACCAAATCGAAGACATCAGGACACATTCAAATTTGTGCATATATTTTAAAACGCCATTTACATCTCTTCTTCAGTTAAATTAATATCACTTTAGGCTTCTTATGATGTTCTAAGGTTATTCAGATGATTTGCAAATGGTTTCACTGCCTCAATTCTAGCTGACCATCTTGTATAGGAAGATTTTTGAAGGGATCCGGGCACATTTTTCTTAAGAATTTCCCAACGTTGGGCACTGTTGCTAAGCAAGTTGAAACACTTTTGAACAACTCCAAGAAATGTGATTGCGGCAGTACAACATTCCGCTGGACCGACTCGAAACAAGTTAAGGCTGTGAGCTGCACATGGTATTCTGATTTTTGTTTAAAATATGACTTTGTGCACTATTATACTGTCCTTTCATATTGCTTCCAAGAAGAAGTAAGGGGTAATAATGACTAATTAATTCCAAAATGCCCAAAAAATGTCCATTATTTGGCACTCCAATAAGATTGCTATCGCCTCGTAGTCCTAGCCCCCTTCCGCAAAGGAAGATCATGGTGTCCAATATCCTATACATAATTCCTTGCAATTTTTTTGGTTTCCCTAGTGATTTCGTCATTGAGAAGAGCATCAATCAAAAAGTTGTTCATTATTCGCAGTTGTAATGAGCGCCATCGAATGTAACACTGGACATGATCGGCATTGTTTTCAAGAGCAGGCAATTTATCGTACAGCTTTTTCCATACTTGAAGGCAAGCATATCCCTTTGGACGACACAGATTTGAACGATGTGTATTATTTTTATTTGTTCTAAACAATTTACAAGGTAGGCAATGCAATGTATTTTTAAGGTTACTCCATACTGACTAATCGCGATTTATCATTCGCCGTTGGGTAAGATTTTCTAAAGCAGCGAGGTCGGAAATTGCTCGTTTTTTCGATCACGTGGAAAAGAAGCAGGTAACTTCTCATGGCCTCGAAGAACTACGGCATCTACTAAGTCAGGCTGCCCGAACTCGGTATTTATGGTTCCAACATCGTAATCTTTAAGAAGGTCAGTTCTAACCAATTTCTTAGTAGAGTGTAATGTGCAATTCTTTTCTTTTTCAGCAACATCTAATCCAGAAATTGGATTCAAATCGAAAATAACTGCACTTTCGGTCACTTGATTAAGTCCTGATGAGCAACTTGGCAACTAATTTATGTACATTGCTTGAGTTCTATTCCAGTATTTCATTTCATTTTCATTCTTCTTCTGGCGTTTTTGAAACGAAATCGAACAGAGTTCAAAAACCTTTTACGGTCCACGAAGGCGGAAGAATGCTTAAAAAAAACATTTAAAACAGTGCAGAAAATCTAAAACATAGAACAAAATTACGGGGAACCGAACGGGAAATTCCGGTGGACTACCTACATTATAAAAATCAAATGTTGGTAATTTTTAAATTTTGAGTATGATACAATTTTTCAAATTCGCTTTGCCACAATAATAATGCATTTATACCTCCTTTTCCTTCATTGACAATCTATAAATTGTTTACCAAACCTTTTTTTATGATACATAATCCTAATTAACAAAAAAATTTACCATATGCATTTAAAATCCAGTATTTAATAAGCTGCATCGTCGATAATTTTATGATGGGTACAAATCTTCAAATCTTCAGTAAACAACTTATTCAAAATATTAATTTTCGGAAACCACAATTGAAAAACGTTTGCGTGTGATTTGCCGGTCCCCCGAAACCGAATCAAAAATGTGGTTCCCAGCAGAAACAAATATAGAAGAAAAGAAAATTTATAATAACAGAAACCGAAATAAATATTTGTGTTTTGTTTTAAGTTGCCGGGCCCCTTATTTTGACTTTAAAAATTTTCAAAATAAAATATATTTGAGATTTACGTAAAATTAAATAAGAAAAGCTAATTTATTATAACTTTCTTTCAATAGTTCGGCAACTCTGAAATATTAAATATTAACAAAAATGTACGCCAATAATAATCAGGGGCCCAGATCGGCACGCTTGTGACTGATAGATTGGTAGATAACATGCAAACAGGGGCCCGATTGCGAAAGCATGAATGATTTTAAATTTGAGAGAGTTCACCTCGCTTGGAATTTAAGGGGGTTTCAGGTAGTACGGGTACCGGTCGGGACTCTAGATAATATATTTCCTCTATGATCATAAGATTGACCCTTGCAATTTTCTATGTATGTATGTCTATATTTTTAACGAATTAAAAGTGTCCATAGTTACTTTTAACATCCTCCTGCAGAAAGCAGATAAATAGTTGAAGGGGTTGTACTGCCCCTTTAGCAGTCTTTTCGCCCTGGCTTCAGCGCTTTTAGCTTTAGCGTAAATACACCCCTGTCACAGAGCCCTGTTATTAGAACGATAAGGGACCATCATGTTCCCTACCGTGAGCTGTTAACATGATTTTTTTGTTTTGTATCACCTGATAGCCTTATTGGCTATGCTAAGATGCAATGTAGAATGCAAACATAAAGTAAAATAAATAATGTTGTCAGGGTCACAGAATATAAAAGATTAATTAATATAAAATGTACACGTTTTATATATGAGAGCTTGATGACCAACTTCATTATTTCCCCTAATCAAGTAAAGTTTAATTCATTTCGAAGATTTAAGTTGGAAACCCTGGTATTAGACCAAGCTTAGTAATCTAATAATCATAAGTCTCATAATAAAAATAACATCAAAAGAATCGCATTCTGCGATATTGTTTTTCACACTTGATGCCAAAGTCCAAACTTCATAATGAAATAAAATTTACATCAAAAGTTTGTCGCTATGTGTTTTATGGTTTTAAGCTTTACTTTTGAAATAGGAAAATGAATTACCCTTTATGTAGTTACATCCAGAACTTGATTCTATTTTTTAAATTCACAGTCACAATATAACAATAATGACTCTTTAACCAGTTTTCCCCACAATAACACAATCAAAACGGGTAATCTTCAAAGCATAATTGGCAACGCTGCTATCAATAAAAATAAACAAATATAATAAACGCAACTAATAGACCATATAAAATATTATGATCATTCATTATATTCACCTCCACTCCAACTTATACAAAATAATTAACAACTTCCGAAAATTGCTTTTACATAAAACTTCAAATCGCATAACCCATACAATCCGAATATTGAGAAAAAACTGTCTCTGCACAAATAATATCAATGATGCCAGTTCACGCATCAGAGGGTCTATCAAACATAGTGAAGTGGTGGTACGGGCAGCGATGTCTGTGGGGGGTTCGTGGAAAGAGGAAACATTGAAAACTATTGAAGCATCCCCAATAAACTGCAAAATCGATGTTGGCTCTATGCTTTTCCCAGAAAATAAATTTTAATAAAATTGAGATTATTATTCGTATCCGAAACATAATGTGCCATCTATAGAATTCGATTTTGATTTAGGCACAAACCCAACTAGAGAGAGGAAACAAAAATGTTCTACGGTATGTTAAATAAGGACCCTTAGGCATCGATTTAAAATACTATACTCTTGCTTCGTACATACGAGTACCGTTCATCGTTGTCGCAGATGTGTGTAGGTACGAGTACGAGTATGCATATACCATAAGTATGATTTTAAATCAAAAACAAAAATTATGGCGCTTTTTTGCTGGCGGTTATGGGCGCCTTCGGAATTCGATGTAGAGGTAATATTTCAACAAAATTACAAATTCGATGAGCATAAAATTTATAATAATGTTTACATTATACAAAAATAAGTAGCAAAATCGCATAATATTTGACTTAAATATATAATTAATCATTATGATGAGAAACCATAAAAATATATCTTATAGTATTTAGGCTAATTTCGTCAACTGATTTATGTTGCCAATTCAAAATATATATCTACTTTTTCGTGTTAAAAATGTTGCATACAAATCAGGTAGTAAGCGGTTTGGTCCTGAGTGTACTCCTATTCCAAAATGATCTTACTATAAAAATAGACTACCATAGGTAACTTTTAATTTAAAAGAGTATTTGTAGTTTAAAATTTCCCATTGTTGTTATCTTTATTATTTATTATTGGGTGGCGCAACAGTCCGTTGAGAACTAGGGCCTAGTGACTTACAACTCTCAACCATTCCTGTGTGCGAGTACTGTTGTCAGGGATGGAGGGACCTACAGTTTTAAGCTGAATCCGAACGGCTAATTTGAGAAAGCACTTTTCATGACAAGAATTACTATTGGAGAATTTTTCAATTAGGCAGGGATCGAACCCAACACCTCTGGCATGACAGTCCAACGCACTTTTTTTTTTTTTTTTTTTTAAATTCATTTTTATTAATTCATTCTTAAGACTATCTTAAAGCTAGACAAAAATTCATAAAACTAGCCTAAATAACCATAACTTACAACTAACTTACTGGTCCCATACAGACGCTCTAAGTTAAACTATAACACTTAATACTATTGCCTTTCGGCCTTAAGATCTATTTTACTTCAGTTAAATTTTATTTATTTTTGTACTTATTAGAAAATTTGAAAAAAAAAAACTAATATCAATATCCTTTTTTTTTATTTTTTACTTAAAAACTACTTAAAATATAGTCCTTAATATAAAACTTAAAGCTAACTTAAACTGCCTATTCTACCTACAAACTACTTAAAACTAGAACAAATCTAATTATCTAACATTTTTTGTTTTTCATATTTTGTTGTCTTTTTTTTTTTATTCCATGTTTTTTTTGTGTTTTTTTTTGTTTTTTTTTTTGTATTTTTTTTTTGTTTATTTTTTTTTGTGCCACCATGTCTATTGTACTTAAAACTAAACCCTAAAACTATAAAACAAGTATGTAAGCCGGCCAAGGCTTAAAACCCCGTCCCGACTACCCACTATCAAGTGCCGATTGCAGCCACCAAAACTGGTTCTCCTGCTTCACCCTATCAGTTCGGTCCCGTTCGGACACAGCCCTACTGAACCGAAGGAGCTCTGCTCCGTTTTGTGCCATGACGTCCCGATTATACAGGAGTCGCCTATCCACGGTTCGTCGTCTGACGTGGTAGATTAGCGGAACTGCCAATCTATCCTGTATCAGACCGCATCTGTCTAAAAAGAGGAATGCCTCTGGTGGAATGAAGCCGCTCAAGCGTGCACTTTCAAAATACTCGTCGTTCGGATAGAACGCCCCGAAAATTAAATTGTTGGTCGAAGACATAGCTCTTGCAATGTGACCTCGAACGAGTTTTATCACGAAATTATCAATTCTGTTAATTCGAGCCCCGTTGTATAGGACCTCGTTGGAATAGTAATGCACGTAAGAAGATTCTGCTGTTCGATATAAGCCGGTACAGCGTCGTAAACACTGCCGCTCGAACACCCGAAACCTCTCCATCTGGGAAGGGGCAACGTTGAACCACACAGGACAGCCATAAACGATCATCGGCCGTATGAGGGCCATGTAGCAAATTACCTTCACTCTGGGGTCAAGCCGACTGCTGTAAAACAGCCGTTTCGTCAGAGCGAAGGCTACAGTCCAACGCACTAACCACCATGCCAATGGTACTACATTGTTGTTAACTTCCCATAGGAAATTATTCTTATCGGTCCGATTTGTCGAATTGAACATTTTGACATTTATCGACGTTTCAAGGTCCCTAGAATCTAAATAAAAGATTTTTAAAATGATGCCTGTGCGTGCGTGTGAACGTACGTTCATACGTCTGTAAGATCGGGAAGTTTTTTCTTCGTCCATATCTCAAGAACCAGTTAAGATATCGACTTCAAAAAAATTGTGTGGGTGTTCTTTTTACCATAGCAATTTAAAAACAAAGTGAAAAATTTGGTTGGCCCAACATATCTCACGAACCACTAACGATTGCGTCTTGAAATAAATTGTATACCATACAGTTTGACGTGATATCAAACTAGGATATTTTTGGAAAAAAATCAATTAACGATTTATAAATCAAAAACAAACTAATTGTCGTCTCGAATATTGTACGAACAAAAAAGATTCTATCTCCAAAATAATTTTATACAACGAAGAAAAACGTTTTTGAAATCTGGTCAAATTTTGAGAAAAGTGGAATTGACAGTTTTAAAAAAAAAAAATTGAAAACCATTACTAAGCGTTGGTAAAAATTGATTTTCGACTTAAATATCTTTTTAAAAAATAAAGATATTGTCTTAAAACTAATTTCATCTTATAAAAACTATTGATTTCGACATTCAGTAAATTTTTTTAAAAAATGTGGCAGTCAGTTTTTTTGATAATAATTAATTGGACGAGTACGATAACTTGAAAAAATGAATTTAATACAAAAAAAATAAAATTGAAAAAAAAACAATGGTAATACTTACAATAAAGTACTATACTGCATTTAAAGGCCAGACATTTGTTCTATAATCCTGCATTTTAATTAAATTACTCATGTTAATAGTTTTTGAGAAATTTTGCTTTTAAGGTCCAAATTTTGATAAAAAAAAAACGTGAAAATGTGTAGACCCATCTGCCTCATTTTTAGAAAGCTAATAATTAATTGGACGAGTACGATAACTTGAAAAAATGAATTTAATACAAAAAAAATAAAATTGAAAAAAAAAACAATGGCAATACTTACAATAAAGTACTATACTGCATTTAAAGGCCAGACATTTGTTCTATAATCCTGCATTTAAATTAAATTACTCATGTCAATAGTTTTTGAGAAATTTTGCTTTTAAGGTCCAAATTTTGATAAAAAAAAACGTGAAAATGTGTAGACCCATCTGCCTCATTTTTAGAAAGCTAATAAGCAACGAAAGTAGAAATGAAAGATATCTGTCAAAATAATGCCCAGACTTAAACATCCGAAAAGTCTTCGCGTAATAATGCGCGCATCACCGAATGAAACTTCAAAACGAAATAGTCGCCGAGTTGAACCACCTAACTCAGCTGGTCAACGAGCCGACCCGAATATCGGACGTGGAAGGTCAAGCTTGTTTCTTACCTCTGACCCTGATAAGTACACTGTTAGTGTTCTATTTCTCTAGGCACATCTGACCATTGTGTTATATCAGCAAATTTCTCGTGTCAAAACTGCCCAGTTAAAGAAAGAGCTCCTAAGAGAACCGTTTGGCAATACGAGAAAGCCAACTGGGACGGTCTCAATAATAACTTCAGGATCTTTAACTGGTCACTATGCTTCCTCAATAGTGACGTTGACGCCTGCGCTGATATGATCACAAATTTAATTCTTCTGGGAATAAGAACTTTTATCCCGAACAGGGTACAAAGCATCAGACCAAAGGAAAACGCATGGTTTGATGCGAGCTGTAAAGAGGTTATTAGGGCCAAAGAAGTAAGTTTCCGTTGCTATAAGGCCAACACTACTGAGGAAAGCCGGAGAAAGTTCAAACAAGCCAGGAAGGCCTGCAACGCCCATATTCGACGGGCCAAATTTATACGTGACCAAAAATTACGGCAAAAAATACTGCAATGTCCCAAAGGCAGTACAAATTTTTGGTCATTTGTAAAAAACATGAGGAATTCTTCCTCTTGCTCGGTTCCGACGCTCGTTGTCAATGACACTCCTTTTGTTAGCTCTTTAAAGAAAGCTAATCTCTTTGCTAGGCAGTTCGCCGCCAATTCAACGCTGCCAGTGAGTGTTATGACTCCGCCTGTACTTGAGCGAGTTAGTGATACTATGGGACCAATCTTTTTTCGCACTCGTTGTGTGGCAAGAGTTCTTAAAGATCTCAACATTCATAAATGCGCTGGTCCGGATGGTATCCCCGCTATTGTTCATCTTTCCTACTCCTCAGGACTCGTTCCGAGCGGATGGAAAACTGCATTTGTCCAGCCCATCCCCAAAAAAGGCGAATCTTCCTCACCCTCTAATTGCCGACCGATTGCACTTACGTCTCTTCTTTCCAAGGTCATGGAAACGCTGATTTATTATCAGCTCAAGAAATATCTTGAAGATCGAAAGCTTCTTAATGACCGTCAGTACGGCTGATCTCATGGTTCATCTCACCGAACAGTGGAGCAAATCTTTACATCGCTTTGGAGAAAGTAAGATTATTGCACTTGATATTTCAAAAGCATTTGATAGGGTTTGGCATCAATCTCTGTGTAAATTCACAAACGCATAACTGCAGCGATGATTAGCGATCATCCCTTTAGCACGTTCATAAACGCAAACAATTGGCATCACTTAAAATGTCAATTGTTCATTATTGCAAAGTTCGATAAACTGATGCGCAAATATAAAGAAAAAAAGCATCAAGAATTTTCTTGATAAGTTGTTGATGCGGACGCAATTTGGAGCAAAAATGGCGGAAAAAGACATTGAAAAGTATTTAATCAAATTCTAAATTGCTTATAAATTAATTAATTCGATGAATTTCAGGGAATATTTTACCAACGCACACATTAAACTATTAATAGAAACCACATTACAATATGAAGGTGAATTTATTGCCTCCAGAAAATCAAAGTCAGTATTGTGGAGAAAAGTTCTAAAGGAGATAAAATGTGTGGCTCCAGATTTTAATTACAATGAGAGTTTTTAGTAGTATCACATCCATCGTAAAGCAAAACTTGTTTTTAAACGTAAAACTTTTTGTAAATCAGCATCGCATCGTAATCAGCTGAGCAACGAATTTGAATTTACCCTCTCTTATCGAAAATGCATGCTTTCGCTTTTCATGAATCCTTGCTTCATTGGATTAGTAATTACCTTTCGGATCGTTCAATACAATTAGTATTGGATGTATTCAAGTCTGAAAACCTCAAAATAAATTCTAGTATGCCCCAGGGCTCTGTTCTATCTCCAACACTATTTCTTATTTTTATTAATGATCTCCTGTCTGCAACTTCTAATCCAATACATTGTTTCGCTGACGAAAGTACTCTTAGCTTTTCATATTCGTTTTCAGACTCACATCCTTCTTCATTCGGATGTGGAACTGCAACGACAAAATATGATTAGCTCATTAAATTCCGGCCTACACAGCATTGTACAATGGGGAATAAAAAATCGTGTGGAATTAAATGCTTCGAAAACGCAATGCTGTCTTGTATCGTTAAAGCGAGATATACCCCCCTTGCCGTTATCCATAGATGGCACTTGCATAGAGGAGACTGAACATCTCGATATTCTCGGTATGTGTATCACCAACCACCTCTTGTGGAACGATCACATACGCGATGTCGCTTAAAATTCCGCAAGGTGTTTGGGATTCCTTAGGCGATGCAAGAAATATTTCACCCCTTCTGATCTGGCTGTTATCTACAAGACTTATATAAGTCCAAAGCTTGAGTATAACTCCCATATCTGGGCTGGTGCTCCTGCAACTTACTTAAGCCTCTTGGATAGTATTGAACGCAGAGCATTTAAATTGATAGGTGATAATATCATCATAAGTTCATTTACTTCGCTTGAACATCGTCGTAAGGTTTCTTGTTTGACCCTTTTTTACCGTTATTTTAAAGGCTTATGCTCTATAAAGAAATAGCCAGCTGCATTCCTCCCCTTAAACAGTTCAAGCGTAATATATAATATAATAATATATATAATAATACTCGTGCATCTAGGAATGCTCATGAGTATACCCTCGAGTCCAACTTCGGCCGTACTGTCAAATACAGAGATTCGTTCTTTAGCCGTACTACGCTAATGTGGAATGCCTTACCACACTCTATTTTTCCAAGTCATTGCAATATTCAGGAATTCAAAACCAATGTGCACCGACATCTCCTTTCAAACCTTTTCTCCACTTCCTAGTGTTCACACTGTGTCTCTGCAAAAATAAGGGTAGTAATATTTCCTTGAGTGTGCGCTTATTATTAAAAAAAAGCAAAAAAAGCCGATTAATGCGCATTAAATACATGCTCTGTGTAATACCGGACTAAGTTACTAAAAGTTAATTCTTTTTTATAGTGTAAGTTACTAAAAGTTAATTCTTTTTTATAGTGTAATATAATATTACTAACTTTGAATACACAGATTTAATAATATTATGACGATTGTTACGATTCTGAATAAAATTTTAATTTGTTTTAAGAAAATGTATGTAATATGTTTGTGTCCTATCGTCTTTCATCTTTCGGCACATTTTTCCACGGGCCTCATGTCGACTTGAAATTCGCGAAGTGCTAGTTATTATTATTATTCTGTTTGTAATAAAAATACCTGTAAATACGGTTTTTCAGGTGAATAAATAAAATCCTTAAATTAGGGATTTTTTAATTGTTATTTTTGTGTGTTTTTTATTTAAAAATTAGTATTTAATTACTTGGCGCCATCAAGACCAAAAATGTACTTTAAAAGTAAATCTACCATAAAAGACTATTTTAACTATTGTCGTGAGATAGCAGAAGTGTGACTACTGAAGTTGAGGCGGAAATTGGCAAGACGGTACAAATACATAGATGAAAACTTTCTCACAAAAAGGAAATACCATAGGGGTCGAGTTACAGAGCAGATGACTAGCGTAGTGTTTGGGTAAGTGTTGTCATTGTTTTCTAATTTTTTTTTTTCAATTTAATTCATTTTTTTCTAAAAGTGCTCCTACCTTCTAAACGGGGGGAGATCGACCCCCCCCCTTTCGTAGTAAAAAGTGCTTGTTTTTGACCCCTCTACAAAATCCCGTTATAAAAAAGTACGCAAAACTGGTAAAAATTGATGTTCGATGAAGGCATTGACTTAAAAATTATTTAATTTTTTGCTAAATTTTCTTAGAAAAATCCAACCTGTATTTGTTTACATAAGAAATAAAACTTTCAACAAATGGCACTACGAGTAAAATTGGTAAGAATTTGTTTTCAACTAAAATTCTCATTAACAGAAGTAGATTTTGAAATCAAACTATTTCATCATATGCAAAATATTTTTGGTAATTTTTAGTTAATTTCTTCGAAAAATTCAATTGACAACTTTTTTAACAAAACACGAAAACTTACAAAAACAACAAAGGGGGTTTCGAATTGTTTATTAACATTTTGTTAAAGTTTTAAGCAAGGCTAATCGACGGATGGGATGGGAAGTTATCAGTGTGGGTCGCATCCCAGCCTCTTCTTATTTTTATTAATAAGGTTAGGATTAAAATTGCCAAAATTTTTTGTGTTTCTGTGCAACAAATCTATAAAGCTTCGTTTGAACCCACCGTTTTACGGATTGCATTTATAATCCTGGTTTATTTCTTCTCAGCAGTTCTGTAGCTCTGTACATATCTTGAGTATATTTTCAGGCAACTGAATAACTTTGGGAAAAGTGTGTAAATGAAAATAAATCAGGCTAAAGTTGTCACTTTTAATTTATATTTAAAAAGCTGTTAATAAATTGTCATTTATATCAAGTTTAGTCTTTGACTAACATTAACGTTAGTTTGTTCAATCTACTGAATGCAATTTATAAAATAATACGTCTTACATTGCGATATTTAATTGTTTCGTTTTGTTAAAGCGCCTGTTAGTTAAATTTTTATTTTTTGAGACAGACAATTTTAAATTGTATGTTTGTCACAGTAGGTTGTCATCAAAAACCAAACTGATAACTTTCCATTCATGCCCGTCTGTCGGTATTTCTACCAGTTTTACAAAATATTACTAACAACATTTTGCGTAAGATTAAAGACATTTGAAGTGAATATTTTTCTTTGTACTCAAGATACTCGAGCCGAAATTTTTTTGTTGTTTTTTAGGGATTCTTTTTTTTTTTTGCAAAATAGTTGTCAATTAAATTTTTCTAAAAAATCATTAAAAGTTAACAACAAAGTTTTGCGTATGGCAAAATAAAGTTAATGTTTATATCTATTTCTGTTCCCAACCAACCAATGTTTATCAATTTTTAGTAAAGTTTCTATTATATTTGACCATATTTTGTATAAAATGAAATAATGTTGACGTCAATACCTTCAACATTTTTCTAAATACAGTGGTGGTCCAGTATAACGAATGCCGATATAACGAATGATCGATATTACAAACACTTTTTTCAAGTCCATTAGGTATTCTATATAACGAACAAAATAACGAATTTCAGATAGTAACAAAAATTACTGTAAATGTTTTTATATCTACTAACATGTATGTTTTTGATAATATTGGAAGATACATACACAATTTCCCAGTACACAAATGTTTTTTTTTTTGCTTGATTAGTTACTATGTCCTACGTATTCGTCTTCGTGTATGTAAACAGTTGCTCTGTTCGTTATACACAAAACTGTAACGGATTTTTAGTCCCATTGTTGTTGATTTACGTTTTTTGGCGTCTGGAATATTTTACATGGTTTCTCAGTTTCATGTCTGATGCTGAATAAGAAAGTTCTGCAAGATGTCGTCGCGCAAACGTCTTACAATGGAAGCAAAAATTAAAATCATTGACGAATATAAAAGAGGAGTTTCGCTTTCGGACATTTCGAAGAAGTTTGGAATTCCAAAGTCTAGCATATGCACTATCAAGAAAAATGATAGCGTGAAAAATACAAAAGTACCTAACCTAAAGATTTGTATAAAAAAAAAAGTTTCGATATAACGAATTGACTCTGGACATTATATCATATCGTTCGTTATACTGGACCACCACTGTATTCGAAATGAAAATTAGTTTTCATCAATTTTATGTAGTATAATTTTTTTTATACAAAAATGTCAGTTTGTTTGTCGAAAAATTGTTTTTTTTTTTGAATTCGTAAAAATTTGGTATCACTTCACAATGTATAATATAAAATCAAATTGAAGTCGCAAACGTTATTGGTTTGAGAAATATTTGACGACAACTAAATTTTTCTACGAACTGTCCCTCACACCAATAACAGTGGTAGATATAATCGCGGATTTCAACAGTTAAGCACGACCTTTAACTTCTGACAGACTTGATTAAAATCACTAATTTTCTTTAACTCCAACCAGGAAAGGTTTTACAAAAGCAGGCTAATATATTTCTCATTTTTTTAAGTTTTGTTTTTGTTGTTTATGATCAAGTATTGAATATAAAAAGCGTGGTCGATTTTCCATTTTTTATTTGAATAGTTGAATAAATTCTTGAAAAATATAATTTATTTATTTACAAATTTATGGCTTAATTTTACAAAACTGTTTTTAAATGATAAAAGTATGGTATTTAAGGAAACACAAATTGATGCAATTTGCTGATATAAAACGGACTTACAAGCAAAGTTAGTTAACATAAAATCAAAGGACATTCCTAAAAAACAACAAAAAGTAAGTGAATGTAGGTACATTTCTTAAACATAGTCTTTCTAACAATCACAACCAAAATTGTGACAATATAGTTATTTATTGTGCCACAAAATATTCAGATCCATTCATTTACATACTATAGTACTAGGTATACGAATCCTAATTAAAAATATATACATATATTTTTTTTTTCAAACCAAAATATTCGAACTCATGTTCATTCTAACTTGTTCTGGAATGGAACAGTACAAAAGAGAAAAGAAAAACAAAACAACCAACATTAATAAGCCCTATGTAAAAGGAGTAAGGACATCGTGTTCTTTTTTTAGGTGCTGTTTTTCCGATGACAAAAGTAGGCCGAGCAACAAGCCATTTTGGCTTTTGAATTAACAAAGCAAAAAACGGTCTTCCGAAATGAACTAGGTTTATTTCAAACACAAAATTTGCCCCAGGGACAATACTAAACCAGAAGAATAAAACAAAAATATAGTAATCATAGAAAAGAATGTTGTGTGTTGTGTTAGTTTTTATATTTTTTTTTTACTGTGCTTTCATAGAGAATTTCCATTAAAATTCCGATCACTGTTTTGTTTCGTCTAGCACGAAAGAAATATAGCAAACACCCCTCTATTATAAGGATATTTCATGATAATTTCAGTTTTGCTCTGGTGGGATTAAGATTTGGCACATACTTGTCTATAAACCATCGTTACCTTTTACAAAAATATATAGATATTTAACATAATATTTAAATTCGTAACCTTAGAAACGAAGAGTATTGAGTTCGAGGATACAAGACACAACAATTTTGTAATTGGTATAAATATAAATTTCTTAAATAATGAAAGGATGTTTTATGCATATTAGAGAGTGAATGCTTTGGAGAGTGAATATAAAGTCCAGCTACATATGTATCTTTTCGACGAGAAAGAATAATAAACAATTATGTATTGGACTAACTATTGTTTTAAGAAAAATCTTATTTTTAAATTTAAATCCGTCAAAACATTGATTATCCCTTTTGTTCATTTAAGGCCATAAGTAGTCCAAAAACGGTGAAACACATTACCTAATTACAATTGTTTTCTTTTATATAGTTTTTTAATATTTTGATAATTATTCTGTCAATTGCTGCAAATAAGAAAATAGTTGAACTTAAACCCTCCATATTTCAAGAACCAACACGTATGTATGTCTTACAGATGATACTTCCAAGATGTTCAGAAAGGACTATAACAAAAACCATTTAGAGTTTTTTTTTATAATAGTAATAAAAAAACGTGTTTCCACTAAGGCAACTCTCCTTTCATCCAGACGGAAGCGGAGAAATTCCCAAGATGGAATCAACGGTGACGTCTACAGTTCCAGTTAGGTGGAACTACTTAGTGAACAACTTATAAGGCTACTAAGACATATTTCGAAGGACAAGCCTGTAAAGAGCGAGTATGATCTTGGCCAAAGCATATGTGCATTGAGCAGTGTCCTAGCTACGACATCTTTGGTGGAATTATCGGGAAAATCAGACTTCCGATACTAGATTTAGGCTCATCTATTTTGCTGCGGGGCCTCAACACCCACAGAGCAACTAGGAGTTCTACAGACCAATATAACGTCAACCAGATTGACCATATATTGCGATCGACGCTAGACACACTTCCAGCATAAGGGATGTCCGAACTTTCCCAGGAGATAACATGGACTCGGACCACTACCTCGTTGTATAGGAGACGCGGAAGCGCTGGGAGAAGAAACAACGTCGAACGGCTACAATCGAAAGAGATCAACTAATCCTTTTCCGACCGATTCACAAGTATCCTCTTTCGAAGTTCTCTGCCGCCAACACAATGTATCGAGAACCCGGTTTCAAGTAGCCACCAAGAAGGAACCCCAGGTTTAATAAGGAATGTTGGCAGCAAATGCATCCAAACAGGCAAGCAAAGTGGCGGCGCTGCATAGAAGGACGAGAGCTGCTAACGAGCTCTATGAGCAGAAGAGGAGAGAGGAACACGGTCGTGCGTGCACTCAAAGATGTTGAGAGGTTCAAAAGCAGAAATAAAGTTCGAAAGTTTTACGAGCAGGTGAAAAGAAATTCAGAAGTCCATAAACTTCGAATCGAAGGCTGCAAGCAAAGTGGAAACATCAAAGTGGAACAGCAGTTAATGCTTAGGATATGGAAGTACCACTTTTGCAGACTGTATAACGGCGACGACAAACTGAATTCCGCTGTCAGGCAGGATGATCCATTCAATATAGACGACGAAAGCCAACATTCCTGTCTTCTCGATTTAGACAAAGTAAAGATTGCCATATCTAAGCGGAAGTCTAACAAAGCCACCGAAGCAGATGGCTTGAATGGCGAGCTCTTCAAAGCAGCTGGAGATAAATTGGTTAGGAGTATGAAACTTATCTGTAAAATATTTTTGGAAGAAAGCATGCCCGATGAATGGAACCTCAGTACCTATTGTTTGCTCGATATTGAAAAAATTAGACCCTTTAAACTGCACTAACTATGGGAGAAGCACTTTACTTATGTGAACGTCGAAATCCCATCGTCAACAACCTAATAGGTCCTTATAAGTGTGGTTTAGGACCAGAAAAGTCCACAGTCGATAAATTATACACATTACGGAAGATCCTGGAATAAACCCAAGAGCATCAAAAAGACACCAACCATTATTGGCATATGCTGATGAAATTGACATAATCGAAAGAACTTAGCGTAATATCAATTAATATTCAATGGGGCTTTTGTGAGTATTGAAGCAGAGGCGGAAAAAATGGGTTTAAAGGTTAGGCAATGAGGGCAAGTTCTTCGCGTGATCTACGATCCCGTGTGCATAGAAGGTGAATATAGGAGAAAATGGAACGACGAGCTCTACGGGCTGTACAGCGACGTAGACTTAGCCAGAAGGATTAAAGTCCAACGACTGAGATGAATGGGTCACGTAGAGATAAAATGAAAACCAATGCTCCTGTTCGGAAAGTCTTCAAATCCACGCCCACACGACAGTGCAGTATAGGAAGACCGCGGATTAGGTGGGGCCATAGTTCACAACAGGAATGTAGCTTAAGTAGGTACGAGTAACTAAAAAATTGATTGTTTTTATTCGAAACCGTCTTATAGTGGTAACATCCGAAAATGGCGGACATAGTCATTTCATTATTAATGTAAAAAAATAAACGTTGTTAAACCATAAAATGTAAATATTTCATTAGTTTTTTCATTTTGCATGTGGCCTCATCCTAGTGACGCACTTTTGTATACCCTTTTTAAGTGGTTTATTTTTTGATCTTGGGGAATTTCATAGATTGTTTCCAATTTACCCTTTAATTTTACAAATTTGTATAATGGTGCTATACGTACCTATTTAGAAGTAGTAAGCTAATCAACAAAACTTTTCTTGTAAACATCGTTTAAAAAGACTGGTGAAAGTCTTTAGTCTAAAGTGGTGTGCATAGCTTTTGGATACGTTAAATTAGAGAAGGCATAAAGTATTTCTAACTAAAACTTAACATAACTGCACAAATATATTATGTTAGCTCCAAATGAGATAATTTAGTGAAATATTTAGTAAAATCAAGTATTTTAAAAATAGTTTTGACTTGCATTTTCTGTATAGTACAGTAAAACAAGGGTTTCTCCGGGGAATGAAATATAGTAAGCTAGTGGGGATTTGAACATTTTGTAAAAAATTTCATTGGATCTCGTGTTCGCGCAGTAAGTTCCTGACTGCCAAGTTTTACAAATACCGTTTAAATTCGTACCTAGAAAATGTACCTTTGCCTTTCCATAACTTGGGACGCGGACATGATATTTTATGAGACTTCTTAAATAGTTTTAAGAACAACAAAAGGATGGTATAAACAAATTTCCAAGAAACTATTTCTCATCTCTTTCTCTTTTTTTCGGCTTATTGTACTAAACTAATAATTAAATTCATACTTTATGTAAAAAACGAACGCCCGGAAATCGATAAATTCGGATACTGCATAGTTTTTAACGCATCCACTGTCTTCAAATTTCCTCCCAATTTTAACGATTGCTTACGTACCGGTTCTATAATCCTAAAGAAATCCCACGTAATAATTTGTTTTGACGAGCTGCTTAAACAATAATCAGTGAAAAGGAATATGGCGGCGTTGTATTTTTATGAGAAATGAGCTGGATCTCATTTGTTTAATGTCAGCCAAATTTATCGCAAACAATAAATTGTTATTAAAATATTAATTTTAAATACAAAACTTTTTTCTTGACTTTAGTTTTTACTCCCAAATATGAAAATTCTGTGTAGTTTTTTTTTTTTTATTTAAAAAAAGTAAATAGCAAAACTGTCACTGGGATATGTTGGGTATTGGATTCTTCTTAACTCTCACCCTCACTCATTTTTGGACGTTTTTAAATAAGTTTTCACATTATTTCTCCCAAACTCCCAAAAAACAAATGTTTGAAATAAACAAAAAGCAAAACTCTTAATAAAATGATAAATTTATAGCAAATAACATTCCAACCATTTGCTTCAACTTCCAACACTAAAGGACATTTAGGGAAACTTTCTAAACTGTTCACTTACTCAAGAAGTTTGTCCAATTTTGGCAAAAATTGAAGTCGTGGCAAAAATATCAATGCGCTCCAAATTATTATAAGAGAGGAAAATCTTCTACGACTTTGACTAGATTTGGTAACAAAGATAATCCTGTAAAAAAGGGTAGGTTCCTATGCATTTTTGTAATAAAATTACATCCAAGAATACGAATCAAAACCTACATATACACATAGCTTTCCCCTTCATTTTCGAACCTGCTGCTGAACCTGATGTCCTATCATCTTATACTCGTATATTGGGTCAAAAAAGGAGCTATGTAGGTAGAAAATAATATTTGGTGATGGAAAACTTTATCCCCAAAAATGCAAAACGTTTACCGGATTTGCAGAGATAATGTTATATGATGGTGAGTGGTGATGGTGTAAGTGAGAAAATGTCACCCTCTTGTGATAGTTAATTTTGTTAAGGAAGTTCCATCATTGACTTTAAGTCCTTTGGCCTTCGTTGTTGTCTCGGTTCGGTTTATTTCAGTTCGCTTTCAAGAGCAAAGGGGATACGAGGAGAATGTATATCATTTTCATATTTTACTTAATTTGGTTTCGAAAATGATATTGTATGTCTTGTGTTCGGATAATCATATTCAGATTGGAAGAAGATCTAAGAATAAAACGAAGGAAGACTTGATTACCTAACCATAGAGGGGGTAAATTGTGCATTTTGATGATAGTAATAATTTTCTTTGAGTGAGCTTTAATCTTTCAGAAGTTTTATTTAGTTTTGCATGAAATTAATTAATTAGTTTTATACGTATGTGCTTAGCTTTTTTAATAATGGTAAGGATTAAAAATAAATATTTTGTAGATTTCATTCGAAAAATAAATATAAAAATAAGCTATAAAAGCTTTATATACATAAGTACTTATTTGAAGCTGCTTATTTAAGAAAATGATGGTTATACATTTTTTTATCATTACAAAACCGATGGTTTATGGAATTAACGTTCTTAAATGAATGTTGGAAATATTCTTCTTCGGATGCGAACCGAAATAATACTTTACTAATTAACCTTAACACTAACTTATCAATGACACGTAGTATTATTATTATTATTATTATTATTTAAGCTTTTATTGCCTTTTATTTTAAATTGTATACCTACATGTTTTAGCTTAACAAGTAATTGCAGGTTTTTTTTTAAATAAAATAAAATTAAATATATAAATTATTAGGTTAGATTTAAAATGTAGGTATGTTTTACATTTGTCCTTTTTTTTAAATTGTTTGCATCATTGTTCCAATTTTTGCTGCGGCTTTTTTCTTTCTATTTTCGTAAAGTGATTTTGTAGTTAAGTTTAGGGTGATGCGTCTGTTGATTTCTTTATTTTTTGGTCCTTAAAAGATTTTAATTGTCCTATTTATATGTTTTCCACGTATTCAATTTTTTCTCTGTCCAGAATTATCATTTATTTTATGTGGTTTGTCACAACTTCCATAGTTCTTGCATATGCTAGTGATTTCTGTTGTTATCTCCTGCATGTGTACAGCTCTTGTAGAAAAAAGGGCTATATAGTCTGCAAATCTAAGGTTGTTTAGGAGTTGTTAATATATCCTAATAATATATTATGTCTTCCAGTTCGTCTTTTAAAAAATATCCTATAAAGCTGTGAAAGTGGGTCCCCTTGTTTTACTCTTCTTGTTATTCTAAATGTTCGTCCTGTACTCTCTGTTTTTATTTGTGCTACATTATTTTTGTGCATGTTTTTGACAGTCTTAATAACGTTTGGATTCTAGGATGTCTATATTGTATTGTGTTCAACAGAGTCAAATGCTTTACTGAAGTCTAAAAATAAATAGTATATTGGTTGTCGAAATTCATTCACTTTTCTATTAATTGATTCATCATCTGTAGATGGTCTGTTGTTGAGAAACCTTCTCTGAATCCAACCTGTTCCCTAGGTTGATTCTAGTTCCTTGATGTTCTTGTAGAATGTTTTTGAAAACAACTCATACATTTTAGAATTATGGCTTATGGGTCTATAGTTATTTAAGTCATCTTGTTTTCCTTTTTTATGTATAAGTGTTTTTGTTGTTTCCCTCCATTGTCTAGGGATTTGTCGTATTTGTATTATTACGTTATATGGTATGAACTATAAAATCATATTGAACACACTATCTTTTTTCACGACTGTCAAGTTAGCACTACATTTTTCGAAATTTAAAAAACTGAGTAGGTATGCAGTTAATTGTAGCTTTTTTGTTGTAAATTACCTAGTTGTGGAAAGAAAAAAATTCCAAACTTTTTTTTTACTTTGTTTTTTTAAAAAAGGGGACTAATCCGCTGAATCCATGCCAATTATAAATAATTCAAGCATCAAATAATGACTCTTTTTTTCAAATTGAAGTTATTTAAAATTGAGGTAGGTATGTATGTGTATGCATGTCTCAAGCTTTCTGTATAGTTAGTCTCAGTTTATCTGCCTTTTATGAAGTTATCGGAACAATTTTTAGTGTTTGTTAAAAAATAATCTTTAGTATGAAACACTCCGTTTTTGCCATTTTCAGACTTTGCGGCTCTAGTGGTTTCCCAAAAATCAATTTTACTACTCTGAACTTAACAGAACCTACATACTTACGACATTTCAAAATTATCAAAAAATTTTTAAATACCTACCTTTATTATCTTAATATATGTACCTACATACCTGTATTCATATGTATATATATGTATAAGCATAGACAGAAGCTTTCCTTAATTCTTGTTAAAGAAACACTTAGAAATAATTTGAATTAACCCCAACCCCAAACAAACCATTAATCTGAGTGCGTGAAGTTAGCCCCCTTTTTTCGATTTTCCAATTTTGGAAAGTTGATCCAGGTTGTTCCGCATTGTTCCAAAGTTTTTCTGAAAAATACTCAAAAATGGGGGTTTTAGACCCCAACATTTTTTTTTTACTTAGCCCCCCTTTTTCGAAAATCGATTTTTTGAAATTGTTCCAGGTTGTTCTAAACATTGCTCCAAATTTTCGGACCTCTATGAACAAAATTTTAAAAGATAGGTATGTGCAAAATTTGAAAAAATTCTAGCTCCCCTTTTTTCGAAATTCCAACTTTTTATATTTTTTTAGATTCTTAAAAATGTTATTATATGTATAACCAATGCTCCACGAACTAAGAGTCGTGAAATGTATATTTTAAAATATATTTCCCCCGACTTTTTTTCCCAAAACTGCAAAATACGTCTCCCCATTTTTTTTTTTTTAAAGCCTACATTTTAATAAAACGTGAATAAGCACATGTACATTGTACAGCAACCAAAACTTGGCTTATAACCTATTATTTACGCTGATGATCGATCTTTCAAAAAAAATCACGATGTCTTTTAATTTTGTAAACATTATTTCAGCTACCCTTTTTCAAAAATCAAAAATTCAAAAAATGTTCCAAGTCAAACCATACTTCTCCCTAGTTCGTGTCCAAATGTTGTCCAAAACCATAAGCAATTATAGCTAAAGGCGCAAAAAAACGAAAAAAATAATATTTGAAAAATTTACAAAATTAATCTAGGATAACCAGTGTTACATTGTCTCTTGGTATGAGTTTTTGTGCCCTGTATGAGGTGTCCCTGAGGCAAATGCTAAAAATACTACTTTTAACTGAGGAATGGACCGAGAACATAGTATGAATCGGAAATCCAGCCCTATTCCAATCGCTCAGCATAAATTCATCAACCTTTGACAAGTTAACGATCCAAGGGGTGGGTCATATGAGCCATATAGCTTATACAGTTAGTTGTAAGTAAGGATTTCATCTTAAGATTTGTAAATAATTTAACGATATTCACCTGTCGTTTAGCGTTTAGCTGTCAAAAACAACAAAAATCTTTGTTATCACACAATTTAGAATTTGGAAAAACTTTAGTAATGAAAGGAATTCATACGATCTTTTCTGAGAAAAAGAGTAAATATTCAGGTTCTTAAGAAGTAACCTTGAATAAGTGATCACCAGTTCGATATTAAGTTGCCTTTTAATTCCTGAAACTCGTCTTCAATACCTTTTTTTATTGACGCACATAAATAGTGTACCTATGTAAGGCTTTCTTAAAGTGTTTTTTTTTTAATTGATTTTCTATTAAATACAAACACTTTAAACGAATTATAAGAATATAAATGTCCCAAAAACAGCAAAAGTGACACTTCGGTACACCAATGGTTAATTAAAACACAAAAATATCTATTTCTTCAATATAAAAGCTTTGAATCTCTCGAGAACTAAAAAGAGATTCTGCAACGTGTAATTTGTGAGTGCCACACTTAAGTGCTCTCCTAAATTATTTGTTTACATTAATTTGTTTTAATTTAATTTTTAGAGAAATTATTAACTATTATGCACCTATTTCCCTAAATTCAAGAACCAAACTTTTTTTTCTCTTCAATTTTTAAGTTCTGGTGACTCCTTTAAGATCAAAATATTTTCAAAAGATTCACGCGAAACAGTAATTTCTTAGAACTTGTTTTCTAGCATCAGCTCCAATCCAATCGGGTAAACAGACTGTTAACGATAGTAACAAAGGACTCGCGTTTGAGTCCTTCAAAAAAATCCATACAATTCTTTGTAACAGGTTCTGTTGTATTTTCCTACGAAACAAGATCACAATTTTCTGGCGAACTTTCTCATTTTCTGGGTTTCTGCATTTATATTTTTGTAGCGTTCTTCGCATTTATAGAAATGTCAACAAGAACAGAATATGTTATTTTTGGAAAAAAGCTACGAAATGTCAACAAGAACAGAATATGTTATTTTTTGAAAAAAGCTACGTTTCAAAACATGTTCTAACATTAATGCGTGAAATGCACCCAAAACCTTATAGACGAGTGTACCTTAGCTCTTGAATACGGCATATTTAAAAGAGTGTTGGAATCTTGAAATGCTTTCATATGGTGGGAGTCGACCAAATAAAACAGTTGGACAACATTGTTCTAAATAATCTAATAACTAAAGTTGTCACTTTAGCAATTGAAATATGTAAATGTAAGGTTAAGATACACACAGATATGTAAATGTAAGGTTAAGATTCAAATTTTGTCAGCAACCTTTAGAAAACATTAAAGAACATTTTTATGCGCTGCTCAAAAATTCAACTTTATGTTAAGTATACATATGTTATTAGTCTGGATCCGCCTTTGGTAATTCAGCAACTTTTCATAAAAATATACTAACCCGATAGCATCATCTAATTGGAACTTCCACTGTAGATAATTATGCAATACAATCTCGCAACAATTCCTGACAACTAGGTTACAAACAATATTGCATCACCCGCATTTCACAACAAAAAGCACCGATTTTACTCTCCACTGAAACGACCGGGAACGGGAACACAACCAACTACTGAAAACAAAAACCTTATTCAAAAATATATAAAAATGCAACATAATAACAATAAACGGAAGTCAAAAACCATAATAAAAATTCGCGGAGTATGAGGTCGAGGTGGCAGGTGGCAAAACCACATTCATGATTTGTTTTTGGTCTTTTTCTTAATCAAGGACGACAACCGACAGCCAATACGAGAGTTCATACATAACCAGGGCAGCAACTTTGGACAGCTCATATTCAGGTTGAAAAGCATTGCAATTTTGTGAGTGTCTCTCTACGGTCAGATTTAAGGTGACTTACTTGAAAAAAAGAAAAATCGAAAATAACTATACACACATCTGACGATGTTGAATTAACGGTCCAATGTTTATTCGAAAACAGCTCAAGCCATCTGGGTCGAGTAAAGTTTTCGTTTTCGTTTTCGTTTTCGTTTTCAGGATGGTTGCGCGTTAATAAGAGCATCAGGGTTCAGAGAAATGGCATTAACAGAGGAAAATTAATATCAATTCATGGACTATATGCAATCATAGTTTGTTATTACGAATATGTATGTAATATTCATGGACGTGGGTGTCCTAGAACCGATAATATCGTCCACTCACTCGTTCTACAGAGAATTTTAAAAGGATTGTTTCTTTTGTTTTTGTTTCAGTAAATTTTATCTGATTTAAGGTTTATTTATTATGACTTTTGTTTCGATGGAAACAAATTGTATTGTCATTTAAAGCGTATTGATTTGTATTTCTTTATTAAAAATTAAAATTGCCCAACATTTTAAGGGTTTAACAATTTACAAGTTAGCAATTTGCTGAATATTTAGCAATTTACTAAGAGACTCCAAAATTGTAAACCTTTCTTTTCGTTTTGCTTACTAGTAAAATGCTAATTGCCTTATTTAAAACCGAGCATCCAAACACGCCTAAAAACCGTTCGTTAAAATAAATAAAGCAAAACCCTTAAATGGAACTATTAATTGGAATTCTCAACTGTTGACTGGACCATTCCATCAATTGGTCTTATAAGAATTAGTTTACTTAGATGTCATATGGATCAAACAAACTGCTAAAAGTTAAATTAATCATTTCGTGATTTAAACTTTATCCAATTGTTAAGAAATATTAAGATGTTAAAATCGTTTAACATTAGGTTAATCATTTTTTAAGCTTAATAAAGTTCTAAAAATGACTTTAAAATTTTACTAAATTGTTTAAAATTTTGCGCCAATGGTTTTTGATGTTTTGGGTGCATATGAATTCGAAATTGAACTGATCAGCATTTTCATTTTTTGTTTACAACTTTTTGATTTAAATTGTTAAAAATACATCAGAATAGCAGGAATTATTAGAAAATACATATTTATATATTTGGTAAAAATTAACTTTATTTGTTAAAATGATACTTCAATATTGCTTTGATAGTTAAACATTTTCAATGGAATCTACCTTTAATTATGTAGAGTTGCAAATTATGTAGGTATTAACTTTTATAAAATCTTTTTGAAAAATTTAAAAATTCAAATTTATGCATTTGATACTTTATGCGAATTATTAAATTAAATATTTTGTACTTTTTATATTCGTATAAATTATAAATAAATATAGTGTACATAGTCGAATTTAGTAAACAACCATAGCTGATTGAGTACTTTTTTTTGATGGATTAAAATTTATAAAATGGATACCAATGGGATATTTTAAATGCCATTTTTAGACGGCTGAAATCCTTTACTTTGAATTAAAAATCGTTTTCTATTTAAGGTTTTTTATTTATTTTATGGCATAGCATAGCATAATTTGGAGGCAGTTCAATTATTTGGGCAACAAAACAAAATGTCGAGTACAGTAGAATTCAAGTCGTGGTTTGACCTGTATAATAGTCGACAATATACTTTAATGCAATGGATACTTCAAAGCTTAATTTGAACCGAAATACTGAAAAACAAAGCTAAAAACACTTTTAAAAGACAAGAACTTTTCTATCCAAGGTTATAGAAACGCTGATCAATTTTTAGATCAAGAAATATCTTAAAGAACGAAAGCTTCTAAATGACAATAACCACTGGTGATGTCCTTGTTTATCTCACTGAACAGTGAAACAAATATTTACAACGCTTTGGAAAAAGTAAGATTATTGCACTTGATATTTTAAAGGCGTTTAACAGAGTTTGGCATCAAGCTCTCTTATCGAAAATGCGTGCTTTTGCTTTTGATCAATCTCTTCTTCGTTGCGTTATAAATTAACTTTCGAGCCACTCAATTTAGGTAGTATTGGACGGGTTCAGATCTGATATCCGCAAAATAAACCCTGGTGTGCCTTAGGGCTCCGTTTTGTCACCGACACTCTTCTTTATTTTTATAAATGATCTTTTGTCTGAAACTTCTAAACCACTAAATTGTTTTGCTGGTGACAATACCCTCAGCTTTTCATATTCGTTTTTAGATTCTCATTCTTGTTCTTCAAATGTGGACTACCAATGACAGCGCATGATAAGCTCATTAAATTCCAATCTTGACAGCATTGTCTAATGGGAAATCAAAAACCATGTAGAATTTAATGCTTCGAAAACTCAATGCTCTTTACTGTCGCAAAAGCGTAACCCTACCCCAATGCCACTATCCATGGGTGGTACTTGAATCGAGGAGACTGAACAGCTTTCAGTACTAGGAAGGTGCATCACAAACCATCTCTTGTGAAGTGAGCACATATTTGAAGTCTTGAACTTGAACTTATTGTTTAGGTTTTCTCCTCCGATGCAAGAAGTTTTGTACCGCTTCTGATCTGGCTATAATTTCTAAAGCCATATTTGTTCGGAACTCGAGTGCAATTGCCATATCAGGGCAGGTGCTCCAATAACCCACTTCAGTCTCTTGGACAGAATTCAAACGAGAGCTCTAAAAATGAAAGGTGACCGTTGTTCAACTTTTGTATTTCTTGAGCAGTGTCGCCGTCGTAAGGTTTCATATCTGTCATTATTTTAGCCGCGTTTTATTATCACCATGATCTGATCCGGATCAGATCATGATAATAAAACAGCATTGGATCATCATATTTTTTATTATTTAAAGTTTGGTAGCAGTGTCAAATTCGTTCTTTCAAAAGTGACATTTCGAAGCAAAACAAAAAATACAAACACATTTATCGATGATGATGATTCAAGTTCCAGTTCTAGCTCCACAACTTTTGAAAATGTTCCTGCAAATCACCAAAGAATTAAAAACTTTTTTGAAATAATTCAAAGCTATTCCGATGTAGACTTCAAAAAACAATTTATTATAATTTATTTGTATTTTCTCCCATTTGTGCTGTGCTGCGGTAGGTTTCGAGACGGTCCCCCATCTGACTACTAACCGCGCTCACTGATGCTTGATTTCGGTGATTGATGGGAACCGATGCTTTATCAGTGACTATATTTTTTGACATTTAAAGCAGTGTTGCCATAAGAAAATTTTGCTCAATGATTTTTTTTTGTTCTTTTTTTTTTGGGAAAAATAATACCAATGAATTAAGTCAAATATACATTTTTTTGAACTTAATTATTTTAATTTCACCAATTTATGTCTAGTTTTGTTAAAATATCTCATTATTTCATAGATCATATACAAAATAAATAAATATAAAGCTTCTCGCTTTCTATTTAAAAAATATTTTATTTCAGTCAGATGAAAATGTTTATATGGCAATACAGGTTCTATATAATTTTTTTGCAATGATACCAACATTTACATGTGAAATTACAATGATAAAGCCCTCCTTGTGTGAAAAAAAGAATTAAATTTTGGATCTGAAATTGAGATCCAAACACAAAGCAGGATCTTGTGTAGTTGTTGTAATGCATGTAAATCCAAGATCCGGATCAGATCATGGTGATAATAAAACGCGGCTTTTATCGCTACTTTCATAAGCAATTTTCTAGTGAAATAGCCAGTTGCATTCCTCCCCTCAAACAATTTAACCGTAATAACCCTACGTCCAGAAATGCTCATCATTTTACCCTTGAGCCCAATTTCGGACGTTGCGTTCTGTTAAGTACAGGGATTTTTCCTTTATCCGCACTACACGAATTTGGAATGCTTTAACAGGCTCAATATTTCCCACTTATTTCAATGTGAAGACATTCAAAACCAATGTACATCGGTTTCTCCTTTCTTATCCTGTTTTCCCTTCTTAAATGCTTGCAATGTGTCTAATCATTATAAGCGTATTCATAACCCCTTAAGTTCGCGCATAATATAAAATAAAATGCACGACTGGGTCGCACGAACTTGCTCCTGTATTCAAAGAGTCTGTTTAAAAAAGTACCTATGTTTATAAGATTTAAAAATATACCTGTAAAATAAGTTTGTCTTCAAAGATATAAATGCCATTTTATTTGTCGAAAAAACCTCCATTTTTCAATTTTTTTGGGAGGGGGTTACATTTAATACAGTTAAAATAATTTAAAAAAAACTAATTTAAGATTCAAAATTTTACCTGAAAAATAAGTTTGTCTTCAAAAATTTAAATGCCATTTTATAGATCGAACCCTTGATTTTTCAAATTTTTTTTTCGAAAATCGTTAGAGCGGTTTTTTTTTAAATTAATTTTTTATATATAAAATTTTTCAATTTTGTTCTAAAAATATTTTTGATATGCAGTTGTTTAGTGATTATAAATATACGCTCTACATTTGAATTTCGTAAAAAAATTTTGACCCGTTTTTGAGATATAGAATTTTGAAAAATAAAAATTCAATAGTTTTTTAAAAATCCAATCAAAAAAAAATTGCACTTTTGATAATCAAATATTGTTAAGGCAGTATAAGAGCTCGTCAAAAAAAAAAAATTATTGAAATCGGTTCATAAGTTACTGAGAAAATTAAAAAACAAAAAAACGGTTCTATGACCGGTACCTTTCCGGAGCAATACAAAAATATGTTTTTCTTATTAAAAGAAGCAAAGTTAAAAAAGAAAATTTTAAAGAAAATTTTAAAAAAATCTATCGGTTTGTTTTTGAGAAAATTCGAATTATCGTTTTTTGACCAAAAAAATTGTATGGGTGCCACTGTTAGTTTTGATCTTAAAAAAAAAATGAAAAAAACGCCTAACGCGAATCTGCTCAAAACCTTAACTTCCAAGTTTGAACTCAATCGACCCAATGGTTTAGGCTGTAGGAGCGTGGACAGACAGACAAAATTTTGCACGAATGCAAAACTTGCCATATAGTTCCTATATGTCGCAAGTAAAAAGGAAAGTCTCCTTCAGTAATTAAAAACACAAGTGTTATTGTCCGGATCATCATTCGTACTCTTTCAATTGGAAGGGTTGATATCTACTGACGAGCTTCTTTTAAAAATGCAAAGAGACAGCGAAGATAATATTCCTGAAAACTTTTTATTTTTCAACGATAAAAATATCAGTTCCGAGTTAATGGACAAAATAATTTCAAAAGATTGTCCCAAATTTCCAAATTCATTCGCAAAAGTCATGATGAGTATAAGATCGCGTACAGTTCATGAGTTAACTGTCTCCGGAGAAAGGGTCTATAAGACTTTTCTTTAGTACTTTTACTTAGCACCATGATTATAAGCAATTCCCCCTTAGAAGCTTTGGGTACGTTTCTAGATTTAAAGAATCTTTGACAGATTAGAGTAGGCTTTGGTTGATTTTAATTCGTTCTCTCATTTTTTAATTCATAGTGTTTTCGGCAGTGTTGCCAAGTTGACCTGTTTCATGTCAAATTTGACAAGATTTCATCGCTGTTGACATGAAATGAAATACAAATCTTGTTAAAAGTGTTTTGACTTGTTTTTTGACTTTATTTAAAAATTGAATATGCAACTTAACTTTTTGTTAAAATATTTTAAAATACATTTCAACTTCAGTGTAGGCCGCCGAGTGTAATGTGTTATACTATGATTCTATGAACTGCAATCAATGAAGTTACCTTTGAATATATATAATATGGAGTACAGCCTAACAAAAACCATTCCCAAATCCCAATCATATGCTGTCATTCTGCTTATAATTAATAAAATGTATGTACATATGTTATCATTAATATTTGGTGTTTTGATATTTGACTTTTTTTTTGACTAGAAACCAAATTTTCAAATATTTGACTTGATTTGGAAGAGACAAATAAAGTCAATAAGTCAGAATTGACTTTATTTAGAATTTCGACTTGGCAACACTAGCTTTTCGGGTGCTTTAATTGGTTTAACGTATTTGAAGGATTGCACTACTGAACAGTCAAGCTCTGCTACCCTGGTTATTAGATCACTGTTTTTCACGCAATCCGCTTGTTTAAAAAGTTTTCGAAATCATTAAAGGACATTTCTTAAAGTACTGTTAATGTTTTAATAAATTGAAAGACAAGAGCACCTCAATATTGTCTAGACAATATTAATTCCCTGCGTCATTGCATCCAATTACTAATAGGCAATTAATATTCCATAACTTATAAGTTAAACAAAAATAATATAAAATTTAGAATCCAAGATTCAAATTGTGTTTTCTTCTAAAAAAATACATAATTTAAGAACCGTGCTGATTTTAATAAGGTATACTATTAACGGATCGATGAATTTGAAAGTAACTTCTTATATCACGATATAATTTGTGTTCAATCGAAAAAAGCAACGTTTGATCTTTTGACAAATATTCCCGAGTCATTTTTTTTCGATTTGAATTTATTCAATCGTAATCTTAATTTCTCACGAAATCCCAAATACGAATTCATCAGGTTAGCACACGAATATACAAAACGCCGACATCGATACATCATCTGCTTTTTGTTTTTTTTTTCGAAATTAGTAGGTAGGAAGGAAGGTAACTTCACAACGACATCATCAAGCAAAGTCGACGGAATTACTCAATCGATAGCAATCATTTTGATTTCGTCTTCATTGGATTAATTTGTTGATTTTGTATAATTGAAAGGTATCCAAGAAACAAACATTCCAATTTAAATGAAACCAAACCGTTTTCTGTCTTCGATCATTGGCTCTGGTTCTCCAATAAATGATGGTTGCCCTGGTGCTGACGGTAGTTCTGGAATTGGCCTCATTTAGTCTTTAATAATCTATGTTCTGAAAGTTCCCAATGAATGGTTATGCCAATTAAAATGATGTCAATGACAACAAATTTGCACCCATTTAAACTGAAAAGAAGACACAAACAGTTTTGCGAGCACTAGACAACTATAGGTAAGGTATTGTAACATAATGGCTACAAACGTGTTACTTCAAATGGAAAATGGAATTCTTTTGAAAAATAGAAGTTGGGAAAGGATAAGATCAAGCCAATATCGTGCTATTTCGAGGGGGGTTGAGCTATATTCGGTGCCTTGATGGAGATTCTAGAAAACAGTCTCCTTTGATTAAGGGTTAACTGGAATTGAGTTACTGGGACCATATGAAGTGACCTAGGGACAAAGTGAAAGAGAAACCAACTGTCATCTTATGCGATGGACTTTTCATTTCAATTTGAGTTCTATGATTTCATGTACCTAATATCCGTTGTGGTTTCTGAATGCCAAAATATCTCAAATATGAATGGCTATAATTGAGATCAATATATGAGGGAGAATAATCGTAGTTAAAAAAAACAGAAGAAAATTTGTGAAAAATAAAATATTGAACTGCCTTATGCAAACAGAAAGGGCGAATGCAAGAGGCTTGGTGAGGTGGTCAAAAACATTAAATTTAATAATAAGGAGGACATTTCATAGTTAAAACTCTAGGAGCACCAATACGTGAAACATTCTTGCTACCAAATAGAAAATTGTATTTAATGTAATTATAATTAAGTATTCATACAATTAATGTCCAATAACAGCAGAGTTTTTTTTTCGTTCCATTACTATTCATGGAAGCAGAGTTCATGGGTCCAACCATAAAACACTGAGAAATACTGTGCATTTAAGCTTTTGAGTAAGTAAACACAATGTTGCTATCTTGCGAGAGTTGTTTGAGGTGAGAAAGTTCAAAGCAAATTAGAAGTTATACTCTGGCCTTTACCTATTTTTCCACCATTATTCGATGACATACTCGTTTTTTTTTATTAGGAAGAAAGTATACACTTTCAGGGTATATCGCCCCATTATTTCCGGGATAGTTCCATAATTAAATGTTTTGGTTTCATATTTACTTTTTGTCCGGTAATTTTTGTAGTATTGCATACTTTTGACAATTTAGTTAAAATTGTGTTTTTTAAATAAATCAAAAGAATTCTTTTTACTTAACCTTAATGGAAGAAAGGTGGGGGGGGGAGATTCTCAGTTGCTTAGTAAATTTATTAAAGAAAATCTTTTTGAAATCTACACAATGATTGAACATTTTAAGCAATTAATCGAAACCCAAATTTTAAGACATTTTTCCTCTTCGTTGGTAAGCAGAATGGCTCTGCTTTCCCTCACTAAGATTTTAATATAATTTTATATAAATGTAGGTACATGAAGGGCTGCTAAGGTTGTTGTTTCATGTATGTATGTATATTTTCTTAAGTTTTAATTTTTTATTTCCGATAGGAAGTTTTGTAATCGGTCCTATTTATAGGTAACTGTAATTTAATTTCAAAGTTTTTTAGAGAGGTTTTTCTGTGTCCGGGTATACGTTCGTTTTTGAGTTCGTACTTTCATCCAAGTCGTTGGACTATCATTCTTTTAACCACGCCAGTGTCGCTGTACAGCCCGTACAGTTCGTCGTTGTATCTTCCCATCTGCTCTCCATCTATACAGACGGAATCAAAAATCACCCGAAGAATTTTTCTCTTAAAACATCCTAAGACGATTTTATCTTTCTTTGACAGGGTCAGGCCTCAGCGCCATAAATAAATGAGAACCGTGATAATGAGTGTCTTATAGATGGTGATTTTAGATGGTCGAGAGAGGCTTCTAAGTCCAAAAAAGCAGCGATTTGCAAAAGTTATTCTTCGTTTAATTTCAGCCCTGGTATCGTTTTCAGAACTCATAGCGGTGCCTAGATAGACAAATTCCTGAACTACCTCAAAGTTATAGCTGTCCAATGTCCTTTTTTGATGACAGCATATACTTGGTCTTGCCTCATTTACCACTAAACCCTTCTTCTCCGCTTCCGTCACAATTGTCAAAAACGCTACACTGACATAACGCTTTGATCTTCCAATTATGTCAATATCATCGTCGTATCCATTTTATTGGATGGACCTTTGGAAGATTGTGCCTCTAGTGTTGACGGTTAAGTTTTGCACAATTCTTTCCAGAACGATGCTAAAGAAGTCGCATTACAGTGCATATCGCCTTGTCTAAAACCTTTTTTGACATCAAAAATGTATCGGTATGATCTTTTCCAACCTTGATGTGCCTTGTTTTAAAACCTCTATTTTTGAGTATTTTGCAAATAAAACTTTGGGACAAACCGAAAACAACGTGGAACAACTTTAGAAAATAGCTAAATCAAAAAAGTCTAATTTCACAAACTCAAACATCGATCTTGAGTATATATGCAAAACAAAATTAAAATTAAACTTAGATTGAATATCGTGTACCTATGGAAGTATTTTGTATCTGTTTTTATATTTCTAAAGTGCTTATTTTAATTTATATTTTTTTCGTTTTTCTAAGATAAAGATTTTCTTATTAAAGATTCAATTTCCAAAATGTAATAGTGTATTTTCGTTTAATTGCAAAACACGTAAACATCGAGCAGACTATAGCTACATCTCCACTTATCTTGAGGGAAGTCATACAAATTTCAAATTCTTTAAAAAAATTTAAATGGAGAATTTTATTATTCTAAGTACAAAGTTATAATACCAGCAAAAGCAGAATAAACTTTGTACTACAATACTACAAGTTATTTTTCTTTTGGGTGGGTGTATGATATAACCCAAAGCATTATGAAGTGAAAATTATATCGCCTTTCTTAAAGGTTTTCTTTATAACATAGCAGGTATAACTCAGAGGCATTTAACCCTCTTGAAGTCCTGTACACAACTTAACAAACAGAAAACAAGAATACTTTCCGGAAACTTAAATGTTGTGTAACGCTGTACAAATTATCAAAATACAAAAGTTTGTTTTCCATTCATTCATTCATATATAAATTCAGTGTCCTTTGCACGCTTACCTAACGACCAAACCCAAACCGAAATGGACCAAAACGCAGGCGAGAACGTGCCTTCCCTCAGGCATGCAAGTCATATTCAGTAAAAGTGAACCTCAGTACCTTCTCCTACATACATATCGACGATGAAATGTAACGTACGAAACAGCTAAAACGACACACTTGACGCCGCCGTGCAAGTAAATTCTCTAAATTAAACCATGGAGTTCATGAGGTTGACAGAACATCTAATATGTGCAAAACGTATACCTAACGTAGATCCTAGGTATACCTATCTTTGTTGTATAAAGGAAAACTATAAAGTTGAGTTTTCTAGGTACCTATGTGTTCCTGATGCATCTCCTGTAGATGAAGTATATACAACATCTTATACATGCTTACGTTCACTCTGCTCTTGCTTCTGGTCCTGGTATTACTTGTGATCTATTGAAGACATACAAAATTGCCTTCTCCTTTTGTCCGCGCGTCCAAGTTGCCAGTTGCCTCTTGTCGTCTTCACTCGCCTTAATTGTTCATCCCAAAGTGAAACAAGACCAATTTCGCTGGCGGCACAAAACCGTTTTCTCAAGACAACTAAGCCAAAAGGAAGAGGAAATACATATTATGTGTTTCAACGAGTTTTTGTATTTTCAACTCAAACCTGACAACTTAATGTCGCCTTATCCGTCGAATGTAATAAGCAGAAAAATGATTCTGATGCAATAAGGAAATTTAATAACAGAGAATTAAATTTTTTGAAGTACGATAAGTAATAGCAGGAGTAGACAAGGGCTTTATGATAGCCTTAATCTAAACACTTTTGGTAATACAAACAATTTATAGTATTCTAGCATCTAAACATCAGGTGTTTGCATTAAAATTTTGGTGGGACTTATAAAGGGGATCCCATATTGGGGAAAAGATTTCAATTTGATGCATTTTTGTTGTTAATAGTTAAAACCTTTAAAAAAAAAAAACAATTTGAAAAGTTACGGTTTATAGGGTTTACAAATATAAAGAGCTTTCCTATGGGGACATTATACATACAACTTTTAATATCGTTTGTGAACACACCCTTTAACTAATCATCGAACTGTCATTTTCAATTTATTCAGTAATCTCAACATTTTTATCATAAAGTACACAAACGAGCAACTTGTAGAAATTATAAAAACAAAGTACATGCTGTCATCAAAAAATTACCTACGACACCGAACGTCAAAACGACATTATCGACAGACGTAACTTTGAGGTAGTTAAGGACTTTGTCTAGCTAGGCTCCGCCTTCGAATCCACGCCCACAGGACAACACAGTAGAGGATCACGTGTAACGCACAAGTGGAAAGTGACCTCACCCAATTTGGAGTGCAGAACTGAAGACATCTAGCTAGGGACCGAGCTAGATGGAGAAGTTTGTTGGGTGAGACCCTGGTTCATACAGGACTGTAGCGTCACCTTTAGTAAGTAAGTAACTCAAATTTGTGTTACTCTCGTCTTATCTTAATGGTTTAATCGGTTCTTTAATAAGCAAAATATGCGATATTTGTTACGTAACCGTGACATGACAGCATTATCGGGCCATGATTACGGATTATATTTGGTTCGAATTCAAAGATAAGAACTTGGACGACATGTGGTTTCAACAGTATGGTGCCACAAGACACACAGCACACCTTAAAACCAGTGTATTGAAGAGTAAGTTTGATGAGCGCGTTATTTAAAGAAACTGATCAGTCTTGACTAGTTTCTTTGGGGCTTCGGTAAGTCATTGGCTTATGCCAACAAGCCAACGACGTTAGAAGAGCTCAAAGCCAAACAAAGAAATAGCCTTTCATGCGGCTTGGGTCCAACGAATATGGCAAAAGTGCATGCGGTGGCCATATGAACAAAGTCGGGTTCCATCGATTACTGTCTTGACTATATTTCAAGCGGATAGTAAATGTTTTGAAAAAAGTTGTCGAGGTCTTTTTGAAAAACCCGATAATTGATTTCACGTGAGAATTCTCAGGTTCTGCTAGGCGAATAAATTCTAAAAACTTATTTGATTTTCAGATCACACATTTAAAAGGAGTATACCTATTTTAAATTTAATAATTACAATAAACTAAAGGGTGATATTTTAAAAGGTATAGGAAAGTTTTTCAAAAACAAACACATACAATTCAGAATAATGAATGAAATCTTTATTTGAATCGATAGTACGGTCCATATAATTTGATGTTTGAAGATTATTTCATGCAAATGTTGATATTTTGGATATCATCTCACGGTAGCGCTCACCACTCACAGTTACGTTACGATTCGCATAATCTTTGAAGAAGTACGGTCCAATGATGCCACCAGCCCATAAACCGCAACAAACTGTGACGATTCATTGTTAAATTATAGAACATGAACAAACTGAAGATGTTTGACAGTGAAACAAAACACGAAACGTGCGTCAGCTGTTTGAACCATTTATTGCAAAAAAGGTAATAGCTAAAAAATCACCCTTTATAATCACCTAGTGGTCGGCTTAAAAACAAACATAGTTGTTACTTGATTTTCAATTCCAAATGCAAAACAATCCTTCTCTAGGTATACATTTAATTTGTTTGTTGTTGTATATTATGTTTCCATTAAAGCTGCCAATATGAAAATATCCTTTTGTATCTGTATATCTGATTTTATTTTATTATTATAAACAATTTATTTGAATTTGAATTCACCAAAAACATAAGCTTAGTGCATCCAGCAAATGGAAATTGCAATGAAAATAACTCATGTTTATATTTATTAAATCGTATGTTTTATGTATTGAAGGAAATTCAAGTGGAAGAACAATAATCATGTTTTTGGCAATAATAAAACACAAATTATTTGTAGGTAGATATGTATCTACGAGTATGTACTATACACATATTTTAAACCTAATGGAATTTAGTATGTTGAATCTGTTTTTTCTTGTATACCTATACCAAAAAATGTATATGTTAAATTTAAGTGCTTCAAATCAAATTTTCGTATTATTATTTAATATTAGCTAATGCAAAATATTTTGACTGTATAATATATGCACATAAGTATGTATGTACATTAGAGTGTCTGTTATTTGCCAAACTTTTTTATCTTCAGGTCAACAGAAAAATTAAATTTCCCTAAGAAACGCCATCCTAACCTTTAATATCTGTATGACTTCTTTCGGTTCTTGATTCTTAAGCGAGTAATTAAACTTCTGGATGGGAGTTTCTGGTAGAAGCTTAACAGCTTAACAGCTAACTGCTAAAAAAAAACACCTTTTCACATTAGGTATACAAATTTCAATAGACTTACATATATTTCAAATTTTATTAACTGCTATAATACTAAAAGAACATTTCAGATGCTTCATAAAAAAGGCTTCACCTATAATTCTATGAATGTTTCTATTGTATTGATTTTTATTTCATTAGACGTAAAATTAAAAACTATTGTAGAACAATGTGTCCTATGATTTAAATAAACTTTAATAAAACTAATCAAACGAAATTTCAAAAAGTGCAGTTTTTCATATATGAAAACTCAAAAAGTTAGAAAGAGTTAGCAATTTTAATTTATTTATATGTAACAGTTGCTAATAGAAATAACAACATGATAATGGTGAGAGGTTCATTGACTTCTATAACGCCAATGGTCTTGTAATTGGTGGCACAATGTTTGAACCAAACCGTGTCATAAAATTAGCTGGGTGTCGACGGACAGGCAAGCGTCTTCCAACCCAACTGACCACTTTGCGATTAGGTGACGCTTTAGAAGCCGTCTCTTGGATGTCCGAAACAGAAGAGGCGCCGACATGGACTTGCCCGTGGCCACCACTTGATGATAGTTACCCTAAGATTGCGTACAGCTACAGTTCTAAGATTCAACGGAATAACACGAGCCCCCAAATTCAACATCGCTAGAGTAAAGGATCCCATACGACCCGCCAACAATTCAGGGACTACCTGTCTCACGAAATGAAAACAATCAGCAGCACAGTTCATGACGACAACGCATTGGCGCAAGAAGTAGAAGATGGTGCAAACAAGTGCGACAGCAGGACCGTTTACAGAATAACCAAAGAGCTGACTGGTGCACACAGCTCAAAGCAACACCTGGTGAAAGAAGTAGACGGGACTTTGCTAAGTTCGGTGGATGAAGAAGTCAGAAGGTGGAAAGAACACTTTTCCTTGGTTTTAAACCGAGTGTTTGCGTTTGCAAACAACGTGCAGCCGATGCCTTCTGAAGCGCCCGAAAAAATCAATCCCCGAATCCACACCGCACCTCCCAGTAAAGATGAGATAGTAGCCGCAATTAAAGCACTTAAGAACAACAAAGCAGTATATGACTCGATGGAATTCCCGCAGAACTTTTACAAGCTGCGCCAACGTAATCAAGCGAACTGCTTCATCCGCTCATAAACGAAGCCATAACCACCGAAAGCTTCCCCGATGAGTGGAAGAACGAAATGATTGTCAAGCTCCCAAAAAAAGGAGGTCTTACAAAGTGCGAAAACTGGAGAAGGATTTGCGTTCTACCTAAAAATTAGGTGGCGCAACAGTCCGTAGAGAACCAGGGCCTAGTGACTTACAACTCTCAACCATTCCTGTGTGCGAGTACTGTTGTCAGGGATGGAGGGGACCTACAGTTTAATGCCGAATCCGAACGGCTAGTTTGAGAAAGCACTTTTTCATGACAAGCATTACTCTTGGAGAATTTGTCAGTTCCTCGCAAGAGGCAGTACCCGTTTTTTTTTTTTTTTTTAAATTAAGGTGGCACAGGCAGGGCTCGAACCCAAGACCTCTCGCATGACAGTCCAACGCACTTTTTTTTTTTTTTTTTTTTGTAAATTCATTTTTATTAATTCATTCTTAAGACTATCTTAAAGCTAGACAAAAATTCATAAAACTAGCCTAAATTAACCATAACTTACAACTAACTTACTGGTCCCATACGGACACTCTAAGTTAAACAATAATACTTAATGCTAATGCCTTTCGGCCCTAAGATCTATTTAACTTTAATTCATTTTATTTATTTTTGTATTCATTAGAAAATTTCAAAAAAAACTAATATCAATATCCTTTTTTATTTTTACTTAAAAACTACTTAAAATAAGGTCCTTAATATAAAATTTAAAGCTAACTAAAACTACCTATTCTACCTATAAACTACTTAAAACTAGAACAACCACAGCAGCAAATCTAACTATCTAACGTTTTTTGTTTATCATATTTTGTTGTCTTTTTTTTTTTAATGTTTTTATTATTTCTTTTTTGTTTTTTTTTTTGTATTTTTTTTGTTTTTTTTTTTTTCTGTATTTTTTGTGTATATTTTTTTTTTGTATTTTTTTTTTTTTTTTTTTTTTTTTTTTTGTGCCACCATGCCTATTCTACTTAAAACTAAACCCTAAAACTATAAAACAAGTATGTAAGCCGGCCAAGGCTTAAAACCCCATCCCGACTACCCACTATCAAGTGCCGATTGAAGCCACCAAAACTGGTTCTCCTGCTTCACCCTATCAGTTCGGTCCCGTTCGGACACAGCCCTACTGAACCGAAGGAGCTCTGCTCCGCCTTGTGCCACGACGTCCCGATTGTACAGGAGTCGCCTATCCACGGTTCGTCGTCTGACGTGGTAGATTAGCGGAACTGCCAATCTATCCTGTATCAGACCGCATCTATCTAAAAAGAGGAATGCCTCTGGTGGAATGAAGCCGCTCAAGCGTGCACTTTCAAAATATTCGTCGTTCGGGTAGAACGCCCCGAAAATTAAATTGTTGGTCGAAGACATAGCTCTTGAAATGTGACCTCGAACGAGTTTTATCACGAAATTGTCAATTCTGTTGATTCGTGCCCTGTTGTATAGGACCTCGTTGGAGTAGTAATGCACGTAAGAAGATTCGGCTGTTCGATATAAGCCGGTACAGCGTCGTAAACACTGCCGCTCGAACACCCGAAACTTCTCCATCTGGGAAGGGGCAACGTTGAACCACACAGGACAACCATAAACGATCATCGGCCGTATGAGGGCCATGTAGCAAATTACCTTCACTCTGGAGTCAAGCCGACTGCTAAAAAACAGCCGTTTCGTCAGAGCGAAGGCTCCTCTGGCCCTGGTCAGAGCAGCATTTATATGTCTGTCGAAATATAAATACTGATCTAACCAGATACCGAGGTACTTCACTACACTTTTGCTCGCTAATCGCTGCCCGTGAAGATCAACGATGACCATCTTGCGCCAATTCTTGCATGTATCCCTCGTGGCCCTAGCCAACGGAGTCCGGAACAGAATTGTCTCCGACTTCTGGACATTTATTTTCAGTTTCCAGTCGTCGCAATATCGCTGAATCTTGTCGAAATCACGCTGCAAGAGAATTCTAATAACCTCAACCTTTCGGGCCGTTCTGTACGCAATTAGATCGTCGGCATACGCAATTGCCTTTGTAAGACTACCTATCAGATCGCTGGTGTAAATGCTGAAGAGAATCGGCGAATTCACCGCTCCCTGTTGAAGACCATTTTTAATTAAGAATGTTGTGGTAGAAGTTACATTGCCACTTTTGACAACAAACTTTCTACCGTTAAGCATATCATAAAGCATATACAACAATGGCTTGCTTATGCCAAGCCTGCTCAGTTTTAGGTAAAGACCCTCTAACCATACGGTGTCAAAGGCCTTTTCCAAATCAACCAGAACAGCACCTGTGCATTGTTGTTTTGTTTTATTCCATTGGATATCAGAAACGAGTTTAGACGCAGCATGAATTGTGTCATGACCCGCCTTGAACCCGAACTGTTTATCCGGAATTATTTTGTTGTCCGCAGCCCACTTAGTCAGAGCCCTATTGATTATTTTTTCGAAAACTTTGCTGATGCTCGGAAGAAGACTTATCGACCGAAGATTTGACGGGTTGGAGTTGTCCTTTCCCTTTTTCGGGAGAGGATGAACCACAGCGGTCTTCCAATGCACTGGATAATATGCATTATTCAGTGCATTATTGAAGAGTGTGGTGTAAATGTCAATTGCCTCCATCGGTAAATGTCTTAGTACAACGTTGGATATACCATCGACACCTTCTGACTTTTTATTTTTTATTGAGTTGAAGATGAGCTGAAGCTCAACCTTCGTCACTAACAAGGGACTTGGTCCCGTTTGCTCGGCGATTATGGCATTTGCCAAGGAATCGTCATTGAACCGCACGAAACCGCGGTTCTCAGATCGCCATTGTGTTATATCATTTCGAAGGTAAAAGTGATTAAGTAGGGCTCTGTTTTCCAGGTCGTGGTTGGGGCGAATGCTAACATTCACCTTGTACACTTGCTGGAAAGCAGCTCCCACCGCCTCCACTTTTTCCTTCGGATCTTCAATTATATAAAAGTCATCGTCAAAGATGGCTTCTTCTGGATCTATTTGCGCTGTCATGAGTACGTCTCTGTTCTCTTCAGTTCTTTGGAGTTTCAGACACGGAAGGTCATTGTCGTTCTTTTTCCTGAATATCTTGTTGATTTTAGGGAACATACTAGGGTCACTGGAATTAACTGACCGGATCTTGCGGTCCCAGTACTTGTTAATTGATAGCCTGTAGTTCTCCTTAATCAACAGATTGACATTTTTTATTGACGACTTCAGTGTCCTAACCTCCAAGTCGTGTGGGTCTGTGAGTCGTCTGTACAAGTTTTTGAGTCTTGTCAGTAAACCACTCTTGTGCCTACGTAGTGCGTCAATAGTCGCGTTTCTGTAAGCGTCCATTTGGTCCCGTTCTTTGTACTTTGGTATTGTCCGTTCCATTGTTCGTTTTATTGTTTCGTCCATCTGTTGTAAATGTTGGTCAATTTCTGTATTTGTCAGGTTTCTGTTGTTTGGTGGGGCTATGTCACTCGAACGAAGTTCTCTCGCTAGGGCATTGGTGAAACGAGGCCAGCGCATCTTACTGTAATTGTAAGAATGCGTTGCAACGTATTCCTCCAACTCCACGCGTTCGTTCGGAATCTGCATTACAGCAGCCAGTCCGCAGTGATCACTGTCGTACTCGACTGTCTGTAAGCAGTTTCGAGGGTGATTACCCACTTTGTCTGTAATTGTCAGTCTTGTGTCGTACAGCAAAAGATCCAGAAAGGACCCGCTTCTTGGATACGATGGCTTTTCAGTAGCCAGCAGGTCGACGCCATATTCAACGCTGTAAAGATCCATCAAATTAAAAAGATGGTTACCTCTGGGATTACTATGTTGATTTCCCCAATCTTCATGTTTTGCGTTCAAATCACCGGCCAAGATGAAATAGTTTTCTTCCAAGCTCAGTTTCAGTTCCCTAAAAAGAATCTCGAGTTCTGAAGCAAAGTAAGTAACCTGCGGAGCTCCAGCCGCATAAGCCGCAATCATATACATCCGCTTCCCTTGAGTGAGAGAGATGCATACAACGCAAACTTCTAGCGTCTTGAGCTTTCGCAATTCATTGTTGTATATAGCTTTATAATTAATGCCTTTTCGTATAAAGAGAGCGACACCGCCCCCTTGAGTGGAGTCGGGCCGGTCTCTTCTTACGATATTGTAATTTTTATGAGTCAATTTGTGTTTGTGGTTTAGTTTAGTTTCGCTAGCCATAAACACATCGGGACTGTAGTCTTTCAACAATTGGAACATATTGGCTCTTCGTTCAATCCTAATCAGTGAATTTACATTCACAGCTAGGACTTTTAGGCGCGTCTCCGGCAGCGCGCCCATTATGGTCTAAATTGCGCCAGGCCAGGCAACAAAGAGTAGAGATGATCTACCCTTTTGCCTTGCTCCTTTATCTGACTTTGCAGCCCTGTAAGTTGACCTTGAATGCTCAACAACAAGGCTACAATGTCAGGCTGCACCTCTGGTGCCTTAGGCACGGGGGCCTTTGGGACAACCGTTGGTGGAGCCTGTCTCGCGTTTCCACTCCCTGACACCATTTGGGCGAAAGAGACTTTAGGATCCACGAATTTTTGTGTTGGAGCCTGTCGAACTGTTCGACTTCTTTCGGCTTTTTGACTGGCCTGTTTCTGTTTAATTTCTTGGACCTTAGGACAACCCCTATAGCTAGCCGGGTGCCCTTGGTTTCCACAAAGGACACACTTGAGCTGGGTCAAATCCTCAACCCGCTCATTCCCCAGCTTGCATTCTCCCTCATTGTGGGTTTCGGAGCACCTGACGCAGCGCAACTGCATATTGCAGTTGGCTCCGGCATGGCCGAACCTCTGGCACTTCGTACATTGTAAAATGTCGTCGTGCCTTTTTAATGTGTCCCAGTGCACAGCTTGAAAGTCGAGGGATTTGATTTTCTTCACACTCTCAAACCTGCTTTGGGGCGATAATGTTACGAGGAACATTGGCAGCCTATAACCCCCTCGCCTGGACTTCACCGTGGTGAAAGGCTTGACCCCGATAAAATCGAGATCGTCAGTGGCTTTTTCACGGAGCTCAGCTAAGAGCGCCTCCGGTTCCGTGCAGGAACTTATGCCCTTCAGAAGGACCGTTTGAAATTTTTCGCTTTTGGGCGTGTAGCTGAAGAACTCAGCGGTGGCCTCTTTTAGCACTTCTTTAAGTAAATTGTATTCGGCCAGTGAGAAGCACTGCACCGAATATCGCTTTTCTTTTTCATTCAAAATATTAATTACAAAATTGCCCTTAGTGGCCGACTTACATACCTGTTTCAAGTCCTGCAGGTCAACCCGGTAGGTCCTAATTGGTGGCACCTTCTCCTTCTTGGGCTGTGGTTGTTTCTGGTGTTGCTGCTGTTGCTGCTGCTTCTGCTGCTGCTGCTGTTGTTTCTGCTGCTCCTGCTGCTTTGGTTGTGGCTGTTGTTGTTTCTGCTTCTTGGCCTTAGCCGATGTCGATGGGCCCTCAGCAATTGGGCCTGTCTCTGCTGCTGGCGCCTTTTTATTTTGCTCCGCTCCTGTGTTTTTGGTAGCGGGCTTTGGTTGTTGTTGTTTTTGCTGCTGTGGTTGTTGTTGCTGTTGATTTTGCTGCAGTTGTTTTTGCTGCTGTTGTTTTTGCTGCTGTTGTTTTTGTTCCAGCTGCCTTTGCGCTGCCTCTTGTTGTCGGCGCGCCTCTTGTTTTAACTTCAGCTGACTGAGGAGGGGCTCCATTTCCTCCTTTAGCTTTCTGAGGTCTTCCTCGTATTGGCTGATTTTTGCTTGTTTGTTTTGCAGGGCCCTTACAAGTGCTGTCTCATCTTGGAGGTCCACCTCTAAAGCCTTCGTTGTCGGCGGGACTGTCTCTGGCTCGGATATGATAACATCCATATTTGGAGGCCTGAAAAGCCCCTCTCCGCCTTCGGAAATGTATTCCGTTTTCTCAGACTCATCGTAGTCTGAGAACTCACTCTCAGTGGTACCGGTTTCTGGTACCTTACCGCCCTCCATTGCCTTGCGCATATCACGCCGCTTAGCGGCGTTAGCCCTCTCCACCTTGTTAGGGCTATGCTTCTTAAGCTTCCTCTTTTTGTTAGCTGTTGCTGCCGCTATGCCCTGGTCTGATGCCTGACCAGATGTTGGTGTTTTCGATACCGCTGCTGGTAACGCCGTAATATCACCTGATTTGTCGGCAGAGGTATCTCTCGATACCCCCGCTTTCTTCTCCTTTACCATTTGCTTCTCTTCCCAATCGATGAAATCAACAATTTCTCGATTGTGAAAAAAAGCAGAAATTTGTTTCGTTGACTCTGCCTGGGACTCGAACCCACGACCCTTCGCTTTGTCTGCAGACGCCACCTCCACTAGGCTACCGAATAGTTATTGAAAACTATGGCTTACTGCCTTCTTAATTTAAAAACCCTACAAATGCACTTTTTAATTTATAATTAACTAGCAATCACTTGTACCCACTTCTTCTCTGTTTGGAAGTCAAAGAACGACCACAGTCCAACGCACTAACCATCATGCCACGGGTACTACTTGCGTTCTACCTGCCGTTGCCAAAATAGTACCAAAAATCATATTGGAACGTATCAGAGAACACCTTGAGGCCACATTCGATGCTGAACAAGCAGGATTCCGCGCTTGATCCTCTTCTATTGATAACATCAACACCCTGCGGATAACTATGGAGCAGTGCGTTGAATATCGAGCACCACTACACCTGCTGTTCATCGACTTCGAGAAGGCCTTTGATAGCGTCATCAGGGAGTTCATCTGGTTAGCTTTGCGGAGGAGAGGCATCCCAGAAAAACCAATTGCTATTATGAAAGCAACATGTGATGGATCCAAGTGTCACGTTTTGTACGATGGTAGGTTGTCAGATGATTTTGAAATCCGTAGCGGAGTTAGACAGGGCTGTATTCTGTCACCAATATTGTTCTTGCTGGTGATAAGCGATGTACTGCGCGCGCGCAGCTTTGTCAGGTAGCGGATGGATCCAATGGACTTTGACATCCTATTTTAAGCACTTGGATTACTCGGACGATCTATAAAACATATACTTATACACTGCAAACCACTAGACTGAGGACATTTAGACTCAGGAATCACGAAAAGCTTCGATTAAGGTGTCAAATTGTCTGCCACCTTCATTAACTTTACGAGAAAGCCATAGCCAAACGTTTTCGATTATATAAAAGTGTGGTGAATATGGGGGCCATGGTAAAAGTTCCACGTCTTCTGATTAAATTCAACTTCTAACACACCTCGAAGAGTGATTGGGGCTCCCCACACCATTTAAGGTCGTTTCTAATTTGCCTATTAATTTTATGAATTTGTAATTGTGAAATACGTACCTATTCATATATAGTAAATGTTTCGGATACAAAACTTCCACGAGCTATAAAAATCGAAAATCCATTCAAAAATTTGGCCTCATCCTCGTGGCTGGCAATGTAATGTACGTCCAAAGCGTGTGCGTAACTCCCATCTCTAGGCTGGTGCTCCAAGTAACTTACAAAAGCCTCTTGAAAAGTATTCAACGAAGAGATTTTAAAATTATTGTTCAGTTCAACCGCAATACTCGCACTTCTAGGAATGTCAATTGTCCATCAGTTTACCCTTGAGACCAACCTCGGTGACCGTACTGTGAAGTAAAATATTCGCAATATTCGTTCTTTAGTCCTACTGCGCGAATGTGGAATGCCTTACCACACTCTGTTTTTCCCTGTCATTGCTATGTTTAAAAATTTAAAACCAATGCACAGCGACATCTTCGTTCACTTGAAAATAAAAGGCTTTTAGGTTTTCTTTTATTTTCTAAAATAATACCGAATTTCCAATAATAAATAAAAATAAATAAATTGGGTGGCGCAACAGTCCGTTGAGAACTAGGGCCTAGTGACTTACAACTCTCAACCATTCCTGTGTGCGAGTACTGTTCTCAGGAATGGAGGGGACCTACAGTTTTAAGCCGAATCCGAACGGCCAATTTGAGAAAGCACTTTTCATGACAAGAATTACTCTTGGAGAATTTGTCAATTCCTCGCAAGAGGCACTACCCGTGAAACAAACTTTAGATGGCATAGGCAGGGATTGAACCCAAGACCTCTGGCATGACAGTCCAACGCACTAACCGTCATGCCACGGGTACGCGAAATTATGTCCAATATTGGCCCTATGGGAAGTCTCCAGGCAGATAAATTTCATTAATTCCCTCGAAATGTTATCTGTTATCACAATGTCATTCAGTACCAATCGTACCTTCAAACTCGTCAGACGTTTGTCCTATTTTGTGCGGTACCTTTAATAAACATAAAAATTACTAAGAGATCTCTATCCCCAGTTGGTGAAGACACCATGTCTTCCACCAGCAAACACCCAAAGATTAGCTCTATTGAGCATAATCGTTGGATTCCTTTACAAACTCATCCAGATACAGATATCGATATTGAAGTAGACGACGAAATTATTGAGCAACCAATTGTGTCAAATAAAAAATCCAAAATCCCATCGGTCTGTGTATTGCAAAAAACAAGTGAATGTATTCATGCCTTACTTAATGAATTCAAAATAGAACACTACAGTGTAAAGAAAATGTCCATTGGGATAAAAGTGAATTGTGAAGACATTGAAACTCATGCCAAACTTTGCGATACACTTAAGGAAAAAAACTGGCAGTTTTTTACGCATGATTTGCCCTCAGTAAGGTCTTTCAAAGTCATTCTATATGGCCTACATGAACTAAGCATTGACGTGATTAAACAAGAGCTATTATCGCTTGGTTTAAAATGCCTTAATGTAAAAATTATTAAAAAAAACTATGAAAACTTTGTTGATATCTTCTATCTTGTGTACCTCGAGTGTGGCTCAATCAAGTTAAATGGTTTGAAGAAACAATGCAAATCGATATTTAAAACCCAAGTGAAATGGGACTTTGCCCGAAGGCAGAGAAACAAACTCACACAGTGCTACAACTGCCAAATGTATGGGCACGGAGAGAAAAATTGTCATATTAAAACTCACTGTGCCAACTGTGCAGAAAATCACGAAACCAAAAATTGTAAATTAAACAAAATTAAGGGTGCAAATTGCAACGAAGTCCATAAGGCCAATGACCCAACCTGCATCAGCCGACAAAGCTTCTTTAAAATTCGCGAAAAGTTATCTATACGAAATATAACACATGCTAAGGTGACATCAAGGGATGTTTACCAACAACATTACATTACATTACATTACATTACATACTACTCAGCACATAAATGTACAGAGTAGAGACACAGCACCTTGAGCGACTAGACTATATAAGGTGATAACAACACAAGACATTAATACAAGACAGAAGGACAGAGGAGAAAGAACAACACAGAAAAACACATGACAACAGCACGCGGTAGGTTTCGAGACGGTCCCCCATCTTTCTACTAACCACGCTCACTGATGCTTGATTTCTGTGATCGATGGGAACCGAAGCTTTATCAGTGACTAGGCCGTTGCCCCCAACAACATACTTCGTACATTCCCAATAAATCCGACTTTCCTGCACTCACGCCATACAAGAAGTCCAAAGGTCCAAACATTACTGAGGTATTAACATCAAACGATAATGAAGCAACAAACAACAACTCCAATGCGTGGACTAACACCTCGCACAAAAACGGTTTTGCTGAGACCACGAACAGTGGGAACAACGTTCTATTTTCGATGGAAGAAATCAACTCACAGCAGAGATGATAAAATTACTTAGCCGATGCAATACTAAAGCAGATCAGTTTAATACGATTGCACAATTAGCAATTAAGTATCTATACTCAGGTAAATAAGTATGAATAGTAGTTTTAAGATAAATTGTTGTAATGCTAGAAGCATTCGGAATAAAAAATTAGAATATTTTGCTTTCTTAAGCAAACATAATATTGATGTTAGTTTAATAAATGAGACTTGGTTAGATGAAAATGTAAATATCTCGAATAAAGACTACAAATGTTATCGTGTAGATAGAGAAGAGAGAAGAGTGGGCGGTGTTGCCGTGGTAGTTAAAAAAACGGTTAAGCATAAAATACTTCCTGTGATTAAAACTAAACTTGTTGAAAATATTGGCATTGAAGTACCATTTGAAAATGGGCGTTCTATAAAAATTTTTTCAATTTATTTTCCGGGTGGTTCTACTTCCCCAGAAAAAAGGATTGATTTCCGTAACGATTTACGTAAATTGATTGCAATAAATGATACATATTTGATTGGTGGCGATTTCAATTGCAAGAACAGGAATTGGGGCTGTGTCAGAGCTAATGCATGGGGGAATATACTAGCTGATTTAGACTCAAGACACCCATTTAACATTTTGTATCCCCCTCAACCTACTTGTATGCCCCCAAACAATAGATCTAGTCCCTCTACTATAGACTTATTCCTAACAAATTCCCCCGAACTATTCAATCAACCTATTGTAGAAAATGATCTTAGTTCAAATCATCTCCCTGAACATCATCATAAACATAAATTCAACCCCTGTGGAAAATTGCAATCAATTTTTTGATTATGCAAATGCTGATTTGAAAAAATTTAAAAAAAGTATCCGCCTTAAATTGAGAAACATTACAGAGAGGAATCCAAGTAATATCAGTATCGAACAAATTGACGGAGCAGTTAGAACGTTTACAGCATCAGTTCTTGAGAGTGTTGAAGAAACCGTGCCCAAAAAAACTCTAAGTCGAAACAATAATAATTCACTTCCCTCCTATGTAGTGGAAGCAATTAAAGTAAGAAACAAAATTAGAACCCAATGGATAAGGACCAGGGACGAATACTTTCTCTCTGAAATGAATAGAATGAACCTGTTCATCAAAAATTCAATCTTTCTTTTCAGAAATCAGAGCTGGAGCAATAAATTACAGGGTTTAGATAAAGGTAGCAAGCCGTTTTGGAATATTATAAAAGTAATTAAAAAGAAAAAAGTTCATATTCCGTCATTTAAAATAGGAAATTCTATATTAATATCCAACGACGAAAAAGCCAACGCATTAGCCCGCACGTTTTGTGCAAACAGTTTAGTTGCTGGCAACAGTGTAACTAATAATCACATTGAATGTATTGTTAATCAATCAATGCAATTACTCAACGAAAGTGTCCTTGAAGTAACCGAAGATATAGTATCTTCTGATGACGTTGAATTTGTTTTAAAATGTCTTAAGACCACAAAATCGCCCGGATTTGACGGAATTAAAAATCTTTTTTTAAAGAATCTTCCAAAAATAGGTATAAGATACCTCAAAAACTTGTTTAACAATTGTTTCAAAACAGGTTATTTCCCCACAGAGTGGAAAGCAGCCAAAGTCATTCCTATCCATAAGCCAGGAAAAAGTTTTAGTGATCCTTCTAGCTACAGACCAATTAGTTTGTTGAGCTCATTAAGCAAATGTTTAGAAAAACCTATAAAAAACAAACTCGTTTTGCATGTAGATCAATTTGATATCTTGCCACCAGAACAATTTGGCTTTAGAAGGTATCATAGTACAACTAACCAAATTGACAGAATAACAAAGTTTATTAAAAATAACTTGTCTTCAGGAAAGAGCACAGGAATGGTACTTCTTGATGTGGGAAAAGCTTTTGACACTGTCTGGCATGAGGGCTTGATTCATAAGCTCTTTACCTTGAGATTTCCCTTGTATATTGTAAAAATTATTTTGTCATTCCTCTCAAACCGAACATTTAAAGTCTGTGTGAACAACTGGTACACTGAAGAAAATAATATCACTTCAGGTGTACCCCAAGGGTCAGTTTTAGGCCCATTTTTATATAACATATATACTTACGATTTCCCTAAACTTCAAAATTGTGAAACTGCAATATTTGCTGATGATACATGGGTTTATTCATCAGATTCAACTGGTTTTTGCATTGAAACCAACTTGCAATCTGCTCTGAATACTATTCAGATTTATTTCAATAATTGTAAAATAAAAATAAATGCATCAAAGCCACAGGCTCTTTTTTTTATGAAAAAAAGGAAACCTTGCTTACTGCCATACAATAGCCTTCAATTAAACGGAGCGCAAATTGAGTGGAAGTCAAGTGCTAAGTATCTTGGGGTACACCTGGATAAAACATTGACGTTTAAGTTGCACATTCAGCAAACATTAAATAAGCTAAATATTGTGATAAAAACACTTTATCCTTTTATAAATCGCAAGTCTAAAATGAGTGCAGAAAACAAATTAATGATATTTAAGTCTATTTTCCAAAGTATAATTTTCTATGGTTCCCCTGTCTGGGGAAAATGCGCCAAAACTCATATACAAAAATTACAAATAATGCAAAATAAAATATTAAAAATTATGCTTAATCTGCCCTGGTACTTTTCTACAGAAGAACTTCATAGAATAACAAATATTGATAAGGTTACTGTAAGAATTTCGAAGTTACAAGACCGTTATATTTTATCGTGTAATTGTTCGGATAACAATTTAATCTCAAACTTAGCTGCTTAAGGTGTTAGTAATTTTTTTTTTTCTCTTGATTTATTTATTAATAAATGAAAGTTTCATTTATCTAATTAATTATTATTTATTCATATACTGATTTTTTTCTCTATTTGTTTCTTGTTATTTATTTATTTGTTTAGGTATTTTTTTTTGCTAATTTATTTATTGTTTTTAATTTATTTATTTATTAATTTATTACAATATTTATTTATTAATCTCTGTATTTATTTGTTCACATGTTCATTTATTTATTAAAATTGTTCATTCGTGTTTAATTATTTGTTATTTATTTATTTATTAATTAATTTATTATTTATTTGTCCATTTTGTCATTAATTTATTTACTTTCTCGTTTATATTTAATTAATTGTTATTCACTTATTGATTTATTTATTTATTTTTCATTTATTTATTTATTTTTTTATTTATTTATTTGTTTATTTGTTTATTTATTTATTTATTTATTTATTTATTTATTTATCTATTTATTTTTTAATTTATTTATTAATTTATTTATTTTTATTTATTAATATACTTTTTTTTCTGTGATACATAAATGTAAACAACATCTTAACACAGTTTTCTGCTCCCCACTTCTCTCTTCCTATGAAAAAATGTCTAATATCTAATGAAGGTTTTTTTTAGTAACTTTTCCTTCAAAATGTAATAAATCTGTGATATAAATTGAATACTTGTTATAATATTTTCAGTAGTAAGGTAGAATGTAAGACACCATATCTCTGTAAATTGTGCAATCTAGGTTTAAATTAAAAAAATGATTATACGAATTTCAGTTACAATAAAGATCTATCTATCTATCTATCAATGTCATTCTTTTCACTTCAATTTTAAACTTAAATACTATGTTAAGTGGTAATCCTTAAATTTAACCATGCTACCGGAATTGGATTAGCCCTCGGAGAAAGAAAACTCTACTAACTACTAAGCCATCTGACTTTCGCCACATGGCCAGGTTTTTTCAAAGTCGATTTTTAGATGTTTTTACAAGAGTGTATTAAAAATTTTATATTTACAATTATTGAATTCCTGTTATTTTTATTTTGAACAAAAAAATAAAGTAAGCTTTTAATACAAGGTGCAGGTGAACCTTTTTTCAGCAACTTCTATTCATTAAGTTATTTAAACATAAAGCATGTGAACGTTACACAAATAGGCTTTCATGCATACTTAATTTATATGTAACTTACGGAAGTAAACTTTCTACCAAAAATTTAACACTTTCAAAACGAAAACGTGAAAAGCATGAAGTTTATGTTGTGTTGGGATAGGTCCTTGATAGAATCCCTTTTCCATCCCCTGCATTTGCCTACTAAACCGTCTCCTTATTTTTTGGCAAGATACAAGCATCAGCCTAATTCAAATCCCTCACTTAAAAAAAAAAAACAAACAAAAACACTCCGCATTAACTATACACAACTACAAGGAGATTGGCTCAATCTCGGAATCCAACATGAAACGTCCAGTTCAGTGGCGCTTGTTTGGTGTGGTTATGGCATAGCTAATGCTATGTTTGTGCCTTTTGTAAATCCTGCGGCTTCTATATCCTAGTTTAGTGGTATGATTTAAGGATTTTCTCCTTTATCTATGTACACAATGTGTGTATGGTATGTTTGTATTTTTGTATATGTAAGTACGCTCTTAACTTTGGCCTATAGTTTTTGGCCAGTGGTCCAAGAGTAGTATAGTTGTGTTTTGGTAAAATACTTTTGTCTGTTGAGATAAATTCTCGGAATCCAAACATTCCCATCTGAAAGTAAAGACATTGAGGACATTTTTGAGATACGACGGTTTTTTGAAGGGACTGGGCAAAGATTAATTACCATGCGCTCTGTGATGGATACTTTGACTTTTTGCTGTCAAGCGAGAGAGGGGCCAAGTGCCTATGTTTGTATTTCTATGGCAATGTCCTTGATATTAAATTTTACTCAAGTTTATTCCCAATCCTAGTTAGGATTTGTCATTCGGTTGGAATTTCTTGGAAACTGTGGGATTAGGAGCACCATCATATAATCTTAAATGCGCCGACAATTATTTATGAGAAGGATTTGGAAAAGAAAATCATTTATTGCAGAGAACTAGTCAGTTTTGGATGTCTCAGTATGCCCGGGAAAAGGTACCCATGTTATTGATCAGTAAGTAGTTTGAATTTTGTAATTGATTGACTCTCGACTGAATTAACTGTGTCAGATTGGAAAAGTCAACAAAAACAGAGCAGAATAAAATTAAACAGCATCAAGAATTGGAACTATTTCTATATGTATTTCCTTATTCAGGGTCAGAGACAAAACAAGGAGTGTAGTTTTGGCATTTGCAACACAAAATAATAATTATTGTTAAGACAATATACATTATAGTGTTGTGAGACATACACAATACACATGTCAATTAGTCAATTCAAAATAGGTCTGTATTGGACAAGGAATAGAAGCAAAACTACATGATTTTAATCGATATTGACAGATTGGAATTAACAAAACAGTTATGTGTTGCAACTTGCAAGAGATGGCAGATTTTTTGATTTACTACATTTGTTACGTCTGCTACATAAATGAGGTAGTTAATGTAGTTAAATGTAGTTAAATGTAGTTAAATGTAGTTAAATGTAGTTAAATGTAGTTAACGTAGTTAAATGTAGCAGACGTAGCGGTAGACGTCAAAACGTAGTTTGAAATGTCCATTCAACCACCAAATTGACAAATTGCATTTGCATCGAAAAGATAACTGTGAAAGTGTGAAAAACAAACTCTCGTCGTGTCGGCGCCTGCGCCGGTCGCAGATTCGCAGTTCGCAGCTAATCACTTTCATTCAAGTTTCGTCGCTTACTGTTGTGTTGTGTAGTGTTGTGAAATCTGAAATTAAGAACAAAAACAATCCTCGAAAAGCATAATTGACAATAATAGTGAAGTTATAGTGAATAATGCCAAATTTAGCTGGAGGGAGAAAGCTCCATAATTACTGGGGCGAAGGAGGTTTTACGCCTGTAAAGCTGGAAAACGGCAGAATAGGAGCGCTCCGCAACGAATGCGCTAATATCATAAAAAACACAACTAAATCCAGGCTCCAGTCCCATAGGTTAATACACTCGTACTTCCTCAAATAGTACAATTGTTTCCTATAGCCGAGACGAGACAATACAATTAAGGTTAAAGAAAAGATTCAAGTCAAAAAACAACAATTTTATTCGCTAGAAATCTAATTTTTCAATTTCAATAAATAATTTCAGACGGGTTTGTGTTCCAAATCACGGTGACGATGATGTGTCACAGGCACCTCCTACGTCAACAACTAGAGCTAACACGAGTTTGGTGACAGTGTCGGATGAGGCAAAGTCAACTAACTCCACCTCCATCGGCATGTAGTGAGTAGTCGCTGGACATATCGGACTCCGTCATTTTTGTTGATTTGGAAGATGAATCGATTGAAGAAGTCGTCAGTGTTTATAAGCTTAAATTAAAATTTGTTCAAGAAAGTAAAACATAAGCTTTTATTTTTTGGCGTTGACTTTTTGGGTAGTCATAAACAACGAAAAAAAAAGAATTTCATAATTTCATGCTCTTAAACATTTTTTATTTTCCTCGAATAACACTCATATTTCTCTACATAAAACCTTTTATTATTTTTAGAGCCCTCAGCAAGCCTTCAGTTGCAACTAATGCATTGAAATAGCGGAGGATTGCCTTACAGCGGCTATAAACACCACAATTGCTCTACCATCTCTGCCAGCAACTATCCCCGTAACAACGACTTCATCATCTTCAACTTTAACAAATACCACATGTACATCTTCATGGTCAGCACCATTCCACCCTATTTTCACCCCTTTAGCGTCTTCGTCCTCATCTCCAAGCAACATTTCAATATCACCATCTACATCAGCCAGTACAACATCATCATCATCGCTCAAAAAGCTTCCAAGCTCCAGGAAGGAGTTTACAAGTCCCAATCCAAAAAAAAAGAATTAAAACGAAGCCAAAGCCACCATCAGCTGTGAAAATATCAAATTACGTTGACTGCATAGACGAAAAGCATTCACACAAAGTTGACATTGCTTTGGCAACATTTTTTTATGCGTGCAACATACCTTTCGCTGTGGTCGAGTCGGATTGGTTCCTAGCATTCTTAAGGCTGTTACGACCATCTTATAAGCCTCCATCAAGAAAAAATGTGGCTGAAAGGCTATTTGATACCGTCCACTTGGAAGTGAAGGAAGCCTTCATGCAGCTCCAGACAGAAACGGAAGGTGTGTTAGTGGTTGATGGCTGGAAGAACAGCAACAACAACACTCACAATGTTCTGACAATAATGAGGACAATAACCGGTCAAAAAATATTTGTTGAATCCTTCGACTTCACAAATTTGAGCGAAACTGGCGAAGAATTAGCAAAAGCATGCGAGAAATCTATCAAAATCTGCAAAGACAAGTTTAACAGCACTATATAAGGTGTTATTTCGGATAATGCCAGAAATATGATGAAAATGGGCCGCCTGCTTAAGGATAAGGATTCAGATTTAATCCACGTTACATGTAACAGCCACACAGCGAATTTGTTGGCAAAAGAAATTGCCAACAAAAAACTAAATGAGGAAGTTGTTAAAATATAACGTTTTTTTAATAACCACTCTGGGTTTGAAAAAAAAAATAATAGACTATGGAGGGAAAAGAGTGCGTTTGCCAATAGATGTACGCTGGTGCACGTACAGAGACTGCTTCGCAAATTTTTTGCACAACCTGAACCATATAAAGACTTAAGCAGCTAAGATATTGATAAAAAGATAACAACAGATTTTAAGCAATTATTGTTTGATGACAATTTCGTCCAGTGAATAGAAGAAGAAATTTATATCTACGGTCTAGTCTGCAAACTGATCAACAAGGTGTCAAGATGATGCAACCATCATCTCTGAAGCTGTAGATTTGTGGCTACAGCTGCAATTGCCAAAAAAATATGACCAGTTTTTGAGCGCAAGGAAAGAAATGGCGCTCTCCATCGATGCAATAGCGGCATATAGCTTGTGCTGGCATTTTTCTCTGGTGTCCTTAACTTCATAATTTAATTAAACCCGAGTACTGATTTTTGCTTTAAATGACGAAATGAAATATAAGGGTGATTTTTTAGCTATTACCTTTTTGGCAACACTGGTTTAAACAGCTGACGCACGTTTCGTGTTTTGTTTCACTGTCAAACATCTTCAGTTTGGTCTATAATTTAACCATAAATCGTCTTACAAACGAACAACGCTTGCAAATTATTAAATTTTATTATTCAAATGCGTGCTCTGTTAAGAAAGTTCATAGCGCGCTTCTTCCATTTTATGGTCAGTTTAATCGACTGACTGAAGCGGCTATTCGGGCTATTGTGACTAAATTTCGCACCAAATTTACATTGTTGAACATTAAACCATCAACACGCTTACGTAGAGTGCGAACTGAAGAAAATATCGCAGCTGTATCGGCCAGTGTTAATGATGACCATCAATTAACGATTCGTCGCCGTTCGCAGCAATTGGGTCTCTGTTACTCAACAACGTGGAAAATTTTGCGGAAGGATTTAGGTGTGATGCCTTTCAAAATACAGCTGGTGCAAGAATTGAAGCCGAACGATCTACTGCAACGTAAAATTTTTGGTGAATGGGCTCTTGGAAAGTTGGCCGAAGATCCACTTTTTTACAGAAAAATTGTATTCAGCGACGAAGCTCATTTTTGTCTCAATGGGTCCGTAAATAAGCAGAATTGTCGATTTTGCAGTAAATATCAGCCAGAACAATTGCAAGAACTACCAACGCATCTAGAAAAAGTCACAGTTTGATGCGGTTTATGGGCTGGTGGCATCATTGGACCGTACTTCTTCAAAGATTATGCGAATCGTAACGTAACTGTCAATGGTGAGCGCTACCGTGAGATGATATCCAACTTTTTTTTTGCTCAAAATGCAAGAGCTTGACTTGCATGACATGTGGTTTCAACAAGACGGTGCCACATGCCAAACATCACGCGCAACAATGGACTTATTGAGAGGCGAGTTCGGTGAACATTTTATTTCACGTTCGGGACCGGTCAATTGGCCGCCTAGATCGTGCGATTTAACGCCTTTAGCCTATTTTTTGTGGAGCTATGTTATACTAATGTCTATACAGACAAGCCCGCTTCAATTGACGCATGGGTAGAAAACATTGAAGCATTTATTCGTGAGATACCGGCCGAAATTTTGGAAAAAGTATGCCAAAATTGGACTAAGCGGAAATAATCTTCAAACATTAAATTATATGGACCGTACTATCGATTAAAATAAAGATTTCATGCATTTTTCTGAATTTTATGTGTTTGTTTTTGAAAAACTTTCTTATAGCTTTTAAAACATCACCCTTTAGATTACCTCGTCAGTTTTCTTTGTTTTACATCTATACTAATATCTATACTTTAATACTTTATTTAATATTATAAATGTGAAAGTAACTCTGTCTGTCTGTTACTTAATCACGCCTAAACTACTGAACCAATTTGCATGAAATTTGGTATGGAGATATTCTGATACCCGAGAAAGGACATAGGATACTTTTTACCCCGGGGAAATGACGCATTCCCATGGGAAAATTCAGGTGGGCCGATCGCTTTTACGCCCAAACTGCTGAACAGATTTAAATAGGAGATAGTTTGAGACTTAAGAAAGGACATGAGTTACTTTTGACCTCGGGAAAACAACGCATTCCCATGGGAAAAATTACTTTTCGGGGAATCTGATCGCTTTCACTCCTAAATTACCAAAAATTTGAATAATATTTAGATTAAATTGGTATTACAAACAAAAACAACGCATTCCCAACCCTTATGACATAAGTTGTCGAACATGTTAAACTTATCATATACGTATATTAACGTGGGCTTCGCGCTCCACGTACATCAAGCCCTCAACCTGTAAAAATTAAATAAAAACAAATTATAGTAAACAAAAATTACACGTTGCAGAATCTCTTTTACTTCAGTTCTCGAGAGATTTAAAGCTTTTATTAGATAGTTTTTTTGGATAGTAGTATGAACAAACCTGAGCTGTACTTTTTTGTACGTATGTTTGAATTGTGCCGGGATGGGATGAGGCCATACTAAGTGTGATTGTCATAGGTTAGTTTAGGTGACGAACCGAGTAAATTTGTAAGTTTTAAAGAAACAATTAAATTTACACGACAAATAAAATATTTGCAGGATTTCTGTGTAATTTGCATGCGTCCCACAACGGCGGGCGTGTGCCCTCACGTGTGTACCCGTTCGGGTAGACCCACTCAGTGATGTCCTCCCCCGCGCGCGCCGCACTACCGCCGCCGCCACATACCTCGTCTACCGCGTAAGACCCCCGCCCCTCAGCCGAAACAGAATTATCAGAAGTAGAAGACAGACCCAGTGAATTATTTGTTGTACCTACATGGCTCGTGTTTGGCGATGAAAGGTTGAGCATAAGTTTAGGTTTAAAATTATTATTTGTGGAACTTGGTGGGAGCCACAGTTTGCGTCTAACGTTGAGGGCTTGAGGCGACGCGTTAATATACGTGTATGAAAAGTTTAATATGTTCGACAACTTATTTCATAAGGGTTGGGAATGCGTTGTTTTCCCGTAATACCAATTCTATCCAAATATTATTCAAATCTTTGGTAATTAAGAAGTGAAAGCGATCAGATTCCCCGGAAAGTAATTTTTCCCATGGGAATGCGTTGTTTTCCCGAGGTCAAAAGTAACTCATGTCCTTTCTTAAGCCTCAAACTATCTCCTTTCCAAATTTGTTCAGTAGTTAAGGGGTAAAAGCGATCGGCCCACCCATGAGCCCATGGGAATGCGTCATTTTCCCGGGGTAAAAAGTAGCCTATGTCCTTTCTCGGGTATCAAAATATCTTCATACCAAATTTCATGCAAATTGGTTCAGTAGTTTAGGCGTGATTGAGAAACAGACAGACAGACAGAGTTACTTTCACATTTTATATTATATATATTATATATTATATTATATATTATATATTATATATTATATATTATATATTATAATATTATAATATTATTATAGTAAGTAAATAAGTATAGTAAAGTATAGTAATATTAGTATAGATTAATAGATATGAAACGTTTATAATGTTTTTCAATTAGCCATAAGTCTAACGAAAGTGTGAGTTTTTCTGTTTTTGGGACATTTATATTTTTGAAATTTGTGTTTACATCTCAGTTCTAGTGAATCCAAAAGCAAAGTCACTTTAAAAAGTAGAATTCTTTTTCTCAGAAAAGATTTTATGAAAATAATTGAAAGCATTACTGAAAGTTTTCCAAATTCTATATTGTGTGAAAACAAATATTTTAGTTAAATAAAAGAGGTTTGTCATAATACAAATTCTATATACTGTTGAAAAAATTCAAGCAAAGTAGAAGACAATGCACTATATTTCGGACTTGTTGAATTATTGATTCAAAATAGCTTGCAGCCTTTAGTCCTTGAAAAAATTTAGAATTTGTATTATGACAAACCTCTTTTATAAAACTTAAGCTAAGCCCTGAGCTATAATCTTTTATTAGATTTTAATTTTGTATTAGATTTTAATTTTCAACTTCAAATGTTAAGAAATTTTAACTTGGTTGAATATAGTATATAGTTTTTATATAGTATAAAAACTTATGTTAGATGAACTGAAATTTTGGAAAAATTGCGTCTTGACAAGGTGCCTCACTCAGTCAACTGATGAGTCCATGTGAGTTCCACCCGGACGAAACGCCAAATTTTTTCAAGGACTAAAGGCTGCAAGCTATTTTGAGATTTTAGTTGTTTTTGAAACCAAACCGCTTTTTGGTAAATATCGTTAAATTACTAAAAAATCTTTAGAGGAAATCTTTACTTATACAACTTAACTGTATGAGCTTTATGGCTCATATGACCCCCATGGATCGTCCATTGGTCAAAAGTTGATGAACTTGCGCTGAGCGATTGACATGCGGCTGGTATTTCCGATTTATATTATGTTCTTGGTCAACACAAATACGATAGGTTTTGAGTTCAAGGAAATTCCTACAAAAACTGAATTTTGGGAATGATTTCAAGATACAAATTTACAAAATCCGTTAAGCATTCTTGAGCTTTAGCAAGACAAATGAACAGAAATTCTTTCTTTTACATTTTGGAAATTCAAGTTAAATTATAACGAAACCATTGATTATAAACTAATAACATTTACTTGAAGTATAAACGTAAACATTCAAAATTTTGATGGAATCTACTTTTGGAAACCCTTAATCAGGAATTATTCATGCTTAGAAAAACAAGCATGCACGAAATCCACCATTAAGCAGCAATTCTTTAGCCAAAATTTCATCATATATATTTTATTCCGTCAGTTTCGTCAATTTTCTTTTTTTCTCATACCTAAGAATCGCACCCTCTAGAACATTTGTTTTCCTTGTTTTATTGCTGGAAACTAACACAAATAGAGCACCAAAAACAAACAATAAGCAACACATACATAGTAAGGTAGTTATAGGTTTGTGTGGAGCAGTGTACAAGAAGGAGCATTGCATTATCATGTGAAGACGACCGACATACAGCTTGAGGCAAATGAAAGACAAATATTCGTTCTAGCGAAGCTAGTCTCGAACTTGAATGAAGAGTAGGTGCTTAGGTGCTTGGTGGTGGTGTCAGAATGGCAAATATTTGCGACAAGCCACTAACAGCATTCCCGAATTTAACCTCACTTAAAAAAAATAACGACAACAGCAACACGATGTGTGATAGCGATAGGGAACAACAGGAAAGATGAAAAAACGAGACTTAAAAAAAAATTGAGTTACCTATTGAAATCTGGGGCATTATTGGTTATTTTGTATGAGTCAGGAGAATTTCACAATAGGTTTTTTCTGAAATTGTTATGTTTTTATTTAAGTTTGGCTCTGAGCTCTTCCAACGTCGTCGGCTTGTTAGCATAAACCAATGATCTAACATAGCTTCAAAGAAAAAAGATCTATAGGCGTTTCATCACCCGAACGGAGCTGCCAATCGACTGACCCATTTCTTGAGATAGCAAGCTCATCAAGCAATTCTTCAATTGATTGATAATGGCACCATTCTGTTGAAACCACATGTCGTCCAAGACCATATCTTTCCATTCGGGCCAAAAATGGTCGTCAATTATGGTACGATAACACTGGTCATTTACAGTTACGTGACGAGATTGTTAACTTCGATGAAGAAATATGGTCCAATAATGCGGCCAGCATGCAAACAGCACCAAAGAGTTATTTTTCGAGGTTTTTTACACCACCAGTAACACATATTTTGTTTATTGACGAATCCATTGAGCCAAAAATTAGCTTCGTCACTGAAGATGATTTTGAAATGAAATTTATTATCTTGGCGCATCTTCTCCAGAGCTCAATCTATACATGGCATGGTATAAAATACGCCATAATGTGGTCTGAGCGATGCCCAATTCTTGACAACGCAACGCCTTGAAATTGACTGATTTGGATCGTTTGCTATAGACACCTTAACAGCAGCTATATTTTCGAAACTTTTAACGACTCATTGTCACGGCAACATAACACAAAGAATGTGTATTGACTTAAATTTGTAAATTCGGTCCAGCATGGAATCGTAAAGCTTCTTTAAATGGTACATTAAAGGATTCTAAGTTCCCAAACCGAGCCACGAGCATATTCCGACCATCTCCATACATTTTCAATTAAGTTTAAGTACGGCGGATATTGCAGCAAATTCGCATCCTGGTTGTGTATCTTGTTTTTGAAACACTGATTTCCTTGTGGACGAAGGCGTTGTCAATACCATATTCTCTTAACAAAATTAAAACTACATTCACAATATTTTAAACAGGGTGTCTGGCGGCAGATTTATCTTAATATATAAAAATCCAGTGTCATATGTATGTTCCCAGTGAACTCTTCACCAAGTCAACCGATTTCGGTGAAAGTTGGCATTTTATGTGTAATTTGGTCTAACTTGAGATATAGGATAGTTTATATTTCGATGAATGGTCTAAATTGTATATAATGTTGCATTAATATATAAAAATGCAGTGACATATGTATGTTCCCAGTGAACTCTTCACCATGCAAGTCAACCGATTTCGATGAAAGTTGGCATTTTATGTGTAATTTGGTCTAACTTAAGATATAGGATAGTTTATATTTCGATTAATGGTCTAATGGTCTATATGTTGCAAATGAAAAATCTATAATATAAAAATAAGTCGGGTTTTCCTTTCTGACGTTATAACTCCAGAACGCACGAACCGATTTCCACGGTTTTGCATTTGTTGGAATGGTCTCGGGCTCCGTGAGGTTTATAGCAGACAAAATTCAGGAAAATTTTCAACAGAAAAGAGGTGAACTCCGTTTAGCTTCCCATAGAAAGCTATTGTAAAAATTCCGATACTTTTGGGAACCTTTTTTAGTCAACCATATCTCTAGAAACGTCAGAGATATCGACTTCAAATATCGTTTGTTTTAAAGATAATAAGAATATTTGCCTAAAGTACGACGTGCGAACATCGGCCTCCACACAAGACATGCAAGGCAGCAACAAGTGTATTCACAGAACTTAAGCGAAGAAAGACATATATTAAGAGAAAATTCCAAATTGGCCACAGGTGTTTTCCACTGATGCACTAGGTCGCATGTACATGTACACTGTTCATCCTAGAAATGATGAATGTTTTTATTTGCGACTGCTGTTGGTAAATGTACGAGGACCAAAATCATTTGCACATTTCAAAACTGTGAATGGCCACCAATGCCAAACATATCGAGAAGCTACTGATTGAAGTAGGAATGATTGCGCCAAATCGATCGATGCACGATGCATTGAACCAAAAACTAAATCGAGAGCTGAATTTTTTTTCGTTCGAAATAATGTGCCGTTGCTGAATGAACAGAAAAAACAAGTATACGAAACATTAATGCAAGCGATGGACACAAATATTGGTGGTCTATTCTTCCTGGACGCACCTGGAGGAATAGGGAAAACATTTGTCATTTCATTGATTTTGGCCACTATTCGATCAAGATGTGACATAGCTTTGGCGTTAGCATCATCTGGAATTGCGGCAACTCTTCTAGAAGGCGGTCGTACTGCACATTGTGAGCTTAAGTTGCCACTCAATTTAAACACAATTGATACTCCAACATGCAATATTTCCCGATCCAGCAATGGGAAAATTGGCAAGCTCATTGTTAGGAATGGGTGCACAATGGCACATAAGAAATCACTTGAAGCACTTAACTTCACACTGAAGGATATTCGACGAAGTAACAACATCCAACGGAGTTTATGAACTCTCTGGAGTTACCATGATTTCCACCACATAATTTCCAACTCAAAGTTGGTTCAGTTATTATGATATTGCGTAATTTGAATCCACCGGGACTTTGCAACTGTATTCGACTCTCGGTGAAATGATTTATGCCGAATTTGATTGAGGCAACCATTATTAGCGGAAAGTACGCAGGTGAAAATGTATTTATTCCTCGAATACTGATTCCGACTGATCTTCCACTTGACTTCAAACGATTGCAATTTCCGGTTCGCCTTGCGTATGCAGTGACAATTTACGCTTCGATTGAGTATTTACTTTGGATTCACTTTCAATTTTTACTTAGAGAAGTTCAACTAAATTACACTTCATTTTTGTAATCGAAATGAATTCATTACTGTTGTTAAATGAAATAAATATTTTCCTTTTCAAATATAAAACAAAAAAAAAAATTGTCTTCATCTTTTAATCCCCAAACGAAATGTTACAAAAAACGAAGCCATCTGGTGGCGAAACGGAGTTCGACGGGTTTGCTAGTATGTATGTATATTCAAAATTAATTTTAAAAAACCTTTTTGATATATTGTTTTATTTGAAATATTACCCGACAGACTAATAACGCGGTTTTAAATTTTTGAACATTATGTCATCAAAATGTCTTCCATCGATTTAAACGCACTGTTCAAAAGGGAGCCTCTTGTTACGCGCCACACGCTTGCAGTAAACTTGATTCAATTGCGCTGATTTTTCGACGAATTTTTTCTTTAAGTTTAATTAGAGTTCGGGGATTGTTCCTGTAAACTCTCTCTTTGAGATAGCCCCACACAAAAAAATCAATTGGGGTTAAGTCGGGGGACTTCGGTGGCCACGGGATGAGGGAAATCTTCCCGAAGAAAATTTATCAGTCCTATCCCGTTGGAAAAACGTATGTGATGAAAAAGATTAATGAGCTTGCAAGTTCGGCAAAAAGAAATCCGTTATCATGCGTCGGTAACTGTCACAATTGACATTTGTCGCCTGGCGCCAAGCATTCTCGAAAAAATGGTCCAATTACCCGATTCGTGGGTAAGGCTCTCCAAACAGATACCCTGGGGGCAATGCAATAGCTTTTGGTGTTTCAGTCGAAGGTTTTGAGTTCCCGTTTAAATCAAAATGAGCCTCGTCGCTCCAAGAAATTGGATTCACAGATAGACGCGCAGTTACGTACGAATCGTTAAATAAATAAAAAAAAATGCCTCGATGGTGAACGCGCTATGCTTATTTCATTACTTTTTGAAATAATCGTATTTAAAAACATTAATCTGCCACCAGATACCCTGTATAACGAAAAGTGACGTTTGTAAAATGTGGTAAAAATATCATTTGCATAAGGACATCGCAATTAGATAGGTTATCAGTTTAGGTCGCAGCCAAGCTTGTTTTTTAGTTTCATTAACAACATAAGCACCCAATAGTCATCGTCAAATAATAAATTATTTATCTATTTTAGAAAATAATAAGGAGATAATATATGTACTGAATCAAAAAATAATGCATAAGAACCTTTTGACATAAATAAAATTATTGCCAGGAAAATAAAAATCTACAGCATTGGTCAAATTCTTCCAAAATCATTTTCTAATATTTGAGAAAAAAAAAAAAAACAAATAGCACAACGATCTACAAAAGAACATCTTTCTTCAGGAAATCACTGTTATTCCACATTTTTTGTGTGTGTTAACATTGCGAAGTATCGCACATGGGACCTGTGATTTGTGGATGGCTCTATAATAATAAAAACGGAAAAAAAGATTTTCCGCCCTCAAAAACTGGCGTCTGTCTGTGTCAATGCCGATGTCGAAGAAGAAGAAGAAGACGCCACCGGTTTCTATTCAATAATACACCGGATGTGGCTTATAAGAACCGTTACGTGAGGCAAGAAGAAAAAAAGGATATGAATGAGAAATTTGCGCTTAACGCTCGAACATCGATACAATGAAAGAAAACCAAATGTTAAAATACGAAGGTTTATTGAATTTTTTTTTCACGCGGAGTAGAGTGAAGTAGAGTCGGAGTGGAATGGTGGTGAAGTAAAATCTAATCTTTGTCACGAACATCATTGAATGATGCAAATTCATCTTAACATCAGTTCACATCTTGATTAAATTTGGATGCATGTTTTGTTGATTTTTATTCAATGAAATTTGATTGACAGCCACATACGAACGACATATAAGATGTACAATGTATACAATGTACTTACATGTTATGTAAAATGTATGATGACAGATGAAAGGAACTTTATTTTTATCTTGAGACCATAATGAAAGTATGGTTAGTCGGGTTTGCAGAAAATGTTAATGCATATGGATACTTAATAAATTCATCTCATAATTATGTACACATACATTTGTTAGTTTAACTCTGCAATATGCTTTAAAAGCTAATAATTTTACTATACAATTGCCTGTAATAAAATAGTACCCGTGATGGTTAATGCCTTGGACTGTCATGCTAGAGGTTTTAGGTTAGAACCCTGCCTTTGCCACCTAACATTTCTTTTTTACGGGTACTGCCTCTTGCGACGAATTGACAAAACCTCCAAGAGTAATTCTTGTCACGAAAAGTGCTTTCTTAAATTTGCAACCGAATACGAGGCATGAAAACTGACACCTGACATTATTCGCACTCAGAAATGACCCTAGTGCGCAATGGAATATTGTGCCACCGAATTTATTTTTTAATTGCCTAAAATCCAGTTTTTAAACTGGTGTTTTCTCTAAAAGAACTGGATTTGAACTTTTGGTTCATTGTGAACCGCGCACCGAAAATAGAGAACATTTTTAAGTCCATTTATGTACGTGTAGTGCAGTGTTGTATTATAGGTTGGTTCATTAGGCGTTGCTCCGAAAAAAAATTGTTTTTACGCACGCTTAGTCGTTTTAAAGATGAAATTAAAAAGCTTGATATTTTGTTTTGATCTCTCTCTCAACATATTCTTTTAAGATCTAAAAAGATTTTTTTCGCTCAGAAAGCTTTTAAGCTAGTAAGCGAATAGCTTATTTTGATTTTTAAATGCTAACGAACATTATCATAGAGAACGTTTTAAAACGCTTGACAAATAAAAAACGCCTATTCATTGATGAAATGATTTTTAAGCGAAAAAGAGATTCAATATCGAATCAACAAAAACGCTTAAAAGCACTTGCTAAAGACCAAATTCATATATCTTTAAGAGGTGCGCACACCACGGGGGGTTCTAAGAAGAACTGATTCAAGATTAATTTGTTTATTGGAATTTTATATACATATACAATTTGATAGTCTTAATATTTAATATATGCATTGACTTATAATAAAATAGGTTGTTGACACATAGGGCCCCTATCTCTATACACTGGCTTAAGATTAAATTAAAATATTGATGATTTGTTGATTGTTTTTCTTAGCCAAAAGTAGTAGGTAGTTATTCAGTGTAGTTTATCTCGCTTCAGAATGGATACGGTCGGGTCTGTAGTATTTTTGACGCTCCCTGTCGAAGACAAGCCCAGTTGCTTATACATCAGTATCTTGGTCTGTTGACTTAGTCCATTACTCTTCTTCATAAATGGATGGGCACGATGAAAGGCCTAGCTGGCTTTCTTGAGAACTTCCAGGCATGCAGGTTAAACTTTAGTAGCTCGTTGAAATAAATTCATAGGTACTGGATGCTGGATGGTCCTCTTGGCCGACATGACAGTGACGATCCGTCTGGGAGTTTCAATTTCAAGTTTCTGCTGTCGCTTTTTGGGACGACAGTTGACGGTCTTCTGAAGCAAATGAGTTCCGATTTGGCAGTATTGATTTTAATACTCCACTTATAGTAGAAATGAAAGAGCGGGTGGATGTGCGCTTTTACTTTCCTCACGGCTATATGTTTAGACATTGAGGAGCATTGGTCAAGGAATCATCGGCGTACAGAAGGTTCTTGCAGTTGACGGGGTTAGGTTGGTCGGATGTCAGGATGCTATATAGAAACGGGCCGAGCTTGTCAGGACTGGAGATAATATCCAAATAAGCATTTCTTTTAAACTCTTTTCGAAGGACAAATGTCTTTCCTATGCAATGACTTTGGATACGCCCCTTTCATACTTGTTGATTCTCACGATTGAGTGTGGGTTAGGACTTTTGAGTTAAAAAAAACAGCTAATATTACAGGCAATTGCTTTGTTTAACTGTTGATATAGGCGCCTGTCTGATGACTTTACATACCCTAAACTTTAAAAAAAGATTTTTTTTTTTAATAATTCTAATGCTGGAAATTTGAGTGTAAATTTAACTCTTCTTAAAAATTTGGTCGCCCTGAAAAGGACGGATTGGGTATCGTCATTTTTGCATGCCAGTGTACTTTCTAAGCGAGGATAAGGTTGAGTGCAACATTTTTTAAGAACTGCATTTTTTGGCTTGATGTTCTCCTGCTTAGCACTCTCTGCAGCTTTTTAATAATTGTCTTGATGGCTCTTCTTTTTGCTTCAAGGCATTCTTTCGAAAGATCCGAAATGAGCTTGTAGAACCCTGCATGCCTTTGGTTTGGTTACCACTTTGAGGTGTCTATGCCACGCTTCGACACTATTCTGTATCCTAGGAAAACTAGTTTCCAGAACTCTGGCTTGTAGCGTGGTGATGATTTTGAATTTTCAATGTAGTTGGCTTTAAACCACTTTGCCAGCGTCTTGGATTCAGCGAATTCCAGAGCCCCATATGCAGCCTCAAAATAGTTTAGGACCTTATCTGGAGCTACAAAGCCCATATTTCTGTTGGAAGTCCAAATTTTAGACTTTCCGCTAAATTATTTTGTTTGTTTGGGTGTTTGGGTGGACCTTATGATTACCATTTCAAAATCCTATATAGTGCGTTCTTGGCTTAGTGGTATGTTAAACTCACAAACGCATTTTAGAAGTTAAAGACAGAACTATTCATAGCCCTCCTGTGATTTCCGGTGAATTCTCATTTTTTGAGCAGTTTTTGAAAAAGTTTAGAAAAGGAGCGATACGGCGGGATTTCGTTAGCGGGATTTCGCTAAGCGGGTTCGCCTTCATGTCAAAACCAAATGTATTGGGCTTTTATATCCATTATCCAATTTAGAGCAAGGAATTTGTTCTTGGAAATACTGAATTCTTGTTTGCCAAATTAACTGCCCGTATTATCCTGCATACGATAATTCCTATTGAAAAACATTTTACTTGGAAAACAAAACCCTATGAAGAATAAATAGCTCGAATTTTATTTTTGTCAATAATGCTATTTAAGCATAATTGAGCAAAAATATTGCATTTAATGAAAAGCAAATGGGCATTGTCAGTAAAAAAAATTTGAAACGACGAAACTTATTGTTGGCTCAATGGGTTCGTCAATAAGCAAAATATGAGTGATTTAGAAAATCCCTTTGCTTCATGAATCACCGTTTCATCCGAAAAAATAACTGTTTAATGGTGCATGCTGCCTTATTTTTTCATCAATGACAACAATCGTCACTTTATTTTGAATGGTCATCGTTACGGATTATTTTTGGTCATAATTGGAAGATGTGGACTGGGAAAACATGTTCCCCAAGATATTGCTACAAGCAACACAGCACGTATTACAATCGATTTATTTGACCGAGTCATCGGAAATTAAGTCGAACGAATGTAGCCCTGCAAACGTGCCCGCGGGATCCATATGAACGAAGTTGAGTTCCAATTATAAATGTTAATAAATAACAAATGATGGTTAGTGCGTTGGACTTTCATGCCAGAGGTCTTGGGTTCGATCCCTGCCTGTGACATCTAAAGTTTTTTTTCGCGGGTACTGCCTCTTTCAAGGAATTAACAAATCCTCCAAGAGTAATTCTTGTCACAAAAAGTGCTTTCTTAAATTTGCAGTTGGGATTCGGCATAAAAACTGTGTGTCCCTCCATCCCTAACAACAGTACTCACACACAGGAATGGTTGAGAATTGTAAGTCACTAGGCCCTAGTTCTCAACTGACTGTTGCGCCACCTAATTTATTTATTAATAAATAGCAAAGTTTTTGAAATATTCGCGTTTGCGTTTGTGCTTCACGCATTATCTCCACTTATTTAGATTATTCAGGCTTTAACAATCTTAAGGACACTATTTTAAAGAATTTTTCCTGTAATCTTCAAATTGAATAACACTCTTTGCCTTCAGGAGGGCAAAATGTTACAAGAACAATACCTTGCTGACTTTTTCCTCAATAATAGAACAGGAAACCAAAGAGTCAAAAATGATTCATTCTGTAGTAAGTATGGTCTACCATAGCGTTGCGTCAGCTCTAACATCGTTTGTTTTCCCATAAATAAATAATTATTATAAATAATGTAAATGTTCACACATTTAATTTGATTGTGCTTTGTGCATTAATTATAGTATATATGTACATAAGAAGTTCTCCTTCAAGTATATCTATATGTAATTATTTATTTCACTAACAAAATTAACACCACAAAATTCCGATTTAGTTTCTAACTACTAAGGCAAAAGGAAAAAGGCACGTATGTAGGTCTTCCATTTTATTTGTTTTTGTATTTAAGAAGAAACTCAATTATTCATCTTTAAATGAAGACGCAAAGCAGCAAATAGCGTGGCTGCTTCATTAAAGTTGGATCAGTAGTTTTTGTGCTTTTATATCTGCACTATATACATAGTATATAATATAAAGAACATTTGAACACGTTCTACGACGTTCTTCATAGTAATTATATAAATAGTATACAATAGATGGGAAATTAAATAATAAACCAATTAATTATTTCTTAATAAACGTTTGAAAAGAAAAACGAATTAAACATCACTTCAGGCATGATGGGTATGAATTATTACGACTTCTGCATCAATCTTATAATTTTTGACATAGAGCATTTATCATTTTTATAGGAGAAAATTTCTTAAATTTACTTTAACAAAAAATACATTAGGTTTACAAATAAATACTTTGTACTTAGAGACATTTGGTCTTTTAATATCAATGGCTTAGATGAGAAAAATCCTTGAACTGTTTTTTTAGAAAAAATTATCTTAAAGATTCGTGTTTCTTCAGAATTTTCAACTCACTCATGTTCGTTGATTAACTGAGGTTAAATCATGGTTCCAGAACCTCGATTGATTTATAGTGTAATTTATGACTGCCAATAGAGCTTCGCAATTATTATCACGTTTGTGACCTCCGAAATTGTTTACACAAAAATAAAATGACTATCAAAACAATTTCATGGAATAAGGATATCGTTTTGACATCTGATGCAGTTTTGAAAAAATCAAATAGGTACAGTTATTTTTTGACAAAAATTAAAAATAGGACTGAAAAAAAAAATTGATTTGCAACTCAAATACCTTCAGAACAAATAGAGGTATTGATTTCAAAATTATTTCATTATACCAAACACATTGTTATACACTTTTTAGAAAAACTCAACGGACTTTAGAAAAAAATGGATTTTCGAATATAATACCTTAAGAACAAAGAAAAAAAGAAAGAATAATTTCTTATATAATTTTTAGATTTGGTACATTTTTTGAACCTCCGACAACGGATTCAGGTTGATGGATTTTTTGGTGGCTAGTACGCAGTTCACACATCTCGAAATTCATAAGGGGAAATCTCCTCATAAATTAAATGTTAACCACATTGACCACATTGCGATCGACGCACGACACTTCTCCAGTATACAGGATGTCCGAACATTCCGAGGGCCACCATTGATTGACTCGTTGAAGCTAAGGTACGGCTACGGATTACCCGATCCAATCCAAAACAAGGCAGTACTGTGAGAAGTTCCGACACTCGACAGCTACAATGTATTGAAAACCAGTGGCAACATTGTCTTGCAGCCATCAGAGATGCCTGGTGGAAACACCACTTCTAAAAAATATATAACGGCTACGGCGGCGTTGACGAATCAAATTCCGCTGTAAGGCAGATAGCACCATTCAACTTAGGTGATTCAGAGCACCAACTATAGAGGCATCAGTCTCCTGGAATATTGCAAACCAGATCTCTCTTGTCCTACTATGTGAACGTCTGAAGCCGTTCGTTAACAACCTAATTGGTCCTTATTAGTGTGGCTTTAACCAAGAAAGTTCACAATCCTTATTAGTGTGGCTTTAACCAAGAAAGTCCACAATTGACCAAATATTCACAATACGGCAGATCCTGGAAAAAACGCATGAACTTCAAATCGATACCCACCATCTCCTTATCGATTGAGTCACGTATGACAGCATCTGTAGGGAAGAGCTTTACAGAGCAATGTCTAGTTTTAGCATCCCTGTCAAACTTTTCCGTTTGTGCAGAATGACAATGGAAAATGCACCCTGCTCTAATTAGATCGGAAAAGATCTCATTGATGCTTTTAATTGCAAAAAAGGTTCTTTAACATCGTTCTGGAAAGAATTGTTCAAAAAGATGAGAGCGTCGTAGGATGCTTCGAGAGAAAAATTCTTTGGGTAATTTTTGTTCCCGTCTGCATAAAAGGAGAGTGGAGTACAGCGACAATGACCTGGTTGAAAGAATAAAAGTCAAACTACTTAGATAGCTGGATCATGTAGAGCGAATGAAAATCAACGCTCCTGCCTGGAAGGTCTCCGAATCCAATTCCAAGGGGCACGGCACGCGGCGCAGTAGAGGCAAGGGCTGATCCAGACTTTTAATGAGGGGGGGTCACACACTTAGTTGAGTTTTTACTCACAGCTTAAAAATGTTCTTTAATGTTTTGTAAAGGAGGCTAACAAAATTTAAATAAAATAATGTGCATCTTAACCTTACGTTAACACATTTCAAGGGCTAAAGTGACAACTTTAAATAAATTGGGTGGCGCAACAGTCCGTTGACTAGGGCCTAGTGACTTACAACTCTCAACCATTCCTGTGTGCGAGTACTGTTGTCAGGCATGGAGGGGACTTACAGTTTTAAGCCGAATCCGAACGGCTAATTTGAGAAAACACTTTTCATAACAAGAATTACTCTTGGAGAATTTGTCAATTCCTCGCAAGAGGCAGTACCCGCGTGAAAAAACTTTAGATGGAATAGGGAGGGATCGAACCCAAGACCTCTGGCATGACAGTCCAACGCACTAACCATCATGCCACGGGTACCACAGTGACAACTTTAACTATCAAATTATTATAGAACACTGTTGTACAATGTACAGCAACTTATGATGCTTTGCTACATATGAAAGCAATTCCAACAGTTAACTAAAAATGCCATATTTAAGAGCTAAACTACAATAGTTTAGAGGGTTTTTGGTGGATTTCACGCTGAAATGTAAGAAACTGTTTGGAAAAGTAGCTTTTTTCCAAAATCAAAATATACTTTTCGCGTTTCCATTTCTATTAATGCGAAGAACGCTAGAAAACTTGAAAAATCCAGAAAATTAGAGAGGATCTGATATGAAGAATTGTCGGGCGTTTTATTACTATCCCTATCAGTCTGTTTACTCGTATTTTGATCTTAGTCAACAGAACTTAAAAATTGTAGAGAGAAAAATGCTTGGTTCTTGAATTTAGCCATTAGTTTAACAAAACTGTCACTTTTGCAGTTTTTGGGACATTTATATTATTGAAATTCGTGTTTAAATCTCAGTTCTAGAGCTTCGAAAGCAAATTCACTTCAAAAGTAGATTTATTTAATTTTTTAAGATCTTTTGTATTCAACAGAAAATTAATTTTGAAAGAAATAAAATGCACGACTGGGTCGTTAGAACTTGCTATTTTCTCCCAAAAAGTAGGTTTAAAAATATTTCCTATATTTTAAAATTTAAAAATGTACCTGCAAAATAAGTTTTTCTCAAAAATTTAAATACCATTTCATTTCTCAAAAACTCTAGATTAACTTATTTTTTTTTCGAAAATCATTTTAAATTTTGTCTTAAAAATATTTTTGGTTAGCACTAAATAAAGTGCTTATAAATATACATTTAAATTTCGTTAAAAAATGTTGACCCCTTTCTGAGATATCGAGTTTTGTAAACAAAATTAATATTATTTTTGTAAAATTTGAAAAAATAACATTTTTGGTCATCAAAAATCATCATCAATTTGATCATTTGATCATCGACAAGAACTTGCACAAAAAGAGAAGATAATTGAAATCGGTCCATTAGTTCTTGAGAAAATTTAAAAACAAAATAAAGGTTATGAGGGGTACCCTTCTGGAGCAATACCAAAATATGTGCCTCTTGTAGAAAGAAGCCAAATTTAGAGAAAGTTTAAAAAAAAATCACACATTTTACAAACACATTTGTATGGGAAGTGCTGTTATTTTTTCGTATTAATAAAATGAAAAAAAACTTACGCTAATCGGCTGAAAACCTTAATTTCGATTAACACAATTGTTTGGACTGTAAGGGCCAGGACATATAGGCGGACGGACGGAATCGGGGTACCCACTTTTTTCGACTTCTCTACCATCGTAATGTCATGTTTGATTAAAAGCTCTAGTTCGAATTTTTTAACTAATGCAAAACTTGCTACATAGTTCCTACATGTCGCAAGTAAAAATCACTTCAATGATCACTATGTTTGTGAAAAAATTTAAAAAAATTGAATGCTAGTTTTAGGAATTTAAAGGCAACTTAATATCAAATTGACGATCTCTTATTTAAGGTTTCTTCTTAAAAACCTGAATATTTGTTCTTTTTCTTAGAAACAAATTTTATGAAAATAATTTAAAGCATGACTTAACTTTTTTTCAAATTCTAAATTGAGTGAAAACAATTGTTTTTGACAGCAAACCACTTTTTGGTGAATGTCGTTAAATTACTAACAAATTTTAAGGTGAAATCTTTACTTATACAACTTCATTGCATAAGCTTTATGACTCATAAGACCTGGATGGTCCATTGGTGAAAATTTGATGAATTTGTGCTGTGTTTTTGGAATAAGGCTGAATATCCGATTCATATTATGTTCGTGGTCCAGTATTCAGTTAAAAGTAGTACTTTTAGCAACAAATTTTAAGGAAGTAAAATATATAATGGGGGTCATGTACATTAACGCAATACGATTAGTTTTGAATTGAAGGGAATTCCTACGAAAAAACAAACAAATTATCTCCCAGGGGGGTCATGACCCCTACGACGAGTATGAAGTTTTTTGTTTATATTTTAAACAATTGATGTCCTTAACATAAAGAGCATAAATTATACAACGTCGATTACTGATAAAAATTAATCCCACTCTTGACCTACATTTCAAGTATGGTACTGTCCGGGAAAAAGGTATATTTTGCTTCTTATTGGAAATCAGAAAATGAAAGATTTAATAATTTCGCTTATATACGCTTATTTAATAACTAATATATAAATTTAAAAGCGTACTCGTACATAGTAAAAATAATAATAATCTGACATCATATGAATTTCATATAATTTGATATGTGTCTGCAGTTACGCAGCTATTCGAGGTGGTTAAAATTCATGTGATTTAATAACAAAATTTTGCAAGCACAAAGAGATTCCATACCAACGAAAATTTAAATTAATTTTCCTGAAATTTCCATTAAAAATTAGGAATTCCTTGCAATTGGTTGGCATGTTGTTAACTTTTGAAATTGATGTATCAATTTTTCAATTAAAGGATGTAAGTCGGTGTTGTGTTTTTTTTCTTTTTAATAGAAACTCTATGAATACATGAAGTTCAAATTAAATAGATTAATGTTTTGCATTTTATTTTAAAAAGCAATCCAAATAGGCACAGATTTAGTAAAAAAAATCAAGGCATTCAACATCGAAATTTAAGAAATTGCACATAAATCAAACAAAGACCAAAATGGAGAGTTTTGTCATTTCTCGACTTTTCAGGGTCCATAAAATCTAAATCCATCGTTTTTAGAGTGGTGTTGGTAATTCTGGTATCAGCAAAGCATTTAAACTTTAGACTATACATATGTGTTTGGTGTTTACTTCAAATATGTACTTGGATTTAAGCTATGCAACCAAATTAAAAAAATACCCGTTTATATGATATCTTAAAAACCTGAAGTGACGGATTGATTTTCAGGAGAGATTCGGATTAATTTTTGCAAGACCCTTGTTGACATGTATAATGAGTAGCAAATAATTTTGTTCAAGGATGTGCTCTAAATACATACCATATCATTGTTAATGTATAACCTAACTTAACCTTTTTATCAGTAATACTATAAACGTTATGTTTGTAACACTTCGTTTACCTTTACGATCCTTTGTTTAAAAACAAATCTTTCATAAAAACCGACCTCAGTTCAAAGTTCAGTGAATTTATAAGGTCTTCTATATAATGTATTGTAGATGTATGCAAAAAGTTAATTGCAATCATATTTAATTCAGTCACAAACAAAGAAGTCACTGTTACAGTTAGCAATATTACAAAATAATAACTCTTGAAATGATTTTGCATTATGCTCCAATTATTATTATTATTACAAGGGATGTCCTTAGTGTGGTTGAGTGGAAGGATAGGTACATCATGAGAACATTACCTCATCATTATCTTTGATGTTTCAAACTTTCATAGTGCACCAGTATGTTGAACATTAAAAAAATGATAAGTACCTAAAAACCAAGTGATGCGTAGATAAATTGTTAAGTTTGCTAACAGTTTCCAAGTAAATTCACAGAGTTACATAGTAGGTACATCATCCAAGGTTGCAGTTGTTTCATTGTTTTCTTTGTAAAAACAGGTAAAACGTACGACAGGACTGCACGAACTTGCTTTTGCGCTTAAATCTCACTTATGTCTTTAAATTTTGATAAAATATAATTCATCGCTGAGGAAAAGAATTAACAAATTTAAATATTTGGTCAAATATGTGTTTTTTAACTGACAGTTACCCTTTTTTCAATAAAGTTTTTTTTTTTTTAAAAAGGCCGAATATATAATCCATAAGTTAAACATCCAGTTCAAATATTTTCAGTATTACTAAAAGTCTTAATTATAAACAAGGGGCCATTTGTCACATGATTTTAAACAGAAAAAGTCAAAAACGTTTTAAAAGCATTTTTGCTCTGACTAATTCTTTCTAAATAACGGTATAACATACATTTTTAGAAACATATTTAATAAATAAATAAGCTCATGATAAATAGGCTACGAGATTATTGTCCTGGGGCTGATGTCAATTTGAAACTGCCAAAAAACTCCTGAGGTACTTCTTAAGACGTCAATTTCGGCTGTCAAACTCATCTCCAAACTACATGGACCTTATTGAAAAGGTACAGTGGTGATAGTACCTTTCATCTCTAAATTTTAACTTTATTGTTAAACTTATGTTTAGCCACACTGAAAAAATAGCTAGAAGGATTGCAGTCTACTAAAATCTAGAACTTAGTGGTTTGAAGAATGGATGAGGCCAGCTAAAATGCGTGAGCTTCGATCCAACCTTACTTTGCAAAACCTGGCGGAATATAAACCATTTTTAAACAACCTACTTGAAAGGCTGGATTCACTCTCCATCCAGTTCAAATATTTTCAGTATTACTAAAAGTCTTAATTATAAACAAGGGGCCATTTGTCACATGATTTTAAACAGAAAAAGTCAAAAACGTTTTAAAAGCATTTTTGCTCTGACTAATTCTTTCTAAATAACGGTATAACATACATTTTTAGAAACATATTTAATAAATAAATAAGCTCATGATAAATAGGCTACGAGATTATTGTCCTGGGGCTGATGTCAATTTGAAACTGCCAAAAAACTCCTGAGGTACTTCTTAAGACGTCAATTTCGGCTGTCAAACTCATCTCCAAACTACATGGACCTTATTGAAAAGGTACAGTGGTGATAGTACCTTTCATCTCTAAATTTTAACTTTATTGTTAAACTTATGTTTAGCCACACTGAAAAAATAGCTAGAAGGATTGCAGTCTACTAAAATCTAGAACTTAGTGGTTTGAAGAATGGATGAGGCCAGCTAAAATGCGTGAGCTTCGATCCAACCTTACTTTGCAAAACCTGGCGGAATATAAACCATTTTTAAACAACCTACTTGAAAGGCTGGATTCACTCTCTTTAGAAAAACATATTTAATCATTGTATATTCTATGCGAATTCAATTATTTCCAAGATTTCAATACGGACACAATAATTATGATTTTCCGATCAAGAGCAGAGCTATTGCCCCTTAATTTCATACCGCATCGTAACGACTTGGAACTGTATTGCTCTTTATACAACGTTAGAGAAAGAGAAAACGTAACACATTTCTTTGCACGATGTCCAATTCTGGCGGATATACGGCGACAAATTTGCAAAAAAAAACATTTTAGAGCAAAACGAAATAAAACCAATCTTAAATGAAAGCTCTTGGCTAAAGTTGCGTATAGACACAAAATTAAACGTGAAGGCTTTTAATCCTAAATAAAGGTTTCTTAAACTCGATTTATTTAACAATCTTGGTTAGGTTAGGTTAAAGTGGCTGTCCGCGATGGAGTAGGACACACTCAGGCCAGTTAAATGGCCCATTGTAATACCACATAAATCTTGAGGCTTTCCTGCAAACTCGATGAAACAAATTTATGTCCCTTACGAAACGTGAGAGGCTGATTATGTTAATATGATTTAGATCGTTATAGAAGAATTCGCCTATGTAATTCCTGCATTTTTGAGCTAGAGCAGGGCATGTACAGAGAAGGTGAAGAACTGTTTCCCCCTGTTCCTAACCCATTGAGAATACGCCTAGCCCCGTGGCGTGCCTTCCTATTAGACAGTGCCCAGTTATGACACCGATTATCGAGCTTACGTATATTCGATCTGCTTAGAAATAGCAAGCACCTTGATCGCTTTAAATCTAGTGTTGGCCAGATGTTTTCTGTGCCCTGACACGTGATGTTATTCCACCTGGTGTTTGCATTCTTCATAGCGTCCTGCATAAGAAATAGTTTACATGTAGCGATTGGTATCCCAGCATTTGCCAAACGTGGTAGAATGAGTTGTATTGTACCATCCCTGATAAGTTAATCTGCTTTATAATGTCACACAATTACACCCATCAAAGTTGAATATTAAACTGTTGTGCCATCTCCATTAGAGATGATCGACAGTTATGGAGAGTTATAGAGTTGACAAAGTCAAAAGATCTAATAGCGGCCTGACTATTTCAGAAAATACGGATATCAGATGTTGATATTACGTTTTCTTTAAGCCAGGAAAAGACTTCTTTTATCGCCAAGAGTTCCACCTGGATCGCGCTACAATGTTTGGGAAGGCGGAATGAGAGACTTAATTTCAGTCGTTCAGAGTTCAGAGTGTTTTGATCCATATGTATAAAAGTGGATTGACTCGTCTTCCAGGAATGCCCTATCCTCCCAGAAAGATCTGGAAGGTATAGAAATCTGGAAGTTTCTGTCGAATTGCAGATGGGGGATGGTGTAGTCTGTGTGCTTTGGAATTGATTCTAAATAATTAAAAATTACGGAGTGGCTGATATTGTTGTTAACCCAATGCGATGAAGCTTTGAGACGCATAGCAGAGCTTGCAGCTATTTGTTTGCTAAATATATCAAGAGGTGTTAGGTAGAGTAGGGTGTCCAGTGCCGCAGATGGGGTCGTGCGAAGCGATCTTGTTATACATAGGCAAGCTGATTGTTGGACTTTATTAATTTTGTCGCGGCTTATAGCTTTTTCTAAAGCACTCCACCATACTGGTTCACCGTACATTAAAATCATCATCGCTTCTAACAATCTAAAAATTGTAATCATTTAAGCTAGGCTATAGTAAAAATCGGAGTTCGGATTCAAAATCAGCACCAAAAATCAACTCTAAGAAGTATTTTTTTAAAATCTTGAAAGCAAAACGGTTTTTCCAAAGTTTTGAAAAGATTTAAACTTTTAGGAATCAAAAATAAGTATCTACTTTTCAAAATATTCATCAAATGTTTTGCTTTATTTGTTTGTTTTTAACACATTATTATGTTAATTTTCTAAATTTTTTCACACTGCGAAGTATAAACTTCACATTTCACCCTTTAAACCTTTAATGAAATGCAAATAACCCCAAATGCCTGTATTATTAAAGTTCGAATTAGATTTAGCTTACAAAGTCAGCTAAAATAATAAAATCTAAGCATTCTGATATTTGCCTATTTTCTTAAGATGTTTATTTTGAACTTTTGCAGAAAATGTTACATGAAACATCCTTATTTCAACTGATGTTTCCACTTACACTTTACAATAGTTGGTATTTTTAATACAAGTTACATATACGTGGCGGTTGGTGACTAGGATTGTATACACATGAACATGGTATGCATATATGCAATATTCCCTTTTGCATAGATGGATTTTATTAACTCATAAAATAATTGTAACGAGAAGTCAAGCTTCCTTTCGCAATTCGCGCTACAGGCGATTATCACCCTCACCGTAAAGTTGAGGCGGAACGGCCACCACATAGCTTAGCCACCGTTTCTATAACATTTCCACCTAGTGTCAGAGGTTAATTGAGCTGTGCATTGAATATGTTCGAAAGGTCGGAACAAACGGGATTCCGGTGGCCACAGGAAGATGGATCAAAATGTAGTCTAACATGACCACTGGCACCACTGTACTACCCCGCCTGTGAGCTATCGAACAGGTTGTTAGTGATTCAGTCTTTTTTTTTACGTATAGGGTCCTTTCGAACAGAGAGAGAAAACACAAATGTCCAGTCCATTGAATGCGATTGCCATTCAGAGTATATAGAGCCTTATAATACACTGGTCTTATGTGAAGGTACGTGCAGGTAGTAAAGGTATAGCATTCGTTTCGTTTGGCTTTGTTCATTCAACCTCGCATGGTCCTTGCCTTGGTGTAGTTGCTCGTCGCCGAACGTCGGCATCGTCAGTGAGAATGCTGTTAGGCCAAGGTATATATAAATCGGTGATTGGTTACCCCCAAGCTGTGTTCAACAGAGTTGATTTGGCAGACAAAAGATACAATGCTCGTACAGAATGAACGGCTACAATTTGAGCGAAGGCTTGATCGGAATAAAAATTAGATTTGTCAATACGTCGTTATTCAATGGACTCTAATGAGTTGGGGTTGTATATTTTACGAGTATTTTGCACAAAACTGTCCTGAAAAAAAAATCAAACGATATTCAAAAGAAAAACCCAAACTTTTAAAGTTTAATATTGATGGAAATGTGAATTTGAAATAAAAGTAAGTTTCTCAAGTTTTAGAAAAAGAAATTGTGTTTCATCAAGTTCTAAAGCATTAGAGTTCTAATTAAGATATCAGTTCTAGGATATTAAAACTCGATTTATCAATATTTGTACTTCTTTAACAGCCAATTCTTTGATAAAGTTCTAAAATACAATTTAAACTCGATCTAATAACTTCCGGGGTATCTTTAAAATTTAGTTTTAAAAATATTTAGAACTCGAGTATTTCTTCAATTTCTATAATTTCCTTAAAACTCAGTGTACATTTATTATTGCGTTTTAAGGACTAAGATCTCGGTTTCACTTTTCAATACAATTTTCATTTAAACTTGTATATCGTTTTTCAACAGAAAGTAATTGAACATTGTGGCTTCTTAAAAGAACATAATGTCACACAGATGAATTGACTTCTATAAACAAACAAAATGTCTCCATATAAAACATTCCACATTTGAGATTTGAAGTTATTTATTGACAAATTGTCTTGTGTAGTCTTATAGTTCAAAAGTTTACCTTTAAAACCTACATGCACATATTATGTACATGTTTATAGTCTGAAAGTTGTTGTAAGCTGGACTTTTCCGCGTCTATAACTATATTTTCTAATAATTCATTATTATTGCACATTAGAAAAATTCGGTGACTTCAAATTTAATAAAACAGTATTACCTGATTGTAGCACCCCGTAAGTAGTTATCACTAAAAATTCTAACATTTTACGAACAAAATAAAAAAATCTGTCAGTTTTTGTTGGAGTCGACATTTGTTTTAGGATTTGGTTTTGATATTCTCACTTTCTTTTGAAATAAAAGTTGTTTTTTCGTGTTTCATTGAATTTCGTTTAAGACTGGTGTTATTTTAAACTGTTCTTACTTTCAGCGTCCTCAACATTTTACATACATAAATTAGCGTCTATTTATGATTTTTGGGCAAACCACCCACATAAATATATTCTGTTTAAATATTTTATATTTTTTTATTTTAATATTTGCACATTTAATGTGCTTGTGGTCTGAAATTTTATCCCAAATCCGAATAAATCTAAAAATCAGGTCTTTGGAAGAAGTAAAAACATTGCGGAACGGACTTCTGATATCCTAGACCCCCAAATTTGAGGGTCTATTAAATCGAAGTTCTTTATTACATATAAATCAGAGTTCTAACGCTTTAGAACTGTTTTCCAATAAACTGAGTAGGGACTAGAACTTTGTCAAGGAATTGGGCGTAAATGACTTAATTTTAGGATTAAAAAAGATTTTAGAAATAAATTATAGATCAAAAGCAATTTTTTTTAATGTGCAATGATGTGATTTAATTTCAAAAAAGAGGCTGGAATGCGACCCACACTGATAACTTCCCATCCCCTCTGTCGATTTGTCTTGCTTAAAAGGTTTGTAGGTTTTCGTGTTTTGTTAAAAAAGTTATTAGTTAAATTATTCTAAAAAATTTAAAAATTAATAACAACATTTTGCATTTGATAAAAGAGTTTGATTTCAAAATCTATTTTGGTTAACGAGATTTTTATTCGAAAACTAATTTTTACTAATTTTAGTAGTATTTCTTAAAAGTTTTTATTTCTAATATAAACAAATACAAATTGGATGAATAAAATTAATTTGAAGCCAATGTTTTCTATTATTCACAAGATATCGAGAACCGAACATCAATTTTTATCAATTTTGCGTAGTATTTTTTGTAGATTTTAATTTTTTATGAAAAAACTGACTTCTAGATTTTTATAAAAAAAATTATTGAATGTTGAAAACAACATTTTTTGTAAAATAAAATTAATTTGAAGCCTATATCTTAAATTTTTGTAAAGATATTTGAGTCGAAAATCAATATTTACCAACTTTTATTAATTTGTTAAGGTTTTTATTTTTTGTAAAAAAAACTGTCGATTTGATTTTTCTCAAAATTTTACCGAATGTTGAAAATAATATTTCTTATAAGATAAAATAAGTTGGAAGCCATAATCTCAAACTTTTGAAAAGATATTTGAGGCGAAATTAAATTTTTCTAACTTCGAGTAACGTTTTTTTTAGGTTTTTATTTTTTATAAAAAACTATCTATTCGATTTTTTTCTGAATTTTACGTGATATTAAAAATGTTATTCTTCGTTGCACAAAATTGTTTTGGAGATAAAACCATTTTTTATTCGTAAAATTTCGAGGTGACAACATTTTTTTCCAGTTTTTTTTAATTTATAAAAAAAACCATTTATTGGATTTTTTTCCAAAAATATATGTATTTGTTTGGTATCACCTTACAATATATAATATAAAATTTAATTAAAGTCTCTAGCATTATTGGTTCGTGAGATATCTATTTAGGGCTAACTAAAATGTTGACCTTTTTTTAACACAGCACAGACATCTTTCTTAAAATCTTTTATATCGACTCTAGGGACCTTGAAACGTCGAGAAATGTCAAAATTTTCAATTTGACAAATCGGACCCATTACAATAACTTCCTACCGGAAGTTAAAAATAGATTTTGAAATCAAACTATTTCATCTTATATAAAATGTTGTTGGTAATTTTTAGTTGATTTTTTTGACAAATTAAACGGATGAGTTTTTAACAAAACACAGAAACCTACAAAAAACAGATAGGATGAAATTTTGTATCTCACACAAAATATTAGTATGAATATTTTGTTAAAGTTTTAAGCAAGACAAGTCGCATCCTAGCCTCTTTTTTGTTTATTCAATAACGTTAATGCTAAAGCTAAATTAACAAACAAAACTTATAACTAAATAAACAATTATTTAATTAAAATTAAGATATTGTACATGAATATTATACGGATGGTTTGCCAAATTGATTTGATTTTTGATATTAAAGGGAAAGAAAAAGAAAATGTTAATTTAAACACATTAAATTATTCACGCATGCCAAAGGATGACATTCTACTAGCGGTCATAATAACAATAAAATAAGGGCCATGGACTGGGAATTATGTCAAGAAATAACACATCCAATCTGAAATTATATTATGACCCCATATCTTAATCCCTTAAAGATGGACAGTTTTCGGTTTGAGCATTACGTCCAAATTGTCAGATTTTTAAATAGGAACTTTTTAATTTTATAGATTATTTAAAATATAATATTTTCAAGGCGACCTCTTTATAGACCCTACATTTTTTACTATTATTAAAATTGCCAACTTACATGTTTCATTATCACTACAAAGTTCCAAAACTTGATTGAGTTTTCAATTTATTTTAGAATTTTGGCCAGAAAGTTACTTGCAAAATTGAGTTATGTTAAGCTTATATTATTTGACAATCAAACAAATATGTAGTCGAACTCATTCCTTGTCCCCGTTCGAGTTATAACTACAGATGAATTGTTTTAGCTTTTTGGCAATCCTGCACTCACAAAGTAAGCATGGTACGAAAATTAAGTTTTAGTTTGTGGTTACATTTATACCTACGCTGCATCAGTTAGCCTCAATACGATTCTTCATCTGAAGCAATCATTTTGGCATTCACTCATAACATGATCTTTAAAGAGAAAGTCTAGTCTTACTAACTTATGCTGTCTTAAGCCTGGGACTTCATTTATGTACATGTACAGTTGGTCGCAATTAAATTTGTGCAGCTCATAAAGTTTGCACCAAATCAAATTTTTCTTTCCTTAAAGTCTTATTCGAAAACTCTTCTTATGAAAGAGAAAGAGTGATCAGGTCTCAATTTTAAAATATAGGTACTAAGTGCTTAGTTAGGTTTTTTGACTTTTATATACATACTTTCTTAATTATGTTATAATTATCAATTTCTTAAATATTTCCAAAGATGACATACATAAATAAATTAATAAAACTCCATTAACCAGAAAAATTATTTTAGCTATAAAAAAAAAATAAATTCAAATTACTAAGGCAAAGTTTTTCAACAGATTCATTTAACTGCAGACATAATATCGGTTTAATTTAACCTTGCACAGAAAAACTGAAAACTAGGTCTAATGGCATTTAATTTTCCTGCCAAATCCCAACAATCAACAAAGCAAAAATAACTCAATAACAAAATTTCGTATTATAAACGAAACTACATACAAATATTTTTTTAACTCAATATTAAGCCATTAAATGTCCAAAAGTAAACACAATTTGTACCCTTCGGTAATGAAACCCATCATTATGTATGTTTTGTAGGGATGTGTATGTTTTTGCATATATGTATTTCCAATGCAGCCTCATTTTCGCTTGACCCTTAACGATAATAGTTATTATCTTTCGCATAATATTGAACCAGGACAGTTTCAGCATTACCTTCCGGTCGCTTTCCGCTCGGTTTCTGCTCTGATCATCGGCCATCGTCACTGAACCAAATTAACATTTTAATTTTGACAGATTCGCTGAAATATTATCAACAATCAATTACGCAGTAAGTATACGAACCCGGCTGATGATGTTCTTTTTATATAGTATACTCGGACATACCTCCCCTCCATATATAAAGTCTATAATATATATCAGAAAGCAAACAATTTACCTAATTAATAAACGAGTATTCCGGACGTACAATATTGATGTACAGAAGGGGTGTGGCGGGGCCCGCTATGGGGCGGTAGTCTGCACTCGCTGTGGTCGAATCTGAAAGCCTAAGCTATATATGTGTTGCAAGACCGCATCCGCCTTTGCTAATTGTAAAATTTCCCGAACCCTGGTGGACCTCAGTTCACCTACTCAACCTCATCGTGTCCCCAGAACAAGCCTTGAAACAAAACAATGTTACAAATAAAATCCTCTTTTTCCAGGCAATCTGATATTTTGTTTGTTTGTCATATCTATGGGAGCAGCAAGGACCAGAAAATAAAAAGCACGTAGAGCTAATTTTTGTTTGTAAAGGACACGCCAACCTGATTCTAGACATTTACATGCATGCACAAACCTATCAACCATATAACACATAGACCCGAGGCTGGCAGGCGTCAGAATTAAATATCCACAAAGCCGCATTTTGTTGCCTTGGCTGGCAGGCTCCCACACACTCGATTTCGGAGTTCGGTCTACTCTCGGTCTCGGAGTAGGGGTGAGTCCGGGGCTCAGCATACATACATACAAATATATGTACTAGTATAGTTCAGGACAGCTCCAGCACCAGCATAGCACATAACACACTCGAATGACACAACGAACGGTTGTGAATAAAATTGCATAATTTACAGAGTTTTAAAATTTACAGTCACAACCCATGGCAGTGGTGGACCATGAAGTAACTGCAATCAGATTTTAAACCGCTGAATTTAACCGCATTAAGTACGTGTCAAAATACCACCACTCCGGGCCTCCGACTGATATGCATTAAAATGCAATGCGATTTTCCGTTCACAGGTATATGTGGAAAATGTGTATGCCTGCATGTGGAAGTGTATGTGCTTTGTTCGCATATTATATAGATTTCGGTATGTGTGCATTTGTTCTGAGATATGAAAACACGAAAAATACGTAACTAAGTTGAGGCTATTATGTACTTTGACTCGAAAATGAATTTACTTAAATGGAGAAAACAATTATTATTGACTTGTCATTTGTTCATTCAGTTCTGAATTTGAAGTAGCTTTTAAAAGCTTGACTCGAGATATTTTGAAGATCATTTTGTATTTTTGTTGAAGTTAAACATAGTTATGTTATTAGTTCACAATGTTTTATAAACAAAAGAGTTTTACTGCAAACTTAAAATTAAACTAATTTGGTGGCGCGACAGCTCGTAGAGAACAAAAACCTAATGAAGTGACATAAGTTATAACTCTCAAACATTCCTTTGTTCTGCGAGTATGTAAGCAATAGAGGAGGCCTATTATTTTTATGTTGAATCAGAAAATTTAACAGTAATGATTTCGAAAAATGTTAAAATGCCTATTCAATCAGGTCTTTTAACAATTTAAGACATGCCCGTTAAGATCGGTTGGCGATATGTAATTAATTAATTATTTTTTTTTTTTTTTATTTAGGTCCGGGGTCAGTTGTTATGATACTTGTCGTTCATTACGTGGGTGGTCGGGTGTCAATCTGTATAAGCTTTGTGCCACACAGGCAGCTGTTGACAGTTTCGCGATTCCTTCCACCTACAACCTACACTATCGGGTCAATTGAGTTCAAAATATAGAAATTAAGGTTTTAAGCACATTCGCGTTAAGCGTTTTTTTTTTTTTTTTTTTTAAGATCAAAAATAATTGTAGTTCCCATGTAAATTTATTGGTCAAAAAAAGATAAATCGAATTTACTCAAAAACAGACAAAAAGATTTTTATGAAATTTTCCACAATTTTTTTTTTTTAACTTGGCTTCTTTCATTACAAAAAATATAATTTTGTATTGCTATAAAAGGTTATTTTCCATAGAACCATTATTTTGTATTAAAAATTTTCTCAGAAACTCATGAAATGATTTCAATATTTAGAATAGTTTTGTTTTTGAGAAAATCGATGGGGCGTTTAAGTTTTTGAAGACAAACTTATTTAACAGATAAAGTGTCAAGTCTAAAATTATAGGTACTATTTTTAAACAAACTCTTTGGATACAGGAGTAAGTTCATTCGATCCAATCGTGCATTTTACTTTATGTTAAACTCTCGTAATTACTGAAATTTAAGCTGTTGTACTGACTTTCGTTTTTTGTCGTAGAAAACAAATATTTCTGTAGCTTATATTATATTATTACTATTACCTCTCTTCTCTGATTTGATAAGAGCTGAAGCTTGAAACACATTTTGATCAAAAAGGATTCAACAAATTTAAGAAATGATTAAAACAAAAAATTAAGTTTAAGAGTTCAAAGAAAATAATAAATTTAACTTCTGATACTTCTAATAAAAAACTTTGGTTAACTCAAAACATCGCACGAATAAATAATGCTATCGACTTCAGTTAATTTTGTATTATATTTTGTAACGTTATTCCAAACTAATAAAATTTTGAAAAAAAATTTAATTATCGAATTTTCTTATAAATTAAATAAATTTAAAAAATGCCCGACTAGCTAATGTATCCAAAGAGACTGTTAAAAATATGTACTTTATTTAAAAATTTAAAACTGTACCTGCAAAAAAAGTTTGTTTTCAAAAATTTAAATGCCATTTGATTTCTCAAAAAAACCCGTAATTTTTTAAGTTTTTTTTTTATTTAAAAATCGTTACAGTTTCTTGTTTAATTCATTTTTTATATATAAAATTTTTCAATTTTAGTTCAAAAATTTTTTTGGTATGCAGGTGTTTAGAGCTTATTAATATACGTTTTACATTTTAATTTCGTTAAAAACTGATGTCCCATTTTCAAGATATAAAATTTCTAAAAAAATGAATAGGTACCTACTAAAAATAAAAACAATGACATGTTTGATCATCAAATATTATTGAGACAGTATCAGAGGTTAAGCACAGAACAAATTATTCAAATCGGTTGATTAGTTCTTGAGAAAATTAAAACAAAAAAAAAAGTAACTTTTCTATGTTAACCAACAAATTTGTATGGGGAATACTGTTATTTTTAGCCTTTAAAAATAAATGAAAAAAAGCCTAACGCGAATCGTCTCAAAATCTTAAATTTCAAATTTGAAGCCATTCGACCCAATGGTTTGTGTCGCAGTGGCCAGGACAGACAGATGGACGGAATCGGGCTACCCACTTTTTTCGATTTTTCTACCTTGCATCGTAATGTTATATTTGTTTAAAATCTCGAGTTCGATTTTTTTTATGAATGCAAAACTTGGCATATAGTTCCTATATATTGCAAGTAAAAATGATTGTCACCTCGAATATTTAACGAACAGAAAATGATTATATCTACAAAATAACGTGGTCAACGAATAATAACGTTTTTAACTTTTGGTAAAATGTTGAGAAAAATCAAAATGACAGTTTTTTTTACAAAAAATAGAAACCTAGAACAAAATTACTGAAAATTGGTAAGGATTGATTTTCGACTCAAATATCTTTTGAAAAATAAAAACATTGGCTTCAAACTAATTTCATCTCATAAAAAATATTGTTTTTGACAGTCTGTAAAATGTTTATAAAAATACAACAGTCATTTTTTTTTTAAATAAAAATTAGAATCTATAAAAAATAGAACGCAAGATTGGTAAAAAATGATGTTCGATTCTCGATACCTCGTGAATAAAGGAAGCTATTGACTTCAAATAATTCTCGATACCTAGTGAATAAAGGAAGCTATTGACTTCAAATAATTTAACCCATTTGGACCCAAATACAAAGAAACAGGATTTTTTTAAATTTTGTTTTATTAATGTGCCTATTAGAGGCTAAATAAATATTTCATGAAACAAAAATGGGGGTTTTGTATTTTAATATGTAAAAAAAACTCCGTCCTCAAATAGGGCCAATGGGCTTAAGTGTGGTATTTCTCGAAACATCCCTTTTCGATGCATAATGTTTTCAAACATCTTTTGCATTGCCACCGTGCTTTCTTGTGACAAACTATGCATCGCAACTGAATACTCAACTTTGGGCTATTTTTCACAAGATATCGAGAGCCAAACATCAATTTTGACCAAATTTCTGTACTACTATTTCTTTGTAGATTTTATTTGTTTATTTTAAATTTCTGAATTTCGAAAACAATTTTTTCTGTGAGATAAAATTAGTTTGAAGCCAATATTTTAAATTTTTGAAAAGATATTTGAGTCGAAAGTCAATTTTTTACCAACTTTTATTAACCTTTTTTATCTTTTTTATTTTTCGTACAAAAACTGTCCATTCGATTTTTCTCAAAATTTTACCAAATGTCTTAAACGTTATTTCTCGTTGCATACAATTATTTTGAAGATTAAATCTTTTTTCTTCGTAAAATATTCGTGGTGACAAAAATTTTCACCTTTTTTTAAAACTGCTATGATAAAAAAAAAAACCACCCACTCAATTTTTTTGAGAGTCCTTTCTGCATCTTTCTGCATTATTATCTGTATAAAAACATTTATTTGAAGTCGATATCTCTACAGGTTTTTGAGCTATGGACGACGAAAAAAACGTCGCGAACGTACGGACGGTCATACGAACGTACGTACACACGCACGCACAGACATCTTTCTAAAAATTTGTATTTCGACTCTAAGGACCTTGAAACGTCGAGAAATGTCAAAATTTTCAATTTGACAAATCGGACACATTACAATAACTTCCTATGAGAAGTTAAAAATGTATCTTACATTTTACATAATAATGAAAAAAAAAAATTCGTCAAAACTATATACATAGACATTATGTATTTATAGTCCGGTCAAATTAGACCAAAAAATAAGAGTAAAGTTACCTAAATTCCCACCAAGCTGGAAATCGGTAAGATTGTTTGAAATATCATAAAAACCAAAATTTAAAAGTTCCACAAAATTTGAAAGCCACCGTTTTTGAGATATAACGATTCAAAAAGTTGTAATCGTCATAAAGTGTCAAAATCATGTACTATTTTTACACGGAATAACTGGCTGTGATACGACATCTGCATTTTACAGGAGGGGTAAAATAATAGTCTTCAAACTATTTGAGAAACAAAATTTAATTGAATGTGCTGAAGTTTTTAAAAATAGTAGTTCTACTCGACAAGAAATCATTACTAACGGCATTCGCTTTCTTCTTTCTATGTACGGAGCTTCTAAAAAAACTACCTGCTTAGATACATAAGTATAGATATGCATGTTTCGTTAAAAACACCAAAAGTAAAAAACAAGTACAATTAGCTTGTCTTCCTCCAACCTCAGTTGCTGCTCATCAACATCTTTTTAGAGTATATTACCAAGTTCAAGTGTGGCTTGGTTATCAGCTAGACCCTACAGACTGGGGTTGGAAGTTGGTTAACTATTTATTAGAACCAGTGTACACTTTACTTCCACCTGCGCCGGAAAAACTGCTGAACTCGATTTTTTGCACCTGCAAAAAGGGATGCAGTGCTAAATGTGGTTGCATAAAAGGCGGACTGTTCTGTTCTCCGGCATGTACACATTATCAAGGCCGGTTGTGCTCTAATATTGAATCACCAACAGTAGAGGATCCGTTTGATTCCAACGAGGCAACATGCGATACATCGCTATTAACGCAGTTTAGTGTGTTATTACACTCAGACTTTCTGTATGCTAGGTGTTTCGCATATTTTCTTTTGAACACCCATCCCATCAATCTCGCATTATTACACTAGGATGTTTTTCGGTTGCGTGTTCTTGACACTTCTCTTTCATTTTTTGTTCTCATTTACAAAGTCAAAGTGTTAAAATAATTAAAGAAAACTGCACTTTTTACTACAGCAATGATTATTGACTTCATGAATACGGATAATAATTCCGAATAATGTAAAAATAGGAATTGGATTGAAATCTGGAGAGTCCTTCATTTTCTTGACAAAAGAACTAAAATCAAATGATAAACCATCGTTTTTAAATTATAAAACGATGAATGAAGAAACTTTTAAAACTTTTAAAAAATACAATTTTGAGGGCCAGAAAAGTTGGCTATCACTTTGTTTCAACGGATGAATCTTTCCAAAGCTTAAACTACCAAGCTAGACTCTTTCAATCATTTCTTCATTTAATTTCATTATAAGGTCTTTGCTCCACTTGAATTTGTCCGGCGGAATATTTCTTGTTTACTCGGTAACAATAGAAATAATAATAAAGCAACGCCAAGAAATAAAGAAAGACAAGAAAGAGAAACGTCAAAAACCATCCAAGAATCCTGAACCCAGAACTCTGCAGGTTGAGACTTTTTAAAATATTTCTATTTCACCTACTTTCTCTTTCGCACTTATTTGCGTCTTTCCAAAAAAGTCTGAGTGTAATAACACACTTAGCTTCAGCAAAATCAAAAGAGACGCTAGTGCTTATATTTTATTGTAATTTGTGAAATAAATATTCTCAACAACAATAAACAAAAATAAACAACATTTCACAAACACTTTATCTGTGGATTAGAAAAATGAGCTTTTCTGGTAAATCCTCCGATTTAGAATGGTAACTATTTATTTTATTTATTTTATTATATATGTACATACATATGTATGTATATTATATTTATTTTCATTTTTAATCATATTTCAACAAAAATTTTAAAAAGCGAGATAAAAAACTGCCAACGGCTCTTCTTCGTTGAGGGCTGGGTGGCGCTATTCAAGCCGTGGCTAGCACGGGACGCCATAGATCCAAATAAACCCTTCTGCAGAGCCTGCAATTGCCGCCTGAGTTGCAATAAGACGATCTTGCAGCGGCACGAGAAGACCACCAAACACAGTTCGAATTTGGGGGCGTATATGAGTGCCAACGAGATGGTTTCCTTCAAACAGAACATCGACTTCGAGGCTGGAAAGTAAGTCAATTAAAGTGTATTTTGAACTGTCGAGATTGTTGTGGAATAACTGATTTCTAATTCCAAGTATAATATAAATTGCAGGAGAGAAAAGGAAGATGAGAAGCTCCCGCAGGAGGCGTTGAACGAGGGCGAGACTAATGTAGTCCATTCGACAGCACATTCCAACGTATCGGTCGAGAAGGAAGAACGGAACCATGTGGATATGTTCTTCGATAGTGTGAGCTCGAGCGTAAAGGCCTTGACGCCCGGTTGTGCTCTAATATTGAATCACCAACAGTAGAGGATCCGTTTGATTCCAACGAGGCAACATGCGATGTTGCAAAAAGACGGTCTTGCAGCAGCACCAGAAGTCCACCAAACATAGATCGAATATGGCGGCGCAGGAGACGCTGAACAAGGGCGAGACAGCACATTCCAACGTATCGGTGGATATGTTCTTTGATAGTGTGTGCTCGAGCGTAAAGGCCTTGACACCCCAGCTGATTGCCGAGGCCAAGATGCGGGTGTCGTAGTTGGTGTGCGAGCTCGAGTTGCGTGCCATCAAAGAGAATGAGACGTTAAATGCCTACGCAGGTCCAGCACCCACAGTCCTGCCGTAGAATTTGATTAACCCATACAAATAAACAGGAATTTTTTTAATTTTGTTTTATTAATGTGCCTATTAGAGGCTAAATAAATATTTCATATAAGAAAATTGATGTACCTTTAAAATTTTTTATTGGATTCGCGTCTGATAACGCCTCCGTAATGATGGGGAAAATGCTGGGGTAAAAACTCTGTTATAAAGAGAAAATCCAAGTCTCTATGTAATAGAATGCATTTGTCATTCCATGCATTTGTGTTCATCGGCAGCTTCAAAGAAACTGCCCTCAAATTTGGAACTCTTAACGAGAAATTTGTGTTCGTTTTTTGCTCATAGCCCAAAATGGAAGCAGGAGCTAGAAGAGTTCCAGAAGTACTTTTCGGTTGCAGAACATAATATCTTGAGGATGTCTTCAACAAGGTGGCTGACTATGGAAAATGTTGTGGCCAGAATATTGGAGCAATGGATTGTACTTCAGCATTTTTTTCTGGCTTATGACTTGATAATAATGCTGACACTGCTCACAACATTTATTTGGATGACTGAAAAAAACAAAATCTATTTCAGTTTTTGTCCTACATTTTGAATATAACAAACAAAACAAGTATTGAATTTCAATCTGAAACTCCGAAAATCCATTCTTTGTTGAAGAGTATTAAGACTTACTTCGAAACCATTCTTCGCAACTTTATAAAACCAAAGTATATATTTGAAAGTAAACTTCACGAGACTGAATTTTGTAATGAAAAATTCCTTAATGAAAATGATATTTACATCGGAGCAAAAGCGGAGATGCTTATTTTACAAAAAAAAAGTGACAGATGAGGAAATAATTAAAATAAAAACTGAGTGCAGAGCATACTATGTTGCACTATGTAAACAAGTAATGTGCAGGATAAAATTTGACGATAAAGTGCTACTGTCTTTGGAAGGGATTGACCCTAAAAACTTAGCACCTAGTTTGGTAACATTGATGGAATTATTTCCAAACTTAACAACTGATCTTGACTTCGAAAAACTTGATGAGGATTAGAAACCAATGCTTTGTTTCCAAAGACTTGCCTCTCGAGACTAATAATGCTAATAATGATTTAATGTTTCCCCTGATTAAAAAATTCGTTGGTTCATTAATCAGTTTGCCCCAGTTAGCCTTATAAAGGATAAAAAGAGAAATTCACTCAAGGTAGAAACGGTGAATGCCTTACTAACTGCTAAGGAACTTCTTAAAAACAATTTCACCGAAAAATGGGAGCCATCGAAAACTTTAATCGAAAATTACAAAAAATTGTATTGATGTTTCTGAAACATCGAATTGTGAATTGAAAATTAATTTATTTATAGGTTTAAGGCTTTATTTTTGTTGTTTTGTTCATGCAATCACTTTGTTAGGGTGAAGTTTTTTATGTATTTTATGAATATATTTTATTTTAGTTGTTTTGTTCGATAAGTCCTGTTGTAGCGATGAGCTCTTTTTATGTAATTTATGTTTTTATGAATGTATTTTATTATTAAAAATGTGCCATGACATTACATCCTTCTATTTGTCTGTTTTCGGAACATTAACCTTCGCAATAGGTTAATTAACTTCGAATTTGGACATTATTATTTTCAGTTTTTAATTTTGTTCATGGGCCAAGCATGTGTTTGGTGTTTTTTGTTTTACTCCTCAATTTAAGAAAATACTCCCCAAAACGATAGAAAAATACTACTCTTGAAATTTTTAAAACGACAGCACTGTTCATAAGTCTGCTTTAACTTGTGTACGATCTTTGTATATGAAAAATGGTTTGTATTATGTATATAAAGCTACGATGCGATTCATATACAAAGATTCAACTTGTTCCTTCAAAGCTTTTCTCCTTTGGATATCTTTATTTTAATTTCATATTAGAAGAACCAGGATGGAAAATAAATTATCTGAAGATAAGAAAGATGCAGACCATGATGTTTAAATTGAAAAGCGATCGCCTATTGGTTGTGTAGTTAGGTAGGTGTCTAAAACGAATAAAGAATAGTTCATTGGCGTGCTCAGCTTTATGGAGATAGATAGATAAAGACATGTTTATGATGATAATGAAGGAATCTTATTGGTGGTAGAAGGTGCTTACTACAATCCAATCACATTCCTTCTTTCCTACAAATTTTCAGCGCAAACATGGAGTTATTACGTTCAGTTTATTTTTTTCGTTAAAGTTTAAAAGAAACAAGCATACGAACAAGTACAAGAAATTGCTATTCATGTGTTGTTTACAGTCAGGCTCTTGTGCGTTTTGCATTTTAGTTATGAAGTGACACGTAAGCAATAGTTGTAGAGGTTGTACGTAACACCTCTACAGGTATAATGTGTATACGTTGAAAAAGTGATTCTAATAGAAAATACATATACTCTTTATGACCCGTTTCTTTAACTTGTACTAAGTATTTATTCTTTTATATAGGCGAATGCAAGTAAAATATGTGTGAAACAATCTTATTCTTAAAGAATAATATCGATCATATATACAAAAATACCAGGATAATACTTCTTGATAGACACTTTAAAATAGATTGTTGATTAACAACTTCACTGTCCCCATACAAACTGATTGAAAACCGTCTCTACGTTCACTATTTCCTATATCAGAAATAAGGACATTACCATCACGTCCCATGAATCACATATGATACATAGAACTTTTTTTGTACCGTGTTTCCAGCGTCCATGAATCATATATGATTCAAAATAAGAAAAATATGAAAAGTGTTCTACGTCCCTATACAAATTGATTCAAAATATTCTCCACGTCCAGCCTTTTTTTTGGTCGAAAGCATTACGATTGACTTGAATAGTAAAATCGTTTTTTTACCTTAGGCTTTCTTATATTGTTGTTAAAAAAATAGTTTCATTTTATGTTCATATATGATTCATGGACGTAGTAAGTGTTCATAGCATATCACTACGTCAAATGAATCATATATGATTCATAAAAAAAATTATTATAAGGGATTATTACGTTATAGTTCTTCATTAGACGTGATTATACACTTTAAAAGCATGTTTTAAAAACGCTGCACATAAATTAGATTGAAATTATCAGGTCATCTTTAGATTTTTTTCCTTACAAACATGAAGAAAATTAAAAATATTTGTAATAAAGGAGTCACAGGACATACATATAATATACCTACATAATTTGAAAATGGACATGGAAATTGAGGATTTCAGTTCTGGAAGTGAATCAGATTATCAACCAACAGAAACTGATACTGACACGTCGTATGATCTTTCTGAAAATGAAGATGATGAAGAACAAATTTCTGGTAAGCTTCAAATAACTTAAGACATCAGATTAATGCAATGCATTTTTATATATATAAAAATCAGGCAATGGAATCTCACCCGATGCCACTGAGCTTGTTTGGCATGAAGAAGTTTTACCAATAATTGGCAGAGAGCAATTTACTGGAATTTCGGGGATTCATCGAATTGATGCCATCACAAATGAAAATGGAAAAATTGATTTTGTAAAAATTTTTGAAAACTTGCTAACAGCGGATATTGTCATGGAAATGGTTGAACATACCAATACATATGCCCACATCTTAAGATCATCACGAACGTCTGCATTTAATCGATTACGACGATGGAAAGATGTGGACATTGAAGTGATGAAGCAATTTTTTGGTGTTGTTATGCTAATGGGTGTCGTTAACTTGCCGACAATTGAGCACTATTGGAAATTGAACCCATTATACAATTATCCGCTTATGCATATGATAAAAATGTCATACAATAGTTTTTCACTAATATTGCGTTGCTGGCATTTTGCTTCTCCCTTGCTTCAAGAAAGGACACATAAAACATACAAAATTGATCCTCTAATAAAAAAACTGCTGGCAAACTTCCGGTCATTGTATACTCCTGGCGAAATACTTGTGGTAGATGAATCGGTAATCAAGTTTCACGGTCGACTGCAAATAAAAACGTACAACCCTTCAAAATCCAGTAAGTACGGCATAAGAGTCTACAAAATGTGCACAGTTGATAGTTATACGTGGTCCTACGAAATATATTCAGGAGCATCTTTAGCAATGGAAGGGTTAGACAAGCCGGGATCTGTTCTTGTCAGATTGTGTGAACCCCTTTTAGGTGAGGGACGAATGATTGTCGCCGACAATTATTATACCAGTTTACCATTAGCAACGTATTTAAAAAATCGCAACACGGACTTATGTGGAACAATACGAAAAAATCGGGCAGATTTCACCACACGTCACTAAGCACAAATTGAAAAAAAATGAAAGCATTGCTCAACAAAAGGATGGATGCATCACGGTGCTGAAATGGCATGATAAAAGGAATGTCCTTATGCTATCTACTTGCCATGGAAATGAATCGTCAGCAGTAAGTCTATGGAATGGTGAAAAAATTAAACCAAATGCCGTAATAGATTACAATGGCGCTAAAAAAGGCATAGATATAGCAGATCAATTAGCTGCATTTCATTCGCCATTGCGAAAAACCCTCACGTGGTATAAAAAAGTTGCTGTAGACCTTTTGTTCCGAGTTGCAGTCATCAATGCTAGATGCATATACAACAAATTAGCAGACGACGGTCCAATTTCCATGTTGCAGGCTCAAGAAATGCTGTTGAGAGTATTGCTCGGTTCTTGTGCATCCGCAACAAATATCTCAAGAATTCCTCCAACAATATTACATCCAAGCCAACATTTTCTCACGGAACTACCACGTTCAAATGGTAAAATTATGCGAAAGCGTTGCGCTTTGTGCTATAAGAACCTGAGGAGAGATGGTCATATAGCTGCCTTGAAAGCAAAACAGGTAAATACAGAGTGCAAGCAATGCAATAAGGCATTGTGCTTAACATGTTTTAACTTTAAACATAAAAGGACTAGTGTCTTAACTTTAAAAATGTAAATTGTTTTTGTTATTTGTTTAATTTTTATCCAATTGTTGTATTACTTTCTTGTTGTTTTTCAATTTATTTGATCAAAAAAATATAACGATTCATTGATGAAAAAATGCGTTTTCTTAAACATTTTTCCATTTTTTTTTGCAGCTATTTTATGGGCTATATATAGCCAACATATTTACATCAAAATTATGTCATTGAGATGATATGATTCATGGACGCTGTAAGCACGGTACAAAAAAAAATGTATGTATCACATGTGATTCATTGGACGTGATACTGAAGTTTTATTTTCTAAACAAAATATATGGACGTAGAGATGTTGCTTGATCACTTTGTATGGGGACGTAGAATATTTTTCATTTAATAAAACTTTTGAATCATATGTGATTCATGGACGTAGGAAACACGGGACAAAATGGATTTCATGAATCACATATGATTCATTGGACAGTGAAGTTGTTAAATATATCATATTCGTTAATCCCATGGAGTGGCGCTACACGGCCTTCCTTGGTATTTACAATAGTTATAGTTATAAAAATACATAAATATGTACCAAATGCATTAATTTGGATAAAAGATAGGAATGTAATTAAAATTTTGTCAAAATAATGCGCTCTTTCGGGCTCATGCACAGGTGAGATGGGAGGGGGTTTCATTTAATACAGTTAAAATAATTTTAAAAAAAAATTTAAGACTCAAAATTTTACCTGAAAAATAAGTTTATCTTCAAAAATTTAGATGCCATTTTATAAATCAAAAAACCTTTGATTTTTCAATTTTTTTTTGAAAATCGTTAGAGCCGTTTTTTTTTTAAATTAATTTTTTATATATAAAATTTTTCAATTTTGTTCTAAAAATATTTTTGGTATGCAGTTGTTTAGTGATTGTATATATACATTATACACTCTACATTTGAATTTCGTAAAAAAATGTTGACCCGTTTTTGAGATATAGAATTTTGAAAAAAAAAATTCAATATTTTTGATATTCAAATATTGTTAAGGTAATATAAGAGCTTTTTGAAAAAAAAAATTATTGAAATCCGTTCATGAGTTGCTGAGAAAATTAAAAAACAAAATAACGGTTCTATGAGCGGTACCTTTCCTGAGCAATACAAAAATATGTTTTTCTTATTAAAAGAAGCCAAGTTAAAAAATAAAATTTTAGAGAAAATTTAAAAAAAATCTATCGGTTTGTTTTTGAGAAAATTTGAATTTTCGTTTTTTGACCAAAAAAATTGTATGGGGGCCACTGTTAGTTTTGATCTTAAAAAAAAAAATGAAAAAAACGCCTAACGCGAATCTGCTCAAAAACTTAACTTCCAAGTTTGAACTCAATTGACCCAATGGTTTAGGCTTTAGGAGCGTGGACAGACAGACAAAACTGACCGGACGGAATCGCGGGACCCACTTTTCTCGACTTCTCTACCATGGTAATATCATGTTTGATTAAAATCTCGAGTTCGAAATTTTGCACGAATGCAAAACTTGCCATATAGTTCCTATATGTCGCAAGTAAAAAATATATTTTATTTAGGAACAGAATAGTAAGTAACAGGAAGCAATTGGAAAGAATTGTGGAATTAATGGAGCAAAATCCTGAAGTGGCAGGGGGATGTTGTCCAAAGTGGACCTAGCAAGAAAGTGGGAAGCTATCGCAATCGCAGTGGAGTTGAATAGCTTGGGGCCTCCACAACGCGACTCAACCAAGTGGCAAAGAGTGAGTTTAATTTGCTTAAGTACATTCAATTTGTAATTTTTTGATTTTAATAGGTATGGATTGATCAAAAAACAAAAATTAAAAAAAAGTTACAAAAAATAAATTAGAAACAATTGCAACTGGCGGAGGACCTAATAACACGATCCGATTGACTGATTATGAAGAAACAGTAAGTCGTCTAATGCATTTTAATGCCTGTGTTGATCCCCCAGGTGTTGAATTTGGGTTGGAATTAACAAATTTGACTGGCGAAGGTCTTAATGCCGACGAAGACGAGGCAGTGCAGGTCGAAGAAGTTTTCTCCTTAGTGCAATCACCGAAAAATAGTCAACCAAGGACCTCAAATAAAGACCAAAATGAAAAAAAAAGACTTGCTTTGCTGGAAAACCAAACGTCGGCACAAGACAATTTTTACAACAAAATGATTTCTGAGATGAGTAGCATTCAAACAACATTGAATCATCTTCAAAAGAGTATGAACAATATTGAATACTACACCAAAAAAACTTATATTTTGAAAAAAGAAAAAAAAAGTGAAATCCTTAAAATTAAAAAAGAAAAGTTATTGCTCTACAAGGAAAACATCAAAAACAAAAAGAACGACAGAAAAACAAAACTAAAACTTAAAAAACAACTTTTAGAAATCGAACAAGCGAAGCAAAACTTAATGAACCATTATCATCCAGTTTGATTATTACTGTGTAATTAGTTATATGACTGAATTTAATTTAATTTTTAAGTTTTTATATGAAGTGAATTATTAGTTTTTGAGTTTTTACGTTATGCTGTTTAAGTTTTCAATAATTTATCCTTATTTTGTCTTTTAAGTTATTAAAACAAACCATGAAGTACAAAAATTCCGCTTTTTATTGATTAATTATTCGCTAAACATTTATTCATTTCGCATAAAACTTGCAATGGAATCTCTTATGCGGCTGCCTTCAATAAATGTTGGGTTTGCAGGATCAGGGGAAACATGACGGATTTCAAGAATGTTTTCTTCATAAAAGTCTTCAGGATTTTCCAATCTATACTTTATACAAATATTATGCAGCGCTGCACATACGTTGATTATTTGGGTTGCTTTTTTTGGCGCGTAGTGGAGTTCTCTTGCTTGCAGTAGACAACGAAATCTACTTTTCAAAACTCCGATAACTCGTTCAATTATATTCCAACCTTGGGCATGCTTCTTGTTAAATCTTGCTTGTAGAGAATTGTCTTCAGCGTCTCTGTACGGTGTAATTAAATATGGTGAGAGTGGATATCCTCTATCACCAAGAATTCGAAAGTCAGTTCTTCCATTCCGATAATCACTTTCTAATTTTGTTTTTATTTGTGACACATTCCAAACGCTTGCATCATGCGACGCTCCCGGATGTTTTGCATTAACATACCTGATGTTCATTAAGTGATCACAAATTTTTTTAAAAAATTACCTAAATTAAGTAAAAATAGTAGCATGATATGGTGAAACAAAACGTACAAGCATAGCATTTATACTATAATAGCCTTTTCTATTATAATAAACATGCCGAAGATCCTTTTTCGGTCCGAGAATTTTAACGTGCGTTCCATCAACAGCTCCGACCACATTTGGAATGCCACATTTTTCGAAAAAATAAATTTTAGCCCTACGTTCTTCTTCTTGGGAGTATGGAAATTTAATCCATTTTGGACAAATATAATTCTCCAATACACCAAGCAGTTCACTAAGAACGACTGACACTGTTGGTTGTGCCATACCAATATTAAAGTCGTTTCCTACGCTCAATTGGTAACTTCCTTGGGCAAAGAATTTTAAAACCGCTGCTAGTTTTAGTACATTTGGAATGGACTGCTGACTTTTGATCGGTTTAAGTTTTTCCCCAATATCGTTTAACACCTCCAGGAAGGCTTGTTTGGAAAGCCTGAAGTTTTGAATGAATCTGCAATGAAGTTTCATCAGCCAATGGAAAAATTAAAGAAAAGTATCTTATTACATGTGTTCGTCCAAATCCATTGGGTTAGAAGAATCACGTAATGCTCTGCGTATTTTGAGTTGCTGACTTGCGTTAACTTCATCATAACTCCCTTCAAAAAACAATTCCTACGAAGTCATAATATAATTTCTTAAATTTTTTGTTTGCCTTTGAAAATCCTGAAATATAAGTTTTTTGTTTGCATTTGCATGCGAAAATATAACTATAGCAACCGAATTAAACATCGTCAATAAAAAGTAAATTTAAAAATAAAATACGTACAAATCGCTGTTTCTTTAAATTTATATTTTATTCTTTGAAGAGAATAAAAAAAACGTACCTTTTATAATTTTGTTCTAAATCAAAAAGTATTTGAGACGTATCAACCAAGAATTTGTGGTTGATATGAAAATTGATGTGTATCTATTTTTTTGATATCCGTAATACCAAGTATGTCAAAAAATCATACACATTAATGATAAAATTCACAGTTCATCAACAAAGTTGATAGTTGATAGCCATAATACCAATGCATCAAAAATATTGTTATGTATCAAGTATCTATCGGGTGATTTTTTAAGAGCTTGAGAACTTTTTAAAAAAAAAAACGCATAAAATTTGCAAAATCTCATCGATGCTTTATTTGAAACGTTAGATTGGTCCATGACATTTACTTTTTGAAATTTCATTTCAATGTTGACCGCGGCTGCGTCTTAGGTGGTCCATTCGGAAAGTCCAATTTTGGGTAACTTTTTCGAGCATTTCGGCCGGAATAGCCCGAATTTCTTCGGAAATGTTGTCTTCCAAAGCTGGAATAGTTGCTGGCTTATTTGTGTAGACTTTAGACTTTACGTAGCCCCACAAAAAATAGTCTAAAGGCGTCAAATCGCATGATCTTGGTGGCCAACTTACCGGTCCATTCCTTGAGATGAATTGTTCCCCGAAGTTTTCCCTCAAAATGGCCATAGAATCGCGAGCTGTGTGGCATGTAGCGCCATCTTGTTGAAACCACATGTCAACCAAGTTCAGTTCTTCCATTTTTGGCAACAAAAAGTTTGTTAGCATTGAACGATAGCGATCGCCATTCACCGTAACGTTGCGTCCAACAGCATCTTTGAAAAAATACGGTCCAATGATTCCACCAGCGTACAAACCACACCAAACAGTGCATTTTTCGGGATGCATGGGCAGTTCTTGAACGGCTTCTGGTTGATCTTCACTCCAAATGCGGCAATTTTGCTTATTTACGTAGCCATTCAACCAGAAATGAGCCTCATCGCTGAACAAAATTTGTCGATAAAACACGTTTCGAACCGAACACTGATTTTGGTAATAAAATTCAATGATTTGCAAGCGTTGCTCGTTAGTAAGTATATTCATGATGAAATGTCAAAGCATACTGAGCATCTTTCTCTTTGACACCATGTCTGAAATCCCTCGTGATCTGTCAAATACTAATGCATGAAAATCCTAACCTCAAAAAAATCGCCCATTAGTTGATAGTTGATAGCTATAATAGGGCTGTTAGACCAAGAGCCGGCAGCAAATTTTGGGAGTGGAGTGATAACCAAAATATATATACATGTATGTGTAGATATACGCAACATTATGCCAAATTCAACCGTCTGGCAGGTTTTTTTTTCAGCCGTTGGCGGGGGTGGGCGTTCGAAAATGGTAATTTTTTCGATTTTGGGGTCGAAGTGATAACCACTTAAACGGATATACATATAAACAAAAGGGGATGGTGCCTTGATGTCAAAAAAGTGTGTCCAAGACGTTTTGCTTTCAGCCTTCCCCTTGCCAGACGGCCGCCAAAATGCGCGAAAATCAACTTTTTGGGTCGAAATGATAACCACATGAATAATACATCAAAAAATCAGAAAAATTCTCCTGATTGTAAAAATGTGTGTCCAAGACGTTTTACTTTCAGCCTTCTCCTTTCGCGCATTTTGGCGGCCGTCTGGCAACGGGAAGGCTGAAAGTAAAACGTCTTGGACACAGTTTTCTGACATCAGTGGACCATCTACTATTGATTATATATTAATTTAAGTGGTTATCACTTCGACCCAAAAAGTTGACTTTCGCGCATTTTGGCGGCTGTCTGGCAAGGGGAAGGCTGAAAGCAAAACGTCTTGGACACACTTTTTTGACATCAGGGCACCATTCCCTTTTGTTTATATGTAGGTATATCCATTTAAGTGGTTACGACCCCAAAATCGAAAAAAATTACCATTTTCGAATGCCCACCCCCGCCCCCGGCTGACAAAAAAACCTGCCAGACGGTTGAATTTGGCATAATGTTGCGTATATCTACACATACATGTATATATGTTTTGGTTATCACTCCACTCCCAAAATTTGCTGCCAGCTCTTAGACTATATGCATCGCAACTGATTACTCAACTTTTGGGCGAAGTATCCATGTCCATCTTCTATTGTTCACAATATATCGAGAACCAAACATCAATTTTTACCAAATTTCCGTACTATTTTTTTGTAGATTTTATTTGTTTATTTTAAATTTACTGAATGTCGAAAACAATTTTTTCTGTGAGATAAAATTAGTTTGAAGCCAATATTTTAAATGTTTGAAAAGATATTTGAGTCGAAGGTCAATTTTTTACCAACTTTTATTAATATTTATCTAATCTATCTAATATAATACTATCTTTTTTATTTTTCGTACAAAAACTGTCCATTTGATTTTTCTCAAAATTTTACCAAATGTCTAAAACGTTATCTTTCGTTGCATAAAATTATTTTTGAGATAAAATCTTTTTTCTTCGTAAAATATTCGTGGTGACAAAAATGTTCACCTTTTTTTTAAACCGCTATGATAAAAAAAAACCACCCACTCAATTTTTTTGAGAGTCCTTTCTGCATAATTATCTGTATAAAAAAATGTATTTGAAGTCGATATCTCTACTGGTTCTTGAGCTATGAACGACGAAAAAAACGTCGCGAACGTACGGACGGTCGTACGAACGTACGTACAGACGCACGCACAGACATCTTTCCAAAAATCTTTTATTTCGACTCTAGGGACCTTGAAACGTCGAGAAATGTCAAAATTTTGAATTTGACAAATCGGACCCATTACAATAACTTCCTATGAGAAGTTAAAAATGTATCTTACATTTTACATAATAATGAAAAAAAAATACCTTAAAACTATATACATAGACATATGTATTTATAGTAGTAGTAGTAGTTGAAATGGTGGCCACGAGCAGACTAGCTCGGTGACACAATTAGCGTTGAGTTGCGCCGTTTTGATACCATAAAATACTCGCTTGACCTATAAAGTTAAAAGAGATATTATATGTAATACGACCATTTTTGGAAAAATGCTAAGAGAATTCTTCTCCTAGCTCTGTGCTTATTTGATGATGAAGAAGATGTTGATGATGATGATGATGATGATGATGATGAAGATGATGATGATGATGATGGTGATCGTTATGATGATGAATTGTAAATTTAAATTTTTAGATAATTTCGAATGTACATACATATATTACTTTCTTTTTTTTTATAACTTATACTTACATATTTGATTTTGTTTTGTTAATCTGTTTAATGCATACATAATATTTTCACCTTTTGAATTCAAAGCACAATTTCTGTAAAAATAGTATTATGATACTGAGATTTGCTCTAGCTTATAAGATATTGTATCTTACAGAGTATAATTATACAATAAAATAAATGAAATATAATACTGAGTTTTAAGTGCGCCAGCTGGCGATCTCAAGTTCAAGATGGAACTGAAGCAATTAGTTAAAAAAAAAAAGAAAAAAAATACGCCTCAAATCCACTTTGTTGCGTTTAGAAAGGAGATCAAATCTTTGATCTCCATTTCTGAGAGCTCATTGAGGTCGTTGAAGAAGGACTTTCCCAAGGTTTTGGCTAGGGCAGGACACTTGCATAAAAAGTGAAGAACAGTTTCCTTTTCTCGCTGGTCCTCACAACTACGACAGAAAGTATTGTGGGGGATGCCCAGCTTAGATGCGTGTTCTCCAACAGGCCAGTGACCGGTGCATGTAGCAACGACCCTGGCTATGTCTTGTCTGGGTCTGCAAATAAGATTATTAGTACGGGATTTGTTGTAGGTGGGCCATATCCTTCTAGATATGATATAGTTGGTTAGGCTGTTCCACCTGTGGTTTGATTCAGCGAGGAAAATTGGGAAGATCTTGCCCTTCATAGCTCCAAGAGGAATGTTGACTCTTTCCGCGAGTGAGCTATGAAGGGCTGATCCTTGCCTAGCCAGCTTGTCAGCTCGTTCATTGCCCTCAAAGCCTCTTTGACCCGGAATCCAGATGAGAGTGACCATGAGTCCAATGTTCATGCCCGCTAACTCACTTCGGCATTGTTGAGCCAATTTGGAGGATGAATTGGACGAGCCAATCGCTTGAATAGCCGCCTGACTGTCCGAAAAAATAGCTGTATTGCGGTTTTGATTTGGATCTAGTTTTAGTAACTTGCATGCTTCCTTGATCAGCTTGAAAAACACTAGAAAAGTCAGGAAGTCGCAAAGACCTGGAGACATTTAAAAACTCGGAGAAAATTCCTGCACCGACCCCACACCTCCACCTTTGAGCCGTCAGTGAAAATAGTTGTGTCGAAGCCTCTCGTCACTAAGTCATCATCCCATTCATTTCGAGATGGGATGATAACTTTAAATCCGCACTGAAGTCCACAGAAGGGGTACAGTAGTCGGTTTCTGTCGAAAAGATGTCCGCTGGGATGAGATTAGTAATATTACTATGACCATAGGGCCTAGAATACCAACAATTCGAAAGATGTTAGTTTTTTATTTTTTCTAACAAAATAAACGAAAAAAGAAAAAAAAAAAAATTAGTTCATAGGCCGAAAGGCATTAATTTAAGAAATCATGAATTCCTTAGAGCGCCCGTTTAGGGCCAGTAAGTTAAATTTAAGTATTATTAGTTAGGCTAGTTTTCTGAATTTTGTTAGCATGTAAGTAGATATAAGTTAATATTGAATACAATTTGAATTAAAAAAAAAAAAAAAAAACCCAACTATTCGATTCCCTAAGTCTCAACGCGCTGCAAGATACTAAGTATTTGATATGCAGGTCTATTGGTAAGAGGTAGCGAAAAACGTTTAGGGCGTCCGATGGACATGAGCGCAAAGCTCCAGTGGAGCCAACACTAGCTGTTCTCTGAACCTTTTTTAGTTTAGTTATATTGTAGGCTTTGCTAAACGCGGGCCACCAAACAATCGAACCATAGGACAAGATTGGACGGACCACGGCTGTATACGTCCACAAGATTATCTTCGATTGCAAACCCCACTTTTTGCCAAAGGTTTAACTGCAGGCATAGAAAGCTATGCTGGCTTTCTTGACCCTTTCTTCGATATTAAGTTTCCAGTTTAACTTTGGGTCAAGTATTACTCCCAAATATCTAGCGCTGGAAGACAAGGAAAGAGTTTCACCGTTGTGGTGGGGGAGGGTGAAGGGTGGTACTTTTGTTTTCGTAGTAAAGAGCATCAGTTCAGTTTTGCTTTTATTGACACCCAGGCCACAGCTTGTAGTTCAGTTGCTTACTTTTAGAAATGCCATCTCCGTAATCTCACTAATCACGGAAGTGAACTTTCCTGATACCAGTATCACCAAATCATCTGCGTAAGCAACGGCCTTCACACCACAACTTTCCAGTTTAATAAGAATTTTGTTCATGACCAGAAGCCAAAGAAGGGGGGACAGAAAACCCCCCTGAGGTATTCCCCTGTTTACGCACCTGGTCAAATAAGTGTTACCTAAGGTAGCTTGAATTCTTCTATCACTGAGCATGGATACAATCCAATTTCTGATGTAACCCTCTACACCCTGATCAACTAGTGATTCTTAAATAGATTCTGTTAAGACGTTGTTAAAAGCTCCTTCTATGTCTAAGAAGGTAGCGAGAGTAAATTCTTTGTAATGTATGGTTTTTTCAACTGTACGCACTCATGTAGGGCTGTCTCCGTAGACTTGCCCTTAAGATAAGCGTGTTGAGAACTCTCAAGAGGACATACATCTAAAATGCCTTTGATCAATCAAGAATGCGCTCCATTGTCTTAAGCACGAAGGAAGTAAGGCTTATTGGTCTAAAATCCTTCGCGGATTCATGTTCTCGCCTGCCGACCTTCGGAATAAAAACTACTCTAACATGTCTCCATGACTCGGGAACATGATTTAGACAGAGACATCCTTTAAAGATCATCTCCAGCCAAGAAATCGCCAGAAATGTGGCAAATATTAAAGATCACTCTAGTCTTTTTCCTGAGACTAGACAGTTCTTCATTCCACCACATAGGTAGTGATTTGCGACTGTATTTAATAGGGCACGAGACTTTGTAAGCCGTGTCAAAAGCTGCCTCGAAGGTCTTTACTTTAGACTCGAGATCGCTTACCGACTCTAAACACCGATTTGGTGTGTTACGCAGTTTCGTGTTAGTTATTTGACTGAATTTCTTCCAATCAGTTTTTTTGGGATTTCTGTGAGGGGGAGGAATTTCAGACTCAAAATTTATATTGAAGAGTATCCACCTGTGATCAGAAAAAGAATTCACAAGTGAGACTCTCCAATTTTCCACCATAGAATGAAGATTGTTATTTGATAGAGTAACATCAAGTACATCTTCCCAACCTTCGAAGTTATCCGAGCTTGGAAAAATGAAAGTTGGGGTGTTACCTCTATTGCATACATTTAAATTATTGTTAATAATGAAATCAAAAAGTGACTCACCTCGTTCATTAATTACCGTGCTGCCCCAGAGAGAATGCCGTGCGTTGGCGTCGCACCCAATCAGGAGGCCTATCTTTTGGTGTTTGGAAGCGGTTACCAGGGTCTCCAACTCTTCCGGAGGTGACTGCCGGTCGTGGCCACAGTAAGCCGATGTCAGAAGTAAGCCAGCATTTCTTCCTTCAGTTCTGACAACTGTCAGATCGGGGGTGCTAAGGTTGGGACACAAAAAAGCTTTTAAGTGTTTCTTAGCTAGAATGTAGGTTCTAGGCTTACCTTGGTCAATATTAGGGATTTTATATAAAAGGTCGTATTTGTGATCAAGAAGGCCTCGAACTCAAAGGCCATTCACCCAAGGTTCTTGTACAAACGCTACGTCCAAGTCTTCCTGACTCAGGAAGACCTTTAGATTATCTGAGGCACATTTCGAATGCTTCAGATTAATCTGTATAGAACGAAGAGCGTTTTTTAATTGCCTGAAGAAGGGCCTGCACCTTCAGGGCCCGGCGGGCGACTCGCCGGGGACTTCGGCAACAATGATGTCATCGTCGGTCATGACTTTGCCATCATTGTTGTCGCAGTCTGCTCCCTGACTCTGCAGGACCTTAATCTTGGCATTTCTAATGGTGCCGTGACATAAGGGCAAGTGACATAAGACCAAATTTTAGAATTTGGCCTTATGACACTTTTCGAAAGCGTCATAAGGCAAAATTTCAACGGTTGGCCTTATGTCGCTTTCCAAAGTGACTTAAGACCAATTTGGCTTTATTTCGATTTATAAAAAGAAATAAGGCCAAAAAAATAATGGAAACAACGCCGAATATTTTAAAATTCAAAAATGGTTGATTTATTGTCTAGAATAGCTACTTTTGCTAAAAAGTTTTTTTGAATTGATAGCACGGCGTACTAACAGCTAGGTATGTAAGGGGGGCATGCTGCATGCCTCTGAAGACAACGGATCAGCTCCTGTCCGCTTGGCTTGATGCTCATGAGGGGCAACCAAATGCGAGCCTTCGGCTGTCTGGGGATGTCCTTAGCTGGGATAAGCTTAAGTCTCAAGGCTTCCCAGTCATTGCTTATCTTAGCAATGCATGATCTAAGGAAATCCCTGGAAAACACGTCATCGCATTTGATTACCCTGTGTCCCCTGAGCACCTCGCCAGAGTCAAAACTAGGGTAGGGACCCTCTATTGCCGAGATTGTGTAAGAAAACACCATCTCCGAGAGCTTGGCCTCGATAGAACTCCACACAGCCAGCAGACCTCTGCTGTTTGTGGAGAGCTCATCCACAACCAATACTTGGAGGTCATCTCTGACAACCTCACTTAAAGTACGCTGTTGCGCCGCTCTGGAAGATGATGCCTTCTCATCTTTTTTAAAGTTTTTTGAGGGTTTTACGGTCTCTTCATGAGACCGGTTTCTTTTGTCGGCCTTCTTTTTTGTAGCCAAGAGACTGTTGTGTTCATCAACAATCTTTTGGTACATGATCTTGTCCTCGCGATCCTTCTCCAGCACAATTCCAGCCTTCTCATTATCAGCAATCTTGCTAAGAATGAAAGAGGCCTTCTTGAACTGGTTCTTGATATGAACACCAGACGACTTTTTATTTTTTCCTTTAGCAGCATTGCTATGGCTGGCATTGCTGGTAGAGGAATTTGGATTTATTGGTTGAGATCGAGGCACAGGAGTACTATGGGTGGTACTCGCTGCACTTCCAGTTTTCGCAGGTTGCCCCACAATGGTCTCCTGGCTGGAGGCCAAAAGTTCATCCTCATAGTCGGCGGATGGTCCTACGTTCGTCATGTCTAAATCGTCCTGCAAAAAATTTTGAGAGTTAATGTTGGTCCCACGAGTAGTACGGAAAGGGAAAGGTCAGCCCCGGCAGAGCCGATATCGATATACCGGGGTAAGGCAAGATGTAAGACGGACCCTGCCAAGGCATCCGAATGAGCTCGTTAGCGACTGGTTTACCCCCCAGCCTTCCATTTCTTCGGCACGGATTATGAAAATCGCTCACACCACCACTGAAAATTAGGGACCCCGTATCTATGGTCAAATTGCATTGCTGAGGGTTTAAACTATTGAAGAGGTTAGAAACGCCTCAACAATTCAACCTGACCATAGCTGGTCCCCTTATTGACATCGCACGAGAAAACTGTGGTGATCATTACCGCCCGGCACCCACTAGGAGGGTTTGATACGAGGGTTTTTGCCAGGCCTGGGTATTTATAGTCCGGTCAAATTAGACCAAAAAATAAGAGTAAAGGGCCTTGCACATGAGAGCGAACAACGAATGAACGAATGGACGAACAAACGTGTTTTTACACATTTCAAAAAGTCAATTCCAAACAAAAACACATTTAAATTATAAGAATCCAATTGATACTAATATTAGGATAATACAATTTGCATTTTTTTCTCTAAAACAAGAAAATTTTGTAAAAATAATTTGGTAGTAACGAATTGCAGTGTGGTTGCTACGAACTGTCAAACTCTATTCGCGTTCCACATACCATCCACACTGCAACGAATAAATTGTTCGCGCTCAACTTAACCTCAAAATTATACCACTCTTGTTTTGTTTTTGTGTGAAAGACCATGGCTAAGGAAAATTTGGAGAAAAATGTAATTATAAATTGACAATTCGTCGCTGTCTGCGAATAGAAATAAAGCTCATGTGAAAGAAAAGTCAAAATATGCGAACATCCACAGTTCGCAGTTCGTAGCTCATGTGCAAGATGCTTAAAGTTACCTAAATTCCCACCAAGCTGGAAATCGGTAAGATTGTTTGAAATATCATTAAAAACAAAATTTGAAAGTTCCACAAAATTTGAAAGCCACCGTTTTTGAGATATAACGATTCAAAAAGTTGTAAAAAATGTAATCGTCATAAAGTGTCAAAATCATGTATTTTTTTTACACGCAATAACTGGCTGTGATACGACATCTGCATTTTACAGGAGGGGTAAAATAACAGTCTTCAAACTATTTGAGAAACAAAATTTAATTGAATGTGCTGAAGTTTTTAAAAATAGTAGTTCTACTCGACAAGAAATTATTACTAACGGCATTCGCTTTCTTCTTTCTATGTACGGAGCTCCTAAAAAAATTACCTGCTTAGATAAGTATAGATGTGCATGTTTCGTTAAAAACACCAAAAGTAAAAACAAGTACAATTAGCTTGTCTTCCTCCAACCTCAGTTGCTGCTCATCAATAGGGTGACCAGATCCATGTCCACGAAAAAGAGGACACCCTCAATTGGAAAATTGAAACGCAATAAAAACAACAAAACAAAGTTTAATTCATCAAAATAAATAAATATTTAATTTATATGTAAGTAGGTATACATATACATATGTACATTATGTATAATGTATATGTATCATTTACTTTTTGTTTTATAGCTATCTATGCAAAATGTTTAAGTACAGATGTCTATCACTTTTTTTTTAATTCATCAAACAAAAAACATCAATTTTAACAAATTAAAATAAAATTTAATAAAATAAGTTACATATAAAAATAAAATAGGAAAATAAAAATAAAATTATGGCTTTGATTAAATTATTGTCGTTTGACCGTATTTTCTTTAAAATATCGTTTTTTTTTTTAAATATAATAATAAAACTCCGAACAGGACATATTTTTAAAATTATATTTACAAAAAATAATTGCTTTTACATTTTCGACTTTAAGCTTATTTCGCTCTTCAGTCCATTGGCTCGTTATCAAAGAAAATATTCGCTCAACATTAGCATTATGTGCAGGAATTGAAAAAACAAACTGTGCAGTTATGAAAAGTTCACTGTGTAATTCAATATTGTACATATTTTTTAAATATTCTACCCATTTTTCGTGCATTGGTGCATTTATAAAGTTATTATTGTCATGTTCTTGCTCTAAAAATATTTTTAGATTACAAAATTGGTCAAACAATTTATTTTCGTTTAAATTGACACCTTTGTTTCGCAAGTAAATTTTTTTTCTTAAAAAGAGGACAAATTGGATGTTTTTTCAAAAAGATACCAGACATTTTTTTTTAGACAAAAAGAGGACATGTCCTCTTAAAAGAGGACGTCTGGTCAGCCTAAACCTGTCAATAGTAGAATGCCAAAAAACAATTTGAGGTCATCCACAGTTACTTGAAATTCGTGATTATTTTTCTGTGCAGCATATAACTTCGTGTTCAAAACGATCATGTCAAAGACTTTCGTATGAAATATTTTTTCAAATATACTGGCCGGTGTTTGATCCTTCAGCTCATTTTTTAAAAAATCTGTTCGGATCTGTACATTATTTGTTGTTGAGGTAGAAGGCCTAGCATCCAGGCCTCGAGCCTTCTTTACCTCGCCAATTGTTCGTCATCACTGCTATCCCATTCTTCATCTAATTCATCATTATTATCTCGGGACTGGAATATCTCCACGTTTCCAGGGATATCCGATGGAGGAATATTTTCCAAATCATTGTCTTCGTCGCCCTCCTCATTGTCCGTCAGAACTCTTGGTTCTGGGGGGATGGCTATTACTTCGTAGGTTACTTTCTGGTTATCTTCTTCATTGAAAATGTTTTCAGTTGCTTCTTCCAGTCGCCGATATTCACTTACAACTTGGAATGGTCGCTTAGCCATTGTACTTACCTCAAAAAAATCTGCAAATACTATGCTTGTTGTATTACTAATTAGCCCATTGGACCCATTTGAGGACACCACAACAAAATACCTCCTATTGCAGTCAATTACTGTAATAGAACTACGAAAACGAAAACATCTACCATTTAACATATTGTCCGAATAAAAATACACGAATCAGAAACAATCTAACAAAATTAATATAAAAAAATGTTATTTACCTTTTGGTCAATAATCGGATTATTCCAAGAAATAAATAAAATATTTTTTTTGCAAAATAAATTATAAATGACGAAAAAGTACATCTTTTCACTAAAACACACTCCTTGGCAATACAAAACCACGATTGAACAAAGGAAAAGAAAACTGTAAAAAAATAACGGCATTTTAAAACCTGTCACCAAACGAGGACAGCGGGCGTAAATGGGTTAATGATGTGCTCAATTTTGTCGTTAACGTAAGACAATGGTCTTAGAAAAATCCAATCAGTATATTTTATAAGAAATAAAAACTTTCAAGAAATACTACTAAAATTGGTAAAAATTGGTTTTCGACTAAAAATCTCGTTAACAACGATAGATTTTTAAATCATATCCAAGATATTTTCGATAATTTTTAGTTATTTTTTAGAAAAATTCAACTGACACCTTTTTTAAAAAAATACGAAATCCTACAAAAACAACAAGAAACTAATAAGAAAGGATTTTCGACTCAAGTATTAGAAGAACAGAGAAAAATATTTACTTCAAATTATATATCTCACACAAAATATAGTTCTGAATAGTTTTTTAAAGTTGAAAGCAAGGCAAATCGACAGACGGAATGGGAAGTTATCAGTGTGGGTCGCATCCCAGCCTCCCTTTTTTAAACTTAGAATGTATTCGGTATAATCGTACATTCCATTACTTTTTATTGTAAAAATACCGATCATAAAGAGACTCATGCGCTGACTTCGGAGTATTGGAGATATGGACTCTTAATAGGTCCGTTCGCGTACTTTCTGCACTAAAATTCGTAAAAAGAAATATTTTAAAGAGTGGGGGGTAAAATTCTCTCACCAAAAAAAAAAACTACAAAAAAGTAAGCGAACGGGAAAACAACAAATTTTTCACACAGTATTACTGTCTTGTTGCTGTTCTTTGAAAATTTGTTTTTAAATTTCATAACTGACAGCAAAAGCGAGCAATTTATTTAATTTATTTGAATTTCTATCAAATTTGAAATTTTCACAAATCAGCCCAAAGAAATTTCTTGGGCTAAAATTCGTAGGTTGGGGAAATATTTTACTCTCTCAGGAGCGCTCTCTTTTACGAAAAACTACGAAATTTTTGAGTACGCGAACAGGATTTGGTTGAATTTCGTATTTTTTAGTAAAATTGGACTGTTTTAGGAGGGTACGCGAACGGACCTAATGTTTACAGAATATTTTTAAAAATATACAAAAGAAAATAAACTTGTTTTTTTTTTTAAATATTTTACACTGTTATGGTACCTGTAATGGGAGCAGACCCCAAGTTACTATCTTAAATGTCATAATCAAAATATGACAGATGCAAAACGTCAACTATCCACCAACGCGTGTTAGGCGGCAACCGAAAACCAGCCACTTTCCTCCTTTTAACCTCAATGAGCATAGTGCTCTTTTTTGTATTAAATATTTTCGAATTAATTTACAATAAAATAATTGAAATCAAACTATAAATAAAGCGTTTGATTTACATGGTGCCGAAACCCGAGTAACTTCATATACATATTATTAGTATACTTGCATTTTTAATTTTCAATTTGTAAACTTATAAATTTATTGGAAATGTCAGAAAACCACTGCAGCTTTCTGCGGCCACCAAAACCACTTATCGTGGAGCACGATAAGGACATGGCACGAGAATGGAAGCTCTGGAAACAACAGTACGAATACTTTGAAGTTGCTACCGGTATGACCGAGAAACCCCCAAATGTCCAGATCGCCACATTCATGTCCGCAATCGGATATTCTGCGATTCAAGTCTACAACTCCTTGCCAGTTTCTTTGTCTCCTGGCGAACAAACTCTGGATCAGGTAAAGTCTAAATTTGAAACGTTTTTTAGTCCTAAAATAAACACAACCTTTGAGCGCTACAAATTTAATAAAATTACACAAAAAGAAGGTGAAAGCATAGACGAGTTGATGTCCAGACTTCGTATACAAGCAAATAATTGTAGCTTTGAGCAGCTGACGGATAGTTTGTTGCGAGATCAGCTTATTTTGGGAATAAGAAACGATGAATTGAGATCTAAACTATTATCTGAAGACATTGGGCTAACTAAAGCGATTCAAATGTGTCAATCAACAGAACTAGCTCAAAAACAAACTGCACAAATAATGGAAGAAAGTGAAAGAAAAGTCAATGTGATTGAAAGGTCAAATAAATCCAAGCCTAAGACTTTTGACTGTCGAAACTGTGGCAAGAACCATAGCTATCGTAGTTGTCCAGCTTATCGACACGTGCGTAAGACATGCAATAAAAATAACCACTTCGAAGCATATTGCACAAAAAACAAATCTCAGGATAAAAATAAAAAATTAGCAAGCACATCAAAAAACATACATCTTTGCGAAGAACAAAGTGATGATGATGACTTACCATTGTTTATTGGATGCGTGTCTCAAAATGAAATTGTCAAAAATGACAAATTCACCGAAACAATAAATATTAATGGCGAAAGTCACAAAATTAAACTCGGTACAGGTGCTCAATGCAATGTTTTGCCTCAAAAAATAGTAAAAAGCACAGATTCTAAAATAATCCCATGCACAACCAAAAATCTTATATCTTTCAGCAACCACAGGCTTAATGTACTTGGCGAATCAATAATTCGTTGCACCATAGCTAATCGAGAGCGCAAAATAACATTTAAAATCGTGGCCGAAGAAATACAACCGATTCTAGGTGCAAACACATGCGAGAAGCTTGGTCTTATAAGTCGTATAAATGAAATCAAGAAAGATGATAACATCTTTGAAGGATTAGGGTGCTTAAAAGGCTATGAATACGACATTGATCTGATAGACAATCCTAAGTTCGAGATAACTCCGGCTCGGCGTATTTCATATAAAATTAGAGACGACGTGAAGAAAGAACTCGACAACATGGTTAAATTAGACGTCATAGAGCCCACAAATGAAGCAACCGAATCCGTGTCGCCAATGGTCATAGTGCGAAACAAACAAAAACTGCGAATTTGTATTGATCCAACCATCGTCAACCGCAACATAATGCGCCGCCACCACCCAATGCAAACTATCGAGGAAATTGCGCCCAATTACGTGGTTCTAAATATTTTACTCTTTTGGACTGTATGCGAGGTTTCTGGCAAGTGCGTGTATCAGACCGCACGAAAAAAATTTTAACTTTTGCTACTCCGTGGGTTCAGCTGTAAAAGGCTCCCATTTGGAATTTGTTCAGCTCCCGAGGTGTTTCAACACATCATGCACACTTTATTCGGCCATATACCAGATGTAAAAGTTTCGATGGATGATATCCTCATCCATGCAAAATCAATCGAAGGCTTAAGACGTACCACAGAGAAAGTCATCAACATCTTAAAAGTAAATGGGTTAAAACTAAACAAAACCAAATGCATATTTGAGCAAAAAACCATTAAATTCTTAGGCCATATCATCAGCGCACAAGGAATGACACCAGACCCCGAAAAAACCGATGCGATTCAACGACTTAAAGAGCCAACAAACCGTAAAGAATTAATGCGCGTCTTGGGAAAATTTACTTTTCTCAGCAAATATATCAAGAACTTTTCACTAATCACAAAGCCACTCCGTTCATTATTGGAAAAGTCAACACCGTGGATTTGGGAAACCAACCAAGCCACTGCATTCGAAAAACTTAAATCGATTATAAGCAAACCCCCTGTGCTCCGATTGTATGATGTAAACGATATGATGTAAAACTACAAGTAGATGGTAGTTCTACAGCACTAGGTGCTGTCCTATTGCAAAAAGAACAACCCGTAGCATTTGCATCAAAAGCACTAACTGATTGCCAGACCCGCTATTCACAATAAGAAAAAGAAGCTCTCGCAATAAAATTTGGTTGTGAGAAATTTCATGAATATGTTTGGGGGAAAAATATTGTCATTGTATCCGACCACAAACCACTAGAGGTAATCTTCAGAAAGCCAATTCATTCTTCACCAGCATGCTTACAACGAATTCGAATGAGCTTACTTACATACAATCCAATAGTCGTTTACAAACAGGGCCAACATATGCACCTAGCCGACCCGTTAAGTAGGGATTGCAGAAACAAAAAAGAAAAAGAGCACGAAGAAGACGACTTACAGATTCAGCTCGTACTCTCGATTTCTGACAAAGAGCTAGATCGTCTGATTAATCTCACCAAAAATGATGAAACTTTCAAACAACTTACACAGTATATCACTGACGGCTGGCCAAGCAACATAAATTACCTCCCAAAGTGTTTTAGGCCATATTGGAATTTTAGAGAAGAGCTGGCAATATATGACGGAGTCATATTTAAAGCACAAAAAGCACTCATACCAATCAAAATGAGAGATGAAGTCCTCAAGTACATCCATAGTGGACACTTCAGTTACGAAAAGTGTGTTCAAAAAGCCAGGGATGCAATTTTCTGGCCAAACATGAGCGCTGACATAGCCAGTTATATAAAAAAGTGTCCCGCCTGTCAGGTTCATCAACGTGACAACAATAAAATTGAGATCGGAGCCACACAGATACCAAATTACCCATTTGAGATAACTGCAGCTGATTTGTTCTATTTCAATGGTAAAGACTATATTGTTTTAACAGACAGCTACTCAGGTTACATTAAATTTCAAATTTTATCAGAGGCTACAGCCAAAAATGTAATTCAATTTCTAAAAAGCGTTTTTTCTAGCAATGGCATCCCTCGTATATTAGAAACGGACAATGGCCCACAATTTTCATGTCAAGATTTCAAGACCTTCTCAACGGATTGGAAGTTTAAACATCAAACAAGTTCTCCATATCACCCAAGGGGTAACGGGCTAGCTGAAAGGGCAGTCCAAACAGCAAAAAATATATTTAAAAAATGCATGTATGATAACACCGACCATCACCTGGGCTTACTAAACTTCATGAACCTTCCAAGAGGTAAATTAGGAAGCCCTGCCCAAAGACTCTATGGCCGAGACATAAGATCACCCTTACCACAAGTCATTTCCTCGCTTATACCAAAAACAAAAACAGCTGACATACCACAACTACTAAAAGAAGAACGCCAAAAACAAGCCAACTACGCAAATAAGGGATCCAAGGTCGACAAAGAACTGAATCAAGGGCAAAAGGTTGTAACCAGGATTAATAAAAAAAAAGAATGGAAACAAGCAGTCATCATCGATAAAGTTCATCCCAGATCATACATAATCAGTGACGAGGGAGGAAAGCTATTCCGTCGGAATTCCTGCAACATAAAGCCTACGGAAGCCGAAATACGTAATCCTCCAACTAATATCGCAGACTTCCAGACGCCAGAAAGCTCATTCCAACCATCACCACCTAGAAACGCTAAGTCAACACTGCATCCATCAAAAACCAATAGTCAACCAAAACCCAGTGATCCTAATTTACAGAATCCAGCCTCGACTGGGCTACAGTCGTCATCAGCCTATACAACCAGGTATGGAAGGACAGTCAAGCCACCTCAGCGTTTGACCTACAGCCACTAATCATTGGTTATCAAATGCTTCAAAAGAAGGGGGATGTAATGGGAGCAGACCCCAAGTTACTATCTTAAATGTCATAATCAAAATATGACAGATGCAAAACGTCAACTATCCACCAACGCGTGTTAGGCGGCAACCGAAAACCAGCCACTTTCCTCCTTTTAACCTCAATGAGCATAGTGCTCTTTTTTGTATTAAATATTTTCGAATTAATTTACAATAAAATAATTGAAATCAAACTATAAATAAAGCGTTTGATTTACAGTACCCGTGGCATGATGGTTAGTGCATTGAACTGTCATGCAAGAGGACATGGGTTCGATCCCTGATCATGCCATCTAAAGTTTTTTTCAGGGGTACTGCCTCTTGCGAGGAATCGACAAATTTTCCAAGAGTAATTCATGTCATGAAAAGTGCTTTCTCAAATTCGCCGTTCGGATTCGACTTAAAAAACTGTAGGTCCAAAAACAGTACTCGCACACAGGAATGGTTGAGAGTTGTAAGTCACTAGGGCCTAGTTCTCAACGGACTGTTGCGCGTGCGCCACCTAATTTATTTATTTATTTATGGCACCTTATTTTGGAGAAAAATTTTCTAAAATAATAAAACTTTTAAAATGCACTGAAAAACTGAATTGAATTTGAAGTAATAAAGAAAACATGAAAGTCTAAAATGTTCACTTATATTTTATTTGTATTCTTTTATTTCTTTCCTATCTGAATGATTGCTCTTTATTTCAGAAAAGATATTGTTAAAATAATTTAATTTTAATTATTGTTTTCAATGATTTTAGACAATTTTTTCCTTTTTTGAAGACCATCGTAAAATAACTAAAAAATCTATACATAACGCCATTGTTTATACAACCACCAACGAATACCCTCATCTAGGATACACATTAAGCCTGACCACACTGGGAGACTACCAGGCACGTAGCCAGGGGAGGGGCTAGAGGGGCTCAAGCCCCCCCCCCCCCCCCCCGAAATGATTTTTAAAAAAAATATTTGAACAAAAGTTTGTATATTCTCTTATTAGTTCCTCACTACTTATGTATATTGTACTGAAATCATGTTGTCTAATGCCATGTCAACACCCTCGATTCGCAATTGTCTTGGTGTATTAAGCGAAATAGCTAATTTCTTCCGATACCATTCAAATGCAAATAAGACTTTCCAAATCGCCATCCAAAAATACGCACCAGAAAGCAGGAAAAAACGACTGTTGCGCCTTTGTGAAACAAGGTTTATTGAAAGGCATGACCGCATTCTTTCATTTGTAGAGCTCTTCAAATGTATTGTTATTAGTCTTGAAGAAATATCCACCAAGACGTGGGCAATGTCTTCAAAAGTATCAACTCTGTTAGCAGCAATTCAAAGAAGTGATTTTCTGGTAAGCCTCATGGTATGCGAAAAACTTTTTAGTTTAACGCTACCCTTATCAATTTTCCTTCAAAATGAATCTTTAAATTTCGTGTCTGCAATAAATCACACAAGTCTTAAGTTCTCTTAAGAACATAAGAGAAACTGCCAGAGACTTTTTCAGAGACGCTTTTCACAACTTGCCAGGGATTTATTTGAAGTCAGCATAACAATTCCAAGGCTTTCTTTGAAACAAACAACGCGCTCTAATCCAGAAACATCATGTCCAGAAGACTATTTTAGAGTTTCTATACTTATTCCCTGTCTAGATTCTCTTATACAAAATCTTACTGACAGATTTATGGTCAACGAGGACGTTTTACTATCGTTTCAAGCTCTGCTTCCAGGTTTTGCTGCCGCCAATGGAGTAAATGAAATGGAAAATCTAACACTCTACTTCGATAACGCAATATCCTTGTCAGCTGTTAAAGCGGAGTACATACTCTGGTGCGAAAAAATTTCATCGATGGATCCCTCTTCCGATGTTCTGAAACTGGTAGATATATGTGACAAGACCTACTTCAGGAGCATAAGCTACTTGCTTACAATTTTGGCCACACTACCAGTTACAACAGCAACAGCTAGCGTTGAAAGAACCTTATCAACGATGAAAAGGATCAAAACAGTATTCCGAAGCGTTATGGGCCATCCAAGACTAAGCGCACTTGCAATGCTGTCTGTTCACTCAGGTATTGATGTGGATCCCGATGAAATGATCGACATTATGTCTAAAAAAAAGACAAGGCGTTTATTGCTGTAAAAATCCAAACTATTTATTTAATTAAATAAAAAAAAAATACAAACAAAAATAAAACATTTACATTATGTAGTTTTTTTTTTAATTTTTGTATATATTACTTCTTCGAAATTGAACAAGCCCCCCCCCCCGAACCGAAATCCTGGCTACGGGCCTGGAGACTACTATGCTTATAAATATTTTGGTTTGACTTGAACCATCGTTTAACCACTGAATAATTTATTTTAATTTTTAAATTATTTATTTTGTAAAAAAATATGTGAATATGTGAATGTTAAAAAAAAAATAGAAATGCTCAAAAAATATAACTTGGTTATTTATTTACTATATAACTATTTTTTATTTGCTATTTATTAAATGAGTAAATGAGTATAGTTGCCTGTTTGTACATGGATCATCATAACTTAAAACACGCACACAACTTAAAACTTTATTTTATTTATAAATTATTATGTTTTTAATTATATATTGAAACCTTAAAAAAAAGGCGGTACTGCGGTGGCAGTGGTTATTTTAGTTGTTAGAGATTTTGAATGTTTTAAAAGCACACTTAATATAATGAAATTACAAAACAAAAAACATTTTAATGCACACATTTTAAGGGTAATTGTTACTTTGCCGCCCCCTTTTTCTCCATTTAATTACTATTATTGGTATTTTAATGTGTGTAGGTGAATATAAATTTAGGTTAGTTAAGCGTATTTACCCTATAAATTATTCAGTATGACAGATAAGCAATTTTTGTGTACTTTGCTAACACATTTGTATATAATTTTTGGGAATCCGTAAATTTGAATGATGGCAAAATTGCAATAATCTATGCAGTGACGTAGTATTTTGGGTTTGAATAATTTCTTTGATGTAAAATTTAAAAAATTCTAAAAAAATGATTTTCTATAATTTGTTTTTGAATACAAAAACCACTTTCAGTTTGATAGTTTTGGGTGCCTATTCTTGCAAACCATTCCAACTTAATTATTAATGTAACTGTGACAAATTTCATTAATCATTTGTTGTAGTTACAAATTGAGTAACTTGAAGCCCTAGTATTTGTTGAATAGAAACGACACTGTTGACTATTATGTATTAATACCAAATTTTAATTACGGAGCTGTTGGTGTTAATTTTGTATAAACGAAAATTTGTTTCTATTTATATGCAAGCATTAAATGCAATGTTATTTTATTTGAGGTGATTTGTATTTTATTAGTCCAGCGATGGGAAAATTGGTATTAAAATGAATGAATAAAATACTTTATAAAAGTGTATATAAGTACATACATTTATTTTAAGCAGAGTTTGGAATTTGAATAAGAGAACACATAGTTATGTTATATGGTTTACGCATCAAATGTATAAGAAGTTTTGAGTTAATGTTTAGTTAGTCATAACCATTTATTTTAATATTTTAGTATTTTAAAATTTATTGGTGATTAAATTAATAAAAAAAAGATAGCTTTTATAAGCAGACGGTAATAAGTAGTACCATGTAGATTCAAATGCAGGACTCGGTTAGTAATAGCGTATTTAAGTAATGAAGTATGTGGTCATTTTGACAAGTTGGTGAATCCTGTTTTGTAAAAGAATTTGTAAATATATTATTTCAATAGCGTTTCCTTAATTTTACAAAAATATTACAATTCTTACAGTCAACATAAAGGTTCAACGCGTTGACTCAACGACGTCAACGTCAAGGTCAATGCTTAAAACGTTGACTATCATACGATATTATTTGTCTTGGTTTTAGTTATTAAATTGGAAATTTCAGAGTAGATTATTGTAATATTAGTGGGCTTAGGGCAAATTTTCTGTTTTAAAACCGCCATACTGTTCCATACCGGCCAGCTGTTTTGACACTAAGTGAAACCCAAGTAGGTGCGGATTCCGAACCTGCTGAATTCTTTATAGCTTTGGTGCCATTATTCTTTTCGCACTATAGCCTCGCCATTTACATTAGGAATGATGTTGCTTATCAGCTCTTGCCACAATATGATCTTTGCACCAATTCTTTCTTTAATGTTATATGGTTTAAATTGTTCGTAAATAAGCACATCATTCACTTTTATTTCACTATCGAAGCCCTAATCTAGCAGAGTATCAACTTCTAGTGAATTTGATGCTTTGTCTGATTCCATCCAAAAAATTGAAAGAAATAGAGGCCGATGTCAAAGTACCCACTACCCAATTCTTCATGGCTTCAACATTCGGGCCAGACAACACATGAAGTAGTGTGTGCTGAGATCTTAGCTGAATTCAACCACCTAACTCAGCTGGTGATCGAGCCCCCTCAGCAAAAAACACTCTTGACTCATTTCTTACCTCTTCAATACGAGAGAGCCAACTGCTTCCTTGATAGCGACGTTGACGCCAGCGCTGATATTATGAGAAGTGAAGCTTAAAGCATCAGATTAAAGGAAAACACACGGTTTGATGCGAGCTGTAAAGAGGTTATAAGGGCTAAAGATGTTAGTTTCCGTTGCTATACAGCCAACCCTACTGAGAAAAGCCGGAAAAAGTTCAAGCAAGCCAAAGCCTTCCCACTGCAATGCCCACATTTGACGGACCAATTGTATAATTGACCAAAAAAAATACTGCAATTTCCCAAAGACTATCAAATTGATTATATGAGACCAATCTTTTTCCGCACTCGCACTACGGCGAAAGTCCTAAGAGATCTTAACACACATAAATCTGCTGGTCCGGATGGTATCCCCGCTATTATTCCGAAGAGTTGTTTTTCAACGCTGGCAAAACCACTCCGTAAGCTTTTTCATATATCTTACTCCTCAGGTCCGAGTGGATGGAAAACAGCATTTGTCCAGCCCATCCACAAAAAATGCGAATCTTCCTCAACCTCTAATGACCGTAAGTGTTTTATTTTTTTCGTTAAAGTTTTAAAAAAAACAAGCATACGAACAGGTACAAGAAATTGCTTTTTTTTCAAATTCATTTTTATTAATTCATTCTTAAGACTACCTTAAAGCTAGACAAAAATTCATAAAACTAGCCTAATTATCCATAACTTACAACTAACTTACTGGTCCCATACGGACACTCTAAGTTAAACTATAATACTTAATACTAATGCCTTTCGGCCCTTAGATCTATTTTACTTCAATTAAATTTTATTTATTTTGTATTTATTAGAAAATTTGAAAAAAGTAATATCAATATCCTTTTTTTATTTTTACTTAAAAACTACTTAAAATAAGGTCCTTAATATAAAACTTAAAGCTAACTTAAACTACCTATTCTACCTATAAACTACTTAAAACTAGAACAACCACAGCAGCAAATCTAACTATCTAACATTTTTTTGTTTTCATATTTTGGTCTTTTTTTTTTTCTTATTCCATGTATTTTTTTTTTTTTTTTATTTTATTTATTTTTTATTTTGTTTTTTTTTTGTAATTTTTTTTGTATTTTTTTTTTTGTATTTTATATTTTTTTTTGTGCCACCATGCCTATTCTACTTAAAACTAAACCCTAAAACTATAAAACAAGTATGTAAGCCGGCCAGGGCTTAAAACCCCATCCCGACTACCCACTATCCAGTGCCGATTGAAGCCACCAAAACTGGTTCTCCTGCTTCACCCTATCAGTTCGGTCCCGTTCGGACACAGCCCTACTGAACCAAAAGAGCTCTGCTCCGCCTTGTGCCATGACGTCCCGATTGTACAGGAGTCGCCTATCCACGGTTCGTCGTCTGACGTGGTAGATTAGCGGAACTACCAATCTAAAAAGAGGAATGCTTCTGGTGGAATGAAGCCGCTCAAGCGTGCACTTTCAAAATACTCGTCGTTCGGATAGAACGCCCCGAAAATTAAATTGTTGGTCGAAGACATAGCTCTTGCAATGTGACCTCGAACGAGTTTTATCACGAAATTGTCAATTCTGTTGATTCGAGCCCCGTTGTATAGGACCTCGTTGGAATAGTAATGCACGTAAGAAGATTCGGCTGTTCGATATAAGCCGGTACAGCGTCGTAAACACTGCCGCTCGAACACCCGAAACCTCTCCATCTGGGAAGGGGCAACGTTGAACCACACAGGACAACCATAAACGATCATCGGCCGTATTAGGGCCATGTAGCAAATAACCTTCACTCTGGGGTCAAGCCGACTGCTAAAAAACAGCCGTTTCGTCAGAGCGAAGGCTCCTCTGGCCCTGGTCAGAGCAGCATTTATATGTCTGTCGAAATATAAATACTGATCTAACCAGATACCGAGGTACTTCACTACACCTTTGCTCGCTAATTGCTGCCCGTGAAGATCAACGATGACCATCTTGCGCCAATTCTTGCACGTATCCCTCGTGGCCCTAGCCAACGGAGTCCGGAACAGAATTGTCTCCGACTTCTGGACATTTATTTTCAGTTTCCAGTCGTCGCAATATCGCTGAATCCTGTCGAAATCACGCTGCAAGAGAATTCTAATAACCTCAACCTTTCGGGCCGTTCTGTACGCAATAAGATCGTCGGCGTACGCAATTGCCTTTGTAAGACTACCTATCAGATCGCTGGTGTAAATGCTGAAGAGAATCGGCGAATTCACCGCTCCCTTTTGAAGACCATTTTTAATTAAGAATGTTGTGGTAGAAGTTACATTGCCACTTTTGACAACAAACTTTCTACCGTTAAGCATATCATAAAGTATATACAACAATGGCTTGCTTATGCCAAGCCTGCTCAGTTTTAGGTAAAGACCCTCTAACCATACGGTGTCAAAGGCCTTTTCCAAATCAACCAGAACAGCACCTGTGCATTGTTGTTTTGTTTTATTCCATTGGATATCAGAAACGAGTTTAGACGCAGCATGAATTGTGTCATGACCCGCCTTGAACCCGAACTGTTTATCCGGAATTATTTTGTTGTCCGCAGCCCACTTAGTCAGAGCCCTATTGATGATCTTTTCGAAAACTTTGCTGATGCTCGGAAGAAGACTTATCGACCGAAGATTTGACGGTTTGGAGTTGTCCTTTCCCTTTTTCGGGAGAGGATGAACCACAGCGGTCTTCCAATGCACTGGATAATATGCATTATTCAGTGCATTATTGAAGAGTGTGGTGTAAATGTCAATTGCCTCCATCGGTAAATGTCTTAGTACAACGTTGGATATACCATCGACAGCTGCTGACTTTTTATTTTTTATTGAGTTGAAGATGAGCTGAAGCTCAACCTTCGTCACTAACAGGGGACTTGGACCCGTTTGCTCGGCGATTATGGCATTTGCCAAGGAATCGTCATTGAACCGCATGAAACCGCGGTTCTCAGATCGCCATTGTGTCACATAATTTCGAAGGTAAAAGTGATTAAGTAGGGCTCTGTTTTCCAGGTCGTGGTTGGGGCGAGTGCTAGCATTCACCTTGTACACTTGCTGGAAAGCAGCTCCCACCGCCTCCACTTTTTCCTTCGGATCTTCAATTATAAAAAAGTCATCGTCAAAGATGGCTTCTTCTGGATCTATTTGCGCTGTCCTGAGTACGTATGTGTTCTCGTCCTCCAAGTCGTGTGGGTCTGTAAGTCGTCTGTACAAGTTTTTGAGTCTTGTCAGTAAGCCACTCTTGTGCCTACGTAGTGCGTCAATAGTCGCGTTTCTGAATGCGTCCATTTGGTCCCGTTCTTTATACTTTGGTATTGTCCGTTCCATCGTTCGTTTTATTGTTTCGTCTATCTGTTGTAAATGTTGGTCAATTTCTGTATTTGTCAGGTTTCTGTTGTTTGGTGGGGCTATGTCACTCAAACGGAGTTCTCTCGCTAGGGCGTTGGTGAAACGAGGCCAACGCATCTTACTGTAATTGTAAGAGTGCGTTGCAACGTATTCCTCCAACTCCACGCGTTCGTTCGGAATCTGTATTACAGCAGCCAGTCCGCAATGATCACTGTCGTACTCGACTGTCTTTAAGCAGTTTCGAGGGTGATTACCCACTTTGTCTGTAATTGTCAGTCTTGTGTCGGACAGCAAAAGATCCAGAAAGGAGCCGCTTCTTGGATACGATGGCTTTTCAGTAGCCAGCAGGTCGACGCCATATTCAACGCTGTAAAGATTCATCAATCTAAAAAGATGGTTACCTCTGGGATTACTATGTTGATTTCCCCAATCTTCATGTTTTGCGTTCAAATCACCGTCCAAGATGAAATAGTTTTCTTCCAAGCTTAGTTTCAGTTCCCTAAAAAGAATCTCGAGTTCTGAAGCAAAGTAAGTGACCTGCGGAGCTCAAGCCGCATAAGCCGCAATCATATACATCCGCTTCCCTTGAGTGAGAGAGATGCATACAACGCAAACTTCTAGCGTCTTGAGCTTTCGCAATTCATTGTTGTATATGACTTTATAATTAATGCCTTTTCGTATAAAGAGAGCGACACCGCCCCCTTGAGTGGAGTCGGGCCGGTCTCTTCTTACGATATTGTAATTTCTATGAGTCAATTTGTGTTTGTGGTTTAGCTTAGTTTCGCTAGCCATAAACACATCGGGACTGTAGTCTTTCAACAATTGGAACATATTGGCTCTTCAATCAATCCTAATCAGTGAATTTACATTCACAGCTAGGACTTTTAGGCGCGTCTCCGACAGCGCGCCCATTATGCTCTAAATTGCGCCAGGCCAGGCAACAAAGAGTAGAGATGATCTACCCTTTTGCCTTGCTCCTTTATCTGACTTTGCAGCCCTGTTAGTTGACCTTGAATGCTCAACAACAAGGCTACAATGTCAGGCTGCACCTCTGGTGCCTTAGGCACAAGGGCCTTTGGGGCAACCGTTGGTGGAGCCTGTCTCGTTTTCCCATTCCCTGACACCATTTGGGCGTAAGAGAATTTGGGATCCACGAATTTTTGTATTGGAGCCTGTCGAACTGTTCGACTTCTTTCGGCTTTTTGACTGGCCTGTTTCTGTTTCATTTCTTGGACCTTAGGGCAACCCCTATAGCTAGCCGGGTGCCCTTGGTTTCCACAAAGGACACACTTGAGCTGGGTTAAATCCTCAACCCGCTCATTCCCCAGCTTGCATTCTCCTTCATTGTGGGTTTCTGAGCACCTGACGCAGCGCAACTGCATATTGCAGTTGGCTCCGGCATGTCCGAACCTCTGGCACTTCGTACATTGTAAAATGTCGTCGTGCCTTTTTAATGTCTCCCAGTGTATGGCTTGATAGTCGAGGCATTTGATTTCCCTCAGACTCTCAAAGCTACTTTGGGGCGATAATGTTACGAGGAACATTGGCAGCCTGTAACCCCCTCGCCTGGACTTCACCGTAGTGAAAGGCTTGACCCCGATGAAATCGAGATCGTCGTTGGTTTTTTGGCGGAGCTCAGCTAAGAGCGCCTCCGGTTCCGTGCAGGAACTAATGCCCTTCAGAAGGACCGTCTTAAATTTTTCGCTTTTCGGCGTGAAGCTGAAGAAATCAGCGGTGGCCTGTTTAAGCACTTCTTTCAGTAGCTTGTATTCGGCCAGTGAGAAGCACTGCACCGAATACCGCTTTTCTTTTTCATTCAAAATGTTTATTAAAAATTTGCCCTTAGTGGCCGACTTACATACCTGATACAAGAAATTGCTAATTCATGTGTTGTTTACAGCCAGGCTCTTGTTATGAAGTGACACGTGAGCAGTAGTTGTAGAGGTTGTACGTAATACCTATATAGTAGGTATAATGTGTATACGTTGAAAAAGTGATTCTAATAGAAAATACATAATATACTCGGCCCGTTTCTTTAACTTGTACTTAGTATTTATGCTTTTATATAGGCGAAGGCAAGTAAAATATGTGTGAAACAACCTTATTCTTAAAGAATAATATTTTAAAATCATACATATGTATATATGTACAAAGGTACCAAGATAAAACTTCTTGATTGACACTTTAAAATAGATTGTTGATTAAATATATCATATTCGTTAAGTGGCGCTACACCGCCATTGTTGGTATTTACAATAGTTATAATAGTAATAAAAATACATAAATATGTATATGAAAGGGTTACATTTAAAACAGTTAAAATAATTTAAAAAAGAAACTATTTTAAGATTCAAAACTTTACCTGAAAAATAAGTTTGTCTTCCAAAATTTACATGCCATTTTATAAATCAATAAAATGCACGACTGGGTCGCACGAACTTGCTCATGTATTCAAAGAGTCTGTTTAAAAAAGTACCAATGTATATAAGATTTAAAAATATACCTGTAAAATAAGTTTGTCTTCAAAGATATAAATACCATTTGATTTGTCGAAAAGACCCCCATTTTTCATTTTTTTGGTAGGGGGTTACATTTAATACAGTTAAAATAATTTAAAAAAAATAATTTAAGATTCAAAATTTTACCTGAAAAATAAGTTTGTCTACAAAAATTGAAATGCCATTTTATAAATCAAAAAACCCTTGATTTTTTTAATTTTTTTTTCGAAAATCGTTAGAGCGGTTTTTTTTTAAATTAATTTTTTATATATACAATTTTTTAATTTTGTTCTTAAAATATTTTTGGTATGCAGTTGTTTAGTGATTGTAAATATACGCTCTACATTTGAATTTCGTAAAAAAATATTTACCCGTTTTTGAGATATAGAATTTAAAAAAAAAAAAATTCAATATTTTTTTAAAAATCCAAACAAAAAAAAATTGCACTTTTATAATCAAATATTGTTAAGGCAATATAAGAGCTTATTCATAAAAAAAATTATTGAAATCAGTTCATAAGTTGCTGAGAAAATTAAAAAACAAAATAACGGTTCTATGAGCGGTACCTTTCCTGAGCAATACAAAAATATGTTTTTCTTATTAAAAGAAGCCAAGTTAAAAAATAAAATTTTAGAGAAAATAAAAAAATCTATCGGTTTGTTTTTGAGAAAATTCGAATTATCGTTTTTTGACCAAAAAAATTGTATGGGGGCCACTGTTAGTTTTGATCTTAAAAAAAAATGAAAAAAACGCCTAACGCGAATCTGCTCAAAACCTTAACTTCCAAGTTTGAACTCAATCGACCCAATGGTTTAGGCTGTAGGAGCGTGGACAGACAGACAAAATTTTGCACGAATGCAAAACTTGCCATATAGTTCCTATATGTCGCAAGTAAAAAACCCTTGATTTAAAATTTTTTTTTTCGAAAATCGTTAGAACGTTTTTTTTTAAATTAATTTTTAGACATAGAATTAAAAAAAAAATCAATATTTTTTTTTTAAATCCAAACAACAAAATAGTGCACTCTTGATAATCAAATATTGTTAAGGCAATACAATAGCTCGTTCAAAAAATTATGAAATCGGTTCATAAGTTTCTGAGTAAATTAAAAAAAAAAAACAAAATAACGATTCTATGAGCGGTACCTTTCCGGAGCAATAAAAAAAAATATGTTTTTCTTACTAGAAGAAACCAAGTTAAAAAATAAAATTTTAGAGAAAATTAAAAAAAAAATCTATCTGTTTGTTTTTGAGAAACTGCGAATTTTCGTTCTTTGACCAAAAAAATTGTATGTGGGCCACTGTTAGTTTTGATCTTTCCAAAAAAATGAAAAAACCCCTAACGCGAATCTGCTCAAAACCTTAACTTCCAAGTTTGAACTCAATCGACCCAATGGTTTAGGATGTAGCAGCGTGGACAGACAGACAGGACAGACCGGACGGAATCGCGGGACCCACTTTATTTTACTTCTCTACCATCGTAATATCATGTTTGATTAAAATCTCGAGTTCGACATTTTTTACGAATGCAAAACTTGCTATGTATGTACATATGTATATGTCTATAGGTCATGTTGCAAGTAAATATCCTAAAGTTTTATTCGACGCAACAATAACAAAAAACAATAAAGGTACTATTATACGGTCAACAAATGACTTTCTTAAGCTATGTTTGTTTAAATGATATCTTTATGTTAATATCATAAGAACTTACCGTAGATCGTCTTATCAAAAAATCTACTATATAAAAAATATAATTTTCCTACTTTCCCATTTACGAATTAGAAAATAGACTTTTTTAAGATTTCACTCCTTGTTACACAACAAAAAATTCGAATTTAAAAAATCCCTGCTGTTTTAATTGGATAAGGGGAAAAGGAAACAATAGAAACTTACCTGTATTTAGAAATCAAATTATAAAACAATCGTTCAACTTATATTCCGTAATGAACGTTGCTATAGAATTATGTATATTAAAAATATGCGTTGATTTGGTACTAAATTCTGTCCTGTCAATGTTGGGACACAGTCATTGTCCCAATAGCATTGACTCACGTGTTACACGGTCACAAAATAGGGTCAACGCGTTAACTCAAAAATGTGTGTCAACGTGAGCGTCAATACGTTGACCGCATTTTTCGTTCACGATCACACGACGACGTGACATCCTTGGGACAAATTGTGACTTCATTTTTACATAAGAGACTCAACGCCTTGACTGTTTACGTTTATCGTCTTAAAGTAGCTTTACACTATTACAACAAAGGAGAAAAAAATAGGTATTAGATGATTTTCGAAGTCCATCATACTTAATTTTGTTGTTGGCCTGGACTTTGTATGAGATGTCACATTTGAAAATTAATTTTTGTTCTTAGTTGTTCAATTTATGCAACAAAATAATTATTTGATAAGGTTATAAAAATGGTAAACCTAGAAAATAAGTTTCAGCGACCTTGAATTACTTTCCCCACACTAGCTATTTAGTTTAATAACTGAAAATTAAATTAATTGAACTAATTTATATCACTGACAAATTGGTTGTTCCTTAACAATAAATAAAGAACAAAAGTTTATCTGCATCATTCGGGTATAAAATTACACAAAAAAGAAGAAGTGTAACACAAACACAAGGACAAAAGTCCCAATCCCAAGCAACAGTTCACTTAACAATCAACTGAAATCCTTGTATAGATAAATATGTAAATAAAAAACACACATACACGACCAGAGTAAATGGGAATGTTTGTCTACTGGTATCTATTATGTAAAGACGACGCTATATCCCTGTTTCCCTATTGTCTTCCCAAACAGCTTAATTTGCATCCCTTTTCGAATAATGTATTGTTTAATGTTACCAATGACAGTTCAGCCGCAGCTATTTCCTGAGAGTCTTCCACATACCCTTTGGGTATTGAGTAATTTTGAAAAAAAACTCCTTTTATTCGCATTTCAATTCATGTCCTTGCTCTCCCACACCAACACCAACACCAACACCAACACCAACAGCAATAGCTACAGCACCCCACTATCAAGGACATCAGACTTTATAGAAAGAGTACACACTTTCACACACACTCATCAATGGCACTTCTTAACAACTTGTTACAACTATTTATGCTAATATAAACTCGTAAGGCTTGGTGATTTCCAACGTCCCTCTTTCTTTTCGTCCTGTCCATCATCCGGGGATCGGGATACTCATAGTCGCTCCGAAGTGTAAGCTGTTAAGAGACACGAATCTCGTTCAATTTGCGTGAAGAGTTGTGATATTTTTGTGAGTGGGAGGGGGGGGGGCTAAGGAGATAGTTTCTCTAGCATAGTAAATTAGGATAAGCATTGGATGAGGTTCTTCGTCTTCTATATTTCAATAATGTATGCAAATAGATGCAATTATGAACTTTCAAACAACATTTATTTTCCAGTCTTCATCAAACACTAGAGCACCCTTGGCTCGGTCCACCATACCATACTCCCCAATTCTTCCATCAGCCAAAGGAGGATACTCTTTTTACCATAAATTTGCATGCATCTTAGACACTGTGCTGCCAAACCGCACAGCATCAGCTATTCACCCAATTGTATTGTCCTTGCGCATCCCGTCAAGCTTCACTACGGACTAATAGTATATGTATATATGTACCTTTGGATATCAGAGTTCGTTCACAATGTATGTAATGCATGTATGTATGTCGAGCGAGGCGAAGGATCGTTTCTTGGGGCATTGGTTTGGTTTTTGGTAAAGTTACACCAAATGTCTGTAAATGCAACCTTAAATAAACTTCTTCACACGCCATAATAGTCTCTTAATATTAAATAGTCTTTGGTCGGTGCGCTGAAGGATATGAGGAAGTAGAAAAACGGTGCGGTGGTGTTGACATTGCACTTGTAACTAGTAGAGCAGGCACCAGGGTGCTTGGGACTGTTTGTGCTTATTCTTTTACTCACAATGTGATCTAAATTTCTTCTTAGTGTACTTAGGGCAACTTCAGATAAGAAAAATAGGAACATCCTTTTGTGTGGTATCTGTAAGCCTTGCGGAAATGTGATTTGCTCTGGGTATGCGGTTGAAAGAGAACATCACAAAACTTTAATGCGTCTTTCATGATATAAAGGAACACTTAAAATAATTTGTGTGACCATATTTTATGTCAAAAAATTGTGTTTTATGTATAAATCTTGATAATCACACTTAAGTACAGGCCTCTCCCTACATTATACTATGCTAAAATACCCGGTTCTAACTTTAGACAAAAAACTAAATTGTAAACGTAATATACCAGAAAGAGTTAAAAAAAGCCACTGGAACTCTCTTTTATTGCAAAATAAAGTCCAAAGTTCAGCAAATAGCTACAAGCTCTGCCTGGTGGTAAATAGGTACCAGGCATACCAATCGCTACATGTAAACTATTGCTAATGCAAGACAAGGTGGAATAACATCACCATGTGTCAGGTCACGAAAAACATCTGGCCTGCACTAGATTTAAAGCGCTCAAGATGCTTGCTATTTCTAAGCAAATTGCATACAAGGATACAAGCTCAATAATCGGCGTCATATAGCCACGCCACCCGGCTAGGCTTATTCTCAAATGACTTTTGCAGATCCTGTATAGATGAGAAAGAGGTGGAAATAGTTCTTCACCTCTTATGTACTTGCCCTGCTCTAGCTCAAGAACTCCAGAATTACCTAGGATAATTCTTCTTTAATGATCTATAACCAGTTTTTCATGTTTCGTAAGGGACTCAAGCTGGTTTTATTGAGCTTAGAAGAAAGCCTAGAGATTCATGTGGTTTCACAATGGGCCATTAAACTGGCCTAAGTGTGTTCTACCCCATCACGGACAGCCACTTTAACCTAACCTAACCTAACCTTCTAAGCCAAAGTCTGATAGAAATTGTGTAAAATTAAAAATAAAGGAATGGTTGGCAATTAAATCATTGAAAGTAGAGTTTTAAGAAGACAACATAATATGTATGTTATCCTAATCACTTTGTTTTAAGAAGTATTTTTTGTTCCTCAGATGCCATATTATTTTGAATTTAAGTTATTTGACAAAGACTCTGCTATAATCGGATTTAAACCTTTCGATTTTCTTGAGTCCAAAACGTTTAACTGTAGGGAGCTGGCTAATTTGTTACTAATATGCGGGTATCGGTATGATCAATTTATCTAGGCTACAAGAAATGTAAGTTGGCTATCCTAATGCATTGGTATTTTCAAAATGCATAGGATGTTTTTTCTTAGTGTAAGATTCACAATAACACACCACATCGCTGGCTCAAAACCATGTCGGAATTTCTCTATGAAAATATTAATTTCTATATAAATTTACATCAGCAGAGATGTGGTTTAGTAAGGTGGGTTTGGGTCTTTTCATTCCCCCATTCTTATAGCATCACAGTCAAACTATTACTATAGAAAGTAGAATTCATAATGAGCGTTTCATTGGATCTCTATGCAAATGCAAAAGTGGTTAAGTCACTAAAGCCCAGAAATGTTTCTCAACAGCTGAAGTAGGTAAGCATTAAGAACCAAGAGAGGATGTGCTCACATGGTAAAGTAGGTGTACTTATGTAGGTATATGTTATATATATGTATACAATGTGAATAAGGTTTTTTCGCTCAAGAACAACACACATACACACACACCAACACACACACCAACACAAACACACATACATATTAATTCATGCATTTTTGACTACATCTACAACGAAATGCAATTAAAATTGCACAGAGAAAGAGAAAATTTAACGTTAAAGACACACTCCAATGGAAATTATATCTAATGACCTGCGATTGAAATACTTTCAAGTGATGTTGATGTCACGGTGCCAGAGCAAAGCACTGAGCAGAATAGAGCAGAGCAAAGCCTGCTCTGTGCCTGCACAGCGTGAAAATGAAAATTAAAATGAAAGATCCTTTGTGCTAGTATAGCGCAGAGAAAAGGGGTTTACAAGCTATACCCTTTTTTATTCAATTCCTGATGCAATGTTAGCTATGTACTGTACAGTGTACACTGTATACTGTACACTTTCCATATCCTGTACAAGTATATGCGCTGCACGTCTACGTATCTGTAACTAATGACATGTAAATTAATTTTGAAATTTTGCACTTGACATAGATGTTGAAGTAAAATGCCTCTAACTTGGATGCACATTGCACTTTGTGACATTATTTAAAGAATTTATTTGATTTTGATTCTGTTTTTTCCTTTTTACAGGTACCTGCATACATATTTTTCATATTTATTGAAAAACTAGAACGAGTTTTTCAGTATCAAGTGCAAGAGCTTATGGAATGTGTTTTAAATACCATACAAATAAGGGCGGTGCAGAGTAATTCAAAATTTGAATAGCTTTAGTATTTGCTTATTGCTTACATGCTCGTATATCCATATCGTTGGATATTTGATTACACGTGTGTGCTCTTTTGAATGCATTTAAAGTTTTACGTCCCTGAATTCAGATTTTTGAATGACACTAAATATTATGAGATGTGTAATTCTGAAAAAAAACTTTTATAGAAGTTCCTTGGAAAAAGTAAAAGTAGTTAAATAGACAAACGTTGAAACTTTGTGTTTTAAGTGACGCGCATTAAGTAAGCAAAAGATAATTTTTTCCAAATTGTTTTATCTTTTGTAAAGGGGTTTCCTATAGGGACGGTTGATTTTGCCAGATCGTGGCGGCCATATTGTTTTGTATTATTCTTTTTGTCAAAACATCTTTTTTTATTAATATCTAGTCTTCGTGAAAGTTTGCAGCAGAATTTGATGAAGTGAATTCCGCGTCGCTCACAAGAATTTGGCCTATCGCAGACCACCACATGGCGAATTCTGAGTTGTGATTAGGACATGCACCCATACTAAAATCCAACTTACCCAGTAGCGAGATTACCGAGGTACCAATGCAAACAGAAAAGTTACCATGTTTGGTGTGGATTTTGGGCTGGAGGCGTCATCGAAAATTATTCCGGCCAAGCCATCATCATACACCGAAGACATATAGTTTCAACAGAATGACGCTACGTGGCATGGCATAACTATCTCATTAATTAATTAATTGGCCACAAAGGTCGTGTGATTTGATCCCTTTAGACTTTTTTATGTAAGGCTTTCTTAAGTCGCAGGTCCTTGCGAATAACCCACAAGCCAAAGCGGTTCCAAAGACAACATAATCGATGCAATCTTTAAAATTCAGCCAGATTTATGCGCCAGCGTAATCAAAAACTGGACTTTTCGAATGCGTGCCACCCAGGGAAGCCACCATGGCCATTTAAATGATGTTTTACTTTTTGCACATAATGTAATTAATAGGGCTCTCAAATAAAGGTACGACCTTATTGACATCTCATATACAGGTGGGTAAATTTTAAGGGCGGATGTTTATTTTAAATAAAACACAAATGGTACAAATTTTCGGTGACGCTGAGGCATAATCAGGGGCGTCTTTAGAATTTTGGGGGCCCTGGGCCCAATAGGATGTGGGGCCAATATATAATATAATATATTTTTCTTAATTCTTTAGGTTAAAAAAATCATTTTAAAATTATTTTTTTTTTTTTTTTTTTATATATTTTTACTTTTTAAAAAGAACTAAAACAAAAAACATAAAACAGATATCTTTTTTATACTTTGATAATTTTTTTTAATTCACCTTCAATAGTTGAAATGTGTTCCCAATTTCATCCACTGTAATTAGACTGTACAATTTTGATATTGTAATAAGATCTTCATTTACATCTTTATTGAATTTTTTTAAATACTGTTCGAGGTGCAAGCATTATACCTCAAGTTCTTCTGCATTAACATCTCTATGGTTTTTTGAAAACTGTTCGCAAGAATTTTGCAACTCTACTGAAGTCAAATATAGCAATCGACAAAAAAAAGCTAAACAATGCCATTCATTTCTTGATAGCAATTGGATCGTATTTTTAATTGCAAAGTTATAGTGTCAATAATTGGAAAAAAAGTTGGTATTTTATACTTTTTTTCCCAATTAGCTGGACGGATGATGCAGGACCATCAAAATATGTGACACACGAACTTCGTTGCAATAAGTCTTTATAATGAGCACCCGGATTCTGAATTTTGGCACAGGTTTCAAATTTATCAAAATTCTCCCTTATATCATTTATGAAAGAACAAAGCAAATTGGAAGCATCGTCAATCGTTATTGTTTCTTTTTGAAGGCTCTTGCTGGTTTTATGAATTCTTTCTAATATTGTGCTTCAAATTTCTGTTAAAATGAGGAACTCCATTTTTGATATTTTTTTAGACAGGCTTAGCGCTTAGCTTTTAGGTTTAGTGGAGTTTGCTATGGATCTCTATAGATAGATGCAAGGCTTCAGTAATTTGCTTATAACCATGATGGAGCGCTTTAACTGCATCAGCTCGTGCAGACCATCTTGTTTGAGAAAGGCTTTGAAGAACTCTATGTGAACCTCAACATACATTCAATTTATTCCAGCGATGGGTAGAAGCAGAAAAAAAGTTGTATATTTTTTGAACCACTTAAAAGAAACTTGTTGCCTCCTGCACACAACCAGCCGCATGAAGGCCTACTAAGTTAAGAGAATGTGCTGCACAAGGTACAAAGGTAGCAAATTCGCACTTCTCCTTTAATCTTGCTTGCAAACCAGAAAGAATATTTTCCCGACATATTACACGGTGCCGTGCAATAACGCCGAGCGAAATAACGCCGAATTCTGAAATTCGGCCTTATTTCACTTTAATAAAGTGAAATAACGCCGAATTTTAGCATTCGGCCTTATTTCACTATTGGAAAGTGAAATAATGCCGATTCGGCGTTATTTCACTTTTGGTCCTATGCAAAATGCTTATTACATCTCAGTCTCAAATCTAAGTATTTTGAGATTTTGCTAGCATTTTTACTAGAAAAATCCAAAAATATTGAGATCTAGATTTCTCCAGGTGTCAATGACACTTTCTATACTTTGAAATACAAAAAAAAAACAGTGTGTGAGGAAGCCTTGGCCTTTAACAAAACTTTGGTTTTCAAAAACTTTATTTTATCCAAAATAAATAGTACATAATTAATTTTTCTTGCAAAATAAAATTGAACTAACAAAACATTTTCTCCTCACATTTAAAATAAATTTGTTATTTTATTAATATGTTAACATTACTATTTCTGTTTCAAAATTTTTTACATTTTTTGATTCTGGTAAGACCAAGATCATTTAAGAGAAGTAACGTGAAGTGAAAGTTTCAGTATTGATTGAAATTGAAAAGTATAGAACTAATACCTAATTATGTACATCTACAACATCAAGGCTAATAATTAAATAATTCAGTTTCATTCAAAACCGTTAAATTACCACATACGAATAAGGTTTTGGAAATGCATGTTTTTTAAGGTAAGAAAAATTTAGCGGCATGGACCAGAAAAAAATTTAAGATTAGAATTTACATTTCAGCTAAGATTGCATTTTTTGAGAATTTGATCAAATACAAATTTAAAAAAATATACTATAGGCAGAAATGGCAGCGAGCGGAGCGAGCGGAAAAAATTTAGCCCAAAAGAGAATCAATTGGGGGTGTGAAAATAACAAAATTCGCGCGAATTTTTTTATTTTCACACCCCAAATTGATTCTCTTTTGGGCTAAATTTTTTCCGCTCGCTGCCATTTGTGCCTATAGAATATTTTTTTAAATTTTTATTCGATCAAATTCTCAAAAAATGCAATCTTAGCTGAAATGTAAATGATTTTTATTCATCTATTAATTTTTTTAATAAATACAAATTGTTCAATTATTACTCCGACACTACACTGCACTCAATTCACTGAAGCTACTAAAGTGATTGTTTTTTCATCAACAACCGACCGCGACGCGACTGTTTATTCTACGGTAAACTTTGTTTTACAGTTGATTTTGAGTTAAGCCCCGCTTAGTTTCTTGTGCCGTGACATAAGGCCAAGTGTCATAAGACCAAATTTTGAAATTTGGCCTTATGACACTTTTCGAAAGCGTCATAAGACCAAATTCCAACGTTTGGCCTTATGTCGCTTTCAGACAGTGTCATAAGGCCAAATTTTTTTGCGACTTAAGACCAAATTTGTTTTGATGTTTTCTTCAATAACAAAAACCGTTTTTTACTGTTAGAATTATGAAAGAAGTTGTTAATATAGGCGCCTGCCTGGCGACTTTTCATACCCTAAGCGGAGCAACGGAGTTGCGTGAGCGGGTGTGACCCCGAAAAAGGGAGTTAAAATCCTGAGAACCCGCGAAGCGGGCCACCCACAGGTGCTTTTATTGAAAGAAGTTGTTGATATAGGCGCCTGCCTGACGACTTTACATACAACTTCTTTCAATAAAAGCACCTGTGGGTGGCCCGCTTCGCGGGTTCTCAGGATTTTAACTCCCTTTTTCGGGGTCACACCCGCTCACGCAACTCCGTTGCTCCGCTTAGGGTATGTAAAGTCGCCAGGCAGGCGCCAATATCAACAGCGTTTTTGAATAAAAGCACCTGTGGGTGGCCCGCTTCGCGGGATCTCAGGATTTTAACTCCCTTTTTCGGGGTCACACCCGCTCACGCAACTCCGTTGCTCCGCTTAGGGTATGTAAAGTCGCCAGGCAGGCGCCAATATCAACAGCGTTTTTGAATAAAAGCACCTGTGGGTGGCCCGCTTCGCGGGATCTCAGGATTTAAACTCCACTTTTCGGGGTTCACACCCGCTCACGCAACTCCGTTGCTCCGCTTAGGGTATGTAAAGTCGTCAGGCAGGCGCCAATATCAACAGCTTTTTTGAATAAAAGCATCATCTCAGGTGATGAAGATAAAGTGTGAAAGTGACATAAGACCAAATTGGCCTTAAGTCACTTTGGAAAGCGACATAAGGCCAACCGTTGAAATTTGGCCTTATGACGCTTTCGAAAAGTGACATAAGGCCAAATTCTAAAATTTGGTCTTATGTCACTTGCCCTTATGTCACGACACCTTAGTTTCTCCTTGCAAAAGTTTAATTAAACCGAATTCTCTGTTTTCTCTCTTTCGGCTTTATTTCCCAATTGGCATTCGGCGTTATTTCACTTATCCAAAGTGAAATAAGGCCGAATGCTTAAATTCGGCGTTATTTCACTTTAGCAAAGTGAAATAAGGCCGAGTTTCAGAATTCGGCGTTGTTTCGCTCGGCGTTATTGCACGGCACCATATTACACACATTGTCCTCTACAATCCTCTATTGAAATATCATGATTTTCCAGAAATGTCAAGATTGTGTCAACCAAATATTTAGATTTATGCTCTTGAATAGGTATAAATTTTAAAAACCTTTCGATGGGAACACAATTTTTAACATACCGAATTACAAAAGTCAACTGGTCGATCGATATGAGAAAGGTCGGGTGTACTGTCAACACTTAGGGACAAATATTTTGCCGATCTAATTTCACCAAAAATTTTCATTAGGACTTGTTTTCCCATTATATCAATGAATTCGTTGCAAATATGTGCTGATAAATAGGAAGTGTATCCCTTTCCTGAGTTCTCACATTTTTTTTAAATGATCTGCGATGAATGAATCATCATGGGACAACTTTGTGTTTGTTTATGGAGTGAGTTGAAAAATCAATATGTGTGCAGAACTGTAGAGTAGAACAAAAGCAGAGTTGTTAAAATAATGTTGACAGCGTGTGCAGGTGTATGATTAAAGATTCATGTTGCCAGAAGTTTAAAATGTTGAGGAGTAGAATTTCAACGGAACGGAGAGTAAAATGAAACTTGTTTTTCTGTTACTGTCTACTAACCTTATTTCGTGTTCTATATAATTCTTGTATAGATTCATTCATTTTGAGTTGGTGGATTTGGGGGCCAAATAATTGCGGGGCCCTGGGCCCTGGCCCACCGGGTCCATGCCTAAAGACGCCACTGGGCATAATATAGGTTCTATGCCGTTAATGTGCTACATTATCTCATGCTTTAGCTCTTGAATTGTTGCTGGCTTATCGATGTACAGGTACACCTTTTCTTTTAAATAACTCTAAATAAAGATGTCCAAAGATGTCAAATCACATGATCTTGGCGGCTAATTGACATCGACCACTTAAGATAACACGCCATTGAATTTGTAGCACAAAAGAGCCATTGTTTTATTAACTGTGTGGCAAGTGGCACCATCCTGTTGAAACCACATATCGTCCACATCCGTATCTTCCAATTCGGGCCATAAAAAGTTCGTTATCATCTCACGATATCGATCATCATTAACAGTAACTCCCTGACTACCACACCAAACAGTCACTCTTTATGGGTGCATTGGTTTTTCGACAGTGACTCTTGGATTATCATTCACCCACATGCGGCAATTCAGCTTATTGAGGAATCTACTGAGGTGAAAATGTTCCTCATCACTGAGGATGATTTTCTTCAAAAATTGATCATCCACTGTTGCCATTATTCTGACCATTGACGACGCTTTAAATGGTCAAGAGGCTTTAGTTCTTCAGTCAATTGCACCTTGTAACCGTGTAAATGCAAGTCTTTATGCATAATGTTCATCAACGACGAGCGTGAGACGTGAAATTATTGGTCACGATGACGAGTTGAGGAGGGTTGCTCTTCAGCAGCACTATCACAAACAGTAGCAATATTTTCTGCAGTACGACCAAAACTATCTTTAATATAGACATTTGCTAACGAAGTGTTTAGAATTTGATCTGGAGCAGTAGTAGAACCATGGAAATGAGAAGAGGCATTTTTAGAAAGATGTCACCACTGGTTTTGAGAATAAAGTGTTGCATGGATATTTTTACAAACAGTTGCAAAGAAATTTGGTGCTATACCGTTTAAAGCCAATTTATCAATTGCGTCACTATAAGATTGCGAAATTTGATGAAGAAGAATTTGTCTTTTGTTGTTTTGCTTATGATAAATGGGTCATGAGAAATTACTTACAGTGCACCCAGTAATTTGACGAAATTAGTGTGATCCATAAAAACGGAACATCATTTGAATCAATCATTCTTAAGGCGCTAGAAAAAATTTACTGTCTCAGGAAATGGGAACTAATTGGATTGTTATGATGGTCTTGAAGTTTACAATATTCTTATTAAATGCGAACTCAAAAAATTTGAAAGTTCAAGTTTTGAAGAGGAAATTTCGATAAATTATTAAAATTATAAGTATTCCTGAAATCTGCATCTCATGACTTCTTTGTAAAGCTAACTGAATTTTATTTGACTATGTGTTTCTATATCTTCTAAGAATCTCTCTTATGATAAATCTGAAGAAAGATTTTACGAGTATAATGTTTTTGTTATGTTCGACCAAGAAAACAAAAATATCAACTTATTCGGCAGTCGCATACTTTCATTCAATATATGACTTAACACAACTACGTCTTTGTATCTAACATTCTCCAGAAAGAAAGATATATTATGTTTGTACATTTTACATATCTAGGTAGAATTTCTTCTTTTTCAATTGAAGTAAACCCTTAATGTAAATCAAAATAATTGCTTTTTAGGGGAAGGCAAAATTTCATTTTATAAATTGATGATCTCATTCAGCAGTAGAGTTGTGGCTTAAATATATGAACGTATATTGTAAGAAATGCTTACTTGAAATTTTGGAAAATATATAATATGTGATTTATTTAGTTATTATTGTAATATTATATAGAAAATATTGTTAGAAAACAACATTTTGAAAATATCTCTGCCATAATATTGAATTTTATAGAAATTTAGAACTTTGACCTAAATTCAATCAAATCTTTGATAGGAGTTATAGAGTTTAAATCAAACCAACCCAATGCTTGAGTGTACATAATGTACTCAGAAAACGAGCTTTTCATTTGAATTTATAGATCCGTGAAAAGTTATTATAAACTTAAACCATTTAAAATATTTCAAAAATCTTATTATTGTCTTGAAGAACAATCAAAACATTTATGAATGGAACTCAACTTAGTTCATATGGCCACTACGGACACGTTGCAGCGGCCAATTCGGTGATAAATCGATTGCAAAAGTATGCTGTGTGACTTGTGGAATCATCCTGTTGAAACCACGTGATCGTCAATCATGGCGCGATAATGCTGGATTTTCACAGTTACGTTACAATCGATATCACCGACGCGAAAATGTGGACCAATAACGCAGCCATCGCATGCAAACAGCGCCAAACTGTTGTTTTTTGTAGCTAAAGTGGTGGTTCGTGAATATATGCCAATAACACATATGTATTTTGCTTATCGACTTACTCATTTAGCCTATTCCTATTGGAAAACCCGATATATTCATCTTAAATTTGCAACATAAAAAAAAACGGTTCTACCACGAAATTTCGAATGCACATATCTCGAAAACAAAAATGTCGAATGTCAAAATGTTGAAAACAAAAATCTAGAACGAAAAAATTCTCGAAAACTAAAACCCCGAATGCAAGAACCTCGAAGAGATGTCAGTTTGTTGGGAACTAAAAATTATCAAACTGAAAAAAACCATTCGGTTTTCATCCTAAGGCGCCAGTTATAGCTATCATTGGTTTTCATCATTGAAAACAAACATTGGAATTTTTTTGGCAGGTCGTTTATAGCTTTCAGTACAAATTTCTGTCATTGAAAAAAATTTCCTGATTGAAAGCCACCGAACAATTTTTACTGACAGAAATCTGTCATTGGAATTGTGTGAAATTGGAACACAAATCAGTGGAACGATTCGTTTCACTTTTGAACATAAAAGTATCAGCTGTTCAGGAAAATGAATTTCCGTCCGGAAAATAGAAAAATAGATTTTTAGAGAAAAATCAATGCTCAAAAAAAATTCTTTGTGTGATTTCCGATCGATCAGTATATAATTCTCTTTCCTAATCAAAGGGAAACACCGTCAAATATCGATTCAAAAATTTTTCCGGATCGATTTCAATGATAGCTATAACTGGTGCCTAACTGGCCCCTAAGCTAATAAGTTAATTTCGGATAACATCAATTCGATTACGCAGAAACTTATTAACGCAACTGTTAAAATGTTTTTTGTGAAAGTGTTTGTCGCTTTGGGTTAATTTTGAGTTAGTAAAATAAAAAGAAAACAAAACATGGAACTGAATGAAATTCTTTCAAAAAAAGGAATAATAAAAATTGAAATAGACGATTTCTGTTTCCATTCAAACAAGAATTTTGGAAAGAAATATTATTGAGTTTGTGAAAAAAAAACAAATCCCACAAGTGCAAGAATCATAACTGTAAAAGAAAAAGACCATCATTGGGTTTGTAAAAATTCTCTCAGGACATTCACTTAGTAAAGTCGCCTACAAAAAAGACGTTTATTTATTTAGTACCTATTTAAAAAAAAAAAGTAAAAATAAATAAAATTATGAATTCAATTACAAAAACATTTGTGCTCTTTCAGAAATATTATTGAAAAAATCTCGAATTTCCATTTTCATTTTTTTCGAGATATTGGTGCAAAATTTTGAACAATCTTGTTAAGGGTTTAACAATTTGCTAAGACGGAGTCCAACATTTTAAACCCTTTTTTTCGTGTTGCTAAGTAGAAAATTGCTAACATGTCTAAAAAGTGACAATTCGTGATAGTAAACAAAGCAAATACGCTTAAACGGACCTTTTAATTGGAATTCCCAACTGTTGACTTTATCATTTTATCCACTGCTCTTATAAAAATAATTGTACAGGTGACATATGGCTTTAAAATTGTACTAAATCGTTTAAAATTTTGCGCCATAAAATGTTCGTCTCTAAGGTACAGTTCTTCATTTTTATTTTATTGAACTTTAATTGGAAATTCGAATGACAAAAAAGAGTTGTATGTTATCAGCAGCTTCAAGTAAAGTTCCAAAATTGTCATCTATCCGTACAAATTTGTTTGCTTGATTTAAAATTGTTTTAAAGGATGAAATGTTAGCCCCCCTTCGTAGCTCACTTGTGGAAAGGGTAAACATTCCTCAATTTTGTCAATTTTTCTGACAGTGGAACAGTCTAACGGACCGTACAATACACAGGAAGATATGGCCTACCTATAACAAAAACCGTTCTATCGAACTTTAACTCAGACCCATGCATTAATTAGGCAGGTGCACTGCAATATTTATCAATATTTATCGGACATTGGCTGATAGCAACGCTGGGTATCCCTAAGAATACTCACTGCCGTAGCATGAAACATGAAAGGGTAGTTGTTATTCAATTTCTCTGTAAATGTCCTGCCCTGGTCAGTTATAGAATTTTAAGCTTCGTAAGGACATTCCTAAAAGATCTTGATAAACTTTCCGAGATGAAAATGAAAGACCTGATTTCCTTTCTGAATGCGACTAAATGGCTCTAGAATCGCTAATTTTGTCAAAATAAATCCGTCATAATATTATCTTAATATAAGTATACAAATAAAAAGGCAATCTGCAGCAAAGGTAGTAAAGTGAAAGGAGTTTTAACTGAAAAAATCATTGGAATTTTGTTCCTTAAAAATAACGGATACTTATGTGAAGAGCACTTATTCTGGTTTTACTGTACTTGTATTTACCATAATAATAAATACAGACTAGACTCAATCTTAAAAGAACAAAACTGGGACATGTTTCTGTTTTAGAGAGATTTTGGTCTTGTGATCAGTGCTTATACAAATAATTTGTATTTCCGTAATACTCAAGATTTTAATCTTAACTTAAAAATGCAATAAAAAGCTGAACAAAATTATTAAATAGACGTGTTAATTGGTTGACCGGCACCGTCGCCACGCACTGTTGAAACAACGAAATCGTATTTCTAGTTAACTTCCCATAGGAAGTTATTGTAATGGGTCCGATTTGTCAAATTGAAAATTTTGACATTTCTCGACGTTTCAAGGTCCCTGGAGTCGAAATAAAAGATTTTTAGAACGATGTCTGTGCGTGCGTGTGTACGTACGTCCGTACGTCCGTACGTTCGCGACGTTTTTTTCGTTGTCCATAGCTCAAGAACCAGAAGAGATATCGACTTCTAATAAATTCTATTATGCAGACAATAAGGCAGAAAGATGCAGAAAGGGCTCTCAAGAAAATTGCGTTAGTGGTTTTTTTACCATAGCAGTTTAAAAAAAAGGTGAAAATTTTGGTTAACCCTAAATATCTCATGAACCATTGACGCTAGAGACTTGAATTAAATTTTATATTGTATATTGCAACGTGATACAAAACAAGTATATTTTTGGAAAAAAATCCAATTAACGGTTTTTTTTATAAATCAAAAAAACTGAAAAAAAAAATGTGTCACCTCGAAAATTTTACGACTAAAATATGATTTCATCTCTAAAACAATTTTGTGCAACGAAGAATAATGTTTTTGACACCTGATAAAATTTTGAGAAAAATCTAATTGACAGTTTTTTTACAAAAAATAAAAACCTAAAAAAAAATTAATAAAAGTTGGTAAAAATTGATTTTTGACTCAAATATCTTTTCAAAACATTGAGATATTGGCTTTAATTTACTTTTATCTTTCAAAAAATATTGTTGTTAATATTGAGTAAAATTTTGAGAAAAATCGAATTGACAGTTTTTTTACAAAAAATAAAAACCTAAAAAAAACAATACTAAAACTTGGTAAAAATTAACTTTCGACTCAAATAGCTTTTCAAAAATTAAAAATATTGGCTTCAAACTTATTTTATTTCACAGAAAATATTGTTTTCGATATTCAGTAATTTGTTTGTAAAAATCCAACTGTCCGTTTTTTCATAAAAAAATAAAATCTACAAAAAAAATAGTACTCAAATTTGGTAAAAATTGATACATATAGACAAACTTTTAAGCAAGACAAATCGACAGACTGGATGGGAAGTTATCAGTGTGGGTCGCATCCCAGCCTCTTTTACTGTCTTATTTTATGACTGAATTAATAATATATAAATTAATACACACAACTAATGCAATTTACAGCGATTTTAATTTTTATTTTTTCCGAATTTTATTTTCAATATGTCAAAAGCATACACTTATACATTTTAAATGTTTTGGTTATTTCAAATACAGAAACATTTATATTTTGTTTATTTTTGATCTTTTTAGTTCATCATTCTGTGCTTGCGCTTAACAAATATATAATAAATTTTTACAATGTTTTGTTTTTTTTTTTATTGTTTAATAAACTTACACATAAATAGTTAAACATAGGTAATGCTTATTTTTTTTCTTTAATTTATTTACATAATTTTAAGGATTATAATTATTATTATTATTAATATGATTAAGATATAATTTACATTCTAAATTAATTTATATTTACTAGATTTTTGTAAAAATTCATTTAAAGGCATTAATAAATATTTTATTTCCTTAAATCCAAAGAATTTATTTTAAATGTATTTAATTATATTACGTATCCAAACTATGTATTTTTTATTTGTAAAATTAAAATATTTTTAAAGACGCGACCCGGAAGTCGAATGTCCTACAATATAAATATTTACACATTGAATTAAACAATAAATGTACGCATTAGATAAAATTTTCATTTGCAACTATTATCATGAATTTAAATTAAGCCAATAAAACTTCTAAAGTGAATAATGTTTTTATTTTTTGTTCATAACATCGTGGGAAATTAATTTGCAATTTTTTTATTTACATATAAATTCAAAAATTAATATGATTAAATCACATACAAATTTATTTTGTTTTAAATTAAAATATTTTAACTAGAGACATACGATTAAATATATATCTATCTTATAAATATATCAAATATAATTAATATTTAAGGTTTTATTTAAATTTAGTCAACGAACATACATCATTATAGTTATTCTTTTGTTTTTCTATCGTAATATTTAAGTTTCTAGAAAAATTAGTTTAGTTTCTTCTATCATCTTAAATAAATATTTCTTTTAAAATCATCATATCCTCAATTATTTACTCACATTTGAACATAGTTTACTTACACATTATTATTTTTGTTTAATATTATATTGTTTTCAATTACGCATTAATTTAAAGCATTCAAAGTTAAATTTAACTATCTATATCTATATTGCAGCCAATGAAAACTTCCAATTACACCTGAAGCTATACTGATTGCCAGCAACTTTGTCTGCAATGTTGATGGTGAGGATGAGGACGATGAAAAATACAAGTTGAAGAAACTTTTTAAGCCGGACCCGGATGATAGTGTCACTGGGAAGAAAAAGAAAACAGATTTGTAACGAATTGTACACATAAAATAAAAGTTTTAAATATTATCCAATGTAAATATGTGTTTTAAAAACAAAATGTAAAATAAAGGATTCGTATCCTTATAAAGATGTGGTTCTTACAAGCTTGTCAGCGGAAGTTTTTTTTAAAAAATTCGAAATCGGGGACCGAGAGAATTTTTAGGTTATAAAATGAGAAATAATGCAGAGCGTTTTCGTGCAGTATCCATGGCGTGATAATTAGTGCGAAGGACGGGGCTGCAGCTCATCTTCGATTCAATTAAATCCAAAAAGTCAGCAGGAGTTGATAGTACATCTAAGGTTGTACTAAGACATTACATTTACCGATGATGAATTGATATTTATACCACACTCTTCAATACGTCCGTTTTGTTCGCATTCCATATATAGTAAAGTGAGAAATTGCCAACAAAACGATCCGCAGTAGTCCGGTTTTTATATTTGAAAGTTGATACAACTGAATTTTTGCCAGAGTAATTTATCAAAAAATTCTTTAAAAAATTAGCAAAATTCAGACCAGCAGGGGTGAAATCGTGTAAGCTGATTTTTGATGTAATGTGATATTCGATTTCAAAGTTTTAACCAAACAATTTGACATAAAATAAAAACTTCAAGAAGGGGGTTTGTTCGTAGACTACTACATTAACAGGTGGTGTTGAAGCGAGCTTGAAGCTCGCCTAAATTCTTTATATACCTGAATCGAGTTGAAATGAGCTTGATTTGCTCGATTCCGGTCGGGCATCGGAAAGTTGTTGAGAAAAACTTGTGTGGAGGAGTTGGTTTTACAGAAAATGCGTTATGGTCTGTTTATTTACATGTTTGTGTAGAAAAAATATAGTTTTGTTTTAATCACATGGAGTAGGTAGCATATTCCTATATGGTGCTGAACTTTTCATTGTTTAACACGAATCAAACTATCTCACTTGCACTTCATAAGAAATATCGAAACACCATTTGCATTTTAGAAAGTGCTGTCAAACTTAATCATTTTTAAATCTTCTTGTGCGGTGGAAACACCAAAAAGATTTATCTAATCTAAACTGAGATAAACCTTTGGTGGAAACATAGCAAAACATAAATATCTTTTCTATTGTTTTCTCTTGCAAAATAAGCCCAGTTAGTCCATTTTCACTAACAAAACTAAATAATATCAACAGTAATAGAGTGGTTTTTTCCCCAATGGAAAACACACATGATTCCAAATGCACAACTACTCAACGAACACAGCCATCGAGATACAAATGTAATATCAATCGTACCAACATTTGAGAACAAGATCACATAAGATCCATTCGAGACTCGTATAAATGTCAAAAACCTAGTGAGATTCTACTCTAACTTTTATCGGTGTTATTAATACTATGGATATTGTTTTTGTTATTCGTGTAAAATCCTACTTTACTATGGATAGATTTGCCAACAAAACACGGGTAATAATTCATATTATCCAGTACATTAGAAAACTGCTGTGTGTTATCCTTTACCGAAAAAGAGGAATGGACAACTCCAATCCGTCAAATCCTCGGTCGATTATCTTCTTCCGTGCATCAGTAACGTTTTCGAAAAGATCATCAATAGAGCTCTGACTAAGTGGGCTGCGAACAACACCAGAATTCCGAATATATAGTTCGTGCTCGAAGCCGGACAGGACACAACTCATGCCGAGTTTAAGCTTTTTTTCTGATATCCAATGGAATAAATACAAAAAAAGAATCAATGCAAACGCGCTGGTCTGGTTGGTTTGGCTTTCGACACCGTTTTGTATGGTTAAAGGGGGCTTAACTTAAAACTGAGCAAGCTTGGCATAGGCAAACCATTGTTGTATTTGACTTATGATATCCATAACGGTAGAGTTTGTTGTTAATAGTGGCAATGTAACTTATATCCTACTTTTGAAATTAAAAATTGTCTTCAACAGGGAGCGGTTTATTTGCTTATTCTCTTCAGCATTTACACAAGCGTGCAGAAATTTGCGTAGGAATGTTCATAGGTATCTGGCTAGATCAGTATGTACAAAACAACTATTTTATAGTAGTCGGCTGGAACCCACACCGATTTATCGTTTATGGGTGTCCTGTGTGGTTCAACGTTGCCCTTCCCAAATCGAGAATTTCGGGTGTTCGAGCGGCAGTGCTGTACTGCTGTGCATCGAAAAGCCATATCTTCTTATATTCTTTACTTTTCAAACAAGGTTCTAAACAATGGGGCTCGAATCAAAAGAATTGACAATTAAGTGAAAAAACCTCGTTCGGGGTCACATTTCGAGAGCTATTATCACTACAAACAATTTAATTTTCAGAGCGTTCTAGCTTATAGACGAATATTTTGAAAGTGCACGCTTGGGCGGCTTCATTCCTCAATAGACAGATGTGGTCCGATACAGGATGGATTGGCTAATCTATCACGTCGCCCACAGAACGGTGGATATGTAACTCCTTTACAATCAGGTTGTAACTGCACAAGACGTAGCCAGCTCCTTCGGTTCAGTAGGGCTGTGTCCAAACGGGACTGAATTGAGAGGTTAAAGCAGAAGAACCGGTTTTGATGGCTTTAAACTGCACTTTAATAATGGGTAGTCATTTTCCTGTTCAATACCTCTTTTCTTTTTAGGGTTAAGTTTTAAGTAAAATAAACTGGGTCGCACCAATTTGCTCCTTTATCCAAAGAAAAATATCGCTCGTATTTTAAAATGCATCTATAAAATAAGTTTGTTTTCAAAAATTTGAATGCTATTTAATAAAGCAAAAAAACCTTCATTAATTGATAAGTACCTTAGCACGTAAAATGTATTTGTATTTTTTTGAATTTTTAGAATTGAGATAAGACAAAAATGAGCGATGGATTGTAAGATTTTTGTTTGTTATGTTTAAATGTAAAGGTGGAATCGGCTAATGTGATAACTGATTTGATTTGATTGTTAAGTTTTTGTTGTGACAGCTATTATGAACTTTTGACAATTATCTTTCGCAGATGAAATTTGTTGATTTTATCTGTCACTTATCAAAAATCTTGATTGCCAAGATGTTGAACCCTGTTTTTGCATATAGCACTTAAGCAACTGAAAATTATTCAGATAAGGATGAATACATATTTTCATTTCCTCGCGATTGTAAATAAGAACCATTTATATTTATTTCCTCTCTTCAAGCTTATATTATTCAATTAAAAGATTCCAAAATCCTGAATTGGATAACATACTGCGTTTCTCTACAAAAAAAGACTAACGGCCGATTCCTTGAAAAATTCTGGTCTCTAAAACTCAGTTTTTTGAAAAATTAGAACTTGGTTCAGTTCTAACTCATTTCTTCATCAAGTTGTCGATGGTTAGAACTTTGATTTAGATTTCAGTCTGAGATAAAACTTCGATTTATTAGAGCCTCAAATTTCATGTTCGAGGATATTAGAACTCGATTTCGCAATGTTTTTTATTCTTTGAACGATTTAATGATCAGTTAATATTGTTTTATCAAATTTGAAGTCACCAAATTGTTTTATCAGCAATAATAATACATTTTTTAGATAATACAGTTATGGACGCATAATATGGAGGTTTTAATGTTAAGGTTCTGAACTATAAGAATACAAAAGAGAACATACAAATCATGGACAATTTCTCAAGAAATACATAGCTTCAAATCTCAAACGTGCAAAATGTCCACAGAAAGACATTTTGTTTGTTCAAAGAAGTCAATTAGTCTGTATGGCCTTTTAAGAAGCCATAACGTTCATTTAGTTATACTTTGTGTTAAAAACGATAAACAAATTTCAATACAAATTATATTACAGAGTAAAATCCGTGTTACTCTCATTTTCACAACAACATACGCGATCCCTTTACCATCGCCACGGTAACTTCAATTCTATCAACGTTTCAAGGAAGGCATAAGGCCCATAGACTCTGTTTCTGTAGCCTTAAGGTCCATGGACATTCTAACCAGAGATATTATGTAAATCACTAATGCCATAGGGGTAGTCACAGCTAGCACTTCGAAAATTTATTACGACAAAGAAGCAACAAATTTTAAAAGCAAATAATACGAAATAATATTGAAAACACAAAAAAAAATTCTAAACGGTCCTGGCATTCACAAAGAAATACAAATTCATTTAAATTGACAATTTATTCAATAAACTGGGGCAGTGAAAAAATTGTTTGCCACTAAATCAAAACTGATAAACATTCAATATTATTACTAGATAGAATGTCAGAAATGTATGTATCAAACAATCCTACCGAGTGCTATGAAAGTGGTTTATTATTAGTTAGAAAATTTGTTTTTTTTTTTAAAACCGAGATCTAAGTCCTTAAAACTCAAAAGTAAATTTACAATGAGTTCTGAGGAAATTATAAAAAGTGAAGAAATGCTCGAGTTCTAAAAATTTTGAAAACCGAATTTTAAATATAAATTGAGTCATCAGATCGAGTTTTAAATTGCTTTTAGAAATTTGTCAAGAGTAGGTAATATAATGTATAAAAAAAACAATAGCACAGAATAAAATAGTCAATTTCAACTCTTTTACGATTAAGTTTATAATCCCTGCATTCTATCTTAATTAGATTTAATGCATTTTCACTTTTATAAACCAATTGTTGCACCAAACTTGTTAATTTAAGGTCATGGAAGCACTTTAAATTTCGTTGTTCCCATTTTCATACTTTTTGAACACTGTCAGAAATTCCTAATGAATTCGTGGAAAATTGATCCCTAATTTCAATATGTGAGGAAGATTAATCTCAAAATAAGATATGTGCGTGCAAATTGACGTTTCAGCTTGTAGGCGAACCAGAATAACAGCGGGGTCTCGGTGAGTGTCTTTGGTGCAAGCCCTTGCATGAAGACTCCCCATAATAGCAAACAAAGTTCCTTAGTATGACAGTTGGCTTGACAGATTTAGGTATATGCACCATAAAAATGATTGAATATATCAAAAACTTAAATGAAAATATCTATACCTTGAATTAACTTAAACAATAAAAAAAAAGTTATTAAATTTGCCTTACCTCTTGCTGGAATTGGATCCCTTTGCGGTGTCCCCAGCTCTATTTCCTTATATTCCTGGTATAAGTCACCAATCTGAGCTGTACATCGGAGGACCAAACTGCCTCCAGTTGGATTACCACTGCCCAGCTGATTGTTGTGTAGAGAATTCAGCATTTGATTACCATTTATACTGCCTCCATTGATGCCGCTACCACTGCTACCACCATTTATTAACGAAGGACTACCGCCCGCAAAATGAATGGCCTGCAATTGTAGTTTTAAACCTATCCTCGAGGCCATTAAATTGTCAACCGTCTTGATGTATTCTGTTTCTCCGGAAGACACCTGGAAATAAAACAAACAAATAAATGTTTTCATGAAAATAAGGATCTCTGTTTCTCTGTAGGTATATAGACATACATTTAGCTTTGGGGTGATCATGTTTTTTTTTATATAGTGGTGTAGTCTACAAGGACATGTTGTGTCTGAATGTAGGTGTGTGCACTTTTGCATGTTCAGTTAATAAGAACACAAGAGAAGGAAATTATATTTTCTCCTTCAGGACGTCATTACATCAGGATCCTTCAAGTCAAGCCGAATAAAATTCGATGGAACGTGGCATTCAATTTCAACTTAATTTTTGCGCATTGTGACAGAAAACGATACAGATGCAGTTACAATATCTTTATGGAGTGATATACCAAAATGCATCCTTTAGTTTATACAAAGGACATTTCGACATAGAAACGTTGAGATGGCATGACTTTGGATGTGGCTGGAAAATATAAAAGCAATGAATACGCGTTCAGTTATGGACAGAGATCTAGGAACTCGAACTGTTACTACTACGGGTACTGGAACTGGGAATTCTAGTGACCGGGGTGTGGGTATGGTCCTTTGAAAGGAAATCAATTTCGTTTATTGGATATCTATCGAAAGCACTTGGTCTCTTGATATACTTTTTATTGAATACAAAAGGGAGCGCAGTGAATTCAGGATGCTATTGGTATCGTTGACCTGAGAAGGCAAGTATAAATATATAGAGGGTTCGGTTTGACTTTGGGGGCAGATTCTCTAGTAGATAAAAATAACTTTGTAAAAAGTATGTTGAAGGTTTATATTCCCCGTTTAGGTTTTCAGTCAGAGGATAGATTTGTATATACTTAGAAAACGAAGGTATAGATACCATATGAATGAAAAGAATGTCAAAGATGGGACAACTTCACTAACTAGCATTTTATTTGAAAGTTGTTTAGAAAGGTACGAGTATATTATATGAACTTTTTTTAATGTCTAAAGCATGAAGAACTATTTGTGTTATTGAATATTGAACTCAACAGATTAATTCAGAAGAGAAATATTCTTTCTTTTTATTTTTCGTAAATGTTATTTACTTAAAAGGAACGATCAAAAATACAAACTTCAGAGAGGATTTTTTTAACAGTATACACTATTTTGTCTTCAATTGAAAATAAGTATTCAGTATGCACTTTAATCTCGACCTTAAAAAACAAACTTAAGCTTAGATTGAATATTTGTCGTATACACAAATTTTTCAACTTTCTTTAAAACTTTAAACTGACATGTCAGAGTGATGTTCTTGTTCATTGAGTTGGTTCGGGTCAGTTTAAGTATTCTGATTTTGAATAATTTAGAATGCATGATAGTAAAATATTTTCAAAACTTAAGTAAAATGAATCCACAATCGAATTAGGACTGTTGACTTATTAAATACTATTGACTGTTAAAAAGCTATAGGTAATAATAATTAATTCCAGTTCTATAATTTTACTTATAGCATATAATAACTATAGTGGGAACATTATATGCCATTGATTAAGAAAGCCATTCTGTAACGAAAGCTTCTTAAAGACAGACAGTACGGCTTTCGTTTCAATTGACTCTCTGGCTATCTCTGTATTTTGACATCGATCTGGACAAGGTGAAATTACTACGCATGATATTTCTCTCTCTGATTTCAGTATCCACGAATTATAATTTAAATTTTAACCCACAACATAAATACTGGTGTGTCCCAGGCATCCGTTTCGTTCCCGAAATTCTTCTTCACTTTTTATAAATGATCTCCTGCCTGCAACTTCTAATCCAATTAATTTTTTCTCCGAATTAAGTCATAGGTATTCTTTCCCGACTCACATTCCTTCCCTACGGATGTAGAACTGCAAAAAAATATTATGATATGTAATTTCTGTAATTTTTTCAATTTATCGATTTCAACAATACCCGTGGAGACAAATTTTGGTGGCACAGACAAGTATTGAACCCAAGACCTCTTGCAAGACAGTCCTACGTACTATCCATCACGCCATCAAGGATACTAATACAAAACCTAGGTATAGAACACGTCCAAAACTTTTTTATGGCATCGATGACATTGTAAATTGAACTCCTACTAACTATGCTCGGTTCATGAATTTCTTACAACTTGACGATTTCTTCAACTGAACCAATCATATGTAAATGTAACTCTGTAAGGTTTTTACCCGTTTGAAATTGTTGATCCCAGTTGTTAAAGAACTTTTCATTCTTTTATTCAATTTTAAAAATTTATAACCAGAAACAATTACAGAGAAGAGCCTCAGAATAATCTGGAAAAGTTTGAGGATTCAATGTCCGTACGTTCGGGAAGCTTGTTTCGTGACCATATTTTAAAAACCAGTAGAGATATCAACTTTAAATAAATGTTGTTATACATACAGACAATAATGTAGGAAGATGCAGAAAGGACTCCAAAAAAATTGAATTTGTGTTTTTTGTTTTAATTTTGAAAAAAAAATTAATTAGCAGTTTTTTTTATAAATCAAAAAAACTACAATAAAATAATTGTCACCTCAAATATTTTACGAACAAAAAAACATCTTATCTGCAGAATAGTTTAAGCAACGAAGAATAATGACTATGACATCTGGTAAAATGTTGAGAAAAATCGAATTGACAGTTTTTTTTACAGAAAATAAAAACATTACTAGTTGGTAAAAATTGGTTTTTGACTTAAATATCTTTTTAAAAATTAAAGGTATTGGCTCCACACTAATTTCATCTCATAAAAAATATTGTTTTCGACAATTAGTAAAATTTGTTAAGAATCCAACACTCAGTTTTTTTCATACAAATCAAAATCTATTAAGAACAGTACCTACTCAAAATTGGTAAAAATTGATGTTCGATTCTCAATATCTGCTGAATAAATGAAGGTATTGAATTCAAAATGGTTTCATTCTGTGCTGAGTTTTCTTAGAAAAATTGAAACTGTTTTGTTTATACAAGAAATAAAAACATTCGAGAAATGCTACTAAAATTGGTAAAAATTGATTTTCAAATAAAAATCTCGTTAACAAAAATAGATTTTGAAATCAAACTATTTCATCACATTTTTAGTTAAACTTTTAGAAAAGCAGATAAGAAATGATTTTAGACTGAAGTATTAGGAGAACAGAAAATATTTACTTCAAATTATTTATATACACAAAATATTCTTTTGAATATTTTGTCAACATTTTAAATAAGACAAATCAACAGACGGGATCGGAAATTATCAGTGTGGGTCACATCCCAGCCTCTTTTTTACAATTTATAAAGATTAAAACTTCTCAAAAATTTCAAGTTTTCGTTAAACATAGAAATTAAAATAATCTAAGCCGCAAAGTAAAGAAATCGTAATTTCTAAAATAAATATAGTAGCAATTTTATGCAAAATTCATAGCCTATTTAATTTACTAATTTTCAAATAAATTTTGACTTTTTCGAACCAAATTCAAATTTAAACTTACACCAATTAAAACAACACTATTTTTCACAGCTGTCAAGTCTTACATAACCAATTTACCTAAATGTACTGACTGAAAAAAAAAGTTGGATTTATACAGGCATTATTATTGTATTTTTGAAGAAAATTACATAAAGTTGGTTGTCCAAGAGCATTTTGTCTGCAATCAACTTTATCTCATATGTTTATTCATCTGTACTGAATCCGAATCTATTATGAAAAAAAAAAACAAACAACTCATGATGAATAACAAAATTTAGTCCTTGTGCGGGTCACACGAACTTGTTCTTTTTTATCACAGTACTGGAACTTGCGATAGAAAACTTAAAGTGCTTCTAGTAATATCCGAACTTTCAAATTGTTCCAATATCCGACTTTTATAATAAACACATGATTCAGAAAATAGAGATTAGAGCTTTCCAGAGTATAGTTATTAAACTGGAATCAACTGTGAATTTTTATCCGACAATATAGGTTTAGATAGAGACGAATTTCAAGTATCCCAATTCACCTATCTGAAGTACCTTTTTCTCCATAAAGGAGGGCTCTTATTCAAAAGAATTTGAGTGGATAAAATGTATGTTAGAGAACTGGTATTTTCATAAATCAAATACTTTCACTAAATACACCCGCACCCATAAAAATAGCTCATACATATCAAAATAAGTTAGAAAAAATGGTCTAGAATTAGCATAAGGTAAGGATGGCAATTGGAAGGACAATGCTAGTTTTGTGTATTGTATACTCTTAATACATAGATACATTTGTCTTCCTATACGAACTTGATATGAAAACCAGACGACATGTCACGTTTTCACTTCGAACCTTGTTATTTGAAGGCACAAAACATAGCAAGGGAAATATAAATCATTCTAGGAACACACTTTCTATTGTATATAACATAAAGTATACCTAGTCTTTGAAATGAAATTGATGAAAAAATGAAAATAATGAATAACAAATAGCAAATAAATTTCCTGTAATGTAAGTTATATACATAAGTGTTATATACCTCCTTCATTGTATCGAAATAAATAAATTAAGGATAAAAACGATTCACTCAAAAAGTTCTTCATTCCTTATTCTTTGTCTTATTTCTTTGTATAAGCATTTAATTTTATCAAAATAAAATGAGTGGTCGTCTTAACCAAAAAAATATAAATAACAAAAATAAAAACAAAAAACAAAAAACTATAACTCCTTGAAATTGAAAGAAAAGGTAAACAATTTTCGTAAATCTTAAATAATAGCATCCTTACGAAGGATTTATCTTCTTCTTACATAAGAGCAAACAGATGTTCATAACTGAAAACAAGTATATTCGGAAACTCAAGAGCACTACATATACTCTCAAAGAAAAAAGGGAGAGGGTGTTGCAAGTTGGTGGAGGTGAATGAAAGTTTTCATTGTATTAATTCTCTTTCTATGTACTTAAAGATAAAATTCGCATTTAAGTTAAAATACCTTCAAAACTATAGTTGAGTGAATTTTAAATTTTGAGAATTGGTCTTTTTTGTCAGCAATCACCTTGAATGAAATTTCAAAAGATTTTATAAAACTGTTGCTTTAGAATTCAGTCAAAATGTATGAGTTTTGATTTTGTTAACTTATAGCATAACAAATTTAGTCAAAATCAATAATTAACCTCATGTAAGTATTTTCAAAATACGTCCAGACAGAGTCAAGCTCTCAATTCAAGTGGTTGCCTGTAAATAATATTGTACATATCTCTTTATTTAAAAAATACGATACAATCAATAATGATAATAATAATTTTGGTAGCGCGAACAAGCTCTTGGCTCATTTGAGCTAGGTCCATCATGAGTTTTGAATGGATTCAGGTAACTACTAAATCTGTCTATTTTATTAAGAATTCTCGCACTACGTTTCATATATAAACATATCAAGGGTAGCCATAACCCCTTTAGTATGCATTAAAAATAAACAAATGTACAAAAATATGACATCGCTTTGGTCGGTCAAAATTTGTATACGACATTAAAGAGTTCCGTTTTTGTTTACTAATTGTTATCCAGAATCGAAAAGGAATTTTTTGTATTGCCTTTATTTTCAGCTATTTCTGCTGTTTTACTCTTGAATAGTATTTTTGAAAAGATGTAGCTTTCAGAATTTTGTTCCAAAATAAAAAAAAGATTATGAGTACGACCCACACTGATAACTTCCCATCCCTTCCGTCAATTTGCCTAACTTAAAACTTTAACAAAATATTCAAAACAATATTTTGTGTACATAAATAATTTGAAGTCAATATCTTTCTCTGTTCACCTAATATTTAAGTTGGAAACCATTTCTTGTCAGTTTGTTGTTGTTTCTGAAGGTTTTCATGTTTTGGTAAAACATTGCCTGTTGAATTTTTCTAAAAGATTAACTAAAAATTGGAAGATTTTTAGTCAAAAACCAATTTTTACCAATTTTAGTAGCATTTTTTGAAGGTTTTTATTTCTTGTATACAAATTTACAGACTGGATTTTTCTAAGAAAATTCACGAGATTCGAACATCAAGTTTTACCAATTTTATGTTCCATTTATTTGAAGATTTTAATTTTTATAAATTTACTGATTGTCGAAAAGAATATTTGATGAAATTAGTTTGGAGCCAATATATTTAATTGTTATAAAGATATTTAAGTCGAAAATACATTTTTGACAACTTTTAGTAATGTTTATTTTAGGTTTTTATTTTTTGTAAAAAAAAAATTAATTACATTTTTCTCAAAATTTTACCAGATGTCAAAAACGTTATTTTTCGTTGCATAAAACTATTCCGGAGATAAAATCAGTTTTTGTTCGTAAAATATTCGAGGTGACAATTATTTTATTTCAGTTTTTTGATTTATAAAAAAAACTGTTATTTGATCAATTTTTTCAAAATTATATCAGTTTGGTATCACGTCAAAATGTATATTGTTAAATTTAATTCAAGTCGCTAGCTTTATTGGTTCGTGAGATATTTTGGGTTAACATACATTTTACCACCCACACAGCTTCCCGAACGTTACGTACAAACGTACGTAGACACGCACACACAGAGGCATTTCTCTAAAAATCTTTTATTTAGATTCTTGGAACCTTGACAAGTGGAGAAATGTCAAAATTTTCAATTTGAAAATCGAACCGATTACAAAAACATTTTGGACATAAACTTAAAGCAATGAAGTGGTTAATTATTGTAAAATAAAAGTTCAAAAAAATCATGTTGAAAATGGGTATTTTTAAGTTTGAGCACATATACCTAAAATCGGAATTTGGATTCGAAGTCGGCACTAAAAATTTGTATTTATTTAAAGGCAATTATATTCAAGGTTTTTCAAAACTTCAGATAGAGCCAAGATCCAAAGGCCTTTCTCATAACTAATGAAAAATTACGAAAATTAAGTGAGATACTAAAATGATTTAAACTGTATCTAGGAGATTAAGATTCGAACTTTGCAAAATAACCATACAATTTATGCAGCTTTCAAATCTTAAAAACCTGATGCGGATAGAAAAATTTTTAGGTGAGAATGAAATTCAGGAAATATTAGAGCTAAGTCTAAGATGTGTTTGCATTACGAAATCTCCAAAATAAAACAAACCTGACTAGGTATCAAATTCTATAAACGATTCTCATATACTCGTAGCTTTAACATTTTATAATCTTATAAATGCTTATATACCTGGCCTGGCCATATTACGTAGTTATTTATTATTTGCCCACTTCCTTTACATTTTTGCATAGCTTAACGGCATTAAGTACGGATGTTTGGTATTTAGGTAGGTATGCATATATTATTATTCTTAAACGCAATTCAGCTTTATTAAATTTTATTGTTTTTATATCCTTCCCATCTGTTTGGCCTTATGTGTTTTTCTTCTTCTTTCTTCTTCATATATTCGTTACGTACACATAAATCAGTATACCTACAGTATAAAAGTCCATACATGAAATCCAAAAAAAAAGGACACCTTGCTAAAGTCCTTTACCATATACATATACAAAATACAATACAAGTCCCCTCTAAGATTGACACATGCTCCCGGTCATATCTCATATAACAAAAAGCCCAATAAAACTGCCACATAACCATAACCTTAAGCATCGCAGAAACACATGTTTGCGACATAAAAAAAAGGTTATACGAAAAATGACAGAGAGAATTTTTATCATTTGAAATTCTGATAATTTGATGTCATACTTTGTGGCTGTTTTCATGCGGCATTCGAGTACAAGTATTTTATGTACATACTTGCATATTATATCGGGTGATTTTTTAAGAGCTTGAGAACTTTTTTTAAAAAAAAACGCATACAATTTGCAAAATCTCATCGATTCTTTATTTGAAACGTTAGATTGGTCCATGACATTTACTTTTTGAAGATAATTTCATTTAAATGTTGACCGCGGCTGCGTCTTAGGTGGTCCATTCGGAAAGTCCAATTTTGGGTAACTTTTTCGAGCATTTCGGCCGGAATAGCCCGAATTTCTTCGGAAATGTTGTCTTCCAAAGCTGGAATAGTTGCTGGCTTATTTGTGTAGACTTTAGACTTGACGTAGCCCCACAAAAAATAGTCTAAAGGCGTCAAATCGCATGATCTTGGTGGCCAACTTACCGATCCATTCCTTGAGATGAATTGTTCTCCGAAGTTTTCCCTCAAAATGGCCATAGAATCGCGAGCTGTGTGGCATGTAGCGCCATCTTGTTGAAACCACATGTCAACCAAGTTCAGTTCTTCCATTTTTGGCAACAAAAAGTTTGTTAGCATTGAACGATAGCGATCGCCATTCACCGTAACGTTACGTCCAACAGCATCTTTGAAAAAATACGGTCCAATGATTCCACCAGCGTACAAACCACACCAAACAGTGCATTTTTCGGGATGCATGGGCAGTTCTTGAACGGCTTCTGGTTGCTCTTCACTCCAAATGCGGCAATTTTGCTTATTTACGTAGCCATTCAACCAGAAATGAGCCTCATCGCTGAACAAAATTTGTCGATAAAAAAGCGGATTTTCTGCCACTGATTTTGGTAATAAAATTCAATGATTTGCAAGCGTTGCTCGTTAGTAAGTCTATTCATGATTAAATGTCAAAGCATACTGAGCATCTTTCTCTTCGACACCATGTCTGAAATCCCGCGTGATCTGTCAAATACTAATGCATGAAAATCCTAACCTCAAAAAAATCACCCATTACATGCGTATGTATGTATTTACGGTACGTAGGTAGTTTTTTTTATTCATGGTGACCATGCATGGTTTTATATAGCGGAAAAATGAAACAAAATTTTTAAAACTGATTAAAAACATTTAAGGCTTCAGTTGATTTCAGGTTCAGGACCTCTATGGTTTTACTCAAAAGTATATTTTCCAGAAACTGCTGTGATTGGAGAGATAGAATAGATGTCTCAACAGGAAGGAGGTTCGTTAGGTTTACCAAAAGGCAAAAAGAAAATCTCCCAAGTTTACCAACCACGAAATGAATCCTGTAAATACGATCAATGGTACATCATAGTAGAAACTTAGTCTATATTGAGAATATGGAAAGACCACTTCTCAAATCTAATACAACGGCCATGAAGAATCGTATTCAGATGTAAGGGAAAAGGCACCATTTAACGCAGGCGACACGCAGAACAGCAATTCCGCCAACCCAACCTCGACTGAGTGAAGATAGTTATATCTCATTTTAAAGCCAGGAGCTGATGGCATCGTTGACGCACTGTTCAAAACAACATGCGATGACTTGAAAAGGAGTATGCACCCTTACTTGCAAAATATGATCGGAAGAAAGCATGACGATGATGAAATCTTAACATAGTTTCCCCAATCTTGAAGATAGGACTCAACCTGAACATCGAATATAAAATCCTTTCTGCCGTATTATGTGAACGTTTGAAGCCGTTCGTTAACAACCTGTGGCGGTCCATATCAGTGGCTTCAGACCTGGGGAGTCCACCAAATGTTCACATTACGGCAATCTTATGGAGAAAAAACCCAGGAACTTCATATCGATATCCATTATCGATTTTAACGCTGCCGCCGCTTATAACAGCAGAGAAGAAATTTACAGACAAATGCCTAGTTTTGGCATCCCTGCAAAACTTGTTCCATTTGTGTAGAATGACGATAGAGAATGCAGGCTGCGCTTTCAAGGTCGGAAAAGATCTCACCGGTGCTTTTGATGTCAAAAAAGGTTTTTAGTTTTTACACTGTCATGAGACTTCTTCCAAATCGTTCTGGAAAGAATTGTGAAAAATTCAACCGTTAACACTTGAGGCACAATTTTTCAAAGTTCTGTTCAATTACTCGGATAAGCCGATGATACTGACTTAAATGCCGCGTTTTTGAGCATTGTGACGGAATTGGAGAAGATGTGTTTAGTGGTCAATGGGGGCAAAACCAATTATATGCTGTTTTCAAGAATAGACATTGAACTATGTCGATGTCTTGGAGAAAAGCTTTAAAATAGTTGGGGACTGTGTTTATCTAGGTACCGCTAAGAATTCAGACAATGACACCAGCTCCAGCGCTTTAATCAAACGGTACGTGTATTGAAGACGGAAGTTGTTGTGAAATTCATTGATAAATAAATACAAATTTTAATAAGTAAAAACATTTATTTATGTTTTTTTTTTAAACAAAATTTGTATTTAAAGCATCTTGCACATGAGCAACGAACTGCGAACTGCGAACTGTGGATGTTCGCATATTTTGACTTTTCTTTCACATGAGCTTTAATTTCTATTCGCAGGTAGCGACGAATTGTCAACCCTTTTCTCCATATTTTCCTCAGCCATCATCTTTCACACAAAAACAAAACAAGAGTGGTATAATTTTGAGGTTAAGTTGAGCGCGAACAATTAATTCGTTGCAGTGTGGATGGTATGTGGAACGCGAATAGAGTTTGACAGTTCGCAGCAACCACACTGCGATTCGTTACTTGTTTTAGAGAACAAAATGCAAAATTTATTATCCTAATATTAGTGTCAATTGGTTTCTTATAATTTAAATGTGTTTTTGTGTGGAATTGACTTTTTGAAATGTGTAAAATCACGTTTGTTCGTCCATTCGCAGTTCGTTGCTCATGTGCAAGGCACTTAACACACGCCAACGTGAGTTGGCCCTCGGAAACGTAGTTCTATTGGATGTCAATGAACCAGGCATGAAGCATTCATGGGAACCTGCTGAAATTGCACTTATACCTTTGCATTGCTTTAGGTTATGCGTAAATGCGATACGCCTATTACCATCCGGAAGGCGAAATAGCTTGCTCAGCATTTGGATTGGCTGAGCGAATATCCAATAGGTGGGTTAGGGAGTCAGTCTTTCGGCAGACGCGAACCTGAACAGTTAGAAGAACAATTTAGCTGATAAAATAAAATCAAATTAAATTAATTCTTGCCTTGTATTTTCATTTGAATAACGGTACGAACAGTTGGGTCAACTCACGTTAGCGTTCGGTTTTTTTATTAATAAAGGATGCGAAATCCTTAATTTTGTATCATCATATCCATCATTTAAACACAATAACAAAAATAAGTCTTAGAATGCTTTATTTTAAAGTAGATATCTCTATTGGTTCTTGAGATATAGCCGACGAAAAAAGGTGTCCTCAATGCACACATACATATAGACGCATACGAGGATGCTTTGGTTTAGTTCCTAGGTGCTTTAAAACGTTAAGAAATGTCAAAATTTTCATTTCGAGCAATTGGACCAAATCTAAAAAAAAACTAAAGAAAGAATTTTACTCGTGTTTTAGACATTTGTAAATTATGTTGGGCCTCATTTTATCAGACAAATTCTTAATCTAGCGTGAAAATTTAAATTCCTGGTGGGTTTAGATATGTCAAAGATTTAAGTATTATGTAAATATGTTTAAATGTTAATGTGTTAAAATACAGGTATTTTTTTGGCTAAGGTTTGAGGTACAGTTTAAGATCCTTAAAATTCTTCAAACTCAGATAAAATTAAATTTGGCAAAGTATTTTTTGACACACTTATCCAAATGAAAATCCGGATTAATCTCTAAGAATTGCTACACACCGTCAGAAGGATTAAAGTCATACAGCTGATATTGTACCCGCACGAGTAGTGTGGATATTCAAGTCAAGATAGTTATATAATCTTATACACCTATAAGAGTGGTTTTAAAAACAGAATTGCTTTCTATATCTATGCAAATCATTCCACAGTACAGAAAACGCTTCAATTAAGGACTTCATAATTATATATGTACCTATGTATGTAAATTGTGTATGATTGTGAAAGTTGTGGGGGGCCTGGCTGTGGAGACACAAACGTAATATATGGACGACTTATTTAAAAGGCTCTGTGTGTGAACTAATTCAAGCGCATCCTTTTGGATTTTCTCAATGCTCTCTTGAACACACAGAAATGATGTTTTTTTGTTTTAAAGAAGAAAAGGACTTTTAGCAATTAAAACAAAACTAAGGACCCAGAATTCACAATATAGTCCCCAGGTAAACGTATCAAACGTATCATGTAGGATTTTACCAATGTAAAGGGTGTCGTTGAAGAAAAACTGTAATGGATATGATCTAGACCACACAATATCATCATACATAATTCAGCTTCATTCCTATTTTGAAATCTTCCTAGAAAAGCCTATTTCACAGACATTTGTTTAAAGCGGAATAAATGGTAAGGGAAAGGACAAACACCAAAATACATAAAACATTCTTTATGGTTTGTTATTGTGCGTTAGGAAAAATAAGTTTTATTATAATCTGGTCTTTAAATGATAATAATAAAATACACTGCTAGGATTTTTTGTAAATATCCTGCGAAGACCGACGAAGCACGACGTAAAATAAAAAAAGAATATTTACTTTAAATAATTGCCTAAAAATCTGTGTTAAAAGGGATTCAATAAAGTACATAAATCATAAAAAGCGAAGAATTTATTTTCGAAAATCGTTTGAAAGCATTCAATCATCTGTTCTTTATGGTCATAAACGTACGTAGCTTTTTTACGATCCTTTCTTTTCTAAATAATTTTTCCGAAAAAAGGACTTAACAACCTTTTAGTTAATCGTATGTGTAAATAGGGTTTAGAAGAGGACGTTTTGGTTGAAAGATATCTGTATGCAAGAAACTAAACATTTTGTGGCTTCTTTATAGACTATTTTATGAAGGATTTATTAAAGAGACTTAGTCTTCGAGATATAAAAGAATGCACGATAAATGGTAACCCAAAAATGTTAAAACTAAAATCAAAAGTATTCAGAATTCAGGATTTGATTTTTTTTTTTTTTGAGAATGATTATTAAAATTTCAAGCGTAAAGAGAACAAAAATATAACATTTATATGAAGCTATTTCCTTAAGTGTACACATTTTATTGATACTATACACTTAAATCTTTTACACGAAAATATAACTTGAAAGTTCTCTGATGTAGGTTGTAGCAGAAACGGCTCTCGAGAGCTTAAACTATAAGTTGTTTTGCTATCATTCAAAGGCCAGCAGAAAGTAATTATTATAATCACCCCTAGAAACCTAGAGGTATACCTTATATCCATCCTTTGAAACCATTCAAACCACACAATTTCATTATTTAAAATAGCTTTTGGAGAAACACAGAAAGAATCTTCTTCAAAACATATATAAGGATAGTTTTAATGTTTTCAAATAATGCCTTTTCTGCCACACACATCTGACAATAACATCCGACACAAGCGAGTAGCCCCTTTTGGCCAATACCCGTTTGACTTGAATATCGTGTGTAAATTGTAAGGTTTTTCGGTATTTTCAATAGTTACACCTTAGGGAGTGCCTTGTCTTTTATATTTAGAAGGCAGAACTTACATATATCTATATAGCATGGAAATGAGAGAAGTCCATTTCCAGATATTATATATGAATGCAGTTCAAAAAGAGTTGCTAGTGTAGGTACAAGAATAATTAGCAGTATTTTCCCATTGGAGTAAATTGTAAACGATAGGACAATTTTTAGACAACACACATGTATAATGTCAAAAAGGGTAACATATCTCTTAGTAACAAACGTCTGTCACTAGTTACCTGTGTGTAGTAGTGACCCACTATTTTTCATGCACTCGCTTCTCAAAGGATAATGTTAGTTTTATGATGAGAACTGCAAGGAAAGACGAAGTTTCTTTGAATGGATAAGTTACTACGCATACGTATTTTTCATGACAAACAAACATGAAGAACGTTAACGTTACAGTTTTGGACACATTTAGTTGATGTTTTGAAAAGTTTCAAATTAAGTTTTATAATAAATTTACTTTCAGTTGTGACAGAGATACGTTTTTGTCTCTGTCTAAAAGTCACTCTACTATGTATGAAATATAAGTCGTGTACGCAACTTCTTAACCAGAAAATAAAGATTCCAGTTTTATGCTTTTGAAATGAGACATACATTCAAAAATAAGACCCTAATAAAGTTTTATATGAGAATCTATGCAATTACAATGCTAAGATTTACACAATATGGATTAAAAATGATGGACACATTTTTTGTTTGTCAAATTCATTTATTTCTATAGTTATCCATGCTTTTTGTCATACCATTAATATTATTTTTGACTTAAATAAATATTATTATAGTCAATAACGAATGACGGAGTAACGTCAACAAGTAAAGAGTACAGAATCCATAAGTGTTTTAGTCAAGTACAACACATCCAAAATGATTAAAAGAGTTTAACATACACTGTGAATGATCTATTTCGAACTAATAAAAACCTAGATGTAATGGCGCAAAATTTTAAACGATTCAGTAAATTGTTAAATCCATTTTTAGCAATTTAAGCTCAAAAAGTGACTTAGCTAATTTAAATCGATTTTAACAAATACTATCTCTTTTTTTTATAATTAACAAGCACTCAAGGGGTTATTAATGTCCTTAACATCTTAAAAGTGTAAACACAGTGCGAGCTTTGGGAAAATAAGGAAGGATAAAAGAGGAGATACCGTTGCACATTGGTCTTAAAGTTTTGAATATCAAAATGATAGGGGAAAACAGAGTTGGGTAAAGCATTCCACATTCTCGCTGTGCGGTTTAAACAAGAATCTCTATACTTGCCGGTACATCGAAAATTGAGATCAAGGTTAAACTGATAAACATGTCTAGAACTGCGAGTATTACGGCTGATTTGTTTGAGGGGGGAATGGAACTGGCTAACTCGACAGAACGCTGTTTGTAAAAATAACGATAGAACAACGAAAGGCATGAAACATTCCGGCGGTGTTCGAGTGTTGTAATTCAAAAGAATTAAACTTGTTTAAGGCACACTTTCCCAAATATGCGAGTTATATTCAAGGTTTGGACGAATGTAGGCTTTGCAAACTACAGCCAGGTCATAAGGGGTGAAAATTTCGAGATGTTTAGCATTTAGCTTGAGATTTATTGAGATGATGAGTATCTAGCTTGGGATACGCAATTTATTTTAATTGCCCTTTCCACATCAAGGACGAATTTTCGGTGATGTTTCTGCAGTCTAAGAAATTCCTAATGACTTCAGAACCCTTAAACAATCTGATGTGCAGACAATGGTAATAATCAGGACAAAAACTAAATGATAATACTCTTTCATATGCCCAACATGCTTATATGAAAGGCAAATTTGTTAAAACAGCACTTCATGAAGTAGTTGGTACAGTTAAAAAATCAATTCAAAGAATACACCTTAGATGCAATCTTAGACATCGAAGGGGCCTTTAACAATGTCACTAGCAGTGCTATTCCACAACTCCTAAACTCCGTCAACTGAATCAAACTGAATTGATGCTATGCTTAAGACAAGACAAGGGTAGCAGCAAATTAAAACTAAGGACATGTAGGGGTACTTCGCAAGGTGGGGTATTATCTTCCATGCTCTGGTTACAAGTCGTTAACGAAATATTAAAAGAATTAAGTGTAAGTGCGGATTAAAGGTAGCTGCCATTGTAAGGCCAATGTTACCATGCGCATGTTTAGTATTGTGGCCAGACAAATATTCAAAGAATTGCATGTATAGGTACTACAAGTGCCAATCCTTTCCTATGTCCTAGAGACATTACTCTCGCTAGCCCCTCTCGATATATTTGTGAAGGAACTGTCTGTCAAATGCGCATTACGTCTAATGCAGTGTAATATCTGAAAAAGGGCTTCCTTTGGTCACAGGAACATCAAGAACACTATTAACACAGACATTAGAACTCAAACAGACTATATAAACCGTAGCACAAACAGAAATTCCCCCAAGAAAGGACTGGATAGAAAAATAAATCTTGTATCTTTCTTTACGAATGGTTCCAAATGGGTCGGGTCTGACATCTTTTCATATAATCCTTCCCTAGAAAGATCAATGAAGCTTCCAGATTACTGCAGTGTATTTTAAGCAGAAGAACTGGCGGTTTCTGAAGCCACTAAGGATCTTTCTTCCCACAAATTAGAAGACAAATGCATAGACATATATATATCGAGAGCCAAGCAGCAATCAAGGCTTTAAACAGTTCAACCGTATAATACTCGTATTTTAGGAATGCTCATCAGTATACCCTGGACCCCAAATTCGGTTGTACAGACAAGTATGAGGATTCGTTCTTTAGCCGTACTACGTGAATGTGGAATGCCTTACCACACGCTGTCTTTCCTAGTCATTGCAATATTCAGGAATTGAAAACCAATGTGCACCGACACCTCCTTTCAACCCCTCTCTTTCTTTCCTAGCGCTCACACTGTATCTTTACATAATAAGGGTATAGTAATATCCCCTTGAGTGTGCGTTTATTATAAAAAAAAAAACAAGGCCATGTCTGCCACTGTCACAAAGTCAAGGCAGGTACAGCAACGCCGCCGTAGGGAGTTTCGTTTATTCCACGAAACCAATACGGTTACCTTCTGTAGGGTCCCAGGACATTGTCACATTGAAATTGAACGTAATGAAATTGACCAAAAAAGATGCCATGCCAAATAGAAAATGAACAAATCCACCAAAGTTTCATTGAAATAGCAAACAGCAGATTAGCAGCTTTTGAAACTAGCAGAGTTTCTATGAATCTATGGCCTAATATTGAAAAAGGTAAAACTAAATTCCTTTTGCAAATAGGTAGGCCTCAGCTGTCCTTGCTAATAGGTATCCTAACGAGTCACAACTCATTGGGCACCCACACGAACGGAATGGGTAACAGCTCATCTGATGTATGTAGAGGATGTGAGGGCAAGGAGACGGAGGAAGATACCTTCCCCTTTGTATGCGAATGCCCAAGCCTAGCCAAAAGAAGAATGACAATATTATGCAATTACTTTTTCGACGACCTATGCGACGTCTCGTCCTTGCAACCTAGAGACATTCTTAAATTTTCCCAGAAATCAGGATGGTTCAGGGAGGCGCCCTCAAAATAAATCCTTACCAACTTTCCCATACCCTACCCAATCCTTTCCCTTTCCTGGGGAACATAATGGATCCAAGTGAGATATTTTCTCGAACTTCACAGATGCATCATCCCACACAACCTAACCTAACCTAAAGTCCTCTCTGTGTCAAACAATTTAGTATGTCAATCATCTTAAAGACATTCAATTTACCTACTAAAATTTCACTTTTTAGATTATCGCTTCTCAAGTTCAATGAGTTTTTAATTTCATTTAAATGTTTGATAAGAAATGCAAAAATATGATAGACATAAATTCTTGAAAAAAAATTCTCCAAATAAAACAGAAGAAAAAAGAAACTCATCTTTTCAAAAGTAAGAAGCAATTTTTAGAGCAAAAGACTCGAAATTCAAAAAGTGAAGTCGTTCATTAATTTAATTTTATTATCCGTGAGATTAAAACAAAAATCTGAGAATCTCTCTTAACTTCTCGGTCACGATTTACGATTTAAGGATATTTTTTGTGTAATTGCAATTAACAGGTCCTCATAGTTATGGTTGAGTAAGGGTGTTATGAAAAAAAAAACAAACTAACATATTTGTTTATATAAAAATACGAACCCAAAAATTGAACTTTCATCAGGATATAACTTAAAAGTATTTCCATTTTGTAGAACCCGTGGCGTGATGGTTAGTAGGTACGTAGGACTGTCTTGCCAGAGGGCTTGGGTTCAATCCCATCCTGTGCCAACTTAATTTTTTTTCACGGGTACTGCATCTTGCGAGAAATTGACAAATCCTCCAAGAGCAATTCTTGTCATGATAAGTGTTTTCTCAAATAAGTTGTTCGGATTGGGCTTAAAACTCCATTCCTGACAACATCACTCGCACACAGAAATGGTTTAGAGTTGTAAGTCACTAGGCCCTAGTTCTCAACGGACTGTTGCACCATTAATTAATTTATTTCCATTTTGTTGAGTTCTTACTTTGGCCAAGGATTTCATTTAAAAATAATGAATTGCGAAATTGTCAACATTTGGTATTATTATCATAAAACAAACTAAAGCAACAAGTGAATGCGACCACGTTATGATCATTATTAAGAGTTGATTCTTACACAATATTCTCCCTTATTTCTCATTTTTTAACAGTGATTTTTCATTAAGTACTTTATGGAAGCCAGTTTTCGTGGAGTGGCATGAGCATCCTTTTTATTTGTTCCTTATGCTTTCTTTTCAGGGTAATTTATATAAACATACATATACACATAAATTGTTCGTAACTGGATAAGTACTTGCCCGCATTGCAAGCAAGAATCGTTAAACAAAAATAATACCTCCAAGAAAAGGACCTTATTTAAAAAGAGCGAAAACATTTTAAATGAATACTCGTAAAAGATGAAAGAAGGAGAAATTCATCATTTGAGAAGTGGAGTGGAGATCCGTCTGATTTAAGAAGGAATTGCAAGGACTAACGCATGCAGTTCAAACCCGTTGATGGTTTTAATTTGATGATAATTTCAAGTTGTTTTAAAACTGCAGTTTAAAGGGATTATTTTGTGGTTAGTATTCAGTTTTAGTTTTATTTTATTTTAGAGTATAAAACTGAGCATTTAGGTCAAACAAATGCCTAGTCTTTAATGTATCTCTTTGTGTAATAGTAAATGGTTTAAAACATTTTTGAAGTAAATTTTGAAAGCAAAGAAGTAAATAATATTGAACAAATAGTAGTGGAACTAAGAATTAACTTCGTTATCGGAAATGATTGTTCTACAAATGAGAGTTATCGACTAACGAAAAGTACCATCGAATTTGAATTGAAAATAAACTACAATTATTCAATATGTGTTGAAGTCCCTTGAAACAACTTTTGTGTACACTACATACTCCAAGAGGGCTAAGTTTTTATTATTTTTGTCTGATCGACTCGTTTTGAATTATTGACGATGATGTTTAGATGCAAACAACTGTCAATATTTTATCCAATGCATATTTGGTCTTAATAGATAAAATTCACAAATTCACTGGCCCGGATTGTATCCCCGCTATTGTTCTGAAGATGTGTTCTTCAACGCTGGCAAAACCACTGCGTAAGCTTTTTCATCTGTTCTACTCCTCAGGTCTCGTTCCAAGTAAATGGGAAACAGCATTTATCCAGCCAGTTCCTAAAAAAGGCGAAACACCTCACCCTCTTACTATCGTCCAATTGCACTAACGTTCCTTCTTTTCAAGGTCATTGAAACGCTGATTAATGTTTAGCTTAAGAAATATATTGAAGAATGAAAGCTTCTTAATGACCGGCAGTATGGCTTTCGTAGCAATAGGTCCACTGGTGATCTCATGCTTTATCTCACCGAACCGTGGAACAAATCTTTACATCGTTTTGGAGAAACCACTAACCTACTAAAAAAGTACCCTCCCCTTTTCATATTCGTTTTTAGATTCTCACCCTTGTTCTTCGGACGTGGACTACCAACGGCAGCGTATAATAAGTTCATTATATTCTGATCTTGACAGCATTGACCAATGGGGAATCAAAAACCGTGTAGAATTTAATGCTTCAAGCACTTAATGCTGTCTTCTGTCGCAAAAGCGTAACCTTTACCCAATGCCACTATCCATGGTTGGTATACTTGCATCGAGGAGACTGAACAGTTTTCAGTTCTAGGTATATGTGCATTACAAACCACTTGTTGTGGAGTAATCACATATTCAACATAGCCAAAAATACTGCTAAGTGCAACGTGTGGCCAGGTCTGCAAGTTTGTGTATAACTATCAAAAAGAGATTTTTTATCTAAATTAAATTTATCTTTTGAAAGTTATTTTTAATTTGCTTAATTGTCTCTTCCACTTGTAATTGACTGGCACAATTAAGTAGCCGAGAAGAATAAGAAACAATTAAGGTCTCAGAGATGATTCCCGACCTATCCCACACTCCATCTTTGACCCGTCAGTAAAGACAGTGGAATTGAATTCTTTCCTAATCATGCCATCCATAAGAAAGATGACTTTACAATCTTTACTGAGGTTCAAGGCAGGGGAGAAGTAGTCGGTGACAGCCGCTTAAATATATGCTGGAATCAGTTAGTATTGCCGTGTCCATTGGGTCTGCAAAACCAACAGTTTGATTTTTTAAGTCTTAACACGATGCACGATACTAAATATTTAATGCGTAACATTTAAGGCATCTGTTGGGAGGGATCGAAGGGCTCCTGTAGTGCCAAAAATAGTTATTTTAAGAACCTTCCTTAGTTTCTCGAAATTGTATTTTTTTGTTAAGCGCATGGCTACCACACAACCGATCCATACGACAAAATAGGACGTACACCGGCTGTGTCGACTACGCCCACAAAATCATCTTCGATTGAAGGCGCCACTTTTTACCAAAGGTTTTCTACAAGCATAAAAGGCAACCCGTTCTTTAATATTTATTTTTCAGTTTAGTTTGGGATCTAGAATGACTCGTAGATATTTCAAGCTGGAGAATAAAGACACATTGTCCACTGACCGTTCAGTCGGTGAAGGGTGATGGCAGGTATTTTAGTTTTGTCGTAAAGAGCATCATCACTGGACTATGAGATTAACACTTTGTCCACTGCTCGTGGCCCAGCTGCTAACTTTTTTCAGAGCCATCTCCGTGATTTCGCTGATCATGGTGACGAACTTTCCTGACGTCAGTAAGACTAAATCAGCAGCATAAGCTACCGCCTTCACCCCACAACATTTTAACTAGGAGAGAACACCGCCCTGATGGGGCGGAAGAGATTGTATTACCTAACGAAACTTGAATCCTTCTAACACTTATAATAGAAATTATCCATTCTTGAATAAAAACCTCCCCCAAGTGAGTATGTGATTCGTGAATCGATTCAGTAAGGACGTGATTTAAAGCACCTTCTACGGCTTGGAAGGTAGCAAAGGAGTAAATTCTTAATAATAAATTGTCTTCCCAATGGTAAGCACTACCTCAAGCAGGGCCGTCTCAGTAGACTTGCCTTAGAGATATGCGTGCTGAGATTCTTCCAGCGGACATTTTTCGGGAATATCCCTGATATGGGTAAAAGATTTCAAGCTTATTGGTCAAAATTCCTTCGTGTATTCATGGCCACGCCTACCCACTTTCGGGCTGCAAGAATCTTTAAATTTTGTTATCTTTCAATGAAATAGTTATATAAGAACCCGAACCCAAAGGCAAAGTTTGTTTATTTTTCGACAATCAAACTTTGACCATATAGCTATATTATATAAAATACATAGGTAGGTATTAAAAATAACCTTTGTAGCCATATCTTTGCCCACTTAATTCACTAAAATGCAATTTTCATCCACTTGCCCAATGCATAATTTAATACTTTAAATTAAAACTTGGCCTGTTATCCAAATTGGTTTCTTTTTTTTTTTTTGTAAATTGTGTCCCTCTACCTTTTATATCCCTTACAGCTACAGGATATATCTTTTTAGATATGCAGATATAAAATGGATTTAAAATATAACCAAAGCAAACGAAAAAAGACGAAAACAAAAAACGAATGAAAAACACTTCCTTACAATAAAACTAATTTAACATTGATAAATGCCCTAAATTAACAAAATAGCTTAATGGCGCCAAAAATCTTCAATCCTCGTTTCCGTGGCCAATGCAAACGAGAAAAAATAGCATCACCAACGAACGTCTACAGTCCAAATTAGTACTCGACTCGAACTCTATTGCCATGCAAAGGACGCTTAAACTATAAAAGTAAGACTTGCAAAAAAGAATGACTACGGAGCGGCCGGCGGCGCGGCCGGCGCAGCGATGTTGTCCAAAAGACATTCCATTTCTTTGCTCTGATGGAAGAAACAACTTTATATCTATACCAAGTTTCCAAACTTTTTTTTGCGTCATGTTCTTGTATGGAAATGCATGTCCTTAGTCCTTGTGCATTTGTTGTATAGGTACAGCTATAAGGATACGTTTGTATGGAGATGTATAACAGAGCTTTTTTCTTCTGTGGGTTATTTTTTGTCTCATTTGGAAAAAAAAGGCTCTTAGTTATGTTGATATTCTAATGCGCTCTACGAGTTTATATCTGTGGTGGCACTGCCTAGTGTAGCGTACTCCTCGAGGACTTACACTACGAGTACGTTCTTCCTTTCCTATAGGTAGGTACTTTTATTTTTTGGCCAGCCCATCGTTTCCCACACAGCAGCTGACGGCAGATACAACAATTTCGAGGTTTCATCCTTAAATCCGGGCATTGAAAATAAAAACGATTGCAAGGATATAATGCAGATTACACAGACACCATCTTAATTCAAGAATGCCGTGTACTTTTGCTCCAAATCCCGCGCTGATGCTGCTACTACCGCTGCTGAATGAGTAAGTCTTGCATATGGAAGTCCATGTTGCTAATGCTGCCTTTGCTTAAGAATGTACTGTACAGCTATATATTGTACCGTGCCGTGTGCCAGTGCCATGGTGGTACAACACGATAAAACAGACTTAAAAACAAGGAATAAATGTCGGATCTACAAAGCAATAAATGACGCCACTATGATGATCCACATAAGTACAAGTTAAGATATACTTTATGTCCATATGTATATGCTTGGAGTCTTGTCTATTCTATAGATACACATACTCGTACTTGGTTCAGAGAAAGTATAAGATAAATTCTACTGTTGTCCGTTGTAGATAAAGTCATGGAATAAGATATCTTCATCTGACTGAGAGTATCAACTTAAAGGCGCAATTCGACCACCGAAAGAATTCTATAAAACAGTATAAAAACCATTAGGAGGGGGGGGGGAATAGTTTTAGACAAAAATGCCGTTATTGGTCGCACTCTTTTTCACCTTCTCCCCCAGCGACGAACCATTTACCACGTGCATATATAGGTAGGCTAGGTATACATATATTCACTACCATCAGGGTGAGAAATGGCTCTAAAGTGGTTTGTTGAGCACATGCCAAAAATTATTCCATCAGAGTGTATAGGTACGAGTATTATGTACCTCCTGGCAGGGCTTACTCTTGTCCAACAACAAATTATCCTGATGGCCATTGTGCTGAAATGTTGGTACCTTTCTGAACATTTTATACAAACTCTAGTCATGGCCATATAGGTTGGCAGTTAACTGCAAACTGCAACACAACTCTAGTCCTTTTTATACCTATACAGCAGAATGTGTGTCCTTCGAATAGTTATTATGTCCATTTCTTTGCTATACTACAGGGTTTGAGTGCAATTAGTGTAATGAGAGTGCCCAAAATAGTGTTAATTACATTAAAACATAAAATTTATGCTTTTCGAATATCCCATAAAGTAAAGACATTTTTTTTTTTGTTGTTTTTGTTTTTGTTTATTTCATTTTTGTTTTTCTGGCATACGTCCGAATAAGTTTTATGCTTTTAAATTTTATGTCATTCAATTTGGTGATGAGAGAAAGAGTGAATTAAATTTAACAAAAATAAATAGAAGAACCTTTAACAGCTTAACAGTTGAAAGTAAAATCCTTTACGTCATCATGAAACATGTGTTACTGCTTAATTCTGTATTTTTTAAAACAATTACAATTTTTTACCTTTCGTGCGGAAAAACTGAATTTACTTTCAAAAATAAAGGAAATGGGTCGAAATATACTTGGTCAAGGTTCGATATTCTGTGGCCGTAAAAAAGTTTTTTTTTTTCAATTAATATGAAGGAACTAAAGAACAACTACCGCAAGTAAAGGAATCTCATGATACATTGGCAGTTTTGGAAAATATATAATTGCAGCCGTGTAGTACAAGGGCGGATCCAGACTTTTTATCAGGGGGGTTCACACACTTAACAAAAAGATGAGTTTTTGAAAATGTTCTTTACTGTTCTCTAAATTGGTCAAACGTTGATGAATTTGTGCTGAACAATTGGATAAGGACTTGATGTTCCATTCAGATCATGTTCTTGGCCAGTCCTCAGATGAAAGTAGTACTTTTGCAACCAAGTTTAAAGCTGTAAAATGCAAATTTTGTTTTCATATATAAAAAATAAATAATTTAAAATATAGGAGGGGTCATATCCATTAACGTAATACGATAAAATAATCTGCCAGGGGAAGGGGGTAATGACCCCTGTTGTGGGAAAATAAAATGAACAGTTTTTAAAATATTATTAGTTCTTATAAATCTCGGTCCAAATTATACTGAAACATACATTTAGATAAGTTTTGTTGTGAACGGTTTCACTAATTACGTTTTTACATATGCTTGTATTTATGTACCAAATCATGAGCAGTGGGTTAATAACAAAATTGGTCACTCCGAAATTCTTAACAGATAGTCAGGCTGCTATCAAATCTCTGGACTCCGTCTCTACAAACTCTATAACAGGCCATAACTGTCGATCATCTCTAATGGAGGTGGCACATAAGTTTAATATTGACCTTTGCTGGGTACCGGGCCATAGAGAGTTTCCAGGAAATTGTAAGGCAGATGAACTTGCTAGAAATGATACAGTTCAGCCTATTCTAACACGTTTGGCTAATGTAAACTATTGCTTATGTAAGACGCTATGAAGAAGGCGAACATCAGGTGGAATAACATCACCTTATGTTCAGTCACGAAAAACATCTGGCCTGCACTAGATTTAAAGCGCTCAAGGCGCTTTTCATCTCCAAGCTCGATAATCGGTGTCAAAACCGGGCACTGTCTAATAGGAAAGCACGCCACGCGTCTAGGCGTATTTTCAAATGACGTATGCATAAGCTGTATGGATGAGAAAGAGGAGGAAACAGTTCTTCACCTTCTCTATACATCCCCTGCCCTAGCGCAAAAACGCAAGAATTGTCCTAGAAGATTTTTTCTATAACGATTTAAACGATCTCAATCATATTACGGTATTGAGTCTTTCAGGTTTCGTGATGGACTCCATCTTTAACCTAATCTTACCTAGCCTTGAGCTGTGATAATAAAATGCATACAAAGAAGACTCATAATGTCAATTGTTTTAGGGGTATTTTATCCATATTTTCTATTGTTAATGTGTAAAAACACTTTAGATTTGAATATTTTGAGGAGGTTCGTAATAAACTGATACACCATTATTGATGCAAAAATAAATTTGATGGCCCTGATTTTCTGAGAACATTTCTTCTTTCATATATGATTCGTGTCATACAAATCAGTTTGATGTTTTCGAAATCATTATAACGGGCCTCAAAGTGGCCCCATATACGCCAAAGCGAAATCAAAAATCGGGCCTCTCAGCTGGAATTTATTCGAGCCAGCTGCAGCGGCCTTAAACCATTTTTAAAACATAGTAAAAAAAGGCTTAATTCATTAAATTATTATTATTACAAACTTTCATTGCCTTAAGTATTTAATTACATTTAAGTTAACTTAATAATTAATACACTCGTACATGATTTAAACCATTTTAGATCCAAAAAAATTATAACCATTTAACACTTAATACATACATACATACAAATATTTTGTTTTTAAGTTTGAAATTGTTACAAATTATTAGTTTTGAATTGAACATAAATTTGAAATTAAAATTAATTTAAAATAAAATAAAATAATTAATTTAAAGTTATAAATGTTGGTTACTGGCATAAGCCTCCCCTATTTATGTGTCTCTATTTTTAGCTTTGTGTACCAATTTGTAGTTATTTGTGATAGATCGTCAATCAATTTTTTATTGGGTCTATTGTTCTCTGGTCTCCATTTTGTTGTAATTTTTGTCCACCTTAAGTCTGGAAGTCTAGATACATGGCCTGCCCAGCTCCATTTCCACCTTCTTGTTCTATATTTATGACGTCAATAATTCCGGTTCTATTCTATTCTTTGACTTGGTCGCATGTTCAGAATATTTCTTTCCATTTTGGTCTGACATATCATTAGCTGGTCAAGTGTTTTTGCAGTCAAGCTTATTGTTTGTAGTCCGTAAGTAAGGATCGGTAGCAGAGTCGAAGATATTATTTCATTGTGTCTGCACTTTGATTAAATTGTAAAATACGTTTAAGGCCCCAGAATTGTTTCCAGCTATTGGTGATGCGTCTGTTAATTTCTTTATTTTCTTGGTTCTTAAATGATTTTAGCTGTCCAAATATATGTATGTAATCTTCTACGTACTCAATTTTTCTTCGTCCAACGTTATATTGTCTTTTGTGTGATTTGCCATGACTTTAGTTTTCGATTTGTTTATTTGAAGTCCATAATTTTTACACAAGGTAGTTAGTTCCGTCAACATGTCTTGAATGTGTGTAGCTTTTGTAGAAATAAGAACTATATCGTCTGCAAATCTTAAATTGTAAAGAACTTGTCCACATATCTTTATTGCACATTTTGTTTCCCAGTTAGTTTTTTGGAAAATGCCTTCCAGAACTGATCCGCTTTCACCAAAGCGGATCTCCTTGCCTAACTCCTCTTGTTATTTTAAACTTGCGTCCTATATTCTCTGTTTTTATTAGGGCTGTGTTATTTTTGTACATATTTTAAATCGTCTCTACTATAATATTTGAGTTTATGTTTTGATTTTTCAGAGAGGGCCATATTATTTCGTGTACAACGGAGTCAAAAGCTTTACTAAAGTCAATAAATGGAAAATAAACAATTCTAAATTCATTGCATTTTTCTATTAGCTGATTCATTGGCTGCAATTTGTCTGTTGTTGAAAATCCTTCTCTAAATCCAGCTTGTTCTCTTGGTTGATTATTATTGAAGTCTTCTTTGATGCTCCTGTAAACCGTTTTGGAGAAGAGCTTGTAAATTGTCGAAATCTTACTTATTTGTCTGTAGTTATTGATATCATCCTTCATCTATTAAAGTTATCGTTGTTTCTTTCCATTGTTCGGTGATTTGTTTTGTTTGTACTATTTCGTTAATTTGTTAAAATGTTGGAAAAGGAGGTTTCCCATAAATTAACATTTCTGATGATATTCCGTCATTTCAGGTGCATTTGTTTTCTGATCGTTTAAGGTCATTTCGATAGTTTCTTTGCTAAACATAGGGGTTTGTGTAGATATTGAATCTATGTTGCCTGTGACATTTTTAGTAGAGGTGAACAGTTTTTCAAAAAATTTAGTTGTGTTTTCATTGATGTCTTTTCGGTTTGTTATAACGGCTGTGTTTTGGTCCTTCATACTTGTAATCCATTCTTGTTTATTATTCAAATATGTTTTGCTTTTTTAATTGATTTTGTTCGTCTAATTGTATCCTTTATAATGTTTTCATTAAATTCGCAAATATCTTTCGTTATTTTATATCTTGTAGTTTTTCTGAGTTCGCTTATCTCTATTTTTTCTTGATTAAGTAGTTGTGGTTTTGTTCTTAAGTATAAATAATATTTTCTAGACTGTAGTTTTTATTTTGAAGATCATTATTCGTGTTTGACTGTTCTAAAAGCTGATTGATTTTTGTCTTTATATTTTAGTTATAGATAATTATTTTTTGATCCACAACTATTTTAGGGATAACGTAGATTTTTCGATTTCTTCGCAATGTCTCATGGTCAACTTTTATCTTCATTCTCACTAGTCTGTGATCGCTGTCCAAATGTATATTATTAAGGACAGTTATATCCTTAATAATATGCATTATTATGGATGGTTTTAATTTTGTTTGTGAGGATAAGATCTATTTCGTTTTTGGTCTTTCCGTTCGGCGAGATCCAGGTGTTATTTCCTGCTATCTTTCTTTTGGAAGAGTGAATTCTTGAATTTCGGATGTTAATTATTTTGTCTTTTAATTCTTTTTGATCAGAAATCCTACTCCATAGAGTCCTTTAGTTTCTCCTATGCTGCAGAAGATATCGTTGTCAAATAAATAAATACATTAGGTGGCACAACAGTCCGCACACAACTAGGGCCTAGTGACTTACAACTCTCAACCATTTCTGTTTGCGAATCCAAACGGCTAATTTGAGAAAGCACTTTTCATGACAAGAGTTCCTCTTCGAGGATTTGTCAATTCCTCGCAAGAGGCAGTACCTGTGAAAAAAACTTTAGGTGGCACAGGCGGGGATCGAACCCAAGACCTTTTGCATGACAGTTCAACACACTCGTTGTCGTTGTCGTTATTAATTATTTTTAGTCCAAGTAGTCTTATTTCGGCTAGTCCTATTCTATCCCAATTTAAGTTTTTCAATGCTAGTTTTAATTCTTCCTGTTTTTCGTCTGAAGAAAGTGTCCTGACATTAGAAGTACAAATTTTAAGAATATTTGGTTGTTTTTTAATTGTTATGTTCTCTGTTTGCTTATTTTCGTATGGGGGGTTTTGATGTACTCTTTCCACGGTGACCTGTTGGCGTGGGAGGGATTGATTGTATTGATGTTTGAGTCTTGTTGAACGTTCATTGTTTGTATTGGCAGATGATTGGAAAGTTGATAGTTGGTATATTTGAATTTCTATATGTTGTTGTTTATTTAATTGTAGCTCCAACACTGCGTTCTTTTGAACATCTTGGGCTATTTCCTTTTTCTATCGATTCGTTCGTATTTTGTTGAGTCAAAAATTTCATTTCGGGTTCATGGGTTGTCTCCTGGGGTTAATATCAGTTGACCTAACTATAGTAATTTTCACCTTGCTTGTAATTATTTCTTTAGTTTTTGGCTGTCCTAATGGTGAATTTTCGTTAGAACAGGATCTCTTTCTTGCTAATTTTCTTTCCAAACTTTGCCTTCAAACACGCGTTCATCTAATTTAAAGTACGTTTTTTTTTCCTTCTTTTTTGAACTCAAGTAGCTTAGGGATAAGAGGTTTTCTTGCTTCAACCACGGATTTTGGTAAGTCTTCGGCGATTTTGAAAGTAAGTCTGATTGGTTTTAAATTAAATTGTTATAGGTCGTATGCGTTTAATTTCTTTTTGAAAACACACATGTAAGAATAATAAGTTAACTCAACTTGAAGACGAACCTACTTACTAGCCATTTCTTTTTAGAGCAAGGTAGTTAGGTAGTATAGTTACCTACCTACACAAGAGTTCAATTTTATGGAAGCAACTTTATTTCAATTCCGACCAACTAAACTTTGAAAACCAAAACCTTTCAATCATATTCCCGCAAAGGTTTAATGTATGTGATCTAAAAATATTTTTTGTTCAAAGAAAAATAAAACAAATTTCAAAAAAACATTTATTTTTCAAACATCTCAGCCAACACAAATGAACTGCTCGAGACACAAACTAACACCGAAGGAAAAGCATACAGCAACAACAAAAATATTTCTCTCCTCATTTTTTACAAAAGCCCTAGGAATATAACGTTGTTACTTTCAAAGAAAAAATAGTCCTTTGTTGAAAGGATGCAAACAATTTTATTTTCATTTTCTTAAGCTGCTCCATGCTCCATATCTACAAAAGTAGTGTATGTAAAGTTGTCAGCTAGCACAACTAGATTGGACACAAGGAATACCAGATACCCGTCAACATCGGCGCGGCGAGGCGCGGTGACGCAGCGAAAAATAAATAAAAAGTATGTCTTCTTTTCCTTCCCTAGGTTAGTTGGTGGTTTTACAAGGTTGAACGCACAATATTCTTTCAGACACCATATTTTATACAACAGTTTGTATTCAAAACCATCTATTAGAAAGCAAGAATCAAATCGAAGGGACTTTATAAACATATAGGTACTCGTAGTCGTAGCAAAGGTATAACAACAACAAAAAGAAATATGAAAAAGATGTTATTTTTATTTATTAAATCTTCCTCTTTTTCTCGATGGATGAAGGATAATAATGCAGGTCAACAAAACTCGAGCATCTTTTTGTATATCCTTGGAAGTTGTGAAAGTTCATTTTTTGGTTCAAAATAATCTGCAGTGGATGACTATACAAAACTTAAGGCTAAGGAACCCGTGAGTTTTTTAAGATTCAGGATGTAACACTTTTTTTTTCAAAAAAAAATATAAAAGTATTTTTTCTATCAAGTCATTAAATAAAAACCTGTGTGTAAAGGTGCACGAGAAGGTTTTGAATAATAAGAAAAAAAAAAGTCGTTGGCATTGCTATTGTATGTCGTCCAGGGTACGCGGGAGTTATGTTTTTCCTGTTGATTCATGGCATAAATCGGGAAAGGATGTTGGGATATTTTATTCAAATCTTTTATTTTGTTTTTTATTTCTTGGTTGTATCCTCAACTTCACACAAGTAAAAGAAAATTATAAATAAAAACGAACAGAATATGAATAAGTATAAAAATAATATATTCTTCGGGTATTCTACCTTAACAAAGAATGAATAACAATAAAAATAAATGAACACGAAGTAAGGGAAAGAAAACCCGCATCCTGTTAGAATTGTTCGAGTTCTATGATGCTTTAAAAAGTTCTCTTCTTATTCAAGCTATAAAGTGGAAAAAAGAATATAATCATTATTATCTAAGGCATGTTTTCTCATAATAAAAATGCATCCCATTAGGGCAGTTGTAGCCTGAGGTGTATTAAACATCGTTCGAAAATCGATGTTTAATACAAATATTTAAAGTTTATTACAAAAATAATAATAATCTTGCAATTAATCTCATGACTTGGTTAGGTTCACTTAAAGTAATAGCCAATTGTGATAAAACATGAATCTTGGGGCTTTCTTCTAAGCTCAATGAAACCAGTTTGAGTCCCTTATGATAGAGATCGTTTAGATCGTTATAGAAAAATTTTCCTACATAATTCTTGCGGTTTTAAGCTAGAGCAGGGCATGTACAAATGAGGCGAAGAACTGTTTCCTCCTCTTCCTCATCCATGCAGCTTCTGCAAATGTCATTTGACAATACGCCTATTAGACAGTGCCCGGTTATGACACCGAATCGACAGTTATGGACTGTTATAGAGTTTGTGGAGACAAGGTCCAGAGATTTGATAGTGGCCTGACTATTTGAGAAAATACGAATATCAGATGTTGATATCACGTTTTCTTTAAACCAGGACAAGATTTCTTTTATAGCCAAAAGTTCCGCGTGGAACACGCTACAATGATTGGAACGGCGGCGGCGGGCGGAATAAGAGACTTAATTTCAGCCGTTCAGAGTACACACCTCCACCAACCCCTAAGTACTTAAGAACTACGGAGTTCGCCACTGCGAAGAAGCTTTGAGGCTTATAGCAGAGCTTGTAGCTATTTGTTTGCTTAGTATGTCAAGAGGTTAGGGGAGTAGGGTATACAGCGACACCGTACATTAAAATCGGCCTGATTATCGATGTTTATAAACAATGTGTAATTCGGGGCTGTAAGCCATATTTATTACCAATAGCTTTTTTTGCGCGGAAGATTATCTACAGTAGCTTTTTTGACTCATTCTTGTTGTATATTGCGTTTCCAATTTAGTTTTTTGTGTAAAATAAGACCCAGGTACTTGAGATGTCTTCATCAATATATTCCCTTAAATGGATATCAATCAATATTTCTAAGGTCTGAAGAAGGAATGGTGACAGACTTATAGGTCGTAGATCTTGGGCGTTTTTCTTTTTTAGTTCAGAGCTGAGCTCTGAGCAGACTCTGAGCGAACAGAGTAGAGTAGAGTAGAGTTCTGAGCAGAGTATGTTCAGAGCTCTCTGATTTAATTATGAAACAACTTGAGCACTAAACTGTCATGATTTGAAATGTCAAATGTCAGACTCAAAAACACTCTAATGAAGATATAAATCCTTCGTACGTATCACCCTCCAAAACCCATTTGTTTACATTGTTGTATTTGTAATTTTGAAATTATGTCCATGAATAAATGTGAAATTCAAATAACTGATAAACTAAATTTCCACGCACCGGACCTCATTAATTGTGTCTTAGTGTGCGTGTTTTCACGCACACTAAGAATTACTTTATGAGTTTGTAGTTTGTAGTTTGTAGGCAAACCAATATAGCTACCGAGGATTTATCTTTACTAGAGTGTTTTTGGTCAGACTGTCAAACGTAAACATTTTGTTAATTCAGAAAAGTAAAATTAGTTTATTGTTCAACAAAAATGGATAAAGCTATTATTTTAAGGGAAGCATTTAGTTTGTTTTTTAATGATGAAGATGAAGAAGATGAATACAATACTGTGGAAATTAATTCAAGGCGAATTATAAAAAATGAGAAGTATGTCGAAGAAGTGGTGCCGAGATTCTCTGACAAGACTTTCAAACAACATTTTCGAGTGAATCCGAATGTATTTGATATGTTGTGCCAAGAACTTCTTGCTATGGAACAAAATAATTATGGACCTGGTAGGGAACCTACCGATATTGAAAAAAAAATTATGATAACTTTATGGTACTTAGGCAATCCCGAATGCATGAGGTTTGTATTAATGAATTTTCAATATACTTTTTACTAAAGGTATGATTACAGATCGATTGCAGATAGATTCGGCGTTTGCATTGCAAACGTATTCCGAATTATCACCAGCATTTGTGATAATCTCATTCAATTAAATAGGACAAAGAGGTTTAGAAAATGGCCTAATTCAGATGAGGCTGCCAGAACGTCTGCGCATTATTTGCGGAAAACCCGATTACCAGGTAAAAATCACTTTTTGTTTAATATTATTTAATGTAATTATTTATTTTTAAAATTAAATATTTCCAGGAGTAATTGGATCCATAGATGGTTGCCATATAGCAATTAGAGCACCGACTATATCCCCCAACTCCTATATACATAAATCGGAAAGGCTTCCATTCGGTTCTACTGCAAGGAGTTTGCAACCACAGACTGGAGTTTACGTACTGCTATACTGGCGAAGCAGGTTCAATTCATGACGCGCTCTTATTGAGGAGATCAAAAATAATAGATAAAATCAACTCAGGTTGTCTTACTAAATTAAGTTTATTTATTTCAACATATTAAGTTAATTAAATGAAATTTATTGAAGGTGAATTCTACATACATGAAGAGCAGCATCTATTGGGAGATTCAGCGTATCCTCTGAAGCAGTGGCTGGTAGCTCCATACAAGGATAATGGGCGTTTGAGGGATGAACACAAAATATTTAATAGGGTTCATTCCAAATGTCGTGTTTCAATTGAACGCGCATTCGGATTGCTGAAAGGCAGGTGGAGGAGACTGTTCAGTATAAATTCACTGAAGCCTATATCAATTGTGAAATATATTATGGCCTCATGTATTTTACATAATATATGTATAGCATCCAACGATACGGCAGAAGACTTCATCATTCTTGAAGACGACGAAAATATTGACAATGACCGTGAAGCGGACTCTATCGACATACAAACAGCTCAAACAAAAAGAGAAAGTTTGATGAATACATTGTTTTAAAGCTATATGATAATAAAAAGTATTTTTTTCAATTCCATTGCATATTTCGAAAAAAAATCGTATCTTTTCATATAGATCTATATAATATGATAAAATAAAACAAGAATTATATTTGTATACATAGAAAAATATCACTTTATTTTTTTTGTACTTAAAAGTAAACTTCATTCATATCATATCACATTGGAGCTTCATTAGAAAAAGAAAAAAAAAACACTTCATAAATAACGAAAAAGGAACTGCTACATTAAAAAAAATAAATAAAATACTTCATTACATGTTAAGAAAAGGATAAAAAAGTGAGCAAACAACTGCTACATTTTGTCGATCATTTTTTCAAATAAGTCTAAAAACCTATTAGAGACTTCCATCCTCTCTCGATGCCGTTTTTCTATCATATCCTCGACTTTATTATTCTTCCTCTTCCTGTTCCTATAATTAGTCCTGGAAGTTTCTGGTTCTTCAAAGTGTTCTGCCACTTGAACGTCAGAATCTTCGGAACAAATTACAGCCGGCGGATGGATTTCGGGTGCTCGAAAAAGTATGTCGTGCATTAAATCAAAATGCACCCAATACTTCCTCATGTTTCCTGTTGTGTCGTTTTCTTCTTTTATTTTTTTATACTGCCGCTTTAGGCCTTTCCATTTGGAGTCGACCTGCTCAAATGTTATTTTTATATTAAATTCTTCCTTAATTCGTTCGGCAATTTTTTGGTATATAGTTTTTTTTATGTTAGTTTGAAGGCGTTCAAAATTCTCCTTAATCAAATTAATCAGAAAAATAGTCATATCGTTGGTCCATTTGACGCCTGAAATAAATTTGATTCATAAAAATGCTATATGCAATTAGTTTTTCCAAAATTATCTTACCTTCTACACCAGAGCAACCAGCCTCTTCCGCCATTTTTATTGTTTTGATGATGATTTTTTTAATTTCCCGGCTTTCAAACATCAAATTGTTTGTGTTCAACATTTTACTCCGTTTACTCTGTTATTTTATTCTGAGCTCACAGAGCGCGCTCTGAACATGTTCAGAACTAAAAAAGAAACACGAATTTGAAGCTCTGAACGTTCAGAGCTCAAAAAGAAACACAATCATTTTTTTGACAGTTCGAGCTCTGCTCTGAACTAAAAAAGAAAAACGCCCCTTTAGGAATGACTTGCGAGCATTTTCCTGCTGTATAAAAACAACGAGGGAATGTGGGCCAACTAACAATTTAAGTTTTGTACAAGAAATGTTTTACTCACATGGAAGTCGGTAATACACCTTCATGAGTGGCTACGGGCGTGGGGGAACGTAGTGCGGCGTTATTTCGAAAATATCATCTTGAGTATGTCCTTATAAACTCCGTTCAAAGTAAATGGCTAGTTAGTGTAAATCAAAAACTTGTCTAGATTTCTATTGGTGTGAATTTACATGACTTAGCAGCCCTTTGATGAACAGCATCACCGCCGTCATTTTTGTATTAACAAATCGGTCTAGCTATACTTTATACTTATCATTAAAATTGTAGACCTCATTTCAGTCAATCTTTGTGGGTGTATTCAATGTGCTCATAATTGTTTCAAAATTTAACTTTACGTAGTTTCGTTAAAATTTTCTAGCAAAATTAAGAAAAAACTGTGTGCAAAATATTATTTTTGGTAAAATCGGAAACGTGGAAATTCTTTGCCAGTTTAATCGTTATATCTTGTAAACTTGTCGTGCTAACTCTAAACGGAAAGATGTCCATTGAAGCATAATTTTTGACAAATGAAGAAAGCCAGATTTTATTTTATTTGTGATTTGATATTATTTAGTTCAAAAACAGTCCAAAAGTGCTTAAATATCAAAAAGTGCTTGGTATTAAAACGAATGCAAACAAAGCATTTTATTAAAAAAATGTTAAATTTAACGAAAGAAATAAAGGAAAAAAATAGCGAATATGAAAACAGAATTCAGAATATCTGACGTTATAACTTGCGATGTTGTTGAGAATGAGGTTAATACAAAAATTATGGAAAAGAAAAAAAAGCGGATGCAGCAAAGTGTTTCAATTATGATTTTCATCTTTTTTTCGTTGCTTTGTAACTTCTTTCATCTTTAATTTTAAATATGAAAAGTGAAGTTGATTGTTTTATGTTTTTTTTTTTTATTCATATTCATTGAAGCATAATGGGGTTGTATCCTCACTGATGCTGTGTGGGAGGTATTTTTATATAGAAGAAGCCGAGTGAACTGAATTCCTTTATGGAAGAAATAAAAATATTATAGTTTCAGTTAACTACTGGCACACTTTTACTTTAAATTCCTACATTTTAAATAATAATCTTTGCTTTACATAATTATCATCACTTGGTAAAAAGTTATATATAGAGATTGAAATATGGAAAAAGTTGAAACTGAAGAAAGGAATACCGGAATATATTAGAAAACAGTAATGTTCCAAAATTCTGTATAGTAATCCATATAATTGGGCGACTTAGGTTTTTGTAAATAATAACGCGCAAAAAGCAAATATCCGAAATTGTGTCATCCTAAGTGCGACAGTAATTTTCACTCTTTTAAAGTTTAGTTAACTATCTTACTAATTTTGTACTAGCATAGTTTTTATTTAGTAAATTGACAATATATCTATGCGAATTTAGTCATTTACAATGTCAAGTGTTAGATAGTCGTTGAGCTACTTACCTAACTACTTAAGGTGGCGGTACAGTCCGGGGCGGAACTGGGCCTCAACCAACATGGGCCTCCAGCCAGCTCGATCACTACACAGATGTCTTCAGTTTCGCACGCCAAGCTGATTAAGGGTCTTCTCCAACCTGGGTGCTCCACCTAATTAGTAGCGGTCTTCCTCTTTTAACCAGGTCAGTGTCGCTGTTCAGCCCGTACAGTTCGTCATTGTAACTTCTCCTCCACTCTCCATTTATGTATACGGGACCAGAAATCACCCAAATCTCTCGTAGCATCCTAAGGTTCCAGGCCATATTTTGCAGGTTTGGTGTTGCATACTCACTTCCAAGTCATTGCCTGCTACTTTAAATAACTCGCCAACTATACCACAAGCTCCAGCAGCTTCGTTGGATTTCAGTTTCGATATAGTGATCTTAACTTTGTTGTTTTGAATCGACTAAGTTTAATGGTGCTCTCTTAGACGGCATCTCTGATGGCTGCAAGACGATGTTGCCACTGGTTTTCAATGCTAAATACAGGCTGCATAGGACATCTTAAGAGGTTGTTAGAGACTCGATCCGAAAAGGACATAGCAACCACTTGCGATTGCAGCCGTCTAACGTCGAATATTCTCATTCTCACAGTACTTTCTTGTTTTGGCTTGGATTTGGATATCCGTAGCAGTAACTCTGCTACAACAAGGTATTGCTCCAAATCAATGATGGCTTTGATAGTAGTTGAGCAGTTTTACTAATATACTCTGTGATGTGTGCAGGAAAAGAAAAGTGAACACGCTTTCAATAAGAACCTGTATTGTACCTTAAAGAAAATTTCCGAGTTGATAGAGCCGTTTGCGCTTAGCAACACAATTGACGATTATTTTGTATTTATAGCTACACGAAATTTTCGTTACGTCGAATGAATGAAAAAAAAACAGCGGTCACATTAAATTTAAAATTTATAGATAATAAAATAAAAAACTTAAATTTTTGTGTCCTTTTATTTGTTTTCGTTGGATTTTCCCTCTTATCTTCTTTAGACACCATAAATCAAATCCATCAGTAGAACCGAAACACCTTTGATTGATTGATATGGATAAAATATATAAAAATAAAACCTAATGTTATATTAAAAAAAGCGCAGCTGATTCTGTTTAACAAGCGAAGCACTTTAAGCTTACGTCACTCCAAAAGTATTATTCTCCTTATCATTATTATGTGAAAGCTAGGTAATCCTTAAGTCATTTTTCTTAAACAAAATTCTAGACAAAAATTCCATCTAAAGGTATCTAATTCGGAACCTTAAAGCTTTTCATAGTTGAGTTTTTCACTTTAACCATTTTAAAATAATGTAACAAGCTCATGCGACAAGCTCATGTGCTTGGAAAATCGTCTTAATGATTCATTATCATAATTTTAAAAATATCTTTTTCTTCGCATAGGTTAGATATGTACATAGATACCTCAACCTCATAATACAGCTCCGTAAATAAATACAAAAGTCACAATAATGCATGTAATCGCATGGAAAACTCGAACAATGAAAACCCACATCTTAATTTTAAAAAAAGGAAAAATACGAGTTAAATGTATATGTATACACCTATTTATAGAGCTAGATGTAGGTAGTACTCCTCAAGTACACAAATCGTTTTTCCAATCCCCTTCCAATCCTTGAATTGGGCCAATATATAGCATACTTATACAAGAAAAAAGGAATGAAAACAGCCACTCATATCATATTTATTTATTTATTTATTCAGCTTAATACAAGCTATAACTTAACATAACTTAACTTAACTTAACACTAACTTAACTTTTTTTTTTTTTTTTTTTTTTTTTTTTTTTTTTTCTTGTTATCAGTTTTCAACATTAAATCATGTGGGCCCTAAGGCCCACATAAAAGCTCTTTAATGTACAAGAACTAACAATTTTGATTTTATTAGACTTAAAATTAAAAGGGACGAGGAATTCGGACTCAAAAAGGGAAAAAGTAAAGGGTATCTTTCAGATGGGATTTGGAAATGTTAAAGTCGAAGACTAGCATAGCAGCGTTGCAGTGACGGAGAATTCTGGACATTGGTTCAAAGTGCCCGTAATTAGTGCGGTGATGAGGGATATAGAAAAGGGAGACAGTTCGCAGATTTCGAGGGTTGGTGTTAAGATGAATATCATTCAGGAGTGCCGGGGAATCTATATTGCCCATTAACAATTGATGAGCAAATAATATATCAGCGTTTTTGCGCCTAATATATAAGGGTTGCAAACCTATCAGTTTAAGTCGATCGGCATAAGGAGGCAAGTTGGATGTATCATCCCAGGGGAGGCCACGTAAGGCAAATCGAACGAAACGTCTTTGAACATTTTCAATTCTGAGTGAATGGTTTTCATAAAAGGGAGACCATACTTGGCATGCATATTCAAGATGAGGACGGACTAGGGAAATGTAAAGTGCTTTAGTTACATAGGGGTTGGAAAATTCTTTTGACCATCTCTTAATAAAACCGAGAGATCTATTAGCTTTATTAATAATTTGGTCAAAATGGGAATGGAAATTGAGGTGTTTGTCACACATAATACCAAGATCTCTAATAGAATCGACTTCGTTGACGGCGTCATTAAGGAAGAAGTATACTCTATGAGATGGCATTTGTTTGCGCGAAAAGGTCATTTGTTTACATTTACCTACATTTAACTCTAGGAAATTATGCATGCACCAAACAAAAAAGATATTAAGATCATTTTGTAAAAGTAGGGAATCAGATGGAGTTGAGATAATTTTAAAAATTTTCTTATCATCCGCAAACATTAGGATATCTGAGTTTTTTAATTTGAGACAGACATCGTTAACAGATAAGACGAAGAGAAGGGGGCCAAGGTGACTACCTTGTGGGACGCCAGAAGTTGCATGTATGGGACTGGAAACTGAGTTACGGAAGAGGACTCTATAAGTTCTATTGGCAAGGTAGGATCCTATCCAGTTTATAAACATAGATGGAAAGCCTAGGGCTCTAAGTTTGAGATAAATTATCTTATGAGATATTTTATCAAAGGCCTTGCTGTAATCAGTGTATACAACATCAACTTCATTACCCTTCTCAAGGGCTGACAAAACTTTTGATATAAACTCAATTAAGTTAGTCGTAGTGGATCTACCTTTAAGAAAACCATGTTGAGCGGGGGAGAATAAGGGCTTGCAATGGAAATAAACGGAATCATAAACTAGGCTTTCAAACAGTTTAGGAATGCATGAAAGTTTCGCAATAGGTCTATAATTGTTAATTTCGGTTTTATTGCCTTGTTTATGAATAGGAAATATAAATGAATCTTTCCATACATGGGGAAACACACCTTGGGAAAGAGAGAGTTCAAAGAGTGCAGTTAGAGGCTTTGACAAAGAATGCATACATTTTTTTAGAATAACTGATGGGACGCCATCGGGACCAGGGCTAAAGTTTTCTTTGAGGCTTACGATTTTAGCAAGTACCATTTCTTCAGTTATTGTAAAAGATGAAAGAGAGGTTTGAGTGCAGCCATCCAAATAACTAAAGTAGTGTGGATCAGGATCATGAAGATGTTCAGTGTACGATTTGCTAAAGTATTCGGCAAATAGATTTGAAATGGTTGTTGGATCTGAGGAGATTTTGTTGGAGAAACTCATTGAAGGTGGAAACCCATCAGATTTTCGTTTGACATTGATAAACTTGAAAAATGTCCTTGCATCAGAAAGAAGGTTATTTTCCATTTGGTTAAGGTATTGGTTATAAAGGGATTCCCTTAATTCCGAGAAAGAATTATAGGCGAGAAGATAGTTGTTGTGGTCGGTATCAGATTTGGACTGTAAAAAGATCTTCCAAAGCTTATTACGCCTATTTCTTAGGTTACGGAGCTCTCTGTTGTACCAAGGGGGAGCAGAAGTGAAATCTTTTTTACGAGAGAACGGTACTGATTCTTCAATACAGTATGAGAGAATCAAATAAAACCAATTTGTAAGGGACTCTACTGTTGAGTGGAGGGAACTTAATTCAAAGTCGGCTGAGCAAAGAAGATTGTTGAGTTTGGAGAAATCAGTCCTACGAAAATCATAACAGTAATTCTCCATTTCAAACAAGTTGTTTTCAAATTCAATGGGGAAGGAGAGATTAAGAGGAGGATGATAGCGATCCAAGGTTGAGAGGAGGTGAGGGCTCGCGGAGACAACACAGTTATCGCAATCAGATGAGAATATGAGATCGAGGTGTCTTCCCATAAAGTTTGCTACTCCATTTAATTGAAAAAGACCACAATCAGACAGACGATCAATGAACAGCGATTCAGATTCAGAGGAGATGTTAGTTGGAAAGAAGGATGTCTGATCATCTGAGGTGGACCAATTGAGATGGGGAAGATTGAAGTCGCCAAGAACGATGATCATATCATTAGGCTGCACTTGTTCGAGCAGATAATCAATGGCATTAACAGCAGCTTGGTATGCTTTAATTTGTTGGGCTGGTCGAATATAACAACAAAGGACAAAAAGACAAAACTTAGGGAGTGTAACCTTAGCTGATACACCTTCAAATTCCATTGAAGTAGGAATATGGAGTAGTGAACTTTCAAAATTACTATTGATAGCTAAAAGCACACCACGGCCATGTGTATTATTCGCACATTCCACGACATCCATTCGATAGATGGAATAGTCGTAAGTGAAGAGTTCGGTACTAAGGATATCGGGTGTGAGGTTGGTTTCGGTAAGGGCAAAGATGTCATAAGGTAGGTTTTGGGATATATTAAAGACGGCAGACGTTTTAGACCTTAACCCTCTTACATTTTGATAGTACAGGCTAAGACATTTAGGTTTAGTGGTCTTCGGGTTAGGAGCGATAGTATTTCTTCATATCTGTACGGGATTTTTGGATATGAGATAATCGTTTTGAAGAGATAAAGGAAGCAAAAGAGGTTAGGTCTTCTCTAACTTTTTGAGGAGAAATTTCAAGACCATCATGGAATTTCAAGAATATTTCCATTAGTGCATCTCGTTTGGTAGGGAGGCCTTCTTGGGAGATCAAAACCTTTATGTTCGTATTTGTTTTACCTTCAAAGCAAACAGAATCTGGTTTGTCATGCAGGAAAGCTAGGTAAAGACGAACATTGTTGTAAATTTTGTGGTCTCTAAGACGGGACATAACATATCGATCATTAATATTGGCCTCAGATAGATGTTTGGTTAGCTTAACATTTGGAGGGATCATTGGGTTAAGGAATCCTTGCGGTTCTTGGGGAACTGATGAAGAAGAAGCAGGGTTAAGGGTGTGAGAATGGATGAAATTTGGATACTCGGGTGTTTTGGCAGGAGGATCAACCATCGGAGGGCGAAAACCAAGACCCGGATGGGAAGGGTTAAAAGAAACTCGTTTGGAAGGAGGCTTTATAGAGGTAGGAGAGGTTTTCCGTTTAAGGGACGAAAGTTGGTTAGAGAGAGAAAAGTTTGGAAAGATTTTTGTTTTGAGAGTCCAGTTTGTTTCAATATTTTGTTTGGGATTAGGTTTGGGATTATGTTTGGGATTAGGTTTGGTAATAGGTTTGAGATTAGGTATGGGATTAGGTTTGTTAACATGTTTGGGATTAGGTTTGGGTTTGTTAGACTTATTATTGCTCATTATAGAAAGCCGCATTTGACCAATACGTATAAATCCTCTTTGGTGATGAAACATCCAGTTATATTTGGTAGGAATCAGGAACTTGAATCTTCTTCCAGACAATTGAAGACATTCGCAAATATCGACACAGAATTCTCGTTTAAAGTAGGAGCGAATCCATGTAGCATCAGCATATCCGGGACAATTGTTCAGCACGAACCATGTGTTGTTAGCGGATTCAAGCCTGCTAAGTCTCAAATTCCAATCGGATAATTTCCAGGAATGGCCACATTTGTAGATTACATCTTCTTCCGCAATGGTAATTACTGGGGTGGATTGTTGCAGAGGGTCAGCACCCAGGTTTGCCGCATGGATTTCATCACGAATGGACACGTTCCCGATATCACACGACGGTATGCCAGGTTGTTTAATGACGTCGTAGAGAAGCGATTCAATTTTCTGCGATTGGACATTAAGGCTTTCAAGTTCACGTTGCACACTCATATATTTTTGTTCTTGATTACTTACATCGTAAGCAATAGATATGAGTGCAGTTGAAACCCGCGATAGCATACACTTAATGTTTTCAAATTCATTAACGAGTCTAACATTTGCAACATCACTCAAATGATTGGAGGAGGGGGAGAGCCGGGATGACGAACTTTGAAGACAGCAATCAATATCCGACTTTAGTAGGTTTAACTGGTCAGACAAGTTTTTCTTTAGATCGTTAGCCGAACAAGTTAACACCTTTAATTTATCATCAATGTCTAAACGAAGAGAGTTCAATCCACCGATTACGTCACAATATTGTTTTTCCAGGGAACGTATCGTGGAAAGGCATTGGGTGGACGATTGTTGACATTGGATATTTGAGTCTTCAACACTATTGCATACGTGATCAAATTTCTTAGAGAGATTAGAAATTTGATCTTGGCACACGGAATGTTCACTACACAGGGATTCCTTTAGACATTGAATAGCAATCATAATATCCGACACGGATATTTTATTGCATTCATCACAATAAAACGCAAAATTGCGTAGATAGTCTTTCAGGTATACACTTGCCTTTCTGGCCAAGCCAGCACAAGAGGGGTGAAGGTATTTCCCACACAGACCACTGCATTTCAACAGTTCCGCGTTTGAGTCAACGATGACACACATATTATTCGCGCACGACATAATTAATTGAAACAGAAAAAAAGACAAAGATATGGTTTATTTATGTTTAGGGTTTTTGATTATGATTTTTTTCACTTGTTTTTAATTTTTTCTATACTTGTTAATACACAAGAAGAAAAAATAAAAAATGCTGGTGTAATGGGAAACGGCGATGGGCAGTAAAGTGGGTCAGGTAGGTATGTATATCACACGCGCTGCGAGTATATTGATAGGTTTTTTTGTTTTATTTATTTGTATGATATTTGGGGTCGGTGAAAAGGTGGCAAAAGGCAACTGCGGAGCGAAAAGAAAATGCGACTGCACTTGACGAAGGTCTATTAAATCCTCCTAATACATCATCAATTTGGAAAGGTTACGAAGAAAATATATGGAAGGGGTTTTCATAGCGAAACCATCCTGCTCTACACTCCAGTACCCCCCTCATCTGTTACGTTAGTATAATCGGTAAGACATTCAGAGAAATTGATATGCGTATTTATGGAAAGGGAGCAGGATTCAGCGGCTTAGAAAATTTAAGGGAAAATTCGAATTAAACATAAAGTATCTATAATGCATGCATATGTAATCATAATCACATTAAGAATTTCAACGGAGACGAAAATCTTAAATTTGCAGATTGAGTAAGGAAAATAAAAAAGTAACAAGGACGTCCTGGTTATGACAGTAGTGGTGATGTAGAACTGGTATGGGTGGTGGATTTATTTTCCTATTCTGACTTTGAAACTGTTCATTGATTTTTATTAATGTTTTTTCGATACTGGGTAATTTAATCATAACAATACACTTTGAATCGATTAGGATTGTTTTGTTTGAGGCATGCTTTGGTCTTATGTATACGTTTCAATTATAGATAGTATTGTATATACACCTACTCACCTAAATATTTGATGAAAATAATCGTTTTATTCGTAATAGTGCTTTTCAAAAATTTAACTTATAAAAATACTCATTATTAAGACATCTATTTTTAGAAAAGGTTCTCAAACAATCATGAAGAATATAAGAACAGGGTAATGTATGAAACTGTGCTTTAAACAATTGTGCTAAGTTACGAGGGTAGGTTCTATTGTTATTGTTAATCACATATTTAATTTCGTTAGCAAGTCTGTCTTTTCCGGCTTTAACGCTAAACCAATTTTAATTAGCAAGGTGAAATCCAGTTATAATGAAATTGAAGGACAGCAAAGAACCTGGTCTCGATCGGATCTCGAATTTTTTTTTCAAGAACGCCATAACTGAATTCCTAGAAAATATCACATTAGCCTACAATGATATATTCAGTTCAGGTGAAGCTCCCGAGCTTTTAATAAAATCAATAATGTATTATATATTTTAAAAAGGAGATCGAAATGATACAGCAAACTACCGGGGAATTGCATTATTCAATACAGCACTCATATATTCACGAAAATCCTGAGGTTTCGTCTCACGATATGGATCGAGAATAACCATCTTCTTAACGAATTTCAAATCGAATTCAGAAAGGGTTACTCCACATTCAGAAAGATATCTAAGTAGACGGAAAACACTCTACACTTTTTTCATAGACTTTAGAGCTGCCTTTGATTCCATAGATCGTAAGGCTCTCATCTTTAAGCTTTTTCTGGATGAAATGTGTCTTAAATTCGAAAAGATGATTGAAGACATAGATAATCGAACACTTTACGATTGGTTCCTTGCCCTGGTGTGACTAAAACAAGGGTGCAATTTCAACCCTCCATAGCTTTTTGTCTCTACATTGAAGACCTGCTAAAAGGCATGGCTTGTGGCATAGTGATAGATGGACTCGTGATTAAAATTCTTATGTATGCGGAAGACCTCGTGCTACTAGCAGAATCACCCGAGTCGCTTTAGCCCATGATAAATAGGCTACGAGATAATTGTTTGAAATGGAACCTTACAGTGAATCTAAAGAACTCAAAAGCAATGATTTTTCGAAAAGTAACAGGGAGCTTGGCTGCAAATGAGAAATGGGGAGAACACCATTAAAACTGGCGGAGATACGGCGACAAATTTGACAACAAAACCCTTCGAGCAAAACAAAATAACATCAATCTTGAACGGAAGCGATTGGCTTAAGTTGGCACAGTTTATTAAACTAGTACTTGCGTATAATAATAAAATTAGACGTGAAGACTTCTATTCTTAAAAAAAAAGATATTTTGAACTCAATTTATCTAACAATATAAAAATTTTAAACTATTTAAGCTAGGCTATCAACAGGCTGACGGAAGGCCACGGATCAGGTAGATACTAGTTCACATAAGACTGTAGTTTCACCTTAATTAAAGCGTGTAAGTAAGCTCATGAATAAAACCAAGAGTTAATTGGAAATATTGGCCACAAATTTTGGTTTAAAGATCTCCAAAAAACTCCACTTTTGATTTACTGTACTTCATCAGCGATTTGTGACAAAGTTGAATCTGAAACAAAAGAAAGTTACGATCCAAACAAAAGTTTAGGAAAAATTAAAATTAGGTCGGATTTTGACGAAAAAACTTGAAAGAAACTTTATATCGATATTCTGAATTGGCAGATGCATCCGTCAAATAATGCAATTTCCTGTTGTATATGCAATATTCTTTGGGCTATCAATTGATTAAATGATTTTAAGGTTCTCAGAAAAGGTGGAGTGGACTTTTCTCAGATTCTGTGAACCTATTCACAGGCATTCATATCCACCATAATACGTACATTACATACCTTCTCATTCAGATCCACTGGTACAGAACCAGAAAAAACTAATTTTCGGTTCCACTCAATTAAAATGTTTTCAACTCTTTTAGCAGTTTATTAATTGAGCGAAAGTTTTTCTTTTTTCAATTTAATTTGTATGCCATCGATTAACTCCAACAATGGCTTGAGTTTAATTTTATTTTTTTTTTCAGATTTTCCCAAAAAAAAAATAAAATATTTGCGGTAAAGTTGCGAGGATAAAAAGTTTCAACGAATAAGGTGTGCAAAATATATGCTATACGTATACCTACGTCCTTTATATGTAACATACATACATATGAGCTCTCTGATCGAATTATTATTTGAACTTTTATGGCATGAATTTGAGATGTATGTAGGTATGAACATTTATGGTTCGGTCAATTGGGTCTTTAAAAAAACACGTATACGAAAGTTGACCCGCAATGTGTGAGTTCGAAAAACATTTTTAAAACCAATTATGGTCGAATGAATTGAGTCTAATTAATTTGTGAAGCAAAAAAACTAAAACGAGAGGGAGAGGGAGGAAGTTGGATATACAATTTTATTCAGAACTACAAACATTTTAATAAAACAATTTTTCCACTGGATTTATGGCATATATTTCATACAGTAACAGTTATATATTTTTATAAATTGACTTTAGATTGGAAGTTTTTCTTTTTTCAATTTGAATTTGTTTGCCTTAATAAATTCTAAAAAAATATTATTACATGCATAGCTCTCCGGGAAAACAATGTGTTTTATTCACTTAAATGAAGAAGTTTGTTGCGTGAGGCCCTATTTAACACAGGACTGTATCGACACCTTAAGTAAGTAAGTAATAAAGAAAAGGCTTGCTTGTATAGCTCCAGCCTGGGTCCGATTCTCGACCACTAATAAGCGTAATAGATTGGTTCAAAAGAAGGAAAATAATATTGTGAGATGCGGGGACTATACCCCAATTGTATTCAACAAAAATTCTACCTCAGGATAAAAAACAACAATAGTAGTTGTAACTTACAACTACTAACAATAACTGTAAATACTTCTTTTAGGTTTTGTATTAAAGGTATTTATTTTAACACATAATTGGTATCAGTTTAAAACCATCGTAATTCGAAAAGCATAACGCTCCCACAGCACATCAACGTCATGACTTTATAAAATTATTATACATACATAATGCATTGAAGTTTCCTATAAAAATGTATTGTTAATAAGATCCCAAGAAAGTAGATCCCTTCAGCTGCTAAATTGTATCTTTTTCAAATTCTTTATGCTACAATGGCAAATTGTTTGCGCAAAACTTTATGAAAAACTAGTCGATTCTCCCTCTGATATCTCAAAAGAAAACCCCAACTATCTTTAAAGTAGTTGAATAGCACCATTATTGCCAAGTGAAAATCTTAGAATTCAAATATTTTCATTAATTTCCTTACCTGTTTTAAGCATTCAAGATTGTAAACTATAGCACATAGAAAAGGGACTTAAACCCTTTTTTTTACTTTCCGATATAATTAGCTTTGAATTAAATTCTAAATTCAAATAAGAATTGTTTATTGTGTTAACTTGTATTTTAACACCCCTATTAATAAACACAAAATAACCCTAATACAAGACTAATACGTATCTTAAATAATAAACGTGTTTTAGCCTTAAATGACGTTTGTTAACAAAGGGATAACCTATTTTTGCGTATAAGTACCAAATATCTTTTACTTCAAAATATTTGACAACAAATTTAGATAATAATTTATATAAAGGTAATATTTTAAAATTTTAAATCAAAATATCAAATCATTTATAATTGAACAATTGATCGAAACTAAAAAAAAATAAAAAGCAACGAATCAATCCGTTCCAAGAACTAGACAAACGGTGTTTAAGATCGAGGTACCGATTCTCAAAAACAAATAAGCTAAAATTGGTTGACAGAATTAAACTGGTGAAGCTATAGGGGCGGGCACATCCCACCAAATATCCAACTTATGGCTGCAATAAGATATCCGATAATAGCCGCGTTTTATTATCACCATGATCTGATCCGGATCTTTAATTTACATGCATTACAACAACAATACAAGATCCTGCTTTGTGTATGGATCTCAATTTGAGATCCAAAATTTAATTCTTTTCTTCACAACAAGGAGCGCTTTATCATTAAAATTTCACATGTAAATGTTGGTATCATTGCAAACAAATTAAATAAAACCTGTATTGCCATATAAACATTTCCATTTGACTGAAATAAAATATTTTTTAAATAGAAAGGTAGAAACTTTATATTTATTTATTTGGTATATAATCCATGAAATAATTAGATATTTTAACAAAACTAGATATTAATTGGTGAAATTAAAATAATTAAGTCCAAAAAAATGTATATTTGACATAATTTATTTTCCCCAAAAAAAAAGGAACAAAAAAATCATTGAGCAAAATGTTCTTTGGGCAACCCTGCTTTAAATGTCAAAAAATATAAATAAAATCGAGAAAACTGCAGCACAAATGGGAGAAAAGATGTTCAAATAAATTGTAAGTAATCTCTAAATTAAATTATTTAAGTGTCACATTTATTAAAAGGTCAAAAAGAATCTGGACTACATGTGGGACCAAAGCGTTCCTGGATGCTTTGAGTTTGAGAGTGCAATAGTGATTTGCAGAAACATTTTCAAAAGTTGTGGAGCTTCCATTTTTGTTATGTGTTTGTTTTTTTTGCTTCGAAATGTCACTTTTGAAAGAACGAATTTGACACTGCTACCAAACTTTTAATAATAAAAAATATGATGATCCAATGCTGTTTTATTATCATGATCTGATCCGGATCAGATCATGGGGATAATAAAACGCGGCTAATGTTTACTTAGTACAATTTTGGTGTTATTCAATGAATATGTAGTATGTAGGTAACAAGAGGAAAAAATATGTTTATTAATGAACTTATTTATCAAACAATAATATCTCTATCTGTCTTAGATAAAACGTGTGTTTTAAATAATAGGGCTATAAGTGTTTTGTTTTTACAAAACGAGAAGGCTCAGTCAAGAAAACTAAAAGATAAATACGCTTCATTGAAAATATTTTGCAATTTACACTAACTGATTTTTCTTCACGCTTACTAAGTTCAAATTCCTATTTTCAAAAATAACTGTGGCAGCCATTTTAAGTCCTTGAAACGTCTTACAGTTGTTTATTCTGTTGGTAACTCTGTCCAAGTACATAACTCAGTATTTACTTTAAGATCCTTCTATAGAGAAAAGATAACAAAATATTTATAAATCTGAGTAGGTGCTTATCCACATCATATATAAACCGTTATACGTAACTTTATTATATTATATATATAAATGTACATACAACACTTTGGAAAGGATTCTCCAGTAAAGTGAAAAATTATTTGAACCACCAAGTGGATTTAGTGGTGCGGAACTCCTTTCAAGTGAAAAATTTAAGGAAAAGTACTCAAAAGCTTGTGTGTGTTTCTGTGTGTGTGAGTGTGTTGCGGACTGCGGTATATGATGTGGTGGCATGAAGACAAGGCAAAGCAACCGGAAAGCCTCAGCGATGACACTGTTGTAGTGCGTTGAACAAAAAAAAGAAAACTAGATCTTATTTGTGAAAGAAAGTGCAAGAAAAAGAAAATTAAATTTACAGTCATATGAGCTAAAGCTGTTAAGTGCTAGAACGGTCCATTGCTCTTTAAGATCGACGATAGTCGCTAAAGTGCGCTTGAGATTGGATTTAGTTTGTACACATGTTGGCAAAGATGTATGATATATGTATGTACTCTTACTTCTTACTTGTATGTATGTATACATAATTTCCTATATACTTAATCTCGACACCCAAGAAAAAGAAAATATTAATGTGTCAGGTCAAGATGAACGAGTATAGCTGAGAATGACTCATACAGCTTTAATTTAAAAATAATGTTTGATATCGTTTGGGAGATATTATGGTTATTATGAATAAAATTTAAATAGTTCAAAAAGTGTATTTATTCGTTGTATATTATATATGTACAGTACATATATCCTTGGCTTGGATGTTTTATGTAAGATAGAAAAGTAAGAAAAATACTTGTACTGTAACTTACACCAAATAATTTATGATGGAATATGATTTAAAAAACAATTTTTTAAGAGAGTTTTTAAACTCCTTAGCTCAATCCCTCAGTTATGTACATATATTAATTTTTTGTAACCAAATAAAACAATTGACAATTGGTACAAGAAAGAATGGGATAGTCTTTTATTATATTCATATCATATGTTTAGTGAAATATTTTTAATATTATTCTGAATTTAATGTAGTACCCGGGGGTTAGTGCGTTGGACTTGACAAATCCTCTAAGAGTCATTCTTGTCATGAAAAGTGCTTTCTCAAATTACCCGTTCGGATTCGGATTAAAACTGTAGGTCTCCTCCATCCCTGACAACCTTACTCGAACATAGAATTGGTTAAGTTCTGGTTCTCGATGGACTGTTGCGATACAAAATTTATTTAATTATTCTGAATTTAATATTAGGACAAAATGGGGTTACTTTTAAATACTTAAAAATATAATGTGTATAATGATATGTGTAGTACCCGTAGCGTGATGGTTAGTGCGTTGGACTGTGTGGCACAAAAAATAATACAAAAAATACAAAAATAAAAAACATTAAAAAAAAACATGGATTAAAAAAAAAAATAATAATAATAAAAAAAAGACAACAAAATTTGGAAAACAAAAAACGTTAGATAGTTAGATTTGCTGCTGTGGTTGTTCTAGCTTTAAGTTAGTTTGTTAGCTTTAAGTTTTATATTAAGGACCTTATTTTAAGTAGTTTTTAAGTAAAAATAAAAAAGGATATTGATATTAGTTTTTTTGAAATTTTCTAATGAATAAAAAATAAATAAAATGGAATTGAAGTTAAATAGATCTTAGGGCCGAAAGGCATTAGCATTAATTATTATTGTTTATCTTAGAGTGCCCGTATGTGACCAGTAAGTTAGTTGTAAGTTACGGATAATTAGGCTAGTTTTATGAATTTTTGTCTAGCTTTAAGATAGTCTTAAGAATGAATTAATAAAAATGAATTCGGAAAAAAAAGTGCGTTGGACTGTCATGCAAGAGGTCTTGGGTTCGATCCCTGCCTGTGCCACCTAACTTTTATCACGGGTACTGCCTCTTGCGTGGAATTGACAAATCTTCCAAAAGTAATTCTTGTCATGAAAAGTGCTTTCTCAAATTAGCCGTTCGGATTCGGATTCCATTGAGAAACTCTTCTTCGCATACAAAAAACAAATATTGAATAAGATAAAAAATATAATAGTGATATGAATTGTTCAAGGAAATGGTGTTTTATTGACATTTTAGTTCTAAGAATTTTTCAATTGGTGTATAGGTACTAACTGAAAAATTGCAATTTCTGTATTGGAAATGTATGACATCAAGATCAAATTTTTTGAATCAGGCTATATATGTATATACGTATATCCGTAGGTACGTTTTACAAATTACACATTCATAAAATTAAGGGGCAAATTAGAAACGAGCCTTGGATTTTTACAATAATAAATAATTAACTACTAAAAAAGCGTATAGCTATAACTTACTATGGCACAATCAAATTTTAGTTTTTGTTTACAATAACGAACGGGAACAACTATGAATGTTTGCGGGAACTGTTATTTCCAAAAATGAAAAGCATTTTCTGACCTCTGCCTTGTATTTTCCATAAGTGTTTTATGTATAAAGAATTATTAATCAAGATTAAAAATTCTTAAAACACTGCTATTCTTTTAAATTTTTTAAAAATTGATAACGTTAAAGAGCGTAAACAAACGAGTTAAAGGGTTTTTCAGTCTATTGTTTGCATGATGTGCTGAAAAATGGTTCTTTGTTCTTCATTCATTAGGCGGACATTGCGAGCAACAATCGCTGCCATTTCTACAGTATTGTATTGTAGTTCACGAATCAATTCAGTGTCTATTATATCAGATGCATTTCGATTTAGTGAATGCATACCGAAATGACTGAGTGGTAAGTTGGCAACGATAACGCAAAGATCCTCAATAGCAATCAATGCTTCATTGTACAAAGCGTCACTGAATACTATCGTTATATCGTTGCACCGTGTACGATGTTGATGCAATTAAAGAATAGCACTTATGAATATAAAAAATAGATAAAAACCTATTCTCAGACCTACCTAATTTATATACAAAATTTCATTGAAATTGGTTAAGCCGTTTCGGAGGAGTATGGCAACTAACACTGTGACAGGAGAATTTTATATATTAGAATATAGATGTATTATTTATTCGTCTGCGAAAATAAGAAAATTTGTAAGCTCTAAAAAGTCTGGAATGTCATTAACGGAAAGGTTAAAAGGTAGGGCCGCAGATGACTACCTTGCGGAAGACCTAAATTAATTTTGTTTCAAAGCTTAAGTGATTAACCTAAAAAATGTGTCCACTTCAAACTTTCGAACGATTGTTTTACTTACATGAGAAAAAATTACATGACAAGAAATTGCAATGCCATTTCATTCTATTTACAGGTTATTTCAACAATACATTTCATTTCGTATAGAAATAAAATCAGTCACGCTCACGCTCCACAAACGTTAACTTCATTTCTATAAACGATAATTATCAATTAGATATTCCTAAAGAGAAGCACAAATACGTGTGGTGACGGTGTGCAATGAAAAATTGATACAATCGTTAAGAACATCCATTTTTTCAAATAATAATAGAAATACTTACCTAATTTCTATTTCAGAGAAATAAAATTGTGCTGCTTCAAAGTTTTCTGTTAATTTCAATATTGTCAAAACATTTTGGCAAACGTTTTCATAGTACCTACATCACGTACCTTTAGAACTGTATAGAGGACCGTTTTATTTCTTAGAAATTGTCCAACATTATATCAGACGACAGACCGAATTATTAGAGGACTCCAATTACTTTAAACCAATTTAAAGAGTCTTTCATGCGTTTTTAATTATTAAATTATTGGAAATGATTTCAGTTCAATGAAACATTTTTAGTCTCCGACATTTTGTTGAAACTTAGATATGTCTACAAAACATAACATTAAAGAGATAGAATTTTTTTTTAAATTTATCATTTTCCATAACAAATTAGCTTCCCCTTCCAAGGCCTTGAAAATGTAATACTCTTGGCTTCACAAAATTCTTATCATCTCATATTATTTCTCAACAATTATAAAGTTGCATTATGTTCTGTTGTTTCATCCTCCTAAAACGAAGGCCATTGATATTATTCTTGTGGAACATTATAAAACAAAGCACCATAATGTTTTTCATAAATACCATAAATAATATGTTCTGTACCCAACTTACCTACCTACATACTCGTAAATGTATGTGTGTAGTACCTACTTAAGATAGATCCGATGTGCCTTCTTGACAACATGAAAATTTCTCCATGATTGTCATAAGTTCTTTCGATGCAAACGAAACAAGCTTCTTTTAAACAATTGAACCCTTTTACATGATGATGAAATGAATAACTCCACGGAAGTGGAACAGAGAAATTCAGAAGAAATGTGACTCATTTCCATTTCCACTTTGAATGTTCAGTTCATACAGTGTCTCGGGCGGTACCAATCTAACCTAAGGGTGAAAACAGGGTTAGTTGGTGTATACCGTGACGAGGGAGGAACATATCACATTTTATATACATACGTAGATAGAGAAATAACATACCAATGCGATGATAGCTTTCTATTGTAAAGTAGTGCATGTGGAAAATCTTGGTATTTCCAGTTGCCAACTGAGACAAAATAACACGTATTTTTCTTTAATTCAGGGTTGAGGTTAGTTGCAGTTGCAGTAGTTTTTCTTTGCATTGATATTTTAGAAGTGTATTCTTAAAACTTTAAAAAAAGAAAATCTAGTACAAATTTTTAAAGAATTTGTTTACAATAATTTTAAACAGTTTTAAAGCCAATATTTCTTAGAATACTTCTTACTGTATTGTAATTACGGGAGAGGTGCCGCACTCAACCCAATTCCTTCGTTTGTTCATCCAGACAAAAACTTTTTTTTTACCTTTTGTCCTTAGTATTCAATCAAAAAGACAGGTTAAAAAATTGTTTATATCGGATATGTAACTGAATTTGTTCCTCTTAACTTCCCATAGGAACGCTTCAAGGTCCATAGAATCTAAATAAAAGATTTTCTAGAGAGTTGACTGTGCGTGCGTGGTGTACGTTCGTACATCCTTACTTCTGTATGTCCGTACGTTCTTGAAGCTTTTTTCGTCGTCCATATCTCAAAAACTAATAGAGATATCGATTCGAATAAATTTAGTTATACAGATAATAACACAGAAAGATGTAGAAAGATATCTCAAAAAAATGGCTAAATCAAAATATCTCGCGAACCAATAACGCTAGCGACTTGAATTAAATGTTATGTATATTATAAACTTTGACGTGATACCAAACTAATATAATTTTCAAAATATATCAATCAACGGTTTTGTTTATAAATAAAAAAACTGAACAGAATAAATTGTCACCTCGAATATTTTACGAACAAAAAATGATTTTATCTCCAAAATAATTATTTCAACGAAGAATAACGTTCCTGATATCTGGTAAAATTTTGAGAAAAATCGAACCGACCTGTTTTGTTACAAAGAAAAAAACTTGAAATTATGTCTAAAAGTTGATAAAAATTCATTTTCGACTTCAATACATTTTTGAAAGATAAACTTATTTCATCTTATAAAATACATAGTTTTCAACATTTCGTAAAATTTAAGAAAAGATCGAATTAACAGTTCTTTTACAAAAAAAAAGAAAATATGTAAAAAAACATTACTTAAACTTGCTAAAAAATTATTTTCGACTAAATATCTTTTCAAAAATTTAAGACACTGGCTTCAGAGTAATTTCATCTCATATAAACCATTGTTTTCGACATTCAGTTAAATTTTTAAACAAATCCGACGCTCAGTAAAAAAAAACTGCAGAAATTAATACACAAAATTTTCGAAAATTCCTGCTCAAAAATTGTACACGAGATGATCAAGAACGAGTTAAAAATAAATTATTTAATTCCAATGCATTTAAAATGCGGCAATCTCTGCCAGACATGCAGAGAGAGATGGCGTACTTAATATTCCGAACCCTTTCCGCCATTTTATCGTAAGCGATATTTTCAGTTAAAAAGAAAACTTATTTATTAAAATTTTCTAATAACACATGAAGCCTTGAAAGTTTTTGTTATGTCTTAGTTTAAGCATAATTAATGATTTCCAATACTAAGGGTAGGTATAAGTGGTTTGAAGAACCAGTATTAAGATTTTGAATTATCGTTTAAGATACAATTTATTTTGGCGCTTACAATAAATATGCGGAGAGAGCTCGATATGTAATTTAATATTTTTGAAACGTTAATTATAATACGAGTCCAAAAAGTAAGAGTTATTTACAGTTGTTTCAGCCGTTATCGACTTTAAAACAGGTAACCACTCCGACTTTGTCCTTAACGTCAGTAAATATTTCATACACATGGGAATTCTTCCGAGATTATATGTTTTTTTTGACAAAACAATAAATAAAAAAGAGGTTGGGATGCGACCCACACTGATAACTTCCCATCCCGTCTGTCAATTTGTCTTGCTTAAAAGAATTTTAGGTTTTCGTGTTTTGTTAAAAAAGTTGTCAGTTGAATTATTATACAAAATTTAAAAATTACCAACAATATTTTGCATATAATGAAATAGTTTGACTTCGAAATCTATTTTTGTTAACGCGATTTTAAGTGGAAAACCAATTTTTACCAATTTTAGTAGCATTTCTTAAAAATTTGTATTTCTTACATTAAAAAATACAAATTGGATGAATGAAATTAATTTGAAGTCAATATCTTTCATTATTCACGAGATATCGAGAACCGAACATCAATTTTTACCAAATTTGTGTACTTTTTTTGTATATTTTACTTTTTTATGGAAAAACGGACTGTTGGATTTTTATAAAAAAAATTACTGAATGTCGACAACAATATTTTCTGTTAGATAACATTAGTTTGAAGACAATATTTTTAATTTTTATAAAGATATTTGAGTTGAAGGTATATTTTTACCAAGTTTTAGTATTGTTTTTTTTTTTAGGTTTTTATTTTTTGTAAAAAAAAACCGTCAATTCGAATTTTCTCATAATCTTATCAAATGTTGAAAACAATATTTCTTATAAGAAAAAATTAGCTCAAAGCCAAAATCTCAAATTTTTGAAAAGATATTTGGATCAAAAATCAATTGTTACCAACTTTTAGTAATAATTTTATTAGGTTTTTATTTTTAGTAAAAATGGTCAATTCGAATTTTCTCAAAATTTTACTGAATATTAACAACAATATTTTTTATATTTTATTACTTTTATATTTTACCAACTTTTAGTAATGTTTTTTTTTAGCTTTTTATTGTTTGTAAGAAAACTGTCAGTTTCGATTTTTCTCAAAATTTAAACAGATGTCAAAAACGTTATTTCTCGTTGCATGAAATTATTTTGAAGATAAAATCATTTTTTGTTCCTAAAATATTCGAGGTGACAAATATTTTTTTTCGGTTTTTTGATTTTGATTTGTGAGATATTTTGGGTTAACCAAAATCTTCACCTTTTTTTTAAAATTACTATGGTAGAAAAAAAAACACTCAATTTTTTTGAGAGCCCTGCATCTTTCAGAATTATTATCTGTATATCAACATTTATTTGAAGTCGATATCTTTACTGGTTCTTGAGCTATGCACGACGACCAAAACTTCCCGAATGTACGTAAGTACACACGTACGTACATACAGGCATCTCTCTAAAAATCTTTTATTTAGATTCTAGGGACCTTAAAACGTGGAGAAATATTAAAATTTTCATTTCGACAAATCGGACCGATTACAATAACTTCATATGATAAGTTAATATTATAAAAAATCACATTTCAACTCTGGGTACTGATTTTACTTTTACTAGACATTATATTGAATATTAAACGCCGAATAAACTCAAAAAGTACTGGACCGATTTTAATAATTCTTTTTTCATTAGAAAGCTACATTTATCACTGAGTAACATAGGGTATATTTTGTACTAGATTACTATAGAAATCTTTTGAAATTCCTATTAAAACCAACCGAAGGTGTAAAAAAATTAGCCATAAAATGTCTTTCATCGCATACGCTGCGAAGAGTATTAATGATAGGTGTCGGCGCGCAGACTCTGGTGAAAAATACAAATTCCTTCCAAAACAAAAACCGTGATTGTCCAAATTAGTTAAGTTGTTTTTATTTTCTAAAAATTACAATTTAGAATTTTAAGAAAAAAGGGAAATTATACAAAACTTACATAGGTATGAATTCTTTGAATTTAATTTTAATTTCTAAGCTGCGGCCATCTACTCAGACTATGTACATATTTCTCATATTCAAAACTTAGGTTAGGTACATGGCGCGGAAAATTCTCGAGCCTTTTTTCATTTTTCTTCGTTTTAGTTATTCTTGTGGCGCGGTATTGCCAGAATAATTAAACAAGTAATTTTTAGTACTGGAGAGTTTATGGCTCGATGACATCCCGGGGCCCGTCTGAAGCTTTATCTGAAGACTCCAGATCCAAGACAGCGAGCCTCCCAACCGACCTCTTCACCAAAATGTTCCCATTTGGCAGACGAACATCAGCAATCCGCACAACTCCATCAGGGCCAGGAAAAACGTTTGTCACTCTGCCAAGCCTCCAAGCAGATCGAACTTCTCCCGGCTCAATAACAAGGACAATGCTTCCAATCTCTACTGGCTTTGTTTTTGTGTACCATTTTGAACGCCTCGTCAGGTCAGGTAGATACTCTGTGTACCAACGCCTTGTTAACTCTCTCATTAGGTGTTGCGCTCGACGGCTATACAGCCTACTCCATTGATCGTTGTCAGAAAACACTCCAGGTGCGGTTAAATCCCGATCGGCATCGCCAAAAAGGATGGAGTTTGGAGTAAGTGGTCGAGGATCCTCCGGGTCGACGGGTATATGAGTTAGCGGCCTCCTGTTAATCTGCCCCTGTGCCTCATATAGCGCGTTCAAAAGAACATCTTCTCGAGGTGTCACTCCCTTTAAAGTAAATTCTATGCTGGATTTAATGGATTTAATAAGGCGCTCCCATGCTCCACCCATCCACGGTGAGTATGCAGGTATGAAACGCCAGAGTATTCCCTCGTACTTGGCGCAGTACTCACCGAGAGCAGCCTCCATCTCCCTTACATCTTTATCTAGGCGGTTCTTTGTGCCGACGAAATTGAGACCATTGTCGCTATAGATGAATTTGGTGACCACACGAATGATGAGAAATCGACGAACAGCCATATAACACTGGTCCATGGAGAGATCATTGAGCACCTCAATGTGAACGGCACGGAAACTCAAACAGGTAAAAATCATCCCAAATCGTTTGACTGTGCCTCTTCCATATTTAACATGCATGGGACCGAAACAGTCTACCCCCACATGGGTAAAAGGTCTCAACTCAAAGGCTAACCGACCTTCAGGCAACTGACCCATAAATGGTGTTACTGCCTTTGCCTTGAGTCTTTTGCACATAAAACACTTTGATTGGACTCGTGCCACTGTCGAACGAATGCTTATAACCCAAGCTCTTTCCCTGATGTCTGAAATCGTCGTGGCCGTTGCAACGTGATTGTTAGCTTCATGGTGGTGCTGAACTAATAACTCGACTAGCGGATGGTGCTTCGGCAGTATGGCAGGATTTCGTGCTGCGTATGAAATATTTGCTTTCTGTATTCTCGAGCCTAGTCGCATAGTACCCTCATCATCAATAAACGGACACAGATTCAATAAAGGACTCGTGGTCCCTAAACTTCGATTAGCTTGCAGACAAGTAATTTCATCCGAGAAGGCCTCTTGCTGGATTTTCCGAAATAACCAGTCCTGAGCTCTTACAATTTCTGACGGTGTTGCGAAAGGCTCTGTTTCAATTCCCTTTTTACTCAACAAGTCTTTGAAACGAAGTAATAGTGCCACTACTCTGACTGCCGAAAACCATCTAGCTCGAAACCTTGGTTTCAACTCATCAAATATTTTAAATGATATTGTTTGATGTTTATGCAAGTTCACTGGGAATTTAGATAAATCAATTGTGCTTACCTTATTCGCATCAGCGATAACTTTCCCAGGCGTAACTGGCCAATCAACTTGGGGAAGCTTCAAAAATTCGGGTCCTGCAAACCATCTCGAGTTATTAGAGCTTTCTGCATTGTCACACCATCTGGTTCCGTCATCCGCAACATTATCCGCAGATCTTACGAACCACCACTGATGCGGATTAGTAGTTTCTAAAATCTCTCCAACACGAACAGCAACGAAACTTGGGAAATTAAAGGTGGAAGAACTAATCCATGAGAGCACCGTCTTAGAATCGGACATAAAGATTATGTCATCAGCTCGAATTGAGTGAGAATTTCTCACAGTTTCCGCAATCCGCACCCCAAACACAGCCGCCTGCAACTCTAAGCGAGGCACTGACAGTCTCTTAACGGGAGCAACCTTCGCCTTGGCCATGGCAATTGCCACCTCGACTGCTGCATTATGCTCGAAGCGCCAATATGATACAGCAGCAAATGCCTTCTCCGAAGCATCCACGAAAACGACCAAACTGATTCTTGAGTAAGCCGGGGTCAATGTCGTATACGAACGAGGAATCTTGATTTCCTCTATTTGTCGCAAGATTCTTATGAAATTCAGCCACTGCTGTCGCAACACACAGGATATCTGCTCATCCCAATTGAAGCCTTCGCGCCAGATCTCTTGCAAAATAAATCGCCCTCTGATGATGAAACAGGAAATAAGACCAAGGGGGTCGAAAACTCTCATAATCGTTCTTAATATTTCTCGTTTGGTTATATTAGCCTTTGAATCCGACATCTTCTTTAAAAACTCTTTATCGTAGAGCTTATAAATCAGATAATCAGAGGAAGGCTGCCATAACATTCCCAAAATCTTTGTGACGTAACTCTCGGACTCATTGGGATCGATGCTCACCAGGCTGGCTTTGATATTCGATTCAGGAATCTGGTCCAAAAACGCACGCCTATTCGATTGAAATCCCACCAGCTCGAAGTTCATTGCCTTACAAATTTCAATGGCATCTTTGCTAACAGCAACAGCTTCTTCAACCGTGTCGTGACTATTAAAGTAGTCGTCAACATACGTTCGGTTAACTAGCCCATCAACTGCCTCCGGACACTGCTGCTTATAGAGGTTCGCATGATGATTTTTCACAAATTGTGCAGATGTGGGAGAGCAGGAAGGTCCAAACATCATGACCTGCATAATGTAGACTGCTGGCCTTTTAGAAACATCGCCATCTCGCCAAAGAAACCTCTGACAATGCTGGTCCGCTTCACAAATCTTAATGCGGTGGAACATCTCTCGAACGTCCGCATTTACAGCAACTTTTCGTTCGCGAAATTTGAACAGCCCAGCGTGGAGAGGTACCAAATTGTCTGGACCCTTCAATAAATGCGAGTTCAAAGAAACTCCATTCACCTTCGCAGCGACGTCAGCAACTACTCTTGGCTTCGGTGGATTTTTATTCTGATTCACAACCACAAATGTAGGTGTATACCAGACTCTCGGATGCTCTTGACACAGCTCTTCATCTGATAGAATCCTAGCGTATCCTTTGGATATTAAATCTCGCATGTATTGGTTCATCCACTTCAACAGCTCAGGTCTCTTCAACAAAGACTTCTCAAAACTAATAAGTCTTTTCTCAGCCATGGGGTAGCTATCAGGAAGTTTAACGTCATCGGAAGCCCAAAGCAAACCAATCTCGTAGTGATCGTCAACATAGCGCAGGGTGCGCTTCATCACCTCTAAAGCCCGAGCGTCAAGTTGGCTAACAAAATTTCCGCTAGGAGGCCGAACCCCAAACTCCTCGGTTGAGAAATGACGTTTTACTATATCATGAAGTTCTTCATCTTGCTTGCTTATTCCATGAAAGTAAGAAATCGAAGCTATTTTTGAAGGGCCGATACAGGATACGCTGGATTCCATCTTTGTCGAACCAAAGACGGTCCAACCTAGGAGTGTCTTCATCGCATGTGGTTCATCATCTTTACCAGATCGCTGACGGCTACCCACAAGAAGCTTGGCTTGATCTAACCCCAGTAATATTTTCGGCCTTGCATCATTTAAATTCGGCAACGGCAAATCTCTTAGATGCAAGAACTTTTGCTTTAAAGCGGCAACGTTAACGTTCTGGTGTGGCAGTTCCAGATTCTTCACTGTATAAATGTCCCTTAGCATATGTCGTTTACGTTTATTTATGCCAGAAACATGTAAATCTGTACGCAAAGAGTCCTCAGTTCTGGAAACGCCCTTTGTCCACTGGAGTGTAAGCTGCTCTGGTTCACCTCTCAAGTCCAAAAAATCAAAAACATCTTTTTCCACCATCGTAATGGATGAGCCATCGTCCAAAAAAGCGAATGTCTCTAGAGATTTATTATTGTTCCCAAATAAGCGAACGGGAACAACTTTGAACATAACTGGAGCTTTAGGTTCTAGATGTGACGAATGAATTTGCGACGGTGGAACGAAAGGATGTGCCGATGAGTTCAAGATTGGCTTCGTTGTTGACGGATGAAGTAACGGATGATGATTTTTCGAGCAGCCCTCGACACCACACAACTTCTTTTGTGAACAGTTTTTCCATCTATGCGGTGATAACTTTAGGCATCTAAAGCAAATGGCCTTGCTCTTAGCAAATGTGAACCTATCGTCTAAAGACAAAGCTTTAAATTCTTCACATTCACTTAAGGTGTGTTTGGCTTTTTCACATTTAACACATTTTTCTTCACTCTGTATAACTGGTTGGTGAGTCAGGACCTTCCGTGATGAACTGGAGCCACTTGCTTTGTCTGACGATAACTGCTTTGTTGCTTTGGATAACTCTGGTGGCAGGTCGTATAGTTTCTCAGTGAGAAAAACTGCGAAATCTTCTAAATTCGAGTGCGTCTTCTTGGATTTTCGTTTTTGCCAGTCGTGGTATTGTCCAGGAGACAACCTACTTGCTAGATCTGTCAGGATATAATTATTGTCTAGTTCCTTACTTAAATCCATCGACTTGATGTCCGCAACAAACCCATTCAGCACCACAGCCCACTGACGCAGTTTTGCATCACTCGGTGAGCTCAACGATGGCAACTTAAGCAGATTCGTAGTGAGACTGTGTACTAAAACATCTGCTCTCCCATAAATCGCACGTAATGAGTCCATCACGGCGTTTGCATCAGTAGAATACCTTAGACGATCGCTTACCAGATTATAAGCTTCGCCTTTTAGTGCCTTTCTTAGACGAGCAACATTTTCTTTGGCACTGTATTTGCCTTCATCCGTTGTTGATATGAATACCGATTCAAAATACGGCCATTCTTTATTATCATGCCCCGAAAAAGAGGGCAACTCCTGGACCTGACTGCGATTCAAGATCGTCAATAAATTTGCCATATCTGACTGATGGCACGAACTGTCTTGTGACGCGTCTTGCAATTTAACATTGCAGTCTTTTTGCCCCGACAGAGGAGTTGAGTGGGCAGCAGCAGGACCTACCATTTGCTTGTGTCTGCAATCAATTTGTCGAATAGCTTCGAGCCTCTCACTAGCAAGCTTTTTCAAATCTGCAGAATGAACAGAACTCGCTTCTTGCCTTGCAACTGACGATGTTGCAACCAACTGCGCTTTCAGCGTGTCCATTTCTGCTTTCAGAGAAGCGATTTCCTGGTCTCTCATGTCAACGATCGTTTGGGCCACCCTAGCCGCCTCAATCAATCCATCCACAGCAGCTAAAACATCATTTTGAGTGTTACTTGCCGTGGCACCTGCAGTGTGTGTATTCTGTTCCTTACTTTGACTTCCAATTTCATCGCAATCATCTCTACGACAAAACCAAGGAGTAGCAGTGTCAAATAAAGTAGGGTTAAAATCCGCACACTTGTAATGCCACCACCTTCGGCATGTTTCACACGAAACCATCTCATCGTCATCGGGCAAACCACACTTCGTTGAAGCACAACTGTGTTCCATGTCGGTTAACATAAATGAAGTCTTCGTGGTGCAATTCCAATTAGCACCAACTATAAAATAAAAATATGTCGGCGCGCAGACTCTGGTGAAAAATACAAATTCCTTCCAAAACAAAAACCGTGATTGTCCAAATTAGTTAAGTTGTTTTTATTTTCTAAAAATTACAATTTAGAATTTTAAGAAAAAAGGGAAATTATACAAAACTTACATAGGTATGAATTCTTTGAATTTAATTTTAATTTCTAAGCTGCGGCCATCTACTCAGACTATGTACATATTTCTCATATTCAAAACTTAGGTTAGGTACATGGCGCGGAAAATTCTCGAGCCTTTTTTCATTTTTCTTCGTTTTAGTTATTCTTGTGGCGCGGTATTGCCAGAATAATTAAACAAGTAATTTTTAGTACTGGAGAGTTTATGGCTCGATGACAATAGGACAAAAAAATGTTTTTTAATTCAGTGATTCATGGTCGTTTTAATTAGCATGCCTATAACTTAAATATCTGTACCTATTTATGTCTACCCGTGCGAAGCCGGGACGGGCCGCTAGTTACATTATAAACATTGTTGAATGATTCTTAAAGCAACCAGGTTTGTTATTATTATCGAAAATATTCAGCGGAATATAAAAACTCACGAAATGGTATTTGCATTCAAATTCCAAATATAAAATATCTATGGATATTTTCAAAGGACCTTAATGTTACACGAAAAAAGACTTCGTATTCACTCAGAAAGGAAGTTTTCAAATCAAAACGTTCAATAACTTCAAGTCCAAATCCATAAATTATCAAATAATAATAAAATCTTAAATTTGACATGTGTAGATATGACTTTTCACAAATATGTACATATGTTTTTTGTTTTCAATGCGGATATGAGATTCTCAGAGGGTTTCTCTAGAGTACCTACTGATAGAAAACTCTATAAATGGTGTACAAGATTTGCAGTATCGAGTTGCCAGCCTTAGTCATCTGTGCTAGAAATTCTTTAATAAATTTATAACACTAAACTGGCCTACATTTTGCGGTGTTATTTTTATGTTTACAAGTAAAAACCCAAAATAAATTAAGGCCAATCAAAATATGAACATTTTAAAGTTAAAAATGATAAATGAAATTATTATTTTAAAATAAAACAGCATATCTTTTTTTGGTAAAAATAAATAAATAAAGGGTGATTACATTTTTTAAGTTTTTTCTGCATTTCACTTGACATTTATCAATTTTAGACTAACTCAATTTGAACCATGGAAAGAAAGGTCTGTAGGAGATGTGAAAACACCAGTGCATGCTTGTACAGCTCGTACTGCAGAAAATATTGGTGCAGTTCGCATAGTGTGGCTGAAGAGCCGTCCACCTCAACCTGTCGTCGTGCCCAACAATTGCACCTCTCACGCTCTTCGTAGATAAACTTTATGTGTAAAGACTTGCATTAATACTCCTACAAGGTGAAATTGGCAAAAGAACTAAAACCTCTTGACAATTTCAAGCGTCGTCAATGTTCAGAATGGTGGCAAGAAATGGCAACAGTAGATGATCAATTTTCGAAGAAAATCATCTTCATTGATGAGTCACATTTTCACCTCAGTGGATTCGTCAATAAGCTGAATTGCGTGAAGAGTGATTGTTGAAAAACCAATGCACCTAATGCACCCACAAAGAGTGACTGTTTGGGAATTGGGACATGATCGTTGAGTATTTTTTCTAAAAAATAGAGACCGGTCATTTACTGTGAATGGTGTTTCCTATCGTGAAATGATAACGAACTTTTTATGGCCCGAATTGAAAGATATAGATGTAGACGATGGCTCTTTTGCACGACAAATTCAATGGCCGTGTTATATCTCACGTAGTGGCGATGTCAATTGGCCGCCAAAATCCTGTGATTAAACACCGTTAGACTTCTTTCTTTGGGGTTATCTGAAGGAAAAGGTGTACGTCGATAAACCAGCAACAATTCATGAGTTAAAGGATGAAATAATTCAGCCCATTAACGGCATAGAACCTCAACCATGCCTATAAGCATCATCGAAAATTTGGACCCTCGGATGAAAGTGTGACGCCGAGGTCGCCAATTAACCAATATTTTGTTCCATACAAAATTTAACCATAATAAAATTATCATAATATAAGGAAATGACAATAATTTCCTAAATAATTTGTTTTACGATATGGCGTAAGACATTTGTCCTTATCTGTCTGATAGTAAAAATCACTATACCTATGTAATAACTAATAACCTTGTGTTTTTTAGGTTTGTTCTTAATATCCCATTTAATAATACAAATAAATTATCGAAATTGAATCAAAGTTAGTTAGTGAGTTTTTAAAGTAAATGTTAATTAATTACGTGTGTAGATAATCTGATTGAATTGAAATCATGCGAAATGAACTGCATCAGAACAAATTAATAGACATAGGCCTTTCGTATTAAGCAAAATGTAATCGATATTTTCTAAAAGTGAATTGCAGAACACTGAATGTCATTTAAGATCGATTTCAATTTCATGTCATGTCAGGTGAAAGTGAATTTAGTTGAATAAGTGTGCTACACGGCAACAGGATTCAAACAGACATTAGTAGATATAGCATTCTTTTCAAAATGGACAGATTTAGAATGAATTTGCCTGGCAACATTGTTCGAGTGCAAACATTTTGTGCTTTATGTTTTGTAATATATCTTCCTACAAAACATGCATACCAGATACCTATTTCAACTCGTATAAAGGGCTTTTTCTGTTGAATACTGAGATGTTTGCAATGTTTTACAAATTCAGAAAACGTATTGAATGTTACGTGGCGAATATACGAGAGTCAATTTCGTGGGCACAATTGCTAAAGATACAAATAGAGCGTTCAGAGTTGGAGTTAGAGATGGAGATGGAGATGGAGATGGAGATGGAGACAGAAAGAGGACAAATTTATCCTGATAGACACATCTAGCCAGTATGCCGCCCTTATATCGTTGCTGAAATGGCTTAAATGCAGAACACAACGTTTAGATATCAAATAGATTTAGTTCGCAAACAGAACAGAAACCCTCGTCGAGGCACTGTGCACTCGTTATCGCTATCACCGCTGCCACCATCCAACGCCAACGGCACCCGCGCCCGCGCCCCCGTCCGCTCCAATCCAGTCAAACCGCACCGTTTTTCGTCTCCATCGTTATGTCACTTCAATCGCAAGCCATTCTGATCCTTATAGTCGTAGGTACTGTCATCTACTTGGTTTTAGAACAGCAAACAACAACAACAACACAAAATAAAGGAAAGGATACAACAACGACACACAGCTACGATATAACAACATCCTCTTTCCCTAAGTTGGCTTGTTTGCCTGCGTTGTTCGCATTTTCAATCACATTGCCAGTTAAGTTATATAAACGAGACGGTGGAACTGTAACGGTTACTATGCTTTTCGAAACTATATCATTGACTCCATTTGCAATTTCGAGCAGAGCAAAACTAAAAGTCGAGTATACAGAGAACTAGTTGATTTCCTTTTTTATAGAAAAACAAGCGTACATATCCTAGATACGAGTACGAGATACTTAGTACAGAAAAGGATATGCATATATGTAATATGTAATGCATACAGGAACGTTGAATTTAATTGGCAAGTCTTAAGTTGGGTGCATGCAATATGACATGTGATAGCAGAATTCATTTTTAAAGTGAAGTATTTTTGTCCTATTAATATTTTTGTAGGTATACTCGTATGTATTTTTATTACCATAATTGTGTACAAAGTTTGAACTCAAAATATAATTTGCTGCATTGGACAGTTTTTTTCCAAGAATTTAAGCTTAAAATTAAAGTTGAAAAGGTATACCTACCTACATATAAAAACAAGCACTCGTTTCCTTGTACATGTTCATGAAAGCCGTCCTCTCTACTCCAGCTTTTCATATATAATTTAACTAATGATTTCATTTATTATTGTTACGAAAAGTTAAAATGTCAACAAAATATATGAATTTAAATTTTTATTTTTGTGAAAGTTATGAATCATACAAATAAAATTCAACATTATATTTTGGGAGGTACCTATGTATATGTATGCTATGCGTAAAAGATACATCAACAAAAGCCTATCAGCATATCAAGCTTAGAGCGCCATCTGGTTTTGTGACATGTTAATTGGAAAAGAAGTAGGATATTCAGAGAAGGGGAGAGATGGATACCTATGTGGCATGGCATATATAGATGATAAACTTTTCTTTCTTGTCTTTTGCTATTCACCTGAGGATGTGACAAATGACTTCTTTGTTATATTATGACATGTGAAAGAAGGTCCTTTGAGGTACATTATATTCCATATAACTTTGTGATGGTTACAACTTTTGAAAAATTTGCGCCTAGATTTGTGAAGACAGAATTTAAATTAAACCAAAATATCACACATTTACATGGTACGAGTAGGTATGGTATTTGAGACTGCGACTTCTAGTGGAAATCATCTTTTTTGTTGATGGTTTTGTTGTGATGGTTTGTTTTGGTTTTATAATTTTGACAATGTGAAGTCTGATTTAAGGGTTTAATAAAGGAGTCTGTGAAAAGTTTTTCATTCATCATGAATTTTATTTATACACAGAGAAAGTCAAACACAAGGTGCTTGAAGAAAGGTTTAGGTCCCGAATTTATTTTTTTTCCTATATTAAGTTATTGTAATCGGACCGATTTGTCGTATTGAAAATTTTGAAGTTTCAAGTTCCCTACAGTTTAATAAAAGATTTTTGGAGAGATGTCTGTGCTTCCATACGATCGGGAAGCTTTTTTCATAGTCCATATCTCAAGAACCAGTATAGAGATACATACATATCGACTTCAAATAAATTTTGTTATACAGATAATAATTCTGAAAGATGCAGAAAAGAACTCTCAAAAAAATTGAGGGAGCGTAATGTGATACCAAACTAGAAAAATTCAACTAACATTTTTTTTTATAAATCAAAAAAATTGAAAAAAGAATTACATATTGTCACCTCGAATATTTTACAAATAAAAAACGTTCTTATCTCCAAAATAATTGCAACGTTTTGATATCTGGTAAAATTTTAGGTAAAATTCAATTGACAGTTGTTTTTACAAGAAATAAAAACCTAAAAAATCATTACTAAAAGTTCGTAAGAATTGATTTTCGACTTACATAAGTATCTTTTTCAAAATTAAAGATATTGGCTTCAAACTAATTTCATCTTAAAGAACATATTGTTTTCGACATTCAGCAATTTTTATAAAAATCCGACAGTGGGTTGTTTTCATAAAAATTGAAATCTTCAAGAAATAAAATAAAATTGATATTCTATTCTCGATATCTCATGAATAAATAAAGGTAATGACTGCAAATTATTTATCTAACACAAAACATTGTTATGAACATATTGTTAAAGTTTTAAGCAAGACAAATCGATAGACGGGATAGAAAGTGAGGGTTGCATCTCAGCGCCTTTTTTTTTTTTAATAAGAGCATATTTTTACAGAGAAAACACAACGTTTTAAATTGTAAAAACCATTTATTTATTGTTTCAAATATTATGTATGTATTTTATGATAGCTTTAAACACCTTATGTTTTTAAGCAGGGTCAATCGTAACGAATAGATTTTCTTGAATATGTAATTCACCTTATGACTGCTCTGAAACTGGACCTACAAAGGAATTATAATTTTCACAACTTTTATTAAAAATAATTTAAATTTGTTTTTATTTTCAAAAACTGAAAAATACAAATTTAGAAACAGTTTCAGCATCTCTGTTATAAAGTAGTAATATGAAAACCTAAGTAACATTATTTTCAATTGACACAATAAATGCAGACTTTGGAATGGTATAATTATGTAGAGGAAAGTGGGGCTATTGGGCTCCCGGGGTATAAAGGACACCCCTCGTATTTCTTGATTGAATTAAGTGGCAACCCCAGTTTTGCAGCTATCCTTTTCAAATTATCTGTGTTAATACGGGGAAGTCTCTGCATGGTTGCACATCATGCCCCATTTATGCTGTTGTGGCTTTTTTGATATTCTTTTTTTTAAAGAACACACTTTTTTTGACTGTTTTGAAACTACAAAAGAAGCATCAGCAAAGGCACGAAGACAATTTAGGACGAGCTGTTGAAGTTGCTAAAACAAACAGCTTCCGAAAATTTTTAAATTCCCCGCAGCACTCTGCAAAGGTTTTTAAAAAAAGCCGAATCAAACCCCGGAGTTCCATTTGCAATAGAAAAACCAGGGGGTTTCAAAACCATATATACTCAGTCTATCATTAACAAGAACTATCTCAAGTATATGGAGGTTTGTTTGAGTTTTCAATAAAAGACAATTTGTAGTTGAGCTCTCAGAAAAAAAATAAAATAGCAAACAACTTCGGCACTGAGACACAAATGGCTGGACAAAATTGGCCTGGTCATTTCTTGAAACAAAACTCTACTGTTGCATTGAGAAAACCAGAAGCAACGTTTGGAGCACGTGTTGCTGTCGTGAATTTTTTCCAACTGCTGGACATACAAAAAACACGGATTTTTATCTAATAGAAAATTCAGACATGGATCACAACAGTCGCAAAGAGTCTTGGGAAAGTTTTAACGACTTATGTTGAATCTCTGTCATCAGCAGAACGAGGACAGCTCCTCACAATGGAAATATGCATGAGCGCTGATGGCTCGTACATGCTCGTACATGCCAATAAATATAACGCTGATGGACGGAGCACCACCTAAATCATGGGCTGAGTGTAATGAGAAGATACTTGTTTTGGAAATGGCTTAAAAAGTGCGTCCCGTTGCGTTGCTCCTAGATCGATATACTAGCCATGTCAAAAGAATCGACGTTATTGACACAAAGGATTATGTTCCAAAAAACTGGAGTATAGACTTATAATCCTGATGTTTTCGAAGATCATGACTTCTTACCATGTGAGACAACAAATATGACAAGTGAAGAATATGTATTACATTTATACTTAGATGAAAAAGCTTTAGTTGATCTTAGTTCAGAAAGCTCAACCGTTTCAAATTTATCCATTGCGAGCGCTCCTTTCATGTTACCTTTGAATTCAAATAATTTACCCACTGCCTCCCATCAGAATGCGAGTTCTATGGATGTTCAACCTTCAACATATTCCTTTGAAAATTATTCACCATCTCAAAACATCCACATTCCAAAAGCACCAGGAAAGTTTCTAAACGCAGAGGAAAAACAGCTGTAATAACTGTTTCGTCGTGCATAGCTAAAAAAGAAGATAGAGATGACGAGTCGCGCCACATTTGCACACGTTGCACTCAAAATTAAATAAATTAATACTGTTCCTTACTTGTGCCATTATGACCCAGACACGGGCAAAATGGGCAAATCAAGCACTTTTTTTCTAATACAAATTGAAGAATTTTGTATTTTAATTATTTTATATCTTTTTGTTCCTTCAATGAATTAAATTTTGTTTGAAAATAGTAAAAATGGTTTTGTTGTGTTCTATTATGTTAAAACCTTAAGGGGCCGATAATGCCCCGCTTTCCCCAACAGTATTTTAGATAAATAAAATATTATCAATGTTTATATGCAAAAATAGCGAGTTTAGTTTTTGAATATTCTACGACTAAAAATTAATGAATTGGATCATTTTTATTGGTGTTGTAAACAAAACATTTTGCTGGATACTTATTTAACAGTGTAATTACTTAAAGTATATATACCTAAACAATCTGTACCCACCAAAAAATAGTAATCTTTATCCTGCATCCTAATTCAGACAGTTTAATTACATAGAGAGCAGCACTCTGCGTATTTTATAATATATACCTATTTTTAAACGATTTTGCTTTGGAATAAGGGAATTGTTGTTCGATCTTTTCCAATTCTGCTACTTATAGTAAACTTAAACTTGGATCAAAATAAAATGTTATGCCCAAATCAATCCGGGTTTCACCCAGGTCATAGCTGCACAACAGCTCTCATAAATGTAGTTGAAGAAATTAGAGAGAGTCTTGATAAGAACCATGTGACTTTCATCACACTTTTAGACTTTTCAAAAGCATTTGACACCGTTGACCACCATATTTTATGCACCAAACTACGAGATAAATTCCAGTTCGTGTCTTCATCAGTGAAACTAGTTTTTTCATATTTATCTTCAAGGTATCAAGCAGTCGTTGCTAATAATCAAACGTCTACCTTCCTTCCGCTTAGTCGAGGTGTCCCCCAAGGGTCAATTTTGGGACCTCTTCTATTTACCATGTATATAAATGAACTGCCGTCTCTAGGATTCAACTCGTCATTTCATAATATGTATGCTGACGACGTTCAACTTAGATATAGCTGTTCTCTTGGTCTAATTGAAAATGGAGGTTATGAGATAAACGAAGACCTAAATAAGGTCCTACACTGGTCTCAATCTAATGGGCTCTGTCTAAACCCAACCAAAACAAAATGTCTTATTATTTCCAGAAACCCATTAGAAACGACGTATTTTCCTCCAATACTGCTTAACAATATTCCAGTTCAGTTTGTTGAATCTGCTAAAAACCTAGGAGTAGTATTTAACAGAAACCTTACCTGGACAAACCATATAAATACGACAATTGGAAGAGTGTATGGAGGCTTACGAATGTTATGGACCACCCAAAAAATTACCCCAATTAAAACAAGAATGATACTAGCTAAATCACTTCTCATTCCCCTATTACTATACGGTTGTGAAATTTTTAGTAATTGTAATTTCAGGGACAAAAGGAAGCTTAATGTTGTTTATAACAGTGTGGCAAGGTATGTCTTTGGTCTGCGGAGATATGAACATACTTCTGCATACTCAAAAATAATACATGGCACCTCTCTCGAAAATGTATTTGCTTTAAGAACTTTATTAATGCTTCATAGTATTCTGCAAACAAAAAAACCACCATATCTTTATAGCAAAATTCAATTTCCTCGTTCAACTAGAAGTTATGATCTGACTCCATTACGCTATTCTTACCTTGTTTCTAGTCGTCAATTTTTTGTACACGCGGTTCGATTGTGGAATTCCCTACCCCTTCCTATAAAGATGATTGGATGCAGCACTCGGTTCAAGACGAGACTTAGACAATACTTTGGAGACTCTCGATGATAAACTTTTTCGATTATATTTAACTAATTTCATTACCCTTCTTTTGTTAAATGCAACTATTCTTTCTTATTCATTTAATTTTTCATAAAGTAATTTTGCATTTTGTTTTTATAAGTTTTTGAATCTTTCTTTGATAATGTTAATCAGTTTTTTTTTACTTAACATCATAAACATTTTTAAATAGTATGTTAATACTGAAACTTGCGCTATCTTAAAAGATATTGTATCTTATTGTGTAAGTTAATTCCATGAAATAAATAAATAAATAAATAAATAAATAAATAATTTTTTAGTTCATGTAAACAAAATATAGGTTACATTTTTATAAAATATGAAACAAATAAACAAACTTACATAGTCACAAAACTGTTTTGAAGAATCAAACCATGCAAATTTGCCCACTTTAAATGAAATCAAATAGAAAACACAAATAAACCTTTTTAAATGATATTCGATTTTTTTGCCCTTTTTGAATATACCATCTCTGCTTATAGTTTAAGGTAGTAATTAACGGTTTCTAATTTTTAATTAAATTATTTAATTTACAACATTTTTTAACTGACTATGGAAAAGAATAAATGAGCGAGACCATTCAGATTACAAATTACGTAATCTGCAAATATGAACTGTTGAGCCTAGTCGTAAGACCTTCGACTTTACCCTTGAAATTCCGGTTTATTCAAAACACAACCCGCAAATCCGGCCTAAACCTTCATTTCTTTAACACTTTTGGTTTAAAAAAATTAAATATTTTTCAATTCAAAATTATTTTTTGTGCTTTAAGGACTTCATCTTTAATCATCTTGCAGAAATAAGAACTGAAGATATAGAATCAATAAAATAAACCAATTTAATAACTCATATGTAGTCAAAAGCAATTAATTTACACATTTTTAAATAAGAATTTTCTAAGCTAAAGTCTGATTATTAAATTTGAAATAATATATGTCAACGTACATATTTAAAAAAAAATAAAAGTGCCAATCTCGAAAAAATATATTACTTAAATCATAAACGTTATTAAATGACAAAATGTCAAATAGGGCTTTTGGGGCATAAATTCTTAAAGCAAATGACACCAAAAATTCCTTTTGCAAAGCTCTTTCACTCACATCCCATCTTCAGGGCTGATAACGATGAGTATTTATTTATTCAACCATAAAACAAAGCTCGACATTTTCGATCTCAATTATTTACTTCTCAAATGACCTGTGCAAGAACTTAATGGATGTTAAACACACAAAAAAGGAATTGCCTGGTGATGCTCAATATATAAATAATTTACAATCCTGCACCGTTATACTATACTTTATTTATGTAGCGATACTTCATTCTTCCAATTCGGTTCTGAGTCCCAATTCAAATTAGCAATCAATTATTACAAGCACCCAGAACCCAATATACCCACGGTATGAAAAAAAATTAATTTAATTTTCAATTACATAATTCCAGTTTTATCCTCGAGGAGGAAACTTTCACGCCACTTAAAGTTCCAGTTTTTGTTAATGAATAAGGAAATGGTAAATGGAATAAGCCCCGACTTTGAGAAAAACATTAAAATCTATATGAGCATAACTATACACTTGTACCCGCAACCCCAATGTACTTCCTCGGGCTGCTTCTGCTTTGCCTATGATCGTCCTCTCATTATAAACATCCGGAATTATATTTAAAAGTCCTCAATTTCCGCTTTTTCGGAGTACTCCAGCGACGACCCGACGACGTACGAACTAGTACCAGCCATCCATAGAACCATAGAGCATCATCGTTCAAAATGAAAGAAGCAAATGAATATAAATATTTTTTATTTAAATTCTTTTCGAGTATCCGAGTATCATGAGAATGAGAAAGTTTTTGCAAGGAGCATATCAAAAGGACGACGACGGTATAGAAACATCGCTTTTTATCTTAATTATTGTTAAATTTAAAACTGCCGTTTGAGACAATTTTTAACGATAATTGATTCTTGAATTCTGTGAAGAGCTACATAGCTTGCTGCAGGCACTCAAGTTTGTAATGGTTTATAATAAATTTGGTAGTCCTTTGGTTTTTAAGATGTGTTCTATATTTGAAGAAATAAAATTGAATTACATTCTTAAAGATAAGTTCAAATGACAAATGGCATTTTTGTATATATTTAAGTAAAACTTTTTTTCTTGAGGCATATTTTTGTATGAGATACAGAACAATATTTCGGTAAAAACATTAATAAGACATAAGGTTGATATGGAAAATATTTTCAGGGTGATAATATTTCAAATTTACCATTCATCCGTATTAGTAAAAGTTTCATTAATATTTAAGAATTTTACAGGACCTTTAACATTTATTCTTAAATAAAACATATGGATCGACAAAAATATGTCCAAAAATGTATTGTTATTTAAAATGTGTACAAATAAATAATACAAACAACTTGAAAGTTGTATAAAAGGGTTATCCAATTTATTTTTATTTCAAAAGCTTTATTATCGAACAATCATATTATGACCACGTCCAGCCCGTCCGCACCAAACAGTTATTTTTTGTGGTCATTAAACCGACGCCTATTTTGCTCACTAGAAATGTTGAGTTTACTGAATAAATTGACAGTGACAGTTCGATAATGAAACAGTTAATTCACAAATTGAATTCAAATTTGTTTAGCCTCTATTGAAACTTATTGAGGCTTTCTACCAAGCTCAATTAAACCAGTTTGAGTCCTTAAACTTGAAAGACTGATTATGGTAAAATGATTGAGATCATCTAGATAGTTATAGAAGAATAATATTCCAGGACTTATTCTGTTCTCAAAACTTATGGAATTTCGTGTACATTTTTGAGTTGTAGATTTCTTCAAGATTTTCTCGGAATAATTTCTTGGAAAACTAATTTTTTTTAATTCAGCTTTGACAGGTCACTAGGAAAACGTTTTGGAATTTCCCAAGTTCTGTTAATGAAATGTAATATTTTACCCCTTTTAAGGCGAAGTTGCGTTATTTATACCTGGCCCTTTTATTGGATACCTATTTTTTTTTCAGAGAAATGTTTATTTTTACCAAAAAGTAAATATTTGGCAAACAGGGAGTCTAAAGATATTGGGGTCATTAGGAAAACCCACGAACTTTATGAAAGAAAATAAAAAAGGTATGTTTTCTCAAACTGTGCGAAAAAGTGTCCGGATCGCGAAAAACTTGTGCTATAAATGTGACGTTATTTTTTCATCAATATCTAGTTTGGTTTTACAGTTTTTGAAAAACAGTAATTTTTGCTTTTTAAATAAATATATTTTTAAAGGTATGTAAGTGTAACATTTAAGCGGTGACGTGGATTTTTTTCCTACAAAATTTTCTTTTAGGAACAAATTTTTTAATTTCTCCCAGAAATGTCTAGTGACTCCAGCAACAGAGATGTACCATCTACAAGTAAGAGGAAGCGAGGAATAAGGAGAAAACATTTATATAAGCAAGAAGCCCAAAGGTTACACCGCTTACGCGGTGAGCCCTACAAAACCGTTAGAACTGGAAGGGTAATGGATGGAAAATCTAATACGGGCCGTCATTGTTCTTGCAAGCTAAGTTGTACGAGAAACATAGACACAGAACAAAGAAAAGAAATACTGCAGAACGTTTACAATGGTCGGCCAAAGAATGAGCAGGACACATATCTTATGGGACTTATAGAATGCATGCCAGTGGATCGAAGACGGCCTCAGTCAGGCACCGAAAACCCAAATATTGTCAAAACAAGAATATGGAGACAAGCGTTCTCCATTTTGTTTTGCGTATCAAGCAGTGCAATTTATCGGCTCTCATCACTTGTGGCGGCGGGCAGAACAACTGTAGATCAGCGTGGGAAACATGATGTACGTGCAAACAGGTTACCTAACAGTGTGCTTGTTGCTATGAATGATCACATACGATCCTTCCCCTTAAAAGAATCACACTACAGCAGCAAGCATATTCAGTATTTGGAGGCATCACTGAATATCAAGATAATGTATGAACTTTTCTGCACCAAGTATCCTGAACACACCGATGTCGTGAAGTACGATTTTTATCGGAAGCACTTCCGTACTAATTTCTCGTACAGATTTGGGCGGCCACAGATTGACGTCTGTTCAACATACGAGGGACTAAGTACAAAAATAAATAGTGCTGGACTAAGTGATACTGCTAAACGTGAGGCGGCCGCAGAAAAAATGATTCATCTGAGACGGGCAAAAAAATTTTACAATAAACAACAAGAAGTGCTGGCTTTATGTGGTGAAAGAGAAGATGTTGGAGTTATTGTTTTTGACTACATGCAGAACCTGCCTTTGCCGAAGATTCCAGTGCAAGAAATGTTTTATTTGCGAAAACTGTGGCTCTACGTATTTTGCGTCCATGATATGAAGACGAACACTGCGGGCTTTTATACGTACCATGAAGGCATAGCAAAGCGAGGACCTGATGACGTTTGCAGTCTGCTGTGGAAGAGTATTCAAAATCGTGATCCTGCTATCAAAGAACTACATGTATTTAGTGACGCGTGTGGAGGGCAAAATAGGAACAACACACTAGTAAGATTCTTCCTGCTACTAGTTTCATTAGGCCGTTTTAAGGTTATTCATCAGTACTTTCCTGTACGGGGTCACTCATTCCTGCAATGTGATCGGAATTTTGGGACAGCAAAAACTCTTATAAGAAGAACTGATCGGATATACAACCCCTGCGAATACAACACAATGATATCCAACGCAAAACGAAATGGATTATTTAGAGTAACGAGCATTTCGTCTGATGATATACTGGATTTCAAAAACACCTGGCCATATTTTTACAAGAAAACCAGCAAATCATTAAACAAGGATTCAATGTTTATGATTTCTAAATACAGACATCTGACCTACAGCTCAACACCTATAGGGAGCGTGGAAGCTTCGGAATGGATCGACGGTCTTATAAAACACCAGTTTTTGCTCACGCCTCGCCACTCCTGCCTTACCAACGACAATGGCTTATGAAAATATAATTCCCATAAACCATAAAAAGATGGAGGATGTCCGCAAAATCATATCGTATATAGAAGACGACAAGAAGGAGTTCTACCTAACTATGTTCACAACTACAGCTTCTGAAGGTAATGAAGAAGAAGAAGGATAAAACTTTTTTTTTATAAATTTTTTTTTTTAATATATTTTTGTATGTGATCTTGCTTATGTATACCACTTTTTTTAATTACATAATCTCTACTATTACTTAAATATGTATTTTGTTATCATTTAAAGCTTTATTTTAGAGCAGGGCAGAGAAGGTAAAGAACTTTTTCCTCCTTTTCCTCATCCATACAGCTTCTGCAAAAGTCATTTGAAAATAAGCCTAGCCAAGTGGCGTACTTTCCTATTAGGCAGTGCCGGGTTATGATACCGATTATTGAGCTTATATGAGATCTGCTTAGAGATAGCAAGCACCTTGAGCACTTTAAATCTATAGTGTAGGCCAGATGTTTTTTGACTACCACCTGAAACGTGGTGATGTTATTCCACCTGATGTTTGCTTCTTCATAGCGGCTTGCATTAGCAATATCATTGGTATGCCAGCATTAGCCAAACGTGGTAGAATTTTTGGAGAGTTCATTTGCCTTACAATTTCCTGGAACTTCTCTTTGGCCCGACACCCAACAAAGGTGAATATTAAATAGTTGTGCCATCTCCATTAGAGATGGTCGACAGCATGAACTGTCCCAGAAAGATCTGGAAGGAATAGAAACCTGGAAGTTTCTGTCGAATTGCAGTTGGGGGATGGTGTAGTCTGTGTGTTTTGGAATTGATTCTAAATACTTAAGAATTACGGAGTGTCCAATGTTGTTGTTTGTTTGGTTTCCTGCTTTGGTTATAAAAAGAAGTTTCACTTCTCTCCATGCCGAAGGAATATGGACCATATATAGACAACTGTTAAAAATTGCTTGAAGGATTGGTGAAATTATGTCTACGGTTTTGTGTAGTTCGGCTGGTATTATTATCTCCTCCAACTAAATAAATTTACGTAGGAAAACTAAGAAAAGTCTTAATTTTAGATCTTTTTGTTAAATAATTTTGTAGGCAATGAGTTTAAAACATGAATTAAATTAAATCTAATTTAAATTCATGAGGGAATTCAGTTAAATTTTAGTTATTGAAATAATATTTAAGATTTTGAAACTAATTTACACAAATAGCTACAAATCGCAGTCTATTCTATCAAGTTCAGTAACCCCCGCAAATACAACGCAATACGTCTGAGGAATGTTAAGTTCACATAAAGATGTGAATAAATACTACTCTAATGAAATACGATAATGATGTCTATTCAACAAAACAAAAAAAGAACATCTCTAACACCTACACTTTCCTTGAAACGTGCGGCCTTACTGTATTATATCCTATGCAAATGCATCCGGAATCCAGATATTGTGTTCTACCTCCTGTACTTGCTGTTTTTTGTTGTCTCACACGTCATATACTAAGCAAATGTACAGGTACAGGAATAGGTGAGCTGAACTACACTCTGCATACTTTACACGTATCCTAATCACAAAAAAGCTCCTTTTTTCCCAAGTGTAGTAGCTATGGTAGCTTAGCAGTTTCTATATAACCAGTGTTTCAGAAAAAAAGAATTATGCAACTCTTAACAAATAACAAAAAAAAAAGGAAACACTTAGCTGGCAAGGGGGGAGCAGAAAACCTACCCCTACACATAAAACCTACAAGGATACAGGCCGCATTCTTTATATAGCTCTTTGGAATTCCGAGTGAGTCAGGCTCAGGCTCAGGATGATGACACAATACCGGTACGAGGATATTTCGCATTTTGGAAAGAACAACGAATGGAAACAGAGAATCGTGCAACCACCCCTGCCTCACTGCACTCTTATACATAAATAACGTACATATGTATATTGTGTGGGGGCGTAAAAAACGAATGAAACTTTAATGCTAATAAATACCTACCTAGTCGGATGAATAAGTTCGTTGCGTTCATATTGTTTCTTTATTTCATATTTCAAAAAAATACAAAAACTACGTCTTGAGTATTATGAACTATTTTCAACGTGAACTTCAAGCTATCCTGACTTTTTTCTAAACAAGGATAATCTGGCACGTATCTATTTGAGCTTTCATTCCAACTAAAAATTTGTACATACATTGAATTTTTATTGAAATAGTTATTACAAAAAAAATAAAAATATTTTCTCAAAATCCTAAATAAGGACTCATTAATAAATATCCTTTTTGACTTGAGTGTTCTATTGATGCTAATATATTGCATGCAGAACAAAATATTTTCAACTCAGTAATTTAGCAAAATGTGAATCAAGTGATTTTTATAGGATCTGAAGTAATAATAATTTAAACAATGCTTCGTTTCGTTTTGTTTCTTAAGCAAACAAATATAAATCAAAAGGGTTTAAAATTCTATCATGCATGTAAGATCCTATACAAAGAAATTCTCTTACATAAATAAATAAATGACAATTTAATTTGATTACAAATCAGAAACAGAAATAACATTATTTTCATCATTAAAGTATTTGAAGAATGCCTGATGTCCTATAGGATTTTATCCTTATGTACATAAAGTCTTGAAGTAATGTTATACTTTTCTATGTTAAAGCAAAGAAGACGAAAAAACAACGAAAACATAGATACACAAATGTACCCTCAAGGGAAGCAAATGAATTTATATATCTTCAGCACACTTCCTCTCTCATTGGGATAAGGACGAGGACGAGGACGAAGATGATGATGATGCGAAAGATGTATCTACAATGTACGAGTAGAGTATGTATGTATATAAAAAGCATATCTATTATGTATTTACGTCCTTCGAAAAATTAAGTTAAGAGATAAAATCTTAATTTTGTCGTTGACGCCTTTCTGCTTAGAGAGTGAATTTATTAAGAGGATGCCTCAACATGAGATTGGCATAAGTAAAACATTAACAAAAACGCACCAAAAAAACAACAACAACAACAGAAAACATCAACTCTGAAATTAGCCAACTCAAGGACAAATTTCCCAATAGTCTGAAATGTAGGGTTAGATCTTTGAATTAGACCAATGCTTGAAAAATAAATTAGGTGGTTCAACAGTCATCTGAGAACCAGGGCATAGTGACTTACAACTCTAAACCATTCCTGTGTGCGTGTCATATGAGGGATAGAGGGGACCTTAAGTTTTTTATATAGAATCCAAGCGGCTAATTTAAGAAAGCAATAGCACCTTTTCATTGTTGGAGGATTTCTCAATTCCTCGCAAGAGGCAATATTCGTGAACAAAAACCTTATGTATCACAAGAAGGGATTGAACTCAAGACCTTTGCATAATAGTCCTACGCACTAACCATCACGCCCCGGAATCTACTATAGTTCAAAATTAATAAATAAAATTGGTCTCTTAACAAAAATTAAAAAGTACAGACGATTTGGCGACTAGAGTTTAAAAATACTGAAAATGGTCACAGCATTGATTTGTGTAACTCTGGTTGCTATGAAGAGAGTTACCTGATCAATTGAAGATGCTAAACAAAAGTTGTCTAAACACTACAGTATCAAACCTTGAGAACTTAATAGTTTTTTAATGTTTTCCAAAAATTTAATTTTCCAGTTCTAAAAACTCAGTGTTTTTATTGCAACAGAAATTTTCCAACTATTTAAACAAAAAAATATCATCTATTATTTATTTTATAATGATTTGGGATGCCCTACATTATTTGTTTTTCTGTAAGGATCGTATATTATTTGCATTCTTAGCCCTATAGTAAATATGTCAACTGATACATTCTTTTTTTTATAATTAATCACATATAAAGTCATAACCATAGGTACTACGTTCTTTGTGTCCATTATGTTGAACAGGATGGGAAGTAGAGTCCTTGGAGTACTTTTGGATACTTGCTTTAAAAAGTTTCCAGCGGCTTAATATGAAATTTAAGTTGAGCATTGTTTTGTATGCGTTCTAATACTGCTTGTGTAATTTTAGGGATAGGTTATGAGTTTAAATATTTGAATGTAATCGAAACGATAGATGTAGGTATGCAAGGATGCAAACGTGTATATGTGCTACCTCCATTTTAACTAAATGATGTTATAAACACCATACGATAAGGTTTTGAACTGGCAATCAGTTCCTTAGAACCTTAGTTCGAAAACGTCTTCAAAATCACTCTAACACGCCAGATTTTTCAGATATCACCATTTAAATTTCAATAGAAAACAAAAAACAAATTGGCTTGTTTGTTCTTTCTTATTACGAAATCGCCTCATCTAAACAAGGCTATAACATGAAGTTCTTGGAATACATTAAAAAACTATAAAGTTAGTGTTTTTAAATTAGAGCAGATAGCTCAAATCGTTATGTGGATTCATAATCAGCACCAAAACCAGGGATTTTTAAAACTTTATAATAACTAAAAAGAATTTCGGAAATACTTAAACGGGAATATATATCACGTATTATTTTTATTCGCACATAGAAAGAACTGTTGCCCTCAGTTAGTGGAAACCCTTAGCAGCTGCAAGGCAGATATTATCGCCATCCAAGAAGTGCGATTTAATGAACCGGGTACTACAAGACTGCGATGTATATGACGGCGACTGCTACCGAGAACAAAGCCAGCGTTTGATTGGGTGCGGATTTGAAACAGCCCTAATATGCGCGTATGTCCCAGCAGAAGAGAGAAATGAAGACACCAAAAAATATTCTTCGAGTCTTAGAGCTATAACTTTAAAATTATCCTAATTGATTTTAACGACAAGCAAAGAAGAAAAGATATATTTGGTGGCACAATCGGAAGATACAGCCTGCACGACACCACCTCCGACAACGGATTCAGGCTGATCGAAATCGCTGTGGGGCGAGACGTTCTAGTAGCTAGTAAGCATTTCGCACATCTTGATATCCACAAGGGGACATGGAAATTTCCTGATCAATCAACTTTCAACCAGATTGACCACATTGGGATCGAAGCACGACACTTCTCCAGTATAGAGGATGTGCGAACATTTTCTGAGGGGCCAACATTGACTCGGACCACTACATTGTTGTAGCCAATGTACAGCTAAGGATATCACGATCCAACCCAAAACATGGAAGTACTGTCGCAAGGCTAGCAGCCTCGATCCGAAGCCTGAAAAGACGATCGGGAACATCGTAGTAGAAAAGCTATGATGAGAATGTGGAAAGAACACTTCTCCAAAGCTGCTGAAGTTGACGTCATCGCTGCCGAATTATTCAAAGCAGCAGGCGAACTAACTCATCTGCAAAATTTGGTCGCAAGGTTAAAGACCGAAAAGTTGAATCCTAGCATATTTTGAACAAGAAAGGAGACCCTCTGAATTTCGCCAACTACAGAATCATCAGTCTACCGAACACCGTCTACAAGATCGTTTCTACCGTATTATGTGAACGTCTGAAGCCGTTAGTCAACATCCTGAAAGGCCTTTATCAGTGTGGCTTCAGACCAGGATAGTGCACCGTTGACATTACGGCAGATCTTAGAAAAAATCCAGGGACTTCAAATAGATATTAACTATCTCTTTATCGATTTTAAAGTCGCGTAAGTTACATATGATATAACAGCAACTACAATTCAACCGATAAGTGCAGCGTCGGCAATGAAGGGTCAACAGCACGATCAACCAAAAAGTGCAGCATCGGCTAATAACGGTCAACAGCACTTCCAACCAATAAGTGCGGCATCAGCAATAAAGGGTCAACAGCTCAATCACCCACTAAATGCAATGTCAGCATTAAAAGACTATAAAAGCAAAGGCATAACCGATCAGCGGAGCCCAATAATACGTATGTAACCCCAATGATCGCAGCGACGCTTGGACGGCGGATCATTCTGGTTTCTTAGTTTGTTATATTTAATATTAATTAATAAAGCGTAAGAGGCCTGTGGCCCAATAAAAAATAAATAAAAAGTTTTTTTTTCTTTCTGTGGTCACATAAAACGTAAATGGCGCAGTCGGTTGTCCTCTATAATATAAATTAGAGGATAGTGAAACGAAAAAAAAAAAGAAATCTCAGTGTTTTGTTTTAGAAATAAACTTTTCAATAAAAAACAATAACCACGGATTATCAAAGTGTATGTGATTATAATAAAGTGACTTTAAGAAGCTAATAATCGCATCCGAAACCAATAACCACGGAATATCGAAGTGAAAACTGTGATTATAATAAAGTGACTGTAAGAATCTAATAATCACTTTAAAAAATTAAAACACCAAAAACCTTGTGTTATCGAAGTGAAAACTGTGATTATAATAAAGTGACTGTAAGAATCTAATAATCACTTTAAAAAAATTAAAAAACCAAAATGGCACAACCTATAATGGAACAATGTCTACTAACACTGACTGAAATTCTAAACAGTCAGAATAATGCAGTGCGGAACATAAGAGTTACAATAGAAAAACGTTTAAAATATATAGAGAACTTTACGGGAAAGCAAGGCACGTTACCTTCTTTTATCGCGACGATAGACCAAATTATAGAAGAATTTGGACCGGTAAATATTAACGAAGTGTTTGCTGTTGTCTACAATGAGAAAATCGGAGGAATCGCAAAGAACTTCCTAGCAATTGAAGCACCAGCATCGTGGGAGGAATGCAAGCAAAAACTGAAGATACACTTCCGGCCAACCAAAGACGAAGCAACAATCCTGAGAAGCATTAATAGTATAAAGGTATATAGTATAAGTCAATTATTAGATAAGATACAAAATATTATTAATTATATAACAGAATGTGCAACATTTAATAAAAATGGTTTAGAAATTGCTAACTGTCTGAATAGTGCATTAATTCTAAAAATAAAAGATGTAACAGCAGGAGCTTTAGCTGCAGAGATTTACAATGAATACAATTTATCAAAAATTAGAACAATTTTGTTTAAATATATAGGTCAGGATGAATATAATTTACGATCAGATAGAACACACAACATTGAACCTAGAAATCAATGCCAAAACACAACTTCTCAAAATTTCCAAAACAACAGACACAATTACACTAATCCAAATAAAAACAATACTAACACTAATCAAAATCCTTTTAAAAACAATAATTACACTAATCAATATCCTAATAGAAACAATAACTATACGAATCAAAATCAAGTTAATAGAAACAGTTATCAAAATCAACCTAATGGGAATAGCCCGACAGGACAAATAAGAAATAATAATGCATCAGGCCAAGCTAGAAATAATGGGTATAATAACCATCCCCAAAACATTCAAAATTCAGGTCAACATAGATCAAGACAGGCTAGAATAGAACCTATGGAAGTAGACTATTTAAGTAATAAAGATGAAACCAATCAAATAGAGAATTACGAGTTTTTTATCAACTAGCCTCGGATTCAAGAAAAATGTGCATACAATTAACTTTTGAAAAAACAGACTATATAGCATTGATTGACACAGGATCAACCATTAGCCTATTAAATTCAACTAGAGTTCCCTCAAATCTTTACGAATATATTAACGATACACCAATTCAAATTAATACTATTAATGGTATTGTTAACGAAACAGCACAAGTAAAAACAAAATGTCCAATACAATTTAATCAGCCTTGCAATGCAAGAATGAAATGGACAAAAGTAGAATTAAATAAACCTCACGATTTCCTAATAGGAATGGATTGGATAAGGAACAATGCAAAAACTATAGACTTAAAAAATGAGGAAGTTATTTTAGTAAATGGTATACATCTTCCATTCTTAACCACATTACTTGAAGAAGTTAATGTGTTGGAAATAAGTGAAGTTTGTAACATTCAAACAAATCACCTCAATGAAATAGAACAAGAGTCTGTAGAAAAGCTTTTAAATAAATATAAAAAATTGATTTTCAAAGAAGGCGATCAATTAACAAACACTACTACAGTAGTTCACGAAATAAAAACTACCACAGACCAACAAATTAACTCTAAACTATATAGGTATCCACCAAAACATGAAGTCGAAGTACGTAGGCAGATGGAAGAAATGGAGAAACAAGGAATCATTCGAAAGAGTAACATTCGTTACAGTTCACCAATAATAGTTATTCCGAAAAAACTTGACAATACCGGCATACAAAAATACAGGATTGTCGTTGATTATAGAACCAAGTAACCGTAGATGATAAATACCCAATTCCCAATATAGACAGTATATTGGATAAGTTAGGGAAATCACAGTACTTCAGCACATTAGATCTGGCAAAAGGTTACCACCAGATCTTAGTTGCACCAGAAGACATTGAAAAGACAGCGTTCGTTACTCCAGCGGGTCTATATGAATACATCAGGATGCCATTCGGGTTAAAGAATGCACCTGCAACGTTTCAGAGACTTATGAACAATATCTTACGTGATTATATAAATAAAATATGCGTAGTCTACTTAGACGATATTTTAATATTCTCTACAACATTAGAAGAACATATGCATTCTCTAGAAAAAATATTTAAAAAATTACAAGATCATAACCTTAAAATACAAGCAGATAAGTGTAGCTTTATGAAAAGAGATACTGAATTTCTCGGTCATATTTTGACTAAGGAAGGGATTAAACCAAATCCTAACAAAGTAAAAGAAATTGATAACTTAAAGATACCAAAAACAGAGAAACAACTTAAAGGTTTCCTAGGGATGACTGGGTACTACAGGAAATTCGTAAGGGATTATGCTAAGATTGCTTATCCTATGATAAGATATTTGAAAAAAGGTGAAACAATTAATATTAAAGACCCTCAATATATTTCAGCATTCGAAAACCTTAAAGATTTAATAACTTCACACCCAATTTTAAAATATCCCGAATATGACAAACCCTTTGTAGTTACAACAGACGCAAGCAATTATGCCATTGGCGCTGTTCTATCTCAAAACGGGCACCCGGTATGCTTCGTATCCAGAACCCTTAATAAACACGAACAAAAGTACAGTGTAACAGATAAAGAGTTCCTGGCAATTGTTTACTCAGTCAACTGTTATCGACCATATTTATATGGAAATCATTTTAAAATTGTAACTGATCATATTCCAATAAAATATCTAAATAGCAAATATAAAGGAAAGGAGTTCTCCCAACGAAATCAAAGATGGCTTTTGAAACTTCAAGAGTATAATTTTGAAATCGAATATTTAAAAGGGAAAGAGAATAAAGTAGCAGATTTCCTAAGTAGATTAGAAAACACTCCCAAAATAAACGAGGATAATGATTCAGAATCTAATATGGAGCTTACGGAAACAATTCATTCAGTCGAGGAACAGCATTTAGATCATATAGGAATAAAAGAGGAAATTGTTAACAAATATAAAACGCAATTAATCCTAACTTACAGTAGAATAACAAACGAAATAGAAATATTGCATGAACGTAGAATTATATATCTGAATCCTCTTGAAGGAGTGGACAAAATAAAAGATGTTCTAATTAGAGTAACTAAGAAAGGAACAACAGGTATATATTCTGAGGTAGAAGATCATGACTATAATAAAGTTCAACAAGTTATAATTCAATTATTCTCCATGAACAACAAAATAAAATTCATTAAATGTACTAAAAGAGCAGCCGAAATCAAAACCGAGGAGGAGATTCACAAACAGATTTCCCTCTATCACACTAAAGAATCTATGCACAGTGGTATAAACGAAACATACTACACGCTGAAAGAAAAAATTTTTTTTCCTAAACTTCACGAGCAAATACAGATAGTAATTAACAATTGCAAAAAGTGTCAGGAAATAAAATACGATAGGAATCCCATTAAACCAAAATATAACTTAACAGAGACCCCAAAACATAAAAATGAAATAATACATTTAGATATATTTCACATTGAGAAAAAAGCATTTCTAACTATAATCGACAAACTTACAAAATTTGCAGTAGGGTATGTAATAACCGATAGAAATTGGAGAAGTAAAAAAGCAATTATTATTGAACATTTCTCAAAATTCGGTAAACCAAAAAAAATAATATCAGATAACGAATTCAAATCAGAACATATTTTAGATTTTCTTAATAGAAGCGAGGTCGAAATACACTTCACGAAACCTAATAGCCACACAGGGAATGCGGATATTGAAAGATTGCATTCAACTATTTTAGAAAAAATAACAGGCATTGAAGAAAAAGATTTATCAATAGAAATGAAATTGCAATTAGTTCTAGATAATTATAACAACAGATATCATTCCACGATAAAAACCACACCTAAAATAGCTAAAGAAGAAATTGATGAATTAGTACTTTATGAAAGAATCCAACAAACGAAAGTTAAGAAAATTAACAAACTTAATGAAAAACGCGAAACATATTCAGAAAAAAGAGAAGTAGGACCAATCAAAAATTACAAAAATGTTCGACATAAAGAACAACCTAGATATAAAATTAAAAATCTCAATAACGTACACATTAGCAATATTAAAAGACCTTATAAATTTTCAGGTAATAATGCTCCCAGTACTATTAGTAGCACAAACAACACAAGGCATACTTCAAACAACACTAATTAATGAACAAACAGGTTATTTAAAAATAAAAATTAAAGATCTAGAAATTACTAACCAAACAAATACAATTCTACATATTATAGACCCAGAAGAAATTCTGAACACAATAACACTCATACAAACTAACATTAAACACTTACAGATCGAAAACAAAGATATGATATTTAAAGAAATAGAAACAATTATAGCAAAAATTAAGTCGATTACACCTAAAGAACAGAGAAGATTTAGAAGAGGTTTAATAAACGTAGTCGGAAACGTAGAAAGATGGCTCTTCGGAACCATGGATAATGAAGATAGGGAACAAATTTGGAGCTATTTAAGAATATCAGAAGAAAACAGCCATAATGCAATTGATGCAATAAATGAACAAATTAAAATAAATAAAAATTTTAATGAATCGATAGAAACATTAAAAAAATCAATTTTAGATGATAGAGAAAAAATACTGAATACTTATAACAGAATACAAAATTCTATTTCAAAAATTGTAAAAAACCAATTATTTTTAGATCAAATGACAAAATTACGTTTTATAGAAAATAAAGTAAATCAAATTCAAGATAATGTTGTATCAGCAAAATATAATATAATACACCCCAGTATATTGACATTGGAAGAACTAAAGGAATATGAAATTGATTTGCATAAACTTAAATTAATTAAAATGGGTGTACTAGAATACAAAAACAAATTTCTCATAATCGCCATTAAAATTCCAAGAAATTATGTAACAGTAGAACAAAAGTTAATTTTACCTTTACCAAATGATAAACATTTTGAAATTGATTACGAAAACGAATATATAATAGAAATTAATAATAAAACATTTGTATACCAAAATGATGTAACTGTGCAACAATTAAAACCAAGCAAACATTGTATCCTAACTAAAGATTGTAAATTGAGACATAACAACAAAACTCAAATACAAATAAAAGATGATGAAACTTTAATTGTAAAAAATGCATACAAAGAAAAATTAAAACATAATTGTGATGACAGAGAAATTGTATTAAACAACAATTATCTTATTAATTTTTTTAATTGTCAAATATATTTGCTAAAAGAAATTTTTTATAATAACAAAACAATTGTTCAAGAAAAATATTTTTACCCCGAAAATAATTTTAATACTTCTTTTAAGAAAACCATTACTTTTGATGATATTGTTTTAAATAATTTTGAAAATATAAAAGAAATTAATGAGTTAAGATTTCATAAAAATATATCATATGTAATAAACATTAGCATGATTATAATGATTATTTGTATAGCAGTAAGCATAACCTATTTTTGCAATAAAATGTATAATAAAACATACAATGTAAAACAAGTAAATTATAGAATTCAGGAGAATTCTTACTCAAACCGAGGAGGAGTTACATATGATATAGCAGCAACTACAATTCAACCGATAAGTGCAGCGTCGGCAATGAAGGGTCAACAGCACGATCAACCAAAAAGTGCAGCATCGGCTAATAACGGTCAACAGCACTTCCAACCAATAAGTGCGGCATCAGCAATAAAGGGTCAACAGCTCAATCACCCACTAAATGCAATGTCAGCATTAAAAGACTATAAAAGCAAAGGCATAACCGATCAGCGGAGCCCAATAATACGTATGTAACCCCAATGATCGCAGCGACGCTTGGACGGCGGATCATTCTGGTTTCTTAGTTTGTTATATTTAATATTAATTAATAAAGCGTAAGAGGCCTGTGGCCCAATAAAAAATAAATAAAAAGTTTTTTTTTTCTTTCTGTGGTCACATAAAACGTAAATCGTATGACAGCATCTAATAGAGAAGAGCTTTACAGAGCATCAATGTCTAGTTTTGTTATCCCTGCCAAACCTATCCATTTATGCAGAATGACAATCGAGAACACACGCTGCTCTATCAAGGTCGGAAAAGATCTCAGGGATGGATTTGATGTCAAAAAAGGTTTTTGACAAGGCGATGCACTTCCATGCGACTTTTTCAACATCGTTCTGGAAAGAATTGTGCAAAACAAGCGTCACATTGGACAGCTATAACTTTGAGGTAGTTAAGGACTTTGTCTACCTAGGCACCGCTATAAATTCAGACAACGACAACAGCGCAGCTTTGAAATCAAACGGAGAATAATTCTTTGCAAATCGCTGATTCTTTGGACCTAGTAAGCAATTGAGTATAGTTAAGTCCTATCTATAGCATCTAAAGTCACCATCTATAAAACGCTCATCATCCCTGTTATTACATTTATGGCGCTGAGGCTTGCACCCTGTCAAAGAAGAGGATATACGACGATAAGGGCTGTACAGCGACACTGACCTGGTCAAACAGATAAAAGTCCAACGACTTAGATAGTCATGTCGAGCAAATAGACATTAAGGTTCCATTCCGGCAGGTCTTCGAATTCAATCCTGAGGGACGGCCTAGTAGAGGAAGACCACTACTCAGGCGTCGCAAGCAGGTGGGAGAGGAGCACTACCAACTTGACGTGTGAAACTGGACACAGCTACAATTCAACCGATAAGTGCAGCGTCGGCAATGAAGGGTCAACAGCACGATCAACCAAAAAGTGCAGCATCGGCTAATAACGGTCAACAGCACTTCCAACCAATAAGTGCGGCATCAGCAATAAAGGGTCAACAGCTCAATCACCCACTAAATGCAATGTCAGCATTAAAAGACTATAAAAGCAAAGGCATAACCGATCAGCGGAGCCCAATAATACGTATGTAACCCCAATGATCGCAGCGACGCTTGGACGGCGGATCATTCTGGTTTCTTAGTTTGTTATATTTAATATTAATTAATAAAGCGTAAGAGGCCTGTGGCCCAATAAAAAATAAATAAAAAGTTTTTTTTTTCTTTCTGTGGTCACATAAAACGTAAATCGTATGACAGCATCTAATAGAGAAGAGCTTTACAGAGCATCAATGTCTAGTTTTGTTATCCCTGCCAAACCTATCCATTTATGCAGAATGACAATCGAGAACACACGCTGCTCTATCAAGGTCGGAAAAGATCTCAGGGATGGATTTGATGTCAAAAAAGGTTTTTGACAAGGCGATGCACTTCCATGCGACTTTTTCAACATCGTTCTGGAAAGAATTGTGCAAAACAAGCGTCACATTGGACAGCTATAACTTTGAGGTAGTTAAGGACTTTGTCTACCTAGGCACCGCTATAAATTCAGACAACGACAACAGCGCAGCTTTGAAATCAAACGGAGAATAATTCTTTGCAAATCGCTGATTCTTTGGACCTAGTAAGCAATTGAGTATAGTTAAGTCCTATCTATAGCATCTAAAGTCACCATCTATAAAACGCTCATCATCCCTGTTATTACATTTATGGCGCTGAGGCTTGCACCCTGTCAAAGAAGAGGATATACGACGATAAGGGCTGTACAGCGACACTGACCTGGTCAAACAGATAAAAGTCCAACGACTTAGATAGTCATGTCGAGCAAATAGACATTAAGGTTCCATTCCGGCAGGTCTTCGAATTCAATCCTGAGGGACGGCCTAGTAGAGGAAGACCACTACTCAGGCGTCGCAAGCAGGTGGGAGAGGAGCACTACCAACTTGACGTGTGAAACTGGACACAGCTAGCTAGGGATCGAGCTGGCTGGAGACGCATGTTGGTTTAGGTCCGTCCCGGACTGTAGCGCCACCTTAAGTAAGTAAATACATTCATCTTATATACCTATGCAACTAAAGAATGAATTCATCTTTACATTTTTCTTTAGATCCTCAACTCTATAACGCTTTAGTTATTAATTACCTATGTGTATTGATCTTTCATTTTTACTATTACTTATAACAACCGAGTATTGAATGTTTTGCTTTTGAACAAATCCGCGTGGTTCAAAGTCTGTTTTAAACAGTAAAACTATTTTGTACTCAAAAACCTCTGACTAATTAAAATCGTCCAAAGTCAGATTTTAGCTTAAGTTTCTATGAACAAAAGTAAGACACACATTTGAAAAAGGTAAGATTTACAAAAACAAAAAGAACAAAAAAAAACAATATTTATTCAAGTAGTTAACGGCTTAGTTTTAATGAAATCATCAGTCCATTTGCATACAAATGAACAGAAAATAGGTTTATGGTTGTCGGCAAAATTTCCAATCCAATCCTTCAGTTAAAATCCAAGTTTAATCATTATCTCCTCCCTCGTTTTCCCCTTTTGGCCATTCGCCAACATTCCAAGTTTATAATCAACTATATGTATTGTATATACCTACTCGTATCTCCAATCAATGGTTTTGGTCCTTCAGGGATTTTCATCGATGCGATGTGCGATGGTAACGCTTATGTATATGTATTGATCTAACGCTATAGTATTGTATCGTATGGAAAAACATAGCTATGGAGGTATATTTATCATTACATTTTTTTCTTCCGCATCTTATCTTTCCCCTCTCATTTCTAGATTATTTCGCTTGTTTCATAAATTTTTCGAAAACAAAATTTGTATTTCAAAGTTCGTAAAAGCATTTTATAGTTTTTTTCGTTTTTTTTTTTTGCTGCGCTAACTGTGTATGAACCCATGTATAGAATATATCGAAATTGTCCAAAAGCGTGGGCTGAATTGTATATTTTGTATATGTATGTATAAATGCGTTCGGATAGTAATAAAATTAAATTGGCCAATGGATACGGTAAGGATATAGTTTACTGGCTTTGCAAGTTGTTGCGACACAAGTTGATGTAAAAGTTTTTATATATTCTTTTGCTATTTTACGAGTTCGAGGGAAAAATGAATAGCAAAATCGTGCTCGAAATATAAATAAGTCCATAGTTAATATTGAGAGGAGTGGGGTATTCTAGGATGATGGTATGTATAGTGTTTATATCTATGTATATACTAAATATTACAAAGGTCAAATACTTATAACTTAAATGCCTGCGCGTATATTCGAAAAAATTATATTTTATACACTTTGATGGCCTTTAGCATCCTTGTTTTGTCTCGAATGGATATTGCAAAATAAATTGACCGATTCGAAATATTGGACAAGGAAACAATTTTCATTTGATTGCTATGTCAAAAGTTTGAAATATTAACTGCTTGTTTTTACAAGAAATACTATAAAAAAATAAAGTTCAAATTTATGTATACAACAGTGAACATTTTTAGTGCTAGATTTTTATTTAAGAAGTCCGAATTACATGTGTAAAATTTACTTGTATTTATGATTATGTACAATCATTATTGTTTACGAGTTTTATCATAATAAATAAAATACTTACAATTTTAAGAGACTTTTTCCACCAAAAACTATTTGTTTACAATGATAGGTTTTTGAATAACAACTTACCTGAAATAGAAAGGAAAATAACAAAATTATTAAAATTTCAATATTTCAATATTTCTTTCTTTATATTTTTTCAAATATTAATAACTAAATCAAAACCAATTATTTTCTGAGTAACCTCAAGCTCATGTTTCACTGGTAAGCAAATGTAAAAAAGATAAAATTATGGTATCAGTAAAAATGTACGTATAATACTGAAATCTGGTAGTACATTGCTCAAATTCCAAATTAAAATATTAATAAGTTGGGCTTTGCTAACATAGACTTAAATTGGAAGATTTGTATTGCTTTTTAATTTGAATGAAAATAAAAGTTGTAAGTGCATAAACAAATTTAATTATCTTAAATTATTACATATTATTATTCACGATACTTTTTACGCAGACGATCTTTACATTCTTTCAAAAATCAAAGAAATCCCGCACAGAAAATTATTTCAAGGATAAACGTGAACGTTCTGGTGGTGCCTCCAGTTCGGCGATAAAATGTTCTTGAGCAAAAGCAATCTCTTGCAAATTTTTATAAAAATCATTCCTGTTGTTGTCCTGCTATTAACATAAACAATATTGAAGTTTCTTCTGTTAGTAAATTAAGCATACCTACTTGGAATTGTATTTGATTGTAAATTTGGTTTTAAGGAAAATTGTTTAGCATTAAGTATGAATTTGGCTACCAGGCTAAACATAATAAGATATTTAGCTTCTAAAAATAGTCTAATGCATACCAATTCATTGATCAACGTTTCAAAAGCTGTTATACTATTATACTATCAAAAATGGAACGCACACTATTAAGCTGCTATCAGCGCCAGCCTCAAAGCTCTCAGAACCAGTAAAATATTCTCGCAGAGGGTGGTTCCTCATCAATCGAGGAAAGAAAAATAAATCCTTACATCAATACTTGTAGGAAAAATACTTGTATCCTATACCTCTCTTAATCTCTTGGACTGCGCCAAAACCTTAAAACGCTCCAAGACACCAAACAAAAACACCAGTCCTCACATAACCTTGATGTTTGCTCTTATTTTCTCCATCTTCACTGCCGAAGCCTTAGCGGTTTTGAAAGCCACGCAAATTGCTTCTCAATCTAAAAAAAGTCAGTAATCTGCATAGCCAGTCTATCAATTGTAGCTGCCATAGGAAACGTCAACAATCGATTGGACTTTATTTTATTAGCAAAATTAGCGATAAAATCATTTAACTTCGAGAACGAATGAAAATTTTGTGTGTGCCTGGCCACATTGGTGCAAAAGGTAATGAACACGTACACGCGGATTCTGAAGCCAAAACTACTGCTTAAGACAGCAACCATGCCATCTCACAATATCAACCCACCAAAAAAGATATATTTAAACTGTGTTCTTCTTATTTGCACAGCCAACAAATATTGGATTGGTTGAGGATTGGACATACCCAACTCACCCACAGCAACCAACTTTTTCCCTCCGAACAAAACATACAAAATGTTTTAACAATTTTAAAACTATTTCATTTAGAAGTTGTATTTAGTCAGATTTATTACACTTGCTACCCGTGACCGCCCAGCAGCAGGGAATTTATAACAACGTTATATTTTTCAAAGTACTTTTCTTAATATTCAGCTAGAAGCCCTAGTAGCTATTATAGCTTTTAAGTATGGGACTGCACATTTCCTGTTTAGCCTAATAAATATTGATAATAATAATAATATTTGCGAACACAATATTCACTGCAACTGGTCGTTTTTGGTAAATGGGATGTTCCTGAACGATAATTTTAGTCTTTGTAGTCGTAAAAACCAAAACCCGTGGTGCGATGATAAGTGCGCAAGACTGGCGCCAGAGGTCTTGGGTTCAATCCTTGCCTGTGCCATCTAAAGCTTTTTTCACAGTTACAAAGCCATAAACGATCACCGATCGTTTGAGATCCATGTTGCAAATTACCTTCAGTTTACCGAGACCGAAAGCTCTTTTGGCTCTGGTCCGTCAGAGTAACATTTATATGTCTGTCTAAATATAAATACTGATCTTCCCGGATTGGGAACCGATGCTTAATCAATGACTAGGCCGTTGCCAGTTTAAACTTAATTATAGTTAGTGGAAAAGACAAAATATGTATGGATGTGATCATCTTTTCAAATTTGCAATCATGAGTACAGAATCAGGGTTATGGATTCATGTTATGGTGGACTTGCTCAATTTTCCTTTGTTTGAAAACATTTAAACGAGAGACAATTTTTGGAGAAAACGTTTGAAAATACCAACAATTAAACCTTGGCTTCTTGGTAAAATTCATACATAGTCAGAGGAAAATCTTCTCCCCAAAAAAACCCAAAAGTACTCGTATTAGTATCGTAAAATGTAGAGACTGGTGGCTCATCTTTTAAAAGATAATTTACTTTTTAATTGGTATTTCAGATCCGCAAATGTCTAAATCATAGAAAATCAAAGGTGAAGTGCCAAAATTTTATGGAGGTCGCCTTTCCTTACTGGCAATTTGGGAATATATGTAGTTTGGCCAAATTTTAATGCCTGGACGTAAATCTGGACTTATTTTTGTGCTGCATTTATTTTTTATAAATTTGAGCTAAAAATCATACAAAACATTTGAAATGCAATATTTCTTGTATTTTTCAAAAGAATTTAAAAACAATATTCCTAACTTAAATTTATTTAGAAAAGAAAAACATTTCTATTTTTTAAATACTTTAATAATACTAATTATAATAAGCATTCATGTATATAATAATATAAGAAAAATTAATTTAGACTTAATTTCTTTACACTTATGAACTTCTTAAAATGTACCTCATTTTGAAAATACCTTTTACGTTTAAGCTTAAGTATCTTCCTAAATTAATTTTCTTAAATTGTTTTAAATAAAAAAAAAATTGTTTAGTGTTATTTTACATTGAATTCGTATTTTTCAACAATAAATCCGTCCATATCCGAGGCTTGTTGGTACCTCAACAACGAACTTTTCTTTACTTGCATAAGTAACTTTATAACTATCCCCATAAGAAAATATTGTTTTCTGCATAAAATTAGATACCGACCAACCACATGATTTAAAGCTTGTCTCACAGTCTATAAGTTCTCTTAATTATCTACTTTGCTCATAGCTCTTATAGATAGCTGTAATAAATGTACAATGTAATCCGCCATAATAGCGCCACTATCCAACCAATAACAAATTAGGTACCTAATGTCCTCATTTAATCATTAAGTAAAAAGCCACAAATGAAAAATTTCTCATTGCGAAATCAAATTTTGAGAAGGTTTTTGTCCGAATGGATGGAATGAAATAGTAAATTTGTGGTCATTATAAATTATGTTGCTAAAGGTTAAACAAATTCCTTGTATAATTCAGCAATAATTATAACTAAAATTATCATCCACTTAAATGAATTTCACTTCCAAATATAACTTCTCTATAATTTTTTGAAAACAAAGTCAGATCACGTTCATTTAACACTTTTTCTTTCGAAAACCCAAAGGGAAGAAGGACTGTGTTCCTGTCAGCTACTCGTGTAGTGCAAAGATTTTTAGAATCTATTGACTTTAGAATCAAGTCAATGTGGTGAACTGTATGCGAAAGAAAAGTTGTAGGCACTTACAAAGAATTTATGATATCAATTTGTTAGGAAAACCTTATTAAACGGATCATACATTTTTACAGGGGTGTACACAACAATGTGCACGTTATAATTTAAAAGTCTTGTGTTTTGTGTACCTAACCAATTTTGCTATGCAACATTAGATGGACCAACCTGATGGTAAAAATATAAAACCGAATAGCATCAAAGACTATCATAACACCCCTCCCCCACGTAAATACCATCGTCCTTTAATTTGAACCATATACACGGGGATTCTGCCATAACAGTTTATGTACACATTACACATCAAGCTTGTTCAAATCGATTTCTACTCCGAGAAGTTAAACCTTTAATAAAATATCTATCGTGGTGGCATCTCGTCCATCGAAATGAGTCTTGTATCCTTCACATTGGCTCTCTGTCTATGGAAATGGCCCTTTGTTTGGTTGGTGAATTTGACCTTTATGTTTAATTTCATTTTTTGATACCAATCAATAATTTATTTTTGGAGAATTAAACAATATTATTTAAATTTAATTTACCTACAGTAGATGTGAATAAGAAGGATTAAATTAAGTTAATTAAAAACTCGTTGAATTCGTTTCTAAGTTGGGTTTCCAAATTCTGCAATCGTCATATATATTATTTCGTTAGCAAGTCTCCTTTTTCCGGCTTCCACACTGATCCAATTTTAAGAAATAAGGTGTCAAAAGAAAGAGAAATGTCTGCAGATATGAAATATTGGGAAAAAAGTGGTTTGTGTATTTGAACGAACTAATCAATAAGTTAGTTTCCCGATATTTTATAATTGTTGGAAGCATTCGTTTTTGCGTTATAAGCGGTGTTCGGATGAGTTAAGCCAGTTAATGAACCGTGGTGGGGGTGTTAGCGCAGATCACCCTCAGATCATATTTAGGGACACCTCATAAAAAGAGAGCATAAGAAGCGTGCGTTTGAAGTTGTTGAAGTTTTTAAAAGCTGAAATGAAGTTCGAAAGTTTCATGAGTAGGTGAAACAAAATTCACAAGTACATTAACCTCGAACCGAAGCTGCAAGGACGAAAATGGAAACATCATATTTGAATCGCAGTCAATGCTTAGAGTATGGAAGGACCAATGTATAACGGCGACGACGAACGGAATTCTACTGTAAGGCAGGACGATTCATTCAATATAGACGACGAAAGCCATCAATCCCGTCTTCCCGAATCAGACGAAGTAAGGATTGCCATATTTAAACTGAAGTCTAATAAAGCCGCTGAAGCAGATGACTTGAAAGCTGACCTCTTCAAAGCAGCTGGAGATAATTTGGTTAGGAGCATGCACCAACTTATCTGTAAGTCATGGTCGGAAGAAAGCATAACCAATGAATGAAACCTCAGTATTGTTTGCCCGATACTAAAAAAAGGAAAACCTCTAAACTGCACCAACTAAAGAGGAATCAGTCTACTTAACATCGCTTACAAAAACTTCTCCGCCGTAATATTTGAGCGTCTAAAGTCCATAGGCGATCAAATACAAATTCACATTACGGGAGATCTTGGAAAAAACCCAAGAACATACAATCGACACGCACCATATCTTCATCGATTTCAAGGCCGCATATGACAGCATCTACAAAGACGAGCTGTATAGAGCCATGTCTAGTTTTGGTTTCCCTGCCAAACTCGTCCGTTTGTGCAGGATGACCATGGAGGTTGGAAACAACTTAACAGAACCTTTCAATATCCAAAAAGGCTTTAGAAAAGGTGATGCGCTGTGATGCGATTTCCTTAATATTATCCCTGAAAGAAATAAACAAATCTCCCATGTCAAAAATAAAGGTACTATCTTTCAAATGTCTGTAAAATTACTGGCATATGCTGATGAAATTGACATTATCGGAAGAACTCAGCGTGATGTCTATGGGGTTTTTGTGAGTATTGAGGCAGATTCGTCAAAAAGCGATTAATGAGGGCAAAACAAAGTACATGCTATTATCAATAAAGAACCTACAACTCCGAAGTCTCAGTCAAAACGTCATCATCGACAGACGTAACATTAAGATAGTTAAGAATTGTATCTACCTAGGATCCGCGATGAACATAGAAAACAACACCAGCTCTGAGATCAAACGAGGAATTACTGTTGCTAACCGCTGTTTCTTTGAACGCAATTGAGTATAGTAAAACCCTCTCTCGAGCGACCAAAGTGTCGCTATATAAGACCCTCATCATCCCCGTATTGCTATACGGTGCAGAAGCATCGACTATGACAATAGCGGATAAAAGCACCTTGGGTCGTTTCGAGAGAAAATTTCTTCGCGTGATCTACGGTCCCGTATCCATAGAAGGTGAGTGAAGGAGAAGATAGAACGACGAGCTGTACGGGCTGTACATCGACTTGGACTGGGTCACCTAGAGGGCATGGAAACTAATGCTCCGGCCCATAAAGTTTTCGAATCCACGCCCACAGGACAGTAGAGGAAGACCGCGGATCAGGTGGCGCGCATAAGTGGAAAGTGACCTCATCCAACTTGGAGTGCGCAATTGGAGAAATCTAGCTAGGAACCGAGCTAGATGGAGTAGTTTGTTGGGTGAGGCTCAAGTTCACACAGGACTGCAGCACCACTTTAAGTTAGTAAGAAGTATTAAACAAAAAAGAAAAATCAAACTTAGTACCCTGCAAAATTAGATTATGCTCGTATATTTGTTTTTCCTTCATTCAGGCGCTGATATTATTTAATAACATTGTCCACCTTTTGCTTATACAAACATTTTTGAATTACTTTGAGGACTTTTCACAAAATCACCCTCACTTCCATAATGAAATTCACCTTTTAATGTTAGGTAAGCTCAAGGCCAGTTAATATCCTGGCAGCATTACAACATTCCTTCATATATCCCCAAATTTAAATTGACAGAAATGAGGCTGTTGTCCTCTGTTTTTTATATAGAATAGAAATCCATGCTGTATATAGCTGAATAGCGCCATTCCAGCAAAACAAGGATACCTATACACTATACAGGAATACTGAGCTGAGCTGAGCTGAGCTGCTTTGGTTTGTATTTATATAAAGGAGCTACTACGATACGCCTGGTTGGCTTGTGTTTGCTTTCGACAACCACGAAGATACATTTTGCAAAATCAATCGGCGTGAAATAACCGATTTCATGTTGCGAATACAAATGTCGAATAGTGTTTTGTTGGGCTTCCGTTTTTTGGAGAAATGTGTTATCCTTTTGGATATATGTATATAATATATAATAAAGCATGAGCAGAGCATCATGCTAGGACTATAGGAGAGTGCTTTGTACCAAAAACTAAGCACCATGAAAACACACTGATACTCGTATCATGTTTGTGTGTGAGGGAAATTTATGTTGACAGTTCCGGAAAACACATCCTGTCATTTAAGTACATATACTTAGATATTGTTGTATATTATACTCAGGCATGTTTAGGCACATACATTCAAAGAGTGTATAGAAAATGAGAATGAAATTATGAACTTATGTTTAAATGGACGGAAAAAGGCAAAGCAATTATTTAAAAGATAAAAAGTGTGTGTGGTAGAAAACGTATATTTATAGGTAAGCGTAACAAAGTAAATATCGACAACAATTCAAACCGATATGAACACCTTGCAAAAAGAAAAAGGATTTCGATCGCAATATATTTTTGATTTACGCAATGTAATGAAAAATAAAATATTGTATTTTTTCGTATAAATTGTTTGTTTGTTGAAGAAAAGTGTCATATGAGTCAAAATATATGGCTTTTAATTAAGTGATAAGAATGTCTTATAATTTGAACACAAAATATGTAATGTATGTACATACATATATCAAACAAGACAGGTTTGAGGTGAGAAACTGAGAATTCAAAAAAGCTAAGAAATTATTTGATGGATTTTGTGTTCCATAAATGTATCAAATTGAATTTTTTTAAGTGCACGCAAAGTAAGTCTGATTTATCCATAAGTTTTAAATGATAAATGATTATTGTAATTTGCTAAAATCGTTAAGGAAATGTTTTATTTAGATATGTACATAATGTATACATGTTTAATTTTGTATTTATTTGATATAAAAATATGTAGCTGACCCGGCCACGTGTTGCTGTGGCTGACGTTTTTTGTCATATACATAAAATTGTTGTAAACTATTTAAGGAGAACGGTAGGAGAACATCAGACATGGGAATCACCATAAAAATTCAATTGGAAACTGTACACTATCATTTTCAATAACAAAAGTTTCAATTGATTTAAAAGCCATCAGATCGCCTGGTAACAACTGTTGTCTCTGGAAGTTAATTTCGGCAACATCAACATTTTTGGTTGCCAAAATAGCCCGATAACTGAGCCAGTAATTACTCTGTATAGCCAGAAATATACTCTGAATCAATTCATTTTTTTTTCCTAAAGAACAGTGCAGAAATTGTCTGGCAGTTTAATGCAGTGCGTATTTAGTTGCAGTTCTATTTTCCCGTTCCCAATATCTAGTAGTTGTTCGGAAAATATTTGTGCTGATGGATCATTTTGCAATCGTACGCACATGTTTATGGTTAATCGAAGTGTTTTAACACTTCGCCATAACAATGATTGTTTTAAATATGCATTTATATCATCTGCGAAAGTAGAGCGAGGTATAACTGGTAAAGTCTGGCGGTAATCACCAGACAAAAGTAAGAGAGCACCGGTGAAAGGCTTATCATTCCCGATTTAATCTTGTGACAAGTAATTTATATATATTAAAGGTAATATAAATTTAATTTATACTTCAGTCTAAGTATCACGTGGACGGCTATGCTAACACCAAAACTTGAAAAAGAAACATTTACTGTATTTCGTTAAGTACAAAATAAATTTAACCTCAGCATCATGTGGTGGTTATGCTTTTAAATTGTAGCTTATTTGAAACGTTTGGAAGTTTGACATAGCGCCATCTATTGAATATTTACTCAATCCAGTCAATAGATGGCGCCATCTGTTAGAATCGTTCAGAGTTAACAGATAATTTTGACTCTCAAATAATAGACAAATAATTTGCAATAAAACAATATTGCCATCATAAATTGAGATGTAAATAGCTATTCTATTTTTGAAGTTGAATTAAACTGCACACGGTGTACAAATTTGATTAAAATAGGTTTAGTAGTTTAGGAGTCCATCGTGGACAAACAACGTGACACGTAATTTATATACCTACATTAAGGAGATATGTAGATAATAGTTTGAATTGCCAGTTTAGTTATTAGCAAAGTAATATTACTAAAGCAAAGCTCTCCACACACTAGAGCAAAGTTCGATAAAATCTTAGTTTTACCTATATTTAATGAGTTTATGTCCCCGATTTCGACGAGTTAGCTAAAGATAAAGGACTTCTTTAGCATTATATACGAATTTTTAATAAAGATTGAATATCACCTTACTGAAAGCTTCAAGTTAATTATTGTCAATAAAAGGTTTTCCAATAAAAACTCTGCAATTTTTTTTTGGTAATTAAACTAAAAACATTTGAGATGTTTCAAAAACGTTATTATTGGCTTGAAGTACATTTATGAATGGAATTCAATTTCATTTATATGGCCACCGCCGCCGTTTGCAGCGGTCGATTCGTTGAACGCAAATTTCAATGTTGTCTCTAAGCTCTTATAACGTCGTCGACTTGTTGGCATAAACCAAAGACTTAACGTAGCACCAAAGAAATTAGTCGAAGCGGCCACACTAAAAAAATTACTCTTTAATATATTATAACCTGTGCTGTGTGAAACCACATGTCGTCCAAGTCGATATTTTGCAATTCGCTCCAAAAATAATCGGTAATTATGACGCGATTACTCTGGCCACTCCGATAATTGCATAGTTCGTCACATAAAATAATTCTAAAAGGTAATTTTGTTTTTTTTCTTAACAGATTTTATGATTTTTAAAAAAATCGCCATTTATTTATTTCTAACGTATACTAATTGTGTGTGACGTCACAATGTGAAAATTAAATTTAATTCAAGTCGAAAGCATAAGTGGATTATGAGATAGAACGTCAATAGCTTTGCTAGTTGTAAAAGTGTGTTGGAAGAAAAACAAAATCCGAACATCGGGTAGTACAAAACCACTACGCACAAACATATACATATCTTTAATTTTTCAAAAAAAAACATGGATTTAGATTCTAAGGACCTTAAAATATTGAGAGATGTCAAAATTTTCACCGATTACAATAATTTCATATGAAAAGTTAATAAAATGCTAAAATGTGCCGTGAAATAAGGCCATGTGATATAAGACCAACTTTAAAAACTTAGCTTTAGTGCACTTTACAAAAGTGAAATAGGGCCAATTTTCAGAAAATGGTCATATTGCGCTTAAACAACTTGAAGTAAGGCCAAATTTTTTTGAGAAACGCAAGACCAATTTATTCCTACGGGAAGGTTTGTAAAAAGGGGGATGCTTTCCCTCTACTACCCCCCTGCTTGGGCAAACTATCGTATTTGGGGTAGGTGCGAGGTTAAGTGTATGCAAAGTTTCTTTTCATTAATGACAAACCATACCCTTAAATTATTATTGTTATTTTTATTGTACTATTCGTACTTGTTGATGCTTCAAATGCATTTGATAAACAATTATCACATCTCGACCTGTGACGTCAGTGGTCTAAAGTGGTGGAGTGCGTAGTGCACACGACTTCTAAGACTGAGCAAATCTGATATGCGTGGGTTCGAAACCTATGGTGTGCATAAAAAGTTTTTCAAATAAAATTGGATTAAAGCTCAGCACCACAAAAAAAAAGGAGACTGATGAGTGCAAAAGTGGCAAAGCACGAAATAGCTATATCTCCAGCCAAAAACAATGAGTGGTAGCACCTTTAAGTTGTTGTTGTTGTTCAAACATTTATACCCTTAAATGTGAAATAAAAACAATTTTGCTTTATTTCACTTTGTTTAAGTGTAATAAAAATATTACTTAAGTTTTTTCACGGGTACTGTCTTATGCGAGGAGTTAACAAATCCTCCAAAAGTAATTCTTGTCATTAGCCCTTCGGATTCAGCTTAAAAGTGTAGGGGACCTCCATCCCTGACAACATTAAACTCACACGCAGGAATGGTTGAGAATTGTAGCTCACAAAGGACTATTGCTGTGTAACAAGACCAACTGTTGAAAATTGTCTTTAATGCACTTAAAAAAAGTGAAATTCTTGAAATTGGCCTTGTTTCACTAGGCTTTATTTCACGGCACCTCTTAACAATCATTTTCTGGGAGTAGAGGTTAGCAAAGTAGCAAATAGATATAATATTTACTCCCAAAATCGTGGTAGATGTAGATGACACTAAATATTAAATACCACTCAAAAGCCTATATAACTCAAAATAAGAACGTTTTTTAAAATCAGGCCACACAGCACCTCCAACCCTCGTTTGAAAAAAAAACAAACATAATTTTAAAGAAAACATAAAAAAATCTAACTTTCCGCTAGGATTATTTCATCAACAAAATATAATTCCTTTAGATCTTAAAGCACATGCCAAAGCTTATGACCTTTAATTACTTCCAAATACTAAAAAGGGTATTAATCTAGTCGCATCACACAAAAGGTTATAAAATTCAAATATTCGAAAATGTATTTATATTGTAGCATAAAATTTCGGTAAACATTTTCGCTTTCTTTTTTTTGTTTCCTTAATTTAATATTCATCCCTTTTTCTCATTGTTCGTTCATGAATAAACTTTTTTATGCCCAAACTTAATTCGAATATTTTTCTTACCGTCAAAAATAAAGAAACAATGTAGGTGGTTTAGGTTTAGGTATAGGTATAGGTATAGGTTTTTTCTTTACCTAAATAAATAAGCTTTTTAGGGCTCAAGTAACTATCCAGCCAACCGTTTTGATTTAAGACTGCCGGTGTGGTATGGAATTAAATAATAATAATATTTCATGAAGAATAGACAAATACATATATAATTATAAAATGTTCTTTTGAAAAATATGTATTTTAAATAATCTATATTGACACTAGCCTTATGAGGCTTCATAAAGACAGTTACTGTTGATGGTTTCTAATTTTAAGATAATAAAAACACTATCTAGGTCTATAGACATCACTAAACGTGGACTTCACATCGCATAAATCGGGTAGTTCAGAAACAGATTTGCTTCACACGTGTTATAAAGCCAAATGCTTTTCCATAGCCATAGTAGAGGTACGTCGTCGTCTGATGGAAACGAAACATTAAGTTAATTCCATATACATTGCCCATAAAGATGATGGGCTCTTCGCGTATGTGAATAGGCCAATAAAAGCGTATCCTCCCTCCTACCCAATTTTATGAACGACATAATAATATTATTGTAAAACATTCCATCACAAATGTATGAGTGAGTGTCCAGTTCAACCTCACGTCCTTAAGCCCAACCCATACCCAAAAAACCCTCGTCTATTGTGTCTTTATGCATCAAGTCATGTGTGTCCATTCGTTTTGTAAAACATGATGGGAATAATTATTATTATTCATTTCATATAAATGGGTGAAAAGCCACACTCACACACACCAGACAGACATACTGCAAAAGAATCATCGAAACAAGGACAATGAAAGAAAACAAAGTCCTGTGATAGGAATTGACAGAAAGCCCTGATAAAAAATCCTTCCAGCAGCGCCATTTTTTTTAGTGAAGTGAGTAGGAGGTGGAGGGAAGGTTAATACAAAAATAAAACTTGAAAACATTCTTTTTGTTGGTTTTTTGAATCCATTGTTATTCGTTTTTCGTTGTGAAATTGACAAATGATGTTTCATTATGAGTCCTTCTGTTATGTCTCCAAGAATCTCAACAGGCACACATCACAATGAACGATGAATAAGAGGGTTCGGAAGGAAGGATGGAATGATATCGTTCGTATTTTTCTCGGCATTATAAAAGAAACATGTTGAAGTCACTATACTATATACATACATAACTAAATATACATATAGACCAGAGTATAAAATGAGATCACAAATTGGCATGTAATAAAAATGTGTCCTTCATGGTATGTTTTGAAATTTGCTTTCGTTATGTGAATTTACTCTTTTTCATGTGAAATAAGTCCACAACAAATTAATAAAAGAAGTTTTTTTTTTTAACTTTTTATGACAAATGAGTTTGCGGTGAAAATAATGTACATAAGTTACCTATCCACTATATGTACATGTTTTCTACTTGTGGAATATACATTTGGATAGTCCTTATTATTAAATATTTGGAATTTTGTGCGCTTGTACTCCTAAATTTGAAATAAACAAACAACACAAGTTTCTTATGAAAATTCGGGATTTCCGATTGTTTTACCCCTTCAGACTTATTTTGTATTCTTGAGATGTGAAAAACCCGAACTTTCTTTATCAGAGCCAAATTAATTTGTACAATACAATAAAAGGTGGTATGGCGGCTTACAAAATTAAAAAAAAAAGGAATATAATGACAACCCTTGGTTGGTTGGTTAATTGGTTTAAGTGGCTGTCCGTAATAGAGTAGGACACACTTAGGCCAGTTTAATGGCCGATTGTGATACTACATGAATGTTGAGGTTTTCTTCTAAGCTCAATGAAACCAGTTTAAGCCCCTTCGAAACGTAAAAGTCTGATCATTAATTAATTCTTGAATTAATTCTTGCTTTTTTGAGCTAGACATGTCTTCGTCTCGTACATAGGAGGTGAAGAACTGTTTCCTCCTTTTCCTATTAGACAGTGCCGGTTTTTACGCAGATTATCAAGCTTATATGCGATCTGCTTAGAGAGCAACAATGGCGGGGGAAGGGGGTCGTGACCCCCTGGGAGATAATTTTTTTTATTTTCATAGGAATTCCCTTCAATTCAAAACTAATCGTATTGCGTTAATGGATATGACCCCCATTATATTTTGAATTATTTTTTTTTTTTAAATTCATCAACTCTTGGCCAATGGACGACCAGGGGGGTTCATATAAGCCATAAAGCGTTGTAAGGATTTCATTTAAAGGTTTGTTAGTAATTTAACGACATTCACCAAAAAGTGGTTTGCTGTCAAAAACAACAAAACTTTTTGTTTTCACGCAATATAGAATTTGGAAAAACATTAGTAATACTCTAAATTATTTTCGTAAAATTTGTTTCTAGGAAAAAGAGCAAATATTCAAGTCCTTAAGAAGAAACCTTGAATAAGAGATCATCAATTATAGTATATTAAGTTGCCTTTAAATTCCTGAAACTAGTATTCAATTCCATCTTATTTCTTTGAACATTTAAGTGACTTTTACTTGCGACATATAGGAACTACTATATGGCAAGTATTGCATTCGTAAATATTTCAAACTAAAGCTTTTATCAAACATGACATTACGATGATAGAAAAGTCGAAAAAAGTGGGTCCCCCGATTCCGTTCGTCTGTCTGTCTGTCCTGCCCCCTACAGCTCAAACCATTGTGTCGATTGAAATTAAGGTTTTCAGCCGATTAGTGTAAGGCGTTTTTTTCATTTTTTTAATATGAAAAATAACAGGTTTAAAATCGAAAATTCGATTGTTTTCATAAATGAACCCATAGGTTTTTGGCTTCTTTCTACAAGAAAAATATATTTTGATAAAACAGTTATTTCGTTTTTAAGTTTTCTCAAGAACTAATTCCAATAATCATCTCTTTTTGTGCAAGCTCTTGTCGATGATCAAAGGATCAAATTGATGATGCTGATGATTTTTGATGTTCAAAAATGTCATCTTTTTTTTTGATTTTTAAAAAAATATTTATTTTTTTTACAAAACCCGATATCTCCGAAATTGATGAAAATGTTTTAACAAAATTTAAATGTGAAATGTATATTTATAAGCACTAAATAACTGCACACCAAAAATATTTTTAAAACTAAATTTAAAAATTGAATATATATTTACAAATTTATTAAAAAAAAAAAACCGACAAATAATTTGGAATAAAATAATATTGTGATCATACATTGAGATGTTAGTTATCCTATCTGTCAAGTTGGATCAAACTACACACGGTGTACAAATTTGATTAAAATCGGTTCAGTAGTTTAGGAGTCCATCGTGGACAAACATCGTGACACGTAATTTATATATATTAAGATTATATAGCTATTTACCAAAAAGTTCGTAGTAGTTGCCATATCTATTTTTATATTGAGGGTGGAAAACTAAATTTTCCACCCTCAATATAAAACTAAAATTGGTCAATACAACAAATCATATCTATTTTTGTTCTAAATGAAAACATTATTGGTGCACATTAAAATATTAATTATGGGTCTACCACGATATCTAGAAATTAACTATCTAGAAAGTAAAAATCTCGAATATGAAAATCTCGAAAACAAAAATCTAGAATGGAAAAAATCTCGAAAACAAAAATCTAGAAAATAAAATCTCGAAATACCAAAATCTAGAAAAAAAAAATCTCGAATGCAAAAATCCAGAATGTATGTTTGAATTTTTGAGGCAATGTTTAAAATTCGCGCGAATTTTAAACATTGTCTCAAAAATTCAAACATACATTCTGGATAACTTACTTCTCCTTAACAAACTTAAAGTTGACAAGTAAAGTTATCAATCATACAATTGCACATTGCTACTCATGCACCTGTGAGAACAGTTATCCATCTAAACACATTGTCAATGAAACTGTAAGAACATCCACAGTAAATTCAGTATTATTAAAATTAGTCTAACGTGAGCTTGAAATTACCTCTATAAAGATGAAAGTAAACGAAATTGTCACAAATATAGAAATATTAAAATTGAAATCTAGGGATTTATTTACCATTGTAACAAATGCGTTATAATAATAAATATTATTGGTTGTGTGAGCTTAACAAATCGCATTATTGTCGTGCCAGAGTAATCACTGTCAAGAATAATGACAAGCACAATATTGGGTAAACTGATGTATTTGTGTTTTATTGAGTTTTAACTGTTAAAAATACAAAAAAAAAAATCTCGAATTTTTATTTTTTTTCGAGATTTTTTTCTAGATAGAGTCTTTCGAGATTTTTGTAAATTCTGGATTTTTGTGGATTCGAGATTTTTGCGTTCTAGATAATTTTTTTTTATTTTCGAGATTTTCGGCATTCGAGATTTTTGGCATTCTAGATTTCGTCATGATCCCATTAATTATACATTTTTTTAATATATTTTAAATATGATTGTATTTTTTCTAACATGATTTCGATTATTAGCCAAATATGTCGTGTCTTTAAATGGTCTAAGATAACTGTTACATGTTACAGAAGAACTATTGAATAAGGTTTACCAATACATGGAGAAGAGAAGTAGACTTTTGTTTTAGTTATTTTTTTTTAAATCATATACGAAATGTGTCATAATGCAGGGGACTCTGTTTTATGAATCTACCTAAACATTTTTAAGGAAAGTTCCTGTAAAAGACACTCTCATGGACACTCGAAAAAAAAGGATTAAACAATTCAAAGCATATCGTTCCAAATGTTGGGCGCTGAAGAGATGTTCTATCTTATCCCACCATCACGCACCTTTATATCACTCGACAAGAGATGTTCTCCTCATAAAGCATATAGCATACTACACCGGGCGTTAACTTCTTTTTTGTTCCTATTTTTTCAACATCAAAGATGCTTACATCCTTTCAGTCGGTGGTGTGGTGTTGGTGTTGGTGGTGCAGGATATTTTTGCACATTTTTTACTCAGAACCACCATAAGCACTTTAGCCCATTTCGTATGCATACTCAAATTTCACATGTATGTACCTATATGTAAACTTAACACAACTCTGTCTGTGGATGGGTAAGCTCACCATTTGGAAGAGAAGCGATAAGGATTAAATCCTCTTTGCTTTGAACGTACATATATAATAACATAAGGATTTTATTATTATTAGATCTGCAAACTTTTGTTTTGAGCTTGGTGTCTGAATGAGAAGAGAAAGACAAAAGTATAACCTAAAAAATCGTTTATGTATTTTTTTGTTTCAAAAATATTTTTTTAACTTAAAATGCTTTTAATGGTTGCATTCGAAAACAACTTATTTTAAGGATTTCGTATGAGGTTTAGGAAGGTGTGTAGTTTTGTTAACTTCAATGGCGTAAATTCATAATTTTGAAATTGTATTATTTTTAAAAATGATAACATTAATACAGTTATTAAGGAACAACTCAAGTAACAGTTACTTAATTTAATAAAAATCTAAAGCCTAAAGCGTCTTAAATAACTTTAACACACTTTTTGTTTCATAGCAATTAGCTATTACCATTCCATTAAAAAATCATGCAAAGAACGCGAAGTGTATTTAAATGATATCAGTGATATAAAAGAAACCGTTCTGCCCACTTATGAAGACACAATAAAATGCTTTGAACAAGTCACCAATTTAATTTCGAGTTGAAAAATGCAAAAGAGCTCTCGTTTCTACAGACACAAACCAGGGCCGTACAGATGATGAAAGCGTATCATTTAAAATACAAAAAGAGGCTGGGATGTAACCCACACTGATTACATCCCACACTGATCCTCCTCGACGGGTCTCCACCTTGCCGTTGGTGAGGAGGCTTACGCGAGAACTTCTAGTAGGTTAAGTTGCAGATTCTAGCTCTTTGAGCAGACTCTCAGCCACCAACTTAGGTTTAAGCAAACTAAGAGAGGCCCACCCCTATGAATATGGAAGAACTACAAAAACAGAAAAAAACCATAGCGGGGATATACGCTATATGGTCGGTAGAAGTCACGGCTACCGGCTTGGGCTTTGTCTCGCGGTCTCAATACCGAGAGAAGAAGTCGCCAGTGACAATTTTTCCATTATTTTATACAACTCTACTTATAATTTCGAAACTTTTTCTTTTTTCTTTTTCTTTTCTTTTTTCTATCTTTTCAGTTTCTTCGGTTTCAACAAATTATAAGCAAAGAATAGATCTCAATATGAGCAATAAAAGCATTAAAGACCTCAGCCTGACTGAAGAAGAGGAGAATCTCCTACTGAACCCCTTCTCGAACATGGATATGGGGGATGGAGAAAGCGTAATCGAGGTCGACGATGACGTCAGCTCGGTCGCTAGCTCCAACCTTTCGACGGTATCCAGGGCATCAAGGAGGTGCAGAATAACCAATAGCAAGAGGACGGTTAAGAGGTTAGGTCAGTTAGACTGGGACCAACTGACTGAGCAGGAGAGGAAACGGCTGCATAACGCTCGTGCCTTCCTGGATAGAGAGGGCTTGGGAAAAGACAGCCACACCGCTAGTCAAGCACTGAACCCTCCCTCTTCAGAGAGCCCGAGCGTAAAACCCTTGATGGGACCACCTGCCCCCAACGCTGTTCCAATACATCGTAAGGAAGGGTGCTCATCAATGGTAGCGGCAACTCCTCAAGACGGACCAACAGGACGAACTCAACGGACAGACACTGACTTGCCAATCTTACCACCTGCTGATCCGCCACTGATCGCTTCGATATCAGTTGGTGTTAGTGAAGCAGGTGTAAGAGCGGCTCAAAACGAGGGGAAAGATGAGATGGCTTGTGGAGACGATGCTATTGGCCACAGCCTTAGCGTTAATCTTAACAAGACCATCGATTCTGTCCCCGAAAACCGAATGACCAATACGAACGACAGTCTTACGACGGTCATAGAAAAAAGGACGACTATACGCAAAACTAAGGTTTTGAACGAGAACGAAATACGACGACGACAAAGACGAAACGCTGAAAGGATTGTCCGGCGCTTTGCTAACAGGACTCCTGAGTCCTTGACAGCTAAGGAGAAGGCGGCGCTGGACAAGTCTAAACAGCGCCTTAGAAGCACAACAATAACGACTACAGATAGTGACGCAAACCCACAACCACCTCTTGAAGCACCTTGTTCCTCTAAAAGGGCAAGGAACGAACTCTCCCCGACCGACTCTTCGCCTAACAAGGCAACGAAGAGGTTAAAGATCTCCCGGGCAACCGTGAAGGGGCACCAAATGGCCATTGCCGATTTCGGCAAACCCTCACGGAAGCTGACCGAGGACGAGTGGCAACTTCTGGAGCTACGTATCCTGGAAGAAGTAAATGAGGCCATCGTCAAAAACAGGCCCCCCACTTTTCGGAAATCTAACGACCGTCCATGGGTTTAAGGTGATGAATTGTGAAAATGACGCCACACTCAAGTGGCTTCAGGATTTCACAAGCAGCACCTCTGCACCATGGCAAAATGCGGATCTTCGCCTAATTGATGTTAAGGAGATTAAAAACATCTCCAGACCAATAGGCATACTTCTGGTCAAAGGCCCCACTCTTCCTAATGATCGACTGGAGAGATATATAACATCACTCAACAGGGATCTTCTAAGCCAGGAGTGGGAAGTCGTAAAATGCGAAAAAACCAAGGAAGGCACCGAGGTAACGGTTAGACTAATCCATAAGTCTATACCACTGCTGAGGAAAATGGATTTCAAAGTGCGCGTCGGGATCACCAGATGCAAACTTAGATTGACATCCAATAAAAGAAAACAGGTTAGTAGGGCGATGAACAAATCTTTAGTATTATGTATATGGAATTGAAAATATTACAAATCAATCTTCATCATAGTAAAGCCGCCAGCGCCAACCTGGTCTACCTCATGCAGAGTAGACAATATGACATGGCCCTGATCCAAGAACCCTGGATAGAAGGTGGCATGATTAAGGGCCTGCACTCCAAAGACCTCATGCTGTATAAGTCAGATCTTGACAGCCAAAATAGTAATCCCAGAACCTGTATATTAGCTAGAAAACAGTTTAATCTCTTTCTTCTAACTTCTTACAGCAACATCGACCAGACCGCGGTCATTCTAGAACGCAAGGAGCACCCAACGCTCATAATAACCTCCACATACATGCCCTATGATGGAGTTGAAGGACCACCAGCGGATATAACAAATGAATTAATAACATTCGCAAGTAAGAAAAATTCTAATATTATACTAGGGTGCGACTCCAATGCACATCATGTACAATGGGGGAGCACCGATACAAATGCTAGAGGTGAATCCCTTTTTCAATTTATCATAGACAACAATCTTTGTGTGGCTAACCGAGGTAATACACCCACCTTTGTCACAAAAAATCGGAAAGAGGTGCTAGATATAACCCTCTCAAACAATTCTGACTCCTGTCTAATTGATCATTGGAGGGTTTTAGAAGAACCTTCCTTCTCTGACCATCGTCTTATAGAATTTAAAATCCCTAACGTTGATAGACAGCACAAACCCTTTAGAAATAACAGGCATACAGACTGGCTTATCTTCAATAGGGAAATTAGAAATAACATTGAGCACGTTAACACCAACGCCATTCTAGGACCAGACAGTCTAGAGAAGGCAACAGAGAATCTCACTGAGACTCTGCGTAAAGCGTTTGAAACCAGTTGTCCTATCAAAACAACTGTGAAGAAAAACAGTAAACCCCCCTGGTGGACAACAGAACTAACCTACATTAGAAAAGAAACAAGAAAGCTTTTCAATGTTGCTAAAAGAACAAGACTCGAAAGCGACTGGGACTGTTATAAGACTAGTCAAAGAAAATTCAAAACAGAAACCCAACGAGCCAAACGGAGCCGACTATAGCAGCGTCTTCCAAGCTGAGATCTTGGCAGTGAAAAACGCTGCTAAACATATATCCATGATGGCGATATCACACGCGGACATCACTTTTTTCATTGATAGCCAAGCAGCAATAAAAGCTATCTCTGCCACCCAAATAAAGTCAAAGCTTGTCTCTTGCTGTCGCGAAGAGCTAAAGGTTCTTGGCACACAGCATAACGTAAGACTCTGCTGGGTTCCTGGCCACAGTGATGTACCAGGCAACGAAAAGGCGGATGAACTTGCTAGGGAGGGCTCCACACTGGAACCCTCCCTGATAGACCATCATATAGGGATACCGTTATGTGAACTGAAACATAACGTCAGTAAAACCATCATTCACAAATCCAATGACAGATGGAATCTCCTAGAAACCTGTGTTAACACCAGGAAGATATGGCCTAGATACGATAAGAAAAGATCCGACTGGATCTTAACTCTTAACAAACCCTCCCTAAGATCCCTTATCGGCATTATTACAGGTCACAACCTACTCGGCTACCATAAGAAGAAGATGGGTCTCAGTACTGATGACCTTTGTAGAGGCTGTGGTGATGAAAACGAGCATGAAGACACCACTCACTTTCTCTGCCACTGTCCTTCACTCTGTCCTGCTAGGAAGAAAACTCTAGGCAACTTCTTCTTTAATGAACTAGAGGAACTATCAGAACTGCCAGGCAAAAGCTTACTAAACTTTGTCAAGGCCTCTAAATGGTTAAACGAACCACATGATTCATAGGTTATTATATCTTTTCAGGAAGTTACAACACTTCGGGGTACCACAACGGATCTACATTGATCTAAGTGTGATGGTAACAACATCAACCGTCAGCCCGTTCAAACCTAACCTAACCTAACCCACACTGATAATGATAACTTCCAATCCCGTCCTTCGATCTTGCTTAAAACTTTAACAAAATGTTCATAACAACATTTTATGTTAGATAAATAATTTGAAGACAATACGAGATATCGAGAATCGAACATCAATTTTTACTAATTTTGGGTACTATTGCTTGCAGATTTTAATTTTTATGCAAGCAACTGACTGTCGGATTTTTATAAAAATTGCTGAATGTTGAAAACAATATGATCTTTAAGATGAAATTAGTTTGAAGCCAATATCTTCAATTTTGAAAAATATACTTTAGTCGAAAATCGAATTCATGAGCTTTTAGTAATGTTTTTTTTTCTTGTTAACAACTGTCAATTCGATATTACTTAAAATTTTACCGGATGTCAACACCGTTATTCTTCGTTGCAATTATTTTGGAGATAAAATCGTTTTTTTTTGTCCTTTCTGCATCTTTCAGAACTATTATCTGGTATAACAACATTTATTTGAAGTCGATATCTCTACTGGTTCTTGAGATATGGACGACGAAAAAGGCTTCCCGAACGTACGGACGTACTAAGGTACGTACACACGCACGCATAGAAATTTCTCAAAAAAAACCTTTTATTTAGAAACTTAGGGACCTTGAAACGACGAGAAATGTCAAAATTTTCAATTTGACAAATCGGACCGATTACATTATCTTCCTATGGGAAGTTAAAAACATGCTCAACTCTGTCAAGAGGCTGTCCCCAGAAAAATTAGAAAGTTTTCGGCAAAACGGTAAGTTGCTTCTTGATATTGCGGCATGCAAATGTAAAAATTCGATCAATGTAATTGTCCTAAAAATAAAAAGGTTCCGAAACAAGAACCAGCATTTTTAATTGGCCAAAGAAACTTTCGTAGTGTGGCAATAGTTAGAATCGAAGTTATTCTTACTTAATAGCTGCACCAAAGTTTGGAAAGAAGATACGTATGTAATTCCTATTAAAGGTTCAGCTAAAAAGGGTATACAGTCTGCAATCAGTGACTTTCTAACGGAAGCGATTTCTTATCACCATCTTATGGCTGTCGGCTGTGACTACTCGAAACAATACTTCAAAAGCCCCTTCAATGGATAATTTACCTATTGCACATGAACGAACTACCCTAAAGACACTTATTTCAACATCTTGATGGGTGTACTTCAGGACTAAGTCTTACACTGGACCTTTAGGAAAAGCATTTGAAACCTGTGAACAATTAACTGTCGAAAAATGTCAGCGTATCGAAGGGAGCATAGTGCCAGAAATTAATAAAGATTTGAGTTCAGATCAACTGTACTTGCAGAAGATTTTATCAGCTGTAATATTAGGTAAATTTCCAAAGGACCTCTTAAATTAATCTCCAGGCAAAATGTCTCACGCACGTTGGATCACACGTGCAAAACTGAATAATGCTTTTGTATGTCACAACAGAGGAATCTTCGGAAATTTTGGTAACTTTGCCCACATTTATTGTGAACTTTTACGAGCCATCTTAGCTCTATATAATAACAACGTCTAGGAAACTTCCAGAAGATCTAAAGAATGTAATCGAACCTGTCATGCAACGAAATGGTTATTTTTCGCAACACCTACGATATTCGAAGTGCCCCATATTAATTTTAATGCTTTAACCTTATCAATTTGATAAACTGGCAGGTTACAATATTACTGAACCACCGATCATGAGAAACCTATCGGACCAAGAAATGTAGTTCATCTTGGAATCTAGTGGTGAAGGTGAAGTGTTTTTTGCGGTTTCCTCGCCATAACCAAGCTGTTGAGCGCCCTGTGAAGATGACAACAGATGAGTAGCAGCACGAACCATAAGGCGCCAGTCACCCCTTTTACATCCCTGAATCTCAAAACCAATTTTTTTTATATCCGTGCTCCAGCTTAATGTACATATTATATACCACAAATGGCACATGAGTGGGAATTTCGAATCCTCATAATCATACTGAAATCTATTTGGAACAATGTTTAAAGATTGTTCATGCCTTGTAAGCTATTTTTTAAAACATTACCATGTTATTATGTCCTTTGAGGTATCATAAAAACTAAATACCAACTCCCAGGTACATAATTCCTATTCCCTATCCTACCTTGCATACAAAAACCACACTACCATTTACCATTTAATCAGCTAAATGTCACCTATCCGCAATTCAAATCGTAGTTACATATATATACCAAATGCTGTTAAGGAAAAAGTATAAAAATTCAATCTTTTGTATATGAGCCATAGACTTCTAAATATGACTGTTTGGTATGTGTCCTTTCGGAGGGCTATCAAATTTGTTTTTGCATAAACCTACCTAAAGTTCTGCAAACAAAAATACCCAGCTCTCTTTGACTCGACAGCTATGTATGTATGTTTTCTCGAAATGCATTTAGAGAAGCAAGGAAGGACAAAAGTTACTATCTGTCCAGAAGCACAACGAAATCCAAAACTTCCAAAATCTGAAACAACATTCTATACGAAAACATACATATTTACCAACAAGGTGTTGCCACGAAAAAGTGAGGTAGTCTTCTAGACAATTTAGCTATTTACGACTTTTGACCTATAGCCCGAGAGCCGAGCACACGGCTACTGGATGGGGGCAGGGACAGAGAGGTACTTCTATTCCTTTACCACAATAACAGTTAACCGTACTATTTTTTAGGACACCGTGTGTGTTTGTCCTGCTATGTGGGATGGTGCGTCCGGGGGGTGGTCGGTCTTCATCTAGAAACTGACGAGTTTTTCCGAACTTAAAAAAGGATATACATAAGTGTTTCATGTGTAAAAAAAGAGTTAGGGGAATTGGTTTTTCCTGCCGAGGAATAGAACGACAAAAAAAGGAGCTTTATCATCATCATCATCATCATAATCGGTTTTCGAGCTTGAAGTTTTAGTGAAACCCTTACGCCAAGACAGTCTAATAGCATAGCCATTGGGAGAGGAGCTTTAATAATACGAAAACACCAGTGATAAAAAAATTGCATCCAGCAAAATGCTGTTGTGTTAAGTTGTTTCATCTGCTATTCCACCGTATTTTCGTGTGAGATTTTCAATGAATATTCGAAATATAAAAGTAGAGTAGAAGTTAAAGTTGATTAATTATTATATAATATTTCATATAGTTCACATTTGTTTAAGATTTTTTTTGTGATAAGAATCTTCTATTGAGTATGTAAGTAAGTTTGAAAAGATAAACAGAAGTTTAAGTGAAAGTAACCCGGAAATATCATGAATTTTTCAAAAACGTCAGCAATTATGAATTTAAAAAAATATAGGGAATCAAGTCTTTATATTTCTTTGAAGTTCCAAGTACGTTTTGAATTTTGTCATCTCATTTTTGTATGAAAATGTACCTTTGACGTGACGGAAAATAATATTACACACTTATTAAATTAATATGAATCCTGAAATACACACGTTTACTTATTTACTTGCGACATATGGGAACTATGTATATGGCAAGTATTGAATTCTCAAAAAAAACGAACTCGAGATTTTAATCAACAATGATACAACGATGTTATAGAAGTAGAAAAAACCAGGCCCTCCGATTCTGTCCTGTCTGTTTGTCTGTCTTTCTATAACCCATAACCCTATAACCCAAACCATTGGGTGGATTGAGTTCAAACTTGCAAATTAAGATTTTAGCCCATTTCCGGCGTCTACTAGTTCCAGGTGAGCTAGAAGCTTGAAATTTCATATGCTGTCTATTTATATCTGAACTTTTAAAAAGTTTAAAACTTTCTAGTTTTTCGGAAAATTCGTGTTGCGTTTTCGCAACATTAGCCGAAAGGGGTAGCAGAATTAATAAAAATGTTCGGGTTTTTTGTTGTAAAATGTAGGTATAAGCTTTATTTTGATTATTGTTTTTGGAAAGGTGAACACGTATAAAATATTATAAGTGGTTTGGTTATGTGTGCTTTAAACTTCATGATGATACATACTATTATGAAGAATGGGTCCTTGTTTGGTATGGATCAAAACATTTCGGATGAATTGGGATCTTACACTTCTTGCAACAAAAAATTGTTTGACTGGAACAATTTCGACATGGAAGACGCTTTTCCATTTTTATTATTGCATGTTTTGTGTCATCAAATCGAACCATTTCGTTGTAATTTCCTTCCCTTTGATGTATTGGCGGAATATTTGATGATCGCAGTAAGGAGTCTACAACATATGTCCTAAATTCAAGTTGTGACATTGGTGTTTCCTTTGCAAACTTTTTGCAAATGCCATGAATTTTTCATGCATTTACCAATGCTGCATCCAATGCATTTGATAAAAGTGGCCAGTACCACTTCTTTCCTCAAATTCGTATCCGGTAATTGCTGATAGCATTATCAAACAAGTCCACTCCTCCCATCGTGGAATTATATTCATGGATTGTATTGGGCATGGGAATGTTGACGTGTTTCCTTTTTTTTCGTTCAAACCGTTTTGCTTGGGTGATTGGTTGGTCCATCAAATGATTTTAAAGAACTGTTACAATGGAGTTATCGTTCCAACGAACAGCGGAAATTCCATTTTCCTTGTCGAATGCAAAATCCAAAGTTCCTCTATTTTGTTTCTTCATTTGTTTGGGTTCTGTCAACTTTGCTTTACCAGTTCTATTTTCACGAACAGTGCCTGTAGATTGGTATAAAAGAAATTAATTTTTTAGTATAAATAAATGGTAAGTTAAAATTACCTGTTGCGAAGTAACCCAATTCTGAGAGACGAGACGACAAATCAGTTTGTGCGACGTACGTCAAAAAACTGTCAAAAGTAACTGTGTGTTGGTCTGGCACATCGATATTAGAAAGAAGTCTCAGAACAACATTTTCCCTTGAGCCAAATCCAGGGGAATTATCAGCACTTGCACCACCATAAGGAATGAATTGATATAAATATCCATCGTGAGAACACAGGTCCCAATATTTGTATCCAAAACGAATTGGCTTCCCTCTTATAAACATTTTTGCAGAATGACGTCCATAGTAAGGTATCATTTGTTCGTCTATTGAAAGGTGATGGGAAAATAGGTAGGTACTCCAAACTGCATAAAATTTTTATTGAGCATGTTGTTTAGAATAAGTAAGTTTAGAGTTGAGACTTTAGCAAACTTGTCGCTGGGATCAATTGTACTGTTATCACAGGCATGTAAGAACGATTTGATAAGTTTGAAGCGGTCTCGGCTCATGGCTTCTTTTATTATATTGCAGCGAAAGACTGGTTGATTGGACCAATATAAATCCAACTGTGGAACTGTATGCAATCCCGAAAAATACATTATTCCAATAAATGTACGGATTTCATTGAAATTTGTCTTGAATGTTAAATTATTTCTATCCGCATTAGCATACGTATTGGTGCTTTCAACAATGAAATTGATAATCTCATTATCAAGAAATAATTCGAATATCTGAAGAGGATTGAAACTGCCTACAAGAAAAAAGGATTGGATTCAACTTAGGAAGTTCTAAGTGATTTTTATCTTAAACTAACCTATTTTGTTATAGATCGCTTGAATCTTTTTACTTGATACGTCTTTTGGAGTATTTGAAAAGCCAACTCGATGGCTCTTTGAACACTTTGGTAATTTATATTGAAAAGACGTCGATTCCTTTTTAGAAGTTGATGCAATATTTTGTGATGTTGATGCATTTTCTGAATCATTTGGCTCACATTGTAGATCGTCTAATATGCATTCCAGCTCTAATTCACCGGCTAGTTCATTTGGCAATATGTTCACGTCTTCCAATAATTGGGCTTTATCTACTTTCTGGTTCAATTCATCATCTTCGTATGAACTATGATTCATTAACAAATCTTCTAGTTCTTTAGCCGACAAAAACCTCTGGCGATACATAATAGTTTTTTTTTAAACTTTAAAACACAGATATTTTTATAAAAACACTTGTTTGCACAACTGTCGATTTTTACGCAATAAGTGAAATTTAGAACGAGTCACACGTACTTATATACCCGAAATATTTATTTTCAACATTATGGATACAGCTCGTTTTTTATACCTGGTTATAATGTAAATACAAAAAGTGTGCTAAATCTAAGGAAATTTGAAAAAGGTTTTCCAATAAATATACCTGGACTTCAAATAAATTTTGTTATACAGATAATAAGGCAGAAAGATGCAGAAAGGGGAAAATTGCGTGGGTGGTTTTTTTTACGATAGCAGTTTAAAAAAAAGGTAAAAATTTTGGTTAAACCTAAATATCTCGTGAACCAATGACGCTAGAGACTTGAATTAAATTTAATATTATAAATTGTAACGTGATACCAAACAAGTATATTTTTGAAAAAACATCCAATTAACGGTTTTTTTTATAAATCAAAAAAACTGAAAAAAAAATTTGTCACCTCGAAAATTTTACGACTAAAATATGATTTCATCTCCAAAACAATTTTGTGCAACGAAAAATAATGTTTTTGACATCTGATAAAATTTTGAAAAAATCTACTTGACAGTTTTTTTATAAAAAATAAAATCCTAAAAAAAAACATTACTCATAGTTGGTAAAAATTGAATTTCGACTCAAATATCTTTTCAAAAACTTGAGATTAAGCCTTCAAACTTTTTATCTTATAAGAAACATTGTTTTCAACATTCTGAAAAATGTTGAGAAAAATCGAATTGACAGTTTTTTTTACAAAAAATACAAACCTAAAAAACAATACTAAAACTTGGTAAAAATTTACTTTCGACTCAAATAGCTTTTCAAAAATTACAAATATTGGCTTCAAACTTATTTTATTTCACAGAAAATATTGTTTTCGATATTCATACTATATCATTCGATATAAAAATCCAACAGTCCATTTTTTCATAAAAAAATAAAATCTACAAAATATTGTACGCAAATTTGTTAAAAATTGATACATATAGACAAACTTTTAAGCAAGACAAATCGATAGACTAGATGGGAAGTTATCAGTGTAAAAATTTTCCAAATTTCAAATTTTGAAGATATTAAAAACTCTAGAGATAATTTTTTTTTTAAATTCAAAAACAGCTCGATTAGATAATTTAATAAACGTTCAATATTAGTTTTAAAACGCTATAAAAAATGTACCAATTAAGTCCCTGGAGACCCGTGAGACGTTGCGTTTTCGCAACATTAGCCGGAAATGGGTTAAACAGATTTGCGTCAGCCGTTTTTTTCATTTTTTTTAAGACTAAAAATAACAGTGGTCCCCTTACAAATTTTTCGGTCAAAAATCGAAAATTCGAATTTTCTCAAAAACGAACCAATACAGTTTTATTACATTTTCTCTAAAATGGTTTTTACTTCTCTTGGCTTCTTTCAATAAAAAAATATTTTTGTATTGCTCCAAATGAGTACCTATGTACCTCCCATAGAAGCGGTATTTTATTTTTAAATTTTCTCAGGAACTTAAAATATCGATTTCAACATTTTTGGACACTTTTTACCATATAATATAAAACGTATGTTACTATGCTCTAACTAACTGTGTACTAAAAATATGCTTAATTAATTAAAACATTTTCTGCATACGAAATTTATAAAAAAACATTTCAACGATTTTCGAAAAAAGAATTTAATAAATCACGTTTTATTTTTGATTAATACAATGGCATTTAAATTTCTTGAAGACAAACTTATTTTAAAGGTAAAATTTTCAATTTTAAAATAAACGTGCTATTTGTAAAGTCTTTGCATCCAAAAACAAGTTCGTGCGATACAGTCTTGCATTTTATTTTAATAATTTTGTTTCAAAAAGCAAGGAGGAGTGAAATTTAAATAATTAAATAAGCCTTATATTTGATGTGACCATAACCCACTACTAAAACAATTATAATCCGTAAGTTCCAACATTACTTTAAAATACTGGAATGTTGATGAAACATACATATCAAAATACTTTATTCGGACGCAAAAAAATGTGTATAGTGGGAAGTTATGCATTGTTGGATTGTTATATTTTTATATAATTCTATTCTATGGAAACTATAGATATTTCGCTTTAAAGGATTAAATCTGTATGCACAAAAATAAATAGTTTTAGGAACAGCATAATTATCGTACTGCACTCTAGGAATTAATTTGAAAATTCATAGACTTTATTGATATATTTTATCACATGTGTAGGTGATAGCTCAAATTTACTTTTAATAGGCAATATAAATGCAATAGTCGGTGATGAAGAATGGAAAGAAATTTAAAGAAACATTTCAGCAACTCCTGTAGCTATAAGCTCCTTGAATTCTGCAACTCTCTTTGTTTTAAACTGCTAAACGGAATTAGCCGGGATATGTAGTTAAAATGGAGAATTCACTTTTGTTGGTGACCAAGGCTCATCTGTCATCGATTATTGATTTATAAGACGTGAATGAAATAATCATGTTGTCTATTCTGAGGCATTGAACGAACTATTTTCAGACCACATGCCAATTGTTGTAACCTTTAACCATTCAGAGGCAGCTAATGCCATAATCACTAGCAAAGAAGATGCATATAAGCGAATTAAGATGAGAACCTACGAAGTCGTGAAGTTATAAGTTTTAAAAGTTTAGAGGGAATCAAAAATGCAGGAGATGTGTAATATGGCCAAGGAATTATAAAGCCAATTAAAAACCAATAAGAGGTTTTAATCTAAGGGTCGTAAACAAATTTATCACAATTTTAGACCTTAGCTCGTAATTAAAATAGCACCAAGTATATTATTAAAGTTGGCCTAAGTAATCAAGTTTTGCAGAAATATTTTCAATAATTCTTAAACCAAACCTTAAACGTGAGATTCAAGTATACTGCTACGCCTCACTTGCCCTACACGATCCTATTTAGATTCGCCGATAACTATGCAAGAGGCTTTTTTTTATCGTCAACGGACTCAAAGATAACAAAGCAGATAGGAAACTTGTTGAATAATACAAGTATGGGCCGACAAATCTTATTCAAACAGTGACTGCTCTAATGGACAACGTATTAGAAGATGGTGTAATCCTTGGACAGTTAAGAAACTTTAGAATTTTAGTGCTCCCTATTCACAGGAAAGTTTGTACAATGAATTCTGTGAACTACAGAGGTTGAGAGGTATTTCCATTCTAAGTGCCTCCTATAAAATTATCACCTCAGTACTGCAGAATCTCCTCAAAAGGTAGATGAAAAATCTTATACGACAATTTCAAGTGTGCTTCACATTGGGTTACTTTAATATTGATCACATATTTATGTATTGCTGACTCTTACAAGAAGTAAGAAGCTGCATGTTCTTTTTGTGGATTTTAAAGCAACGTTCGGCGCGGTCGGCCTGGAAAGCATAATGTAAAAGCAGTTCGGCGTTGGAATGTCTTTAAAATTTGTGTTTGTACTTTTAATTGACGACTGAAAATTCAAGCCCTTAAAAAACTTTTAAGGGCAAACTCACCTAAAACTCTTGAGTTATTGGTAAATAAGCTCCAAGCATTCTATTAAATAATCCGGACAAATCCAAAGTTATGGTAATACGACAGGGAGAAGGCAGAACTACTGTAAACAAGAAATAGTTTTACGAAGGGAATATTGATGAGGTTGTAAAATAATAACATTTAAAAGAAAAACTATATACAGTATAAACTGCATTAAACGCAACTTGGAAAAATTGCTTCAACAACAAAAATGTATAAGTTACATTTAATATGGAGTCTTTGAAACTGTAGCGGAATCAATTCTCTTGTGCACAAGTTACAAAGTACGGAATTTGGATCGGTGGAGAAACTTTTAAAGTAGGTACTACCTCAAAAGAATATAGCATCTTCCACCCAACTCATCGAACTATATGCTGATAAGAGACGTTGCTAATTAAAATCCTCAAACTAAATGTTGACTATGATCTTCGTATAATTTAATTGCCTGAACACTGGTTTCTTAAAACCAAATGATTTCAAACAATAGAGGATTGCTTAAAGAATGTAAAAGTTTAGCTGAAGAAAGTGGAATTGTTCTTAATACAAATCTTAAACAACCAAGTACTGCAAGACTTTTGGTGTAGGGAAAAAAGTGAGGAAGAAGCAATAATATATCTTCACCGAACTTTAAATAATTGGCTGGATATTATTAAACCAGTACGAGAGGCGTGATGGTTAGTGCATTGGACTGTCATGGCAGAGGTTTTCGGTTCAGACCCTGCCTGTGCCATCTTATGTTTTTTTCGAGGGTATTGCCTCTTGAGAGGAATTGAAAAATCCTCCAAGAATAATTATGTTGGTGAAAATTGCTTTATCAAATTATCCGTTCGGAATCGGCTAAAAACTGTAGGTCCCCTCCATAGCTGACAACATTACTTGCACACAGAAATGGTTGAGAGTAGTAAGTTATAAGGCCCTAGTTATCAAAGGATTGTTGCACCACCTAATTTATTTATATTTATTAAGGTAAAAAAACGACGCTTCATAACTGAAACATATTTGAATTTTGTACGAATTCTTAAAAATTGCAAAAGAAGTAAAAATGGTGATTTTTGAAACTGGTAGTTCAATTTAAAACATGATTTTAAAATACTTAAGTACAAAGTACTTATAACTTAATATGAAGTATTCAGAAATAAACGTGTAAACAGAATGTTCGTCAATTGATTACAAGAAAGAATTAGTTTTATGTACTTTGAAATTCCTTCTCATAGTTACTTAAGAGATTTCTTCAATAATTACCATAAAACTCTGGTATTTTAAGCTCATTTGAAGATAAAATATTACCTTCTTATAAATTCTCTGCTATTAAAACCTAAAACTCATGTTGTGTGAAATACCTGTATGGTGTATTTAGGTACCTATTTTCTTATCTTTAACATTAGATATTCAAAAGCCAACCAATAAAGCTAGAGTGTTATCCATATAGCAATAGCACTCGTATGAGATCGTCGCGTCGTCGTGCGGGTATGAAGTTAAATATGTAAATATCTGAATTAGAATTAAATACCTCTAAGGGAAAATTTGCTGACAGAATTAATTGTCAGGATTAAACCCCTTCATCGCACTACACTACACTACAAAAATACATTTAAACACATACATATATCTACATCTACGTATATGAAGTGTATGGTGGTTGGTTATTTGTGTATAGAAAATGTACCTAGGTTTGGGTATAAGTACTCGAAAAGGTAAACCAAGAAACCCAGATGCGCTTGACTTTCCTGTACCTATAAAATAACACATCACTACGACACTATGTCAGTTCAACAGCTTCCGGCTTCCAACATAACGAATGCAAAGTATAGGTTAAGGATTGTTTGAACATTTCGAAATATGTACTTATATTAGAGTATGTATAGCTGCAAATCAGAATACACAACTAATTTCCAAAAATCATTTGCAGATAGGATAATACAAGCTAATAAATGCCTAACACACCTGTTTATGCAAAACCTTTTGTACATATATGATGTCTCGGTTATCACCTTCACCTTCCTTCTGTACATCCATATCCATATGTACAAAGGTGAATTGATGTTAGTTTGCCCTCAGATGGGGCTTCAACTATATCCTTCTATTTCTTCAACGTGGAATCTGGTACCGCAGTTGGCTGCCAACAATAACGTGTACTGAGCTTGATGTCGTTGGCGTTTCAGGTCGTTCGTCGCTCGTTAAGAAGATATAACTTCGTTTAGGGTATACAACAACTCTTATGTGTGTAAGAGCAAATGTATCTTTTCCAATTTAGAAAACTATCAACATCAACTAAGATATTCTTATTCACTTCACTAAAATTCTTATATTTCTGCGATGGCGAAGAGAGTGAATATTGAAATGAAAAGACACTCAACCTCAACCGATTTGTTACAGGTAACATTTAGAATATTCGAGAAAATTTCCGTGATAAAAGAATTGAAACACACAAATTTCACCATCACACAAAAGTTGTGTTTAAAATTTCGTCTAACCTTTAACAGCTTTTTCTAATGTAGGTTTTTTTTTAATTAAAATTTGACTTTTGATCTTTGTGTGTTAGGGTAGTTTTCAGGTATTTACTTACTTATTTAAGGTGGTGCTACAGTCCTGTACGTCGCCCGTATAGCTCGTCGTTCATTCTTCTCCACCACTTCTTACATCTTCTTACATTCGGGACCATAGATCACGCAAAGAACTTTACTCTTGAAACGAGATAAGGTGCTATCATCCGGTTTTGTCATAGTCCATGCTTCTGCACCGTATAGCAGGACAGGGTTGATGCGGGTCTTATACAGGGACATTTTGGTTGCTCGAGAGAGGGATTACTACTCAATAGCTTCCTTAGCCCAAAGAAACAGCTTTGAGCAAAAGTAATTTTTCGTTTGATCTCAGCACTATTGTTGTTTTCTATGTTCATAGTGGAGCCTAGGACCTAGGTAGACCAAGTCCTTAATTACTTCAAAGTTACATCTGTCGATGGTGACGATTTGACCGAGACAACGGTGTTTAAGGTCCTTTCTTGATGACAGGATGTACTACTTTGTATTTCCCTCACTTACCGTTAAACACATTTTTGCCGACCCTGCCTCAATAGGTCGCAAAAGCTCCATTCACATCACGCTGAGTTCTTTCGATTATGTTAATGTCATAAGCATACGCCAGTAATTGGACAGACTTTTGAAAGATAGTGCCTCTAGTGTTCAATGACAATGTTATGGAGATTACATAAAGGCATAACCTTTTTGACCTTGAAATCGATGTTCTTGGTGTCGATTTGATGTTCTTGGGTTTTTCCAGGATCTGCCGTAATGTGAATATTTGATGTACTATGGGCATTCCTGGTTTAAAACCACACTGATAGGGATTCTATGACGTCAGAGAAGATTTTGTAAGCAATGTTAAGTAGACTGATTCATCTATAGTTGGTGCAGTTTAAAGGGTCTGCTTTTTTCATCATCGGAAAAACAATACTGAGGTTCCATTCATCGGGCATGATTTCTCCAGACCATATCTTACAAATAAGTTGGTACAGACTCCTAACCAAATTATCTCCATCTGCTTTGAAGAGCTCGGCATTAAATCCATCTGCTCCAGCGGCTTTGTTAGAGTTCAGCATAGATATGGCAATCTTTACTTCGTCAAAAACTTTTGAACTTCATTTCTGCTCTTAAACTTCTCAACATCTTCGACCGCACGCTTCTAATGCTCTCTGTATTTCTATCTGAGAAGTCGGTGTTCCTCTCTCCTCTTCTATTCATAAAGCTCGTGAGCAGCTCTCGTCCATCTGTGAAGTGCCGCGTGCGCCGTTTTGCGTGCCTGTTGTTGTTTTATGTAAAAATTAAATTTAATTGTGCAAAACAAACCTTAACAGCAAGACATTCATTAAAGTTGTTCATACTAACATTTTATTTAAGTAATGTTTGATACATTTAAAATAATAATTATAACACAATTTTACTACATAGATAGATGTAATACTCTGCTGCGAGATCGTTTTAAGTTGCGAATTTCAAAACTTCTTCATTTATTTGTAAACTTTTCTACATTCTATCTGGGTTTAATAAAATAAAATAATTCAATCTTCAGTCATAGGTTTGATTAAGGCTTTTAAACAGCTTGAGCATCACTAAAAATACGTAACAAATCAAAGTCCCCTTCTCCTTTTTGTTCAACAAACTGAGATTTTCTTCAGTTACGGATTTTAATTATTTTTATATTGTGCGTACACTAAAGACACTTGAGCCTGGTAAAGCATTCAACATTCGTGTAGTGCGGCTAAATAAAGACTCCCTGTACTTAACAGTACGTCCAAAATTGGGCTCAACGATAAACTGTTGAGCATTCCTAGAAGTACGGGTATTACGGTTGAATTGGTTGAGGGGAGGAATGCAACTGGCAATTTCAATAGAGCATTGTTTATAAAAATAACGATTAAACAATGATAGACATGAGACTTTTAGCATTGTTTATAAAAATAACGATAAAACAATGATAGACATGAGACTTTGTGGTGGTGCTCAAGAGAAACAAATGTCTCGATCTCCTTTCATTTTCAGAGCCCTCTTCTCAATTCTCTCAAAAAGACCGAAGTACGTTATTGAAGCACCAGCCCAAATATTAGAATTACTGCCCCAGCAGAATGGAGTCGCTGTAGCGGCCGCTTGTCGCGCTGTCAAAGTTGAAACATACGAAAATAGTACACAGCGCCACAATGGGAAGCTGTTGCTGCAGCGATCGCTGTCGCCATTGTTGAATAATTTTCTACTTTCCGCTATTAGTCACGCTACATTTTAAAGCTTTAAAAGCTTCATTCCGCAGTAGCACATTTGCATTATCATTGCAATAAATGCAATTTCATCGCGTTGGTCCATTTTAACTTGCGAAATATAGGAACTATATGGCAAGTTTTGCATTCGTGCAAAATTTCGAACTCGAGATTTTAATCAAACATGATATTACGATGGTAGAGAAGTCGAAAAAAGTGTGTCCCGCGATTCCGTCCGGTCTGTTTTGTCGGTCTGTCCACGCTCCTACAGCCTAAACCATTGGGTAGATTGAGTTCAAACTTGGAAGTTAAGGTTTTGAGCAGATTCGCGTTAGGCGTTTTTTTTTCATTTTTTTAAGATCAAAACTAACAGTGGCCCCCATATAATTTTTTTGGTCAAAAAACGAAAATTCGAATTTTCTCAAAAACAAACCGATAGATTTTTTTACATTTTTTTCTAAAATTTTATTTTTTAACTTGGCTTCTTTTAATAAGAAAATCATATTTTTGTATTGCTCAGGAAAGGTACCGCTCATAGAACCGTTATTTTGTTTTTTAATTTTCTCAGCAACTAATGTACCGATTTCAATATTTTTTTGAATAAGCTCTTATATTGCCTTAACAATATTTGATTATCAAAAGTACAATTTTTAAAAATTTTCAAAATTCTATATCTCAAAAACGGGTCAACATTTTTTTACGAAATTCAAATTTAGAGCGTATATTTACAATCACTAAACAACTGAATACCAAAAATATTTTTAGAACCCAATTGAAAAATTTTATATATAAAAAATTTATTTAAAAAAAAACCGCTCTAACGATTTTCAAAAAAAAAATTGAAAAATCAAGGGTTTTTTAATTTATAAAATGGCATTTAAATTTTTGAAGACAAACTTATTTTTAGGTAAAATTTTTGATCTTAAAATAGTTTTTTTTTTTATTATTTTAACTGTATTAAATGTAACCCCCTCCCATTTCACCAATTCAAATCCTATACATGAGCCCGAAAGAGCGCATTATTTTGACAAAATTTTAATAACATTCCTATCTTTTATCGAAATTAATGCATTTGGTACATATTTATGTATTTTTATAACTATAACTATTGTAAATACCAACGATGGCCGTGTACCGCCGTATAAGTATAAGTATTTATCATTTCCTTATGATGAGTTGTGTCTTGGGATGAATCACACGTTTTTTGACAAATCAAATCGCATTTATATCTTTGAAGACAAACTTATTTTACAGGTATATTTTTAAATCTTATATAGGTACTTTTTAAACAGACTCTTTGCATACAGGAGCAAGTTCGTGCGACCCAGTCGTGCATTTTATTTAATTTAAAAATTGAAAATTAAGTTGCCCAAAAATATGAATAGTCTTACAAAACTAAACACAAATGTATAAATGCCAAAAAAAAAAATGACAGCTGACATTCTTCCTGCGCTACACCATTGTGGGCGACCTTTGCTACATAGTGAGCTTGTGCTACAGCGATTTTTACCGCGACTAGCGAATTCCCATTGTGTTCAAGGGGTTATTCTCGATTTTTGGACGAATAAAAGCTTTGTAAATTATAGCCACATCGTTACTGGTAAAGCTTAATATTTTTATATCGCCGAACTTTTTTGTAAATCTATCAAATTGACATATGATACGCCTTAATAAAAATATACATATACATATGTACAGTTCATACATTTGCAGAAATTTGCTTTATAACGCGAAACTACGTATAACACAATTTATTTGAATTACATTAAACAAATTAATTAGAAAACTTTATTAAAATAATTATAAAACCTTACTGGTTTATATGAAAGATGTGACATTATAATATGAGTCAATCAAGTGATGCAGAGTCTTCACATTATATTCCCATTGAGATGAAACACAGCAAGTCCTTTAACTTGGTCTCTAAGGAAAGGCAGAGATAATAATTACTACTTAGGCACGCTGCTAACATATATGTACAATACACTAATGTACATACATATTTTTGCTATTTGTTGTAATTTTGTATGATTGTACTCGTATACGTTTGTATATGAGGCAAACTACTAATTTGTAATTTGCAAAACGTCTTCATAACGAATGTAGAAGGGCTCTCTGCTAATTTATCATACCTAATTTCAAGCATTCCGTCCCAGGACGTGAGTGGCGATGCTTCACACCAACTAACTTAACCTAACTATACTTGTAGGCTCAACTATATATACAATGGAGTGGGACTATAGAGAGGTACAATGATTAAATCTAACTTTTGAGAGAAAAGTTTCATTGTCCTTCTTTATGTGTAAAATAAATATCATAATAATGGGACGGACGATATTTTATTTTCTATTTATACGAGTATGTATAAAGTTCCTTCAACTATCACTATCCTGCAGCTGGCATCACAATGTTCTTCATCATCAGGATAAGGATAATTTCTCTTAGAGTATGACGGTGACAAAGTGTTAGCTCGAGGCGTAACAAAACTGCCGCGAGGTGATAAGGGATAATGAGTTTTTTGTTAGTAATAATAACATAAACACCATCAAGGATATGAAATTGAGGTGGGTATAGCACAGATCTTATACCTTCCTTTACAATCATACACACGCCTACCCCTACATGCTATGACAGAGCCTTAATTATCATGAAAATATCATATTATATCATGCTATCAGCGGGTTATTCTAGGCTTGAATAAAAGTAAATAAGTTCTAACTTTGTGAGGAGGCTTAAAGCTTTGTGATGTAAGGCAGTTAAGATTGTGTGAAAAAATATCAGGTGAATTTCAAGATTTGTAATTTCTTAGGCATTAAAGTTTTTTTTAAAGCTCCAAGGATAACAGGTTTGGGCAGAAGCAGTTGATCTGACATTGTATCTTTTACGCATGTTCTATCGCAAAGTGAAGAAAACGTATGCAAATGTCTAAGAAAAATTGAGTGAATTCCACGTCAACTCATATGAATGAAACCCACACGTTGAGATGTTTGCCTTTCCTGATGATTAAAAAAAAACAAAATATTTCCTTAATCCAAGCTATGGCGAAATTTAAGTTTCGATGTTTTTCTTACGAAAATAATGGATAGGGTAATGTTGATTAATATACCCACATTTAATTTTTATTTCTAAAGCTAAAACATGTGGCTTTCCATTTACCTAACCAAAAATTCGAATTCCTTTTAAATTTCAAGGTTTCATAGAATCACAAAAACAAAACCAACCCAAACTTAGAAAACAAAAACAAAAAATAAATATAAAACAAAAGAGAAATGGAGTAAAATTGGGAACATGTGCCAAGCAATTTCATGGAACATTTATCCTAGATTATACATTATACCGCACATTCTCATTTCTATTATCGTTAATGGATAATTAGCATAATATCGTCCCAAATGATTAATAGATAAATTTTCTAGGATGAGGATAAAATGGAATTTTTGAATCTTTGTCATGGAATTGTGATTTATTTTATTTACCGGTTGTGGAGTTCTGATATTTTAAAAGGTAAACCAAGCATTTTCAGGAAGCATTAAAGTAATAGGTATTATTTTATCAGTGGTTTCTTTTTGAAAATATAAGAACATTTAATTTCATAAATACATACATATATATTTGAGTATTATAATTTAAGAGAGACGATATGAAAATGTATTCACTAATAAAGGAATTGAACTAAAAAAACTGTTGTAGGCATCACATTTTGATTTAATAAACTGGGTCTTTTAAATGTATGCTTAAACAATAGATGATTCTTCAACACGCTACCTGGAAAATTTTGAGTTTTAACTAAAATCAAACATATTTAAATATTTAAATGTGCCGTGCGTCGTCGTCGGGGTGACTTCCTGACCACGTTAAAATATCTCAGTTGCGAAGCACCGACAAGCGTGCGTCGGATGATGACGAACCAAACAAACAAAATAAGGACAACGAACTTCGGATCTGTATGTGGAATATAAGGTCCCTTAATAGACCACGTGCAGCCGAACAGTTAGCGGAAGCCCTAAACTCCTGCAAGGCAGATATTACCGCTATCCAAGAAGTGCGATGGGATGGACCTGGCAAACTAAAGACTGCTATGTATACTACGGCGACCACTACCGAGAACAAAGGCAGCCTCTTTTTGGGTGTTGACTTGTTGTTGGAAATAGACTCAGGCAAACAGTCTTGAGTTTCAACAGTGTGAGCGAGCGCATCACGACAATCCACAATCCAAGTGAAGATAGCTAGATCGAAACTGAAGTCCAACAAAGCTGCTGCAGCTGATGGCATCGCTTTCGAATTATTCAAAGCAGCTGGCGATGCTAGTATCTAGGTAGAGAGGGAATATGCAAAATATGGTCGGAAGAAAGCATGTCCGATGAGTAAAATCTCAGCATAGTTTGCACAATACTCAAGAAAGGAGACCCTCTGAATTTCGCAACTAGAGAGGTATTAGTCTCCTGAACATCCTTATCAGTGTGGTATGCTGTCATCAAAAAAGGACATTGAACGACGACGTATTGGACAAAAATTCACCAGCTATTACTTTAAGGTAGTTAAGGACCTTGTTTAACTTGGCACCATTTTAAATTCAGACAAGGACACCAGTGCTGAAATCAAACGAAGAATAACTCTTGCAAAACGATGCTTCTTTGGACTTCAATTCCATTGAGTAGTTAAGTCCTCTCTCGAGCATCTAAAATCACCATCTATTTGGCGTTGATGCCTGGACCCTGTCAAAAAAAGATGAGAGCGTTTTAGGATGCTTCGAGAGAAAAATTTTAAAACTTAGAATGAGTGAAGTAAACTATCCTTAAAAGAAAGACATAAAATAACTGTTTTTTTTAATATACATACATAAATTGTTTTACTGCAGCTCAAATGGATTAGGCAGTGTTTGTGATGAAATCTCCACGACAGGTTTAATTTTTTTTAACACCTGTACACGAGTCTTAGAGATATACTCACAAAATACCAGTGTTAACTCAGAAGCCGAATAACTTGATCTGTTAACAAAGCTTGTCAAAATGAATTTGTTTTGTACGTTTTACAGCAAATATTTTTTAGAGTAAAATACTTTATAAATGTCAGCCTTAGTAAACTAATTTTTCGTGAAATACAATTGTGTTCAATTTTGTATTAGTAGGAATGTGATTAATTTCAAAATTGTGTGCGTTTATTTCTATAATCCAGTTATATTTTAAATATCTCTAAAAAAAAATATTTATTGAAAAATCTTGGAATAATTTTCTTCTTGTAAAAAATCCTATTTATCTTTTTCTTATTTTTCAATTCGTATTTATTGCATTTACAAATATACAAACAGGATATACACACTTACCACCATATTATTGATTGTGAATTTCAATTCAGCTCTTGGCCTCGATGGAGGAGTACTGCAGTTTGCCCGTAGAACATCACCCGGCTCATATCGATTGTGTTCGGTAAAGAGCATGGGACGTTTTTCAGGATATTCTAGAAAAGAGTTTAAACAAAATGCAAACAAAGACATTCATAAATAAACATATTTATATAAAATAAACTTTATTGATACTCAAAGGGCACAAAAGATATAAATCTGAATTGCATATATGCACAAAAATAAATAAGTAAAAGCAGTACACAACCTCACACACACACACCACACACATAACATTATCAAACGGAATGTAGATCAATGTGTCGGAAATGTTTTGAAAGTAATTTTGCTAATGTATCTTGTGCATTGGAAAAACTTTTTTTCATTATTTCGCACAGCATAGCATAATTTTGCATAAAGTTTTCTTATTACAATTTTTCATACTAATATTCGTCACAAGAAGAATGAACATAAAAAAATAAAAATCGGTTTAAGCAGAGCAACATAAAAAAAATATCTTTGAGAACTTTTGAAATTTTAGAACATTTTCTTGATGCAAGACGGGAACGGTTACATCGTTAGACTTTGGAACAAATTTTTCTTCGTTTGCGTTTTCTTTTTAATTTGTATCACGTTGAATTCGGTATTCGATTCGATTATTTTAAGTGCATTGAGAATTTGATTTCTTTTTTGATTTTCATATCAAAGGATACACTTTTTCAAGATTGAAGTTTTTTCAAAAGGACAACAGTAACTCTTTGAAACAAATTAAAAAAAAAGAAAAACAAATTTCTTAACTCAATAAATGTAATACATAATATGATAAAATTTGAATTCACCTTCAATGATCATAGCTTTGGTAGTATATTATTCAACTTGGTATACCACGTTCCAGGCAATTCGTGAAAAGAATGAACCTAAATACTTGTAAACCTCTTTAAGTTTTTATAGTTGTGACAAAAAAGGACATATCAATATTGGCCCTGTTGTTTTAAAATTCCTCAATATTTCAATGACTTAGAAAATAAAAGAGTGGTAAAGCATTCCATATTCGCGTAGTACGGCTTCTCTATACTTGACAGTACCTACTACCGAAGTTGGGGCTCGTGCGTATAAAAAATTAAATAAATTTGGGCCTAGTGACTTACAACTCTCAACCATTTCTGTGCGCCAGAAATGGAGGGGACCTACAGCTTTTAGGCCAAATCATAACAGGTATTAATTGAAAACAAAACCTTTGGCATGACAGTCTAACGCACAAGCTTTCCCGGAGGCATGACAATTACGTTTGAATTGCTTGAGGAGAGAAATGCCTATTTCTCTAAAGAATAACCGAAATCCTTTAAAATAATGGTTAAAAAAGGGTGCGAAGGGCAACATTTTTGACAACATTTTTGGCGGTTTTCAGTCTCCTTTTTGCAAGTGCTACTCGTGAATAGTGGTAGAGCAGTTTTGTGAATCTGAAATCGAATATGAAAAGCTAAGGGCTCTGTGGTCAGGTATGTGGATTAGCTGTTTCGGGCAAGAGGGCATTAATACAAATGAGAAAGAGTGTTGAAGACAGAAGTGAACTCTTTGGCAAACCAGCCTTATACTTACCATTCATCATCAAGCAATTGTTTTTAGTTTTGTCTGTAGCAACTTTTTTATTTAGACTGTTAAAATGTCAGCAATCCCCAACTAGCATTAAGAGTTTTGTTCATAAAAAAGTAAGGCTTAAGCAGATTAGACTTCTACAAATTCTTACCAATATATTTTCTACTAGAGTTAATTAACTTAGTTTGAATGCAAAAGTCCTAATAGATATGTCGGCACCTTCAAGAAGTGAAATATGCTGAATTAATTTTAACCACGGGTATATAAGGACGAGAGTTGCTCACGAGCTCTATTAGCATTGCCTCAGAAAGAAGAAGAGAGAGCTTAAAATGCGTGTGGTCGAAGAAGTTGGGAGGTTCCAAAACAGAAATGAAGTTCGAAAATCTTATGAGCAGGTGAAACGAAATCCACAAGTACATAAACCTTGAACCGAAGGCTGCAAAGATGAAAGTGGAAACATCATAGGGCAACCGCAGTCAATGCTGAGTATATGGAAGGACCACTTCTGCAGACTGTATAACGACGACGAAGAACCGAATTCCCCTCGGGCAGAATTCATTCAGGCAGAATGATCCATTCAATATAGACGACGAAAGCTAACAATCGGGTCTTACCGACTTAGACGAAGGTAAGATTGACATATCTATGCTGAAGTCTAACAAAGCCGCAGGAGCAGATGGCTTGATTGTCAAGCTCAGCTGGAGATAATTTGGAACCTCAGTATTTTTTGCCCTATTCTGAAAAAAGAGACCATCTAAACTGTACCAACTATAAAGGAATCTGTCTACTTAACATCGCTTACAAAATCTTCTCTGCCCTGCCGTAATATATGAACGTCTTAAGTTCATCGTCAACAACCTGAAAGGAAAGTAGGTACACAGTTGATAAAATATTCACATTACGGCAGATCCTAGAAAAAAAAACCCACTAACATCAAATCGACACCCCTATCTCTTCATCAATTTTAAAGCCGTCAAAACTAGAGGCACTATCTTTCAAAAGTCTGTCCAATTACTGGCATATGCTGATGACAATGACATAGTGGGAAGAACTCAACGTGATATCCATATCAATAGGGCTTTTGTGGGTATTGCGGCAGAGTCGAAAAAATTGGGTTTAACGGATAATGAGGGCAAAACAAAGTTACTTACAACACCGACGTCTCGGTCGAAACGTCACCATCGACATTCGAAAAACGTAACTTTGAGTTAGGTAAGGACTTTGTCTACCTAGGGTCCGCTATGAATACAGAAAACAACACCGGCGGCGCTGAGATCAAACGAAGAATTATTCTTGCTAACGGCTGGCGCTGTTTCCTAGGGGTAAGAAAACAATTGAGTAGTAAAGCTATCTCTCGAGCTATCAAAGTGTCGCTATATAAGACCCTCATCATCCCCGTCCTGATATACGGTGCAGAAACATAGACTATGACAAAAGCGGATGAAAGCACCTTGGGCCGTTCCGAGAGAAAAGTTGTTCGTGTGATCGACGATCCCGTATGCATAGAAAGTGATTGGAGGAGAAGATGGAACGACGAGGTGTACGGGCTTTATACAGCAACGTAGACTTAGCCAGAAGGATAAAAGTACAACGACTGAGATCGCTCGGTCACGTGGTCTTCGAATCCACGCGCATAGGACAGCGCAGTAGCGGAGGGCCGTGGAAAGTGACCTCACCCAACTTGGAGTGCCCAACTGGGCACTGTAGCGCCACCTTAAGTAAGTAAATAAGGGTATAGTCTAAAATTTCTATAATACTATAATACTTAAAAGAGAGACGTTTTTAAAAAATAGAAACTTAAGTTTGAAATGACAAAAAAACTTAATTCCTGGAGAAAGGCATAATTCACGATGAAGCAAAGTAAAACGTATTTATTCACATGAATCCACTTTGAATTATACGAAAAATATCTCCTGAAAAAAAAAACAAAACTTTTTATCAATAAAGTTAATTAGGTAAATTAAGAGTTGAGTACCTGCCTATCTAAACTCTTTTAATGAAAGAATAAATAAAGCTGAAAGAAAAGTAAGTAGGTAAGGTAAGGTTACATACTTCTTTATAATCAGTCAACTCTGACATTTCATACATCTTCTCTAGTTACTCCTTTAAACAATTTCTCATTCAAATCTTTTTCAACAACGATCAAACACCATCATACATACATACCTACATAGGTATATTTATGTATATATTCAAAGTCAACTAAGACTATCAAAGACTGATTTGAAGAGTATAAACCTTTTTAAAATATCAGAAAATCTTAATCCACTTCCATCTTCCAACTTAAATAAAAGCACAAACAAATTCTGATTTACATTTAATTACTTTTAAGAGGTAAAATTTTGCCAAAAACACACACACACACATACAAAAGGAAAAACACAATCCACTGCCACCACAAATACTCATCGTCTATCACATCCTTCTCGGAAGAACAAAATCTTAAAATGAAATTTTCTTTTTCCAGCCGACATTCGCTTTCTTTGTAATTAAGAGTAGTAAGAAGTTTTTCCAAAGTCAGTAGAAAGTGGAGACAAAAGTGAGGGCAGGTGTCTGAAAGGTATATCCAAGCAACCAACGTCGGGGAATTCACAGAATAGGATTTTCGAACACCAAAACCTTCCCCGAATACAAAAAGTCATCCGGCTACCGCACACTGCCGCGCCGCCCTACCCGAAAAATAGCATCAACCAGCAACATTTCAGGACTCACGAGGAGATGATCCCAACATCGAACGAAGATTGGGAAGGAAAAGTTTTTTCTTTTTGCTCCCAGGAGGGAAGCGGAAACAAAATGGAAATGAAGCTATTGAAAGGCATTTGAAATTCACATTTTATTGAGTTATAACAGGTGATTTTCTCTTCTTCAATTCTCCCCTTGGCGACTCGACGCTCGTGCTCAGCCGCAGCATGGTGACACCGCAATTCCGGAATCCACCGAGGGCCAACAACGATAGTCTGTCCCTTGCCAAATAAATTAGTTTGATATTGTTGTTATAATTTGCAATTGCTATTGCCATTTTCATCACAGTGACAACCAACGCAACGGTGCGGTATGGTGTTGGTTTTTCTTTTCAAGGATCTAAAGGATTTAGACGTGGTTGAACTTCAAATGTGACTTCTTGAAAGACGCTCACAACAACCCGAGGCGGAGATGGATTTTCAGTCCTCGACTTCGAGAATATGAATGGAGCGTAACGTTATTGAATTTTCCACTCAACTATTGAGAAATGTTTTTGAATTCTTTCCAATAGAATGCTTGCTTTCTTAGCCCACCCATTAAGGTCCTTTGTTTCAGCCATCTCAAATAACTGAGTCTACAGATGGAATAAGTTCCCGAAGAAAATAACTTTTTGTTGTTGTTGCAAATTGGTGAAGTTTTTAAGAATTCAATAATAAGCAAATTGTGCTGGGATTGTGATAAAATAAGGAATAAGTTGAAAAGGTGCTTAGTAATTAATTTCTTGGATTTTTACTTATTCATAAACAATTAAATTAAATTTGCATTAATGAGAACAATTGGTTAATAATAATATGTACATAGGTACATATACATATATGAGTCTTGCAGCTTCTGTGATTATTCATGAATAATAATTAAAAGTTTTTCACTGAAAAATAAAATAATATCTTGAAATGATACGCAGACGGGAATTAATTTACATTTATTTTTATTTTTTAAAAGAAAATTTATTAACAAACAGGTATACTGGTGAACACAAATTTGTTTCATCAAAACTCGTGATAATCAAGTTTTCAATTTTGTTTTAAAAATTAAAGATTTGTTTTTAAGCATTAGGCCCTTCTTACAGGAACACACTTGATGGATTTTCAATTACTTTCTAACGTTAAGGAAAGTGAACCTCTAGTTGTTCCTCACATACATCACTGACAGATTCGCAAACATTGTAACTGAATCATTGATTGACTCACTCACTGACACAATCTAAATTTATATTATAAAGCGGTTTGTTTGTTTGTTTGTTTGTTTGAACGCGCTAATCTCAGAAACTACTGGTCCGATTTATAAAACTGTTTCAGTATTAGATAACCCATTTATTGAGAAAGGAGAGGAACATCAATAGAGAATGCTTCAAAATGGGGGATTTTTCATCTTTTGATAGCTTCCACTGCGTGCGCTGCTAAAAACGGTTAAAATTTTGGTACAACAATGTATCACAGAATTGTTTCCCTTTAATAGTTCTTAAAAAAAAAGTCCGCTACAGCATATGTCTATCTTTTAAAGTTTGCTTACTTTAACCTTTTAAATGCTAACCAAATTTGTTCTAAAGTAAAGCTTTATTTGGGAAAGTATTTTTATAAAGATGATATTAATCCTTGTCTAAACAAATACGTTATTCATTTAAATTTTTTTAATTTTAAAGCAACTTGCTAAGGACCATCATTTGATTTCAATGAGTATCTTAGAAGATATCGCAATTTTAAAATTTAGTATTTAGTTAGCTCTACGAAATACTACGCCGCTCGGCTCAGAAACGTGGTTGTACTCAGCTAATTACTTATTAAAAATTATTTCTCAAAAATTCAGCGCCAACACCCAAATCACTTCAAGATATTCCTTGAAAATTGTAGATTTTTCTAGAATTTTTTAGGATCCCATCGTGATCTCATTTTAAGTTGACTATTCGAGAAATCTACCCTTTCAAACAAAAAGATAATAGATTCGTAAGATAAAAGAATTTTCAAAATGGGTTAATGCATTTTCGAGAAATCGATGAACATACACACATACAAAAAACTATTTGATTGTACCCCAAATCATTAAATAAGGCGTGATATATGGATTTATAACATAAGTTACAGACATTATCTAAGAAACCCGTTCGTAAACTCTACACGACATAGTAATTAGTTTAAATAATTCGCTATACCTTTTTTGGCAAGACTTGTCAGATTGAACATTTTAACATTTCTCAACATTTCAATGTTACTAGAATCTTAATCAAAGATTTTTAGAGAGATGTCTTTGTGTGCGTGTGTAGGTTCGCTCGTAGCTTTTTCCGTCGTCCATATCTGAAAAACCAGTACATCAATACCAAATATAGCTATTTAGTTCTACAGATAATAACATCGAAAGATACAGAAAGGACTTTTAAAAAAATTATGTGGCAGGTTTTTTAACTTCCCATAGGAAGTTATTGTAATCGGTCCGATTTGTCGAGTTGAAAATGTTGACATTTCTAGACGTTTTAAATGTCCCTAGAGTCTAAATAAAATATTTTTAGAGAGATGTCTGCGTGCGTGTGTACGTACGTTCGTCGTCCATAGCTCAAGAACCAGTAGAGATATCGACTTCAAATAAATTTTGTTATACAGATAATAATGCAGAAATGACTCTCAAAAATATTAAGTGGTGGTTTTTTTACCATAGCAATTTAAAAAAAAAAATGTGAAAATTTTGGTTAACCCAAAATATCTCACTAACTAATAACGCTAGTGACTTGAATTAAATTTTATTTTATATATTGTAGCATGATACCAACGAAGTATATTTTTGGAAAGAAATCCAATAAAAGGTTTTTTTTAATAAGTCAAAAAAAAATGATTTTATCTCCAAAATAATTTTATGCAACGAAGAAGAACGTTTTTAACATTTGGTAAAATTTTGAGAATAATCGAAATAGGCAGTTTTTTAAATAAAAAATAAAAACCCTAAAAAATTTACTTAAAGTTTTTAAACATTGATTTTCGACTTGAATATCTTGACAAAAATAAAGATAATAGTTTTAAAGTAGTTCTACCTTTTAAAGGATACTATTTGATAATTAAAAAAAAAATCCAATTGACAATTTTCTTAACAATAATACAAACCTTTGAAAATATCATTAAAATTTGGTAAGGCAACGATTTTCGACTCGAATATCTCGAGAAAAAATTAAATATAAATTAAAAAATTATTTGTTTGTGCACAAAATATTGTTGTTGACATTTATTTTAAAAATGTAAATGAAAAATTCGGACATTAAATTAAAAAGTAAAACCGACTCAAGTACATATCTTGTTAACAAAAAAAATGTATTGATGTCAACCTCTATTTATTATATAAAACAAAGTTATTATTATTTAATAAAGCTATTACCAATTCAGAGAAAAATACAAAGTTGAAACAAACAATTATTTCAAAGTACTAAAAACTTAATTTTCAGTTAAGTATCTTGAGAATAAAATATGTTAATATTTTGTACTACTTGAAGGATATAGTCTGTAACCCATACGTCATAACAGGTAGAATAGCAGAGTCTAGTATATATTTTCGTGTTTCGTCCCTTAGATTTGATTGTAATATTTGTTTTAGACTCCAAAATTGTTTCCAACTATTGGTAATGCGTCTAGAAACTTCTTTTTTACTTGCGACATATAGGAACTATATGGCAAGTTTTGCATTCGTGCAAAATTTCGAACTCGAGATTTTAATCAAACATGATATTACGATGGTAGAGAAGTCGAAAAAAGTGGGTCCCGCGATTCCGTCCGGTCAATTTTGTCTGTCTGTCCACGCTCCTACAGCCTAAACCATTGGGTCGATTGAGTTCAAACTTGGAAGTTAAGGTTTTGAGCAGATTTGCGTAAGGCGTTTTTTTCATTTTTTTTTAAGATCAAAACTAACAGTGGCCCCCATACAATTTTTTTGGTCAAAAAACGAAAATTCGAATTTTCTCAAAAACAAACCGATAGATTTTTTTTAAATTTTCTCTAAAATTTTATTTTTTAACTTGGCTTCTTTTAATAAGAAAAACATATTTTTGTATTGCTCAGGAAAGGTACCGCTCATAGAACCGTTTTTTTGTTTTTTAATTTTCTCAGCAACTTTTGAACCGATTTCAATAATTTTTTTTCTGAACGAGCTCTTATATTGCCTTAACAATATTTGATTATCAAAAGTGCAATTTTTTATTGTTTGGATTTTTAAAAAAATATTGAAATTTTTTTTTTCAAAATTCTATATCTCAAAAACGGGTGAAAATTTTTTTACAAAATTGAAATATAGAGCGTATATTAACAATCACTAAACAACTGCATACCAAAAATATTTTTAGAACAAAATTGAAAAATTTTATATATAAAAAATTAGTTTTAAAAAAAACCGCTCTAACGATTTTCAAAAAAAAAATTTGAAAAATCAAGGGTTTTTTGATTTATAAAATGGCATTAAAATTTTGGAAGACAAACTTATTTTTCAGGTAAAATTTTGAATCTTAAATTAGTTTTTTTTTAAATTATTTTAACTGTATTAAATGTAACCCCCTCCCAAAAAATTGAAAAATGGAGGTTTTTTCGACAAATAAAATGGCATATATATCTTTGAAGACAAACTTATTTTACAGGTATATTTTTAAATATTATATAGATACTTTTTAAACAGACTCTTTGCATACAGGAGCAAGTTCGTGCGACCCAGTCGTGCACTTTATTTCTCCTGGTTAATGAATGACTTAGTCTGTCCTAGATAAGTATAGTCTTCTACATATTCTATGTGTTCGTTATCCAGCATTATTACAGACTATATCCTTGACTTCAAGTTTACTTGACAAAATAAGAATATGCCAAACCAAGATGGAAAGAAAACTACTTAACCTACGAATTAGCCAGAGAGTGAGAAATAGAGAAATAAGACGAAGAACTGGTTTAACGGACGTGGTTGAACGAGCAAAACTCCTTAAATGGAATTGGGCAGGACGCATCCATTTATTTATTCAAACTTTGCTTACATATTAAAATTAATTTGATTAAAAAAATATGTTAATTTTATATAGTAATTATAGTAATTAATTCAAAAGAAACAGAAAATGTAAACAAAAATGTAAATAAATATTGTAAAAAATATCAATAATGGCAAATAAAAGCTTATAATAATAATAATAATAACTACTTGAAGATATTTTTTTCCTATAAAAATATATTGATTTAACTCCTCGATCCATTTGCACAGAAAACAGCTTTAACTTAAAGGAGGTGGTTCATTTTTGGAACAGAAGGCGTACACCTATGAGACTAGTACCAAATGAAAACTTACGTCCAACCCAATTTATCTGTCAAATATGTTTAAATTTCACAGTGGGGATCTTGAGATAACTGTACTTGAAATGAAGCGTTCGTATACTTCAAAGAGTAAAGCAAGTAAGATAATGATTTAAGTATCATATGGAAGATCATAAAAATATCTTTCATTTCATGTGAAAAACTTTTTTCACTTCTTTAACTACAAACTAGTCATCGTTTGTATCAATTAAAATATGTATCATCTAAAAACAAAGATACGCTATCAGCGTTGTGCTAAAGTGCCCAATTGGGCCATTAGGCCCCAAGATTTATATTTTGGCCCCCTGCCCCGTGCCATCACGAAATGGCCCCACAATCGTAAAATTTACAAACTAAAAACTAATTTTGAACAGAATAATAAATCATAACTTAAAAATTTTAGAAATCTGTAATTTCCAAGTAATCGATATTTACTATCATCCATATGCTAATTTTGCTGGACGCATTCATTGAAAAATTCAACACATCACATCGACTGACAGTAGCAGATGCTAGCTGTCTCTCTCTATCTGTCTCAAACTTAAGTTCTTCAGCTTCACCGACTTAGCTCAGCATAAAATTATTTACTGTTATTTTTGTGGAATTTACATTGAGTTGTGTCTTATGTGTAATTAAAAGCCAAAAACTAAAGTATTATTTCTAACAAATGTTAGCTGTGGAAATTTTATTCCGCCTACAGAATCATTAAAAAAATGTTAAAATAGATTAAAATAATTTAAAAATATTTTATGTTATACTTATGTTAAACTATCTTGTGTTGCTTTTTATAATACAAAATTGATGAAATAATAAAAAATACTAACTACAAATGCAAAAATATGAAATATAACCTAATGTTTTATTCGATTATTTTTATTTCATTTTCTTGTAAGATTTCTTTTTTAATATGTATATCTACTTATACCTAACGTCTGACAATAAAAAATATACCATTTGAAAGTCAATATTAATTAGAAGTACTACAAGAAGAGAGTATTTGAATCGGTCGACTACATACATAATATGTAGGTGTTTCATATGTGAAATCATATTTTGTCGCTCAGATGGTCGAATTTCGACCACACGTGATACTATAAATACGGAAAAAATAAGTGGCCCCAAAGAAGCCAAAATGGCCCCAACATTTTTATCTATTCCCAGGATCAACGCTGTACGCTATTTACACGTCTCGATTTAAATTCGCCCTCGAAATAAAAATTCATTATTGCATGTGAGACTATGATATTATACAAAGTTCTTGAATGGTGAGTATTGAGAAATTACTTAAATTCGGGATATTTACATCAATGCGGCTAAATATGATTCTGGTTCTATTAAGATTATTTCTTCTAATAAAGACATCTAAAAAATTAGGAGGATGCAAACGATTTAAGGACAGTTCTTATAGAACATTCACATCAGCACTGTCTTCAAGTAGTGGATGAAACTTATTAAGAAGTGCAAATGCAATCTGAAATTAGTCCATTAAATGACCAAGAACTAGATTGATAAAAATCTTGTCAAGATAGTTTAAAATCAAAATTTTAAAAACACTTTTTTTCTTAAATCTGAAGGACTACAATTTTTCTAAATACTTCTCTAATGGAGTACAACACCGCGAAAATGTGAACTATTTTATTTTTGTGCCTCTATAAGGATTTGTCATTTAATTTCAAGAGGCAGTACCCGTGAAAAAAAAACTAGATGGCGAAGGCAGGGATTGAAGCCAAGACTTTTGGCATGACAGTCCAACGCATCCATCCATAACCAAATAAAATTCAGAACATATGCATGGTATGGTCTGGCAGTGCAAGTCTAAAATTCGATGTTTTCAATTTAAGACTTGTCAAGTTCAGGGTTGTCAGGCTTATAAAATCGGAATCGCCCCAAGCTATATAAATTTACACGTTATACGCCAACAAATTTCCAATTACTACCCATTATTACTTAAATTGTATTTTTAGCAACAACTCAATATTTACTTACTTTCTGAATCAATAAACATTGTTGCTAGTTTAAAGTCTAAATCTAGATACATTTTTTTTTGATTTTGAATAAACTTTCTTTGTTTTTCCCTTTTTTTGACTTTTACTAAAACTGACTGTCGGTTGAAATTAAATTTAAATTACTTTTTAATACTATAAGACTTTCGTTTTGGAAAATATTTATATAAGTACTGATATATATTCTCTACTTTGTTCGTTACTTAAAGTCCTTCCAAAGCATATTTCATTATTTAGTATGATAAACCTAACTAGAATAAATTACATTCTAGCTCATTTAAAACAAAATTCTTTGAAGGAACTCAGTTTTCCACCTGCATGTTGAATTCAAAATTAAGTTCACATCAATTTCAATTGCGTCCAAAAATTAAATCATCATATTATGGCCGTAAGATCCTTAAGTATATTTACGCAACAGCTGCGCTCCAATCGGTCAACCTATTAAAGACATCCCATAAAACAACAAAAGCAAAAAAAAGAACTCCATGCGAATGAAACCAGCTTAGCTTTATTTTAAATAAGCTCAAAGTGATGTTAATGTTTCAATTACGGCTCTTTTACGAATAAATTTAAATTAAACAATGGCCAAGAACTCTGGAATGTGTTAGTCACACTTAAGAGCACTGAAATAGGTCCAATTTTTCACCCCTCCTTATGCGCTATTGTTTTCAATTTACATCCAAAAGCACCTTTAAAACGACCGACGCGACGACTTCGAATATAAAGACAGAGAAAAAAGGCCATGCTATTAACCATAGTACAAACACTTGCCACCTCATTTCCATGCAAAACAAAACTCCTCCTTGTTTTTGATCTTATGGAGAAGCAACCAAGATAAGATGTAGTCGAAGTGAAGTGAAGAGCTGGGTTGGGGTTCATCCCCTGAGCATTATGCTAATTCAATCTAATTTTTGAAAAAAAGAAGAAAATGTGTAAAAATATAAACTTAGTATGGAAAAAGAGAACCGAGAAAGATTGTGTCAATAAATCTGACAAAAACAAATTTCCCCTGCTCGTTTTCAGTCTTTTTAGCCATTATCATTTTTTACCCTGCCTCGAGTGTTATTTTCACCATTTTTTCCAATTTTATTTTTTATTTTTGGAATCTTGGTAGCACGCGCTCAACAGTTCGTAACTAAAGCGGATGTGTTCGGAGGTACCTTTGTTTATGTACATAGTTTGAAACACTTGCTTTCTGACTCTGCTTCTGATTTTAAATTCTTAAGCTTATTGTTATATGGGAAGCATGCAAGCAAACGAGCATTATTTGACGAAAGGATTCTTGCTTTTATTAAACCCAAACACATACTCCTTTCTCTGCCATAATAATACCCCTCTGTTGCTGGGAAATCCCTCAACTAATAAAAATATACTACCTAACGAATCCTTATTTTTTGCGACATTTTGTCGTTTGAGTTTAGTTGGCTATTTTGTGTTTGTGTATTTTTCAAATTTTACTCGTATTTTGTTTGGAGTATTGAGTAAACAAATATTGGTACATACAGGGTGGGTAAAAAGTTTTTAGTATTCTCTTTTTTTAAGATACTTATGTATAAAGCAAACTTAGGAGATTTACTAAAAGGAACTTAAGTGAGGACCAAACTAATTGAATTTTGTTTTGGAAACAATTACTCCCAAAGATTATATTGGCTTCATGAACCCTACGACACTCAACCTCTCAAGGGAGATTATTTTTAAAATTTCGTATAAATTCTCTTTAATTCAAAACCGATCGTATTGCGTTAATGGATGTGACCTCCCTTATATTTTTAATTATTTATTTTTTATGTATTGTCTATGAGAATAAAATTTGTATTTTACTGCTTTAAACTTCGTTGCTAAAAGTACTACTTTTAAAAGAAATCTGCTTGTTGAAGTAAATTTTGCTTTGTATGCTCTAGAACTGAGATTTAAACACAAATTTCAAGTATATAAATGTCCAAAAAACAGTAAAAGTGAAGTTTTTCAAGCATTTAAATGTCCCAAAAACAGAAAAAGTGAAGCTTTTGTTAAACTAATGGCTTATTGAAAAACTGAACGTTTCATATCATATCATATAATATAAAGCTTTGAATCTCTCGAGAACTGAAGTGAAAAAAGATTCTGCAACGTGTAATTTGTGAGTGCCACACTAAAGTTTTTTTCCCAACATATTTGTTTAGTTTTATTTGTTTTTATTTATTTCTAAGATCTAAGAGACGCTGTGTACTGGCTTATTGAAAAACTGAACGTTTCATATCATATCATATATAATATAAAGCTTTGAATCTTTTGAGAACATGAAGTGAAAACAGATTCTGCAAGGTGTCATTTGTGAGTACCACACTAAAGTTTTTTTCCTAACTTATTTGTTTAGCTTTATTTGTTTTTATTTATTTCTAAGATCTAAGAGAAACTGTGTACTTAAATGCACCAATTTTCTTAAGTTCAAGAACCAAACATTTTTATCTCTACAATTTATAAGTTTTGTTGACTCCTTTAAGATCAAAATATTTTTAAAAGGTACATGCAAAACATTAGTTTTTTTTTCTTCTAGCATCAACTCCAATATACGCAGGCTGATAAAGATAATAATAAAACACTCCCGAAAATCGAGTCCGAAAAAATTACGTCAAAAAAACGTCAGAAAATTATTTATATATCGGATTTTGTTTTATTTTCATACGAAAAAAGACTACATTTTTCTGTAGAACTTTCTTATTTTCTGAGTTTCTGCATCTATATTTTTGTAACATTCTTCGCATTTATAGAAATTCCAAGAAGAACAGAATAATATTATTTTTGGAAAAAAGCTAAGTTTCAACACAATTTCTAACATTTCTTCGTAAAATTCACCAACACCCCGTAAACTATTGTAATTTATCTCTTAAATATGGCATATTTAGAAAACTGTTGGAATCTTGGAATGCTTTCATATGTAGGAAGTCGTCCAAATTAAATAGTTAGACCATATTTTGCTGGACAACGGTGTTCTAAAATAATCTAATAAATAAAGTTGTCACTTAAGGCCTTGAAATACAAATGTGTATGTAAGGTTAAGATACACGTTTTGTCGGAATGGTTCAGAGAACCTTGACGGGCATTTTTAAGCGGTTTTCAAAAACTCGTCTTTATGTTACGTTTTGGATCTCCCCTTGATTAAAAGTCTGGATCAGCCCTCGATTGGCGTGAATTTAAGATTTTAATGTTAGAAATTCATCCTCTGGTAACACGATTTCTGGAACACGTGCCTAAACTGAAGCGAATGAGAAACGCATTGTTGCAAATTTTATGTAGAGTCCAGAAAATTCTCTTAGCTTAAAAAAATCTCCTTACTCTATACTTATTACTATTTTAAATTAGAAGGTCACTTTTGACCCACCCTGTATAAATGTATGTTCCAGTATTTTGTGGCATAGTTAGTTCCGTAGAATAGCAAAATAATGAAGAGTCCTTCATATACAGCAGCCAGTGTAAGTGCAGGTATTTATAGTATTTGACATTTCTATAACTGCAATTGAAACTTAAAGTATTGGAATAAGTCAATGTCAATAAAAACATTGTTTTCGTTAAAAAATTAATTTTGGGGATGATTGCGATACACAAATTTTGTTAATCATATTTGTCTCCGTTACTGTTTTAAAATTTTGTCGCACAAACTTTTATAGTGTTCAATCAAACAAAGTCAATCCTTAAAAAATGACCTATATAAAATGAACGTTAGATTGTTAGTAGCTTGTCTCTTGAACTTGTTTCCAAAGATATTTTTCTATGAGTTTGTTTGTATTCTTCTTCCGACACTCATTCCTCTATATAAGAAGCCGGGTTTACTTTTGTTTATTCTTCGATACCTTCTAATTTCGAGGAAGGCTCATTAACTTTTGAATAGTTTTTTTTTACAAGAGCAGATGTAAAATTTGCCAGTTGTTAATCAGTTACATTTTATAGTGTACATATGTATGTATGCCTGGAGCTATAAATTCATTAAAATTCCACCGCAGTTGGCATTATTTTTCCTAATAATTGCTCTCCAGAGATATGTCTTCTTCAATCCTATCATAATTGCTTGTAGAAGCATTCAAGTTCTCTGCCAAACATATACATACCTATATATTATCCCTCTCAAAGGACATAACGTCAAGGCACTCGCTTGTATATGATGTGGGCTTAGATTTTGCACGAGGAGTGTCCCTGAGCTGGAGGTGAACGTGCGTGAATATGTGTGATGACATTAGGCTGTCAGGCATCATATGTCACATCTCACATATATTGTGCGAGTCAAAGACACGAGCATCACGGAAAGCAAAACAGTCAGGACACAGGATAACGCAAAGCAAAAGGCAACATCAGGCTAACATGTAATAATTCACAACGTTGAGTGAGGTTGTATATTTTATGAGTAATTTAACGCTTTTCATGGCATAAACTATGTACTTTTACTATACATATGTAACTATACACTAGTAAGTGTATGTGTGTATGACACACCAAAGTTAAATCTTGTTAAAATTAAACACTCTAGGTATATATTTCCAGAAATTTCTATAGGTGACGAATATTTCCGGTAAAATTTTAATCCAACTTAGCTTTAAGCTGCATATAGATATGTGTTTATGTATGTTAAAAGTAAATATAAACCATACCTATACCTATCTGTACAAACAAGCTCAAGCTTTGGATAGGTGAAGATGCTTGGCTTTCAGTAATGTTATTTTAAATTACAGAATAACACATCGTTATGGAGTGATTGAGGGAAAAGCCCCGACAAAAATTAATGTGAATGTTATATCATGATTTGGTAAGAATGGGGAAATTGTATCCGATAAACTTTCGCATGAGTGAATCAAATTTGAACGTCCGCAAGAATTATAAAATTTGACGCAATAAACATCTGGCCTTCTTACTTTATAAATTAAATAAAGGAGAAACTCTTCTGATGAATTCGATACTCAAAACTTTGACAGGTAAGCAAATCATAATCGATATTTGTTTTGACTTATGTGAACCATTTCTCACAAATCAATATTTTTGAGCTTTAAAAAATCTCGAGCCTGTTCCTCTGTTCCAAGGATAATACGTTTGATGGTACTAAGATGCTATACACCACACGCAGAGTCAGAGTATGGATTCATTATTATCTATAAGTCGAATTACAAAATGCCAAAAATGCACTTCGTTCGAGATGATAATTTTTCGCTGAAACTCGAGATCTTCAACTAAAATGTTTATCGCAAATAAATGAACTGACGGCATTTCATTTGCTAATTGATAAGCCCCAATCTTAGTTAAATAAGTAGATATTTCTTATTGCATTTCCTCAGAGTCCTCTTGTACTGAAATACCTTGAAATAAACGAATCCGCTGGCTCAGAATATTTCTCCTATGGTTGTAAAGAGGTGTTCTTCAACGGTAGCAAAATCTCTGAGTAAGTTTTGTTTATCTGTCCTCCTCTACGGATCCCTTTCTGAGTGGATGGAAAACAGCATATTTCCAGCTTGACCCTAAAAAAGGCGAATCCTCCTCTCCCTCTAACTATCATCCATTTGCACTCACTTCCCTTCTTTCCAAGGTCACGGAAATGCTGATTTATTAATCAGCTCTCTTATCAAAAATGCCTGCTTTTAGTATTGATGAATCTTTTCTTCGTAGGATTGGAAACTACCTTTCTAACCTTGCAATTAAAGTTGTATTGGATAGTTTTAAGTTTGAATTTCATAAAAAAAAATGGTGGTGTTTCCCGGGGCTACGTTTGTCTCCGACCCTTTTTTTTTCTATATTCATAAACGATCTTTTGATCTATTAAACTGTTTCGCTGACAACAGTTCTCTCAGTTTTTTATATTCGTTTCTAGATTCACATCCTTGTCCTTCAGATATGTAACTCTTACGGTAGCGTTTGATAAGTTCATTAAATTTCTATCTTGACACGTGGAATTCTTCCCCATGTAGAATTTATTGCCTCCAGGAAACTTAACTTTCAGTACTCGGTATGTGTATCACAGATCACCTTTTATGGAATGATTACATGTGTGACATTGATAAAAATGCTGCTAGGTGCTTAGGATTTCTCCGAAAGTCAAGAAAATGTTCACCCCTTTTTATGTGGCCAGATGCCTATAAACAAATTTAAGTCTTTTGGATAGAATCCAAAAAAGTAAATTCACTTGTGTATTTTGTACAGCACATCGAGAATGTCGAATGCCAACCATTACCCAACCATTTTTTAAATTTGTTTCAATTATTTATCTAAATAAAGTCACATAACTCTTTGACATTATCTCCAATCATTTCCAAAAAACACAATCACAAACAAAAATATTCTGTACAAATTAAAACTTATTTTCTGTCAAATTTCAGTCACACCATCAGGTATACTCGTACACATGCAACTGAATTTTTCAAATCAAGCTTTATGTCAAGAACAACAATTACTACTACTCTCTACTCACCTACAACTTGAAGCTTAGCAAACGCTGTTGCTGTTGAAAAAAGTGGTGCGTCCGCTGTTACTTCACACGAAAAGTTTCCGGATAAACCGAAACCAACCTTTCGTATAACAACTTGACTGGCATTTGACATGGGAATCTAAAAATACAAAACCCAAACAAAATCAAAACTCGCTCTCATGTTTATATTATCCCCTTTTTATCCTTAACCCCGTATCCTATCCAATCCTCAGTGTCCTGGTCGTCCTTTGGGTCCGTTCTCAAAACTTTTACAAATATATGTAAAGGCAAAGTAAAAAAAAAAAAATTAATTTCAAAGTGTACCGTACCGGTTTTGTGTAAATATTTCGAAAGTGCAGTAGAACAAAAATAAAATCAGGACTCAACACAAATATAAAATAACGAAAAGGACACTGAGGTTTAGTTTTTCTTTTTTTTTCGTTTTTCACTACCCTACTATACTCACAATAACTGAAAGCCCGGGAAATGGAAAAACTTTGGTGTTTGGAATTTCACCAGGTGTATAACGGTAAAACTCTAATTGTCCACGGTAAAACTTTACAGAGTAGAGGGGAGCTCCACTGAGGTCGTATAAGCATCGTAATGTTGCATGTTGACCCTTTCGTACGGCAGGTGGTTCGACAATAAGACTGACATTCCGAAGCGCTCCGTCTATGAAATCTGAAATGAAAACGAAACACAAAGAGGGAAATAAGTAAGTATTCGAAAATTATTTTAATGTAAATTGAGTTTAAAAACGGGAAGTGTGTGTTTTGGATAAATCGTTTATTAAAAAAATGTCAAATTTCATCACTTTACAAATTTGTTTATATTGAGCGCGCACTAAAAGGGGTCATGAATACCCTTATAATAATTAAACACAGTGTGAGCTATTAAGAAGGGAGGACATGGTTAGACAGGAGATGCCGATGCAATATTGAGCCTGGTAAAGCGTTCCACATTCGTGTAGTGGGGCTAAGGAAAGAATCTCTAAACTTAACAGTACGTCCGAAGTTGGGATCAAGGATAAACGATGAGCATCCTGGAAGTGCGAGTATTACGGTTGAATTGTTTGAAGGGAGGAATACAACTGGCTATTTCACTAGAGCATTGTTGGTGAAAATATCAATAAAACAATAATAGGCAAGAGACCCTGCGGTTTTCGTTCTTCCAGGTATTTCTCAAGCTCAAAGTTGATCAGCGCTTTTATGAGTATAGTTAGATCTTCTCAATATAAGACGTGTTTCTATTTTGCTCTTTCAAAATATCTAATATTTGTGCTAAATGTAATCAAAAAATAAAGCGCGCAGATTTAAGTGATAGTGTAGCCTGCGGTTCATTTTGCGGACGATTATTTCATAAAAACTGTGCCAATTTTAACCAAGAAAACCTTAACATTCTTACAAATCCTAATTTCTTCTGGAAGTGTGATTTGTGCTCCCAATCAAATCTTGCTAATTTCATTTTGCGCTTTACGGAACTTTCTAATAGTGTCATCGGCTTAAAAAGAGGAATCTCTTACTTAAGAGAGCAATTAAATAAAAGTGCTAAATGTATGGATGAAATTAAAAATGATATATCAACAATAATTGTTTCAAAAAACGGAATTAATATTCCTGATGATTCATCTAAAAATAATCAACAAATAAATTCTAATGATACTAATTTCCCAGTGAATTCTAATGCATGTCTTCATAATATATTGCATTTAACAGGTGATAACCAATTGCCAGCAAATTCAAACAATAATAGTGAACCCCCCTTAAACCACTCTCCCCATAATATAACGCCTGTAATATATGACAATTTACTGTCTACAATATCAAGCAATAGTGAATCTCTCCCAAATTTTCCACCGCTCGGAGAAAATTCAAACTCAGTAACTGAAATCGTAAGGAATAAGTATCAAAATTCTCTTTCTAATATACGTAACAGACCTAATAAGGTCTTTGGTTCTGACTATGCATCGTCTCTCAATGTTTTACCCTCAATCAAGTGGCTCCATATATCTAGATTTCGTACTGAAACTGAACCTAGTGATATTCTACAACACATTTCAAATTTATTTATTTATTTATTTATTTATTCCGCTTAATACAAGCTATAACTTAACATAACTTAACTTAACTTAACACTAACTTAACATTATTATTTTTTTTTTTTTTATTTTTTTTTTTTTTTGTTGTTCTTGTTATCAGTTTTCAACATTAAGTCATGTGGGCCCTAAGGCCCACATAAAAGCTCTTTAATGTACAAGAACTAACAATTTTGATTTTATTAGACTTAAAATTAAATGGGACGAGGAATTAGAAGGACTTTTTTATGGAAGTGATTTTTTTTTTTTTTATTAGGAGTTATAGAGAGAGTTTCTGAGAGAGGATGGACTGATGTGAAAGTCAAAGGTGTACTGTGAAGTATTTGCCAAACGCAACATTCTTGAAATCGGTTCAAAGAAGCCGTAGTTTGTGCGGTGGTGAGGTCGAGGTGGGCGGAAGAGTGAAGCGGATCTGATGTTACGTGGGTTAGTATGGATCGGGATCATTTCCAACAGAATGGGTGAATCGATTGTACCCGTTAAGAGTTGGTGAATGAAGATTATATCAGCGACTTTTCGACGTTTTTTAAGAGTTTGCAAGTTTAACAATTTTAATCTATCTTCATAGGGGGGCAAGATGATATTATCGGACCCTGGAAGGCCGCGGAGGGCGAACCGAAGAAATCTACGTTGCACAGCTTCAATTCTTCGGGAGTGAGAGATCTGATATGGCGACCAAACTTGGCTGGCGTTTTCAAGGAGGGGCCTAACGAAAGTAATGTAAAGGGACTTCGTGACGTAAGGGTTCGAGAATTCTTTAGACCAACGTTTTATGAAGCCGAGAGAGGAATTGGCTTTGTTAATTATTTGATCGAAATGAGAACGGAAGTTAAGCTCACTGTCACAAATAATTCCAAGGTCTCGAATGGAACAAACAATGGCAATGGCTTCATTACAAAAGTAGTAAGTTCTGGGGGGTGAGGGTAACAGTTTACGGGAGAAGGTTATAGATTGACATTTAGCAACGTTGAGTTCTAAAAAATTCTTATTGCACCAAGTTTGGAATAAGTTTAGGTCGTTTTGGAGTAGGCGAATGTCAGCGGAAGAAGAAATGACCTTAATGATTTTCATATCATCTGCGTAAATAGACAGATATGAGTCACTAATTATACTTTCAACATCGTTTATTGTTAGGACAAAGATAAGAGGGCCCAAGTGACTGCCTTGGGGGACGCCTGAAGTGGCGTTGATGGGATCAGAGATTGAGAACCTGAAGAGAACCCTGTATTGACGTTGTTCTAGGTACGATCTTAACCATGAAATGAAAAAGGGAGGAAATCCAAGGGCATTAAGTTTAAGGTATATAGTTTGATGATAGATTTTATCAAAAGCTTTACTAAAATCTGTGGTTATGACATCAACTTCTTTACCTTTCTCTAATGCATTAAGTGACCTAGATACAAATTCAGTTAGGTTAGTTGTGGTTGATCTACCCTTAAGAAAACCATGCTGCAGGGGAGAAAATATAGACTTACAGTGAAAGTAAAGGCAGTCATAAACAATGCTTTCGAAGAGCTTGGGGATAGAAGATAGTTTGGCTATAGGCCGGTAGTTAGATATGTCGTTCTTAGCACCTTTTTTGTGAATAGGGAAGATAAAGGAGTCCTTCCATAATTTCGGAAAGGTAGCTTGAGAAAGTGAAAGACGAAATAAAGCTGTTAGGGGCTTACAAAGTGAACTAAGACATTTTTTAAGTAATATGGTGGGTAAGCCATCGGGACCGGGAGAGAAGTCATCTTTAAGCACAATTATTTTTTTGGTGACAATATCAGTATTAATGTCGATAGAGACTAGAGAGGTTTGAGGGCAATTCTTCAAGTAGCTAAAAAATTCGCGGTCGGGTTCGTATGTGTTATCACTATATGATTGGCTGAAGAAGGAGGCAAAAAGGTTACTGATTATTTTAGGGTCTGCAGAAGAAGTATTTAAATATTTCAAAGTAGAAGGGAAGCCATCATCATTTCAAATAAAACTGAAATCCCCATAAATGTTATGAAGTGCTATAAACTTACAAAAAAAGATGCTGACTTATCATTGCTCAAACACGTCAATTTTAAGCTAAGCATTCCGTCTAACAAAGTTGACAGTGTTATGAATGCTACAATGTGGCCTTGCTTCGTACAGATTAAATTCTTTGTCTCTCATCCAAAAAGTCAAGACTCTCAAAACAACAACATAGTAACTTAAATCAATCACAGAATGTCTCTTCTGCTCGCTCTTCTTCAAATGACTTTCTGATGTACTATCAAAACACCGGTGGACTTCGTACCAAACTTCAACAAGTTCTTCTCTTTTCAACATCAACTCAGTATGACATAATTGCTCTCACGGAGACTTGGCTGAATGATAAACACCACGATGCCGAGAAGTTTAATGATGATCAGTATGCTGTTTTTCGCAAAGATCGTAATTATGAATTACTTGGTTGTAATAGAGGAGGTGGTGTGCTAGTAGCTGTGCATACCTCACTTCATTGCACTAAAGTTGAATTGTCTTCTCAACATGATTCTCTCGATGTCGACCAACTAGTGCTGAATATTAAATTTGATTGTATTACTTAAATTTTTCTTATTATCACTTACATTCCACCAAGTAGCTCTCTTGAATTGTACAAAGCTCATGTAGAAAATTGTAGTTTAATATTAAAAAATCGTAAAGATAATCAAAAAATAATAATTTTATGAGATTTTAATTTGCCAAATGTTAAATGGATATACGATGAAGAAGAAAAAATATTAATTCCTTTTATAGTTATATTTAATCATGATTGGGAAGTTGTGGATACCTTCGCACAATTTGATCTGAGGCAAATCAATCATTTTCAGAATTCTAGTAAAAATATACTTGATTTGGTTTTCGTTGATGCTGAATTGTGCGTAGGTACAAATTGGCAAACATTGTTCACCAATATATGTAGATTTAAATGAGTGCTTAAATTTATTCATAAATGTTCTTAATATTGCGATAGACTTATATATACCCAAAATTAAGAAAATCAATAACCAAAGACCTGTGTGGTTCAATAAAAGAATCATAAATCTTAATAACTTAAAAAATAAGGTTTACAAACAATTTCGCAAGTCTAATAATGATCGTGAATTATATAAACAATATCGAATTTTACAAAAAGAATTCGATACTTTAAAAAAAAATGTCTATACAATCAATATCTGTGTTGTGTTGAGTGTGATTTAAAAACAAATAGCAAAAGTTTTTGGAGGTTAATAAATAATAAAAAACAATCAAATGGCATTCCCAACCGTATGCGCCATGACGGCATTACATCATCTGACATCTCTGTTGTATGTAACCTGTTTGCTAAACATTTTCAGTCGGTTTATTTAGACAGTTGTCCTAATATCCCTAATGCTACACCTACAAATATAAACTCTTCAAATACTCCTAGGCAGTTTAAGTTTTTCCACTTCTGAGATTGAGTTAGCGTTGTCAAAGCTTGAGGGTGATAAGTGACGTGATATTGATGGAATTTCACCAATCATTTTGAGAATGTGTGCGAATGCATTGGCTGTTCCTTTAAAAATTATTTTTAATCGTTCACTTGCAAATGGCAAGTTTCTAAATACTTGGAAACGTTCAACAATCACACCTATTTACAAATCAGGTGGTAGGCAAGATGTTTCAAACTATCGTCCAATTTGTAAAATTGCTACGATTCCCAAATTTTTTGAAAAGTTAGTCTATGAAAAATTAACTACTTCTCTTAAAGCAATGATTTCACCATACCAACATGGTTTTGTAGCTGGTAGATCCACTGCAACTAACGTCACTATTTTTAGTAATTTAGTCTTGAATGCACTTGAGAAAGGTTATCTTATCAGTATGATGTTGTCTATACTGAATTTTATAAAGCTTTTGACAGAGTCAATCATGATGTTTTACTTATAAAGATAAATAAAGTAGGTTTCCACTCAAACTTTTAAAATGGCTAAATTCGTACTTAAGGGATCGTATTCAGTACGTTCGTATAAATAACATTATTTCTGCTTCGCTATATGTTACGTCGGGTGTCCCGCAAGGAAGCCATCTTGGTCCTCTTCTTTTTCTGTTGTTTATAAACGACATTCCTGATATGTTTTTAAATTCAAAGTGCTTGATGTACGCAGATGATCTTAAAGTATTTCGTTGTATAAAATCTGAACATGACTGTTTTCTTCTGCAACAAGATCTTGATCTTTTATTAGACTGGTGTTTAGCTAACTGTTTACATTTGAACATTTCCAAATGCCAAAGCCTAACGTTTTCTCGAATCAATCAATCAATCATATACCATTGTCCGTTATAACCTTTAAAAAAGATCTTGGTGTGATTTTTGACAAAAAACTTGACTTTGTACAGCATATAGATTTTTTAGTTGGTAAAGGCAGTTCAATGTTAGGTTTCATATTGCGAAACTCAAAGGAGTTTTCCGATCCACACACCTTAAAGTGTTTATATTTTGCGTTTGTAAGGTCTAATCTTGAATACTGCAGTGTAATCTGGAATCCTTCATATTTTCTTCATTCATTTAGAATCGAAAAGATCCAAAAACGATTTACGAGAGTTGTAGTGAAAAGACTTCAATGGGACATAGATCTTCCTACCTATGAAACAAGGTGTAAACTACTTGGTATTTTGCCTCTTAACATTCGTAGAAAGTTCACAGAGGTTATGTTCGTTCGTGACATAGTAGCAGATCATATTGATTGTTCACAAATTTTAGCTCTAATTGGGATTGATCTTCCTGCGAGATTGCTTCGAAACCAACCGTTTTTTAATGTTCCATATCATAGAACTGTGTATGCTTCCAATGAACCAATATCCAGGTGTTTAAGAGAAACAAATACTGTTTGCGACATGATTGATTTCAATGTTAGTAGATATTTATTTAAATCAAATTTATTGTTAATTCTAAATAACTTTTCTGGTGGTAATGTTTAAAATTTTATATCGTATGTATTATATTATCTAGTAATCACTAAAGTACCTATTGCAACTTTGTTTGATGAATAAACTTAACTAAACTAAACTAGAATTAACAACAAACTGTTTTGCAAGCAAATTGGCTTTTTCAATCGAACTTACATAGAGTGTCATTGGAAACGAGCGTAGGAACTGACGATGACATAGTATTGCTCACATTTTTTACAAATGACCAGAAATTTGTACTAACTTTGGGACCTTGAAGTATGTTTTAACGCTATTTCTCCTCATGCAGAAATGTTTATGTTATGCTTCGAATATATCCGTTACAGGTCTTTTTAACTTTTTTGAACTTTTTCCGGTTTTCCACAGTGCGGCTTTGTAAATCAGGACACTTACATCTTTGATCCAAATAACCTCTTTGCAGCTAAAGTGAAACCATGAGTTTTCTTTATGGGTTTGATAGATTTTACCATATTCGGAAATGTCACTGTCGAGGAAGCATAGGTAGGTAGGTAGGTAGAAATGGCGATCTCAGGGCAGACCTAGCCTGAGATCCAATTAGCGCTGTAGTGCGCCGTTTTGATACCAAAACTCGTTTGACCTGTGAAATAAAGGAGACGATTTATAGCGATTAAGTTAGAGCCATTTTGTCGCATTGAGAAAAGAGATTAGGTCTCTAATCTTTGTCTCAGATAGCTCATTCAGTTCGTGAAAGAATGCTTTCCCAAAGCATTTCATTCTAGTGCTTGCCAAGGCAGGACATTTGCAGAGGAAATGGATTATCGTTTCACTTTCTCTTTGGTCGCAGCAACTACGGCAAAAAGTGTTGTAAGAGATACCCAACTTCTCTGCATGAACTCCAATGGGCCAGTGTCCGGTACAAACCGCAACAATCCTGGCTATGTCTTGCCTTGGCCTGCGTAGAAGATCGTTTGTACGGGTTTTGTTATAGGTGGGCCATATCTTCCTAGATATAATGCAGTTGGGTAAATTGCTCCACCTTCGGTTTGATTCAGTTTGGTATATGGAAAAGATTTTACCCTTCATAGCACCAAGAGGAATGTTAACCATTTCCGCAAGAGAGCTATGAAGGGCCGATCCTTGCCTGGCTAACTCGTCAGCCCGTTCATTTCCCACGATACCACTATGGCCCGGAACCCAGATCAGGGTGACACCGAGGTTAATGTTCAGGCTCGCAAGCTCATCGCGACATTGCTGGACCAATTTAGATGAGGATGTAGCCGAGTTAATGGCTTTGATAGCTGCCTGACTGTCTGTGAAGATAGCCGCATTTCGGTTTTGGTTTGGGCTTTGTTTAAGTACTTTACATGCCTCCCTAATTGCCAGCAGTTCAGCCTGAAAAACGCTAGCAAAGTCAGGAAGCCTAAAGGATTTAGCTACATTTAGGGACTCAGAAAAGATCCCAGAACCAACTCCGCACTCCATCTTTGAGCCGTCAGTAAAGATGGTTGTATCAAAACCTATCGACACGATGTCATCCTCCCAATCTTCTCTGGATGGGAAAAAGACCTTAAAACCCCTACTAAGGCTCAGAGTAGGAGTGCAGTAGTCAGTGTCTACCGAGATAATATCTGAGGGAATCAATTTCGCTGTGTTGCTGTGACCATAAGGTTTTGACAACCAGCTATTTGATTCCTTCAGTCTAATAGCGCTGCAGGAAACTATGTATTTAATAAAAAGGTCGATTGGTAGAAGATCCATAATAACGTTTAAGGCGTCCGTTGGGCAAGTACGCATGGCCCCTGTGGTGCCCACGCAAGCTGTTCTCTGAACCTTCTTTAGCTTATCGATATTATAGGCTTTGCTAAGAGCAGGCTACCACACAATCGAACCATAAGTTAAGATTGGACGTACTACGGCTGTGTACGTCCATAAAATCATCTTCGACTGAAGTCCCCACTTTTTGCCGAAAGTTTTGCTGCAGGCGTAGAAGGCAACACAGGCCTTCTTAACCCGCACTTCAATATTTCGTTTCCAGTTTAATTTAGGGTCGAGTATAACTCCCAAATATTTTGCACTGGAAGACAATGAAAGGATTTGACCGTTGAGTCGAGGTAGCGTGAAAGGCGGTACTTTAGTTTTGGTGGTAAAGAGCATCAGTTCAGTTTTACTTTGGTTAACTCCTAGACCACAACTAGTGGCCCAGCTGCTAACTTTCTTCAAAGCTGACTCCGTGATTTCACTAATCACAGAGGTGTACTTTCCTGACACCAATAGCACCAAATCATCCGCATAGGCTACCGCCTTCACTCCACATCTCTCTAATTTAACGAGAATTGTATCCATGACTAGAAGCCACAGAAGAGGCGAAAGGACACCACCCTGGGGTGTTCCCCTACTTACGTGTTTTGTTGCGGTTGTATTGCCTAGAGTGGCTTGAATCTTCCTACCACTGAGCATGGAGATAATCCATTCTCGAATGAAGTATTCTACACCGAACTTCACGAGCGATTCTTCTATGGATTCGGTAAGGACGTTGTTAAAAGCACCTTCTATGTCTAAGAAGGTGGCAAGAGTAAATTCTTTATAATGGATTGTTTTTTCTACAGTACGCACTACCTCATGGAGGGCAGTCTCCGTAGATTTGCCCTTAAGATAAGCATGCTGAGAGCTTTCGAGAGGTCTTCCATCTAGGATTTCTCTAATAGGCTAGTCGAGGAAGCATAGTGACCAGTTAAAGTTCCTGAGGAAGTCGGTGAGACGGTCCTAGTTGGTTTTCTCATCGTGTAACAATGGTCTTAAGTTCCTAGAGGTGATAATACACTGATCGCAAATTTATTACGATCAGATTATTGAAGTTACGCGCGATACTGTCCAAATTCTGAAGAAAATTTCAACATGCAAAGGAATTCACAACAACCAAATTTTTGGAGAAATAGTGTACGATGTTGCCCTATTAATGTTTTATCAATTTTCTTACGAATAACTTAAATATATTATAATTTTAAAAACTCCGAAAAGTAAGTACCTATGCTTTTTTGCCAAGATACTCGAAGCTGAAAACGAATTTAAATTGAATTATGTTTTTAGACATTTTTGTCAGCCGCCAAGTTTTTGGTATTTAATTATTGTAATGATAATTTATATCATTTATAATAAAAAAAAATCAATTATTGTAAAATATTTTTTTTTAAGAAGTATTGTAAATTTGTCAGTTGACTTTGGTTAAAGTTAATATTAGTTTCGTATACCTAGTATTAAAATAAGTAGAATTAAATGAAGTCAAATGATAGCTTCTGGCGAACCATATATGGCGAACGCCATTTAAAAACGGCAGACAATGAAATCCTTGCGTGGAAAAGAAAAACCTGTGTAAATGTCCCGCCATCCAAAAAAAAAGCGCTACACCTTCTTTGGAAAAAGAAATTCTTAACTGAAACCCACTCGTAATTCGCAACTCCACCGTGATCTTGAAAAAAGAACTCCGAGTCCTTGGTGTTACATTCAGTGGAAACCTTAAGACAAAATACAATGCCCTGAAAATGATATGATCTCGTAGAAAAGGTCCACATCTGGAAACTATACTCAAAATAAGCAAAGATCTTGTGGAAGGTAACCTCCAACACGGACTCACCTTATTTAGGTGGACCTCGAAGAAAAACTTAGAAAGCATCGAAACAGCAATAAACGAATGCTTCTGAAAATCTACAGGAGCGCTATGGACGACACCAATCGAAGCTCTTAGAATAGAAGCTGGGATTAAAGCAGCCAACAAACTAGGACAAGAACGATCAGTTAACTTAATGAGCAAAGCCCTTACTGATGTTACTCATCCCCTTCACACAGCTTCAAGAGGAACTTTATCCAGAAGAAAACAAAAGAAGAAAAAATCAACATCATCTCTAACCAAAATAGTTTCCTTAATTTCGGCTCGTGGTTGTATTCCTTTCAAATCAACAATTTTGTGTGCTTAACTGTGAACTTATTGAATCTGTCAAGCCTTTGAGAACATTTTACACCGACGAATCAAAAGTGCAACCAATAACTGTTCCATTCTCAATTACATCCGAAGCATCCTTCATAATAACGCAAACATAACTTAAGCATGGATGCGCAAGGTCATGTCGGTATTAAAGAAGCGACTCGTTATCCTTATTTAAAATAACTGCCAAATATCACTCAATTCATCCGTAAAGTTTTCAATAGAAATGAAAATGAAGAGCTCGATAAATTCTGGCGTAAAGAACAAAACTTACTTCGAAAATATGACTCAACACATATTCCAATTCCTTGCAACAAAACTCTAACCAGAGAAGAATTACCTAATAACTTTATTCCGTATTAAAGTAGGAAAAACTCTATTTTCAAGTCGTCATTATTTTACTAACGACTCTCAAGAAGAGTGCGAATATTGTAGAGAGATCCTATTCTATTTGGCACTTGCCGATTGTCGGATTTCTCGCCAAACTAAAGACACCGATTGCATAGAACTTAAGAAGAAACAGATAGCCGAGCTACTTGATCCATGACATTTTCATGACAAAAATTACTCTTGGAGGATTTGTCAATTCCTCACAAGAGGCAGTAGCCGTGAAAAAAAAAAAAAACTTTAGATAGCACAGGCCGGGATTGAAACCAATACCTTTGGCATAAGAGTCCAACCCACTAACCACGCCAGGGGTACTATCCATTACAATTACTAATAACGGAAAGTTAAAAAGATTTATTGTTTTGATTTTTGACTATTTATTTTTAGTTGAATTAAAAAATCTAAACAAAATCTGACTGAATTTCCGTATAAAAACAATTTTTTAACTGTCTTCATTGTTATAACACAAAGAAAAAAGTCCAAAATCCATTAATTATGGTCCAAAATTACTTTAAAAAAACTGCATAGCGGCTGAATACGCATATACTCTAATCGACTTATGTAACTGGGTCGAAATATTTATTTCGAAATGTTATATTGGAAATTAAAAAAAAAAATTTGAAGTCAAAAGTTGAAGCCTTGCAAATTGACTATTAAGTCTGAAAAAAAATCTGTTATGAGATTTTTCGCAAAGTTCGCAAAAATATAGTTAAAACTGTTTTTCATAACTATTTGCTAATAAAAGTAAGCTACATGTAATGTTAATATTTTGATTAAAGGAGCAGGACAATAAACATTAATAATATATCCTTAATCCAAACAGTGCAGCGCCATCATTTACTTCCCAACACGATTAAACAATACCTACCTGCAATACATTTTTGTTTTTATTTTTTAAATCATTTCTCAATTTCATTCAACATCCACTGCATCGCATGCAAATTAGCAGGATAAACGAGAATTGGAGAACGAAATAAAACTCAGTCAGAATAATTAATAACATATCTCAAAATAACTGTATCATGTTGTACACGCAAAAAGGTTCACATCCCTGATATGTGTGCAATGAGAATATTTTACCTACTTCTTAATAAGTGGTCAAATGTAATTATTTAACGAAATACAGTGAACCAACAGTTGACGAAAATTGGAAAAAATAAATTTATTTTTAGTATGATTATTTTTCGAAATATCAAATAATACACCTTAAGATAAATGGATAACGATATACGTATTTTGAGTTAATTTCAATTCAAATAATAAACACAAAAAAGAAATAAAATGGGATGCGACCCACACTGAAAAATTCACTCACAAAGCAAATATGAACATTTTGTTTTTATAGTAAGCTAAATTTAGTATTTAATCAATTTCAAAAGTCGAAATATTCGCAAAGATATTTCAATACTATTTTTGTAGTTTGCTTTTAATTTTTGAAAGAAATCAACCTACATAATATATGCATATACATATGTACATACATATGTACGTTTAAAACTAATAACTTTCTTCTCAAGGTATTCAAGCCAAAAGAGATGCTCGAGAGTTATGAACTGTTATAAGAGTTTGTAGAAACGCAGTCCAGAGTTTTTATAGCGGCCTGACTATCTGGGAAAATACGGATATCGATATTAATATCACGTTTTGACCAAGCGAGGGCAAGACTTCTTTTATCGCCAAAAGTTCCGCCTGGGACATGCTACAATGATTGGGAAGGCGGAAATGAGAGACTTTATTTGAGTCGTTCAGAGTACACACCTCCACCAACCTCTTCATTTGTTTTTGATCCAACTGTGCAAAAGTGGATTGACTCGTCTTCCAGGAATGCCCTATCCTCCCAGGAAGATTTGAAAGGTATAGAAATCTGGAAGTTTCAGTAGAATTACAGTTGGACGATGGTGTAGTGTGTGTGCTTTAAAATTTGGAATAAATACTTAAGAATTACGGATTAGCCAATGTTGTTGTTAACCCCATTGCGATGAAACTTTGAGGCGAGCTGGCAGCTATTTGTTTGCTAAGTATATCAAGAGGTGTTAGATATAGAGTAGGGTATCCAGTGCCGCAGATGGGGTCGTGCGAAGCCATCCGCTTATATATAGGCTAGGCAAGCTGGACGTTGGTTTATTTAGTTTTTCGCGGTTTATAGCTTTTTCTTATTAAAATCGGTCTGATTACCGATGTGAATAACCAATGTGTGATTCGAGGTTGTAAGCCCCATTTATTACCAAAAACTTTTTTGCAAGAAAAGAGTGCTGAGCTACAATAACTTTTTTAAACTATTCATGTATTTTTCGTTTCCAAGCGAAAAAAAAACTCCCACTGTATTTTATCGTCAACGCTGAAAATTGCGGATTTATGGAACGATTATACCACGTATCACTTTGATTTGAAGTATTTTTTCAATCAAATAACGAAATAAAACCCCAGACTTATGGCTGATAAGAGGCAAAATAAAATGTTTATGTATACATTACAAATTTTCACAGTTGTGTACTATGTACTCATTTAAATGACAACCTGGTAAGGAGCCAACCATAAGTGCGTAGCTTTATACATATTACATATGTATGTGTACACTGCACAGTGCACATGTGAGCATATATTCAGAAACAGTCACAGAAGCAATATTATATCTGATTCATTACAGCTATAATGGCCTCCAGTTATATTGCAATATTTTATTTAATATATTGAAATTGTTATTAACGTTTTTTATATCCATAAAAAGGGCATGCAGTGCAAAATAAAAAGAAAGAGGTATACGAGTTGAGATAATGACACTTGCCGAAATTAAAACTTTCCTTTACATTATACCGATAAATGATTTTTGGTCACGTCCATAAAACCAATTTAATTAATTTAAATATGAAAATGTTTTTATCATGAAATATTCCTTTTCTTTTATTTTGTTGGTGTGTTTATTGTGTATGGGATTAATTTAATAATACAAAAATGAAAACTTTATTTAAAATTTTGTAAATTTGTACTTATTTTTATGACAGTTCGCACAATTCTGAAAGATATGGAGGAAAGGCAATATTTTATTGAAAATATTGACGATTGACGAACCAAATGTACTGACGGTTTAAATTCGAGGCATTAATTTTTAAATTAGTTATAAATTAAAAAGAAAAAATAGGATAATTTACTTTATGAATAATTTTATGAAATAAACTAGACTAATATACTCCACGAGATTGCTCTTAATCTTTGAATTTTCACCATAAAATTATATTTTTTATTTTCATTAAGTAATAAAAAAGTAAGTAAGTAATAGAAAACATTTCGGAAATTTTTCATCGTCTTATAAAAAAAGCGTAAACGTAATTAATTTCCCGTTTAATAAAGCTACACGATTCATAACTTAATGAAAACATGTCGCGCTATATGCATTTCAACACAATACTTTCGAAATTCCCTTGAATTCAAAACTTATCGTATTGTGTTATTAAATATTTTTTAAATATGAAAATAAAATTTGAATTTTACTTTTTTAAGCCTTGTTGCTAAAAGACCAAGAACATAACATGAATAGGATATCCAGACCTATTTCAATCGTGCTGCACAAATTCATCAACTTTTGGGGTCATATGATCCTCAAGTTAAAGTTGTATAAGTAAGATTTCATCGCAATATTTGTTAGCAATTTAACGATATTCACCAAAAAGCGGTTTGCTGTCAAAAACAACTAAATTCTTTGTGTTCACACAATTTTGAGTTTGGAAAAAACTTTAGCTGTGCTTTAAATTATTTTCATTAGATCTTTTTTGAGAGTGGAGGAAACATTCAGGTTCTTAAGAAATAACCTTAAATAAGAAATCACTTATTTGATATTAAATCGCATCTTATTTTTTACGCACATATAGTGTAAGGTTTTTTTAAGGTGTTTTTTTTTCTTAAAGTGTTGAATTTCTATTAAATATAAAAACTTTTAAGATTTTGAGATCTGTTTTAAGATCTGAGATTTCAACACGAATTAAAGGAATATAAATGTCCCATGTAACAGCAAAAGTGCGACACTTTGGCGAAACATTTTAATATGAAAGCTTTGAAACTCTCGAGAACTGAAGTAAAAAGATACTCTGCAAGGCGTAATTTGTGAGTGCCACACTAAGGTTTCTTCCCAACTTATATTTTTACATTAATTTGTTTTTATTTAAATGTTTGAAAAATTATGTACTTTAAAGCACCAATTTCTTTAAATTCATGAAGCAAACATTTTTCTCTTTATATTTAAGTTTTGTTGACTCCTTTAATCAAAATACTTTCAAAAGATTCACGCAAAACAGTAGTTTTTTAGAATTTGTCTTCTAGCATCAGCTCCAATCATTGAGTTAACAGATAACGGCAGTTATAATAGACTACAGAAAATTGAGTCCGAAGAAAATATAAGAAACAAAGCCAGAAAATTCGTCATATCAGATCCTGTTGTATTTTCGTACGAAAAAAGATCACATTTTTCTTGCAAACTTTATCATTTTCTGGCCTTTTGCCATTAAGTGTAGAATATGGTATCATTCAAATGCCCACCTCGGCTTCTTACGGTGGCACGGATCCGATTTTAATCCGAATTTGAGCGATGGCCTGTATTATGTTCCCCTTGAGGGCATCGGTCGATTGTGGTTTATTTGCATAGACCTGTCACTTCAACAAATCCCACAGGAAAAAGTCTATCGGGGTCAAATCACATGACCTTGGTGGCCAATTCACAACACCCCTGCGAGAGATAACCTTACCCTCAAATCGTTCATGCAAAATGTTAATCGTGGCGTTTGCTGTGTGGCACGTAGCGCCGCCCGCCGCCGTCCTGCTTGAACCATATGTCGTCTAGGTCCATATGGTTCAATTTGGGCCATAAGAAATAAGTTATCATCGTTATGTAGCGCTTGCTGTTGACGGTGACCGCCTCACTAACGTCGTTTTTAAAAAAGTACGGACCAATTACGCCGCCGGCCCAAAATCCACACCAAACGGTAACTTTTTGAGGATGCGCCTAGTCACTAAAAATGATTTTTCGGTCAAAATTGAGGTCCTCTTCCAAACGATTCAAAGCCCAGTCAGCGAACAAACGGTGTTGTCTATGGTTATAAAATTCGAGCTCCTGGTTCAGTTGGATCTTGTACGGGTGAAGGCTCAAGTCCCGACGTGATACTCGCCAAGTTGAAGTCTGCGAAAGCGAAAGGCCGAGTTCTTGTCCACGGCGAGGAATAGACTGCCTCGGGTTCTGCTGTACACTTTCACGGACCGCGGCGATGTTCCCGGCTTGCGTTCCTTGAACGCACGTGTGTTGCCTGATTATTTACTGAACCGGTCATCTTAAATTTGGCCACCAAACATTGAAGAGTCGACTGTGAACGGCCACCACGTCTACCGTAAAATGGGTGCAACGCGCACAACGTTTGCGTTAACGAACACTCATTTTATAATAAAGTTTCATCACGCCGCCACGGCGGCGGGGTGCCAAAATCTACCCACTCCAATTGAAAGGCCCTTTAGTAAAACCATATCTTGCTGGACAACAGTGTTCTAAAATAATCTAATAACTAAAGTTGTCACTTAAGCCCTTGAAATATGTTGACGAAGGTTAGGATACGCATTATGGTATTTCAATTTGGTCAGCCTCTTTTACACAACATTAACATTTTTAAGCGGTGCTTTAAAACTCATATTTATGTTAAGTCAGGAAACCCCATTTCCAAAATAGTTTAAAAAATCTCAAAAAAATGAATTCTTAATCCAATCTGTGTAATACACATTGTACAATTATGATATTTGCTTTCTAGAGTGATACATCTTGAATATAGTAGCAATGTCCATTTGAACAAATGACTATGAAGGCTGCAGATTATTTCCATTATAGAAATACATGATCGCTATAGTTCCTATAGAACTCTTAAGAGCTTCAACAGATTTGAAGTCCTTCATATGTTAATTTTAATTATTTCTAAGCAAAGGAACTAATTCCAATGAATATATAATTTTCTAAATTTTATATTGAAAGTGGTTTTTTTTTTTTTATTCAGAACATTTATACAAATTACTTGAAGCCATCATGTTGAAATAATTGAAAAATGTGTATTTTACTATAATATCTCCTGAAGAGTTCTTTTTTCTGTCAGCTTTTTGTGATCTAACTATGATGTCGATTAATTCCTGAATCTCTGCAAAGTTTTTTGAAACAATCTAAACACATACATAAAAATACCTATTCGCATAAACCAATGAAAAAATCACTATAGGTGCATTGCTTCTTTTTATAGATACATTCACTGCAGAACAATGAAAAATTAAATTCCTATTATACGTTATACCTCAGAGATTTAATAGACCATGAAAACTAGTTAGACTTTTGAATCCCCAGGTAATAAATTATTCAGATATTGCAAAATGCAAAAACCAGAGCACCCACTATACTATACACATACATACCTACTGACTGTCATTGCCGCAAGGATTAAATATATATTATATATGGGGAGCCATAGATTATATTGCCTTTCTCTTTCTATCATGTATATTTTTATATACGAATGTGAATCTGGACTATAAATCGAATAATAAATGTTACGCCATACCTAACAGGAAAAAAAATATATTTATATTAGAAAAATAAAAAATAAGTTAAATAAATTCTTCATTTATTATTTCTCATCCGATTGCATTTTGAATTGAATGAATTATTTGTATGAGGAATTTATAGGTTGTGTTGCTTAAAACCGGCATTGAGTACAGGATACTCTAGTTTTCTACTTTTTGGATTTAATTGTATGGATTTTTTAATTATGTTATCAATTATAGTGAATATTTCGAAAATTGAATTGTATGTGTCTCTTTTTCATTCATTCCAAAATGTTACTACCTATTTGGCCAATGACGCATTTCCTAAAAAAAAACTAACAAGTTACTTGTTTTTAAAAACATTGCATTTATTGAATAAATGAAAAACTTCTTTCAGCCAATTAATTTTGTATGCTAAAAAACATAAATGCCTCAACAAAATGGCGTTAACGGAGCGCTTAATCAAACGATCAAACGATAAAACTTTAGTCTTAAAAACAATATGTTTACATTAAAGAAATTTTCAATGGTTTTCGAATTTTTACATCAGCTTAAAAAATTTTTCATAAATAAAAGGATAGAATGATTTAAATTATAATTAATTTTAAAAGTCAACGATACTTTTTATTTCATTTATATTCATAACTCACATTTATCCATGTAGATGAATTTGTAAGCTTCAGAAATTTTTCGGGTTGGGGTACTGCCTCTTGAGAAGAATTTACAAATTCTCCAAAAGTAATTTTTGTCATGAGAAGTGCCCTTCCATCCCTGACCACAGTACTCACACACAGCAATAGTTGAGAGTTGTAAGTCACTAGGCTTTAGTTCTCATCGTACCTAATTTATTTATTTATTTAAAAGTTTTTGTATTTAATAGAGAATCAATTTTGAAGGAAAAAAACACTTTAAGAATACCGTACGCGTCAACTAAAATAAGATGGAATTGAATATAAGTTTCAGGAATTAAAGGCAACTTCATACCAAAACGTTTTTCTAAATTCTAAATTGTGTGATTTTAGTTGTTTTTGACAACAAACCGCTTTTTGGTGACTATCGTTCAACTACTGGTCAAAAGTTGATGAATTTGTGCTGAACGATTGGAATAGGGCTGGGTTTCCAATTCATATTATGTTCTTGGTATAGTCCTCAGTTAAAGGTAGTATTTATAGCTACAAAGTTAAAAGCAGTAAATTTTAATTTTATTTTCATATATAAAAAGAAATAATTAAAAATGTACGGGGCCACATCCATTAACGCAATACGATAGGTTTTAAATTCAAAGGAATTTCTACGAAAATTAAAAAAAATAATATCCCAGAAGAGGAGGGCTCATAACCCTTAGGACCCCCGGATAAGCCATTGTACGGAGAACGAAAAAAGGTGTTATCGAAGGTATAACGACAATTTTATCTGAAGTAAATACTATTATGACAATTATCTACAATGAATTTTCTAACAAGATTTTAATTTGTAATTTTCAATAACAGATTTCCACTAGTGTTATGAAAGTCTAGTTGTAGAAATCTGTATACTGATCCGTCCCTGGATACCTAGAACAAACACGTACATATCTATCAGAAAACACATCAGCTCAATCGTTGTACGCACTGTATTGTAATAGAAGATCTTAAAAAGTGGATGCATTTCAAAAGTTACCGATAACAATTACTGAAATTGTTACTTTCAATCTCAATCATTAATCAAACGAAAATCGATTTGCAATATATAGAATATTATTATATTTACATCCATGTTATACTAACTGTGTAGAGAGAAGATAGAAAACTTCGAAACACATTGATTGCTCATTCAATTTCTTCTGGTTTCGTATCTAATATTCTTCAAAAGATCATAACTTTCTGTTCTTAATAATAAGAAATATAAAAATGTCTAGGTTTTTTCTTGTCATTATAATGTGTGTAACTTTAGTGTTCGAATAAATCATCATTTCAAGTGCATTCAGGATTTTGCTATTCTTTTTTTGAACCAGCATTTTTCTTCTTCTTTTGCCAAGAAAATAAACCACTTCTTGCAATTACATAGCATTTTTCATGTAAGCCATAGAGCTCTCTTAGACTCCTGCTACGGCATACATTTGTGCCTTAAATGGGATGCACCATGTCTCCTGATTGAGGACATTTCTATTGTGTTTACGCATGCATGCCTCGAAATGCAAACAAGCAATCTGTGTAATTTACTAAAATGTTTTTCAAAGAAGAAAAATAGTCGTAGGGTTTTGTAGTTGTTGCAGGAGCAGGATCAGGAGCACTATGGTTGATGGCTCCAGGAAAGGGAAAGGATAGTATGCCCCAAGTCTCAGTTTAAATTTATGCATGTGTTTACAATAACAATCGTAAACCGAAAAGCTCTGTCGTTCCTGGAACTGGTGTTGGTGTTGGTGTTGGTGCTGGCGTTTGAATGTATGTAGGTTTCTATAAATAAGGTAAATGGCGGGCGTACCGATGCTATTCATTCCCGATTACACCTGCATTTTTCTACGATGATGGGGCTGGAGACCCTTCTCCACCAACTTCTATCAGTATAGGACGTGTTTTATGCATTAGCATCCAAATAAACAGAGAACCTGTACTGTTTCTCTGGCTTGGAAACATCGTGATTTTGTGCACATATCAACCCTAATAGCGATGGATAAATTCTTTAATTTATTTTGCACATTGGTTGCAGCTTTCGTTTTTGTTTTTATTTTATTGTTTTGGTATTCGAGGATATTCCTTTAAAACAAAATATAGCACACGGGTTCTGACTCGAATAGACCAATAAATTTTGTTTAAGGTTGCATTTATTTATGTTGTTTTTATTTTTATTTTAATTTTTGTTTTTGTTTTTGTTTTGTCGTGCAACACACCGAAACTGGTAGATTTTTTCGAAACGAAAACAAATTAATCTTCGTCCAACTGGTAATGGCTTAGTTATTCAAAACAAGCTCAACTACCGGAGCGGAGGTACAAAAATATGGAACGTAAATTTACGACATGTTTGGAGCTGCACTTAAAAGCCACAGTTTATGTGGGTAAATATTTTCAGAGACCTTTGAAACGTGCGTAGTAAATTATTAGTATCTATTTGTTTAATTTTAAATTAATTGAATATGCATACATGGATATATACTTTCAAAAAGAGAAGAACTTTAGGAAATAGAAAATGTATGCTTACGTCCTAACTTTTTTTTATTTTTTAAGAAATCGATATATTTTAGATTCCAAATCACAAATTTCTGGCAGGGGTAGATTATGATAAAATTATTAAAATGTTTAAATAAAACAAACTGCATACAACTGGAATAAATGTACCAAGTAACATTTATTGGCCAAATAAAGCTAAATATGTCTGAAATAGAAAGTGGCCTTTTGAGTTTGAATGAAGACATAAATCCAGGTCCGGATGAAATACCACCGATTATCCTTAAAAAATGTGCATTAGCAATTATAGAACCTCTTTTTCTTATTTTCAACAGCTCTCTATCTAATGGTGAATTCCTATCAGTGTGGAAAAAATAATTTTTAATTCCAATTCATAAATCTGGATCAAAGCATCAAATAAACAATTATCGTCCAATTTGTAAATTATCATGTACATATACCAAAACTGTTCGAAAAATTGATATACAATAAGTTAGCTTTCCTCGTGAAAGAACAGATTTCACCATTTCAACACGGTTTCGTATCGGGAAAATCAACAACCACCAATCTGTTTATTTTCACCAATTTTATTTTAAATAAACTCGAAATAGGTCACCAAATTGATGTAATTTACACAGATTTTGCGAAAGCTTTTGATAGAGTAAATCACTCAATTTTGTTGAGAAAATTTATTTCTTTTGCTTTTCATTCAAATCTTTTGAAATGGTTGGACTCTTACCTTAAGAATCGTATTCAATTTGTTAAAATTGAAAATATGGTTTCAAGTCTAGCCATCTTGGGCCACTTCTTTTCCTAATTTTTATCAATGACTTACCTGATATTTTCGAAAATTCTGTTCAACTTCTATTTGCCGATGACTTAAAGTTTTTTAGATGTATAAAGTCCATTACGGATTGTCATCTGTTGCAAACTGATCTTCGTAAATTATCTGAATGGTGCTCTGTAAACCAATTATTTTTAAATGCCTCTAAGTGCGAATGTTTTTCTTTTTGGCGTAACTTTTCCCAAATTATCTTCGAATATAAGATTAATAGCTATGTTCTTGATAGAGTTTGTGAAAAGAAAGATCTGGGCGTAATTTTTGACTCTAAATTAAACTTTGTCAAGCATATAGAGTTCAGTGTTTCCAAAGCAAATTCCATGCTAGGCTTTATTAAACGCAATAGTAAAGATTTCAAAGACCCTTTTGCTCTTAAATCGCTCTATTCATCTTATGTCAGATCAATATTAGAATACTGAGAGTACGTTCTTTATTTCGTGAAGATGATCATAGAGTCAACTATGCAAAAAATGAACCTATAACCCGCTGTGTCAGTGAAACTAATCTTATTGCGTCTCATATTGAATTTGACTTTCATCTGAGTAGATCTTCTTTAAAAAATAGATTGTTATTGTATTTTCATTTTAATTGATTTTTTAATTTTACAATTTAATTTTACTCTTGTCAAATTGTTAATGTTTATTTTTATTTTATTAAAAATATTTTGTTGTATGTAATACGCTATAAGTCCATCTCGATTTCGAATTCGGTAGTCTTACTGTAGATTTAAAATATCTAAATGATGATAATCAACTTTTTGGCAGATTATACAAAAATTGAATGATATTTCATCAAAAACTGAAAATAAGTTTATAGAAGGCTAAAATCCTTTTTGAAAAAAAAAAATAAATGCATCCTCTTTGACAAAAATGCAATTCTTTTTATGAATATGAACTTCTTGTATTACAGGTATATTGGCTAAATTCTTTTTAAATACCACTTTTAAGAACATGATACGTTAAATCCTTAGCAGAATAAAAGTAGAGACTTTCATAATTGCCAGAAAAGTTTGATTAACAACTTGTTTCTGGGTGTTTACCTTTATCGGATATTAAATGCATTATAATATTAAGTATGTGGAACAGAATGATTTATATACACAATAAATACATAAAAATAAAAAAAAACTATTGTACTTCAAATCCAGATTTTTACAAAATCGACAAAAAGGCAGAAAAATGCACTCAGGCCAGACGAATACGCACTATTTTATTTTATCGCATTTAAAAAAGACGAAAAGGGATCCTTATTACAATCTCAATAGATATATAGATATAGGAATATTAAACGCTCACAACGACAACACTGATCGTTTAGCAATAAATGGACGGCAAGTTCTTACGCTTGCTGCCTCTCTTTCTTGGGGAATCCCATTATACGTCCCAGGGTCTGCCCGGCATATTTCGTGGTAGTAATAGTATCAATTGTCTTTTATTTATGAACCCTTGGACCCCAAGGGCGGACGACAACCCGCTTGCTTACCATCTTTCGAATAATTTAATTTTCCGAAGAAAGTAAACCGTAGCTTCTTGCGTTTGTTCAGAGTGCCTTTATTTATATTAATTATAATTAATTGAACAGTATCATTCATCATCGATGTATTGATTTCTCAACTTGCTATCGAGAAGTCCCCACGTGGAAATGCAATCAAGCACTTCTTCCTTCCAAGATAATATTTCTGCTTACCTAAAGGTCCTTTCGGTTCCTTTCGCGTTCTCGCATCTACTACATGAAAGTCAGTTTGACTTCCGGATAGATTAATAGAAAAGATAAGATTTTATTGCAATTTAGTATTCTATACACATTGTTGACATTTTTAAGTTTTTACAAATCTTTTATGACATGGACAAAGCCGTCTGCCAGATTGACAATTTTATCAAAACATACTTTAATAATAGTGCATTAGATGCTTATAAATTATTACTTTAAATTTTTTTAATAAACAAATAAAAGAAAAATAAATAGGATATCGAGTATTTGTCCTAGTTAAAATTCTTTTCAAAAAATGTTGTTTCTTTAAGTTAGCCCAGCTTTGAAAAATGTATACAAAGGCGCCCAATTACTCCCATTGAGTATTTTAAGAACTTCATTTGTTGTATAAATGACTTTTCCAAGATATACTTTTCTCAGCTTGATAAGTATTGGGCAAACTCTTGTGAAGTGCATTATATCTTCTTGGGCGTTCATATTACAAGGTTTGCATTGAATGGGGAGATCTGATCGGTTTGTCATGTAGTTTAACGACAAAAGCTCTCTTCTTGCTTCAAAAATTGTTGATATTTGGTCAACTCCGGCGCTTATATATTAAAATAGCTTATCCTGCTTCAGTCAGGTATCAATTTTGAGTACTAATCTCTATAGATGGATGAACGTTTCTTCTATGAATAATTCGTGTATCTTTTCGTCGAGAAAGAAAGGATGTTATACAGTTCAGCTTGCATCTAAAGAGAATTTCCCATCTCTAGAGGAAGGGGACATTTGGCTCTCTCAGCCAGCTCCTTCCACTGTTCAAAACATGAAAAATTTTTTTCAAGAATGATTGTTGCCACAATCCTAGGTTATAGTTAATAAATGCCAAAAATATTATAAGCCACTCATGCTAATGGAACACAACACATCCGTGAAGAAATTATCCACAAAAATACTCAAAACTATAATTTGGTTTGAAATGGAAATGAAAAAGTTTGTCAAGATATTTTGATACTATTTATTTTACAACTAATTTTAAATAAATCTGAATGAGCTAAAACAGCAATTATTTTGGTACAATATTTTTGGTACATCTTATTCTTCTTAATAATGCGATTTGGCTCAAACTGCAGTAAGGGCGAAGATGAACAAAAACCAGTGGGAATAAGGTAATAAAACAGAAGATAAAACTTATTTTTAATTTTTCGAAAATCTCCATCTTTATTTTTCTTTCTAATTTTTCACCTCTCGGACTCATATACGAATTTAATCTGTGTTATCCATTAAGCTCGAAATAAATACATCAGCTTTTCATTTTAATGGACAAAAACAACATCCGCACATATCTACATTTAAATAATGTTCTCTAAACTGAGTTTTTATTTAAAAATATACCTTTTTGTTTAAAATAAAACCTTTTGAATTATAATCGGATTTTTTGCTGCTTAATAAGTTCACTTGGCAAAAATAAATATTGCTTCCATTAAATTTGTTAATTCAGTAAAAGAATACAAAGAACACAAATTCCAAAACGCCTCCTGCTGGAAGTACCTCTCTCTAGATTTAGCTATGCTTATGCATACCGAATGGGAATAAAAATAACATTTTATCCTTAAAAAAAGCATTACACAATACATATCCTCGTATATACAAACACCATCTGCAAATGTATGAGACCTCATAAAAATAAACCCCAGTGAAAATTGTTTATACCAACCTAACCTATACTTCGTTCTGCCTCCTATACCTTTATATTCTAGCGATGAATTTAATAAGAATATTTTTGTTAAAGGTGGTGAATATAATAAATTCCGTCTGTTGTCGAGACGCCCAACGAAAAACACCCACACTCGCAAACGTTTGAATAGGACCAAGTTTTTGGAAACTACTGAAATAATTGGACTCGACTTTTTGGGATTCCAAAAATTACAAAAAAAAAAAACTATATGCAAAAGGCCGGTTTTTATAATTGAAAGTTGATACATTTGAACATTTGTCAGAATAACTTAAAACAAAATTGTAAAAAATTATGCGACATTTAGAGTAGAACTAATTTTAATAAAATATATTTAAAAATATCAGGAATATATAATAATAATAATTTGTTTTATTTTTTTTCATTTTGCAAATTGAATCCAAATGAAATAAGAACTGAGGGGTTTGTTCGTAGATTATGGCCTAGCTACATATGTGTAGATCTCCGCGTGCAACAGATGGCGCTATATATTTATATTACTTTTATTTTATTTATTTATTATTTCATCAAACAGAGATACAATTTATTAAGTACCACTCAGGTTTCATACAATAAATAATATTTAATGCTTAAATATGTTTCTATTATTAGAGTAACACAAATTAATTTCATAACAAACAATGGGTCCATTCACTAATGTAGTCACAACGTAGTGAAGTCATTCTGATTGGCAACAACTTCCAACTACAAAATGAGTTAAAATTTCCCCTCCGACGTAGTGTAAAAATTTCGGCTATAAAGTTAGTGGACAATAATTTTGACGTTTCACAATCAGCTACTTTGTAAAGACACAAGAATTCAAAATGAAATAAATCGTTCAGTATTTAAATACAAATATAATTCCCTCAAATTGTGTTTTAAATTTGATTTTATTGAATTTAAAAACACAAAAGATTTATTTAAAGTTATCAAATCAAAAATGTTTCTTAATTTATATGTATATTTGCATTTGTCAGTAATATGACAGTTCTGGATTGACTAGCTTTGTGGTGCAATTTTGCATTCACAAAGCTAGTTAAATTTTGACTACGTAGTCACTAGATTAATGAATGCGCCCAATATTAGCTTCTCTCAAGGAGTTATTAAGACCATAATTAGATCGATGAAAAGGCTCCAAGAATCTTAAGTAAAGACAACAATTAGGGGCAATTAATATGGTTATTTAATATGTCCCTTACAATAATGATAGAAAAACATTCACGACGTGCTGAAAGGTTAAGTAAACCAATTAAGCAAAATGCAAACGATAAGCCTTTGCAAAACTTTTTTGGATATTTTCAATCCATTCTGATGAAGTTTTATAAAAAGGGTTCCATATTACTGAACAGTTTTCTAATACGGATAGTACAAAAGAATTAAAAAGGGATTTGAGTGTGTAAGGATCAGTGAACTCCCTAGAATTCCTCGATATAGAACCCAGTATGGAGTTAAACTACTATGTAGGCAATGTGAATGTTAAACTTAATTTTTGATCAAATATGACGCCAAGATCTTTTTTATCAGAATTTCTAATAAGGGATGTATCATTAATAATATAAGTGTAAGACAAAGGGGACTGGTTATGATAGAAATACATAACTTGGCATTTGGATACCTTAAGAAAAATGTAATTTGTTGTACCAAGTCGAAAAAGGTCTTCTTGAAGGAGTAAACAGTCAAATATGAAGGCGAATCTCATTGATTAGAATTAAAAACTGAGAGGATCTAGGTGGCTTTCTTGAGGAACACCGGAGGAATAATGATTTGATTGGAGTTTATATTATTAATATGAACAAATTGAACACGATAACACAAGTATGATTGGAACCATTTAAGAAGATTATAATGGAAACCCAAATGCTTTAACTTTTAACATGTAAATCAAAATATATTGAACTCTGTCATAGAATATGTATTTACACCAGCAACGCAGTCGAGTGGGATTACAAAAACAAACCTGTATTTTTATTTGGTCTTACAATTAATTATAAAGAAAAGATTAAAACGACGCGAAACGCTCAGAAAACACAAAGACCCATTTTATGCTAAGCAACGTTGAAAACCAGAATGAGAAGTCAGATTTTAATTTTTGTATCTTCTTACTTTATTAAGTTTTATTCTGAAAGGCAGTTGTACTTCAGTAAATACGGAGTCGTCACCAATGAATAAAACTGAAAACATGCATTTACAAAAAAGATTAAACAAAAGTTGAATTCATCTTGAGTTTTAAAATGATGTCATATTGTTTTGTATGTTGGACACTACTCTTTAAACACATCCATTTAGCCGCAAGGAGCTATCAAATGTACCAACGCATCGTCTTTAATTTAAAAACTTGAAAATTGATTTCGATACTCGAATAAAAGTCAAACCTCTATCTGCAGCAGGATTTCACTTTATCTCGTAATTGCAGTGATTCTACTGCGGATGACTTTTCCAAAAAAAAACACTCCTTATGTTTACTTATAGGATCCAACCAAATGTGGCAAAACACCTTAACACCTCTACTTTTCTGCGTAGAATCGTCACCAGCAACAAATTGTCCTGCAAAATATTCAAACTACTTTTCCTCTTGATTTCGTGATGAGCGTACATTTTGAATCTGTTCACTTCCATCGCTTTTTGTTGCTCTTTAGTCACGAAATTTATTTAAACATTCCAAAATCAAGGACCTATTCAAATGAGCGAAAGTGTATGCATTACATTTTTTGACCCACGTTAGACTAGAATGTTAACGAAGAAAATATAAAAACACTTCAACAAGCAAATAATGTAAGAAGGAGACAAGTGCGATGCCCAGATATTATCTCCCTGAAGGACTCCATCCCCATAAGAAAGTTAAGATACGAACAGAAAAAAACTTAAAAAGGCAGCTATTTTCAAAGGATCTTATACTTATATCTATAGACGATATCGTTGTTTGTTGAGTTCCAAGTGCATCCCATTTCTTTCCTTTTTTCCTGTTATTTATAATTGAATGAACGCGGAAAATCAGGTGCGAATCTGGAATGATTAATTTGCGCTCATTGAAGAAAATGAGTATTTTCGCAATCACGGTACCTGCATATACGATATACCTCGTATACCTTTTATGTTGCTAGGTCCCTACATAAGGTATAAATATTACAAAGAAGGGCCATCGTTTTGAGCAGTAAAATTACCCAAAAGATGTACAGTATTTGGATACAATTTATATGTAGAGCAAGCGGGAAGCACACTGTGAAGACCTTTGTGCAGATCCTGAATGGATGGTAATATATCACTAGAGAAGAGAATATAAGAGAAGTGTTCGTAAGTTGGTACCAAATTACTTCATTCACTGGTGTTGGAAATTAATTTTCGAAAATTAACTTAAATGAGGGCAAGACATAAACCATTAATTTTAACAATTCTCGCAAATTAACGGTGTAGGTGTACTTTTTTTGTGTTCGTTGTTGTCGTGGGTTTTCGTAGAAAAAGAAATATACCTACCTATGTTGTTAAATTCCAGGACCAACTAATATTCGAAAAAAACAAAAAAATGAGTACAACAAAAAGTGGTCTTAAAAAAGGTCCTTTCGTGTTTCGTGACAAAAAGGGAACGAAAAAAAATGTAATTGCCCTTGGAAGCGTGGTACATGCCTTTTTTATTATTAACTTCGATTTCATCCCAAACAATTTTTTGGCTCAGAAGTTATTTTGTTTAAGAAAATGTTAAAAAAAAAATATAGAAGGGGTTTAAATGGTCATTTTGGTGAATTAAGTCCTTAAAATTTCATTAATAAAAACTCTCGAAGGTTTATTTAGGTAAAACGTAGAGCTATATGTATCTACCTGCTCTACAGTAAATGTATATTCTTTGAGAGAAATATTTACAATGTTTTGCATTATTTTGTGAGTGGGTTAAATCAGCTGAAAGAATGAAAGTTGGATGCTTAATTTATATGAGCTGTGTAGATAATTTATAGGTAATACCTTTTCGTATGTTTTGTAATTGAAAAAAGTTGTTTTTCAAAATCTTATAGGCTAATTACAAAAGTTCGATCCAAAAGATCGTAAACTAAAATAAAGTTATGTCCTGATAGATATTTTACAAATTCTCATAAATATACGTCTAAGATTTTGTCATGAAATAAGTGACATTACAAATTGCAATTCTGCTAAACAAAAACATCGTTAAACATCAACTCAATATTAAGAAAGCTGTTTAAGCTGTTTAAAAATGTATATACTTTTATTTAAGGTTACAAAAATATGAATTCATATTTTGCTTCCAATTCAATGGTGCCATTTTGTCTAGCAGCTATTTTTGAAAGTTTCTTTTACGTCCGGCAAGCTATGTTCGTCGACCATATCTCAAGAACCCGTAGAGATGTTGACTTCAAACAAACTTTATTGTGCAGATAATTACACAGAAAAATTTAGAACAAAATTGAGTGGGTGGGTTTTTTACTATACTAACTTACTTATAAGGGCTCTAAAGTTCTGTGTGGACTAGGGCCTTACCCAACAGACTTTTCCATCTAGCTTGGTCCCTGGCTAGCTGTCGCCTGTTGCGCACTCCCAGTTGGGTGAGGTCACTTTCCACTTGAGCGCGAAACCTAATCCGCGGTCTTCCTCTACTCCTCTGTCCTGTGGATGTGGATTCGAAGACTTTCCGGGTCGAAGCATTGGTTTCCATGCCCTCTTCGTGATCCAGCCATCTCAGTCGGTGGACTTTTATACTTCTGGCTATGTCTACGTCGCTGTATAGCCCTTACAGCATAGGGGATCGTTGATCACGCGAAGAACATTTCTCTCGAAACGAGCAAAGATGCTTTTACCCGCTTTCATAGTCCATGCTTCTGCATCGTATATATAGCGACACTTTGGTCAAAGTAATGTCCGTCGATGGTGAAGTTTTGACCAACACGTCGGTCAGTGTTGGATGTCCTTTCTTGGTGACAGCATGTACTTTCATTTGCCCTCATTAACCGTCAAACCCATTTTTACCACCTATGCATCAATACTCACAAAAGCCACATTCACATTACACTGAGTTCTTCCGATTATGTCAATGTCACTAGCATATTCGAGTAATTGGACAGACTTTTGAAAGATAGTGCCTCTTGTGTTGAAGTGGGAGCTCTACACTATTCTTTCAAGGACGATGTTTAAGAAATCGCATGACAGCGCATCACCTTGTCTAGGGCCTTTTTTGACATTGAAAGGTTCTGCTAAGTTGTTTCCAACCTTTATAGAGCAGCGCTAATTCTCCATAGCCATCCTGCACAAATCTAAGTATGGCTCTATACAGGTTGTTGATAAAAGGCTTTAGACGTTCACAAATTACGACAGAGAAGATTTTGTAAGCGATGTTTAGTAGACTGATTTCTCTCTCCTTCTTTCAGTATCGGACACACACTATCGAGGTTCCATTTGTCGGGCATGCTTTCTTCCGACCATATCTTACAGATAAGTCCTCCTAACCAAATTATCCTTGGCTGATTTCCTTTGGGTTCCTCTTGTTTGGCTTCATTTGCCTGCCGACATTCCTCATCAAACCAAGGGTTTCTGGTTGGTGGCTGTTTGAAACCCAGCTCGTCAGAGCTAAGAGGCGACTTCTGTGATTGCATCTTGGCAATTTTGCCACTGGTTCTCGATACATTGTGTAGGCAGAGAATTTCGAAAGAGGTTACTTGTGACTCGGTTGGAGAAGGATTTGGCGATCCCTTGTGATTGTAGTCGTTCGACGTTGTATTTTCTTCGAGCATCTCCCTGTTTTGCCTTTGATCTGGAAACCCAAAGTTCTACCTTGGCTCATCGGAAAGTAACGCGTACTGGTTACCATGACGTTTCGCCCCACAGCAAAATCTATGAGCCTGAATCCGTTATTATGGAAATGTTGTCGTTCAGGCTGTTTTTAACGATTATTCCACCCAAAACGTCTTCCCTTCCTAGCTATACCATTAAAGTATACATAACATTGAATAATGAGCGTTTTATTTCTTCTATATGTTCATACTATGCACGTACATACATACATATGTACATGTGTACATATTTGTCAGATAATAAAATCAATAATCAATATTTCTGAAAATGCGTTATTTTCACGTTCAATAATGTAATAAATTCACTGCAAAATAAAATGAAACAAGCCACAAGCCCCGTGAACAAAGTTGTTTATGTGTTGAGTTTGAGAGCATATAATGGTCATTATTATTAATATTATTATTTATTGAATAAAGAAAGTAATTTTTGTGTCTGACTTTAAAATCCCAACAACATTCTGAATCTACTATTTTTTTTAAAACTACGAATATGAAATAATTGATTTATAATTTAAGTTTCTTTTTTATAGTTACAATTGGTGTTCTCTTGTTACAAAGCTTACATGAAAATTGATGTCGTTAACATTGTTTCATATTTTACTTATACAGAACTCGCTGTTAGGTACATATATATGTATAGTCAAGCTTATTGTTTTTTTTTTTTAATATTTTGTTTAACATTAAATAAAATAGAACAACAAATGATGTGTGGTTTGAATAATAAAATGAAAATATCTACCTCACACCAATTTCACAAATACCTTTATTTGTTGCTATATTTTGTGCATTGTGCAATTTGTATTTTTTACGAAAAGTGTAGGGATTTATAAAACCTGCGTTCAGTAATTTACCATCCTCAGTGGATTATTTGTATACCATATATTATATGCATATTAGTAATGAATATATTTGAAATTGATGCCACTTAGTGTTTTTTATTTGTGTGGTTAGTTTCGTTTAAAACTTTTATTACAGCTATTTAAACTTCGATGAATATGCACTCGTACCGAAATTATTATGATAACCCACTTTTGATAAATTGAATTTTTATCAATATTCAAGTGATTTGGAGAGTTGATTGTATTGATTTAAATTTTTATAATATTGCGTATTTAATTAAAAATGGTTTTATTGAAAATCGGTATTTAGAGCAGATAAACGAAATATCGGAATTGATATTAGAGTAATGTAATTGAAGTTAGATATTGTGTTCTGGAAATTTAATTGAATTCAAAAACTATACAAAACAATTAAAAGTGTCAAGTATTTAATTGTATTTATTATTGTCTATTTGAAGTTTACACATAGGCATAATAATTATGGGAGGAATAAACAGGCGAGCACAAACAAATTTTAATTACTCCATTTGTAAAGTTGAGTTTTGGCAACCCTTAGAAAAATCCATATCGATATCCTCTTAAAATGGAACATTACAAGAACAGCCGAAATTATATCAATGTTTTTAAAAATGTTTCGAATGCATGAATTTAATTGAAATTGTGGCAACATTTCGAGAAGTCGTTTAATAATGAGTCAATAATGTCCACATGGAAGCATTGCAAATACGCAGAAGGAATCCAGCAACTTGTTACATTTAAGCATCATAGATTAGCTTATTTTGAGCCTGAATTAATAGAATTTTCTCCCATAAGTTAATATCAAATAACTGATAATGTTAATATAAAGCAAATAAATGGCTTACAACTCTCAACTGCGAGTAATGTTGTCAGGGATGGAGGATGAAGCTGAATTTAAACGGCTAATTTGAGAAAGCACTTTTCATGACGAAAATTACTCTTGGAAGATTCTTTAATTCCTCGCAAGAGGCAGATGGCACAGGTAGGGATTGAACCCTTATCTCTGGCATGACAGTCCTACGCACTAACCATCACGCTTAAGGTAATGTTAATATAGACTGAATAAAAATCATCATTTTTTTGTACTAAGTTCAATGTTTTTAAATAATATGTTATGTAAATAATATGCAATGAACAAAGCCTTGAAACTTATAAACTGTTGCCAGTTGATAATGGAGTTTACGCGATTTCTTATTAGTATGACCATTAAGGTATAAAATGAGATATGTTCAAATGTTTTTTCGCAAAACAATTTCGGGATTGTGTGATTTCTAAATTTTTCTCGGTATTTCAAGTTCTTTTGAATTTCTCGACGTTTCAAGGTCCCCAGAATCTAAGTAAATATAATAGAGAGATGTCTGTGCGTGTGTGTTTACCGACGTACATTCGGGAAGCTTTTTCCGTCTTCCATATCTTAAGAACCAGTAGAGATTATTGACTTTAAATAAATTAAATTTCTTTATACAGATAATAAAACGGAAAGATGCAGAAAGGACTTTCAAAAAATTTGAGTAGGTGGTTTTCTAAGACAGCAACTTAAAAAAAGTGAACATTTTAGTTGACCGAAAATATATCACGAACCATTATATATATTGTGACTTGATACTATAATATAGTTATACGATTTTGTAAAAAAGAATCAATGAACGGTTTTCTTTATAGTGATTAGTGAAAATATAGTTTTCCGTCGGCTTTTTTGGTCGCTGTAGTTTTTGCAATGAAATGAAATGTTTTTTTTTTATAAATCAAAAACAACAGAAAAATAATTGTAACCTCGAATATTTTACGAACGAAAAATGGTTTAACTTCAAAAAAAATTTCTACAACGAAGAAAGTTTTTATCATCTAGTAAAATTTTCAGAAAAATCAAGTTGACATTTTTTTTTACCAAAATAAAAACATTACTAAAACTTGATGAAAATTGATTTTCGACTCAAATATCTCTTTAAAAAATTGAGAAATTGGTTATAAACTAATGTCATTTTATAGAAAATATTGCCTTCGACATTCAGAAAAATTTTAATAAAAATACAAAAGTCAGTTTTTTCATAAAAATTAAACTCTACAAAAAATAGTATGCAAAATTGGTAAAAATTGATATGGAATAAATGAAGGTATTGGCTTCAAAATGATTTCGTTCTATGTTAAATTGTGGTGTTAACGTAAGACATTGTTCTTAGAAAAATCTAATGGTTATTTGTGTATATAAGAAATAAAAACTTTTAAGAAATGCTACTAACATTGTTAAAAATTTTTTTTTTGACTAAAAACCTCGTTAACAAAAACAGATTTGGAAATCAAACTATTTCATCATATGCAAAATATAGTTTGTAATTTTAAGTTAATTTTCTTGAAAAATTTGTAAAACTTTTTTAACAAAATATGAAAACCTACAAAAACAACAAAAACTAATAAGAAATGGTTGTCGACTCAAGTATTATAAGAACAAATAAGAATAACTATATTGACTTCTCACAAGACATTGTTTTGTTTAAGTTTAAGCAAGACAAATCGACGGACGGGATGTGAAGTTATCATATCAGTGTGGGTCGCATCCCAGCCTCTTTTTTAAATATTGTTCAGTAGGAAATCTTGCTTTCCTATTGGGACAAGATTATTTACAAGTAGATATGCATGCAATTGTTTATAAACTTAGATGAAATTTGTATAATCATTTTGAAAATATACATATATGTATGTGGAAAAATTACACTTTTGTCCGAAAACTTGGATGACAACATCACCGACTAAAATTGGAAGGAAAGAACTAATGAAAGATCTTGGCAGAACCATTTCCATTTCACAAAACCTTCTCCCTCACTTGAATTCGATACATTTGGTCAACTTCGATTTAAAGAAAAAATTAACACTGTATCCGTCTGCTTCAAGTATGTGTGTTGATCTCTATAATGACGACATTAATGAATGTTTTACTTTTCACAATACCAAATACATATAATTAGACTGATTCCCAAAAAAATTAAAACGTCTGCATGGAATGGTTAATGCTTTTTCGTTAAAACTTGATGAAACAATACCTACTCATTGCCAAATTTCGGTTCTTTTATTGAGCATTAAAGGACACTCATAGCGTTGTTCTATTAAACTGTAATCAATGGATTTTTGCGGCCTTAATTCAAATCCGACTTCAAAATTAATGTATCACGTTACGTTTTTGAACTTCGAAAAAAAAACACGTTTATACGGCTTTTTGAGGCTATCTAAAGTTATGAAGTAATGGGTGATTTGTTTTAGGTTAGAATTTTCATGCATTAGTATTTGACAGATCACGCTGGATTTCAGACATGGTGTCAAAGAGAAAGATGCTCAGTATGCTTTGACATTTCATCATGAATAGACTTACTAACGAGCAACGCTTGCAAATCATTGAATTTTATTACCAAAATCAGTGTTCGGTTCGAAATGTGTTTCGCGCTTTACGTCCGATTTATGGTGTACATAATCGACCAAGTGAGCAAACAATTAATGCGATTGTGACCAAGTTTCGCACTCAGTTTACTTTATTGGACATTAAACCAACCATACGAATGCGTACAGTGCGTACAGAAGAGAATATTGCGTCTGTTTCTGAGAGTGTTGCTGAAGACCGTGAAATGTCGATTCGTCGCCGTTCGCAGCAATTGGGTTTGTGTTATTCGACCACATGGAAGATTTTACGCAAAGATCTTGGTGTAAAACCGTATAAAATACAGCTCGTGCAAGAACTGAAGCCGAACGATCTGCCACAACGTCGAATTTTCAGTGAATGGGCCCTAGAAAAGTTGGCAGAAATTCCGCTTTTTATCGACAAATTTTGTTCAGCGATGAGGCTCATTTCTGGTTGAATGGCTACGTAAATAAGCAAAATTGCCGCATTTGGAGTGAAGAGCAACCAGAAGCCGTTCAAGAACTGCCCATGCATTCCGAAAAATGCACTGTTTGGTGTGGTTTGTACGCTGGTGGAATCATTGGACCGTATTTTTTCAAAGATGCTGTTGGACGCAACGTTACGGTGAATGGCGATCGCTATCGTTCAATGCTAACAAACTTTTTGTTGCCAAAAATGGAAGAACTGAACTTGGTTGATATGTGGTTTCAACAAGATGGCGCTACATGCCACACAGCTCGCGATTCTATGGCCATTTTGAGGGAAAACTTCGGAGAACAATTCATCTCAAGGAATGGACCGGTAAGTTGGCCACCAAGATCATGCGATTTGACGCCTTTAGACTATTTTTTGTGGGGCTACGTCAAGTCTAAAGTCTACACAAATAAGCCAGCAACTATTCCAGCTTTGGAAGACAACATTTCCGAAGAAATTCGGGCTATTCCGGCCGAAATGCTCGAAAAAGTTACCCAAAATTGGACTTTCCGAATGGACCACCTAAGACGCAGCCGCGGTCAACATTTAAATGAAATTATCTTCAAAAAGTAAATGTCATGGACCAATCTAAAGTTTCAAATAAAGAATCGATGAGATTTTGCAAATTGTATGCGTTTTTTTTTTAAAAAGTTCTCAAGCTCTTAAAAAATCACCCGATAGTTTTTTTCAATAATTTCCGTGATGGTTTTCCAAATCTATAATCATTTTCTTGAAAATTTAGTTGAAATATTTATATTATTTCGAAAAAAACTTTAAAACTTGTTAAATGAGAGGCTTATCCATTTTTGCTAAAATGGTTTTCAACAGAAAAAGGCAAAACGGTTTGAAAGTATCTTTGATTCTTCTAACGAATCTGTTGTCAAAACAATTCTATTACATCAAGTTCTTGAAACATATTAAAAAATATAAAAATAATGTTGAAAACGGGTATTTTTAAAACTTGAGCAAATGGTAAAAATAAGAGTTTGGATTCGATTTTTTTTTTTCCAAAACTATTAAAAATTCAATTTCAAGTTTTTCTCGAAACTTCATATAGATTCAAATAAAGACTCATGGTCATGACTTATGAGAATCTTCAGAAACTAAGTGAGATACTAAAATCCTTTATAAATTGTATCTAAAAGAGAATGATTTGTATTTTTCATCATAGAATGTATTGTTAAGAGATAATATGAGTTTTAACTAAGGCTTAAAAACTCTATTTTTAGTTGTTTTAGAAATGTTTAAAGATGATGAACGAATTTAAAGGCGAGATCCGTATTTAGGACATTTTAATCCTTTAAAAAAGTATTCTTTTATTTGTGCGACAGTTGTTTGGTTTTTTTTTTTCTGTTTTGCATACGTTGCTTTTGCTATACTTTTGAATAAGGTTTTTTCTTAATAACTTTCAAAAAAGATTTTGAAATATTTTCTAATAAATACAAGCGTTTCAATGTTATTAGGGGTTTAATTGAAATTCATGGCTAATTTTATTGATAATCTGTTGAATTCATCAGATATTTATGAGGTGATTCAATTTATTATTATTTGCTCATCGAAGCAATTTTTATTATTTCGAATCAGTCTAACCTCATTGTACTTTTATAAACTATTAGAGAGCTTTATAGAAACATAGAATATATGTATCTATAATACCTTATCTATCAGCTTCAACTATAAAGTTAATGCTCCAAAATCGCATCGTTCGTTACTCATCGTATATAATATGAAACATTTTCCTGCAGTCAGATTTTCTTCGTCATCATTATGTTGGTGCCTCTTCGTCATTTATCAGTTTTCAAACTTCATAGACATACATGTATGTTACGGTACATGCTAGTAATCGATCGGGTAATGGTTTTCCGCCCTCTTTATTTTTTATTTTTTATTTTTCTTTTTTCTCTTTGCAAAGCCCCAAACACGTTTTGCTGAAAATCCAATATAAGGCAAAAGCGGCAGTAAGGCAGGCAGGCAGTTGCAAAAAAAAGGATAATGTAATTTTTGATCCTGGTGCACATAAACTGAAGTGAGTTTATGGCGGTTTACATGGGGGTAATGGGAATTCCTAGGTTACTGTTTGGATTCTAGAACTTCGAATATTGGGGCGGAGGGGGAGCGGGCGCGGCAAGAAAAGAATGGAGGCTGCGAGAGTGAAGCACGTTTGAGAAGTCATTTGTCATTTACCACCAAGCGATAACACTTTCTGCTGAGGATTTATGAAAAACTTTTTTTCAACTTTAACTTGAACGGGTTTCACCCAGTTAATGGATTTATGTCCGCCATTTTATGCCGCGCATTCGATGTGACTTTTTCCCTTAAGGGTTTATTGTAACAAATGTGTGTTCACTGTTCACAGTTCGCTTCAGTTCTGTTAGGTTCAGAGTATATTATATTGGGGACACAAAATACGAGTATACCTTGAAGTTAACAAGAATAGAAGTGAAAAGATGTTGTTGTTATTGTTTTTTGTTATTATATGTGTGTAGGTTTTATAAAGAGTGAATTTGGGTTGAACCTTTAACAAAGTGTCGAGGTGTTTCATGCAACACCGACTGCCAACAACGATACATAATTTGAAACCATTTAAGTTGTTTCTTTTACATTGTGAGAGGAATAGTTATAGCTTTCAAATTTATTTTATATGAATTATACATCACCAGATTTGTAATATTGTTGAATTTATACACAAAAGAAATACTTATGTATGTATAGGATGTCGGCAAGTAAAAATATCTTATATGCCTTTGAAAAAATAATGACACAAATTGTTCTTAACTAACGTTTCTCACTTTATAAACACCACCGTCATTTCAAATAATTATTATAATAATGACGCGCTTCAGTGTTCCAATATTGCCGTTTTAGGAAAAAAAACTTAAATGTCAACCACACGGTGAACGTTGAAGTCAACTTTATAACGGAAGAATTGAAGGAAAAGCTAATTCAGATGGACTCATACAAAAATAAAGAAACAAGATTGATCAAAAACGTAGCCAGAGGCCTTAATTCTTTATGTGTTGCCAAACAAACTATCGAAGGTCTAATAAAAAAAAGGCTTTCAAGCTCTTGATGCCATGAATCCTATTCAAAACGAGATAATCAAAGACCTCACTGGAAACCAACGACAAATAAAAGAGGATAGGTTGCGACCCACACTGATAACTTTCCATCCCGGCTGTCGATTTGTCTTTCGTGTTTTGTTAAAAAAAGTTGTCAGTTTATTTTTTTTAAGAAATTAACTAAAAAATACCAACAATATTTTGCATATGATGAAATAGTTTAATTTCAAAATCCATTTGTGCTAACGAGATTTTTTAGTCGAGAACAAATTTCTTGAAGTTTTTATTTCTTATTTAAACCAATACAGACTGTATTTTTCTAAGAAAATTTGGCATAGAATGAAATGGCACGCTTTGAAGTCAATACCTTCATTTATTCGAGAATCGAACATCAATTTTTATCAATTTTACGTACTATTTTTTGTAGGTTTTAATTTTTATGAAAAAAAACTGACTGTCGGGATTTTTTAAAAATTTTACTAAATGTCAAAATTAATTTGGTATCACGTCACAATATTATATATGTACATTCTACACAATTTAGTTCAAGTCGCCAGCGTTATTGATTCGTGAAAGATTTTCACTTGAACTTGAAACATCGAGAAATTTCAAAATGTTCAATTCGACAAATCGGACCGATTACAATAACTTCTTATGGGAGTTAAAAAGAGATTTCTACCTTTAAATATTTCTAATTCTTTTTATTTTGAAAACAATTCGAAAAGATTAAAGGTATTAAATCAATTATGGATGTACTTGTCAAAATTGAACCATGGTAAAAGCTAAAGATTTATCCACAATATAAGCGCTATCATGCCTTTGAGCATACACAAAAATACTGAAATCGTAAGTTTGCTTGTGTTAAATGCTAAAGCAGAGACCGTTCCGACAGTCGCCGTGAGCATTAATGTAATGAACAACGAGTTCATTTTTACGTACTTTCACCGTGTAAAAGTAGAGCTTTAACAAAGTTTTTTATCTGTGGGGGCCAAATAGCCACTCCTTTAGTTTAACGTTCAATTTTGGGAATATTATATTTTTTTATTGAAATGGCTTATTTGATCCCAAAAATTGCACAATTTTTCAGATTTCGGTTTTCTGATTACCTTTTTGGTCAATTAATATTCTTGTTTTCGAGAGCGCACCAAACAGAATATTCGTTATGTTTATGTAGAAAGCTTGTTCCTTTTAATGATGCATTAGACTAAAATACATTTCAATTGCAAAGGGTCTTATTTTAAAAATAATTACTTATAATTTATAGTTAGAAGTTTGAGTTGAATTTAAAGTACATTATCCTCAAATTCCTGAAATATATGACAGATGAATATAAATATCAGCTTCCATCAACCAACAGAAAAAAACTGACATATTTGTTAACCTAGCAAATTCATAAGCGTTTTATTTAATAACCATACTCAAACGAATAATTCTCAAGTACATAACATTTTCATACCCTTGTTTCTCTTCTGATATATTAATGACATTAGGGTCCTAACCACTTTGAATCTACGTACGTAAATAAATATATACATACGTGTACATATATATCAATTCACATAAAATGCCTTTTTAAATAAGGATCAATTTGTTCTACACTCAACAAACACAACAAAACCGATATAATGCAGAAGTACGAGTGTATAATAAGTACATACATACATACTCGTATACAGAGTGTCGGTCGGTATGTTATAAAATAATAATTTGTAGCATACTAAAATTATTTTTGCATAAGTAAATATTTACAGCACAGCTGTAACTTTTTACACGAAATATGTACCTACGAATTAAATTACAAAACAGTAAAAAACCTCACCATTTCACCAATTCCAACCCGCTAACAACCGCGTCCTGCTCCAGTCCCATAAAGCCTGCCTTGAAATCGTTGAATATAAAACGACTATGAGAGACGACTTTTACTCCAAAAAAAAAAGAAAAATCAGGAAAAATTTGCATAATTGGCTATTCCGTTCTGCGAGAATGTTCACACCCCTTGGGTAACACACAATTTTTCGTATGTTTCTTTTTTATATAAGATTGTTCAACACCCCCCCCCCTTCGGAAATGAAAAAAATATTGCGAAAAAGAAAATAATTTATTTTATTATAATTTAATTTAAGGGTATCAGTGCAGCATCATCACAATAACTCATAAAAGAAGGGTTCATCAGTCCGTTAACACACACCCGCAATTACGAGTACACAACAAGGCTTGTGGGGTTAGGGTTTGGGTTTTGAGGGTTGACGGTATGGTCTAACCTGCAACATACATAACAACTAGACCATGCGTCCGTCCTACAATCCTCAAATCCTCAAACACTTAAACCTCAATTATATAGTGCAGCTGAATATTAGGTCAATTCTAAATGCAGCAGGAGAACGACAAAAGGAACAAAACTAAAAAACCCTGCACATAGAGAATCTTCAGTGAGTGTTCCAATTGCAAGTAGAGTAGCCTCTGGTATTATCGTACACAACCGCCAAATGATTGTGGAACTCACAAGTTCGGTTGTCGTCGTCAGTCGGTCTTGGTCGGTTGGTCGTTTGGTCGGTTTGTTGGTTTGTCGGTGGGTCTGTAAGTAGAGGAGCCATAAGGACTTTAACAGTATTTGCATTCAATGTTCTCGAGCAATTTTCCAAAGGGTTAAAAGAGGGCAGAGGCGAACCTCGAAGGCCAAGTAGTTATGTGAGGTGATGGGCAATCAGGGTTACGTTTTGGAATTGTTTTCACCATTTTTTTCTTTTCTATTTCGTTTATGCATGTTTTATTTTCGTTATCGCTGCTTAACTCATGGTCGGGGGCCACAAAGTAGGCTTGTGGAAGGCTTAAGGTTTTAATGGTACTTCAGGACTATATGGAGTTATATACAGAGAGTGAGAGAATGAGTAAGGACTGAGTACTGGGGAAGGTATACAACAACCACAATTTGTTCCTAATTGTATTGTTCTGTATAACCTGCAGCGATAAAATTGTGGAGGCAGACATTGAATTACTTAATGTCGTAAAAACACACCATGTCACTCGATTAAGAACTAATTGTTTTATGAAATTTTCATTTTCGAGATGCTGGAAAATCTATGTAGAAAATTCTGGGGCAAGTGGGCAGGGCATTCCTTTCTTATGAATGACCCACTTAAATTTCTGACGTTATTCACACAAAATCTGGATATTTTTACTGAACGAAAAAAATTGTTGATTGTAGTTTTGTAGTTTATTGAAGTAGGTATATTGCAGTAGCGTCCTATAACTTTTGCATTACCAGCATTCAGCACATACATATGTGCATCCGTACCTTTATCCTCATAAACTATACCGTTTTATAATACCTATTGTGTTGTGAGATCATCATTAAAAATACTTACTTTCAATTAACGTACATTACACAATGTAGAACAAGGGTATATAAAAGTAATTCAGTTTGTCTGTCTGTTATGCCTTGACGACTAAGTCGCAGAACCAGGTTAGGATAAGTTAAAGTAGCTGTCCGTGATGGAATGTATGACACACTTAGGCCAGTTTAATGGCCTATTGTGATACCACATAAATGTATAGGCTTCCTTCTAAGCTTAATTAAACCAATTTGAGTCCCTTACAAAATAAAATATAACATAACATATAATAGTAGTACCCGTGGCATGATGGTTAGTATGTTGGACTGTCATGCCAGAGGTCTTGCGTTCAATCCCTGCCTGTGCCATCTAAAGTTTTTTCACGGATACTGCCCATTGCGAGGAATTGACAAATTCTCCAAGAGTAATTCTTGTCATGAAAAGTGCTTTCTCAAATTAGCTTTTTGGATTCGGCATAAAACTGTAGGTCCCCTCCATCCCTGAAAAAATTACTAGCACACAAGAATGGTTGAGAGTTGATCGTTTAGATCGTTATAGAAGAATTCTCCTAGGCAATTCTTGCGTTTTTGAGCTAGAGCAGGGCATGTACAGAGGAGGTGAAGAACTGTTTCCTCCTCTTCCTCATTCATACAGCTTCTGCAAAAGTCATTTGAGAATACGCCTAGCCGCGTGGCTTGCTTTCCTATTAGACAGTGCCCAGTTACACCCAAACACCGATTATCGAGCTTATATGCGATCTGTTTTGAGATAGCAAGCACCTTGAGCGCTTTAAATCTAGTTTAGTTTAGGCCAGATGTTTTTTGTGATCTGACACGTGGTGATGTTATTCCACCTGGCGTTTGCCTTCTTCATAGCGTTTTGCCCTAGCAATAGTTTACATGTAGCGATTGGTATGGTATTTATTATACCAATAGTAGCTTTTTTGACTCTTTCTTGTATATTGCGTTTCCAATTAAGTTTATTGTCTAAAATAACACCCAAATACTTAGCCTCGTCTAAGAACCTTAATTAGATTCCTATTAAATAGAGAGGGTTAACATATGGAATTTTGTATCTCCTCAAAAATTGGACTTACTCGGTTTTGTGTGGGTTGACACGCAGTCTACACCTATCAGCCCATAGTATTAGTTTGTCTAAGGCATTTTGCAAGAGTTCTTTTAGAGTGTTAAGATGCTTTCCTGAAACCGCTGTAGCAACGTCATTCGCATAAGCAATTACTCTGACACCCTCCGCGACCAAACCATTTGCGGTTCCACACGAACCGCAGAACCAAGTTTCATGAATTTTGGTAAAAGATAGGAATGACCTTGGAGAAGAAAATAAGCGATATTAAGGATACTATCTTAAAAAAGATGCGAAATTTTGTAAATATTAGCCGAGCCTTTAGTTATCATCAATTAATACGTAAGCAACATAAAAAAGGAACTGAGAAAAAGTTTCAAAATTTGCGCAGCAGCGTTTATCGTTGAATGCAACGTCACCATTTTGGATTTTTAAGTTTTTGACGTAGGTACTTAATTTTTAGAGAATTATAGCCGTTGATATGAATTATTTTTAAAAAAAAGTTCAAACTTAATGTGTGAACCTATAGGCTCACCCGAATGCTTCAAAATGTCATCCTGAAATCTTAACACTGAATAAATTAAGAAAAAAGGCTTAAAATACAAGTAGCTTAAATAATCGGATGCAAGGTGTAAGGCTTTATCATAATCCAACAAAAAAAAAACTATGTAACGTAGATGTTGGTATTTGTGAAGAATTTATGTAATAAAGAGCAGAGAAAGTGGTTTTATGTGTCCCATTTCTGAATTCCTGCATTTTGCAATGTGTGTCAATTACAAAAGCTCTTGAGTTATTTCTTCTATTTTAACTTTGTTTTTGCCTTTCTTTTCTTTATTTAGCTGATGTCTGAAACTTAAAGTTATATTATAGAAAAATGGTAGATTTAAGAAAAAATAACTAAACATGTATGTCACCAGAACCAATAAAATTGTCCGTATCATAATATTATGTGTGTATGTAAAAAATATTTGAAAAAGTTTATTAATTCAAGCTTAATAAAATAAAAAAAGTTTATTTTCAGTTATTTTTGTGTTTTCTTTTAGTCTTAAAAGCTATACTTTTTATTTATCATGCTATATCGACGCAAAGGGGCAGTTTCCTTTTTTAAATAAAATACTTATTGCTTGCCAATTTGTATTATAACTTAATATTCGTATGAAGTCTTAAAGTGTTTAACTTGAAAATACCGTTTCATTTAAAAATTTGCTCCAAACGGAATCAAAGTATTTTATTCATGGACAGCAAATAAAAAACACACCATAGCGATACATTTTTGATGCAAATTAAAATTAATTATAGAGTTTTTACTTTTAAGTGTAAGAAACAATATTTGTTTTTATTGCGTCGGTTCGGGGATTATCGGCGTACACAAGGTTTTTTGCGTAGCCCTTACAGAAAGATATCTAGCGGTGTCCAATTGGATTAAGCTTGTGACCAATATTGATGTCGTGATAAAGGCATAACATTTCGGGACCCATTGAGTTCGAACCACAGATTGACTAAGTCATGGCCTACAATGAAGGGCAACAAAAGTTCAATACGATTGTTAACTTGCTGCGAAGTCCGGGAAATCATTCGCAATACTTGCAGTTGTAGATGATGCAAAGGACTTACGACATCAGCTACACTTCCAGACTCTTTCATATTTCTTCACAGTTCATTTGGTTGGTGGCGCAGTTGGTAAAATTTGAAGAACGTAATAACCATTGCGCAAAGTGACTTATGCGTTTGAATCACCATTTCCGTAGTAAGTTCCAATATTTTTAAGGCGTTGTTCGACTGTATCGTAATGATAAACATTTAACTAATATTTTGACACTTTAAATGTTGCCAGCGTTTTCAACTTGAAACATCTAATTGAAAAAGAGGCTGGGATGCGACCCACACTGATAACTTCACATTCAGTCTGTGTCGATTTATCTTGCTTAAAACTTTAACAAAATATTCATAACCATATTTTGGGTAAGATAAATGAAATGGTAAATGATAAATGAATCCAATATCTTTCACTGTTCTAATAACTGAGTCAAAAGCCATTTCTTATCCGTTTTTTGTTTTTTAAAAAAGTTGTCAGTTGAGTTTTTCTAAAAAATTAACTAAAATTTACGAACAATATTTTGCAAATGATAAAATAATTTGATTTCAAAATCTATTTTTGTTAACGAGATATTTAGTCGAAAACCAATTTTTATCAATTTTAACAGCATTTCTTTCAAATGTTTATTTTGAAGACAATACCTTCATTTATTCACGAGATATCGAGAATCGAATATCAATTTTTTCCAATTTTGCGTAGGTACTATTTTTTGTAGATTTTAATTTTTATGCAAAAACTTACCGTTGTATTTTTATGAAAAGTTGAAAATTTAAGACATTGGCTACAAATAAATTTCATCTTATAAAAAATATTGTTTTCGACATTTAGTAAACTTTTTATAAAAAATTAGCGGTCAGTTTTATGATTCTCGGCTTTGTTCGATTCTAGGTATTGACTTCAAAATGATTTCAATCTGTGCTTATTTTTGTTTTATAAAAATCCAATCTGCATTTTTTTATATAAGAAATAAAAACTTTTACGAAATTCTATTCAAATTTATAAGAATTGGTTTTCGACCAAAAACCTCATGGCCAAAAACAGATTTGGATATCAAACTATTTTTTCATATGCAAAATATTGTTGGTAACTTTTCTATTAATTTTTATAAAAAATTCGACGAAAACCTACAAAAACAACAAAAAGCTGATAAGAAAAGGTTTTCGACTCAAGTATTATAAGAACAAATAAAGATATTGACTCCCAATTATTTATGTCACACAAAATATTGTAATGAATATTTTGTTAAAGTTTTAAGGAAGACAAATCGACAGAAGGGTTGGGAAGTTATAAGTTTGGGTCGCATTCCAGCCCCTTTTTATGTTTTTATTAATTTTGTATTTATTTATTTATTTATATATTCATTTATGTATTTATTTATTTATATTCATTTATTTGCGTATTTCTCCATGTTATTCATTTGGGCTAATAATTTATGTGTTATATACATATTTTTAAATGTTCTTCAAATTGTACACTGATACGCGTTTGTTAAAGTTATAATTGACATTTCGCATTGTTAGCTTTTGACAGAACTCAATTAATTCTCCTTACATCTATACATAAATAGACATCTCCTAATATACTTATTTATGCATTTATTTATGTATATATACTGTTTTTCTTTTGTTTTACTCTTAAATGAAGGTTTTAAGTAGCTTTTTCTTCAATCAAAACTTGATCTTTATATTTGTTGTTAAAAACTTATTTAAACTTGGCAGTAGTAGGGTTGATTATATACCAATCTCTGTAAATTGTGCAATATAAATTTAAGATAAAGAAATAATGTAATAATTGAAATCAAATAGTACCTGGAAATAATAGTGCAAAAGTGTATACATACAATTATAACCTTTTTCTACAAGCGGAATTCTATAAACACACAAAAGAAATTATTGCAAACTTAAGCTAGGTCCATTCTTTATAATATTTGTTTATTTTAAAATCTTGTATTTTAAATAAATAGCGATGATAAAATAAATTAATCATGAAAATATAAATAAGATTCAGTTAAACTCTAAAATTGAGAAAAAAAATGTATTATTATTCAACCAAGCCAAAATAATTACAAGATCTATTTATATTCTGAATATTTATTCCTCTTTCAAGGACATAGCAACAATTTGATGTTCCCTCACTTAAAACTTGAACTTTTTTTGTAATAAAATTATACAAATTCAAGTTAAAATTAAATAGTTTTATCGCACTTAAATTATTCTTATCTGCTCCCTTAACACAGGTCTTTATGCATCTATTTATATGAATTGTACTGGTAGTGAAAACAAAAAATCTATAAAACTAAATGATCCAAATGCAGAATCCAAACCTTTCAGCAGGAACAACAACAACGAAGAAAAAATAAAACTTAAAAAAAAAAGGATGGACAGCTGCTTATTCCATGATTGTGCTTTAATTCGGAACGAATATCCTTTTTGTGTACCCTCAATTTGTCCCAGTGAAATTGTTCGTGTTCGTCCTTCCTCGCTGTATTTGGAAAAAGTGCCGAGCCGACAATTTATTTTAATTTATGCAAGATGCGCACAAAACTGAAATGATTTATTTAACCAGTTCTTCCTCGTTCAAGGACGAAACCAATGGTATAAACGAAATAAGAGTACCAGTCCATTTCATACCTAAAGCTCTGCTTTAAGGGAAATTTAATAAGGCTTTTTTCCTCCTTTTTTATAGCCCTTTCTAATAATGCTACACTGATAAAATGGAATGTTGCATCAATTGGAAAACTGCTTTCGCAAAATTATTATGGTGGATAAAAGTTCTTCGCCTGAGAAATAATTTATATATAACAAAAAAGTTGTAAGTTTCAAAACACAATGCAACTATGTATGTATATTGGATGTACCACCAACCTATATTTTTTCTATTTAAAAGAAAAAACTTTGCCCTTCGTAGGTAAAACTCGTCCTTTTAGTTGAAGTGGTGTTTCTTCAAAACAAAAACAACAACAAAATAAAAAAATAAAAACAACAACAACAACAACAGAATATATAAAAATGGATTTTGAACAAATTGAAAAGTTTCCTGTGCGGTTGCCGATAACAATTTTCCAATTCTTTTATTTTTTTCGTTTTGGAAGTTTCAATTTGAAACTTTTTCGAATACCTTTATATTTTTGTTATCGGTTCTTTTGGGAATTTGGATGAGACCAAAGCTATTGGCACGGCGAATTTAGAATAACTACAATACTTAAACGAATTCAAACGATGATGCGGTAGAGAGCAAGAATGAAATTTGAAAACTTTTATTTCAACTTTTGAAATATTGTTAAATGTTAATTGCTGTTTTTGTTTTGACAGTTTGTTGTTTCTTTTTTGAAGTTTGTGTACCTAAAATATTTATAAATTAATTGGTAGGTATTAAGTTTGATAAATTAAAAAAGACATGTGATGACAAGTAATGTTATTAATTTAGAAGCCGATATTTTTAACATTAGAAATTGACGATATTTTAAAACTGACGTTATACATTTTCTATTTAATTTAAATGTTTGAAAATAAAACAGATTTAAGGGGAAGCTTTTGGTATCAACGAGCTGTTGAAATTTGGAAAATTGTATGTTCACGATTTGTGCGACGGAAACCAACTGCTGCATCCCCTTCAACCACAGTAAAGATTTTAAGATCACCTTCCCTGCCAAAAAGGATTCGATACCACTATCTTTACTGACGGGTGAAAGATAGAGTGTGGAGTTGGGTCGGGAATCTTCTCTGAGATCTTAAATATATCTAAGTCTTTTTGGCTACCTAATTTTGAGGCACGGCTATCTGTACTGACAGCCAGGCGGCTGTTATGGCTATCGAATTCGGTCACAACATCCTCTATACTGGTCCAACAATGTTAGGATGAATTATCCAAACTCAACATCAACCTCCATGTCACTCTTATTTTTGTTCCTTAGTCATAGTGGCATTGATGGTAATGAACTGGCTGATGAGGATCGGCCCTTCATAGCTCACTTGCGGAAAGGGTAAATATTCCTCAAAATTTTCTCAATTTTTCTGATAGAATCCAACCGCAGGTGAAACAGGAATATATGGTCTACCTGTAACAAAAACCGTTCTATCGAACTTTTATGCAGACCCAGCCATGATATAGCCAGGGTCACTATAATATGTACCGCATATATTGGCCGATAGGAGAGCATGCAGCAAAGCTGGGTATCCCTCACAAACTCAGTGCCGTATAGCTGCGGAGACCAACATAAAAGGGAAACTGTGATTCACTTTCTCTGTAAATGTCCTGTCCTGGCCGGTTCTAGAATGTTAAGCTTCTGAAGGACTTTAACTTATAAAGATCTTAATGAACTTTCAAAAATGAAAATTAAAGACCTGATTTCCTTTCTGAATGCAACAAAATGGCTTTTAATCGCTTATTTTGTCAGTATAAATCCGTCATAATATTATCTTTTTATTTTTCAATAGGTCCAATGAGTTTATGGTACCAAAACGGCGGCGCGGCGCGCGGCGCTATCCATCGCTAATTGAGTCGCGCAGTAAGAGCTGCTTGTGACTGCCATCTCTACCTACCTACCTACCCATGTTCTCTATTAATTTAACAAATTTTGTAGATTTGACTATATTGGTTCTGAAGTGTCAAGTTTTTCAACAATTAACATAAAGATGGGTTTTTGAGCACCTCATAAAAATGTTCTTATTATTATCATATTATTTTATAACACTTGTCCAGCAAGCTATATAAAAGCTATCTAAGATTGCAACAGTTTTCTAAATATGTATTTGTATTTTTGTATTTATTGAAATTGTGTTGGAACGTAGCTTTTTTCCAAAAAAATGCGAAGAACACCATAAAAACATTAATGCAAAAACCCAGAAAATTTTCTTAGAAAAATCTTTTTTTTGTAGGGAAATACTCAATTTTCGAGCATCTATTATTGCTATCGCTATCAGTTTGCTTACTGGTAGATTTGAGCTGATTCTAGAAGACATATTCTAAAAACTAGTGTTTTGCGTGAAATTTGGAAAATATTTCGAAACTAAACAACTGTTGAGAGAAACATTTTTAGTTCTTGAATTTAAGGAAAAAGGTGCATCAAATTACATTATTTCTTTAAAATTCAAATAAAAAGAACAAATGAACAAATAAGTTGGGAAGAAACTTATAGTATGGCACTCACAAATTCCACGTTACAGACTCTATTTTCACTTCAGTTCTCGGGAGATTCAAAACCTCTATATTCAATTAATGGATATAAAACGTCCATTATGTTTTTCAATTAGCTATTAAAGTGTCATTTATATTTTTGAAATTCGTTCTTAAATCTCAATTCTAGAGCATCCAAAGCAAATTCACTTCAAAAAGTAGATCTCATTATATTTCTTAGATCTGAAACGTTTTTGTATTTAATAGAAACTCAATTTTGAAATAAAAAACACTTTAAGAAAGCCTTACAATTTGTGTGTGCGTCAAAGAAGTAAGATGGAATTAAAGACGAGTTCAGAAATTTAAAGGCAACTTAATATCAAATAACCGATCTCTTATTCAAGGTTTATTCTTTAGAACCTGAATATAGATGTTCTTTCTCTCAGAAAAGATCTAATGAAAATAATTTAGGGCATTACTAAGGTTTTTTAAATTCTAAATTGTGTGAAAACAATGATTTTAGTTATTTTTGACAGCAAACCACGTTTTTGTGAATATCGTTAAGTTTTTTACAAATTTTAATATGACTTCTTTACTTAAACAACTTAACTTTATAAGCTTTATGGCTGATATGACCCCCTGGATCATAAATTGTTCAAAAGTTGATAAATTTGTGCTGCGCGATTGAAACAAGTCTGGATTTCGGATTCATATTATGTTCACGTCCACACCGCAGATAAAATAGTATTTTTAGCTACACATTTTAAAGCAGTAAAATACATTAAAAATATAAGGGAGGTCATATCGATAAGTTTTGAATTCTAGTGAACTCCTACGAAAATAAAAAAAAAATAATCTCCCAGGGGGGGATCATGACGCCTACGACCCCCTGGATCCGCCATTTAGTCAAACATTACTATTAACTATTAGCCCATAGATTGCACAACTTCTTAATCAACATTTTAAAATTAATGACTTTTCACACTTTGACTTGTAATTAAATTAATTGTTAAATTATTCTAAATGCATTCTTATATTATATTATGAAAACAAATATGTATACATACATACATAAGAAACAAAAATTAATCCAAGTAAATTTTTAATAAACTTAAGCTCACGCAATTTTAATGAACATTTGTCACGACCAGGGAAACAAGGACATTATGTATTATATTTTTTAACCACTCCTTAGGGGAAACACCCCATATCGCCATCATGATGGGCATTCATCATTTTATTACATCACGCGACATTCTAGGTATAGTATATTGTAACGTATATCCTGTTCTGTTGGATACTTTATTTTAATGAAATGATGTAGTCTGTAGTGAGTTCTGTTAATTTATTTGCAAAAGGACATGCTTGCTTGCCTGCTACTTCCGTCCATTACAAAAGCGAAATGAACATAAAACCTGATAACGGAAAGGAACTGCTATAGATACATTCTATACTGCAGGATTGTGTGTGTGTGTGTGTGTCTTATGATGACACTCTGGTGATGATGATGATGATGATGGTTGGTAAAAACGGGTGAAGGATTTACACACTTTTTATATTTAATTAAGGACAAGAACGTAAATATTAGGAAAAGGTGTGCGAGACATTTATAATATTTCCTTTAATTTTCTTGCAGTCCAGTAAATGATGGATAATATTTTAGAAATATGATTGTTTTTTCCTCTTTTCTTTTTGTAAGTAACAAGTACCTACATTAACACGAAGCGTAGGCAATTTTCTAATTGGATTCTAGATTTCAACATCATTAGGCAAAGTTATGTGAGGGCCACACAGGTTAATATACTTAAAATTATGTCGTACCAAATTTCTTTACTAGAATGCCAACAAGATGGAATGAGAAGAGTTGTTTTAAATTTGTAACATTAAAAAAAGAAATAACGTGTATTATTAGGGTGTACAAAATGTTTATGATTTTTTTAAATTCTAATTTTGTAGATCTAAGATAGTAAAGTATATGGGTAGTTTTAGTATTTTCCGCATGTTTTTTTTATTATATTTTCTAACTTTAGAGCTAAGTTGCACCCTTGGCGTGGTGTTTAGTGCGTAGGACTGTCATGGCAGAGGCCTTGGGTTCAATCCCTGCCTGTGACACCTAAAATTTGTTTTCACGGGTATACTGTCTCTTGTGAGGAAGTGACAAATCCTCAACAAAATTATATTTTTGAAATACGTTAAATGCTTACGTTAAGTTAACAATATGTATTTCTAAACTTAAAATGAACATAATTTCAACTATTTATACCAACAAAATTTATAACTTCCATATTTGAGAGTCAATTAGTAAAGAGATTTTGTTAGTTTTACTGATTAATTGATTAAAAAAGTACTAAAGCAAATCATTAATGACTAAAATAAACAGAAATGGGCCAAGGTGACTTGCTTGAGGTACACCAGAATTGACTTTAAATTGACATGCAGAGTTACTTCTGAACATGACCCCATAATATTAATATTTAAGATATGATATATGAAACAGTCGTTTTTATTTAATTTATTGAAAAGAATTTCATGACTTAATTTATCGAATGCCCTGCTAAAGTCTGTAAAGATGCAATCGACTTGCGAGTGTTTTTCGCATGCATCTAAATAAAAAGAAGAGAATTGTAAGAAATTTGTAATTGTAAATTTTTCCTTCAAAGACTCATTTTTTTTAACAGTAAGCGCACACTCAAGAGAATATTACTACCCTTATTATGCAGAGACACAGTGTGAGCATAAGTAAAATTAGATAGGGTTTGAAAGGAGGCGTAAGTGCACATTGGTTATGAATTCCTGGTTTTTCACATTCGCGTAGCACGGCTAAAGGGGGAGGAATGCAGCGACAATGTTCAAGCGACGCGACGTAAAGGAACTGAAGATGACATTATCATCAGTCAATTTATATACTCTACGTTCAATACTGTCCAAGTTGCAGGAGCACCAGCCCAGGGACGGGACTTATAATCAAGCCCTGGAAGTATATAAGTCTTATAGATAACAGCTAGATCAGAAGAGGAGACACATTCCTTGGATCGCCTTACGAAACCCAAACACCTTGCGGCATTTTTGGCGACATCGCGTATGTGATCGTTCCACAAGAGGTGGTTGGTGACACACATGCCAAGAATATCGAGATTTTCAGTCTCATTGATGCAAGTGCCATCCATATATAATGGCAAGGGGGGTATATCTCGTTTTAACAAGACAGCATTTATCAAGACAACAGAGCCCTGGGCACACCACCATTTATTTTTTGTTTTTTCAGAATTGAACCCATCTAATCCTACTTATTTGAACGATCCGAAAGGTAATGACTAATGCAATGAAGGAACGATTCATAAAAACCGAGGCACGCATTTTCGATTAGAGAGCCTGATTCCAGACTCTATCAAATGCTAGTCTTACTTTCACCAAAACGATGCAAAATTTGCTTCACTGCTCGGTGAGATGAACCATGTGATCACCTTACCCGTGGGTCTTTTGCTGCGAAAGCCTTACTGTCGGCCATTAAGAAGCTTTCGGTCTTCGAGATATTTCTTGAGCTGATATTTATTCAGCGTTTCCATGACCTTGGGAAGAAGGGATGTAAGAACATTCTTATAAACCTTGCTGGTTTTTGTCCTAATTCTCTTGACATTTTGGTAATATATTATTACATATTTTTGATAGCTTCTTCGACGAGGATTTTCCATTACCGTTTGGAATCGGCATAAAAAATGTAGGTCCCCTCCATCTTTGAAATTAATACCACACAGGAATGGTTGCGAGTTGTAAGCCACTAGGCCCTATTTCTCTATGAGCTGTTGCGCCACCTAATGTATTTTTGTATACTATTCAAAACATAAAGTTTATACCCGTTTTCTGTGAATGGCTTACAAAATTTTAAAAAAAATGTGCTTATTCATATAATTTTGTAATTCAAAATTTTAATTAATTTACTCAATCAAGATTTACTTTTAAAATCTATATCCCCTTTAGGCTCCATATTATTAATAATGTTTAGGCTTCTCGGGAAAATTTAATTTGTTGATTACAATTTACTCTCCAAAATATTTACTAAAACCAACAGCTTTTTCAATAGTATGCGCTCATTGCTCAGGTCTGTATCTTTCTTTATACATATGTATGTACATTTATTTCTAGTTTGAATATAAATTAAAACAGAGCACTTTAAAGTAATCTACACTTCTATTATGTTAATTGATTATCGAAACTTTATTCTGCAATCAATTTATTGACATGAAATTTTCCGTACATAAAGGAAAACATGCTTTATATACATTAATGCAATAATTTCTATAGAGCTAAAATTGAGAACAAATCTAATACATGTAGAAAATATTAAAGGTACGATTCTTCAATAACAATATTCAAGGCAGAAGACAAATAATTAAAATATGGCTTTTATATTATTTTAATTGCAACAAAGTTGATTTATGTAAAAGTACTGTTTTTGACGTACAATCAAAATTGAAATAATTAATAACGACATTTTTAGACTAATATCTATCTTTTTTTTCGGATTTCCGCCAAAATCTTCAATTCCAAAGATTCGGTTTTTACTGAAATATTTTTAAAAATGCAGTACGCAAATGAATGATTGCAACAATTATTTTTAGTTTTTAAATTCTTAGTTTATTTCAAAATTTTCATGAGTTAGTGTTAGAAAATCTGTAGGAGGCATAACTGTACCTGTTACGAAAAGCACAAGAAAACTTCAACCCTTTTAAAAATAAAGCTAACAACTTCTTGAATGATCCAAAAATCATTAGTGAAGTTCACTTCAGGGGGTAATTATTTTGCAAGCTATTAAGTATTATTCAACAGTTCATCGCACCATGAGAAACAGTTTTAAACGATGAAGTTACGAAAAAAAGCCATACATAAAGTTGTGGAACCGCCATGTTCACCAACATTTAGCAAAGAAGTGCCAAAAAATTGATCAATGTTAGAAGATGTCATTTTGGATATAAAAGCAAGTTTAGCATTTTTGGTTTCGATAGTTTTAAATTGTAAAAACAGGGAAGATAGTTTGGAGTTGCATATTGGTCAAATGCTTGCTCAATTTGATATTTATTGATAGATTATTTCAGAATCTTAAGACAAAACAAACAAATACATTGCACACTCTCCAGACATCAACATAATTAAGAACTTGTTCATAACTGAACTCTGATGTGAAGGAGGGTCCCGCTTCTTCCACAAATGTTTTAAAGTCACGACTATAAGAAGAATTTAGAATGGTTTAAATATTGTTGCTTGGATGCTTTAAAGATTATGCTCATTTAATTTTTATATTTTTTAACTTCTCATGTAATATAAAAGTTCTTGGTTATGTTTCTAGCTCCTTTCAGTTATTATAATCTGAGAAAACGGTATGCCTAATAATGAATGCACAGTACCTACATAAATAGAATAATGTTGAGCGAAAGTGTTAACTTCTTATTTAATTAAAAAAAAAAAAGTTCAATGGCTTTTTAAGTAGATAGAAAGATAGTGATTTTGTAAGCGATGTTAAGCAGACTGATTCCTCTCTAGTTGATGCAGTGTAGAGGGTCTCCTTTTTTCAGTATCGGGCAAACTGAGGTTTCATTCATCGGGCATGCTTTCTTCCGACAGTATCTTACAGATAAGTTGGTGCATGCTTCTAACCGAATTATCTTCAGCTGCTTTGAAGAACTCGGCATTCAAGCCATCTGCTCCAGCAGCTTTGCTAGACTTCCGCTTAGATATGACAATCTTTACTTTTTCTAAGTCGGGAAGACGGGATTGTTGGCTTCCGTCGTCTATTTTAAATGGATCATCCTGCCTGGAATTCGTTTCGTCGTCGTCGTCGCCGTTATTCGAAAATGGTCCTTCCATATGCTCAGCATTGACTTCATTTCTGCTTTTGAAACTCTTAACATCTTCGACCCTACGCTTCTCAAGCTCTCTCTGTTTCCTTCTATGAAGCCGGTGTTCTTCCCTCCTCTTCTGCTCATATATCTTCCGACAATATCTTACAGATAAGTTGGTGCATGCTTCTAACCGAATTATCTTCAGCTGCTTTGAAGAACTCGGCATTCAAGCCATCTGCTCCAGCAGCTTTGTTAGACTTCCGCTTAGATATGATAATCTTTACTTTGTCTAAGTCGGGGAGACGGGATTGTTGGCTTCCGTCGTCTATTTTAAATGGATCATCCTGCCTGGAATTCGGTTCGTCGTCGTCGCCGTTATTCGAAAATGGTCCTTCCATATGCTCAGCATTGACTTCATTTCTGCTTTTGAAACTCTTAACATCTTCGACCCTACGCTTCTCAAGCTCTCTCTGTTTCCTTCTAAGAAGCCGGTGTTCTTCCCTCCTCTTCTGCTCATAGAGCTCTTGTTCTTCAATGCAGCGCCACTTTGCGTGCCTGTTCTTTGGCTGCATTTGCCGACCGACATTGCTTTTCAAACAAGGGTTTTTTTTGTTGGTGGATGCTTGAAACCCATCACGTCAGAGGTGGCTTCTCTGATTGTATTTTGGCAATGTTTGCACTGGTTCTCGATACATTGTGTTGGCGGCAGAGGACTTCGAAAGAGGTTACTTGTGACTCGGTCGGAGAAGGATTTGGCGATCTCTTCGGATTGTAGCCGTTAGACGTTGTATCTTCTTACAACATCTCCCTGTTTTGCCTTAGGCCAGGAAACCCGAAGTGCTTTCTTGGCTACAACGATGTACTAGTCCGAGTAGATGTTAGATACTCGGAAAGTTTGGACATCCATGATTCTAGAAGCGTGTCTAGAGTCGATCGCAGTATGGTCAATCTGGTTGACGGTAGATTGATCTGGAGAACTGTAAGTTAATTTGTGGATGTTGAGGTGTGGAAAACTCGTACTGGCTACCATAACGTTTCGCCCCGCAGCAAAATCGATGAGCCTGAATCCGTTATTGGAAGTGTTGTCGTGCAGGCAATTGTTTCCGATTATTCTACCCAAGATGTCTTCCCTTCCTTTGTCCAAGGGCTCGAGGAACATATCATTGGTGTTGTCATTCTTCTCTTCTGTGGGGGCGTGAGCCCTTAAAACATAAGGGACTTAAAATATTTATCTAGTTCCGCTTTATAAACATATATGATAAAATGGGGTGGGTACAATTTAAAATGAACAGGCAAAAATCAGTATCTTCTGGCTCATGTTTCTAAAAACATTGTATTTCTCCTGTCCCTTGACAGAACTGTCACACCACCAAATGTTCCATAATTTCAATCTTTTTATCAAAAACTGTCAAAAACTTTTTCTTTGAGTTAAAACGGTTTCAAATAAAATAACTGATATCTTTATGTTTACAAATCAATTTATGATTTGAGTAATTAATCTTTTTTTATTTATAAAAGTTTTATAATATTGTATGTAGCTAAGTTTAAGAACATTGAGCTTTTTCAGTTTCAACGCACCTAACCGACCCAAATTCTGTGTGACAAGGTTTTGTATGGTGGTTTCCCTTTCTCTAAATGTGGGCATTATGCAATTTCTTTCCATTAACGAAATTGATCAATAAAAATGCAAAATCAATTACTTTTTGGGAAACACCCTAGCCAAAGTAGGTATTATATTATCATTCTTCTTCCACTTCTTCATTACTTCCCATTCCCATTTTCATTTCATTTTTTCTGTCTTTACCTTCAACTTTTCCAGCTTGCTACAAAGCAGAATAATAAATGGCGATACTCCATTAGATTCCAATACCTTTCAAGCTTTACAACACACATTACAATTTGTATTCGAATGCATATACTTAAGCTTCTTAAATAACCCAGGGTAGTTTTTGTCTAACTTTGTAGCCTAGCCGGTTAAACATTGAAGCATGAGGATGAGGAGGTAGGTACATACATGGATGTATAGAATATAGAATGTGTAGAAGCTAGTATCGTTTCGTGATAATGAGAATGGCGACGGAATGGTAAAACCAAATCAACATATAAATCAAAATAGGTAGGATTGACGCCACGAAAATAGAGAACTCAGCACAGGGTTGTCGAAGGACTAGACATTATAAGGAAATACAAATTCTTTGGTAATTTTAAACGTTGTTTAGTTAACTTGTCTAGCCCTTTCGTTTTGAAATAATTGTTAAGCAATCTACATGATTGCTTTAGTCTATTTACTGTTCAAATAAAAAAACTGTTGAATTAGAGCCCTGGTTGCACTTACATTAGAATTCTGAGTTTCTTGCGATACCAGCTTGAGGAAACAGCAAAGTTCCTACAGTATTTTTCTTTAAAACTATGTTTATAAAACGACAGCTCTGATTGAAAACTTTGATACATATACATTATACACGTTTAAGAGGTTTCCTAATGCAATAAGCCAAAATGTGTTTCTTTCCAGCCAACAACGACGGCAAACAAAGAAACCTTAATACCTTTTTGATACAACGAAGAGCACCAGCACAGCACAATTTCTGAATGCCACCGCGCGCCGTCGGCCGGCCACTGCGCCGTACGCGTACCGCGTTCTACATAACTAAGCTCATAAAAGCTTAAAATTCCATAAGTTACCCGCTGCTACTCTGCTAGCGTGTCATAGCGTGGTTAATGATTCCGATGGTGATGGTCAGGTGTAAATTGAAAGGTGCGGTCCATTGTTCTATGAGTCTTAAATCATCATGGCGAACAGAGTACTTCCTTTTGGGAGTAATATTGCAAACTATAGCATGGTTTGACGATAGAGTTGTATATTGAGCGAAAAAAGATTCTCTTTTTGGGAGTGTTTTGTAGAGAAGGAAGTATGATTCAGATTGTATTAACACATAATTTCGGAACATAATGAAATCAATTTTCTTATTCCTTTTGTGATTTTAAATCCAAGTGCAACTGAGCATAAGATCCAAATTAATTAATCGAATGGTAAATTGGATTTGGGATTTTAATATTACAATTATCAAAATTCTAGGTGCCTAAACCTTTTAGAAATGGGTGCGGATAAATTGTAGAAAAGGTGTTGCAAGCCAATTGATATATGTTTGCATAACTGGGTATTCATTTTGGGGATTAAGTAAACATAAGTAGACATAAGTCGACATAATCTTATAATGTACATTTTTTAAGAGAAGATTAATTACTACATTCGTGTGGGTAAGGAATTTAAAATATGAAGGTAAAGATCTCATGAGTGTTATTTATAACATACAATTTTAAACGATTAAGTTAAATGCTGCCTACCATTTCAGTGGGTTTAGAAGTTTAAACGATGGTGTTGCTTATTTTAAATGATCTTACATCATACAACCTCTCAACATTTTATTAAAATCACAAAATTCTTGCATTTACTTTAAGTTTTTTTTTTAAATCCACATGACTTCCGTTTAATGAGTTTCTGGCATTTCAAGTTGATAGATTGTTCGCCAAATTTAAGTTCGGTTCATACTTTGCCACTATTTAAAAGTGTTTAGATGTAAGTGTACGGTGTTTCCTATGAGTAAGTATTTCTAATAAGTATAAAATAATGTAGCAATTTAAAGAAACATGCTTCAAAAAAGTATTAGAAAAGAAACATTTTTTCAAATCAAAATCTTGATATACCAAACTGCGATATTGACATAACCTTAAAAATGTTTTATTTTTATAATGAATTTTTAAATACTCAAAAATATTTACCTCTTCTTTTAAATGTTTTCTTTCTATTATTTTACATACATATATAAATTTTAACCTTTTCTGGTTATGAGAAATGTAAACTTATATTATTATGTGAGGGGTATTTTTTTAGACGTTTGGTTTTCAATATGGCAATACTTTTTTGGGAGTTAATCTTTTTGACAGCTGTCACTTGATTTATACTGAGTTTGGTTTGGCTTAGACTTAAGTCTGAACAACGTTTGCAAAATCGTGCAATTTATCACTAAAATTATGTTTTGGTTCGTCCAATTGGAACTCTGTCCGGCCACTTTATAGAAGGTTTTGCTGAAGGATCTTGGTTTGTGGGGTTACAAAATCAAACTCGTACAAGAATTGAAGCCGTACGACCTACAAGAGCGTGGAACGTTCGCTGAATGACCCCAAAACGAGATGGCGAATGATATCATTTTTTACAAGAAAACTTTGTTCATGGATGAAGCATAATGACAAACTCAAGTCACTTTGTATAATAAAGCTAAAAAATGGAAGTTAACCTACAAGAAGTTGATTCAACTCAAGGATCTCTTAAAGAAGAAAAGCGGCGGATGGGAATGGTATTCCTGTTGAGTTCTAGAAATAAGGAATAGTCATGCTAAAAAAACGTCTGGTATCACTTTTTAATGGAGTATTTGAGGGGGATATTTCCGAAAATTAATTTCGGAACACTTTAATATTCCGCATATAGGTATATAAAAAAGAATCCTTGTTTTATGCAACAGCTTTATTAAGCAGGGAAAAAAATTGTATGTGTTCTTTATTGACTTCAAAGCAGCATTTGACTCCATCAACCAAGATGCTTCATTCTACAAGCTTGTCTGGTCCGGGCTTGTCTCTGAAGTTCGGTAGTATTCTCAAAGAGGTGTACAGTGTACAGAGATAAACAGGCTGCAGTGTTGAACGAAGTGGAGATTTCTGATTGGTTCACAACCACATCAGGAGTTAGACAGGGGTATAGACATTGAGTAACACCTTGTTTTCGCTCTTCATAGATGATCTTGCATATTACCTTTCAGGTGGTGTTGATATTGAATAATTTCGTGTTAAGGCATTGATGTTTGCTGATGATTTAGTAATTTGTACGTATTCCCCAAAAATATTACAACTTATGACCTTAAAAATCATTACTTAAAAATCGAAGGTGATAGAATTTAAGAAAATTGGTGGACGAAATGCATCGAATGAAAAGTCGAATTTCAACGAAGAAGATTTAGAATGTGCTAACGAATACAAATACCTATTAGGCATAATTTTTTCAAGAAACCTGATTTTGGAGAAACATTAAAGCGAGAAACTCCAAAAGGCAAAAACCGCAGTTAATATTTTATGTAAAAAATACTTTATGAACGCAAACAAAAATCACAGTACTAAACATAAGGTGAAATTCATTCATTTTGTCGGAACGTGTCAAATTCTCATGGAAAATAGAAGAATTATTCTTGGATGCGACTTTTTAACAGAGGAACAAGTTCTTAGTATATTAAATAAGATGGATGTCTCCAAACTGTATAACTATTGCAAAGTTGCGTTACGATATACATTATACATAGATCCAAAATAATGAGTGAAGACTTCTGATGTGTTAAATTTGCTTTTTTTTTAAACTGGCATTTTTAAAATGTATTTTAAATTAGTGATAGCCTATTACAGTAATTTAAATAAATAAAATAAATAAATTGAGTGGCGCAACAGTCCGTGGAGAACAAGGGCCTAGTGACTTACAACTCTCAACCATTCCTGTGTGCGAGTACTGTTGTCAGGGATGGAGGGGACCTACAGTTTATACGCCGAATCCGAACGGCAAATTTGAGAAAGCACTTTTCATGACAAGAATTACTCTTGGAGAATTTGTCAATTCCTCGCAAGAGGCAGTACCCGTGAAAAAAAACTTTAGATGACATAGGCAGGGATCGAACCCAAGACCTCTGGCATGACAGTCCAACGCACTAACCATCATGCCACGGGTACTTGCTTATTACAGTAATTTAATTTATATTTAAGTTTTCAATCTGGCAGACGAGTACTGCCTCTTGAGAGCAATTGACAGAATTGACAAATCCTCCAAGAGTAATTCTTGTCATGAAAAGTGCTTTCTCAAATTAGCCATTCGGATTCGGCTTTAAACTGTTGGTCTCTTCTTCCCTGACAACATAACTCGCACACAGGAATAGTTGAGAGTTGTAAGCCACTAGGCCCTAGTTCTCAAAGGACTATTAGGCCACCTAATTTATTTATTTTTTAATTTGGCAGATGGCAAATGCCATGGTATTATGATTTTTGTGATATAAATATTTATGTAATAATTGTAAAATTAATCTTTGAATCAATAAAAATCAATTTTCTATCTATCTATCTAAGGGTTAAATCTTGGTCATAGCATTGAATTGTATCCGTTTTATTTCTTATGAAAACCACAAGTTTGAAAAAATCACCCTTTTTTAAATTAGTTTCCTTTTGTCCAAAAATAAATTGGCTTTGCCATTGGCATCAATACAAGAAATAATTATTTTAACTCCTCTTTTAAGATATTAAATTAAATAAGCTGTTTTTAACATGTTAAATTACTTTTGAACTCTGTTTAATTGCATATTTAATTAATTTGTGGTTCGCGTATCTTATTTTTAACATTAATCTAAACAAAACATTAACATCAAAACTTTCCTTTGAATGTAACAGCCAATTAATGATATAACCCACATAATTATATAAGCAAAAACACAAAGTATATCTAATTCTTATTTAATCTATGTATATATAGGTACAACAATCCCTGCATCTCTTTGGCCTATTAATGATTGTAAATTAAATTAAATTGAAATTGACCTCTAATTTATATATCAAATTGCTGACAGTCCCATTCTTCTGTTTATGTGTTTGGTTGTTTGAGAGACCAAATATTTATAAATAAATATCTCAAACTAAAATTGGTATAGGTATGATGGTAAAAATTATATATTTTCATTTGGCTTTGGTCAATCACTTAACACCCTCACTTCTACTTCTTCCTATACACAATAATAAATTAATAATGCCTCAAAACATTGCTTAATGTTAAACCAACAATCATTAGTGTGCACATCAATTATTCACACATCTATCTCTTCAATCATTAGTAAGATGAATAAAATAGAAAAACAAAAATCTGAAGAACAAAAAAACAAAGTCAAACATTGAACATTTTCTTATATATGTATGTAAAGGTATATTAATAGAACCATATGCGCCCCTTCGAACTCATTCCCATAACTCTCAATTACTTGACATGTCAAAATGTATCTATATCTACATGTGTTATGTATGTATGTATGTATATATACCCACTCGTTTTATGGATCTTAGTTGGTCTATTTTTATATGATATGAATTTTAAAAACATTTCATTATGGTTTGTCAAATAAATTTGAATTTTCAACGCCATTCAATAAATAACACCAGATACGTGAAGCCATTTTTCTCACACTTATAATTTCTCACTCTTTCCTCTTTTTTAGATGATAGTAATATGTTATAAGGATACGTCCTTACAACCAGATGTTAAGGACTCACATTTAATTTGTATGTTGACAAGACATTGCGACTCTTAATAAGCTTTGTTACTGTATTTTGTTTTTTTGGATTATAAAAAATCGAAATTTTTAAAATCTTGAATTAGCTTAGCAAAATATTTCAACAACTCTCTGTCTTACATATTTTAATTTTCCATAGGGAGTTATTGTAATCGTTCCATATCTCAAGAACCAGTAGAGATATCGACTTCAAATAAATTTTGTTATAAAGATAATAACACAGAAAGATGCAGAAATTACTCTCAAAAAAAAATGTTGGTTAACCAAAATATCTCACGAACCAATAACGTAAGCTACTTCAATTAAATTCTTAAATTAGATAATGTGACGTGATACAAAACTAATACAACTTTGCAAAAAAAAAATCAATCAACGGTTTTTTTTTATAATTAAAAAAACTAAACACTTGTGACTTCGAATATTTAATAAACAAAAAAACGATTTGATCTCCAAAATAATGGTATGCAACGAAAACTAACGTTTTTGACATCTGGTAAAATTTTTGAGAAAAATCGAATTGCCAAAAATAAAAACCTAAAAAAGTACACTGCTAAAAGTTAGTAAGAATTGATTTTCGACTCAAATATCCTTTTTAAAATATTTATAAAAAACAGTCAGTTTTTTTTCATAAAAATTAAAATCTACAAAAAATAATACGTAAAATTTGTAAAAATTTCAATTCTTGATATCTCGTAAATAAATGAAATTGACTTTAAAGTTAATTCATTCTGTGCTAAATTTTGTTGTTAAGGTAAGATATTGTTCTTAGAAAAATATAATCTGTACTTTTTATATAAGAAATAAAAACTTTCAAGAAATGTTGCTAAAATTGGTAAAAATTAGTTGTTATCGATTATAAGTCTCGTTTACAAAAATTGATTTTGAAATCAAACTATTTTATCGTATGAAAAATATTGTTGGTAATTTTAATTTATTTTGTTAGGAAAATTCAACTGACACCTTTTTTTAACAAAACACGAAAACCTACGAAACAACAAAAGACTGATAAGAAATGGTTTTCGACTGAGGTATTAGGAGAACAAAGAATGATATTGACTTCAAATTATTTATCTTACACAAAATATACATAGTTGTGAGTAATTTTCTAAAGTTTTAAACAAGACAAATCGACAGACGGGGTGGAAAGTTATCAGTGTGGGTTGCTTAAATTTTATAAAAACATAATATCAAAAACATATAACCTCTTTATTTTTCTATCTGTAGAAACAAAATCTTAATTATTAAATTAAATCTCAATCTCAATTAATATAATTAAACAAGCAAAGCCTGGCCTTAAGGCTTCAAAGTTCAAGGGATTAACCAAAGTAAGCTAACTCTGGAAAACAATAAAATAGAGTCAACATAAAAAGACTTTTTTTAGAAAATTTTTACTCGAGGACATAAATCTTTGACGTTAGGCAAAAAGGATAATTCATGATAAGAAATACTCTTGGAGAATTTGCCAATTGCTCGCAAGAGGCAGTACCCGTGAAATAAACTTTTAGATGGCACAAGTAGGGATTGAACCCAAGACCCAGATGACAGTCCTACGCACTTACCATTACGCCATGGGTACTACATATGTAACTCAATGAACATAAGACGTGCAAATAAAAATATATATGATTTTTCTGTCTTAGTGTCTAAAGATTTAATTAATACGATTGTTGTTGTTGTTGTTGGTATTTAAAGATATAGACAAACAAATGGTCGTTCTACCAAATCAAAAACCTTCTTAGTTAACACCATAGAGGTATCAAGCTTTTCTATTCAGTCAGTCCAGCCTTATCAAAATAAAATATGCAAGGAATTAAGAGGAGATACCGGTGCACATTGGTCTTAAAGTTCTCAACATCAAAATGGAGGGAAAAACAGAGTTGGCCGAAACATTCTCTAAGTGTGGTTTAAGAAAGAATCTCTATACTAGACAGTACGTCCGCAATTGAGCTCAAGGGTAAACTGATTAGCATTCCTGAAAAATCCGAGTAATACGGATGAATTGTTTAAGGGGTGGAATGCAACTGGCTAATTCGACAGAACATTGTTTGTAAAAATATCGACAAAACAACGAAAGGCATGAAACAGTACTGCGGTGTTCGAGTAAAGTAAATGTTTCGGTTATATTTCTATCGACTATCATTTTTAAATGCCTTTTTTGAATTCTATCCAAGAAATTTAAACTTTTTTTGGGGCGCCTGCTTTGGACAAATGAAGGCTGTGTAAATTACATCCAGACCAAAAGGGGTTCAAAATGTCTTGCACCGTCAGATTCATAAGCACCTAACAGCATTTTTGACATAGTCGAATATGTGATATGTAATTCTCTAAGAGATGCTCTGTGATACACATACCGAGTACTGAAAGTTGGTTAGTTTCCTGGATGCTAGTGATAGTGGCATCTGGGGTGAGTTACGCTCCAACGACAGGAGACAGCATTGAGTTTTTGAAGCATTGAAGTCCAAACGGTTAAAACATCACCATTGGACAATGCTGTCGAGATCGGAATTTAATGAGCTTCATATACGCTGCCGTTGAAGTTCCACATCCTTAGGACAAGGATGTGAATCTAGAAACGATACTGTACTAAAAAAACTGTACTGTTTTTTGTAAATATTTTAAATTTTACATTTAGTTCAACATTTCCAAGAAATAATATCTATAAAAATTAAAACGAAACTTATTTTTAGGAAAAATAATTAATCAGGAAAAAAAGACCCTGTAGATATGGTTATCATTTTATCAAAGATGAACAGAAATGCCATGCTACACAACCATGTTATCTTTTTGTTTATAGTGACACAATTTAAGGAATTTAAGGAATTTCATGCTGAAATCTTTTTTTTTAAATATCTTAGTAGATAAAGTTAAATCTAGTATCACAAAATTTCCGGTTAAACTAAGTTAAATATAATAAAACCGACTCGACGAATGCTGAAGTAAAACGAAAAGTATAATATAAAAGTCCCAGAAGTGTAATGAATTTAAGTGAATTATGTTCGAAAGCTTACCCTATCGATTAATCTCTAGGTATGTTTAGTTTTTTTTTGTACTTATTTATTTAAGTTTTGGTCAGCCTCAAATCCTTATATTTATATTAATGTAAGTATAACCATACGACGACAACGATAAGTGTGACGCTTAAGAAGGACTTTTATAGATAGAAAATCTTCTTCACTTGGGAACACTTTGCAACACCAAAATGTAGTAAGATTATCCTCTCAGGACAATAAATATTCATTCCAAAAACTCTGCCTTATAAATTTTACTCTTTATACAAATGGCAGTGTGTATGCTCTTAGAGCACGCACTTAATAATTGTGTGTGGTTAAATTGGTATTCTACTTCGCTTAGTGCGTAACTATATCGTTTAACCGTTTTTACTATGAAAGTCTTATCGTTGTCTAACCACATCGGGCTCTTGGGAGTTGATGGCAATGGCTTGCAATTTAAGTTAACAAATAGCTCATGCAGAGAGCATCAGTTTCATCAATTAACTTCGACCGCATCTAATTTGAGAATTGAGCTGAAAAACCATACGCACCCCACAATACCGCAGGCACCTTGGAACCCTATCCTTTTTAAAGAAACAAATTTGAGTAAAAGGTGTCCAATATCGTTTCCAGATGGCATACATCAATTTATACATATTGTCTATAATTTTGTTTGTTTGCCTACGACGACGCGACGTCGTTCAATAACCATTTATTAGCTATGAGAACCTCAAAATACATACATTAAATATATTTCCCAAAAGAATCGGAACCAGCATTTGGGTGTTGTTTTCACTTTGGGTTTTTAAGCGAGGGGGATATAATGTTGTTTTGATATAGCGAGTATCTAGCTGTCGCTAATTATCTTATTTACTCTATCAGATTTCATTGATTTCTATTAATTGAGCAACTATCATGTTTCATAAATGCGCCTTGACAATATGCGTTTTATTTATACCTTGAAGGGAAATAATTTACTTCCATTATAAATGTAGACAATTAAAAAGGATTGGTGACACTGCCTTAAATACGTTTGAAAGCAAGATGTTTGATAATGTATCACTCACCGGGAATAAGAAAATATTTGTGAGCTAATTTATTAGCTGGCCTATAGAGGAACTTTAGTCATCAAGAATTCAATTGAAACTTCCTAACTTAAAAATTTGAAATATCGTTAGTAAATCATGTTTGTAAACCCTTAACTTGGAAACATAAGACTTCAATTTATATATACATATATTCAATTTTTGTTTGTATTTGTATTTATATTAATATTAATATTAATATTAATATTAATATTAATATTAATATTAATATTAATATTAATATTAATATTAATATTAATATTAATATTAATATTAATATTAATATTAATATTAATATTAATATTAATATTAATATTAATATTAATATTAATATTAATATTAATATTAATATTAATATTAATATTAATATTAATATTATTAATATTAATACTATTATTAATATTAATATATTAATATTCATATATTAATATTAATATATTATTATTATTAATATTAATATATTATTATTATTAATATTAATATATTAATATTAATGTATTATAATAATAATATAATATTTATATTATAATATTAATATTTATATTTATATTTATATTTATATTTATATTTATATTTATATTTATATTTATATTTATATTTATATTTATATTTATATTTATATTTATATTTATATTTATATTTATATTTATATTTATATTTATATTTATATTTATATTTATATTTATATTAATATTTATATTTATATTTATATTTATATTTATATTTATATTTATATTTATATTTATATTTATATTTATATTTATATTTATATTTATATTTATATTTATATTTATATTTATATTTATATTTATATTTATATTTATATTTATATTTATATTTATATTTACATTCATCGCTGTGTGTGTTTTATTAAGATTACATACTTTCGAAACCAAAAAAAAATAATGACTCTGTTTTCTGTTTGACATTAATTTTTTTTTTTCGCTTTATTCAATGCATGGCTGCATTTTTTCAGATTTCCTTGTATGAATTAAAACAATTCAAAGTTTGTTAAAGCAAAATTAAATTAATTTTATGTGTACTATCGAATCAAATTTTCTCAAGCATTAAACATAAATTCATGTTAATTTTTAAAAATTAAACGAACCAAAAAACGAAACACATATTTTCCAAATTTGAACAGTTTATGTAAACAGCTTAAACATTTTTGATGTAACAAGTATTCTTGAGTTGCTTAATATCTTTCCTTCGCCACAACGACACTAAGGGAGGAAACTCATCGTACCTACATACCAAAAACAAAATTTACGAAGTATTCATTACATAAACAAAAAAAATTAACTTCATATGAACAAAAAAAATATCATAGTGTCGTCCTTGCTCGAGGCGTGGAGCATGGTTACCATAAGTTTAAAACCTGTTATTATTTTTTATATAAACAAAAATATGATTACAATTACGCTGGTCGACAAAATTACGTGTTTTTTCGGTTGCACAGACAAAAGAATATTTGTTAAAGGATTAAGATGTCCTTAGCTTGAATCTCGCCTTTTAATTTTTCTTACACATCAGGTTTTTAAAATATACCCCTTTAAAAATGGTAGAACCAACCAAACACGGGGGTTTAAACCTAATTTAAAACTCAAAATAAATCTTAACCATAAATTGTATCATGATTATCATTTACTAGTTTCTAGAAATTCTCACTAGCTATGAGTCTTTATTTGAATCTAAACGAAGTTTCGAGAAAAACTGGAATTTGATACTTTAATAGTTTTGGACTTGATTTTAAGTGCTGATTTCGAATATAAACTCTAATTTTAACTATTTGCTCAAGTCTTAAAAATACGCGTTTTCAACTTTATATTGCTTACGTTTTATTATCACCATGATCTGATCCGGATCAGATCATGATAATAAAACAGCATTGGATCATCATATTTTTTATTATTAAAAGTTTGGTAGCAGTGTCAAATTCGTTCTTTCAAAAGTGACATTTCGAAGCAAAAAAAAACAAACACATACCAAAAATGGAAGCTCCACAACTTTTGAAAATGTTTCTGCAAATCACCATTGCACTCTCAAACTCAAAGCATTCAGGAACGCTTTGGTCTCACATGTAGTCCAGATTATTTTTGACCTTTTAAAAAATGTGACACTTAAATAATTTAATTTAGAGATTACTTACAATTTATTTGAACATCTTTTCTCCCATTTGTGCTGCAGCTTTCTCGATTTTATTTATATTTTTTGACATTTGAAGCAGGGTTGCCCAAAGAACATTTTGCTCAATGATTTTTTTTTTCCTTTTTTTTGGGAAAAATAATACCCATAAATTATGTCAAATATACATTTTTTTGGACTTAATTATTTTAATTTCACCAATTAATATCTAGTTTTGTTAAAATATCTAATTATTTCATGGATTTTATACCAAATAAATAAATATAAAGCTTCTCGCTTTCTGTTTAAAAAATATTTTATTTCAGTCAAATGAAAATGTTTATATGGCAATACAGGTTTTATTTAATTTTTTGCAATGATACCAACATTTACATGTAAAATTACAATGATAAAGCGCTCCTTGTTGTGAAAAAAAGAATTAAATTTTGGATCTCAAATTGAGATCCAAACACAAAGCAGGATCTTGTGTTGTTGTTGTAATGCATGTAAATTCAAGATCCGGATCAGATCATGGTGATAATAAAACGCGGCTAATATATTTCAAAAACTAGATAAGAAACAATTTCTTAGACAACAGATTCGTTACAAGAACAAAATTTACTTTCAAACTGTTTTGCCTTTTTTGTAGGACAGTTGAAATCTTAAATTTTTTGAAGTTTTTTCGAATATTATATAAAATAATATAAATATTTCCACTGAATATTGAAAAAAAGGATTATAGAATTGGAAAACCATCACGGATTTTATTGAAAAAAGCTACTTTATAAATTTAGAAAGCCTCAAAAAGCCTTATATATGTACGTGTTTATCGAATTTTAAAAAGTGATATCTCAAAAACTTGACGTAATACAATAATTTAATTTTGAAATCGGATCTGAATTAAGGCCGCCAAAACCCATTGGACCAGTGTTTTCAGTTTTTATACTCTTACAATAAAGATTATTTGGTTGTAAGCTGTGTATCTACATCAGCCCCGTCATTTTGACTTAAATATTTTGTAATAAATGTTTAGTCCAACCACTTCTATATTTATAGGTACTCAATTATTGTTAAACGGTCCAAAGGAATTTGAGTCAGCTATATTTAGCCCATGTTTTGTCCTCTTTTAAATAAAAATTTTGAATGAATTAGCAGGAACAATTGGAAAACATAAAGCTCCTATCATCCACATTAGACTCCATTAAGTTTAGGTTAGTATTATGGAGGATGGCTAGCTGATTCCATTCCTTGAAAGGAGAGGCATTAGATTGAAGTAGCCTTATACTCAAAACTATTTGTAAAGACTCTTTTCATCTCTTTTCATAACTCTTATTATGTAGTCATAGATAAATTTGAATTTGTGACTATATATTGACGTTATTTGAGGGCCAACGTAGAATACATAATTTGGTGTTTAGTTTGGTAATTTAAATAAGCGTTTGAAGAAATTTCCTTGGAGTACTTCAAACTCCTCGAGAGGCAAGTAACCAAAAAATTCACAAGCTGGTGTTGACAGTCGTTTGAAACTCGTGGTATTTGGACACTGGATCAATCGTTCGATTTCCAAAAAATGTTGGCCCTCATCAAACTTAAAGCTTTAAATTATGCGTTAAGGTGGCCACAGACGACGAACATGCTCGCGCAACATGCTCGCCTGCGTTCCTCCACAGACGGCGAACATTGTTCGCGAACATTCATTTCGTTTTGAATCTCCGAGGAGGAAACATCATGTGTGATGAAAAAGCGCAAGTCGTTGCCCTTATGATGATTTACCTTTGCGAAAGGAAAAAAAATCACCAGATTTTTCAAATTTTCTGACTTTGGCAAGTTCTGGCCTGTATGATGCACGCAAAGATTTATATTTTTTTCACACTGTCAATTGCCGCACTTTGGTCTATCTATATATTTTTTTAATAAATTGTTCCAAGATTTGTTTTTTTCACACACACAATTCCAAATCGCATCTTCACCGCGCAAAATTTGGATGAATTCATCAATGAAATAACGGCTTACTGTCACCATTGTTTTTCTTCCGCGATGTGTACCTACTCTACGAAAATCTGAATAAAAATGAAGTTTTGCTCGCGAACATCGCCACAGACGACGAACATTGAAACCGGCGAACACGATGAAATCGAAATTTTTCGGCAACAGCGAGCCGCTCGCGAACAACCCCACAGACGACGAATTTAGCGCGAGCACGAGCATGTTGCGCGAGCATGTTCGTCGTCTGTGGCCACTTTTAGCAAAACTCCAAGATATTTAAACTCTTGCACTACACAGACATTGTTAAGCGACCAATTTTCTTCCGGTAGTCTGCTTCATTGACGTGCCTCAAAAATCATTATTTTAGTTTTGTTTGTAATCACATGCAAGCCATATTTCTCGCAAAAGCAATTTAATTTGTAGATTTGCAGCCGCAAAGTAAACGGATAGTCATCTAGTAAAACTAAATCGTCCTCGTATAGCAAAATTTTAACTTGGATATCAGCGAAGAGTATTCCTTCTGGAAGTACATCACAGATATCGTCAATAAACAAAGCAAACATTATTGGGCTTAAAATACAGCCCTGGGGAACACCAGCTGTCGTATCAAACCAGTCTGATGCATCCCAAAGCAAGGCGCTAGATGACTCCAGTAATTTTAAATCCATTAACAAAAATTTCCGGGAGATTCCTAGTGACGAAAGCTTATTCAACAGAGCCTGTCTGTTAACCTTGTCAAAAGCTGCTTTGAAGTCTACAAAACAAGATAGGTATACTTTGTTCTTTTTCTCAATACACTTCCTGGCAATACTAGTCAGAGCAAAAATATTATATAATAGTTAAAGTTAGTAATCCCGACCGAAATCGTGCTTGAAACCTGCCAAGTGTTCTCAATCTACATGGTTAGCCTAACGTACAGAATTGAAGTAAGAATCTTTCGTAAGGTACTATGAATTGAAATCCCTCTTTAATTGTTAGGAATATTTGAATCACCTTTCTTGAAAAGGGCAAAAATAACTGCTTTAATAAAGTTGCCTGGCACCTAAGAGTCATTGTATAGCCTTTTGAAGTACACGAGCAGATAGGTACCTTGTATATATTGATATTTTATTTAATATATGAGCAATCGTGGTAAAAATATGTTGTTAGGTTAAAAAATACTCTAATACTCAAGAGAACAATGTTCTTTTAATTCAAACCAATCTCTATGGAATTTTGGTAACTTTACAAAAGAAACAAATTTTCCGAAGTTAACTTAAAATGTTGTCCAAGCAAACCAAAGTGGTAACCATACCAAGGTGTCTTCACGTTTAAAGTTAAAAAATGTGATACCTACTCACCATTTTGAACAAAAAAGGAATATGGGTATACCTACCTAACTCAGCACACACATATTCATCGTCATAATAAATGCTAAACTTTGTCATGCTGTTCGAGAGTTATTTTGTTCGTTTATTCACAGAGTTCTCCAAAAAAAATTCCCACCTCCAAGCTCCAGAGCTCTCTTTTTACACGAACAAATAGAAAAGTAAATCCTCAAACAATTTTGGGTCGTCTCGTAGCATCATATAGAGAGTACCTACACACCAAGTTAAAATGAATGTATTTATGTCAGTGTAAGTAAAGTACCCATTTGAAAGTCCTTTTAAAAACATAAACACACGAATAAAAGCATATATACTTGATATACCATAAAACAAACCATACCATCTACACCTAAGCTAAAACAACCATCAGACAGTGGAAGGACATAAATATAAAAATAACAATTTGGCTTTCATGGATTTGTGTTTTTTTTTTGTGTTCTTTTTTACTCAGTTCGTCCTGTTTCCTTATTTTTTTGTTTTTCTAAGAAAAAGATAAAATAAAAATCCACACTAGATAAGGACCTAATCAAAATACACGCCTTTCATTGAGCCAGCAGCCAGAGTTTACAAGAGATCTAATATACCTAGGTACGAGTACAAAGAGAGAAGAGAGTTCATAAACGAAAAGACCGAATTGAGGACGAAATTGAATTCTCAAAGACGAGAACCATCTAAGGAACACTTAAAGACACAATTCATATAAACGAACGTTAACAGGATGCAGAATTGGTAGAAATAGAAAGGAAGTTTAGCTTTATACCTACAAACAATCTACATAGGTACAAATATATGTATATGTATAAAGAAAAGGAGTCTGTAGGAAAAGCTATACCTACCTACTTTATCGCAGGTAATGAATGTTTGCGCAGGCTACAGAAAGAAAAACAACAACAACAAAAAATAAGTGGATGCTCCTTGCTTTCTAGGACCGCAGTTAATTTAAAAAGGAATCATATTCAAATTGATGTCAGTAAACACACCATACTCTAGTTGTAAATTATGTATTTATGAAAAAGCAATCACACATAGGGATGCTCATGCTCATGTGAACATATTTACATACATATATACTTCATATATACTAAAGTCGTACTGAGACGGCCAAATGAATTTTTTAAAGCCTTCATGATGGTGTGAGACACCCTGTGTTCGTTAGTGTACTGATTTTCAATGAATTGATGGTGAAGGCATAATAACAAGAATCTCTGTGTTGAGGCAGAGTTAAATGAACCCCTGGGCTATTGACTTGTTGCTAGAACGAGCTTAAACGGATCTTGTAACTATACGTACTGTCGGGAGTCCTATCGTGCTCACAGCTATGTGCATTGTGTACACAGCTGCTGGCGGTGGTGGTGCTGGCTGGCGGCTGTGGCGAGGGGAGCCTGCAAGAGAAGTTCCATTCAAAAACTTTGAATACAATTATAGTGTTACTTTGAATTGAGGACACACAAAAAGGGAATTGAACATTGAAGTGATGTGAAGAGTAGGTAGGTAAGGTACCTATACTTACCGTACACATTTATTCGAGTTAAAAAATGTCGCAAGCTTACAATTTTTTTTATATTATTCTACACAAACTTTGATCCTATGCTTGCAACGAAGAATGGCTTTAAGGGAATCTTAAGAAAAGTTAGAGGTGCTATCTTAAACCTAATATGAATTGGAAATCCAGCCCTATTCCATTCGCTCAGCACAAATTCATCAACTTTTGGCCAATTAACGATGCAGGGGGGTCTTATGAGCCATAAAGCTTATACAGTTAAGTTGTATAAGTAAAGAAAAAGCGGTTTGCAATACAAACACTTTTAAGATCTTAAAAATTAAAGAAATCTATTTTTTGAGTTGAATTTGCTTTGAAATATAAATGTCCCAAAAACCGCAAATGTGACACTTTCCTTAAGCGTTTCATATCCATTTATTTAATATAAAACTTTGCATATCACGAAAACTGGAGGGAAGAGAGATTCTGCAACGTGTAATTTGTGAGTGCCACACTAAAGTTTCCCAAATTACCCAAATGTTAACCTTAATATGTTTTTAATTCATTTTTAGAAAAAATTGTATACTTAAATACACCTATGTATTTCTTTAAATTCAAGAACCAATCATTTTGCTCTATACAATTTTTAAGTTTTGTTGATTGCTTTAAGATCAAAATAGACTGATAACAATAGTAATAATAGACTCTCGAAAATAGAGTCCGAAAAATACGTCAAAAAAGCCAGATAATTCATTATACCAGATTCTATTTTATTTTCCTACGAACAAAGATCACATTTTTTGTCAAACTTTCACATTTTCTGGCTTTTTGCATCTGTATTTTTGTGGCGTTCTTCGCATTTTATAAATGCAATCAAGACGGAATATATTACTTTTGGGGAAAAGCTACGTTTCAACACAATTTCTAACATTTCTGCGTGAAATGTACCAAAAACCTTTTAAAGTATTGTATTTCAGCTCTTAAATGTGTCATATTTAGACAACTGTTGGAATTTTTCAAAACAAAAAATGGTAGGTACTATTTTTTATAATATAAATACAAATATTGAAAAATTTCAATAGATTAAAACTTCAAAAGTTAATGAATACAAAAAAAAAAACAATTGTTACTAAAAACTAAATTTAATGATTCACTGTTTTTTTTTACTAATTTCATAAAACTAAACCGTGCTGTATGGAATGGCAAACTCCTGATATGATGCATATAGCAAGGTTTAAATTATTTTAAGACTGACAAGAGTAATAAATCAAAGTATATCGAGTATTTTCAAGATGTATTCATTTACCTTTTTAATTTATTCAAAAGGAATTGTGTTCGTTCTTTAAAGGTTTATTTCAAGGTCAATTAAAGAAATAAGTATTTGTATATAACTAAAGTTCAATTACTTATTTTCGTATAAATTCTTTGCTATAAAGATATTTATGGTTGAGCTTATAAACACTTCAAGTTCAACCTTCCTTTCTTTGCATTAATAAAAAATTCAATGGATTTCGACCTTTTCTTTTTTTATAAAAAAAAAAATAAACGACCACATAAAAGAAATATAAGTTTTTAAATAATAAACCTTAAAAGGCATAATTATTATTTTATTTTGTTTTACAAAATTCAGCCTTTGTTGTTGTTTTTTTTACTTAAGTATTTGTTGTAAAAATAATCCAATTTTATATCAATTTTCAAGTTTTTACGATATGACTAGTGCGCAAAATACGTGCAAGTGTTCCCACTCAAGCAAACCTTTAATAAATCATATAGACCAGATATGAAATTCAGAGAAAAAATAATCCAAAAATGATGTTTTTGCCAATAAAATATAAAGTGATGTTTTTAAATAAATAAACATTTTTAACTTCCCATGGGAAGTTATTGCAATCGATCCGATTTATCGAATTGAAAATTTTGAGATTTCCCGACGTTTCAAGGTGGTTAGAATCTAAATCAAAGATTTTTAGAGAAATGTCTGTATGTGCGTGTGCTTTTTTCGTCATCCATATCTCAAGAACCAGTAGAGATATTAACTTCAAATAACTTTCGTTATACAGATAATAAAGCAGAAAAGACTTTGAAAAGAATTGAGAATCTACAAGAAAAACATATTTCGGTATTCATCCAGAATTAATAGTACACTTCATAAAACCGTTATTTTGGTTTTAAGTTTTCTCAAGAATGTCATAATTTTTTTTTTAATTTTTAAAAATGTATTGATTTTTGTTTACAAAACTTGATATCTCAGAAAGGGGGTCATCTCACCATGTAAAATGTATGTTTATAAGTACTAAACAGCTACATACCAAAAATATTTTTAAAACAAAATTTAAAAATTTTGTAGGTAGGTATATTAAAATTAATTTAAAAAAAAACCTCTCTACTGATTTTAAAAACGAAAAAATTAAATTAATCTAGGTTTTTTTGAGAAATAAAATGGTATTTAAATTTTTGAGAAAATTTATTTTACTGACACATTTTTAAATTTTAAAATATAATAAATATTTGTAAACAGACTTTTTGGAAGATATTAGCAAATTCCAGCGACCTAGTCGTGCATTTTATTTATTTAAATTTTTTTTCAAAATCTTTTAAGATCTTAAGAAATTAAGTAAATCTACTTTTTGAAGTGAATTTGCTTTGGATGCTTTAGAACTGAGATTCAAACACGAATTTCAATGATATAATTGTCCCAAAAACAGCAAAAGTGACATTTTTGTTAAGCTATTGGCTAATTGAAAAACATAATGAACGTTTCATATCTATTGATATATGTACATAAATGCTTTAAATCTCTTGAGATTTGAATTGAAAAGAGATTCCGAAACCTGTAATTTGTGAGTGTCACAAAAAAGTTTTTTCTCAACTTATTTGTTTACCTTAATTTGTTTTTATTTAATTTTTAGAAAAATTGTGTACTCAAATGCACCTATTTCTTTAAATTCAACAACCAAACATTTTTCTCACTACAATTTTTAAGTTTTGTTGACTCCTTTAAGATCAAAATATTTTCTAGTATCTACGAAAATTGAGTTCGAAAAAACTACGTCAAAATAGCCCGAAAATTCTTCATATCAGATCCTCTCTCATGTTCTGGATTTTTGAAGTGTTCTTCGCATCAATAGAAATGGAAACAAGAAACTTACATATTATTTTTGGAATAAAGCTGCGTTTCAAAACAATTTCTTACATTTCTGCGTAAACAAAATGTGTTTTAGCTCTTAAATATGGCACATTTAGAAAACTGTCGGTATCTTGGAATGCTTTCGTATGTAGGGAGTCATCCAAATTAAATAGTTAGACCATACCCTTGCTGGACAACAGTGTTCTAAGATAATTTTATAACTTAAGTTGTCACTTTAGCCCTTGAAATATGTAAATGTAAGGTTAAGATACACATTATGTTATTTAAATTTTGTCAGTCTCCTTTACAGAACATTAAAGAACATTTTTAAGCGGTGAGTAAAAACTCGTCTATATGTTAAGTGTGTGACCCTCCCCCCCTCATTAAAAGTCTGGATCCGCCCTTGAATAAATCAATGTAAGTTTATTGATTTAAGGGGAATTCCTAGAGACAAAAACAGTAGTTATTATGCAGTACAACTATTAAAAAAGGTGTTAACTTTCTTAAAAGCGGTTTTAGCAGTTAAGATGAAATTTTAATTTTTGCCTTATCATTGACCTTTAACGTTTATTTATGAAATAAGAAAAAACATACATTTTATTGAATACTGATCGTTATTTCAATTAATACAATTATCGAGGGGTTTATATCTTTACAATTCATATAACATAATACAATTTTGTCTGTCTTAAATTCCAATGAAAACCTTTGGAAAGACATTAGAATACCAGTGCATGATACCGTAACAATTAATAATAACTTCCTTTCTGAACTTATTTAAATTAGTCAACCATAGGTGCGGTGAAATAGGACTAAGAAATTGGCTATACTGCATTTTGCGAGAGTGAAATACCTGTTTTTACGATGTAAATTTCTTCCTTAAAAGAACAGTTTTTAAACAACTGTTAGACAATTTTATTGCCAAAAAAATGGTTGCAAAAAATTGTTAAAACATAAGGTTAACCTAAACTCACCCATCATTAAGTCAAAATAAATAAATTAGCGCGTAGAAAACCAGGGCCATAGTGACTTAAAACTCTTTACCATTTCTATGTGCGAGTAAGGTCGGGGATGGAGGGGACCTGCAGTTATTATGCCGAATCCGAGAAGTAAGCACGCATGTTGATTGAGGCCCAGGTCTGCCCCGGTCTATAGCACCACCAAAGTTCTAAAACTCGATTTATCAAAATTTAGAGCTCGATTGAGTTCTAACTCATAACTTCATCAAGTTCTGAAACTTTAGAACTCAGATTTAAATATCAGTCTAAGACACAATTTCAAGTTTTCAAAAAACAGTAGGAAGAATTAAAATGAAATCCAACAAAACACATAACACAATTTTCATTTCGAAAAAAAAAAATAGAATACGAAAACTAAATTATGAAAAAAGAGGCTGGGATGTGACTCACACTGATAACTTCACATTCCGTCTGTCGATTTGTTTTACTTAAAACTTTAACAAAATATTCATAACAATATTTTGTGTGAGATGAATAATTTGAAGTCAATATCTTTCTGTGTTCTCCTAATACTTGAGTCGAAAACCATTTCTTATCAGTTTTTTGTTGTTTTAATAGGTTTTCCAATTTTTTTTTCAAAAAATGTATGTGTTGAATTTTTCTAAAAGATTAACTTAGGATACCAACAACATTTTGTATATGATGAAATAGTTTAATTTCAAAATCCATTTTTGTCAACGAGATTTTTAGTCAAAAACCAAGTTTTAAAAATTTTAGTAGCATTTGCGTACTATATTTTGAAGATTTTAATTTTTATGAAAAAACTAACTGTTGAATTTTTATAAAAAATTTACTGAATGTTGAAACCAATATTTTCTGTGCGATAAAATTAGTTTGAAGCAAATATTTTTACTTTTTGAACAGATGTTTGAGTTGAAAGTAAATTTTTACAAAGCTTAAGTAATGTTTTGTTTGGATTTTTATTTTTTGTAAGAAAACTGTCAATTCGATTTTTCAACATATATTACCAGATGTCAAAAATTTAATTCTTCGCTGCATCAAATTATTTTGGAGATAAAATCATCATTTTTATTTAGATTCTATTTTTTTATATTCTAGGGACCTTGAAATGTAAAGAAATGTCAAAATTTTCAATTCGACTAATCGGACCGATTACAATAACTTCATATGGAAGTTAATAAATGTCCTCTCAAACAAAAACTGACATAAAGTACATACATATGTTTTTAATTTACATACCTAGTTTATGAAATAAAATATCAGAATTTGAACTCAGAATTGACTGCTAGTAAAAAACACGTTAGAACTGAGTTCCAATCAACGGAGGTCTAAAATTCCTTGACCTCAAAAATTTTAGTAAACTAACTTCTATACAGATATGATTAGTTGTGAAGAAATGCTTTAGTTCCAAATGTTCTTAAAATTAAGCTCCAAAGTCAAAGATAAACTCAGAATTACTAGATAGAGTTTTTAATGTATTTCAGTGTTTCACGTTTTTAGGATTGAAACATTTATTTTTTGGAAAAAATTAAATTCTAATTCGAAAACCATACAAAATTGTTAAAAAATACTCACCAAAACACGAAACCAGCAACAAAAGTAATCCAAATGTTGATATTCTTGTCCAGAACGCCATTTTAATATTTTGCAAATGTTTCATTGTATTATTTCGTAAAAAGAAAATAACAGAAAAAAACCACTCAACAATTTTTAAACTAACACTTTTATTCTTCCTTATATTTTATATCTTCAATTTATTTTAACCACCAGCAGAAACTTTCAATATGTGAAATAAAATTTTTGATTGCTGTTGCTCTTTTCAATCTAATAACAACATTATGCACTAAAAAAACTTCAACACGCTCATTTAGGTATAATTTTTGTTTGCAATTAAAAACTTTTTGACACTCTCAAAAACTATTCGTTGGGTTATTAGTGTATGAAATTAATATTAAATTGCATTATGTCAGATAAGTATGTGGTTTTCTTCAAAGATTAGATATTTTATTCGTATCTCAAAAACTCGACCACACAAATAATCGCTTGAACATGAACAAACCGACGAAAAAAGAAATATTCAAATTTCCAACCTCACGAGCAACGACGAGGACGAGGACGAAAAAATTAACGGTGATGGTGGTATAAAATTCAAAATAAATTTATCACTAAATATTATTATATTCATCAGCTACACTCTTGTTGGTGTTGTTGTTTTTGTAGCTGTTTTCGTAACAGCCGCCTTGGACTTGAGCTTGAATTAGATGCTCTCATATGTTAAACATTAATTAGTTCGACTTTCATGCGCAATTAATTTATCCATGCATTCGAATTAAGGATGTCAATATATCAAAAACAAAAAACTAATAACAGAAAAATATACACAAAATCCGACCCGACACATAGACAGATGGAGACACTGCCACCAGGCGTAACGTATTTATTTGGCAGTTTTCTTGAATGATATCTTCAACAAAACGCGATATTCATAGCCCGAGAACAACAAGACGTCGTCTTCGTCCCCATCATATTGGTTCTGAGGATGAGGAGTCGAACAGATACAAAATGTATCTGATGGGTTGGTTGGCAGCAGCGGACGACGACGACGATGACGATGGATTGAATATTTCTTTGCTTCTTTTTTGAAAAATGTTCAACAATTTGTCTTCTTAGACTACCGCGTTCTATAGTTGTTGCTGGATGACTTGTTCGAGTGCTTGTAACACTAGTCGAGATTTGTGTTCCTGAATTGCTTTACCGAGATTGCCGAGGAAGAAGAATAGTCGATGGTCGGTCGGTTCCGCAAGAGCGACGAAAGCGAGCGCTGAGGATGAAGACGGGGATGAAGATGCCCTAATCAAAATCGCGCACAGTTCCCCGCTCCCGATTCCTTGTTTTCACCGAACAGAAAAGTGTATCACTTGGGGTGGAAATATCACAAATTATTCTGAAAGAGGGCGAAATATTATTCAAAAAGAAAAAAAAACGACTTCGAGCGTCGAGCCAGCGCCACAAACACGACAGAAACTCCGACGAAGACGACGACGACGGTGATGATGTTGTTGAGGATGAATCCGAAACTAGTATGCCGGCAGTTGGTTGAAAGACAACGTCCACCACCTCCGTGCTTGGTGTTATACTGTTGTATGTTGCCAACTGCAGGGCAGGCGCACACTCTGCTCTTTTCTTCTCGAGAGGGTTGGCCGTGGCCGCCTGCCTCGTACTTCACGTCTTTTGTGCTGGGTACTGTAACCCCAACGCCACCAACTTTAGTTTAGAGATCTGCTGCCCCTTAAATTTTTATGAGATACTTCTCCTTCTTCCTGTGTCTTTCTACTTGTAGTCGTAGATGTAGTCAAAGTCGTAGCCGTAGTCGTAGTTTCCCGGGATGTTTATTATTTTGAATAAATGACAAACGGTCGACTCGACGAGCAAGCAATAAACCCGATGATGATGAGAATGATGATGATGACGCTGGAACTCAGCTGAGAGGAGCCGCTTCCAAGTCACTAACTATATCAGAATCTTTTCGGAAAAAACACAATGATAATAAACAATTATTGCAGATGTATCTTGTAGGTACCTATTGCTTCTTCGGTTTTGAACCATCCATCTGCGGAAGCTGTTGATCGATTTGTGTGTTATTTTTATTAATTTTTTGAAATTTAACTTTCATTGAATACTCATACCAGTACCAGCCGGCTCCGGGCTTGTCGGATTTTTTTTCGCGTAAATATTATTGTTTAGACCGCATCTGCTAAGAGGGGACTATTTATAAGCTTTTTTGATTGGCATGTAAACGAGCAATTTTCGAGAGTGTTGTCTTTGGAATAATTGAAGGGGCGAACATGAACATGAGTCATGTATATATCTTGAGGTTTGAGGCTTGTTTAGATAAACGAAACGATGTGTGGAAGAATGTTTAACAAAGAGTTCTAGAGGAGATGGCGAATGAACATTTTACGAATGGAAATTGAAACTATTTCTTGTGTTTTTGCTGCAGTACCTAGAACTAACGTTTCTAGTCTATTTCAAAATATCACACATTATTATTTTAACATTTATGGTTCCGTGTCAAAAGCTGTCCCTCGCTGCTTGATGCCTGCCTCGGCCTAGGTGTAGTAGTAGTCGTAGTTGTCTTCTTGTGAAAACTGTGCGGATGTTGATTTTTACTCCTATTTCAGAGTTGAGAGGATCCCGATGGCGATGGTGTTATTTTTAATGTCACCACGTTGAGTGATATAAAAGATTATATGATCATTTTCGTCTGCGTTTAAGTTTTTCCTATTCTTTTTTGTCTCTTTGATATTTTGCCCTTGTATATTTATCCTTTAATACCTATAACTTTAATATTTTTATGTTTTGTATGTTTTTATTCCTGTGTGCAGTTTTATTGCTTTTTTTGGAAGTCTGTAGATTTATATGGGGGATAAGAGGGTTGTTGTGTTGAGTGTGAACATTGATGTCTTTTTAGCTGACTTTTATGGATGTGTTTATGACCTGCAATGATAGAAAATTAGTTGATTAGATAACAAAACTTAAGAGGGATTTCTACTATAGACAAATATAATTTTCGATGTTTTGCGATTATTTGAAGTTTTTATTGTAATCATAAACAGCATCAACCAGAAAATTGACAGGATTACCGTGAATAATGGCCAGAATTGATTTAGATACATAGGATATGATTGTGTTTATTATATATGGTCGTAGGTTAAATCGTTTTACAAGTTGAAATCAATTATTGAAACATTCTGTTAAAATTGATTTTTTATAACGCATAAAATTGAGCAAGATTTGTATGAATGTTTATGTTTATGGGTTTGAAACTTATGATTTTTGAAACGTATGCACTAAAATTTAAGTACAAAGAAGGCATTATGTGCTTAAGTCTTTAGAAAAATTTACTTTTGTATTGAAAGGCTGGTGGTGCACTTGAGGAGAACAACATTGTTAAGGGAACGTTTGACAGACGTTTGTTCAATAATAATCGGATTTGCATCCTTAAAATGACAAAAACTCAAAATATGAATAAATTGTTCAGATAACAAGATCAAATGGGGTCTTTGATTGCAATTTAGGGCTACACAAGTTTTGTTTCTTTTAGGGAATATTCAGATTATTTCAATTTTGAAATATATAACAAAATTTGTAAAAAGTTAAAATATGTATGCAATAAAAAATCATAAAAAGTCGTACAATTCCTTCAACTGGGTGAGCCGTTTATAAGAAAGTTCTCTAAAACATTAAATTATTTCCCCTATGTTAAAAAATGTAGTACCCGTGGCATGATGGTTAGTGCGTTGGACTGTCATGCGAGAGGTCTTGGGTTCGATCCCTGCCTGTACCACCTTAATTTAAAAAAAAAAAAAAACGGGTACTGCCTCTTGCGAGGAATTGACAAATTCTCCAAGAGTAATGCTTGTCATGAAAAAGTGCTTTCTCAAACTAGCCGTTCGGATTCGGCATAAAACTGTAGGTCCCCTCCATCCCTGACAACAGTACTCGCACACAAGAATGGTTGAGAGTTGTAAGTCACTAGGCCCTGGTTCTCAATATAATTATTATAGATGAAAATAAAATTTGTATTTTACTGCTTTAAACGTTGTTGCTAAAAATACAGCTTTTAACTTACGACTGGACCAAGAACATAAGATGAATGGGAGATGCAACCCTATTCCAATCACGTAGCACAAATTCATCAATTTTTGACCTTTAGACGATCGATGGGGTGGTCATATAAGAGATAAATCTTACACAGTTAAGTTGCATAAGTAAATATTTCATCTAAAGATTTGTTAGTAATTTAACTATGCTCACCAAAAACCGGTTTGCAGTCAAAAACAGCTAAAATCTTTGATTTCAAACAATTTGGAAAAACTTTTGTAACGCTTTATGTACATTTTTTTTCATAACATATGTATTTTCTGAATGAAAGAGCAAATCTTCAGGTTGTTAAAAAGAAACCTTGAATAAGAGATCACCAATTTGATATTATGTTGCCTTTAAATTCCTTAAACTCGTCTTCAATTCCATCTTATTTTTTTGACGCACAGAAATAGTGTGACGTCTTTCTTAAAGTATTTTTTTTTTTTTCAAAATTGATTTTCTATTGAACACAAAAACTTTTATGCTCTTAAAAAATTAAAGAAATCTACTTTTTGAAGTGATTTTCCATGGATGCTTTAGAACTGGGATTTAAACTCTAATTTGAAGAATACATATAAATGTCCCAAAAACAACAAAAGTGACACTTTCCTTAAACTAATGGCTAATTGAAAAACTCTTAAACTCTCTTAACTTAACATAAAAGTTTTGAATCTCTCGACAACTGAAGTGAAAAGAGATTCTGCGACGCATAATTTGTGAGTGCCACACTAATGTTTTTTCCCAACATATTTGTTTACCATAATTTCTTTCTATTTAGTTTTTAAAGAAGTTATGTACTTTCATAAATGCACCTATCTTTTTTAAATCAAGAACCAAGCATTTTCCTCTCTACACTTTTTAAGTTTTGTTGACTGCTTTAAGATCAAATTATTTTCCAAATGTTCACGCAAGACAGTATTTTTTAAAATTTGTAAGCAAACTGATAACGATAGTATTAAACAAAAATTGAGAACAAAAATTCCAGAACATTCTTCATATCAGATTCTATTTTATTTTTCTACGAAAAAAGATACAAATTTTCTGACAAACTTTTTAATTTTTTGGGTTTTTGCATCTATGTATATTTTTGAAGCGTTCTTCGCATTTCAACATAATTTCTATCATTTCTGCGAGAAATGCATGAAAATCCCTCTAAAGTTTTGTATTTCAGCTCTTAAATATAGCATATTTAGAGAACTGTTGAAATCTTGAATTGCTTTTATATGTAGGATGTCCGATGTCGTCCATATTAAATAGTTGCACCATATCTTGCTGAACAATGCAGTGTTCTAAAATAACTAAAATTGTCACTTTAGCCCTTGAAATATGTAAATGTAAGGTTATTTACATTTTTTCAGCCTCCTTTAGAGAACATTAAATAACATTTGTATGAGGTGTTCAAATACTCATCTTTACGTGTGTCTGATTAAAAGTCTGGATCCGACCTCGGTTTTCCATTGTTTTCTTGTGCATGTTTATGAAGTAATTAATATATTTAAGTCGGAAAACTCTATTCTATTATATAATTATTTTTCTTTTTGGTTTTATTAGTTTTACGTTTTTAATCGTCTAAAGTACAATTATTATTTTTGACGCGCTGTGGTCAGTTTAATTTATTTAGGGCTTGCAACTTTTTATCAATACATTTTTACCCTACCTTTTTATATGAGCTTTTTGCTATTCCTTTGTAATTTTATAGTACACTCCCCAAAAGTTGTTTGCCATGCATAGAAAAATAGAAATAGCACATGCCGTGTACAATTTCCAGGAATTTTCACTTTAACTAGGAGTGGTATATTTTATTGAAAGAATACAAATATTTTCGACTGCAAAAAATGTTAAATGTGTTGCTATAAAATTTTGCTTTTAAATGGACAAGGGTTTCATGGAATCTGCCAATCAAATTCTGACTACAAAGGGTGCATTCCCTTATCGTAATTCAATCACACATTGAAAAGTGTATAATGACACTAAAACTAAACTCAACTGCACCTGTTTCAGGTTTTTTTTTTTTGGCATGGTTGCATTGATGAACACCTAAATTCTAAATAAACTAATATTTTACTTAAAATTATTTTTTACTCGTGCTTTTAAGTAGACTTTATCAGTTATTAAAAAAATAAAATTGCGAAATGTAAAAATAATACATTTGGTTCTGTGTTACGAGTATGAACTCGTGAGTTTTTTTTATGACAATTAAAATAGTTGTATCCGTTTTAGCGAATAACATCCCAATTTTGTAATTAACATCAACACATAATTTAAGAAAAATGCTGACCATGTTTAAGCTGGAGGGATATTGCAAGTGTTTGGCTGAGGTTCTCACTGGATGACGTTTATCCATTTATCCAGTTAATGATGATGGTATGGTAAAGTGGATTACTGTAAAGAAGTATAAGCTGATAAATAGAAGACCAATATATATAATATTGTCAGGCCTTGGCATAACTAATAAAAAACTATCTAAACATAAACTCATGTATTCTGCTTTGAAGTGTATTGACGTAAAAATAACGATCATTACCAAAAATTATGTTTATAGTTTATTATTGTTTATTCAAAACTCTTGTTAGCAATTATGACACAGTGTCATAATTGCGAGGTCATGGTTCTTCAAACTGACGAACAAAATTTGTTGCTCCAACTACTTCAGTAAACACAAACGTACTGACGGTACTTCTACTGAGATCTACATATTGCGCCAATTGTTGTGGTCCTCACAAATCATCCGACCCTGCATAAGCCATACAAAATATTTGGACATTTGCAACATGATCTCTTTTCACCGCCAATCTACAAAATCCCTCGGAAACTTGCGTTATCTAAAACCAAACAGAGTCCACAAAGTTTCTTTCGAAAAGACCAGCTTTCTGCTAAATGAAGTCACATCTTGGCTTGGCTCTTGTCACACAAAATGTGAACTGTTCAACGTCTTCACATCATAAACTATTAAGAATGGTTGCTTAAACTAATACTCGTATGATTAAAAAAAACTCTCTTAATAAAATTACTCGGAATGCAAGAAGCGCCACAACCGAAATTTCTTAATTATATTATAAACAGAAAAGTTGGTATTGCGCTGGCTACTGAGACGTGGTCGAAAGTTGACAAATCATTTTCTCATCCTAATTATAAAGGTTTTACAATAAGGACTTGACAACTTTTTTTTAAATAACACGCAAACAATTTTAAGGTAGTTTAACAGCTTCAAGTACTATCAAAACATTTATGAATGGAACTTGACTTCATATGACCATCATAGGGCACGTTCACAGCGGTTGATTCAGTGGACCCAATTTAAGATGAATCGGCCACAAATTTCGGGTGAAATGGCAGCCATTCCCGTTAAATGTTGAATCTGAGCTCTTCCAAAGTCGCGTCGCGGTCGTCGGCTCCCTGGAATTAAACTCTTAACTACTGCCTATATATTAAATGTGTGTCTAAAATTATGTTACTTTAACGAATACTGGAATACAGCAAAGATTGTGACAAATTGGACAATGTTAATAGTTACAGACCTTTCATTTTGCTCACCTGTATTAGTAAGTTATAATAAAAAATATTATAAGAAAAACTTTGTTACTTGGAAGGATTCAGCAACATATCACTGTAAAATGTTTATCAAATAAATCGTTAGTTTTAATACTGTTTGACAACTCTTTTATACATAAGCAATTTTATTCAAAGCTTTTTAAGCCAGTAGACATTTTATAGTTAAAGTGCAAGACGATAGTTCTTCTATACAAAATATTAAATTTGGTGTGTCCCAAGCATCTGTACTTGGAATTATCCCTTTTTTATATCTTCGTTTTTGACTTGCCTCTACTTAGTGATTATGTCAAACTAGCTATGTTTGCCACCGACACGGCTATTTTTTCTTCTGATGTTACACCCTTGAATGTCTTAAGTATTCTAAAATTGCCATTTTCTGTAATACTATTGGAAAACTATTTCTACAAATGAAAATTTGATAATGTACCTACTAATAAACGAATTGTGAAATTATTCTTAATAATATAATTTAAATGAATAAGTTCAACTAAAATTTTTTGATATGGGAATGTTGCAATATTAGGTTTAAATTTTCTATAAGAATTTGTAGCTTTTCCTTAGTTATAATTTAGTATAAAGATAATATTTGTAAAGTAATTGTTTATAATTTAAATCCCTATTACTACAATACTCCAAATTGCAGTCTCTACATTCTAATGGCGAATTTTATCAACACAGTTTTGGTCTTCACATTTGGGCAAATTCTTTTATGTTCTCTTTGCTTGATAAGAACTGATAAATTTGTCTAGATAATATATAAAAGAACTTTTCATCGCCTTAGTGACACAAGAACGTAACGTATAGCATACTATATTGTGACACACACTTTAACTGTATAAGTAAGCTTAGAAGTTAGCACTTACGTTGATAAAGAGGCTAGGTTGTATTTACATACAATTCAAATACCTAGGTAGATCAAAAACATACAAAAAAGTAAGGTTGATAGATTTCCTGCTCAAAATTTACAATTTTTCAATTAAGACTTGTCAAGGGACAATATAATGAGAAATAGATCAGATTGTAACACTGTAGTCTTAAATAAAAAATGCTGGAATTTTGAACCTGGGCCCATATTCTACATAAAACGAAAAAAAAACAATCGGTTGTTTTTCAAAAACGTAAGAAATTGTACTATTGTTCCATTCTGAGTTATATGGTTTTTGGGCAATCAAGGTTAAATAAAAATTACCCACAATATTTTGCATATGATTAAATAATTTGATTTTAAAATCTGTTTGTTAACGATATTTTTGGTCGAAAACCAATTTTTAACAATTTTATTAGCATTTCGTACATAAACAAATATATGTAGAGTTGATTAATAAAATTTAGCACAGAATTAAATCATTTTGTAGTCAATACCTTCATTCACAAGATATTGAGAATCGAACAACAATTTTTACCAATTTTGCGTCCTATTTTTTGTAGAATTTAATTTTTATGAAAATGATGACTGTTGGATTTTTACAAAAATTTTACTGAATTTCGAAAACAATATTTTCTATAAGATGAAATTAGTTTGAAGCCAATATCTTAAACTTTTAAAAAGATATTTGAGTCGAAAATCAATTTTTACCAACTTTTAGTATAAAAAAACTGTCCATTCGATTTTTATCAAAATTTTACCAGATGCCAAAAACGTTATTCTTCGTTACATACATTTATTTTGGAAATAAAATGATTTTTTTGTTCGTGAAATATTCGACGGGACAATTTATTTTTTTCAGCTTTTTGATTTATAAAAAAACAGTTGATTGAATTCTTTTTTCAAAATTATATTAGTTTGGTATCACGTTACAATATACAATATAAAATTAAATTAAAGTAGCTAGCTGTATTGGTCCGTATTTTTTTAAATTGCTATGGTAAGAAATGGCGATAGATGATGTTCTGACGGCCAGCGTCGGTACAACTGAGAGGCAAGGTATTCAATGGAGAACGTTTGAAAGGCTTAGCCATTAAAACTATGCCGACGATATACATATGTATGTCTCATGGCAAATAACATCAGTTGGCTGAACGAGATGTGTCAAGCTTTAGGGGTGAAAGGAGAATCGTGCGGTCTTAAAATAGCAAAAAGACAAAAATAATGCTAACAGGCCCCCCAACACAACATCATATTATTCTGCATGACACGCCTGTTGAAGAGGTCGAACAATTTAATTACCTCGGAAGTATTGTATCAGCAAATGGTGGTACGGATCTGGACGTAAAAAGCAGAATAAATAAAGCTCGCGTTGCCTTTGGTGCTCTGTCTCAAATTTGGAAATCCAGTAGTCAAGTCTCCTTACGCACTAAACTGAGGTTCTTCGAATCCAATGTGAAATCCGTGCTATTATATGCTTGTGAAACATGGAAAGTCTCGGCCACCATCTCGAGAAAATCACAGGCTTTTGTGAATCGCTGTCTGCGTCACATCCTTAAAATTCGCTGGCCACAAACAATATCTAACCAGGAATTGTGGCGTAGGACAGGTCAGAGGCGCTTGGACATCGACATCAGAAAGCGCAAATGGCAATGGATTGGTCACACACGGAGGAAACCAAACGATGATATTGCGAAGCAGTCCTTTGAATGGAATCCACATGGGTCACGGCGGGTTGGAAGACCAAGAACAACATGGAAATCTACAGTGCTTTCGGAAGCTAACTCCCAGAGAAAGACGTGGCCACAGTTAAGGTATCTAGCTGCAGATCGAGAATGATGGAAACGTTTTGTTCACGCCCTATGCCCCGTACGGGGTTAGAGGACCTGATGATGATGGTAAGAAAACCATCCACTCAATTTGAAAGTCCTTTCTGCATCATTCTGCATTTATTATCTGTATAACAAAACTTATTTGAACTCGATATCTTTACTTGTTCTTGAGATAATGGTGACGAAAAGAGCTTCCCGAACGTATGGACGTACGAACTTGCGTAAACACGCACGCACAGACATCTCTCTAAAAATATTTTGTTTAGATTCCAGGAACCTTGAAACGTCGAGAAATGTCAAAATTTTCAATTTGACAAATCGGACCGATTTCATTATACATAGTAACAAAGATGGAAAATTTAAAACCTGTAGTTCGGCGGAAAGAAGAATTACCAAAATTATGTCAATGTTTAACGGGAGAACAAGAAAGTATTTGATCCATTTAATAGATAGTTCAATATCTCATAGAAATCTGGACTCTCCTGAAAATTAACAAATATTGAACGTAATTGTGTCACTTTGGCGAGCATATGTTAGTATTATTATATGAGCTTAGTTCAACGCTGCAAGTGATGAACTAATGAATCTATCCAGCTTAACTTATTCCTCACTCCTCAATATCGTAAAAAATACTACTTTGACTTGGTTAGCCTAGTAGAATTGGACTTAAGACTATCTATACATTTTCTACAGATTTATACATTGACTAGCGGCCCGTCCCGGCTTCGCACGGATAGACAAAATTAGGTACAGATATTTAATCACTAAATTAGAAAAAATTGTATGCTTATCTTAAAGCCTCCCTGTACCCTACGTTGGCTGTGGTATTTCTAGGTGGCAACAAAATGTATTAATTTTCAGGAGATCCTACTCGAGAAAGTGCCACATACAATTTCCCGTAGGAAAAGCACTCTTTCCTGAAGTCGATACCAACTATGGAAAAAGCTTGTCCCTGGGATTTATTTATTGTTAGGGCAAAAGATATTTTTAAAGTGATCTGTAACCTTTTAAAAGATATGGGCAAATCAGTTGGTATCATTGGAATCCGCAGAACATGTGCGAGCTGACCAGCCACGGGACCTGTAATGATAGTTGCTACAATCACATTATCTCTTAATTCTTTGATCAATAGTCTTGTACCATTACACATATTGGGAGGGCTTAAATTTCTTAAAAGCATAACAGGTGTACCTAGCGGACAAAATTGTGAATCTAAACCATTCTCAGATCCCCTTGAACACACACAAAAAATTTCATCAAAATCGGTCCAGTTGCGAGAAGTTCAGTGACATACACACTCACAGAAGAATTATATATATTAAGATTTTTAACTGAATTAAGTTCATAATGATTGGAGCTGATAACCACTGCAAGATATATCATCGCCCTGATATATCATTTTTAACCTTTAAATTATCTTAACCTTTAAATTATCTCAACGTACATAATGCATAATTCCATGGCTACCCAGAGCTATTAATATTTCATAATTCACTATTACACATACCTATCTTATCGAAGTATTTACAACTTCTTTTTGCATTTTATTTTTTAACACTCCCATAATTTTCTAAATAGCACCTTAATCTTAACCACGCATTCAGATTCAGAACATCAGAGGTAAATTTAACATGTCATATCGGATTTTGTCTTTTTGGAGCCAATGGCGATGGACAAGGACACACATCATTTATTGTTGCACCCGTTATATAGTCATCATCAGGCAGCAAGAGCAACCAGTGACTGAAATAATTCCGCGTGTGCGTTTTGCTTATATCAGTATCTGAGGCTAATTAATTAACAATCACCTAAATTGCCTGACGGATGCAATCACTCATCGTCTCTGGATGTTTAATTTATGATAGGCTGAAGCTTATGCAATGTGGATTGCTGATGTTGCTTATGCTCCATGCTGAACTTCTAACTTGGAGAGTACCTACTCGCTGGAATGCAAGCTGACTTTGACGAATGCAAAATTCACTGGTGACATTCTGCCTGCCGCGATCTAGAGTGCCAACAATATTCCGAACCAAACTGCAGGCACCTTTACCGCTTTACGGGGCCCTAGTGGTTTGCACATTTCTACATATGTATAAACGACGAAGAATTTAATCTATAAAGCAGCAGCTCTTTACATCTGCATCATCATTTTTGTGCTCTGCTCAACGGTAGCGATAGCAATAGTGATGCTGATGACGATATGTGGAATGGATGTTGAATGCCTTGCCTATAGCCTATGTGACTCCAAGTCCTCATATACACAGCCTCCAAAACACACTATCCAAAAATGTACACAATTATGATGTTTTGTTGACTGCATGCAACCATATGTCTGTCGGCGGCGGACAGAAGATGTTCCCTCGCGTGTCAGGAGCAATTTAAACAAAAATATTTAACATTGGTATAATAATAGATAGGCAAAGAGTGCGGAGTACCTACCTACTGTATGGCTGAGGATGACGCTGACGCTGAATAGTTAGGATGGTGGTTTTGGTTACACATTATCCACGTCAAAAACATTATACACTTTTGAATTTGAGATAAACTTCTCATCGTGCGTCGCGTCGCCCGTCGTCGCATCGAATCATATCGTCCGCGTCATGTAGGTAGACACATATACTCGTAGATACGTATCGACGCAGTGTATTTATCAGAAAAGAGCGCCTGGTAGTTTTGAATTTTCCTTAATAAACCATGCGGTTTTGGCTATGAGATGAAAATTAGGCTTCACTGCAATTATGTGCAATCTGCATAAATGTGAACAAATGTTTGTGTTGGAAATAAAAATTTCAAAAATGTTTACCAATTTGTTAGGTCATTTGATTGTTGAGGGATATACATTGTACAATTGTACATACATACCTACATTATACTACTAGTTTTAAGCTCTTGTAGTATGAAAATTACACTTCCGAATTGTGTTGAAATAAGTATATTATGAAGATATGCGTACATTATGCACATTGGAATAATTATACAAATTTTAAACATAAAGATGAGTTTTTGAACACTGCTTAAAACTGTTCTTTAATGGACTTTCTTTCTCTTAACTAGGCTGACAAAACTTAAATAACATAATACATAATGTGTATCTTAAGCTCACATTTTCATATTTCAAGGGTTAAAGTGACAGTTTTTGTTATTAGATTCTTTTAGGCCACTGTTTTCCAGCAAGATATGGTCTAACTACTTAAATTGGACGACATATGAAAGCATTCTAAGATTCCAACAGTTTTCTAAATATGCTATATTTAAGAGCTGAAATACAATAGTTTAGAGGGTTTTTGGTGCATTTTTCGCAGAAGTGTTAGAAATTGTGTTGAAACGTAGAGATAAACTTCAACTTCAACTTTTTTTAACGAAAACAAAAACGGATTAAGATAATCATGCTTTATGTGTTCAAGAACATTTAGTGGCAAATTTGTATGATGCCTTTCATGACCACGACGGACAAGTTTTCGGAAGTGAAATCATTGAACTCAATTTTTGATTTCTTTTTCGCATTAATGGCTTGAATGCCGAGTTCTTCAAAGCAGCTATATATAATTTGGTTAGAAGCATGCACCAACTTATCTGTAAGATATGGTCAAAAGAAAGCATGCCCGATGAATGGAACCTCAGTATTGTTTTCCCGATACTGAAAAAAGGAGACCCTCTAAACTGCACCAACTGCAGAGGATTCAGTCTTCTTAACATCGCTTACAAAGATAGCCCATCGTCAAAAAAATTATAGATTCTTCAAAAAGGTTGCAAACAACTTAAGAGAACCTTTCGATGCCAAAAAAAAGGCTTTTGACAAGACTTTATTGAAAGAATAGTACAGAGCTCCCACGGCAACACTAGAGGCACAAAACAGAGGGACAAAACAAAGTACATGCTGTCATCCAGAAAGTACCTACAACACCGACGACGTGTCGGTCAAAACATCACCATCGATAGACGTAATTTTGAGGTATTTATAAGGGATTTTGTCTACCTAAGGTCCGCTATGAACACAGAAAACAACAGTAGCGCTGAGATTGAACGAACAATTACTAGAATTGCTAGCCGCTATTTCTTTGGGCTAAGAAAGCTATTGATTAGTAAAGCACTCTCCCGAGCGACCAAAGTGTCGCTATATAAGACCCTCATCATCCCCCCGCTATACGGTGCAGAAGCATGGGCTATGACAAAAGCGGATGAAAGCACATTAGGTCGTTTCGACAGATAAGTTCATGCGTAATTTAGGGTACCGTAGGTGGAAAATGGAGTGCGCAACTAGCTAGGGGCCGAGCTAGATGGAAAAGTTTGTTGAGTGAAGCTCTAGTTTACACAGGACTGTAGCGCCACCTTAAGTTAACGTCACCTATTTAACGTTCAACATTGGCTGTGAGCTCATCTTTCTTTGCCAGCTTATTGGTATCTACCAATGACTTCACGTAGTCCGAAAGAAAATGCTTATATAAAGGCGTTAGATCACATGACCGAGGCAACTATGCAAAGGGTCCGTTTCCTAAAATAACGCCTTTGCCAGTCTTATACTATTCATAGTAAATCGATTATTACATATATGCATATGCTGTGTGGCTTGTAGCACAGTCCTGTTGAAACCACATATTAGCCAAGTCCTTACTAAAATGACTGCATAGAGATGCCTTAAAGTTAAGTACTTCCTCGTCAATATTTTCTTCATTACACTCGCTTTTTTGCCTCACTGATTACATCAAAACCTTTCTACAATGTGGATTAAATTTTTGTCATTAGACGTGAAATTATTGGTGCGGCAGGCAAATGAAGAAAAAAAGGTTTAAAAAGTTGCGGTAACTAAACGGAAATAAGTCAAAAAAAAACTTTAAAAAATTTTTCATTTGCCGTTCCAAAGGATAGTTTGAGTGTCCCAATGAAAAACCCGATATAAAGCCATTGAAAAATTGATATGATAGTCTTCTTGCTTCTTAGAAACACAAGGTTTTAAAAGCATTTCCATCCATAAGTCACTTACCTAAGGGTAGTGCTTCAATTTATGGAAACTTATATGTATTACAAGGCCCTGGACTATGTTTAAAACAACTCTTTTAAATACTAACTTTTTAATTAATAAATGTTTTAAGTTTGATTTTGTATCAAAAAATAAGTAAAACTAAATTGAGGTTCGTTTCTTACGATTTTGTTTATTTGTATCTTCTGCGTATCGGATAAAAGAAGACGAATTAAAGGCACACCTCACCAACATCCAGGCTCTCTATAATCCTCAGATTCACATAACGTTGATGTCATGACGTTGTCGCCATCGATGACGACGACGACGACGATAACGACTACGACCGACGAGCGACGACGACGGCAGAAGTGCCAAGCCAAAAAGGACAAAAATAAAACATTACAAAAAAGTTGGGAATTCCAGCTTTCCGAAATAAAAGAATTTGCATCAGGAGACAATATCCATTCCCTTAACAGAAGATAAGGCTGCCAAATCCGCAGCAGCTCCATTATACAAGGACAACCACCCCCAACTCAAACCCAGGATTTTAGAACGTAACGGTACTACATTTATACTTCCTCTACTATACCAGTGGCATATTTGTTGTATGAGTGGAGTGCATATGTATATTGTTGTGTATTGTTGTTGTCCTACACACATAAGACACTAGTCCTCTCGTAGTCGGTTAAAGCGAACACAAAAGAAAACGAATAAGCAATTAAGTCCTTTACCAGCAAAACAACAGCAGCAAGGCGATGGCATGACAGCGCGGCGCGCTTTTCAGATGCCATTGTTTAAGCTTTGTTATCCTCTCGCGAGTCTCTCGAGCCTCATAATAGGTATTGCCTGCTGTCCTGGCCTGGCCTGGCATCCCATCGAGCTTCGACTCTTCTAGCATATACTATGAGCAAAATTCAAAAATGCTATACTCATTTCTGCTATACTGGAGGCTGTAAAGTCATCGTCCTTTTGTCCACAGCAGAATCAGCAGCAGTAGCGCATCATTGTCGTCGTTGAAATTAAAGCAACATCGGCCACGGTGTACCAAGAGGATGTTGCAATTCATATTTTAAACCATGGGTCATTTAAAGCATAATGAAGGCAATATCGATTTTTTTTATTTTAGTTGAGGCCTTTATTGACAATTCTTTCACCTTTTTTGGCCATTCTACAGATTTTGTTTTGCTTTTGAAAGTTCGCAGGTATCTATGTACATTGTTTGTTAAGAGTTTTGCTTAAAGTTTTGGAAATTATTTTGCAAAACTTGTGTGGGGGCATTTTATACGAAGTTTTATGCAGGTTGATCTTTCCTACTTTTTATAGGATGCAAGGCAAAGTATCGGATTTGTACAAATTAAAGTTTTAACATTTTGATCAGAACTGTCACAGCAGAGAACAATTGATATGGGTTCTAAACATATGCTTGTACATGTACATACATACATATATGTAAAATTGTTAGCTTGTGTTTTGCCTAAATATCTAAAATAATTTCGTTTTTAATAATAACGAGCATGAAAACATACAATACAATTTTCTTTGTTTAACAATCAAAATTGTTAAAGCCGTGTTTGAAATATTTTGATAATATTCAATCTCTACTTTAAAAACGCATCAAAACCTTAAAAAACAATTGTTTTTAATTATATAAGTAGAAAACCGCACAAGAACAGGAGTTATAATTACACAGTCTGAATTTTAGAACCCACTTCTTTCGCATAGGTACTCCTTTATAGTTATTTTCATACCCATGCGGGAACTGCAACAACCAAATTTTGTTTCAAAGATCAAAATTAATCTCCTAACCTACTTTTATTATATTCATACACCTATAGATATCAACATAAATCCGGGCCTTTAAAATTTCTTTCTTTTCATAAGAAACTATGTTTTTCATCCTGGTTCCTCTAATATAAAACATACTTATAGGGTAATTCTTAAGCAAATTTCTTATAAGGGAATTCTTACACCAATTCAAAAACAAAATCATCTACACCTTCAAACACATTGACGTAACATTAAAAAATAATTTGAAATAGCCCCAAACCCAAACGGAATAGCAAAGATACAAACCATCCACACCAGTGTTGCATTTTTTTTTTTGGGATGAGTTTGTGTTTTCGGTATTAGGTGTCTTTTAAAGTTTTTAAACAATTCAGAGAAATTGAGGGGATAACCAAGTGGAAAATAAAATTTCTTCGGTTGCTTGATTGTCTGCTGACGCTGGGTCCAAACTGGATCAGGATGTATTGTGAAACTGTCGTGATTTCGACTCCATCTTCATCTTCATGACCCCGCCCTGGAAGATTTTGTTTTTAAATTTTCTTAGGAATTCGCTTGATTTCAAAACTATATATGTTTTGCCACCTTAAGCTTTTTTCCTAAAAGTACTACTTTTAACTGAGGACTGGACCAAGAACATAACATGAATCGGAAATCCAGACCTATAACAAATTTATCAATTTTTGACCAATGGACAATCCAGGGGGTTACACAGTTAAGCTGTATAAGTACAGATTTCATTCAGAGATTTGATACCAATATAACGATAAGCGCCAAATCTTTATTTTCATACAATTTGGAGTTTGGAAACACTTTGGTAATGCTTTAAATTATATTCATAAGATCTTTTCAGAGAGGAAGGGCAAATATTCAGGTTCTTAAAAAGAAACCTTGAATAATAGATCGCTAATTTGATAATAAGTTGCCTTTGATTTCCTGAAACTCGTCTTCAATTCCATCTTTTTTTTGTTTTTTTTTTTAAAGTTTTTTCTCAACTTATTTGTTTACCTTTATTTGTTTTTGTTTAATTTTTAGAAACAATTACGTTCTTAATTGCACCTAATTTTCAGAATCTCCTTGGAATGCTTTCACATGTAAGGAGTCGTGCGAACTAAGTAGTAAGACCATATTTTGCTTTTCAACAATGTTGTAATATAATCTAATAACTAAAGTTGTCACTTTAGCACTTGTAATAAGTAAATGTAAGGTTAGGATACACATTGTGTTATTTAAATCTTATCAGCCTCCTCTAGAAAACAATAAAGAACATTTTTATGAGGTGCTCAAAAACTTATCGTTATGTTAAGTGTGTGACTCCCCCCTGATTACAAGTCTGTATCCTCCCTTGATATTATACATTGTGACCCGGGAACAAATTGGTAAAAAATCTAAGAAAATCAAAAAACGGTTACTTTTTTTAAAAAATCGAAAACATTAAAAATAAAATATTTTTGTCACTTTGTAAACCTACTACATACAATAGATTAAATTCGTCTCGAATATAAAAATTAAAACTTTCAAAAAATGTCACTAAATTTGGTAAAAATTGGTTTTCGACTAAAAATCTCCTGAACAAAGACCGATATTGCATTCAAACTTATTTTATCATATGCAAAAAATTGTTATTATCTTTAAGTTAATTTTTTAGAAAAATCATACCTATTTATATTTTTGTTTAACAAAACACGAAAATTAAAAAAAAAAAAACTATACAAAATGGTTTGCAACTCAATTATTATGAAAACAAAGAAAGATATTGGTTTCAAACTTTATTAATATTTTGTAAAACTTTTAAAAATATCTACAAAAAGTGGGACTTTCCCTATCAATGCGGATCGCATACCAGCCTCTTTTTTAAATTCATTTAAACTGGCTATCTTTAAATACCTTTATTATAAATTTTATGTTTGTTTGCGTAAAGGTAAACATATCATAACTGTGCCTATTTATGTATACAGTACACCGCTTCCTACTCAACACATTCCTCATTGTTTTTTTCTCAAAAAAATAATAATCGTCAACTGCTGTAGGACCTCAACTTGTAGCCATATGGCATAAGCAGAGATTGCCTTAATGTTTATACATTACACCAAATGCCGTCCGTTTATGTTTGCGCGAAACACTTTAACGTCAAGGAGAGTGTAAACAAATGATTTAAAAATGTATTGTTCGCGGCTAATCATGGTTTCGAACTCGATTCTGACGCTTGTCGTACGGCGGCGTCGTAGTGGGGCGAGCGTCGTCGGTCGTACCCGTGCCATAACAATGATTGTTATTGTTTTCTTTTGATTGCATATCTTTCAGTATACACGAAACAGAAGCAATATTGCATCCGTTGCGTTGCGTTTTTGTTTCTTGGTTTCCGGGTGTTTATTATGGTTTAGTTACTTCCCGCCACTTCAATTTGGATTTGTTGGTGGACCGTGGTACCATCACAACATCAACCTCCTTCAATATTTAACATTTTAATGACAAGCCCCTAAATAGAAGGGTTCCCAAACCAAGTATTAAATGAAACCAGCCGTTAAATGCGTGGCATCTGATCCAATCCCCATCATCATCATCGGCGCGTCATCATCTACAGACGACAATTCCATCGACTCGGCATAATCATCAGCATCTGAATTATATTTTGCGCCTTCGGTTATCATCGTCGTCGTGGTCGTCGTCATTGTTTTCGCGGAAATTAAGAAGGAAGTGTCGTCAATGCTCAGACGTCCTCTATTACGTTATTTTTGTGTTCAATCAATAGATGAATGAATAAAGTTACAGTTACTAGGAAGTTACCCGGAAGCATTGATAAGAGATTTAAATCGGTCATTCGAAGAGGAAATATATTATCTACTTATAGGAGGAGGGTAGGTTGGGTGTACGGACTGGCGCGAGACGAGTATTCGGGTATAGGAGACTGGGTACGTGAATACGGTAGGCAGTTTGCATTAGGTTGGGACTTAACTGAATTGGGACATTGCTTGGAAAAAACATAGCGTGTTGATGGTATTGGACCCGAGGGGGACATAAAAATGGATTCGGTTAGAGGATTATGTTACGAATGATGCGATCTATCAATCTTCATTTGAATTAAGTGTTCTTACTGATTTGCGATACTATAAACATTCGTTTGTTAGATAAGTTACTTAGCATAAGTAGGTATAGATTTAAATTTTGGAATAAATTAAGCTTTTTGTTGACACGTGTTTTTAGAGTTAAATGTACGCCTTTAAAAATTCATCTTTATCCTGACATTTTTCTCAAGAGGTAATTTAAATCAAGCTAATTTATTGAGCTTATCGTTATACGAAATAGTGAAAAATTAATTAGAAAAACATACTTGAAATGCTATGAGGTGATAACCCCTCTGCATACATTCAGAATTTCATAGCACTCCCATTTAACACAAACTTCAATGTGCAATGTGCATTCCTAGAACCTCTACCTATAGAACCAACCCATTTGACTTAACTATTAGTGCATTCATCCATATCTTATGGCCAGCATATGCAGAGGATATACTACCCTGCATACAATAGGATAGAGTCTATTTAAGTCGAAAATATAAATTGAATGATTCATATACATTTCGCCTGCATAAATTTCAACGATATTCGATTTTACCATCAATAAATATGGAGTCCGATAAAAACAGAGTTAGATTTTATCTGCAAAATGGAATTGAAGGTAAAGTAACTTAAATCGGATGGGGCCTGAGTTTTCATTTAATTAAATTTGTATTGAAGTACTATTATTGTAAAAAATGCAACAAGCACAGACTATAGATGTGTGACTTACTTACGTTATGTCAACATGTTATGATTTTCACGGAATTATTGACAAATTTTAAAAAGTAACCATAAGTATTTCATGTCTAAAATAAGGACTTTTTGCTGTTTAGACTTACTTTAAAAAAAAAATTATTTCAGTCTGTAAAGATCTACGACCTATGAGTCTATCATCATACCTTTTTAAGACCTTAGAAAGATTGATTGATATTCATTTAAGGGCAAGTATTGATACTTGATACAAGACTTTTGCCTATGTCTCAACATGCCTACTGTAAAGGCAAATCGGTGTAAACGGCGTTACACACATTAGTACGCACCATCAAATACTTCATAAATCATAGAGAGTTCCCTATGATTGCTTTCCTTGACATCGAATGCGCTTTTAACAACGTGGGCACATCTGCAATCACATCTGCACTAACATCTCTGAACGTAGAGGGTTCGCTTGGGCAGTAAATTCATTTAATGCTGACTAGCAGAATAATTAACTCAAAACTGGCCAACTCTTTTGCTAGAAGATTCGTTAGTAGAGGGACACCGCTAGGTGGTGTTCTATCCCCTCTCCTTTGGAACCTTGTGGTCTATAACGCCCTAAAATAATTCTTACAAAATGTCTTAGACAAATTAACACTTTGGCTGATGGGTGTTGGCTGGGTGTTAAACCACACAAAACCGAATTAGCCCTATTTTCGAGGAAATACAAAATTCCATATGTTAACCCTTACCATATCAAAAGAATCCAATTGAAGTTTTCGGACGAGGCTAAGTAATAAATTGGAAACGTAAAATACATAAAAGAGTCAAAAAAGCTACTGTATCTCTCTTTTCTTGCAAAAAAGCTATTTGAAATAAATGGGGCTTACAATCCAGAATTTAGCTGTGGTTATACACATCGGTAATCAGACCGATTTTAATGTACGGCAGTATGGTAGATTGCTTTAGAAAAAGCTATAAACTTCGCTTGCTTATGTATAAGCGGATCACTTCGCATGACCCCATTTGCGACACTGGATACCCTACTCTACCTAACACTTCTTGATATATTTAGCAAACAAATAGCTGCAAGCTCTGCTATTCGCCTCAAAACTTCCCCGCAGTGGCGAACTCCGTAATTCTTAAGTACTTAGAATCAATTAAAAAGCACACAGACTACAACACCCCCCCCCCCTCCAACTGCAATTCGACATAAACTTCCAGATTTCTATGCCTTCCAGATCTTTCTGGGAGGATAGAGCATTCCTGGAAGACGAGTCAATCCACTTTTACACAGATCGATCAAAACCAAATGACGGGGTTGGTGGAGGTGTCAACTCTGAACGACTGAAATTGAGCCTTTCCAAACATTAAAACGTGTTCTAGGTGGAACTCTTCGCGATAAAAGAAGTCTTGTCCTGGCTTAAATAAAACGTGATATCAACATCTGATATCCGTATTTTCTCCGGCTGCTATCAAATCTTTGGACTCTGTCTCTACAAACTCTATAACAGTCCATAACTGTCGATCTTGTCTTATGGATATGGCACAACTGTTTAATATTCACCTTTGCTGGGTGCCGGGCCATAAAGACATTCCAGGAAATTGTAAGGCTGCTGAACTCATCAAAAATGCTACAGTATAACCCATTATATCACGTTTGAATAATGCTGGCATACCAATCGCTACATGTAAACTATTGCTAATGAAAGATGCTATAAAGAAGGCAAACATCAGGTGGAATAACATCACCCCGTGTGAGGTCACGAAAAAACATCTGGCCTAAACTAGAATTAAAGCGATCAAGGTGATTGCTATCTATAAGCAGACCACATATAAGCTCGATAATCGGTGTCATAACCGGGCACCGTCCGATAGGAAAGCACGTCACGCGCCCAGGCGTATTTTCAAATGGATTTTGCAGAAGCTCTTCTCCTCTGTACATGGCCTGCTCTAGCTCAATAACGCAAGAATTACCAACGAGAATTCTTCTAAAACGATCTCAATTATATTAACATAATTAGACTTTCACCTTTCGTAAGAGACTCAAACTGATTTCATTAAATTCACAATGGTCCATTGAATTGGCCTAAGTATGTCCTACTCCATCACGAACAGTCCCTTTAACCTAACCTAACATAGTCTGTAGGACAAAAGAGAGATTGATGATGTGTTTCAAAATTGAATTCTTTTCCGAAAAATCATTGCCGAGTAGAATGAAGGCAATAAAGCAGATATTTAAACAAACACAAACCAATCACCTTTATTACACGGTTTTCATTTTATAAAAATGACCAAAAAACTTTTTAGTTAAACAAGGGTTCTATTTTATTTCACTTGTAAAGTATTTTCTTCAAAATTCAGGAGACTTCAATTTTAGTCAACTGCATCCTTTGAGCGTAAATTTTGACCAAGGCAACTAGTAAGTTTTTCAAGTGTCATAAACTTCAAACTCGGAACTTTACTTCACTGGCCTCTAACTCCAGTTGATCCTGCTAAAACTACCAAGAATATAATTGTCTACAAAACACTCCTTTTGCAAGCTACAAGTCCATCTCGACTTGTCTTTTGTATCTATTTATATAAAAGAAAATTGTGTTAGTTACACTATTTATAACTCAAGAACGGCTGTACCGATATGGCTTAAAATTGGTGGGTAGGTAGCTTTGAGCCAGGAAACGGACATAGAATACTGTTTATCCCGTTCGACAACGTTCCCGTATGTTGGATTGAATGAGTAAGAATTCAATAGATGGTGCTATGTCAAACTTCCAAACGTTTCATATAAGCTACAATTTAATAGCATAACCACCACATGTTGCTGAGGCTAAAGTATAGGTTACATTTTATTTTGTAGTAAACGAAATACAGATAATTTTACTTTTTCAATTTTTGGTGTTAGCATAGTCGGCCACGTGTTACTTAGACTGAAGTTTATTATAGTGAATATAATACAACCAAATACGCAATGCAATAAACTGCCAGACTATTGCTGCATTGTTCTTCAGGAAAAAAATTAATTTATTGAGAATATTTTTCCGGATATACAGAGTAATTACTTGAATCATAACTGACTCAGTCATCGGGCTATATTGACAGCCAAAAATGTTGACGAAATTAACTTCCAGATACAACAGTTTTTACCAGGCGAGCTGATGTCTTTTAAATCAATCGCTATTGTTGTTAATATAAATGATAGTGTACATTTTCCAATTCAATTTTTAAATCACTAGATATACCTGGAATGCCACCACATAATCTTCCATTGAAGATGAAGTCGCCATGTGTTTTTACAAATGGCATATATGTATAGCATGCTGGTGCCCATGTCTGATGTTCTCCTAACGTTCCCCTTAAATAATGTAATATGTCGAAAACATTAGACACAGCAACGCTTGGCTGGGTCTGCTAGTTTTAAATAAATATTACTTATTACTTTTATAATTTGGAAAGGAAGCAGGCAATAAATAAATCACATTCATCATTAAGTTCAGCTTTTATTTAATTGAAAAATCACGATTAGCTGTCATTTTGACATAAGTGGAAATGCCTTGATAGTTAGGGAGATTTTTCTTGACTGACTTTCCAATTGGAGGGCAAATTTTTTGTCAACACTTCATCACTCTTAACCCTTTAAATAATTAACAGTTTTTTGTAAGTTTTGAGTCATTTTCTAAGTGGTATTATTTCATATACTTAGTTTTAAAACAACTTGCAACTATTTAAGAGTGACTTAGCCTTGGTGCCGAAATGGTTGCCCGCGTGTTTTTTGAAGAGGTTTTAGAGTCATTAGCATACCACAACTGGTTTAATGCTTTAAATTAGTAGTTATAATTAAATTAAAATTTAAAAAAAGTAACAAACTGTAGTTATCATATTTAAGAATTTCTCTAGGCCATTATTGCAGATGAAATTTACCACATGGTGCGTAATTTGGTGACAAATAATTCTAAAAAGCATTTTTATCGCAACCGAGTTATATCTCATTGTGTTAAGGATTTAAGTTAAAGTATAAACATGTCCGAGCGGTTTCTCTGAATTTGCCATTTATTTATAGATCTCATTGAAATTGTTTAAACAAGAGCAAAAGAAGCGTGTATGGTATAGCCCAATCCGGTCCTGATGACGCTTTACAATATGGATAAGCCAATTGTCCACCAATTTTGAAATTCAAGTGAATGATGTCATTGGTTTCAAATATGAAAATATTCTCCATACCTACTCAAAATCCAATTTCATCTTTTTGAATAACACCCCAACAGAAAATAAAGAAAAAAGAAAAGGAAACAAAATATAGTCGTCATCGGCAGCTATATGTACAAAAGTCCATCTGTATGCTGTTGACAATCCAATGTAGCATTTACGATATATACTCTCTCTGGATCTCCCCAGTGCATTTTCGTAACGTTTCAAAAAGGATATCATTCACTTCATACCAAATCCATAGATTTTATTGTCCATCCAATTCAACTTCTAGAGAAATGAAGATGTGTGCATAACTTCAATAAACGAGAAAATGGCAAAAGGGGATAGAATAAAGAAACGATTCTCCAAAGTGGTACTGAGAAATGTTTTATTAAATTCATCCACTTTCGAAAGAAATAGTCCCCGATAAAACTAAACAGAGATTCAAGACCACATCATGGTTCAAGAAAACCATGAAGGCCACTTGTGTTTTGCTTTGATTTGATACAAAAGTCATTTTTATACAGGGTGTCTCACATTGGTTTAAAAAAAAAAGAAAATTCTTTCGTGTTTCTAAGTCTCAATTATAATTTCTGTAAAATTCTATTAAAAAAATGATGGTATATAAACGGCGGCGGCGACGAACTAAATTCCGTTGTTAGGCAGGATGATCCATTCAATATAGACGACGAAAGCCAACAATCTTGTCTTGAATGCCGAGCTCTTCAAAGCAGGTGGAGATAATTTGGTTAGGAGCATACACCAACTTATCTTTAAGATATGGTCGTAAGAAAGCATGCCCGATGAATGGAACCTCAATATTGTTTGCCGAGACCGTCTAAACTACACCAACTATAGAGGAATCAGTCTACTTAACATCGCTTACAAAATCTTCCCTGCCATTATACATATGTGAATGTATAAAAACCTGATAGGTCATTATCATTGTTGTTTTAGACCACTAAAGTCCACATTCGATCAAATATTCACATTGCGGCAGATCCTGGAAAAAGCCCAAGAACATTAAATTCACCCCATCATCTCTTTACTGATTCAAGACCGCATATGAAAGCCTCTACGGGGACGAGCTATATATAGATCGATGTCTAGTTTTGGCATTACTGCCAAACTCGTCTATTTGTGCACTGATGACCATGGAGAATTCGCGCTGCTTCGTAAAGGTTTGAAACAACTTAACAGATCTTTTCGATGTCAAAAAAGACTTTAGATTTCTGAGGTTTAGCAGAAGCATGGACTATGACAAAAGCGGATGCAAGCACCTTGGGTCGTCACGAAGGTCCCGTAGAGCGCATGGAAACCATTGCTCCGTCCTGGAAAGTCTTCGAATCACAAGACACCGCAGCAGAGGAAGACCCCGAATCAGGTGGCGGAAAGTGGAAAGTGGAAAGTGATCTCACCCAACTTGGAGTGCGCAACTCTAGACATCTAGCTAGGGACCGAGCTTTATAAACATTGTGTGTCAGAAATTTAAAATTTTATTAATTTTTTTTAAACATGGTGAAGTTACTTGAATATGACTCACCCTATAACTGTTTCGCAACTCTTATACTCTCAAGCGCCTCCAATTGGATGGACAACAAGGGTTTCATTCATTACCAACATAAAAGCAAATTAATAATCCTCAAGAAGTGTACGGGGGCAAACCTCGAAGAACCAACGCATCCATATGAGAATTTCAAGAGCCCTTTAAAAACCAACTTTATGCCTTACAGCTTTAACCATGTGAATTGGATTATTTAACAACACCCTTTTGCTTTACTTAAACTTATAAGACCAAGAGACACTGACGATTTATTAAAAAAAAAAAACAGTCCCATAAGAGCCTACAAAGGCGTTTTAATGAAACTAGACCACCACCAAGCTAGCACTTTGATAAATAATGTGACACCTCAAACACACAATATACAAGACTTAAGCGTTCAATCCTACTCAGGAAGGTAATTAAATAGGTTTATTCTTTTGAGAGATATGGTAGCTAAGCTAATTACCGCATGGTGGATAATTTAGTGAAGACATTGCAACTAATATTGCATTTGATTGGGGTTGGCAAGTGATATTCTCGTCACTTAAACTACATATACATATGTACCTATTCTTTTCTATATTCGAATAAACAAGAAGTAGACAGAATCAACGTTAAGGCGAGTATTAAAATAGAAAAAATAAAATGTCAAGTGATGGTAATGTTATGTTTTGGAGTGTCGCGTGAATATGTCTGTCTAAAAATACAATCAGTCAGAATTTTGAAAATGTATGACATGTTCTCGAGACTAAACGGAGAAATCCAATTACTTGTGCACCGTAAGAAAGCACTTAAGAGTTAATTTGGTGATTTAGAAAACAAATTTTAAGTGCAGCTTTTTAAATTTAAAATTGTTTGCGGGTTAGAAACTTGAAATATACTTTAATTATTGTCCAAGTTAATAAGTTAAGTCTTTCACTGCTGGAGTGGGTTTTGCAGTAAAAATTTTATTATGTCTAAAAGTATAGACACAAATCAAATTAATATTTTTATACAGTTTTTCCCCTTCAGAACTTGTCATCAAATCTAAAGAATCAGAAGAACATGGAATGTGGAATGCTTTTCCCCACTATGTTTTTCATCTCATTTTGATATTCAAGACTTTAAGACCAATGTGCCCGGTATTTCTTCTTTAAGCCTTCCCTATTTTCCACAAGATCGCACAGTGTTTCATGCCTTAAAGTATGTTAAGTGTATTAATAACCCCTTGAGTTTACTTTATACGACTATTAGAAGTAAATTAACTTCGGATTCAAGGCAATCGAGAAATGTACACATTTTTTTAACTTCTCATAGGATTTGTAGAATTGAAAATTTTGACATTTCACGACGTTTCAAGGGCCCTAGAATCTAAATAAAAGATTTTTGGAGAGATGTCTGTGGGTGCGTGTGTACGTATGTACGTTAATAAATCCAGGCGTCCGGTCCATATGTCCGTACATTCGGGAAGCTTTTTTCATCGTCCATATCTCAAGAACCTATAGAGATATCGACTTCAAATAAATTCTGTTATAAAGATAATGATGCAGAAAGGACTCTCAAAAAAATTAAGTGGGTGGTTTTTATTCCATAGCAATTCAAAAGAAAAATGAAAATTTTGGCTAACCCAAAATATGTACTTCACAAATAATACAATAACGCTAGCGATTTAAATTAAATTGTTTATTACATATTGTGACGTAACACCAAAATGATATTATTTTGAAAAAAAATAACGGTTTTTATAGACTTAAAAAAAAAAAATTATAATTGTAACCTCGAATATCTTACGAACAAAAAATGATTCTATCTTCAAAATTATTCTATGCACCGAAGATTAACGTTTTTGAAATCTGGTAAAATTTTGAGAAAAATCTAATTGACAGTTTTTTTTTTAATGAAGGGTTTTTAATAAGGGCGGAAAGATGTTGAAATGGAATAAAACAACCTGTGTGTAAGGTATTAACAAAATTATTTTTTTATTTGAAAGGTGCATTTACCTATGCCACTAAGTGTGGAATATAACATAATTCAAATGCCCGCCTCGTCTTCTTACGTTGGCACGGAACCGAGTGGTCCAATCTCCAATGACTCTTCAGCATAGATCCGGCCGAGTTTGAGCGATGGCCTGTGTTATGTTCACCTTGAGGACATCGTCGATTGTGGTTTATTTGCCGCCGGCCCAAAATCCACACGAAATGGTAACTTTTTGAGGATGCATTATCACCTGGTGAACTTCGCGTGGGTTGGTGTCGTCCCATATACGGCAATTTTGCTTGTTAACATAGCCATTCATCAAAAAATGAGCCTCGTCACTAAACATGATTTTTCGGCCAAAATTGAGGTCTTCTTCCAAACGATTCAAAGCCCAATCAGCGAACAAATGGCGTTGTCTATGGTCATGACTCATGAACTTTGAGCTCCTGGGTCAGTTGGATCTTGTACGGGTGTACGGCCGAGTTCTTGTGCACGGCGAGGAATAGACTGCTTCGGGTCCTAATGTACACTTTCACAGACCGCGGCGATGTTCTCGGCCGATATTGCGTTCCTTGCACGTACGGGTGTTGGCTGACAAAAGTTGAAGAGTCGGCTGTGAAGGGCACCACGTCTACCGTAAAATGGGCGCAATGCGCACAACATTTGCGTTAACGAACGCTTATTTTGATAAAAAAAAGTTTTATCATTTGAACGTGATGTTCAAACGTGTAACGGTGTAACTTGCCAACAACTAAATAATAAAAAAAAGATTTGGCCGCCACGGGGCTCCAAAATCTACCCGCACCAGTTGAAAAACCCTTTGAAAATCTAAAACAAAAAAAACATTACTAAAAGTTGGTAAAAATTGATTTTCGACTCAAGTATCATTTTTTAAAAATTAAATTTTTTGCTTCAAACTAATTTCATTTTATAAAACAAAAATATTGTTTTCGAAATTCAGTAAAATTTGTATAAAAATCCAACGGTCGTTAGCAAAATTAGATTTTGAAATCAAACTATTTTATCATAAGCAAAATATTAAAGTTAACTTTAAATTAATCTTTTAGAAAAATTAAACTGACAATTTAAAAAAAAAAAACACGAATACCTACAAAAACAACACAAAAACTTAATAGAAATGGTTTTCGACTCAAGTATTTGGATAACTGCAAATTATTTATCTCACACAAAATATTTCTATATTTATAATATTTTGTTAAATTATTAAGCAAGACAAATCGACAGACGGGATGGAAAGTTATCAGTGTGGGTCACATTCCAGCCCATTTTTTAATTTTCTATATTAATACATTTTTGAAGAACATTATGCAGCTACATCAGGAAAAAGACTAATGTATTTTTTTAATTTTTCAAAACTTAAACTTTAAAAACAAACAAAAACTTTGCTACCCAAGTTTAAATCAACTTCCGAACAAACCCAGAAATAATGCGCTCTAGTGGTCTTTAATTAAAGACAACATTACATGCACAATACAGGAACAATAATTTGTATTCTCTAAAACTCCGAAGTAGCAAGCAACTTCTCATAAGGTATCTAACATATTCATGCCTACGAACGATCTACGAACACAATTTATGTCCTTCCCCCATAACTCTTGTTACAAATTCACCAACTTGACAGCTCATAGTTCCAACAACTTGTGTCAAGTTAATTTTAAATTTGTATATGCCACATAGTAGCACTTATTTCACAACACCAATTCTTTTGTTATCAACATAACAATTTTTGTCTTCGTCTTTTCAAACTTTCAAAAATTACACTTAAAGTTTCTTTGGGATTGGGACTCTATTTTGCCTCCATTCATTCCGTGTAGAAAGAAGTACGCATTTACACTCATGTTTATTACTTCGCACTATTCTGTAATGACAAGAGGAAACGTTATGCGCTTTTCGCAAAGTGAAATGATATAATGAAATGGAAATAATGAAAGAACTGAAAAAATTTCGAAAATTATATTACAACTGCAATACATGTAGCTACAACACAGAACACACAATAATGCTCTACTTGCTGCCCATACAAATACAACACTGTTCTTATGAGCAACAGGAAACGGAAAATAAATAGCAAGTGCTCATGGTTGCAGTAAAAGGTATGTAGTATGTACTTTATTTAATAACAAAACAACAATCGCAACAACTTTGAGAACGAACAAAATTTACATACAAATATGGAATGTGATTCAGATTGCTATTTTGGAAGTATCATTTTTTCGTTGCTCTTATCTCCTCCTCTCCTATCCTATCCTATGCTATCCTGTGGGGATACAAAAATGACATATTGACATATCAATGTGAATCTAGTGATGTATCACTGTTTGGATTTATTTTGTTGTTGTTGTGTATTATTTAGACAAGCATCGCAGCGCCGCATCGCTCTCTTGTGATGGTGGATGCTGCGATGATGAAGATGAAGATGACGATGACGTTTTCCAGATGTCTCCGAGTCGATCCGTCCTTGGATATGGATATCTTGATTTTCACGGTACCATTTTTCTATATCCATTCATCTCTTGGCTCGACTCGACGTATACGATACGTATGCTGCGCGCTGCCAGCACCTTCACTCCATCGCATCAGTATAACATGAGACATGAGCCTACCACTAGAGTATATGTAGATACTAAGGCGAACGTGAACAACAAACCGTTGCGTTCCCGGGAGGCAAAATTAACTCGAAGTGATTTGTGAGGCGTTAAATCTGAATGTGTGATACTATTCCATTTTAATTTGGAACTCACTGCTAATCCACTGGGGCCGGGGCGCGGCCCGTGTTGATGGTGACGGAGATGAGAAAGACTACGATCACGATGATGGTAGAATATATATGGAACGTAGCAGCTATAAGAAGGAATTCCATAAAATAAATCGCATTGGAATTCGAAATGGAATTTTTGAAATTGTCACCTTACAACACAACACAAACAACAACAACCTCACAAGTTGCTATTAGATTAAGCGTTTAATTCGTACGAACGCAATGTTGATTGTATTGTAAGTGGAAGAAAACTGGCAGGGGCATCAACTGAGGTGGGGATATAAATTTCATAAATTTCATAAATTTATCTAAAAACGAAGAGGTTGTATAGGTAGTGTATCTATATTGTAATAGGCAATATACGACTTATTAACTTATTACTGTTTTAGTATAGTAGCGGCTATTATACAGAAAACGAGAAGAATATAAGTATAGTCGATGAAATAATCTGAATTACGTATGGGTTATTTCTTCATCAAATTAACTTTCGTCATCGTTAGCATCATTAGGATGAATTATTTCTTTTAAAATTGTTTCGCTGTCCAGTATTTCTGTAACTTCAATACCTTCACCGGCTTAAACATAATCCCTCTAATTAACACCCGCAATATTGTAATCAGTTTCAGTTAGCCGGTGCCAGATCCTCTCGATTTTATTGGTGTCGTTGGCGTCGGTTTCACCTAACAGTTGCTTAAGCGGAATGTCATCTTCATCGTCCCAAGTCTCGTCCTCGCAACCGGCCTTTTTAAAACAATTTTTAACTGTCAAAAGAGTTACATCCTGTAATCACGTCTTTGAAACTTGGTGATATACAGTCTAGTAGTGCTATCTTATAGTCCTCTTTTAATACTTAAGATCTTAGTTAGTATACGGCGGCGTTTATAATGAACTTTTAAATTTTGTATAATGCCCAGACCATGTCCATCGGTTGAACTTTGTGTTCATGTTGGGGGGGGGGGGACTTAAGTTTATAAACTTTAATTTATCCCTGACTTATTTTGGGTGGGTTTGGTTAGTATTAGGCGGTTATTATGAAGAATAATACCTTGTACTTTGATCGTCCAAACTTTATATCGAGTTTTAAGCCAACTAGTAAAAAGATCTGCTGTCATCCAAGAACGTTGGTTAGCTACACAATAAACTTTCAAAGATTTGAATTTATTCAAACAGCGAGGTTTTTTGCTCTGCTTGATGAATAAGAGCTTAAGCTTTCTGAGCCTGTAATGTTGGATCCCACAAGGCATGTTACCCTATCTTTACTGCGTTTCCTCCAAAACTTTCAAAGCCAAGGTACGTGTCGGCAAACATTTGTAAAACAAAATCCCGTTTCATCGAAATTAATAACGTCGTCGGGTTTGAATTCTCGATCATCTTCTGAAATCTGTTCCTTCCATTCATTGGCTTTTTTAGTATTAACAGAAGAACTTTCACCAGACAAAACTTTGCTAAGGATACTGTGCCTGGTTATAAATCTGATTAGCCAACCATCACTTGCCTTGAAATGAGGAAATCCTAAGCTGTCTGATGCAAAATGCAGCTTTTTTTGGACAGCTTACAGGTAAGCCACCCATACTTTTGAACTCACCAACTTTGTTCCGCCTAAGGTGACCACTAAAATTAGCACAATCTTGCCGAGTTGTTAATTGTTCTCTTTCAGCCCATATCGAAAAAACGCCAAAACCTTCAGCAATTTTCTTTTTCTTTTGAACTCCCTTCTCAATTTCTTCAATTAAACGAATCTTCGTGGCAAGATCTAATGTATTAAAATTGCTTCTGGCCATAATTTATCTGCAAAATAGCACTGAATTGTAAAAAATAAGAATTAACCTCACACGAAGAATGCATTACCTACCAAGCTAATAATGAAGTTCTTTTAAAGTTAAGTTTCGTAAAATTTAAATTTTATAATTTTCCTGCTAACGATTGGACATACAAAAATGCAAGTTCGATTGATAGAATCTGAAGAATTTGTGCGAGTTAGATGGAATTTCGACTTAAAGGGAGTTCGACTTAGAGAGTCGACTGTATTTCGTATTTTGCAAAATTAAATTCAGCAGTTATGTCTTTTTAATCATAAATGAAGGGAAGAAAATCAAAACAATGAAGGTAAGAAAATGTTTTATCTAACTGGGATTATTTATCAAAAAAAAAATCAAATCATGAATCATGTTGATAAGATTTGATTATATTTCGTAAAAATTCAATTCACGGTTTTTTTAAAAACACAATTAAACTGGTTCTTGACTATATCAAGTCGAAAAACCACTCGAACTTCAATTTTTTGATTGCATACTTATCGAAGTTTTACGACAATTTGAATCATTAGTCATTCAAAAAAATTTCAATTGGCAGCGAGTCGCATCCCAATGCCTTTTATTTAAATTAATTTTAGAAGAAAAAGCTACTACTTTTTGCATTTCGTAAGATTATCAATTAATTTGATTTAAATTAATGTAATTCAATAACCGTAAAAACGAAAATCATCACTAAGTACTATGTACACATATTTTGCCGAAAAAAAAAAATAATAATAATAATCTGTTCACATTAAAAAGGCCTTTCATTCCATCAAGCCTCTTATTTTTAGATTGCAAACAAAAACAATAACAGAGGAAACAAAAATAAACAATGTCCTCTTTATACAAACAACACTACGCTAAAATTAATGTAGACTATTATTCTTAAAAACACAACGAAACATCTGGGATTCAAATTGGACCTTGCTACACAACACGCACAGTCTCTGTCATCAACGGGATTTCAAAATCAAAAGACAAACAGAAGCAATAGAATACTTATTATCGAAAATATTTACAGAAAACCAAATTATCCTTACAACAAATAATTACAATATACATTTTACATTCAAAGAAACAATTCCAAGATTCCAACGTATCCGACGTATCCATACACCACTCTCGCCTCCCTGTCCACAGCATCCACCATCGACTGTTGCTGTGCGCTTATTAAAATCCATTTAGCTCTCCCTCCACCCCAACTCTTATCAGAGACCAAGACCAACCACTGCTATTGTGAAAGCATTAAAGTTCCATAAATTAAGCGAAACACCGAAATAAAAAACAACATATTTTGCAGTCTTCTCAAAAGCAGAAAGCGTACAAATAATTGAAAGAGCCATCGCCATCGCCATCGCCATAGCCATCGCCTTTCGCCATCACCATCACCAACATTTGCCACCGCAATTTGTCCCCCATGTGCACGGGGAACGGTTGTTGTTGCTGTTGCTGCTTTTCCCAAAAGTACCACCTAAATGTTAGAATGGCGGTCGTGGCGTGGTGGGCAAGCATCAGTAGAGCCTTGTTTATACAAGGCAAACAAATGCACAATTAAAATTAACGCTAATAAAAGCACTTCTTAAAAAACCCATAAAACTTGATGATCCTGAAATTCGGAAAAAGCAATGAGAGGAAAAGTCCTTCACGCAAACTAAAGCGAAAGTAATCACCCATCGCCATCCCCAAAAAAAAAACAACAAAAAACCGAGGGGGTTTTCTTTTGTTGCTGTGTCTGTGTGGGTGTGCGTTTAGTATATGTTTCGAGCGGTAATTGTAATTGTAACTGTAACTGTAACATAATTGGAGAGTCCTTCCAAAGCTTCTACAATAAAGTCTTCTTAGCCTTGTTTTTCCTCGAACTAACTTTATTGGATACGTGTTGTCATTCGTGGCATGATGGAGTTGAAAGCGGACCGAGGAGATATAGGGGTTAAGGGTTGCAAGAAGAAGCACGTGGACAGAAACTTGAACTAATTTAGTTAAAAGCTTATAAATACCTCCCACCAACTCTTAATCTATTCGTGATGTTCTTATTGTGAATTTTCGAAAATCATGACACTGTTACCATTCAACGCCAGCGCCAGAGCCAGAGCCAGATCCAACGCTAGTGCCAGCGCCAGGAACTTAATGGTGATTCTATTCACGCTTCACTTAGGTACTTGTGCATTCGGGGTCAAGGGTTTCGAACACTTATTCGAATATTGGTTGAAAAATATGCACGGTACGTCTGCTTTTTGTGCTGATTTATAATCCGTAACTAATTTGAAAAAAATTAGAGCTTAATTTATTATTGCGACACTTATCGTGTTTTTCGCGTACCTACTCTCCGGTGTGTCTGTCTGTGTGTCTGTGTGTATGTTCGGCTGTTGTTTTGGACCACCCAGCTTTTATGTAGGAACAATGTTTTTGAAAAATAAAAACCATTCAGCCATTTGTACGGAATATGTAGATAGGTAGGTACGAGGCAAGGGTCTGTGGCTCTTCATAGGAATGATAATTTATTATTACGGTATAAAAGTGGGCAGAATGCTTTAGCACTTTTCCGAATTGCTGATGATATTGGTGCTAGTTTGTGTTTTGTGGAAATTTTAATTAGTGTGACCTTTAGTCGTCTACAAGGGGGCACTTTGCTAAATTTGCTTTTGGCATCGAATTGATAAATTGTGTGCTAAGAGATTTTAGCTTTTTGGCAGGACAAACTCGTAGTCTAAGTCGTAGTTCTAATGTCGTTGTAGGGTGCCACATTTTTATAGATTTGCAGATAAAAGAAAAGAAAATATCTTAATAGGAAGATCTTGCAACACATTTATTTTTTTACTTTGCTTTAAACTTAATGCGAAATTAAGTGAACTTTTCAAAAACTTAAAAAAGTTTCCAAACGTGTTTCTTGTAATTTGTTGTTTTGGTACTTAGGAATGGATTTTAAAGAGGTGTATCTATACATAATTTTTCGATTTTAAATAGGTTTTAATATACAATCTTATTTTTGAATAATTTTTTTTAATTTGTTCCAATATAAATTTAATTTGGGTTAAAAGAATAGAATACGGTAATAAATAATATGCATTGCGGGAAAGAAAAATCTCAGAGAGATAGTAATAAGATCAAAACGATATCGTTGCTAAGTTTGACTTTCTGTCGAATTTAGGTCTGTATACGCTTTCAAAAAAGAATTTGTTTCATCTCTGAAATCTAACCTGTTTTCTTCACAATCTTTCATCCACGGGAAAATATTTTTCAGGCAAACAAACTTTACGTTGTTAGGGTATTCACATCACATTTTGGACCTATAATAATCGCATCGCAACGCAAGTCGACCAAAATCGAAGAAAACTTAGAAATATTCACTTGAAAATTCACTCTACAACTCTTCTCGGCATATTCAAGATATCAATAAAGAAACAAATTTAAGTAAAAGAAAGGCTTCGAAACCTTATTACAAATCTTTATTTTGAATAACTCTTTTACAAATAGTATCAGTTATAATTATAATAAATAAAATCTCCAGGTCCGATCTTCGGTTTAACGGGGGTGGATTTACCTGACTGGCTCTCTCGTTGTCTTGTATTATCCGATTACCTTATATGGCAACGTTTTTTCTAGGATTTAACAAAAAGATAATGCCCATAGTATAGCATTGAGTCGGTAGGAACAAGATCGAAAGATTTATGGCTTCTGGTGGCAAACAGATCAGCAAGTATAACGGTTCTAGTTGCAAATAGTTCATCAGGAATCTATAACATTCTGGTGGCCAACAGGTCAGAAAGTATAAAGCCCCTGCCTGGTGGCTTCTCGGATCGGTAGTTTTGTGCCTATATAACCATAGCCTTTGGTGGTAGATCATCGGGTACTCAAGCAAACTTTATTTGAAAAGTGAAAACTAAAAGTGTTTCACCAATTTAAAATACATCTTTGCAATGCAGAGTGTGGTAAGGCATTCCACATTCGCGTAGTAGGACTAAGGAACGAATCTTTGTACTTGACAGTACGACCGAAGTTGTAGGGTATACTGAAGAGCATTCTTAGAAGCGCGAGTGTTGCGGTTGAACTGTTTATGGGGAGCATAAACCGTTTAAATAATGGTTAAATAGGGTAAGACAAGAAACCATACGACGACGTTCAAACTACGTGAATGAACCAATGATGATATTATCACCAATCAATTTAAATGCTCTACGTTCAATACTGTCCAAGAGGTTTGCAGGAACACCAGCCCAAAAATGGGAGTTACACTCAAGTTTTGGACGTCTTGTTGATAACAGCCAGATCAGAAGGGGAGACAAATTTCTTACATCGCCTAAGGAAACCCAAACACCTTGTGATATTTTTGGCGACATCGCGTATGTGATCGTTCCACAAGAGGTGCTTGGTGACACACATACCAGGAATATTAAGATGTTTACTCTCATTGATGAAAGTACCATCCATGAACAATTCCAAGAGGGGTATAACTAGCTTTAACGGTGCAAGACAGCATTGGGTTTTCGAAGCATAAAATTCCACGAAGTTTCTTATTAGCCGTTGTACAATGCTGTTTAGGTCGGAATTTAATGAGCTCATCCTATTTTGCCGATGCAGTTCCACAGTGCCCGTGGCATGATGGTTAGTGCGTTGGACTGTCATGCTAGAAGTCTTAGGTTTGATCCCTGCCTGTGCCATCTAAAGTTTTTTTTTCACTGGTACTGCCTCTTGACAAATTCTCCAAGAGTAATTCTTGTCATGAAAAGTGCTTTCTTAAATTAGCCGTTCGGATTCGGCTTAAAACTGTAGGTCGCCTCCATTCCTAACAACATTACTCGCACACAGGAATGGTTGAGAGTCGTAAGTCACTAGGCCCTAGTACTCAACGGACTGTTATTTTTTTAGTTCTACATCCAAAGAAGAGGGATGTGAGTCTGAAAACGAATATGAAAAGCTAAGCGTACTATCGTCAACGAAACAATGAAACAATAGAAGTTGAAGATAGGAGATCATTAAAAAAAATGAGAAAGAGTGTTGGAGATAGAACAGAGCTCACCAGTTGACCTATTGCTGTAAAAGCCGTATTATCGGTCATTAAAAAGCTTTTAATCTTCGAGACATTTCTTGAGCTGATAATTAATCAGCGTTTCCATGACCTTGGAAAGAAAGGACGTAAGTGCAATCGGTCGGTTATTACAAAGTTAAGGAACATTCGCCTTTATTGGGGACGGTCTTAAGAAAGGTTTTTTTTTTATTCTCTCGGGACGAGATCTGAGGAGTAGGACAGATAAAAAAGCTTCCGCAGTGGATACCATCTTTACCAGCGGATTTATTTGTGTTAAGATCTCTAAGGCCTCTCTCCACAGTACGAGTGCGAAAAAAAAGATTGGTCTCAAAAAATCACTAACGTGTGGAGTCATGACACTCACTGGCAGCGTTGAATTGGCTGCGAACTGTCTAGCCTTCTCTAAGAACCTACAAATTATTAACGAATATAGGAACAGAGGAAGAATAAAAATTCCTCATTTTTTTTTACAAATGACCAAACATTTTTACTTCCTGCCTTGCTTGAACTTTTTTCGGTTTTCCTCAGTAGGGTTGGCATAGCAAAGGAAACTTACTTCCTTGACCCTAATGACCTCTTTGTAGATCGCATCAAACCACGCTTTTTCTTAGGTGTGATGCTCTTAACCCTGTTGGGGATAAAAGTTCTAATTCCTAGGAGAATCAAACTTGTTATCATATCAGCTTTGGTCACTATCGAAGAATTATAGGAACCTGTTAAGGACTCACTTTAAAAATATCCTTTGCCCTAACAATAAATAAATCCCAGGGACAAACTTTTTCCATAGTTGGTATCGACTTCAGGAAAGAGTGCTTTTCCTACGGGAAATTGTATGTGGCACTTTCTCGAGTAGGATCTCCTGAAAATTATAATACATTTTGTTGCCACCTAGAAATACCACAGCCAACGTAGGGTACAGGGAGGCTTTAAGATAAGCATACAATTTTTTCTAATTTAGTGATTCGTGGTCGTTTTAATTAGCATGCTTATAACTTAAATATCTGTACCTAATTTTGTCTATCCGTGCGAAGCCGGGACGGGCCGCTAGTTATATATATATAATTGGAATCCTCACCTACATAGTTGGGTTTCAAAAAAGTGAACCTCTTTTAAACTGTCTGACTTATAAGATTTAAGTAATTTAAAACGGGATCAATTTAATGAAATCCTATTTAAGCATAAATAAATTATACTTATGTTATGTTACTTATTAAAATCAGTAACACAATTAACGTCATGCCATATATAGATTTTAAGCTCTTGGAATACATTCAATTTACGACGGACTTACCTACCATTCGATATCTCGTCGTCGGCTTAAGGAGCCTATTATAATGGTCATTCGATCAATGATGCACTTCCATATATTATATCTACATATCTTTGTATTATAATGTAGCATAATTACTTCATCCTACCCGACCCAGGCACCAACCAACGGCAACGCAACGCAACGAGCGCCGCGGCCGCCCTGCTTATCATACTTAACGTCAAATGAAACTTTTCTAATTATAATTCTTTACTTTACACTCAATTAAAGCTTGGAAGCTTACAACATTTTGCTTTATAGATTTACAGGTTGATTTTCACGAGATTTCATACACATACATATGTATGTACACCTGTGTATATGTAGGTACGATAAATCTCCAAGGAACTTCTACATCGAGGAAGAAGCGAGAATAAAAAACATTGTTTGTTTTTGGTAATCCTTTTTGCAGCAGAATTAACAAAGTTTGTATTTTGCTTTATAGTATTTTCTACTTTGCCTCTCCATTTATAACTTTCATATGTGAAAAGCAAATGTTGCCGTTACCAACGCAACGCAACGTACGTATTTTAATGAAAAGCTAATATTTTTGCAGTTTCCAATGCAGGTTTACCTTTCCTAGATACTACCAAACCGACTCCGACGAGCCCAAAAAGAAAAAAAAAACAGAGAAGAAAGTTTATTTCCTCACATAAGCAAAATTATTATAGCAATGCATGATTATGAAATCCGATTCTAAGTCATATGAATTTGCATTAATTAGTGCTTCGAATATGCTTCCGTACCTGATCCTGATCCCCTGAAACCCCCGAATCCCGATGCATAAACATAAAGGAGCATATCATATGATTTAGTTGTGTTTGTTTTCGGGAAACTAATTTCTTTGCACTACTTAAAACTTCCCATGCTATATGAACTCAAACGAAAATACACAGACTCATATAGGAAAATATCTGCATGTATATGTAAACGGCACTATCAGAACACCATCTAAACATAACGAAGTTGAGAAACTACAAATCGTGCCAAGACAAGGCAATCCACTGAAAACGCGTGAGTTTTCGAGGCTGCATTTGCAAAACATCTGGCAAATTTGGCAACAACTATGAAACTACGAAACTTTATAGCAGCGATAGCTTTAGGATCCTACTAATATGTACGTTTGGCAAAGCTAACTTTCCAGGACGCGAACTGAACACCAACGTGACGCAAAACGATAAAATTGAATACAATTATGGAGCTGTACAAAGCATTAATAATTTTGGATGAATACAGTCTTAAGGATGTTGTTATAATTTCGTTCGTTCTTTTGAATGCAAAACTGATAAAATTGAGGAGGTAATAGACTATAGGTATACATATACGTACTCGTATGTATGTATTTGTATTATATTCCGATAAGTGCAATCTGTTATTAAGTTTAAAGAAGAAAGACGAACTATATATTTTAAATAGATAGCAAGACGTTAATATTTGAGAAATCTTTACTTAAACATTTTTGATTATATAACTCGTGCATTAAGGTTGAAAGTTTGTAGTTCATTAATTTTTGCAGTTTCAAAAACTTCAGCTAATTTTTTCTTTAATCTTAAAAGACAAGTCAACTGGAGAACGGAAACAAATTGAGGTGTGGTAGCGCTGCAGCCTTATTGCCTTTACCTACCTTTATAGTAGATTCAATTTTGTATTTTAGTAAGTGATGGGACTTTTTGAAAAATTGCAAAAATGCAATTGACCTGGGGTGCCAGCACGTAACAACCGAGTTAAGTCGATACAACCGAGCATTGGCAGCACACATTTTGGTTCAATCGAGTGCCCTCGATTGTTTCGCCAGATTTGGCAGTACACAAACTTCAAATTGACGTTTGAAACAAAAGTTTTCACTCAACAGAAATTAGTTATCGTCGGCAGTGATTTTTATATGAGAAAAATGGAAAAACAAAATAATATGTCAATAAATAAAAAACAGACTGAGATTTTGACCAATTTTATGAGTTCTCACGTTGATTTAGCGAGGGGAATTCTTAAAACTGCCCAAGGGAGGAAAAATAGCAATATGCTGTGGGTTGGTTTGGTAACTCCCACTGGCTAGGAGATTTAATGTTGCACAAAGCTGTAGAACTGGTGGAACTGATGTTCTTTTCTGTCTTCTGGAAGATCTAACGAGCTCCGTATCGTGTGAAAACATTCCTTGTTGACTCTAAACTGCATCGCAAAGCTAAAAAAAATTGTTTTACAAATGTTATATGTACATGATCTTTCTTTTCTTTTTGAATATTTACTCATTTTCGCTCAATTCGAATGGGTTGCTTTTATCTCTCAAATATCTTCTTTTGATTTTAGCACAGGACACTTCTTCGCCTTCACTTTCACTCTCCGAATCAAAGAAAAACATTTCGAAAAAAACTTAAAATTGAAACTAGAATGAGATAATTTCAAAGAAAACTCATTTGACATTTCATTTTATAGTTCACAATGAATTTTTTGAGTAAAAGTCACAATGGAACTCGTCTCAAATTAATTGCTGTCAAAAATAATTTGTTTCGAGTTGATCGACGATCGACAATCCTCGATTGTATCAAGTTACGTACTGGCACCCCTGATTTGTTGAACGATTTTTTTTGAATATAGTAAAATAACAAAATGGTTGATTTAAAAATCTCCAAAGTAATATGAGAGCATATATAAATGAGTTGAGCCTGTCAAGTTCAGTTTGGCGGGAGTGACGTCATCACGAATAGATTTTTGCCCTCTAAAATGCAAAGCAGTGGAAATAATAAGACGAAAAAGGTATCTTTTTTTATTTTAAATAAAGTTACTTATTCTTCATCGAATGCCTTGCATTTTTTTTTTATTTTTCAAACTGTGTCGGGTGTACAATTTCTCCTCAGAAGTTGTATTTTGAGTTTCAATTTTTGAGGTGAAATAATAAATTTGCCAAACTTAAAATTGGCTTGACTTAGAGCACTGTAAGAGCACAAAAATGCATTTTCGATATGTTTTTAAATTAAATTAAGTCAGGTTATTGGAATTTCAAAATGTTTAAGGTTTTGAAACCACTTTTGAGGTGGAAAAATTTTTTGAACCAAGCCGGTATTATAGCACTTAATTAGGCTAAAAAAACATTAAATTCGCATATGATTTGATTTTATAAATTTAGTTTGGTTTAGAAAGTCTGCAAAAATAAAAGCTTTTCGACTTAAGTTTATGAGTAGAGGCTTAAGATTCCAATCCGAAGTTCGGTGAACTAAGGAGCCCAAAAATTACACCATTATACGTTTTTTTTTTATTTCATTTGATCTTACAAGTCTCTTAAAAATTCCCGTTTTTCGACTTAATTAATTTAAGAGCTTGAGAAATCAATCTATAGTTCCGCGAACATAGGGATTTTAGCACAAATGGTTAAGCGTTGCTTTCAGATTTCAAAAATTAACATAAGGTATATTCAAGGACCTGGTCCTGAAGTTATTCTTTTCTTTTGATCTCAGCGCTGGTGTTGTTTTCTGCGTTCATAGCGGAGCCAAGGTGAATAAAGCCCTAAACCACCCTTAAGTTACATCTGTCGATGGTGACATTTTGAACGAGAGCACGGTGTTGAAGGTTCTTTCTTGATGACAGTATACGGTTTTTTTTGCCTCATTAACCGCTAAACCCATTTTTGGCGCCTCTACCTCAGGGCACATAGGGCAAAAGCCCTATTGTCATCACGCTGAGTTTTTCCGATTATGTCAATGTCATCAGCATATGCTAGAGTTTCCACAGACTTTTGAAAGATAGTACCTCTAGTGGGAGCTCTGTACTATTCTTTCAAGAACGTTGTTAAAGAAATCGCATGATTATGTCTAAAGCCTTATTTGACATCGAAAGGTTCTGCTCGTCCCTGTTGATGCTGTCCAATGCGGCCTTGAAATCGATGAAGAGATGGTGGGTGTCAATTAAATAGTCTTGGGTTTTTTCCAGGATCTGCCGTAATGTGAATATTTGATCGACTGTGGACTTTCCTGGTCTAAAACCACACTAATAAGGACCTATCAGGTTGTTGACGATGGGATTTAGATGTTCACTTATTACAGCAGAGAAGATTTTTTAAGCGATGTTAAGTAGACTGATTCCACTATAGTTGGTGCAGTTTAGATTGTCTCCTTTTTTGAATATCTGGCTAACAATACTGAGGTTCCATTCATCGGGCATGCTTTCTTCCGACCATATCTTACAGATAAGTTGGTGCATGCCAGCTTTTTTAAAGAGCTCGCCATTCAAGCCATATGCTCCATCGGATTTGTTAGACTTCAGCTTAGATATGGCAATCTTTACTTCATCTAAGTTGGTAAGACGGGATTGTTGGCTTTCGTCGTCTATATCGAATGGATCATCCTGCCTGACAGGGGAGTACGGTTAGTCGTCGCTTTTATACAGTCTGCAGAAGTGGTCCTTCCATATCCTCATATCATACTTTGTGGTAAGTTGGCAAGACTTGTACCGCAGAAGAAACCAATGCAACTTATTGACAGACGATCTGTCAAGATCACAACCAGAGTTAACTGCATATATACAAGAACATACCGATTTAGAGGTTTGTGTAATAACATTATTTTTTATTTGCAGGTCCTAGCATACCATGTCTTTTAACGAAACTTGACATATGAGTCTCTTTAAAGTTTTAAATAATTGGGATGAGTATAATTGCCTCGAGATAAGTCTATTTTTTATTCAATTCCAAAAAAAACTGTCAAAAAGTGCTTGAGTAGCCAACTGTCCTCTTATATAAACTCTAATGCAATATTACCCGTTTTGACCTCAAGCTCGAACAGAACTACCTGAGCGTCATCAGAGCGAGTTTGTTTTGTTCTTCTACCAAACCTTTCACTCGTACACAGATTTATAGAGAAAATGCTCTGGAGGACCTGCCAGACTATGGCATCCATAATGATGTACGGCTTTTACGTGAACGAATTGAATCCTTTCATGTTAGGTCCGAAATATATGTTTGTTACATACATACTATACTTATCAGCAAGAACGAAGTTAGTACCATAGAACAATATTATTGTTCTTACCTGACAGGTCCACGTACCATGGGTGCGTGTGCTTATACTGGCTCGATTGTGTGGTACCTAGGATAAGCAGGCGTGACTCATCATTATTGGAACGAGGACCGCGGTCCATACAAAAATGCCCATTCTCCTATTTTTAATAATTTTCAAACATGATAAAGTTTGGACACATTTTTACGAAAAAAAAGAAGACAAACAGACAAATATTGTATACTTTAAATAAATAACCTTTTACTGTTGCCAAAATGGTAAATTAAAATCTTTAAAAAGAAATTATCCTTTAGGCGAGCTTCCGAAATTTGACAATCAATTAAGCATTATAGTATACACTGGAGTACTAAGCTGACCTTGAAATTGATTTACTCACTATTTAAGCAGAAACGTAAATTATAAAGAAAGCATCAACCAAATATAAAAATATAAGCAATGAACAAAAAATCCATTATACCCACTTAAGATTTTTACAGGCAAAACCCTCCAGTAGTCTACTGAATAAATTCTCAATCTTCTGGAAGCCTCTCATTGTAGAAACAAATCTCCTCATTTATTATCAGATTTAGACGAAGAAACTTTTTTCGTCTTCCCCTGGCGTTCGGTTTTCTTTTTTATATTTTTGCCCGTCTAAATTAGAGGGCAAATCAAAAAGGAGGAAGAACTTTGCCCTGTAATATAATCCCCAAGCCCACATTCTCACACATAAATACCTAAGAGTAAATTTAATTAAGCATATAATGCGTATAATAAGGAACGCAGACCAAAAAATCGAAAAATGTACGAATTTTCTCCGCAATTTCTTTTCCGCCCAGGAACACATCACATACTCCCCCTCATCTCGGGGAATAATAAAGCGAATGATGATGGGGAGGAGGATTAAACTCATGCGAAGTTGCCACAAAGTTGTTAGAATTTCATGAGAAATTTTTGCTAGAGTCCATGGAAATAGATTGAAAGGAGATGCTGTGTGTTTTGTTTTTTTGTTTATTCCAGCAATGGTTTAGGGTTGCAAGTTCCACGTTCTAGGGATTCTAACTCGGCTTCACATTTAAATATGCACATATTTGTATATACAATACATATATGTAGGTATGTACTAGGTATCTATAATTTGCTTTGCAAACTTTTGCTATTAAAGTCACATCGTCGTAATTGATAGAAATTCTACCAAAAAGGAAACACATCTCAACTAACACACATTTACAACAATACATATTACGAAAATCTTTTGGTACAATACAAACATACACATACATTCAATTATATGAACACAAACAAAAAAAAAGCTTTGTGTAGGTATGTAGCATGTAGGTTGAGATTTTGTGTCAGGATTTTATTATCCTGAGTTCAGGAATTTTGTGTTATCTTTTCGTCTAAAGCTGAATGTTATTCAAAGAATCCTTTTAATTTTGTTTTATTTTTGTATTTGCTCTATAAAGGACGCAAGTATTGGTTTCGTGCGTAAAAAAGTTTAAATTTCTGAGTAAAGTTAATGATTGTAGTAAATTTTATGAAAGAGTTTATTTTTCTTTGTAAAACTCGAAGTCCGCTTATGTTTTAAATAAACGCACTTAAACAGCTTAAAAAAGAATAAGCGGATTTTCTTGAAATTTAATAGACTACTATTTTGGGCATAAGTTGTTAGACTTGTTAATAAAAGTAACGAAGACTATTTTGACATGACACTTCAGGGGTTGGGATCGAAATACTGTAAATACTGTAATTCTGTATGTCATAACACGACCAAACAAAAGTCTTTATGTTCAAATAATAACGTATATGAATAGGGACAAGCTTTCTTCGTTTTTTATTTGAAGTTATTTTTCAAACCCTTAAGTTTTTTGGAAAAAACCCAAATGTGAAATGAATGAGGTATGTATTAGGTTTATATTGCAAGCAAATATTTTTGGATTAAGTTGTTAATACAAGTTCTATGACGGTTTTTCCGAAGAAAGTCATAAAAAGTACCTGTTTTTGTGTGTCACATGGATAGGGACAAGATCTAAATTTGCCTGTAAGACACTTTAAAGTAAAGAAAATAAAAAAAATCTTATGGTTAAGGTAAATACTGGTTTTATTGAATTTATTTAAATAATTTTTAGTCATGTGTGCTGCCTCCTGATTTCCGAAATACTTCAAGTAATCTGTGGTGTAGGGATTCATAAAAAATTGAGCGAAATTTGGGCCCAGGACCGTCTTATGACATATAGAGGCCATGGTAATAGGCTCACATTTTGCCCCTGAATGCAGGTTTTTGTTGTCCGTGCAGTATGTATTGGTGCACTGCGGAAAAGGTAGTTCCAGAATCGATTTTTAAGTGATTGTCGTCATTTTAAAGCTTTAAAAATCCAGCTTCACTGTCTCGTAACAAGTGATTGCTCCCCATACCATTACACCGCCTCCTCTGCTGTGCCGTTTTCCAATATAGATTTCTTCCTTTCTTAAATCATGAAAATAGCAAAATAGCTTTTTTCATCGGAAAAGAGGAAGGTATGCCAAGCTTGATTCAAAGTGCTGTGATTTGTTGCAAAATTAAGGCGTTGGCTCTTAAAATTCTAAGGTGGTTTTTTCATAATTTGTTGGTGTTGTATATGGCTTACCTTCTGTATCACCCGAGCAACAGTCGATCTACTAGCATTTTCCCCAGCTTCTGCCTTGAATTTACTAATTGAAAGCCTTGAATTTGAAGCAGCTCTCACTATCACCCGCTATTTCTAAAATGATGAGGCTTTTTTGAGTCTTCCTTTGTGGTTTTTTCCATACCTCTCTGGGTCCTAGAGAAAGTTGTATACAACATTTTAACATCTTTAATCTCGCTAGCTATAAAACGGATGGTTTTTTCCGAGATCACGGTAAGCTCGAATTTGGCCGATTTTCTCATTGGTTAGACCCTTACATCTACCCATAGGTCTTGATTCTATCAAGTTAATACTAAGCTCCCAAACAATCAGAGTATTTACAAAAAAATAACACAGTTACTTTTTTTTAAATAATATTAAACTTAAAAAACTTTAAACTTAAAACTCACTTTTTTTTTTTTGTCATCCATGGTAAACGAAGAGATCTTATAAAAATCATGTCCCGTGAAGATAGTGAAGTGTATGCTACCCTCTTGGAAGAGTTTAAATATCTCTCTTTTCTTAAGCTTTTGAAAATTCTTTAATATAAAAAGGAAATCTGATGAATACCTAGTAAATTTTACTCTTTTTAAAGATAACTTAGTTAAGACTCCAGCGTTCGCTAACAACTTTCAGCAATCTTTCATTGACACTCCCATAATAATGTTCAAATGACGTTAAACAAAGTCTTATATTACTTGACCTCACTTAATGATGATTATTCCTCTGGACCAGATGGAATTCCTCAAACTGTCTTAAAAAAATGTAAATCAATAGTATTGAGCATATTTTCCCTATGTCTACCTAAATTCAGGTAAATTAACAACCATATGGAAGATGGCATTTATTACACCAGTCCTTAAGAAGGATAATAAGTCTGACATTAGTTATTATTACAGACCAATCTCTAAACTATACTGTATTCCCAAGCATTTTGACTAATTTGTTTGAGATTGTCTATATTTTAACTTCAAGAATATTATAAGTAATCAAAAAAAATGTTTTAAATGAAAACGATCGACAGTCTCTATTTTAGTTGCATTTTTCAAAAGTTTAAAAATATCCTTGGACTCAGTTTAGATTTACACAGATTGTTCTGAAGCCTTTTACCAACTTTCTCATGACATCACCATATTTAAGTTAATGCAATTCGATATCCTCCTCAATTCATCACATGGATTTCATATTATCTTCAGAGTAGATCTTATCAAATTAAATTTTGGAGTTCTTTCTCCAACCCTTTGATTGCCAAATCAGGAGTTTTCCAGAGTTTCTCCACATTATAAAATAATTCGCACATTTACGGATAAATTCAGGAATTCTATTTAAAAGGTATGATTGATTGTGGAGTATTGGCATACACCTAACCTTTCACGTGGCCCTAAAATACAAATTATAAAAGTGTTAAATTTAAGATCTCGGTATCTAATTGTATTTATTCTTACGAAAATAAAAAATATGGTTGCATTATGTTCTTGAAGTGAAAGTAATAATTCAATTCGGTGTTGAATCTAGTCGTTCTGATTTTGGTAATGGTTTAGTTTGCACTTGTCAAATTTCAAAAGCAGCCAAAATATCAGGCTATTCAAAATGAAACCTCTTATTACTCAATACTTATTCAAAGCACTGTATGTACTAAACTAAAAACATAAGAAAAGGTAGAAACATTGAATTTAAACTTCAAAATACAGGGCATTTCGATACAAGATTTCAATTTTAATTAACAGAAAATCCTCTATTTATCATAGAAATAACAAGATACTGACATTTTTTAACAACCGCGTTTTAGCGAAAGCTCTGCAAAGATTATTATACAAGGCTCAATAATTCTCATTTTTCACCTGCACTTCATTGAATGGAAAGCTTCTTAATGAAATTATACTCCAATTATTAAAAATACCACTCCGAAACATCATTTTTGTTCCCCTAAAACCAATTTTCCCTCAAAATAATTTTGCTGAATAGTTTCGTTCGTTTTTAACTTAATCTTTTAATGGCACAAAAAGTTGAGCTTTAGCTTTTCTTATTAACATTTTAATGACTCCAAAAGTCTTTTAGATTGATATCTTCTTGTTTCTTCGGATTTTTGTTGTTCTTGCAGAACTTCATGTCACCTATGAATATATGTTATTTTAGTTATAAATAAATAAATTAGATGCCGTAACAGTCCATTGAGAACTAGGGCCTAGTGACTTACAACTCTCAACCGTTCCTGTATTCGAGTAAAGTTGTCAGGGATGGAGGGGACCTACTGTTTTAAGCCGAATCCAAACGGCTAATTTGAGAAAGCACTTTTCATGACAAGAATTACTCTTGGAGGATTTGTCAATTCCTCGCAAGAGGCAGTACGCGTTTTAATTAAGGTGGTGCAGGCAGGGATTGAACCCAAGACCTCTGGCGTGGCAGCCCTACACACTAACCCCCACGCCACGGGTACTCAAAAGTTAAAAATGTATTTATTACTTCGGACCCAATTAATCTTTTTTATACAAAAAAGAATAGCTTTGGGACAAAATTTTAAGAAATGTTTCCATAAGAGGTGCCCGTAGAGTGATAATTAATGTCTATGACTGTCATGCCTGACGTCAGCGCCATAAACCCTTTAAAACTGAAATACTATAGCATATACTCGTATGTACCTCCATACTTTAGGTATCTCACCTCAATCTTCTTTTTTTTTCTAAAATTAATTCCGATTTCCAAAAACTTCCCCCTTGATACAAGATCAAACCTTACCTCTCAACATATTGTTGAGTTATAGTTTTCAATTCAATTTTAAAATATACCTTATACATTATTGTTTTAAGAATGTTAAAAATTTAATATAAAACTAGACACATAAGTTCATATACATATGTAAAAAAAATAATCATTTAACAAGCAATATAAATAACAATGTTTTGGCCTTGTTTCGAAACTTTCCTTATAGCTGATTCGAAATTCCCTTTTTTGTTTTTAATTTAAACATAAACTTCGCTTGCATAAAACACCAGCATTGAATTATGTTTAAGAGAAATACCATATTCTCCTCAAAAAATGAGTAAGGGTTAGAAGGAAAAATTGTTTAAAAGCTTCCCATCATTTTTAATTAACATCCGTCTCCTATTGTGTTATTCCTGCGTAAAGTTTCACCACACAACGCATATAGTAGAGTATAAATACAATAAAAAAGTATTCCCCTTTTGTGAATTAATCAGGCATCAAGCATATCCTTTTACAAGGAATATTATATTATTTTAATTTCCACATCGTGACTGAACGGGAGGTCCCAAGTGCCTATTTTACTCAAACACAAAGCGGAAACTGGCTCAAAACAATTTCAAAATAAAGAAATCACTGTTAAGTGTTGAGTAAGGTGGCCCTTGAATAAATGTTGAATGTTGAAGGCAAATGGCGTACAGCGAACACTCCCCGCAACCACATTGCGTATTGTTATGCAAACAAACACATACAGCACACACGCCTACCTACTTCATCTCTATGTGCCCGCCGCGCTGCTTGCCGCCACCACCGCCACCACCGCCACCACCGCCCGGCCGCGCCGCCGTTGCTGCACAGAGGGCCCGGTCGTATAATAGCAGTAGGTATAAAATATAAACCTAACAAGGCAGGATCTCTGTCAGATATTATCCTTTTTGTAATCAATTGAACTAAATATATTGGTGTTGTAGGACTAGGAACTCTATTGTTCCGTGCCATGTGTTGTTATTATCGTATATTTATTTTTTGTTGTTCTTAGTGTTTGTTGTTTATTGTTTTGTTTTAGCTATTGTTTTCGGGAAAATAACTGTTATTTCTCAATGCAGGATGCTCTAAACAATGCAACATAATGGTTCTCGGCTGGATGACAGCTTTTATTTTCACACATTTTCCAGTCATATTCAATGCATGCGAGATGCAAGTTTGGAAGGAGTTGATTCCTCCACGTACCTAATATTTACGAGAATTGCATGAAAATAATAATAATTTAAACAAAACAAACAAAAGTTTATAATATGCACTCTCTTTATTCACATAAATAAATAGAAATATACATGTTTTTATAATTTTGTTTGTGATTAAATAAAAGGATTTTCTATTATGCTGGTTAGGCTTTAATTTATCAATAAAATTGATAAAGCCATTTTTCAGGCACAAACAAATTTTATTAAAAATAGTTTGATATTGTATGAATTAATAGTTTGTTTGGTTAAACAAAATTATTAATTAAAAATGTTATTTTGTATGAGTGTAAAAAATTAAATAAATAAAAATTTTCAAAGCGTGAACACTAAAGGGTTTGTCAAAATGAACACAACACATTGCAACAGTTTGGAAGAGCTTTACAGAGCAATGTCTAGTTTTGGCATCCCTGTCAAACTTATCCGTTTGTGCAGAATGACGATGCAAAATGCTCGCTGCTTTATCAAGGTCGGATGTCAAAAAAGGTTTTAGACAAGACGATGTCATGTGACTTCTTCAACATCGTTCTGAAAAGAACAATCTTCCAAGGGTCCATCCAATTACTCGGATACGCCGCCGATGATATTGACATAATTGGAAGATCAAAGCGTGATGTCAGTGAAGCTTTTTTGAGCGTTGTGAAGGAAGCGAAGAAGTTGACCAAGTCTTGGACAAAACGTCACCATAGACAGCTATACGTTGAGGTACGAGTAGTTAAGGACTTTGTCTACCAAGGCACCGCTATAATTCAGACAACGACAATGCAAATCGATGCTTTTGTGGACTTTGAAGGCAATTGAATAGTAAAATCCTCTCTCGAGCATCTAAAATCACCATCTATAAGACGCTCAGCATCCCGGTTCTCATTTATGGCGTTGAGACGTGTACACTTTCAAAGAAAGATTTGATCGTCTTAGGATGCTTCGAGAGAAAAATTCTTCAGGTGATTTTCGGTCTCGTCTGCATAGATGGAGAGTGGAGGAATAGATACAACGATGAACTGTACGGGCTGTGCAGCGACACTGACCTGGTTAAAAGAATAAAGGTCTAACAACTTAGATGGCTGGGTCAAATGGACATCAACGCTCCAGCCCGGAAGGTGGGAGAGGAACTCAACGAACTTGGTGTGCGAAACTGGAGACACATGTTGGTTGAGGCCCAAGTCCGCACCGGACTGTAGCGCCACCTTTAGTAAGTAACCACAATCTACTAAAGAAAAGAACTGTATCTTTATTTATTTTAAAAATTTGCTGAAATTTACATTTACATTTACATTACATTTACATTTCACACTACTCAGCACATAAATGTACAGAGTAGAGAACACAGCACCTTGAGCAACTAGACTATGTAAGGTGATAACAACACAAGACATTAATACAAGACAGAAGGACAGAAGAGAAAGAACAGACAGAAGAACAGAAAGAACACATGACAACAGCACGCGGTAGGTTTCGAGACGGTCCCCCATCTGTCTACTAACCACGCTCACTGATGCTTGGTCTCGGTGATCGATGGGAACCGAAGCTTTATCAGTGACTAGGCCATTGCCTGCTGAAATTTATTGGACGTCATTAAGAACAAAATAAAACTTATTTGTTTAGCAATAAGAAAAAGCAAATTGGATTTTGTAACTAACTTACTCAACTAGTAAGCACGCGCGCCGGATCTTCGAAACAGCGAAGGGCATTATGCAGACGAAATAATTGAAGAGTAAAGAAGCATGAGAAAAGTTAATGAACCCCCAAGGATCAATATTGAAGAGGTTTAAAAAGCTATCCACAAGCTTAAGAACAACAAATCCACAGGCTTTCCTGTGGAACTCTTCGAATGTTGAGGTGACGTTCTGGTGTACCCCTTCATCAACTAAATGTACAAATAGGAAAGTACGCCTAATGGTTGGTCAAATAGCTCTAATGTCAAATTTACAAAAAATTAAATCCTTTGTGCTGCAAAGATTACAGAGGCAAATCAATGCTGTGAGACTTATTAATTTCAAGTCTAGGCCCATTATCATCGATTTCAAAGCCGCATATAATTACATAAGCCGCCAAAAGCTTCCAGAGATGTCCACGGTGCAGGATTCTGACAAGAAGATGCGCCATCATGTAATTCCTTCATAATATTATAGTCCTAGAGTAGATAGTGCGCAAGAATGTTGTTAAACTGGAAGGCACTATCTTTAATAGATCTTTACAACTGTTTGGCTATGCGGAAGACATGGACATCGTCGTCCGCTCCAAGCGAGTTGTTTAAGAAGCTTTGACAGCTCTATAGATGAACAAACAATATATGTTAGACTTCAGCATACATATGTAGATATATGAATTTTTAATTTATCTAAGTCAGGAACACAGGATTGTTGGCTTTCGTCGTCTATATTGAATGGATCATCCTGCCCTACCTGACAGTGGAATTCGTATTCGCAGTCACGTTATATGGTCTACAGAAGTATAGTCCTTCCATATCCTCAGCATTGACTGTAGTTCTACTATGTTTCCTTTAGTCTTTGCATCCTTTGGTTCGAGGTTTATCGACTTGTGAATTTCGTTTCACCTGCTGCGGAAGGTGCTTTTCTTGGCAATGTTGCCACTGGTTTTCGATTCATTGTGTTGACGGCATAGAACTTCGAAAGAGGTTACGTGTGACTCGGACGTAGAAGAATTTGGCCATCTATTGCGATTTTAGCCGTTAGACGTTGTATCTTCTCCCAGCATATCCCTATTTTACCTTAGTTTTGCAAACCCCAAGCGCTACCCCTGCTGCAACGAGGTAGTGTTCCGAGTTTATGTTAGCTCCTCGGAAAATTTGAATATACATGATTTTGGAAGCGTGTCAATTGCGTCGATTGCAATATGGTCGATCTGGTTGACGGTATATTGATCTGGAGAACTCCAAATTCATTTGTGGCGATTGAGGTGTGGGACACTCGGCTTTTCATTTTCATTATATACTTATTTATAATTTTAAAGATAGCAGGGTCTTTCATGTTTTTTTTTCATCAATTTTTGGCATACAAATAAAACTAAGAAGTATGAAATTAAGATACTGTTAACATAAGGGAAATAATCTCTTAAAATAATTTTCTTTGTTTCAAAATTGTATTTTAGTTATCCAACCATTAAACAGTAATAAATTTTCAATTTTACCAGTTATAAAACTTAAACAACCATTTAAACTCGATATCAAAATCAAATTCACCCCTTTTAAATAAAGGACATTTTTAAAATTAACGATGCCTACATTTTACTTTTACAATAATTTACGAAACTAATTTGCATTTCATTTTGTTTTTGTGTTGTCCCTTCCATTCCAGAATATAAGGACTCAAAAACGAATGAAACCATCCAGAGGCGGTCATAGTCAATGAATGTGTATATATTCCAAGTACGAGTATATTTGGATACGTTTAATATTCTTGAGAACCAGACGCACTTTTAATTTGTTCGAATCCCGTTTAAAAATTCACCAAAGCAGAAAATGTATATCTTTTCATCTTTTTGGATGTTTTTCAAAGTTACAAGCAAATAGAAAGAGAATATAAAAAATATTACACTTAGAGTCATTTAATAAAGGTCATATTCTATATTTTTAACATCCCATAGGAAGTTATTGTAATCGGTCCGATTTGTCGAATTGAAAATTTTAACATTTCTCGACGTTTCAAGGTCCCTAGAGTCTAAATAAAAGATTTGTAGAGAAATGTCTGTGCGTGAGTGTGTACGTACGTTCGTACGTCCGTACGTTCGAAGTTTTTTCATCGTCCATAGCTCAAGCACATATAAAAAAAGAGCTTGGCTGGAATTTATTTCGCTGTGCCAAAACTTTTTGGATAATTATAAAAATCCCAATTATGTTGAGGTAGTAATGCATTTCTGAAATCTTATGAGGAAAAGGGATTTAGAATGTCAATACAAATTAATTTCCTGCATGCTCATATGGGTTTTTTTCCAGAAAACCTTGGAATGTTCACCGACGAGCAGGGCGAATGATTTTTCCAAGAGATATATTCTATAGAATAACGGTTCGAAAGCAAAAACCAAATCAAGATGTTGGCTTACTACTGTTGGTCATTAGAACGGGAAATCCATGATCTACTGTTAAAGCGTAAAAGATTAAGTAAACAAAATGTACACATATTTAAAAAGAAATAAGATATAAATGAAAAATAAGATACAAATTAAAACAGTTTTTCATTTCTTCAATTGTCCAATAAATTGAAATTTCTTTCTCGAATAAAAATAATCTTACACAATTTCTAACCGATTTTAATGAATAAAAGCATTTTTGATTCAACATAAATAAAACACTGCACCAACTATAGACAACTGCACCAAGGTGGTAAACAACTTAACAGAACGTTCTGATGTCAAAAAAGGTTTTAGACAAGGTTTCAAAAGACTATCCAATTACTAGCATATGCTGATGACATTATTGCCATAATCGGAAGAACTCAGCGTGATGCCAATAGAGCTTTTGTGAGTATTGAGGCACAGGCGGCAAAATTGGGTTTAACGGAGGGCAAAACGAAAAAAAACATCTATCATCAAGAAAGGACCTACAACACCAACACGTCTGGGTCAAAACGTCACCATCGACAGGAGGCGTAACCTTGAGGTAGTTAAGGAATTTGTCTACCTAGGCTCCGCTATGAACACAGAAAATAAAACCAGCGATGAGATCAAACGATGAATTACTCTTGCTTACAACTGTTTCTTTGGGTTAAGAAAACAATTGAGTAGTATAAAGCCCTGTCTCGAGCGACCAAAGTGTCGCTATATAAGACCCTCATCATCCCCGTCCTGCTTGGAACAACGAGCTCTACGGGCTATACAGCAAGATGGAGAAGTTTATTGAGTGAGGCCCTAGTTCACAGAGGACTGTAGCGCCACCTTAAGTAAGTAAGTATAAAAAAACACTAAATCTGTTTTTCGAAGTACAAAATGTAGCTTAAAACGGTCCTCCAATTCTAAAAAACGTGGAAAAAATGTTTAACTTTGAGATTCAACCCAAAAAATCACTCAATTTGGTGCTTGAGCATAATAAAAAAATATTTTCAAAAAAAACAAGTAAATACTCCATTTTAAAAAATAAATTGGCCGAAAAGCTGAAAACATTGAAAACTGTTTTTTGACGATAAAGCCTAGTACGCTGTTGATGCGAAACGAAATTTCCCATACAAAAATGACATGACGAAATCATAAACGAAAAATTTCGCTGTGCTTTTCGTTTTTCAGTACGCTGCTGAACGACGAAATGTGTCATTTTAGTGGATAGCTGTACTAGATTTCTTAGTACAATTCTCCACTCTTTTCGTTCTCAATTTAATTTCCCGGTATATTAATTGCTTGCGAAATTTTGACGTGTAATTTATTTATTGAAAAATTTTTCGAAATTTTTCGTTTATGATTTCGTCATGTCATTTTTGTATGGGAATTTTCGTTTCGCACCAGCAGCGTACTAGGCTTAAAATTGAAAAAAATTGTTTACTCGTGACTTTCGGTGTTTTGATTTGGATTTATCTTTGATTTAAAATATAAAATAAAATGGATTTTTCTAATGTGTTCCAACATTGCATTTCTGAATCGGAAACTCAGGATGTTATTGGTGATGTGCAAGAAGTGATGAAGACAAGCAGTGAACTTCAACTTCCAGACAGAACTCTCCACAAATATTTGTCCGCTGTGGTTTTCGTTTTCATTTCGCTCTGCACTTGGAGACCGCCGAAAAAATTCGTTTCACTTCAGCTGTGTACTAGGCTTAATTTGAAATTTTAGTGTCTATGAAAAATGTCAAGTGCCGAAATATGATGAACTATAATAACAAAGCAATTAACATGATTTTTATTTTGTAACAAAGTGTAATTAATTTTTGTTTGCATTTCAAATCATACCAGAATTGGTGAAAATGTATCCCATTTAACTTTTTATCTTTATTAATAACTTATTTTATATTATGATTAAATTTTAAATTAATCTTCTAACATTTAAACTGTATAAAATTTTAAAATGTCTAATTATTATATATATATAATTTATATATATAACTAAAGAAATTATCTATTTATCTATTTAGTGATAATAAATTAAGGTTTTCAATTGATTCGGAGTGTAAAAATTGTTTTCATTTTTTATTGAATTGCGACGAGTGTCGTGCGACAAACAATCTATTTGCAGTAAGATTTGCATTTGAAATTGTTCGAGACCCACTTATTTTATATTCGTCCCATGGTCATAGAGACTTTTGAAATCGACCCGACCCTTGTCAACTTGAGTTTTATTTTTTGTTTGGGCAACCCTTTTATATTTTGGGCTCTTAGTTTTCACGAACATACAAAAGTAAAAGAATAGAAATATAAAAGGAAAATTATAGATAGGTACGTTGAGTTCAGTTAAGTTCATTGTTCAGTGACTATATAGACAGAGTATCTATGGATCCAATATTCACCCCACCTGATTTTAAATGAATATACGATATTCTAAATTTATATAAAATTTATATATCTCATTAATTTTCTCTATGCAACCATGTATACAGATAAATATCCTTTTTATCAAAAGGATTTTTTCTATAGTTTTTTGGTGTTCTATTCCATCTCCCCCGCCTTTCCGTTTCCGCTATATGGTACAAGTATATCTTTGAATGAAAACAAAGTCAAGTCAAGGGTCGATAGTTAAAGTTTTGCAAGAAATAATATAATTTGGGATTTTGGTTCGAAATCGAGTTATTGCCTTCTCACATCATCATGTCAAATGTTCATCATTATCGAAGGATCCCCCAATAGATTCAACACACGAGCTCACATAGCAACTACATAAAATTTCTATGAAATTAGAGAAACTTTGACCATTCGAAGATATTTTTTTTCTGTTTGTTCCATTCGGTATTTCTTTTTGACATTTTGATGAAGTTACGGGGGAGGCGGGAGGTGGGGCTGTGTATAGGATGAAAGTTTTCCAAATGTTATGGCATTAGTTTACTTTTCGAGAAGAAAGTCCAATATGAGAACTTTATTTTGAGTAGGTTGGAAGTTGGAACATACATATATACACGTACATAAATATTAAAAGGATCTTTGTTCTGTGCCCCATCGCCATCGCCATGGATAAGAATTGAAGTTGAATCCTATGCCAAAGACAAACTGTCTACACCCCTGCTATGATGGTTTCCTTGAGTTTATTAAAACGACAGACGTTACTTTTAAAAAACTTTACAAACGCGATTATTGGATCCTGGCCCGTTATGGGTTAGTTATTTCGTGGAACAATTTTACCAATTATTTCAATTTTTATTACTTTATTTTAATAAATAAAGATGGCAGGAAATTTCCTTACAAAAAGGATGGGTAGGCAGCTATTTTAATTTATTATCTTGCCGGTCATGGTCAGTGGGTCTGGGTAAAAAGTCACGAAATTTTACTCTTGTTGGACATTCAGATTCAGTATTGTAACGAAATAAGGATTACTTTTTTTAAAATCTCCCCCACTATCTGACTATATGGAAGCTATATGTAGGTACGGTACTACAATCATTCAGTTGATTATTATTAAAGAAAGAAATGTTTCTTTTCTTTTGAAGAGAAAACTTTTATTGTGCGAGCTATAAGTAGGCTACGGTCTCCGGATCTTCGGATAACCAATTGGAAATGAAAACAATTCGTTTGGTATACTAATTTCGAATCAAGAATTTTATTTATGCGTACATAAGCATCGCACTCACACACACGCACTACCTATTCCAATATAAAATAATACGACACTTTCGCTTCTTCTATTTGCAGATTTATTTTCATACAGAAAAAAAAACTTTTTCCATAAAAATGCAAATTATTTTCTTTTTTGTCAGGAAGTTCTTTTGGCATTTTTGATGCGTATCCATTGGAAAACGAATGCTTTTTGTAACTTGGTCATTATTCAGAAGTGATAAAAAGAATCATAATTCTCTCTGGACAAAAAACATCATAAAAAAAGAACAAGAAAGTTAGAAAATCATTTTTTTAAAGTATCTAACAAACTGCTATTCGAAATGGATAGAGATGTTATTTTTGTTGGGAAAGTCGAAAGTAGATACTTTTTGTCCGAATGTGAATTTTAGATACTTTTTTCGAATATTTTGGCCATACTTTTTTTATTTATGGGACATATTTCTTTTTATATACATGCGTATTAACATACATAGTTGGTTTTTGGATTTTTGGTGTTTTCATTATTTTATGTATTGACAGAATAATTGCGAAAACTTGATGTGTAAAGTTTTTGAATAAAATTGGTGTTGTCGTTGTTGTTGTGGTTGGAATGGGGCCATAACACCTCTGTACAAAATGACATCAGATTTTTGACTAGATGGAAAATATATTCAAGATCATAACTAAAATGCTTTTATGTCTTTTTTAACGGGTTTTTTAATAAACCAAAACTCAAACAGTCGAGTCGTCGGGCTTGGGCTTGGGGGTTGCGATGACCAAATTTTACTATCAAAGAAACAATATAGGCTTGTTGTGTATTTTTTAAGTCCACTAAAAGAAAGATGTATATGATGTTATTGTATGTATAAAATATTGTTTGAATAATTCAGTCTTGCGTTGATTACAGAATAACTAAGGATTCCTTAAAACGTATTACCTCCTTTGAATAACAAACAAGTATTTCTTGATAATTTTGTTAAGCTTCTAGGCTGAATCAAGTAACTGGGTAGATATAGAAATGAATAATATCAATAGACTATTTAGAGAAAATTAATTTTATTTCCAATGATCAAAATCGGATATTTATGTTTTTAATTTGTGAAAAAATATATATACTCATATCAATTTGTAAACTCTACTCAATATATCTTTTTCCAGGTGAAAGATTAATACGCATATTTAATTGTCAAATATTTTTACTAATGACTTTGAAAAAATATTTTATTAGTTTACTAATCAATTCGTTAAAAACCTAAAGCATTTCATAAATTATACAAAATATATTGTGAGTGCTGCAATGCAGTTGTATTACTCACAAAAGGTTTTGTAACAAAACTAGGTTTTTACTTTTCGTAAAACATACGAAAGTTTTCAATAAATACAACAAAAATATTTCGCACTACCCACAGCCGCAGCCTAAAGTTACTTTTCTAGTTTGACCACGAATTTCGTAAAATTACAGGGCTATCCATTTTGCGGTTTCAAAAGTAAACCTAAATAAAACACATACATTTGTTTTCATGGTTAACTTGACGAATGTTGGTTTAAGAGTCAAAGGTTTTTCTGCATAAACACTGTCTTTCGCGTAGCTCCACAAAATAAAGTCCATCGGTGTCAAATCACATGATCTTGGGGGCAGTTGATATCACCATGACGAGAAATTATGCGGCCAGGAAATGTCTCTAGCAATAAAGCCATATTCGTTCGAGTTGTGTGGGATATGGCACCGTCTTGTTGAAACCACATATTCTCCAAGTCGTATTCTTCAATAGCAGGCAAAAATAGTCGGTTATCATATGACCATAACGCTCCGAATTGACGGTGACAGTCGTTCCATCGTCGTTTTCGAAGAAGTAAGGTCCAATCACACCTCCGGACCAAAGTCGTTTTCGAAGAAGTAAGGTCCAATCACACCTTCAGACCAAAGAGCGCACCAAACAGTGACTTTTTATGGATGTAATGGCCTCTATTCAATTACTTGAGGATTCTCGGAACCCCAAATACGACTATTTTGTTTATTAACATACCCACCGAGTAAGAAATGTGCTTCGTCGTTAAAGAACATTTTGTTCGAAAAATCGCCGTCCACCGCCTGTTGTTCAAGCACCCATTCGACGTATTACGACTTTATATGGATGTAGTTGTAGATCCAAATGCAAAATACGCCATAATGTGAAGTAAGATAGTCCTAATTCCTGAGAATGACGAGGAATCGACACATTCGGGTCTTCGGCAACACTTTCACTTACAGCAGCGATATTTTCAGTGGTACGAGCAAATCCATGATGCACAGGCCTTACAATATCTTTAATCCAGTCTTATCGAATTTCTTCACAATTTTGCCAATTGTTTGCGTAGTTGGACGATTATTTAAACCATAATCTCCTCTTAGTATGCGTTGTACGATAGTTAAGCGATTCGTCTTCGTAAATGTCAAATTTTGAACTGAAAACAAAATTGATTTAACAACTTAGTTTGACAGATGTCGAATTTCAGACCTATACTTTTGAACCCGCAAAATTGATAACCCGTTACAATTACAGCCTAATACAAGTACAAAATACAAAAAATATTTAACATTTAACATAAACCTACTATTATAGAGAACACAAAATAAAATGAAGGCGTTTATGAAAGTGAAGCACTGGTTCTAAAAAATGATTTAATTCCACCTTGTTTAGATTTAAATCGATCAATGAACAGTTTAGGTTATTTAAAATGTTCATTCGACTTAAAGCTTTATTTTTCCTATAGTTAGTTCTATGGAAGTCAATATATATAAAATCAAATGTACGCAGGTGATTCAAATGAATACAAGATAGTACATAAGGTGCATCAGTTTCACCATATTAACACGAGTTTGATGGAGAGATTACAGTTGAAGTCGCTGAATACGTTCATAGGAAGGCAGATCATAACGATCATCCCAAGAAAGATCAAAGTGAATGATATTATGTTGAATTGATTCAATACGTTTTCTATGAACTTCGTAATAGGGTTCATACTCCATAGTTGAGAAGCATATTCAAGATAAGGACGGACATGGCAATTGTACAAAGAAAGAGTAACATAGCGATCATTGATAAAACCAAGCGTAGAACTTGCTTTATTGACAATAAAAATAATGTGATGTGTAAACTCTAGGTTGGAACAGAAATCTTTACAAGTGAAGACGCGGCAGAGTTTTTGCTGCGAAATACAGTAATCAAATTCATTTCTGATTCGTGTTTTAGCAAAAGTTATCTTCTGAAGAAGGCTATTTTTCCCACATCAAAATGTTAAACTATCAATGTCGACTTAAAAATCTTCATGTCCAGGGCCGTCGAGAGGAATTCCGGGCCCGGGACGGAAAAATCTCGGGCCTCCCCATATTAAGCATTTTTTTTTTAAAGTTCATGCCTACTGATATGGTACGTTCTAATTTCAATTACGAATAGCATGAAATTGGTTGGAATTAACGGAAATAATCATTTTTTGTTTGAAAAATTAACCGAAAAAAGTGTTAATCATCAAATCAATCTTACGGGTATCATCCAGTTTAGTTGAAATGGAGGATGGATAGAAAATAGTTCTACATGCGATTAGATCAGAATCTGAACAGAATCATACATTCAATTCGATATTGCCAACGACATGTAAGTAACTGATAATACGGTCGATTAACTATTAAAAAAAATTGTATGAAGATCTATTACCTACTATGAAAATAAAATAGAGCGAAGTTAAAGTATTTGAAATTTGTCTTTAAAAAAAAACTAAGTATTTTAAAAGTTGAACGTTTTTGAACAACAACAACAACTTAAAGGTGCTACCACTCATTGTTTTTGGCTGGAGATATAGCTATTTCGTGCTTTGCCACTTTTGCACTCATCAGTCTCCTTTGTTTGTGGTGCTGAGCTTTAATCCAATTTTATTTGAAAAACTTTATACACAACATAGGATTCGAACCCACGCATATCAGATTTGCTCAGTCTTAGAAGTCGTGTGCACTACGCACTCCACTACTTTTGACCACTGCCATCACAGGTCGAGATGTGCTAATTGTTTATCAAATGCATTTGAAGCATCAACATTTTTATAAGCTCCTTTAAGTATGCTGTTTTGTTCCGCCTCCATTTTTCTCCATACCTTATTTGATAGACTTACAATTCGTAGTACGTATCAAAGGGGGAGAGGTTGGAAGATCGGTAACGAACCAGACTATTAAGTTATTATTGTTATTATTTTTTTTATTGTACTATTCGTACTAGAATGTCAGCTTGTTAGACTTGACCATTCCACTTAAGTGGCAAAGCACGAAATAGCTATATCTCCAGCCAAAAACAATGAGTGGTAGCACCTTTAAGTTGTTGTTGTTGTTCAAAAACGTTCAATGAAATTAAAAGGAATGGTCAAGTCTAACAAGCTGACATTCTAGTACGAATAGTACAATAAAAAAAATAATAACAATAATAACTTAATAGTCTGGTTCGTTACCGATCTTCCAACCTCTCCCCCTTTGATACGTACTACGAATTGTAAGTCTATCAAATAAGGTATGGAGAAAAATGGAGGCGGAACAAAACAGCATACTTAAAGGAGCTTATAAAAATGTTGATGCTTCAAATGCATTTGATAAACAATTAGCACATCTCGACCTGTGATGTCAGTGGTCAAAAGTAGTGGAGTGCGTAGTGCACACGACTTCTAAGACTGAGCAAATCTGATATGCGTGGGTTCGAATCCTATGTTGTGTATAAAGTTTTTCAAATAAAATTGGATTAAAGCTCAGCACCACAAACAAAGGAGACTGATGAGTGCAATAGTGGCAAAGCACGAAATAGCTATATCTCCAGCCAAAAACAATGAGTGGTAGCACCTTTAAGTTGTTGTTGTTGTTCAAAAACGTTCAATGAAATTAAAAGGAATGGTCAAGTCTAACAAGCTGACATTCTAGTACGAATAGTACAATAAAAAAAATAATAACAATAATAACTTAATAGTCTGGTTCGTTACCGATCTTCCAACCTCTCCCCCTTTGATACGTACTACGAATTGTAAGTCTATCAAATAAGGTATGGAGAAAAATGGAGGCGGAACAAAACAGCATACTTAAAGGAGCTTATAAAAATGTTGATGCTTCAAATGCATTTGATAAACAATTAGCACATCTCGACCTGTGATGGCAGTGGTCAAAAGTAGTGGAGTGCGTAGTGCACACGACTTCTAAGACTGAGCAAATCTGATATGCGTGGGTTCGAATCCTATGTTGTGTATAAAGTTTTTCAAATAAAATTGGATTAAAGCTCAGCACCACAAACAAAGGAGACTGATGAGTGCAATAGTGGCAAAGCACGAAATAGCTATATCTCCAGCCAAAAACAATGAGTGGTAGCACCTTTAAGTTGTTGTTGTTGTTCAAAAACGTTCAATGAAATTAAAAGGAATGGTCAAGTCTAACAAGCTGACATTCTAGTACGAATAGTACAATAAAAAAAATAATAACAATATTTTAAAAGTTTTACATTAAATACTCTTTATTGTTTTTCTTTATATTAAAATATTACTACAATGTTTTATTAGAGTGAGTTTGCATTCAATGAAATATTTTTCTTTCCTAGCTTTCTGAGCAGCAAAACAACTTATAATTGCGTCGAAATTCAGTTCCCTTGCCAAAGGTGCTTCGATGCATAGTGTAGCAAGTCCAGAAACACGATATTGTGATGAGCACGAATGATGAAAATTCTTTGTTCTGGTAAGGACGCTAAATGAACGTTCGGCACTAGCTACGGTTACAGGTATGGTGGAAAACACACGGAGAGCAACACAAATGTAGGGGAAAATCGTCTCCAAGTTCTGGGAATAAATAGCATTGAGCAAACTCATTGGCGGAAGTTCTGCTTCAAAATTGGCTTCATAAATGTGTTTCAGATGAATTACTTCTTCTTTAAACCCTTGAGACACATGCGACTTATACTTTTGAATGAACCTTGTAGCAGAGTTTTTAATCTCAAGTTCGTCCATTGTTGAAAACTGTCATAAAAATGAAAATGTAGCATTCAAATTTTTCATCGTATCGAACCGACGAGAAATTCCAGATATAATTGAATCAACTATGACGTAAAAGGTGTTTCTCTTGAAATTTATTTCTTCGTCTGTTTCTTTTTGCTTTCCAGCTCCTCGGTTTTCTTCAAAATGTCTCTTTAATTGCCTTTTTCGGTTCGATGGAAACGATTCTGGAACATCCCCCAATCCAGTAGCAACTGCTTTGCATTCAGATAAAAATTGATCTCATCCGTTTTGAATAATGTTCAAATGAAGATCAAGTTGTCGAGATCTCGAATTTCAACGTCAATAGTACTGCTTCTGGCTCGAAGAAGGAAACTTCCTTTATTTATAGCGCTAAGAACCTTGCACCAAATCAAAGACATCAGGACGCATTCAAATTTATGCATATATTTTAAAACGCCATTTACATCTCTTCGAGTTTCATTTTCAGTTAAATTAATATCACTTAAGGCTTCTAATGATGTTCTAAGGTTTTTCAGATGATTTGCAAACGGTTTCACTGCCTCAATTCTAGCTGACCATCTTGTATTGGAAAGTTTGTGAAGGGATCCGGGCACATTTTTCTTAAGAATTTCCCAACGTTGAGCACTGCTGCTAAACAAAAAATATCCATTATTTCGCTCTCCAATAAGATTGCTATCGCCACGTAGTCCTAGTCCCCTTTCGCCAAGGAAGAAAATGGTGTCCAATATTATTATATATAGAATTCCTTGCTATTTTTGTATGGCTGGTTTAATATACACACTTTGAAGTGACTTGATATCCTTCGAATCTTCAGTAAACAATTTATTCAAAATATTAATTAATTAATACTACGGAAACCACAATTGAAAAACGTTTGCGTGGGATTTTCCGGTCCCCCGAAACCGAATCAAAAATTTCGTTCCCAGCAGAAACAAAAATAGAAGAAAAGAAACTTTATAAAACAGAAACCGAAATAAATATTTGTGTTTTGTTTTAAGTTGCCGGGCCCCTTATTTTGATTTTAAAAATTTTCAAAATAAAACAAATTTGAAATTTACGTTAAATTATGTAAGAAAAGCGAAACAATTTATTATAACTTTCTTTCAATAGTTCAAAATTGCCCAATTTTTCATTAAATATAAACAAAAATGTACGCCAATAATAATCAGGGGCCCAGATCGGCAAGCTTGTGACTGAAAGATTGGTAGATAACATGCAAACAGGGGCCCGATTGTGAAAGCATGAATGATTTTAAATTTTCGGGCCCCTAAAAATAAGTGGGAATAGGTATGTTGATGATGAATTTAGACTACCTATATTGAAAAAAAAACACTCCTCATTGCTTTTAATTTTACGGGCCCCTAGAAAATCCCGGGCCCGGGGGGTTTGAAAGGTTCTTGTAAGTAAAGTAAACTGGAAAGCCATCTGATTTTTTCTTTAAGTTTACAAGTTTCCAACTTTTTTAGGATTCTCTTTCAAAAAGGTGCCCATATCAGTAACATAATTAGAGTATACAAAGTTAGAAAAAGACTTAAATTCATTAAAGAGTACAACATAAAAAGAGAAGGTAATTAGAGAAAGAGCCTTGAGGTAAGTATTCCATGCCTTATTTCTTTTTTTTTGTATATTCTTGATTTCCTTAAAGGTAGATTTTTTCCAAACAATTATTAAGGATCTTATAAAAATTTTAAACTGCTTCGTCAATATTATAAAATTTTAATGTATCAGCAATTCCAGGAATGGTTAAATCTTCAGACAGTAACTGGAAATGAGGTCTACCAAAATCAAAATTATATATACAATCGAAAGAATTACATACTGTGCTCAGTAAGTTATTTCTTAAGTCAAGAAAAATGTCCAAAAAGGGGGTGACATCTATCAATATTCGTGATTCCTGATCTAGATTCTAGAACAAGGGTACTAATAGTGTCGGAAGAAAATATTAAATCAAGAAATCGAGTTTTTGAGTTTTTAATACAGCTTGTTTGCTATAAGTTCCAATTGTGATGAAGAGACAAAGGCTTCAGGGCAGGATTCATCTTCAAATGGAATCCAATCAATGTGTGGTAAATTAAAATCCTCTAAAGGTAAAATATTGGTGTTAGAGCAGGACAAATTGATAAGAAAGTCTTATGCCATGGAGAGTTCGGTATAAACTTTTTGGAATTGATAATTTTTTTTTCATTGAATGCATTTGTTAAGCTAACGCATTTTGCATGGTAAAGATTACCACAGGGTCCGAAACAGGATTATTATTAGTACCCGTGGCATGATGGTTAGTGCGTAGGACTGTCCTGCCAGAGGTCTTGAGTTAAATCCCTGCCTGTGCACAGGTACTGTCTCTTGCGAGGAATTGACAAATTCTCCAAGAGTAATTCTTGTCATGAAAATTGCTTTCTCAAATAAGCGGATTCGGCTTAAAAACTGTACTGGCATTTGCATACGTACCTCACTGTTCATGCTTACCGTAATTAAGTTTATGCAAACCAAATTATTTAAAGCAGCATTATATCTTAACCAACATCAATGTGGCTTTAATTTACCTGTTTTACGTTTAATAAGACCATGGCCTGAAATTTGCCTTATTAAACTTTGCAAAACTAAAACATGAATGCTTTTCTTGACTTTACTTCACAGCATCTCAAAAAATATATTTTAAAATTCATATATTCTTCGCAGAACCATTTTTGTCATAAATCAAACATTGTCACATATGAATATATTTATATAACTTTCCACTACTATGCCTTAAGATATAACTATTATCAAAATGTTAATATTCAATCCATACGTATTTTTACTTTTATTAATATATAAAATAGCTTTATTAAAAATTTATTCAAAACAAACAAAATTTGTATCATTTCCCACAATCAAATTCAATTTATTCCATATCAATGATGTTTTCTGACATATTTTCATTAATTCATCGGTTTACCATATGTAAACACAAAATTAATTCGAATTTCGAGCATCCACACGTATATGTACAGTTCACCCATGTACGAGTATATATGTATGTATGGGTTAATTAACGCAATTATTTTCGATTTTATTCAATTACCCTTTTTTATTACCTGGTTAGTAAAAATAATATGTCAAACATTATAGCAATTTATACTATAAAGTAAAAAAAAAATACCTCACTGACTTAATGTAAACGATAAAAATTAATGAACACTCAGATTTATGTTAATCATTTGAATTAAATAAAATCCTTATGAAATATGAGTTTTATTACAGAATTTCCATTATATTAAAATATTAGCGTTTGATTAAGGTTTGATATCATATTTATATTTTAATAATGGCTGCACTTTGTTTTTGCTGTCAAACAAATTGTTTTTATGTTTATCCATTATGAATTGTTTGGATTTTGAAATCACTAACCTTCCATAAAATATGTAATGCAGTATCGTTATTAAATACTCTAATACTTGAACTAGAATAAAAACTAGAAGAGGCTATTTCAGTCTATTTGAATCACTTAAAGTAGTTCAACAACTGTTGGACGTGTGGAAGAAAACAATTTGTTAGAAGAAGCTTAGGCTGTGTTGATTTTCCCTACATTCTACGTATAAAAAGTCCTTAGTGTGGTCACATGTACCGTTATAAGAGATAAATGTCACAAGTTGGAGTATTATCAAAAATCGCCAAAAGGATTGATCTGAAGTATTTTTAAATTTTGAAATGCTATAAAGTTTATTGATACCAATCACTCAAGTAGCACACTGGTCTATAATTTGGTATAATTTCTTGAATTTTGTTGTAAAATTGAGAAAACTGAAGATTATTTTAAGATTTTTATAAAAATAACACCACTGGTTATTATTGCAAAACTTCAACATTTTTGTTCAAATTCAGTTCAAAAAATAAACCGATTCGCAGCTGTTAATGGCGCATACAAAAATCCAATTTTTGGAATCAATGACGTATTTTGTACACCAAATTTGTTTTAGATAAAACACACACTTTTAAATGAGCAACCATTTTTCGGTGTAAGATTTTAATCTTGTCGAAATTAAATACACTAAACCATAATGTCAAACCATAATGCCAACAAATGTTTTTAATTTAATTCCTGTTCATGATGACGTTCTGAAATTTGGATCGTTTCGAAATATGTCTGTTTATCCATTTGAGAGTTATATTGGTTGAAAGAATGGTTCTAGACCCTTAAGTCAAGTGTCTAAACGTATAATATAAATGAATAAATTGAATTAACGGGCTTCAAAATCAGATACGCATCCTATTTCAGGTAAAAAGTTTATTGAAAATTCTGAAATGTATGGCAGAGTCAAGTTTTCAGTGGGAGCTCAACGCACTCTGTGAAATTCAAATGTTAACTATAATTTTGTTTTTATTTCAGTATTTACAGCAAATTAAACAATATCCCCCGTGCTTATAAAGAAAATATACGTTAGCTCCCGTGTTTAGGAAAACTACACCATGGAATACGGATTTTCCGAACTCAAACTAAAGGCAGTTGCCTACCGTTCCATTTGAGTCCGTAATATTTGTATTCCGTTGTGCAGTTTTCTGTAACTGTAACGGCCACTCCTTGCTCATTTTCGAGGAAAAATGGCCCAATTATGCCTCTGGACCAAAATCCGCACCAAACAGTGGCTTTTCAATGTATGCTTGCGGGTTTTCTGTGCCCCCAAATGCGACAATTTTGCTTGTTTCATACACGCCAAGATCAAAATGAGCTTCATCTGAAAAGATGATTTTTTTGGCAAAATCGGCATCTTCTCTAAGCGATGTTCCCAGCGTTGTTCAAGCGTATACACAACCATATTCGTTCAGCGGAAGGATAAAACTAATTATCTATCAAATCAGACATGAGCTAAGTGTTACCATTCACGAAATAAGCACTAGTTAAAAAAAAAAACGTTAGATGGCGTACCCTATAAAATAAATGTACCAAAATCATAATTTTGGATATATTGTGTACAATAGTGTTTTTTTTATCCTTCTTGATCTTAAAAAGGGTGCATTTTTTCCAAATTCAGACGAAAACCATTTATTTTAACTAAGCAAAATTATACGTTCGAAATTTGATTGTAGGAAAACCGCATACCTTTAATCGCATTCAAAAAACATGTATGATCGAAAGAAAATTTACTAGTTCTTAAGAACAAATCAAGAACAGTTAAATATCGGTCTCAAAAATGGACGACATTTATAAATAAAGCATTAACCTGGAAATATTTTTGAGCTTTTTTCTCATCAGTAGCTTCCAAGAGTTTTTTTTTTAAGTGAATAAATTTGTCGTATCATTTATCATCTTCAGTTTATATAGGTACTTAATGTACTCTGTGGACTTTTCATTGTAAACGTTTCCATACGATTAAAGGTCTTCCCACAATTAACTATCACAATAATTATATATTGCTAAATTTAAATCAATTCCTTGTTTGTAGCTATATGTAGATAAGCTAAAACCTTAAAATTTTATTAAAAAATAAATTCTTTGTTTCAATACAAAATTATTTATACACCACTAGCACAATTTATGCACCGAAGATCGACTATAAAAAAATAAAATAAATTGGTTGGCTCAACAGTCCATTGAGAACTAGGGCCTAGTTACTTATAACTCTCAACCATTCCTGTGTGCAAGTACTGCTAATTTGAGAAAGCACTTTTCATGACAAGAATTACTCTTGGAGAATTTGTCAATTCCTCGCAAGAGGCAGTACCCGTGAAAAAAACTTTAGAGGGCACAGGCCCCTAAAACTTTAACAAAACATTAATAACAATATTTTGTGGGAGATAAATAATTTGAAATCAATGTCTTTCTTTGTTCTGCCTACTAGTACTTGAATCGAAAACCATTTTCGTTGTTTTTTTTAAAGTTGTCAATTGAATGTTCACAAAAAAAGACTTAAAATTAAGAGCAATATTTTGCATATGATCAAATAGTATTAATTCAAAATATATATTTGTAAACGAGATCTTTATCCAAAACCCAATTTTTCAAATTTCAGTAGTATTTCTTGAAAATTTGTATTTCTTAATTAAACAAATATAAATAAGAATTTTTCAAGAACAATATTTTACGCTTACAACAAAATTTTGCACAGAATGAAATCATTTTTAAGTCAATAACTTCATTTATTCACGAGATATCGAGAAACGAATATCTTTTTTACCAAATATACGTATTGTTTTTGGTATATTTTAATTTGTATGAAAAAACTGACAGTTTTATTTTTATTAAAACTTGACTGAATGTCAAAATCAATATTTTCTATAAGATGAAATTAGTTGGAAGCCGTTATTTTTAACTTTTGAAAAGATATTTAAGTCGAAAATCAATTTTAACCAACTTTTAGTAATGTTTTTTAGGTTTTTAGTGTTAGTAAAAAAGACTGCCAATTCGATTTTACTCAAAATCTTACCAGAAGTCGAAAACGTTATTCTTCGTTGCATAAAATTATTTAGGAGATAAAAGCATTTTTTGTTCGTAAAATATTCAAGGTTACAAATATTTTTGTCAGTTTTTTTTAATTTATAAAAAAAAAACTGTTAATTACATTTTTTTCAAAATTATATCAGTTTGGTATTACGTCACAATATATAATACAAAATTTAATTCAAGTCGATAACGTTATTTGTTCGTGAGACATTTTGGGTTAAATTGCTATGGTAAAACAACCACCCACTCAATTTTGTTATGAAAGTCTTTTCTGCATTATTATCTGTAAAACAAAATTTATTTGAAGTCGATATCTTTACTGATTCTTGACATATGGACGACACAAAAGCAACTTCAAGCAACTATTTTGACAGAAAAGTTTAAAGAAAAATCGTTTTATTTTTACGTATTCCAATGACACCATCAGATCCTCCCATAACATTCAAAGGACTACAGTTTCCCGTTCGTTTAAATTTTGCGATGACTATAAATAAATCTCAAGCCTTTGCATTTTGTAATTATTTTATTATTCAATAAAGTATAATGATAATAATAATCTCAAGGCTTAGACTTAGAAAATCAATGTTTCTCTCATAAACACTTATGCGTGGCCTGTTCACTAGTAGGAAGACCATTAAGTTTATTTGTATTAAAAAAGAACTGATTGATCAAAAATATTGTACACCGATTGGCGGTTCATTTAACAGGAACTATAATTTATTACAATTAAAGATAATTAGAGTATTTATTAAATAAATATTATGTTAATTTCTCATGTATACATAAATCTTTCAGACACAACAATGCTTGGCCGAGTCTGCTAGTACCTAAATATATCGTTAGTAAGAAAAGTTACATTCCAAAAACTTAAATTACTCAATCAAGTATATAATTGATTAAAGTATTATGTACTATGGCCACACACTAGAAAAACGAAAAATCAAATAACACCTACAAGAATATATCAAATTCCTTTTTAGAATGGACATTATTTGTTTCTTAGAAAATAATATGCTGACTTTTCATTTCCCATTAAGTCAAACCCTTTGGACAACAATTACCGATTTTTCAATAAATCTGTAAAACCTTCCCATCCACTAATTCTTACAATAAAACACAAATTTGCCAACATACTCATTCATTCATCCCAAATGACAAAATTTATGCGAAATTAGACCTCCTTTATAGTTTGGTTTATAAACTGACACCACAAGTGTTGCATAAACTTGAAATCCAACCATAAAGAGTTCGTATTAAATCAAAACAATACTGATGGTTGTACATCTTATCTAGTCTACACTTTATATGGAAACAAAAATCCTTCACTGCCCCAAGGTTAAGTTAAAAAAAAGTTTTACTAACCACGGATGGAGCTGCCCAGCATTCCCGAAACTAATTGAAAATATTCTTGGTCCCATCTAATCTCCTTATCTGCTCCAAAAAACAAACTCAAAAAACACGTAGTTCAATGAAATAATAATATAGTGCCCTTTTTTGTTATCCAAAGAACATCGAAGACACGAAGAGAAACCAAGAAAAGCAAAGGAAAACAATCTCAAGATAAAAAATCAAAATCGGAAACCCATATACGCAACATTTTATGAGTTTCCTTAACTCCTTCGTTTCGCATCCTTAAACATTACATGGCCCCAACATAATGCCACAATATAAACAGTTTTCTATCCGGTTCTCGTATCTACCATACCATATACCCTGGCTAACCATCAAAATCGACCTTTTTTATTTCTCTTGCCATGGGAATGCCTTAGCTCTTAAAATTTTTACGGAGTCCCTAATACACCAACAAGTACACATACATGTTCGAGAACGAGGAAAAACATTCACTATCTCAAGCAATGGCCGACCTTCCGCTTCCTCTTTCTGTTTTTGTTTTTTTCTTATTTTGAAAATCTGAGGTTTTTATTAGCCAACGAAAACAGCATTTATGAGAAAATTATTCAGTTGGGGGGCCCTGACTTCTGATTGAACGGATATATGAGGAAATTGAAAGGAACGTAGATGAAACGTCTGGAGACTGTTGATCGCACACAAACACACGCACACACATACAAACTCACGTCCAAGACATTAGAAGGATTCATAAAGTGAAAGAGAAATTTTGATGAGGTCCCTTGAATTGAACATGGAATTATTGTTTTGTTGTTGGTTGGCTGATGGTTGGGTAGCTGATGGGCTTGTCTGTCTTCTTGCTCTTCAAAACAAATTCGTCCTTTTTTTATTGCCGATTATCGGTTCCTAAGCATTATAATATGCATTCCCGCAATAAACGGGTGATTATTGTTGGATTATTGGTAAATTGCATATTGAAACAATCACGAGTATATTTATTTCAACACACCCAAACAAGGCAAGGCAAGGCCTAAATAAATGGCTTAAAATGTGGCTATTTGTATGGAAAATAGCGTTTGTAATATTGTTAACACCTGCTGATATTACAAGCCATTTTTTACTATTAAACAGTTGCCATTAGATTATATTGGACTTAGTGAAAGGATATAGCAATTGTTTATTATTTTTAGGGGATCAGTAAAAATGAGGTTTGTGTCAACTAATGAAATTATTTTTATATTCGAATATATTTTGTAACATACATATGTAGTAGTTTTCAGAAAACGCACGTCCTGATTTGTGTGTTTTTGTATAAATTTGTAAATATTATGTTTTTGATTGAAATTGAAAAGTTTTGATTTTGTTATAATTTGGGCTGTAAGTGTTTAATAAACTAGCCAAAAATAATATAGAGCTAAGGTTGTATGTGGGCATACATAGAAATGACAACTACCTTAAATGGCATGGTTACAGGGGTGATTTTATTTAATGAGATTTAGTCTTCTTAAAAACTTAGAATTAATTTAAATATTTCGCTGAAGTGATTTTATGTACACCATTATATTTGTTGATATCAAACTAATTCATGTTATTGATTCTAGTAGAACAAAATGCTAATACTAAAAATTATAATAAAGTACTTAATTCATATGACATAAATTTGAGGAAACCAAGACAGTTTGAAGAGAAAAATGAAAAAGGCAATTTTTTTAGTATTTAGGTGAAAATAAGGATTCTTTAATTTCTGGGTGGCAATTACATACTCCGCTTCAACTGAATACGCTCACACATTTCCGAAAATGCTTTTTACATTTTGTCCAAATTTTGAGGGGTTTCGTGCCATCTGTTGATGCTAACCACTCCTAAGATGTCAAGACAGTAATTTCAAAAAAATATCCAAATAAAACTGTGAGACTTGTTTTCTCCCACTTGTAAAGTGTTACATACGTAAAGTAGAAGTTTTTTTTAGAGTCAACTGAATAGGTACAACGGCAATTTATTCTTTGTTTATGAGCGTTTTCAAGTACAGGATAGTTTAAATCAACAATTATAGTGTTATAAGTGAAATTCAATTTCTGATCTAAAATTTTAAGACCAATGGTCAGATCTACGTGCCTTAGAAGTGTTTCAAAAGCTAAAATCGACAACAAGACTTAATCGGACATGCATCAGCTGATAAAATTGGCGGAAGTCTTAATGGCTTTTAGTCTTACTTAAAAAATAAACATTTGTACAGCAGCTTGAAGATTCTTGTGATTCTGAGGTAAAAATAAAACAAAAAATAGCGTAAACGCAAGTGTCTCAACATTTTTGGCAGGTATTTGAATTCGAGCCATCTTAAACGAATTAAACATAAGCTTATTGAACAACAGAAAGTTATGCTATTAACATTTTTCAAAACTCAAATAATCTGGAAAAAGAATGGTGTCACGTTGTTTTTTTAGACTACAAAATTTTTTAATTTCGATAGTCCTGATGAGTCAACCTTTTATTTTCACAATTTGAGAAAATAAAAAGGTGTTAAAAGCATTATCACAACTGTGAAGGAGGTGTTGTAATATGGAAATATGTCAGTTATTTTGAAACTGTTATCAAAAATTACATTACATTACATTACATACAACTCAGCACATACATAAATGTACAGAGTAGAGACACAGCACCTTGAGCGACTAAGACTAGATATATAAGGTGATAACAACACAAGACATTATTACAAGACAGAAGGACAGAGAAGAAAGAACAACAGATAGAATAAACTCATGACAACAGCACACTGTAGGTTTTGAGACGGTTGCCCATCTTTCTACTAACCACACTCACCATGCAGCTTTGTGTAAGAAAATCTGGGAAAGAATTATTTTCGTAAATAATCTAACATTTTTTGACCCATAAACTTAGCCTACCAATATGATAACACCTATTCACTCGGTGTACATAATAAAAGATTGGACTGAGGAGCAAAACTTGCAATTCCTTCAATAACCGTCGCGTCGTAATCATCTGGTCTTAACATTACTAAATATACTTGGGGATGGTTAGCAATCATAGTTAATAAAGGTGGCCGTCAGTTTGAAGACAAAGAATATTTAATTTCTGCAATTAAGTTAGCGAAATTTCGTTGAACTATATCAAAAGGCTGTGTGATTCATACCGGAACTAATTTGTGAAATGCTATAAAGTAAAGGTGGAAGTATAAACACTACCAAACTTAACAAAAATTGGTTTAATTCCAATCCAATAACAATTTCAATTGTTGTACTTATTCAGCTCACTCAAACAAATATCTGATTTCTTAGCAGAAAGCTTTGCAAACAGGCGAAAGAAAAACTGATGGTTAATTTCGGTTAATTATTTTCAAATTCTTTTCTTAACATCTTAAGGGAGTAGTTGTTACCACAAACAGATGGCACAATATCCATCAATATTTGAAAAAAATGTGAAAAGTATTTTTAAAAATGTGTGTGCGTATTTAGTTGAAGTGGAGTGTATATCAGAATTATTTAATATATCAATCACAGTCTTACAGCCACCTGGCTTTGCAAATTCGTAAAATTTAATGAACTTTATTTTATTACAAATAAAAATGAATATGATAAATATACAAAAACAAAATGACACTTAAATTAAAATAAAAATAGGATTATTGGTTACAATAAAAATAATTTTTACAGTTACTACATCTATCAGATAGGAACGAAAACGAATGTATTATTTTAACAATGAAAATTGTAAAATCAAGAACAAAAAATTATGTACATTTTACTAGACCTTGACGTCATACCTGGTGAAAAGCCTTTTCAACATCTAATAAAACCATACTAGTGCTTTTTTATGCTAAATCTCTTTTTATATCGTTCGTTAACCGATGCAAATGTACTTGGTAAACAGTGCTTCTTGACAGCTTCTGAACCCAAATTGTTCCGCTGGAAGGATGTTATGCAAATTTAAATGTGATATAATTTTATTTTGTATGAGTTTCTCAAGGCATTTACTCAGAAAACTAAGCCACCTTTTGAATCTGTAACTCATGGTGTGGAGGAATATTTCCAAGTTTTGAATGGGAATGATTTTTGCAGTTTTCCATTTCCTTGGAAAATAAGCCATTTTAAAATAAGCACTTAAAACAGCTTGCACAAATTGAACACTTTTTCTGGGTAGGTTTTAAAAATTATATTTTTCAAACCATCGAAATCTGGGCTCTTAGAGTTTTTAAGACTACCAAGAATAGTTTTTATATCTTGTTCTGAAATTAAGTCATCATCAACTTGGAATTGTTGAGATCCTATAAGTGCCATTGATATTATATTATCATAATATTGTTGCCTTCTTGATCATTAATAGAAAATTCATGTGCTATGGCAATTGCTTTTTCAAGGTCTGTCAAAAGTACTGAGTTTCCAGTTTTTATCGCTGGAATTTTAACAATTTTAACAATATTCCAAAAAGGTTTACTAGTTTTAACCAATGTTTGATGTTTCCAATCATTCATTCCACATTTTATTTTTTGTTCCTGAGTAAGAAGTTTTATTAAAGTAGTTTCTTTCCAGTAGAAAACATATCTAGTTCTCATCCACAAAAACCTTTATTTATTCCGTTTTTTAATAAGTTGGACGATGTTAGCGGAAAGTAAAAACGAGAAGAGAGCAATCTTTCATTACAAAGATAATATTCTATGAAACTAACTTTTAACTATTCACTATCGTTAGTTTCATCGTTAGTAATAAACACACATAGTAATCAAATTCTTGCTTAAAACAATTATTTAAGATCTTAAGAAATAATTTCTTTAAGCTTCTAGTTCATATTATTCATATTTAAGTTTATTTTTTTTTTTTAAATATCACATTAAAATATGAGCAAAATTTCATTATGTCGAAATAAGATTCGCTTTATTGTAAATAACTCATAAGAAAATCTATATTATTCCATACACATACATCACTGATGTGCTCGATACTTAAAGGTTATAGTCTTATAAATATTTCATCTAACTGGTTAAGTTTTCAATATTAAGTTCCTCACACAATTATAATGTCCCTTGCTTGCTTTTATATATTAACTCTCAACTGATTAATCCAAAGACGACTTTAGAGAGTAGTTGTATATGGACTAGTCTTTTGTATTTCTTTTCCCATAACGGTACCGGGCTATAACAATAATTTGGTAGTTCAAACACTTCGATATCTGGTAACAACAGCTTTTCGGAAAATGAACTTAGAAAACGATGTCCTGTAGTCTACCTCAATACCACAACTGTAAATATATCCCCCCTGCATCAACCGATATCCTTGAAGATATAGTACAACCGTAGAACAACCGTACACAGAGCCAGAGACAGGACAGATAGGATTTTCGTAATTAGATGCATCGACTTGTCCAATTGCTGCATCCTTATCAAGGTGTCTGTTAAGTAATTGAACAAATTCACTAACTTACATAATAGAACACCTTGAACTATCGAGTCAAAATGTTTATGGTATATTGACTCACAGCAAGTTCTCATATACTCGTAGGTACATATACCATACATATGTATATGTATATAAATATATTGCCTAATTACTATATACAATCGACCTTTTATATGCTGTGTAGAGGACCCAACACATCGGTCGACTGGTCTGATTTCGATATTATAAGAGAGTTGAGTAAACCATTCTAAAAGAGGTCTACAAACTTCAATATGTGACCACCTTACCACCTCCATTATACGAGTACATACATAATATAAAGGACTTTAATATATATTTTGTTTACATACATTTCAACTACGTCAAATCGATACAGCATCAGGACCGGATTCAGGGATTCAACATGGATTTCAAAATGGGTTCACAAATCCTTGATTTATAAACCTCATTTGCATAGCTAGCTGTAGTAGCGGATGTTACAATAGGCATAGAGTGTAGTCAAAAACCTTTATGGTGTGAATATGTTATTTTGTTTTTACTACTCTAAATTCTGTAATATACCTTACAAGGTCGTTTATTAAATAAACAGGTAGAAATGTTATGTTCGTACAAATTTTGTAATGTAAAAACAACTTACATAGTTTAAATATTTATTAACTTTACCAGGAAGTGGATATACATACACTACACCATAAAATAGTGCGTATACGCCTTAGTATTATCGTTATTTTAAATTTAAACAAAACAAGTTCCTTGTCTAAGGGATGCTATACTTTTTTTTTGATTTTGAGGTATAATCAAAATTCCCTTACTGGTATGTTGAGGTGTAAGAATTTGATTTTGATATCAGTCGTCAGGCAGTTTTTATTTTTCGTCGCTTGAGGTGGATGGAAGAGAGTAGTTAAGAACCGAAACTTTCCAAAGTTTTGTTTAGATGGTAAAACTATTTATCAAATAATTGCAAGCTAATGTAGGCTACAGTTCTAAAGTAATTTACAGTTTTTGAGAACCTCCAGCCCTGTATGACCCGCTTTCTTCAAATTTAGTATCCACAGTCCACACTTTCTAAATCCAATAGACATTAAGGTGATGATTGTTAAGCTTAGGATAGTATAAATGGATTTAACGTTAAATTTAATTGAGTTTATCTAGTTTTGGTAGCTAAAATATTGTGTTTTACAAAATAGGTTAGGTTTGTTATGCATACAAAATATCATTTGTTACAAACAGTAAGCTTATAAGATGGCATTTTATCAAGTTTTTCTTATATTTACATTTGATTTTAAATAATAATTTAGTTTAGATTGAACATTTAAACACTATTATTATAATTGCTTAAAAGCTTGCCAAAAAACTCATTGCACGTATACAGAATGTCCGAACATTTCTAGGGGTAAACATTGACTCGTTGTAGACAAGGTACGGCTGCGGATAAACCGAACCCCAGCCAAAACAAGGAAGTACTTTGAGAGGATTCAACGGAATTAGACGGCTACAATAGCAAGAGACTGCCATGTCCTTTTCCGATCGAGTCTCTAACAACCTCTTAAGCAGTCCTATGCTGCCTGCATTAAGCAATGAAAAACTAGTGTCATCATTGTTTTGTAGCCATCAAGGATACCGCCCCTAAAGTGCTAGGTTTCACACGGCTCCCACAGTGAAACCCCTGTTTTGACGACGAATGCCGGCAAACGCAAACAGCTAAGCAACAGGCATACAAAAGTAGCATAAGAAGCGCGCGATCAAGGAGTTAGAGGGATATCATGAAATGAGGTTCGAAAATTGTACCAAAAGGTAAATAAAACTTTCCAAAGGTACCAGCCACGAAACGAAGCCTGTAAGGACCACTTTTTCAAATTATATAACGGCGATAACGAATCGAATTCCGCTGTAAGGGAGATAGAACAACTCAACCTAGGCGACGCAGAATGACAATTCTGCCTACCCGACCTCGAGGAAGTGGAGATAGCTATATCGGCATCGCTGCCAAATTATTCAAAGGAGTAGGTGATTTTTGGTCCCATCTGGAGAGTAGAGGAGTAGATACAACGACGAACTGTACGGACTGTACAGCGTCACTGACATGGTTAAAAGAATAAAAGTCCAACGACTTGGCTCGGTCATGTAGATCGAATGGACATCAACAAACACCAGCCCAGTAGGTATTCGAATCCAACCCCGAGGGATAGCGCAGTAAATAAAGACCGCGACTCAGTAAGAGAGGACCTCAACCAACTTGGCGTTCGAAACTGGAGACAGCTAGCTAGGGACCGAGCTGGCTATAGAAGCACGTTGGTTGGAATCAGGCGCGTCCCGGACTTTAGCGCCACCATATTAAAGTAAGTATCTATTTTCTGTGAGAATATGAAAAGTCGCTAGTCCAGACCGATAAGTCCGAAACGATTGACCACTTGGAGGACAAAGTACTCTAAATCAGATTAGATTAGACAAATATTTAAGTTATAATATAATAAGTATGATAATTTGAATTTTATGTCAATTTAAAAAAGTTATATTTGTTTTATTACATTTCGAAGTTCTTTCATTGATAAAATAGTTGCATCTTGCATTCATTAAAGAACAGCATTTTTCTTCAGTCGTTATTTTCTATGTTAAATCTTAAAGTATAACTTGAATAAAGTTGCGCAATATGGATCAATGTACAAAAGATTACTATGACGAACAGAAAAAAACCTCTACTGTCATTATAATGTTCTCCATTTAAATAACAAAAACGGTTCAAACGAAACCATTATACTTGTCTTTTAGAGCAATTAAAATCATGTTCATCTCAACTCAAATACGTTACATAAATACTATTCTTGGATCTTTAATTAAAATCTCGATTTGAAATTTTGTTTTAAGGCTCCAAAACTTATTTTCCCTTTGGTCATTGTTTAGAAAAAACTCAAGTAAAATTAACGAGAAAAGATTTTCGATCATTTTAAAACATTTTGAAAAGATAACTTTTACATGAAGTTTATTTATGAAATAATGCGGACATACATAGGTTTATGATTTTGTTAGAAATTTGATTAGATTCAAGAATTTCTTTGGAAATTCTGTATGGCATTCTCTCAATTACAGAAGAATACCTTTTTACGTACTTACATTACATATTTGTTCAAAACTAACCTTAAATTCATATAAAAAGCACTTTAATTCTTAAGACAAACATTTCAACAACAAGAAAAAAGGAACTTTACATATTAAGGATAAAACATTCAAGTTTATTTACACAATATACTGTATACATACGAACGAGTATCCAGATTTGTTTGTACAAATAAATGCTTGTAAGATTCTTAATGAAAATTCGATTTCCAACCTATATAAACGATTCGTACAAAGTGTTCTCCTAAAAATGAATTCCTTAAAATAGCCATTTTCAATCTTCGAGTCGTGCGTCGTATCAGTATCAATATCGGAAAACACAGAGAACATCTTATCCGATTCCTTTTCATTTGCATTTACATCAAAGAACACGAACATATTCTCCTCTTCTTATGATAGGCTAACCCTTTCCGATTTCTTGGTCTTGGGGACTATAGGGGCTTTGGGAAATGGGACTATTTTGAAGCTGGAGGTATGGCAAAAGGACACCTAATCGGAAAAGACAATATCCACGTTTGTTATATGGTATATGAATATATTTGGTTTATATAAGATATCGGTATGTGTATGGCTGGCTATCAATCTTTTGCACGTTCTGTTCGGTGTGTTCATCGTCCTTGTCGTCGATAACGTCTCATCCTTTTTTGGGGACACAACATGAAATGAAATCAGATGGCACACGTGCTTTCAACACTCTGTTCTGTTCTGTTCTGTTCTGTTGAGTTCTTGTGCTTCCATACCAATCTCAAGTCCCCAAGTGGGAACATAAGAAGCCCTTGTGGAAATATATTCCACTTCGATCTTTGAAAAACAAATAAAATGAACTCGATACTGGTTGTGTGTCTGTTGTGTACCTCAAGAAGAACACCATTTCTCTTGTGAGACATGGTGTGCTGACACTCCCAGAGTTCTAGTCCCTGTGTTGCGTGTCTGCAACAAGCGCCGGATTCACTTGAATTTATTCGATACTATCTAACCAAAAGCAAGAGAGCGTGAAACTTCATGGTGACGGTTGGGGACGGTTTTGGTGCGGGTGTGAGTTCGGGTGTGGAGTACTTATACTAACACCAACATGACAGCCCTTAGTCCATAAAATAGGATACAATCGGCTCGGTAGACGCCTGCTGACACATTGAAGATAAGCTTAGACGAGGCTTCTGCTTTCTGCAGGACTTCAGTCACTCAAGTTTTTTTTTGTTTCTTTATACAATATTCTAGTAAAATACTTACAAAGTACGAGTATGTGTGTTTTTAAATAATAATTATTGTTGGCATCTCGAAGGAGTATAGAACTGTAGAGTAGGTAAGGTACCTTAGAGATGTTTACAACGTTACACAACACACAAGTGCAAGGACATGCAAGCAAGTATGTATATAAGGAGTGCAAGGCATCTTAAGTTCATTAAGGAATGGCATTTTATAAAACAGTTTGTTGGAAATAATGAATAAGAAACTATATAAGTTCATTAAGCTCTTGCTCAGTTTTGAATGCCTTTTCGAATTAAATTAAAAACGGTATTTAGAGATTTAGGAAGTTCTGGAATAAATTCAATGTAGGTATAATTCTTCTCGTACATTTGCATATGTATATACTATACATATGTACCTAGATATCAGAATTTAAGATTTCTTAAAGTCTTACAATTAAATATTGTGCCGAGAAGTAAAACGTATTCAACTTTAAACAAAACGTTTCATTATTCTTTAATGTTATAATTTCATATTTGTAAGATGTTTTCTTTGAATAACAAGCTGTTGAAACATAACCCCGGTAACATAACAGAACAATATTTTTTTAAAAGGACTAAGTTGTCCTAAATTCAAATCTCGCCTTAAAATAACATCACGTTTTTAAAATAGGCATCTTTTACAATGATAAAAACAACCAAATACTTTGTTGTTGAAGCTATAAGTCAAAGCTCAACATAACATTTAACAATACATTGTATGATGATTTTGAAAAGTCTCAAATCTTCGTCTCCTAGATACAGTTTATGTATTTGACTCTATATGCTGTTTTGAGTAAACCTTTAACCTAATTCTTTCATGATTTTGTAAAATACGTTTTGAAGTTAGCCTAGTTAAGACGACGGAACAAGAACAAAACTAAGCATGAATTTTTCAGAGTTTCCTTAAGATTTAAGTGAAACAATAATATCTACCGACTTATGAAGATTTTTCGAAAATTTAATGAAATATTACAAGCATTTCAACTGAATAGCCGCGTTTTATTATCACCATGATCTGATCCGGATCTTGAATTTACATGCATAACAACAACAACACCAGATGCTGCTTTGTGTATGGATCTCAATTTGAGATCCAAAATTTACTTCTTTTTTTCACAACAAGGAGCGCTTTATTAAAGAGAGGGATTATAGATTTGGAAAACCATCACAAATTGTATTGAAAAATAAGCTACTTCATAAACGTAGATAGTCTCAAAAAGGTTTTTATGAAAATAATACTAGGTGTTTATTTATAAATCAGGTGAAAAACATAATTCAAGTTGTGTAATTTGTACTCAAATATGTACGCAAATCGCATGGAAACAACAACAAATGCCTGAAAAGGATATAATGTTGTCTTTTTTGTTTTCTTGCGTTTAGCTTACCTTTTTGAAGGAACACCTCCTTAATATTCCCTTAAGAAGGTACTACTGTTGATGAATTTAGTCTTGATGCGGATGATCTTGAGGCGCTTGTTGATGCACCTATATAGCTCAAAACTTGTTGCCTAAGTCTGGCTCCAATGACAAAGCCGCATCCAAATAAGCGTTGTTGGTTTTCTCGGTAGCAGTCACGAAAGTAAATATCGCAGTTTTTCATCCTCTTTTACCCTGGCCCTTTGTCTAAGGCCACCGCTAATTCTTCGGCTGCACGTTGTCTATTAAGGGACCTAACATTCCACATGCATATCCGAAGTTCGTTGTCCTTAAATCGTTTTTGTGACTTGTCAACAGTAAACCCGTTCGTATCCGACTCTTCTTGGTGCTTCTTTTCTTTACGTGGTCAGGAAGTCACCCTTTCGTGAAGGTTGTTACAACCCCCATGTTATATTTGGGGTCAAGATGTTTATTTTCAGGTCTTCCAACATAGTGGCGACCATCAAAACCAACTAAATTTAATTTGGATTCGTCGCTCCACAATATATTGTTCCACTTCTTAATGTCTTCTCCTCCTTTCCAATTTGTATGCTCTCTAGGAAATATTAAACGATCTCCTTTGTTTTTTTTTTTTTTGCTCATCAACGGAACTTTTTTGGCTGATCTTCCACAAAGATTTGATTCTTGAAGGCGTCTACGAACCGTACGTGCCCCGAGATGATTTAAAAGAGTCTTTTTTGGAATGATGATTAATCAGACGATCGGTTTGGGGCTCGTTTTTTTTTTTGGGACCACATTTTCGCTTATTTTTTTTACTATAAGTGCATTCTCTACCATTGTTTTGGAGCAATGCACAATTTAAGCTATTTCTTTCAAAGACTTACAATCCTTTCTCAAATTAATTATTACTTCACGTACTCCTTCCGTTTTCTTCTACCAATTTTGAAATTTAAATAATGCTTTGATTGTTTGCCTCAATAAATATCATTTTATAAAACACGCGCTTCGACTGGAGATATCATAACGTTTTATTTCTTTAAACGAACGTCAATTTAATTCAGTGTTTGTATTAATGTGACCAGAGTACCATGAATTCCAAACGAAATACTTTTGTTTATTTTCAAGTCGATATAACATTTAAAAAAACAGGTTGAGTTTTTTTTAGTATTGAAATAGATAACTAAACTGGTCAAGGTCATATTCCTTAAACATTTATTTACAAATATCTTTCATAAAAATGGGATGAACAACTTAAACTTTCTTTAAAAATATGACTGTATATGGAATCCCAAAAAAAAAAGAGGCTGGGATGCTACCCACACTGATAACTTCCCATCCCGTCTGTCGATTTGTCTTGCTTAAAAGTTTGTCTATATGTATCAATTTTTACCAAATTTGCGTACTATTTTTTGTAGATTTTATTTTTTTATGAAAAAACGGACTGTTGGATTTTTATAAAAAAATTAATGAATATAGAAAACAATATTCTCTGTGAAATAAAATAAGTTTGAAGCCAATATTTTTAATTTTTGAAAAGCTATTTGAATCGAAAGTAAATTTTTTCCAAGTTTTAGTATGGTTTTTTTTTAGGTTTTTATTTTTTGTAAAAAAAAACTGTCAATTCGATTTTTTTCAAAATTTTACTAAATGTTGACAACAATATTTTTTGAAAGATAAAAGTAGTTTAAAGCCAATATCTTAAAGTTTTGAAAAGATATTTGAGTCGAAATTCAATTTTTACCAACTTTTATACATTTTTTTTTTTGGTTTTTATTTTTTTTTTGTAAAAAAAACTGTCAGTTCGATTTTTCTCAAAATTTTTCCTAAAGTTGAAAATAATATTTCTTATAAGTTAAAATTATTTGGAAGCCATAATCTCAAATTTTTGAAAAGATATTTGAGTCGAAAATCAATTTTTACCAACCTTTATTAATTTTTTTTTTAGGATTTTATTTTTTGTAAAAACAACTGTCAATTCGATTTTTCTCAAAATTTTTGAGAATATTGAAAACAATATTTCTTATGAGATAAAATAAGTTTGAAGCATTAATCTCAAATTTTTGAAAAGATATTTGAGTAAAAAATCAATTTTTACCAACTTTTATTCATTTTTTTTAGGTTTTTATTTTTTATAAAAAAAAAAACTGTCAATTAGATTTTTTTCAAAATTTTATCAGATGTCAAAAACATTATTATTTCAGAAGTAGAAATTTCACAATCCCTTCGATACATGTTGTGAAGTTATTGTTACAAATCAAGAACGCAATTCTATAGGTTTTTAGCATGTTTCCCTAAACGAATTAATATATTCATTATAAAATCCACTTGAGCTTTATTGGAGCAAATATACCTATATGTGAAATTCAGGTACCTCGTTATACTACAAAATAGGTATTAAGTATTTAACCTATTATAAATGCTGGTTTAATTTTTTAAGTAGTTTGACTGTGACCTTATAGATTCATAATAATAATCAAGTAAAATTTATTTAATACTCCATAAATTGTTGAAATCGATTTTCCCCATATTCTAATGTATATGACTTATAAAAGGTATGATTTTTATTATGTAAATAAAAAAATACACAAAAACGTAACGATTAAATTTCAAGGATTATAACATATGTATATATAATAAAACAAAATTACATACAGCATTTAGTATAGGTATAAAGTCCATATATACTTTTTCGAAACAAAACTTCTATATTTTCATATAATATGTTGGTATTATTACACACTCCTAATTATTAGCAACCAATTTTCATGGTTCAGTGTTTTTTAATAAGTATTTTATTTGCATTGGTCGGGATAATAAAACTCAAACGCAAACAGCAAGAACTCAATCAAATAGTTGCAAAATAATAATAATAATAAATCCAGGCAAAATCAAATATCCCATATTTCCAGAAACATTATATTGATTTAATAACAAATGAACAACTACTGCAACTAAAGGTAGAATGTACAACTCTAAACTCACTCTATGTCTATATACTAAAGTTGTTCATTTTTTCAAAAATATCTACAGTTCTACACACAATAACTGCCATGACGCTTTAGTGGGAATAAAATCCCGATGCATCATATATTTAATATAATTTTATTTTATTTTGTTTGTGATTATTTTTGTTTTTTTTTTTTTGTATTTCTGTTTGTTTTGTTTCACGATGATGATGCACAAGAATTAAGGTCGAGTGCAGCACACATGAGTATGAATGTTGTGAGAGCCACAACATTGTTAGTTCGAGTATAAACACACCAAAGTACTCTGTACACAATCGTAATATAATTCAAACCCATTGCAAGGAGCGATTACTTATACAAAGGGACATACAGGATATGCCTCCATGCATATATTTGTCGCTACATCAGAGGCAGCATCCAGCAGCAACAGAGGCCCCCAATCCCTTAGCCCCTAGCCCCAACCCAACAACATCAGTGCTTCAGTGGCATCAGCATCAGCAGTTTGAATGATGTCGTGTATATTCTCATTCAAAGTTCACAGAGGGATCTATGTTGGAGAACTGAAGAACTGAAAAACTGAAGAAGTGGGATTCCACTTTTTTCCGTGCTGATTGATGGAGACATTGAGAATCGTAAATATTAAACAGCCGCCACCACCACCGCCCACCCGCTCGCTTTCACTTGTCGTTGTTGTCGTCGTCGTTGTCGTATATACCAGAATCGTCGTAGTCGTCATAAAATTTACAACGATTTTTATCCTTTTTTTCATCCTCGGTTTTTTGCATATTTGAAGGATCAGTCCGCATTCACAATGTGCGGCAAACCTAAAGAGATATACATTTATTCGCATTTACACTTTAGCAAGACCGGCTTTACTAAAAGTCGATAAGAAATAGTAGAGGGCGCCAAGTTAATAAAGTTGATATTTTTTAACATGTTTTAAATTAATTTTTAGTTACGGAGAGAAGCAGATACAATAGGCTTGAAGTGCAATCAAAACATTTATGCATGGAACTCGACTTTGGTCATACAGCCACCGCGTACACATTTGCAGCGGTAGATCCGTGCGACTCAATTTTCGATGACTCTGCCACACATTGCGGTCGAAACGGCCCCTATTTCTTGTTCAATGTTGGCTCTGAGCAATGGTGAAAATGTTGAGTTTACACAATAAATTGACAATGACAGTTCGGTGACTAGTGAAAAGGTGCGTTCTCAAAATAAATTCAAAATTGTCAAGTCCCCATTAGCAAACCCTGTATCATGTAGTATAATAAATAGGGTCTTTGAAAACATATGATTTCTTCCCTTTTAAACTTCGACTTATCTCTTCGACTGATTGTCAATACCAAGGAATTTTTATTTTTGAAATAAATCTGCCCCTGGTGTAACATACCCATCAGGATGATTCAGATTTGGATTTGTATTCGTATTCATTGCATTTTCTAAGCAAACGGATGCTTTTTATCTTCATCTGCAGAGAGAGTATCGACACTTATCGTTTGAATCGATTTTGGAGATCTATGCAAAGGACGGGCCGATGAGGTTTTGTTTTTGTTGTCTCTTTTTTTCAAAACTTCAGTTTTATTTGCTCAATTGAACAGCTGCAGCATACAGCATTTGGTTGTCAGTTTGGATGTCATTGCAGAAAGTGGTTTTTAACAAAAATACACAGAATAACGGGATTATATACTATATCGATGAAATTTGTTTAATGAGACTATATGTTTGTATAGGTAGGGGCCCGTAGATAGTAAAAGTTGACAACAAAAAACATTCATAACAATTTAGAAAATAAAAGTTTTGCAAATAGTTCCGATTTTAACGAGAGTATAGATATTTTAATTCTCATAAATTCTATTATCATGAATACGCTATAGCTCAACATGTTATGGCCTTGAATCAATGTTTTCAAATGCTGTAGGTTTTGAATCAATCGAATTGTTTTGCAAAATTATTATTTTAGTTTGTGTATAAAGACCATGGAACTACAGAATATTTTATTGAAATTACCATCCCTGGGTCACAGAGATCCAAAGAGAAGCCAAAAAGAGTGTAGAAAAAACATGCTACGGTCGCAAACAAAATATCTAAGGGCTGTTTAATACCATGTGGCTTTTACGAACCTTACTCTACTTTGTTTTCACAGATCCAATCTCTGTTGCCTAAGACGGAGGAGTGTCAATTTCTCTTCTACACTTGGCTAACTGGATGCAGGACTTACTGTGTCCTCCCCTTCGAGCTCACCGAGAGTGATACCTAATAGCGCAGGGTGTTGATTCTAACATGAGTAGCGGATGCATTGCGCCTAGTCTAGATAATCCTCGGAACACAATGCCAACAAGATAGTGATCTGAGTCGATGTTGGCACCTCTATACGAACATATCGCGATCAGACTTTTAATATGGCAGCGAACTTGTTGTTAAAATCCATTGGACAACTAACAAAAAATAATACACAATATCATTTCACCCACATCTGTATATTTTCAAATGTCAGTATTCAGTATCTTGTATATTTTCAAAATTAAATTTGAAAAAATCTATTTGACATATTGTTTTATTTGAAATATTAAACGACAGACTAATAATGCGGACATTATGTCATCCAAATGTCTTCCGTCGAGTTGCGCTGTTCAAAACGGACCATCTCAGGCAAAGTAAAATCTCTCTTTGAGGTAGCCCCAGGCCCCACACATACAAATCCATTGGGGCTAAGTTGGGGTACCTCGGTGGCCACGGAATGTGACCAAAGCGACTGATAAGTTTTTGAGGGAAAGCTTCCCGAAGCAAATTCATCGAATCCACGTGTGCGATGAAAACGATGGATTAGTTCGCATGTTCGGCAAAAAGAAATCCGTTATCATGCGTCAGTAACTGTCACTATTGACTATTGAGCATTCTCGAACAAAAATGGTCCAATGCGTGGATAAGGCACAATAAACAAACGCAATGGGTTTTAATGTTATAGTAGAGGGTTATGGGTTCTTGGATCCCAGTAACGGTAGTTTTGTTTATGAATGTTCTCTTTAAAATAAAAATGAGTCTCTTCGCTCCAACAAATGGGATTCAAAGTACGAAAACGCTTTAACATAGTATCACCAAAAATGTTGCCTGAAATAAAATCACTTTCTTTGAGGTCTTGAACGATTTAAATTTTGAATGGATGGAACTTTAAATCTTTTTTTAAAATTTCATGAATAATCGCAAAAAAGAAGTCCAGTGAGGCTGCCGTTTTTCGCATCGAAAGTCGTGGATTTTCGCGACATCGTGGCTAAGAAATCCGCACGATCACTGATTCCAATGACACCAACATACCATATTTAAGAGCTAAAACACAATACTTTAGAGCAGCGGTTCCCAATCTTTTTTAGTCACGGAGCACTCTTGGCGTGAGAAATCTCAAGCGGAGCACTTCGTTGCGCATATGCCATTTTTCGCAGTTAAATGTAGCAAATTAAATAACTTTTTTTTCAAATTTCGTTTATTTTATTGAATTCAGGAAACAGTTTCTACAACGAAAAACTCAAGAACAGTGTTAACTTAACTTAATAAGAAATTACATAATTATATTATATGCATTATAATTATATGGAATAATGTGCCAGCTTATTTTTGCATAAAATTGAAATATCTGGTTGAACAACTGCAACCGTATATCAGGCTCTGCATCGAGACGGGATCTATATTTTGTTTTGGTTCCAACATATGCAGAGAACCCTGATTCGCACATGTATGTTGTTGCAAACGGCAGAAGAATTATTTTAGCTGACAGTAAACGGAACTCGTCTTTCAACATACACCAGAATTCTGATAAAGACTTCTTTGTTGCAAAAAGTTGTTTTATGTCAGGTCAATCAAGCACTCAAACTGCAGAGATGTCAGGGAAGGTGGTTTTCTTGCGGAAAAACCACCTTCCCTGCGTGAAGAAGTAAAGACGTACATATCTAGACTACCTATGTCATCACACAATACTTTAAAAAGCCTTGTATTCTTTGGCGGTGATTTATTAAAGTTAATTATTTTCCCGCTTTCGTCCAACACCTCTTTAAGGGAGACCGGCATTTTTTTCATTGCGAGGGCATGGCGGTGTAGAACGCAATGGCTACTGGTGCTTTTAGCAATTTGACCTTGGAACCGTCGGTGCATACATCCACGCAGTTAACCCCTGGTATGTCATTTACAATAAAAAATTGTCAATCAAATTAAAAATTTATGCACCACTTGTAGAAGTTGGCAACTGGTTGCAGAAGTGCAGATCTTCTTGTAGATATTGATAGCGCACAAATACTACTAAAACAGCCAACCCTGCAATATCCGTTGATTCATCCATTTGCAGCGCAAATTTTGTGACTTTTATTCGTAAAAGTAAAGTAGCTTTCACATTCTCCGCTTAATCTCCGATTCGTCTTGATATTGTGTTATTTGACAAAGGAACGGTGTCAACTAATTTTGTGGCCTTTTCACCCAACAAACATTCAACAATGTCTTTAACACATGGCTTTATTAAGTTTTCAGCAATTGTATGTACTTCAGCAGTTTGCGCTATTCGGAAACTTACCAAGTAGACGCCATCAACGCATTTTCGTTCTCTGTCTTTGAGTGATAAGTAATAATGGTTTGAGATTTAGTAAGTTCAGCATACTTTCTTTTGAAGAAATTAGTCGATTTGCTTTTTCAATCTGGATGAATCCCTGCAAAGTGACGTTTCATTTTTACTGGAAACATTGCACTGTTCGGCGACACTTTGCCTCAAATTACGCATTGAGGTTTTTTGTCACTTGTCTCAGCAAATCCAAAATTCAAATATGATTTGTGGTACTTCTTTTTAAGAACTGATTTTTTTCTGTAGCATTGATCACCGTGGAACCAGTACTAGGCAAACTATCAAACTCAAAACCTTCAGAAATCTCTAACGCCGGCCGCTGTCTCTATTGCGTCATTTTCCTTGGCACTAAAATAAGTATATGGAAAACCGAAATTGAACAAACAAAATAAAATCATTGAAATCATTTTGTGCGGTTAAATGCTCAAAAAGCAGAAATTATTAACCGGGGATTACTATTTTACGTAAATTATGATTTTTTTTGGACATACCCATCAGTTGGTGACTCTTCGGCAGCTTCGGGTGCTTTTGCGGAGCATTCACTTGCTTTTTTCAAAGATCCGGACTTACCACCAGGGAAATTTGTTTGTAGTTACCTATGCTGATTTTTGTTTAAATATGAATTTCAAAATCTGCTGCTGCGATAAAAATTACAAGATCAAAATTAAATAGTTACTAGTCCGTCTTGGAATTTTTATATTTTTTCAAATATTTCCGCGGAGCACTTGGATATTCTTCGCGGAGCACCAAGTGCTCCGCGGAGCACACTTTGGGAAACCCGGCGTTTAGAGGATTGTTGGTGCATTTTTACATAGAAATGTAAGAAATTGTTTTGAAACGTAGGTTTTTTTTTTCCAAAAATAAAATATACTTTTCTTGTTTCCATTTCTATTCATGCGACGAAAGCTATCAGTCTGCTTACTCGTATTTTGATTTAAAGGAGTCAACAAAACTTAAGAATTGTAGAGAGATAAATGTTTGGTTCTTTAATTAAAGGAAATATTTGCATTTAAGTACATAACTTCTCTAAAAAATTAAATTAAAAGAAATTATCGTAAACAAATAAGTTGGGAAGAAACGTTTGTGTGGCGCTCACAAATTACAAGTTTCAGAATATCTTTTCATTTCAAATCTCAAGAGATTCAAAGCTTTTATATCAATAGATATGAAACGTTTATAATGTTTTTCAATTAGCGGTTAGCTTAACAGAAGTGTCAATTTTTGATGTTTTTGGGACATTTATATTATTGAAATTCGTGTGTCAATTCAAGAGCAAATTCACTTCAAAAGTAGATTTATTTAATTTTTTAAGATATTTTGTTTTCAACAGAAAATCAATATTGAAAGAAATAAAATGCAAGACTGGGCTAGAACTTGCTATTTTTTTCCAAAAAGTTTGTTTAAAAATATTTCCTATATTTTAAGATTTGAAAATGTACCTGCAAAATAAGTTTTTCTCAAAAATTTAAATGTCATTTTATTTCTCAAAAAATTTAGATTAACTTATTTTTTTTCGTAAATTTAAATTTAAATTTTGTCTAAAAAATATTTTTGGTAAGCACTAAATAAAGTGTATAAATAGACATTTTACATTTAAATTTCGTTAAAACATGTTGACCCCTTTCTGAGATATCGAGTTTTGTAAACAAAATTAATATTTTTTTTAAATAAAAAAATACATTTTTGATCATCAAAAATCATCATCAATTTGATCATCGACAAGAGCTTCCACAGAAAGAGAAGATTATTGAAATCGGTCCAATAGTTCTTGAGAAAACTTAAAAATAAAATAAAGGTTTCATGAGGGGTACCCTTCTGGAGCAATACCAAAATATGTTTCTCTTGTAGAAAGAAGCCAAATTAAGAATAGAAAGTTTAAAAAAATCACATATTTTGACCAACAAATTTGTATGGGGTCTGCTGTTATTTTTTGTAATAATAAAATGAAAAAACGCCTTACGCCAATCGGCTGAAAACCTTAATTTCAATCAACACAATTGTTTGGTCTATAGGGGCCAGGAAAGAAAGACAGACGGACGTATTCGGGGTACCCACTTTTTTCGACTTCTCTACCGTGTCGTAATTTCATGTTTGATTAAAAGCTCTATATAGTTCAAAATTGTTTACTAATGCAAAACAGAGTGAAAACAAAAATGTTAGTTGTTTTTACATCAAACCACTTTTTGTTGAATGTCGTCATGAACCCTACGACCCCCCTCCTGGATCCGCCATTGGACACCCCCCCCCCCACACATCGTTTATTACTTTTTGATATAATCGTATTTAAAAACATAAATCTGCCACCAGCCACCTATTTACTTGTTCTTAAAACGTAGATTGTACTTAAAGTAACTACCTAAGAACTTTTGTAACATAGAAATTCTAATGTGATAACGAAATGTAAGCTTTTTTGAAAATCTTGATTAAATTAACATTTTAAGCTAATAGATTTAATTAAAGGGATACAAATAAGCACACAAAACATAAGTAATTCCAGATTTTGGTCAATTGTATGTACTCGCATCCTGATTTGGTTTCAAGATGGCTGTAATGACAGTTGACCTTAAAGGAGCTGAGAATTCACTTTGTATTGCATTTAAGACATACAAAAAATCGTCCTTCAAAAGGCGAAAGTTCTGTACAAAACCAAAATATTAAACAATTATAATTTTGAATCTTACTCAACAATAATATGTTACCTTTTATCACACATTTCCATAATATTTGATTTGTCCCTTATAAATTTTCTTTAAATTCATTCTTCATTGCTTTCGGTATCCATCCATCCAAAGAGCCACTTAATCCATTTACTTTTGTTATAATAATTATGTTTGCATAAATTCTGTCTTTAAAAATAAAAATGTTATCTAGACTGTAAAGTTTGTTTTGTTATGATTCCTAGATTTAACAGATCTCATAAGAAATAATTCGATACCCGAAAAAACTAATCCGAAAAAGGGAAAAAGTATTAAATACTATTTTCTTTTGTTTCGAATTTCTTACAGAATACGAAATCAAATTCGAAACGAAAACCACTTTCGAAAAGAATTGACTTTCGAAACGAGATACAAAGTAGGGCGGCCCCAGGATTATAAATATATTTTTGCGGATTAAATATGCAGTAATTTGTTTTATCATTTGGGAATATTTATAAATGCTGTTGTTTTTCTGTTAACTTGTCCTTTTATGATTTACTAGCAGTTTCTGTGCATTTTAGTTTCAATTTTTGACACATTCTATTAAGATTACTAGCTCTTTATACAATCTCTCTTAACTGTAAAAGCTTTGCAAAAGTTTTAAAGAACATATAACCATAAACATTCATAATTATAATGAACGCGAATTTCTGAATTTTTAGAAATTTGTTGTTTTTTGTTAAAATTGAGTACCTCGAACATAGGTTTATAGTTACTCTAGGTATAGGTTGATACCTCCAAAAATTTATGAACACAAAAATATCTAGATCGTACACGACAACGATTTTAAGAGAACTTTCGACATTTCAGTCTGTATTATTTTTGACATGCAAACATTTTAATATGAGTTTATCACATGCATAAAAAGCAATAACCTTTTAAAACTATGTGATCAGCAGAGTAGCATTAGGTCATACGAATGTGAAAGTCTACAAAAGAATATTTCACGCGAAAAAATAACAAGGTTTACGAGTATGTTGAGGTGGATTCGACCTATGTACAATTTACATTCTACATATTTTCCCTTAAATAAAGCAACAACGAAAATAACACGTTGCATTTCATGGTACACCAAACTGTATTGTCCCTAGTCGAAGCCGTCAACATCATGCAAAAGGATAAGGCAAAACAATGAAAATGCTCTGGGATTATACCGTCAATAGTTATACACCCATAGAAACACCATCACTCTACTGTTGTACAGTGCTGTATTCGAATTTCCAACTGAGTGCCGATGAAGCATTCCGCATATGCATTGTCAGGACGCATACAATTATGAATCAGCAACCAAAACAATGGTCATGCCTTATGCCATCAGCAACGGTGCCACTGTCACGCTTATTTTCAGACTGAATAGTACAGAGCAGCGAGAAGCGAAGAGCGACTTTATGTTTGTGTGTCGTGCGTCGTGCCTAAGGCCGAAAGGACTTTTCACAAAAATAAAGTGCTTGTTAAAAATTAAAATCCAGCGGGAAAGGCATCCTCCTTTCGCAGAAATGATTGTAATTCAATTTTTTATTTTTCCACAAATTCGAATGGTCAGCTTTCGCAGTTCCACTATACGTTAGGTCCCATACCAATATATACAGTACAAACACCTTACCTATACTGCTCTGCTATCGTCGCGTCGGTTGCACTCCTATTTTGCTTACCTACCGACTCCGACACGATACACGACAGCCCAAATCGATTTGTGTCAGACTATGATATTCGCTTGGCTTGAGATGATGTCATGGTTGGATCGATTCTAGTTTTGGTAGGAGTTCAACTTTAAAAGAATCCAGCAATGCATGAATAATGTCCTCATAGAACAAAAAACGATAAAAACCCTTTTTGAAAGTCAAAACATTTTCGCTGAGAGCAAAGATTCTCCCTCCCGACTTATGGGTTGGTATTGCAATGATGTTGATGGATCGACATTTTACATACGATAGGATACATTTCTAATATGGAAATAATAGTTTCTTTTTAATGGGAGAGGTGTGGATTCATAAGACCAAGCAACATAACTATTTCAGAAAAATTTGACATGAATATGGGTTGGTTTAGGTAAATATATGCATATTTTTGTATTATGCATGGGATAATGTTGCACAAGAGTTACAATGAAGTTTCTGTATTTCTTGGATTTCAAGTTAACTTTTTGGTGTTAAAGTTTAATGTTGGAATATGTTTGACATTTTATTAATAATTAAAAGGCACGGTTAAGTTAAAGTAGGGGTCATGACCCCCACTCCCCATGTGAGAATATTTGTTTAGTTTTCGTTGGCATTCCCTTGTATTGCGTTAATGGATATGACCCCCTTGTATTTTAAAGTATTTATTTTGTATATATAAAAATAAAATTTGTATTAAAGTGTTTTCAACTTTGTTGCAAAAACTGAGGACTGTAGCAATTAATCAATGGAGGATCCAGAGGGGGCAAATAACCCATACAGTTGTATAAGCAAACTAAGCAAACTAAAAACTAAAATCTTTGTAAAAATCACAAAGGTACTCATAAAATTTAAAATTTGGAAAAACTTTACCAATACTTTGAATTATTTTAATAAGACTTTCTTTGAGGGAAACATGAAATATTCAGTTTTTAAAGAAGAGAGTTAATTAATTTGATATTTTATTCTGATAAAACAGCATTTTTTCTCAACACAAACTAAAGTTGCCTTTAAATTCTTGAAACTCGTCTTAAATTCATTTTCTTCAAAAGTGTTATCTATTGAATACAAAAACTTTTAAGACCTTAATAAATTTGAAAAAATTACTTTTTGATGTGAAGTTGCAAATTCGAACTCAAGATTTTAATCAAACATAACATTACGATGGTAGAGAAGTAAAAAAAGTGGTTCCCCCGATTCCGTCCGTCTGTCTGTCCTGGGCCCTACAGCTCCAAGCATTGGGTCGGCTGTCTTAAAATTTGGAAATTAAGGTTTTGAGCCGATTCGCGTTAGGCGTTTTTTTTTTCATTTTTTTAAGACTAAAAATAACAGTAGTTCCCATACACATTTTTTGGTCAAAAATCAAAAGTTCGAATTTTCCCGAAAACAAACCGATACATTTTTTTTAAATTTTTGTTAAAACCTTTTTCTTAAATTAGCTTCTTTTAACATAAAAAAAATATTTTGTATTGCTCCAGTAGGGTACCCCCATAGAACACTTATTTTGTTTTAAAGTTGTATTAAAAATTACTCGACCAATTTCCATAATTCTGCACAAGCTCTTATACTGTCTCCATAATATTTGATGATCAAAAATGTCATTGTTTTTATTTTTGAGTTTTAAAAAAATATTAACGTTTTTTTCGAAAATGGGTCATCGTTTTTTACGAAATTGAAATGAAAAATGAAATGTTAGTTCTAAATACTGCATACCAACAATATTTTTAAACTAAAATTCGAAAATTGTATGTATACAATTTCGAAAAACTAAGTTTTTTTTAAATCAAATGGCTTTTAAATTTTTGAAAACAATCTTTACTTGCAGGAATATTTTTGAATCTTAAAATACAGAAAATAGTTCTAAACAGACTCTTCGGATACATGAGCTAGTTCGTGAGACCCAGTCGTGCATTTTATTTTTTAAGGAATTTGTTTTCAGAAGACTTAAAATGATATTGATAAAAGACTCCCGGAAATGTAGTCAGAAGAAATAACGCCAAAAATCAAAAAAAAGAGGCTGGGATGCGAGCCACACTGATAACTTCCCATTCCGTCTGTATATTGACAATTTAAGTATAGCGTTTCTTAAAAGTATTTATTTCTTATATAAACAAATACAGATTAGATTTCTTTAAGACCAATATCTTACGTTAACAACAAAATTTAATACATAATGAAATCATTTTGAACACAATACCTTCATTTATTCACGAGATATTGAGAATCGAATATCAATTTTTACCAATTTAACGTACTATTTTTTGCAGATTTTAATTTTTATGAAAATACTGAGGGTTTTATTTTTATAAACACTTGTCAGAATACCGAAAACTATATTTTCTATAAGATGAAAATAGTTTGAAGTCAATAATCAGTTTTACCAAGTTTTACTAATTTTTTTATATGTTTTTATTTTTGTAAAAAACTACCAATTCTATCTTTTCCAAAATGTTACTGAATGATGAAAACTATATATTTTTATACGATCAAATAAATTTGAAACTAATATCTTAAAGTTTTTAAAAGATATTTGAGCCGAAAATACATTTTTACCAACTTTTAGTATTGTTTTTATTTTTTGTGAAAACTGTCAATTCGATTTTTGTCAAAATTTTACCAGATGTCGAAAACGTCATTCTTCGTTGCATACAATTTTTGTGAGATAAAATCATTGTTCGTAAAATATTTAAGGTGACAATTATTTGTTTTCAGTGTTTTTGATTTATAAAAAAACGCATAATTGAATTTTATCAGTTCGGTATCACTTCACAATACCTTTATAATACAAAATTTACTTCAATTCGCTAGCGTTATTGGTTCGCGAGATATTTTGGGCAAACCAAAATTTTAATTCTTTTTTAAATTGCTATGGTAAAAAAAGTACCTACTCAAATTTTTGAGAGTCCTTGCTGCATTATTATCTATTTAACAAAATTTATATCAAGTCCATATCGCTACTGGTTCTTGAGATATGGACGACGAAAAAAGCTTCTCGAATGTACGGATGTATACGAACGTACGTACGCACGCACTTCCAAGATATAAGTAACTTAAATATTGTGGACTATAGTTAATATTAAATTAAAATGTCTTTGTAATTTGATATTTTATAGTTCATTTTTAAATATTTCCATCATCATTTTTGAAACCAAAGTACTTAAAGAATTTAAAATTTGACTCAATATATTCTTAAGTACATGCAGGTATACAGAAGTACATATGTTTTTTAAAAACAAGACCGATAATACGTTATACCTACACACATACTTCATAACTCACATGTCAATGGCTTTTCTTTTTCTTAGAACAAAACAAATGTATAGAGATGGAATATGTGGCAACAAGAAAATAAGTCAAGAGATACACATGTTAGGTCAGAACTCAGGTATAAGCAAAGGGCTTTTACTCCAACCAGAAAAATCAGGCACCATTGAATAGCTGAAGAACACCAGCTTTTATATTGTGCGCCTTAGAAAATTCAACACACTAAAAAAAGTACATTCATTTATATTTATACCAACATTTTCCTAGTCGAAGTTGTAGATCCTTCCAAGGATCTCATCCCTAAAAAAAAGTTTCCTTCCATTCTTAAATTACTCACGCGTAATAATTTTGAATTTTTAAAAGTAAAAAAGGAAAAAACAACACCACGGTATAAATAAGAGAAATGAATGATGAAATGTGAAATGATGATGGTTGTCCATTAAGTCTCCTACCTGCCCTCCTGCCAGCTGCACCGCCCAACAATTCTATTTAAGACCGAAATAGGGCATTGATGTGCAAAAATTGTAAGAAAACACATTCATTCATCACCTTAACTAAAGAAAATTGTCACTATGCTGTTTTGTTTGTTATTGTAATTGTGAATGTGAATGTTTAATTTTTTGAGTACCTTCAGAAATTTTGAAAAAAGTAATGGAGTTTTTAAAAAAACTATACATATGTACTTACTTCTATGTGACAGACATGAATAAAGTCAATTTGATAATTACTTAAATTTAACAGAAGCAAAAAGTAGTTCTTTGATTAAAAATATCTTTTGATATTATGATACGAGTTATCCTGTAGATTGAAATTAAGATTACAATATTTGAAGACATTGTTCGTATGAATTTTTGTTTTGTGTTTTTTTAAAACGAATAAATTAATTATATTAAGGGTCTTCGTCCAATGAAGTCAAAAGACTGCATTCAGGTAACGTGGTCACAAAAACTTGGCTCAAATTTAAAATTGACTTTTAAATAGCTTTAAAGGTTTTAATAGGTCAAAATGACTTTTAGCCAATTGAACGTAAAAATTACTTTTAACTAACATTTCAAATCTTAACTTTTAGTTAATTGACTTTGACTGTGAATTTGCAGGCAGTTAAGGTGCTTCACGGTGACCCAAAAGTGCTTTAGTTTTGCGAACTTATTTTCGGTTGTATTTACAGACTATACCGTCCCCCAACTGGAATTCGACAGAAACCACATGTCTATACCTTTCAGAACTTTCTGAGAGGATGGGGTATTCCCAGAAGACGAGTCAGTACAATTTTACACAGATGGATGAAAAACAAATGAAGGGGTTGGTGGAAGTGTGTATTTGGAACTGAAATTAAGTCTCTCTTCCGCCTTCCCAAACATTGAGGCGTGTTCCAGGTGAAACTCTTGACGATAAAAGAATTCTTGTCCTGGCATAAAGAAATCGTGGTATCAACATCTGATATCCGTGTTTTTTCAGATAGTCAGGCCGCTATCAAATATCTGGACTCCGTCTCTACAAACTATATAACAATCCATAACTGTCGATCACTTCTAGTGTTGGGTGCCGGGCCATAGACATTTCAGGAAATTGTAAGGCAGATGAACTCACCAGAAATGGTACAGTACAACCCATTCTACCACGTTTGGCTAATGCTGGCATAACAATCGCTACATGTAAACTATAGCTAATGCAAGACGCTATAAAGAAGACAAACTTCAGGTGGAATAACATCACCACGTATATCAAGTCACGATTTAAAGCGCTCAAGGTGCTTCCTATCTCTAAGCGGATCGCATATAAGCTCAATAATTGGTGTCTTATGGAAAGCACGCCACATGGCTAGGCGTATTCTCAAATGACTTTTGCAGAAGCTACATGAATGAGGAAGAGAAGAAAATAGTTCTTCACCTCCTGTGTACATGCCCAGCTCTTGCTCAAAAACACAAGAATTACCTAGGAGAATTATTATTCTTCTATAACGATCTAAACGATCTCAATCATATTTACATAATCAGTCTTTCACGTTTCGTAAAGGTCTCAAACTGGTTTAATTGAGCTAAGGAGAAACCTCAAGATTCATGTGGTATCACAATGTACTTAATGGCCCAAGTGTGTCCTACTCCTACGCATTTGTATAGTAGTGCGGTTGAGGACAGAACTAATTTTAACTTAGTAAAATTAAAAATTTTGATGGGGATTTGTTAAGAAAATATAAGGAATAAATTACATTTAATTTGTGTTCAAGTTTTCCATACCACTGATCATTGAAACTGAATGAAATAAGGTACGTTCGTAGATTATGGTCTAACTAGGTGACAATATATTTTTTGACACCTTTGTAGTGTTTTATGTTTTATATACAATGGTTAAGTTAAATAAGTCTGCTTAAGCAAATGCCACAGTAACCACTAGGTGCAACCCCAGTAGAGTCCCACGATGATACAACTGTAGATTTTATGTACAAAGTTGACCCTTACTTTTTACAAAATAACAAACAAATATTACAGCGTATGATAATTAAACAACTAATCGAGTCAGTTTAAAAAAACTAAACTAAATTTGTATTTACTTCTGAAATTCATAATAGAAAAGATAATAATAGAATAGATAATAACGACGCACCGAGAACTCAAAGATCGATTTTATGCTAAACAACGTTGAAAACGTTGATACGTCTTACATTTTATTTCGAAAAAGATAGTCGTACTAGTTGATACGGAGTCACCACAAAATATTGTAGGACTAAAATTGAAATTGAAAATAATTAACAAAAGAAAATGAAATAAAAGTTGTGTCGTCAACTCATTGAAAAATCCCGCAAGTAGTTAAATTAACAAACAAATAGTTGAATTAAATTGAAAAGAAATTCTGTCAAAATATTAGAGTTAATTTTGAGTTTTGTGTTTTCTTTGTTGGACACTACTCTACGAACACATCATTCGAGCTTCAAGGAGGTATCAAACGTGTGCAACGCAACGTCTAAAAATTTAATAAACTCGAAACTTGATTTCGATACTCGAATAATATCTCTATCCACACTCCACAGCAGGATTTCACTTTTGTCAATAGTGATTCTACTGCGGATGTTGTATTTGTTATTCATATACATTTCTATTCATTTTGTACTACACGGATATCTTTTCAAAAAAACACTCCTTTTAATGTTGAGTTGTTTTAATTTTCTTCATAATGGTTTCTTCTTATATTCCTAAAAAAATTCCTTTTCAAATCTTTGATAATTGTTTACAAAATGGTAGTCTTTCAATATTCATTTTCTTGGAGCTGCTTGTTTAATGATCAAATAAAACTAAATATATTTCTTTGTTTTGAAAATATTTGCTTCTCTTAAGCATTAAATAAATATATTTATGAATGAAATATTTACGTCCAGAGATGGAGAGTGGGAGTCTTACACTTCAGAAACTTTCGAAGTTAAAGTTTTAAATGTTGAAAAAGTCCGCAAGGCAATCGAAATTTAATAAACGTATGCAACCTCGTTTTTGCTTTTATATTTCTTTTTTTTCTAACACCTCAACAAGAGAAACATAATTGTATAAAATTTGCAACAAAGGTCAATTAAAGAAGTTTCATACAAAAATATTTGACTCAGTCCACGTGTTTGATGTTAAAGTTTAAGTTTATTGAAGTTTAAAGATTTCAAGAAACCAGAATGTAAGTAGAAGAAAGTAAAAAGAAAAAAAAAACCTTTGTTTGTCATTAGATTTCTAAAGAAATTTAATATGGAATTTAGCAGTTTAAAAATACAATTATAAAGAAAACATTCATGCATATATTCTTGTCTTGTTCTTAAAATGTTGATGCACCTTCAAATCAATCAATGAAATCAAATCTATTATTCAACAATTAGATAGCCAGCAACATTTCAAAACTCTTGCTGACATTCTTAAACCAAATTAGATTAAATTGAATCTGTTTTAAAATAGTTGCAGTCAGAGTTAAAAAGAGTGACACAGTTTTCGAAATACCGATTTAAAAAAACATTCATTGGAATATTTTCATTTACGTATGTATGTAGGTTGATCATGATTATCTCAAAATTCTATGCAATAGCTTCTAAATTTTACATCAACATTTTTTGAAAATTATAAGTCTTATTTTTCAATCCTTTAAAAAGCACTCAGTTGACTTTAAAAAATGAAAGTGAAAAATAAATAATAACACTTCCCATCCCGTCTGTAAATTTTTATTGCTTAAAACTTTAACAAAATATTCATAACAATATTTTGTGTGAGATAAATAATTTGAAGTTAATATCTTTCTTTGTTCTATTAATACTTGAGTCGATAACCATTGCTTATAAGTAGGGCAACCAAAAATATGTTCGAACATATTTTTTGTTAACATCACTATTAACACGAGACTGTGATAGAAATGCGTTTCATTGAATTCTTCGTCTTTTAAACGTCATCTGTTAGGGCATATTTTCGCATATTTCACTGAAAATGCATATTTTTGCATTTTTGCTTACAAAAGGCATATTATTGCATATTTTTACTTTTTTTGTAAAGGCAAGCAATAAAAACAAAGCATTAATAAGAACAAAAATACGAAACAAAAAATCAGATAAAAAAATTAAAGCTTCATCCAGAGTGAAAACTTTTAGAGACATAGAACCTGGACTGGAACTTCCTCCACAACCAATCATAACGCGATGGGGGACATGGCTCGAAGCGGTGAACTACTACGCCAAGCATTTTGAAAAGATTGTTCGGATTTTTGATGCTTTTGACAACGAGGAAGCTGCATCAGTAAAAATTTGTAAAGATCTTCTTAAAAAAACAGAATTGAAAGCCGACTTAATTTTTTGGCATCAAGCTATGGGTTTCTAGTAACATTAATTTCAAAACTTGAATCACGTAGTTTATCGCTCAATTCCATCACACAAATTATAAGTGATGCGGTGAAGACAATCTACAGCATTAACAGCAAGGCTGCGAAATCAGTGAAGAAAAAAATAGAAAATGTAATGGAAAAAAATGCTGGCTTTGAAAAACTAAAAATAATTGCAATGACTTTGTCAGGAGCGAAATCAGTTGAAGACTATACAATTGCTGAAGTTTAGCATTCAAATACGCTCCGATCACTTCTGTTGACGATCAAACAGACAAATCTTCTTTTTCAAAAATTTGAGTGAAATGTTAATTATTTACTGCAACAACAATTTGCAATAAATGTTCTTATTGATCGCTGACTTTAAAAAATTTCTTTTATTCAAAAATGAATTTGCTTTGTTAACTTTGTTTTTTTTTCTTTCTTAAATAATATACTCGTATGTATTTGGGCGAAGTTGAAATTGTTTAGATGTTTTATTTATCTTCTAAAAAATGGATTGAAGAAGAAGAGTTTTGATTTTTCTTTTTTTGATTGGTATTGTTCTTATTAATTAATTTCCTAAAGCAAATAACGCTTCTTATAAACATCTTTTACATTTATTGAGCATATTTTGAGGGCATATATTTGAATTTTAGGGGTATATTATAAGCGCTTAAAACTAGTTTTTTAGGACATATTTTTGGTTGCCCTACTTATAAGTTTGTTGTTGTTTTTGTATGTTTTCGTGTTTTGTTAAAAATGTTGTTAATTGAATTTTTCTAAAAAAGGAACTTAAAAAGAACAACAATATTTTGCGTATGATAAAATAGTTTGATTTCAAAATAATTTTTATTAACGAGATTTTATTTTTATTAACCAGATTTTTAGTCGAAAACCAATTTTTACTAATTTTAGTAGCATTTCTTGAAAGTTTTTATTTCTTTTATAAACAAATACATATTAGATTTTTCTAAGAAAATTAAGCACATAATGATACTATTTTGAAGTCAATACCTTAATTTATTCACGAGATATTGAGAATTAACCATCAATTTTAACTAATTGTGCGTAAAATTTTTTGTAGACCTTAATTTTTCTAAAAAAAAAAGTGACAGTCGGATTTTTATCAACATTTTACTAATTGTCGAACACAATATTTTTTATAAGATAAAATTAGTTTGATGCCAATATCTTCAATTTTTGAACCAAGTTTTAGTAATTTTTTGTTTAGGTTTTTATTTTTTATAAGAAAAAAAACTGTCAATACGATTTTTCTCTCAATTTTACCAGATGTCAAAAACGTTATTCTTCGTTGCATTAAATAATTTTGGAGATGAAACCATTTTTTTGTAAAGTATTTGAGGTGACAATTATTTGTTTTTTTTCCAGTTTTTTGACTTATAAAAAAAACCGTTAATTGAATTGTTTTCAAAATTATATGAGTTTGGTATCACGTCTCAATTTATATTTAATTCAAATCGCTAGCGTTATTGGTTCTTGAGATATTTTAAATTAACAAACACATTTTTTTTAAATTGCTACGGTAAAAAACCTCAACTTTTTGAGAGTCCTTTCTGCATCTTTCTGCAGTATTATCTGTATAACAACATTTATTTGAAGTCGATATCTCTACTGGTTCTTGAGATAAGGACGACGAAAAAGGCTTCCCGAATGTACGGACGTATACGAACGTACGTACACACGCACGCACATGCATATCTCCAAAAATCTCTTATTTAGAATCAGGGACCTTGAAACGTTGAGAAATGTCAACATTTACAATTCGACAAATTATTGGACCGATTACAATTACATCGCTTCCATGATATATCCCAGAAGGAAGACTATTAATTAAGAGCTCATAAATGTTACAGGTCAGGGTTCAAGTTGTCAACCCGTGCTACTAATCTCCCGCGCTTCTAAAAATCCAAAGATCCCCTCTTGAACATCCATATACTACAGGAATTACTCTTGGAGGATTTCTTAATTCCTCGTGCCCGTGTATCCAGCAGCACCCATTATAAAAAAAAGTTTTAGGTGAAAGAGGAAGGGATTTAACCCAGACATCTAGCAAGCAGGTCCTAAGCACTCACCATCACGCCACAGGCACTACATATTATTTTGTACATGTTTCACAATAAATAGAGAGGCAAAGAAATCTATTCTGCTAAAAGTTAACGTGAAAGTTATCTTTTATTTCAAAACTAATCTTATTGCTTCAGATTATTATTTAAAAGAAGTTACATTTAAAATAAATAAACTTAGCTAAATTAACTGAATACAAATGAATCGTAAGTCTTGAAAGAATATAATAGCAGAGACCCAACATTTTAAATGAAAATCAATCCACTCTTTTAAGCTGCATAGCTGAACAGAAAGACTCTTTTCAAACCAACTTCCTTGGTCAACCCTATACACAAATATAATATTCGTAAATATGGTACATTTCCTGAAAACAACAGTAACTGGCATGGCATGGCATAGAATTTTCTGAATTTTATATTTCTCATTTATATTTTTTTTTAAATATTCTCTTAATACTTAAATATCATACTGTTATTTGTACTACTTAGACAATAAATGGAAGTTTAAAAATAAAGAGAGTGGGAGGTTTCATTTTCTGACTTCCATAAACACACATAAAGGCATGATGTGGATATGAGTTCTATAAAAAAAAGAAAATTGAAGCTATCAAAGAAGACAAGCGGAACTCATTTCCTTTTTGGCACAACCATTAAAACTGCATATAACCATTACAATTGTTTTCTTTGATATACGAGTATATTTTCCATTTAGTTTACATTTTACATGATGCGTTTTTGCCTTATAAAAGCCCTCTTGGAAAACTGGTTCTATGAATTTCATTTTATTGTTGTGAAAAGCTTAGGAGCAATTTTAAAGAAAAATGAATATGTATAAGTCTAGACTATAAGGGTATTCTAGATATTCTATACAATGGTATAAAAACATTTTTAATACATTTAATTGTTTTTATATTTTAAGAAAGCTTGGGAAATTTGTATCCACCAAATTTGTACTGGTAGGAAAGAACAATTGTGAGGTGGTCAAAGGCAATACAAAAGAGTCAGTTTTTTATTATTTTAGCCTTGAAAATTGATTGTTTTATTTATTTATTTATTATGAATTAACATAGATATAATAAATTTCATATTAACTTAATTTTTACATAGCCATAGCCAAAAAAAATTATATAAATGTATCTAGTTGAAGAGTTAAATTAGTAGGTTATATATATGTTTAACTAGCGGCCCGGTACGTGCTTCGCTACGTATAAGGAATAGTAATAAAAAAAATGATTATTAAGTTCATTTATTCAAACAAAAAAATATTTTAAATTGCTAGCTATTTAAAAGTCCAAATGACCCAAATGATTTATTGTTTGTATTATATTTATCAGCAAAGAGTAAAAACTAAAGAATAAAAAAGAATTGGGTACTCTTACTATGGTGGGTCTATATGGGTTAAGCTAAAACAGTTGGATAAACAATATTTTTTGTTTTTTCATTTTGAGCATGAATAAATAAACAGTTGGGGTACCGACTCTGGAACAGGCAACATAAAGTTGGCCATGTGAAAAACATGATTCCTCCAAATTGACACCACAAACGTGAAGTGTTTGCCCTTGGGCCTTATTTATGGACATCGCAAATGATAAGCGCACAGGATATTGTAATCTTTTGAATTCAAATGGCATATCAAACACACTTCTCCTTTTGATTTACCAGTTAAGATTGTAGCTTCAATCAAATTTGGCAATAACTTTTTCACTGCCAATCTGGTGCCATTACACAGTTTTGGTGGATTAATATTATTCGCAATAATATAGTCAAAGAACCAATTTTCAGATTCAAGCAATGCGGTGGTATACCAGCCGTTTCCAAAGAATTTAAAAATTCAATTGGATAATTCATTGCCTCATCTTGATTCATAACACTGTCAATTGATTAATATGTCGTGACTACACCTGGCAGTTTCGCTTGACTTTAAAAATTAATAGCATTGATATGAATGTTCTTCGGTGCTAAAATGGCGCGTTCTCTCAACCAATCATGATTTCTGTAATTCTGAAGAATATTCGGAAAAACACATTCAATCAACTCATCTATAGATTGCGCAATTATTGTACAAAAATTGTTCGGTAAGGTGATCAATCCGTTGGTACTGTCGATTGGTATTTTGGCTATCACCAATTTCTAACAATTGTTTTGAAAACTCATGGGCAGTTGCATCATTATGTAGGTGAATACGCATATTAATGTTCAGTATCAATTTTCGTACATATCTCCAAAGAACTGATGACTTCAAACAGGCGTTTATTTCATCAGCAGGAGTTGATCGAGGAATGACAGGCAATGTTTGACGGAAGTCCCCTGACAGCAGTATCAGAGCACAACCAAAAAGCTGTTGATTACCGCGTAAATCTTGCATTTTTCGATTGAATGCTTCAATTGATTTTTTATTCGCCATTGTGCACTCATCCCATAAAATAATTGACGTTAATCGCAGAACTTTTGGCATAGCAGAATTTCTCGAAATATTGCAAGTTGGAGTTTCAATCACCTGTATATTCAAAGGCAATTTTAATGCAGAGTGTGCGGTCCGACCACCTACTAATAATGTAGCAGCAATTCCCGAAGATGCAAGTGTCAATGCAATTTTCTGTTCCAATCTAATAGTCGCTAAAATCAATGATACAACGAAATTTTTGCCTTTACCACCAGGTGCATCCAAGAAATATAATCCGCCTGCATTATTGGAAACGGCTTGCATGATTGTATCGTATACATGTTTTTGTTGAATATTCAATTTGGTGCTATTACAATTTTGTGATTATCAGATGGCATACGATCAAGAGCAATTTTGAACAATTGAACTAATGCGTTATGCTGATGGAAAAACCTTTGTAGCTCACGAATAATTTCTCGTCTTGTATTTGAAACAATTGCACAAATGCACAACGTTGATCCAATTCACGATTTTCATCAATCATCACCAATAAAATAAATTTGCAAAAATTGATGATCAATAACGAACCAGCTTGATGATAAATCTGGCCCTGAATCAGAATTTTTAAGGCTTTATGATTCAGATTGATATAAACATGGGACAATCCTGTTAACTTAATAAAAGTCGGCATAAAATTATCTCTAATAATTTTAGTAGCATTAAAAGAAGTCATTTGAAATGCCGAATTGTATTGTTGAATATTACTCAAAAACTGCTTCGACGTTTGAGATGTCCCCAAAAAAAATGAATACAATGGTTCGGGTGGAGTTTCTAATGTTGGCAATCTCACTTTACCATTAGCACAACACATGCCGGGCGTTTTACCTGGAAAGTTAGCCGCATCACAATGTGGACATATTGCGTCCATCATTCCAACGTATCCGTATACACTATAATCAATCTGACTATTGTAATTAAAAGCAGCACGCAGCATTTCATCCAAAACAGTACAAAGTATTCGTGATTGCCGTTCTAGATTAAGTACAGGTACAGGGTCAACAGATCTATTCTGTGCAGTACGTTCACGCTGCGATGCATTAGCTTGTGCTTGTTCATCTGTAGTCTGAGATCGTCTTAATAATGCCACTTGATTTGCATTACGCGTTCGACGGCATATGTTTGGTCGTCTTGCTCGTGGCATTTTACCTTCACTCAACAACTCAACAATATTTTGGAAAATATAAACACAACAAAATTATCGCTGATAAAATGAAATGACATATGATGACATTAAATTTGTTTGACAGAACTAACGTCACTTTTTTTGTCTTCGATTGTTTTGCCAAAGGTTCAAATTGGGAGTATAGAAAGATGTTGATTTAACACTTTTTCAAGATTTTTTTTTTAATTTTCTCTACGTACAAACCTTCTCTGGACTTCCACGAATAATTCAAGACCAAAATTAGCCAAATCGGTAAAGGCATTGTTGAGTTATAATATTACAACAAAAAGTGGCATTGATTTTTATATATATAGATGTTTAACTCTATGGGAGATGATAATATATCGTATAAGTAAGTTATATTGAAAAAGGTTGTTGAAGTTTGTTTAATTTTTGGACAATCATAAATAAAATGTTGAATTGTAAAAGGTGAGTTGTTATGGCAAAATTTGCAGTTCGGTTGGGCTTCTTTACTAATGACATAGGTGTTTGTAGCAAAAGTGTGTCCAAGTCTGAGTCGAAGAAAGTATTGATTTTTTAAAACTTAAGAAAGTTCAATTAAATGGTGTCAACAAGTAATTTCACTTATAATTGAATTGAATTGAATTGAATTACAATTGCACTTATAAAGCAGCAAAACAAACTTTCTATTTCAATTTTGTAATTTTTGTATGAGAGATAGTTAGCAATAAGTCATTTAATTTAAAAAAAAAAACATACCGTCGAAACTGTCCCATTAATACTAAACCAATAACCAAAGTACCCGTAGCGTGATGGTTAGTGCGTTTTGTCTGGCTTTAAGATAGTTTTAAGATTGAATTATTAAAAATGAATTTTAAAAAAAAATGCGTTGGACTGTCATGCCAGAGGTCTTGGGTTCAATGCCTGCCAGTGCCACCTAACTTTTTTCACGGGTAACTGCCTCTTGCGAAGAATTGACAAATCCCCCAAGAGTAATATTCTTGTCATGAAAAGTGCTTTCTCAAATTAGCCGTTCGGATTCGGCATATAAACTAAAGGTCCCTTCCATCTCTGACAACATTACTCGCCCACAAGAATGGTTGAGAGTTGTAAGTCATTAGGCCCTGATTCTCTACCAAAGGATTACCAGACCATATAGCAATGATTATTTTTCCAATAATTATGTTTCAACAGCTTTTAAAGCCGTCAAAGCGATGACATACAGTACAAAAACTTTATTAGCTTTAACTTCCCATTTGAAGTTATTTTAATCGTTGTAATTGGTCGAATTGGACATTTTTTTCGACTTTTCGAGGTTCCTAAAATCTCTAAGTTCATGATTTTTCTATATTTCATTACCATATATAGACTTAAAATAAATTAAGTTCTACAGATGATAAATCAGGATGTGCAGAAAGTGCAAACAACAAAACCACTAAAAAATTTCAACATTTTGGTCCTCATAACAATTGAAAAAAAAATGCTGTCGACCCTTATTTATTCTACACATTATATCAACCGATATACATACATATACATACACTCCGCTTCAACTGAAAACGCACAAACATTTTCGAAAATGCTTTCTACATTTTTCTCCAAATATTAAGGTTTTTTTTTGACTACTTATAAAAAAATATCCAAATAAAATTGCGAGTCTTGTTTTCGCCCACTGGTAACGTGTTTCATACGTACAGTAGAAGTTTTGTTTTGAGTCAACTGAATAGGTACGACGATAAGATAATTTAATCTGTGTTTATAGGCGTTTCCAAGTAATGGATAATTTAAAACAACACTTTTAGTGTTTTAAGTGAAATTAAATTTCGGTTCTAAAATTGTAAGACCAATACATGCCTTAAAAGAGTTTCAAAAGCTAAAATGGACTTAGTTAGATGCCAAGACCCAACTGGTCATGCGTTAGCTGATAAAGTCTCTGAAGTTTTAATTGCTTTTATATTTACTAAAATTATAAAAATTCCTACAGATAAAACATAAAGAGAGACAATAAGAACTGAAAAAACAACAGCTTGAAAACGAGCAATTTTAAGGGGTGCATTTGATTCTGGTGATTCTGAGGCAAAAATAAAACAAAAAATTGGCGTAGAAGCAACTTCTCTTTACAGTTTTAAGTATTAAAATTCGAGCCATCTTAAACGAATTAAACTTAAGAAAAAGCCGCTACTTGACAAACAACCGAAAATTATGCTATTAGAGTTTTTCAAAACTCAAATAATCTTGAAAAAGAATGGTATCACGTTATTTTTCGGACGATTGAATTATTTAATTTCGGTGACCCTGATATGTAGATCAAAAAAGGAATCTTGCAACTAAATTTTTGTAAATAATCTAACATTTTTTGAAACATAAACTTAGCCACTCGGTGAGCATAATAAAAGCTTGGATAGAGGAGCAAAATTTGCTTTTCCTGAAATGACTGCCATACTCATCTGGTTTAAACATTATAAAATATACTTAAAGATGGTTAGTATCCACTGAGGATGGCCGTCAGTTTGAAGATAGAGAATCCTTAATTTCTGCAATTAACTTAGCGTTTAGCGAAATATCGTTGAACTTTATCAATAGGCTGTAGGATTCATACCGGAACTGATTTACTATTTTAATCCAATAACAATTTTAATTTTTGTACATATCCAGTTGACTCCATTTTGGATATATCTTTTCAAATAATTTTCTTAACATCTTAAGGGAGTAGTTAGCACCAACAGATGGCACAATACCTATGTACATATCAATATTTGGAAAATATGTATGTACAAAGAATTTTCAAAAATGTTTGTGCGTATTCAGTTGCGTAAAATGTAATATATTAGAACTTTTGTTTTTTAGTTCAATGTTTTTCTTCCAAAAATTGTTTTTCGACTTGAATAGTTTGAGCCAAAACAAAGAATACAAAATAAACAAATATTTATAAATTGTTTTAACGCCTTAAAGACAGTGGAAAGACCAACCGTCAGCCCACTAACCTAACCTTAGTGAAAGTTTGTCTTGTTAGGAAAAACAATATCAGTTGCAAATTTTTGAGGTCCCAAATTGGAAGTTTTCAGTGTGGTTCGCAACCAAACCTCCATTTATTTTAAAACTCACGCCTTTCTTATATTAATAAAGTTGTAAGCCAAGGTAAGTTTAGTGTTATGGGTAGGGAAGACACACTGTTTTGAACATAATCCACTAAATCCACTGTGATTAGTGAAAAATTAATAAAGCACTCATAGTCACTAGTCCAAACAGCCTATTCTGCGATTGATTTGGGCTTTAAGCATCTGTAAGATTATTCAACTCCAAAAATTGAAGACGGAGGACTACTTCTCGGCCTTTGAAAATGTTATTGATAGAACTTTGTTTTAAATAGGATGGCCAGGAGGCACCACATGCCATACAAGAAGATTTGGTCAAATGTTCACCCCCCGGGCAGAGAAAACTTTTGTAATACCGCTATTATAAGATTTCACGTCATCTCTATAAAAGCTTATTATTTCGGATGAACTCGAAACAAGCACTCAAGATATTTTCATAATAATGCTGACACCAACTGTTGTAGTGTAAAATTTACACTTTTAAAATATTAATATGAGTGCAAAATTTTCGGGAAATTTCACTTTTTGTTAGGCTCCTTTTTTTATTTTTTCTTAATGTTGGATGTTGCAAATTTACGAGAAAATAAATATAAATTAAACTAACGAATTAGACAATTACGAGTCAATCACCGACTGCTGGTGTTATTCCATCCAAAAAAAAACAATGGTGCAAAATTTAAAACGATTTAGAAAAATGTTAAAGCCATTTTTCGCAATTTACTAAGCTTAAAAGAAGATTTACCTATTTTAAAACGATTTTTACACTTTGACTGCGGCATGGTTTGACCTGAGCGCTTCCTCTATGCTGAATTTTTTTTTTGTCAAAAAGGTTCCTTTTACTCTACTTTACTTATATCAGTGCTTAATTTTACTAATATTTTGTTTTTTAACTATAAAAACAATTGTCGCGTAGTCGACATCAGCATCATAGTATGGCGTTTTTCCCGGATGCGGAGTGTGCGGAGGCATTGGAAGTGGTCAGTAATAAACATGTTGTCGACGATGCGTCGACATCCGCCACATAGAACAAATACGATTCGATTGCGATGACGACGCGTCGACATCCGCAGTCAAAGTGTTAACATCCTACTATCTCTTAACAATTTCTCTTAGAAATTTGCTAAATCCATACGATATCTGTACAATTATTCTTATAAGAGCAGTGGATGGAATGGTGTAGTAAACACTTGACAATCCCAATTAATAGGTCCGTTTTAGCGTAATTCCTTTATTTTGACGAAATGTCACTTTTTAGACATGTTTAGATGCTCGTTTTTTAACAAAAGGCAATTAGCGATATACTATTTAGTAAAACGAAAAGAAAGGTTTAAAATTTTAGAACCTTAGTAAATTCCTAAATATTTAGCAAATTGCTAACTAGTAAATTGTTAAACCCAAACAATAGTTCGTTTTAAATGTTGGGTCAATAATTTAAAAAAAGTGTTTAATGCCAAAGAGCACCAACCAACCCACCCCACAATTCTGACATGACGAAACATAAACAAATTTAAACCCTGCCAAAAATTCAATTAAAAAAACTTAGTTTTGCTTCATGATGAAAATTAATTCACCTATTTCGTTCTTAGTTCCAGAACAAGAAAAAAATCAAAACATTTTCCGAAGAATAAGTTTCATTCATAATGATTGTGGTTCAGAAAATATTCATTTAGCATTCATAAAGTTCTTTGCTCTTTTTACACCCGATCCTTTATGTATGAGCTGAGAGCTGAGCAACAGCAATAGCAACACCAACTTACCATGTGCTTTTGATTAACCCCTGCACACACTGACTTAGTTTAAAGAGAATAAAAGCCACTATACCATAATGGTGAATGGTGAGTGTGGAAGGACTTTATAAATTTGTATCCGGTTTGCAATTGCAATTTTATATTACAGTTCTGGTTGCTGGGTTCGAGATCTCTAGATCTCGGGCTCTCGGGCTCGGGCTCTGCTTCAGAATCAATTCTGTTTCTGACTGACTAACTGACTGTTGCTTCTCCCTTTCACTCCTTAGTAATATACTATACCTATTCGTAATTCGAATTCTTTTGTTATAAGTTTTTTATGAGGTATGTGCTTATTGCTGTTTCCCATGCAATTGCAAAGTTGTAGTTGCACTTGCAGCAGCAATCATGCTTTGATGGAACTTGGAATAGATTTAAAATGGTAGAAGAAGAAGAAGAAGAAAAAGAAGAATATGCTGGAAGATTTCACCCAGAGCCAAAGCCAGAGCAGCTTTTACGAAATCTATTTCCCTTCTTCGAGTATATACCGTGTCTGTGCCGTGCTGTGTGCCTGTGCATACAGAGTGTAAACTGAGTATAAGAGTTTGTGCATTAAATATTGCACATTGTATGAGTTGTAGGAGTCTTCAGGACTTTAAGTGAAATGGAATTGGAAAGGGGAATGACTATTTCTTGTTAATAAAAAATGAAAACTTCGTTGGGAGTGAATGTATAAAGTTCCAAGGACATTGTGCATGTTATAGAGCAGAGATATGTGTAAGTATAGCTCTATTACTCTCTAAGACAGCAGAGCTAAAAATGAACGAGATTATTTTGTGGAAAACCGCTGATATAAGAAAAATAAAAAAAATAAAGTCATAGTTTCAGAGAGTTGGCCCGGTTGCTTTTGAATTCGTAAAAGAAAATTAGTTTAAATGCATTTGGATTATGTTTCGAGGTAAACGAAGTATACAGGAAAACTTTCTTTATCTTTACTTTGTTCAAAAATTTCAATTGAGAGTCAGAACTTGTGTGTCAAGGCTTAACATGGATTGCATGAGTAACTCAAAAGCTTACCTATTCCTTTTCCTTTTATTTGAAATACCACACATTTTGTTACAAGACGAATTCAAGAATGAACTAAGTTCACAAGAACTCTATGTATTCAAAAATTTGATGCTATAAAAGAGAAATCATTATAAATTCGTACATAAGATTATTACTTATTATTTTTAATTTTTAAGTAGTATACTTTTTTGCTTTGCATACAATCCAAATAAATTCTCTTTTAATAAAAAGCTACGGGCAATTTTTTTAATAAAGTTTAAAGCATACCAATTTAAGATAACTTTAATTTTCTGGGGCTAAATGTTTTTGATTTGTCTCAAACTTAAATAATTGTTAGACTTTAATTTGTAGAGAAAATATGCAATGTCCACAAAAATAATAGTTCAAAAATTAAAAAAAAAAAAAATATGTGTTGCTTAAAAATTTAAAAAATAGCGAAAACAAATATACAAGACGTTTGGCAATCGCAAGAGACTGCCATATCCTTTCCTGATCGAGTCTCTAACAACCTCTTAAGGAGTCCCATGCTGCCTGCATTAAGCATTGAAAACCAGTGGCAATATTGTCTTGTCTCTTCAGAGATGCCACCTCTGAAGTGCTAGGTTTCACACGACCACCACAGCGAAACCCCTGGACTGACGACTATTGCCGGCAAGCGCACGCAGCAAAGTAACAGGCATACAAAACATCGCTGCACAGAAGGACGACAGATGCTCGCGAGGACGCGAGATCTACGAGCAGAGAGGAGATAGGAGCACCGGCTTCTTAGATGGATAGAAAAAAAGGGAGCATGAGAAGCGCGCGATCGAGGAGATAGAGGAATGTCACTACAGGAATGAGGTTCGTAAATTTTACAAAAAGGTAGAAAAAACTCGCATGAAGCATGTAAAGACGAGCAGGGGAACATCGTAGTAGAACCGCAATCTATGCAGGGAATATGGAAAGACCATTTCTCCAAATTATATAACGGCGATGACGAATCGAATTCCGCTGTAAGGGAGATAGCACTATTAACTTAGGTAACCTAGAACAACTGTTTCGCCTACCCGACCTCGAGTATATATAGAATATAGCTATATCAAAACTAAACTTCAAAGCAGCAGGTGAAAACTTGGTAGGCAGTATCCACCAACTCATCTGCAAAACATGGTCGGAAGAAAGCACGCCCGATGAGTGGAATCTCAGCATAGTTTGTCCAACACACAAGTTAGTAGACCCTCAGAATTGCGCAAGATATAGAGGCGTCAGTATCCTGAACATCGAATATAAGATTCTTTTTGCCGGATTTTATGAACGACTGAAGCCGTTAGTCGACAACCTGATAGGTCCTTATCATTGTGGCTTCAGACCAGGAAAGTCCAACATTGACCAAAAATTCCCATTACAGCAGATCCTGAAAAAAAAACAGGAACTTCAAATCGGTACCCATCATCTCTTTATCGATTTTATAATAAAGAGATGAAAAATGGAAAATGAGTATTATAGGGACGAACTGTATAGAGCCAATTCTGGTTTTGGCATCCCTGTCAAACTTATCTGTTTGTGCGGAATGACGATGGAGAACACTGAAAAAACAAACGTGCATTAATATAAAAAACGGCGTTTATTGACTGCTTATTTATTGTCACAACAAACTCTTTCTTGTCAGAGTGAACGGTTTATTAAAAAAAATGTCAGCGTTTGATAATCGTTTGTTAATACTATTAACGGCCGTTTATTAAATGAAAAATAAAGCACTTAATCACCGTTTATTAAAATTAATAGCTCTATTAATTGCCGCAAACATCTTAGTTATTAAAAATGATTAATCGTTTATTGCGACAATAAACAAGATGTTTGAAAAGGGATTGTTAAAGATTATATCCCAACCTTCATCCAATATCACAACCAATTCTCAAATTTACAAATAGTTTATTATTTTGTATAACCTTATTCACTGAGACATACAAATTTGTCAATTGAAAAATAATAAACCGTTTATTGTTGCAATGAACAACATTATTAAGAGACGAATTGGAAAATTTACAAGCAGTTTATTATTTTTATAACCTTATTCACGCATTACAAATCTACAACGAAAACACGAACAAATTACATGCATTCTGTCACTACACTGAGCATTGTGTTCACACTCAGCTCAACTTGGCCAGAACTCGGTGACATTAATTTGCAAAGGTTATTTTGTCATTCGCAAGGATATAATTCACACTATGTTGTTACCAAAAGGTTGCCTAGTAGAACCTAACAAGACCAACAAAAAAGCAGAAGCAGAAAAAGAGAAGTAGAAGCAAAAGAAATAGAAGTAAGGAAGTTGAAAAGAGTGAACCAGACCGCAGAAACCAGTTGGACTTTGATCACCGCTAAGCAAGGATCAGTGGTAAGTAAGTTGGATATTAACAGAGGCTTCCCCCCACCAGAGGTATAAGCGGAAATAATAAACATTTGTTTATATTTATGAATGCATTTATTAAAATTAATAAATTCTGTTCATTGGGATTATAAACAGGTTTATTAATATTATAAACGGAAATAATAAACGATTTTTTATATTAATGAACGCATTTATTAAAATTAATAAACCCTATTCATTAAGGCTATAAACGGGTTTATTAATACTTTAAACGAAAATAATGAACGGTTGCTTATGTTTATTAATGGATTTATTAAAATCAATAAACTCAGTTTATTGTGGTTATAAATGCAATTTTAAATTGTTTTTGTAAAATGTTCACTCGGAAATGGAGAATAATAAACGATAGTTCACTGACACAATTAATATGTTTATTGGACAAACTCAATCATTTTATTTATTGTCTCAACGAACTTTTTAATTATATTTACGTACCTTTTTGGTTCAGTGAATGCACGCTGCTCTATCAAGGTCGGAAACCGATGCTTTTTAAGTCATACAAAAATTTAAGACAAGGTGATGCACTGTAATACGACTTCTAAAACAGAGTTCTGGAAAGGATTGTGCAAAACTCAACCGTCAACAATAGAGGTACAATCTTTGAAAGGTCCATCCAATTACACAGACACGCAGGTGATGCGTGATGTCAGTGGAGCGTTTTTGAGCATTGCGGCGGAAGTGGAGATTATGGTTTTAGTGGTCAATGAGGTGAGGGCAAGACCAAGTATAAGATGTCATCAAAAATTTACATTGAACGATGACGTATTGGACAAAACGTCACCATGGGGAAGAATACTCAGTTCCAAATAAGTTGAATTTTTGATATAATCTGCTGATTTCTTATGGAGTTTTGAATTTTCGTCAATATTCAAAAAAATATTATACTATAATTATTATTCTATTATTTTTGAAAACTTGTAATCTTGCTTAGATGAATACAATGCTAGCAAACAGCTATCATTATGGCCTTATGTGTATACAGGGGGCATGCTGCCCCCATATATATGAAAAGCTGTTCTGGTTTTAATTTTAAAGGGAAATTCAATGACTTTAAAAACTTTCTTAAGTAAAACTAAACGGCAAAAGGTACTTAGTTTAAATATCAGTTTTAAAGCAGAATCAATAAAAAATGTTCGTGCCATCGATCGGGTTAAACAAAAAAACCCTAACTTAGTAATTTACATATTATGTCTACCATACATACTGAAACATTAAGTTATTCATTATTTACCATCATCGATCATTCTATATTTACAATCCTCAAACTGATAATTTAAAAACCTAAATAGGTTCTTCGTATAGCCATTTCGCAAGTAAAATAAGAAAAAATCAAGAACAAAAAATAAATTACACCAAAAGAACTGCGTATTTACCCTTTAACGTTATAACAAGTTAATAGAAGATAGAAGTTCATAAGGCTCATAAATATTTTATAAACACATACCAAAGTACGTATACTTTACCTTACCCACCCATATAGGACCTCAAAAATCTTTTTGAATATTAAATGCGTTTACTCTGTGGGCATATTTTAATATTTCAAAAAATATTTTCTCCTTCTCTCACTGAAACCCAAGCGAGGCAACCATCATTCAAATTTTGTTTTTAATGTGTCATTTATCAAGAATGAAATGTTTCCATTTATGATATGTTATGTTGGCATATTGAAACGTGAGAAAATCGGAATATCAACAATACATCTGGATACTGCTTTAACATATTGCGTTCGATGCCCTTAATGCTTCAGCAAACATTATACGATAAACTTTATGTGTGGATGTGTATTTCAAAGATTTTGCTTATACCAACAATGGTGAATTAAGATAACATACACAAATATACAGGGTGGGTGAAATATTCCCAATTTAAAAACAAATCATAACTCTTACTTATAAAACAAACTTGGGAAATGTACTTAAGGAACTGCAATGACTTAGAAATTTTAAAACTTAGCGTTACATCTACATTCTGGCTCTATGGCATGATTTTGTCAACAAGCAGCTTCAGTTGATCTTCCTCGATCTTTAAGATCTGGCACTGCACAATCTGTAGCGAATTCGAAACACATTCTTGCAAGCTTTGTGAAGACTCCAGAAACGTCTACATGAAGGCGCTCTGCTCAACTCGATCTATCCAACAGTTTATTCATTAAAGTTCTATAAGAACCAGGAATTAAAGCTAGGATATCCCGCCTATAAATGTTGAAATTTTCTACGACCGAATAATGTCCAAAAATTCAGAATTAAATTCAGAATTCTTGGGTTCAGTCACGGGTACTACATCTTGCGAGGAATTGACAAATACTCCAAGAGTAATTCTTGTCATGAAATGTGCCTTCTCAAATTAGCCGTTCGGATTCGACTTTAAACTTTAAGCCCCCTGCATCCCTGACGACACAGGAATGGTTGCGAGTTGTAAGTCATTAGGCCCTAGTTCTCAAAGGACTGTTGGGCCAACTTATGTATTATTTTAGAATCTAGCACAGCTTGAGTGTTAAAATTCAGTCAATGAGAACGTATGCAGTGTTTGACTCACCCTGTGTAATACCAAATATGTATCTAATGGTATAAGGAGGGAATCAATAAACCCTCTCCAGAATAACCAAGAATAAGAAGAATCTGCAACCTGTTTGCCTTGTCAGCTTTATATTGTTCAAACATCATCGGTATTTTGGTACCATATACCTATACAGATGCAGACACAAACACGAACACAGTAATACAAAAACCGATTCTTCCCCCGAATTCGCGGAGCCTTATCAACCGCATCTTGGCCTTACAATAAATTCGCATCCATCAAAAATGAGCTTATACTTTAGGCCCTTTTTACATATAATACATTATAAAAGTGTATACAAAAGAATTGAATACACTGCGGGTGGAAAAGATAAATCAAAACGAGGATTTCATTTGTTTTTTTATTTATGATTTTTTTTCCATTTCTTTGTATATTCCCTTCATCATCTTTTTTAACAATTCCAATGTTTTTTTGTATCCTAAAGGTCAAAACATCAGTCATCAGTCCGTAAAAGCGTACAAAACGAAGCCAAATTAAGCTCAATCTATCCGTTTCTACGTTTCTAGGAATCTGATATGTACATTGTAACTACATTGTACAACAGTTACCAAATCAACCTTCAACCATCAGTATAGGTACCATAACCTAGCAAAACGTCCTTTTCGGCAAGTCCTCTTCTGCTTAAAATCATAGATACCCCGGGGTTATAGTAGGTAGGTAGGTAGGGTAGTGTAGATACAGTATAAATTGAGTAAGTAGGTACCCACGAGCTACAACTCAGCAACTCACCCCCAATTCCCCATTTTGGTTAGTGATGAGAAAAGGCAACATTTTTAAGAAAAATATTTCCTCATCAATATCCGTTGTGAATTCCAGAAATAAAAGAAAAACACACTTATTCATTCGCCTTTTCATCTTACCTCAGTTTGTTGTGGTTGGCATTTTCAATGTTGTTGAAGCCTATACTTTTCCTGGCGAAGTAATGCCTACAAACTTCCCGCTTTCCGAACACTTCAAGAAACCATACACAAAGTTGGTCCTTGAAAAACAAAAACAAAACAAAATAACAACAAAAACTGCCAAAAAGGAGTCCCGAAAATTGATGGTGATGCTAGGGCAGTACCGTCGTTTTCGTTTTCGTTGTCGTTGTCGTAGCTATTCAACCATCCCTTGTTGTTATTCGTCTTATTCTTCTTTAAATTTTATTATTGTTTCGATTTGTTTGTGTATGTTTCGTTTTTGGTTCTTTGTTTTTGTTTTCTTTTTATTTTATTTTGGCCTTGTGGCAACTTTATTCCGTCAATTGCAGCTCAGCGAAACGAAAAGATAAATCTGTACTTTTGAGAAGTATTGAAGAAGTTTCGGAACTTTTTTACTCGCTCTTCAAAAAAAAAGTATCTATTAATCGTTAGATATGTTCATACTCGTATCACAAGCCAATTAGATTCTGACATAAAGTTCTCTTTCAGTTCCCGAATTTATAACACTGACACAAAGTCACAGGACCATTTATATTAACGCTTTGAATACATCCGCGAATTTCACTTTTCCATATCTAGGTGAATGGAATATGTACAAGGATCGCAAATTAAAAGTATTTTTATCTAACGCGAATAGAGTAGTAACACTTGAAGAGGCTTCAGTACAAAAGTGTGGTGTAGTCGTTGTTGCTTCTTGCAAGGACAACAAAATGTGGATAAATGTTTATGATGTACTCTCAGAAGGTATCACATCAACATTTTTGTCGCAGTAGAGCGGGACTAACGAAACCAGTGTTGAATCAGCATTCACATTCCGCACAAAAAGAAAACTGAAGTACATTCAACAAATCCGCAAACGTTTTAAAATTCCAAAAGATGTGGGTTGTGCGTTGTGGGCGAAGGAAAGGAAGGGAAGAAAAATCACCCGCGAAGTGTTAAATATACGAGGATACAAGATACAACAACTAGATATATATATGTACGTGCAACACACTTCTCGTCCTCAACCACGCGACGACGACGACGTTTGAAGGAAATCTCTTATCTAGCACTCTGGCACTTGAATGTTACGCTGCCGTTACACCATGGATAGCTATTTAAAATAATTTGCTTTCGAAAGCTAGCACGCAAAGTAGCAAAGCAGAGCAGAGCAGAAAGACAAAAAGGAACCGGAAAGAGCGGGGATTTCAAACCAAAAGGCACGCAATTAGGATGAGTTGAAGGTTGAGTTTTATTTTACCCGGCTCGGATCGGCTTGGCTTGGCTTGGATTGGCTCTGCTCTATAGAGATACGTATAAGGATTTCGAAATTGTGATGGATGTTGGTGATGAATTTAAGGTCGTTTAACGCACAACCGAACCAACAAACAACATTAAACATCAAATGAAAAAAGGAAAAAGGACCAAAAGGACGAAAAACTTATATTTTCATAACTTTAATATATTTCATTTATTATCATCTCTTGAATTCAAGTTTTATTCATTTCGTTGGAATTGTGGAAATCCTTCGGAATTAAAACTTCACTTTTTTATCTAAATTTTTGGACTTCTAGTCACTTTTGTTGTTTTGTTTTCTATTATTTGTTGTTGTTTTATTATGTAGTTGATATTGACCGCACGATTATACGATTATACACCAATATACACACGACCGATATCGAATATTGTGGACCGTTTAATCTGGCGTTCGAGTCGCATCTAATGATAACGTACTGAGTTTCTTCTCCTGAAGGATACTTATCCCGTTTGTTTTGATTTTATTTTTATTCCATCTGAAATGTTTTATTTTTTGTGTACCAGAAACAGCTACAACAACATTTACATTGAGTACCTTCGTTGAAGGGATGCGTGGGAAAATTCTCATGGTACATTTTTATAGCCCTCTTTTTTTGAGAGAATAGCATTTTGTTTAAGGGTTTGGCCGGGTGGTTTATTGAGTCACTGTATCTCTTTAAGAGTAAGGCTGGTGTGTTATTGTGAAAAAGAGAGAAAAAGCTCTGCTTTTGGCTCATCCATGGATATACTCTTAACTTGAGTGGTCTCTTCTTTTCTCTTTAGACGTAAGAGTTTATTATCAACAAGAAAACTCTGTGAGAAACCTTTATTTTTCTGAACTTTTCTTGGCGTCTGTAACAAAATGTTTATAATTAGGTGTGCATTTTCGTTTTTGTATAGGATGTAAAATTCCTGTTAAAAATTATTTGAACTTTGGAAGAAAATATGAGTTTAAGGTTATATAAAGAAGATTCACCGTCATTGTGGAATGTGTAAGTGGGTAACTTGATGTTATATTTGAAAACAAAAGACCCTAATCTAGACAGAGTATCAACTTCTAGGCAATTTGATGTTTTGTCTGATTCCATCCAAAGAATTATTTCGTCCTATCCTTGCACTGAAATCGTCGATCGTAAGTTCGGTTTCAATGCACACAATTCTTCATGGCTTCAACATTTGTTTGAGACAACACCCGAAGGAATATGTGCTGAGATCTTCGATAAGTTGAACCACCTAACTCAGCTGATCAACGAGCCCACTGGAATATCGGACGTGGAGAAAACATTTTTCACTTGTTTCTTACCTCCAAGCCTAGTATGTACACTATAAGTGACAAGTGTTTTATCACCTCTAGACACATCTGACAATTGTGTTATATATGCAAATTTCTTGTGTCAAAACTCACCAGTTAAAGAAAGAGCTCCTAAGAGAACCACCGTTGGCAATACGAGAAAGCCAATTGGGACAGTGTCAATAATTATTTCAGGATCTTTAACTGGTCCCTATGCTTCCTCGATAGTGACTTTGACGCTGGGGCTGATATGATCACAAGTTTGATTCTGTTGGGAATAAAAACATTTATCCTAAACAGGGTTAAAAGCATTAGACCTAACGAAAACGCATGGTTTGATTCGACCTGTAAAGAGATTATTAGGGCCAAAGAGGTAGGTTTCCGTTGTTTTAAAGCCAAACTAACTGAGGAAAACCGGAATAAGTTCAAGCAAGCCAGAAAGGCTTGCAAGGTTTATATTCGACAGACCAAATTTTCACATGAACAAAATTTGCGGCAAGAAATATTGCAATGTCACAAAGGCAGGACAAATTTTGGTCATTCGTGAAAAAAATGAGGAATTCTTCCTCTTTCTCGGTTCCTTCGCTCGTTGACAATGGCACTCCATTTGTTAGCTCTATCAAGAAAGCTAATGCGCCGATTTAACGCTGCCAGTGAGGGTTATGACTCCGCCTTACATTGAGCGCGTTAGTGATTCTATGCGGCCAATCGTTTTTTGACCTCGTACTGTGGCGAGAATCGTAAAAGATCTCAACATACATAAATCCGCTAGTCCGAGTGGTATAACCGCTATTGTTTTGAATTGTATTGTTCAACGCTGGCAAAATCACTGCTTAAGATTTTCCATCTTTACGAATCTACAGGTATCTTTCCGAGCAAATGAAAACAGCATCCTGTCCCAAACAAAAGCCAAGCCTCTTACCCCTCTAACTATCGTCCAATTGCACGTACGTCCCTTCTTTTCAAGGTCATGGAACAATGATTAATTAAAAAATAAAAAAAAAAAATTAGGTGGCGCAACATTCCGTAGAGAACCAGGGCATAGTGACTTACAACTCTCAACCATTCCTGTGTGCGAGTACTTGCAGGGATGGAGGGAACTACAGTTTACATGCCGAATCCGAACGGCTAATTTGAGAAAACACTTTTTCATGACAAGAATTACTCTTGGAGAATTTGTCAATTCCTCGCAAGAGGCAGTACCCGTGAAAAAAAATTTAGGTGGTACAGGCAGGGATCGAACCCAAGACCTCTCGCATGACAGTCCAACGCACTAACTATCTTGCCACGGGTAATACTACACTTATTAATTATCAGCTCAAAAAATATCTCGAAAATCGAAAGCTTCTTAAGGACTGACAGTATGGCTTTCGCAGCAATAATTGCTCTGGTGATCTCATAGTACATCTCACCGAGACGTGAAGCAAATCTTTACATCATTTTGGAGAAAGTAAGATTATTGAACTTTCTATTTTAAAAGCATTTGAGGTTTAGTATCAGGCTCTCTTATCGAAAATGCGTGCTTTCGGTTTTCATGAATCCCTCCTTCATTGAATTTGTAATTATCTTTCGGATCGTTCAATACAAGAAGTATTGGATGGGTTCAAGTCTGAAAACCACAAAATAAATGCTGATGTGCCACATGGCTCTGTCCTATCTCACTCTTTCTTATTTTAATTAATTATCTCCTGTATGCAACCTCTTATCCATTACATTGTTTATACTCTTAGTTTTTCATATTCGTTTTTAGACTCAAATCCCTCGTCTTCGGATGTGGAACTGCAACGACAAAATATAATTAGCTCGCGCGTTTAATTTAATGCTTCGAAAACCTAATGCTGTCTTGTATCGTTAAAGCGAGATATACCCCCTTTACCTTGTCCATTGATGTCACTTGCATAAATGAGACTGAACATCTCGATATTCTCGGTATGTGTATCACCAACCACCTCATATGGAATGAACATATACTCGATGTAGCCAAAAATTCCGGAAGATGTTTGGGTTTTCTATGGCGATGCAAACATTTTTCTCCCCCTCTGATCTGGATTTTATCTACAAGACTTTTATACGTCCAAAGCTTGAGTATAACTCCCATCTCTGGACTGATGCTCCCAGCAACTTACGTAAGCCTCTTGGACAGTATTGAACGTAAAGCATTTGAATTGATTGGTGATAATATCATCATTGGTTCATTTACTTCGCTTAAACATCGTCGTAAAGTTTTATGTGTCACCCTTTTTTACCGTTATTTTAACGGTTTATGCTCAGAAGAAATAACCAGCATTCCTTACCTTAAACAGTTCAACCGTAATATACTCGCGAATCTAGGAATTCTCATCAGTATACCCTCGAGCTCAGCTTCGGTCGTACTATCTAGTAAAGAGATTCGTTCTTTAGTCGTACTACGCGAATGTGGAATGCCTTTCCACACTCCTTTCCCGGTTATTACAATATTCAGGAATTCAAAACCAATGTGCACCGACACCTCCTTTCAAACCCTCTAATGCTCACACTGTGTCTCTGCAAAACTTAAGGGTAGTAATATCCCCTTGAGTGTGCACTTTATAAGTTGGTGAATGTAATGGTTGTTTTTACAAAACATAACACAGAGATGTCAATTAAAGCTCGAAGAAATCATAAAATATGTAGTTTGACGGCAAAACCACTGAAAACAAAGTTTTTTGCAATAAATATTTTTTTAAAAAATATCTATTTTATTAAACCTTGAAGTTCTTTTAAAAAACGTTAATATTGTACGAAAAACAACACTGAGTAGAAGAGTAAGTATTTTATTTTTAATTAAGGAAATTTTGAATGCGAATTAAAAGAAAACGTTTTGTACATCGAAAATAGTGTTTAGGGTTGAAGAGTACTTGGTTGATACATCTAAAACTCCTTTAAACATTTAAGAAACTTCATTCCACAACTATGTCGCAAAGTACTATGGTTTCGATTAAAGGAAAGAAATATTAACACGGTTCTTTTTTTAAGTAGGTCTGGCCTAAAATTGCACTAGTGTAATGACCAAATACATATGTATGTATATAACTTAATATGGTAAAAGGACCACACAGGTTTTTTAAGATGTCCACTCAGGCGTATGCGCACTTTTTTTAATATATGAAATTTCATATTTTCTATATTTGTAATCAGAAACATAAAATTTAAAGCAGCAGATACCTATGTCAATTATACTGTTCAAACTTAAAGATTTTGGTTTCTCACCTTTTTCTAAGCTTGGGTCAAATCTTAACTTAAAAATATATCCTGTCAAGTACAATTAAGAAATTGTCTTTCAGAATATTTTGCTGCTCAATCATGTTGTTCCTCAGGGAATCCATCTTAGCCCTTTTCTGTTCATCCAGTCTATTAACGACGGCATGTTTGCGTTCAAGTAAGATTTTAATTTTCGCTAATAGAGATTTTAAAAATAATGCATTCTATACTCATGATCGTGATCTTGTGAAGTATAATTCTATTATTACAAGAGAAAGCATTTCCAGGGCTATTAATACTTTCTCTCCTTTTAAATCTCCATGTTTGGATGACGTACTTCTAGTAATGCTACAAAAAACTGCAAGACTGTAGCAGTAACATAGCTGTAGTGGAGACTTTCTTCAAAGGATGCCTCTATCTCAATCATGAACCGGAGATATTGAGATAGGTTACAGGTAGTATGAGAAGACAATTCATTGTAAAGAATTAACTCTCACTATCTTCCTATAGACGTAGAATGTGCTTTCAATGACGTCCTTACTGAATCCATTCATGAATCACTAACTCACTTTGGGGTAGAGGTTTTTATGCAAGAATGGATAGTTTGTATGCTAAGTGACAGAAGGATTCAGGCTTCGTTAGGTAACATAATCTCTTTAAAACATATGAGTTGAGGAACACCCCAGGGTGGTGTTCTCTCCCTAAATAAAATCCTCATTAAGTTAAAAGGTTGTGGGATGAGGGCGCGCCCGGGCGGTAGCTTATTCTGATGATCTGGTTTTACCAGTGTCGGGAAAGTTTGTCACCGTGATTAGAGATGGCTCCACGTGCAGTGGACTAGGTGTTAATCAGAGAAAAACTGAACTGGTGCCTTTACGACCAAAACAAAATAAGACGCTGGGATGCGACCCACACTGATAACTTCCCATCCCGTCTGTCGGTTTGTCTTGCTTAAAAGTTTGTCTATATGTATCAATTTTTACCAAATTTTCGTACTAGTTTTTGTGGTTTTATTTTTTTATGAAAAAACGGACTGTTGGATTTTTATAAAAAAAATTACTGAATATCGAAAACAATATTTTCTGTGAAATAAAATAAGTCTGCAGCCAATATCTGTAATTTTTGAAAAGTTATTTGTTGTATTGTTTTTTTTTAGATTTTTATTTTTTGTAAAAAAAAACTGTCCAATTCGATTTTTCTCAAAATTTTATCGAATGTTGAAAACCATATTTCTTATAAGATAAAATAAGTTTGAAGCCTTAATCTCAAGTTTTTGAAAAGATATTTGAGTAGAAATTAAATTTTTACCAACTTTGAATTTTTTTTTTTTTTTTTTTTTTTTTTTTTTTTTTTCGCAGGAAGGTGAGAAATCTTCAGAGACACTATAAGCCCGATGCTTATAGTAGTGTCAGATTTTTACTGACTAAAACTCACCTCCCTTATCTTCTATATTATTACTACAACTAAGTCCAGCTTAACAAGTAGTTTTAGCGTCATTTTGTTCGCGTTTTGTCAGGAAGCTCCCCAACGAGAGGACCTGAAGATTCCACAAAATTCGAGTGGAGAGATTAATTTGTTTGCGCTAGATCAGAAGGTCTTGTTCGGTGCAGACGCCGAAAAACGAACGCCTCGCTAACAGATTGTTGGATTAAGTTATTACTATGATTTCTAAGTCGTGATCTTAGCTCTGTAGCAAATTTTTTAATTTCGTTTTCTACATATTTTATATTTAAATCTCTATGTAAGTCGCTATTTCTTACATACCATGGAGCATTTACTATTATTTTAAGTACTTTGTTTTGGTATGTTTGCAAAATTTGTATATTTCTTTCGTTGGTACAACCCCAAAGTTGTATACCGTACGTCCAAACTGGTTTCAGTACTTGCTTATAAATAAGAAGCTTGTTATAAACGCTTAGATTGGAATATCTTCCAATAAGCCATGTCAATTCGCGGAGTTTATTTTCGAGTTCATCGCGTTTCTTTTTTACATGAACTTTCCATTTAAGTTTCGCGTCTAGAGTCATGCCTAGATACTTCGCTTCATTAGCGTATGGAATTTGCACAGAATTTATATAAATAGGTAAGTTATATACTTTTTTATACGTAAAATTTGTGTGCGTCGATTTCGTTTCATTAAGAGCAATTCGCCATTTCTTTGTCCAATCTGAAATGCTATTTAATGCCTTTTGAAGCTTAGAGGTTGCCGTTTCTATTGAATCCGATATTGCGAGTACAGCTGTATCATCGGCAAAAGTGCCTAAAGTTGTGCCTTCTGTTTGGGGTATATCTCGGGTATAAAGAACAAACAAAATCGGTCCAAGGACGCTACCCTGGGGAACCCCAGCGTTTATTTCTTTAAACTCCGAATACTCCGTTCCTTGCTTAACTCGAAAGAATCTATTTTCTAGGTACGATTCAAGAATGTTATATATTTGCTCTGGAAAGACTTTTAATTTATATTTTAGCCCGTCATGCCAAACTTTGTCAAAAGCTTGAGAAACGTCAAGAAATGCAGTTGAGCAAATCTTTTTTTCTTCAAATGCTTTTTCAATTTCGTTAGTTATTCGGTAAACCTGATCAATTGTCGAGTGATTATTCCGGAAACCGAATTGGTGGTCGGGAATTAAACGTTTTTCTTCAATAATTGGTAGCATTCGTTTAAGAAGCAATTTTTCAAATATTTTAGATATAATTGGTAAGAGAGAAATTGGTCTATACGATTTTTTCTCATTCGGTGACTTACCCGGTTTGGGGATCATTATTACTTCGGCGACTTTCCATTGCGTGGGTACGTAAGCAAGTCTTAAAGCAGCGTTAGTGAGCTGTAAGAGCTTAACCATTGCTTTTTTAGGCAAACTTTGAATAATGTTTTTTTTAGGTTTTTATTTTTTATAAAAAAAAAAATGTCAATTAGATTTTTCTCAAAATTTTACCAAATATCAAAAACATTATTCTTCGTTGCACAAAATTGTTTTGGAGATGAAATCATATTTTAGTCGTAAAATTTTCGACACATTTTTTTTTTCAGTTTTTTTATTTATAAAAAAACCGTTAATTGGATTTTTTTCCAAAAATATAATTGTTTCGTATCACGTTACAATATATAATATAAAATTTAATTCAAGTCTCTAGCGTCATTGGTTCATGAGACATTTAGGGTTAACCAAAATTGTCACCTTTTCTTTAAACTGCTATGGTAAAAAAAACCACCCACGCAATTTTCTTCAGAGCCCTTTCTGCATCTTTCTGCGTTATTATCTGTATAACAAAATTTATTTGAAGTCGATATCTCTTCTCGTTCTTGAGCTATGAACGACGAAAAAAACGTCGCGAACGTACGGACGTACGAACGTTCGTACACACGCACGCACAGACATTTTTTCCAAAAATCTTTTATTTCGACTCTAGGGACCTTGAAACGTCGAGAAATGTCAAAATTTTCAATTCGTTAGTTAAATTCGAAGTTAAATATCTGCCTTCACTCTACTCAACTGAACGGCTAAATCCTGCCATTATCCTCCACCCCGAAATATCTAGGAGTCATTCTAGATCCCAAACTAAACTGGAAAGTAAACAATGAGGAACCGGTATAGAAGGCCTGCATTGCCTTTTACGCCTGTAGAAAAACTTTTGGTAAAAAGTGGGTCCTTGAATCGAAGATGATTTTGTTGACGTACACAGCCGGTGTATGTCCTATTTTGTCCTATGGATTGATTGTGTGGTGGCCTGTGTTTAACAAAAAATATAATATCCAGAAAAGAAAGGTTTAAAAAATAGCTAGTATCGGGACAATAGAGGCCATTCGATCCTGCCCAACAGAAGCCTTAAATGCTATTTTGCACCTTCTGCCAGTATTTAGTATTGTGCAGCGCTCTAACTCTTAAAAATTCAAATCGTTTATTTTCCAGACCTATGGGCATGGCAACACTAACGAACTGATTCCATCGGACGGACACCAACTACTGCACCCCTGCCTTGAACCTCAGCAACAATTGTAAAGTCATCTTTCCTGCCACAAAGGATTGGGAGGATGGCATGATTTCAAAAGACTTCGATACAACTATCTTTACTGACGGGTCAAGTATAGACAAGGTCGAGTGTAGAGTTGGGTCGGGAATCTTCTATGAGTCCTTAAATGTCTTAAAGACTTTTCGGCTACATGATTGTGCCAGTGTATTCCAAGTGAAATTACTAGCAATCAGAAGAATGCAATATGCTAAAATCAAACTTAATGCAATGCCAGTCAGGCGGCTATTATCGCTATCAATGGTCCAACAATGTCGGGATGAACTATCCAGCCTCAATATCATATTAGAAAAATTATTCTATTACATTGTAAAGATATGACAAAAACATACATTTTACGTCTAATTTAACAAAAATAATAAATAAATAAACTATAGAAAAGTTATTAGAAAGGCAAGGGATTATTTTATTGAGTAATGATCCACTTTTCTTAGTACAGCAGGTGATGTATTATCGAAAAACCTTCATTCATTTTTTCAACTCAAAAAATGCTGTTTAATTTTAAACCACTTCAAACATAAAACCTCTAAGCCTACATACATATAAGTTCTAGAGCATTCTCAGCATATCCTAAAAAAGGAATACACAACACAAAACTTAATGTTCATAATTTCTTATAAAAAAAAAAAAACAAAATACAAAATACAAAAATCACGCACACAGCAACATGCTGACTCAACTGACACTCACGTTTGCGATATAATTTCTGCGATATGGAACATGCCTGGCAGGCAGGTAATAGAGCTAAAGCCTATGCTACCGGAAACATCCATATCCCCTTATACGAGCAACTACTGGCTAATTTATCCGCATCATAATTACTGAAATGAAATATTAAGTAAACGATGTCCACGTGACATCCGGCAAGAGTCTTCGCAAAAGACTACGATTTTTTTTTTCACTTATACACCCTTTGAAGCTTTACCTATACGACAATGACCGACCGACAGTTGGAATTACCCAACAAGTAAAGTTTTTCTATTTTCCCTTTCTAGCCTCCAACATACCCAACTCAGAAAAGTTTTGCCTTTGGCATCTCGGCACTTCACTCCGATTCCACCACCACTACCACACCGCACCGTCCTCTTCTGAGTAGATTTTTCGCCAACTAGAACCCACTCACTCCAATAAAAGTGAGGCACAACTATCATCCTGATGGTCCTTATTTAAAAGGAATGGGGCTGGTGGTGGTCCGTGGACGTTCGTCGACGACAATTGGGCGTATTTGGAGGAAGAAGAAACCGGTTGAATTATTGCAACATGAGAAAATTTTTAATCAACGCTACGTGATGTCACGCTATCTTCACAGGCTCACAGGATTTCCACACCCTTTCTTTGCAGACAGCGCGCTCCTTGTTCGTCTATATACACTAGGTCATATTTCTGCAGGTTCAGCTCAATCATCCTCAGAGTAGTTGACCTACATACACTATACACTTTTTCAGAACAGGATGTCTACTCAGCTATTTTGTCATGATTCTATGTGCGAACTGTAAATTAAGAGTGCGAACCAATGGCGAATCCTATAAAGCAGCTATGGCATGGCGGTCCAGAGTGGAACCGGGAGTGCCATGCCATGGGGACACGTTGGCGATGCTTGTGATGGTGTTCAAAATGTGGATAGAAAATAGAATTTTGTTTGTCAAGAACTTTGAAGCCGTACTTAGCTTCTAACGACCATAGGATAATTTGATTTACCGTTTCTTCATTCCACTTCCACACCCGCAACTACCACTGCAACTACAACTGCAATTCGCAAGTGTGGTAGAAAAAGTATGCGGCGACGATTGTGGGATAGGTGGCATTCATCCTCATCACCCATACTTCAAATACCCACCGGAGTACTTCTAATTAACCAAGCTGTTTATTTTCCTTCAGGGTGTTGAAGAACTGTATATAACAGAAAAATAGAAGAGAATACCGAGGTTACTTGATTGAAGAGTGACTTTGTTGGTAGGGCGGGAGCAGATCTGAAAAACTCGCGAAACTGGACGTATTTCCCTTTAGGGTAGGTGTTTCTATGCAGCTTCGTATTGTTCCTGTTGTATAATAACAATATTTTAGTACGTCTGAGCTGAGGTGACCATTTGTGGCTCATATCACGCCATCTCCATCATACACAAACACCTTAATGCTCTTCGAATTACTGAAAAAGGGTCTTATTGATCATTAATGTTCCCCTGGAAATTGGTACGAATTCTTATACTGCTAAATGTTGTATTAAAATATATAAAGTTCAAATAAAAATGCATTATTTGTTTTATAACTTGAGATTTCAACTTAAGGGCCGGTTATAGCTATCAGTAAAGTCTATCAATAAAAATTAAAAATGAATGAATTGGGTGGCGCAACAGTCCGCTGCAGTACCCGTGAAAAAAAACTTTAGATGGCATAGGCAGGGATCGAACCCAAGACCTCTGGCATCCAACGCACTAAACATGATGCCACGGGTACTTCAAAAAATCCGTTTATAGCAATCAGTAAATGTACGTCACTAAAAATGTATGCATCAAGTAACCTGGAACGTTCCACTTCCCTTTTCCTGTTAATTTTCATCCGTAATTTTTTTAACGATTCCATCAGAATGAAATCAAATCATATTGCAATATAAATTGCATACAAATTTCTAACATGATCATAAATAAAAAGCAAACATTTTAATTAATTAAATTATTAAAATTGTCTACCGAAATTTGAAGTTGGTGATCTTCACTTTTAGAGCATTAACTCCAATTTTCGGTCGTAATTTTCGCCCTGGCAGACGAAATTGAGGCTACATAATCGATGTTTGATGTTGGTGTGTCAGTGTGACAAAAGGTTGATCGAAGTGTCGAAAATATCAAGGATCCAAATCAATTAATTCCACGGCATTCTCAAAAATTTGGCATCGCTTAGGCTACATTATTGCGTATTTTGTGTAAGGATCTTGGTTTTCAACCATACAAGATCGAACTGACTTAAGAATTAAAGTCAAAATCAATATTAGTATTATCGTTGTCAGCAATCAAAATTTTTGATAAACTGTGAACGCTCTTCAGGAATTAGATCTATTGTGAATGATTCAAATTGACAGTCTTGGTATTATGGTTGTCAAAATATTTGTTAATTATCAAATTTTCAGTCAATCACAAATTCCTTGTTGATAAAATATTTTACGGATCGCGAAAGCAAAAAGCATGTCTACTATTGAACTATTTTTCGGTGAAAATGAAATTGAAGAAGAAAATACTTTGGAGCAAGCAGATTCGAAGAAAACTACGCGATGCTTCAAATCCGATGGATTTGGCTGAACATATGTATGTAGATAAAAGATCTTTTTTAGTTACATTACAAAATCTAATTTGGCTCGCTTTTAGATTCATTCAAAACTTTAGACTTTCGAAAGAAGCCTTCCTTAATGTATTTTTAGATATCAACGACAAGAACCAACGAAAAGACAACAATCCATCCCAAACATACTAAAATTTGCAGCTGTCTTAAGATTCCTTGCGCAAGGAAGCTACCAGTTGAGTGTTGGAAACGATTTTAACATTGGTATGGCGCAGCCAACGGTTTCAGTTGCTTAGAAAGAAGTTTTAAATGTCTTGGAAACAAATATTTGTCCTAAATGGATAAAATTAAACTATTCACAAGAAGAAGAACGCCAGGCCAAGATATACTTTTTTCAAAAGAGCAGTATTCCAAATGTTATTGGTGCTATCGACGGGACTCATATCAAAATTATTGGTCCGAATAAAGATCTTAGACATGTATACTACAACATGAAAGGATTCTATAGCATCAATACTATGCTTGTAAGTTTTCCTTCATTTCAGTAGGTATTCTACTAACTTCCAGTTCTGTTTTAAGGGTGTGTGACCACTTAATGTGCATTAGGTATATTAATGCGAAAAATCCAGGATCGTCACACGATGCCAATATATGGAATATGTTCTCGTTGAAAACAAAATTAGAGGAGGACTACCGTAGTGGCCGTACTGACTTTCGGATTCTTGGTAAAAATTATGATTCATATTAATTTGTAATTACATTGTATCTCTACGCACATGTTATAGGAGACGGAGGGTATCCTCTATCACCGTATTTAATGACACCGTACCGCAATGCCGAAGAAAGTTCAGTTCGGGCAAATTTCAACAAAAAGCCTGTGCATGCTTTTTGTTGAAATTTGCCGCAATATCATTGAGCGAACGATTGGCTTGTTAAAAAGCAGATTTAGATGCACCCTTCTAGCACGAGAACTACACTATACTTCCAAAAAGGCAACGCAAATCATAAATGTATGTGCAGCTCTGCACAATATTTGTATCAAGTATAGAGTGGAAAACCCTGAATTGGTAGCAGAAGAACCCGATAGTATTGTTGAAACCATTGATATTGCTATAGATTCTGCAGACACATCATTCAATGAAGGCAACGGAATAAGGGATTCGATTTTAAAATTCATGTAAAAAGTAAATTAAAAAGTGGCTGGGTGCAACCCACTCCGGAAACTTCTCATTAACGCCCTAGAAATTTAGTAGTTTGATTTTCCAAGAGCTTTAAGCGATCGATATCATTTTTTTCTTTTAGGGTCCTACGTGTTGGAACTTTTTGTTGCGCTGGCGACACCTCGACATCTTGCTGCAAGTCTATGATTTCGATATCATCTGCACTGAAACTTGGCAATTCAAGGCCAAATTCTGTGCCCAGTGGATCGACACAGGAGTCGAAGAGGACGCTTCCTTTGCGTCTGTGAGTCGGTGAAGTTTGTTAGGGCCTCCACCAGTCGCCACAATTTCAATTTTATTTTGAGTTTTTTTTTTTTGGTTTTGCATTTAAGGTCAGCCCATACCTGCGTTAAGAAGAATTTTTAATAAATTTATTTATATCCGCAACACAATACTAACCCTCTGCCACTTGATTGAGTCTCGTTCTGGTGGGCCTAAGCTGTTTAGTTCCACCGCAATCTCTGCCCACTTCTTACTCATGAGTGGCTTTGAATAAACACCCTTAGCGAAGTCTAGGTTCTCTTCCATCCGTTCTACCAATCTGGCGAGCTGATTTTTGTTGCTTACAATTTTACTCCTACGTAAAGAAAACACTTAAAATTGAATAGCACCATTAATTTATTGCAAACTACTTACATTTTTAATCCAAATCAACCAAAATTCGTCACACGAAACAAAAGCAGTCCTAGTCCGTTGAAAAATTGTAAATGAAATTGAAACGTCAAAAGTAAATAGGCACTATTCACAATAGATTTTTGATCTCTGTTCACAATGGATCAAAAAATGATCAAGTCGCGTTCATAATACCAATTTATCAATTAATTGGCAAAATGTTTCAATTGTCAATTAATTGATCTTTGACAACCGTAATAAGGCTGTTAATCGAAAAATCATCTTCAGTGACAGTAAGCAAAATTTGAGGTATTGGGCGGTTGAAAAAACACATTTGCTTCCTGAATCAACACTTCATCCACAGATAATAGCGACAAAAAATAAGGCCGCCTCGTCCGGGCGTGCAAACTTGAAAAAAAAAAACAGTTATTATTTGTGCATGCAGTGGTAATTCATGAACACATTACAATCGATTTATTGAAGAGCAAGTTTGATGAACGTGTTACCTCAAAAAATAGGCCAGTTGATTGGATCGCCTTGTTCTCGGGCCTTAATGCCTTTAGACTATTTTCTTTGAAGCTTTGTTAAGTCATTGATTTATGCCAACAAGCCGACGACATTTGGCTCAGAGCCAAAATTGAACGCGAAATAGCGGCCGTTCATCAAACATTAGATCCTATGATAAACTTTTTGGAATATCTAAAACACGAATTTGTCAAGTTCTTTTCGGAAAACCCTTCATAAGGAAGAATGAATGAGAATCACAAGTGGTTGCAATTGTCTTAATTACATTCCTATGATTTGGGCTACCACACCCAGTTTAAAGCCCTTTGCAAAAGGTCAAATCAGTCTCAGATATCGTCCCGTTTCTAAGTGAACCTCATATATCTATAAGTACACAATGAATCGAGAATAATTTATTAATTCCAAAGAAATCCGACTATCCTTTTTCCTCCTCCTATCCCTCTAACTATCGTCTTATTGCACTTGCGTCCCTTCTTTCCAAGGTCATGGAAACGCTAATTAATTATCTGCTTAAGAAATATCTCGAAGAACGAAATCTTCTTAAAGACTGGCAATATGGGCGAACTATGGAACAAATCTTAACATCGTTTTGAAAAAAGTAAGATTATTTTCTTTTGATATCTCAAAAGCATTTGATAGAGGAGTTCGGCAAAAAGCTCTCTTATCGAAAATGCATGCTTTTGGTATTGATGAATCTCTTCTTCGTTGGATTAGAAACTACATTTCTAACCGTTCAATATAAGTTGTATTCTATGGTTTCAAGTCTAAAATCCATAAAATAAATGCTGGTGTCCTCCAGGGCTCCGTTATGTCTCCGACACTTTTCCTTATATTCATAAACGATCTCGTGTCTGCCACTTCTAATCCATTAAACTGTTTTGCTGACGACATGACAGTACCCTCAGCTTTACATATTCGATTCTAAAGCCTCGATGCCGCTATCCATAAGCGGCACTTGCATCCAGGAAACTAATCAACTTTCAGTACTCGATATGTGTATCACCGCTTAACTTTTATTGAATGATCTCATATTCGGCACTGTCAAAAATACGACGATGCAAGAAATTTTGCGACCCTAATGATATGGCTGTAATTCACAAAGGCTTCATTTGTCCAAAACTTGAATATAAAAATATAACTCTCATATTTGGGCAGGTGCCCCTAAAACAAGTTTAAGTCTTTTGAATAGAATACAAAAAAAAAGAGCTTTGAAAATGATAGGCGATAGAACTATAACCGAATCATTTACATCACTCGAACTCGAACACCATCGCAGCAATTTTTCTTGCCATTTGTTGTTTCACTGATATTTTTACAAACAATGTTCTGCCGAATTAGCCAGTAACATTCCCTCCTCAAACAATCCAGCCGTAATATTCGCACTTCCATGAATGCTCATCAGTTTAATCTTGAGCTCAATTTTGGACGTACTGTCAAGTGTAGAGATTCTTTTTTTAACCGCACATCGCGAATGTGTATTTGTCTCTCATTTTGATAATCAAATTCTTACTTAAGTGCCTTGCACATGAGCAACGAACTGCGAACTGCGAATGGACGAACAAACGTGATTTTACACATTTCAAAAAGTCAATTCCACACAAAAACACATTTAAATTATAAGAAACCAATTGACACTAATATAAGGATAATAAAATTTGCATTTTGTTCTCTAAAACAAGAGAATTTTGTAAAAACAATTTGGTAGTAACGAATCGCAGTGTGGTTGCTGCGAACTGTCAAACTCTATTCGCGTTCCACATACCATCCACACTGCAACGAATAAATTGTTCGCGCTCAACTTAACCTCAAAATTATACCACTCTTGTTTTGTTTTTGTGTGAAAGATGATGGCTGAGGAAAATATGGAGAAAAGGGTTGACAATTCGTCGCTACCTGCGAATAGAAATAAAAGCTCATGTGAAAGAAAAGTCAAAATATGCGAACATCCACAGTTCGCAGTTCGCAGTTCGCAGTTCGTTGCTCATGTGCAAGATGCTTTACTGTCCTAAAGCTCGCACATGTTAGGAGCCTCTTAATTATAAACAAAAAAAGGAGTACATCGGCTGCTACTTAAAAGTGTAAAATATCAAGGAATTGTACATAAGTGACGATATACTTAATTATTTTACAGATCTATGGGTGACGTTTTTGGTTGTCATAGCCGTAAGTGATAGATGCATTTTTGTTCGTAATAGCAGTTATGCATTGTACATATTATATTTTGGTTATATCTTATCTCAAATCCTCAAAAGTGTCTGTTGCACACAAACAATAAAGCCAAGCATAAAACAATTCAAAAATTTTGTTTTTAAAAACATTATGGTCACCCTTAGTATGAGCTGAATAACTTATACATAGGCCCTGGAATTGGTATTACTTGAAAGATATTAAAGACTTAGAAATTTGTATCTACTGAAATTTATAAAACATTCTACGAAGGGGTTCAAAGTAATTATGATGCTTGAAGCTTTAATCTGGTGTTTTGTTTTTATGTAGAAAAGTTTGTTCTTCTTTTTGGGTTAGGTATCATAGTTAGGTATAATTAATGTCATGAAGGTTCATAAATGGCCTACTTGCGATTCCTCTTATAGTAAACATAAAAAATGGGAATTTTCTTTCTACGAGTTGCCATAAAAAAAAGACCTGAAGGAAGTAGAAGAGTTTTTTTTAATGTCTTTGGGCCAAATGCTCGTTATAGAAATCAGTGCTTTCAGATAGATGCCTAGTTTGAGCTCAATTACATTTGTAAGAACAAAATTAGATGGCAACTTTCTTATATATCAAAATATTTGGAATGAAGAATATGTGTATAAATAATTTGTTATTCTAAACTTACTAACCACAATTAATTATTTTCGACTTTCGAATCCATTAACTCCATTTTTAAGGACACCCTGAATTCTTCATTTGGAATTCCAATTTATAAAAACCGTTATGAAAAAACTATAGAACACCCAAATTCACTTTTAGTTTTTTAAAACACAAGTGGAATGCAACACTTGATAGAAAAATAATCAAATTAATTGCTTGCAACTGAATTTAATGTTTTGTTTATCAGAGAATCCCATTTGATGGTGATAGTTAAAACAACATAAAAGATAGTTTTATTATGCATTGGAGAGTCTAAACACGCTATATTTTTGAAAAAATTGGGGCACTTTTGTGACTTAATTTATCCAAGTCCTCCATGATCTTTGAGAGAAAGATTCCCAGGGGGACTTTTAATTATTTCTGTATTTATTTTTATATTGTGCGTGCACTAAAGGGGTTATGAATACTCTTATAATAATTAGACACAGTGCGAGTAATTAGGAAAGAAGGGTAAAGAAAAGTTGGAAATATTGAGCTTGGTAGAGAATTCAATTCTATCCAAAAGACTTAAGTACGATATTAAATATGTGATCACTCCACAACAAGTGGTTTGTAATGCACATATGTACCTAAAACTGAAAGCTGTTCAGTCTCCTCGATGCAAGTACCACCCATGGATAGTGGCATTGGGGAAGGGTTACGCTTTTGCGACAGTAGACAGCATTGAGTTTTCAAAGCATTAAATTTTACACGGTTTTTGATTCCCCATTGCACAATGTTGTCAAGATCAGAATTTAATAAGCTTACCATACGCTGCCGTTGGTAGTCCACATGCGAAGAACAAGGATAAGAATCTAAAAACCGAATTAGAAAAGCTGAGCGTACTGTCATCAGCCAAACAATTAAGTGGGTAGAAGTTTCAGACAAACAAAAGATCATTTATGAAAATAAGAAAAAGCGTCGGAGACAAAACGGAGCCCTAGGGGACACCAGTGTTTATTTTGTGGATATCAGATTTGAACCCATCCAATACTAATTGACTTGAACGGTCCGAATGGTAATTTCTAACCCAACAAAGAAGAGATTCATCAATACCAAAAGCACGCATTCTTGATAAGAGAGCTCGGTAGCAAACTCTTTCAAATGTCTTTGAAATATCAAGTGCAATAACCTAACATTCTCCAAAACGATGTAAAGATTTGTTCCACTGTTCTTAGACATAAACCATGAGATTACCAGTGAAAATGTTGCTTTGAAAGCCATAAGTACTGCCGGTCATTAAGAAGCTTCATTTTTCAAGATATTATTTCTTAAGCTAAAAATTGATCAGCGTTTCCATGACCTTGGAAAGAAGGGACTCACGTGCGATTGGACGATAATTAGAAGAAGGACTCTGCTTTCCATCCACTCGGAAAGAGACCTGTAGAATAGGACAGATAGAAAATCTTACGCAGTGGTTTTGCCAGCGTTGAATTGAAGAACACCTCTTCAGAACAATAGTGGGGCACTATCCGGGCCAGCAGATTTGTGTATGGGAGCGTTCAAGTATTACGTAACGCAATTTTTGAAGATTTTTGACCCCCCTCCTCCCCTTGTCACGAACCGTAACGTTTTCCTGTACATACTCCCCCTCCCACTCTCTAAACGTTACGTAACACTCAAGTGACCATTTTTACCATAAAGTCGCAAAAAAGTATGTTACAGATTTTATCCTTGGTATAGTTTTAATTGCTTTTACGGTAATAATATACTAAACAAAACAAGAGATTTTTAATCCCCGTGAAATATAAACAAAAAGGTTTGCCAACTTGCGAGAACAAATCAAAAATGACGACCAGACTAATACAATCAAGGGATTCCCCGTAAAACGTAAATGAAAAGGGTTGCCAATTTTGGAGTTTTAATTCCCTAATTTTGTATTTAAAAAAAAACAATGTTACGTAACGTGTTGTAAGAAAGACCCCCTCCGCCCCTGTAACGCATCGTAACGTTTTATGAGACCCCCCTCCCCCAAATTGCGTTACGTATTACTTAAACGCTCCCTATGTCAAGATCAAGTCAAGTACTCTAGCAACTGTACGAGTGCAAAAGAAGATTCGACCCACAGAATCGTTCACGCTTTCAAGTGCAAGCGGAGTCATGTCACTTATTGACAGCATCGAATTAAGAAGCAAATCGGCTTTATCAGTCGAGCTTACAAATGGAGTGTCATTTAAAACAAGCGTAGGAACAGTCGATGACGTAGTGCTGCGCACATTTTTTACAAATGACCAAAAAAGTTTAATACCTGTGGGACGTTGTAGTATTTTTTGCCGTTATATGGCATCATGTACTCCTTCAAGACATCATGTGTGATTTCAGGCGATATGTTTGAGCTCTCTCCAGCTCTTCCTCAATCTCAACGATTCCTCCAAGACAGTGGCAACTGTTCTTCGTCCCTTGCTTCTCGGTCTCCTTACTCTTCTGCCTTCTTGAGTGCGTGGATTCAGTGCATTGTCTGTCCAGCATTTCTGTCATTACTTTTTCGAAGCGTATGTTCATCCACTGCTAAAACATAAGCAAAATGATCCTTCCACCTTCTAAGCTGGTCTTTATCCAAGACCAGCAGGGAACCATCTATATCTCTCACCATGTGTTGATTTGAGCTCAGAACACCAGCGAGCTTTTTGGTTATCTGGGTTCTGCTGTAGCACCTATTAGTGGCTTCTTCTGCTTCTTGAGCCAAAGCGTTGGTGTAATTGCAATTATCACGTCTTACACTACATTGAACCTCTTTCTCTTTCATGCGGTATGATGATTCTAGTTCGTTTCTGTATTCACCTCAGCAGCAGCAGCTAAATACGCTTTTAATTACATCTTTTCGATAATCTTTGCCAGAGTCCCCTCCGAAAGCCAGGTGTTGATTCTTCCTTCCGCACGAGCGAGTATTCTTTCAGCACCTTAAATGAAAACATTTTTCAAATTCATTCCAATAGTCTTTTATGGTTGTGGGCCCCTTTGCTGTTGATTGTTTTCAAATGTGATAAAGTCCTTCAGCTTCTCCGTATTAAACTTAGGCATTCTAATGTTCAAATTCGGTTTTCGAACGAACTGCAGCTTTACGTAATCTTATGGTAGCTACCATTACATGGTGATCACGGGCAAGTCCCATGTTAGCACATCTTCTTTTTCTGACATCCAAGGGACTATGTTACGCGTTGGAGACTTATACTTGGACAACAATCTCAACCATCGTTCTGCTCTTAACTCGATATCCATCTTATACAACATGAAATCTCTCTCTAGTCGAACGAATCTGGTGTTGTGTTACCCTTCGCATCTTCACATTCCAGAAACCATTCTTTAACTGGGTACAATAGAAAAAAGGCGTCAACGGATTAAAATTCAGTAATGAAGAATGCTAACCTCTTTAACATATCCCAGAGAGAGCTAGAAGCTACTCACTTACAATTCAAGCTTAGTTATGTATGTATGTACATTTATAGGTGTGCATAAATCACTCCAGGCGACCACGTGAAGGTGAAGTAAGCACTTCCTCGTGGCGGAAAGTTGCGCGCCAAATTATAGGCAATCAACAGTACCCGATCAAACACGACACATGCCACCAAACTTTAAATTCTAAAATCAGCATATATGTAAAATCGTGTCAAGAACCTTTTCAAATCCGTATTCCACTTGATACAGCAACATCACTATCCAGATCCAGTTATCCAAACATCTAACAACAAATAGACAAGACAAAAATAAAACACACATCATTTTGTTCCTACTTTGTTTTTCGTTTTATAATTTTACATAATAATAATAATAATAATATTTTTTTTGTTTCAAATATATTTTTGTTCTTTTCATTTCTTTAAATAGCAATTACAAAATTATAATAAAATACAAATAACTTCCGTAACATACATATTGGAAATAGAATCGAGATTTTTTAACTTTATCTAATAAAGCGATTGATGTCCTTTACTATTTGTTTTGTTTTTTTCTTTTTTGTTTTTCTTTTATTAATAAAGTGCACGATATCTCTTTATTGCACCAAAAAATAATAAGCTACTGAAATTTTTGTTTATATAAATATATATGCAAAACCACAAAAATTCGGTGCTTTGTTTGTTTTTTAAGATTTGAATCATTGAATTAAAGGAACAGCAGTTTTACACATGTATTGTTAGTTCTAAACCAAAATAATTAAATAATAGAGAAATAGATAAATTGGACAAATAAAAAAATGGAAAAATTATAGGTAAAGGTAATTTTGACAGTTACTAGTGACGGAAAATGTGTCATACAATATATTTTATTTTATACATATAATCATATAATAAATAAATGTGTGCCTTTAACGACTTTGACTCTTGGAATGAGCAATTAGCCATTGAAGTGTGATGTCAATGTTATCTTTTTCCTTACACGAAATACTGTAGCAGCATATCTCTCTGTCTTGTATGCTGGAAAGATTCCTAAAATAGAAATATGAGTTATGTTAATGTTTCAAGTTTGTAACAAAATTAATTTAACATTTGTGAATAAAGAGAAATGTAGCCGACGGGAAAAAGCAAACAGGAAGCAAATTCCCGGGATTTCTAACCAAGATTTTTCTATTATATGATTTACTGGTTTTATTCAATCAACAGGCAGGTTCAGACGATATAAGGTACTTAAAAGTAAGGCAACTTTCTAGCATCTGATTGGCCAGCTGCCAAAAAATGTCCTTCCCATTAAGGCCACTCTATTGGAAAGTTAGTAAAGAAAAATCTCCCTAATATCAAGTCAAGTCTACTGATGTCAAAATGACACTTGATGATTTATTTATTTTCCATTTAATGTTTTGTGCAAAAGGGTTCCTTGTCAAATTGGAAAAGATATAAGTAATATTTTCTTTTTGATAGAGTTGGTACGATGGACTGAAGGTAGAAGTTAATGAAATAAAGTTCCAAGTTTAAGCGTATGACACTAGAAAAACTTACTAGCTCTAACTTGCTGAAAATTTACGTTCAAAGATTGCACTTGATTGCATTTGAAGTCCCTTATGTTGTCTGAACCTACCCAATTAAACATATTTTTTTTAAACGCTGCTGGTGCAAGCAAATGACACTCAGAAAGCTACTAAAATTAAATTAGTAGCTACAAATATAATTCTATCCTACAAATCTTAACCTCCCTGCGAATAATAACAGGAATGTGGGGTGCCCAAAACTATAATAGGGAATAGGTTCGCTGAAAATATAACCAATAGGTACCAAAGGCAAAGATTGAAGCAGACTAGTTGGCAAATGTATGTTGCATTAGGTTTAGTGGTTCGATTAGAATACATCATAACTCCATTATATCTAACAAGTGTAAGCATAGTTAAATGAATTAAATAAAAAACCTTTTTAACATATACCTTTGTACACGCTTAAAAATAAGAGCTGATTAAAAAAACTTAACTCGCAATAAAACTTACATTCGTTCTATAAGACCAGTCTCGTCTAAAGCACCAGGAAGATCTCGTTTATTACCCAAAACAAGAACTGGAATGCCTGCTAATTGTGGCTTATCCAAAAGTGAGTGAAGTTCATTCCTAGATGCTTCCATTTTATCGAGATCAGCTGCATCCACCATATATCTTAAAAAAGAATAAAAATATATGAGTATGGAAAATTTTGTATTTAATTTTTAAAAACACAAACTTACACAATAGCATTAACTCCACGGCAATATCGTTCCCACATCGATCTAAATCTTGGCTGTCCACCGATGTCCCAAACTTTTATGGTAACATTGCCTTTGGTAATTTTGCGCATGTTGAATCCTACTGTTGGAATCATGTCTTCGGCAAATTGGCCAGACTGAAAAACAAAAATAATAATAAAGGAAGATTTAATGGATTGGCCAACCTAAGAATCTTAGAGTTCTGGATAGAGTATTGACGGCTAATTTCTTAGCAAAGTTCTAAACCTTAAGATTTTTTTAAGACAATATTAACACTAGTTTGAGTTATAACTTATTCCTTCAGCAACATTTTAAATGTCAGATTTATGATTTATATAATTATCAGTTTCATTTCCATTCGGTGGTCTAACGACACAAAACACGGTTTAAACATGTTTGTATTTCTTCAATAAATAAAGTTTTTGGTATACATTTTGCTTTGATAAGAAAAACTTATGGAATTCAAATTCACTTGTGAAATACAACCTATTTACCTTTGAAAAAGCACCCAAAGGTATTTTATATCGTTTGAAACTGAAAACAACTATGTAAAGGCCATGGATTTGATAAGAAAAAGTAAACAGAACATTATACAAATTAAAACTACAATTCAGATGCAAACATTTGCCCTTTTCCTTCTTCACATCCGCCTTTCCCTATTTCCAGTGCTTTTGCACGTTTGGAAACTTTAACCCCGCCTGGGTGGCACCAAAACATATTTTCTTGCCCGAGGTTTCTATTCTTATAGATAATTTTATAAGGTACTAGCTGACCGGCAGAATTTGTGCTACCTCAATTGATAAATAAAAGACCTAAAGATTTGCATAAAATAAACTTAAAACAATCAAAACGCTCGGTATGAATGAAGTTCAATTATTATTTTCGATTAATTAAACATAATGTTGTTTACTTACAAAACAAAGTTTTTCTGAAATATTGGCTATTTATAAGATTTCAATTTGATATTGCCAGACACACGAAGTAATGATATATTTCAACAACTGGCATTGAAATTTGTTTAAACGTTTAAAATCGAATGTTAAATTCGTTTGAATCATCAGTACACGCAGGACCAAGCCATCCTCTCCTTTTTCTTTTTATTCTATGAGTGTTGCCTCAATGACGTTATTTATCACCTTTTTCAAGAAAGTCTTGTTATTGCACTTAAGTGCTGTGTTACACTTTCTTCACACGATTATAAGTACATCAAACGAAAATAATTAAATTTGCTCTCATCGAACATTATGTACAATCGGGTATTCTAATTGTTTTGGTTCACTTTTTAAATCGTAGGCTTTCATCTTACTACTCTATTGCTGTAACTAACCAAGTGAAGCAATCTTCTTACCGTCTTACCGTATGAACTTTTCCCAAATTCTTGCCCCACTTCAGAAGCAATTTTTGATATATTTTAACTTTTTGAAAAATCTAATTACATTTATGAGCAACTTAAATTGGAGGACGATCAGTATGATTGGCATTTTAAAAGCTAGATTTACCCATAAAATTATGCACGATGCCCCGGATAGTGTATCGCCAATAATGTTTCCCTAATTAAACACATTTTTTCAAAAGAATGGACTATTCAATCCTCAACTAACATTGGTTTGAAATAACTGTAATTAAACTGCGATTTTGTGCGATTTATTTAATTTCTTTCGACAAAATGAAACTGAACATGTAAAGTCTTAAAAGTAGGTTTAAGGGTTCAATATAGGGGTATGCCTATAATTAAATGCGACATTGTACTTTTTTTATTTATTTTTATAACTAATTTTACTTTTCCAGATGATTTTCATCATTTATTATGTTAAAAATTACGATCGATGTTTATCGAAAGCCATTTTAGAAACTAAAATAGGTTAGGTTAGGTAAATGGGTTGGCGATTGATGACGTTTTCGCCGCACTTCATGTATGTAGATCTATTGTGATAACCCGAAGTATTAAACTTCCCTAAAATTAAAATAAAAAAACCTATGATGTCTATGGATTCTCTTGTTCAAGCTATTTAGTGGCTTTAATAGAGCCCAATAGGCGATTTCCTGAAATGCCTGCCAGTTTTTCAAGATTGCAGCCTTTGCACATGTCATCACCCAACAGGTTGTGACCTGTTAATATGGGCACAAGGAATCGTAGAGATGTTTTGTCTAGATGCATAATCGAACGGGATTTATTTTTGTCGAATTTGGGCCTTGGCTTGCGAGGCTTTCCCAACTTTCATTGGTTTTTTTAAGTATCTTATTTCCAATTATCTGTTTAAGTACACAAGATGGGGAGTAAATACATGATTCTGTATGGGATTGGTCCAGTGTTGTACCTGTCCTCGCCAGCTCATCAGCTCTCTCGTTTCCAGGCACATCAGTGTGACCTGGAACCCAGTAGACTCTAATGTTATGCTGTGAGCTAAGCTGTGGCAGTAATCGATTTTATTGCTGCTTGGTGAATATAACGCCATTATTAGGCTTGGAAGACACTGCCCTGATCGGGGATTCTGAAAGAGTTGGCAAGATTGAGTGTTTCAGAAAAAAAACCTACATCTACTCCCTCATCAATTTCGATCCGACAATATATATGGATAGAAACTAAAATACATTAATTTAATAAGAAACGAATGAATTTGTTTTAAGATAAGGTTTTTTTTTAAATTTCTTTACAGACAAAATTTTTTAGCAGAAGCAATGCTTATGCTTATCGCTTTTTTTAAATTGCAAACATGTTTAATACAATTATTCTCAAGGTACATTTACATATGTAGACGTTTATCTCACTTTCAATTTGTTTTGAAACAAGTAAATTCAGAAGACCATTTAAATGTTAAAATGTGTAGATATTTTTAGTTTAATAATCAAATATGTTTGTGCATACAAATGTACATATGTACATACATCAATACATTTTTTCTTTGCTAATTTATTTTAATAGCTTAGAAACTATTGGTTTAATTTACGTACACAAATCAGAGTACACAAATTAGATTATATTCAATTTAATCATGTCTTGAAATTATGAACTTTGTGTATTTTTTTTTTCATTTTGCAAAGATTGTCTACGTAGTAAAAAACTTGTATTTCACAATTATTGTTTTTTTTTTCCTTAATTGATGAAGAATCTTTCTAAGTTTGTCAGTAGTTTAATATAAATTTTAATTTATGTTGTATTTAAATGAGAGCAGTTTTACCCGAGTATGCTATTTCAGAGTGAAACCTCCTTATTGACATTAAGGCATTACCAAAAGCATCCCGATACTTATATAGCGATATTCAATAGTTTGATATTTTTTTAAAGGACTAATAAACATCAAAAATCAATTTATTTGTAAATTAATTGGAAGTTTATTGGATAGATTTAATTACCAAATTTTAGAATTTATGTGGATAGTAATAAAGTAACTGAAAACTTGCTAAATAAATATATACATCCAATTTAAGGCAGTAACCGTTTAATAGCAATTATTTGTCATTATTAAAAAGTTGTTTAAATATAACCTTTTACAAAATAAATTGGTACTCAGCGTTCATAAATTTAGAACTTGGTGTATTTTTAGATCTAATTAATTTTCGCGGCAGCCTTATTACTCAGGTTTTTGTAGATATATATGTAGTATGTTTTGCTGTGATTTTACTGCCTTTTGCAAATTTTAATATTAATCTATTAATTCTGAAAAAGAGGTCATACAAATACAGCTGTGGACAACTAATTAAAAACATTACTTGCTTCGCATTTCCACATTCACTTTGTCATGTGTGACTAGAATAGCGGTATCCTAAACGGTGTAATGCAAGCGTTATTAGATAATTGTTTGAAAAAGCATCATTTTTGCATAAGTCTTTGCATAGTTCACAACAAGATCAAGGTAGAGTGTAAAAAGTGTTCGTTTCAACTGGTCAACTAATTAGAAACAGTTTAATTAGATTTGATTTGAGTGAAATAAAAATAATCTTTTTATTTTGCATTGGTACGTAGAAAATTCTGAATTGTCTGCAAACGTTTTTAAAGAATAATTTTTAAATTTTGGAGGTAATTGTAATGGGAAAATTAAAGAGTTGTGATCCTCCTACAAGGAAAGCGATTCTTGAGCTTTGGAAGCTTAAAATATCCTATAGAGCAATTGCATCTCAAATAAACTGTTCTGTAAAGAAAGTTTTCAATGCAATTAAGCATTTTCAAAATTTCGGGACTGCTGAAAATGTACCTCGTAAAAAACGGGCCCGTAAGACAAGATGCCAAATGAATCGAGAAATTAGTAGGCTGGCCAAAAAAGACCCAAAAATAAGCTCCACAGAGATACAACGCAAACTCTCGGTTGCATTCGATGTCCCGATAGGCCCACGCACAATCAGAAGAAGATTGGTGGAAGTTGGGTTAAATGGTCGTATTTCTCGAAAGAAACCATTAGTAACCGCAAGGCAAAGTAGACTAAGAATAGAGTTCGCAAGATCACACGCTAACTGGACAACAAACGAATGGAAGTACATAGTGTGGAGTGACGAAACTAAAATAAATAGGATGAGCCAAGATGGTGCACGATATGTCCGAAGGCCAAAAGGAACAGCGTTCCACTCTAAATATGTTTTGTCAGTAATTAAGCATAGAGGCGGCTCGCTAAACAAAAAAAAAATAAATACAGATACTGCTTTAAAAGTGAATTCAATTTGTGTTTCTAATTAGCTGTCCACAGCTGTATAAAGGATATGATGACAATGATGTTTTTGTAAAAAAGCGTAGGTAGGCATTTAGCCATAATCAAATATTCCCAAAATTCGTTGTTAGTTTTTATTATAAGGATATCTGAAAATGAATTGTTAACAATCAGGATATTTGATCGATCCTAAATTGATGCAGAAACCATACCAGATTTGTTAGCGTTTGGTTTGTTAACTTGTAATAAATAATTTCACATGTTAGGTTAGGAGTAAGACACACTCAGGCCAGTTTAATGGCTCATTGTGATACCACATGAATTTTGAGCGCTTTAAATAGTAACCTGACACGTGGTGATGTTATTCCACTTGATGTTTGACTTCTTTATAGCGTCTTGCATTAGCAATAGTTTACATGTAGCGATCGGTATGCCAGCATTAGCCAAATATGGTAGAATGGGTTGTACTGTACCATTTCTGGCGATTTCATCTGCCTTATGTGGAATGTATGCCATCTCCATTAGAGATGATCGACAGTTATGGACTGTTATAGAGTTTGTAGAGACAGAGTCCAGAGATTTGAAAACGGGCTAAATATTTGAGAAAATACGGATATCAGATGTTGATATCACGTTTTCTTTAAGGACAAGATTTCTTTCATAACCAAAAGTTCCGTCTGGGACACGCTACAATAATTGAAAAGGCGGAATGAGAGACTTAATTTCTGCCGTTTAGAGTACGCCTACACCAACCTCTTCATTTGTTCACTTTCAAAGGTACTTGCATACATTATGTTTTTCACGATTGAAAAATTATAATAATATTCCAATTTTCTTCTTTATTTATAAATCAAGCCCTCAATCAGTCTACCAAATTTCATCATGCTTTAAGTTGCACTTACATGATAAAAATCCTAATAAATTTTATCATTCTAAAAGTATCAAAAGTATTTCTTTTAAATGATAACATTTAAATAAAAAGTAGGCGGATACCACACCTTCTGAGGGTTTTCCGCCTTTCAATACATCCCTAACAACATTACTCGCACATAAGAATGGTTGAGAGCTGTAAGTCACCAGGCCCTAATTTATTTTATTTTTAAATACATTTGCACTCTGTTAAATTTCATCTTTCTACAAGAATTGAAAATATTTTATATAACCAATACCAAATACAAGAAAAGTGGGCCGATGTCACGCCCCCTTTGTGTATAGCATCATCATTTTGATTTTTGTTCTTGTAGAAGTAGTGTTTGTTGGACCTGGAGTCCAGGTGACTTTTATAAAACATTGAGACTAAATAAGAATTTTATTGCATTAAACCCTTTGTTGACCAAGCTATGAAAAGACTTTTAAAGGTACCTGTGAGTACCACCCAGCTGGAGCCACTTCTGGAGTAAAAGTGATGATATGGAAGCTTCGTTGGTTGGTAAAACTATGGGCCACACTAGATTTGATACGATTTTGAGTAGTTTCTCTATAAATGACAACAGCCTTATCAAAAAAAGTAACACGGATCGACTTTTCAAGCTTCGGTCGATGATAAATTCGTTAAATGAAAAGTTCAGCACTTCTTACCATGGGACAAGACGAATCAATGATTCTTTTCAAGTGAAGAAATTCTATGAAACAGTACAATCGCATGAAGCCTTAGCAGATCAACGTGGGTATATAAATAAATATTTAGTTTACCAAGAAGAAGGACGAGAAATTTAAAAGTAAGTACGAGAGATACTGTCTTGTCTATGGCTGAAAAAGGAGTAGGGAAAACAAAACAATTTTCTTTGATAACTACTTTTCATCAGTGAGATTATTACAGAAACTAAAAACCGAAAAAAACTTTAGCTTGTGGTACGATTCTGGCAAATAAGAAAGGCAACCCAAACAATTTGAAAGAAGACAAAAACAAATTCGACTATCGATCTTCGAAAGATGGAATCATTTTATATAACTGGAAAGACACCAGAACGGTCCTGTTGACTTTAAACTACAATGGCAACAATGTTTCAACGGTTTCCAGAAGCAATAAATCGGGACTACAACACGAAGTAAGCTGTCCAAAAGTCAAAACCACACTGATCAACTTTGGGCTCCGTATGGATTAGACCGCAATTCAAAGAAATGGTGGCATTGTCTTTTTTGGGGAATGCTAGAAATTTGTTTCGAAAACTCATTTACAAAAGGATTTGCCTGTTGATAAACGTAGTCTGAAAAGAAAATCACATGATAACGAATGTCCAAAATGCACTTAAAAACACAGGAGCAAAGGAGAATCATTTTCGAAGGACGTGCGATTGGGTAATCTAGGTGTTCACTGCCCAAAGTTTGTTGAAACTCGGGGAAGGTGCAAAGTTTACAGTATCAACAAAATACAGTCAAAGCCAATTTCCAAATGCAGCCATTGCAATTTGCTGCAATGATAAAAAACTGCTTTTCTTTGTACCATGGAAAACATTTTCAAAAACTTTTATTATTTTATTTGATTAAAAACCCAACGAGACTTTTGACTACCAGGACCACCTTAAGTCATTAGAATTCCTTGAAAAATTCAAAAATAAGTTACCCTTCTTAAATAACTTTGATTACGTAATAAAAAAAATGAAAATTTCTAAAATAGTCTTGTTTTTTTATGGTAATTTCTTAAAGCGCTTTGTTTTAAATCTTAAACTCTTCTGATTACCTTCTAAAATGCAGTTGTTTTTAAATAAAGCATATAGTAAAGCGCAATGAAAGGATTAATAGAAATACAAAACATGGTAGAAATAGAACCAGAAACGGCCACACATTTATTAGAAGTTGACAGTTTTGCTAAATTTATTCCTAGAAATAATTTATTCGGTAGAAATATGTTTTAGTACCTAATCATCATTTCATGTGTGGGACATATACATAAATAACGTTTGAAGTCTTCACTTACAGCTTCCAAGTTTAACGTAAAAATTATAAAATTATAAGTAAAATAGTAAATAGCTTGTTTATACAAAAATAAAAAGACAGTTAAATCCCAGTTGAATGTGGATTTTACTATCTACCTAATACCTCTGAATTTAATTAAGTTAATGGGCGAATCGTCTGTCGCCGTCGTCTTTATTAAATTTGTCCTTCAAATTCATACGCAAATTATAGACAAACATGTATTCATCTTGATTTAGGTATATCCTGTCTGTGAATGTTAAAAAGTTATAATACATTTGTATCGATTGTGAACAGTAAAATAAAACAAACTATTTCAAAAAAGGGCTGGTGGAATGAAGACTTGCTCGTCATAAGTTTTACGAATGGATCAAGTTTTATTGTTTTGTGAATCATCGAATTTAAATATAAGCTCTCAAATATCACTACTTATCTACCATATACATTCTGAAAAAGTAAACTCGAATTTAAATTGAGCAATGACCTTTCATATGAACCTTTGATAACGTCTTTGTAATAAGAATCAAGTGGCTCCCATTCCGAACAAAAAACTATCATTCTATTAGTCATGATGTTTTGAGCCTGATTTCACTCCTACACATATACTTACTACAATATGCACGGATGCAAAATATAATAAAAAAAATAAAATCTCAAATAATTATTCCGTATGAATCGACGACGACGTAAACAATCGACTATATTCCCCTACTGCAATTGACGAGTACGTCTCGCAGGCACTTATCTTACAGAACTTTAATTGTTAGTTGCAAAAATTTGAACTTTTATTGATTTTACCGAAAGGCTATAGTCTCTTCATTCTGCTGCCAAACGGTGGGTACACCATCTATCAACCCTATTGTTGCTGCAAACAAATTATTTGGCCAAAAAATACAACTTTTTTGTGAATTCAAATAAATTAGCATTTTAATTAAATGATCAAACATTAAAATGGGGGTACTCACAGCAATAACATTAACAAAAGTTGTCTTCCCCGAAAACTGTAGTCCGACTAGAGTGAGTTCCATTTCTTCTTTCCAAAAAATACTCTTAAACCAATCCAATATTCTATTGATTAAAGCCAACATTTTCGATAAATTGTTCTTTAACTAAGAGCTTTGAGAGTAAAAAAGTTGAAATATTTTATTTTAGTTTAAATTTATTTGTACAAAAGAAAGAACAACAATTTCTACGCCCTTAGTTTTTTCTTTTTGCAAAAATTTCCGATGGGCGATTTTTTAATTTTCAACTTTGCTTTGTTTGACGTCCAGTTCTGTGGATGACAGCACCAGAGTGGTATCTTCCATCTTTCCATTTCCAGTGGATAATTTTTTGACATTTCGATGACAGTTTGCGATACTCGAAGCACAAACTGACGAGGTGTACATCTAGGAGTCAAGTTGTGTAACCCAATCGAGTTGATTGCTTCGAAAAAGGACTGTTTGCTTTACTTCACCGTATAGTGGACACGAATGGAGTTTCTCAAAATTCGTAACATTTTTGTCTCTTGGAATAATACAGTGGAATATGGACTATATTAAATTGAGTTTAATATATAGAGAACCAGTAAATACAGAAGTTCCTATGATCGATTTTGTGTTTTTAGTATTTAAAGTTTATTCAAAATCAGAAAAAATACAACCAACATTTGGATTTTCACTACAAATGTTGTTTCTATGTATTTGTTTTGCTTATAGTCTACGAGCTGACGACAAAAAAGTGGAGTCATTTGCAAACTTTTCTGAGGGATATTAAAAGAAAGGTCTCGATGTGTAGAATAAAGACCACCTATCTAAAGTTTGCAAATGACTGCACTTTAAGATCATTTTTTATATACTAGCAATAAACTCCTGCAACCAAAAACATTTAGTTCTGCAATAGCTTGTAAAGCTTTTTCAAAAAGCTCGTTGGATTCAGACCTGTTATGTTTTCTTGTACTTTATATAAGAAGCGAATGACATTACAACAAAATGCTATTGAACATGTGAACATGTTAGGTAAGTAGGTAAGCAGCCCTTGCCGCGCGAAAAATAAAACGATACCTAATATTGGTCGCATTCAGAAAGCTAGTGGCTACGTAGTCAAGGGATTCTGATTGGCTAAATCTAACTACAAAAGTAGTTGAAATTTCCCCTCCGACGTAGTGTAAAATTTTCGGCTATAAAGTTAGTGCACACTGGTTTTGACGTTTCACAATCAGCTGCTCGGTAAGGACACAAGAAATCAAAATGAAATTAATCATTTAGTATTTAAATACATATAAAAATCACTCATATTATATCTTATATTCGGTTTTATTGAATTTAAAAACAAAACAAACTATTTAAAGTACTGAAAACACAAATTTTTCCTGTATTATATATTTGCATTTGTAATTTATATGACAGTTCCGGATTGACTAGCTTTGTAGTGAAGTTTTGCATTCACAAATCTAGTTGATTTTCGACTACGTAGCCACTAGTTTTATGAATGCGCCCATTATAACGGATTTATATTGACAAAATTAGCGATACTAAAGCCATTTCGTCGCAAGGAAATCAGATCATTGATTTTCATCTCGGGAGGTTCATCAAAATCCTTAAGGAATGAAAAGACTTAAGGGGTTTTCCATGGGTAAAATAAACCAATTTATCCTTGATCTTGATATGTTAGAACATAAATTTCACATTTCATAGGGCAAAAGAAATTGTGTTTAAACCGAAGTTAAAACCTCGCATAGAAATGCAGAAAACCTAACTCGACGTTGAACCTATGCTTATTTTTATAAATAAATAAAACGAAACCAATTTTGTTTGGGAAAAAGCATTTACAAAAAACCCAATTTATTAAACACTAGCGTAAACACTTTTTTACTTTCTAACTGGCCATTTACAGAGCTGAATAAAGGCTAAATATATTTTCTCTAAGAACGAAGAATGCATGTTCTTTTGCATGCTCTTTCGTATAATACATAATAAGAATATGGAATGTTGAAGTGTAAGTTAGCTAGCGGTTGCTCACTATAGAGGTGTTAAACTCGTACGCTCGCGTTCGATACAAATTGATTTATTTTTGATTTAAGATCAAATCTGAAGTTCTGGATTTTTCGGCAGATTTACCCCTCTTTGAACCAATACTAATACAATTTTTAAAAAATGTTTAGCTCAGAATTTGACAACTCTACTTCACTCGTTAACACTAACACGAAGTTATTTAGTATTACCATGCCCATAGGTCTGGAAAACCAAAAGTTTGATTTTTTAAGCCTTAGTGTAGGTCATAATAACATTTAAGCCATCTGTTTGACAGGATTTAAGAGCCCCTTTAGTGCCGACACTAGCTATTCCTTGAACCTTCCTTAGTTTCTCGATATTGTATTTAATGTTAGGCGCAGGCCACCACACAATCGATCCATAGGACAAAAAAGGACGTACAACGGCTGTTTGCATTCACAAAATCATCTTCCATTGAAGACCCCACTTTTTACCAAAAGTTTTTACAGGCGTAAAAGGCAATGCAGGCTTTCTTAACCCGTTCTTTAATGTTAACTTTCCAGTTTAGTTTGGGATCTATAATGCCTCATAGATATTTCGCGTTGGACGATAAAGACATGATTTGACCGTTCAGTCGAGGTAGGGTGAAGGCAGGTACTTTAGTCTTGGTCTGATTAACACCTAGTACACTGCTCGTAACCAAGCTCCTAACTTTCTTCAGAGCCATCTCCGTAATTTCGCTAATCACGGTGACGAACTTCCCCACAGCAGTAAAACCAAATGAACAGCATAAGCTACCGGCTTCACCCCACATTAAATTTTAATAAAATAATAAATCAAGTACATAACTTGATTTTAATTAAGTTTATGAGAATATAAATATAAGCAAACACCCTATTTTTGAATCGTGATTTAACAATCCCTTTAACATCATTAACCAGTGAGTAATCCAAATTCAATACTGACCGAATTCAGTTTGCTTCTAATCTTCCATTCCCAGTTGAGTTAGAAAAGTGAAATTTCACATACTGTTAATTTATGGTCAAAATTTTCGGAAAAGCTTCTACATAGTTAGAAGCTAGAAGCATTACGCTTGAGGATTATTATGGTTCCAAATACGCAGTTTTGTTTATTGACGTATACATCCCACCAGAATTGAGCTTTTTCATATTGACCATTAAATGGACGTAGTGAACAATACGTATTTCGATTTTCAAAATAAATGTGTAATGCTGTTTAGACGATAGTCTATTCATGTCCAAATGCCAAACTACAAACGATAACTTGAGGTGCCCAAAATTGATTAAGTAATTTTGTAGACGAATAAAAAACAAGGAAATTTGAATAGGGCACAATTAGAGCAAATTTTGTTTGTTCTGCCTTATTGGCAATAATAAAATGCTCTTAAAAATAGCGCAAGCTAGTGCAACCGGAACCATTTAAAATCTTAATCAAAGATGAGAACAATGGATCAAGTATATTTTTTTAAATTATTTCCATTACTTTTAAATGCTTAAAGTACAAGCTTTCGTTCGTGCCTTCTTAGCGTTTGGAGGAAGAATTTGTGGAGCTTGTAGCAGAATCTGGACATATGTAGCTAAGAATCAATTCTTAACTGATTGAAATCCGAGGATTAATATATTTGCCTACCAATCCTTACAGGTATACGAATTACTTTTACCATCCGAGATATGCACTGTCTCTGTACGGATCATCACCTGTGCTGCAAGAACAAATAATTTTGAAAGATGCAAGTAGAGCTCCGGTGCAGGCCATCCAACTGTCTGGAAATTTAGAAAGTCCCTTAAGTAAATCCAAGGTGGTAGGAACAAGCACTACGAGTTATCCGTACGTGGAGAGGAACACCCACTAAAGGAACAAAGTATATAAATGCACTCGAAATGATCATCCGAATTATTCAAGAGCTTAATAAAGAAGTGAGTATTGTACCCATGGCGTGATTTTTAGTGCGTTGGACTGCCATGCCATAGAGAGGTCTTGGGTTCAAACCCTGCCCGTGCCATCTTAAGTTTTTTTCATGGGGACTGTCTCTTGCGAGGAATTGACAAAACCTCCAAGAGTAATTCTTGTCATGAAAAGTGCTTTCTTAAATTAGCCGGTCGGAATCGGCTTAAAACTGTAGGTCTCCTCCATCCCTGACAACATTACTTGCACACAGGAATGGTTGAGAGTTGTAAGTCTCTAGGCCCTAGATCTCAACGGACTGTTGCGCCACCTAAGTGTGGGAAGGACGCATATACTCTTTAGATTTTAGTCTCTTCACCTGTGCTACACAAACCTTAAAGTAGTTTTGCTTAAACGGTTTTAAACCAGCAAAAGGCAAAACAGTATAAAAGTTAATTTTTTATTCTTGTAACGAGTTTGTAGTCTAAACAAGGTTATCCATCAAGGTTTTGGAAATATAGTGGGTATTTTTAAATCCAAGCATGTTGCTACACACTTAGTTCTGATTCAGAATCCTCAACAAAAATTAACTGTAAAACGTACTTTTTAAAACTATGAAACCATAAGATTCAATTTGTTTTTCAAAACACCATAAAGATTCAAAAGAAGACTAAGACTAAACAAATTTAAGCTGTATCTAGGGGATAAGCGTTAATACATTGCAGAATCAAAACAAATTTCGTTGTTAAGAACTTGTTTTGTTAAAAGGCTTTAAAACAACGTTTTTTGGATTTTTAACGTTTTTTTAAGAAGAGATTAATATTTCAAAAATTTGACCTGATGGAGAAATAAGGTCATAGTTTCCCATTTTTAGAAAAATTGCTACTTTGGCATGAGTTCATATCTGATGCATACATAAATTATATTGAATAAACAATTCTGAACTTGTTGACGTAAGCCTATTGTTTAGATAAGTCGTTGCTATTTAACTTCAAAAGCCAAACTTTAACTTGTTATACTCAATTGAATTAATACCGTCTGGCTCCTTTTTCCGTCCCTATACTTTACCTAGGTTTAGGAGGCACATTCACAATCTCATAGTTTTTGGGTGCATTAAGATTGCTTTGCGTTAGCACCACTTCAGCAAAATGCAAACTTGAAAGTAACATCGCCTGACCACTGACATTTTGAAAAGCAACGTGTTGAAAAAATTAAAATAAATTCGCAATCTAGCAACAAAAGTGAAAAATCTTATGAAAAAGAAGTATTTTACATTGCGGAGGCATATTGAAACCAAAAACTCAATCTTTTGTATAACATCAGTATCCCCTACGAATTTTGTTTTTTTTTGTGTTCTTTAAACAAAATACAAAAAATATTTTATTGAAAACTAACAATTTAATCCTCTCCAACATACTTGTCCAAGAGCTCTTGCTTTCGCTTTTTTAACAGAGCCGTTTCGATGTCTTTCTGCGAGGGTACCGGAACGTGGGCTGTAAATCGTGGTGCTAACATGTCCATTGGATCGCTGACATCTTTGGAGAGGTTATCAGACTTATCCAGAGTGGAAGCTGAAACAGGATAAATGTCTTCTTCGATCTCATCTTCGAAATTTTCATTGTTCGCCTTTTTCTCTTTCCATTCTAGATGCGCCTTTTGTATTGCCAATTTCTCAGCTTTTTCTTCAAGTGGAATAAGAATTCCATCGTCGTCATCTCGATAGCCATAATATTCTGCGTCGATGTCTTTCATCAATTCGGCTCGGGTTTTTCTCTGCGGAGCAGGTGGTTCCTGTTCGAAGAGTTCCCTAACACCAGGTAAGTCTTTCGCCGCACCGAAGTATTTATATCCTCGATTGCCAGGTACTTCCCGTCCTTCGGCGTCAAACATTTTCGGACCATAACGCCGATAATGCGGTCCTCCCAGCGCCGAGATCTGATTTTCCCAATGGCGTTTCTCTCGCAGAAGTTTGTTTATTTCATCGTTTAGGTCTCTGATGCGGAATTCACCTAAGCCAGCTGTTAAAAATGATATAAGAGTTGTTATTGACACTCAGTTTAGTTTTATAAGAGTTTTTGTTTTACCATTTTGTATTTGAGTCACTTTTTTAGAGATTTCTCTGATAATTTCGAGACGATACTTTTCGCACTTGGGTAATTCAGAACATTCAGAAGCCAAATAGGGTCTTCTATCTTTTGCACCAGTTTCGGCTTCTTTTGCCGCTCGCCATCGAGCCAATGTGGTCCTGTGAAAGATTTTACAATAATCAACCAGGAGTTTGTTTTGACTTAAAGAAGGGCCACTTACATTGCTTTTTCTGCATTTCTTGCCTAAGGATTCAATGTAAAAGATGCAGTAAGAGTTAATTAAATGAAAAAAGACTTATGTTCAATTGACAATAATTAGGAACTTACCATATTTAATGTTGTTTTAGTATTTTGGTTTTAGATTAACAAAAATAAACGTTTTGTTTTCTGAAAAAGTTAAGCCACTTATTATTCTACTGTAATGACAGATTTATCATTTGTCATATTTGACAGATGTACCAAAACGAATGCGATACTCGTGAGTTGTTACTTTTCTCAATTTTGCAGGGATGTTAAAGAGGTGTATGGAATGTATTTTTATGTAAATATGTATATTTTTTCTCTTAACAAGTTAACTATTCTTAAAAATTTTGATTTTTAAAATGACGATCAAAAAAATTGAGTTCTTCCTCACAAAGAAAAAATGCCTTTAAGAATATAAATATGTTCGTCTTCATGTCGGCGTTGTTTTGCTTCCTATAATTTGGATCTCCATACATAAAACTCTCGCATTTAACCATTGCAATGTCACTAATGCGATTTTGTTATTTTGCATCCTCTTTTTGCGTAGATTAAAAAGTGCTATCGAATATCGGTTGAATGTGAAGAAACGATATAAGCTTACAGACTATTTAAATAGTGGAAAATCAATCCTTTCTTTATTAAATAATCTAAAACGACGAAATGTCATTCTTTCAAGTAAAAACGAATTTTTATAAATCCATATTTTACAATTTGTAATAATCCACAACTCAACTCAGGAGATGAATTAAAAGTTTTGCACTGAATGGTTTGTTTACAGACAACCTTTCACTTTTTTTAGTAAGTTTTTAAATCAATTGAAACCTATGCGCAGTTCTTGAAAAAACAGGTCTTAAATTAAAAATTTGAGGAAAAAAAAACATAAAAAAGCTCAGTGTGATTTTACAAAATTCGGAAATTATAAAAAAATGTATTGTTTTAGTTTAATCTTAATCTTAATCAAAAATTAAAAACTGAATGCTTTTATGTCTTCTAGTTTTATATTGCATTCCACGTCCAAGTCAGTCAGTTTGTCAGCCAGTCAGTCAGTATCACTTAATAATGTCTTAAAAGTGTATGTTTTTTATCAGTGAAGTCATCGTCTGTAGTTTTGTTTGTGCCAAGTTCGTAGTTCGCAAAACAAGACTTTGCATAAATCAAACCTCGCACCTACCCCGATTCTTTAGGTGTCCCAAGCAGGGGCACAACATGCCCCCCATACATACACCACACAATTCATACGCCGAAATTCGTAAGGAAGCAAGAGAGCAAATATTCCAAAAAAAAAGTAGTTTTAGTAATTTTAATTTCTTTCAAAAACTTAAAGACATAAAATCATTTTGTCCCTAGTTTTTGATTAAAAATATACTACAGGAAAGAATTGCATAAAATTTTTTGTATGTTTTTTTATAAAACCAGTTTTTTTTTCAAAAATTGTGCATAAGTTTCGATTGATTTAAAAACTTACTAATAAAATGGAGCATTGGCTTTAAAAAAAAGTATAATACATAATCGTAGATATTACCGATATTATTTATTATTTTTGTTTCCATTTTCAGTACTTTTTTTTACGAAATTATCCCTCCCGTGTAAAAGGGGAGAGATAGACACCCCTTCCATAGTAAAAAAAATGCTTGTAATGAACTGTTCTACAAAAACAGTCATAGTTTCTTAGTGCCTAAAGCTAAGTAAACACGATTGGACTTGGAGATCTTCCAATACTGGCCGAACTGTCAAAAGTCTTCCAATATCATCCAATTAGGTGAAAATTTACACTTGTGGAAGACTTTAGAAAATAATACTAGAAACTTGCCTTACTTTCAAATCCTTTATGTCGTCTGAACCTGACCAATTTTCTGACGATCGACTGCCATTTTTTTTCTGTCAGTTTTGACAGATAAAATTGGGTGTTTACATTGGTGAACATTTTTTGCGAAAAATCTGAAAACATTGGAAGATCTTCCAATCTACTTCACTATTTGTAGGTATACAAAACTTTCAGCGCCACATTGTGGCTATGACAATACTATAGATTTTAATTATAAGCTGTCATTTACCAACAATAACCCTAACCAAATTGGAATGATTCGATTTCTCAAAAATTCTCTATCGAATAATTTAAAAAGGAATAAATAAAATGCAAAGCTTATTTGATTGCTTTCAAGGCGATTATGAATTATGAATTCTGTTATGTCAATCTGACATTGTCAAAAATGATCTCAAATGGAAGTAGTGTTGAAATTGACTTGACTTATACGGGAATTAAAAAAAAAAAACATTTTAATACCCACAAATCTACGTACATACACAATGTGTCATTTTACATATCATTTTTATATGCTAAAACATAAATAATTTAAAAGAACTCATAGCAATAGGTCCACTGGTGATTTCATGGTTAATCTCACCGAACATTGGAACAAATCCTTAGATCGTTTTTGAGAAAATAAAATTACTTCAAAAGCATTTGATAGAATTTGGTACCAAGCTCTCTTATCGAAAAGCTCAGCTTTTCATATTCTTTTCTAGATGCACATCCTTGTCCATCGGATGTGGAACTTTAACGCACATTAAATAACGATATCGACAGTCTTTTCCAATGAGGAATCATTAACCGTGTAGAATTTAATGCTTCAAAAACTCAATGCTGTCTCCTGTCGTTAAAGCGTAACCCATCCCAGATGCCACTATAAACAAGTGACACTTGCATCCAGGAAACTAACCAACTTTCAATACTCGGTATGTGTATGACCGTATGCCTCTTATGGAATGATCTCATATTCAACATTCCTAAAAATGTTGCTAGGTGATTAGGATTTCTCCGACGACGATGCAGGAAATTTGTCAACCTTTCTGCTCTGGCTGTAATTTGCAAAGCCTTTATTCGTCCAAAGCTTGAATATAAATCGCAGATCTGGGGCAGGTAGTACCCGTGGCGTGATGGTTAGTGCGTATAGGGCTGTCATTTAAATCTCTTGGATATAATTCAAAAATGGGGCTTTTAAAATGATAGGCGATAGTATTAAAGCCGAAACATTTACATCCCTCGAACACCGCCTCAATGTTTCTTGCCATTTGTTCGGACGTACTGTCAAGTATAGAGGCACATCGAGAATGTGGAATGCTTTACCCAACTCTGTTTTTCCCTCCCATTTTGATGTTTAGAACCATAAGCTTTTCTTAAATCCTTCCCTATTTTTTCTAACTGCATTTAAATAGAAACCCATAGCGGGTAATAATGTGCCTGTAAATTATTTAAAAAGAAAAAGCCTTAATTGGTACGAGTTACAATTCATAAACCACTAATAGTTATTATTCTTTACGCATAATTGGTATTGGTCAAGTGAAAGACAACTCTCTTGAATCAGTTTTAGACCTTGCATGGACTTTTTTTTTAAATCCACAAACATTTCCTGTAGTATTTCCAAAATTATTTCATGGTATACTTTTCTCATTCATGAAAATAAAAATTTAATTAAAGATAATTTCAGGCGACAAGAGAACAACAAATTAATTTTCAAGGTGAATGACTGCCCACCGTACAACAACGACGCATAGTCGGATCAATAAAATGTACCCATAGTAAAACAAAAACGAAACACCTTTAGCAACGTGTGGTGACGAACTTCACCCCCATGGAGCAGGGATACTCGTATAATGTTTGTTTTCATTTTTTCCTGACAACAAAACAAACTAAAACTAAACAACCACGAAGTTGATAAAGGCGCAAGAGTTTATTCATTGACCATGTGTGAAAATATATGCACTTGCACTGGGATTTCATTTCAAGGCTCCATTAAAAAATATTACTTAATCAAAGGTTTTTACACTTGTATTTCTTTTTAATTAAAAAAAAAACAACTTAGTAAGTTTTCAAGAAAATAAAAATCAATTTTAAAATCATATGGTTTTTCCTTCAAGTCCTTTTAGATACATATTAAAATGTTCATATTTTAATCAAAATGAGTAAAGAAGAGCAGAATTACGATACCAACGAATACGATGAAGAATCTTTTGACAACGAGAGCTCTGACTCTGGAGATATTTTAAGTGATGATGATGAGGAATCAATACAGGAAGAATCGAGTGATGGGGAATCGTTGAATGAGTTGTTACCAGACAATACTTCTTTGAAGGTAAAATTAAGCAATTACACATATTCAAATTTTATCAAGTTTTAAAGAATAGCTATACCTACATACATTATTATCTAATTAGTCGATTTATACATATTTATCGGTCCAGAAAAAGAACGCCATTTGCATGCAACTTTTATAAAATTAAAATTTAGGCCATTTGTTAGGAAATGAGAATTACATACATACTGTATGTACGTATTGATTCGTCTCGGTGCAAACGTTTGAAATACATAAAGACAGTCTAATATCACCTTTTTCTGTTGCACAAACAAAACGATCCTTTTTTTAAAGAATTAAGTTGCTCTGAATTTGAATCTTGACTTTAGATTTTTTTCTATCACATTCAAATATGCGCCTTTAAAAATGATAAAGCAAACTTAAAACAGTGTCTTTGGGGCTATAAGTTGAGACTGAACATATGTTCGACAAGGTTTTCTTACTGGTATTAAAATTCCACTTTTCCAATGGGTTTTTGCCGCCTTAATCAAATCCGACTTCAAAAGTAAAGTTTGGTTCTTGTTACGAATCTATTGTCTAAACAATTCTATAACATCAAGTTTTTGAAATACATTAAAATATTTAAAAATAATGTTAAAAACGGGTGTTTTTAAAACTAAAATTTGGATTCGAAATCAGCACTAAAAATTAAGTTCAAAACTTATTTCCCAAATCTATTAAAGTTAAAGTACCAAATTCAAGTTTTCTCGAAACTTATTATAGATTCAAATAAAGACTCATAAATAACTAATAAATAAAATGCTTTGAATTGAATCTAAAAGAGAAAGATTATTACTTTTCAAAATCATCATATAATTTATTATTAAGAGATATTTTGAGTTTTAACTTGGGGTCTTCATTTTACTCTATCTGAAGTTTGGAAAAACCTTGAATGTAATTTCTTTATATTTCTGAAGAATTCGTTTTTTTAGTGTTGATTTACAATCCAAACTAGGATTTTAGTTATAAGCCCTTATTACGTGAAGCGAATCTTATATATTTTGTTTCAACATATTCCAAAAACTTTATGTTATAACCTTAAAACTACGAATTAGTAATAAGTTCATTACATTACATTACATACTACTCAGCACATAAATGTACAGAGTAGAGACACAGCACCTTGAGCGACTAGACTATTTAAGGTGATAACAACACAAGACATTAATACAAGACAGAAGGACAGAGGAGAAAGAACAACACAGAAAGAACACATGACAACAGCACGCGGTAGGTTTCGAGACGGTCCCCCATCTTTCTACTAACCACGCTCACTGATGCTTGATTTCGGTGATCGATGGGAACCGAAGCTTTATCAGTGACTAGGCCGTTGCCTAATAAGTTCAAAAATATCGTTTTGCTTTTTTCTGTTTTATTGAAAAAATTACTTAATTACTTACTTAAGATGGAGCTACAGTCCGAGACGGACCTGGCCTCAACCAACATGCGTCTCCAGTCACCTCGGTCCGTAGCTTGCTTTCTCCTGTTTCGTACGCCAAGTTGAATGAGGTCCTCTCGCCCCCTTCGTGCGCCAACTAAGTCGCGGTCTTTCTCTACTGCGCCGCCCGTCCCTCGGGTTTGGATTGGAGACCTTCCGGGCTCGAACGTTGATTTCCATTCGCTTTGCATGACCCAGCCATCTTAGTAGTTGGACTTTTATTTGGTATCGATTTGAAGTTCCTGGGTTTTCCCCAAGATCTGCCGTAATGTGAATTTGTTCAATGGTGGACTTTCCTGGTTTGAAGCCATACTGCCATATGCTTTCTTCCGACCATATTTTGCAGATGAGTTGGTGCATGCTCCTTACCAAATCATCGCCTGCTGCTTTGATTATACTCCGGCAGCGATGCCATCAGCTCCAGTAGCTTTGTTGGAATTCAGTTTCGATATATGTAGCTATCTTCACTTCATCGAGGTCGCATAGGTTGAGTGGTTCTATCTCCCTTAAAGCGGAATTTGATTCGTCATCGCCGTTTTATAATTTGGAGAAGTGGTCTTTCGATGTTCTCAGCTACGACGTTCTTCTACTACTATGTTCTCCTGACTGTCTTTACAGGCTTTGGTTAGTGGCTGGTACCCTTTGAAAGTTTAAAAATAATACAGCATAGCCTCAAAAATCCTTCTGTAAGGTTTTTTCGAATTATAAAAGGTTGTATCTCACAAACCTGACGTGATAGATATATTTTGAAGCCACGAAAAAGCTTAGAAAAAGTGTAATTTGATTGCTATACCTACATTACCTTGTTGAACAGTGTTATTGTTTATTATCCTTTTTTTGTTGAAAATATCGATTGTAACGACTTATAACAAAACACTATTTCCCAGAGTTTGACAGATTCAATTGGTAAAAATCAAATCGAAGAAAATGATGACAACGAAGTTTCAAGTATCAGCTCCGAGTCCGAGGATTCTAATGTAAGACCTTGTATAAAATCTGGAACTTCCCAACAAAACAATGACAACGAAGCTGCTCCTAGTGTTAGCTTAAGGGATTCCAAAGAGACGCCAGATTTAATTTTGGAACAAGGTGATGATGTTGATGCAAACGTTGTTGAAATTAGAAATGCATTCGAATTTAAAAAAAAAACGCACTCTAAAACGAGTCCACATGAAATAGATGAAAGCGAATCAGATGATTTTGATGAAGAAGACTTGACTGACAATGTTAAATCCCTAACAATACAAAACAAAGAAAGTTCACCTAAGGTAGAAGTTCCTAAAAAAAATCCAAATTTGGAAAGCAAAAAGCATTATGCAGCCGACAACACCGGCTGCGATGACGATAACGACTTTGATGTTTCACAAACGTCTGAAATTGAATTCATTGTTACAAGTCAAACTCCAACTAGTTTTAATTCAGAAAATTATGCCTTCCACATGGAATTAACACGAAAACCAACACGTTCAAATACTAGTTTGCAACAACAAAGGTAAGATTTCAAAAATGTGTGTTCGTTAACCAGTTGCTTGTAACAAATTTTTGTATCTAGAAACACTCACAGAAAGAGCCTTAGTTTTTCGAACGAAAGAATGCGAGAAATTGAAAGGCATAACCAAATTTTACTACGTAAAATCTTAACTCAAAAACCTCGTAAAGAGTTTTTAAATAAAAAGGTATACATATATGTGTATTTGTATGGTTTTCGCATTTATTTATGATTATTCTTTTTATTTTCTTAGAGTGACTGTCCAAAATTAAGGACAACGACATCTGCTGTTAATAGAAAGAAACAACAGCGTCAAATTGATTTGGATAATCAAGTTTTAAAGAGAAAAATTGAGGCCATTGCTTTACGAAGACCACAAGTTCTTTAAATTTTGTATTATAAGGTTTTGTTTTTAAAACTTTGAGATTTTAGAAATATTTTTATATACATAACAACGAAGTACTATACATCAATAAGATTTCATATACAATTTTATATACATATATACTTTTTGCATTTTATTTAAAACAAAATTGACCATCACCAGTCCATATTATGTAAGTGCTTCTAATTTAATTTATTAGAACGACAGAAGTTATTCGTAGTTCTATTTCATTGGAATATTTTGCGGTAGCATGCCTGGTAAATCTAATGGCTGTCGTTGTTTTTTATATCTTTCAATGTCCTGTACATACAAAAAAAGAATCCACCTTGTCTTACCAAAACTGCGAGCATGATGTGGTCATAAATTGTTCTTTGTTCTTCATTCATTAGTGGGACATTGCGAGCAACAATCGCTGCCATTTCTACAGTATTGTATTGTATTTCACGATTCAATTCGGTGTCTATTAAATCAGATGCATTTCGATTTGGTGAATGCATACCGAAATGACTGAGTGGTAAGTTGGCAATAATAATGCAAAGATCCTCAATAGCAATCAATGCTTCATTGTACAATGTACATAGCGTCACTGAATACTATCGTAAGATCGTTGCACCGTGTACGATGTTGATGCAATTAAACCATAATACTTAGGAATATAAAAAAAAAGATAAAAACCTATTCTTAGACCTACCGAATATATGTATATGCAAAATTTCATTGAAATTGGTTAAGCCGTTTCGGAGGAGTATGGCAACTAACACTACCCGTGTTGTGTTGGCAAATCTATCCATAGTAAAGTAGGATTTTACACGAATAACAAAAACAATATCCATAGTAGGAATAACACCGATAACAGTTAGAGTAGAATCTCACTATGGATAGGTTTTTGACATTTATACGAGCCTCGAATGGATCTTATGTGATTTCGTTCTCAAATGTTGGTACGATTGATATTACATTTGTATCTCGATGGCTGTGTTCGTTGAGTAGTTGTGCATTTGGAATCATGTGTGTTTTCCATTGGGGAAAAAACCAATCTATTACTGTTAATATTATTTAGTTTTGTTAGTGAAAATGGACTAACTGGGCTTATTTTGCAAGAGAAAATAATAGAAAAGATAATTAAGTTTGGCTATGTTTCCACCAAAGGTTTATCTCAGTTTAGATTAGATAAATCTTTTTGGTGTTTCCACCGCACAAGAAGATTTAAAAATGATTAAGTTTGAGAGCACTTTCTAAAATGCAAATGGTGTTTCGATGTTTCTTATGAAGTGCAAGTGAGATAGTTTGATTCGTGTTAAACAATGAAAAACTGAATAGTTCAGCACCATATAAGAATATGCTACCTACTCCAAGTGCATTTTTTTTCTTTTTAAATTTGATTAAAACAAAACTATATTTTTTGTACACAAACATGCAAATAAACAGACCATAACGCATTATCTGTAAAACCAACTCCTCCACACAGGTTTTTCTTCACAAATTTTGACTCGACTCCGATGCCCGGCCGGAATCAGGCAAATCAAGCTCATTTCAACTCGATTCAGGTATATAAATAATTTAGGCGAGCTTCAAGCTCGCTTCAACACCACATGTTAATGTAGTAGTCTACGAACAAACCCCCTTCTTGAAGTTTTTATTTTATGTCAAATTGTTTGGTTAAAACTTTGAAATCGAATATCACATTACACAGACGTATTTTCTTGATTTTGATAGTCAACTATCAAAAATCAGCTTACACGATTTCACCCCTGGTCTGAATTTCGCTATTTTTTTAAGAATTGATAAATTATTCTGGCAAATATTCAGTTTTATCAACTTTCAAATATAAAAATCAGACTACTGCGGATCGTTTTGTTGGCAATTTCTTACTTTACTATATATGGAATGCGAACAAAACGCACTTGTGGCAGGAATATTTTATATATGTACATATTAGATGACTGACGGAAGCATTATTATTAGAAGTGCTAGTGCTAGATCAACTCCTACTCTCACCTCCCCGCGGTGAACATTGGGTGCCTAGTACCTCAACTGGAGATTGGGTTCTAACCCCAGTGGAAAGTTGTTGGGGGCTGCAAACGAGAGAGGGGGGGAGAGGTGTTTCCACTAAGGCACCTCTCCTTATCCAGACGGCAGCGGACGAATTCTCGAAATGGAATCAACGGTGGCGTCTACAGTTCCAGTAAGGTTGAACTACTTAGTGAACACCTTATAGGGCTTCTACGACTTATTCGGAGCCCAGGCCTATAAGGAGCGGTTTATCCGGCTCCCTGTCCTTGGAGTTATATTAAGGATCTGGCCCTCCAGGTTGGAGGTTGTGCCGTCGGGGTGACTTCCCGGCCACGTAAAAACCTTTCTAGTTGCGAAGCACCAACAAGCCTCGGATACGGACGAAGAAGGCAATTGAGAAGTAAAGTCCTCTCTCGAACATCTAAAATCACCATCTATAAGACACTCATTACTTCTAAAAAATAATGCTTCCGTGATCTCAAAGAAAGATGAGAGCGTCTTAGGATGCTTCGAGAGAAAAGTTCTTCGGGTGATTTTTGGTCCCGTACGCATAGATGGAGAATGGAGGAGAAGATATAACGACGAACTGTACGGGCTGTACAGCGACACTGACCTAGTTAACAGAATTAAAGTCCAACGGCTTAGATGGCTAGGTCATGTAGAACGATTGGACATCAACGCTCCAGCCCGGAAGGTCTTCGATGCTAATCCCGAGGGACGGCGCAGTAGAGGAAGACCGCGACTCAGGTGGCGCACGCAGGTGGGTGAGGACCTCAATCAACTTGGCGTGCGAAACTGGAGACAGCTAGCTAGGGACCGAGCTGGCTGGAGACGCATGTTGGTTGAGGCCCAGGTCCGCCCCGGACTGTAGCACAACCTTAAGTAAGTAAGTAAGCTAGTGCTAGATTATTATAATTCATGAGTGATGAATAAATGTGCACTGAAACTCCAAAATGCTGTCTTCTTTACACCACTATTACTTCCTCACGCACTTATGGGGTTTTCCATGGGTAAACTAAATCAATTTATTTTTTATCTAGATCTGTCAAAACACAGCTTGACAGCTACCGCACTTGTTAACACGTACTCGAAGTTAACTAAAAATAATTCCAATTTTGTTCCATGCTCCACGAAAAAAAACAACTTTTGATGGAAATCTGAATTTACGAATGGAAAACCCCATTAAGCTACCTTAAAGTCTTTCAAATGAAATCCCCTTGTGTGATTCTTCAATAGCCTTCGAAATTTATTTATTTATTTAAAATATTTATTCTAATAAAATAAAATAATTCTAAAAAACTTCGAGTGCGTCAGCTAAGTTTTCGTTTACTTGACCAATATACAAAATTTGTTCTTAATAACATAAGCAAGACGTTTTCAAAAATTGAGAAAGTTTGCACTTAACTGAGCTCCCTTAACGTCAATGGGGTTCCAGTGGGGGAGTTGTCGTAGGGGTCATGACAACCTTTTTATTATTTTTTAAATTTTCGTATGAATTTCCTTGAATTCAAAACTTATCGTATTGCGTTATATTTTGTTGCTAAAAATACTACTTTTAACTGAGGACTGGACCAGGAATATAATATAAATCACAAATCCAGCCCTATTCCAATTCATCAACTTTTGACCAATGGACGATGCAGGGGAGGGGTAATATGAGCCATAAGGCCTATATAGATAAGTTGTATAATTAAAGATTTCATCTAAAGATTTGATCTGCTGAGATTTAAACACGAATTTCAAGAATATATATGTCCCAAAAACAGAAAAAGTGAGACTTTAGTTAAACTAATGGCTAAATGAAAAACGTAATTAACCTTTCATACCTATTAATTTAATATAAAAGTTTTGAATCTTTGGTGAACTGGAGTGAAAAGAGATTTTGCAAAGAGTAATTTGTGAGTGTCCCACTAAAGTTTCTTCCCAACTTATTTTTTTACGTTAATGCGTCTTTATTTATTTTCTAGAGAAATTATATACATAAATGCATCTATTTCCATAAATTCAAGAACCAAACATTTGTCTCTCTACAATTTTTAAGTTTTGTTGACTCTTTTAAGATCAAAATATTTTCAAAAGGTTCGGGCAAAACAATAATTTTTTAGAAGTTGTCTTTTTTTGGAAAAAAGCTACGTTTTAAGACAATTTTAAACATTTCTGCCTGAAATGAAACAAAACCATCTAAACTATTCGATGTTTGCTCTTAAATATTGCATATCTATAGTAAACTGTTGGAATCTTGGAATACTTTCATATGCAGGGAGTCGTCAAAATTAAATAGTTAGAATATATCTTGCAGGAAAATAGTGTTCTAAAATAATCTAATAACTAAAATTGACACACAAATATGTAAATGTAAAATAAAGATACACATTATGTTATTTGAATTTTGTGAGCCTCCTTCAGAGAACATTAAAGAATAATTTTAAGCGGTGTTCAAAAACTCATCTTTATGTTAAAGGTGTGACCCCCACCCCCTGATAAAAAGTCTGCATGCGTCCTTGCTTAACATACCGCTCATATACGACCTTCTAATTTGTATTAACTTATTAACATTAGATTTAAGTCCTTAAGGTTAGTGTAACATATCAAAGTGGTTGAATTATCTAATAATAAAATTAATATTTATAAAAACCTCCAGTACTAAAACAAAAATAACAAAACAAACAACTCTATTTAAGTTTCTGTTAAATCCTCTTATCTGACCTGAATACAAATTATAAACACCTGCAAATCTGATTTCAAAATAAAATCAATTCTTAATAAAAATGAAGATTATATGTATGTATGTATGTATAAGCGATATTGAAATAATTGACTGTTGCACAAAGTAGGAAATAAAACTTTTATTTTCAGTTTCTATATACACTTAGCAACTAGAATTTTTGTCGAAATTTTTAAATTACTAGACACATTTTAAAACAGTCTAAGGAGAAATCACTGTTAAATTGTCAAGAAACATGCACAGAAAATTTATCGCAAATTGTCCAAATTGATAACTATAATAAACCTTCTGCACTTTCCTCAATTGACATGGAAAAAGATTTGATAAGGTGATGGAATAGAAATGATATGCAATACAGTGCACATCTCGTATAACGATTTAAGTCTGAAGCCTTAACAGTCTCATTTAACAGAGACTCATCTTAGACTTATGCAGTAGCTTAAAAATACTAAGTGATTAAAAATGTAAATTTAATAAAATTTAGCCATAGTTTGGTTCGGGCACCAAAAGCAAGACCACTTCTTTTAAACACTGATGGTGATCTCTGGAATCGATCATAAAACAAAATTTTTAAAAATAAATATAGATACGATATGTTCACTGTTCGCCTATAATATATAGATCAGCCTCCATCTAATCAGTTTCAATAAAAAATATAGGCACATATTAACTACTGCACCGGTAGCCGGTAAAAATGTATATCATGCACCTTACAATTGTGTTTAATTAAGCCATTAGGTGCGCTTCTAGATCAATTCCTTTAATTGCTTTCAATTTGTCATCAGTTCAGTTCGTCATTTACATATAGGTACTTGCTGTGTACATATAATGTATATGCATTATCAGAGTAATAAAGTTGATACTAATCTCATGAACCATATCCATATCAATCCAGTCATACGCATAATCTTCCAAGATATAAATTTTAAGCTTTCAGTTCAGTATTCGAAGATCGTTTGAAGTGAAAACAACTCATTTAAAAAAATAAATCCTTAAGATTTTTTATCAAAATGAAGAGTCAACCAATTATCGATAAAATTGTTGAAAAATTACAAACTATCGACGCATCAAACCGAACAACATTTCTTATTTTTCAATTTAATTTTAACGCTGCCGATGGAAGCCTTTTGAAAAGTTTTGGTAACAACTTATTTAAAGGTCATTATGTGCGAAATAATTATGTTTTTATTTGTTTTGTTTTGGCGATAAGTTCTGGATTTGAAAGAACTTAAGATGTACGAAGGAACTGCAGCCAGTCCCGATAGTGAAATAGTTATTGGAGATGAAGAGTTCTTTATGTGGGCAACTAATCAAATTACCTACGATGATCTTAAAGCTAATGTAAGTTCGATTTATGTTATAAGGAAATATGATCATACATAATGTTTTTTTTTTATTGTTTTGTGTTGTCTTTATAGAATAAAGTCGAGATAAAAGGAAATTTAGAAGCTGTGATGAAGTTGATGGATAAGTTCCATAAGTAAACTTTCTTAAAATATAGTATTTTCTATTTTTATAATTAATAATCAAGCAAAAGTTAATAAAATTTGCATGTGTGTTTATTTTGTATTTTTTAATTTCTAAATGCTTTATATTATCTAAAAAGTGAAACGAAACAACTTTAGTATGGAATTTTTTCTTGAAATATTTGATGTTAATATTACTGAGCTTTGATTTTTAAATTTGACTTTATTGTAAAAACAAGTCAAACAATTATAAGCAGGAGGTTATGTTGGAGAAGAAAAAAATTTCAAATACTAGACCACAACCTTACTTAAGAAAAACATACAGTAATGGGAAAAATAATAGAAACAAGCTTCGTCTTCATTCTTTTTAACACATAAAAAGGTATTTCGGAAGAGTTGGAAAATAAAAACTACACAGATAAATTTTTAATAATTTATTGCTTAAATGCAACAAATTTTTTTCAAATATAACAATGAGAAATAAAGATAAAAGTAGAATTATGATTATTAAGTTGTTCCATCCTGGAAAAAATAATAGAAACAAAATAAGAATCATATACTCTTTTTGTAACGAGAAAGTAACTTAACGGTAAAAGTATAAGTATATACAAATTCTTACCAATAGTGTATCAAAATGCGAAGCAGTTTATCTTTTTCTTCATCTTGTTTCTTCTTTTGGACTTGAAGGTAAAGCTTTAAATACTTTTTTCTTGGAACAGTTTAAGGTTTTCGTAATTTCAACCATCGTTTTTCCCGTTTGCCTTAGTTTTTTCATCACTTCGCGTTCAAAATGAGTATAATGCAATCCACGCCCATTTTTACTAAAATAATATATGACTTTTAAAATGTTTGTATGTATATCGAATACAAAACATCTGACAAACTAATAAACAAACTCAAAACGCCTATTTTCATACCAACAAAATTGATCCTTACGTTAGAATGACAGTTAAAGTAGCTTGTTTCTATTATTTTTTTTAGGCAAAATCATCATTGTCCTCAAACTTTTAGATCGTTAAGTGAAAACAATGGCTGCGTTCAATCTCAGACAGATAGGGTATCCGGATACCTTTTTGTTAGTGTTTTACGTGTAAAATAACAGCTGATCAAAAACAGCTGACATGTCAAAAAAGGAATCCAAAGGTATCCAAGAATTTTTGGGGTATGTATAGGTATCTGACAGAACAGCTGATTCAACACATGGTTGAATTTCAAGAAACTTGAAAATTGATTTCAGCTTTTTGTATTTGTTGGTAAACAAAAAGATACAAAATGTTAGTTGAAGTTGTATTTGAGGATGTTCTGTACATAATAGACGATGAAGAAGCTATTTGCCTCCGAATTTTAGACGGTAATTATGATCTATTTTTGCAGATTAAGGTTATTTCTTATTTATTAAATTTGTACGCACCTATCAATTCATCATCGTCTTACGAATCAGTTGAATTTTCCATTAAATGTTTTATCTTACAACAATTCTGACTTCGAAGCTTAAATGTTTCTCTGCTTTTTGTGAACAGCTGAAAGTTGTTTTTATGTTTTCACACCTATCTCAATACAGCTATCCAACTCGTTCAGCAAGGTATCTAAAAATCCACCTATCCAAAACACCCTATCCAACACGAGATTTAACGCAGCCAATAGTTGTTTTCACGAAACAATTTACCATTTGAGAGCATTAATTGGAACGATTAAAACATAGAAAGACTAACGACAAAGGTCTTCATTGCCAAAAAAATATTGTGTATTGAAAATGATGAAGACATTTGTTTCTATTATTTTTTCCAACACTGTATGTACATACAAATATAATTTCAATTAAATGTCGTGATTTTATCTTGACATCTTAGTTCAGAATATAATTTGGGTTTCTGGCTCCCGTCTGAACTAAAATTAGGTGGCGCAACAGTCCGTAGAGAACCAGGGCCTAGTGACTTACAACTCTCAACCATTCCTGTGTGCGAGTACTGTTGTCAGGGATGGAGGGGACCTACAGTCTGAACTACCAAGTTTTTTTTATATTTTAAATGCTTTATCTTCAATAAGTTAAGTCTGTAGAACGAGGCATGAAATTCTTGAAAAAATAACCAAGAATAAAAACGTGATTTAACATTATGTTATTAAAGATAATAATATACAACTAATATACACAAACTTTTATTACATCATTGCCAAGCCATGTCATTTTTCTATTTTTGAACTAAATACTTTAAAAATGCTTTAATCTAGACGTTTAGGTACATATTTTACTTTTATGGAAATATGATTATTATTCGTTATTATTTAGGTGTTGTTTTATGACGAATAGAATTTCATAGAAATTAGTGAGCCTGAGTATTTTTGGTAATAGTCTCGCTATGTTTGCATAATTAAAAAAGTAAATATAAAATTAAAATATGGACGTGAGTTGTGTTACAATAATTAAAAAAAAAAGATATACAAAAATAGAAAAAATACGTTTAAAATGCACTTCACTTTTGCAATTATGGTAGAAAAGAAAACTAATCATTTACTACTTTCGTTAATCTAAAAAGGAAACTGAAAATAAATATCTACATACACTCAGCTTGAACTGAATACATTTTTGAAAATACTTTTCACATTTTTTCCAAATATTAAAATTGTTATTGGATTTTAATAAAACAGCTTTCTGTTAAGTTTGGTAGGTACTTGGTACTTCCACCTTTACTTTTAATCATTTCGTGAATTAGTATTTTGATATACTTTAACGATATTTCGCTTAAAGCTTACTTAATTGCAGAAATTAAGGATTCTTTGTCTTTAAACTGACGACTACCCTCATTAACTATGAGTAGTAACCATTCCCAAATGTATTTAATAATGTTCAGATCAGATGATTATGCCATTTATTGAAGGAAGTGCAAATTTTGTTCGTCTGTTCAAGGTTTTATTATGCGCACCGAGTGATAAGGCGCGTTATTATGTTGGTAGGCCAAGTTTATCGGTCAACAAATGTTAGATTATATAGGAAAATTTCTTTCCAAAATTCCCTTATACCCAGCTGCAGTAGTTTTTGATGTCAGTTGTTTTTTCAGTTCATTTTACCTCTCCTTAAGTTTTATCTGTACGAATCTCTATAATATAAGTAAGAACAAAAGCAATTAAGACTTCGGCCAATTTTATCAGCTGATTCATGTCCGGTTAGGTCTTGGCGACTAACCAAGTCGATTTTAGCTTTTGAAACACATCTAAGGCATGTAAATGTACCCATTGGTTTTAAAATTTTTGATCAGAAATTTAATTTCACTTAAAACACTAAAAGCGTTGTTTCACACTATCCAGTACTTGAAAACGCTCATAAGAAACGATTAAATTGTTGTTGTAACTATTCAGTTGACTCAGAAAAAACTTCTACTTTACTTATAAAACACTTTACAATTGATCGAAAACAAGACTCGCAGTTTTATTTGAATATTTTTTTTCAATTTTGTTCTTAACATCTTAAGGTAATAGTTAGCATGGCACAAAACCCTCAATATTTGGAAAAAATGTAAAAAGCATTTTCAAAAAAGTTTGTGCGTATTTAAAATATGAATAGAGTATAAATAAATATACAAATTAAGTGTCGATACGGATTGTCAAAATCTAGAATCTATTGCGAGTAATGAGTGGGAAGGAGGGAACCTGTAGTTTTTATGCCAAATCCGAACGGCAAAAATATTTGGTTTAGAAACAGGCCGTCTTATTGAGCGTGCCTTTGGTTTAGATGAATCCCTCTGAACGTTGGATTAGAAATATCTTTTCAAGTTAGGTTTAAGTCTTAAAACCACCAAGTAAATGGGGGCTCTGATACCACTATTTATTTGGCACTTGCATCAACAATACCTAACATCTCAATATTCTTGATATGTACATCAACAACCACTGTTTATGGATTGAAGCTTAAGAATAACACTCATCTCTGCGCTGGTGCTCCAGAAACTCACTCAAGTCTCCTAAAGAGTATTTAACGAAGAGCTTTTAAAATAATTGGTGATAATAACGACATTAACTGAAAAAGGTCACTCAAACATCGTCGGAATATTTCTTGCCTCACCATTTGTTACCTTTATTTTAGCGGGCAGTTGCATACTTCCCCTTTAGAAGTTGAACGGTGATAATAACACTTTTAAGAATGCCCATCAGTTTACCCTTGAGCCCAACTTCGAGCGTATCGCGAAGTACAGACGTTCGTTCTTTAGCCGTATTACGCGAATGTGTATTGCCTTACCCCACTCTGTCTTTTCCTGTCATTGCTATTTTTAAGAACACAAAACCAAAGTATACCAACATCTCCTTTATAAGAACTCCCTCTTTTCATAATGTTTTCAGTGTTTCTAGCACATTATAGGTATTCAAACCCTTTTTAGTGTGATATGGCCTCGTCTTTAAAGATTTACCCGCAAAACTACACTGCCATGACCTTAATTATTTTAATAAGTACAAAAACACAGCGTTAACCAACATTTTTATAATATTTAATTAACTAATATTGTGAACATTCAATTTTGAGATTTAAATATTTTAAACGAAATTTTCTCCAAGAGCCTTAACTGCTTTCAATGCAGCTTCACCATTTTTTTCTAGGAATTCTTCTGTATTTTTCTTTTTTAATATTTCTCTGCGTTCAAGTTCCCGGTATATGAGTTGACCGATCTTAAATTAAAAAAAAAGAACATATTAATGATGCGGTTTTAGTTTTATACCTATAAACAAATTTGAATGAACGAAAACCATAATAAATCATTATCCTTGCAAAAAATATTTTTGACTTTTTGACATAGTTAGTGAAAGATCTTAGTTCAATTTTGTTTTATATTGTTGTATTTGTAGCTTAAGTTTAAAGCTTTCAGCGATGCCTGCTTAAAATCATCAAATCTTATGGGAAGACTAGATAAATTGTTCAAAGACCCGTGCGTCGTCCCAATTACTCAATACGAACCACTGACTTTCCTTACAATAATTATATCTTACTTTTCAGCCATTATAAAACTTCAAAATTGTACTTCCGAAACAAGCAAAAACAAAATGTTTTAAAATTTAACAAGCACTCACATAAACATCGATAGCAGCATACATTTTCTGATCACTGTCTAGTGGAACAATATGCCATTTGCTCATACGAACCTTCTTGTTCTTATCAATACCTTTTTTACACTGAAAATAAAAGCAGATTCTGAGATAATTTATCTAATTTCAATCCTGTTTAACTCTTACAACATAGTTAGCCAATCTTTCAAGACTCCATCGTCCGCCAGTATTGCACACTTCATTGCACCACGGACCAAGATCAATGTAGTTTTCGAGAAGAGTGTCCACTGTTACTTCTGGAAAATCTCTCTTCAGTTTGCGTATATCACTGTAAGGTCGTTAAAATTTTAAATGACAAAACAAAAATGGATAAGAAAATGTTACTTTTTAATATTAACTCCATGTAAACGAATTTTAGGATGTGACAGCAAGGCCATCAATGAAGCTGGAATTTTTGCCAATGGAGTCAAATGGAATAAATAACATTCTTTCTCTTCCAAGCAAAGTTGCATAAGGGCTACTTTGCCGGGACCTGTTTGAAACGAAAATGGCCATTCCAAGTCAAATGCCACAGGAACGATTTCACTTTCTTGTTTATCAACCCATGACCTGGAAAGATGTAAGAAGAACAGTGAATATGGACATGAAAACGAGTACAGTAGCTTTCTTAAAATATCCAGGAATTCAATTTGAGATTCTTACATAAGCTCATCTGATGTTGCAGCAATGTCTATTCTATCAGTACAGTATTTTATTGAACCTTTGTAATTGATAAACGAAAGCTTCTCTTTGGGTTTTTCAGGAGAGGGAGTTCCATCAACAAGCGAGCGCTGACTACGGGTTACTCGGGTGCTGCGTCTTTTAGGGGGATTCTCATCATTAGCATTCTCAACTTTGGGCATTAAGTTTTCCGAATTATTGGTATCTTCTGTGTTTAACTTATATAAAAATAATATTAATACAAAGTCAGTAGAAAGTTAGTTTTACATTATTTAAGATTTACCGAAATCTCGTCCGGCGTTAATCGTTTTTCTGCCATTTTGGTTTTTTGAAGGAAAATTTAATAAATTAGAGCGACTTTTGGAAAAGTATGAGTTTCACAAAATAAAAAAGAACAAAATTTTAAACTATCTCAATTTTCATTGTCTGTTTTCTTTTATTATGTTGTGCTTGTGATGAAATTCTATGATTTATGATTTTGTAAACAAAAGCCCTAAAATACGAATTCGAATTCGAAGTTCTCTTTTCCCGCCAAGTTTAAGCATAAACCGATCTTTTCCATTTTCCTAGTTTACAAGAGGTCGAAAGGTTGAGATGAATAATGACATATAATTATCTAAGCACAATAGATGCGAGGCTTATCATACATATTTTTATAAGCTTAATCAAAAATTGATGGCTAAAACCTTACCCGTGGCATGATGGTTAGTGCGTTGGACTGTCATGCCAGAGGTCTTGGGTTCGATCCCTGCCTATGCCATTTAAAGTTTCACGGGTACTGCCTCTTGCGAGGAATTGACAAATTCCCCAAGAGTAATTCTTATCATGAAATGTGCTTTCTCAAATTAGCTGTTCAATCCCTGACAACAGTACTCGCACACGGGAATGGTTAAGAGTTGTAAGTCACTAGGCCCTAGTTCTCAATGGACTGCTGCGTCACCCAATTTATGTTAAAACCTAACCACAATCGGTCGGGCTGCTTCTTACCGACTTTACGATATTTTACGATATCATGTGCCATAAAGCGAGACCTAATAATTTGCAAAACGAAAAGTAGCTTTAAACCTCGGGCGTTGAGAAGGAAGTTAATTTTGTTTTGATTTATTTGTTTATTTCTTTTAACTTTAACTGATTTTTAAATAAAACAAACAAAATTGCAATGACAATACAAATACAGTTGCCAGCTGTCAAAGCGCGACAAAGTAGAAAATAGATCTATCCGGGCGTTGAGTTCGAACTTACGATATTTACGATCTAAAGCGAGCACAGAGCTTGAGGTTACATTACATATTGCCTCCATTGTTTCTATTCAATATGTTAAAGTCGACACGAACGCGTGATCGGGCAGGTTCAGACAACATAAGGGACTTCATTTGCAGTCAAATGCTTTCTTTAAACGTACATTTTGACCAAGGCAACTAGTTGATTGGTAAAGTGTCATAAACTTCAAACTCGGAACTTTACTTTACCAACCTCTACTTTCAGTTGATCGTGCAAAACTATCAAAAACACTATTGTCTACAAAAACTTTTCAGGCAATTGTATTTTATAGTTTAAATAAATATTACTTATTCCTAGAGTAATAAAGTTCACCTTTTTTTATTTTTTTAAAATTGACATGCAAATTACTTTATTCAAAAGATATGCTATTACGGCTGGCTCGGACGTAGATAATCTAATCTTGAGGTCCAATTTTTGACGACTTTTTCTAACGTTTATTTTTATACTGTGCACGGATTATAAATACCCTTAATATGAATAAACGCAGTTCGAGCAATTAGGAAAGGAGGTTTTGAATGTCTGCACATTGTAATGAGTGGAGATTATTGAGCCTGGTAAAGCATTTCACATTCATGTAGTCCGGTTAAAAAACGTACATATAACTTTACCTTACAGTACATCCATTGGACTCAAGGGTAAATTGATAAGCATTCCTAGAAGTACGGGTAGGGTTGAATTGTTTGACGAGGGGAATGCAACTAGCTATTTCGCTAGAGCTTTGTGTATTAAAATAACGATAAACAAGAGGCCAGCGGTTACCAACATTTAACGCACTAAAAAACACCTGAACCATTGCTAAATCACAACTTATAACTTGTTGACTTTCAACAGCCGATCAGTGATGAATTGTACTTCACTGAAATACAGCTCAACCAAGTTATCTGCATATAACTGGCTTTTAGTAGCTAGCTCATTTTTCTGGTAAAGACAAGTTTAAGATATATGTAACCAATCCAGAAAACAAATTAAACAAAAATTAGATAGATAGGGCATCCGGATACCTTTAGGATAAAAGAACAACTGATCCAAAAAAGGTGGTTGAAAAAAATTAAAAATTGATTTTAGTTTATTACATTTTTTTGATAAACAATGACGAATCCGGTATAATATATATTTATATTTATATTTATATTTAAATTTATATTTATATTTATATTTATATTTATATTTATATTTATATTTATATTTATATTTATATTTATATTTATATTTATATTTATATTTATATTTATATTTATATTTATATTTATATTTATATTTATATTTATATTTATATTTATATTTATATTTATATTTATATTTATATTTAGATTTATATTTATATTTATATTTATATTTATATTTATATTTATATTTATGGCTCAACTTTCCATTACCGCAGCATGAATTTCGACACCAGATTTTTTTATTTGATAGATATGTGCAAATAAATAATAATTATAGCAGTTTTAGAGCGAGTAAACATTTATTTCTATTTTAAATTAATTTCAAAGTTCACTTTCACGCAAAAATGGTTGATTTTGACATTTCTTCCCTGTTTTTTGTTCAGTATTGCCATACTAGATTTTTTTGTTGCGGATTTATTTGATTTTAGTGCTCAAATGCAAAAAGTACTTTGCATATACCCAAACTCGCACCCACCCCAAAACCTATAGTGATCCCAAACAGGCTCAAAAAAAAGAAATACAAAAAAGTAGGGTTAAGTCGGAAAAAGAAAATATTTATTTTTATGACTTAAAGGTGTTTCCTCGCCTTAATATTTAAAACATGTTCTATTGAGACCCCTAACTAACTGTACAGAAAAAAATCAGAAATTCGTGCTGCGGTAATGGAAAGTCGCCCCATTGTATATATATTTCTTATAGTACTCCTATGGAACGAAATTTTTTATTTCATCGCCAAGCCGTTAATGGCGCTGCGTGTATCAAAATATTTGGTAGGGAATTAATAATGAGGAGAAAATTACTAAAGAAAGAATGAGAAAAGGAAATTTGTTTAAATTACATAAGCATTAATATGTTCGAGGGAGATAGCCAAAATACAAATGTCAAACCAAGAAGGAATAATATTTGTTTACATTTTTTTTGCTTTCACGTGTGACTGTAGAGGAGATGTGCTTGTGCATATGCATACATTTGTTTATAGCTATGTATACTTTAACGTTGTAGGTATTTTGAATTTAAAAATTCTCGTTTGATTTTAAATTTTCAATTTTTGTGATAAATGAAATGTTGGCATATACAAATACATATGTTTGTAGCTATGTATATTTTAACGTTGTAGGTATTTTGAATTTAAAAATTCTCGTTTGATTTTAAATTTTTGTGAAAAATGAAATGTTGCCATATTTGGCATATACAAATACATATGTTTGTAGCTATGTATACTCGTTGTAGGTATTTTGAATTTAATAATTCTCGTTTGATTTTAAATTTTCAATTTTCAATTTTTGTGAAAAATGAAATGTTGCCATATTTGGCATATGATGCATTGAAGAATTTTAAATATATTCAATTATTTTGTTGTTGTTATTATTGCGTATTATTTGTTATTTGTACGTATCAAGTACAAATACAATCAAAATTACATACATTTAAAGGTATTCAAAACTAGGTCGCTTTTTGCTTTTTTAACGGCTTAACAGGGTGTACTGCATTGAATTTTTAATTTTCATATAAAAACATGTAAATAAATAAATGTAATATAGTATAAAACTACGTTGAAAAATTAACCTTACAAGTACAAGTGTCAGTGCCTAAATTGGAAAGGTATAAGCTTAATATATGTATGAGGTATTATGATGACATGTAAGTAATTTGGACAGAATGGAAGTGTTTCTTGTGTGGAGATATCAGTATGATAACATTAATTGCTTCTGTGAGTCTCTTCGATTCATATAGTCCAGAACATTTTACTTTTTTCGGTTTTAATCTTTCAAGGTCTTTTCTTGTAAAAGATTCAAATGGATATCTTATTAGAACATATAACCCATTTGACTCTGGTATATGAGAACTTACTAAGGAATTCGTAGATAGTTTGAGGTTTAGCTGCAAGTACTGACGCAATCAAAATTATTAACGAACAGCTAATCAAGAAAAAAATCTTTTTGAAAACAAAAGAGTCCCTTTTAAAGTAAAGGGTGATTTTTTAGCTATTATCTTTTTGGCAACACTGAAGCTGAACAGCTGAAGCACGTTTCGTGTTTTGTTTCACTGTCAAACATCTTCAGTTTGGTCTACAATTGAACCATGAATCGTCTTACAAACGAACAACGCTTGCATTTATTCGTGAGATACCGGCCGAAATGTTGGAAAGAGTATGCCAATATTTGACTAAGCACATGGACCATTTGAGGCAAGGTCAACATTTGCATGAAATAATCTTCAAACATTAAATTATATGGACCGTACTATCGATTCAAATAAAGATTTCATGCATTTTTCTGAATTTTATATGTTTTTGTTTTGAAAGACTTTCCTATAGCTTTTAAAAATCCACCCTTTATATACATATACCTACATATAAATATAAAACGGAAAAACTAAAGGAATTATATCACACTAAATTTTTGGTATAAGAGTCATATCAAAAATAAAGACCATTATCAGGAACACCCTATTGAATTGAAAACAAAATATATTAAAAAATATATTTAACTACCAACCGCATATAAAGTACTCTTCCAATACCTACTTTTTTGCTTTGTTATTGTTTTTGTTATACTTTTTCTATTTCTTGCCAAAGCATAACCGTAAAATCATTCCTCTTCAAGTATAATATGCATACACACATATAATGTCAAAAGGTTGTTTCTATTGGCTCCCTTGATTTTCTTCTACATTTGCATATGTTCTTCTCTATTTTCTATTCTTTAATTATTGTTGAATTTTCCCTCACATTCTCATCTCTTCCCATTTATTGAGGGGTATAAAAAAAGGGATCAAATTCTTTCATCGCCAACCCGCTCAGATGTCGCTTCGATCGTTCCTCTTCATGAGAGTACTATAAGAAATATATATACAATGGTCGCCCCATATTTATATTTTTATTTATATTTCTACTAGTAACAAAGTTTACAAATCGTAAAAAGGGAATGGATGGTTCTCTTTGTACTGTTGTGCTGAGACACCCTGTATTAATGGAACAGTAGTGATTTCATTCCTTTCCTCGTGTGAGCGGGGTTCAATGGCAGCGAAATGACAGACAGTATGTCATTTTGATTTCATTTCTTTTTAGCGGCAACTTTTGTGATCTGTTGTTCCTTGCCAAACCTTCATAATTTTTTTAAAAAATTACTGACCCGGTACCACTTTACTGATTGGCAAAGATTTAGTTTTACTTATTAAATGGATAACGAAACTAGAGTCAACACATTTTTTGTGTCAGAAAAAATCTCAAAAGTTCGCTGGGTACCCGAACAGTTCAAAGACTGCGAACGATTTCTTACGGGAAGCTGGGACTCTACCAAAAACTCGATTAAACTGTGGAAACTTGAAAAGAATCAATATTCCGATGAATACGATGAATATGTTCCCAAATGTAATGATCAAGTATCCATGAATGGAGATGTAAGTGGTCTGGAATTGCTAGGCTTAGATAATGCTGTCGCCTCTTCCTCAGATGGTAAGAGGCATTGAAGACTTGTAATCAAATTGGAGTGTTAGTGTAAGGTTTATGTTTAATTCAGGAATTGTGACCATTGTTGCCATAAACAGAGCTGTGGAGGAAGATCGTTTACGAATCAGCGGTCAATCAGAACTTCTGCATAAAAGGAATTCGGGCAAACCATCGCCTTGTACGGGCTTGTCGGTCTTCAGCAAGGATATTGCTACTGTTGGGGAAGATGGAAGGTAAACACTTAAATATCCTTAAGTAAATTTGAAAAACTTTTAAGTCCACTCACAGATTGAACATCATATCGGCCACCAACTTGAGAATTATAAAGACTATCGAAGCCGACAGTTGCTCCCTAAATGCTGTTTCATACATAAGTCCGAAAGAGGTGAGATACATAACCACGCTATCACTTTGGATAAAATTTGTTTGTTTAATTAAAAATCGTTTTAGATCCTTACAGCCAATCGGATGGGAGTAATAAAAATGTTTGACATAAGATCCGAAAATGAAGACCCAACTATTTCTTTCATGATTTCTTGTGAGGATGATCGAAAATCTAATTATGTTTCCTGCTTAACGTATCATCCCACCCAAAAGCACATCGTAAGTTCTCAAAATCATTACATATTTCCTTTTAAATCACCCTGAATTATTTTAAAGGTTCTTGCTGGAAGCGAAGAAGGTTCCATAACTGTGTGGGATCTCCGGCAGCCTGGCTTCCCCGCCTCGTATTTAAGTGCACACAACAGTGCCATCACTGAAATTGGTTTTCACAAATCTGAACCGTCTAAGCTTTTTACTGCTTCGGAAAATGGCGAAGTATGGCAATGGACACAAAATGTTATGATGCTTCCAAATGACATGGAACCACAAATGATGCGACAATCTGAAAGTGATAATATAAATCCTTGGCTAAATGGAGAACGTGCCAAGAGCCGCATCAATGTTACCTCGCTTATTACTGACCTGCGAAAACCCATCAACTCTTTCGACTCATTTGGAACGAAAATAGTGTGTGGTAGCGATAGCGAGGCTGTTTATTTCATTGATAGTTGCATTTAAGAATACATAATATTAAATTTCATTTCGTTTTATTTTTTTTTACACATTTTGTTTTTACTTCTTAAATTGAACAAAAGTAAAAGTAGCAGTGTTCCCTTCGAGATTTTGAAGTGCTCATGACTTACCATGAATTTTCGATTCAGAATTGATTTCCAAGCAATCGAGCGAAAAGTGTTGTGAGTTTTTGGGTTCGAATAAATAAAGTTTCAAGATTTTAAGATTCGCGGATTTGTTATTAAGCCACATTTACTTGTAATAAATTCCATTTATCTTAATAGAGGGTTCATACCTTTCGTTTCAGAACCATCATCAGTGGGTGATAAAAGAAATTGAGCACATTTATACATAATTCATATTTAGATGTTTAAGTCTTAAACCATTTAAGATATTTAAAATAGCAAAACAATAGGAAAAGAGAGAAATATAATCTTCTATTTTCTTTTTAAGGCGTCAAACAACGTTAAATTTCTAGGTTCATCAAGTTGTCGGTTAAGTGGATTTAAAAGATGACAGTTTTTCCGGTTTTTCCAATGTTCAACATGTTAGGATAGTAAATTAATTTTTCAAACAAATATTTTTAATAAAAAAATACATTTTATTTAAAATGCAACTTATTACTAGTTTTACAAGTATTGATGTTTATGGTTGCGGGGTTGGAATGGGACTCCTCGTTGTGATCGTCGTACTCTCCTCGAAGGTTCGGATAGCGGTAGCTATCAGCGGCGTCGTCGGTCATAAACCATTTCATTATCTGTTGCAGATGATGTTGGCTTGGGTCATAAATTATGCAGTTTACGATGATCCCGATCTTATTTCGGGGTTGGTTTCATTTTTCAGCACTTGTTGACCCGTGTGGTCACCATGTGTTAACTTAGTATAGATTTAATTTAAATAAAGCCGAATTTTTAACCAGCAAATTTTAATAAAGTTTGCTTTCGGTATGGACATTCTACACATAGACTGCTAGTAGCCAACTCCGCGTTGCCGTCATCTAATCCTTAACGCTACTAGGCCTTCTATTAGTTCAAACTTTATAATAATAGATGTCATTAGTTTCTTTAAAAAAAAGCTTCATGATTTTTTAAACAAGAGTTAGCATTTTAAAATTAATTATTATTTTTGCCACCAAATTTACAAGCGGGGAAATTTAGCTCGAAATAAGTGGAATAATTTTTAGGTCGATTTTCTATGTGGATATAAATCGACTAGAAGTCCGTATCTAGTATGTCAATGGCTTTAAGCTATTTTTATTGTCACCTATCGTAGGTTAAAACTGATATTTATAAACGATTCCTTGTGTTAAACAACAACTACGATCCAAATTCTTTATCTTAATTTTATTACAAAAGAATCAAGGTCTAGATATTGGATTTTTACTGCTTAATTAAAGATAGCGGCCAATCCGAAAAAAATGAACAAAAATAAACATTTTCCACTTTTTCAGGGCCGTAAAGCTATCACATTTTTAATGATACTTCATAACTTAAGGTGGCCCTACAGTCCTCTGTGAACTAGAGACTCACCCAACAAACTTCTCCATCTAGCTCTGTCCCGAGCTAGATGTCTCCCGGAGCATTGGCAGCCCGTAAAGCTCGTCGTTCCATCTTCTCCTCCACTCTCCACTTCTTCTATGCATACGGAACCGTAGGTCTCACAAATAACTTTTTTCTCGAAACGACTTCAGTGCCTCTGCACCGTAAAGCAGGACGGGGATGATGTGGGTCTTATATAGCTGCTCTTTGGTTGCTCAAAAGAGCTGGGGGTTCATTCCGAAAAACGATTATCGTCAAACGATAGCGTTTTGACGATAGTCTCACTTCACGTAAGACGATAATCGTCAAAACTATAGCGTTTGCACGATAGCTAAATAGGTATCGTCTGTCATTGATTTCCAAATAGCAAATTGAAATAAAATGAAAAAAAAAATGAAAACTCAAAAAAAAAAAAAATAAAATGAATACTGTTATGGAGACAATTAGGAGATAAATCAGACCCTCATCTCTTCCAACCTATATGTAAGCATATTTGTTTTTCCTTTCTCACTTGTTGTCAGAAAAACCTCGACTGAATATAACCACTTAGAATATTCTGCCTGGCTACGGCCAGTATTTGACAGGAGTATTAGTTTACCAATTTTTATTTTACTTCCGTTCGCATTTTCGATTCCTCACTCATACATCCTTAAATATGTATCTATTTACATACATATGTAATTTGTGAATAACGGACTAAGTTTTAGAATTCGGCATTTGAATAACGGCGGCGTCGAAGACAACACGGATTGAGCGAGAACAAAACTAAAATTTAAGCCAACTGGCAAATTATCTTTTTTATAAAATTAAATGAATAAAAGTATTTTTTGTAAAGTTGTAAGAAGCTCTAAGTTTTTTTTTGTTTTTAGTTGTCTGAAAGTTTGACAACATTCTTAAATTTTAATTGAATAAATTCGTGCTCGAAAATATGCCCATCAATAGAACGCCACCGCCTGTGTCTCAAGGAAATGATAATGAGGCAGGCCACCCAATTCAAGATGATGACCAAAACGAGCTGCAACAACACCAGCAGCACAAGGAACTGCAACAACATCAGCAGAACCAGGAGCTGCAACAACATCAGCCGCAGCAGGAGCAGCAACACCATCAGGCGCCACGAAATAAGACACCAAAGGCCAGAAGGAATCCAGCAAAGTGCAGGATTTGTGGAGAAGGGTGCTCCGCTTCCTGAGCCCAGGTTAGTTTCTGTTGGTACGACAGGCTTGCACAATGAATCGGATAGACGTTCAGTGTCCTCCATAAGCAGTTCGTCAACACAAAGAAATTTGCGTCTGAATCTTATTCAACAACGACGTGACATACTAAGGGAACAGCGAGACAATCTACAAAAAGATCAAGAACTTTTGAAACGTCAAGAAGAACTCACTGACGAAATGACAGAAAGCGAGGACGATGTGGGATGGATCAACGACGAGGTGCCCATCCTTAGTAGTAGGAACCAAGTTATGAACCCATCAGCACCTGCTTTCAAACCATCATCTACGACTGCTTTTAAGCGAATACCTACACCAATGCTGCATCAACCAACCGTATTTGAACTTCCAACACCACTGAGCCAGAGGGAATTGGCTGTCAGGAAGGTTTATAGGGAACTTCCAACCTTTACTGGCAATCCTGAGGAGTGGCCATTCTTCAAGAGAATGTTCGACCAGTCCACTCAAGCTTGTGGTTACAGCATTGACGAAAATCTTATGCGTCTCCAACAAGCGCTAAAAGGAAAGGCACGGAACCTGGTTTCCGGCCAATTAGCAGAGCCATCGTGTGTACCACAAATTATAAAATCTTTAGAAATAGCGTTCGGCCAACCAAACGTCATTTTAGAAAGCCAATTAGAAAAATTCGCTGAACTTTTTGTAGTCAAACCCGATAAATTAGAATCCATCCTAGAGTTTTCCACTGCCGTAACAAATCTCAATGCGGTGATGAAGGCTTCGGGACTCGCGAGCCAGTATGATAACCCACTTCTTCTTAAAGAGTTACTCAAGAAACTTACAAACGATATGAAGATGAAGTGGGCTACGTTCTCTATGGACAGAGAAGTTAAAGGTGTTATTGCGTTCGGTTCCTGGTTAGAATTGGAAGCAAAAAAGGTGTATGAAGTACTTCCAATTTCTGAGTTAAGTATTAGTAGGAGGGAAGTTGTTCATAACGAAAAGTCGAATAGCAAAAGTAGGGTCAATGTTCACATCCAAGCTAAACCATATTCAACCTGTTTAGTATGTGCAAGCCAGTGTAAGAGTCTAGAGGCATGTGATGTTTTTAAACAAATGTCTTCTTTAGCCAGGTGGGAAAAAGTGAAGGAGTTAAGACTCTGTCGCCAGTGTTTGACTGCCCATGCAATTAAATACCCTTTTGTATGTAAGAAGGCAGTCAAATGTAGTTTCACCGGTTGCATCAAGATGTCATCAGTACAACACCAATAGTAGTAACATCACAGAACAGTCATACCAATGAGGGTGACTGTTTTCAGTTCCAGTATATACCAGTCACACTTCGTAAGGGTGACAAAAGGGTTACTACATTGGCCTTCCTCGATGGTGGTTCTAGTGGAACAAGAATAGAAGAAAGTATTGCAAATGAACTGGGATTAAATGGACCTAAAGTTGTATTGCACCTTAAATGGACAGCAGGCGTACGTCGACAGGAGGATTCTACTAAGGTCTCAATGGTTATTTCAGGGGTATACGAAGGTGCCAAGGAATTCGAAATACCTGTTGCTCATACAATAAAGGAGCTAGGTTTACCAAGGCAAACCCTAAAATATGATGACCTTGCCAGAGTACATCCTCATCTACGTGGGCTTCCAGTTAATTCTTATATTCAAGAACAACCAAGGATAATGATAGGCCTAAGCGACTGGCATCTTGCTGTTCCTAGTAGGACTCGACTAGCTGAGTGGAATGATCCTGTGGCAACAAAGTGTAAGCTGGGATGGTCAGTGTTTGATTCAAGTAGCTCATCCAAAAGCCAGAATATAAATTACCACATTGAAGAGTATTCACATCCAGACGATGAAAACTTTTACGATATGATGAGGCATTTCTTCTCCGTGGATAGTTTGGGAGTAAAAATAACAACATATGACCTGATATCTAAAGAGGAAAGTCGTGATAATGGAAGAGACAACAAAATTCGATAAAAATCGTTTCGAAACCGGCTTACTTTGGCGATGCGATGATCCTGTACTTCCAGACAGTAGACCCATGGCCAAGTTCAGACTTTTGTCACTAAATCGTAGGCTGCAGAAGAATCCAAAACTGAAAAGCGATATGCAAAATCAAATCGATGATTACATCAAGAAAGGATACGTCCGTAAGCTGTCCGCTGAAGAGTTACGACAAAACCACAAGTGATTTTGGTATCTTCCATTGTTTCCAGTGGTTAATCCGAACAAGCCTGAAAGATTGAGAGTGGTTTGGGATGCAGCGGCGAAAGTAAATGGAGTATCATTAAACTCACTTTTACTTAAAGGCCCCGATGAGCTTCCATCACTACTAGGCATTCTTATGAGATTCAGGGAGAATGCAGTCGCTATTAGTGGAGACATTTCTGAAATGTTTCATCAGATCAAAATTTTACCTGAAGACCAACATGCCTGCAGATTTTTATGGGATGACGGTGACGGAAATGGAGAAGCCGTATATGACATTTGGAGCGACGTGTTCACCAAGTAGCGCTCAGTTTGTCAAAAACCTAAATGCCAAAAAATATGAAAAAGATTTTCCAAGAGCAGTTGAAGCGATCATCAAGAACCATTATGTGGACGACTTGCTCGATAGTCTAAGAACACCAGAAGAGGCAATTGCACTAGCCAAAGATGTCAAAATGATTCATACAGCCGGAGGATTCCACATCAGGAAGTGGAAATCTAACTCAATAGAAGTGATGGCTGCCTTAGGAGAAGAATCTTCAGAGGTTAGTGACAATTTTGACCTAGATAAGGAAACTGTTTAATATACCGAAAAAGTATTAGGAATGTGGTGGGATACCAAAACTGATTCGCTTACATATTCCTTAAAGTTTAACAAAGGCAACAAAGACGTTCTTAGCGGTGATCGTAAACCAACAAAACGAGAAGTATTACGGGTGATGATGTCCATTTTCGATCCTCTCGGCTTAATAGGTCACTTCACCAGCTACTTGAAGGTTCTCATGCAAGAGGTTTGGCGGTCTGGAGTTCATTGGGATGATGAAATTGAAGACGATCATCATGAAAGCTGGCTTCGATGGTTAAATGAATTGAAGCAAGTTGAATCAGTCCTCATCCCAAGATGTTACTTAGCTGAATCAACATGGGATCTCGCAGAAACAGAACTTCACGTCTTTGTCGATGCTAGTAACACATGTAGTGCTTCAGTGGCATACCTTCGCATACAGTCAAAAGATAATATTACTTGTTCATTGTTAGGTTCAAAAACAAAAGTAGCGCCCATTAAACTTATGTCGATTCCACGACTGGAATTAGTTGCTGCATTGATTGGAGCAAGATTCGCCAATAGCATTCGTCAATCTCTAGCAATCCGTATTCATCGCGTGGTGTTCTGATCGGATTCAGTAACAGTTCTGAGCTGGTTAAGAACCGATGCAAAATCAGTGAAAGGGCAATTCGTAGCCTTCAGAATAGCAGAAGTGGAAGAGATATCTAACATTGCCAACTGGAAATACGTGCCTTCAGAAATGAATCCAGCAGATGACGCGACTAAGTGGAAAAAGGGACCATCATTGAACATGACTGATCGTTGGATGCAAGCACCGCAGTTTCTTTATGAATCCGAATTAGAATGGCCTGAAGATATACAGTGGTGGACACGAATTTAGCACATTGAAAAGAGTACAAGTATTTTTCTACTTTCAATTCTTTATTACTTGCAAGTAACGGTTCATTTTTATGTTGTTACTATGACTACCTTATATGGTAATAAAAATGTGTAAATGATTGAAAAGTAAAATACCGTTTTGCGAAAAATTAAGATTGTTTGTGATTTGCGTTGTTTTCAGCTGGACATAAATTTAACCCGTTTTGCAATCAAAGAGTGTATTTTTAATTTTTGTGTTTTTTTTTTTAAAGAAAATAATAATTTTTGAGGTAATTAAATATTCCTTCAATGATCTATATTAAAAAAAAATAAAAAAAAAATTAATTAGCCATGGCAAAAGGAAAATGGTGCTCAAAGGAAAAAAGAAATCTGATCTTGAAAATGAAGTCAAAAGGACGGACGGTAACAGACATTTTAAGTTGTTAGAATGCTTCAGGAAGCTGGTTTATAATGCCCTTCATCATTTCAAAAAGTTTGGAGTGATTGAAAACGTTAAACAAAACCCCCGGGCCAGAAAGACAACTACAAATGAAGATATAATTATTTAAAGGTTATCGACCAAGGATCCGTTTAAGACCTCCAGTGCCATTCGAAGCGAACTTTCAACGAACTATGGAGTAAATGTTTCCTCAAGGACCATAAGACGCCGATTAAATGAAAACAATCTACGTGGGTTCGTTGCTCAGAGAAAACCACTTGTATCAAAAAAAAATCTGAAATCTAGGTTACAGTTTGCCAAAGCTCACCTAGACAAAGCAATTAGTTTTTGGAAAAACGTGTTCTGGAGCGATGAATCCAAATTCTGCCGGTTCGGATCGGATGGGAAAAAATATGTATGGCGTCCAAAAAACAGGGAATATGATCCAAGGTACACCATTAAGACGGTGAAACACGGTGGAGGCAACGTTATGGTCTGGGCTGCTTTTTCATGGCACGGCGTTGGCCCCATCGTAAAAATTGACACCAAAATGGACCAGAACGTGTACAGAGATATCCTGTTGGATCATATGATACCCTACGCAGAAGACAATTTGCCGTTATTATGGCGCTTCATGCACGACAACGACCCTAAACACACTTCAAAGTTAGTGAAGTGTGCCTTAGAGGTGAATAAAATCGACGTTTTGAAGTGGCCAGCACAATCACCCGATATTAACCCGATCGAGAATTTGTGGAATGATGTTGAACATCACATTGAGCAAAAAAACCAACCAATTTAACACAATTGTGGCAGGAGATTCAAAATGCTTGGTATACAATTCCAAAGTCACGATGTGAGGCTTTGGTTGAAAGTTCGCCAAGAAGAATTGCTTCTGTACTGCAAAATAAAGGGTTCCCTACCAATACTAAGAAAAACTTAGAATTGATAACGGTAAGTAAAATTTTATCAAGAAACTGTTGAATGTGCTAAATTCGTGTCCAGGCGAAAAATTGATGTTTCTACATTCCATACTTTTTTCTTCTTACAGATGTTAAACATATTTAATAAAATACTATGAAAACATAGTGCTATGTATATGTAATGTAAATAAAATATAACTAATTTCATAATAAGAAAACAAATTGAAAATTAAATGGTTTTTATTTTCTTTAACAAGTGTGCTAAATTCTTGTCCACCACTGTATCTTTACATCAGGAACGCCATCATACAGCTGTCGAAACATTACATCAAACAACAGAGCCAGTGATTTCAATAAAAAGATTTGAGAATTGGAACAAGATGTTAAGAGTTACGGCATTTGTCTGCAGATACATAGATGCCCTAGGGGGTAAGACAAGAGGAAACAATTCCTTTTCATCACAAGAGTATCAGCGAGCAGAACGTGTGATTTTCAGAATAATTCAACTTGAGGGATTGTCTTCCGAAGTTAATTATCTTTCAAAGCCCGAAAACCTTATATCAAAAAAGAAACGTCCCCATAGTGCCAGTAACATATTCTTAATGAAACCATATTTGGATGAGAATAGAGTGATGAGATCACTAAGACGTCTAGACAACGCAAGTTGTTTAAGCTTTAACTCGAGGCGGCCAATAATTCTTCCACATGATCATCATGGGACGTTGCTGCTGGTACGAAACTATCACGAAATATTCCGTCATATTAATCATGAAACGGTGGTGAATCAATTAAGAAAAAAGTACTATATTCCGAGAATACGACAGGTTTTAAAACGAGCTAGAAAACTTTGTAACCGTTGCAAGATAAGAATGGCCAATTCTACTCCACCTGAAATGGCTGTTTTACCAGAAGTACGAGTTGAAGCATTTACACCTCCCTTTTCTAACACTGCAGTAGACTATGGAGGCCCATTTGAAATAGTAAATAGCCGAAAAGTAGAAAAGAGGTGGATCTGTATATTTACATTTCTTGTAACTAGAGCTATCCATATCGAAATTGCCTACAGTTGCAGCGCTGACTCATTTATACTTTGCTACAGGAACTTTTTATGTCGAAGAGGGTCAGTGAGAAAAATGTTTAGCGACCGAGGCACCAACTTTATCGGAGCTGAAAAATTACTAAAAACTAGCTTAAAATCAGTCGATCATCAACTTATTGCGGAAAAGTTTGTGAATTCAGAACTGGAATGGCATTTTCATCCTCCAGCATCACCTCACATGAATGGATGTTGTGAAAGGCTTATAAAATCTGTTAAGATCGCCTTATACGAGGTGAGCAACGTCACATCATATAAACCTAACGATGAGCTTTTTCGTAGTTTTTTGATGGAGGTTGAGGACATGATCAACTCTCGGCCACTAACCTATCTACCACTCGACAGCGAACAGTCCGAAGCCATAACACCTAACCATTTTCTTCGTCAGTCACCTGGAGGGATGATACCATTTGGCAACTTCAATGATGATACAAAGCTACTTAAATCAAATCTGCTTATGTCACAGCTTCACGCGAGACATTTTTGGAAACGTTGGATCGCCGAGTATCTACCTACACTAACTAGGCGAGAAAAGTGGGACATGCAGACTGAACCATTAGCAGTTGGAGACATCGTATTAATAATTGATGAAAGGAGCCCTCGCAACCAATGGAAAAAGGGAAGAATCATAAAGGTCAACGCCACTAAAGACGGTCAGGTACGCAGTGCAACCGTACAAACCGAATCCGGAATCTACCAAAGACCTTCAGTAAAGCTTGCTAAGTTGAATATATTAGCGAAGGAAGAGGTACATCTGTGAGAAGCCTAGAGAAATGTACCGAGGGGGAGAATGTCAGAAAAACCTCGACTGAATATAACCACTTAGAATATTCTGCCTGGCTACGGCCAGTATTTGACAGGAGTATTAGTTTACCAATTTTTATTTTACTTCCGTTCGCATTTTCGATTCCTCACTCATACATCCTTAAATATGTATCTATTTGCATACATATGTAATTTGTGAATAACGGACTAAGTTTTAGAATTCGGCATTTGAATAACGGCGGCGTCGAAGACAACACGGATTGAGCGAGAACAAAACTAAAATTTAAGCCAACTGGCAAATTATCTTTTTTATAAAATTAAATGAATAAAAGTATTTTTTGTAAAGTTGTAAGAAGCTCTAAGTTTTTTTTTTGTATTTAGTTGTCTGAAAGTTTGACAACACTTGTCGTAAAACAATTTAAACCATTATAGTTTTGTTTTTCAAAAGAGGTCTTTATAAAGATATTGGAAACAATAAATTTGCCAGACAGTTTGCTGTAACTATTAAAACTTTGAGTGGCGGGGGGTACCAATGCGCTCTTGCACGAAGCATATTATCCAAAATAGTTTCAGATATAAATAATTTACATGTTGAAATTATAGTTACATCGTCGCCGTGTCGGCGGCAAAAAATGAAAACAGTAACAGTAAGAACAAACACCACAAAATAGTTGATCAGTTTGGTAAAAAGCAACTTGTTGCAAATTTTCACAATTTCCCGTAGACAAAAACAAAGTTTAATAACATTTTCAAGTTATCGAACAAGCTTTATCTTTCGTTGAGTTCATTTTGACATTTCAGTAATCTTATACTAAAAACGATAGACAAGACGATAGTGACAAAGTTACGTGAAGTAAATTATTGACGATATCGTTAATGATAATCGTTTTGACGATTATCGTTTCGAAAATTACGGAATGACTCCCCTGTATTTTTGAATGTTGAGTAACAAAAAAGTACCTACATATTTCATAATACGAAATCTACTATGTAAATAGCACCATTTTAGAAACCGAATGAAATCAGATATGAAAAATGTGCATGTAAGTGTATGTGTAAGCATTTTCACTAAGGCAATTACCTTTTATCCAGACGGCAGGGGAGGAATTTCCAAGATCTAATTAACGGTAGCGTCTACAGTTCTAGTTAGGTTAAACTACTTTGTGAACACCTTATACTAAAGACAACGAACTTAGTACATACACGTAGAAAGTTAGGTCCCTTAATAGGCCACGTACAGCCAAATAATTAGCGGGGCCCTAAACTGCTATAAAGCAGATATTACGGCCATCCAGGAAATGCGATGGGATGGGCCGGGCAAAAAGGAGATGAAAAACTGCGATATTTACTATGGTGACTGCTACCGAGAAAACCAACAACACTTATTTGGATGCGGCTTTGTCATTGGAGCCAGACTGAGGCAACAAGTCTAGTCTTAAGCTACAGGTGCATCAACGAATGCCTCATGACCATCCTTCTCAGAACGGAGGATGGCAATACCAAGGATACGTTCTTCGAGCTCTTGGGCAAAGCATATGAGCAGTTTCCTAGATACGATATTAAAATTTTCTTGGGCGATCTTAATGCCAAACTAGGAAGAGAAGATATCTTTGGTGGAATAATCGGGAAAAATAGCCTCCATTTCAACACTTCGATAACGGATTCAGGCTCATCGATTTTGCTGCGGGCGAAACGTCATGCTAGCCCTAGCCAATACCTACGCGTTTTCCACACCTCAACATCCACAAAGGAACTTAGAGACACGCTTCCAGTATCAAGGACTTCCAAACCTTCCTCGGAGCTAACATCGCCTCGGACCACTACCTCGTTGTAGGCAAGGTAGAACTTCGGGTTTCCAGACCCAAGGAAAAACAGGGAGATGTTGGGAGAAGATACAACGTCGAACGGCTAAAATCGCAAGAGATCGCCAAATTCTTCTCCGACCGAGTCACAAGTAACCTCTTTCGAAGTTCTCTGCCGCCAACACAATTTACCGTGAACTGGTGGCAACATTGCGGAGATGCAATCAGAGAAGCCACCTCTGACGTGCTGGTTTCAAGCAGCCACCAACAAGGAACCCCTGGTTTGATGAGGAATGTCGGCAGGCAAATGCAGCCAAACAACAGGCAAGCAAAGTGGCGCTGCATAGATGGACGAGAGCTGCTCACGAGCTCTATGAGCAGGATAGAAGAGAGGAACACCAACTTCTCATTAGGAAAAAGAGAGAGCATGAGAAGCGTGCCGTCGAAGATGTTGAGATTTTTTAAAGGCAGAAATGAAGTTTGAAAGTCTTATGAGCAGTTGAAACGAAATTTACAGGTACATAACCCTCGAATCAAAGGCTGTAAAGACGAAAGTGGAAACATCATAGTAGAGCCGCAGTTAATGCTGAGGATATGGAAGGGCCACTTCTGCAGACTGTATAGCTGCGAAGACGAACCAAATACCGCTCTCAGGCATGATGATCCATTCAATATAGACGACGAAAGCCAACAATTCCGTCTTTCCGACATAGACGAAGTTAAGATTGCCATAAAAAAGGTTAAATCTAACAAAACTCTTCAAAGCAGCTGGAGATAATTTGGTTAAAAGTATCCACCAATCGATTTCAAGTTCGCATATGATAGCATCTATAGGGACGAGCTGTATAGAGCCATGTCTAGTTTTGGCATCCCTGCTAAACTCGTCCGTTTGTGCAGGACGACCATGGAGAATTTATGCTGCTCCATTAAGGTTGGAAACAACTTAACAGAAACTTTCGATGTCACAAAAGGTTTTAGGCAAGGTGATGCGCTGTCATGCGATTTTTTTAACACCGTACTTGAAAGAATAGTGCAGAGCTCACACGTCAACACTAGAGGCACTATCTTTTAAAAGTCTGTCCAATTACTAGCATATGCTGATGGCATTGACATAATCGGAAGAGCTCAGCGTGATGTCAATGGAGATCTTATATGAGTATTGAGACAGACGCGGAAAAAATAGGTTTAACGGTTAATGAGGGCAAAACAAAGTACATGCTGTCATCAGGAAAGGACTTACAACACCGACGTCTCGGTCAAAACTTCACCATCGACAGATGTAACTTTGAGATAGTCAAGAGTGGTGGAGAAGATGGAACGACGAGCTGTACGGGCTGTACAGCGACGTAGACTTAGCCAGAAGGTTCAAAGTTCAACGACTAAGATGGCTGGGTCACGTAGAGCTGGAAACCAATTCTCCGGCCCGGAAAATTTTTGGATCCACGCCCACAGGACAGCGCAGTATAGGAAGACCGCCGATAAGGTGGCGCGCACAGGTGGAAAGTGACCTCAATTAACTTGGAGTGCGCAACTGGAGACATTTAGCTAGCGACCGAGCCAGATGGAGAAGTTTGTTGGGTGAGGCCCTAGTTCTCACAGGACTGTAGCGCCACCTTAAGTAAGTAAGTTAGTAAGATAGGCATAGTCAGTTCTGTGCTCTGAAATGTTTTACATTCTTACGAGAATTGCAAAGCTTCAATTTGTTTTCGAATCACAGTAATATCACCTAAAATTTTAAATTCAAATACATTTAAATTTATTAAAATATTTTTTTTCTTTTACTATTTGTTTTAATATTATAAAAATCAAAACTGGGGTACATGACTAGAGATTCTCTTGGATTACAATAAGATTTAAAATATAATTATTCTTAAAATTTAAGTTTAACAAATTATTTTTTGTTGACTAATGCTATGGTTCTACAAATTATTGTGTTTTAATGTTTTACGTCTGTACATATACAAATGGGATTAAAATTTGATTAAATTTCAAGAATAATTTTAATACTAAGCACCTGCATTTATTATAAAAATGTAAAATTCATCAGGTGTTATCGAGTTTATAGCCTTGAGTACCACAGAAATATAGTATGTAGGTAATAATGGCCGTATTTTTAAATTTATTTAACGCGTCAATTTATCTAATTAATAATTTATTTCTGAATTTTAATTTAACACATTTTGCATTTTGTTTTGATTTTATGCGTGTTTTCATTACCTTGCTACAATAAATATCTATGCATGATGTATATTATTTCAAATATCTTAATTTGACAATTTTAAACATTTAATGGAATGTAATATACGATTTATGTATAAAATTCGTTTCAATAAATTCGTTAACATTATGTTTATATTTTGTTGTGGTTTAGTTTATATTTACACTAGCATTACAGAACTAAATAATTTATGTACACTTAAATATTTGAGCATTAATCTAATTAAAAAATTTAATAAATTTTTGTTTTCTTTTCCGTACATTTTGCCGAATCATATGCATAATTGAGCTGCGCTGAGGTTTTGTTAAAGAGCACCCACATGACATAACATACATAATTATATTGTTTTAAATTAATTAAGATAACGTTCCATTCTAGGATTATTTAGTGCACAAAAATAGTACCCAGGATAGTTTTGTGATGCAGGGCCAATGTCGCTTATGCCGTAGTCGTTAAGGTGGTGATAGTGGTGAAAACCTTTGGGTTTTTGTCACGATATCAGATTGTTATTTGTACCATGGACTCGCATGTGACGATTTAGATTTCCGGATTGAGAGAATCTATACAAAAATAAGATATAAAATGTTATACAAATTCTCGATACATCGAAAATAGGCAGGTTCAGACGACAGGACTTGAAATTAACGAAAGTTTCTGGATTCTGAGTCGCAATCAGCTGTCAAAAAATTGCCTTCAATAAAGGCAACTTTATTGGGAAGTTGACGGGACGACTTTCCATTACCGCAGCACGAATTCCTTCTGATTTTTTTACAGTTAGATAGAGGTCTCAATAGAACATGTTTTAAATATTGAGGCGAGGACACAGTTTTAAGTCATAAAAAAATATTTTCTTTTTCAGACTTAACCCTACTTTTTTTGTATTTCGTTTTTTTAGCCTAAACAAGTTTTTTTTTAAATTTGATAGTACGGCCAGCGTACTAACAGCTAGGTATGCAACCTCCCTGCTTGGATCACTATAGGATTTGGGGTGGGTGCTAGTTTGGGTACATGCAAAGTACCTACTTTTTGCATTTGAGCACTAAAATCAAAGAAATCCCCCCAAAAAAAAAAAACAAGTATGGCAATACTGAACAAAAAATGTCAAAATCAACCATTTTTGCGTATTTTGTATGTGGAAAAGTGAACTTTGAAAATTATTATAAAATCTAAAATTGCTAGAATTATTATTTATTTGCACATATCTATCAAATAAAAAAAACCGCATGTCGAAATTCGTGCTGCGATAATGGAAAGTTGAGCCAAGTTGACTGGAAAGTAAGTCACGAAAAATCTGCCTAATTTTCAAGTTAAGTGTATTTATGTCAAAATGACACCTGATCATGTTTTTAATTCAACTGAAAGCTGAACTTTATTACTCTACAATTTATTTATTTTCTGTACAATTCCATTTAATGTTTTGTGTAGTTTTTGAACTATTAACTGAAAGTAGAGGTTAGTGGAGTAAAGTTCAAAATTTGAAGCTTATGTGACTTGGCCAACTTACCAGTTGCCTTGGTCAAAATTTAAGTTCAAAGAATGCAGTTGACTGCAAATGAAGACCTTTATGTTGTCTGAACCCGTCTAATGGTAAACAGATCAATAAAAACAAAAACTCACCTAAGTAAACATAACTTGCACTGGTAGGGTTTTTCTCCGCTATGTATACGCAGATGCTTAGTTAGCGTCGAGCTGTCGGAGAACGATTTCTTGCATGATGAACACCGATATGGACGTTCTCCAGAGTGCGTTCTCATGTGCGTAGTAACACTCGAGCTCTGCGAAAATCGTCTATCACAAATTGGACAACGGAACGGTTTTTGCCCGGTATGTGTGCGTACATGAGCTGTAAGATTGGCTGCTTGTGAAAAACTTTTGTTGCAATCAGGGCATCTAGTGGTGGTAAGTAAACAGTTATAGAAATTCTTTTTGAAGCTATATATTTATAAATTTTGTATATACCTATAGGGTCTTTCACCAGAATGAGTTCTTAAGTGAGTTTTCAATGTGCTGGGGCGAGCGTATGTCTTACCGCAAAGCCTACAAAGATTTGGCTTGGAGTCTGATCCTTCGTTGCTATCTTCATCCTCGAATCCACCACTGCCAAAGGACTTTGTGTCTCTGACCTATACAAATGCATAAATTGACGTACGTCAAGTTTTAAATCAAAATTATATAGGTTGTTGTTTTAACTCACCAAAGAATATTGTGGACTTTTGGGCGGTGAATAGGATTGCGTGGGTTGTGAGTAGAAAGCACGATGTGGTGAGTTTTTTTCTTCATTCTCACCAGGAGCCGGAGCTATTGACTGGTTAGTGATTGGTGGTCTGAAATCTGCTGTAAAGGAGTACGTTGTAGCTGCCGGGTAATGGGATGGACTCAGCAACGGAGGATAAAGAACATTTACGGAAGATGACGAGTTTGGCGGAGTCCACTGCATTTGGGAGCATTGCATTGGAACAGATGTTTCAGCTCCATAGCCGTGCATGGTCATATTCATGCTGACATTGACACTCATGCTCGGGTATATGGGGGGAGTTGCGTGCTGGTTGCATGTAGATGGCGCATCATAGTAGCATGATTGTGATGCTGTACTAAGTGCATTTGTTGTATTTTGTTGTGCCTGTGTTTGATTAATGAGTTGCGGGTGTACCGTGTATGACAAAGATGCCTGATGAGGATTAGCTGAAAAACTGAAATTAATTGTTTGAATAAAAACCGTGTTTTGTGTAAGGAAACAAATTTAAATAAATTACTTATAAGAAGCACCACAAGGTGAAAAGGGGAATAAACTTGGCAATGGATCGATATCTAAAGGTGGTAGTCCTGGGAATGTTGACGCCATTTCATCCGAATTCCAATACGTCCCTAAATTTGTTTGTGAATTAGGTTGAGGTGAGCTGTAGGTATATATTATAAAAAAGTTAATAGTATGTATGTTTGCTGGAAGTTTATATTTTAAAAAGGCATACCTTAAAGGAACACTGTTGTTTTCAAAGCAACTTCCTGATTCAAAATCAGAAGCGCCTAATGCTGGGATAGGTAAAGAGGTGTTCCCTTGGCAGCAAAGACAGCCCACACAAGATGCAGCACACTCTTGCTGAAAAGTAAAAAAATAATACAATATATTTATACCTTTATATATACATACATCAAAATAACATTTTTTAGGGTGCTGTGAAATTAATGAGTTCCTGTAATGAGTTAAGGTTTAACAGACGAAGGTGATCACGATAAAGGGGTAAGATCAAAGGATTTTCCCAAGGAAGGTTTTGAAGTGTAAAACGAAAATATCTTCGTAGATGCTTTCTATTCTTGATATGTTTTTAACTTGATATGGAGACCAAACCTGGGACACATATTCAAGTAGAGGTCGGAAAAATGTCATCTAAAGCGATAGGGCCACGTAAAATTCTTTGGACCATCTTTTAACAAGACTTAATGAAAAGTTCGCCTTGTGAATTATTTCGTCAATGCGAAGTACAAATTTTAGTTCACGGTCACATAAAAGGCTGAGATCCTTTATGTTTTCTACTACATATACATATGTAAGGTATGATTATGATAGTACTAACTACGGGGAGATGGTTTTAATGCTTTTACGCGAAAAGGTCATTGTCTGGCATTTGATAATGTAGAGCTCTAAGCTATTTTGGGTACACCAGGTTGAGAAGCGATACGTCTTAATGAGTTGCAATGATTCGGCGTAAAGGGATATTTGATAATGTTTAATGACCATGTCAATGTCATTAATTGTAAGGAAAAGACTGCCTTTGGGAACACCTGTTGTGAATAGAATAGGATTGGAAAGAGCGGATCTAAATCGGACATAATATTCACGATTTTCAAGGTAATCCTTTTCAAATAATCCATTTCAGGAAAAGAGGTTTAAAACCTAAGGAGGAGAGTTTGAAAACAATAAGGTTATGAGCAATTTTGTCAAACGCTTTGCTGAAATCAGTGGAGACCATATCAACTTCGTTCCCATTTTCTAAGGCTCTTAGAGTGAATGAAACGAACTCTATAAGGCATTCATATAGAATGCTTTCAAAAATGTTTGGGATATGAGAAAGTTTAGCAATTGGTCAATAGTTTATCACCTCGCCTTTGTTTTGATTTTGTTTCCCATATTTTGGGAAATGTTTCTTTAAATAACCATAAATGAACATTTTTTTTAGGAAAATGGCAGAAAGGCCTTCAGGGCCCGGTGTGAACTCATCATTAAGTTGAGAAATTTCGTTTTTAATGGCTGTTGGAGAAATGCAATCGGGTAAGAAAGGACCCAACGAAAAATTTGGTTTATACTCAAAATAGGCCCGATCTGGTGTAAAAGAATCTTGTGAGAATAAATTTTACAAATATAATGCAAAGTAATTGTTTTGTAGTACCCGTGGCGTGATGGTTAGTGTGCAGGACTGTCATGCCAGAGGTCTTGGGTTCAATCCCTGCCTGTGCCATCTAAAGTTTTTTTCACGGGTACTGCCTCTTGCGAGGAATTGACAAATTCTCCAAGAGTAATTCTTGTCATGAAAAGTGCTTTCTCAAATTAGCCGATCGGATTCGGCTTAAAACAGTAGGTCCCCTCCATCCCTGGCGATATTACTCGCATACAGGAATGGTTGAGAGTTGTAAGTCACTAGGCCCTAGTTCTTAATGGACTGTTGCGCCACCTAATTTATTTATTTATAATACAAAGTAATTAGCTATTGTTATATTTTATTTGGAAGTTTCATTATTGAAGGACAATGAGGTTGGATAACCTTTTCACTTTCTTTTGTGATTAACGAACTAAAAGAAGGATTAGGGATCGTTGGCAAGGTTAGCTTAAGTTTTATGTAAATATTTTTGTTAGAGGGAATTGTATAAATCGTTTAAATGAAGATAAGATCCAAGGTACTTAGAGTAGTCAATTGGACATTGAGAGCGTAGGAATATTTTCCGCAACTTGTTCCTTTAGTTACGCAGCCATCGAAGTATACGATTATACCAAGGCGGGGCTGATGGAGCAACTCTACATCGCCGGTAAAAAGGGACATGTAGTGATATTGGATAGTGTAGTTCATTGTTAAAAAATAATTGTAATCTAAATTTTGAAAGAATTTAGTAATACATACATTTATCGTCTAATACATATGTAGGTATATGAAGCTCTCGTTAACATTTTAATACCTTGCAAAAAAATAGTGGAAATACATTTTTTCCAACTTATGGATTTCCTTTTGACATAATTTATATTACAATTATTGTGAAAAAGTTTTTATTTTAAAAATTAGATTATTTGTATGCGTTTTGCTGAAGAATAGATTGAAATAGATAACATTTCTTTTGTTTTCGTTTAAATTTCTCAAAAACAAATCCATCAAAATTGATTCAATGTTTTTTTTTTTGAAAATTTCAATAAAGAAAATATGGCTCAGGTTTTTATACTGTTTTCATTTTTGTTATTTAAATAAGATTTACCAAATTCTTTTGCCAAGCCAAAAAACTAATTTTTACTTGAATATAAACTTTTCCTAAAAATTCTTATTCAATTTTATTTCTAAATATTTACATATGTACATATATCTAACGTTTTTGGAACATCATTAAAAAGAGCTGAAAGTATCTTTTTTTGCATTGCTGATTAGATATTTTACATCAGTAGAATGTTTAAACCGATAAATAAGAATAACTAAACATATTGTTAGTAAAATTGTATTAAAAAAGTGGATCAAATTTACATAGGTACCTAATTTATACTCAAAAAGTTTTACTAATCTGAAACAAGACAATTATTTTTAAACAGAGATATGTAAGTATCCCTGGAATCTGAATTTAAAATTCAATTTTTCTCACGCTTTTACCTTTAATATATTTTTTGGTCGTTCAAGCTTTCGATTTGAATATTTTTCTGCAACGTTACGAAATCTTTCAAGCGCCAAATGAAACTCATTTTTTTTTAAAACCATTCGAATTCGCATGTGCATACTGGTTTTTATTTAAATTTAAAAGGTATAGAACTTCCTAGGTCTATTCCATGTCTAATTATAATTGTAAGCAATCGTTACCTACATATGTACATACATACATACATATGTACATATGTATTATTCTTTCTAAATTTTAGGATTTTTACGATTTGTAACAATATGACGTCATCAGATCGTTCCTAAGCTCATTAGGGGCCAGTTACAAATATCTTTGGTTTTCATCGTTTAACTTTTCTTGTCGTCATTTAAAAGCAAGTAAGAAAGTCAAATTTATTCATGTTTGGTGTCGAAATCAAAAATACATTATTTAACCTAAAACTTTTGATTTAATTTTTGAATGACGTTTTCAGTGAACAGCTGATTGTTATTTTCACATTCTGGAACATAATCATTCTTCTGAAAGCGTTCCATATTCTTTTTATTTCCACATCTCAATTTTCCTTTTAAGGATTGGTTTCAATGATGATGGTTTCAATGCTGTAAACCAACCATTTTACAATGACCATGCAAATATTATTACTAGAAGAAAGTTAACAAATTGTGGAAATTAAGTTCCCAAATTTTGGGATCCAAGAGGGGAAATTATGAGCCAGGTGCCATTATGCAAATGATATTTTTTTAAATTCAAATTGTCATTTTAAGAACATTAATGTTGAGTTATTTTCGATCAGGTTATTCGAGACGTTATAATATTAAAGTGTAGGTTTTTATTTTTGTAAAATGAACTCAGGTCGGCCATTCGCAACACAATATAACTGCGCAAATTGGGGTTTTGAACAAATTGTTTGTGTTGTGAATGGGGTTGTTTGTGCGGTTTGTACAATTAACTATAAAAACATCAAAATAATTTTGACATTTGTTCAGGTTCGCCCATTTGTGCAGATGTTTTGTGACTTACTTGGAACGTTAAAATTCCTGATTATAGCAACAGGATAATGAAAAATCAAGGATACGATCGTTTAACTCAAAAATTGAGAAACAAATATCTATAATAGTCGACCGTGAGACAGTTGTGAAAAAGATAAACATATTTCGGGAAAAAAAAAAGAAAGTGCAAAGCAGTCAGAAGCTACTCACATAAGCTGGTCATGGTTATGAACTGTCGTTATGGTATTTTTTAACGCTTCACGTTTTTCCAATTCATTGCGGAAGAATTGCTGCCAAAATTTTAGTAGCTACATATTTCCCCTGGCCAAAACCTTAGAGTTAACGATAAAAGCGATGATTGTGTAGATTTAGGTTTTCACATTATAGTATATTTTTTTTTTGATTTTTAGACAGAAGTTTTCCAAAAGCACGCTTCTCCATATGACTACATAATTTTTAAGATCTTCTTTTAAAGTTTAATCTAATTCTCTTAACAATTTTGTTTGGCAAAGTTTTTCCCTTTCTAAAAACATGCATTTTATTTTCTGTACATTTTTTTTTTCAATGCAATAGTAAGCAATTTATTATATGTATAGATATATATTTTAAATATATGATTTCAGAGAGTGCTGTATTATATTTCATAAACAAAATTTCTCACTTCTCTGTGAAATAGAATAGGAAATAAAATTTGTATGATTCGATTACTCAAGAATTTTCTATTGCACAATTCAATTTCAAATTTGTTGAATACCTTCTAGGTTAATGACAGTTTCAGCTATTGTCTGAAATCATGGTCACAGTAAAAAAAATTGTTTTTTGAAAAAAAAAAAATTGGAATACACGTTTTACCCTTAGTAAACTGAAGAATTTTTTTGGATCCGTCAGAACTCTTTTACATTTAAAATTTTCTTGAAAAATCTTTTTATTAATTCCAAAATATAATTCTTTTTATTCGCGTTTTTTAAATCTTGTTGACTCTTCTTTGATAGAACATGCTTAAAAGCTTCACGCAAGAACTTAAATGTTAAGAGTACAGAGTAGTCACATAACTCATCTAAGTTGTTGTATGTTAACATCTTCAGAATGAAGCATATTTAAAAATAATTTTCTGAACTACACTTGTTGTCTAAGAAAGAAAATCAAAACTGTCACTGGATAGATTTTGAAACTTGAGAAACAATAGAGACTTGATAACTTTAACTTTAATTTGTGAACGCACCCTTTCACTAATTATCGAACTGTCATTGTCAATTTATTCAGTAAATTTAACATTTTCATCATGGTAAAGTACATGAACGAGCAACGTCTGCAAATTATAAATTTTCTACTGAAATTCCAATTTTCGATCGTAATTCAATTCAATACGTCAAGAAGCAACAAATATTGGTCGAATTAATTGCTTCATGAACCTCCACTTCATCTACAAAAAAAAACTGTTTGGTGCAGTTTGCATATCGGCGGCGATGTTATTGGTCCATATTTTTTAGTAAACGTTTACAATTGTCACCTTATTAAGAATGACCAGCGTTATCACGCCATCATGATTATCTCTTATATTTGGCACGAATTGTAAGATATGGACTTGGACGACTTGTGCTTTTAAGATGATGGTACCACAAGCCACACAGCACCCCTTTCAATGGATTTATTAAGGAGAACATTTGGTCCGATATAAGATTGAGATACATAGAAATACGTATTATTTAATTCAAATAGATTTGTTTGGCGCTTATGTACAAAAATTTGAAGTGTGTGTTATGCCGCCTGACTAAAAGTCTAAATCCAACGCTACAAACAAATTAATTGTGATTTTGTTTATCTCTTTTAATTCGTGTTATTATCATTTTTTGATTAAATCATCTCAAGAAATTGACCTGTTCATGTGATTTCATGTGTTTGGACTACTTTTTGTGGGAGTATTTCCAATTTCTTGTCTATGCTAATTAACTATAGTATTAAAAGACCACATTTGACGCACTATTGACATAATAAGACCGCATATGCTTAAAAGGTGGTGTATATATAAGTATAATAGTCATCACGCTCGAGGCCCTAATTCACACAGGACTGTAGCGCCACCTTAAGTAATCATCACAGTCATTATTCAATATTGCAATCACACAAGGCACACTTCTCCCTTTGGCTTGGCAATGGTCCTATAAAGCCTATAAATCTACACCCGTTCGCACAGGAACTTAAAGCTGATCTATAAAGGTTTATAGTAAACGAGAACAGTGGAAGTGACTCCGAAGTTAAAATTGAATTAATTGCAACTGATGCCAAAGTCAAGTGTGTTGGAAAATTTGTATCCCAGTATCCAATAAAAGAATAAAAATCCCAGTATCCAATAAAAAATGAGAATCTTGTTTTTAGGGAGTCTCATACCCAAACCATCTTTACTGATATTAAATTTACCTTTTTTTTGGAAGATATAATGTAAAAAAAAAACATTATAGGATACTTAAAAGGTAACGTTGCATTGTTGCAATATTAAACACCGGCAAATTGAAGGTTTTGACTTAGTTGAAGATTTTCATCTACAACCTATATATGAAGCTCTTTGGATATGTTGTGAATTCCAGTGACATGTAGTTTTAACCCTAATTTACACCTATCAAAAATGAAAAATTTCATTTACCTGTATAATTTATAAATAATTAAAAAACTGGTAGGTATATAGGGCCTTTAAGAGATTCATGATACCACCATTATATACTCGTTTAGGCATGGGGGGTAGTTTTTTTTTAAACAAATTTCAAAAACTTAAAATTAAGATAATAATGTCAACTATTTTCAGGAATTGACTTTTAGCTTTTTAAAGACACCCAAATTTGCGACAAGAATTACCTATACTCCACTTTTAAAGCTTGCATTTTGTTACAAAATTTCGTACATTAAACCGTTTTTAAGTTAACAGTATTAAAATAATACAAATACAAAATGATAGCTCTAACAACATATCCAAATGCGCGACTACATCAAGTTTTAAATTTTAAATATCAATTTGGGCTATTAAGAGATTTTGTTTTTGAAGACCGTTTTTAACTTAAAAAATTTAAAACTGTTTTACGTACCCTATATTTAACAAAGAAAATTTATAATGTATAGATATGTTTATCCCAGGAATTTTTCGTTTCACAGTTATATAACTCTCACTCACTTATATTTGTTTTTATGCGTTAAAAAATTTAAGGAAGGTGTATTGTAATTTAAAGAACATTTTATCACTATAAATAACTGATTTCCTTAAAAACTCTTAACTCGATTTATTTTTATTTATTTTTCTATTCCGATATTAAAACGATATTTTTTAACCACTTAACCAAATTTGTGTTTAAACCGAAATTACCTGTGGACTGTCCAATGCCAACCCGAACAATGAATTATTGGGAACATATCCCGTTTCAGCCTCCACAGGACCTCCGTTTGAGACATCGCACGATATGTACATAGCTCCACCCTCTTGATCTTCCAGTGAATCTGTAATAGAAAACATATAAAAAAAAAGTCAAATAAGTTAAAAGGAGATAGTATCTACTCGTATACCTATAAACTTGGAACGTCATGCGCAAATTTTTATTAAAGTACAAACAATAAAACAACTTCCTTAAATTTATCCTTGTCTTTTTTCTTACCTAGGAAAGGAATAATTTCATAATGGCTTCTTATAAATGATTTAACGGAACGCGAGGGTTCTATAATGGCTTCCCATAGAAACGCATCTATACGTTTTTTAACCGATTGTTAAAACAAAGCCAAAGTGTGGTTTTCTTTACAAAACAATGGATTTTATTGATTTAAGTTTTAAAACAAATATGTATGCATATAAGTGTTGCAATTTGGAAGCTGAGAAAGTTTGGCTTCATACACACGTAAATGAATTTAATAAATTGAAATGACTTCATTGTCGAATTCTAAAGAATAAAATTATTCGGATTTATAATTGCAAAATAAAATTGTATATGTATTCCAAATTTCGATTAATTTCGAAATAACTCCGATCTATCAAAACTTTAATTTGAGTTCATTCATTTTTAATTTGCTTCTTAAGGGAAAATACTTTTTTTTCGAAACATTGTTTATTTACCTAAATTGATAATTTTAAAAGAAATCAAAGCTCTCAAAAATTGTTTTAACACTTTTTGTAAGATAAGTCATGTTTTAAAATGTTGAACCTACTCTTTATTCGTTAATAGTTCAGAAACCTTTTTTCGTCGTGCATATCTAAAGAACCAGTAGAGATATCGACTTCAAAACAATTTAATTTTATATTGTATAATGTGATGAAATACCAAACTATTATAATTTTGAAATAAATTCAATTTACTTTTTTTTATGGATCAAAAAAGCTGAAATATTCTAAGAACAAAAAATGATTTTACCTCCAAAATAATCTTATGCAAGAATAACGTTTTTGACATTTTGTAGAATTTTGAGAAAAATCGAATTGACAGTTTTTTTTTAATAAAAACCTAAAAACAGTTTTGCTTAAAGTCGGTAAAAATTGATTTTCGATTGATTTATGATGATGATTTATGATTTTAAAATAGTTTTACCTTTATTAAGGGTGATGTTGCTGCTATTTGATAAATAAAAAAAATCCAATCGACACTTTTCTTAACAAAAATAAGAACCTTCAAAAGTACTACTGAAAACTGGTAAAAAATTGATTTTTTACTCAAATATCTCGGGAATAAACACTTTTGCTGTGATGTTTTTAATAGAATTCAATTGACCGTTTTTTTTTTTAATAAAAACCTTCCAAGATTATCACTAAAATTTGTTAAAAATCATTCTAATATGTCGAGAACAAATGAGAGTATTAACTTTTAAATTATTTGATTCTACTCAAAATATTGCTATTGAAAGAAAACTTGCAAAAAATAACTAAAAACTGTTTAAAACTGATTTTCGAATCAAGTATCTTGAGAACGAAAAGGACAATTGACTTTAAACTTTCTTTATTGTATACAAAATGTTGTTATTAATATTTTGCAAAGTTACTACAAATTGAGAAAAATAAAAACCAGGAAACAAGGAATACTAAAAAGTACTAAAAATTAAATTTTGATATTAAATATCTTTAGAATAAAAGAAGATACTGACTTCTTAGTTGTTTTATGCCATAGAAATATTGTTGTAAATGTTTTGTTATATTTAAAAACAGTGTTTTCCGAATTAATTTTTACATAGAACAGCTTGAACTTAAATTTTGAATTGTATATCATCTTGTTCAATAATTTCTCTTATTGATAAAATGGACTTGTTACAAAAATTACCATTTGAAAAGTTTATTTTGTATATACAAATTCGTAATGGTTTTTCAAATTAATATTCAATTTTTTCTGTACATAGCTTAAATATTTTAAGTATTTTATAAATTGTTGGAACAAAAATTATAATTAGTTGTTAGTATTCACTTCTGCTTCATAAACCATAGGAACGCGCTGAAACAGTTTTTAGCAGAAAAAGTCAAAGAAGTGGCAGGAGACTGTCTCATCAAACTTTTGAAATACATACATATGTTGAAAACCGCCAAAATTTAACTCTGAAACGTGTTTGTAAACACTGTGAAAGTATAACATTCAAAACTTACATATAATACTGGTCGGCAATGTGTTCTTCCTGGCAATAAAGTTGCACTTTTCCAATGGGTTTTGATGGCCTTAATTCAAATCCAAATTCAAAATTAACGTATCACGTCACGTTTTTGAGATATTACTTTTTCAAATTCAATAAAAAAAAAACAAGTATATAAGGTTTTTTGAGCATATCTAACTTTATGACGTAGCTTCTTTTCAATAAAATCCGTGATGATTTTCCAAATCTATAATCCCTTTCTTTAATATTCAGTTAAAATATTTATATTATTTCATATGATATTTGCAAACATTTTCATAATAAGTTAGATTTCACTTGTCTTACAAAAACCTTAAAGAAAGAATAAACCGTTTATGATTAAACGGTTTTCAAAAAAAACAGGCAAAACAATTTAAAAGTAATTTTTGTTCTTGTAATGAATCGGTTGTCTAAAAAATTATATTATATCAAGTTTTTAAAATATGTGTATTAAAGAATACAAAAAATAATGTTGAAAACGTTTTCCTTTTTAAACTTGAGCAAATAGTCAAAATTATGGTTTGGATTCGAAATCAGCACTAAAAACTAGCCCCAAAACGTATTTTCCAAAACTATGAAAGTATTAAATTCATGGTTTGCCTAAAACATCATTTAGAGTCAAATAAAGGCTCATAATCATAACTAATGAAACTACCTAAGATACTTAAATGATTTAAATTGTATCTAGAAGAGAAAGATTTGTTCTTTGCAAAACCATCATACAATTTATTATTAAGAGATATTTTTAGTTTTAACTTAGCCTTAAAAACCCCTTTTTTTTTGTTTTTAGCTTTTTTAAACTGGCATATTTTAAAAGCCTAATGTGATAGCAAAATTAAGAGGCGAGATTCGATTTTAGGGCATCTTAATTTTAAACAAGTAAACAAGTATTGTTTTGTTTGTGGGACAAAAAAACGTAGTTTTGTTGACTATTGTAATAAATAAGAATTTTGCAGACCATGAGTGAATCTGAATTTATAGTCTGTCAATTTCAATAATTGCATTTGATAAAATGCGTATGTTATAAATAAATACATTAAAACAAATAAATAAATGACAGCGACAGGCTATTAATTTATAGGCTTGAGATTTATGTATGGAAAGATCGAAACGTCCACTTAAAATTTTCGAAATTCCAGTTCGAAGCAAGAATTGCAATCCCCACACCTCCCATGTGAAATCGTTAATTATTATTCAACTTTGGATACAAGTTTAAATTAAAAATATGTTTTATTCTGGTCCACTGTAGACAATCAACATACATGGAATACATTTACGAGCGTCCGCCATTGCAGATGAATAAACTCCGCCCGGATCCAAAGCCACACCTTATCTAAATAAATTCGTGTAATGAAATTGAATTGTGGTTGGTTAGTTGGTTTTGGTTGGATTTTAATTTTACTTTACTTGTAGACATGATTAAAGTTATAATTTAAATCATATGATGATGGAACTTTTTGTTGTTTTTTAAATTAATAAATCATATCATATATAATATGGAAAGGAAACGAGTTTTTACAGAGACTGAATACAATTATAGAGTTATTTAAAGGTATAGAACCATCATTTGCAGAAGACGACAGTATCTCAAAAGGTTTGGGATAAAAATAAGCGAGTACACAGAATCATAAGTGCAACTTTGGTAGAGTGGAAGACAATTTTTTAATCGTTTTCGTCTTGAGATTTGTTTTGCGCCCGTAAAATATTCATAAGTAGAAACTTCGAAATTATGCATATCGGTTGTCAATTAACCACTAAAAAGTAGTATTAGGTATTCAGCTTAAAAGTATAAGATAAGCATAAGGTAACTATCTCTGTTATGGTTGCTGCTCGTGACAGGCGTTTTGTATAGTAGTGACAAGTATTAATAAGTAGCAAGTGATTTTATTGTTAGAATAATTTTTTTAACTCGGAGACAACTAAGATAATAAGATATTGTTATGTTGGTGATAACTTAAGTGTTTCAAGTGGGAATTGCATTTAATTTAAAACTAGGTGGAAACAATGAAGAACGGGTTAAGAAAGCTTGCTTGCCTTTTACGCCTGTAGAAAAACTTTTGGTAAAAAGTGGGGACTTCAATCGAAAATGATTTTGTGGACGTCAACACTATAAATGAACTGATTCCTGCTGATATTTTTGCGAAGGACACCGACTACTAAAGCGGTGCCCTGAACCTCAGTAAAGATTGTAAAATCATCTTTCCAGCCAGAAAGGATTTGGAGGATGGCATGGTTACGAAAGGTTTCGATACCATTACTCTTACTGACGGAGTGACGGGTCAAAGAAGGAGTGTGGAGATGGGTCGGCAGTCTTCTCTGAGCGCTTAAATTTCTCTAGGTCTTTAAGAGAAGCATGCAAATCAAACTTAAACTAAAATAAAAACTAGGCTATCTGCAATTATAATAATTCGGCCACAACATCCTCTAAACTGATTCAACAATGCCGGAATGAACTATCCAGTCTCAACATCAACCTCCGTGTAACTCTTATTTGGGTTCCATAGTCATAGTGGCATTGATGGAAATGAACGGGATGAGTTGGCCCGGCAAGGATCGGCTCTTCATCTTCATAGCTCACTGGCGGAAAAGGTAAATATTCCTATTGGAGCTATGAAGGGCAAAATATTCTCAATGTTTCTGACAGAATCCATCCGCAGGTGTAGGTGAGACCGTCTAACGGATTTTACCATATCCAGAATGATATTGCCTACCTATAACAGAAACCGTTCTATAGAACTTTTATGCAGACCCAGGCATGATCTAGCCAGCGTCACTGCAATATGTACCGGATATCGGCCGGCAGAAAAGCTGGGTAACCCTAACAATACTGACTGCCGAATAGCTGCGGATGCCAATATGAAAGGCAAACTGTGATTCACTTTCTCTGTAAATGTCCTACCCTGGCCAGTAGGTACTAGAATGTGAACCTTCGGGAGGGCATTCCTTAAAGATCTTGATGAACTCTCCGAGATGAATATTATCCATAGGTCCAACGAGTTTATGATACCAAAACGGCGCTAATTTAGTTTAGTCGCAGACGGCTCTACTAGGTCATGAGGTGTGAAAGATTTAAAAAATGACACACACATTACAATTCGCTATAACAAAATAAGAATTTTGTTTCTAGGGACATTAAAAGTTAGAGAAATGTGAAATCAGTAATTCCAAAAATCGGATATAAGCACTAACTTCAAGCCTAATTGTAGTATATTTTATAAACATTAAAACAAAATATATTCAATTATATAATCTTGAAATAACTTACCCAGAATTATTTTCAAGAGTTTGGAACGTTTATGTAAAAATCCCATGACATGACTTCCAGTCTAAGGAAACAAAATTTAATTTTTGTTCTTGTATTTTTTTTCCGCTTCATTTTGTGAAACACTTTAAGCGCCTGCAAAATATAATAAAAATGAAAACATTTTAGGTAAGATTCATAAAATTGTTGTACTACTTATATATAAAAATGGTCTAAATTAATCTAACTCAATAATATTATAGAAAGGAAATGTTGAATTAGATGATTTTTTTGACATTCTTGGTGGTACACGCAATTTCATTCGCTTGTCAGAATTAAAAAATTAAGTAGCTTATTTTCCTACTCAAGTTCCTATAAGTTGTGAAGACGGTACAGACTTACAGAGTTACTTTGAGGTATCATTGTTCTATATTGCGTAATGTATAACTATAAATTGAAACTAGGTACTTTTGATCACAGCACTGACAAAATCAACAAAAATGACAAAAATATAGTAAAATAACTTATCAAAAATACAAACCAAATAAGAACACAAAATTTAAATTAATTTTAAGAAATACTAACATGAACATTATAATGTGTTTTCTTAGTTTATAAAAAAAAGTATAAGGAGATCACGTGATCAAATTGTTGACCCTTCAAAATTAGTATTGTTCTTTAGAACAGCCTTGTCCTTCTTGGCATAAATTCTAGTACCTACGGTCTTACACAAATATTAGGTCAAGCGGTTTGTGTGATGCGGTGCAACTGTGCAATCTCAAGGTAAATCTACAATTCGGTTTAACCTAAGCCCAAAGATACACGACTGCTTTATACCTAGGAGTATTGTGGATCAGTCTGGTCATGCAAATTATATGTTTTATAACCAAGCTTTGGTAGTTCTAGCTATAAGTTACACCATTATCTTTACTTAAATAATTATTTGACCCGTTCATGCTTCACTTTTTTAGGCTTCCTTTTACAAAATTTGAATTTATTGATCGACATCACCCTCAGCTTTTACACATTCACTAACCTCTTCTATGGACATACAAGCCCAAATCAAAAGATTTTCTCTTCCTATACACTGCCTATACACTGGTTTCGACGTATAGGAACTGTGTGGCAAGTATTGCATTCGTAAAAAATAGTTGAACTCCAGATTTCAATCAAACATGACATTACGATGGTAGAGAAGTCGGAAAAGTGGGTCCCCCGATTCCGTCTGTCTGTCTTCGCCCCTACAGCCCAATCCATTGGTCGATTGAGTTCAAACTTGATAATTAAGGTTTTAAGCAGATAAGGCGTTAGGCGTTTTTTTTTTATTAAGACGAAAAATAAAAGTAGTCCCCATATAAATTTGTTAGTCAAATTCGAATTTTTTTAAAAATATTTCTCAAGAATTTTCAACAATTCAACAATTTTTCCTTCAAAAGCTCTTTTACGGTCTTAATAATATTTGATGATCAAAAATGTCAGAAAGGGGTCAACATCTTTTAACAAAATTCAAATGTAAAATGATTAAAGAATTAAAAAAACAAAACAAAATGCTATAACGATTTTCGAAAAAAAATTAATGAATCAAGGTTTTTTTATTTAAATAAATAACATTTCAATTTTTGAAGAAAAACTTATTTTGCAGGTACATTTATAAATCTTAAAATACAGGAAATATTTTGAAACAGGTTTTTTGGATACACGAGCACGTTCGTGCGATCAAGTCTTGCATTTTTATTAACTTCCCAGAGGAAGTTATTGTAATGGGTCCGATTTGTCGAATTGAAAATTTTGACATTTCTCGACGTTTCAAGGTCCCTTGAGTCGAAATAAAAGATTTTTAGAAAGATGTCTGTGCGTGCGTGTGTATGTACGTACGTTTGTACGTCCGTACGTCCGTACGTCCGTATACGTCTGTACGTTCGCGACGTTTTTTTCGTCCTCCATAGCTCAAGAACCAGAAGAGATATCGACTTCAAATAAATTTTGTTATACAGATAATAAGGCAGAAAGATGCAGAAAGGGCTCTCAAGAAAATTGCGTGGGTGGTTTTTTTTACCATAGCAGTTTAAAAAAAAGGTGAACATTTTGGTTAAACCTAAATATCTCATGAACAAATGACGTTAGAGACTTGAATTAAATTTTATTTTATATATTGTAACGGATACAAAACCATTATATTTTTGGAAAAAAAATCCAATTAACGGTTTCTTTTATAAATCAAAAAAACTGAAAAAAAAAAATTTGTCACCTCGAAAATTTTACGACTAAATATGATTTCATCTCCAAAACAATTTTGTGCAACGTAGAATAATGTTTTTGACATCTGATAACATTTTGAGAAAAATCTAATTGACAGTTTTTTTATAAAAAATAAAAACCTAAAAAAGACAATACTCAAAATTGGTAAAAATTGATTTTCGACTCAAATATCTTTTCAAAACCTGGAGATATTGGCTTTAAACTACTTTAATATTTCAAAAAATATATTGTTGTCAACATTCAGTAAAATTTTGAAAAAAATCGAATTGACAGCTTTTGTACAAAAAATTAAAAACCTAAAAAAAATTTAACAAAAGTTGGTAAAAATTGATTTTCGACTCAAATATCTTTTCAAAGATTTGAGATAATGGCTTCTAACTAATTTTAACCTATAAGAAATATTGTTTTCAACATTCGATACAATTTTGAGAAAAATTTATCGAATTTATTTTTTACAAAAAATAAAAACCCAAAAAAAAAACAATACTAAAACTTAGTAAAAATTTACTTTCAAATATTTCGACTCATGAATATCGAAAACAATATTTTCTGTGAAATAAAATATGTTTGAAGCCAATATTTGTAATTTTTGAGAGGCTATTAAAAATTACAAATATTGGCTTCAAACATATTTTATTTCACAGAAAATATTGTTTTCGATATTCATATATCATTCGATATAAAAATCCAACAGTCCTTTTTTCATAAAAAAAAATTTACAAAAAATAGTACGCAAATTTGGTGAAAATTGATACATATAGACAAACTTTTAAGCAAGACAAATCGACAGACGGGATGGGAAGTTATCAGTGTGGGTCGCATCCCAGCCTCTTTTTTTGTATTGAAATTAGAAAAAATGAATGATATTTATTTAAAGGAAACTGAATTTTGACCAACGCAGAGATTTGAAATACACAATTATGACCTACGGTTTTATGACCCATACAAGACTTTGACCCCAATCCAGTTTATAATATTTAAAAACCAATAAACTCGATAAGTTAGAAAAGTTTTTACTTTAAAATTGAATTTTTATAATGAAAAAAATCTCCGACTTGCGGTTTAGTTACAAAATTGTGCACTTTCTTTAGCTTTCTGATTTTTTTTTGATTATAAATAAAATACTAAAATCTGAGTTTTTAAAACAGAGTGCACAATGTTTACTTCTATGATTTACATTATTCACTATAACATTTTTCGAATATGGTTTTCTGTCAAAAAAGTGTACACATTTGAATTTTAGAACGTAACCAATTTTTTTATTTGGAAAATTAATGATACGCATAAAGCCTTAACAATTATAGCAGTAATTTGATTTTATAAAAAGAAATAAAAGTGTTAACATCTAAAATAAAAATTTTATCTACAGATCAATTGTGTTGATTTCTCAAAACATAGAGTCCTTCATTTTGTGGTTCCTAGATGGTAGCTGTGGTATTAGACACATGTCAAACTTAGCTGACATTTTAAATGCCATAATATTAGTTGAGTGTTACTGTTATGCCATAATGACAGTAATGGATCACTCAACAACAAAATTGTCAAAACAAACTTTTTGTTAAACAAATTTAGGGAGAGTGGAAGCGTTGATAATGTCGTTAAATCTTGTGCGTTAGCATAATGCAAGTCTAGTCGAAAACATTGTTGCTGGAAGTGTTAAAGAAGTTCAAAATTTATTGATTTCCCGGCGATGCGTTTGGGACATGGTTGAGTGATAACCTTTTTTTTTTGTGCAGCGATTGAGGATCTTGGATTTGGACCATATGTGTTTCCAACGAAACTATGTCGAGTAGTTTTACGTTTTTATGACGTCAGTCGGCCACCAAGATCATCATCATGTGGTTTGGCACTGTTGATTTTGTTTGTCTTTTGTCAGAGGTTACGCAAAAAGACCTTTTTATGCAAATAATCCTTGAACTCTAGGCACATTTAAAATTATCCGAAATGTGCGAAATAGTTGTTAAAAAATATTTAAAAATAATCCAATCGTATATGTAAACTTTTCTTTCGGAACCGAAAAATAAATACAGTGTATTTTTTGAAAATCTAATAAATTAGTGCCTTGAATTATTTTTCAATATAAACAATGAAGTTACAATTATAATACGTAGTTAAATCTTTTCAATCATACGAACATATATGAAAAGTAAAACTTCTTGGTATTGTAACTCTGACGAAGAGCAAGTTATAGAATTAAGAACATATATTTCACTACTCACGGTAAGTAAAACCATAAAATTTGTTTGATTAACCCCGTTCTCTTGAATTTATAAAAATAATAATAATTTAGTAAACTGGGCGTATACGTACTATTTTTATTTTATTGATGTTTTTGTATTAGGTAGATTAATTTTCATAGAATTTGAATTCTAATTGAAATGCAGTTTTTAGTATTCCAGCACAGTTGTAAAAGACAAAAGGCAGATGTATGACATAATAATTTCATAAATAACCCTTGACATGAATGCTTAAGACCCTGAAAATCTTTGTCAGTATAAATATTTCACTTTCGAGTTTTTTTTTTTAACATACAATTTCATTCAGATACAACTATTGCAACATGCAATATGAAGACTATTCTATAGTCAATGAGGAAACTTGGTCATAATACTGTACTCGTATATCTAAAAATATGTACTTCGAAGGAATACAAATAAGCTGATTTTGAGTTATAAAATTTGTAGTAAACCGCACAATATTTTAAGCATACACAAACATTCTTATACAGGATTAAGAATACCTACTGTAATTTTCGAAGGCTGTTTTAAAAAATTATTGTACCTATACTTGTACCTATGAGAGAAAAGGCTAGTATTAAAATCTAGATTTTTGACATAACCAAAAGTCTAAAAATGCAGAGAAGAAGGATCTCTATTCTGTATTTCTATTTCTCTATTTTTTTGTATTTACTTTTATAATTATTTGCACTATTTTGGACCCTAATACCTGATATCAGTTAAGAAATTTGGAAATTAATAGTTATACAAATTTTTAAAGAGGAGATTTGGCTTAAAAGAAGTGAGACTCACCATTTTATAGCGAAATCTGACATTTTATTCACTTTAATCCTTTGCACTCACAAAACTATTTCGTAAATTGTCGTTGTGTAAATCCTTTTTGTAATAGGCCACTTAGTTTTATTTTTACTTAATATCTAAGAATTAATCCTTTTAATCTGTGGGAGATACTCTTATCCTTTATTGACCAAATTTTTTGAATCTTCACTTTGTTCAAATTTCACTCACGATCACGAAGGACCAATTTAACTAAATTTTATTTGAATCCTTAAACTAGAGGTGCACTTCTTTTTATCCAATAAATTAATTAAACCGCATCACAATGAAGTAGTATATTACCAACCGAAACAGAAACAAAAACAGGGACATCCTCACGAATCCGAACCTTTAACATTGAGAACAAAACGTCAACTGTCTTGGCTTTGGCTAATGGTGTCGATTGCAAGCTTCTAAAGTCTGAATGCCCGTCCGATCTGACGATACGAACAGTGAACTGAATATAGTGAAAAAAGTTGTTTGTCCCTTATTTGTGGTTAGTCTGTCTGTCGTTTGTTGTTTCAAAATCATCCCTTACCCCTAAGCCCGAATTGGTCGACTCTCGGCTCTGCAACTCACACATGAACTGATGATATAGCAATTATAGCAGAAGGTTGGGTTGTCTCCTTGTCTTCCATTCCCCCGATATTTGTGTGCCTCAGCTTATGGTTGTTGTTGTTGTTTTTGGGTATTTTCTTAACTCTCCCTTCAATAGGTTTTTTATTTATATTCTGTCTGTTATTTGCTGCTTCTGTTGCAAGTCAAACAATGTTTTCTTTACTTCATGACACGACACAGTCATTGGACATACAGGGTCCGGGGTTGGGAAGGCATCCAGTAGTCATGTTTCAACCAATACCTATTCGATAATAAGACCGGTATACGAAATGGTGACGAAAAACTAAGGAATGGTGGTGTTCTGGATATTGTGCATCGACACGTCTGAGAAGGGCCTTGGAACTGGAAGGGATAATTCTTGATCGTAGGCAGTTCGATTTTTAGAGTACATACTACGAAGCAAAATATATCTATCTAGGTGCATTTTAAGACAAAACTACCTTTGGACTTATTAAAGGGCTACTGAGTAATAATGCATTTTCGTGGAATGACAGTGGAATTGATCTGACAAGCGACACAGCGAACAGCAACGGCATATTTCCCCCGGAAACGTAACGAAAAGTTCCTATCTGCCATTATTGACAATACTGTAATTCGATACAAATACGTCAGCGTTTTGCGGTAAGTTAGTATATGTTCGATATGTGTTCTACAAAAAGAAAGGAATTAAAAAAAGGAAAGATTGTGGTTCTTGAAATTACTTCATAGGTGCCTACTTAGTACTTATTGCTATATGTACATTTATTTTCTATTTTCCCTCTTCTTCCAACTACTAAAATTGCTGATAAACATAAATACATTTACCCATACTTAGTTTAGCTGAGATGTTAAAGTGAGCTCAAGAAACATTTGTTTTTAAATGACATCTAATCTCGTGAGCTATAGTCTCAAAATGGTGGATTTAGTGCTATCAAATGCAACCCACTAATCATTGTCTCCCTGTTTCGTTTGTAGTTTTGTTGTTGTAAATTGATGGAATAGATGCTTACAATTTTCGTTTAATGTCAAATTATTATTTCGAATCTTTCACTGAACCTAACATATCTCACTCTATGAGTGCGTAATTCAGCGAGTTCAAAGTAAAAAAGAAAAAAACTAAATAACGGCAAGCAGATGAAAGTTTGTCAAAAATTCAATAAAAACATAAAAAAATACGTATACGCCCGAGCTTACCAATGTGTTTATCATTATTTTGCAATTTTTCAACGATAAAGGCACAGGCCTGTTATTATTCTGATCCCAAGTAGCACTATTTGTCATATAGCGACTTATTTGAAACCAGAGTCACAGTCACACCAAAGTTACACGCCACAACTTTTAACTTAAAAAGCGAAAAAATGGTCTTGTTTTGTAACTAAATTCTAGAAATTAGAATTTACAATCAAAATTTGAGTTTTGGCAAGCTGAAATCCAATTAATTTTACTTTAGTTCTTAAACTTTTTTGTAATGCAAATTGAACCAAATCTTAGAAGTCAATCAAATGTTATATGCTATTATTATAACTGTGACTCTATAAGTATATGACTTGAGAATAATTACCTTCCTACTTATCGGAATCTTATAAGTTGAATTTCTAAAACGCTCGTAGATAATTCATGAAGTATAACCTTTTACTTCGTCTAGAACTTAAGCGCTCTTAAATAAATGTAAATTGACATTTTTGGAAAACAATATTTTCTCTTTTTAACTTTCCATAGGAAGTAATTGTAATCGGCTCAATTTGTCGCATTGAAAATTTTGACATTGCTTGCCGTTTCAAAATCCCTAGAATTTAAATCAAAGACTTTTAGAGAGATGTCTGTTTGTGCGTGTGTACGTACGTTCGTACGTTCGGGATACCATTTTTCGTCGTCCATATCTCAAGAACCAGTAGAGATATTGGCTTCAAATAAAACAAAATATGATTTTACCTCCAAAATAAGTTTTGGCAAATAGTAGTAAATAATTGTATGCAAAAAATAAAAACATTTTTGAGATCTTGTAGGTACAATTTTTAGAAAAATCGGATTGACAGTTTTTTTTTTTATAAAAATAAAAACCTAAAAAAACATTACTAAAAGTTGGTACAAATCTTGGACTCGAATATCTTGGCAAAAATGAATGATATTATCTTCAAACCAATATCTTGATAAGAATCCAACACTCATTTTTTCCATAAAAAACCAAATCTGTAAAAAATACTACGCAAAATTGGTAAAAAATTTTGTTCTATTCTCGATATCACGTGATTCTATGCTAAATTTTGTTGTTATCGTAAGACAATGGTCTTAGAAAAATGCAATATGTTATATGTATTTTGTTATATAAGAAATAGAAACGTTCAAGAAATGCTACTGAAATTGGTAAAAATTGATTTTCGACTAAAAATCTCGGAAACAAAACACGAACACCTACAAAAACAACAAAAAACTGATGAAAAGTAGTTTTCGACTCAAGTATTAGAAGAACAAAATATGATATATACACAACAAAACAAAATTAAAAAGTACTTAAAATCAAATTTTGAGTTAAGTATTTTGAAAATAAAAAAAAAATTGTTGTTAATGTTTTGTAATATTTAAAAACAGTATTTGCCTTTAAAAATATATTGATTGAACTCCTCGAATACAGCTCCAATTAAAACAGTTTAATTTTACATTTTTGATTTTATATCTACTCTTTTAATTTTTCTTTATAATAAAATTGACTTGTTACAAAAAATACCATTTAGACACTTTCAGCGGGTGCAATGGGAGGTTAACAGTGTGGATCACATCCCAGGATTCGTTTCAATTTTCACGACCACAAAAAAAAAAAATAAAAAAAATCTCCCCTTTGCGACACTCATCATCTCGTTTTTTTTTCTTGAAGATTTTCAAAGGTTTTGCTTTTTCCCATCTCTTCAAAGCTTTTCGTTTCTCTCTTAGAAACACACGAAACGCCCTGGACAAAGTTCCAAATTCTGAAGCAACGCCTCGAATACAGTTTTGATACAATAATAAATTGCTTGAGAGAACCCTAAAATTGAGACAGTATTTCTATTATAAGGGACTTCAATTGGATCAATAAACTTCCAGATCCAGTTTTCACTAAAGCTTATTTGCTCTAGGGCAAATACGCCAGTGCTGTCAATGATAATAATATAAGCGGTTTTTTTTTTGGAATTTGGGACAAAAAAACGATCTAGTCCGGTTTTTATATTTAAAAGTTGATACAATTGAATATTTGTCAGAATAAGTAAAAGCAAAATTGTAAAAACATTAGCGAAATTCTAAAATGAACAATTTTAAAGAGGATATATTAAGAAAATAACAGGACTATTTCTGTGTTCGAAAGGCAATAGCTTTCCTGTAGTTTTTCATAAAGTGGATTTTTAACTTGCAACATTTGTTTAAAAAAATTAAGAATCATATGAAAATAAAATTTTCAGTTATTTTGCCTTTATACAGGGTCCGGCAAAAAGATCTCCCATATCCATCTTGTTGGAACCAGACTTCTTTGTGGTTCCTAGTAAACTGATTTAAGTTTGGTTGGAGGAAGGTCTCAATCATGTGACAGTAGAGATCCGCATTAACTGTAACTTTTTGCCCATTTTCTTCGAAAAAATACGGACCTAACACCAAATTCATCAACTGCACACCAAACTGTCACATAAGGGCTGTGAAGTGGTCGTTGATGAATTTCTTGAGGGTTTACTGTTGCCCAGTATCGGAAATTTTGTTTATTTACAGTACCCCATAAATGGAAATGGGCCTCGTCAGACGAAATTGAAACAGCACCAACGGGAATGTTTTGAAAAATGTCTTCACAAACAGCTCTGCAGAACCACCATTATGGATATATTCCTCTACGACAAATGCGCGATGCTCACCGTGCCACGCCATTATGATTATTAAAATCGGCACGTAGACCTCTATCTATCTATACCCGGAATACCATTTTATCTATAAATAGCTTTAAATATAAACGTCTAAAAATTCGGGATTCGGGAAATTATTTAAATAGTAAAATAAAATTTTGATAAGTGCAGTATTATTTTTGTAGGGTTTGTCAATTCCTTGCAAGAAGCTGTACACGCAAAAATTAAAACTTTAGATGAACTTTAGAAGCCACGACCTCAACCATCACGTCACGGGTAGTATGTAGATTAGCCAACATTAGTTAAAATAAATTAAATTGAAATTCTGTCGAAATACCATAATTCATCTTGAATTTGTTAAATGATGTCATAGTGTTTTGTATGTTTATGTTGGGCACTACTCTTTGAACATATCCACCAAATAAAATACATATAACCAAATTCTATAGGAAGATGCTTGAGAACAATATTGGATTTGTTCGAGAGAGTCTTCAAATGTCAAACAGGCGTTCCTTAAGGCTCTGTTTTAAGTCCTTTGTTATTTTCCTTACTTATTAATGATGTTAAAAATCATATCCCAGGAGGTATTACGATAGGTGATATTGATATTAAGGTCCTCCTTTATGCAGACGATTTCGCTATCATTTAAAATAACCCGTTTACTTAAATCAATAAGCTACAAAAGTACTGTGATAGTAAAGATCTCAAAATAAATATCTCGAAGTCTAAAATCATGGTTTTCAGATCATGCTACAGAGAAAAAACTGAATTGAATTGAATATCCATTGAGGATCAAGGCGGTTTCAAACGTACTAACGTCCTTTTATCTGCAGTGATTCTACTGCAGATGTTGTATTGTGATTGACATCAATTTTTACTGTTTTAAGGATGGATTTTGATCCTTTATTGTTTGTTTGTTTACGTTTATGTTATTGATATTAAATCTTGGAACATATTTTTCTATTGCTAACGGATAAACTACCTAGATCCATCTGAAGCTGGTCAACTTTAAGAAAAAAAGTATAAAATTATGTATGACAAATTTAAGTTGCTAAACTCTAAGCAACATTTAATCAGAGGCTCAATCATATGAGCATTAGAATATGGTAAATTTACATGCATGAGATTTTGTTAATCAAACATTATAATTTGTATGTGAACACACTACAACGGTATTAATAACTTGGAGTTTATTTTCCACAGTATATATTACTCACTGCATAAAATAGAGTCAGCTCGCTTCGTTTAACATATCAAAACAATCTTCTTAACTTAATTAATTACACGCGTAACAATATTTCGTATGCATGGAACATATACCTCCTATAAACAGGTTAAAACCTCCCAAGAAGATTTGTAACTTAAGTGGCTTGCTTAGAGGAAGAAAAAAAGATGATCGGATTCATTTCTGGCGAAATTTGATCTCCTTGGTCAGAGTAAATCACAGCGTCCTGTGGGAATCGGTTCAAATTCACACGAACCATGGATATGATTAATTTTTGGTATCAACAACATTTTAGCCAAATATTCGTTGCCCAAATTAACTTAACTTTTCGTAACGTTTCCCATGAGTGACGTCGCACCAGACCGTATTACGTTTCGTTCCATATAGTCGTATGTACCGTGTCATTGCCGTAACTGACCTGTTCTTATTTCTTTTTTTATGAACACACCTGTTGTGGGAAATATTAAAGTTAAATAATTTTCCCATCATTCATCCATCCATCCTACTCTTAGCACTCAATTAATAAGTAGCTTACAAGATATTACCTCCGAAAGGACGAAGTTTCGTTTCGGTGTGCATCATGTTACTTAAGAATGATGATAGTTCGCTGGCCGGTGACACGTGCCCACAAAGGACCCTCTTGTACCATATGATAGTCATCTTTGAGATAATTGTCTGCGTATTGCGATTAATAACTTATGTGAACTGTAATTGAAATTTAATATTTCTTGAAAGGTATATTTAAACTGATCATCAAATAGTAGTTATCTATCTAGGTACATGGATGACACACGTTTGGATTTGAAGATGGTTATAAAGTAGCACGGATGGGTGACGAGTGACGCTGGTGCTTGTGTGCCATTTATTTGCGGTTGTACTTATCAGATTATGAGGGTTGTTACGAGATAAACGCTACAAATTATTCTTCATGCGTTATGCGGACAGATATAGAATAACAGGGAGAAGTTTTGTTTGATATTAAAATTGAAAATTAAAATAAAAAAATTCCAGGCACAATGAATTGGAATTTAAAAAAGAGGCTGGGATGCAATTCCCACTGAAAACTTACCATTGTACCAGGTTAAAGAATTTCAAATGGTATTTTTGTAACAATTCAATTTTATTATCAAATCTTGAAAGAGTACTAGATATGCAATCAAACATTTAATTTTAAACTGATTTATGTGGAGATATAGTTGAGGAGTTAAATAAATATATTTTTAAAGGAAAACACTGACTTTAAATATAACAAAACATTAACAACAATATTTCTATGTCATGAAACAACCTATTTTTTCTTTTATTCTCAAGATATTTAACATAAAATTTGTTTCAGGTTTTATTTTTCTCTCAATTGGTAATAACTAATAATAAATAGTTTGACGTCAATGTCTTATTTTGTTCTCCTAGTACTTGAATCAAAAATCATTTCTTATAAGTTTTATGTTGTTTTTGTAGGTTTTCGTGTTTTGTTAAAAAAAGGTGTCAATTGAATGTTTCTAAAAAAATAACTACAAACTACCAACAATATTTTGTATATGATAAAATATTATTGTTATTATTAACTTCCCATGAAAATTTTGACATTTCTTGACGTTTCAAGGTCACTAGAGTTTAAATAAAAGATTTTTAGAGAGATGCCTGTGTGTGCGTGTGTTCGTACGTCCGTACGTTCGGGAAGCTTTTTTTGTCGTCCATATCTCAGGAACTAGTAGAGATATCGTCTTTAATCCTTTGACGACCACGGGGACACATTTGTCCCAAGACAAAAAATATTATTGACTTAATAAACTTTAATATTAATTAATAATAACTCTAAAAAGATTAAATTAAATTATTTAGTCCCATAATTTTATGGTCGTTAGAGGGTTAAATAAATTTAAAATAAAATTTTAACTTAAATAATGCAGAAATGACTCTCACGAAAATTGAGCAGGTGGTTTTTTACTATAGAAATTTAAATTTTGGTTAACCCACAATATCTCATGAACCATAACTCTAGCGACTTGAATTAAATTTTTGATTATATATTATGTCGTAATAATAAACCAATATAATTTTTAACAAAATTTTAGTAATGGTTTTTTTATAAATAAAAAAAAACTGAACAAAATAATTGTCATCTCGAATGTTTTACGAACAAAAAAACGATTTTATCTCCAAAACAATTGTATGCAACGAAGAATAACATATTTCTTAAATATTGGCTTCAAACTAATTTACCTATAAAAAAATTGTTTTCAACATTCTGTACAATTTTGAGAAAAATCGAACGGACAGGCTTTTTACAAAAAATTAAAACTTAAAAACCGTTACTAAAACTTGGTAAAAATTGTTTTCGACTTAAATACCTTTTCAAAAATTAAAAATATTGGCCCAAAAACAATTTCATTTTATAGAAAAAATTGTTTTCGATATTCAGTAAATTTTTTTATAAAAAGTAAACAGTGGTTTTTATCCAAATTAAATCTACAAAACATAGTACGCAAAATTGGTAAAAATTGATTATTCCTTTCTCAATATCTCGTGAATAAATTAAGGTATTGACTTCAAAATGATTTCATTCTGTGCTAAATTTTTTTAGAAAAATCTAATGTGTATTTGTTAATAAGAAATAATTTATTTTTTTAAAGAAATGCTAGTTTTCGACTAAAAATCTCGTTATCAAAAATAAATTTTGAAATCAAAGTATTTCATCATACGCAAAGTATTGTTGGTAATTGTGTGTTATTAAAGAAAAAACATTCAATTGACAACTTTTTTAACGAAACACAAAAACAACAAAAAATTGATAAGAAACGGTTTTCGATTAAGTATTAGGAAAGCAAAATAAGATATTAACTTCAAATTATTTATCTCACACAAATTATTGTTATAAATATTTTCTCTTAAAGTTTTAAGCAAGACAAATCGACAGACGGGGTTTGAAGTTATCAGTGTGGGTCGCAAACCAGCCTCTTTTTTTATTATACTTTATGAATGGAGGTCCTCATTAAAGTGATTGCTAAAAATAAGAACAAAGTAATAGTGTTGATTTCATAACATTCACTGCATTGTTCCTGCGTCCACTATTTGTATATCAACTTTACTTTGAGCTTTAATCTAAATTGTTGTGTTGAAAAAGTTTTTCAAACTCGTTTGTAATAAAAGAAGTGTGAAAAAAAAACTAACAGAAAACTTGCCAAGAAAACCCACTAAATTGTTGTCTAGTAATCATTTAATAGCAATAATCTGGTCATTATGGAGAGTTGCTAATACCTACTACCAACGTTTTTAGAACTTGGGATATTAAAGGATTTCTTTACTTTTTGTTATATTTTTGTTTTTCTCTGCTTTTTGCAAAGGAAATCACTCAAATACTATGAACCCCATTAGAACGATGGATATCAAATGTTATTTTGCGTTCTTATTAAATGTTAACTATTTTAATAAAAATGAGTACCACACCTGGTGTAGAAAAGTTAAGAATATTTTTTGGTGCATGATTCATAAGTCCAATTCCCAGAAATAATAACAAATATAAGAAAAGTGGGCAGAGACCATACACTCAAATTTTTCAATTTCGTCTTGGCATACACATCGGCCACTTCCAAAACTGCTAAATTTCATTATTATAAATAAAAGAATCAGGAGTGTCATTTGTGAATAGAAAAATTATTTATAAATTATAAAATAATAAAGTGGGTTCATACCACGTCCCTTTATGCGTAGGACTTTCTCAAAAATATATAATAACATTTAAACAAAAATTGTTTACTCTTAATGGACTCGGTTTGGGCTACAAAAGCAAGTTCTTATGATTTAATCGTGCATTAGTGTATTTTCTTTTTATAGACATTTTACTCAAAAATACAAATTCTTGACTAAGTAAAAATAACTTTTTATTATAAAAATAATGCTTAAGTTTCCATTATTTTATTAAAAAAAGGTTCCGTTGCTGGTATGCTGTTAGACTACATGGGTCGGTCGCAGGCAGCCTCATGCCATTCAAATGGAAAATCGTAATATCCTCCCGATACTCTCTTAAGTCAATCGATACCTTCGATTGATTACTTCACCTTTTACTTTAAAGAATTATAAAGCAAAAAGCAAACGCAACAAAAATCCAGCGGTTGGTTCACTCACCGATGTTCTCACATATTAAGCTCACTTGAGTGTAAAGGCATTTGTCGACTAGTTTGAGTATCAAATTCTGCTATGGGAAATAATATACAACAGCTCACAAAAAAAAAGACGAAGTTACCTTAGCATTTAAGATTTTTCATCAGGGCGGCCGGCGGCGGCGGCGCGGCGTAAACAACACTAATAACAACTTCACACGAGTTCGAAAATTATTTCAACATACCTACAATATTATGCATATCTAGAAAGATTTATAAATATGTACGAGTGTAACGTTTAGCAAGTGTAAGTGTTTGGCTCTTAAAATTCAAAATTTAGGAGAGGGAGGACTGTAAAACGGTTAAAAACAAGAAATTTTACTATAGAAGTTAAATCATTAATGTTGACAGTTTTTGAAAAATTCTTATACAAACCCGAATTTGAAAAATTGGTCTAAACTTAATTTTGATTGGTTACTGAAAATCAGATGGTCTTTTAGTTTATGATAAATTTCAAAATTATTATTAAAACAATTTTTTTTTGCTTCAAATTTTGTTGGTTGTTTATGTTTTTATAAAATAAAAAGAAATCAAATCGGTATTAAAGTTTAATGCGTTTTGGTATGATGGATGTAAAGATGGACTCTTTATTAAGATGCCAATCTTATTATCTTTTGAGTTGTTTTAACCAAATTTTTCTAAGTTCAATACACTTTTTAGTCAAACCTTACCCTTATACTTGTGTTTTTTCACATCACATACATTGGAATGACTTTCAACGTTTGAAATTATTGCCAAGTTTAAGTTCTTAATAATACTCTTGATTTGTATGTTAGATACATATGTATGTTATTCTCGTTTGGCAACACAAGAGAGGATAAGGATGCATGAAGACTAGATTGAAACTCTTGCCAATCTGTATTACGAAAGCTTCTGTAAGTAGGTAAGGCAACAAAATAGGAAAAAAGAATTCTAGAATTACTTCAAAAGTAATTTATAATACAATGTTTCATTTTTGAAATTTTCGATATCAAAACTCATTCTCCAAAATATTTGTTTTGTTTTGTAAAAAAATGCCAATTAATTCAAATTTTACTAAATGGTGAAAACTTTCTTCTTTGTAGCATGAAATTATATTGAAAATTTTCGATTATAGTGAATAAAGAACGTTAATGGGAATTATAACGTAGTGACTTACAAATCTCAAACATCCTGAATGCGAGCAAGGTCAGGAATTAACCTACAGTTGTTTTTTTTGTCGAATTTAAGAAAGTTTTAATAATAAAAATTGTTTTTGGAAGGTTTGTCAATTCATCTTAAAAGGCAGTATCCGAGAAAAAAAGCTTTTATGTTGAACAAGCAGGGAATTTATGATACCCTTATTATGCCAAGTCACAGTTTTAGCAATAAGAAAGGGAGAGAAGGTTTGGAAACCCTGAATATTGCAATGACTGGAAAAGAGTTTAGTAAAGAATTCCACATTCGTGTAGTACGGCTAAAGAATGAATTCTGCCCTCTACAGTACGACTGAAGTTAGGCTTGATGGAATACTGATGTGATGAGCATTCCTGGAAGCGCGAGTGTTACGGTTAAATTGCTTGAGGGGAGACAAGACACTTTATGACAAGCGACAACGTAAATGATTCAATGATGATATCATCACCAATCAATTTGAATTCTCTAAGTTCAATATTGTCCAAGAGACTTAAGTAAGTTGAAGGAGCACCAACCCGCAGATGTGAGTTATACTCAAGCTTTAGACGTAAAATGCGTGCTTTCTAACCCAACGAAAGAGGGATTCGACAAAACCGCGAGGGCACGAATTTTCAATAACAGAGCTTGATGCCAAAGTCTATCAAATACTTTTCAAATATCAAGTGCAATAATATCTAACTTTCTCCGATGTAATGATTTTCTTCACTGTTCGGTCAGATAAAAGATCAGATCACCAGTGGACCTACAATCGGTATCGGCTGGACAATTGCAGTTTTCCATATACTCGCAACTAGATCTGAAGAGAAGAATATATGAAAAAAAGCTTACGCAGTGGTTTTGCCAGCGAAAAAAACACCTTTTCAGAACAATAGCCGGGATGTCTTCAGAGCCAGCGGATTTCTGTGGCTATTGGCTACTTAACGTGTGAGAAAGAAGATTGTTCCCATTAAATGTACGCCCTCAAGTACAGCCGGAGTAAAAACACTTTCTGGCACATTGAACTGTTGGCAAAGAGATTAGCTTTCTATATTTAGCTATAAAATGGAGTATCATTAACAACGAGCGTAGGAACCGAGAAAGAGGAAGAATTCCTCAAGTTTTTTTAATGAATGACCAAAAATTGTTTGTTCCTTAATTTTAGGCCATTTATAAATTTAATCTGTCAAAAATATGGGCGTTGCAGATTTTCCTGGCTTGCTTTAACTTTTTCCTGTTTTCCTCAGGTTAGAACATAACGAAATCTTATCTCTTTAACACCTAATAATGCCTTTGAAACTCGACTCAAACTATAGGTTTTGTTTGGGGCTGCTGTATTTAACCCTATTTGAGATGAAAATTCTCTTTAACAAAAGAAGCTTGTGATCTGCGCTTAAGTCAGCACCACTATCGAGGATAGTTGGTTTTCTCATATTGATAAACTGTTCTCTTATTTACCAATAGGGATTTCGCACGAGAAATTAGCAGATATAACCCAGTGGTCAAATGTGCCTAGAGGAGATAGAACACCGATTGTGTACTTATGAGGGTCAGAAGTAAGGAAAAAGTCAAGAGTGTTTTCTGCTCGTTAACCATCTGATTGAAGTGGTTAAACTGTCTAACCCGAATGTAGAAGCCTTTTTGCAGATCTTATTATTTTCATAAAGAAAAAAGTTAGCACAAGTACAGACAATTCCCAAAAAAAGATTGATTCATATTGTTGATCGGACCTATGATAGAGCCCATCCATGTTCTCATTCGTAAATATGATTGATTAAATTTAACTTCACATAGGAAGTTAATATAATCGGTCTGATTTGTCGAATTTAAAATTTTGACATTTCGCGACGTTTCAAGGTCCCTAAAGTCGAAATAAAGCCTTTTAGAAAGATGTCGGTGTGGGCGAGTTCGTGACGTTTTTTACGGTTAACCCTAAATATCTCACGAACCAATAACGCTAGAGACTTGAATTAAATTTTATATTATATATTGTAACGTGATATCAGACAAATATATTTTTGGAAAAAATTACAATTAACGCTTTTTTATAAATCAAAAAAACTGAAAAAAAAATGCTTGTCACCTCGAAAATTTTACGAACAAAAAATGTTTTTATCTCCAAAACAATTTAGTGCAACGAAGAATAACGTTTTTAACATCTGGTAAAATTTTGAGAAAAATAGAATGGACAGTTTTTTTTATAAAAACTAAAAACCTAAAAAAAAAACATTATTTAAAGTTGGTAAAAATTGATTTTCGACTCAAATATCTTTTCAAAAATTTGAGATTATGGTTTCCAACTACATTTATCTTATAAGAAATATTATTTTCAACATTCAGTAAAGTTTTGAGAAAAAAGGAATTCACAGTTTTCTTACAAACAATAAAAACCTAAAAAAAAATAATTAAAGTTGGTAAAAATTGATTTTCGACTCAAATGTCTTTTCAAAACTTTGAGATATTGGCTTAAACTAATTTTATCTTTTAAAAAATATTGGTTTTAACATTCATAACAAGTTTGAGAAAAATCGAATTAACAGTTTTCTTACAAAAAATAAAAACCTAAAAAAAACAATATTAAAACTTAGTAAAAAAAAAAAAAAACAATATTAAAACTTTTCAAAAATTAAAAATATTGGCTTCAAACTTATTTTATCTAACAGAAAATATTGTTTTAGACATTCGCTATTTTTTTTATAGAAATTCAACAGTCCGTTTCATAATAAAAATTAAATATACAAAAAATAGCACGCAAATTTGGTAAAATTTGATGTTCGGTTCTCGATATCTCGTGAACAATAGAAGATATTGACTTCAAATTAATTTCATTCCTCCAATTTGTATTTGTTTATATGAGAAATTAAAATTTTTAAGAAATGCTATTAAAATTGGTAAAAATTGGTTTTCGACTAAAAATCTCGTTAACAAAAATAGATTTCGAAATGAAACTATTTTATTATATGCAATAACCTAACCTAACCTATCAGTGTGGGTCGCATCCCAGTCTCTTTTTAATGTATAAATAAATCTTCAAAAAAAATGTCTTAAGACGTGGTTCCGACATATTTAAAAAGTTTATAATATTTTTCTATTTAATAAAAGGTGAACATTTATCAACTTGGTTGTTATTTCAGTTAATCAGATACTTTTTAATGCCTGAATCATTTTTTCTATATTGACCATCGCGTCATTCAATCAATTTTCACAATGTATGCGAGTATACTGACGAAATTTTGTATTAAAATTATGTCCTGGCAGCAGGACGTGAGAATTAAAAAAAAATAAAGAAAAAAACTGACAACTCCTGAGAAAGTTTCAGATTACACTTTCATTCATATACCTTCAGTCATAGTGTTGTATATCAACTTGTCACTCAAACTGTCTCCTACAAAATACGTCATTCAATAAAGAAAAGGAATCTTCCCTTTTTCTTTTAATAATAAAGTGACAATGCAAAATGAAACAAAATTTGTTCATTAAGAAAATGAGTATATGTATGTATACTCGTAGTTATTAAAGAAAAAAGGGTTTGTTTAATAGAATTCCTAGCCATCTGTTAAAATAAAGTGACACTTAATACTTAAGGATTGGATGATACTAATTAAAGTGAGCTTAAGAAATGATCGACCATCAATGTGAGTGATCTTGATCTTGTATATTTGTGTTTTCTTAAGAAATTTTAATTTTAAACCTTGCATTTAGTAGTGGAGTTTTGAGAGCATAAAATATTTTGGGGACTTCAAAAACAATTGCCACGAGCTGAATTGAATGCGACAACAGTTGCTGATGAAGGCTGTGTTAATAAGACATCAGGAACTGAAAAAGGATAAGCTGTGTTTTCTTGAAGGGGGTGTTAGGTTACAACATTTTACAAAGTAAGTACATATGTACGAGTATATACATATAATGTAGGCAGAAGTACCAACCATTTAAATATACTCGTAGAATTTGAAGAAGTTTTGTTTTAAGTTCGATTCGGTTTGTTGAACTTAAACATTTGTTGTCAATTGGTAGGATACATAATATGGTCAACGTAAAGTGGAAATGAAATTAAAACACTGAGATTCGATTAGTTTCCGGTCAGTTTACTTATATGAATCCAGCGGTTTAACATTTTGATTTAACAATGAGTTCATACTTATTGAAAGTATTTTTATTTTCAATAACAAATTAAAAAACCTGAGAATGAGAATATAACTTCTTGTAGGCAAATTATTTAACCCTAAAAAAAAAATTACATGAGCAGGAATTTTGTTAATTGTACTTTAGGATGAGCAATATGCGATTCTATCTGAAGTATTTTTTTTTTTTAATTTGTCATCTCTTATAGCTTCTAAATTATAAAAAGGAAATAGAACAGCAGAAAAATGAAGCTGGATATGAAAAATTTCTGATTTTTGCTGTATGAAGCACATACCAAAAAGCCAGAGCAAGAGTCTATATTTGAAGTCGAATTCAAATTCTTAAAGGCTTTTTTTAACACCAGTTAGGTATCACAAAGATCGTGTACCCAACACTTGAATTAATGCATCTTCTTAGCATTACATAAAAGAGTGCATGAAATGATAAAAAAGAAAGCTATTTTATAGTCAAGTCTGCTTGACTTTTTTCGGTTTTTTCATACAGTTCATAGTTTGTGTTATTTCAATCCAAAATAACGCAGAATGAACAATAAACGTTAATAAATAAATAAATAAATTATTTTTTTTTGGAAAAGCCATCCGAAGTACAATAGAAATGTATTTGAATAACAAATACAACATCCGTAGAGAATCACTGCGGATAAAAGTTAACAAAAAAATAAGTTTTTGAACACCGCTTAAAAATGTTCTCTAAAGGCTGACAAAATTTAAATAACGTAATGTGTATCTTAACCTTCCATTTACATATTTCAAGGGCTAAAGTAGTTATTAGATTTTTTTAGAACACTGTTGTCCATCTAGATATGTTCTAACTATTTAATTTGGACGTATCCCTACATATAAACCATTCCAAGATTGAAACAGTTTTCTATTTATTTAAGAGCTAAATTAGTTTAGAGGGTTGTTGGTGCATTTCACGCAGAAATGTTAGAAATTGTGTTGAAACTTAGCTTTTTTTTGTTCATGTTGGAATTTCTATAAATGCGAAGAACGCTTCAAAAATATAGATGCAAAAACCCAGAAAATACGTGCGTTTTGTTCGCATTCCATATATAGTAAAGTGAGAAATTGCCAACAAAACGATCCGCAGTAATCCGGTTTTTATATTTGAAAGTTGATGTAACTGAATATTTGCCAGAATAATTTATCAAAAAATTCCAAAAAAAATAGCGAAATTCAGACCAGGGGTGAAATCGTGTAAGCTGATTTTTGATAGTTGACTATCAAAATCAAGAAAATACGTCTGTGTAATGTGAAAGTCGATTTAAAAGTTTTAACCAAACAATTTGACATAAAATAAAAACTTCAAGAAGGGGGTTTGTTCGTAGACTACTACATTAACATGTTGCGTTGAAGCGAGCTTGAAGCTCGCCTAAATTCTTTATATACCTGAATCGAGTTAAAATGAGCTTGATTTGCTCGATTCCGGTCGGGGATCAGAAAGTTATGAAGAAAAACTTGTGTGGAGGAGTTGGTTTTACAGATAATGCGTTATGGTCTGTTTATTTGCATTTTTGTGTACAAAAATTGTTTTGTTTTAATCAAATTAAAAAAAAAACTGCACATGGAGCATAGCATAGCATATTCCTATATGGTGCTGAACTTTTCATTGTTTAACACGAATCAAACTATCTCACTTGCACTTCATAAGAAACATCGGAACACCATTTGCATTTTAGAAAGTGCTGTCAAACTTAATCATTTTTAAATCTTCTTGTGCGGTGGAAACACCAAAAGAAACTAAGATAAACCTTTGGTGAAAACATAGCAAAACATAAATATCTTTTCATATTGTTTTCTCTTGCAAAATAAGCCCAGTTACTCCATTTTCATTAACAAAACTAAATAATATTAACAATAATAGATTGTTTTTTTCCCCAATGGAAAACACACATGATTCCAAATGCACAACTACTCAACGAACACAGCCATCGAAATACAAATGCAATATCAATCGTACCAACATTTGAGAACAAAATCACATAAGATCCATTCGAGACTCGTATAAATGTCAAAAACCTATCCATAGTGAGATTCTACTTAACTTTTATCGGTGTTATTCATACTATGGATATTGTTTTTGTTATTCGTGTAAAATCCTACTATACTATGGATAGATTTGCGAACAAAACACGGGTAATGAGATAGTTTGACAGAAAAAATTTTCGGGAGTTTGTTATTAATATCGTTATTAGTCTGCTTACTCGTGGATTGGAGTTGATGCTTGAAGACACATTCTGAAAAATTACTGTTTTGCGTGAACCGTTTAAAAACTTTGAAATTGTAGAGAGAAAAATGTTTGGGTCTTGAATTTAAGGAAAATACATCATTTGATAAAGATGTGCTCTCAGTAGTAGTAGAAGAATATTTCGTTAGAGACTGAGCTATTTTTGAATTGGGTCCCCAGCCGGGCTGATCATCGGCACGGGTCGTTTAACACCTTAGATCCAGCTAAATAGTGATAAGAGGTATAGTTGGAAGGAAGAGATAGGATAAGGAGTCAGTTGATGTTAAAAACATCATGCTGATATGTACGGGAATGATTAGGATCGGTGAACAGAAGTTGAGCTATGTAACCTAGGGTGAGAAGGATCACCGGAGAGAGAAGCGCTGTCTAGCTTTTTCGCCATTACAGAATGGGAGGTGGGATGGGAATTGGTGACATAAGCGTTGGCTTGAATGCCTTGCTTATGTGGGAGGTTATGATTGTTGAGAGGTAGAGGATATTAACGTCCTTTGGTTTCAGGACTCATCTGGAGAAAATTCTCGAGAATCATCGACCTTACTCAGCTTCTAAACCTCGACAAGTTTGACACTCAAGTAGAAGTTATCTCACCGAACATTGGAACAAATCTTCACATCGTTTTAATGAACTTCAAGTAGTATTCGACGGGTTCAAATCTGATACTCGCAAAATAAACGTTGTCGTGCACCAGGGCTCCGTTTTGTCTCCGACACTTTTCCTTATTTTTACAAATGATCTTTTGTCTGAAACTTCTAAGCCACTTAATTGTTTCACTGAAGACATAACCCTTTTCATATTCGTTCCTAGATTCTCATCCTTGTCCTTCAGACGTGGACTAACAATAGCAGCATATAATATGCTCATTAGTTTCTGATCTTCGAAAACTATCTTCTGTCAAAAAAGCGTAACCACCACCCAATGTCACTATCCACGACTGGTACTTGCATCGAGAATCTCCTGTGGAGTGAGCACATATTTGACATTGACAAAAATGCTGCTAAGTGTATGGGTTTCCTCCGACGACGCGACGATGCAAGTAGGTTCTTACCCATTCTGATCTGGTTTTAATTTACAAAGTTTTATTAGTCCAAAACTCGAGTACAATCTGATATCTGGGCTGTTGACCCACAAACTTACTTCATTTTTGTGGATAAAATTGAAAAGAAAGCTCTAAAAATGATAGGAGATCGTTCTCCTACCGAGACATTTGCTTCTCTTGAACACCACCGTAAATTCTCATGCCTATCATTATTTTATCGCTATTTTGACATACAATGCTCTAGTGAAATGCATATAGCCAGTTGCATTCCCCTCCTCAAACAATTCAACCGTAATACTCGTTCTTCTAGGAATGTTAATCAGTTTAACCTTGAGCATAATTTAAGCATAGGAATTCTTTCTTTAGCCGCACTACACGAATGTGGCCCAGTATTTTTACTCATTACAATAATGTGCAGACCTTACAAAACCAATGTGCATAAGTATCTTATTTCTAAGCTTATCCTACTTTTCAAATTGCTGGTATACTGTGTCGAGGAATTTATGTATAATATTATTTTAATATATTTATATATATTAAAATATTGGTTCACTGTAAAACCCCTTGCTTCACTAGAAGATTCTCAAAAAACTTAAAGTGTTAATTTTCGCGTCACATATTTCAACAAATTTCAAATGAAACTTAAAGTAAAAAAAATAAATTTCAAGTCTTTTTGAACTTCCAGATACTTGAATCAATATTTCAAAAACCACAATGACTCAATTGGTATTTGATTTACTATTGAACAGTTTATTCCATAGGCCATATTCGCACTAAAAGAAACTTTTTTTCCCAAAAAGATATAGATTAGTTAAGTATAAAAAATTGTTCTTTAAAACTCCGAATTGTTTTTGAAAAGGCCACTAGCTTTTGTATATACATTCAATTTCCCAGAAAATAAATTATTTTCTATTATTAAGTCTAGATATTGAATTACTAATTTAATTTAAAAGAAATTGTCCGCAAATGTAAAAACGTGTATAATGATCTCTTCCTTGAGGATTCGAAAAAAGATTACTTCAGATAACATTTAAAAAGGTCATTTTAAATATACCAACTTTCCATAACTTTTTAAGGTCCATTTGCGCATTCCCTATATATTTAAATTATACATAATACCTACCTAAATATAAAACATTATGTATGTATGTAGTGTATAAACTATATACATACCTATATAAAATATACCAAATGTACTCGTTGGTTGAATACTATGTTGTATTGCCGATGCCGATATTGTGAATAAATTCCATTCAGTTTGTAAGAAGCGAAGCCCTATAAATTGAACTTATTGATTTTGGAAGCCTTTACAAAGTTCCATAGTCGCCCATAAACAACATACATACATACGTATTTTATACACGGTGAGTATGGTTAAAAAAAAGTGCTTGGCAGTATTTATGGCTGTAAGAATAAAGAAAAACGTTATAATTAAAATGTTCTCTGGTTATATGTAGGGACGTATATAGAGACGATACATGGGTCTTTGGAAAAAAAAGTGTTGAAAAAACCAAGTTGAAAAACGAGGGTGTTTGATGGTGAAAAATTAAAATGGTAGTAACAAAACGAATGAAAAAACGAAGGGACGAAAGGCTACTGGAACTATCTATATTTGTGTATACCTACATAGAAAGATGAAAGACCTGTTTTGTAGATTCGATGGAAATGGGATTAAGATGTTCTACACACAAAATTGTATTGTAGCTTGTATCTTTTGTATAAGGGCTATATACCTAATAAGGTTAACATGACAACGAGGACATGAATGTTTGTTTAATTTGTGACGTTCGCCTTTTAAATTGATAACATTATCATTACCTACAAATATAGAATCCATACAGTAAAGCATCATCACGGGTAAAGAACTATATCTTTATCAAAGGGATGATTTTGAAACCGACCGCAAAGGATTTAGATTATATTAACGGTGGATGATTCTTAACTTCCCATAATGTTTACAATAGTTATTATTAGCTATGGTACGAGATAGATTTATTTCGATGTAAATAAATTGCAATAATCATTAAGGGGTGTAAAGTATACATAATATTTGAGAATTTTGAAATTTAAACTTCAAGCACAACTCTTGAAAATTCAATTGATTAAATGAACCATAGAAAAACACCTGTATTTGTTTTTCTTTTTATTGTAACCTGTGTTTGGCCAAGCATAATTGTTATTTTCTATAATTAATAGTGGAAAAGTCGAATCCGTTTTGAAATGTGTGATTATGATTAATGGACACAAATAATGTACATTTACATATTTTTTATATTTTATTTATGACAAGCTTACACTGTAAGATATAATGTCTTATAAATATAGTCACGTTTTTTGGAATTTAACACATTTAGTTTAAAATTAAATAATAATAAATTGTTGAAATATACAAAGAAAGATGAAGCAAAATTATATGATTAATAGATAGCTAAAATTTGGTTTGAGTTGATTTTTCATCAAAGATGTGCTATTAATTTCTCTTATTTGGCGCGGAAATAAATTCCATATGCGTACAAAGTTTACAAAGAACTATCGTTCAGATGTTAGATACTTAAACCAGGGAATTACTAAAAGACACGATCTTTTTGAATTGAGATAGGTAATTTCATTAGGCAAGTCAACTTGTTGATTGGTTAAAAGTATATCCGAAAATAAAGTTAAGGAAAAAACTTTCAAAAGACGAACCTAAGAGGTTTTTTAAATGCTGTAAATATACTATCAAAACGCCGGCCGCCGCGCCGCCGCCGCCGTAGCCCATAGACATACCGTACCGCACTATTAACTGCAATAGTTAGTTTTCTCTTACTTTCGTAGTCAGAATTGCGAACAATTTCACACCCATACTTAGCTAAAGGCAATATAAGTGTTTTCACAAGTAATGAACGTATTTTTACGGGTGTATAGTACTGTGAAGACCAAAGCGTGCGGAAAACACCGTATATCTTGGCAGCAATATAAAAGATGTGATTTTTTCAAATAAGTTTGGTTGAAAACTACACCTAGTTTATTTGCGGTTTCAACAAACTCTATACGACCAGAATTTTAAATTGATGGGGGAAAGTAAGAAAGCTCTAGCTTATTCCTAGAAATAACAAAAATAACAACACATTTTGATTTATTTGGGTTTAGCACTAAACCATGATTGTCCGACCAGCGCTTAAATACTTCAAGGTCTTCATTCAAAGAAACTGCAGTATGTTCTATGAGTCCAAATGGACAACTTATACAATAGAAGGAAGTTCAAGAAATTTCAAATAGCAGGGGACTGAGAATAGATCCTTGTGGTACTCCACTACTATTTAATACAAATTCGGAAAGAGCTTTATTGAGTAGCTTGTAGTCTATTGGTTAAGTAAGAGTTTATTAGTCGGACTGCACATGTTACTGAAAATCAATGGTCTTTTGAATATCCTCTGATGTGACACTTATTAATGCTGTAATACAACTATTTTTCCTACGGAAGCCGGACTGCTTGAAAGTTAATAAATTTTCATGGTTAAGAAATCTAAGTATTTGAGCTTGGATTATTTTTTCAAAAACTTTTGAGAGAAAAGGTAGGGCAGCTATCGGTCTAAAATCATCACACCAGTACGACTTACGCACTGGTATATTTTTTCCCATTGAGTTGGAAACTCATTTGTTGAAACAATTGAATTTAATATATGAGTTATATATGGAAGAAGCACTGGCATTAATGTTATATTCAATTAAATATAATAGCTGGCAACACTATGGTATAACAATTTACTTGAGGTAAAACTTATATAACAACTAGAATAAAATAGGGCCTCTCTCTGTCCGGCATCCAACAGGTTAACATCTTATTAATAATTATTAAGTATTGATTTTAGATTAGATTAGATTAGATAGATTTTTTATTAGAATATTATAAATACATTTTACAAATCATGTTTTTACATATATACAAAAAAATCATTATGACATGGCATTTGCCGTCTGCCAGATTGACAATTAACATATATTATACAAATATTGTAATAAGCTTATATAATTATTTACATATGTGGATTTAAAAAAGAAGTTAGTTTTAAATTATTTTTATTCTCAACTTTAAGTTTGAATTAATTTAAGTGGATTATTGTTTGATAAATCAGAAATCTTCGTTCATAATTCTAGATCTATAACATAACGCGATTTTGCAATATTTGTACAAATTGCCGACATTCATCTCATTCAGCAAGGCAACAACTTGTTCATCCGATAAGAAGTCACTTCCAAAAAAGCTCCTTCTTGTTTCCTTTAAAGTAGGGCATTTTCCAACGAAATGAATAACGTCCTCTCTTTCTCTAAGATTGCACATACTGCACTCCAATGGTAATTCGGGTCTGTGTGGTATGAAATTCAGGCTTATAAGTTCGCTTCGGAGTCTAACCATTGTTGAAATCTCGTTCACACTATTTGCATCACTAAAGTAGTTTCTTTCAGCAAGATTGTGGTTCAGCCTTCTATAAATTGTTCTGAATAAGGACTCGGAAGCTTCAGCTACATAATCTTCTCTACATTTTTCATCTACTTTCGCAATCACATCATATAAGATATCCTTGCAACTTGATATGCTTCCAACGTTTAAATTGAACTCCACGTTACATCCTTCGGCGAGGCAATTCCACTCCCTGTACCAGCTATTTTGATTTTGTACTGCTTTAAGAGCTACTTTCTTGACCAGTCGGGAATCAGGCATCTTGAAAACTTTCAGTAAGTAGTCTGCTTGCAGTTTGAGGGTTTTGACGAATAGAGGTGAAAGTCCTGTCTCTAGCATAATAACATAGTTTGGTGTGTTCAATGGCAGACGAAATACTCTTTTCACGTAGTGAGTTAGTAGTTTCTCCACTGTGGGAAACTTTTTACATCCCCAAACTTGGGCGCCGTATAAAAGAATGCTCTCCGTTGCAGCTTCAAATACTTTATATTTTATACTATGTGCTATGTTGACGTTCATAAAAACTCTTTTCCATGCTATATTTATAGCTGTTTTTGCTTTTTGCAGTTTTTCTACCAGATGCTTTTCCATGTTTAAGTTGCTCGAAAAGATGACGCCTAGGTATTTGTACTCCTTGACGCATTCAATGTCTTCTCCGTTAAACACCCACTTTTCATTCGATGCGTTTCGTCCACCTCCTCTTTTAAAAATCATCACCTTGGATTTTTGAGTGTTGACAACCAAATTCCATAAACAACAGTAATTGTAAATCTTGTTTATCATAAGTTGGAGTGTTTCTGGGGAGTAAGCAAACAAGACTATATCATCCGCGAACATCAATGCTTTAATACGCTCTCCCGCAAAGTCAACTCCTCCAGGAAGGAAATCAATTAGATCATTTATGAAGAGCGAAAAGAGGGTAGGACTCAGTGTGCATCCCTGCCTCACTCCTGACGAAGTTGCAAACCAATGGCAGACGGCTTTAGTACTAAACACTACAATTAAAACCCTCTTCGACACCACTGGGTGATGGCAGCTGTACTACATTACCGACGATGTTGACCTGTTGTGCAGTTCCTGTCAGTTGATGACTGTCACTACCAGCTGTCGCGCTAATGAATTTGTTTATTACCGCCATCCCGCCTTCTACTTCACACTTCAGAGTATTGTTATGGTCCAAGTAATAAGTTTTGTTATCAAATAAAAGTTGTTGTCCACGAATAGATACTTTGGTGTTTTTATTTTCTGCATTTATTTTTGCCTTTATTTGCATAAGAATTCGCCGTTTTTCTCGAGTAGCTCTGGTATAATCTCGGTGGATAGAAATTCCAGTATCTCTCAACTTTATGGCAGCCTTCAATATGCGTGGTACGTCGTCGCTGTGTTGCAGTTCTACGATGACATTAGCCAATCTATTGTTCCTGGAACGAATGACTTTTGTTTTTCGTATTATTGCTGGGTTGTTTTGTTGTAGAAGGTCCAAGCAAACGTTTTTGGCTTTCTCCATCACCTGTTGGTCATTTTCCATTGCCGGTATGTGCAGTACCAAATTATTCTCGTTGCTTTTCCTTTCGAGAAAATCTATTTGCCGTTCTAGAACATGGCATTTATTCTCTACTTGCTGGAGCTTGGTTTGAAGCAGTTCATTGCTACGTTCCAGGCATTCCATTTTAGACTTAACTTCGATTAAATCGGTTTTTGATGCCAAGTTCTTCATGCGCTCGTCAAGTAATGCTGCTAGTGAGCACTCGAGAGTTTTCACATCGATCACTTGCATAGCACCCGCACTGGGACCTTGTGTAGATGAGTGCATCTCAGGCGAAAGAACAGTGCACGGACGTTTTTGCGATTGCGTGGAGTTAGGGTTTCTATTGTTAGGGTTAGTGGGTGGTTGTGTGACGTTTGTGTTTCTATTGTTGATTGCAGGTTTATTGTTGTTGTTCTTTGTTGGTGGTGTTCTTTGTAGGCCATTCATTTTTGCGTTGTTTTAATTTTAATTTTTTTTTTTAACAAAATTAAAGCTCACCTTTGTGATGTGACTTCCAAGATGAAATTTAGAAGTTTTTCAAATAAAGATAACACTTTAAAAATACTCTTTTATCACCAAATTTCAATAGATTTTACGGAGCTTAAAACAATGTCAACCAAACTATATCGTGCCAGAGTTGCCAATATTAAGTATTGTAATTTAAAATAAGTACCTTTGTAAATGTTGAACAAATAAAACAAATAAACTTGAATTATAAAACAATTGGCGACGAGGAAAATAAGGACAACACTGGAGATAAGAACAAAATAAAAAAAAAAAAAAAAACCTGGGATTGCGAAGATAAATTAAGATTAGTTTCACATTTGATGACCTCAACATCATCTCCATTGAAAATTTTAAAAGAGGAAGAGGACCCATCTGATTCCGAAGTAAAAAGGGAAAATCTTCAGTCAAAAAAAGAAATCACACCAAAGACAAATATGTCATTTCTTGGAAATATAAATGAGTTTGTCCCTGGTGAGGATTTTGTGGCGTATAAGGACAGAGTGCAGCAATATTTTATTGCTAATAAAATTGCAGCCGAAATACAGACTACAGTGTTCATTACTTTGGTCGGTTCAGAAGTGTATAAAGTGCTTAAATCTCTGGCCGCACCAGCATTACCAAGCTCCAAACCATTCACCGAATTGATAGGTTTACTAGAGCAGCACTATGCTCCCAAGCATAACAAGAGAGCCGAACGATTCAAGTTCCAAAAAGCGAAGCAGGAGGACGGTGAGTCAATTTCCGACTTCATCATAAAGCTCAGAAATCTAGCTGAGACATGCAGGTTTGGAGACTTTATCGACGACTCAGTGTCAAATACAGCCAGCTTGCGAAATCTGGCATTAGAAGATGCTCTAGTGGACAAATTTATCGTGGGGCTAAGGAACGATCGTATTCAGCAGAACATCTTAACAGATGACAGCCGCACGTTTGATAAATGCTGTGAAATCGCGCTAAATATGGAGATGTCTGAGAGAGAGCAACGATCAATGCATCCACGTGGCAGCGAAGTACATGTCATAAGGGAAAAAAACAAGGCTGTCACAACTCAAGTTAAAACAAAACAAAATAATATGAGAAGCAATCTTAACAATAAATGTTCGCATTGTGGAAAAAATCATTTTGAACGAGACTGTCCAGCAAAAAATTGGAGTTGCTTTAAGTGTAATAGAAGAGGGCACACTGCAAATATGTGCTGGATTAGTGGCAAGCGTGATGGTGGAGGAGCTGGTGGCAGCAGCAGTAGCAGAAAAGATGGTGGTGGAGCTAAGCGGAGCATAAGATCTATTCAGGTCATCAACAGTGTTAAAGCATCAGAAAAAGGGCTCAAGGTGGAAGTCAAACTATGTGGAGTGTCATTTCAAATGGAGGTTGACACGGGAGCGGCTATGTCTGTTATATCTTTGATTGAACTTAAAGATAAGTTACCATATATTTCTGTTCTTCCTAGTGATGTAAAAATTTGTACCATTTCAGAATTTGAGGTTAAAGTTGTAGGCAAGGTGGAGCTGGACGTGGAGTTTCAAGGGACTACTGGAAAGTTGGAGATCGTGGTAGTGGATAGCCCAGTTTTTACACCACTTTTTGGTAGAACGTGGTTGGATAAATTTGTTCCGAGTTGGAGGCAAAAACTTTTGTGTAAAAGTGAGTTAATTAATTATATGGAAAACAAAAAAAATGAAAGTAGTGCATGCGATGAGCTTTTATCGGAAATTAGAGAAAAATTTCCATGTGTCGTTTCGAGTGATCCAAATCAGATGATAGTGGGCTATGAAGCCGAAATAAATATAGAGCCAGATGCTGTCCCTATCTTTTGTAAGGCTTATATGGTTCCATTTAGGTTACGTGACGTTGTTAAGGTTGAGTTAAATAGGCTTATTTCTATAGGAACTCTTGAACCTGTCAAACACAGTAGGTGGGCATCACCAATTGTGTGTGTTCCAAAACAGAATGGTGAAATTAGGTTGTGCATTGACTGTAAAGTTACAGTCAACAAATACATTCTTTTATCGCATTATCCGTTAAACAATGTGGAAGATATTTTCGCAAATTTGCCAAACTGTTCAGTTTATTGCGTATTGGATATGGCTGGGGCCTTCCAACAGCTTGTGTTAACTCCAAAGTCGCGAGAACTTTTGACTATAAACACTGATCAGGGTCTTTTACAATACACTAGGTTGCCGTTCGGTGTGTCATGTGCTCCTTCAATATTTCAATCAGTGATTGATAGAATTTTAGATGGCATTGAAGGTGTATGGGCGTTTATTGATGATGTCGTCATTGGAGCAGAGTCTGTTGAAAAGTGTAAGGAGAAACTATTCAAGGTTCTTAAAAGGTTAGATGATCACAAAGTCAGAATAAATTTAGCTAAAAGCGTATTTCTAAAACCTACAGTAGAGTATTTAGGTCATATCATTGGATAAAATGAGGTGCGACCAAATCCCAAAAAAGTAGAAGCTATTACAAAAGCTCCTTGTCCTACAAATGTTAAAGAGCTTCAATCATATTTAGGGCTTTTAAATTTTTATCGAAGGTTTATACCTGATTTGTCAGGAAAGTTAAGGAGTATGTACAATTTGTTACAAAAAAATACAAAATTTGTGTGGAATAAAAGTTGTCAGGAAGAGTTTGCTAGATCCAAGGAACTTATCGTAAAAAATAATGTTCTAGAACTATACGACAAGGATAAACCAATTATAATAAGTACAGATGCAAGCCCATATGGCGTTGCAGCAGTACTTTTGCATGTAGTTGAGGGTGTAGAAAAACCGGTGTTATTTGCAAGTAGTACTCTAAGCGATTCTGAAAAGAATTACTCACAGTTACATCGAGAAGCCTTGGCAGTTATGTTTGCGGTGAAGAAGTTTTTTAAGTATATTTATGGCAAACACTTTGTAATCTATACCGACAACCAAGCCTTAAAGGAGTTATTTAATCCAAAGAAAGGCACTCCTTCGGTCGCTGTGGCAAGATTACAAAGATGGGCAATAACGCTTTCGACTTTTTATTATTCAATCAAACATAAGCCTGCCAGAGAACTAGAATTTGTTGATGCTTTGTCGCGTCTTCCTATTCCAGGTACCACGGATGTTGAATCAATTTGCATTAATTCAGTAAATTTTTTTGAAGAACTTCCTGTGGATAAAGAGTTAATTCGAGCTGAGACGAAAAAAGACGTAGAACTTTCTCAAATATATGAATTTATAAAAACCGGGTGGCCAAAGCAGGTGAATCCAGAGTTTAAAGTTTTTGTTGCATTCAAAAATCAGTTAAGTTTAGAAAATGATTGTGTATTTTATAGGACAAGAGTTGTCATTCCATCAAAATTAAGAATGCAGGTGCTTAAATCAATCCATAGTAATCACAATGGAGTTGTTATAGTGAAAAAAATGTGTCGGTCATACGTTTGGTGGCCGAAAATTGATTCTGATGTAAAAGAATTTGTTGCGTGCTGTGAAATTTGTCAGGCAACAGCTGTTGTTCCAAAAGAAAAAGTTGTGTCCAGTTGGCCCAGTTGTACCTATCCCTTCGAAAGAGTACACTTAGATTTTTTTTATTTTGAAAGTAAGACTCTACTTTTAGGTGTAGATGTATTTAGTCGCTATTTGATTGTTGTTGTAATGAATGGAACCTCCGCAAAAAACTTAATCGATAAATTAACTCATAATTTATTTTCAATTTTTGGACTTCCTACTGAGATTGTCACTGACAATGGACCTCCTTTTGCATCTTTTGAATTTAAAAGTTTTTGTTCAAAAAGTAAAATCAAATTAACTCATAGTCCAGTTTACCACCCACAGTCAAACGGGGTAGCGGAACGACACGTGCGAATTGTAAAAGGCGTGTTAAAAAAGTTTTTGTTAAGCTCGAAAGCAGGTTTATCACTGCAAGAAAAGATCGATTTGTTTTTATTTAATCATCGAAACACTCCAAATTCCGTGTCCAATGAAACTGATCTAGTTTTTTCTTATAAGCCTAAAATATTAATGGATAATTTATGTAAAAATAATAATATTGATAATAAAAACAGAAAAAAGAAATTAATTTATAAAAAGTCAAAATCTGTTAAGTATAAGACTTTGGAAAAAATTAATTAAAAAAAATATGAAGTTGGGGAGGATTGTTTATATAAAAACCACATAAATGAACTTAAGAAGTGGTTACCATGTACTGTTAAAAAAATTTTAAGTACGGTAAGATATATAGTAAAAATTGGTTTTCAATATAAAGTTGTTCATGTCAACCAATTGAAAAAAATTAATAAAAAACCAACGTTTAGTTATTTGTACACAAACATTCCTAAGTCTTATGCTGAAAAAGATACAATTATAAATGGTACTGATTTGTCTTATTTGAATAATAATTTAGTATCTAAGAATATACCTAAAACCAGCCATTTAAAAAATACAAAAATAGAACTAAGAAAATTGTAAATTATTATAAACGGTAAAAAGATTTTATTTGTTTTTAACAAAACATTAATGTTAAATTCTTTAAAAAAAAAAAGAAACAAATGAATTATTGATACTATTTTTATATTGAACTGTATTATCCTAAGAATTATGTATATATATTTTGAAAGCATTTGTTTGTATATAAACCTAATTTAAATCTGGGAGGATGTTATATTCAATTAAATATAATAGCTGGCAACACTATGGTATAACAATTTACTTGAGGTAAAACTTATATAACAACTAGAATAAAATAGGGCCTCTCTCTGTCCGGCATCCAACAGGTTAACATCTTATTAATAATTATTAAGTATTGTAATTTAAAATAAGTACCTTTGTAAATGTTGAACAAATAAAACAAATAAACTTGAATTATAAAACAATTAACAGTTTAAGAAATGAGGGATGCATTTAATGAAGATCTACATTTGAATTAATAGAGAGAGCACTTTCGACCACATCTTGGGAACAAATAATAGTAAACATAAGGGACCGTCTACTTGAAGTTTCTTTATTATATGCGGTTGCTGCAGTGGTATTGAAAGTGCTGGAAAATATGTGGAATCGAATTTCCTGTTCAATTTGTTAAAATCCAACTCTTCAATCTGATTAGTTTAGGACTTACAGATGCCAGTTTGCTTAAGTATTTGCCACATTTGTTTGCTGCTTTGGCAATTATTTAAAATGACCAGAGAATAACTTAATCGAATCATAGTATTGATACTGTCGTTTTTCGATTTTAACTGTATATATATAGTACATATATTTACTACTTAATTATAGTATAAAATTAACAAAAACTTAATGGTTGAAAGCATGTTAAAAGTGGTTTTACTATTTAATTGTCGTATTTATTTTAGCGGACTCTTTGTGACGGAATCAAAAAAAAATGTTTAGAAATTGTATTTTGTCAAAAGTGCGATTTGCTAAAGCTAATGGACAGAATTTCAAACAAAAAAATGTAGAACGCCACGCCTACGATACGTATTTAAGAACTTTTGGCAAATGATTTACATTTCTTGAAGTTTTTTATTTATTTACTATTTTATAAGAGGTATAACTACAGTCAATAGAGCCCAATTAATTAACTCTCTCTAATTTTTAAATGAGATAGTTAAAATATTTTTAATACATAGTAGTTCTAAGTGAATTTACATTTTATTTGTAAATGATATTTGTTTAAAAAAGAAACGCCCACTTAAATGTTAGAAAAAAAGGAGTGCTTATGACTATACAAAAACTAAAATTTAATAATAAAAAGGTTTCGTTCCTTTAAGCAAACATAACATAGTGTAAGATCTTAACATAATATTTTAAAAATTGGGTCCTAATTTTCTTATTTACTTTCTTTTTACAAAGATTGGATAAACCTGAAATGATGTTTTGTTTGTACGAAGTTTAATTAATAAATAAAAGTTAATAAATTAATCATTCCTTTTTTCATGTTCTAAAATATTGTCGTTTACGTTTGAGGAGCCCAAAATGTTGCTTCTATATTTTGTATAATTTCAATACGATTGTAATACACTCCTTTTGCCTACACTCAATGCAGATACTTAAGTTCAAAGATATGAATGAAGTCGTTATTTCAAGAAACAACTAGGTATATAAACTATGGTAAACAGCTAAGTTCTCTTTTTAAACCAAATAGAATCTTTGTATATGAAAACTTTCATATACAAAGATAGAATATGACGTCATTTCAAAATGTGTTATACAAATTATAACAACATTTTAAAATCAAAGTTCTAAACCAAAGTTTAAAAAATAAAATATACCACTAGCAAATACATAAACCATTTATAAAATACTGTTATCTTTGTCAATGTATTTGAAAACCATAAAAAGGAAATTATTGGTATCACTTATAGCAAATACTTTAACCGGAACCAAGTTCTTTTGGTAAATTGTTTGTTTTTACCGGTCACATGGTTTAAATTTGTTGTTAATGTCAAACAAATATTTTCCTGCAAATTTTAGCATTTAATATCAATACTTAGTACTCCCATACGGCACTTAAAGTTTTCCCATATAAAATACCCGTTCAAACTTTGATCATCATTTCTACCACTTTTCAGTTTAAAGAATTTTTGAAGGTTTTTATTTTAATTTGAAGTTTATTTTTTTTATATTTTATCGGATAGTAGCAACAATATCCTTTATAAGGTAAAACTATTTTAAAGCCATTATCTTTATTTTTTCAAAAATCTGAATCTCGATTTTTATCAAAATTCACAAATAGGTACAAGCACACACACTTTCAAATACACTTCTCTGTTTGACATTTGTTTGAACATTTGTTATTATGTTTTATTTAAAAAAAGTTAAGTTTATATGAAAAGATTTCGTAAACAATTACAAAACTAGATTTCATCTATACTATTTGCCAGAGATAATTACACACAAATTTCAAAAGCAATTAGAAAACGACATAAGTTAAATATTTTTTAAGTTTTTCTGACCACAAAATTAAAAACAATGCGCTAGAAAGAACAAAAATTATTTGTTATTTTGTAAATTTACCACTTTTTGCCAAAAGTGGCCGTTGTAGTTAAGTAAAGTTTAGTAAACGTTATTTATACAAGTTTTGACAGTTTACGAGGCTCCATTAATACCCCTACTGTCAAAATTAAACTTTAAAAGTCTTCCACATTTCACATACGAACTTCAATTTTATTAACGACGACTGACCAAATCAACGAGCATACCCCAATAAGTCAAAAACTTATCCGAAAGCAAAACCAAAAAACAAATCAAACTTTGAACAAATACAGATGGATGTACAAATGGAAAATCAGAAAAAATGTAAATTATCATTTTTTTTAAATTATAAATTAGGTACATACTAAAATTCTTTCTTAAAATATGTAGCACCAAGAAAAAAAAACCTTTTTTGGTTTTTCTTTGTTTTTGTTTTATTATCTGACAGCTAGACAAGTATACCAACTTTAAAATAAAATAAAACAGCTGCGGATACGTTTTTTTGGGATATTGAAATTGGCTGCAGATAGCGATGCCAAAAAACACGCCTAATATCATATATACCTACTCGTACTCAAACAAGTCGCCACCTTCTTTTATTGTGCCGACTTTTATTCTTTTAACCAGGTCAGTGTCGCTGTACAACCTGTACAGTTCGTCGTTGTATCGTCTACTCCACTCTCAATTTATTTAGAGGGGACCAAAAATCACCCGAAGAATTTTTCTCTCGAAGCATCCTAAGCCGCTCTCATCTTTCTTTGACAGTGTCCAAGCTAGATTTATAGATGGTGTCTTTAGATGCTCGAGAGGACTTTACTACTCAATTGCCTTCTAAGTCCAAAGAAGCAGCAATTTGCAAGGGTTATTCTTCGTTTGATTTCAGCGCTGGTATCGTTGTTTGAATTTATAGATGTGCCTAGGTAGACAAAGTCCTTAACTACCTCATTGTTAAGGCTGTTCATGATGACGTTTTGTCCAAGAAGTCGTCGTTAAATGACTAAACTATGCTGAGATTCCACCCATCGAGTATGCTTTCTTTCGATCATATTTTCCAGATTAGTTGGTGCCAACTCCCTACCAAATCATCGCCTGCTGCTTTGAATAATTCGGCAACGATGCCGTTAGCCCTAGCAGCTTTGTTGGACTTCAATTTCGATATAGCTATCTTCACCTTATCGAGGTCGGGTAGGCGGAATTATTGTTCTGCGTCGCCTCAGTTGGATTCCTTACAACGGAAAGCGATTCGTCATCGCCGTCATATAAAATTTTGGAAGTGGTCTTTAAATATTCTCAACCTAACCTAGACTGCGGTTCTACTTTGATGTTCCTCTGATCGTCTTTATAGCCTTCGGTTCGTGGCTTATACCCTTGGGAAGATTTTTTGACCTTTTTGGTAGAATTTTCGAACTTCATTCTTGTTCTGAAATCCCTTTATCTCCTCTATTGCTCGCTTCTCATGCTTCTTTTTTTCATCTAAGAAGCCAGTGCTCCTCTTTCCTCTTCTGCACGTAGAGCTCGCGAGTAGCTCTGGTCCTTCTGTGCAGCGCCGTTTTGTCTGAAAAGGATATGGCAGTTTCTTGCGATTGTATAGCCGTCTAACTTCTTGTTTCGGGATATTCGTAGCCGTACCTTGGGTACAACGAGATAGTGGTCCGAGTCAATGTTGGCCCCTTCGGAATGTTCGGACATCCTGTATACTAGAGAAGTGTCGATATCAAGATGTGTGAACTGCGTACTAGCTACCAGAAAGTCTCGCCCCGTAGCGAAATCGATCAGCCTGAAACCATTGTCGGAGGTGGTGTCGTGCAGGTTGTATCTCCCGATTGTGCCACCAAAAATGTCTTCTCTTCCTAGCTTGGCGTTAAAATCTCCTAAGACAATTTTAATGTCATAGCCAGGACACTGTTTACATGCCTTGTCCAAGAGCTTGAAGAATATTCCTTTGGTGTCTTCATCTTTCTCTTCTGTTGGGGCATGCGCACATATTAGGCTTATGTTGGCGAATTTAGCCTTGACGCGGATCGTAGTGATGCGCTCGCTCACACTCTTGAAGCTCGAGACTCGAGCTCGAGTTTAGTTCCAACAACAAATCCACACCCCAATAGTCGCTGCCTTTGTTCTCGATAGAAATCGCCGTAGCATACATCGCAGTCTTTTAATTTTTTGTTTGGGTGGTTTATCCCATCGCACTTCTTGGATGGCGGTTATATCTGTCCTGCAACAGTTTAGGGGGCTTCCGCTAACTGTTCGGCTGCACGTGGTCTATTAGGGGAACTAACATTTCATGTATAGATTCTAATTTCCTCAAGCGCATTTTTTGATTTACTTAAACACTTTTCAAAAAACCTTGAAAGAAATTTCATAGTGACCAAAAACATTGTCACAACCATTGTTTATGAAATTCTTCTTGATTTATGAGAAAAGATTTTATAGGTGCTACACAAATAAATTGCTTACAATTTAAAAGAACGAAACTTGCATTTTTCAACTATACATAATAGATTTTATTTAAAAAATATAAAACACATGCTTATTCAACTTTCCCTTAAAGCATTTAACATCAATTTCAAATATTACATACTAATCGTAGATAATTGACTTTCTTAACGCACTAACACGGAATGAAAATCAGTCAATGTTCTTAGATCTTAGGATCGCTGGCAGTGAGTTTTACAATTTTAGCTGATTCCTCCCAGATTTTCTTTGCTTTATCCATATCCATTGCAGCTGCATTTAATTCGTATTGCTTACAATCCATAAAGTACTTTCCCGATACATTGGCAACTTCATCCGATGACGCAAGGTAAATTGTAGTCAAAGCTCCCTGTTCGGGTGTCTTGAAAAACAATTTAGTTATTCCCATCATTGGATAATTCAATGGGAAAGGCACGTTCCTCCAAATTCCTGAATCAATCATGCCGGGATGCAAGAAATTAACAGTCACATTGGTACCTTCCAAACGTTTGGCCAATTCCCTGGCAAAGTATATATTAGCATATTTGGAAACATAGTACAAGTATGCAGCTGGGAATGTTCCAATTGGATTCAATTTGTCCACATTCACCGAAGCTAGTTTGTATAATTCCGAAGCTACAATGACAATTCGACTTGGAGAACTTCTCTTTAAGAGATCAATAAGCAAATGTGTCAACAGGAATGGACCATAGTGATTTGTAGCCATTGTCAGTTCGATGCCATCTTCACTTGTTGCACCTCGGAATGCCAGAGCCATACCGGCATTATGAATTAGAACATCGATTTTCTTCTCAGTCTTCAAAATATCGGCTGCAAATTCACGAACTGACTTTTGAGAGCCAAGATCGAGCTTCTTAAGAATCAAGTTTTTGTTTCCTGTTTCCTTTTCAATTTCCTCTAAAGAAGAAGAAAAACAATGTTTTGTATAAGTAAAAAGAGGGAATTGTTTATAACAAATACCTTTGGCTGCCTTAGCAGTTTCCTGATTTCTGCATGCCATGATTACTCTAGCACCTTTTTTCGCCAATTCCCGTGCAGTTTCCTTACCTATGCCACTATTGGCTCCTGTTATTAGGACAGTTTTACCTTGCATCTCCATTTTCTATAAAACAAAAAGGGGAGTAGTTATATTTATGTATTATTACATATTATTTTTCTTTTTCTAATAAAGTTATTGTTTAAAACATTTTTAATTATTGAAAATAAAAATAAGAACTAAGTACATCTACACACGTACAAATAGTACATCGATTTGTACATTGAAAAGTTTATGGAATAAGTTTATAAATATTTTAATTAGCATCATTAATTCGATTGACGCTATGCACAAAGAGGTGCAAATAATAACGTATTAAAAAAGCTACGCAAATAATTGATTCTACATATTATTAAAATTAAATATGGTTGCTCATTAAAATATAACTTCCTGCTAAATTGATAGGCGCGTGTATTTCGTCTTGTGAAAAAGGGGGTTAACAAGGTTAAAGTCTAGTTTACAAAACTGAGAATTTAATTTGTATGACTTTTATTGTTAACTAAACTTCCTGAGTCAATAGCACAAGATCAATAAAATAACGCTATATTTTAGAATTTAGAATTAAATACGTGATGCTTATTATTTGCATAACTTTGTATTATCACTAATGTTCAAAGGGTAGACATGTGCAATGTGCCTTCAAGAGGACACAAGCGTCCACAGGTTTTTCTCAAAAACCCACCTCTGTCTACTAACTTCTACTCTCCTACTCTACGGCAGCGGAACAGGTCTTAATCTATAGGTGCATCAACGAGCGCCTCATGACCATCCGCATAAGGACATCAGCAGAGAAGGATGACAACACAAGGGATATGTTTTTTAAGCTCTTAGACAAAGCATATGACCAGTGTTTTAGCTATGATATTATAATTGGCGAACAGCCTGCACGACAACACTTCCGAAAACAAATTCAGGCTCATCGATTTTGCTGTGGGCGAAACCTGGCGCTTCCAGCATCATGGATGTCCAACCTTTCTGAGGATATAACATTGCAAGTGATTGTCAAATCCGTCTCCGACCTAGTCACAAGTAACCTCTTTCGAAGTTCTCTGCCACCAACACAATGTATCGAGAATCAGTGGCAACATTGCCAAGTTGCAATCAGAGAAGCCGCCTCTGACGTTTTGGGTTTCAAGCAGCCACCAACAAGAAACACCTGGTTTGATGAGGAATGTCGAAAGTGAAATGCAGCTAAACAACAGGCACGCTAAGCGTGCCTCGAACCGAAGGCTGCAAAGATGAAAGTGGAAACACCGCAGTCAATGCTGAGGATATGGAACGACCACTTCTGCAGACTGTATAATGGCGAAAACGAACCGGATTCCGCTGTCATGCAGGATGATTCATTCAATGCAGACGACGAAAGCCAACAATCCCGTCTTCCTGACTTAGACGAAGTAAAGATTGCCATATATAAGCTGAAGTGTAACAAAGTCACTGGAGCAGATGGCTTGAATGCCGAACTCTTTTGAGCAGCTGAAGATTATTTGATTAGGAACATTCACCAACCGTTTCTTGAGCGACAAAAGTGTCGCTATATAAGACCGTCTTGCTATACAGTGGAGAAGCATGGATTATGACAAAAGCGGATGCATAGCACTTTGGGTCGTTTCATGGGAAAAGTTCTTCGCGTGATCTACGGTCCCGTATGCATAGAAGTGAAGTGGAGGAGAAGATGGAACGACGAGCTGTACGGACTGTACAGCGACGGAGACTTAGTTCGAAGGATGAAAGTCAAACGACTAAGATGGCTGGGTCACGTAGGGCGCAGGGAAACCAATGCTCCGGCCCGAATCCAAGCCCAGAGGACAGCGCAGTAGAGAAAGACCACGGATCAGGTGGCGCACACACGTGGAAAGTGACCTCACCTAACTTGGAGGGCGCAACTGGAGACAACTAGTTAGGGACCGAGCTAGATGGAGAAATTTGTTGGGTGAGGCTCTAGTTCACATACGCCTGTAGCGCCACTTTAGATAAGTAAGTAAGTTTTTTGTTAGGATGAAGTCTACATATGCAAATTTGAAATTTATGCCAAGTAACATTCAAGTTTCGATGAATGGTAACATCGACTTGTCATGCACTCATTGATTTGTATTTAAAAAGTAACTTCCGTAACGTGAAGTCTTCTATTGGAAAATAAATCAAATAATTTTGTTTTAATCTGTGAAATATTCAGTTTGCCCTATTTGCGTTCATTATGAATTTATTTTGATTTAATTTTCTCCTTCCATCAGTTGTAATGGCTACATTTTTGTTAGTAAGTTCGGTCCATTCGTTTTGTTATTTCTTTGAATTGATTTTATTGCGAAGGAAAAAATTCTTGTTCACAATAAATGAAAGAACACAAATTCGAATGAAAGTTTAACAGGTCAACTTGCTTTTAAAACCTGATTCGCTATAAGCAACAAGCAGCATTCGCTTGCAAGTAAGGCAGTACATTGAAGTTGCTACAATTTGAGCCTAATTGCAGTTTTTTGCGTTTGACTAAAAGTAGTATGTGCGTTTTTTGTTTACTTTTATTTCTTCTATTTACATAGTTTTAATTTTTTACATTAATTCGAATTTAATTGCAGTCGAGTTAAAAAAGGGTTACACTCAGATAAATAGTTAGGACCTAACACATTTATGTAAGAGAAAAAGCATATTATTGTTTTTATATGAAATACGAATCAGACAGGAGTTTTTAGTATCAAAAACAATGTTTAGAACACTAGAGTGAAAGGTGAAAACGAGTTTTAAGCATACTTTTTAGAGGTTGTTTCTCGTTTTCGACTCAATTTATTGACAAATTCATTGTCGAAAAAAATATCCATAAGATTTTTTCGACCATGGATTTTCTCTTACATTGATCGAAAAATATGCAATTCTCATTAAAACAGGGATAATGGAACTTAAATGTTCCTCCTAGGTTCCTGGAAGTATAAATCTATATTTTATTGTTGTTACCCTTTTAAGAATTTTAAAGTAGATTTTTTTTCAGAACAGATCGAGAATGTTTTAAAGTATTATTTTTTTTATTTGTAACCAAATTCTGGAGAAATCACAAGGTAATTTTTTTAAATAAAAATTAATATTTTCACAAAAAGCAGCTATACAGTTGAACTTCCATAACTCGAACTTCCTTATAAGTCAAATTTCTGTGTAACTCAAATTTTAATTGTAAACTTTGTGTTTTCCTTTTTATTTTCAAAGACCTTGCACTACATAACTCAAACTTCTGTAACTCGAATTTCTGTTTTTTTTTTTCAAATTTTTAAAATTGCGTTTGATGGTAACATACCTTTTTAACTCGAAGTTTTAAGTTTTGAAATCAACTTTAGTCTACTATGATAAGGTTTATATACTTATTTCAACTCATAGTTTTGCACTTAAAAGGGAAACCGCTCTTTTTTACTTTTTTGTTTTAATTTTTGAGGCTACTTTAATGAATTATTTTATAAGTTTGTTTTAGGAAGGGACATGGCTAGTTTTTCTTCAAAATTTTTAAGTGAAAGAAGAAGTGTCGATAAGAAAATTAAAGAAACTTACTTTTGAACAAAAGATTAAGGTTATCAGTGAAGTAGAGTGTGGTGCTAAAAAGAAAAATGTGCCAATAAAATATGGTTTACCTCCAAGTACTCTTTCCACACTATGTCAAAGTGTTGACAAGGCTGTCTCAAAATGGTTTACGGATGCAAGGAATGTAAATCTTCCGGTGTCAGGGGCAATTATAAAAGAGAAAGCTAAGAGCTTTGCGACTGCATTGGGAGAAATTGATTTTGCTGTAAGTACAGATTGGCTTGACAAATTCAAGAAAAGATTGTTAAGCTTAAAAGAACAAAATACGTTTTCTTTAACTATTTTTTTAACGGGAACGGCATTGCTCGGAAAGTGTCGCAATTATTGAAGAAGATAACGAGCATTGGAAACAGAACGTTCTACCAAAATTGATCGAAGGCTACAGCGAGGATGACATATTTAATGCAGACGAAACAAGGCTGTTTTACAAATGCATTCCAAACAAAACATTAGCGTTTAAATTAAAATTTAAGTCAATTAAGCTCGTTTTTTTTTCCTCCAAACATGACAGTAGCCTTACAGCCAATGGACCAATAGGTGATACAAAATTTAAAGTGCATATACAGGAAAAGAATTATCTGCAAAGTTTTGGCAGAAGGGAAAGGTAGTCCAAAAATAAGTTTACTGGACTGCATACAAAATATTTCAATGCCTTGGAACTGCGATGTAAGAAACTCGACAATACGAAATTGTTTTATCTAAGCTGGATTTGAAAAGGCATTCTCTATGGGATGAAGTAGACAATATTTGTTTGGCAGAGCTAAGAGTCAATGGAATAAACAACGAAGTTGGTGTGTCTGACAATGAGTTCAGAGAAATGCAAGAGCATAATGCACACGACGTGGTACATAATGCACACGACGCGACGCACGTGGGATGTAGCCTTTAGGGATAAATTAACTTGGATAACGATACTATTGTTTGTCACATCCAGTCTAATGCAGAAGCAACTGAAGTGGAAGCAGTAAGTGACAATGAAGTAGATAGTGATGTAAATCCGGGTGAAGGATTAACTGTGCAGCCTTAGACAAGCTAACGTACGTGAAACTGTTGAAATAGTGCGTGATGCTCTTCTTACTGAAGATAACACATTGGATCGTTTTTTAATGTAATTAACGACACTCAAATCGACATTTTAAAAATCGAAATGTAATGAAAAAAAACTTCAGCGAATGATTACTGACTTTTTCAAAGGTACTCTTAACTAAAAATCTTTGTTCCTTCTTTTAATACATATATGGAAGTACCACTGTATTAACATCAAAATTACTGCGAAGTGATGTCTTAATGTCAAAATATGATGTCCCAACAAAATAAAACAACAATTTGATTCGAAAAACTTATTCAAAAAAGAAAAAAATGTTAAAATTCATGAACATTTAAACTATCTGCATAATTATGTATACCGAAACCTGAAAGTTTAGTATACATTCAATGACTACGACCTTCAAATACTGAATAATGACATTCATATAGGTTTTCAAAAATGTTAATGGTATTCACTAGAAACTCGGTGAAGGATTTTTCCAGAGCTTGAAGATACATATGGATACAATATATACATGTGAAGTTGTACTAGTTTTGGATTTTTCATTTCTATATTTATATTTGTTCGAGTTAATTGAAGGCTCAAAAAAACGCAATTACAAAATTTGCCTTAATTATACTTTTTTATGTGCGAATTTTTTACACTTCAAACAAATAAAAAGCTAACATATTACTGACTTTCTTGCAATGAGCCTTAAGAATTTGACTAAATTTCTACACTTAAAATTATAATTTGCAAACATCATTACTTAGGTTTCTTACTAAAGGTAGTGAATTAAAATTCTCATCATAACTTGCTTCACTATTTAACAGCAACAGACCAAACAAAATTTATTTATGACAGTTAAACTTTATAGAATGAGGAAGTCTTAATTATATTCCAACTTATAAAGTAAAAAAATAAATTTCATTTAGAATTCAAACCCAAAGCTATAAAGTATTTTTTTTTTCAAACCACATTTAAGAAGCAGACCGGTCTGACATTGAATAAAACTAAAAAATTGTATTTCTTTTATATTTACATAATTATTGTTTTTTTGTTTTGAAGATATAACCACAAATACAAGCAATCGATTACGTAAAAACCCTCAAAAATTCAAAATTTTAAAATTTCAAGATCATATCTATATAGTTTGCATCTACATATGTATGCATATATATATATCTTTAAATAAGAATTTTAGGTTTAGGTAAATTAATCATAAACAGTAATCTTTCTCATTTAAAACAAAATAAGAATGTTCTTGCTTACTTGAATGCACTTTTGTATATTATTTACAAATAGTTACACCACTTTCACTATTCGAAAACAGGTACTAGCCGAAATTTCTAAAATCCCGTTTGGTGAAACTACACGTCACTATAAATTTGTGTTAATAGCACAATAACCTGCACTCAGTTACATATTACGCTTTTACTACTCACACAAAATGTTCATACTTTACAATAATATGAAAAATAATGAAAACAAAAAATACGTACTCCTATAATGAGTTGAATAAATTGCGGAACTTGCAATATAACGAAATAGTAGATTGCTTATTCGTTCCACTCACCTGTTTGATGTTAATATACAACTGACTCAACGTAATCAATTTTGTTTAAAGCTAAAAATTCTTCTTGGATAACCTTCGTCGCGGGAGACTTACTTCGAACTAAAAAAGTATCTATAACACAACACTGTCTTGTGTTGAGTTGGATTTCCTCAGGGCTATTGGGTTTCTTGAAGAGTCAACAAGTAAACAGTGAGTTGATATCTCTACTTCTTCATGAAAACAAGCTTGCCAAAGTTATAATAAATTCTTAATAGTTGTTAAAATTTGGTTGAATATTGTTTTTACTTTTTTACTCTATTTTAATGTTTAAGTTAACATTAAAGATTTTTAAAAGATTAATTTTGTAAAATTAGTTTTGGAGTTCAGCTAATCTGTCTTGCCTTAATTCAAAATGAGCACTTTAGTTAGTTATAGTTTTTCTCTTTTCATCAAAAGAAGATGGCAGCCCTATGAAAGAATAAATTGTGTGTATCTTCAAAAGGGAACCCGATTAGCTTTAGGGAAATCACAGTCAGTGGAAAATTAATAAAGACTCTGAGAGAGTAACTTCGCATATAAACAGACACATAATATACTTATACTTATACATATATGAAGAAAAATTGTATTACAAAATAATTGCTGTTATCAAAATGCTGTCTGAGTAGGTATAACTATATACTTAATGTAAAATCAAGTTCGATGTTGAAATCTTTTGTTTTGTTTATTCAGCGAATTTAGTTTTTAAACAAATGCGTGTATAGAGCAAGTCAGAAATTATTTAGTCGTATATACTCATAATAATAATGACTAGAGCTAAAATAATTTTATTTCATGACTGAAGAGACAAAAATAAGTGATATTTTTAAAAATATGCACACACAAAAGTTACGCATATGGTTATCTTTATATTTGATATAATCTACTACTTGGTAGGATATTGTTGTACTTATGGATTGATAGTTTTGATTGAAACGGACTTTAGTTAAAATTTAACATGTATTTCCATTTGATAACAACAAAAAACAATTTTAAGAACGATAATTGTGCTTTTTGATTTGGTGTTTTACTAAATCGATTCATTTTTGGCAGGTTTTTTTTTTACTCAATATGAGAGAATAGGGTATTAAAAAAGTTTCATGCCACTAAAAATGATTTCGAGAAATATAAGAATATTAGTTTACTTTGTCTAAGTTAGATGTAAACATTTTGTATAAAATATATTTGCTATAGTAAAAAGTAGATGTAGTACCCGTGGCATGATGGTTAGTGCGTTGGACTGTGATTTCGACAAGATTCAGCGATATTGCGACGACTGGAAACTGAAAATAAATGTCCAGAAGTCGGAGACAATTCTGTTCCGGACTCCGTTGGCCACGAGGGATACGCGCAAGAATTGGCGCAAGATGGTCATCGTTGATCTTCACGGGCAGCGATTAGCGAGCAAAAGTGTAGTGAAGTACCTCGGTATCTGGTTAGATCAGTATTTATATTTCGACAGACATATAAATGCTGCTCTGACCAGGGCCAGAGGAGCCTTCGCTCTGACGAAACGGCTGTTTTTTAGCAGTCGGCTTGACCCCAGAGTGAAGGTAATTTGCTACATGGCCCTCATACGGCCGATGATCGTTTATGGTTGTCCTGTGTGGTTCAACGTTGCCCCTTCCCAGATGGAGAAGTTTCGGGTGTTCGAGCGGCAGTGTTTACGAGGCTGTACTTTGAAAGTGCACGCTTGAGCGGCTTCATTCCACCAGAGGCATTCCTCTTTTTAGATAGATGCGGTCTGATACAGGATAGATTGGCAGTTCCGCTAATCTACCACGTCAGACGACGAACCGTGGATAGGCGACTCCTGTACAATCGGGACGTCATGGCACAAGGCGGAGCAGAGCTCCTTCGTTTCAGTAGGGCTGTGTCAGAGCGGGACCGAACTGATAGGGTGAAGCAGGAGAACCAGTTTTGGTGGCTTCAATCGGCACTTGATAGTGGGTAGTCGGGATGGGGTTTTAAGCCTTGGCCGGCTTATATACTTGTTTTATAGTTTTAGGGTTTAGTTTTAAGTAGAATAGGCATGGTGGCACAAAAAAAAAATACAAACAAAAAAAAAATACAAAAAATACAAAAAAGAAAAATACAAAAAAATACAAAAAAGAAAAAAAAAAATTAAAAAAAAACATGAAATAAAAAAAAAAGACAACAAAATATGAAAAACAAAAAACGTTAGATAGTTAGATTTGCTGCTGTCGTTGTTCTAGTTTTAAGTAGTTTATAGGTAGAATAGGTAGTTTTAGTTAGCTTTAAGTTTTATATTAAGGACCTTATTTTAAGTAGTTTTTAAGTAAAAATAAAAAAAAGGTTATTGATATTAGTTTTTTTGAAATTTTCTAATGAATACAAAAATAAATAAAATTGAATTGAAGTTAAATAGATCTTAGGGCCGAAAGGCATTAGAGTTAAGTATTATCGTTTAACTTAGAGTGTCCGTATGGGACCAGTAAGTTAGTTGTAAGTTATAGATAATTAGGCTAGTTTTATGAATTTTTGTCTAGCTTTAAGATAGTCTTAAGAATGAATTAATAAAAATGAATTTGAAAAGAAATAAAAAAAAAAGTGCGTTGGACTGTCATGCCAGAGGTCTTGGGTTCGATTCCTGCCTATGTCATCCAAATTTTTTTTCATGGGTACTGCCTCTTGCGAGAAATTGACAAATTCTCCAAGTGTAATTCTTGTCATGAAAAGTGCTTTCTCAAATTTGCCGTTCGGATTCGGCATATAAACTGTAGGTCCCCTCCATCCCTGACAACAGTACTCGCACACAGGAATGGTTGAGAGTTGTAAGTCACTAGGCCCTAGTTCTCAACGGACTGTTGCGCCTCCCAATTTTTTTTTTTTTTTTTAAAGTATGCTACGAGTATATCAAACATTTTTCCATAGTAATAAACCGACTTTGGATATAATTTTGGAAAGTTTAATGTCTTATTTATTTTTGGCCGGAATCAAAAAAAAAATTATATTTTTCATCAATTATAGTACACCCAAACATACATTTATGCAAAAAAGAGATCTGTGCTTTTACCAACTTATTTAAGGAGGATCTATACAGCCGGCAAACGCACGCAGCGAAACAACAGGCATACAAAACGGCACTGCACAGAAGGACCAGAGATGCTCGCGAGCTCTACGTGCAGAAGAGGAGAGAGGAACATCGGCTTTTTAGATGGCAAAAAAGAGAGCATGAGAAGCGCGCGATCGAGGAGATAGGGATGTCACAACAGGAATGAGGTTCGTAAATTTTACCAAAAGGTAAAAAAAACCTCCCAAGGGTACCAGCCACGAACCGAAGCCTGTAAGGACGATCAGGGGAACATCGTAGCAGAACCGCAGTCTATGTTGAGAATATGGAAAGACCACTTCTCCAAATTATATAACGGCGATAACGAACCGAATTCCGCTCCGCTATAAGGGAGATAGAACCACTCAACCTAGGTGACGCAGATCAACAATTCCACCTACCTGACCTCGACGAAGTGAAGATAGCTATATCCAAACTAAAGTCAAACAAAGCAGCAGGCGATGACTTGGTAGGGAGCATGCACCAACTCATCTGCAAAATATGGTCGGAAGAAAGCATGCCCGATGAGTGGAATCTCAGCATAGTTTGCCCGATACATACGAAAGTCCACTATCGACCAAATATTCTCACTTCGGCAGATCTTGGAAAAAACCCAGGAACTTCAATTTGATACCCACCATCTCTTTATAGATTTTAAAGCCGCGTATGACAGCATCTATAGGGAAGAGCTCTACAGAGCAATGTCTAGTTTTGGCATCCCTGTCAAACGTATCCGTTTGTGCAGAATGACGATGGGGAATGCACGCTTCTCTATCAAGGTCGGAAAAGATCTCACCGATGCATTTGATGTCACAAAAGGGTTTAGACAAGGCGATGCACTGTCATGCGACTTCTTCAATATCGTTCTGGAAAGAATTGTGCAAAACTCAACCGTCGACACTAGAGGCACAATCTTCTTGAGCATTGCGACGGAAGCGAAGAAGATGGGTTTAGTGGTCAATGAGGGCAAGACCAAGTATATGCTGTCATCAAAAAAGGACATTGAACAACGACGTCTTTGACAGCTATAACTTTGAGGTAGTTGAGGACTTTGTCTACCTAGGTACCGCTATAAACTCAGACAACGACACCAGCGCTGAAATCAAACAAAGAATAACTCTTGCAAATCGCTGCTTCTTCTTACTTAGAAGGCAATTGAGTAGTAAAGTCCTCTCTCGAGCATCTAAAATCACAATCTATGAGACACTCATCATCCCGGTTCTCATTTATGGCGCTGAAGCCTGGACCATGCCAAAGAAAGATGAAAGCGTCTTAGGATGCTTCGATAGAAAAATTCTTCCGGTGATTTTTGGTCCCGTATGCATAGATGGAGAATGGAGGAGAAGACATAACGACGAACTGTACGGGCTGTACAGCGACACTGACCTAGTTAACAGAATTAAAGTCCAACGGCTTAGATGGCTAGGTCATGTAGAGCGAATAAACATCAACGCTCCAGCACGGAAGGCCTTCGAATCCAATCCCGAGGGACGGCGCAGTAGAGGAAGACCGCGACTCAGGTGGCGCACGCAGGTGGGTGAAGACCTCAATCAACTTGGTGTGCGAAACTGGAGACTACTAGCTAGGGACCGCGCTGGCTGGAGACCCATGTTGGTTGAGGCCCAGGTCCGCCCGGACTGTAGTGCCACCTTTTGTAAGTATACAGTCCTGTGTGAACTGATGTCTCCAGTTGGGCACTCCAAGTTGGGTTAGATCGCTTTCCACTTATGCGTGCTACCTGATCCGTGGAGCATTGGCTTCCATGCGCTCTTCGTGATTCAGCCATCTCTACGTTGCTGCACAGCCCGCACAGCTCGTCGTTAAATATTCTCCTCCACTCACCTTCTATGCATACAGGACCGTATATCACGGGAAGAAATTTTCTCACGAAACGACCCAAGCTGCTTTCGTCCGCTTTTGTCATAGTCCATTCTTCTGCACCGTATAGCAACACGGGGCTTGTAAAGGTCTTATATAGCAACACTTTGATTTCTCAAGGAAGGGCTTTACTACTCAATTGCTTTCTTAGCCTAAAAAAACAGCGGTCAGCAAGAGTAATTCTTGGTTTAATCTCAGCGCTAGTGTTGTTTTCTGTTTGTTTGTATTCTAGGTAGACAAAGTCCTTAACAACATTAAAGTTACGTCTGTCGATAATGACGTTTGACCGACATGTCGGTTTTTAGGTACTTTCTTGATGACATCATGTCCTTTGTTTTGCCCTCATTAACCGCTTAACCAATTTTTGCCCCATCGATATCACGATGAGTTCTTCTAATTATGTCAATGTCATTTGATAGTAATTAGACAGACTTTTGAAAGATAGTGCCTATAGTGTTGACGTAGGAGCTCTGCATTCTTTCAAGGACGATGTTAAAGGAATCGCTTGACAGCTTTAGACATCACCTTGTCTAAAGCCTTTTTTTGACATCGAAGGATTCTGTTAAGTTGTTAACAATTTTTATGGAGCAGCGCGAATTCTCCGTGGTCATCCTGCACATACTAACGAGTTTGGTAGGGACGCCAAAAGTAGACATGGCTCTATATATGTCGTTTCTGTAGATGGTGTCAAATATGCGGCCTTGAAATCGATGAAGAGATGGTTGGTATGGAGTTCATGTTCATGGCTTTTTCCAGGATCTGCCGTAATGTGAATATTTGATGGACTGTGGACTTTTCTTTTCTAAAACCACACTGATGAGGACCCATCAAGTATGCCTCTACTGCACAGTCCCTCGGGATTGGATTGGATTATTGGAAGACCTTCTGGGCTGAAGAGTTTATGTCCATTTGCTCTACCTGACCCAGCCATCTAAGTCGTTGGACTTTTATTCTTTTAACCAGGTCAGTGTCGGTGTACAGTCCATACAGTTCGTCGTTGTATCTTCTCCTCCATCTTTCATCTATGCAGACGGGACCAAAAATCACCGGAAGAATTTTTCTTTCGAAGTATCCGAAGACGCTCTCGACAGGATCGAAACTTTAGCGCCATAAATGAGAACTGGGATGATGAGTGTCTTATAGTTATAGATCGTGACTTTAGATGTTGGAGAGCGGACTTTACTACTTAATTGACTTCTCAGTCCAAACCGTGCCTCTAGTGTTCACAGTTGGATCTTGTACACCCGTACAAAGTTCATGACCATATAGACAACGCCGTTTGTTCGCTGACTGGGATTTGGGTTTTGAAGAGGACCCTAATTTTGGCCGAAAAATCATCTTTAGTGACAAGGCGCATTTTAGAATTAATGGCTGAGTTAACAAGCCAAATTGCCGTATATGGGACTACAATAACCCACGCGAGGTTCACCAGGTGATAATGCATCCTCAAAAAGTTACCGTTAAGTGTGGATTTTAATGGCATACATGCGCCTTTCAAATAAAAAAATAATATAATATAATAATAATCACACACAGCTTGTTTTATTCCATTTCAACCCTTTACATTGCACCCCGTTGTCCAAAACCTTTTTTGACATCAAATGCATCGGTGATCTTTTTTCCCTTGATAGAGCAGCGCGCATTCTCCATCGTCATTCTGCACATACGGATAAGTTTGACAATGATGCCAAAACTAGAAATTGCTCTGTAAAGCTCCTTCCTATAAATGCTGGTCATACGCGGGTTTTAAATCGATAAAAAGATTGTGGGTATCGATTTGAAGTTGATTTAGGTTTTAGGTCGACAAATCGGATTAATTTCAATAACTTTCTTTGGAAGTTAAAAATTATATTTTTTTTAATATTAAAACTAATAATAATTTTTACTATGAAAAAGGTTGTTTTGTTAACAAATTTAAATTCCTTTAATCTTTACAAGTTTAAAGAAGGAATAAAAAAGTCACTTTTACATTGCCTGAATATTGAAATTTGGACGGGTCCTTTCAAGGCAACAGATACGTAAAGTATCCCCGTTTGATCTTGTTCAACTTTGATGCAGCTTTCTTGTTTAAATTGTGAAACGGTTTTAGCATTTTATATTAGGTTAAAAAGAAATATTAAGAAGCGGAAAAGAACGGGTTTTCTAAATACGCTTATTTAAAAAAATGACTTTAAAGTCAAATCAAAATTAATTTCATTAAAAAACAATTTCTGTTAAATTACTTAATTTGTGTATTTATTTTTTAACATTTTTTACTTTCTACACTTTGTCCATGAATCAAAAATAAATCTTATAAAATAGTAAAACTGAAGAATTTTGATTTCTCACTTTTATTTGTGTTCTCATTACAGTTCATTCATTTAATTAATTAATGTACTGAAGAAATCACTCAAATGAGTTTTTACAGCACCCAAAATTTTCGAAACTCTACTCTTGACATTCTCAGCTGCTGCACGTCCATCAGCTCCCAGAATAGACTCTTCCAAAATTGTCTCACTCATATGTTGGTTATTGTACGTCAATGGTTCAATATGTTCACCTTGACCGATCAGATTGTCCTGCAATGTTTTGTACATGTACTTTCCACCACCGATTGATCTTTTAGTCCTTTCAGTTTGTTCCCAATTAGGCGGAGAGGATTTTGCTACATTCAAATAAGTCCCAAGTTCACCATTTTCAGTTGGCTCGTAGAAAAACTGTCTAGCATTTTCGTTCCTCAAAATTGGATATGGAGTCATGGGGAATTCAGGTTTGAAGGGTAATTTTGAGTTTGTTGGTTTTTCGAATGAATTCTTGTTATAAGTTTGAATGTTCTCTTTTTGTATTTGCTCAAATGATTGGTTTTCTAGCTGATTTCGACTGATGTATTTGGTTGCACCCTCAATAGCTGATACATCAGAAACTTCTGGTCTAGCAATGGCTTGGTATTGGAAGGGTTTAGGTTGGTACCTTCGATGATCGATTGCTTCGTAGAACTCCGATGGCAGTTCCTTATTAGAAAGTTTTGTCATTCGTTCATCTACGATTTCTTCGCGACTTTCCTTTGTGCTGATTTCTTCTCCATTTACATCGGTTATATAATCGAAATGAACATCACCTTGGGGCATCGCCATTTGTGCAACAGTCGTTTTGAAAATACTGGACTCATCGCGTTCTTGTTGTGGTTTTGAAGCTACATGCTGGCGGCGCAAAGAAAGCTTTCCAGTGTTTTTAGCTAACATGGTAGTTAAGAAGTCAGCTGCACGACGGGAACGTTTGAGACCCCAATCTACTTTAGTGAGAAGCGGGTTTGGGATAAGTGGATTCAATACAAGTGTCTTAAGCCAGTTGTGGGCATTTTCTCTCTTCTTTAGATTTCTCTCTTGGGCTGCAACTTGAGGGCTAACCTTTGGTGGTGCAGGATTTGCTCCTGGGGTTTCTTGCAAGATAAATCTCCTGTGGCGTTTGACCGAATTTCCATTGCCCAAAGCGGATTCTTTCTTTAAGGTGTTTGAAGTGTCCCGACGACGACGATTCTTCATTTGGTCAGTGAAGGAGGTCTCCAGGATGAGTTTCTTCAAAAGCCTATCCGAGGAAGTTTGTCTTCTGTGACGTCCCTCCCATTGGGTATCATGGTTTGTGAGTAGTTCGGTAAATTGGCAATCTTCATGGTTGGCGAGAGGAAGTACCCAGAAACCAACAGACATTGGTGGCATGTTCATGGCAAGTGGCTTGTTGGGGTGCTTTATTCTAACAAATGGATCAAGGGTTGAGTTGAGGGTCAAGATCTCGTTATTCAAATACATAACCCCCTTCTTCGATGTTAAAACAAACTGCCACACTTCGGAACCTGTGAATTTAGCCGAAGGTTTCGCAGAAATCTTGACTACATAATCCTCGGTGTTAACACCCATTAGAGCTAATCCTCCCGATATGCCATTAGCACAGTGGGAATAGACTTTCGACGAGTAGGTGTATCTCTTTACAGGCTTAGCAGCAAACACTCGATTACCCATGATTTTCTTGAACAGAGCACTCACAAAAAAGCTATAACTTGGAGCACTGACGTCTTCTTCGGTCAGGGGCTTAAAAACTGCGGAGAATCCAGAACTTGCAGCATCACCTAATGTCTGAGCCCATCGAATTGCCTCGGAAACTTCAACGTTGCTGTAACCGTTGGACATTTGATGATTGATGGGTCCCTTGGGTGGCAAACTTAGCCAGACTGGGACTTTTTTCTCCATCATGGCTTTGAGTGAAAGATCCTTGTCGTAGATATAGCCATTTACATTTTCTTCAACATGATATCCAGCTGGTCTATAGTTCAGATACAATTTATTAAAAAAAAATTGTTTAAAATACTTCTCAAGAACTTACTGATTCCATCCGAAGGCTGCGTTTACATCGCTTGACATGTCAATATAGCGTTTAGTTTCCTCAGCGCTGCTTCCAGCAGTAATATCAGCACCAATCACTTTCCATTCCTTGATATATGGTCGGAATGTATCAACCATTGTGTCAAGCGTTTGCAGATCAGCAACATAATCAGACGCCCTCGAAGCACCAAAGTCTTAATAATGGACAAGTTACAACCACTACATTTATAATGTTATCCTTTACTTACCTAAACCCAATTGCCATACGCAGTTGTCAATTCCAATGATGTTTGAGATATTCAAAACCCTCAATGCATCGATTGGGTCCCAAGACTGAGGAGTATATTGAACAGGAATAACCATTGTCCAGTTCATAGCCCTTTAAAAAAGAAAGCTATTGATCTTGTGATCAGTGCCTAAGAGAGAAAAAACTTACCGAGTCCATCTGTTGAATCCACTCCAGATAGTTTGAGTTGGGTTCTTAAGAGTGCTCTTAATGTCAGTTGGGAAGAAATAATCACCAGTAAGCTTGACATACGATGGTCCCAAAAGAGCTGCCATGTCTGTTAAAGTTTTCCTAGAAGCAAAGTTCAGTTAATTTTTCGATCCGGAAAAAAGTGTTTTAAATAAGTTTTACTTATTGGCTCCATCCAAAGTTCCATACAGCAACTCAGGTGCAATAGAGAAACTAACAAATTGTTCACTGACATCATGAACTGGCTTATTGACATTAACGTTAACTAGGATATCAGCAGACGCGACTGTCCAAGAAACGAGGCACACAAATGCCACAACAAACTGATTCCTCATTGTTGTTTTTAATAAATAATTAAATAAATATAAATAAATTAAAAGAAGAGTTATTGCACTTGCTTCAAACTCTAAAGAACTGATGATGGGTACTCAGGTTGCAACCACTTAATATATGATCTGAAAAATGCAACAATCGACAGTCTTGTTAGTGAAAAAGCCATGAATTCAATTTCTGTTTTAAATGCGGAAGAAGACTCCAGTGAGGTAAAGTAATGCAAGTTAATGAATTTATCTAAGTAAGCACTTTTTGTTCTGTTTTCAATGGCAAGACAAATGTTTTAATAACAAAATAAAAAATTATTGTTTATATAAGTTATGTTATTGGCATCTTATACACAAATATACTATTTGTACTTTAAGTGACACTCAAATGTGTATCAAGTTGAAGGTTTCAGCTAAGTGTATTTAAATGGACATCAATGGTTAGCTATGTCAATACGATCATACATTTTTTCATATTGCAAATATTTGGTAAAATGCAATGACTGGATAAAATCTTTGATTTGTTTATAATTTATAAATTAAAGAAAAATTGATTTTAAAATTTAATTCTAATTTTAATAACTTGCAAACAGCCATAGTAATTAAATGATGGGCATCAACAATTGAACGAGGACGCAAATGCTTTAGATTCATCTCCTCATTAGGCTTTTTCTATACGTTGACCTTGCGATCTCATCCAAAAACATTATACTTACTTTAATCTTTAAATAAAATATAACATTACTTTCTCTAGAACCTTTTAACAATATTTCCAATACCTACCTTTTCCTTTCTTAAGTTGATTTATTATTAGCTAGCTGTTAATCGTGGCTTTGTCCAAGCTAAGCTTTCCATAATCAAAGGAGTAACTAAAAGTAAAAGTGATGAAGCACTGCTTTTCTAGGTCCACCCCGCTACTTTTAGTGCTTACCCTTTTGCTTTATTAATTGTCATACCGAAACTAACTTGAATGGGTAATTTCGTATAAGCATTACTGGCTCGCCTTATTTCTATTACACCTTATGTGAGTGCTCAAGTGAGCTAAGAAACTCCACTGGGTATGAAGTTCTCTGTTCTGAGCCCATGAAAGCGTCTATCTATAAATACTATTTTATATCTCTTAATATTTAATCAAATATGTTTAAATTTATTTTCAAAACAACATCGATTCTTGGTGCTAGAATCACTTTTTGACAGAAAAATTGATCGTCATGTAATTTAATTTGTAAATCGGGGTAAACACTTTAAAAATATTCGCAGCTTCTATGCATACATGAACGTAGATCACGCTAAGAACTTTTCTCTCGAAACGACTCCGCTTTTGTCATAGTCCATGCTTCTGCACCGTATAGCAGGACGGGGATGATGAGGGTTATATATGGCGACACTTTGGTCGCTCGAGATAGGGCTTTACTACTCAATTCCTTTCTTAGCCCAAAGAAACAGCGGTGAGCTAGAGTGATTCTTCGTTTGATCTCGGTGCTGGAGTTGTTTTCTGTGTTCATAGCGGAGTCTAGGTAGACAAAGTCCTTAACTACCTTAAAGTTACCTCTGTTGATGGTGACGTTTTGACCGAGAGGCAAGAGGTCGGTGCTGTAGGTCCTTAGTTGATGACAGCTTGTACTTTGTTTTGTCGTCATTAACCGTTAAACCCATTTTTGCCGCCGCTGCCTCATTGACATCACGCAAAGTTCTTCCGATTATGTAAATGTCATCAGCATATGCTAGTAATTTTAAAGACTTTTAAAAGATAGTGCCTCTGGTGTTGACGTTGGAGCTCTGCACTCTTCTTTCAAGTACGACGTTAAAAATCGCATGACAGCGTCTAAAGCCTTTTTTGACATCGAAAGGTTCTGTTAAGTTGTTTCCAACCATTTTGGAGCAGCGCGAATTCTCCATGGTTACCCTGAACAAACAAACGTGTTTGTCAGAGATGCCAAAGCTAGACATGGCTCTATGCGGCTCGTTCCTCTAGGTGCTGTCATATGCGGTCTTGAAATCTATGAAGAAATGGTGGGTGTCGTTTTGAGGTTCTTGGGTTTTTTCCAGAATCTGCCGTAATGTGAATATTTGAGCGAGTGTGGACTTTCCTTGTCTAAAACCAAATTGATAAATACCTATCAGGTTGTTGACGATGGGCTTTAGACGTTTACATATTACGGCGGAGAAAATCTTGTAAACGATGTTAAGTAGACTGATGTCTCTATAGTTGGTGCAGTTTAGAGGGTCTTCTTTTTCAGTATAGGGCAAACAATACAATTCTCCCGACTTCTTATTGGTGGCTGCTTGAAACATAGCACGTCAGAGGCGGCTTCTCTGACTTCATCTTGGCAATGTTGCCACTGGTTCTAGATACTTTGTGATGGCAGCAGAGAACTTCAAAAGAGGTTACTTGTGACTCGGTAGGAGAAGGATATGGCGATCTCTTGCGATTGTAGCCGTTCGAAGTTTTATCTTCTCCCAGCATCTCACTGTTTTGCCTTGGGTCTGGAAACCCGAGGTGGTACCTTGGGTATAAGGAGGTAGTGGTCCGAGTCGATGGTAACTCCTCGGTAAGTTCGGACAGCCATTGTGCTGGAAGCGTGTCTAGCATCGATCGCAATATGGTTGATCTGGTTGACGGTATATTGATCTGGAGAACTCCAAGTTCCTTTGTGGATGTTGAGGTGTGGAAAACGCGTATTGGCTACCACGACGTTTCGCCCAGCAACAAAATCGATGAACCTGAATCCGTTATGGGAAGTGTTGTCGTGTAGGCTGTTTTTCCCGATTATTCCCCCAAAGATGTATTCTCTTCGCCCAGGACAATTTTAATATCGAAGATATGACACTGCTCATATTGTGTTGTCATCCTTCTCTTCTGTAGTACAGTGTGCGCATATAAGGCTAATGTTGCCGAATTTAGATTTGATGCGGATGGTCATAATGAGCTCGTTGATGCACCTATAGCTCAAAACTTGTTGCCTAAGCCTGGCTCTAATGATAAAGCCGTATCCCAATAAGCGTTGTTGGTTTTCTCTGTAGCAGTCACTATAGTAAATATTGCAGTTTTGCATGATTATAGAATGTGGTTTAAAAACTTAAACTTAAACCCTCGAGACCAATTTCCATAAATTTTTAGGCTAATGAAATAGGATTTTTGTTTTTGTCAACTTGAATTCAAAATAAAAATCTTTGAAAATCGATTTTTTAATTTTTCTACAATAAACCTGTTTCAATATAAGCAAAATCGAATGATCATATATGTATCATATCAAATCAAAAATAATGCGGTCAGTAGTTAAAGAACTTTAGAAGCTTAATCTCGGAAAAAGTAACTGGGAAAAACCAAACTTATGAACCAATTCTAATGCATTCAGTGTAGATTTTGTTTTGAATATTATATATATTAAGACTCAAAATGAGAAATTCCACAGAATTTTTAGGATCACATTAAAAATCGTGGTATTATTGAAATATTTAAGTGTTGTACTATTTTGGTTTCGAATAATGGATTCTTAAAAACTCATTTTTTTTCCTAAGCTGACAAAAAGCTGGATGTAATTTGCTGTATAGGGTTAAAATCCACGGGAATATAAATATAGAATACTTAAATTATGAGAAAGGAGCGATTAATGTTGCGTTTAAATTGTATTTTTTTTTTCAATTTGTTTTAACCCAATAAACGAATATTTATTGTAAAGAAAATACAAATACAAAATTCGGATGATATCAAAATTTAATATAACATAATAAACAAAAAATTATATTTATCATACTTTCAAATTATTTTTTTTTACACAATTCATTCATGCAATTGTTTCTGAATATTTTAAAAAAATCAGTAGAGTCACTTTCATTTGTGACTTTTTTCATATTCACTGTGATAATTATGTACTCTACTGTCGTCCCAGTTTTCCATTGGTATGGAATCAATACTCTCCGAGGATCTCTTGGACTTAAAACCAGAACTACCATAGGAACACTCACTAGAATTTGAACTCCTGGATATTTTTGGATATTTTACTGCCTTAGTATTTCCTGAACATTGCATCACAAATTTAAATTCATCACGAAATACGCTTTTGAATGGCACCTAATGAAAATATTTGAGAAATTTGTAATCTTTAGAAAGGAAGACTTTTGCATACAATTTTTTAAATAAAAATTCTATACCTTATTCTCTTGGGCTATAAAGTATATACTCAAAATCCATTCGCACACTCCTATAAGACTTGCAAGGATGCATCCAACAAACAGGACGAAAAATACACCACCCAGATTTGGCATTCCCAACTCACTAGCCTGACTGTTACCATCATCTTGCTATAAAAGTATTTCATTAAAATACATCAGAAATCAAAATAATAACTAAAAAGGGAACAAAATATAAATGTAGGTTATTTTTACAGGGATGTTGTGGTAAACTGGCGGTGGCAAGGCAACCCAAGCTGGGAAATGAAACAAATATCAAAGCATTTCAGAAAATTCATTCAATATAGTAATATAGAGCTTTACGGAATAAAACTATGGTTTCATTTGCACGTGTAAAAATAAATGAAGTTAAAACTAATTGAGAAATTTTGCAGGAGATGAAGAATAAGATTTGGGTACTACCTTTTGTTGTTAGCATATTATTTTTCCTTGACCTTTTAAGTACCATATCTTAAAAACATACAAATAAAACGAAGATTTTAAGATGTACAATTAAAACCATTCTTAAATTGTTGATCCCTAAAGAAGTATATTTCCCTGTTGGCCTGCAGACATTTTTGAATTCTTTCTATTCAGTATTTAAAATAAAAATAAAATTCATTCATTTTACCGAACATGCTCCTCCTCCACGTTTTTCTTTCCACCATTTAGTTTTCATCTTTGCAAGAACACCCTGTTCTTGAAGTTCTAAAATGGCCAGGCTAAGGATATCTCTATAAGGACTATCTAGAATAAAAGAACATTTTAATTGAATGATATTCAAATATGAAAACAATTCTATGGTTTACTTTTTCGCATAGCAATCCCATAGCCTTTTTCATCTAACAGCGATCCGACTTGTCCGAGAGTGCACTTCCGTTCAACAACATACTCAATTGAAGTAGATTCCATAAAAAAAGCATAATTTTCCTTTTCAACACGTTCGACGCCTTCATTATTGGTAGTAGTCATATATTGTGGATTGTCTTTCATGAATTCATAAATTTTTTGATAAGTTGGATAATTCGCTTCCTTTAAGTGGAGAAGATAAAATTATTTCATAAGCAATTCTTAGGTTGATATCTGCAGTTGTACTTGAAAAAAAGTAAAAGTACTTCCACCACGCTTGGCACCATATTTGACATTTCCTTTTCCAGCTGCAAGATCCTCAACATTTTCAATAGGGGAACTAACAGATTCGACGGTTAGAAAAGCAGCTAAATTAGCCGTATATGAAGATACAAGGATAATTGTGAAGAACCACCAAACTGATCCAACTACTCTTGTCGATAATCCTCTAAAGGAAAAATATAAATTGACTATATTTCACATCACTTATATGAAATCTTACTTTGGGGCTATTTCTGATCCTTGTTGAAATAGAGCACCAACTGTAAACCAAAGTGAGTTGGCGAAGCTAAATTGATTTGTTAGTACGGTTGGATCTTCGATACAAGGATACGGATTATCCCATTCAGCTGCAGATAAACGCCCAAGAACAAACAGGCTCACCGAAACCCCAAAGTAAGCCAATCCCAGTAATAACCAGACTTCTCCTGAGAACGGTAACATGAACGAAAACAGCTTAGGCGGCTCCGTGACGGGCTTTTTGTATAAAATTGCAATTCCTGGTAAGGATATAAATAAAATCTTTTTTATTTTCTAGCCATTAAGCAAATTCTTCTTCTCACCTAGATTCATAAAGGGAATGGTAAAATCAACACCACTTTCCCTATCCGACGTCATTGTTAAATCAGTTATGCCAAGGTCAGCTCTCTATAAAGAAGAATTGTCAAATATCATAAGTTAATCGTGTCTCAAACTAATTGTTAATATTGAGGTGTTGAGGTAACTTGAGCGGTCAAATTCGGTTTGATCTGCTGTATTTCTTGTAAGTACATAGATGGATTTTTAGTCAAGCCTTTCTTTACAATTTGACAGTTTATGTTTTGGCATATGGACCGCAAACTATAACTTTTCTTTGTATTTACTTCAAAATTTAAAGTTCTTAAGTCATTTTTTCGGATTATAAGTTGAAATTTAAAAATACAAATTTTATAAGAAGTTTTTTTTAACCAAAATCGTAATCACGATTCAAAACAATTAGACTGGCTTTGTTGTTGAAACTAAGAATCGACAAGGCTCTCCTCTAAGATCGGTTGATAAAACTTTGGACTTTTTTAAAGAGAACTTAGGTAAGGTGAGGTTAGAGTGGCTATCCGTGAAGGAGGACACATTTAGGCCAGTTTAATGGGCCATGATACCACATGCTTCTTGAGCCTTTCTTCTAAGCTCAATGAAACCACTTTAAATCCTTTACGAAACGTGAAAGACTGATTATGTTAATATCATTGAGATCGTTTGGATCAGGCATTTCCTCCTCTTCCTTATCCATACAGCTTCTACAAAAGTCATTTGAGAATACGCCTAGCTGCGTGGCGTGCTTTATTATTAGACAGTGCACGGTTATGACACCGATTATCGAGCTTATATGCGATCTGCTAACAGATAGCAAGTAGCAAGCAGCTTGAGCGCTTTAAATCTAGTGTACACCAGATGTTTTTTTGGGACCTGATACGTAGTGATGTTATTCCACCTGATGTTTGCCTTCTTGATAGCTTCGTAGAATGGCCAGCATGGTAGAATGGGTTGTACTGTACCATTTCTGGCGAGTTCATCTGCCTTACAATTTTCTGGAATGTCTCTATGGCCCGGCACCCAGCAAAAGGGAATATTAAATTGTTGTGCTATTTTCATTAGAGGTGACAGAGTCCAGAGTTTTGATATCGGCCTGACTATCTGAGAAAATACAGATATCAAATGTTGATATCACTTTTTCTTTGAGCCAGGACAATACTTCTTCTATCGCCAAAAGTTCCTCCTGGAAAACGCTGCAATGATTAAGAAGGCGGAATGAGAGACTTAATTCCAGTCGTTTAGAGTACACACCTCTACCGACCCCTTCATTTGTTTTCCATCCATCTGTGTAAAAGTGCATTGAGTCATCTTCCAGGAATGCACTGTCCTCCCAGAAATCTGGAAGTTTCTGTCGAAATTGCAGTTGGGGGATGGTGTAGTCTGTGTGCTTTGAAATAGATTTTAAATACTTAAGAATTACGGAGTGGCCAAAGTTGTTGTTAACCCACTGCGATTAAGCCTTGAAGCGAAAAGCAGAGCATGTGGCTTTCTGTTTGCTAAGTATATCAAGAGGTGTTAGAGTAGGGTATCCAGTGCCACCGATGGGGTCGTGCTAAGCGATTTGCCTATATATAGGCAAGCTGAACGTTGGACTTTATTTAGTTTGTCGCAGTTTATAACCTTTTCTAAAAGAAATCCACCATACTGCAACACCGTACATTAAAATCGGTCTGATTATACCGATGGGTATAGCAAAGGCGTGATTCGGGGTTGTAAGCCCCATTTATCATCAATGCCTTTTTTGAAAGGAATGAGATCTTTTTTGACCCTTTCTTGTACATTGCGTTTCCAATTTAGTTTTTTGTCTAAAATAAGACCCAGGTACTCAGTCTCGTCTGAGAACTCTAATTGGATTCCTTTAATATATGGAGGGTTAACAAATGGAATTTTGTATTTCCTCGAAAATAAGACTAATTCGGTTTTGTTAACACCTAGTCCACGCCGAGCAGCGCAAGGTGTAGTTTGTCTAGTAGAGTTCTTTTAGGGTTGACTGGTTGAGATGCTTTCCTGAAACCGCTATAGCAAAGTCTTCCGCATAGGCAATCACTCTGAAACCCCCGCATCCAGAGCAGTTAGAATTTCATTTATCACCAGGTTCCAGAGGAGAGGGGATGGAACACCACTTTGCGGTGTCCCGAACGAACGAATCTTCTAGCAGAAGAGTTGCAAAGTTTTGAGTTAATTATTCTGCTAGTTGGCATTAAATGAATTAACGCTCCAAGCCTCTACGTTCAGAGATGTTAGTGCAGCTGTGATTGCAAATGTGTCTACGTTGTTAAAACCACCTTCGATGTCAAACTCTCTATGATGGAGGGAGTATTCGATGGGGCGCACTTATGTGTGTAGCGCCCTTAAATGGATATCAATCAATCTTTCTAAGTTCTTAAGAAGATATAATGATAGGCTTATAGGCCGTAGATCTTTAGGGTTAACTTGCGAGCACTTTCCTGCCTTGGGTATAAAAGTAAACTTACACCTTCTATAATTTCTAAAATCATTCCATTCCATTTTCCTGTCATTGGATCGAGTGAGCCATATTTACTGTCTTCTTGTATTTTAAATATATAGTTAAAACCAAGTTTACTTCCAAGTTCTGCAATCAGATCAATTCCAAATCCTTCAAATTGGTCATTTCCTTCCAATTTAGCAGGTGTTTCTTTAAGCATACCATATGGGTCGGTCTAAGGAAATGGTAAATAAATATTAAGGTTCCAATAGTTCTTTAATATAAAACTTACCAAAGCTGTAATAACAACAAAAGTCTTATTCACCAAAGAACGATTATCAACTTCGAAGGAATTTACGATTGGCTTGCGATTTATCGAAAAGCCTTGAGATGAAGACCATGTGCCAATTTTGGAAAGTCCCGACGAAGTCAACTCAATTGTGTCAAGCTGAAAATCAGTGCGTAGCCCTTGATTGTCAAATTTCAATTCGCCAGTTATTCCTGATATTGAAAGCTATTTCAAAAAATTTTATATGAGATATTTCAAGCTCAAAAATGATTCGACATTTAAAAAGTTATTATATTACTCAAAACCCTTACCGACTTCATGTAGTTTATCAAAGTGAAACCCTTTTCCCAGCTCTCGTTGTCATTGCAGTTCAATTGAACTGGTCGAAAATTGACATACTTAGTTGTTTCAGCCAGCAATTGAACCCCATCATAGGCCAATGCCATGTTCACACTCATCGGGCAGGAAACTGTGCCAACACCAATGTAATCAGAATAATATTTTTAAATTGTTTTTGCTCACCATTTTGAAAAGAAGCCCCGTCGTTACCATCCAAGGATTTCAATATTTCCATTACGCGCTGGTTCTCTGGTGAAACTAACCGAAAACCCGTTATATTAACATCACCGTGTTGATATGGCTCAAGGTCGATAGTTTGCAAGTCAAGGTTCCCAATTACATAGCGATATTCGTCGTTCATAATTCCAACTTGAAGAAGCTGAAATATTTGGTTTGAAAATGAATAAGACTCAAATTTAACGCAAGTACGTAAAGTACCTGACTAAAAAGTTCCGGAAGTGTTTCGATTGATCCCACAACCACTATTGAAAAGTCATCAGACTTTTTCACCCTTCGCAGCACATTGCGGTAGTCACCGTTGATGTCGAGCTCATACCGACGAAGTGTAACAACTGGACCATTCGTTCCGTAGAGCTTAAGTAATTCATTTACAATTGAAAGATATTCACCTGAATGGAAAAACTACCTTTGAGTTAAATTGTTTTAAAAACTTCTACGGTTTTGTTTTCCGTGCATACCAGTTTCATAGAGAATAGTAAACCCTCTCCAGCCAAGCGTTATGACTAAATCTCGTAAAGCCACAGCCAACTGCGTCGGATGGGGGTGTAGATTGATGGTTGGCAATTGCACCGAAAAATCCCAACGAGTATCCATAAATGGTAGTTCCTTGGCATCACAAATGCTCATAGCATGTGCGGCGGGTAAGGTGGTAGATGGTCCAAAGACTGCAATTACACTTGACTGTGGATAAATGTGGAATGCTTGTTAAATTCGATTTCGGTCCCTTTTCTATTTAATCACATACTCGGAGCATTTTACAAAGCTTCTTTGATGTTTCAAAAGCATTTCCAGGAGTTATAGCAGTTGTAACGGCGGATAATTGGCTGATTTCGTTGCTTTCATTGGCGTCATCAATTGCTTTTTGAAATATCTTTTCCATGCCGGAATTTGTGGATTCATAAATCAGTCCTGAAATAGTGGATGATTAATGTTAAGAGGAAAAAAGTTCAGAACTGTCAAACATCAAGAAAGGCAGCTTAAAATAATAAAAATCAAAAAATAAGGAGCATTGTCTGTGTGGAACGTGCAATTTATGTTAAATATAGGATTTTACAGTATTTTTTAAGCGAAAATAATGAAGGTATTGATTCCCTATTTACATTTTCCAGATAATGTTCTATAGTTGGAAAAGAGATTTGTGTTTGTTCCCTCCATAAAGTAGATATGGAATTTTGCAACAATGTTAAGAATATACATAGATATCGGCAAAATGGCATAACGTATGCACGGTTATATCACCCGTCCTTTTCATGAAATTTGTCATGACCAATTCGAAAGATTGCGGCTTTTATCCTCGATCATTTGCCTATCTTTGATAACCTCATAAATAAGTAACACGGCTGGGAAACTTTTCTTGCAAAATTGTAGCTCGTCGTAGTGGCGCATTTTTTTTAGTATTTTTTGCGTTGTTGAAATGTGTAGTGTATGGACCTACCTTAGGTTATGGCGTGGGTTTAACTTATAATTAAAAAGATAAAAGCTTCAAAAGTGACAGCTACCTAAAAGCTAAAAAAGTTGTCAGCTGAACTGTTCTAAAATAAAATGCACGTTTGGGTCGCACGAACTTGCTCCTGTATGCAAAGAGTCTGTTTAAAAAAGTACCTATATAAGATTTAAAAATATACCTGTAAAATAAGTTTGTCTTCAAAGATATAAATGCCATTTGATTTGTCAAAAAAAACGCGCGATTCATCCCAAGACACAACTCATCCTAGGACATTTCATATTCATCCCGGAAATGAAAAATACTTGTAAGCATACTTAACGAAAACAATTGTTTGTGGATTCAACTAGTTCGTTCAAAGCTTTTTCCTTTGGATAGCTTTATTTTTATTTTATATTAGAAGAACCAGGATGGAAAATAAATCATCTGAAGATAAGAAAGAGGAAGAATATGTATGTATATGTTTTAATTGTAAAGCGATCGCCTATTGGTTGTGTAATTAGGTAGGTGGTAAGTATTTATTCTTTTATATAGGCGAAGGCAAGTAAAATATGTGTAAAACAACCTTATTCTTAAAGAATAATATTTTAAAATCACTTATACAAATGTACCAAGATATATCATATTCGTTAATCCGATACAGTGGCGCTAGACGGCCATCGTTGTTATTTACAATATTTATAGTTATAAAAATAGATAAATGTGTACCAAATCCATTAATTTGGAAAAAAGATAGGAATGTAATTAAAATTTTGTCAAAATAATGCGCTCATGCACAGGATTTGATCTGGTGAGATGTGAGCGGGTTAGATTTAACACAGCTAAAGTTATTTAAAAAAAAACTATTTTAAGATTCAAAATTTTACCTGAAAAATAAGTTTGTCTTCAAAAATTTAAATGCCATTTTATAAATCAAAAACCCTTGATTTAAATATTTTTTTTTGGAAATCGTTAGAGCGTTTTTTTTTTAAATTAATTTGTATATATAAAATTTTTCAATTTTGTTCTAAAAATATTTTTGGTATGCAGTTGTGTAGTGATTGTTAATATACGTTCTACATTTGAATTTCGTAAAAAAATGTTGACCCATTTTTGATTATAGAATTTTGAAAAAAAAAATTCAATATTTTTTTAAAAATCCAAACAATAAAAAATTGCACTTTTGATAATCAAATATTGTTAAGGCAATATAAGAGCTTATTCAGAAAAGAAATCAGTTCATAAGTTGCTGAGGAAATTAAAAAACAAAATAACGGTTCTATGAGCGATACCTTTCCTGAGCAATACAAAAATATGTTTTTCTTAATAAATGAAGCCAAATTAAAAAATAAAATTTTAGAGAAAATTAAAAAAAAATCTATCGGTGTATTTTTGAGAAAATTCGAATTTTCGTTTTTTGACCAAAAAAATTGTATGGGAGCCACTGTTAGTTAGTTTTAATCTTAAAAAAAAAAAAATGAAAAAATGCCTAACGCGAATCTGCTGAAAACCTTAACTTTCAAGTTTGAACTCAATCGACCCAATGGTTTAGGCTGTATAGGAGCGTGGCTGACAGACAAAACAGAGTGGACGGTATCGCGGGACCCACTTTTTTCGACTTCTCTACCATCGTAATATCATGTTTAATTAAAATCTCGAATTCAAAACTTTGCACGAATGCAAATCTTCCATATAGTTCCTATATGTCGCAAGTAAAAATAACTGAGCATTATCAACAATATTTTACATGTAATGAAATAGTTTGATTTCAAAATCTGTTTTTGCTAACGACGTTTTTAGTAGAAAACCAGTTTTTGCCAATTTAAGTAGCATTTCTTGAAAGTTTTTATCTTTATATAATATATATATTAAATTACATTTTAAGATGTTTGTCTGCGATGGACTCCTAAACTACTTAACCGATTTTAATCAAATTTGTACACCGTGTGTAGTTTGATCCAACTTAAAAGATAGGATAGTTTATATGTACCTCAATTTTTGATCACAATATTATTTTATTGCAAATTATTTGTCTATTATCTGACAGTCACAATTATCTGTTAGCTCCAAACTATTCTAACAGATGGCGACATCTGTTGACTGGATTGAGTCAGTATTCAACAGATGGCGTTTATGTCAAACATCCAAACGTTTCATGTAAGTTCTACAATTTAATAGCATAACCCATAAAGTATAGGTTAAATTTATTTTGTAATTAACGCAATAAGTGAATTTTATTTTTTCAATTTTTAGTGTTAGCATAGGTGACTGAAGTATAAATTAAATTTATATTTTAGTGAATATAATACAACCAAATATGCAATGCATTAAACGTTTCATGTAAGTTATACAATTTAATAGCATAACCACTAAAGTATAGGTTAAATTTATTTTGTAGTTAACGCAATAAGTGAATTTTATTTTTTCAATTTTTAGTGTTAGCATAGGTGACTGAAGTATAAATTAAATTTATATTTTAGTGAATATAATACAACCAAATATGCAATGCATTAAACTGCCAAACAATTTCTACATTGTTCTTTAGGAAAAATGAATTGATTTAGAATATTTTTCCGGATATATATAGTAATTGCTTGAATCATAACTGGCTAAGTCATCGGGCAATCTTCTCAGCCAAAAATATTAAAGAAACTTCCAGATACAACAGCTGTTACCAGGCGATCTGATGTCTTTTAAATCAATCGATACTGTTGTTAATGAAAATGATAGTGTACATTTTCCAAATTAATTTTAAATTCACTAGATATACCTGGAATTCCACCACATAATCTTCGATTAAAGATTGATTCACCTATTATTCTCCTTCGTAATTTGAATCCACTTCAATTATAAAACATTTTATTTACTAAAAATTTTGTAATTGACTCATTTTTTACAAACTTTAATAAAAATAATAATACATTTTAAATTCAATTCTTTTGTATTGATTTATGCTTTACATCAACTGTACAAAATTTTGATCAATTGTGTTCAAAACCCCCCTTCAAATCCCAAACCTGTAAATTTGTATACCAGCTTTATCGTTTCCGTCTTCGTTCGTAAATAATACCTTCATTGTAATAATGGGAAATGGTAGTAGAAAATCAGTCATGAAGCTCGCTATGATTTTTACAAATGGCATCTATGTAAGAAGCATGGTGGTGCCCATGTCTGATGTTCTCCTACTGTTCCCTTTAAATAGTTTACAACAATGTAATGTCACAAAAAACGTTAACCACAACAACGCGTGGCCGGGTCAGGTAGTTTCTTATATATGTATAAACGAATACAGATTACATTTTTCTAAGAACATTATCCTACGTTAACAAAAAAATTTAGCATAGAATGAAATCATTTTGATTCAGGAGATATCGAGAATCGAACACTAATTACCAATTTTGCGTACTTTTTTTGAAGACCTTAATTTGTATGAAAAAAAACTCAATGTCCTATTCCTATTAAAATTTTATTGAATGTCGAAAACAATATTTTCTATAAGATAAAATTAGTTTGAAACCAATGTTCCGATTTTTGGAATTGAAAATTTTGACATTTCTCGACGTTTCAAGGTCCCTAGAGTCTTAATGAAAGATTTTTAGAAAGATGTATGTGTACGTACGTTCGCATGTTCGTACGTCCGTAAGTTCGGTTTTTTTTTTTTTGTCCAGTAGAGATATCGACGTTAAAAAATATTGTTTTCAATATTCGATAAAATTTTGAGAGAAATCGACAGTTTTCTTACAAAAAATAAAAACGTTAAAAAAAAAACAAGACTAAAACTTGGTAAAAATTGATTTTCGACTCAAATATCTTTTCAAAAATTAAAAAGATTGGGTACAAACTTATTTTATCTCACGGAAAATTTTGTTTTCGACATTAGATAGATTATCGATTTTGTATTCCATTGAAGTTTACAATTTCCATAATATTTTAAGTAAATTAAGCAGTTGGTTGAATGTAATAATTTTTTTTTCTAAGTTTAAAAAGCCTCATTTAAAATTTGATTGCAATAAGACATTGCGTTTAGGTGATATCTGTAGAGGTTATTAATATTACATTGTAGTGCCATTACTTCATCGACTGATTTGAGACTGCTGTTCAAAAAAATTCTTCTCGTTTCGCTAAAGGGCATTTTCCAATGAAATGGATGACATCCTTTCCTTCTCTAAGGTTACATAAGCTGCATTAAATAGGCAGATCCTCTCGATGTTGTATATAGTGTAGGTTTATAAGCTCCCCTCTCATCTTGAAAATCGATGCAATAAGTGCCTGACTGTTGTCGTTGTGAAAGTAATTTTGTTCACATAAATTGTGGTTCAGCTGGCTATAGATTGTTCTATGGACCGAAGGCGTAGCCTCGTTCAAGCAGTCTGTTCTATGATGTTCGTCAATCTAAGCTCCAAGAGTTTGTCCTTGGACAGTCTTCCACTTTCACCCAGCAGTCTAAAATCAGATCCGCAGTAGCTCCCAAGTTCTTACAGTTCCTTGTACCATGCATTTTTTTTAGCAATTGTATCCAATGCTAAAATTTGGGGTAATATTTCATCTGGCATTTCAAGCACTTTTGTAATGTAGCCTACATAACACTTCAGAGTTCTTATGTAAAGGGGTGACAATCCTGTTTCTATCATAAGCATGTAGTTAGGGGTGTTTTTAGGAAGTCGAAGGCATTTTTTGATAAAATATCTTAGAAGATGTTCGACTGCTTCATATTTTTCATATCCCCATGTTTGTGCTGCATAAAGCATTACAGATTCAGCCACTGCGACAAATACCTTTTATTTAACACTATGCGAAATTGTTTTGTTCGAAAAGCATTTCCTCCACATTGCACTAATTGCACTTTTAGCTACAACTAGTTTCTCTTTGAGGTGGTGTAACATAATAAGGTTGTGAGAAATAGTTACACCCAAATACTTATTTGAATTGACAGTTTTATTACAAAAAATAAAAACCTAAAAAAAAACATTACTAAAAGTTGGTAAAAAAGATTTTAGAATTGGCTTAAAACTAATTTAATCTTATAGAAAATATTGTTTTCGATATTCAGTAAAATTTTAATAAAAATTAATATGAAACAAAAAGTATTACTCAAAATTGGTGAAAATTGATTTTCGATTCTCGATATCTCGTGAATAAATAAAGGGATTGACTTCAAAACAATTTCATTTTGTTCTAAATTGCATTAGAAAAATCCAATCTGTTTTTGTGCTAAAAAAATTGGTAGAAATTGGTTTTCGGCTAAAAATCTCGTTAACAAAAATAAGTTTTAAAATCAAACTGGTTTATCATATGTTAAATGTTGTTGGTAATTTATAGTTAATTTCTTAGAAAAATTCAATTGACAACTTTTTAAACAAAACACGAGTTATCGCATCCCAGCCTCTTTTTTTTTTAATCTTCTATAATTTTTTAAGCTATGTATACATATTTTATATTCTTGTTTATTTATAAGTTTAATGTAATTAATCCTGTACCATGTATTCATAAGTTATATTTGATGTACAGCTGCTTTTTTAAATAAATAAATATCAAATATACATAATATCAAAATATATTAAAATGATATTTGAACTAAATCTTTTGGGTATTATTTACATGTGCATAATAAATGTATCTTCGAATACCTATACATTACATAATTTTTTGTATTTAAGAATTATAGTAAATTATTATAGACACTTTAATTCAATGCAAAAACTAAAATTATTTTATAAAAAAAATAATACATCACAAAAAAATAACATGATGTCGTTGCTTTGGATAAAAGAAAACTATTCCAAAAATAATTTGATGATTTTCTCTTTTTTGTAGTGGCTTAAATGTATATTTTGGTAAAAGGACAAAATAATCGTATAGTTTTTTGAAATGACACAGATTAAAAGACTTAAATCACTTTCGCATTATATTTAATTCTGTATTGATTATGAAACTAGTGGCTCTTTTTTCGTGCTTGACATCCACTTGACACTTTGTGATTGATTGATATTAAATGTTTAGCTATGAGACAATGTCTATGTTCATCAGTCTTAATTAAAGTACAAACCAACGTTAACTGTCTGTCCATCGACTTGAAGAAGTATAGTTATCGATATTATGCCAAGGAGTATTAAGAAAATTGAATGACAATCTCTTCTACACTCCATCACTATCATTGTTAAATTTTTATTTTTAAATTTTACAAGTATCTCTAAATTAACTTGAACTTTTTCACTTTAGTTGTGCAGAAAAATCAACCGACAATGCATTCCATTAAGCACCACCACCGTGCAGCGTGCAGTTCTAAAAAAAACTAAAATCCAAAAATACCGACGTTTTTGACTTCTTCATCAGAAATAAAAATACGCAAATTTTCTTTTTCTGTATTTATTTAAAACTGAAATTCTCGAACTTGTCCTACCTATTCTATGCGTAAATAGTAAAATGTAGTGCAATGACCTAGTGGGAGGCAAAATGGGGGGGACATTGATGTAACTTACTCATCAATTCTTTATCTTCGCGATTTTCTTGGCATGAATATAGAAAAATTGTCTGTTTACTTAAAGAAAATTTTAAGATTCGTGAATCTTCTTCTTGTCTTTCTATTTGTCGTAAGTATTTTCTGTTGTAAATTAATAGTTCTATTAAAAAGTATTTATTATAAAAATAATATTAGATTTTAGTTTTGTCTACTGAACATATGTATTTAAATCAAAGAATTCCGCCTGAAAATTTGGCAAATATTCACGAAGATCTCTAAATCCTAAATTTATCGCTTTAACAGAAATACTCCAGAAAAAAGTTTGAATTGAATATTTTATAAAAAGAACCCTAAATTTGAAGTGGAGCAAACAATATTACGGGATTTGGAAGAAGGTTTGATAAAAATTAAGTACAAGAAAAAGGGATAATGAGATACCTATCCGACATAGCATTATAGCAACATAGAAGGACTAGAGCTGCTCACGAGCTCTATAAGCAGTAGAGAAGGAACGAATACCGACTTCTCAGAAGGAAAAAGAGAGAGCATGAGAAGGGTGCGGTCGGAGATATTGAAAAGTTCAAAAGCAGAAATAAAGTTCGAAACTGTTATGAGTAGGGAAACCAAAAATATGTCCTAAAAAACTAGTTTTAAGCTTAAAATGTAAAAGATGTTAATAAGAAGCGTTATTTGCTTTAGGAAATTAATTAATAAGAACAATACCAATCAAAAAAAGAAAAATCAAAACTCTTCTTCTTCACTCAAACTTTTTGAAGATAAATAAAACATCCAAAAAATTTGTTTAATGGCGAATAGTTAAACTTCGCACACATGTATTATTTAAGAAAGAAAAAAAAAAACAAAGTTAACAAAGCAGATTCATTTTTGAATAAAAGAAATGTTTCAATGTCAGCGATCAGTAAGAAAATTTATTGCAAATTTTTGTTGCAGTAAATAACTAACATTTCCCTCAAATTTTTGAAAATGAAGTTTTGTCTGTTTGATTGAAAAACACTTTTATAAATGGAAAAGCTCCGTTCAACGTCAACAGAAGTGATCGGAGCGTATTTGAATGCTAAAACTTCAGCAATTGTATAGTCTTTAACTGCTGTGGATTTCTCTCCTGACAAAGCCATTCCAATTATTTTTAGTTTTTCAAAGCCAGCATTTTTTTCTATTACATTTTCTATTTTTTTCTTCACTGATTTTGCAGCCTGGCTGTTAATGCTGTAGATTATCTTCACAGCATCACTTATAATTTGTGTGCTGGAATTGAGCAATAAACCACGTGATTCAAGTTTGGAAATTGATGTTACTAGAAACCCATAGCTTGATGCCAAAAAAATTAAGTCGGCTTTCAATTCTGTTTTTTTAAGAAGATCTTTACAAACTTTTACTGATTCAGCTTCCTCGTTGTCAAAAACATCAAAAATCCGAACAATCTTTTCAAAATGCTTGGCGTAGTAGTTCACCGCTTCGAACCATGTCCCCCATCGCGTTATAATTGGTTGCGGAGGAAGTTCCAGTCCAGGTTCTATGTCTCTAAATGTTTTCACTCTGGGTGGAGCTTTAATTTTTTTTTCTGATTTTTTGTTTCGTCCTTTTGTTCTTGTTAATGCTTTGTTTTTATTGCTTGCCTTTACAAAAAAAAATAAAAATATGCAATAATATGCCTTTTGAAAGCAAAAATGCAAAAATATGCATTTTCAGTGAAATATGCAAAAATATGCCCTAACAGATGACGTTTAAAAGACGAAGATTTCAATGAAACGCATTTCTATCACAGTCTCGTGATAATAGTGATGTTAACAAAAAATATGTTCGAACATAATTTTTGGTTGCCCTACTTATGAGCAAGTGAAAGGAAATTCACAAATAGATAGATATATAGATAAATCTTTATTCATTAAAAACGATACATAATAATTTACAATAGAAAAAAAACTTACAAGCATGGCATTAGAGCCGTCTGCCGAATATTATCAAGACATTTACAGTGAGAAAAAAGAGTATACAATTACGGAATATAAAATAAAAAACATTTATATAAATAATATTACAGAAATGTGATCAACTTTTTAAATGTTGTTTTGTTAAAGTGGCAAAGTAATTTAAAGAAGAATAAGAATAGTTAACAATAAATATGTGTTACAATGAAAAAAGAAAACAATTAACAATTAGGTACTTTAAATGATTGTTCAAAATATTTAAGTTTAATTTTTTATTTTGTTTTTAAAATAAGAAACCGGTGATGGCGAAGAAGTGGAAAGGTTTCGGAGAATATGGACTTTTAGTTTAGTTAAAACGGAAAAAGGCGAACTCTGAGAGGTTTAAGTTATGGAATATTGGGGCTTTTAGTTTAGCTAAAATAAAACTTTTTTTCCCTTTTTTTCTTGTTTACTTAAGTAGATACTTCAAAACAGACTCAAATAAGAATTTCTGTAATTATTTGCATGGGAGACATAGCATACCAGCGATTTCCAACCATACTCCCCGTTCAAAACACGTAAACATTCTTCCGACGAAAAGAAGCTTTTATCAAAATGAAGTCTACGGATTTCTTGTAAAAAAGGACAAGTTGCTAAACAATGGTAAACATCTTCGTTTTGGTTTGAGTTGCAGAGTGAACAGATTGCATCTAAGTTAGGTCAGTTCTATGTGGCATGTAATTGAGCTCAAGAGTCCGTATTTTCAATATTAAACTTATATCACAAGCAGAAAGGTCCTCACAGAAATAATTATAATCGCCCAAAAGTCAAATTAAGACGGCTATAGGTTGCTCTAGAAAGTGATTCCCTAGCCCTTTCGAGATTAGTTTTGTACATTTCCTCAACCATCGAAATGCAGTTGTAAAAGGTATTTCTCCATTCTTCTTTGTTGTTTGCATTTAGATTCATTGCTTAATTATGTGCTGTGGCAAGAGCATGCCAATTTCTAAAAGGGGAATATCCAAAAGAAGTGATATAAGCAGGATTTGCTTGTGCAGATCACTATCAGGTCTATGCATAACTTTAATAAGATAGTCTGCGTTGGCCTTTAAATTTCTAACATATATTTGCGGAATCCCGGACTCAACATATATGGCGTAATTAGGCGTGCTACGCGGCAGCCGGAAGATTCTTTTGAAAAAGTATCTTTGAATAACTTCCATATCCTCTAGAAATTGGTATACATACACTTGATTCCCATAACAAAAGCAACTGTTCACGGTAGCCTCAAAAACTATTTCGATGTAGGGTCCACGAAGCTTCTTGAAAAAAAAAACGTGACCACATCGAGTTTAAAGCTGATTTGGCTAGTACCAGTTTCTCTTTAATATGATTTTTGATGTTCAAATTATGAGTGATAGTACAACCAAGATATTTATACTTGCTGACAACTTCAATAGTGGTACCATCTAATATCCAATTTCATTATTATCTGAACGACTTTGAGGTTTAAAAATCATAATTTTAGATTTAGAAATTTTGATTTTGAGATCCCACGAATAGCAATATTGTTCAAGTTTATTTATCTGAAGCTGCAATGTCACTGGGTTATCAGAGAACACCACCAGGTCATCAGCATAGAGCAACATCTTCAAAGATAAATCGCCATAGTTGACGCCTCCCGGTAATTTATTTTCAATATCATTGATAAGAAGAGCGAACATCAGCGGACTCAATATACAGCCTTGTGGAACACCTGTTACGGTATTAAAGGATTTTGACATAGATATACATTGCAGACGTGGTTAATAAAAGTTGTTCATAAACCCAAATAAAGTTGGTTGAAAGACCAATAGCTGCTAGCTTATATAAAAGTGATCTTCTGTATCAAAAGCAGCTTTAAAATAGACGAAAAAAGTGTATAGGGGCTTCTTTTTGTCGATAAAACGCCTGGAAACGCTCGTAAGAGCAAAAATTTGATCAATCGTTGAAAGGCCCGCGCAAGTACCTACATACACGTCGAACCGAAGGCTGCAAAGACGAAAGCGGAAAAATCATAGTGAAACCGTAAATAATGCTGAGGATATGGAAGGACCACTTCTCCAGACTTTATAATGGCAACCGAATTCCACTGTCAGGTAGAATGACCCATTCAATATAGACGACGACGAAAGCCATTAATCCCTTCTTCCCCGAAGATTGCCATATCTAAGCTGAAGTCCAACAAAGCTGCTGGAGCAGATGTCTTAAATGCCGAGCTTTTCAAAACAGCTGGAGATAATTTGGTTAGAAGCATTCACCAACTTATCTCTAAGATATGGTAGGAAGAAAGAATGCCCGATAAACGGAACCTTAGTATTGTTTGCCCGATACTAAAAAAGGAGACCCTCTAAACTGCACCAACTAAAGAGGCATATGTATACTTAACATCGCTTACAAAATCTTCTCTGAAGTAATATGTGAATGTCTAAAGCCCATCGTTAACAACCGGATAGATCTTTATTAGCGTGGTTTTAGACCAGGTAAGTCTACAGTCGATCATATATTCACATTACGGCAGGTCCTGGAAAAACCCGAGAGTATCAAATCGACACCCACAATTCCTTCATCGATTTAAAAAGGCCGCATATGACAGCATCTACAGGTACGAGCTGTATATAGCCATGTCTAGTTTTGGCATACCTGCCAAACTCGTCCATTTCTGCAGAATGACCATGGAGAATTAGCGCTACTCCATTTAGTTTGGAAACAACTTAATAGAACCTTTCGACATGGTGATGCAGTGTCATGCGATTTCTTTTTGATTGGTCATTGAAAGAATAGTGCAGAGCTCCCACGTCAGTACTAGAGGGACTATCTTTCAAAAATCTGTCCAGCGTGATGTCATTGGGACTTCTGTGAGCATTGAAGCATAGGCGGCAAAAATAGGTTTATTGGTTAATGAGGGAAAAGTACATGCTGTCAACAAGAAAAGACCTAAAACACCGACTAGTTTGTCAAAAATTCACCATAAACAGAAGTAACTTTGAGGAAGTTAAGGACTTTTTCTACCTAGGCTACGCTATGAACACAGAAAACAACATCAGCGCTGATATCAAACGAAAAATTACTCTTGCTAACCGCTGTTTGTTTGGGCTAAGAAAGTAATTGACTGGCAAAGCACTCTCTCGAGCGACCAAAGTGTCGCTATATATGACCCTCATCATCCCTGTCCTGCCAGAAGGATAAAAGTCCAACGACTGAGATAGCTAGCCCGAAAAGTTTTCGAATGCACGCCCACAGGTCAGTGCAGTAGAGGTAGACCGCGGATCAGGTGGCGAACACTAGTGGAAAGCAACCTCTCCCAAATTGGAGTGCTCAACTGGAGACTTCTAGCTAGGGACCGAGCTAGATGGAAAAGCTTGTTAGGTGAGGCCGTCGTTCACACAGAACTGTAGTGCCACCTTTTAAGTAAGTATAATATACGACAATAGTTAGTTTAATTTTTGAAAAGTACTTCCCAGCGAAAAAGCTTGGTGGGCTTACTATTTGTGTCTTTATTTTATCACTATTTTCATAAACAATGCTGTAGTGAAATAGCCACTTGCATTCCTCCCCTTAAACAATTCAACCGTTATAATTATTCGGACGTAGGGAGTTTTGGAAAATGGTGACTTTTTGTCGGATATCATGGTACAGGGCTTATTTAAAAGATTATAAAGATCAGTTTTAAATATGTTCTAATCTTCATCTAAGTAAAGCAAAGGTATTTGAGATGCCACAATAATTTCCAAGTCCCCTAAACCAATGTTTATAAATCCTGAAATTTGTTTTCCTAAATAAGCGCTCAATCTAAAAATTAGAGTACTTCAAGTGAACATGAGGTTAATTTCTAGCTTATAACGGGTATGTAAACAAACAGAATATGAGTTCTGGTTATTTTAATTCCTCGTGTTATTGCAAATCAGTAGTAGTAACTAGAGGGTTCTGGAACACCGGTATCACCGGTATCACCAGGGTTCTGATCTATGCTAAAATACCGGTGAAGCCGGTGCACACATTTTTAAATAGTTGTGGTTAACGTTTGCGGTTATAGTTTGAATATATATATATATATATGTGTTTGTTGTTATTGTGGCGCGTGGATAGATGATAAGAAATGTTTAAATGTACCATGATGTGTAGTAATGAGAGAGTCGGTTAGAAGATAAATTGAATTTTAAAAGATTAAAGGGAAGTTGAGAATTTAAAAAGTAGATGATAAGAAATGTTTTAATGTACCGCATGATGTATAAGATTTAAATAGGTCGGCAAACCTTTGAATGTTGTGTATGGCTTATCAGTAAAAAAAAAAGAAAAAAATCTAATGTCCGCTGGAAACATATTTTTTCGGACGCGCAGTTGTTCTATATTTTGTCATAAATAGAAACTGTGGTTTCATAAAAATATGTATGGGAATTTCACAGATTAAAGAAAATAATTCTGCGGATTAAAATACTTAAAGAATGGTTGTGTATGGCTTATCAGTATTGATGTTTTGCGCTTAGGAGCGCGTGCCAGTGTGAGTTATAGAAATGTGTAATGGGTGTTATCACAATATGTTTTTTATGATTCATTGTAATTTGTGGTTTATATTTTGTTTAATGGGACGGCATGCAATGCAAAATTGTGTGTGCATTGGATAAACATATTCTTAATAGGATGTTCATATGCTTAAGATCAAATAAGAACTAGCATTCCAAAATACTTACCTCTGTTGGTTGTGCTGGTTAGAATTATGTACAATGCAAGAGAATTTCAGAAGAGTTTGATTAAAAGACACATTTTTTTTTTTCAGAAGAGTTTGATTAAAAGACACATTTTTTTTTTTTTTTTTTTTTTTTTTTACTATATTTATTTATATTAAAACATATTTGCTTTCCTTATATCAGGTTTACAATTATTTTCTTATCGCTATGTATGTATACAAATATTTTATTTTATTCTCAAACTATTCCAAGTTCTATTCGATAATGACCCCAAGCTAGTGTATTTATACATATTATTGCTACATATAAATCTTTTGTCATCAGAACAACTCATCTAAAGTTCAACATTTTACTATAGAAGTTTTGTTTGTGTAGCAAACAGTCTCTGTAATTTTGTAAAGACATTTTTTTTACAGCTGCTGATTTAACACCCTTAGCCTTTTTTATTAGTGCTGCATCTTCTATGTCTATACTATACATTTTAGCTCTTAATCCTATAAATTCCTTCATTATTCTACCATTATTTTCATCCTTCATAAATCCTAACTTTTTCACATTGAGCTGGGCAATACCGTAGCGGTTTTGGGGTGGATAGTCTGAAGTATCAAATTTATCTATTATATCAGTTCTTATATCATTGTAAAAATCATCTGTTCTTATTTTATAAATAAATGAATCGGTATCCATGTAGGCCAGATGTAGGTTGTCAGTAAATTTAGGTTTCATGTATGCATAATGAAAGTCGTACATTTTATACTTTGAAATCTCCAAAACACAAAAACCTAAGTATATAGGCTTATTATATACACTGTGAATTCGTTTTAACTGAATAGCAGCCATGGTTTCCGAAAATTCTAATATGCTATGAAAATTAGGTTTAGCTATAAGAGCGCGACTACCGAGATGAGTGCCTTTGCTTTCTATTGAATCGACAATTCGAACATCTTTTCGTTTGTCTACATTTTCCATAGTTTTTCCGAATACAGCATTATTGCAAAGTTTACGCTGATCCTTTTCAAACTTTGTGGTGGCTTTTTTTCTTAGTTCATTGTTTAAATCAATATATTTTTTCAGCCATTGAGATTGTTTGAATTGCATCACTCTATGAATTTTCTTAAGCACCAAACCATTATCAAGGCATTGAATTAATGTTTTGTAATGAATTATATAATTAACTTTATTATTCAAATCAGCAATTAATTTCTTATTGGATTTACCAGACAATGAAATGTTTGAAGGACAGAATGGAAGATCATTGTGATTATCATGTATTTCTAGGGGATACTCGAGATCCACTTCTAAAACATAACCAATGTTTATATTTGAAATTAACCAACCTTTAATATCATCTAAATTAGTTGGAGGTTCAACCCATTTAAAGTCTGAATGTGGGAGGTAATCAGACATGGCCCAACCGTATAGGTTATTAGCATCCAAGTACATTAAATAATCAGATGGTTTACTTGAATCATAATCAACCATATATTTATTATTTGCTTTACAATGTCGTAAGCTACATTGTGTTAAACCTCCTCTTATACCCTTAGCGAAAAAGTTATACATGTTAATGTCTGTCAAAAGTTCAAGCTTAACACCTGTTTCTTTCAACATAGCATCCCAAGAAAAACCTGGCAATGTATAATAGTGACAGGGGTCTAGACCATAAATTGTTCTAGAATCAATTCTAAATTTTTCAAAAATGTCTGATAAAATTAAGACGTCTGTAATTAAATAATGTTCAAGATATTCTCTTAAATTACGACATTTAAAATGTGACCAAACTTTCTCAGCATGATTATAATCATCTTGGTTACAATCCTGTTCAACCAAAGAATTTCTAAATGATTCTATTGGAGGAAGCTTCGTCTCACTTAATTTTTCTATAGAATCTAAATAATCATAGCATAAAACACCCTTACGAGTCATAAGTTGAATAGATTCATCATCTTTGAAAAATGTTGATAAAATTTTAAAATCTTTTTTTTCATCAAGAGTTTTTGCTATCTTATCTATACTTGAAGGTAAAAATCTAAATGAGTCTAAGAACCGTAATTCTAGAAACTCGCTCTGCTCTCTATTTATTAATAGTTTTGTTGATATGGATATATATTTCTCTTTGTTGAGAGGAATAATATTGATAAACCCTTTGATATTACCCAGCTCTTTTATAAATAAATGAGAATCATAACCAGTCAAATTATGGAAAAAAATTGGAATGAATTTAGGTATCTTATAGTTTAAGTTACAATTTGAATGCGCTGCTCCTCTGAATTTACCAGTCAAGTGATCATGATCTCGTACCTTTAGTTCGCCCCATACTGCCTTCTTACAAATATGACATCTTGTTGCCTGCTGAAATTTGATTTCATCCTGGGGTGTCATGTTAATTGGGATCTTCCTACTCAAATGATGTTGATGAATATGTTTGGAGTCTTCAATCAAGTTCGTAACAAAAACTCGTGCACAGTCTACACCTAGAGTAAAAAAAAAAAAAAAAAAAAATTGTATTACAGCGCTCATAATTTTCATACAGCATAAGAGATAAATCCTTTAAAACAAATTTACTTACCGGTGTATTTGAACAATTTATTTAGAGATGGATCAAATGAGCATTTGATAAAGTATGAAACAGCAATCGGGACATGTTTTTTAATCGATGTAGTCGATGATTTTGAGGGATCAGGTTGGCAGCTATCAATATTCACCAGCATGCATTCAAAATCTGCATAGATGGCAAATGGGACTTCGAGTGACCTCGATTGATGCTCAAACTGTAGTATATTATTTGTCTCATTTGGTAGGGTTGTCACAGTTTTGTTGCATTCAGTTTCATGCTTCTCAAATCCTTTATCCGTGTTGAATGTCAGCAGACATGAATTACATATTCTAATTGATCGTTTACCATGATTTATTTGAGATCCTATTAATCTGGACATATTTTTTATCCACACATAGTGATTGTTTTCGCCTTCTTGTATAAGTAGCAAGTTTATGTGTAGGTCTCTCTTATGGTTAGAATTATAATATGGACCTACAACTCTATAGTTTTCTCCAGTTCCATTTTTTTCTACTCCGAACACATTAACACTTATTGCAGGGTTTAGAGTTTCAAAAATCGAAATATCTTTAAGTTTCAAAGGGAAAACTAAATTTGTAAAGTTAACTAGAATTCCATTCATTAAACTTATCACTCCGTTTTGAATGTTTTCAATCAGATATTTACTAGCTCTATGCGAATTTTCATCTATGGGGGAAAGAGCTGATATAACTGCCCATTTGAAACAGAATTTATCATTATTTTGCACATTAACACAGGCTTTTTTCAATTCAATACTTCTCGGTAGTTTTAAGTAACTTGAACCTCGTAAGGGCTTATATTCGTTAATATTGACTTCAATATGTTTTATACAAAATAGTGTCCATCCAGAATCTTTATCCTCAAACTCTACACTTTTAGTCTCAATGATCTTACTCATATTTTCAAGTATATCTTCCAAGTTATCATTTTGAAGAGCTATCTGCATTGTACATTTGAAAGATTTTATACTTATCACAGTTTTTTCTGGGGTGGGATCGGCTAATGTGATTTGTGATAGTTGATAGTCATAAAATAAAAATTCCGTCTGCGTAAGGTGATAATCACATGTGATAGTCACATATTTGTGACTTTTTCTTGTGACAGCTATTTTGTTGTCACATCTAGGTATAATTGACACGATATAAATCGATTTCTTATTGTTTCTTCTATTTTCGTAAAAAATGAACGTGTTTGTCCCTGTGCAATTATTTTTAAGAAATGAAAATGATGAAAGTGAGAATAATTACCGCAGAAAAGTTCGTTTGATAAATCTTAACCTGCGAAGCAAATTGAATATATTTGAGCTGCCAAATGCAAAGTAAGTCATTTTTTCTTATCGCATTTTTTTTAAGTTGTAGTCAATTCAATTATTTTATAGTTTTCTGAAACATTTTCGGGTAACAAAAGAGACCTTTTCCTATATTCTTCGGATCTTGGATTTACCAACTGGAATTCGATCCACCCATATTCCACCTACTCTCCAGTTAGCTGTGACGCTGAACTTTCTTGGAGGAGGTGCCTACCAAAGGCAAGTGGGGTCTGACTGGTCGACTCCGATGGGACAAAGCACAGTAAGTGAAGTCACTAGAGCTACTTTAATAATAATGGAGAGAAAATTGTGCCCTTTGACAATCAAATTTACTACCTCTGAGAGAACAAAGAGATATTATTTTGAAAAATTTGGAATCCCGGGAGGTAAATTGGAGTTTTGTTTTCACCGCATAATTTGTAAAAAATGTATGTTTCAAGTAATGGGCTGCATAGATGGAAGCCACATCATCCTCCCCCAGTTTTTGTTATTGATTTTTTGTTTTTAATTAATTTTTGTTTGGCGTTGTATTTCCGGACTGTCCAAAACTAATATTATTTGTATAGGGAAGAAACATTAAAAATAAAACTAAAAGCAGATAAACAAATCATACTCTTTTCCACTCCGCACAACTTTTTGACGGTGGTCCATTTGCGTTTAGTTGCTGCTTTAGTTTTTCCCACAAAATTCTATGGGCATTCCGGGAGTTGCTTCCTTTTTGGGAAAAGGATTTAGCCAGATCCGGGTGCGCTTCCATAAAGCTTGTTAGCAAATCTATTTGCGATTTGTTCGCTAGCACTTGTGTTTCATTGTGTTTCATTTTATAACATTTTCAATACATAATTTAAGCATTTACTTACATTTTTAACACTTTATTTTCAACCAACTCAATAAATTAGTTTGAAAAATCACTGGAAAATAAACTTCGCGGTAAAAATTGGTAAGAAGGAGAAAGTCAAATGACAAACGTCAAGCTATTCTTCTAAAGTGATGCCAAATTTCAAAACAGCACAAAGGATAAAAAAGAACACACTGTCTGTAAAGTGAAGGGTATTTTCCTCAATTATGAATCTTCCCAAAAAATTAATTTCGATTCAATAAAAGAATCGGTTTTAAATTCTTCTATACAACAAGATTCTGATGTAAGTATTGTCATAAAGTCTAACAATATACGGCGTACCATAGAACATCAGGTAGTTACTGTAGAAGAAGTCAAGACATACAAACCAAGAGCCGAAAAACGTCAATTTTTCGACGATCACAGTTCTCTGCCGTACAAATATAAAAGAAAAAAACCCAACCCACCATCATCATCATCATCATAATAATCATTATAGTAATAAAAAGTCGCACTTTATGCAAATATTAAAATAAAAAATAATTTAAAATTTTTAGCAAAAGTTTTTTGTTTTATTTGAAATTATTAATTACAATTTTTAGCTTCTTTAATGTATCTGCTCAAAAGATAAACATTCTGGAGTGCACATATTTTTCCATGATACCAACATTTCAAAGTTATATCTGGATAAATTCTTTTTAGTTCTTTTAAATTAGGACACTTATAGTTAAGATCTTCAAGGTTAATGACTTCAACATTTTCGTTATTAATAAGTTTTTGTAGCCAATGTTTCTTTTCTTTACCCTTGACGTAAACAACATTTTTAATTTTTTTTCGAAGATATGACTTAACTTTGCAAAAATCTGTATCTCCACCATCCCAGGTAAAACCATGATGATACTCATGCAACCAATTAGCTTGTCTTTTGAGGGGTGACGGAAGAAAGTTAGAGTGAAATGGTGGAGTAAGTATGAAATGTTGGTGATATCCATTAAAAAGCACAGCCATTTCCTTTAAGATAAACTCATTGTTCATTCCTCTAAAACCTTGAAAGTCTACAAAACAGGTATCCATGTTTAGTTCTGTTCTAAGCAAATGCACTTTTTCTACTGAAAAAATATAGATTATGACACCAATTTAAATAAGTTTGTTAACTTCTCCAGTCATTGGATTGTACTCGATTATGCGATCATGAAGTATTAAACAATACATAGTTGTTGAAGCAGGAATCGAAGTTAATGTTTTAAGTTCAATTTTTACATCCACAGGACCCGTTTTGATTGACTTATTTTGATGAGAACAATCAATAACCAGAATTGGGGCGATATCTTTAAACTCTTGTCGCGATAAAAGTGGATTTGATTGTTGTTGATAATACGATAGTTGAAATTTACTATACATTTCATAGAGAATAGCATATCGATCCAGTTTATATTTAACATTTAAATCTTCTCGAGGGTAAGATTCAGAATTTAAATGTACTTTTACATTGCTCACATCACAATGATCAAATATGCTAGCATCTTTATTTCGTTGATTTTTTCTATCAGTTTGTAGAGCAATGATAATATATCTTGGTTTCTCAAGTTGACTTGAAGTTTTAACTGTCCATACATGATCAGTGGTGGTTGGTAGTGTTGGATATTCGTACATTTCCCAATTTCGAAAATGAATTTGAATTGGATTTGATTGTATTTGTTTCAATAATGTAAGTTTATTCGAATCAGATAAGGTAATGTGTGGTACTCTCCACTGCAGTTTAAAAATCGAAAGTTTTAATTCTTCGTTGTCTTTAGAAAAATAAGCATTCTCATTAGTTCGAGTACGAATTAAAATCAATTCATGTCTTGCATTTGTTATGATCTTTTTGTAATCTTCAGCAAATCCTAACAGATATTTTAATTTTATACAAAAATTAAAAGTACCCAATGCAAGAGAAAAACTGCTACCCCCAGTCCATGATCCATTTTCCAAGCTCTTACTTTCATTTTCGTTTAAAGAAATATAATTTTTTAAGGTCGATGTTATTCCCACATTTTTATTGTTGTCAATGTTTACCCCATTCAGTTCATATTGTATTTCTTCAAAAAGAAAAGCCATTGCATTATTAGTTAATTTTCCTGCTGAAACAGTTCCATCTGCTTTTGTTAGACTCCCTTCTATATAAATATAGCTTTCACTAGGTAATATACATAAGTCTTGTTGTTGTATGGGAATACGTATTTCATCACTCGGATTGAAGGACTAAAGAAATGGTGAGTAACAATGGTACTCAAACTTAGATATGCTATTATCAAAGATGGGTCCTTGAGTAATATTTAATATATCGTTCATATTGTAAATTTATTTTAATTTGAATCCCAGTGACAGAAGATAGGCTTTATTTTCAATTGATAACTCAGGTGTTGACAGTGTTGATGTTCGGGAAGAACTAGTTAAATGGATACCTTTGATATCTGTTAAATAATTATTGTAGATTATCATTATTCTAATATTGGGGTTAAATGTAATCGAACAGTTATTCTTTCTCCTCTAAAATTTATTAAGTCCCCGTTCTGGTCCACTAGTTTTAATGTTATAGTACTTATTCGTTTGACATTCACAGGTAGATAGATGACATTTTTTGGAACTTCAATGATTTTATACCCTGACCCTGTTTCTGGCGAGAATTCATGTATTGTATGCATAGGAGTATTATTAAAATAAGAGCCAGTAATGATATTACACTCGACTCGTATTACATTTACCTTGTTTATGTCAACAGGTAAATCGGACAAATGAGTTTTCTTACCTTCGAGAACACGTTTACTGAAACCCAATAATTTTCCTATGGTTCTGTTCTTATTGAAATATATGTTCTCGTTGCATTGGATTTGACATTCCATTGTGTTATTATTTGCTTCTATTTCAATAATAATGGAGGAATTTCGCAATAATAATTCTTTGGATATATATTCTGCAATAGCATCAATTTCATACGATCCTATAGGGATTTCAATTTCATATTCGCCCACATGAAACAAATTATTATTCGCATCAACATTCGGTATAGAGTTGTACGTGTGAAAATCAATCAATCCACAAACATAGTCTTTGTCCAAGTTTAGCGGTGGAAAATATTCAGCTGATAGAAGGGAAGTTCTCCCGCTTAGTGTAAGTGTCATTGCCATGATGATGAAAAACATAATGAAAGCCATTGTATATAAAACTCTTTATTTATTGAAAATAACATTCATATAAAAATCTTAAACATAAATGACCACAGTTAAAAGAGTCATAATCTTGGTATTTTGTATAATTATAATTAATTTTTTCACTTAATTCGATACAATGCAAATTTACTAATCATCTTCAAACAGGACGATATGAATCTAAAACATATATATAATGATCATGTTAATTCAGATATGACATTTAATACATTCCGAATAGTTTGTGCAGAATGTTGGAAGACAAATTACGGATTTGTGGTAATTGACAAGGATAGTCCTTTGAATGAAGGTCGTTATAGAAAAGGCTTTGACTGTTTTCTTAAGTTATAAAACAAATAACACTTTTGATTTAATATCATATGTATAGAAATGTTCTATGAGAACAGTACAGAGCAGTACAGCGAGCAGATAGTAGCAGTAAAAAGCAGTTCCACCCAGATTGAGACCCAGTATTCTTCAGTTAAGACCAGTAATCTCAAAGATAGTAGCAGTAAAAAGCAGTTCCACCCAGATTGAGACCCAGTATTCTTCAGTTAAGACCAGTAATCTCAATATCAAATTCAGTTTAAAACCTTTTGAACGATTCTTTCAACAACTTCGAAACTTATTAACCACTTGCCTCTGTAGGAAGAAATAAATGTTTACATTATGATGAATATAGATGTAAAACTAACAAAGGAATTAATTAAAACAACAGATGCTCTACGAGAATTAATTAAAACTACAGATGCTCTACGAAAGAAATACAAAGCTCTTAAGATCAGTAGGGAAGCTTACGAAACTCAAATTGAAGAAACTCTTAAACCTCTTACGAAACCACAAACTACATTGAATCATAAAAAACATATTGTGATAACACCATTACACATTTCTATAACTCACACTGGCACGCGCTCCTAACCGCAAAACATCAATACTGATAAGCCATACACAACCACCGCGCCTCACCCACTACCTTCAAAAGTAGAAATGTTATGCTAACTAATTAACAGTCTTATTCCATACCGTGAGTAGAGAACATTGCTTCCCATATCAGTTTTTCAATTTTATTAAAGATATTTGTAGAATATTCATATCTAAGAAAAGTTATCCAAAAAGTGTGTGTTTTGCAATCGGTATAAACTATAAAGTTAATATAATACAATGGCGAATTTTGTTTGTAATGTATGCAGTAGCAAATTTATACAAAAGTGTACTCTTAACAGGCATATAAAAGCTGTACATGGTTATAAGATAAAATGTCCTCAATGTGAAAAAACGTATACTCGAACCGATTCAATGAAGGAACACTTCCGTAAGAAGCATATGAACAATCCCTCCGATAATCTGGCAATTAATAATGAAATCGAAAAGTCTAATAATAAAAGAAAACTTCTTGATAATGATGACCCTCCATCTTCGTCGAACGTATCGAAAAAACGTAGATGCGCTACTTGTGAAATAGACGTGAGTACTTCTGAATGGACACATCACAGTAGAACCAATGATCATAAGAGAAAAAGTAGAGTTCCAGTTATTAATACACGGTTTAACAGAATAAGACATTGTTTTGAAGGTAAAGTGGAAACGTACTCATTAGAAAATACCGATGAGGGGGTTATAGACATTAATATATTTTGGAAAAGTTGTAAGAATGATATTATACAACTAATTGGAAAATCGTTTGAAACAAAAGGAAGTGTAAAGTTCAGCATTGAACTGTTTGCAGAGTTTATAAAATATATAACAGTGCATGAAGAATCAGAAAAAACTGTGATAAGTATAAAATCTTTCAAATGTCCAATGCAGATAGCTCTTCAAAATGATAACTTGGAAGATATACTTGAAAATATGAGTAAGATCATTGAGACTAAAAGTGTAGAGTTTGAGGATAAAGATTCTGGATGGACACTATTTTGTATAAAACATATTGAAGTCAATATTAACGAATATAAGCCCTTAAGAGGTTCAAGTTACTTAAAACTACCGAGAAGTATTGAATTGAAAAAAGCCTGTGTTAATGTGCAAAATAATGATAAATTCTGTTTCAAATGGGCAGTTATATCAGCTCTTTCCCCCATAGATGAAAATTCGCATAGAGCTAGTAAATATCTGATTGAAAACATTCAAAACGGAGTGATAAGTTTAATGAATGGAATTCTAGTTAACTTTACAAATTTAGTTTTCCCTTTGAAACTTAAAGATATTTCGATTTTTGAAACTCTAAACCCTGCAATAAGTGTTAATGTGTTCGGAGTAGAAAAAAATGGAACTGGAGAAAACTATAGAGTTGTAGGTCCATATTATAATTCTAACCATAAGAGAGACCTACACATAAACTTGCTACTTATACAAGAAGGCGAAAACAATCACTATGTGTGGATAAAAAATATGTCCAGATTAATAGGATCTCAAATAAATCATGGTAAACGATCAATTAGAATATGTAATTCATGTCTGCTGACATTCAACACGGATAAAGGATTTGAGAAGCATGAAACTGAATGCAACAAAACTGTGACAACCCTACCAAATGAGACAAATAATATACTACAGTTTGAGCATCAATCGAGGTCACTCGAAGTCCCATTTGCCATCTATGCAGATTTTGAATGCATGCTGGTGAATATTGATAGCTGCCAACCTGATCCCTCAAAATCATCGACTACATCGATTAAAAAACATGTCCCGATTGCTGTTTCATACTTTATCAAATGCTCATTTGATCCATCTCTAAATAAATTGTTCAAATACACCGGTAAGTAAATTTGTTTTAAAGGATTTATCTCTTATGCTGTATGAAAATTATGAGCGCTGTAATACAATTTTTTTTTTTTTTTTTTTTTTTACTCTAGGTGTAGACTGTGCACGAGTTTTTGTTACGAACTTGATTGAAGACTCCAAACATATTCATCAACATCATTTGAGTAGGAAGATCCCAATTAACATGACACCCCAGGATGAAATCAAATTTCAGCAGGCAACAAGATGTCATATTTGTAAGAAGGCAGTATGGGGCGAACTAAAGGTACGAGATCATGATCACTTGACTGGTAAATTCAGAGGAGCAGCGCATTCAAATTGTAACTTAAACTATAAGATACCTAAATTCATTCCAATTTTTTTCCATAATTTGACTGGTTATGATTCTCATTTATTTATAAAAGAGCTGGGTAATATCAAAGGGTTTATCAATATTATTCCTCTCAACAAAGAGAAATATATATCCATATCAACAAAACTATTAATAAATAGAGAGCAGAGCGAGTTTCTAGAATTACGGTTCTTAGACTCATTTAGATTTTTACCTTCAAGTATAGATAAGATAGCAAAAACTCTTGATGAAAAAAAAGATTTTAAAATTTTATCAACATTTTTCAAAGATGATGAATCTATTCAACTTATGACTCGTAAGGGTGTTTTATGCTATGATTATTTAGATTCTATAGAAAAATTAAGTGAGACGAAGCTTCCTCCAATAGAATCATTTAGAAATTCTTTGGTTGAACAGGATTGTAACCAATATGATTATAATCATGCTGAGAAAGTTTGGTCACATTTTAAATGTCGTAATTTAAGAGAATATCTTGAACATTATTTAATTACAGACGTCTTAATTTTATCAGACATTTTTGAAAAATTTAGAATTGATTCTAGAACAATTTATGGTCTAGACCCCTGTCACTATTATACATTGCCAGGTTTTTCTTGGGATGCTATGTTGAAAGAAACAGGTGTTAAGCTTGAACTTTTGACAGACATTAACATGTATAACTTTTTCGCTAAGGGTATAAGAGGAGGTTTAACACAATGTAGCTTACGACATTGTAAAGCAAATAATAAATATATGGTTGATTATGATTCAAGTAAACCATCTGATTATTTAATGTACTTGGATGCTAATAACCTATACGGTTGGGCCATGTCTGATTACCTCCCACATTCAGACTTTAAATGGGTTGAACCTCCAACTAATTTAGATGATATTAAAGGTTGGTTAATTTCAAATATAAACATTGGTTATGTTTTAGAAGTGGATCTCGAGTATCCCCTAGAAATACATGATAATCACAATGATCTTCCATTCTGTCCTTCAAACATTTCATTGTCTGGTAAATCCAATAAGAAATTAATTGCTGATTTGAATAATAAAGTTAATTATATAATTCATTACAAAACATTAATTCAATGCCTTGATAATGGTTTGGTGCTTAAGAAAATTCATAGAGTGATGCAATTCAAACAATCTCAATGGCTGAAAAAATATATTGATTTAAACAATGAACTAAGAAAAAAAGCCACCACAAAGTTTGAAAAGGATCAGCGTAAACTTTGCAATAATGCTGTATTCGGAAAAACTATGGAAAATGTAGACAAACGAAAAGATGTTCGAATTGTCGATTCAATAGAAAGCAAAGGCACTCATCTCGGTAGTCGCGCTCTTATAGCTAAACCTAATTTTCATAGCATATTAGAATTTTCGGAAACCATGGCTGCTATTCAGTTAAAACGAGTTCACAGTGTATATAATAAGCCTATATACTTAGGTTTTTGTGTTTTGGAGATTTCAAAGTATAAAATGTACGACTTTCATTATGCATACATGAAACCTAAATTTACTGACAACCTACATCTGGCCTACATGGATACCGATTCATTTATTTATAAAATAAGAACAGATGATTTTTACAATGATATAAGAACTGATATAATAGATAAATTTGATACTTCAGACTATCCACCCCAAAACCGCTACGGTATTGCCCAGCTCAATGTGAAAAAGTTAGGATTTATGAAGGATGAAAATAATGGTAGAATAATGAAGGAATTTATAGGATTAAGAGCTAAAATGTATAGTATAGACATAGAAGATGCAGCACTAATAAAAAAGGCTAAGGGTGTTAAATCAGCAGCTGTAAAAAAAATGTCTTTACAAAATTACAGAGACTGTTTGCTACACAAACAAAACTTCTATAGTAAAATGTTGAACTTTAGATCTAAACATCATACTATATACACCGAATGTATAAACAAATTAAGTTTGAGTTGTTCTGATGACAAAAGATTTATATGTAGCAATAATATAAATACACTAGCTTGGGGTCATTATCGAATAGAACTTGGAATAGTTTGAGAATAAAATAAAATATTTGTATACATACATAGCGATAAGAAAATAATTGTAAACCTGATATAAGGAAAGCAAATATGTTTTAATATAAATAAATATAGTAAAAAAAAAAAAAAAAAAAAAAAAAAAATGTGTCTTTTAATCAAACTCTTCTGAAAAAAAAAAATGTGTCTTTTAATCAAACTCTTCTGAAATTCTCTTGCATTGTACATAATTCTAACCAGCACAACCAACAGAGGTAAGTATTTTGGAATGCTAGTTCTTATTTGATCTTAAGCATATGAACATCCTATTAAGAATATGTTTATCCAATGCACACACAATTTTGCATTGCATGCCGTCCCATTAAACAAAATATAAACCACAAATTACAATGAATCATAAAAAACATATTGTGATAACACCCATTACACATTTCTATAACTCACACTGGCACGCGCTCCTAAGCGCAAAACATCAATACTGATAAGCCATACACAACCATTCTTTAAGTATTTTAATCCGCAGAATTATTTTCTTTAATCTGTGAAATTCCCATACATATTTTTATGAAACCACAGTTTCTATTTATGACAAAATATAGAACAACTGCGCGTCCGAAAAAATATGTTTCCAGCGGACATTAGATTTTTTTCTTTTTTTTTTACTGATAAGCCATACACAACATTCAAAGGTTTGCCGACCTATTTAAATCTTATACATCATGCGGTACATTAAAACATTTCTTATCATCTACTTTTTAAATTCTCAACTTCCCTTTAATCTTTTAAAATTCAATTTATCTTCTAACCGACTCTCTCATTACTACACATCATGGTACATTTAAACATTTCTTATCATCTATCCACGCGCCACAATAACAACAAACACATATATATATATATATTCAAACTATAACCGCAAACGTTAACCACAACTATTTAAAAATGTGTGCACCGGCTTCACCGGTATTTTAGCATAGATCAGAACCCTGGTGATACCGGTGATACCGGTGTTCCAGAACCCTCTAGTTACTACTACTCAAATCCTTTCAACGCACGGCGGCGTTCAAACACCTGTGAATTCCCACTTCGTTCTTGTGATTAGATGTCAGATCTTAGTAAAGATTGATTAATTATAAGTCAACGTTCGATGTACTACTGAAGAAATAAGACCAAGCATGCTCAAAAAAGTGGTGCTAGATTGGATTGACAGGATGGTGGGCGTTCATAAAGGGCAGTCCTCAAGAACAAGAAGATGAGGATTTTAAATAATGCAGAGGAAACAAAAAATTAACTTTTATTTAAGCAATAAAACATTTTATTTATGTATGTACCTACGTACATTTTGATATTATGTCAACATTTTAATTATTTTTAACATATCAAAACAAACCTTATTTAAATAAGTAAGTAAGCTTTAAGTATTGAAGAGTTGCATCAAATTACTTTTGATTGTGGCCTTTATTATAGTCACTGTTATTATAACTTTTGTTATGATCAGAGCGATTATTATGCAGCTTACTGTCATCTAAATTTTCTGATGGTATCGAATCAACTGTGACTGTTGATCTCTTTGATTTCGAACCAGAACTAGAACTAGAACTTGAGCTTGAACTTCCAGAAGTTTTTGGATACTTAACTGCCTTGGTATTTCCGGAACATTGCATAACAAAACGCAGTTCATCTATTAGTTCAGCTCTAAATGGAACCTATTAAAAAAAAACAATGTTAAATTTTGACTAAAATAAATAAAATACAAAGAGTACAAATAAACACAAAAATGTAAAAAAAATGAAAATGTTATTGTGAAGGTTGTAAATTTATTTGACATCTTTTATGTGAGTAGGTACCTTATTATCTCGGGATATTAAATATATACCCAAAAGCCATTCGCAAATTCCAATGACACTCGCAAGGATACAACCAACAAACAGGACGAAGTAAACACCACCTAAATTAGCCAATCCCAAAGCTTTGGCTTCACCGCTACCATCTGTTTGCTAATGATGGAGGTGTTTTATTTTATTTTTTATTTTTGTGGGAAAAGGAAAAATCAAAATGGTATAAAACAAAATTTCAATTTTTACAAGCAAAAGGTACCCAAGCTGGAGAAATTCTTATAAATAAAAAAACCAAAGAAATAAAAATCTTCAACATATCAGCAAATGGAATAGTAGATAGAAACAACTTCTTCTATCTTTCGGATAAATGCATATACATAGGTAGGTATTTGTGCAAGAATGGATATTGGATCTTCTGTGAATACCATTCCAAGAATACCTTATGTTCGTCGCATCGTTCCTTGATTCCAAGAATCATTTCTAGAATGGCCACAAATACAGCGAAAAATGATCCAACAATTAAAACAAGATACACGCCACCTAGGTTTGAAATTTCTAATGAGGTTGCACCTCCTTCACTTTGGGTATCCTTAAATTATTTCGTTGTTTTTTTTTCAAGCAAAAATTAAAAACGAAAAACTCCCTGTCAAAGACATAACCGACAAAATCTTACCGAGCAAGCTCCACCGCCACGTTTTTCCTTCCACCATTTTGTCTTCAACTTTGACAAAACACCCTGCTCCTGGAGTTCCAAGACAGCTTGACTTAAAATATCTCTATATGGGCTATCTGAATAGTTTCTTGGATGTTAAGACTGTATTTGAAATTTTATAAAATATTATGCATACTTTTGCGCATGGCAATTCCATATCCCTTTTCGTCAAGCAGTGCCCCAACTTGAGTAAGTGTACACTTCCGCTCGATAATATACTCAATTGTAGTTGACTCCATTAAGAAAGCATAGTTTTCATTTTCCACACGCTCGACTCCTTCGTTGTTCGTGGATGTCATGTATTCTGGGTTATCCCTCATAAATTCGTACATTTTTTGGTAAGTTGGATATTTTGCATCCTACAGATAATACCAAACAAATGTACACAACACAAAAATTTAGAACCTAAAGGGCACTTAAACTATAGATAGATCTACATAAGTGTATACTACCCAGTGGTCAATTTTATTTAAAACTAAACTTATTTGAAAAACTCACTTGGAAAAAGGTAAATGTACTTCCACCACGCTTGGCACCATATTTGACATTTCCCTTTCCTGCTGCAAGATCCTCTGCATTCTCAATTGGCGTGCTCAAAGACTCAACTGTAAGAAAAGCTGCTAAATTAGCCGTGTACGATGAAACCAGAATCAATGTAAAAAACCACCAAAATGATGCCACGGCCCGTGTTGACGGAGCTCTAAATATAATAAGAAAACAATTATGTATAGAATCAGGTTCAAAATTTCAATTACGAGTAGATCAGCTTACTTGGGAGCTAGTTCAGTTCCCTGTTGTAATAAAGCTCCGATCGTAAACCATAATGAGTTAGCAAAACTAAATTGTGTTTCAAGTTCGGTTGGTTCTTCGATACAAGGATACGGATTATCCCATTCAGTTGGAGATATTCTACCCAATATAAAAAGACTCATGGAAACTCCAAAGTATGCCATGCCGAGTAATAGCCAGACTTCTCCCGAAAATGGGGACATAAACGAGAAAAGTTTCGGAGGTTCCTTCACTGGTTTCTTATATAAAATTGCAATGCCTATCGAATAAATTTAAATTTAAATTATAGTTATCCTAGCAAAAATTTAAACTAAAATCTTTCACTTCCATACCAAGGTTCATAAAGGGAATGGTGAAATCAACACCACTCTCTCGATCAGACGTCATTGTTAAATCCGTAATTCCCAAGTCTGCTCGCTGAAAACAAAACATTATTTAGGTACATGAAATACCGAAAGCAAATTAAAATAAATATTGACTTTTGGAGTTTAAACATAAAATCTTTCGATTTTATCGGTTAGAAAAAAGTAAGGATCTCTAAAATTATTGCGTTTATAGCATCCCCATTTCATTACAAGTATAAAATTCGTAGTGACAGATTTGCAAATGATGTTTTGGAGGACAACAAAATGATGCCTAAACAATTTGAAAAAAGAATAATGAAATAGTAATGATAGAATCTCTGTAGAAATGCAAATTTACAACCATAACACTTATACATAAAAAAGGAAAACAAGACGACTTAAATAACATAAGTAATATTTGGACAATTTATAAGATTTTTTCAAAAACACTTTCTAAGAGTATCAATGAAGATTTCAACAAGAAACAACCTAGGGAACAGGCTGGATTCAGAGAAGGTTTGTCAACAACAGACCACCTACAGACGATACAAAAATGCAATGAGTTTGACAACCAATATAAGTTTTATTTATAGACTTCAGTAAAGCTTTTGACTATGTTTAACACAATACAAAATGGACATCCTTGAAAATTCTAAGCATGATTCCAAACGTTATCAAGACTATCAAAAACATATACAAAAATAATGAAGCACAAATAAAAATAATAAGAGAATAATAAGAGGAGTAAGACAAGGGGACCCACTTTCATCAGCATTGTTTAGTGCAGTTTTAGAGAATATTGATCAAAAGACGAATTTGAACAACTCCTAAATAAGCATAGATTTGCGGACCATGTAGTCCTTATTTCTATAGGAGCTGTACACATACAGGAGATGACAACAGAAATCTCTAGTATACGCAAAAGCTGTGGACTGCAAATTAACAAAAGAAAAAGAAAAATTATGACAAACCAAATCAGAGAAGATATAATTCTGGACGGAGACAAAATTTAATACATGAAAGACTACATAAACTTAGGACGAATAAAATCGTTTTAGGACCAAGAAAAGAAAGAAATTAAAAGACGCATCACAAAAAGCTGGAAACTATTCTGGAGCCTCAAACAGATTTTAGAACTTGACCAAAGTATAGAAACACGGAAATATCTCTGACTCCGCTATTCTCCCGGTGTTCATATATAGATTACAAACCCTGAGCTTAACTTGATTAGCTAAGGATCTGTCAGACGAAAATGGAACGAAAAATCCTCAATATAAGACCCAGCCGAAGTATTGATACAAGACTTCTGTTTATGTCTCAACATGCCTATTCTAAAAGCCAATCGGCGGAAACGGCGTTACACCATTGAATACTTCCTCCATCATAGAGAGTTCACTTTACTTGCTTTCCTTGACATCGAAGGTCCTTTTAACAACGAGGACACACCTGCAATCACATCACCGCACTAACATCTCTTAACGTGGAGGTTTCGCTTGGGGAGTAAGTTCATTTAATGCCAACTTGCAGAATAATTAACTCAAAACTTGGCTATAAGATTCATTAGTAGAGGGACACCGCAAGGTGGTGTTCTATCCCCTCCCCTCTGGAACCTGGTATTAAATGAAACCCTAACTTGTCTGGATGCGGAGGATTTCAAAACGATTGCCTATGCGGAAGACTTTGCTATAGCTGTCTCAGGAAAGCATCTTAACACCTGAAAAGAACTCGAATAAAATGCGTTAGACAAACTAATACTTTGGGCTGATCGGTGTGGACTGTGTGCCAATCCACTCAAAACCGAATTAGTCCTATTTTCGAGGAAATACAAACTTTCATATGTTAACCCTCCCTTTCTAAGGGAATCCAATTAAAGTTCTCAGACGAGGCTAATTATCTGGGTCCTATTTTAGACAAAAAACTAAATTGGAAATGTAATAAATCAGAAAGAGTCAAAAAAGCTATTGTAGCTCTTTTCTCTTGCAAAAAAGCTTTAGGTAATAAATGGGGCTTACAACCCCGAATAATGCATTGGATATACAATCGTTAATCAGAACGAATTTAGTGTACTGTGTGGCAGTATTATGGATTGCTTTAGAAAAAACTATAAACCACGACAAACTAAATAAAGTCCAACGTTCAGCTTGCCCATGTATAAGCAGATCACTACGCATGACCCCATTTGCGACACTGGATACCCTACTCTACCTAACACCTCTTGATATACTTAGCAAACAAATAGCTGCAAGCTTTTAGCCTAAAAGCTTCTTTGCAGTGGGTTAGCAACAACATTTGCCACTCCATAATTCTTAAGTATTTAGAATCAATTAAAAAACACACAGACTATACCATCCCTCAACTTTCAGATTTCTATACCTTCCAGATCAGTGTGGGAGGATAGGGCATTTCCGGAAGACGATACAATCCAATTTTTAGGATGATGGATCGAAAACAAATGAAGGGTTTGGTGGAGGTGTGAACTCTGAAATTAAGTCCCTCATTCCGCCTTCCCAATCATTGTAGCGCGTTCCAGGGGGAACTTTTGGCGATAAAAGAAGTCTTGTCCTGGATTAAAGAAAACTTGATATCAACATCTGATATCCGTATTTTCCCAGTTAGTCAGGCCGCTACCAAATCTGTCTCTGGCCTCTGTCCCTACAAACTTTATAACAGTCTATAACTGTCGATCATCTCTAATGTTGGTGGTGCAACAGTTTAATATTCACCTTTACTAGTTGTCGGGCCATAGAGACATTACAGGAAATTGTAAGGCAAATGAACTCGCCAGAAATGGTACAGTACAACCCATTCTACCACGTTTGGCTATTGCTGGCATACTAATCGCAACATGTAAACTATTGCTAATGCAAGACGCTATTAGGAAGGCAAACATCAGGTGGAATAACATCACCACGTGTCAGGTCACGAAAAACATCTGGCCTACACTAGATTTAAAGCGCTCAAGGTGCTTGCCATCTGTTAGCAGATCGCATATAAGCTCAATAATCGGTGTCATAACCGGGCACTGTCTAATAGGAAAGCACGCCACGCGGCTAGACGTATTCTCAAATGACATTTGTAGAAGCTTTATGGATGAGAAAGAGAAGGAAACTCAATTAGATTTCATTGAGCTTAGAAGAAAGCCCCAGGATGATTGTGGTATCACAATGGGCCATTAAACTGGTCTAAGTGTGTCCTACTCCATCACGAACAGCCACTTTAACTAACCTAAACTAACCTAAGACCCAACCGAATAACTGACGTGGTAGATAGAACGAAAGATTTAGAGGCAGAACATATTTCAGGATCAAACATGGACAAAGATAACAACAAGATGGAGACCGAAAGTTAAAGAACAACAGGACGGCCGAACAAGAGATGGAGTGACGATCTGGAGCAAATAAACGAAAATTGATACAAATGATGCAAAAAATCGAGATATATGCACCGGCTTGGGGAGGCTTATGCCAACAACTAATTAAAATCATATTAAATTTACATACATTTTAAATTTAACCAAACAGTTTTTATATTTAACTTAATTTTATTTTAAGTAAATCAAAAATGAAAAAAACTTTCAATTACTTGCTAAGCTAAAACTGTATACAATTTTAAAGATAAGGCAACAAAAGCTTAGATAATAATAACTATGATAAGATTATTTCAAATTCATAGAACAAAAATTATTCTGTCCTAAATTTTGAAACTGACAAATTTATACACCAATGTTAGTTCTTATATGCATGTCATACTCGTAGGTATGTATTTGTATATGTATTTTAAAACAAGGAAAACAAATTCTCTTCTGAACTTGAACTTCCAAGGATTTGCCTGTTACAAAAATAAAATAAAAATATAAATAGGACATATGATTGATGGAGATTGATTATAACGGCTGAAAAGTTCGTTCGTTCCAAAGAACACCCACATGAAAATCTGTTATCCTATATATGTATGTTTGTATTTATATACCAGAGTGAAATGGATAAGAAGTTTGAAAAATTATTGATGAGCAATAAATTGTTTATAGAAAGAACCTGTCAAAATGTTTCGATGAGAAAAATTACCAATTATAAGAATATCAATGAGGCTTATGTTCGATTTTAGTTAGCAAATGATCTGGATTTTATGCAATTTCATTCAATGATAGGAAAATAGAAATAATTTGGTTTATGATTGGGTGGCTTTTTGGGAAGGCCTTGAAATTTTATATGGAAACGAAAAATTGAAATTAATGAAATAGAAAATTAATAAGAAAATTGTGAGAAAGTTGATTTATGTTTAAGTTCAGATGGTCAAGTCGAAACATAAAATATATTCTTTACCACAAAACAAACTCATGGTTGTTCGATTATATAATATTTTTGTTATGTTAATTATAACATATACCTCTGGACTAATAAGAGGGCACTAGACCATTTCATTATTTTAATTTTTGTTCGCTCTACCGAACGAAATACGAGACCATTTAAAATATTTCTGAAACAAAGCAAATAAAATACTAATACACTCTTTAAAACAGAAGTAAATTGGGAACAGCATTCTTTTAACACTTACACCTTCTATGATTTCCAAAATCATTCCATTCCATTTTCCTGTGGCTGCATCAAGAGATCCATATTTGTTGTCTTCTTGTAATCTAAATGTGAAATTGAAACCAAGTTTATTTCCTAATTCTGCTATAAGATCAATGCCAAATCCTTCAAATTGATCATTCCCTTCCAACTTAACAGCTGTTTCCTTAAGCATTCCGTATGGATCAGACTGGCAATACATTGAAAAAGAAATAAACACTTTTCCTTAGAATCTCTTTTTTAAATGCTTTTTTGTTTTATACCAAAGCTGTGATTACAACAAAACTCCTGTTCACCAAAGAACGTTGATCAACATCTAGTGTATTCGGAAGTGGTTTGCGATTCATAACAAATCCATCACTTGTCGACCATGTACCTATGTTTGAAAGACCCAGAGGATTCAATTCAATTGTTTCCAACTCGAAATCTGTTCGAAGTCCTTCGTTGTCGAATTTTATTTCACCGGTTATTCCTGATATTGAAAGCTGCAATAATGAAAGTTACAGTACAAAATTACAATTTTTTCTAGTGCGAATAATTTTAAACGTATCAAACATTAGATACCCGTAGAATGATGGTTAGTGCGTTTGACTGTCATGCCAGAGGTCTTGGGTTAAATCCCAGGCTGTTCCACCCAAAGCTTTTTTCACGGGTACTGCCTCTTGCGAGGAACTGACAAATACTCAAAGAGTAATTCTTGTCATCTCAAATTAGCCTTTAGGATTCGGCTTAAAAAACTGTAGGTCCCCTCCATCCCTGACAACAGTAAGTACTCGCACACAGGAATAGTTGAGAGTTGTAAGTCACTAGGCCCTAGTTCTCATTGGACTATTGCTCCACCTAATTTATTTATTTATCGAACATTAGATGGTTGGACGTTAAAATGTAGTGACAGTTTTCAAACGAAAAAACTATTGTGCCAAGTTAAATTTAAAGAATTGCAGCTCCTTTCTATTTCACTAGAGCATTGTTTATGAAAATAGAGTATCAAATGTCTCAGTAAAAGGACGATCATCTACATATGTATATCATTTTCAGAGCTCTTTGGGGCACCAACCCAAATATTAGAATTATACTCAAGTTTCAGACGAATAAAAGCTTTCTAAATTAAAGCAAGATCAGAAGAAGTAAAAAGTTCTTGCATCGAAGGAGAAAACCTAAACATTCAGCAGCATTTTTGGAGATGCCGAATCATGACTTTATTAGAAAAGGTTTGTGATGCACTTACTTAGAGCTGCAAGCTGTTCAGTCGCGTTTATAAAAAGGCCACTTGCTGATAGCGGCATTGGAGGAGGGTCCCTCCTGGAGGGTTATGCTTTAACGACAAACGACATCATTTAGTTTTTGAATCATTAAATTCCACTTTATTTTTGAGTCCCCATTACAAATTGCTGTTAAGATCAGAATTCAATGAGCTTATCATGCGCTGCCGTTGGTAGTTCACTTTCGAAGGACAAGGATGTGAATCCAAAAACGCAGACAAAAGAACATTTATAATAATAAGGAAGAGCGTGGGAGACAAAACGGAACCCTGAGGCACACCAGCGTTAGTTTTGTGAATATCAGATTTAAACTCATCAACTAGGTATTGTATTGAACGGTCCTTGAGGTAATTACTAACCTAACAGAAAAGATATTCAGCGATACCAAATGCATGCATTTTTGATAAAATACCCTAAAGCCAAAACCCAGGCATATGATGTCTTTAAATCTAAAGTGAAATAATTTTTTTTCTGTAAAACGATGCGATGTAAAGATTTGTGCTATGGTTTGGTGAGATAAACCATGAGTGGAACTTTTGCTATTGTTACGCACATTTCATACAAAATACCATTCATTGTTAATACGTTTGGGACATTGTAGTATACGGTGCCGTAATTTCTGGTTATGCAAAAAATAAGGCGCCTAAATTGTTCGTTATAGTTCTTTGTTCTTTCTAAATTGTTTAAACTTATTCCAGTTTTCTTTAGTTGGCTTCGTAAATCCGAAAACTAACATCTTTGATCCTAATAACCTCAAACCATGAGTTTTCTTTGGGTTTATAGATTTGACTCTTTTGAGGATAAAATGTCTCATTCTTGCGACCAGTTAAAGTTCATGAAGAAGTCGTTGACACCGATCCAGTTACATTTTCCATATTGCCAAAAGGTTCTAGTAGGGGTTTTACTTCAAGGGGGCATTTCCAGATATTACACAATGATCTGATGTGCCTGGAGGTGATAATATGTACATTGACCGCATATAAATTAGGATTAGAGGTAAGAAACAAGTCTAGAGTGTAGGTGGATTGACCTACAACGTCAGGGAGCCTATAGTTGGCTCGTAAACTAACTGAGCTAGATTGTTTAACTCAGCAAAATTTTGACATACCTTCCTTCGGGTGTTGTCTGACCAAAATAGCTCAGCCACAAAGAATTGTGTCCAAATCACAGGCCATTCGCAGAAAATTAAAGAACTAATACTTCTTCGACGGTTAAATGTTGTTTCTCTAATTTGACACCCAAAATTCTAACCAATTAGTGGTGGAATGGGCAGTGGCATGTTAGCCTAGAAAGTCGAATAAGACTTCGAACTCTCCTTAATTACATAAAAAACCACTCACGAATCAAACGTTCAATATTTAAATACCTTACCGACTTCATGTAGTTAATTAAAGTATAACCCTTGTCCCAGCTGCTATCATCATTGCAATTGAGTTGAACAGGCCTAAAGTTGACATGCTTGAATGTTTCCGCTAGCAATTGCACGCCATCATATACCAATGCCATATTCACGCTCATAGGACATGACACTATACACCATCAGGAACACAAATTACAATGCTTTTTCATATTAAAAAATTCAATGTTGTTAGAAGCAAGCACTCACCATTTTGAAAAGGATTCTCTACACTTTCATCAAAAGATTTTAAAATATCAACCACACGTTGATTTTCCGGTGAAACTAATCGAAATCCCGTTATATTAGCATCACCATGCTGAAACGCTTCCAGGTCGATAGTTTGCAAGTCAAGGTTTCCAATAACATAACGATATGCATCATTCATGAGGCCCACTTGTTGCAACTGTAAAACATTTTAATTGGAAATATTGTCAGGGCCTCATGCTTCTGATGGGTATTGGTATTGAGTATAGGATATCTACGAGTAGTTGTAGCAAGCCGAGCCGTAGAGTGTTTAGTTTGTAAAGCCAAACATGCGACTCACCTGCTTGAAGAGCTCTGGTAGGGTGTCAATGGATCCAACAATAACGATGGAAAAATCATCGGACTTTTTCACCCTTCGGAGAACATTGCGATAGTTGCCTTGGATGTCAAGCTCATAACGACGCAACGTAACAACTGGACCATCTGTTCCGTAGAGCTGAAGTAATTCATTTACAATTGACAGATATTCACCTGAATGGAAAAACAAATTGTATCTTTGAGGTTGATTGTTTTCAAACACATATATTTCTTCATATATAAAAATGTGTATACGATACGGATACGAGAAGGCTACCAGTTTCATAGAGAATCGTAAATCCTCGCCATCCGAGCGTTGTAACTATATCTCGTAGAACGACAGCTAACTGGGTCGGGTGGGGGTGTAGATTGATGGTAGGCAATTGTGTGGAAAAATCCCAACGGGTATCCATAAATGGCATTTCCTTGGCATCGCAAATGCTCATGGCATGTGCGGCGGGCACGGTCGTGGATGGGCCGAAAACCGCGATTACACTTGACTGTGGAATGCTTGATAAATTGGATTTTAACTCCCTTTTTTTTGGTGAGGATATGAAAAAAGCACTTTGTCTAAATACATACTCGGAGCATTTTGCAAAGCCTCTTTGAGGTTTCAAAGGCGTTTCCCGGGGTAATAGCTGCGGTAACGGCGGATAGTTTAATGTCTTCGTTGCCTTCATTGGCGTCATCAATTGCCTTTTGGAATATTTTTTCCATGTCAGGATTTGTTGATTCATAAATCAAACCTATCGGATACAAACAAAATTTAATGAGATGAAGAAAATAACAAAACAAAGTATAAAAAGTGCTTTATCATCTTATTACTTTTTCTCCTTATAGTACTCTGAAATTGCAAGTTTTTTAAAAATAGTTAATTTTGTGCCCCAGATCTTTGGCTCATCAGATTCAGAATCACTGTTTTGCTCATCACATTACATAAACTGACCAAGAAAATAATCTTAACATTTATTGAAAAAAGTATTTACATTAAATATTTTTAAATATTTTGAATTCTTAAGACCCGCCTCATATCTAGATGATATGTTTTTTTTCGGAGTTAAGGCCAAAATTTACACATATCGTGTCTTTCAGTTATCTGTGAGTATGTTTTCTCGAAGAGGTGAGTAGGTAGATAATAGATATACGTACATAGAAAAATATTTTTCAAATAATATGTATTTGTTTTCTTACACCGAGATTTAAACATTATAATTTTAAATTTAATAAAAAGAGGCTGGGATGTGACCCACACTGTTAACTTCACAAAATAACTTTAACAAAATATTCATAGCAATATTTTGTGTGAGATAAGTAATTTCAAGTCGATATCTTTTCTGATATAAACAAATACATATCGTTTTTTTCTTAGAAGACTAAGCATAGAATGAAATCATTTTGAAGTCAATACCTTCACTTATTCACGAGATATCGAGAATCGAATATAATTTTTTTCCAATTTTGCGTACTATTTTTCGTAGATTTAAATTTTTATGAAACATAACTGTTGTATTTATATAAAAAATTTTACTGATTGTCGAAAACAATATTTTCTTTTAGATGAAATTAGTTTAAAGCCAATATTTTTAATTTTCGTAAAGATATTTACGTCGCAGGTCAATTTTTACTATATTTTAGAAATGTTTTTATAGTTTTTAATTTTATGTACAAAAATTGCGGATTCGATTAAAATTCAGTTTGATAGAAACAATGTCTTTTGAAACTTTTGTTAAGACAGGACATAGGGAGATAGGTAAGCTAAATTAAATTGCAAGTAACTTTAAGCAAATTTAAAACACTTAAAAAGAATGCAAAGAATTGATGAAGTCTCAAATGATTAGAGAAAAAATGATTACAGTCTTTTTATTCTAAATGATTGTTCTGGGCAATTTTGATGCCAAGCAGGGAAGAGAAGACATCTTTGGTGGAATAATCGGGAAAAACAACTTGCACGATCACACTTGCGAGGGGCATAACGTCATGGCATCCAGTACGCGTTTTCCACACTTCAACATCCACAAAGGAACTTGGAGTTCTCCAGATCAAACTACCGTTAACCAGATTGACCATAATACTATAGACGCTAAACACGCTTCCAGTATTATGGATGTCCGAACTTTCCGAGGATCTAACATTGACTCGTTGTAGCCAAGGTAGCACAAACGGCTACGACAAACCGAATTTCGCTGTCAGGCAGGATGATCTATTCAATATATTAGACGACGAAAATTCAATATATATACATATATATAGATGACGAAAGCCAAAAATCCCGTCTTTCCGACTTAGATGAAGTAAAGATTGCCATATCTAAGCTGACGTCTTACAAAGCCGCTGTAGCAGATGGCTTGAATGCTGACCTCTTCATAGCAGCTGCAGATAATTTGGTTAGGAGTATGCACCAACTTATTGGCAAGGAATGGTCGGAAGAAAACATGCCCGATGAATGGAACCTTAGTATTGTTTACCCGATACTGAAAAAAGGAGACCTCTAAACTGCACCAACTATAGAGGCATCTGTCTACTTAACAGCGCTTACAAAATCTTCTTTGTCGTAATATGTGAACGTCTAAAGCCCATCGTCAATAACCTGATAGGTCTTTATCAGTGTGGTCTTAGACCAGAAAAGTCTACAGTCAATCAAATATTCTCATTACGGCAGATCCTACATAAAATTTACATCCACCATTTCTTCATCAATTTAAAGGCCGCATATGACAGCATCTGTATTGCGCTTCTCAATAAAGGTTCAACACAACTTAACCGAACCTTTTGATGTCAAAGAAAGCTTTAGACAAGGTGATCCGCTGTCATCCTTGAAAGAATAGTGCATAGCTCTCACGTCAATACTAGAGGCACTATCTTTCAAAAGTTTTTCCTTACTGGTATATGCTGAAGACATTGACATAATCGGAAGAACTCAGCGAGATGTCAATGGAGCTTTTGTGAGTATTGAAGCAGAGGCAGAGAGAGAGAAATGGGTTTTACGGTTAATGAGGGTAAAATAAAGTACATGCTGTCATCTTTAGGCTAACAAGCATATGAGTAGTAAAGCCCTCTCTCGAGCGACCAAAAAGTTGCTATATAAGGCCCTCATCATGCCCTTCCTGCTATACGGTGCAGAAGCATAGACTATGACAAAAGCGGATGAACACCTTGGGTCGTTTGGAGAGAGAAGTTCTTCCACGCCCACAGGACAGCGCATATGTGGCAAGTGACCTCACCCAACTTGGAGCGCGAAACTAGAGACATCTAGCTAAGGACGGAGCTAGATATAAGTTTGTTGGGTGAGGCGCTATAGTTTACACAGGGCTGTAGCGCCACCTTAAGTAAGTATTGTATTTTTTTTTTTTTTTTAATTGAGTTGGTTTCTACCATGGAGTGGAAAAACCACCAGAAAGAGTGATTACCTTACTGAATTTCATTTGTTTTTTTTTTCAAAATGCATCTCATTGACTTAAAAGTATTCATATCAGCTATCACACAATTTAATACTATTGAGTATGTTCATTGAACAGCTTCATTTAATTTGCAGTCAACTGTTTTTGATCTATAATTTCGATTAGGCAATAAACTGGTCAAAAAGCTGAAACTATAAAAACAGTTGGTCATTAAAGCGCATTAAAGTTAGTGTTACATTCAACTAAATTAAATGAGAAAGTAAATGGTTGTCCATTAAGTGTTACTCATCTGTAAGCTGTATAAAATATAAAAAAACATTGGGGTTTAATTTCATTGAAGTTTTGTATTTATTTAGAAGACTCATTTATTCCATTATGTTCATACATGCGTTGAATATAACATCATTTAAATATCTGTGCAGGAGATGGATGGCGTGTATTGAAATGTAAAGTTTTCCATAACTCTTAACGCATAAATAACTCTGAATTTAACCAATGGTGACTAACTGTGACTAACAAAAACCATAGAAGAACAAATATTCTGTTATTTGTAAATTATATCATTTCTACTTTTCCCAGAACTTATCCCAAAAATTCAATCGAAAAATGTGTTGTCAGCCCGAGCTTATATTTACAACCAAAAACGTTGCTAGTATTTCCTGAATATTAACAACGAATTTTCTGTAGATGTAGCTAGGGTAAGTGCACCAATACCCGGCTACCTAACACATTTTCCAACTTCAAAGCTATATAATTAAGTCACCAGATTATAAAAACGGGTTATCCATTTTGCGGTTTCAAAAGTTTAGGGCTGGAATTCGACATCTGTCAAATTAAGTTGTCAAACCCATTTTTTTTCTTTCAGTTGAAAGTCTGATATTTACGAAAACGGATCGCTTAACTATCGCACAACGCATACAAATTGTTAAAACCTACTACAAAAATGGTGATTCTGCCAAAGCCGCACATAACGTGCTTTAAAAGGAGATTATGGTTTGCATAATCGTCCAACTACGCAAGCAATTGCAAAATTTGTCGAACAAAATTTTCTTCAGGGACGAAGCACATTTCTCACTCGATTTGTATTTTAATATACAAAATTGTCGTATTTGGGGTTCTGAGAGTCCTCAAGTAATTGAAGAGAGGCCATTACATATACAAAAAGTCACTGTTAGGTGCGCTTTTTGGTCCGGAGGTGTGATTGTACCTTACGACGATGGGACGACTGTCACTAACCGACTTTTTTTCCTGCTATTGAAGAATACGACTTGGAGAATATGTGGTTTCAACAAGACGGTGCCACATGCCACACAACTCGAGCGAATATGGCTTTATTGCAAGGGACATTTCCCATATTTATGCAGATAAATCTTTAACTCTTGAGCACTTAAAAACCAACATTCCTCAAGTTATGGCTGAGATTCCGCCCAATATGTGTCAAAAAGTGTTCGAAAATTACTTCAAAAGAATAGATGATGGCAACAATTCAAGTGGTGGTCATTTAAATAATGTAATGTTTCACACATAATGTCAACGTTCAAACTTTATAATAAAGAAGAAATATCATTAAAAAAAAATGAAATTCTCATTATTTTTATATTTTATGGTCAATGAAGAAACCTGATGGATTGTGGACTGGACATCCTCTCCAACGGAATCGTTAGAAATACTGATAGCGACACATTTTCCGGGCTACGAAAATTGAAACCCAAGACTAATCTAGTTTATGTAGAACAAATTAATTCTGGTATTACCAGAGCAAGCATTTCCTATGCTGTTAATGCTTTCGCTTAACACGATATACAATATAGTGAAACTAGGTTCAAAAAATAGGTAGTGTCGGCACAACAGAGGACTTCGATCTTGCCCAACAGCCTTAAATATTATTTTGCACCTCCTACAAGTAGACCTACACATTAAATATTAAGTGCAATGCAGCGCGCTATAGCTTAAATAATCAAACTGTTGGTTTTCCTCACCCTATGGGGCATGGAAACACTAACGAACTGATTCCAGCTGATAGTTTTGCGCCGGACACTGACTACTTGCTGCCATGCCTTCAACATCAGTAAAGATTTTGAAGTCATCTTTCCTGCCAGAAGGATTGGGAGGCATGGTTACGAAAGACTTTAATACCACTAACTTAACTGACAGGTCAAAGAAGGAGTGTTGAGTTGGGTAGGAAATCTTCTCTGAGTCCTTATATGTCTATAAGTCCTTTTGGCTACCTGATTAAGCCAGTGCATTCCAAGCGGAATTACTAGTAATCAGAGAAGCATGCAAACTATTCATATCAAACTTAAACCGAAATATAAGCACTGCTATTTTGGCTATCAATTCGGCCACAAACATCCTCTATACTGGTCCGACAATGTCGGGATGAACTATCCCACCTCAACATCAACCTCCGCTCCGTGTCACTCTTATTTGGGTTCCAGTCATTTATGGAAATGAACGGGCTGATGAGTTGGCCGGGCAAGGATTAGCCCTTCATAGCTTACTGGCTGAAAAGGGTTAATATTCCTCTCGGAGTTATGAAGGGCAATTTTTTTTTGACAGAATCCAACCGCGCGCAGGTAGAACAGTCTAAAAGACTATACCATATCCAGGAAGATATGGCCTACCTATAACAAAAACCGTTCTATCGAACTTTTATGCAGACAAAGTAATGATATAGCCAGGGTCACTGCAATATGAATCGGACACTGGCCGATAGGAGAGCATGCAGCAAAGCTGAGTATACCTCACAATTCTCATTGCCGTAGCTGTTATCACATAATCTGTAAATGTCCTGCCCTGGCCAGTTCTAGAATGTTAAGCTTCATTCCTTAAAGATCTTGATGAACTTTCCGAGATTAAAATCAAAGAACTGATTTCCTAATTGCGACGAAATTGCTCTTGTATCGCTAATTTTGTCAATATAAATCCGTCATATTGAGCCGCGCAGCAAGGACTGCTTATGACTGCCATCTCTACTTACATATGGTCAATAGTTAAATTATCTAAATAAATAAAATAATTTTGTATATTAGTTAGAACACCGGTACTAACTTATTTTCCTTATTGCTCTTATTACAAACCGACTACTACCCTTCTTACTCATCGCGAAGTCCTCCAAAAATGTTGAGAGTTAATAACATAAAGTAAAACTAATACAAGTAAGTTGAAGACAAGTTTAAAGTTTATAAATTGTTTTATTATTTCAATACTCTTAGACTAAGTTATATTTATGCAATTAAGAAAAGTAAAATATATTTTAAATTCAAATAAATTCCTGCTTTCATGAGCAACTTCCACGAAGCAACACTAGTTCTATAGTTACAAAATAGAGTTTGCAAAACAATTTTATTTATAAAGTGAAAAATATAACACAGACCTAAAATAAAATGTATATTTCTTCGCTTATTATTCAGGAAGAAAGAGATGAGTTTATTTATTCTTCCTTTTTTTTGACTTCACATTGCTTCTTCCAGCAATTAAATGAACACTAAACAAATGCACACCCAGACATCCTTTTCAAATTGAAAGCTGGAAATAGTACAAGCCAAAATGTACAAGCCCACGGCCCAACAACTTACATAGCAAACAACACCAACAGCCCGGAATAAAGGATTCCGTAGAAAAACATTTAAAAAAAGCACTACAAAATTTGAATAAATTATAAAATGAATAGAAAAGTAAATCAAAATTAAACTTTGCTTTACTTTGCCTACATCTGGCGATTCATTCTCTATTTTAGAAGACGTTGGGATGTTTTAGTCCGTTTTTTATATATGCAAATGTATGTACATCAAACGTCCTGCAAATCTAGAAGTTCTGTTTTTTACTGAGTTAATTATGATTTTGATCTCATACACCTTCTATTTTTTTACCCCAAGTGCCCAACAACATCGCAACATCGTCATTTAATAATCGTTTCCCATTTTGAATCTTAAAGAACACATTTTTTGACTAAAACTACAGCCTTGATGCAACTGAAATTGCTAAAATTCAAGCTTTAGTTATTGACAAGATTGTTTTCCAACATACAGTGTTTAAAAACTGCAATATTTAGTATGTTTGGGATGAGGCATAGTCATTGGAGCCGGACGTAGGCAACAAGTCATGAGCTATGGGCGCATGAACTAACGCCTAATGACCATCCGCATTAATGCGTTTTCCATCCAAACCTCAATATCCATAAAGGAACTCGGAGTTCTTCAGATCATTCTGCCGTCAACCAGGTTGACCAAATTACGATTGACGCTACGAGTAGACACGCTTTCAGCATCATGGATGTCCGAACTCTCCGAGGAGCTAACATCGACTCGGACCACTACCTCGTTGCAGCCAAGTTAGCACTTTGGGTTTCCATACCTAAGGCAAAACATGGAGATGCAGCCACCAACAAGCAACCCCTGGTTTGATGAGGTAAGAAAACGCAGCCAAGCAACATGTACGCAAAACGACACTGCATAGAATCTGAGAAAAGGAGGCCTTCTAAACTGCACCAACTATAGCGGAATCAGTCTACTTAACATTGCTTACAAAATATGTGAACGTCTAAAGCCCATCGTCAACAACATGATAGGTCCTTATCAGTGTGGTCTTAGACCAGTAGTCAATCAAATATTCACATTACGGGAGATAATGAAAAAAATAACCCAAGAACATCAAATCGACACCCACCATCTCTTCATCGATTTCAAGGCCGCATATGACAGCATCTACTAGAACGAGTTGCATAGAGCCATGTCTAGTTATAGCATCCATGCCAAACTCGTCCGTTTGTGCAGGATGACCATGGAGAAATCGCGCTGCTCCATAAAGGTTGGAAACAACTTAACCGAAATGTTCGATGTCAAAAAAGGCTTTAGACAATTTGATGCGCTGTCATTCGATTTCTTTAACATCATCCTTGAAAGAATAGAGAGAAAAAAATGTTACTGAACGTTTGCTTCATTTTAGAAATATATAGATTTCTGACTTGTTTAGAGGGTTTAAAGACATATGGATAGAGAGTCCTCCCCAGCTTAGAACCTAGAACTATAAAAATTATCAGATACTAGAGTCGTTCGGGGTAAGTGTGCGCAGCGGGGAAGTGTACGCACAGTTAATTTCTCGAAAATTACAATGAATATTAAGTATCTGTAAAAGCACAATTCAGTAGGTATCTGTCCTTTGCCTGGGTCAGCTGTTGCTGCACTTTAGGTTCGTTTGCATTGTGAAGGGAAGCCAAACAAAAAAAAAGGTTAGTTTTACTAAAATATCTCTCCATTTTAAAAACGTGTTAGTGTTCAGTGATTTTATTATAACACATTGATTGCTAATTATTTATTAAATATATTATATATACATTGTATTTTAGTGAAAATTTTACTGAATTTGTTGTTAATTTGTTCAAAATAAACAAAATATTGAAAAAAGTGCAGTGGGGGTAAGTGTGCGCAAAACTTTTGGGGCAAGTGTGCGCGTGCGTACACTTACCCCGACAAAGAAATGTGAAAGGAAAACAAGTTTCGGTTTGTAGATATATTATTAAGGAATATAGTTAGCGGGTATACGGGTTAAAGAATAGAATTTTTAATTGATGTAATTAAAAATAAACGCATTGTGTATTCACTTATATATCCATATAAATTTTTTTAATTTTTTTCTAAGCCACTAGGTACCAGTGAATATTATGTATCCGTAATTCGATATGTTACGTGTTATGAATAAATAAATTTAATGTTTCCATCACTTTTTTATTATTCTTTTTTTTCAGATGCCTCGAACATATGTAAGGAAAAATCCTGCAAAAAAGGTTGTGACGCAATGTCAAATTGATAGGGCTAAACATCTTATCAGTCTGGGTTTAAGTCAGCGTAGGGCCGCGGAGGATGTTGGAATAAGCGAATGTGCGCTTAGAAAACGCCTCAAGCTAAACACTGCTGCAAGTTCTCTTGGTAACTTCAAAACGACATTTTCTCCTGATCAAGAAAGAGAAATAGTAGAGTATTGTGAGAAAATGGACAATATATATTATGGAATGACAATTTCAGCAATACGGAAGTTAGTTTTCCAATACGCCACGGTAAACAATATCCCAAATCGCTTCAACAAGGAATTGCAAATGGCTGGACGTGATTGGGTTGAATCCTTTCTTAAGCGACATAAAACAATTTGCTTGCGACAATCCATTGCAACAAGTCTTGCCAGAGCAAAAGGGTTCAATAAGGTGCAAGTAGATAGATTCTACAAAAACCTTAAGGAACTCTATGCAAAGTTCAATTTCGGCGCAACTCGTATTTATAATATGGATGAAACAGGAATGAGTACTGTGCCAAAAAAAACTCCAAGAGTAATTTCAACTCGTGGAAAAAAAGTAGTGGGCAAAATTGTGTCCGCAGAAAGAGGTATAACAGTGACTGCAGTATGCTGCATGAATGCCACAGGACATTATGTCCCACCGGTTTTCATTTTTCCAAGGAAAAGAATGAAAGACGATTTGCTTGATGGTGGACCTAGTGGTTGTATCGGAATGGTATCGGACTCAGGGTTCATTAACAGTGGGCTTTTTATAAAATGGCTGCAACATTTTAAGGAGAACGTACACGCAGAAAAAGACCGACCTACTCTACTCATCATGGACAACCACTCATCACATATTTCGCTAGAAGCTACCATCTTATGCAGAGAAAGTGGAATATCAATTTTAACTTTACCACCCCATAGTAGCCATAAGATGCAGCCACTGGATAGGAGTTTTTTTAGTCCTCTCAAAGCTAGATATGCAGAGGAATGTGAGCGTTGGACAACTCAACATCCTGGGAGAGCGATAAATCAGTACCAAGTAGTGGGTCTTTTTAATAGGGCTTTTGAAAAAGCTGCCACAGTGGGAAATGCTGCTTCCGGATTTTCAGTGACAGGAATATATCCCTTCAATGAAAATCTTTTCGGGGATCTTGACTTTGCACCTGCTTCAGTCACGGATTCGTTTAAATTACGAGAAGATGCCGTTGGTGCAGAATCTAATTTTGAAATGCCTTGTACAGACATCACAGATCAAGCAATCCAAAGTGCAGAAAAGGCTGTGACAGAAGTTCATCTTGAAGTTGCAGATGCAGGAACCGTTGAGTCAATAACAAATAATATCGAAAACGTATCGCCAAATACAACGAGTGGCTCACCTATGTGCATAAATGATGAACAAATTTTATCAATTTCTACCCCAGGTAGAAATGTATATTTAAAAAAAAATGAACATGTTTCACTCCTCTCACTAAGTCCTTTGCCAAAAGCAGAAAAAAATCAAAAGAAAAATAGAAAAACTGTCAGATCAGAAATAATAACATCGACTCCTTATAAACAAGACCTGGAGAATAAACGCAAGGAAGAAGAAGAAAAACACAAAAAAACAATGGACAGAAGACAATTAAAAAAAGTTAAGGTACCAATGAAGCCACTTCTTTCAAGACCTGGACCTTCTGGCTTAGCTAAGCACTTAGAATCAAAACTTCCTGAACAAAATATGGACTGCTTTTGTCCTTTGTGCGGGGGAAAGTATGAGGATCCACCAGTGGAAGAATGGATCCAATGTATTAAATGTGACATATGGTGGCACGAGGACTGCACTTCCTATGAAAAAGAAGCAGTATTCTACTGCGATTTTTGCTGTGATCTGTAATTGAACTGCAGATATTTTTTTTAAACATGAAGTTCCTTTTTTTTGTTATTTATTAATTTATTTTTATTTATTTATGTGTTAATAAAGTCTATTTACATTAAAAAATATATGAAATTTGATTTTGTGGTTTTTCTATGAAAAAAAACTATTTTTTTTTTGAAATAAAAGGAGTTACTAATAATAAAACTTAAACGCTGGACATTCGCACATTTACCCCAAATCATGCGCACACTTACCCCACACCATGCGTACACTTACCCATAGATAGGGGCAAGTGTGCGCAATCTGACTTGCTTATGTTTTTTCAATAATAATATAAGTAAATTGAAAAAAATATATAGTTTTACTTTTTTTTATAAATATCCAAATGTGCAGCTTTGTAATTTAATAAAGCCCTATATTTTATCTTCTATATTGCACTTGGAATCATGTTTCAAAGTCGAAAGTGCGTACACTTACCCCTAACGACTCTACACATTTTTAATTTTGCGCGACATACAACTTAAATTCATCAAGAACTTGGTTAAAGAAGCCAATACACACTGACTGACTGCTTTCCTTAAGCATCTTTAAAATCGTCCCTTTTATAATTAAGATTCAGGTAAGCTAATGCAGCTTTCAGTAAAAAAAAAATTCTAAGGTCCATAGAAACGGACTGTTGCGCCACCTAATTTATTTATTTTTTTTTAAGGTCCATAGAATCTGAATCAAAGATTTTTAGATAGATGCCTGTGTGTGAGTTTGTAAATGAGTTGGTGCGTTTGGGATACCATTTTTCGTCGTCCATATCACCAAAACCAGTAGATATCCACTCCAAATAAGTTTTGTTATACAGAAAAATGCAGGGACGACTTTCAAAGTAATTGATTTCTAGTTTTTTTCACTAAAGCAATTTAAAAAAGTGAACATTTTGGTTGACCCAAAATATCTTAAGAGCACGAAAAAATTAAATTTTATGTTATATAATGTGACATTATATTAACCTAGTAAAATTCTGAAAAATTACTAATTACTGTTTTCTTTTCTTTTAAATCGAAAAAAAACTTAAAAACAAATATTTGTCACCTCGAATGTTCTAAAAACAAAAAATGATTTTACCTCGAAAATAATTTTATGCAACGAAGAATGACATTTTTGAAATCTGGTAAATTGTTTAGAAAAATCGAATCGAACAGTTTTTTTTGCAAAACACCTAAAGAAAACATTTCTAAAAGTTGTTAGAGATTATTCTTCGACTCAAAATTATAAAAATGAAGGATATTGGCTCCAAACTAATTTCATCTTATGAAAACCATTGTTTTTAAAATTCAGTAAACTTTTTATAAAAATCCAACTATCAGTTTTTTCATAAACTACACAAAATTGGTAAATATTGATTCTCGATATAACGTGAACAAATGAAGTTATTGACTTTAAAATGGTTTCATTTTGTGCAAAATTTTGTTGTCAATATAAGATATAGGTCTTAGAAAAATTGAATCCGTGGTTTTTATGTAAGAAAAAAAAACTTTCAAAAAAATGCTACTAAAATTGGTACTAATCAGTTTTCGCCTAAAAATCTCGTTACCTAACATAGAAAAATTTTAGAATCAAACTCATTTTATCATATTCAAAATATTGTCGCTAAATTTCAGTTAATTTTTTAAAAAAACTCAATTGACAACTTTTATTTTACAAAACACGAAGTCCTACAAAAATAACAAAAAACTGATAAATGGTTTTTTACTCAAGCACTAAGCGAACAAAGAAAAATATTGACTTCACACAAAATATTGTTATAAAATTTTTGTTAATCTTTTAAGCAAGACAAATCTAAAGACGGGATGGGAAGTTATCAGAGTGGGTCGCATCTCAGGATCTTTTATTCTCCTTTCAATTCGCTTCTTTTATAACATGTTCCTTATTTTACACTTTATTTATTAAACCAATATGAGCCCCTTAGTGCCTCGTGAGACAACGCCACAAAATTCAAGTACATATACATATATAAAATAAGCACAATAGGCCCCCCTTATTCCACCGCTAGGTTTCAGACTCTTCGACATGAGTCCAAATAAATTTGGTATAGAAATTGATTTTTTTATATTTTATAAAATAAAAAAAATCAATCATAGAACTGAATTTAAAATATATAAATATATTATTGAATTCTAGAAAACTACAAACCAACGTTTGTTTTTTGTTGCCCATCGACATTATGATGACAAAAAATAACGACTAAAGCAATCAAAATATTTGTACAATATTCACTTTTCCAAGCCATTGAGATCAAATTTATTGCAATTTGTGTGAATATATGTGTTTATATTTTTGTTTAAATTTATTTTTCGATTTAATTTGTGTTTATAGCGATCGAGTGCATTCCGACAACACTGCACTTAATGCAATTTGGCGAAAAACTAAAATCCGAAAATAGGGCTTTTTCATTAAAACATTTTGTTCTCTGGCAATTGCTACTTTTTTGTTTTATGTTTACTTTTCTCGCACATCTTTGATTTTGTTTCGAATATAGAAATAGAAATTGTTTTGAAAAATAACAACAACAAAGTTATTTTGTTGATTCGCTGAAAATTATGCCTGTGCATCATCAGTGCAATCTAAGTTTTCGATTTTTATGAAAATATATTATGCATTTTTGATTCGGTTCTTTAAACAACTTAGCTCTCATTTTTAGCGACTGTATACATTTTTTTTTATTTTTACTTTATTCAAATAAACAAAGTGCGTTTGTCTTATAATTCATTATAATGAATACGGAAGAAGGACTTATTTACATTCACAGGAGAGGAGTATAAATCTCTCGAAAGCAATTGTATTGTTCTAGATAAAGTTCTAATTTATGAATGTATGATTCGTTGAACTGTAGTGAGATAAATAAAATTCCTTTTAGATAAGTTATAAATAAATCTTATAATTTTTATTAAAAGTAAACAAATAGGAGGCAGAAAATAAAATAGACAGGTCTTAATAAAATTTGTAGATACCTAGTTAATATTATTATATAGAAGCCAGTTTGTGAGTACAGTGCGAAGTGTCGTGTGGTTACAAGCAATTAGTTTTAATCCATTTCGCTTATGTAGAACATGTAAATATCTCCTCGATATAATAGCTGTATAATAACTTTAATAACATAATTTTTTTCGTAGCATGATTGTCTTTTTCAAACTATATTATTGTATTTCGAAATCAACTGGTGCTGAAAATAATCAAGAAGACAATCATACAACGAAAAAACTATGTTAACAAAATTAAATAAGGTGGCGCAACAGACCGTTGAGAGTGCGAGTAATGTTGTCAGGAATCGAGGGGACCTACAGTTTTAAGTCGAATCCGAACGGATAATTTGAGAAAGTACTTTTCATGACAAGAATTACTCTTGGAGAATTTGTCAATTCCTCGCAAGAGGCAGTACCCGTGAAAAAAACTTTAGACCAAGACCTCTAGCATGACAGTTCAATGCACTAACCATCATGCCACGGGCACTGCAAAAAACTATGTTATTAAAGTTATTATACAGTTGTTTACAAGATTCTAACAATGAATCAGAAGAAAATTATTTATTTCTTAATATAGTGTGCAAAATTCTGAATCGCGCAATTGGTGCTTTCAAGATTCTGAAAATAATGAAAAAAAAATCTCGCGATTTTCAGCAAAAAATGATGACTTAGAACTAGAAATGTCAGAAGAATAGGATTCCGAGCCAGAGAGCGTGGGACCCTTACCAAATATTAACAATGATAACAACGTCCAAGTGTGTATTATTAGTTTTTATAATACTCGCGACATTCTTTTACTGCCATATCACCACGTCAAGATCTGTGGAATTTGTTACCAGACAATGTCAACAAATGCTCCATCCGTCGTATTATGCCCTTATTGTAGAAAAATTGTTCAGGGATTTTCGGAAGTGTGTTTGTAAATTATTAAATTATTTCGTTTTTCAATGTTGTTTCTTTTTTAATTTGTTATTTTGTTTTAGTTTTCTAAATTGCATTTTTAAATATTTCTTGTTTTTTAAATTTTTGATTTTTGTTTTGTTATACAAATAAACTCGTACATACAAATAAAGGGATTTTTTAAAAATATGTACATAAGTACATATGTAGGTACATTATACCTTAAGTTAAGATTTTAAACTACTTTGATAATTAAATTTGGTGTAAAGTTTTTCAAAATTACATTTGAGTCGGAACTAAGTCCCTCAGTGGACTAGGCTGCCGGAGACTTAGTACCCTGCACCATTAAAATATACATAAGTACGATAAACTGCAGAAAGACTTTTTGAGGTTAAAGAACTAAAATGCACTATAGTCATTTTTCTCATAAAAACAATATTTAAACATTATAAACTGTGTTTTTAGAAACTGAATAAGACTTGTTTGAATTTAAGAAAATCTATAATGACTTAATTTTATAAAAAAAGACCCTGGGATGTGACCCACACTAATAACTTCATATCCGTGCCCGTCTGTCGAATTTTTGTGTTACATACAGACATTTTAAGCCAATACCTTTCTTTGTGCACCTAATATTTGAGTCGAAAACCATTTCTTACAGTTGTTGTTTTTGTTGTAGGTTTACGTGTTTTTTTAAAAAGTTGTCAGTTGAATTTTCCTAAAAGATTAACTAAAAATTACCTTCAATATTTTGCATACGATGAAAACGTTTGATTTCAAAATATATTTTTGTCAACGAGATTTTTAGTCGAAAACCAAATATTACCAATTTTAGTAGCATTTCTTGAAAATGTGAATTTCTTATATAAACAAATAAAGATTTGATTTTTGTAAGAACAATATCTTACGTTATCAACAAAATTAAGCCCAGAATGAAACCGTTTTAAAGAAAATACCTTCATTTATTCACGATCGAAAATCGAACATCAATTTTTACCAATATTGCGTATACTATTTTTTGTAGATTTTAATTTTAATGAAAAAACTGACGGATTTATATAAAAAATTCACTGAATGTCAAAAACAATATTTTCTGTGAGATGAAATTAGTTTAAAGCCAATATTTTTAATTTTTGAAAAGATATTTGAGTCGAAAATCAATTTTTGCCAAGTTTTAATAATGCTTTTTTTAGGTTTTATTTTTTGCTAAAAAATTGTCACTTTAATTCTTCCAAAACTTTTACCAGATGTCAAAAACGTTATTCTTCGTTGCATACAATTATTTTAGACATAAAATCATTTTTTGTTCGTGGAATATTCGAGGTGACAATTATTTTTTTTTCTGTTTATTTTTAGTTATACAAAATTTTTATTTATAAAAAAAAATGTTAGTGGTACAGAGCTCCCACGTCAACACTATCTTTCAAAAGTCTATCCAATTACTCGCATATGTTGATGACGTTCAGATAATCTGAAGAACCGAGCGTGATGTCAATGGGGCTTTTGTGAGTATTGAAGCAGAGGAGAGATAGGACCTACAACACCCAAGTCCCGGTCAAAACGTCACCATCGACAGACGTAACTAACTAACTGCTGTGAACACAGAAAACAACAACCGCGCTGAGATCAAAAAAAGAATTACTCTTTCTAACCGCTGTTTATTTGGAATAGGAAAGCAATCGAGTAGTAAAGCCCTCTCTCCAATGCTCCGGCGCGGTGCGGAAAGTCTTCGAATCCACGCCCCCAGGACAGCGCAGTTGGAAGAAGATCGCGGATCAGGTAGCGCACACAAGTGGAAAGTGACCTTAACCAACTTAGATTGCACAACTGGAGACATCTAGCTAGGAACCGAGCTAGATGGAGGTTTTTTTGGGTGAGGCTCTAGTTCACGCAAGATTGTAGCACTACCTATGTAAGTATGTAAGTTTTAAGATTAATTATAAACTATTAACTATGTTTAAAAAAAAAAGAATATTTTTGAAGTGAAATCGATGTTTGTTTGTTATATTGTAGGAAAGTATGCCTTTTTTAATGACAAAACAATATCAGTCAAATGACCGCCACGGCTACGATTGTAGCACCATATTCTTATCATTAAATTTTGAATGATCAATTCGTATATTTGTGTCATCATATCTTTTATAACTTCCACGAATTCCATCGTGACTGCAAAATGTTCACCTTTTTTTGCTGTACATTTTATCGTGTATAGTAATGACGTAGATTTTACTTTTTAAATGTCAAAAGATGACAACTGTCCAAATACCGGGAAATTCCAAATGAAACCACTCATAATACTATGAGCAAGATTGCGGTCTATCCACATGTTGCGTTCGTAGCTCGAGGTTGACAGCTTGGATTAATAACGTAGTCTTTTTAAGTTCCCATTGGAAATTATTTTAATCGGTCTAATATATCAAATTAAAAATGTTAAATTTAAATGTCTGTATGTGTAGGTGAACTTACATAATTATATTTGGAATACATTTTTTCGACCTCCATACATCAATAGCCATCGAAGATATGGACTACAAATACATTTTGTTTTAAATATAAGGGAGCGTTCAAGTAACGATGCGTTACAGGGGCGGAGGGGGTCTTTCTTACAACACGTTACGTAACATTGTTTTTTTTTTTAATAAAAAATTAGGGAATTAAAACTCCAAAATTGGAAACCCTTTTGCGACTTTAGGGTAAAAACGGTCACTTGAAGGTCATAATGAACGTTTAGAGAGTGGGAGGGGGAGTACAGAAAAACGTTACGGTGCGTTACAAGGGGAGGATGGGAGGTCGAAAATCTTCAAAAATTGCGTTACGTAATACTTGAACGTTCCCTAATAACATCATAATGCATGGACTTCTATTTGATCTCAGGGTCATAATGATGAACCCACTCTTCTCTCGCAGTAACAATTCTATCAAGAACTGGGTTTTTGCCAGAGTGATCTAAAAAATTCTTGACACCCCACCCACCTGGGACTTACTTTTGACGGGTTAAGGCAGTGGTACCAATTTTCTGCTAGAATGTTTACCTTTCTTTCCGGAATCCTCCAGTTTAAGTTTCTTGGGTTTTCTTATACATTTTCAATGCTCTCTCAAACATCTTTGAAATTCGCTTGACCATTTCTGAACGGTAGATAACAAAGGTTCTGACTAAGAGTCAAAAGTGATTTAATAGCCACACCAATGTGACTCAATTAATAAGTCAACTTTCCAATATCATAAGACAATCACTCCAATACACTCCGATACTTTTTACAACTCCGGTGTTTAAATGTACCGGACTCGAATGGATGACGAAAAACCTTAAAACTTCCAAAAATATTTCTTTTTTCTAATTCCCAGCATAGAAGAATTATTGTGCGGGAGGCAGTAGGGTGAAATTAGTTCCAAAACATAAACCCGCAATAGAAATCACTGTGGGCTACCCTAGCATGTATCCTTACCTTAATTAATTCGAAGGTCAGCTTACTCTAATTTCTTTTTCGTTTATCGTTGTCAAGGCATTAACATCAAAAGTATGCGACCAGAAGGTTTTGCGTGACTGCAAAACCTTAGAGTAAACAAAGCTGTCACATCAATTCACACCTTTATAAAACACCATAGCGATAATTAGTGTAATAAAATCATTGTCCGTTCTTAATTATTGTGAGTCCTCTGGCAGAGGCTATGATTTTACCTTATACTTATAGACACCTAAACATACATATGTATGTATGGTATATGTATGAATGTACATATCTAAATTTAATATTGTGCGTCTATACAATATAAGTATATTACCCTATTAACTATATCTTTAATCCATCACATTTATCTCATATAATTCATGAAGTGAAATATATTTTGTGAATTCCACTTTTATAAAGAAAGCCTTAATAAAAACTGACTGCGTGATGCATAACCCAATTAGCAAGAAAAGTCTCTTTGAAAGTCTGCCTATTAGAAAGTCGCTGAACTATGACAATAAAATTTTAGCCAATTTAAGGATTTTTTGAACAAAGCCACCCTTCGTTTTTGTTTTACTTTTTTCTTGGATTTTAAGAGAGTGGGCTAAAACATATTATTTTGTTAATGAATATAATAACGTTATACTGTCTCAGCTTTTTGAACATCTTGATCTTAACTAAATTGACAAAGAAGTTTCGTTTGTAAAAGTTAACGATGCTGCCACCTCTGATGCCGCGCCTCTTACTTTCCAAATTCAATTTGAAAGCGATGATGAAACAAAAAAGTTATTTAAACTTGAGATTTTCCCTGCCTTTGGATAAAGTTGATACACCCATCAAAGAGTATAGTGGTAAAGGTTACCAAGTCGTATGGATTGTCACTTGAATTTCCAATATTTCTAAGAAGACAATTTAAAGTTTAGCCAAAAGGTAGGTAAAATGTTTGTCTTCTGTAGACTAATTCTGAGTTATAAAACTTTAATACTCGAAAGCAAATGATTCTTTTGAACTGAAGCTTGAAAAACAAAAACAGAATAAAACCTAATTACGAAAAGAATTTTGAAAATGTATTTAAATCATTTGGTTTCAAGAAATTGTTGAGTCCAGTTGAGTTGGCAATAATGGTGTACGTATAATTTTGGCATAGATGATGGGTTGTGAAGAACGAAGTCTTTTTGGCTGAGCTCTGCATGAATATTATCCTGGCAAGTGGCAAATAATGTCACCGCTTATATTTTCTTTTTTCATGCAAAACGATGAAATACATCTTCAAACCTTTTCTTGTTTTTTTTTGATAATTTACATTTCTCGTGTTCTAGAATATGTAGGACTACTTTTCAAAGATGGATTTCAAAGTTTTAAATGGTCTTAAGTTGGGGATGTAAAATGTACTTACCATACATATGCATTATGTAACAATTGCTTAAGATTTGTAAAAATATCCTTTTTTGTTTATAATAAACAATAATAAAAAAGAAAAATGGTATGTGTTCCATTTTGTGGTTTATTTGAATGGAAAATCGATTGCCTAACATTTTTTGAAAACGAAAAATGGTGAAGGTTTTTTTTTACACTTCGTTGAATTTAAATGTGGTTTAAATTGTTTACGTCAAAAGATCTCATTGTTAATGTAAAATCTTGTGAGCCGTATTCTTTACTCAAAAAAGCTGCATGATAAACAGCAATAAGTAATAGTGTTTCTGAATATCTTGAAACAGTAAACTTTTTATATGTGTAAGACAAGTGTACACAAAGTAAAAGAACTATCACTATCTTTTCATGTCCCCGTATCTAATACGGTGATTTGATACTTTTTATAACCCAGATTTGTTCATAAAGGAATGTACTTACTTACTAACTTAAGGTGCCATTACAGTTTCACGGCGTACCTGGGCCTCAACCAACATGCGTTTCAAGCCAGCTCGGTCCCTAGTTAGCTGTCTCCAGTTTCCCACGCCAAGTTGGTTGAGGTCCTCTCCTACCTGCGTGCGCCACCTGAGTTGCGGTCTTCCTCTGCAGCGCCGTCCATCGGGATTGGATTCGAAGACTTTCCGGGCTGGAGCGTTGATGTTCATTCGCTCTACATGGCCCAGCCATTTAAGTCGTTGAACTTTTATTCTTTTAACCAGGTCAGTGTTGCTCTACAGCTCGTAAAGTTCGTCGTTGTATCTTCTTCTTCACTCTCCATGTATGCAGACGAGACCAAAAATCACACGAAGAATTTTTCTCTCGAAGTATCGTAAGACCCTCTCATCTTTTTTTGACAGGGTCCAAGCCTCAGGGCCATAAGTGAGACCCGGGAAGATGAGTGTCTTATAGTTTTTGAATTTAGATGCTCCAAAAACCACTTTACTACTCAATTGAATTATAAGTTCAAAGAAGCAGCGATTTGCAACGTTCCACTGACATCACGCTTTGACCTTCCAATTATGTAATGTGAATATTTGGTCAATGGTGTACTTTTCTGGTCTGCAGCTACACTAATAAGGACCTATCAGGTTGTCGAAGAACGGCTTTAGACGTTCACATAATACCGCAGAAAGGATCTTATATACGATGTTCAGGAGACTGATGCCTCTGTAGTTGGCGCAATTCAGAGGGCCTGCTTTTTTGAGTATTGGACAAACTATACTGAGATTTCACTTATCGGGCATGCTTTCTTCCGACCACATTTTACAGATGAGTTGTTGCCTGTTGCTTTGAATAATTCCAGCAGCTTTGTCCCTTAAGCGGCGCTGATAGAATGATGAGAAATGCTCACGAGCTCTACGAGTAAAAGAGCAGAGAGGAACACCGACTTCTCAGATAGAAAAATACTAGAGCATGAGAAGCGTGGGGTCGAAAATGTTGAGATGTTCAGGAAAAGGAATAAGTTTGAAAGTTCTAACAAAATTCGTAACTGCATTAAACCTTAAACCGAAAGCTGCAAAGACGATAGTGGACACATCATAGTAGAACCGCAGTCAATGTTTATCATGTTGTAGGACCAATTCTGCACACGAACCGAATCCCGCTGTCAGACAGAATGATCCATTTTATTTATACGATGAAAGCCAACAATCCCGTCTTCCTGACTTATATAAAGTATGAAAAGATTGCCATGTCATTGTTAAATTCTAAGAAATTCGCTAGATCAAATGGCTTAAATGGCAAGCATTTCACAGCAGCTGGAGATAATTTGGAATATTTAAAGGACATCGTCAACAGCAGTGTGGCTCGTTCGTTTGTGCAGAATGACAGAAGCACATAACATGTTGCTATCAAGAAAGGACATTTTGGTCAAAATGTCACCGTGCGTCGACAGAGTAACTTTGAAGTAGTTTAGGACTTTGCTTATTTCGTCTACCCGCTATAAATGCTAAATACAACACCAAGTCTGAGATCAAACGAAGAATTACTCTTGATAACCGCTGATTCTGCGGTCTGAGAAATCGCTCGAAAACCAAATTGTTATGCACTATGACAAAAGCTGTAGTAAAAGCACCTTGGGTCGTTTTGAGAGAAAATTTCTTAACGTGATCTAAGGTCCCGCATATGCATAGAAGTTGAGTGGAGTAGAAGATGGAACGATGAGCTCTACGTTGCCTAAAAGATAAAACGCCTGAGATGGTTAGGCACGTAGAACCCCTGGACCAATGCTCCGTCCCTGAAAGGCTTCGCATCCACGCCTACAGGATGGCGCAATAGAGAAAGTCTACGGATCAGTTGGCAGGGTCATAAGGGAAGTGACCTCGCCCAATTTGGAGTGCGCAACTGGAGACATCTAGCTAGGAATCGAGCTGGATGGAGAAGTTTGTTGGGTGATTGTCTAGATCACATAGGATTGTAAGTAAACATGCAAGTATTTAAATCCAGTATCAAGGTGAAATCGCACACACATTTAGGTTAGGAATCGTAAAGAAGGTCCCCAAAAGTATGCAAGATTTGAATAAGTCCTATGCAAATACTAAACAGAATATACAAAAGCTGAAAATTAGGATTACTTAAAATTGAATATCTGTTTTCACCGATAAACAATGTTTATTAGTAGAAAGATAGCTTTCATTATTTTATTGGAACATTTTCCAACAGTAAAAAAAGACTTATTTTGCTTTATTTCTGCTAAGTCAAGATACAGATGCTGTAGAATTGTCAATGTGTAATCTGTCTATTTCACACATGGACTTAGACCCCCGACTATTCATTAGTTAACCATTGTAAGAATTTAAAATGACAAAAAATTGTTGTTTCTTAAAACAGTTAATTCAATTCTCTAAAGTTGGAACATTACAGAAAAACACTTTTTTGTTGTCCATAAAATATATACAAATTTTCAAGGTATATTTAAGTTTATGGCATTGCATTAGCAGGCATTGTGCATCTTGAGTTTGAATTTCTTTAATTGCACTGTAGGCTACGTAGATATTGGTAGACAGATCAACTTCAGTCTATTTTGTGCCTTGCTCATTTTGCAACTCGCAAAACTTACTTAGTAATTCACCACCTGTCACTCACATCTCGTTCTCGTCAGCGAATTTGAAGTTTAGGCTCTTTTACTATGCATGCTGAACTCGACTGGGAAGTAGCTTATCTGTATAGAACTCTCAATGGCTAGAAAAAGTTGTTTAACGGTTGTTTTTGTTTAAATTAAAATGACTTTAAACTTCAACTATTTGACCAAGACGGACAACTATAGATCCGTTGTAGACTTATATAATATGCTTCAATGTTAAACATTCGCCGGTAACTAAACAGAAAGTTTTCGCATCTCTAAGTTAGCGTTAAGTAAAGTTAATAAAACTCGTTAACATTTCATGGCTGAGAAAATATATGCCTTATATTGAAGATATTTGCTGATTCCGATTCCCTTAAGGCCAAAAGTTTTAGAGGATGACATTTCGTTGAAATTCAATGATTTATATCAGTTTAGCTAACGACAAATAGTTTTCGAAATAAAAAATTTTTGCTTCTCTGCGCAACACAAACACACATTAAGTTTTCAATTAAGCTAAACATTTTCTAAACTATTGGCTACTGAACATGTAAACTCGAAAATAGGGAAGCTCAATTCCCTTAAATCAACTAGAGCTAGTCCTAGCGCCTGCCACACCGACGTACACCAGAGAGATGTTGTTTCGATGTCGCACGGCCCGGCTATAGAATATGCAAGGCTTCAATTACTTAGCAGTAGTCTGAAACTCTGAATCTGCACGTTGTTGTTGATGTATAATAATTAATTTCAACCGGGGATTAAAAAAAGATATAAACTTTTAGCTACAAATACCAAAATCAGAGGACTTGGGGTTGGAAAATTGAAAAAAAAGAAAGTTGTTTATGCTCTGTGAAGGTTAGGTATACAACACAACATAGTATCCGCTGAGATAGATGTATGTAGGTTCACGCGGTTGGCGTTTGCCGAGGAGAAGAGGGTAAAGAAAACTCGTGTGCTGCTAGCTTTTTAGGAATTCATTTGGGATGACGATGAGTAGTACCATATATAGCTAGCTGAACTCAAACTTCTGACGTAGATTGTGATGCATTCTGACGTACGCGGAATCTGTTGGCGATGGTTGTGTAATTATTTGTGCTATGGAAGTGTGTAGTGTAGTGTACCTTTATATTTTGATAGTGAACGCGTCAGTTGATATAATTGTGCATTGCAAGGTTGTGCAAAGTTGCACTTAATTATGTTTTGTTGACTTTATGTTTATGAGAACTACTGAACCGTAGAAAGATTTAATACAGTTAACGAAGTTTGACATTGTGTGCGTTATTTGATGAAAAGTAAGCGCTTTACTTTAGGTTTTTAAATTACTGAATTTAGTTCGATTGGGAATTGTTGTATAGAATTTTTTTTAAACAACAATAATTCGTATTTGATAAATAATATAACCCAACTCCAGTGACTATGTGTAATGAGAAAATAACCCGAAACGAGACTAAACCCCAAATGACTTCTAAAACCTTGCCTAATAAGTCCAGGTTACAAAAATCGTATAATCGGTAACACTGGTCGACACAACTACGTTTTTTTTTGTTTGCACTACTTTTTAAAAGGATTAAGATGTCCAAAATTCGAATCTCACTTCTAAATTTTTGTATCACATTAGATTTTTGAAGTATGTATACCCTTTAAAAATAATAAAGACAACCAAAAAAATTTTTCTTAAGGCTAAGTTTAACGCAACATATCCCTTAACAAATAATTGTATGGTAGTATTCGTGACATGATGGTTATTTGGGGTTATCGGGAACTTCTTTTCCCATGGATTTGTTCCCATATTCGAAAAATTGGTATCGGGAACTTTTCGAAAATGGGAACAAAATTCCTATGGAAAAATACCTATCGGCAACTCTTTTTTCATGGGAAATCTTCTGTTTCTGTCTGAATATTTCCCCGTTATTTAGTTGTCGGAATTTAAAGCGGAGCAAACAACAAAATATTAATAAAAATGTATCTTTTTAAGGTCGAATTCAACGAATACTCAGTTTTATGGAAAAAAACGAGATATGCTAATGGTTTCACAACAAATCGGTCTAAGGAAGAACAAAAATCAAAATATTGGAAAGAAATAGAAAAAGAACTTAACAGTAGGTGAAAAGTTGATAATCATGATTTTTTTCTTAAAAAAAAATAATTTAAGGTATGGCTTGATAAAAACAAAAATACGTGAGGAAGAGGAAACGATAATACGAATTTGTGCCTTAGAAGAATCGGTGGAAGGATGCCCAGATGCTTTAACTTTTGGTCTCCCTTCATGTAGCAAAATGAGAAAGACAGACGGTAATCGAAATCAAATCGTCCATAGTGATAATTGTCCAAAGTCATCATCAGTCAGCCGTTCTATTGAAGTGTCAAAGCACAAATCCATCGACGAGAATGTTTTGTTTGCTATGATCATGAATGCAACTGAACCGGAGGAGTAGAACGTTGAAACGAATGATTCGCAGATGAACATTACAATTACAATTAATACAAATTAAGTTCAAGAAGAAAAATAATATCTCAAAAACCTAACGTGGTAGATTAAGTCGGATTTGAACTTAGGCTACTTAAACTGATTGGCAAAGTGCTAAATGCAAAAGTTATACTTTGTCGACCAGTATACTGACCAAACAAGATTTTTGGGGCCATGTATAAGTTTATATTACAAAAATATTACAATCGCTTGATTTCTGAAAGTTCGACACTTAAATTTCATTCTACCATTGTTTCTCTACTGATTAAGTTTTTTTTTCAAATACCTGTGTTGCTTAAACTCCTTGAAGCTATTGAATTGAAATTTAGAATACCAAAAACGCAAGGCAAATTAAGTGGTTTCAAGCCTAAATACCTGCAGTTAAAAGTATTGTTTCTTTAAATAAGCTACTAATTTAAGTTCCTACTTACTTAAGGTGGCGCTACAGAAATGTGTGAAGTAGGGCCTCACCCAACAAACTTCTCCGTCTAGCTTGGTCCGTAGGTCCTATATGACAACACTTTGGTCGCTCGAGAGGGGGCTACTCAATTGCTTTCTTAGCCCAAAGAAACAGCGGTTATCAAGAGTAATTCTTCGTTTGATCTCAGCGCTGGAGTTGTTTTCTGTGTTCATAGCGGAGACAAAGTCCTTAACTACCTCAAAGTAACGTCTGTCGATGGTGAGGTTTTGACCGAGACGTCGTCGGTGTTGTAGGTCCTTTCTAGATGACAGCATGTACTTTGTTGTGCCCTCATTAAACGTTTAACCCATTTTTGCCGCTTCTGCTTCAATACTCACAAAATCTCCAATGACTACACACTGAGTTCTTGCGATATATCAATGTCATCAGCATATGTTAGTAATTGGACAGTATTTTGAAAGATAGTGCCTCTAGTATTGACGTGGAAACTCTGCACTATTCTTTCAACGACGATGTTAAAGAAATCGCATCACAGCGCATTAACTTCTCTAAAACCTTTTTCGACATCGAAGAATCTGTAAACTTGTTTCCAACCTTTTTGGAGCAGCCCGAATTCTACATGGTCATCCTGCACAAACGGACTAGTTTGGCAGGGATACCAAAACTAGATATTACCTTATACAGCTCGTCTCTGTAGATGCTGTCATATGCGGCCTTGAAATCAAAGAGGGGTGTCGATTTTATATTCTTGAGTTTTTCCTGGATCTGCCGTAATGTGAATATGTGATCGACTGTGGACTTTTCTGGTTCAAAACCACACTGATATGGACCTATCAGGTTGTTGACGATGGGCTTTAGACATCCACATAATACGGCAGAGAAGATTTTTGTAGACTAATGCCTCCATAGTTGGTGCAGTTTATAGGGATTCCTTTTTCAGTTTTTAAGTTCATTAACATAAATTTAAAGAAAAGAAAGAAACCACTGACTGAGAAAAAAACTGATTTCAATCTCAATTATGGTCGAAGTGCAAAAAGCCATAAATTATCTACAGTACTTGTACCAAGGAATATAGGTACCTGACCTACCCGTTCGGCAAAAAAGTAGGTTTATAATGATTTTTTAAGTCTACCATAAGATGCCACATTCTTTTATGTATATCTACGAGTATATACATACACACTTGCTATAACTTGTTTACAAACATTTCATCCTTTCAGAAAAATATACATTATATACTTCAAAAGAAATTCGCATTGTTATCAGTTATCACGCATAAGGTCGGCTCGATATTAATTCCCTTTCCCATCATCGCATCGCATGGTTTCAGCAAAATATTTGGCTCAATCTTCAGTGTTTTGAAATAACTCCTGCAACTTCTGCGAAAAGTTTTAAGAAACTCTTCAGTCAATATAGATACAGACTTTTATCTTCTAATAATAATAACCAGCCCACTTATTTTAAGCCATCATAGAGAATCAAGTTTAATGTAATAATAAGATAAATTATCTTCAAAGAACTTTCCTTCAAAAACACACACATGTTGAACACCACTAAATCTCATCCCCTTTTTGTCCTTATACTCGTCACTCCTTACACAGAGGAATTCTTAATCCCTTCATGATCCAACAAAATGCATGAATATACGATTACAAACTCCAAAAGCAAGTGACAAATATTTTTATCTGGCGTGGAGCGTGGAGCGTGTTGGCATTGGCATTGGCATCCGTATCTTATCGCATATTCTTTTCAATATCCACTTATGTGGTACGTGTATTTGCCAGGACCAGGACATCGTGCATAGATTTTCCAACAGAATATAAAACGTTCAAATAAGTGCAAATAAAAATCGAGTATGTATTGGATTTTACAGAATTTAATAATGAGTATAGTGAATCCTTTTTCTTATTTTGTTTCTTTTTTTCTGCGTTACTTCTTTTTCCTCTGATGTCGATGTTTAAGGAAAAAGATACTCCGAATTTTGAGAGAGTCGTTCAAACAACTTTCGGAGTAAATATTTCTGGAAAAATGTATCTGGGATGAAGGCAAGGAAGTGTGTAACTTTCTCTCGCTCTCGTTTTTTCAATGGCCCTTTTTCCCTATCAAAATATATTGATTTTTATTTGAATTGTGGGGGAAAATGTAATCAAACACAAAGCGGAAGAAAAAGGGAATACGGATATAGGTGCGGGTGAACATAGTAAATCCTCATTTTTATTGATATTGTGTAGGAACATCTACTGCGCATTCAACTCTCCTCTCGAATGGAATGGATCCTATATTACGATGGCATTCCCTGAATGTATTCGCTCTTCTGTAGTTTGTAGGTTTCATTTAAAGCATATCAAACTAGTTTGTTTCTATCGTACGAACAGAGGAGCCTCTTTCTATTCTTGTTTCTTCACCAAGAACTTCACGGACGATACTGGTTTGATTCTGCGTTGAAAGTTATGAAATAAAATATGTAATTAAAGTTATTCTTTACAAAGAGTGTTGCCAGAACTTATTTATTAAACATGACAACAAGTTATTGTGTGCAACGAGTAAATATGGATGCTTTTTATGTTTCATGCCGTAGTGAATTTTAAGAAGCCTGCCGCTCTTAAGCTAATAAAACAGCAACATAAAAACTAAAACCTTTAGGTTTGGAAATATATTTAAAAATTAAATTTAAACCACATAAATTTTGTAACCATTTCATTTCTTCTGAGAATTTCTTGTATTTCGGAAAGATAGAACAGTGGACAATTTTAAAAACAGCCATACTCTTAAAATACTAAATAACCTGTCTAAAATTGTTCTGCTCTGTTACAAAACTGTTACCTAATGCGATTTAAAACATTACGAAAAGTCCATTAAATAGGAAGGACTTTTATTAAATATGACTTAGATAATAATAGCGCGTTAACTCTCAGTTTGTCTTAAGAAAATCATTTATCATCAGATTCATCGGATGACAGATTTAAAGTAATGTCTTCACTTTCATTTTCGTTTACAAAGAAATTTTCTATAGTTTTTCGCAGTTCGGTTAAACCAGTTCATTTTTACAATGTTATCCTCCATTGTCCAACCACAGTGAAATGGGGAAAGCTTTATTTCTTTATGACGCTATTTCCCAAATTTGGCATATATAGTTGAAACGATTTATTTGTTGGAATAAAACGCTTCTACTTGGCGGCTACCTTCAAAACCTGCAGATAAAATGTTTAAGCATATAATTTACTTAAGGTTTGTTTTATATAAAGTGCAAACAAATTCTTAATGTTTTCGTATATCATTCTTTTGGTAATACCTTATAGGAAAAACGTTTTCAGGGTTTTGAGTTGAAAAATCTATGTTTAAAAGCTTAAAATGTGTCTGACAAGCAGAATTATGAAATACATTTTAATTGGAAGGAGTTTTTGTTTCTGGCATGAGGTGATTAATTCCACTCGGCTCAACCCCTAGCTTAACTCATCCTAAGACGTAACTTAACTCATCTTATAACGTAAAAAAGAATTCGTACCAAAAATATGAAATACCGGGAAATTAATTTATCAAAAAACAATTGTTATGTATTTTATTAAAAATGAAAAAAAAGAAAACAAATTATAAAACTATATATTTTATTAAATACAATTCGCTAGTCTACATAAGATTCTCTTTCTTTTGACGCCTTGTTTGTAAAAATTGGTTCAGTGTGAGCTCTGGAAAAAAGAGACTTACAAAATAATGTATATGATGTAGTCTACATATAAATAGGTTATTTATATGTGTACATAGATTCATAGTTTCATTTTAAAAAAAAGGCTGGGATGCGACCCACACTGATAACTTCCCATCCCGTCCGTCTTGCTTAAAAGGTTTGTAGGTTTACGTGTTTTGTTAAAACAGTTGTCAGTTGAATTATTCTTAAAAATTTAAAAACTACCAACAATATTTTTTGCATATGATGAAATAGTTCAAAGTTTTAAAAAGACTTTTATTAATTTTTTTTTAGGTTTTCATTTTTTTGTAAAAAAAAACTGTCAATTCGATTTTTCTCAAAATGTTACTGAATGTTGACGACAATATTTTTTTAAAAGATAAAATTAGTTGAAAGTCAATATCTCAAAGTTTTGAAAAGATATTTGGGTCGAAAATCAATTTTTACTAACTTTGGGTAATGTTTTTTTAGGTTTTTATTTTTTATAAACAAAGTGTCAATTCGATTTTTGTCAAAATTTTACCAGATGTTAAAAACGATATTCTTCGTTGTACAAAATTGTTTCAGAGATACAATCATTTTTCGTTCATAAAATTTTCGAGGTCAAAAATATTTTTTTTTAGTTTTTTTTAATTTATAAAATATACCGTTAGTTTTAATTTTTTTAAAAAATATATTTGTTTGGTATCGAATTACAATATATAATATAAAATTTAATTCAAGTCTCTAGCGTTATTGGTTCGTGAGATATTTAGGGTTAACCAAAATTGTCACCTTTTTTTTAAATTGCTATGGTAAAAAAGCCACCCACGCAATTATTTTGAGAGTCCTTTCTGCATCTTTCTGCATTATTATCTGTATAACAAAATTTATTTGAAGTCGATATCTCTTCTGGTTCTTGAGCTATGGACGACGAAAAAAACGTCGCAAACGTACGGACGTACGAACGTACGCACACAGGCACGAACAGACATCTCTCTAAAAATCTTTTATTTCGACTCTAGGGACCTTGAAACGTCGAGAAATGTCAAAATTTTCAATTCGACAAATCGGACCGATTGCAATAACTTCCTATGGGAAGTTAAAAAAGTTTTTACAAAGACATAGGGGTATATTCATAGAATGGAAAACTCTTGCTTAGTTGTGTTTTACTAGAGTTTAGGCTATTCATAAATAAATTTGAACCTAAATTTAGGTCATAACTTGTGGACTTACTATAAACATAAGGAATCCTATGTTTAAGTAGTTATTATCACAGGCAAATGTCATATTTGATTTTTGTTTGCTAATTAAGAAGCTAAAAAAGTAATTCATAAACTAATAATTACTACGTAAACTTAGTGTCCAGAAAATTTTCGATTTATACCGTAATTGAAGAAGATATGGATATTTTAGAGGAGTTTGAGTTGTTTTGTAAACTGCAAAATATGCCACCAAAAAGAAGAAAAATATACAAAACACGGTTCAATCCACTTGAATTAAGCTACAATTCTTTCTACATGTCTACGAAAGATATCGTTTGGATTTAAAAACAGTCACATTCATTATACATTTACTCAATATTGGAGAACGAACAAGTAAAAGAAGCTTACCCGTTTTTGGCAGTCTCCAGGTTTTAACAGGATTAAAATTTTTCGGTAGAAATGCCCCCAAGAGTGATATAGGTTAGGAGCAGCATATAACTATATGCGAACACCCCTTATTTTTTTTTTAAACTGATATTCATAGTGTTTGGCAACCAATCAATGGTTAGCAGAATAATCGCTAAAATTGGAATTGCAAGTAATCTGACAAAACAATTGCCAAACTTTGTAAAATTCGCATCATCGCAAGTCAGGAATTTCAGAAGACAAAATTAGTTTATTTCCAAATAGCTGCATCTCCCGGATTGATTGCACACACGCACGCATAATGTGTGCGGCTAAGATCGTTGGGAAAGTTTCTGAGGACGTTTCCTGATTAGAAAAGGGTATTATTCACTCAATGTCCAAGTATGGACCAGTACCATAATGATTATTAATGTGTGTAATTTAAGATAGTTTGTGATGTAGAATGCAAAATTCTAGAAAACGATCTAGGGTTTCCAGGCATGATGCACGTATATGGGCAATTGTAGTTTAAAGAGACGCATAGAAGAAACCAGAAGTACACATAACGGAGCTCTTCTTGGAGACGCTGGGTCACAATGGGTCTTATATTTGATTTACTTTATTCAAAAATTCTCAGACTCCACATAACATTAAGACAAATACTCGCATAACAAACGTCACACCGTTACCAGAAATAAAGTAGATTGTTTAAACGGACAAAACAAATCTAAATTTGGCTCTATTTTTAAGAGACTCAGAGTTGATTTAGATACTGCCAAGAATGTTGTTGTGGCAGTGTTAATGTTGCACAACATAGCTAAAGTACATATGTATAAAAACCATTTTCAAATCGAACAAAGTAATTCTCGGCATTTTTCAGTTTTGAAGCCAATTTCTTATTTCAGTATAAGTCCGATGAAATGTTCAATTATTATTTAGAATAAGAAATAATAAATAATATGGAAGAAAGTACTGAAAAGAAACATTGGTAAGACAAAAACAAAAAACAAAAAAGTTTTTATAAGGAAGGTTAATTAAAGAATCAAGCGAAATAAGTAAAAGTAAATATTAATTTTATAAGTTATAAAAATACATACGTTAAAATCAAAAGTTAAAACAAAATGAAGATATGTACATATACATATGCAGGTACTTAAGGTGTTTCCTTTTCCTTTTTTAATAAAAGACGATTCCTTTCAAGAATTGAAATCTTTATTTCAAAGTCTTTCTCATCCAGACTTTGTTTGTAGCTCATTTGTTTTTTCACTTGTTCCATTTTAAGCTGGTGTAGCTCTTCTTTTTGGAGGTTTTCGCTTCAAATTTGTTTGCTTCGTTGGTGGAGATTATCCTCTTTAGCGTTCCAATACCACCTTAGTTGGTCAATCGGAGATGGATCATTGGGAACATTATAGGGTTTTTCTTAAATAGATGACGAACAGCGGTCTTTTTCCTTTATCCTGCCTTTATCATGTCCTGCACGATGAAGTCCTCCTCGGGTGTATCTCGAACTTCAATCACATTCCCAGGGGCTCTCAGAGCCTTCTTCATTTCAACATTGCTTCTTCTGGCTGCAACTTTCATCCGATGCCACTGTTCCTTAAATCTTTTTTACTGGTCTATTATATAGCCAGCGGCCCTGATACTGATATTATTGTCGATATCGGACCAAGATACTTTCTTTCTTCTTATCATCTTAACATCATTTCTCTTATCGTCGACAATGTTGACATGCCGGCGAATCAGCTCCCGCAAATATAACAGCATTTTTTTTGTTGACCTGTCATTTGAAGTATGATTGTAGTAGACCACAACTTTAACTTGGGATTCTACTGAACACAGCTGGGAAATTTACTATGAATAAGAGCTGTGTTTATTTAACCATCAAGCCTAAAACTATAGAAATCAAGAAATCATGATTTTAGCAATTCTTTATAAATACGCCTCATAGTGTTTGAATCTTTATTTAGGTTACGCATATTAAAATTAATTTTTTCAATCACATCAGTTGGCAAGGTATGACACAAAACTTCAATATTGATACATTACCTTGTGTGAGCAGCCGAATTATTAAAATTAATATCACAGTTCAATGCAGTTTTGGATACAAGTAAACAGCGTTTATTTTTAAAAACCCTTTCAAAATTAAATAAAATTACAATATTGGAAAAACTTTGAAAAAATTCAAAAAATGAAACTAATCTGGCATTTCCCTAAAAGCTGTAATCATAATAATCACTGCCACTGACAGTGACATACGATTCGGAAGAGCAACATGCTCACTACAAAAGATACACACATATCTATTCTATTCTTTTTTGTCCAATACCCAAACCCAAGATGAATGATGATGATGATGAGCATGATGATGATGTATGTATGATGCAGGAAGAAGAAATTTACGCGCTGAAAAAGTACACTTTTTCTCTTTATAAACAAAATTTCAGTTTCAAATTAAATTTTCCATCTTAGGACATGCGTACAAAATTCTCCCAAAAACAAACACAACTAAAAAAAACATCAATGGAGAAATTTCTGAGATTCTTATAGATACATAGATATATTGGGAATTTTTCGGAGTAACAAAATTCCAGATACCAACTATAGTCTCATAGCAATTGAAAAGACAGTTCGGGGTGGACAGTTCACGTTAAGAGTCGCTTGAAGATACACGAAATTCTGAACGTGGTAAAGTTAATAGTGTGTTTGTATACCGAAAAGTAAAAAAGATAAATTTTTATCGTGTATAAAACTTCAGAATCAGAATCGAATTTGTAAATCCGACGGAATTTTGAGTCGTATATTCCGCGAAATGAGTTCTTCCGAAATAATTGAGCTAAATGTTGGCGGCGTTCATTACTCGTCAACCCTTGCAACGCTCACAAATGAAAAATCTTCCCTGCTCTGTGAGATGTTCAGTAATCCCGACAGTTTAACCAAGGATAGCAAAGGTCGTGTGTTTTTGGACCGCGATGGAGTCCTATTCCGCTACATCCTAGACTATTTGCGGGACAAGGAACTCAATTTGCCAGAAGGATTTCGGGAAAAAATTCGTCTCCACAAAGAAGCTGAATATTATAAATTAAGTGGTATGCTTGAGTGCATGAAGTCCGAATTGGACTTAAAACCAAGCGGAAGCATAACAATTGGCTACCGTGGAAGCTTTCAATTTGGCAAGGATGGTCTGGCAGATGTGAAATTCCGCAAGCTGTCCCGTATTTTAGTGTGTGGAAGAGTAGCACAATGCCGTGATGTCTTTGGCGATACCTTGAACGAATCCCGAGATCCCGATCATGGTGGACCAGACCGCTACACATCGCGATTCTTCCTGAAGCATTGCTTCATCGAACAGGCCTTCGATATGTTGCATGAGCAAGGTTTTCGATTGGCTGGCAGCTGTGGTTCCGGAACAGCTGGATCTATTGCGGAACCCAAGCCTGGCGTCGATGCCGAAGAAAACCGATGGAATCATTATAATGAATTTGTTTTTGTTCGTGATTAAGGACGGATATGTTGGGAGTCACAGAAAGTTTTATTGTCTGACCTCCGTGGAGAGTCTTATTCTCAAAATTATCAAGTAGTCCAAAATTTGTGAGTGATGTGTTTTTTAATTTTTGTTTTCGTTGAGGAAGCGCACAACACATTTCATCATCAGAATGAATAATAGATTTTCAAAAACATAATTAAAACTAAAATATCTGTTAGAAAAATATCTGCTGGAGTACCTTCAGTTAAAAAATAAATATAAAAAAATATATTTAAAGTGGCAGAAATATTAGCAAAAGAATACATATGTATGTATATTTTTATTTATCATTGTCTTATATGTGTCATTGCCAAATGTGGATTTTAATGAATAATTTTTTTCCTGTGTCATCAAATGAATATCAAAAAAGGGATAATTTTCAGTGAAAAATCCTTTATTTACGCACTTTCGATTGAGTGCAATTATGTATTATGATTATGGTAAGCATATAAAATTTGAAAAAAGAAAATAATACATCAACTTGTAGTAATATTCTCGATGATATAAATCAACCTAATAGCTGAATTAATTAAACTGATAAGATAAAACAGAATAAAATCTCAGAGCATGTGTATGTATGAAATAGTAGAGTTCCAAAATATCAGTATTAATAAAATAGATAAAATAATTTGTATTTGTGTCGAAGACAGTCAGCAAAATAATACAATAAGCTTGTGTAAACGTAACGATGATATATGTATGTACTTATAGTATTTAGTTATTTTTAATAACTTTCAAAGACCAATCCCTACCCACCGAGAAAAAATGATTTAAAGTGTATTTATCTAGCTTAAATAATATTTATTAAAAAGTTAATGGTTGGCTTTGTTTATTTACAAAAATGGGTTATTTAATGTCATAGAATAAGAAATATAAGCTTAACTTTTGCCTTCTTTGAATTAATTGCAAACATTTCTTCAACAAACTTTTGAAGCACAGACAAGTGACTACTATTGATCTACGAGTAGAATGATTCCAAAGATTTAGTAAAGTCTTTAATAATAAGAATATTAGTACATGGAATTGTTTAATTTTTAACGTCAAATTTGATCTCGTAATACTTTAAAAATGTCGGCTTATTGTTAGATATCAATAATTTAATTTAGCTCCAAGACAAAAGTTTGAGTGTACGAACCAAAAAGGCAAGCTGACAGGACCATTTCTCTGCTGAACTTTTTAGTAACAAATTGGAAAATTACGAAAAAATAATTCTTCCTCGATTATAGAAGCTTCAAGCCAATTTTTCTTTTCTTCTGAAGTTCAGAAAGCTAAAAACGAATATTAATTAATACACTTATTTTAACTACGGTTCCTTCAAAACGAAAAAACTTCAACACATTATTAATTCATTCACATTTTTGTATTGGCATTTATTGTAATCAAAACTTGTATGACTTGTGCACTTTCATGTTGCAAAATTTTGTTTTATAATTAAAGTGACAGTTTCAACTTGACCAAAAAACGCATATTCTATTTGTTTGTTTTTGCTAAATATTATGTCATTAATAGTTAAGTAATTGGTCTAAGGATGTGTTCACAGTTAACGTTCAACATTTTCCAATTTTCATTTTCCATTTTCCAACAAAACCCTTTTAATTTTATTCAGTAATTTGTACCTGCTCTGGTTTTGTATTTTCATTGAACTAATTTTACAACATTTCGTGCTTTTATAGATATAATGGGGCCATATTCATAGTTCTTTGATAAGTCCTGAGTTTGTCGTTGCTAAAATAAACTCCAGTTTATGTTATTCATAGACAATTTAAAGCCATTTTAAAATGATAGCCTGGACGCCGGATCTTCGTTTAAGCTGTTTTTAACTCTATAAAACGTTCAAAATAAACAAAATTATTGAGAGAATTAAATAGCGAGACATTTAAAAACAAAAATAGGAATGTCAATAATATAGACTTAAGCATTAATCAAGATTTTGATATTTGTTGGATGTTGGAATAGAACCACCCAACAAAAAACCAAAGCGTTACTCAACCCGAATTGACCCCTTTGAAATAGATGACGATGATTTTTTTGAAAGCTATCGATTCGATTAAAGAAAAATTGTTGACCTTAAAAATATTGAAGACTGAACTTCAATGAGCCGTTTTCAAATATCTGCGTATTTTCAAGTCTTAATAATGGCAAGATTTTTTGCTCGTAATATTGTAATATCGTAATATTAATATTGTTACAACAAGCGACACTTTCACGAAAATTACTCAACTAATAGTAAGCAGATTATCAACGATTTCAAAGACTTTGGCTCTAAAGCTAACGCATTTTCTTTCCCTACAATTAGTTTTTTTATAGGTTTAAGTGAAATTGTACTAGAATTGTAGTAGAATATACCACCTATATCTTACTTACAGACCTGATAAATTCCTTATAAATAATAGCTGTGTCTAACCTAGGTGTTAAATTTAGACCCCAATTATATATATATTAAACTGTCCCAATTGGTTTATTTAAGAACAAAAATACTGCCCGATCATTAAAGTATTAAATGAAACAAATGGTATAAGGGAGTAGGTTTAATTCTATTCTTAAAGCTAATACCTACAATTTTCACGAACTTTTGGGAAAAATGTAAAATTGTGTGGGTTCAGTATTCTAAGCCGAAGTTAAGTAATTTCCATTTAAATCTACGCCAAATTGATTTCAAAAGATAGTTTCTAAAGAAAAGTACTAATTCTGATAATGATCATAATGATAGCAAATTGTGTTACCCCAATTTTCAGCTTATTGTATTGAATGGGGTTTAATGAGGCTTCACTGCTTTGGATTCATTTAATGTACGAACGATTTTGATTTACCATATATATAATATTCATAAAAACATTCATAGGTACGTACATAATATGCTTTTAAACACTTCAGCCATCATATAGATGGACATTTTTGCGTTGTTGTTGTTGTTTTGGAAATTTTTTGCACGACGTTAACATTGAATATCGTTTTATTACTTCTCATCTCACACAACATACAACATACAAGTAGACCAAATGGATTTTGTTTTTCATATTGAAATTATTTCTGATTGTTCCTAAGTACCTTAAGGCTTAAACTTTTGTCTGTGCATAATTTTATTAGGGGTTTTATGGTGTCCTTAACGGAGCTAAAATGATTTTTTGGGCAAACCCTAACATGATTTTTCTGGGTATGGATGATTTCAACCCCTATATACAGCTTGGATATGGGAATATTTAAACCAATAAACCAGACTGAATTCAATGGAATGTTTGCGGTATACTGGAACAGCTTAAAAAAAATAAAGAAGTTAAAGTTGAAATTTATTCAATTTGTACTAAATCTCACTTTTCTTCATACTTTCACCTCTACAGCTGTGTTTTTTGATGATAAATTGCCAAAAAACGATCCGCAGTAGTCCGGTTTTTATATTTGAAAGTTTAATACAGTTTAAAATTTTTTAGAAAATCTTAAAATAAAATTGTAAGAAATTGAGTAAAATTCAGACCAAAAATAATTTTAACTTACCAAAATGGACTATTTTACGGAGGTTATGTTATCAAAATATCAGGTATAATTTATATCTAAGTTGTTTTCATGTTTGCATGCAAAATAAAAAATAAATTAGGTAGCACAACAGTCCATTGAGAACTAGAGCCTAATGAGCCTAGTCGAATCCGAACTGCTAATTTGAGGAAGCACTCTTCGTGACAAGAATTATTCTTAAAGGGTTTTTAAATCCCTCGCAAGAGGCAATACCCGTGAAAAAAACTTTATATGGCACATGTAAGGATTCAACCCAAGACCTCTGGCATGACAGTCCTATACGCACTAAACATCACGCCACGGTCATTAACTATGTCTAGACCTTCGCGTGCAACAGATGGCGCTATATTTGTTGACACTAACTTAAAAAAAAAAACACAAAACAAGAATTTATAAAAAAAAATGTAATAAAAGTTCAGTGTCTTAAGCTCAATGGAAAAACACAAAAGAATTTTAAATTAGAAAATAATGTTTGAAATAAATTGAAAACAAATTCTGTCAAAATATCAAAGTGCTTCTTGACTTGTAATATGACTAATATGACGGTATAGTGTTTTGTATGTTGGACACTACTCTACAAACCTCTTAAAGTGAAAAATGCGAAAACTTGTTTCGATATTCCAATAAAAGTCAAATCTGTATCCTCAGCAGGATTTCACTTTACCCTTTACTTGAAGTTTTTACTACGGTTTCGAATTTGTTATTCATATAAATTTCTACTGTACTACGGATGGTTTTCAAAAATAAAAAACACTCCTATTGTAGTCTTATAGTTTTAAACTTTTGCTGTGCCCTAAGGCAATTACCTTTGTTTTACTAAATGTAAAATTATTTCAGTGTGATTTTAGACTTCAAATAAAAATAAATAAGAAAAAATTGAAATTTCAGCAATTATAAACTTATAAACTACAAACCCAAAATAAATATAGCAATCCATTGAATATAAACTTTTCTTACTCAAGAGCTGGCATAGTCGCATAGATACAAAGCTCCGATATATAATTTTAAATAATAGATATGAATGCTCTATTTGTAAGGTCTTACCTCTTTCACTTCGCTTTTAAATAATGAACACAATGTAAGCGTGTATAAGTTCTGAAGGCCAAAAAGGGTTAAGCCATCCAACACCAACAAAACATAAAAACAGTTATCTGTTAAAATTCTGTTAGAGGTGGACTAATGGATCGTTCCTTTTTATTACAAGAAAAAGGCTAAATAAAAAGTTGCTTTCCTTGGTAAATTTAATTCAAAGATAAATCGGAGATACTAACTCAAAAGAAATTATAATATTGGAATGGAGTGTGTGTGGTATACACCTTCCTATATACAAAAGCAAATTAATTACTAGCTATCATTTACAGTCAGGCATTGGTATAAATAATTTCCTAACAGTAGAAGGAATGGAAAGTGTATATCTGGATTAATGTTTTTCAAACCTTGTAATTTCAAGAAAATCATATATATCTTATGACATTAGTTTTATGGCAAGAAATGATTGTAATCGGAAACATCTGAACAACATTTTAACCATAAATCATATGAAAATATTTACGGATTTATTCCAGCACAGTTAAAAACTTCAAGTTCCTCTAACCTTTTGACTTACAGCCGTTGTCTTCAAAAACAAAAGTGATTTTAGCCTTTTTTATCACTTTTTACAGAATTTAGCAACAACAACAAATTACAGAATTAATTGAAAGTATTTTTAACAATAAATAAGTTCAACTGTTTTTTAAACTCTCTACTTCATAATAGTATCGATGGCGTGATGGCTACAGTGCTAAGGACTTCAATCTCTGCTTTTGCCACCTAAAGTTTATTTTTTCACCGGTACGGTCTCTTGCAATGAATTGACCAACCACCAAAGAGTAATTCTTGTCATGATGAAAAGTACTTCCCCAAACTAAACTTTCGGAATCGCCATATAAACTGTAGGTCCCCTCCTTCCTTGACATTACTCAACACCGGAATGGTTGAGTGTCAACGGATATGTATTGTAGATATATGCGTCACAATTCCCATCTTTGCTACTGATTCTGAAGCTTCCAGCGAGTAATACATTCAATTGTAACTTAATGGTCCAATTGTTACAAAAAAAGTTGCTATGTTCTAAATTCAATTGCAATTTGATACCAAGATTGAATTTTTGATATAAGAAAAATCTCTTGGATGTTTTTTTAATTTTCAACAGACTACTTTTTTATTGATCCCACAAAAAAGACTATAACTTTCATTTAAGAAACTAACTTTATGTTGAGGGTGGAAAATTTAGTTTTCCGTCGGAAAACTAAATTTTCCACCCTCAACATAAAACTAAAATTGGTCAATACAACAAATCATAATGAAACTAACTTTAGCAATGTTTAAGAAATTGTTAAAACCCTCCCGATTATGTCATTCGCCCCCACCAATAAACCATCATACTAACATTTTCCGCTCTAAGAGATGAGGCAACATAAATGGCACATCCCATCTTATTAACATTATCCTTATACAATGTCAAGTGAATTTTTTTAAATCCGTCAATTTTGATTTAATTCGAAAACCTAATGTTGAAAGAAATTTTCCATATGATATAAAAAAAGATATATTTGTATGCTTCTGTACTGTGAAAAGCCAATTGTTGAGGGAATGAAAAAGGGACAAAAAAGAGGGAAATGGAAAAACAATTCCCACGTGCAACTAATTTGAAAAAGTCAGCCTTATAACTTTACCAATTTAACTTTATGATACCATTTTATTTCCCATAAGAGCTTTCTTTTTTTAAATATTGTTTCTAGAATACTAGAGAGACACATGTGTGTGACCTTAACTCAAATTAAATTTTGAGTGCCAACCGAACTCTCAAAAAGGACTCGTATAAATGTTATGTCGAATGATTTGGTTTCAACATTCCAATCAATGGGAAAAATCGAATAAAACGTTGAAAAATTTTCTAGTTTGCACTTTTAAGTCCACAAATGTACTCGTTTTCGTTTTGAAAATGAAAGTTTTTATTTGATAACAAAAATGTACTTCAAGTTTAATTAAGTTCTTACCATATGATGAAACATTCAGACCTTTAATTAAAACGTTTTAGAATTGGTCATAATTTTATTTGACGTCGATACATGCACAGATATTTAATATTCAATACTTTTTAATTATAGTTATATTTAAAAGATCTTATGGGTAAGATTTTAGGAGTAAGTCCAAGTATCTAGGAGCTTTTACTTATACTATTTGAAACCACTTTGAACTATTTTTCTGTATTATCTTTCACACAAAAAGAAGGACATAAATCTATACGTCTATTCGTTCACAATCTTATTGTATTATTGAAGAAAATAAAAACATGTAATTTAGAATAACATAAATAAGACTTTCTTTTGAAATGTATACTACAATCGAAATAACCACCACACACTGAAACTAAGAAATTTAAACAAATGACAAAACAGAAATTGTAACAAAACAATCTTATAGAACAAAAAATCATCTATAATAGTAAATAAATGTAAGCCTAAAAAACAAAACCAACTTAAAAACAACAAGAAAAACACCAAAAAAGAAAACTTTCTAAATTATTTATGTATTAAACAACATTAACAAAGAAAAATACATATTTCTGTGTTAAAATTTTAAGTGAATAAGACAAAGATATAATATTTTTAAATTTTTATTTTTCGAAAAAGAAAACAAAAACTATAAGAAATAAAAACACAAAACATAAAAACAAGCCAATAAGCATCTCTTCCTGTTATTTATAATAATTTATTTTAATGTAAAGTTTAAAACAAAAGAAGTAAAATATAAAACAAAAATATATACATAATATACATTAAAAATTATAACGTATTGTACACAATAATTCCTTTGTGTATTGATCGTGAAACTAAAAAACAAAAACAGAAATAAAAAATATATAGATATAACTCTAACTATTATATAGATATACAATGTTTAATTAAGTTACAAAATGAGTAATAAAAAAATAAAAAAAATAAATGAAAACAAAATAAAATAGTGTGTTTATTTTTGTACATAGAAATATCAAAATATATGAGCAAAAGGCTTTGTTTGAGTTATCATGGGGTACAGGATGTTTTGAATTTTATTAACAGGATTGTTTTTCAGACTATTGTATAGTTAAGTGTATCAAGAATTTGTAAATATGAATGCAGAAAGATTGTGGCGAAAATTTTGAACAACCTATTGTTAAGGGCTAAACAATTTACAAGTAAGCAATTTGCTACATATTTAGCAATTTCCTAAGGGAGTCCAAAATTTTAAACCTTTCTTTTTGTTTTTCTACCTAGTAAATTGCTAATTGCCTTTTATTAAAAAACGAGCAACCAAACATGTCTAAAAAGTGACAGTTTGGAATTCCCAACTGTTGAATAGACCATTCCATCCTCTGCTCTTATAAGAATAATTGTACAGATGTCATTTGGATTTAGCAAATTGATAAAAGTTAAAGTAGCCATTGATGTTAAAATCGTTTAAAATTAGTTAAATTGCTAAAAATGGCTTTAACATTTTACTAAATCGTTTAAAATTTTGCGACTATATATTTTTAACTTCCAATAGGAAGTTATTATAATTTGTCGGATTTGTGGAATTGAAAATTTCTATATTTCTCGACGTTTCAAGGCCTCTAGAATCTAAATAAAATATTAGATTTTTAGAGAGATGTCTGTGCGTGCGTGTGTATGTACGTTCGTAAGTTCGGGAAGCTTACTTCGCCGTAAATATCTCTAGAACCAGTAGCGGTATCGACATAAAATAAATTTTGTTATACGGATAATAATATGCAGAAAGGAATTTCAAAAAATTGAGTGGGTTGTTATTTTTACTAAAGCAATTCAAAAAAAATAAGTGAACATTTAATATCTCACGAACCAATAACGCTAGTGACTTGAGTTAAACTTTATAACATATAATAAGACGTGATACCAAAGTATTATTGAAATATAAGATTATATTAACTTTTTTTCCTTAATCAAAAAAATTTTTTTTACATAAGTTAAAATCTACAAACAATACTACACACAAAATAGGTAAAAATTGATGTTCTATTCTCGATACCTCGTGAATAAATGAAGGTATTGACTTCAAAATGATTAAAATCTGTGCTAAATTGTTGTGTTAACGTATTTTTATATACATACATAACATATGTATAAGAAATAAAAACTTTTAAAAAATGTTACTTAAATTATTAAAAATTGTTTTTCGACTAAAATTCTCGTTATAAAATACTTACAAAACAACAAAAAACAGATAAGAAAGAGTGCGTGAAGTTAGCCCCCCTTTTTTCGATTTTCCAATTTCGGAAAGTTGTTCCAGGTTGTTCCCGGTTTGTTCCGCATTGTTCCAAAGTTTTTTTGAAAAATACCCAAAAATGGGGGTTTTAGACCCCAAAAACTGTTTTTGACCTAGCCCCCCCTTTTTCGAAAATCGATTTTTTGAAAATTGTTCCAGGTTGTTCTAGTTGTTCTGAACATTGTTCCAAATTTTTGGACCTCTATGATCAAAATTTTAAAAGATATGGGCAAAATTTGAAAAAATTCTAGCCCCCCCTTTTTCGAAATTTCAACTTTTTATATTTTTTTTAGATTCTAAAAAGTGTTCTAACCATTGTTCCAAAAAATAAGAGTCGTAACATGTATATTTTAAAAGATATTGCCCGCGATTATTTTTTTCAAAAATGCAAAATACGTCTCCCCATTTTTTTTGTTTTTTTTTTTAAGCCTACATTTTAATAAAACGTGATTAAACAAATGTACAGCAACCAAAACTTGGCTTATAACCTATTATTTACGCTGATGATCGATCTTTAAAAAAAAATCTCAATGTCTTTTAATTTTGTAAAAATTATTTAAGCCCCCCCTTTTTAAAAATCAAAAATTCAAAAAATGTTCCAAGTCTAACCATACTTCCCCCAGTTTGTGTCCAAATTTCATACAAAACCATAAGCAAATATAGCTAAAGGCGCACATAATCGAAAAAAATAATATTTCCCCTCCCAAGTGCCCCCCCTTGAAAAAATTAAAAATTTTAAGCCAAAGTTGTATTCTTTTAGCAAAGACCAAAAGGTCCTTAAGATTCCGACTCTATGAAATTGACAATGATTATGCCTACATACAAAAAAACATCCCCAACCCCCCCCCTTTACAAACACCCACATTTAAAAAATATTTTTATATACATAATCACTCAGATAAAATTGTTCCAAAGTTTCATTCAAATATGTTCAAAAATAAAGATATTAAGTCCAAAAAAGACTTAACAGCGTACCATTCTGTTAACCATATTCTGGCCCCCCTTTTCCGAAATTCAAAATTCCAAAACTTGTTCCCAATTGTTCCGGGGCTCTTCTAAATTGTTCCAGAGATTCGTTTCTTAAAATTGATTTTTAGTAGGAAAAATTTACAAAAAATGCTCCCCCGCCCCCCCTTTGCCAAAATCGAAAATCTAAAACTTGTTCCCTATCCGAAATCACTCAAATCAAATTGTTCCAAAGATTCATTCAAAAATATTCAAAAATGAAGATTTTAAGCCAAAAAAACACTTTAAGTAGAAAAATCATGTTATATTTGTTCTGGCCCCCCTTTTCCGAAATTCAAAATTCCAAAACTTGTTCCCAATTGTTCCGGGGCTCTTCTAAATTGTTCCAGAGATTCGTTTCTTAAAATTGATTTTTAGTAGGAAAAATTTACAAAAAATGCTCCCCCGCCCCCCCTTTGCCAAAATCGAAAATCTAAAACTTGTTCCCTATCCGAAATCACTCAAATCAAATTGTTCCAAAGATTCATTCAAAAATATTCAAAAATGAAGATTTTAACCCAAAAAAACACTTTAAGTCCAAAAATCATGTTATCCTTGTTCTGGCCCCCCTTTTCCGAAATTCAAAATTCCAAAACTTGTTCCCAATTGTTCCGGGGCTCTTCTAAATTGTTCCAGAGATTCGTTTCTTAAAATTGATTTTTAGTAGGAAAAATTTACAAAAAATGCTCCCCCGCCCCCCCTTTGCCAAAATCGAAAATCTAAAACTTGTTCCCTATCCGAAATCACTCAAATCAAATTGTTCCAAAGATTCATTCAAAAATATTCAAAAATGAAGATTTTAAGCCAAAAAAACACTTTAAGTAGAAAAATCATGTTATATTTGTTCTGGCCCCCCTTTTCCGAAATTCAAAATTCCAAAACTTGTTCCCAATTGTTCCGGGGCTCTTCTAAATTGTTCCAGAGATTCGTTTCTTAAAATTGATTTTTAGTAGGAAAAATTTACAAAAAATGCTCCCCCGCCCCCCCTTTGCCAAAATCGAAAATCTAAAACTTGTTCCCTATCCAAAATCACTCAAATCAAATTGTTCCAAAGATTCATTCAAAAATATTCAAAAATGAAGATTTTAACCCAAAAAAACACTTTAAGTCCAAAAATCATGTTATCCTTGTTCTGGCCCCCCTTTTCCGAAATTCAAAATTCCAAAACTTGTTCCCAATTGTTCCGGGGCTCTTCTAAATTGTTCCAGAGATTCGTTTCTTAAAATTGATTTTTAGTAGGAAAAATTTACAAAAAATGCTCCCCCGCCCCCCCTTTGCCAAAATCGAAAATCTAAAACTTGTTCCCTATCCAAAATCACTCAAATCAAATTGTTCCAAAGATTCATTCAAAAATATTCAAAAATGAAGATTTTAACCCAAAAAAACACTTTAAGTCCAAAAATCATGTTATCCTTGTTCTGGCCCCCCTTTTCCGAAATTCAAAATTCCAAAACTTGTTCCCAATTGTTCCGGGGCTCTTCTAAATTGTTCCAGAGATTCGTTTCTTAAAATTGATTTTTAGTAGGAAAAATTTACAAAAAATGCTCCCCCGCCCCCCCTTTGCCAAAATCGAAAATCTAAAACTTGTTCCCTATCCGAAATCACTCAAATCAAATTGTTCCAAAGATTCATTCAAAAATATTCAAAAATGAAGATTTTAACCCAAAAAAACACTTTAAGTCCAAAAATCATGTTATCCTTGTTCTGGCCCCCCTTTTCCGAAATTCAAAATTCCAAAACTTGTTCCCAATTGTTCCGGGGCTCTTCTAAATTGTTCCAGAGATTCGTTTCTTAAAATTGATTTTTAGTAGGAAAAATTTACAAAAAATGCTCCCCCGCCCCCCTTTGCCAAAATCGAAAATCTAAAACTTGTTCCCTATCCAAAATCACTCAAATCAAATTGTTCCAAAGATTCATTCAAAAATATTCAAAAATGAAGATTTTAACCCAAAAAAACACTTTAAGTCCAAAAATCATGTTATCCTTGTTCTGGCCCCCCTTTTCCGAAATTCAAAATTCCAAAACTTGTTCCCAATTGTTCAGGGGCTCTTCTAAATTGTTCCAGAGATTCGTTTCTTAAAATTGATTTTTAGTAGGAAAAATTTACAAAAAATGCTCTCCCGCCCCCCCTTTGCCAAAATCGAAAATCTAAAACTTGTTCCCTATCCAAAATCACTCAAATCAAATTGTTCCAAAGATTCATTCAAAAATATTCAAAAATGAAGATTTTAAGCCAAAAAAACACTTTAAGTAGAAAAATCATGTTATATTTGTTCTGGCCCCCCTTTTCCGAAATTCAAAATTCCAAAACTTGTTCCCAATTGTTCCGGGGCTCTTCTAAATTGTTCCAGAGATTCGTTTCTTAAAATTGATTTTTAGTAGGAAAAATTTACAAAAAATGCTCCCCCGCCCCCCCTTTGCCAAAATCGAAAATCTAAAACTTGTTCCCTATCCGAAATCACTCAAATCAAATTGTTCCAAAGATTCATTCAAAAATATTCAAAAATGAAGATTTTAACCCAAAAAAACACTTTAAGTCCAAAAATCATGTTATCCTTGTTCTGGCCCCCCTTTTCCGAAATTCAAAATTCCAAAACTTGTTCCCAATTGTTCAGGGGCTCTTCTAAATTGTTCCAGAGATTCGTTTCTTAAAATTGATTTTTAGTAGGAAAAATTTACAAAAAATGCTCCCCCGCCCCCCCTTTGCCAAAATCGAAAATCTAAAACTTGTTCCCTATCCAAAATCACTCAAATCAAATTGTTCCAAAGATTCATTCAAAAATATTCAAAAATGAAGATTTTAAGCCAAAAAAACACTTTAAGTAGAAAAATCATGTTATATTTGTTCTGGCCCCCCTTTTCCGAAATTCAAAATTCCAAAACTTGTTCCCAATTGTTCCGGGGCTCTTCTAAATTGTTCCAGAGATTCGTTTCTTAAAATTGATTTTTAGTAGGAAAAATTTACAAAAAATGCTCCCCCGCCCCCCCTTTGCCAAAATCGAAAATCTAAAACTTGTTCCCTATCCGAAATCACTCAAATCAAATTGTTCCAAAGATTCATTCAAAAATATTCAAAAATGAAGATTTTAACCCAAAAAAACACTTTAAGTCCAAAAATCATGTTATCCTTGTTCTGGCCCCCCTTTTCCGAAATTCAAAATTCCAAAACTTGTTCCCAATTGTTCCGGGGCTCTTCTAAATTGTTCCAGAGATTCGTTTCTTAAAATTGATTTTTAGTAGGAAAAATTTACAAAAAATGCTCCCCCGCCCCCCCTTTGCCAAAATCGAAAATCTAAAACTTGTTCCCTATCCAAAATCACTCAAATCAAATTGTTCCAAAGATTCATTCAAAAATATTCAAAAATGAAGATTTTAAGCCAAAAAAACACTTTAAGTAGAAAAATCATGTTATATCTGTTCTGGCCCCCCTTTTCCGAAATTCAAAATTCCAAAACTTGTTCCCAATTGTTCCGGGGCTCTTCTAAATTGTTCCAGAGATTCGTTTCTTAAAATTGATTTTTAGTAGGAAAAATTTACAAAAAATGCTCCCCCGCCCCCCCTTTGCCGAAATCGAAAATCAAAAACTTGTTCCCTATCCAAAATCACTCAAATCAAATTGTTCCAAAGATTCATTCAAAAATATTCAAAAATGAAGATTTTAACCCAAAAAAACACTTTAAGTCCAAAAATCATGTTATATTTGTTCTGGCCCCCCTTTTCCGAAATTCAAAATTCCAAAACTTGTTCCCAATTGTTCCGGGGCTCTTCTAAATTGTTCCAGAGATTCGTTTCTTAAAATTGATTTTTAGTAGGAAAAATTTACAAAAAATGCTCCCCCGCCCCCCCTTTGCCAAAATCGAAAATCTAAAACTTGTTCCCTATCCGAAATCACTCAAATCAAATTGTTCCAAAGATTCATTCAAAAATATTCAAAAATGAAGATTTTAACCCAAAAAAACACTTTAAGTCCAAAAATCATGTTATCCTTGTTCTGGCCCCCCTTTTCCGAAATTCAAAATTCCAAAACTTGTTCCCAATTGTTCCGGGGCTCTTCTAAATTGTTCCAGAGATTCGTTTCTTAAAATTGATTTTTAGTAGGAAAAATTTACAAAAAATGCTCCCCCGCCCCCCCTTTGCCAAAATCGAAAATCTAAAACTTGTTCCCTATCCGAAATCACTCAAATCAAATTGTTCCAAAGATTCATTCAAAAATATTCAAAAATGAAGATTTTAAGCCAAAAAAACACTTTAAGTAGAAAAATCATGTTATATCTGTTCTGGCCCCCCTTTTCCGAAATTCAAAATTCCAAAACTTGTTCCCAATTGTTCCGGGGCTCTTCTAAATTGTTCCAGAGATTCGTTTCTTAAAATTGATTTTTAGTAGGAAAAATTTACAAAAAATGCTCCCCCGCCCCCCCTTTGCCGAAATCGAAAATCTAAAACTTGTTCCCTATCCAAAATCACTCAAATCAAATTGTTCCAAAGATTCATTCAAAAATATTCAAAAATGAAGATTTTAACCCAAAAAAACACTTTAAGTCCAAAAATCATGTTATATTTGTTCTGGCCCCCCTTTTCCGAAATTCAAAATTCCAAAACTTGTTCCCAATTGTTCCGGGGCTCTTCTAAATTGTTCCAGAGATTCGTTTCTTAAAATTGATTTTTAGTAGGAAAAATTTACAAAAAATGCTCCCCCGCCCCCCCTTTGCCAAAATCGAAAATCTAAAACTTGTTCCCTATCCGAAATCACTCAAATCAAATTGTTCCAAAGATTCATTCAAAAATATTCAAAAATGAAGATTTTAACCCAAAAAAACACTTTAAGTCCAAAAATCATGTTATCCTTGTTCTGGCCCCCCTTTTCCGAAATTCAAAATTCCAAAACTTGTTCCCAATTGTTCCGGGGCTCTTCTAAATTGTTCCAGAGATTCGTTTCTTAAAATTGATTTTTAGTAGGAAAAATTTACAAAAAATTCTCCCGCGCCCCCCTTTTGCCAAAAAACGAAAATCTAAAACTTTTTTCCCATCCGAGATCATTCAAATCAAATTGGTCCAAAGGTTCATTCAAAAATTAAGATTTTAAGCTGAAAAAGTGTTAACAGAAAAATCTTGTTACTTGCTTTGATATTTCATTAACTTTAAATGGGTAGTTTTTGTAATCGGTCCGATTTGTCGAATTGAAAATTTTGACATTTCTCGACGTTTCAAGGTCCCTAGAGCCGAAATAAAAGATTTTTAGAGAGATGTCTGTGCGTGCGTGTGTAGTTGTGTACGTACGTTCGTACTTTAGTACGTTTTTTCGTCGTCCATAGCTCAAAATACAGCAGACATATCGACTTAATATAAATTTTGTTATACAGATAATAATGCAGAAAGATTCAGAAAGGGTTGTCAAAAAAATTGCGTGGGTGTTTTTTTACCACAGCAATTTAAAAAAAGGTGAACATTTTGGTTTACCCAAAATATCTCACAAACCAATAATGCTAGTGAGTTGAATTAAATTGTATATTATATGCTATGACGTGATACAGAACTAGTATATTTTTGGAAAAAATTCCAACTAACGGTTTTTTTATAAATCAAAAAAAAAATTATTTTATCTCCAAAACAATTTTGTGCAACGAAAAATAATGTTTTAACCATGTGGTCAAATTTTGAGAAAAATCTAATTTACAGTTTTTTTATAAGAAATAAAAACCTAAAAAACGAACAAAACTAAAAGTTGGTAAAAACTGATTTTTGGCTCAAATATCTTTTTAAAAATTTGAGATTATGGCTTCCAAATAATTTTATTTTATAAGAAATATTATTTTCAATATTCGGAAAAAATTTGAGAAAAATCGAATTGAATTTAAAAAAAAATAAGATAAATAATAAGATAAAATAAGTTTAAGGCCAGGTCATAATCTCAAATTTTTAAAAAGATATTTGAGCCAAAAATCAGTTTTTACCAACTTTTAGTTTTGTTCGTTTTTTAGGTTTTTATTTCTTATAAAAAAACTGTAAATTAGATTTTTCTCAAAATTTGACCACATGGTTAAAACATTATTTTTCGTTGCACAAAATTGTTTTGGAGATAAAATAATTTTTGTTTTGATTTATAAAAAAACCGTTAGTTGGAATTTTTTCCAAAAATATACTAGTTCTGTATCACGTCATAGCATATAATATACAATTTAATTCAACTCACTAGCATTATTGGTTTGTGAGATATTTTGGGTAAACCAAAATGTTCACCTTTTTTTAAATTGCTGTGGTAAAAAAACACCCACGCAATTTTTTTGACAACCCTTTCTGAATCTTTCTGCATTATTATCTGTATAACAAAATTTATATTAAGTCGATATGTCTGCTGTATTTTGAGCTATGGACGACGAAAAAACGTACTAAAGTACGAACGTACGTACACAACTACACACGCACGCACAGACATCTCTCTAAAAATCTTTTATTTCGGCTCTAGGGACCTTGAAACGTCGAGAAATGTCAAAATTTTCAATTCGACAAATCGGACCGATTACAAAAACTACCCATTTAAAGTTAATGAAATATCAAAGCAAGTAACAAGATTTTTCTGTTAACACTTTTTCAGCTTAAAATCTTAATTTTTGAATGAACCTTTGGACCAATTTGATTTGAATGATCTCGGATGGGAAAAAAGTTTTAGATTTTCGTTTTTTGGCAAAAGGGGGGCGCGGGAGAATTTTTTGTAAATTTTTCCTACTAAAAATCAATTTTAAGAAACGAATCTCTGGAACAATTTAGAAGAGCCCCGGAACAATTGGGAACAAGTTTTGGAATTTTGAATTTCGGAAAAGGGGGGCCAGAACAAGGATAACATGATTTTTGGACTTAAAGTGTTTTTTTGGGTTAAAATCTTCATTTTTGAATATTTTTGAATGAATCTTTGGAACAATTTGATTTGAGTGATTTCGGATAGGGAACAAGTTTTAGATTTTCGATTTTGGCAAAGGGGGGGCGGGGGAGCATTTTTTGTAAATTTTTCCTACTAAAAATCAATTTTAAGAAACGAATCTCTGGAACAATTTAGAAGAGCCCCGGAACAATTGGGAACAAGTTTTGGAATTTTGAATTTCGGAAAAGGGGGGCCAGAACAAATATAACATGATTTTTCTACTTAAAGTGTTTTTTTGGCTTAAAATCTTCATTTTTGAATATTTTTGAATGAATCTTTGGAACAATTTGATTTGAGTGATTTCGGATAGGGAACAAGTTTTAGATTTTCGATTTTGGCAAAGGGGGGGCGGGGGAGCATTTTTTGTAAATTTTTCCTACTAAAAATCAATTTTAAGAAACGAATCTCTGGAACAATTTAGAAGAGCCCCGGAACAATTGGGAACAAGTTTTGGAATTTTGAATTTCGGAAAAGGGGGGCCAGAATATGGTTAACAGAATGGTACGCTGTTAAGTCTTTTTTGGACTTAATATCTTTATTTTTGAACATATTTGAATGAAACTTTGGAACAATTTTATCTGAGTGATTATGTATATAAAAATATTTTTTAAATGTGGGTGTTTGTAAAGGGGGGGGGGTTGGGGATGTTTTTTTGTATGTAGGCATAATCATTGTCAATTTCATAGAGTCGGAATCTTAAGGACCTTTTGGTCTTTGCTAAAAGAATACAACTTTGGCTTAAAATTTTTAATTTTTTCAAGGGGGGGCACTTGGGAGGGGAAATATTATTTTTTTCGATTATGTGCGCCTTTAGCTATATTTGCTTATGGTTTTGTATGAAATTTGGACACAAACTGGGGGAAGTATGGTTAGACTTGGAACATTTTTTGAATTTTTGATTTTTAAAAAGGGGGGGCTTAAATAATTTTTACAAAATTAAAAGACATTGAGATTTTTTTTTAAAGATCGATCATCAGCGTAAATAATAGGTTATAAGCCAAGTTTTGGTTGCTGTACATTTGTTTAATCACGTTTTATTAAAATGTAGGCTTAAAAAAAAAAACAAAAAAAATGGGGAGACGTATTTTGCATTTTTGAAAAAAATAATCGGGGGCAATATCTTTTAAAATATACATGTTACGACTCTTATTTTTTGGAACAATGGTTAGAACACTTTTTAGAATCTAAAAAAAATATAAAAAGTTGAAATTTCGAAAAAGGGGGGGCTAGAATTTTTTCAAATTTTGCCCATATCTTTTAAAATTTTGATCATAGAGGTCCAAAAATTTGGAACAATGTTCAGAACAACTAGAACAACCTGGAACAATTTTCAAAAAATCGATTTTCGAAAAAGGGGGGGCTAGGTCAAAAACAGTTTTTGGGGTCTAAAACCCCCATTTTTGGGTATTTTTCAAAAAAACTTTGGAACAATGCGGAACAAACCGGGAACAACCTGGAACAACTTTCCGAAATTGGAAAATCGAAAAAAGGGGGGCTAACTTCACGCACTCGATAAGAAATGGATTTCGACTCAAGTATTTTGAGAGCAAAGAAATTTAGAAATATTGACTCAAAAATTTTGTTCATCTCACACAAAATGTTAATATTAATATTTTGTTGAACTTTTAGACAAATCGACAAACGGGCGAGGGTGGGAATTTGTTTGGAACGCATCTTAGCCCCTTTTTATTTTAATATTAAAAACTTAAACATGAAGAAAATCGATGAGAGTGGAGAGTTCTGAAACTTGGTCTAATATTCATAATTCATCATGATTTCTGCCAGAAAAAAGAAAATAAACCAATTTTTTTTCTCAGAGAAATTCGTTATAAGAACAACAGATACCTATAGGTTAGGTTAAAGTGGCTGTTCGTGATGGAGTAGGACACACTTAGGCCAGTTTAGTGGCCCATTGTGATTTCTTCTAAGCTCAATAAAACCAGTTTGAGTCCCTTACGAAACGTGAAAGACTTATTATGATCGTTTAGATCGGTATAGAAGAATTCTACTAGGTAATTCTTGAGCTTTTGAGCTGAAGCAGGCCATGTACAGAGAAGCAGAAGAAAAGTTTCCTCCTCTTCCTCATCCATACAACTTCTGCAAAAGTCATTTGAGAATCCTTCTAGCCGCGTGGCGTACTTTCCCATAAGAGAGTGCCCGGTTTTGAGCCCGATTATTGAGTTTATATGTGATCTGCTTAGAGATGGCAAGCACCTTGAGCGCTTTAAATCTAGTGTCTTTCGTTCCCCCACGATGTTTTTCGTTACCTGGCACGTGGTGAAGTTATTCCACCCGATGTTTGACTTCTTCATATCGTCTTGCATTAGCAATAGTTTACATGCAGCGATTGTAGTTGTATGGGTTGTACTGTACCATTTTTGGCGAGTTCATCTGCCTTACAATTTCCTGGAATGTCTCTATGGCCCGGCACCTTTATAAGAGATGATTATCAATTATTGACCATTATTGAGTTTGTAGAGACAGAGTCCAGAGATTTGATAGCGGCCTGACTATCTGAGAAAAAACGGACATCAGATGTTAATATCACATTTTTCTTAAGCCGGGACAAGACTTCTTTTATCGCCAAAAGTTCCGCCTGGAACAAGCTACAATGATTGGGAAGATTGAATTAGAGACTTAATTTCAGTCGTTCAGAGTACACACCTCCACCAACCGCTTCATTTGTTTTTGATCCATTTGTGTAAAAGTGATTTGACTAGTCTTCCAGGAATGCCCTATCCTCCCAGAAAGATCTGAAATGCATAGAAATCTGGAAGTTTCTGTCAAATTGCAGTTGGGGGATGGTGTAGTCTCTGTGGTTTGGAATCTATTCTAAATACTTAAGAATTACGGAGTGGCCAATGTTGTTGTTAACCCACTGCGATGAAGCTTTAAAGTTTGCTAAGTATGAATATCAAGAGGTGTTAGGTATAGTAGAGTATCCAGAGCCGCAGATGGGGTGGTGCTAAGCGATCTGCTTGTACAGATACAAAGTGAACGTTGGACTTTATATAGTTTGTCGCGGCTTATAGCTTTTTCTAAAGCAATCCGCCATACTGCAACACTACTGTACATAAAAATCGGTGTGGTTACCGATGCTTATAACCAATACGTAATTCGGTGTTGTATGCCCCATTTATTACCAACAGCATATTTGCAAGAAATGAGAGCTACAGTAGCTTTCTTGACTCTTTCTTGTATATTACGTTTCCAATTTAGTTTTTTGTCTAAAATAAGACTCAGATACTTAGCCTCGTCTGAGAACTTTCATTGGATTCCTTTAATATAGGGAGGGTTAACATGTGTAATTTTGTATTTCCTCGAAAATAGGACTAATTCGTTTTGTTGTGTATTAACACCCAGTCCACACCGATCATCCCAAAGTATTAGTTTGTCTACGGCATTTTGTAAGAGTTCTTTAAGGGTGTTGAGATGCTTTCCTGAGACCGCTATAGTAACATCATTCGCATAGGCAATGACTCTGTAACCCTCTGCATCCAGACCACTTATTATTTCATTTACCACCAGGTTCCATAGGAGAGGGAAGAGAACACCACTTTGCGGTGTCCCTCTACTAACGAATCTTCTAGCAGAAGAGTTGCCCAATTTCGAGTTAATTATTCTGCTGGTCAGCAAATAAATTAATTAACTCCCCAAGCGCACCCTCTACGTTCAGAGCTGTTAGAGCAGATGTGATTGCAGATGTGTCCACGTTGTTAAAAGCACCTTCGATGTCAAGGAAAGCAACCAAAGTAAACTCTCTATGATGGATTGAGTATTCTATGGTGCGTACTAAGGTGTGTAACGCCGCCGTTTCAATTTCACCGATTTACCTTTACAGTAGGCATGTTGAGACATAGACATAAATTTTGTATCAATACTTGCCCTTAAATGGATATCAATAAATCTCTCTAAGGGTTTAAAAAGGGATGATGATAGACTTATAGGTTGCAGACCTTTAGTTTTGACTTTCGAACCAAATAATTAAAGACTTCGAAGTCTAACACATAGTTCAAACTGAAATATTGTATTTGTAACATCAACAAATTCAGTTATTTTGATCGAAGAGGACAATTCTATACAATTAAGTTAAGCTGAACGCACAAAATATATCTTTCTTTACTTATTGATGGGGAATTTATTTGGAATATTTTTTTTTTCTTTTTTTTTGTAAAAGGAATTTTAACTTAAACTGTAGGTATCTTTTTTTATTATGAATCTTTGATAACACTGCACACAATTCGAAATTGATCTCCGAAAATAATTTTATGTTTTTAATGTTAGTATTTTTTCCCTGGGAAGTTCACGATAGCAATGGGAATTAAACTTTAAGTGAGAATTAAAATTCCCCGGGATATTCTCGATAGGGCCCATTAAGAACCAAAATATAAAACAATGGAATAAATAAACTTTTTACCATTGTGAAGTGAGTCCTTTTCCACCACACAAAATGTTTAGTAGCAATTGTCTTTCTAAAGACACATTAAATGTATTCATAAATTATGCATTCAACTTTGTTATCAAATTAAAACACCCTGTAAGGAGTATAATTTATTATTAGAAAAACTGCCTCCGATTAAACTTCTTTAGATATGACATGTCTTTTGTTCTTCAAAAAAGCAACTTTTAATTACTCTTAATGTTCACTCCATGGATATCAACAATAAGGGTGCTATTGTTAAGATGCGATGGCGATGGTTGGTTAAATCAAAAGAGAAAGGGGGTAGGGTTTAGGTAGATGTATCTATATATGTGACAATATAAGCACAGTACCAGCACACAGAACTCGGGGTAACCATTTATTATACATTCAGAGATATCAACTTTAAACATCGTCATCATCACTTTATTACCTTTACGACAACCCTCTTGTGGGTTAAAATAAAACAAGGGAGTGCGGGACTAATAAAAGACAAATAGCTCAACGACTTTTACCTAAATAGGTATATGTCTATACGTATACATACATACATCTTACCTATCTACAACAACTCTAGAATGTATAGGTATTGTACTGTGTATCTCTGTGAACGGAGCTGATGATGACTGGAGGAAGCTTAGAAGAATGGATGTGGATGCCATTGCTATACTTTTAAAAGCGATACTTTCAATAACACGGAGAAAAGTCATTTGTTCATCCTGTTTTCAGGATAATGCCGGAGTGCATTTACGAGTATATGTATGAATGTTCGGATGGCGAACGTATATTTTGCTGTAGAGATAAATAGAGCACTCCCAGAGTGCCAGGATGAGGTGGCAAACAAAAACTGACATTGTCCCTATTTTGCGAGTAAAAGAATAGTACTAAGCTTTAGCAACACCATTAAATAGATAATGTTTGATATTCTTTATAGAAAATTGAATTTGTTTGGAGACCTGAAGGCAACAAACACAAATTATGATATACATACATAATATGTACATAGTTTCAAAAGTAATCAACTGTAGGCATTTTTTAAAAGGTGACTTGTAAAATTTGAAGAGTGCAAATGGTTTTGTTCAATTAAGCTATATACAGTGGAATCCCTTTAAGTCGAATTGCATTGCACTAAATTTTTCATACAAAAACCAACCGCTAAGTCGACTCCCTCTAAGTGGAAATTCCCTCTAATTCGAACAAATTCTTTAGATGCTATCAAATTTTGTTTATGTGCAAACGTTAAAAAAATTATAAAATTAAAATTTTAAAAAAGATAACTTTAAATGAACTTCATTATTAGTTTGGTCTTCAATTCTTCATTTGAGGGAAATTTTAATTTTTTTACAATTCAATGCTAACTTTCAGATAAATTATGGCCAGAAGAAAATTGAATAAATAAGATCTTGCCACGAAGATACGTTTAATTCATTGGATTAGTAATTATCTTTCGGATCGTTCAATACAAGTAGTATTGGATGGGTTGAAGTCTGAAAACCACAAAATAAATGCTGGTGTGCCCCAGATCTCTGTTTTATCTCCAACACTCTTTCTCATTTGTATTAATGATCTCCTGTCTGCAACTTCTAATCCAATACATTGTTTCGCTGACGATAGTACCCTTAGCTTTTCATATTCGTTTTCAGAATCATATCCCTCTTCTTCGGATGTGGAACTGCAACGACAAAATATGATAAGCTCATTAAATTCCGACCTAAACAGCATTGTACAATGGGGAATTTAATGCTGACATTATCTATGGATGGCACTTGCATCGAGGATATTCTCGGTATGTGTACCACCAACCACCTCTTGTGGAACGATCACATACGCGATGTCGCCAAAAAGCCGCAAGATGTTTGGGTTTTCTAAGGCGATGTAAGAAGTTTTTCTCCCCTCTGATTTGGCTGTTATCTACAAGACTTATATACCTCCAAAGCTTGAGTATAGCTCCCACATCTGTGCTGGTGCAACTTATTTAAACCTCTTGGACAGTATTGAACGTAGAGCATTTAGATTGATTGGTGATAATACCATCATAGGATCGTTTAAGTCGCTCGAACATCGTCGTAAAGTTTCAACCTCTTTTAACGTTATTTTAACGGTGTATGCTCTAGTGAAATAGCCAGCTGCATTCCTCTCCTTAAACAGTTCAACCGTAATACTCGCGCTTCTAGGAATGTTAATCAGTATACCCTCGAGCCCAACTTTGGTCGTACTGTCAAGTACAGAGATTCGTTCTTTAGCCGTACTACACGAATGTGGAATTCCTTACACTCTGTCTTTCCCAGCCATTGCAATATCCAGGAATTCAAAACCAATGTGTACCGACTCCTCTTTTCAACCCCTCTATCCATTTCCTAGTGCTCACACTGTGTCCTTACATAATAAAGGTAGTAATATCCCCTTGAGTGAACTCGGTAAGATTTTAGTGGTCACCTTAAGCGGGATAAAGTTTGTGGGTATGAAAGTGTTGAATTTGCAGATAGAAGTTTTCCGAGGATTTAAACCGGATCATATTTTTATGAACAGGATTTTTGCACAAATATTTTCCTACACGTACCTTGGATTTGAAAGTGGAAAAATGTTGTAGAGGGAAGCATGGTAAGGAAAGAGTAACATGTCTTGTGGGGTTCAGCATGACAGGCTTAAGCTCTTATTCATCGGATAGCTCGGTCCCTAGCTAGATGTCTCCAATTACGCACTGTGGGTGAGATCACTTTTCACTTGTGCGCACCATCTGATCTGCGGTCTTCCTCTACTGCGCTGTCCATCAACCATCAACCATCAACCATCCATCCATCCAACCATCTCAGTCGTTTGACTTTTATACTTCCGGCTGAGTCTACGTCGCTGTACAGCCCGTACAGCTCGTCGTTCCATCTTCTCCTCTACTCACTTTTAATGCATACGGGACCATAGATCACGCAGGAAGAGGATGATGAGGGTCATGTATAGTTACGGTGACCATATTTTCCGAGACAAAATAATGAACAGTACCCAAAAACTGAAAAATGTTGACCAGTTTTCAAGATTTTTTTTGTATTTCATTGAGTAATAGTAAATAAATATAATATAATATAAATTAATTAATAAATATAGTATAATAAGGTATATGTATTTATAAACTAAGCAAAAAAGGAACTTTCATGGATAATAAACAAAAGAAACATACAAATAACACAGATTTGTTCAGTCTCTAACTTATTTACAAAAAAAAATAAACAAAACCTTTAACTCTTTTGTATCATATTGGCTAATAAAACAACTTTGACATTGAATTACAATATATTAATATTGTTAAAATAAGTACTTTTCAGAAGATTAAATTTTTTTAATTAATTCTGGCTTTCTTTTTTAATAATTCTTAAATTCGATGCAATTTAATTCATAATTGCATTTGCAAATTAAAATGGACCTGATTGTTTCAATTTTCATATTGTTTTTTTTCGTTTGTCCATTCATTGTTTAAAATTGAGAAAACTCTCTCTATAGGGGCATTAGACCCAGGAACTAGGAAAGCATAAACAAAACCCTACGATTTTTGAAATGTTTTGATACTGTATCATTTTTTCATTGAAAAACTTGTACATTTCAACCCACCTATCTCCAGCACTCATTTGGCTGTCCTTCCATTCAAACATTTTTTTCTGAAGAAACATAATTTTGTACACATGAAAACTCGTCGAAAACAGTGTCATTAATTGAAATATTGCTTCTCTTTTTCATAATATACATTAAACTCAACTCCACTTTGTCCCAGGAAGGAGTGTAATTCTTACTCTTCATTTACTTTTGGAGTGAAGGGTTTTTCAACAATGCAATAATTCCAACAGTCGGAGTGCACTCTCGAAATTACTTATGGAAAATGCCATGACTAGGTCAAATGGAAAAAAGATGAGTTTCATTCAGTGAATACTGAAAGTTATTTTTACTATTGTCATGGTCAGCAAAACTCAATGGTAAAAATTATTTCCAGTGGTGAAAGTCATCCTGTGCGCAAGTGTAAGCGTATTAGTTTAACTTCCCCTGTATGTTACGATGTATAATATAATATGACCTGATTTTTGTAATTGTGAGATTAGGAAGTGTTCCGAAAAAGAAAGACCACGAATTATGATGCAAGGGTACGTTTCATTAAAAATTTAATGACTTTCATGCTTAGGCTTTCCTCAAAGAAAAAATTATAAAATAATGAACAAATAAGGAGCAATTACTAAAATAATGAACATTTTTATGTTTTCCGACACACAATAATGCATAATGAACATTTTCTTCAAATAATGAACTGTTCATTATAATAATGAACGGATGGTCACCGTATGTATAGTGACACTTTGGTATTTCGAGAGAGGGCTTTACTACTCAATAGCTTTCTTAGCCCAAAGAAACAGCGATTGGCAAGAATAATTCTTCGTTTGATCTCAGAGTTGGTGCTATTTTCTGTGTTCATAGCGGAGCCTAGGTAGACAAAGTCCTGACTACATCAAAGTTACGCCTGTCGATTGTGACGTTTTGACCGAGACGTCGGTATTGTGGATCCTTTCCTGATGACAGCATGTACTTTGTTTTGCCCTCATTAACCATTAAACCTATTTTTTCCGCGTCTGTCTCAATACTCATAAAATCTCCATTGACATCACGCTGAGTTCTTCCGATTATGTCAATGTCATCAGCATTATGCTAGTAATTGGACAGACCTTTGAAAGATATTGCCTCCACGTCAAGTGGGAGCTCTGCACTATTCTTTTCTTTCAAGGACAATGTTAAAGAAGTCGCATTACAGCGCATGACCTTGTCTATAGCCTTTTTCAACATAGAAAGGTTGTGTTATGGAGCAGCGTGAATTCTCCATGGTCATCTTATACAAAAGGACGAGCTAGGCAGGTATGCCAAAACTGGACATGGCTCTATACAGCTCGTCTCTGTAGATGATGTCAAATATGTGGCCTTGGAATCGATGAAGAGATAGCAGGTGTCGATTTAATGTTCTTGGGGTTTTTCCAGGATCTGCCGCAATGTGAATATTTGATCGACTGTGGACTTCCCTGGTCTTGAACCAAACTGATGGGCTTATTTCTGTGATATCTCAAATATCTTAATTTTATTTTTTGATAATACACAAACTTTTTGTAGTCTCCATTACATTCAAAATTAGGCTTGTATCAGCAAAAAGTTCATTCGTCAGAACAGAGAATTGCAATAGTTTGTGAAAGTGTTCGCCAAACACTGATACCCAGGTGAAAATCTTAATACATAAGTTCTTTCTGAGATATAAAAGTTATGTATTGATTACGACCATGTTCTTGATTTAAGGATGTAACAGCCTTTCCTTTTTTACTGTAATAGCCTAACTATCTGTTTCACAAAGCTTCTATACTTATCTGTTTTTATCTACCTTCGTCCTTAAACACCAAGTCAATTAACTATGAAAAGGTTGATGCAGTTATAGCTTCTTCTCTTTGACAACCCACATTGACATTAAATTCTGAGTTTCAAGGCCTCCCTGGGTGTAAAAATTTGTAGAAGCTATACGCTTTGATTATAAAACAATTTATGATCACAAAAGGTTTCTTGTACGAGTATGAGTATCTATATGTACTTTTCTACTCTACTTTCTTCATCCTTAGAGATGTAATTAATTTTATCTCGGACGCAGCCAACCATTTGTTCGAATATATTTCTTTTCTCCTGTTCGTTCTTGGAGTGGAAAATTAATAGATATATGTTTATATACACACATAAGGGTTGGTCAGATATTAGAGTATATTTTCTATTTGCTTGATTGCTCCACATTATGCTTTATATAGACAAAGACCAGAGTTGGTTTTAGGATTCGTAATATTATAAGTATTATTGGAAATATAGTCACAAGTTGTATGTAATGCGTTAACCGTTCATCATCAATTCTAATAAATACGTATTCACACAGACTCAGATATAAATCAATTTATTTATTTATTTATTTATTTAATCTACAAGCAATATTACAGCTAACAGATATAAGCACTCCAAGAGCAAATTAAAAAGTGAATAAATATAATACTTCAATTTTAAATTTATTACGATTAAGATTAAAAAAGTCAATATTTGAAGACACTTCATTGAAATATAAAATAGATCTAGATAAAGTTTCATTACTACCATAATTTGTCATGTGAATTCTTTGGAATAAGAAGAATCTAGCTCTCATAGACCTAGCGGGAACATAGATTGGTACCAAGGCAAGAAGAGATGGACATTTAATATGGTAGCATAGTAAGTCTCTAATAAGCATTACACTATGAATTTGTCTTCTTGATTGTAACGACTTTATTCCAAGTAATTGGCATCTAGCCTCATAACTAGGACTAAAGTTCCAACCCATTTTCTTAAATATATATTTTGTAAATCGTCTTTGAATCTTTTCAATCCGATCAGAATGAACTATATAAATAGGACTCCAAATAACATCTGCGTATTCCAAAATTGATCTTACGAGAGATATATACAAGGATAATAACACGAAAGGATCTTTAAAGTCTTTTCCATTTCGTTTTATGAAACCTACCAGCGAGTTGGCCTTAGGAACCAAATAATCGAAATGACCTTTAAAAGAAAGTTGGGAATCAAGAATAACTCCTAAGTCTTTAATACTTGAAACCCTATCTAAATCCACAGACTCAATTGCATAGTTGAATAACAAAATATGAGATTTTCTGGAAAAAGAAATCGTGTTACACTTTTTGATATTCAATTTAAGGCTATTGATGTGACACCAATTTGATAAAGAATCAATGTCAGATTGCAAAAGTTGACAATCATCCAAACTCGAAACTTTTGAAAATATTTTCAGATCGTCCGCATATAATAAGCATTCACAATAATTAAAGACCGAGACAATATCGTTAACGAACATTATAAAAAGGAGCGGACCTAGGTGGCTACCTTGCGGGACACCTGATGTACACTGAATTTCCTTTGAGTATGTATCTCCAATCTTAACTTGTTGTGTTCTACAAGATAAATATGACGATAACCAACGAAGAAAATGAGAATGAAAACCAAAGATCTCAAGTTTTTTCAAAAGTGTTTGGTGGTTCACAGAATCAAAGGCTTTACTAAAGTCAGTGTATACTGCGTCCACTTGAAATTTTTGTTCCATTGCATTAGTGACATACGAAGTGAAATAAGATAAATTGGTAACAGCTGATCGACCGGATACAAAACCATGCTGTACTTCAGATAAATATTCACTTGTAAGAAAATCAAGCTTTATTTTCACCATGCTTTCAAACACTTTGGGAATTGCGGAGAGTTTACAAATACCCCTATAATTTTCTACATCATTTTTAGTACCTGATTTGTGTATAGGGACCAAGTAAGAAAGTTTCCATTCATCAATAAAAATACCTTCTTGGAGGGACTTGTTGAATATGCTTAGTAAAGGAGCACAGATGGAATCACAACAATTTTTTAACACTGCCGAAGGAATGCCGTCTGGACCAGCACTATAATTAGACTGAAGTGATTTCAGTCCGGAATTAACTTCTTCAATACTTAACTGGATCAAGCCAATATCAAACCTACTTATAATATTGTTTAGTGAACTATTATTAAATCCTGAATGAGAATAAACGGATTTGAAATAATTAGCAAACAATTCAACTATGGAGTCTAAATCCGACGATTCAACACCTCTGAAAAACATGGTATTTGGAATCCCTATCGATTTTCTTTTAGAATTGACAAATGACCAGAACGATTTACTGTTGTTTTTGATATTACTTTCAATATTCAAGATATAAGCTCTATATAGAAACTTACTAAGAACTACAAAATCTTTACGTAATTTACTAAAATAATCATAATCCGATTGATTTTGTGATTTATTGTATTTCACGTATGCATTACGTTTCTTTCTTTTTAAGTCACGAAGCTGCTTATTAATCCAAGGTGAATCCGATGATTTTTTTTTGAAAGAATAAGGAACAAATCTTTCAAAACCCATTAATACAATTTCAATGAAGCGGCTGTACATATTTTTCAAATCAAGAAACATAAATTCATTTAACCAATCAATGTCAGAGAAATAATTATTTAATTCAACAAAATTAGTTTTAGAAAAATTATACGATCTAACAGATTTCTTATCATTTAACGAATAAGTGTAAAACTCTATTTCAAAGAATAATTCCTTATGATGAATAGTTTCGTTTAAAAGAGAAAAAGGTGCATTACTTAAATTAACTTTGATTTCATCACAACATATAAAAATTAAGTCTAATATTTTTCCTAAAGAATTATCGATATGATTAACTTGCACTAAGTTTAAAGAATATAAAAAATCAATAAATGTAACTTCGAAATCTTGTTTAATATTAAATGGAAATAACATTTTATCCGTTTCGGACCAATTCCAATATATATCAGATAGATTAAAATCACCTAAGACACACAAATTATCAGATATAGAACAAAGATTATTAATAAAATCAATATTGCTAATATGTTTTTCATACAAATCAAGTGAGCTACTTGGAGGCACATAACTTACAATAAAAAATACATTTGCTCTGGAAAAAGCATTTAAGTTGACGGAGATGCAAACTTGTTCAATGTCCGAGGTTGGTAAAATGACTTCTTTAGAGCAAAGATGGGATCGAACAGCGATAATTATCCCTCCTCCACGTTCTCTAGATGATTTACATCGATCGCGACGATAAACATTGTAGATACTGCAATCAAATAGTTCTGAAGAGACAATTCCGTTATAAAGCCATGACTCAACAATGATGATAATATCATAATATGTAGCACATGTATTTTTAAAAAGATCGGATACTTTGGTTCGGAGGCCACTTGCATTGTGGAAATAAATCTTTAGTGACGAAAGACGAACATATGTAGACCTTAAAGGATTCGTTGTTACGTTGTTATCCCTACGTCCTTCTCCAAGGAGTTTTTTGCCATATATACAAATGGTCGAATTTTGACACCTATCGGCCAAAAATTTTCCGCAAAGACTAATGATGCAACATCCACCGGAACGCCAATTTTAAAATTGACGAAAGTATGCTTACGATCCTTATCTGCATTTCCTGATAGTTTGTGGCACACAAAAAGAGATGTATCTATTCCCAGGCTAGTTGAAACAAATGCAATAACTTCATCTGGAGTGGTAGCGTATCGAAAACTGCCAATATGAAACCATTTTAATTTGTAAGCAACTCGAAGATTGCCGCAGGATGAATTAGTTCCGACGATAACATTTTTTGCTATAATTTTTTGAGCTATGTTGCTTGATGGATTGTTTTCATTATTACCAGCATTGACCGCTGAAATCATAGGCAAAAATTCATCATCCACCATATCAACAGCAACAGTTTCATGAATCACAGTATTTGATAAATTACTGCCTTGCACAGAGCTAGCAATATCTTGCACAGCACTAGTATTAATTGCACCAACGTCAGCATCATCACCATTAACAACCATAGCAACACAAGACGAGCTTGGATTAACAATATTATCAGCGACAGTCTCATGATTTGCAGCTTTTGGTAAATAACTGCCTTGCACAGCACTAGCACTATCTTGCACAGTACTAGCACAAGCCCCGCCATCGACTGCATCATCACCAGCAACAACAACAGCAATACAAGATGAGCTTGCATCAAAAGAATTGACAGCTTCACCAACAACAACAACACCATCAAAAGCTTCAGCAGCAACAGCAACATCACGAACAACAACGTTTTTACCATTTACCATGTTGTTTCCCTTCTTTGTATTTCTCTTACCTTTATCGGAGGTAGCATTGAGTTTGAGATTCGTAGTGTTTTTATTTTTAAGCTTATTACCAGCAGCACTAGCGGGAAGAGGAAGAGAAACAGAGTTAGGAAAGTCAACCGTTTTCACATGAGAGGTAGCAGGTGAACTGTTTTTATTACTCAAAGAAAGAGGAGCCAAATTTGGAGACGAGAGTGCAGGTCTTTTAGAGGTGGACGTGGATTGCTTGGAAAGTCTTTGGTCGCGAGTGCTATCACGAATGCAGCGACTTCTGTTTAATATATTTGCCGACACATTCGCAGAGATTGATTCATCTACAATGGTTAACGGAGAGTTATTTTTGAAGAGAATACCCATGTTCTCTTGCATAAATGCAGAGAGGTCAGCTATTTTATGCGCGAACAAAGATGTGTTGTTATTTTTGCAATTATCACACTTGAAAAAAATGCATTCATTGTTTCTAATTAAGTTAATAATATTATTATTAAGATTGGAACATTCACCATGCAGATTTAAACCACAAATACCACACGATACAAGATCGGACTTCAATACGGGGTTTAAACATATGAAACACGATGAATTCATTTTAATAATAATTGTAAGACTAATTAATCAACAATCGGTTGGCAAGCCATTGTCGTACTTTATTAAATTCAATGGAGCGCAGAAAAAATATAGTACATGTGTGAGGGAACTCTTAGCAATCTACTCAGTTGTAAAGTTCTTCAAGTTTATGTTGGAAAGCCGAAATTTCACTATCTCTACTAAAAAACCATTGATATTCGCCTTTAAACAAAAGGCCGAGAAAGCATAACCTTGATCTGATTGGACAATTTTCAACGAATATAATACACATCGCTGGAACAGAAAACATAGTTGCAGATACTTTTGAAAGTATCAGCAAATTGCTTAGCTTTGAAGAACTGGCAGCGCGCGTCTCAAACAAGTGATACCGAATTTGAAAACATTATTAAATTTACCTCTGTTTTACAGATCATAAAAGTTCCGCTACCAAATTCAAAATTACAAGTGTTTTGTGATTTTTTTAAGGGTGATGCAATACTATTTGTAACGAAACGTAACCGTCATCAAGTGTTTGATACTCTGCACAGCTTAAGCCACCCAGGCATGAACGCTTCGGTAAAACTGGTTGTATAGAGATTTATCTGGCCTTCAATTCGCAAAGACTGCAGAGCGTGGGCAAAGTCATGCATTTCGTGCCAACGATCGGAAACATCACTTGATACATCATCTCTAATGTAATGTTTGGGCCGATGAACACCCCATTGTATCATTTGGACTCAGAGCACCATACAAAGAGGGCCTACAAGCCACTGTCGCCGTAATGCTCATATTATATTAAAAAAGAAGCCAGCTATTATGAATGGGGAACTCTATAGAGCCATGATTAATGATTTTGGACTCTTAGCTGGAATTTATTTGAGCCAGCCTCGGCAACCACTTGCCCGAAATCATTTTTAGAAAATAATAACAAAACCTCACATCTAAAACCACAACCGTTACATAATGTTATTGAGAATTTTGTGATATTACGGAAAAAATCAAATCAACCAATAATGGAATGAAACTTAACGTACAAGTTAATCATATTCCATTTTAAAAATTATACCCTTTTCTTTTTTCATAGATATTTTATAATGGTGTCTTGTTTTTAAAGTTAAAATACAAAGTGTTCTGAATTTGCTTCCATGTACAACAATGTGACCAAACAAATATGCAAGCATGGGCAGTAAATTGCGTTCTTCCATTACTGGTTACCGATTACCTTCCCATGAACGAGTTGTCTTTCCGATAAAATGTGCCTTGGCCAGAAACGGTAGTCCCTAAGGTCGTTTCTGGGATTGCGAGCATATTTATTTCCAGCTGAAACAGAATTAACTATGAACACAAAAAATACCAAACCGTTGCTTTGTAATAAACAAAATAAGGCCAGCTTTTTTTTAGATACTTTTTAAAGGAAACAACTAAAGAAATAAAAGGTCTCTTACGACAAAGTCACCTAAAAAAAGGCCCCATTTTTTGACATCCAGACAAATTATCCATAAATAAATTTAGCATAAGGACAAAGCATAGATAGATATCCTACCGCCAGTACATTTATTTAATTTTTTGTTGTTGTTATTTACTATAAATGCCATCTCTGTGTTTAATAGTGGCATCGGCATGTGCGCCACTTAATGCCAACCCTCATTTATTTAAACTTGTAAATGGCTCTAATGAAAAATATCGCCCATTCCACAAAATTCCTGAAGAAAAATAACCAACATACCTCAACTTGCAAAAACAAAAATAAAAGGACCTTTTTTCATGTTGTTCATTTCTTTGTCGGTAAAAGTAAAAGTTATCCTTTGATGGGTTGCGTAGTGTTCTGTTGTTCCTATCACCACACCATGTTATGTTATATAGTCAAAGGAGCAAAGGACACTTCGCATTCGCATTGAACAAAAACTAACACTGCTACTATTGTTCAAGAACATTGTATGATGATTATTTTTGTTTGATGCGCCCTTGACTGTGCGCTAACGCAACAAACGTGAAGGTGTTGAATACGTGCTTAAAATATTTAACAAACAGGAATTAGAAAAGGAGGAAAACCAACTTTGGAAATTACAAAAGAACGTGTAATGGCAGCGCCCACTGTTATGGCTTTTGCTAAATACCTTCACTATATCCATGCAAAAAAAAAAAAAACTACCGACCCGATCTGTTTATATACAGGGTGGGCCAAAAGTGAATTTAAAGTGATAATAACTTCAATGGGTTTAGTTCTGTACTAATAATTTATTTGAGCTATGTAGGGAATGCAATGTCCCTCAAATGAGCATCAGCCTTATGCTCACAGAGATGGGCTCTTTTTAACGCTTTTTCCATATCACTTCGTAGAACATCTGGGAATGTATTTCAGAATGAATGTTCTCTTTCAGGTGCGGAATAATGGCTTTAATTCTTCCCCAAATTTGATTTTGTATGGAAGGGTCTGCTATTCGGTTATTAGAAATCTTCCGAATAAACTGCGGTACACACCGAGTTGAGTAGTTGACCAGAGGACCATTGAGTCGATCTTTCTGGAATCTCCATAAAACTTGCAAGAATGAGTTTCAATTTCGCCTCAGTTTGGCAAGAAGATGAACTACAGCTTCTTGTTGACGAAATCGTAGAACCAGTAGGTGGATAAGCTCTTTTGGTTAAAATAATCGAGTGATTATTTTCAAAACAAAATTCAATCAGTTTGGTCCTCTCTGAAGCACCGTAGTTCATTTAAGTAATTCCCCAAAGTTAGTTTAAAAAAAGAGAAGAACAAACATTCTTTTGATTTCAAACTTGGAAGTCACTTTTGCCTCACCCTCTATTTGTAGTGGCTGAGCTGAGAGTTGTGAGTATACTGAAATTAAACGATTAATTTGGAGTTTTATTATTCTTCTGGCATGGTATTGAGGTAAGGTACTAACTGAATAAATAAGGGAACATAAGATATCAGAGTAGGAGGCTTTTACTGCATGGGGTCTGCTTAAAGGCATTGTATTTGCCGGAGGCGATAATATTATAAGAACGTGACTCTTGGTTGAAACATCGTTAGTGGAAGAAAAATTACTGGAGAAGTATTTCTTTCTTTTTAATTGATAATTAATTAATATAATGTTTTTCTAAATTGTCTATAGGCACTTTAAAAATCCAGCTGATAAATGATGTAATTTTAATTTGGTTGGAAAGTATAAGGTCATGAATCATTGCCTATTTATTTAACATGCTCCAAATAACCAAACATTTCCTTTTTCACACAACAATGGATTTTATACAAAGTGGGCACTAGTTCTAGAAATACGAACTACCAAATAAGAGTGTTTTCCTAAAATATCCTTCAAACTTGCTTATAGCTTTAATCCAGCATGGTAGTTTCTTATTTCATATTTGGGTACATTTTCTTAGAGAATTTTTAACTTAACATAGGAAGTTACGTCAGTACATTTTTTTTAATAAATAAAATAAAACTTATATTATCAAAAGATTGTTGTTATCAACTAGATCAACTAAAAATTGGTGAAAATGATTTTCGATTAAAATAAAGGGGTTTCTAATAGGTATGATTTCGACAGCTCGTGTTTCTCAAAATATCTTCTTTTATCAGTCACTAAAGGTAAATCATCAGTGTAAGTTATAGCATCGAGCCAGACGTGCATATGATAAAATTGTATTCTCTAGTAGCAACAATTCATACGTTGCGACGATTTTATTGAGTAAAGGGACGTCAAGTCCATTATTCAAAGTTTGGAGGCCAAATTCGAGTGCTACGTCTCAGTGAACAATCAACCAACACCCTTACGTCAACGAAATGTTAGATCATACAGAGTTCACTATGGTTGCTTTGCTTGACATCGAAGGTGTTTTTAACAACGTGCAATCACATCTGCATCTGCATAACATCTCTGAACGTGACGGTTCGCTTGGGGAGTTAATTTTTTGTATGCTAACTAGCAGAATAATTAACTCAAAACTGGGCAATTCTTCTGCTGGAACTTCTGCTAGAAGATTCATAAGTAGAGGGACACCGCAAGGTGGTGTTTTATCCCCTCTCCTCTGAAATCTTGTGGTAAATGAAAACCTAACTGGTCGGGATGCAGAGGGTTACAGAGTCAAGCATCTTAACACGCTTAAATCACTCTTACAAAATACCTTAGACAAACTAATACTCTGGGCTGATCGGTGTGGACTGGGTGTTAACTCAGACCAAAGCGTCTTATTTTCGAGTATATACAAAATTCCTCAAAATTGCTTTAGAAAAAGCTATAAACCGAGACAAACTAAATAAAGTCCAACGTTCAGCTTGCTTGTGTATAGACGGATCGCTTTGCACGACCCCATCTGCGGCTCTGGATACCCTGCTGCCTGTTAGGTACCTCTTGATATACTTGGCAAACAAATAGATGGCTGCTAGCAGCTCCGTAATTCTTAAGTATTTAGAATCAATTCCAAAGCGCATAGACTCTATACCATGCCCCAAGTGCAATTCGACAGAAACTTCCAGATTTCTATACCTTTCACATTTTTCTAGAATCAGGGCATTCGTGGATCAAAAACAAATAACGTTTTGTTGGAGGTGTGTACTCTGAACGACTGAAATTAAGTCTGTCATTCTTCCCAATCATTGTAGCGTGTGCCAAGCTTAATTTTTGGCGATAAGAGAAGTCTTGTCCTGGCTTAAAGAAAACGCGCTATCAACGTCTGATATCCGTACTTTCTCAGATAGTCAGGCCGCTATCAAATCTCTGGAGTCTGTTACAAACTCTATAACAGTCCATAACTGTCGATCATCTCTACTGGAGATCGCACAACAGTTTAATATTCAATTTTGATGGGAGCCGGCCGGGCCATAGACACATTTTAGGAAATTGTAAGGCATATGAACTCACCAGAAATGGTACAATATAACGCATTCTATCACGTTTGGCTAATGAAGCTGTGAAGAAGGCAAACATCAGGTGTAATAACATCACATCTGTCTGGTCACGAAAAACATCTGGCCTGCACTAGATTGGTGTAGCACTCAAGGTGCTTGTTATTTCTAAGCAGATTGCATATAAGCTCCATAATCGGCGTCGTAACCGGACACTATCTAATAGGGAGGCACGCCACCTGGCTAGGCGTATTCTCGAATGACTTTTACAGAAGCTGCATGGATGAGGAAGACGAAGAAACAGTTCTTCACCTCATCTGAACATGCCCTGCTTTAGCTCAAAAACGCAAAAATCAAGTTGGAGGATTCTCCTATCATTATCATCATAAAACATAATCAGTCTTTCACGTTTCGTAAGGGACTCTGGTTTTATTGAGCTCAGAAGAAAGTCTCAAGATTCATGTGGTATCACAATAGGCCATTAAACCGGCCTAAGTGTGGCCTTCTTCATCACGGACAGCCACTTTGACATAACCACCTCACCTATGCGAATATGACGCAAACCACCGCGGCCTTCAAAGACAACATAATCGAATGCGAGCCATCCAGCGAAGCTTGTTTTATTTAATATACCAAAAAGCCTGCCTTTAATGAAAAACCCTTTAGCTTGAGAACAAAGAAATAGCAAAGTTTTGCTTGAGAGTTAATTTGTGAGTTTTTTCTTTTTATAAGTCCTGAGCTTAGCTTGAAGCGTTTGGATGAAGAAGGGGGTAAGTGACATTTGCAACATTTCAAGATACAAGGATTTAACATTTTTTGTTCAGAACTTTTTTCGTATTCTAATTTCAGAAAATGTCGATAAACAAATAAAACAAGAAAAATAATAGCTTTTTAGCAAAGTGACTTTTAAGTTTTCGATAAATGCATTCTTTTTTATCATAGAGAACACTCACCCCCATTGTTATCCAAACGCTTCAACCGTTTTATTTTAAATTAAGAAAAAGTTTTTTAAACTAGGTTATTAATTTAAAACGGAAACACCTAAGACTGGCTTACAATAGAAATCTTAAAGTAACACCGGAATTGCAATAAGTTATAATAACACTTATTTTATTTGTGAAGAAATATGCTTTAGGCTGATGTTGGCAAGTAAACTTCCTAATACAACACGAGGTTATATTTTTGTAGAATAATTAATCTTTTATGAGCTGTGAATGGTCCAGTCTACCAGTTGGGAGACCCAATTAACCTTCAAGCGGTCGTGCGTAGTCGAATCGACCGCGCTTAGTACATTTTCGTTCATATTATTATTTTTACCCATCATTGTAATTCTCATTTCTAGTAGCCTTTTTTTCATAATTTTAAGTACTTTTTTGACAAATTAGACTTTAAAGACAATGATAATTTATCTGAGTTCAAATAAATAAATATTTATGGAATAATTAGTACTTTATTTCCCTTATTCATCCGATAGGTCTTTTCGGTTACGCGCGCCCGCTCCCGTTACAAATGACCGCGCGACCGCTTGAGGGTTAATGGGTCAGTTAAAGTTTGTTTGCTTTGTTTATTTTTGCAAAGTGTCACAGTTTAGATAGAAAGAAAGGAAAGGTTTACAATTTTGGAAAAAGTCTTACAGTTTTGGAGGCCTTTAACAATAGGTTATTTAAAATGAATGACATTTAAAATTAAAGTCAATTTTCCTTATAGAATCAGACAGAACCGACACATTTTATGGGGTTTCCTCCTAATATTGTAAAACATGCTTCTTAATATTTTTCAATAAAATGCTAACATTCTATAGCAATAAAGTTTAAACTTTGAATGAGTACTGGGTAAGCTGTCAGATTTCAAAAATAGTATTGAATACAAAATTTAAACATGGTATACTTTTTTTTTCAAAAATTAAACCAACAATATTAAACTTCTTCAAAAAGAACAAACGAAAAAATAAAAACGAAGTGTTTACTTAAGAGAACACTTTCATAATCCTCATCCTTCGCTTATGTTACATACATACCATAAAAAGGCACTCTCTTTATTCTTAAAAGACCAAAGCATAAAACAAAATTAAATAAACCGATATTGGGATCAAAAGCCCTGTTATATACATCCTCCATTTTCTTGCTCAGTTCATTTTTTGTTTTGTTAGTCCTTTAGATACATAATATTCAAAAATTAAACATGTAAATATATGTATTTGTATTTATATCGAAGGATGTCTATGCCAAACCATCATAAATACATCTCCTATAGGTTAAATTTAAGCTATATTTGCTAATCTCTTTAAATGTCAAGTGATAGGAGGCATAGGAAGGGAAACAAAAATGTACTTATTTGATTATAAATAAAAAGTCCTTGTAGGGATTTATCTATTGTTTCCTGTATAGAAATTCAACTGGAAAAAGAAGGTAACCTACTTAAAATTCAGAAGTTATGTGAGTGCCTTTAAGCATTATTTTCTGCTAAACCTATTAAAAAAAAAGGTAGAAGAGAAGAACAGAAATTATTTCCAGAAAACAAAAATCGTCCGATTTGTATTTGCTAAATTCACAACTTTTAAAAGATACAAATTTTGTAGGACCAATTTGGTTTAATAAACTAAACAATTTTCTCATTTATTTATTTAAGCCTTTTGCTTATACTTCCCTGCGTTTCGAATTGAAAATTTATAACTTTCGTTTTCTAAATGAATCTATAACTTGAATTCCATATATTTTTATTGCAATTAAATAATTCTAGCAACATAAAAACTGGATTTCTTCTCCCTGTATGGTGGGAGTAGCTTTTGCTTGCGCTCATTGAAACTTATTTTATTTTCAATAATTTGTAAATTGAAACAAAAAAGTGGATAGTTGAGTGTAAGCTAGCGTTACCCTCGGCAAGAAGTTTGTTACTCCTTTTGGTATATAAACTAATCTATATAACCTTTATTTGCCCGAAACTCGAATATAAATCTCATATTTGGGATTTAAAACCTATGAATACTTGAATATTTTGGACAAAATGCGAAAAAGATATTGGTAACTGAGCTCGAACACCAATGTTTAAGGTCTGAACCTTTCGGCTAAACATTTCTCACATAATGCAATGTGTAGACATTTAAAACTAATGTACTTTGCAACTTCATAAAATAGTCCTTACTATCACTGTGCCCTTATGACTCACTGTGCTTGATTTTTATATGGGTATTCATAACCCCTTGAGTGATGCAAATTTGCAATTGATCACAGATGAATAAAATAATGCCTAATAAACCACTTGCATGATAACAATCATTTTTTAATAAAACTTATATTGATTGCTTAGCCCGTGAAGTCAGAAATACTCGTCATCACTGAAAAAGAATTTACTTTGTGGTAAAATTGGTCTCAAAATCTTGGCTTGGTTTGTAAATTCTTCTAATTTGTTTTTATCGCTTACATGGACTCAAGGGGTTATTAGCAGTGTTAGGAAAATAGGGAAGGATTTAAGAGATGCATATTGGTCTTAAAATTTAAAATATTAAAATAAGAGGAAAAACCGCAGTGCGGTATAGCATTCCGCATTCTCGATGAGTGGTTAAAATAAGAATTTCTATACTTAACAGTGCGTCCGAAATTGAGCTTAAGGGTAAGCTTTTGAGCATTCCTGGAAGTGCAAGTATTACGGCTGAATTGTTTGAAGGGGGGAATGCAACTGGCTAATTCGACATAACATTGTTTGTAAAAATATATGTAAAACAACGAAAGGAAAATGTTTCGATTACAGTTCTATCGCCTATCATTTTTAAAGCTCTTTTTTGATTTCCTATCCAAAAGTCTTAATCTTGTTTTAGGGGCAACTGCCCAAATATGCGAGTAATATTCAAGTTTCGGACGAATGAAGGCTTTGTAAATTACAGCCAGATCACGAGTGGCGAAAAATTTCTTGCTCCCTCGGTGAAATCCTAAGTGCCTAGCAGCGTTATCGCGATATCGAAGGTGTGATCATTCCATAAGAGGTGATCTGTAATGCACATACCGAGTCCTGAAAGTTGATTTGTTTCCTGGATGAGCATTGTGTTTTTGAAGTATTAAATTCTACACGGTTCGTAACTTCTCACTATGTTGTCGAGATCGCATTTGAATGAGCTTATCATACGGTACCGTTGAATTTCCACATCCGAAGGACTGGGGTGTGAATCTAGAAACGAATATGAAAAGTTGAGGGCACTGTCATAAGCTAAGCAGTTTAATGGATTAGAATTAGACAAAAGATCATTTATGAATATAAGAAAGTGAGTCTGAGAAAAAACGGAGCCATGGGGAAACCGCTGGTGAAAGGTAGTTTCTAAACCAAAGAAAAAGAGATTCATCAATACCAAAAGCACGCATTTTCGATAAAAGAGCTTGGTGCCAAACTCTATCAATAGCTTTTGAAATATCAAGTGGATAATCTTACTTAAACGATGTAATGATTTGTTTCACTGTTCGGTTAGGTAAGCCATCAAATCAACAGTCCACTTGTTGCTACGAAAGCCATACTGCCGGTCATTAAGAAGCTTTCGTTCTTCGAGATATTTCTTAAGCTGGGACGTGAGTGCTATTGGAAATTTTTTATTCACCTTTATAGGGAACAGGCTCGGCAAACGCTGTTTTCCATCCGCTCGGAAAGAGACCTGTAGAGTAGGAAAGATGGAAAAGCTTATACAGTGGTTTTGCCAGCGTTGAAGAACACCTCTTCAGAACAAAAGGGGATACTATCTTGGCCAACGGATTTATGTATGTCGAGGTCTTTCAGTACTCTTGCAACTACACGAGTACGAAAGAAGATTCATCCCATAAAACCGTTTACGCTCTCAAGAACAGGGGACTCGTGACACTTTATTTTAGTGTCGAATTAACAACTGTGCTGCAAGAAAATTGGCTTTATCAATCGAGCTTACGCAGGGAGTGTCATTGTAAACGAGCGTTTAAACCGAGGACGAAGTTGTGTTTCGTACGCTTTTAACAAAATAATGATCATACATTTTTACCACCTTTGGGACATTGTAGTATTTTTGCCATAATTTCCGGTCATTCAGAAATTTGGTTAGTCGAATATGACCGTTGCAGGTCTTTCTAGCTTGTTTGAACTTATTACGGTCTTCCTGAGTGGTTTGCCTTTATAACAACGGAAATTCAAATCTCTAATCGTTATAACATCTTTACAGCTCTAGTCAAACCATTAGTTCTCTTTGGGTTTGATAAATTTTATACTATTCGGGATAAAATTTCTCATTCCACAAAGAATTAAATTTGTAACCACATCTGTGCTGGAATCTAAGTCACTATCGAGGAAGCATAGTGATTAGTTAAAGTTCCTGAAAAAGTCATTGAAAACGTCCCAGTTGGCTTTCTCATAATGCCAAACGGTTTGCATTGGAGGGCAACAATTCCTTGGATGGAGACGGACAGCACAACAAAAATATGGCCTTACCTTTTTATATAATAATAATTACAAATTCATACTTACATTAATATGAACACAATTAACTTGGTCAACGCATGAGGGAAAAGTAAACAAGATTAAAATAAAACGAAAAAAGAACAAAAAAGCGAAACAAATTAAAACAAACAAAGCCGAAAATTATTTGATTTGTAAGAAGCCACTAATTCACACGAATGTCTCTCACCAAAACACCTATATTTTAATTATAATAAAGTTTGTCCAATGCTTTATATGAACTGACCACAAGTTAGAAAGGGTCATGCATTGGCAGCTCAAAAACATAGATTTGGATGTAGGTAGTAGGTACATAGTACTTTACATATCCATCTATTTTTGAAAACCATTATTTGCCATATTAATGTCGAAGAATAAAGACTTTATGATTTCATATAAGATCCCTTCCTGAGCCACTTAAAAATAGTTTTATTGCACGGGTACTGCTGCCTCGTTGCGAGGAATTGACAAGTCCCCCAAGAGTAAACTTATTACAGAAATGGTGAATATGGTCTTGCATTTATCGATTCCCTGAGAGTCGGCACCGTTAGTTCGTAATTTAAAGTACTGTCCATCTACCTATCTTCATCCTAATAAAGTTCAAACTACGCAACAATTTAAGCCTGCTCACTATTACTATTCACAACTTTGCCCTTTTTGGATGCATCAATGTTTCCAACAACATTTTCTTCAGCGATGGGGCAGGTTTCTAACTCGTTGGGTATGTAATGTTTACAAACAGAAATGCGGCAGGAGGCCCACAAGTGATTGAAGAGGTACCGTTACATCTAAACATAGTGAGTCTTTGGTGTGTTCTATATTATGTAGTTGAGTATTAAATGGGCCTTATTTCTTCGAAGATACCATTAAATAGACGTTTACAGTCAATTCGAAGCCTTTTGGTCGAAAAAAAAAACAGATTTTTTTGCTGACAGCGGTTGAAGATCAAGTTTTGGAAAATTTGTGGTTCCAACAAGGTGAAGTTTTTTCTTCCGGAATTTCACGTTTAGTAACGTGGATTTTCTATCACTTTTTTTGTTGGCTCTATGTTGTAGAGCGACGCAACTCTTGACGCATTTAAAGCCATCGTTACTCAAGTTTTGGCCCATATACCGCCCGAAATACGTAAAAAGTGGCGGCCATCTAAAGGATATTGGTTTGCACCCTTAATGGCAGACTCCAAACTTAAAAATAAAAAAAAAATCTTCACAAATATATCGCTGTGTGTGCTTCATTTAGCTTTACTACATACATGCATATGTAGGTAAGTAAGAATTATGAAGCTTCTGACGACAACATGAGTTAATAATAAAACAAAAGTCCTTATAAATAACTTATGAATCATGTGCTAAGGTATACATACATACATATATCAATTTAAAATTAGCACGTTTTATCAATCAATCAAGTAAGTACGTACGACACTGATTTTTTGTTTTATTTCACTAACGCATATTTTTTACCCCTACCCACCATTTGTGACACATTTAATTAACCAATCAACTTCACACAAAGTCATTTGTAATGTTTATAAGAAATGAAGGTACTTAATTTATTATGACGACAAAGTTATAACCATTTTTACCGGAATTAATAAGGGTTTCGGTTGGATAATCACGTCACGAAAGTCTCCGTACAAAAGGTAGATATACTTTTGTATTTATAAGTTTGCTAGACACACCTACATATATGGAGGTCCTAGAAATATAATAGTATCTTACGAAGGCTTATCGCGATATAAGCAAAATACGTATCAATTAGGAATGTTTACTTGAAAAATAGAACTAATAACTTAGTGATGCACGATAAGAAGCCATTTTTCATTGACTTAATGGGGATCTTTATAAAGAGTAAGCACAAATAGTTTGTTTGCTTCATATAGAATTTATCAAAACCTTGAATATTATAACGGGTGTTTTTTGTTTAGACATGTGGTTTTCAATCTGGCAATTCTTTTTAGGGAGTTTTTTTTGACAGCTGCCACTTGATATAGGTTATGTGAAGTAGCTTGGCTTCGCAGATAAGCCCGATTGACGCTTTAGAAGAATATGTACGGCAAAATGTTATAGAAAATTTGACCCCTCTACTGGAATTTATTCAAGCCACTCATTTTTATAACATAATGGCAAATGCCTTATCTTTATAATAAAGTTTGGCCGTAACATTAAATTATATACGTTTTATAAATCTCAAGTTTAAATAACACCCTTTATGAAGTTTTTTGTTAACAATTTATTATGCTTAATATCGCTTGCTTTGGTCTTATCCTTTTGATTACAAAAATAATGGATAACAGATCTTATCACAAGTATATGTTATTTTCGTTACCTATTAATTTTAGCCATAGGATATTGTACTTAAGCGTTTTGCACAGCAGGCAGTAAAGCATTTTTTTAATATCTGCTAAAATATGTTTGAGATTTAAGTTGTAAGCTACATAAAGATAGAATTTCACTTTGCGAAGTTATAGAAAAGTTTACAAATAAATGAAATTCTTTCTATGTACATTATGAGTAGTCTGCAACTTAACGTTTGTAATTTTATTGAACTACTTACCTTCTACATCAAATCTAAAACTACAGTGGGACGGACCTTCATAATGATTTTAGAGAACGGTCTCAACTCGAACTAAAGTAATTTGTGCTTAATTGACCGAAAAAATGTAGTTCAAAAATTTCTCATCTACATACAAAAGCTTTTTTTTGGTTAATTGAATTACTTGCTTAATTGATCTTAAAAAAAATAATCTAACAAACTTAAACAAGTCAAAATCAATAAATTTATTAATAATCGAAGTAAGTTTTTGTAACGTAGAAACTACTGAAATTGGCAGCACTGCTCACTTCATAACAAATTACAAGATGACAGCTCCCTATTATTTGTTTTTTGTCATTTGCAATTTCAGTTTTGATTTTCGCTCCGTCGTCGGTGGCATTAATTGAGATGAATATTTTATCTTTTAACTGACTAACTGGTGCAATTCAGCGGTTTTCGCTTAAGGGGATATTCTAGTGTAGAATTTTGGAAAAATCAAATTTTTCATATTTCCAAAGTTTAGACATTTAAGAATATGCGTTTAAAAGGATTTTTTAATATTCCTTTTATTTCACAAGTTAATTGAAGGTCATAGAAACTGGTTTTGAAGGTCATAGAAACTATTTTGTCCTTTTAGTTTCATTTTAAGTTACTTTTGTGGCAACCTTTATACTGAGTGGAAGTGCTAGCTCTGACAACGTGTTTAAAAATATGAACATACGTATTCTGTATCATTCTATAAGTAAAATTGTCGAAAACTTGTCTCAAAACTCTGAACGCGTTTTTCTCGAAACTACTTTTTTCGAGCTGGCGGTAAGGATATATACAGTTCTAATAGACCGATTTACTTCAAATTTGGAGAGGATGTTCTTTATACATCTCTTTATCGTGTGGTCCTTGCCCAAAAATATAACATCTCATTTAGTATTTTTAAAAAATTCGGAATTGTTGAAAAATATGCAACAAGAACATTTTTGTTTCAAACTGCTGCCATTTTGTTAAAAAGTTTTTTTTTAACTTATCCAAGAGTGAAACAATAGCGACATCTATAATTATTAAGAATCCGTCTGGTTTTTGTTTTTCAGATCACCAGGAGGGTTGGTAGGATGCACGCCAGGACACCCTCTTTTATTTAGACCCCCCACTTTGACTGCTTGTAACTTTGTTAATTTTAATTTTTTTTTTATTAATTTTGTATGTATGAAAACAAATCAATAAACAAATGATAAAAAAATTGATGGAAAAATTATTTTTTGTTTCCTTTATACAACGTTTCAAAAACCGGGCGAAATTCAGTCTCTACACTAGAATCCTTAATTGAACAGGTTGGTCAATTAAACGGGATTCTGACAAAATTGACCAAAAAATCTGACAAAATAGCCAGTGCAATTAAGCGGGGAATACTGTACGCCAATAGAGCTGTTCGAATTATTGAATACTTTTTGTATAGTCAGTATGTTGGCTAAGAAAAAGATATTTTTTTTCTTAATGTTAAATTATAATTATTAAAGGTAATGATAAATTAATAAATCAACAACATCAATTTTTACCAAATTTGCGTACTGTTTTCTGTAGATTTAATTTTTTATAAAAAAACGGACTGTTGGATTTTTATAAAAAAATTACTGAATGTCGAAAACAATATTTTTTGTGAGATAACATAAGTTTGAAGCCAATATCTTAAATTTTTGAAAAGATATTTGAGTCGAAAACCAATGTTTACCAACGTTTAGTAATGTTTTTTTAGGTTTTTATTTTTTTGTAAAAAAACTGTCAATTTGATTTTTTTCAAAATGTTACTGAAAGTTGACAACAATATTTTCTAAGGAATAAAATTTGTCAAAAGCCAATATCTCACAGTTTGAAAAGATATTTGAGTCGTGTACCCGTAACATGATGGTTAGTGCGTTGGACTGTCATGCCAGAGGTCTTCGGTTCGATCGCTTCCTATGTCATCTAAAGTTTTTTTCACGGGTACTGCCTCTTGCGAGGAATTGACAAATTCTCCAAGAGTAATTCTTGTCATGATAAGTGCTTTCTAAAGTTAGCCGTTCAGATTCGGCTTAAAAAAAAAAACTGTAGGTCCCTTCCATCCCTGGCAACAGTACTCGCACACAGGAATGGTTGAGAGATGTAAGTCACTAGGCCCTAGTTCTCAACGGACTATTGCGCCACACAATCTTTTTTAATTTGAGTCGAAAATCAATTTTTACCAACTTTTATAAATTTGTTTGTTAGGTTTTTATGTTTTGTTAAAAAACTGTCGATTCGACAAAATTAATTTGAAGCCAATATCTCAAAGTTTTGAAAATATATTTGAGTCGAAAATTAATTTTTACCAACTTTTATTAATTTTTGTTTAGGTTTTTATTTTTTATAGAAAAAAATTTTTCGTTGCACAAAATTGTTTTGGAGATACAATCATTTTTTGTTCATAAAATGTTCGAGGTGACAAATATTTTTTTTTGGTTTTTTTGATTTATAAAAAACCGTTAATTGGAATATTTTCCAAAAATATATTTGTTTGGTATCGCGTTACAATATATAATATAAAATTTAATTCAAGTCTGTAGAGTTATTGGTTCGTGAGATATTTAGGGTTAACCAACATTTTCACCTTTTTTTAAAATTGCTATATTAAAAAACCACCCACGCAATTGTTTTGAGAGTCCTTTCTGCATCTTTCTGCATTATTATCTGTATAACAAAATTTATTTGAAGTGTACTGTATATCTCTACTGATGGTTCTTGAGGTATGGACTACGAAAAAACGTCGCGAACGTACGGACGTACGAACGTACGTACACACGCATCCAAAGACATCTCTCTAAAAATTTTTTTTTTCGACTCTAGGGACCTTGAAACGTCGAGAAATGTCAACATTTTCAATTCGACAAATCGGACCGATTACAATAACTTCCTATGGGAAGTTAAAAACCAAAAAGATATACAAAACTTCAAGAAGCCAAAATTCTCATCTACTCAAATTCATTTCTTTGACTAAACAACAAAACCGAAAAAAACAAGAAATTTAAATGCAGCTTTATAGCCATTATGTTTTCCATTTTCTATTGAATATAAAAAAAGAGCCCAATTAAGTTGAACTATTTTTAAGTATCCACGCAGAAGAACACAATGTTCCGGAAAAATCGAATTTAAAATCTAAAGCAACTAACACTAAGCACTAATTTGAAAATAAAAGAAACACGAGTTTGAATGAAATTAAATTGCCTTGGAAAAAATGCGACATTACACTTTTACTAAACATGAAAAGTTTGAATCATCTACAAGGGCAATTGTGCTCCTTCTGAGAATCTCATTAAACCTCAAAACCATCAGTTTATACTTTTGTATCAGATTCATTCAAAAACTCATTGAGTTCGATTTTTATTCCTTGGAATGGAATGATTTAGAAGTTGGATTAGAATTCAGCAATTCAAAACTTTTGTAAAAGAAGACTTTGGTTTTAATGACAACAAAAATTGAAATAATAATTTCCACAAATCATTAACTTATTAACTTATTAAAAACAATAACTCAAATGTAATGTACAGGATCTTAGGAAGGAAAAACGCAAAGGAACACAAAGAGCATTAAATTTACAAAATGCTAGTAAATTGAATATCGAAGACATGTAAACATTATAATATCACTTTCTAAATTGTTGGCATATGTTTACATTTTTGGTTACAGATCTTTTGTAGACTTATGGTACATTAAGACCAGCTTTAATAAATAAAATAATTTTGTATGCATGTTTAAAATTGACCTGGGCATTATTAGAAATTCAAAAATAATTTGGATGACCACTTTGGTCATTAAATGTTTTCTTCTCTTCTAAATTTTTTTGGTAAAACTTAAGAGGAACTCCACATAAGTGAGTCTCACCACTTACAAGGATTTTTTAAACGGATTTGATAGATGCAAAAAGATTTTCGGATAAATACATTTTTCTCTTAAGCGGATTAATGTTTTTAAAGACACATTAAGACAACTTTTTAAGAAAACTACACCGTTGATCTAGCACATTTAAAACTGCTTTTAACAACGTGGACACACCTGCAACACACCTAACATCTCTGAACGTAGAGAGTTCGCTAGGGGACTTAATTCATTTAATGCTGACTAGCAGATTAATTAACTCAAAACGGGGCAATTCTTTTGATAGAAGATTCGTTAGTAGAGGGACACCGCAAGGTGGTGTTCTATCCTTTCTCCTCTGGAACCTGGTGGTAAATGAAATCCTAACTGGTCTGATTGCGGAAGGTTTCAAAGTGATTGTCTATGCGGATGACATTGCTAAGGCTTCTTTACACCCTAAAGGAACTCTTTCAATGCTTTAGACAAACTAATACTTTGATCTGATCGGTGTGGACTGGGTGTCAACCCACACAAAACCTAATTAGTCCTTTTTTCGAAAAAATACAAAATTCCATATGTTAACCAGGGCCGTCGAGAGGAATTCCGGGCCCGGGACGGAAAAATCTCGGGCCCCCCCATATTTACCATTTTTTTTTTTAAATTTCATGCCTACTGATATGGTACGTTCTAATGTCAATTACGAATAGCGAAATTGGTTGGAATTAACGGAAATAATCATTTTTTGTTTGCAAAGTGAACCGAAAAAAGTGTTAATCATCAAATCAATCTTACGGGTATCGTCCAGTTTAGTTGACATGGAGGATGGATAGAAAATAATTCTACATGCGATTAGATCAGAATCCGAACAGAATCATACATTCGATATTGCCAATGACATGTTAGTAACTGATAATACGGTCGATTAACTATTAAAAAAAATAGCATGTACATCTATCTTATCTAGGTATTATGAAAATAAAATAGAGCTAAATAAAAGTATTTGACATTTGTCTTTAAACAAAACTAAGTATTTTAAAAGTTTTACATTAAATACTCTTTATTGTTTTTCTTTATATTAAAATATTATCACAATGTTTTATTAGAGTTAGTTTGCATTCAATGAAATATTTTCTTTTGGAAAACGAGCTTTCCTAGTTTTCTGAGCAGCAAAACAACTTATAATTGCGTCGAAATTTAATTTCCTTGCCAAAGGTGCTTCGATGCATAGTGTAGCAAGTCTGGAAACACGATCTTGTGATGAGCATGAACGGTGAAAATTCTTTGTTCTGGCAAGGACGCTAAACGAACGTTCGGCAATAGCTACGGTTACAGGCATGGTTGAAAACACACGGACAGCAACACAAATGTTGGGGAAAATCGTCTCCAAGTTCTGGGAATAAATAGCATTGAGCAAACTCAATGGCGGAAGTTCTGCTTCAAAATTGGCTTCATAAATGTGTTTCAGATGAATTATTTCTTCTTTCAACTCTTGAGACACATGGGAGTTATACTTTTGGATGAACACTGTTGAAAACTGCCATAAAAATGAAAATGTAGCATTCAAATTTTTCATCGTATCGAACCGACGAGAAATCCCAGATATAATTGAATCAACTATGACGTAAAAGGTGTTTTTCTTGAAATTTATTTCTTCGTCTGTTTCAATTTGTTCTCCAGCTCCTCGATTTTCTCCAAAATGTCTATTTAATTGTCTTTTTCGGTTCGATGGGAACGATTCTGGAATATCCCCCAATCCCGTAGCAACTGCTCTGCATTCAGATAAAATTTGATCCCATCCGTTTTGAATAATGTTCAAATCAGAGATCAAGTTGTCGAGATTTCGAATTTCAACGTCAATAGTCATGTTTCTGGCTTGAAGAATGATACTTCTTTCATTTATAGCGCTAAGAACCTTGCACCAAATCGAAGACATCAGGACGCATTCAAATTTGTGCATATATTTTAAAACGCCATTTGCATCTCTTCGAGGTTCATTTTCAGTTAAATTAATATCACTTAAGGCTTCTAATGATGTTCTAAGGTTTTTCAGATGGTTTCACTGCCTTAATTCTAGCGTTGGGCACTGCTGCTAAACAATTTGAAACACTTTTGAACAACTCCAAAAAATGTTATTGCCGCAGTACAACATTTCGCTGAATCGACTCCACACAAGTTAAGGCTGTGAGCTGCACATGGTGAATACACGGCATTCGGATTTTTGTTTAATATATGCCTTTGTGCACTGTTCTTTCATATTGCTTCCATTTTCATAGCCTTGTACACAACAGTCTTCTAAAGGGATTTCGTTCTTTGCCAATGTTTCGCAGATCAAATCAGCTATTGCGGTGCCAGTTTTTTTGTTGCAATCGACAAATTCCAAAAACCGTTCTTAGATGGTGAACACATTTTATTCCAATCGCAGATATCGGAAAATAAATGTGTTTTGTTCCACATGACTTGAATCGGGTGTTGCATCGACAATTATAGCGAAGTATTTGGCGTTTTCAATCTCCTTCAAAATAGCTCAATTCACATGTTGGGCACAAATTTTAATGAACTCATTTTGAATCTAAACGGAAAGGTAGTGGACATGGGAACGTGTGTGCTCTTATTGTGAAATTCTTACTTTTTCCAAGTGTTCCTGAAGTAAGGGGTCATAATGACTAATTAATTCCAAAATGCCCAAAAAATTACCATTATTTGGCTCTCCAGTAAGATTGCCATCGCCTCGTATTCCTAGTCCCCTGGTGGGAGTTTCCGGTCCCCCGAAACCGAATCAAAAATTTCGTTTACGTTTAAAAGAAATTTTATAAAAACAGAAACCGAAATAAATATTTGTGTTTTGTTTTAAGTTGCCGGGCCCCTTATTTTGATTTTAAAAAATTTCAAAATAAAATAAATTTGAAATTTACGTTAAATTAAGTAAGAAAAGCGAAAAAATGTATTATAACTTTCTTTCAATAGTTCAGAGTTGCCCAATATTTCATTAAATATACACAAAAATGTACGCCAATAATAATCAGGGGCCCAGATCGGCAAGCTCGTGACTGATAGATTGGCAGATAACATGCAAACAGGGGCCCGATTGCGAAAGCATGAATGATTTTAAATTTTCGGGCCCCTAAAAATAAGTGGGAATAGGTATGTTGATGATGAATTTAGACTACATAATATATTGAAAAAAAAACACTCTCCTTATTGCTTTCAATTTTGCGGGCCCCTAGATAATCCCGGGCCCGGGGGGTTTCCCCCCCTTTCCCCCCCCCCCCTCTCGACGGGGCTGATGTTAACGCTCCCTATATTAAAGGAATCTTATTATCCTGGGTCTTATTTATACAAAAAACGCAATATTCAAGAAAGAGTCAAAAAAGCTACTGTAGTCCTCTTTTCTTGCAAAAAAGTGCGAGTTTTCTGTGCCTCAAACGCGACAATTTTGCTTGCTTACATACCCGTCAAGATCAAAATGAGCTTCATCTGAAAAGATGATTTTTTTTAGCAAAATCGGCATCTTCCCTTAGCATTGTTCCCAGCGTTGTTCAAGCGTATACACAACCATATTCGTTCAGCGGAAGGATAAAACTTATTATCTGTCAAATCAGACATGAGCTAAGTGTTACCATTCACGAAACAAGCACTAGTTGAAAAAAAAAATTAGATGGCGGACCCTTTATAAACGCCCATCAGTAAAGCTTTTAAGATCCATCCTGGTCAACTTAAAGTCAACGATCAATACGATTCAGCGCAATATAATATAATATTGTTTTAACATACACATAGAATTGATTTTATATCATTCCCATCACTGACACTTGTATAACTCCTCCAAGATCTATGATGCCTTTGACCTGTTTGCATACGTTTTATTCGCTCCCGTTGGAATAAAAACACTACATTTTTTGTTAACATTGTGTTCATAATGTAGCAGTAAGAGTGGCGTATTTTTTTTAAAAAGTTTTTCTCTTCAGTTACAACTCTTTTTCCTAGAAATATTTTTATATAACATTAACCAAACAGAAGTATCCACTACAAAATTCTCAAAATCATTAAAGTATTTTTAAAGCACTCTAAAAAGTTCAAGCAATTGAAGAGTTAAAAACTACTACTTTTTCGTCATGAATGAAAAAAAACAACATTAACATTTCAAGTATTCCAAAGAGCATTAAAAATATATGTAAATATGTTTGGTTGAATTAATGTAAAACATTTTAAAATTTCTCCAAATGCAAACTTTATAATGTTTAAGAGTGCATCTCAAAAAGTTGTGTTGTCGGTGAAGAACTCTTAAAGAAAAACAACAAATTTTTCTTAGCAGAATTTATGTAAGATATAGAATAAAATGCAGGTATTGTAATTAAAAGATAATAATCTATGAAAACGATTAATCAGCATATGTGTTAGTCCTGATAAACTTAAGCGTATTTCAAACAAATGTATTCCCAGAAGACTTGGGAAATAAATCTTAATAAATCTACGCCCCCTAGAAATAAAATGTTCTAACAGTCACGCAACCTCTTAACTCTGCCTTCATGTGATGCGAAGCGATGTAAATGTAAGTCCCATCTTAAAAAAGAAAACAACATCACCCACACCGACATTTTTATGAAATCTTACATCCCTTATTAATAATAAACCCAACCCGGAATTCCCTTTGAAACAAACGAACAAAAATAAAAATAATAAATGTAGCTATGTATGTATAAGATATACAAACTTCACAATTTCGCATGACAACTATACAATTATTTATGTTATTGCAAAGAAAATGATGAGAAAACAGCATGAAATTTGATGAAATATTTCTTACGATTCCCGCCGACAGTAACAAGGGTCGTATTTCAAAAAACATTCCGTATTCGTATACTTAAGCCTTTCAAAATGTTGACAAAAAGTTATAAGAAGATATTATTAAAAAGAATTTTTCTTTTTCTTTTTGTTTTTTTTGTTTCTTTTATTTCATTTACTTTTTTCCTCTTTTATTCGCAACTTAAAAAGTTTTTCATTTTTTTGATTTGGGTCCAGTAGGGAACGAGAGTCTACGTTTCATAGTAACACCATGCCAGAGTAGGTACTTACAGCCCCACGTTGACCGAAGGAATATCAATTTGTCTTGAAGAAATGAAAACGCCAAAAAAGCTGCATAAAGTGGATTTTTGAGTTAAAAAATATGGTTGGTATTTGACAAGCTCAGATATGTGTGTGCCCTTAACGATTTTAATTAAAATTGTTTTCTTTTCCAAACAAAACAAACAAAAATTGGGATTCGAATAGAAAAAAATGCCAAGCCAAGTATCTGGAATTTTGACTTTAAGAGAAATGGTTTTGCGGTTTCGATATAATTAAAACAAAACGGAAGTAAAGGGAAAGGAAAAGGATTCAGTTTAAGCGAACTTTTGGATGATTAAAGATGTTTGAACGAAATATAACAACAATAACTTTTAGGGGCTTCTACCATCATCGGTGAACGGCTTACAGTGGATCGTTTTATACATGCTAGACGTACAAAAGTCAAATCTCTTAAATTTCTTAAGTTAGTGTATTTTTTGATACAATAATACCCCACTCTATAATAAAGTCAAAGTAAAACAATTTTGTCTTGGACAATTTAAAAGTTGTAGACATCGAAGTCATGTAATAACTTTTTTGTTGTAAGTAACTACTTAAAAGTGCATTATGTAATATTAGGTAAGTTGTTAATACAGGCTTAAATCTTCTCAAAACAAAAAGGAAACAGTCTTAAAAAGTATAACGTATTATATTTTAATACTTTTAATACCGTTATATAATTAATTCGACTGGAATGAATTGATTAAAAACTCAAACTACTCATTTCAGTTCATTATTTGTATGGACAATCTAAATATGAGTATCACAAAGCATCATAATAAAATACATGTTTATGAAGAGATAAATATGTCTACTTTAAGAAAATATCCTCTTTACGCTCCGCACGAATTTGCATGACATGACAACAATCTTAATACTCACTAACAGTAACTACACTCAGAAAACTTTAAATAACGTCTTTCTTTTGCAGCCACCAAAACTGGTTCTCCTGGTTCACCCTATCTCTCCGGTCTTTATAGGGCACAGTCCTACTGTACCTAAGGTGCTCGGCTCCGTCCAGTGCGAGGACGTCTCGACTGTAAAGATGTCGCCTGTCCAAAGTCTTACGGCTGACGTGGTGGATTAGCAAAACCACCTCTCTATCTGTTATCAGCCCTCGATTGACTAAACAGAGGAAAGCATCGGGCAAGATGAAGCCGCTTTAAAAAGCATTTTCATAGTATTCGGTATTGGGGTATATAAGCCCCAAAAATCAAGCTGTTAATCGAGGACATTGCTCTTGCAACGTGTCCCCAATCAAGCCTCAGCAAAAAATTATCTATTATTTATGTTGGCTCTGTTGCATAGAAATCCGCTGTCAAGAATGCTGCTAAAAAACAACCGTTTTGTCAGGGCGAAAGATCTTCTAGCTCTGGCCAGAGCAGCACTCATACGTCTGTCGAAATAAGAATGGTGATCCAACCAGATGCTAAGGTACAACACTGTAATTCACCAGTGGCTGTTGATTTTGTCCGACGATCACTAGATTTTTCCAGGTATTTACGGTATCCCTTGAGGCTCAATACAACGAAGTCCTGAACAGAATAATTTCGCATTTCTCAAAGCTATTTTTCAACTTCCAGTCATCGCATTATTGCAGAATCTTGTCGAAGTCACGCTGCAAAAGTGTCCTGATAACTTCAATTTTTGAGACCTTTCAGTTCGCAATTAGGTCGTCGCAATTGCCTGAGTTAGACTACCTATCTGATGGCTGGTGTAAATGCTGAAAAGGATCGGCGAGTTAAACACTCCCTGCTGAAGACCATTTTAAATATCAAAGATTTTGGTAGAAGTTACATTGACACTTTTGACAAGCTTTTAACATTAAGCATGTCAGAAAGCATATACAACAGTGGTTTACTTATGCCAAGTCTAGTCAGCCTTATATACAGGGCCTCTAATATCGAATGTCTTCTCCAAGTCAACCAGACAAGCAACCGTACATTGCCTTTAAAGTGAAAATATGTGATACGGTTGGTTTTGGATATTTCACATTTAAAGGGTCTTAATATTTAATTATTCATATCACTATCACTCTTAAACACAAATCTTACTAATTGATTAACCCCTATCCCCCTGCCTACAATAAAATTCGATAGTTTTAATTCATGCCACTGGCTAAGTTTGTACAAAAATTAATTGTGTCCTTCCTGAAATCAAGGTAAATTTAATTTGGAATTCTCTACCTCATCTATCACTTTCATATATTTAAGACGTAAAAAATGTTGTTGCATTGGACTGTTACGTTTTTGATCTTTGATCCATCAAACTCCTATAGCATTGAACTTTAAGATCAGGGGCGTGTGGTAAAATTTAAAAATTGCAGTTTTTTGTATTAAAATTGTACCGTCTAAACGTAAAATGATATAACAATATATATATGATGGACAATTAATGTTTGTTCCAAAGAAAACTCTAAAAATTATAACAAGATTATACATACTTAATTCAAATCAAAACGAAATTAATGTTTGTATAGTATTTAACAAGCTATTCAAGATTTATTCAAAAATTTAATAATTAAAAGTTAAAAAATTGTATTTTTGTTTGTATTTAGAATGATTAATTTTTAATATTATGGACTGTAAAATTCTTTTAGAAAACCTTGAGTTTAATTGCAAGGCCGATTTAATCTATATATATACAATACATATACGTCCGAGTGTACATCTTCAGTATTTAATCGTCGTCCGAATCTTTACGATAGTACATTTTTATAGCATGAATTTATCATAATCGCGGTTGTAACTTGCAACCTAGATTTATCGACTCTTAGAAATAATTGGGTGACAATTCCTATACCTTATAGTTTACCTGAGTACCAAAAAGTTAATTTACATTTTACATAAATTGGCATATTTGCAATAATTGCGGTATTTAAAACTTATAGTATTTATAACTTTAAAAATGTGCACTGCTAAAGTCTTTGAACATATTTTGACCAAAATGAATGCATCCCAATATCAAATTTTTTATTTTATTTGAATAAAATAGTTTTTTTTTAAGTAAGTAATTTTAAGTAAGAGTAATTTCCCTATTTTATAGTTATAGCTCTGAAAATCAATTAAAATGTATTTTTTTAATATTATATACATAAAATAACTCAAAACGTTTATTTGAAACAATGTTGGAATTTTAAACGTCTAGAATGTATGAAACGATCCACTGTGTGGCGGCCGCAGCGGCGGCAATGAGCTGTATGTATTACAACCCGCAAACTCATACACCACCACGGGAGTTTTGATTTTGTGAAATATTTAAAACAAGGAAAATGGTGAGAAAATAGATTGTCTTCTTTTTCGCTAACCCTTCAATTTTTAATTAGAATATTTTTGAATAGAATTTAGAATACATTTTAAAAGTTCATCTTAATTGCTGATCGGAATTTTCAACCTACATATATATGTATGTATTTGGAATAATAATTTTTAGGCATTCTAAGAATACAAAACAATGTTATCGTGTGAAGGTGGCATTATAATAATGTATAATAGCCACACTACCATGTGCGTAAAATGAATACAAAATTTCGACGCTCATCCATCCATATTGCATCCAATATTCGGTCGACATAATCGCCTAGCAGAGTTCGTTATTCGAGCAACCATGAATGGGTTTCTCATAAGGTAGAGTAAACGAGGTGCGAAACCCATCGCGCCGCCATACAGTGAGCACTGACGACGCTATTGCTACTTTGAAACAGATTATCGAAGAAGACTTAATTGGAGTGATCATAATCCACAAGACATAGTTACATCATGATTAATGATTTTTTTGTGCGTTAATTGGTGAATGTTGATGTGGGCGACGTTTTTTGGTCCAAACAAGATGGCGCAGTGTTTAAGTCTTAAAGCCAAAGACAGAATCGATTAATTGATGAAAACTTTTGGTAACAATTTCGCAGTAATATTATTGGATTGGTTTAAGTCTGAAAAACACAAAATAATTGGTGGGGTGCCCCAGGGCTGTGTTCTGTTATTTTTATTAATTTTTACATTTTTTCTCATTTTTATTAAGATCTCCTGTTTGATCCACAAAGTTTTCATATTCGTTTTAAGATTTACAACCCTGCTTTTTGAATGTAAATCTTAAAAAGCAATGTGTGATAAACTTATTTAACTTTGATTTAGACATCATTGTTGAAGGGGGAATCAAACATCAAGTAGAATTTAATACGTTGAAAACTCAATGCAGCCCACTGTCGTTGTCGTTATCTATAAGTGGCATTTGCAACAAGCAGACTCAAAATCTCGATATTCTCGGTATGTGTATCTCCAACCACATACGTCAAATCGCCAAAAATGCAGCTAGATGCTTGGGTTTCCTAAGGTGATACAAGCGCTTTTTTAATCTCTCTGATTGGGCTGGTTATTTATATGACTTTTATTCGTCCAAAGTTGAGATATAATGAGCACCTCTGGGCTTGCGCTCCTGCAACTTACTTAAGTCTCTTGGACAGTATTGAACGTAGAGCATTCATGATGGTGATGATATTATCGTTAAATCAGTTACGTCGCGTCGTCGCTTGAACACCGTCCTAAAATTTCTTGTTAATCACTTTGGAAAAAGTTTTAATTATGAATATTGAGCTAAGCCACTCTATAAATTGTACTAGCAATAAATTACAGGTTCCCGACTCCAACTGCTGACAAAACAGACCCAAACCAAGAAATGACCAACATGCTTAACTATTGCCCTTAAGTTTTTATCCTGGAACTCTGTGTTTGGTTTGCGCCATACATAAGATCGTCAATCGGATTCAATGTTGATTGTTGACTCTCTTCACAAATGTTACATGTTCGCAGAATCTTGAATCCTTCCTTATATGCTCTTTTCTTCAAACTAAATACAATCTTGCTTTTTTCTTATCAAATCATTATTTCTTGAAATAATTCAAATGGTTTTGGGGCAACAAAAGTTTCCATAGGTATTCTCCATCTCACAAATCAGTTCTGGTGTCGATAACTTTGTGTTTTGTTTTACTTCTTACATCACTCTGTTACATTTGTTTACGTTTTACCGTTTATGTTCTATACCAGGTGAACACTAAACTCAGTGAGTTATATAAGAGGTATTACTGAAAACATTAATTATTTCGTTTTCTAAAATTTACAAACCAAAAACAAATCCCATTAGCAACGAAACGGATCAAAGCATTTTAGTACCCATTTAAGTGTTTCGAGCACATCAAATTTTTGTCCTCCTATTGTTTTAAAATAGACCTGAGTTTACAACAAGCTTTGACGATATAACACTTCAAGATGATCTTGCTGGATCTGGAGTTACTTTCGTCCTTGGTATCGGGAACACAAAAATGTAAAAAACCTCTTTGGGGCACGAAAATCCGTTTGTCAACATCAAGTATTATTATTAATTCAACTTAAAATTTGTATCCTCATATCCAATATCCATCTAATAACACCTACAGGTATTGTCCTTAATATAGCAGAAAACCTAAGATTTGATTGGCAAAACATAGATTCTATACTTAAAAGATCCCCACTATTGTTTTGAAAATGTGTTCTTCAACGCTGGCAAAATCACTCTCCAAGCTTTTCCATCTGTTCTTTTCTACAGGTCTCTTACCGAGTGGATGGAAAACAGCATTTTCCCAGCCTGTCCCTAAAGAAGGCGAATCCTCCTCACCCTCTTACTATAGTCCAATTGCACTTACCTGCATCTCTTCTTTCCAAGGTCATAAAACTCAAAGCTGTCTACTGTCGCAAAAGCGTAACCCTCTCCCAATGACACTATCCATGGGTGGTACTTGCATCGAGGAGACGAAACAGCTTTCAGTTCTAGGTATGTTCATCACTAACCACTTTTTGTGGAGGGATCGCATATTTGACATCGCCAAAAATGCTGCTAAGTGTTAGGTTTTTTTTCCGACGGTACAAGAAGTTGTTTACCCCTTCTGATCTGGCTATAATTTACAAAGCTTTTATTCGTCCAAAACTCGAGTATAATTCTCATATTTGGGCTGGTGACCCAATAATGTACTACAGTTTTTGGATAGAACTGAAAAGAGAGCTCTAAAAATGATAGGAGATCATTCCTTTACCGAGACATTTACTTCTAGTGAAATAGCCAGTTGCATTCCTCCCCTCAAACAATTCAATCGTAATACCCATACTTCTAAGAATGCTTATTAGTTTGTCCTTGAGCCCAACTTCGCACGTACATTTAAGTATAGGGGTTCTTTCTTTAGCCGCACTACACGAATGTCATATACTAATACTATTAAAAGAATGGTATTCCATTATTAAAACGATAGGATTGTCAGAATGATTCTTTAAAGGATGTGTCCTATTAACTTAAGTCTTTAATGGTACAGCTTATTGATTATTAAAAATATAGACCATTATTTCAATACTGTGAAACTATACAAAAACAATGGTACACACGTAGTTTGAAAACTATTGTTTTAATGGTCTATTATTAAAACAATGGGAATTCCCATTGATTGTATGGTATTTTTCATGAGTTTGCTCCAATAGGTCTTATTTATTTGTAAAACAATATACCTTTCAAACAAAAATTGGAAAATCACCGTTTTCAACGCCTGTACCCAAAAGCAGGCTGACTAATGGGTTTGCTTTTATTTCCATATGTATATACTTCCAGGCGATATTTATAGATTATATGCCTGCACCTACAAAGTGATTAAATACATTCAGAGATAGCTTTGACCCCTCAAAATCTCAACTAATGCTAACTTTTGTATTGTTTTATTTATATGGATCGTTCAAGGTATATGGATAAAAAAATGTATTAAAGTTAGCTATGTACATATATATTAAAAATATGTTTGTGCAGATAAGCCCAGTTTTAGTGTTAAAATTTTCCAATCGGTATAGTCGAGACGGACTTCCTTTTTTCATATTCCGTTCACCCAGAAATAAATCCCTCTACACTTCATCACAACAACGAAAGAAAATAAAACATCCCAAATGAATTATTGATTATATGCCGACCCATGACTCTCGTATACTTACCTACAAACCAACCTACCTACCAACCTTCTTATAACAAAAAAGTCCTTATTTTTTTCCGACATTATATTCAATTGAATTCTGAGCTTAAAGCCGAAATAGGAAAGAGCATTCATGAGGTCTTTATAGATGGATGGTACGTGCTTGGGTGCTTCCTGCCTGCTTCCTATTCCACGTCCACCTGAACATATATTCTGGATGCGGATATTCAGCCACCTGATTCTTCTTTGCCTTTGGAATTATTAACGTGTTGGCAGGAGAAATTAAATTATGAATGATGGGTCGGGCGGCTCTATATAGAAGTGATAAGAAATTCCATGAATTCTGATGATACGAGCAAAACTTTTTGATGAACAAAAGTCGAACAAACGAAATTAAAGTAATGAAGTAATGCGCAATTGGAATTATTATAATAATATGTAATGTATGTTCCAGCAATAAACAGAAGGAATTTTGTTCATCAATATGATATTTTCATTTGTCTTAGCTAACGATTTCGAAGACTCTTAATTTGTCCAATTCTTACGTTGGCAAAGTTTTTTGTGCTCGACTAATGACTTAGCTTGCAGTTGTCACATACCAATTAACTTAGCCGTGATATTCCTCGACGTTTCAAGGCCAATAGAACCTAAATAAAAAGAGGGATGTATTTGCGGGCGTGTGTACGTACGTTCGTACGTCTGTACGTCTGTACGTCTGTACGTCTGTACGTCTGTACGCAGTACGCCTGTTAGTTCGGGAACATATTTTCGTCGGTCAAAAGTCAAGAACCTTCAAATAAATGTTGGTTTGCAAAATACAAAAAAAAAACAGAAAGGAAGGGTTCTCCAGCTTTACCACATCTTTCTCGTCTTGTCCTATCGGACACAGTCCTACTGAACCGAAGGTGCTCAGCTCCGTCCAGTGCGAATACGTCTCGACTGTAAAGGCGTCGTCGCCTATTTACAGTTTTACGGCGGACGTGGTAGATTAGCGGAGCCACCTCTCTATCCTGTATCAGCCCTCGATTATCTTAATAGAGGAAAGCATCGGGCGATATAAAGCCGCTTAAACGCGCATTTTCGCAGCATTCTTGATTGGGGTAATAGACCCCAATAATCAAAATGGTCGAAGACATACCTCTTACAACGTTTCCCCAATCAAGCTTCAGCAAAAAGTTATCTGTTCTGTTCATGTTAGATCTGTTGTATAGAACCTGCGGTTGGAATAATAATGTTGTACTCCGAATCTGGTGTTCTGTGTATTCCAAGGCAACTTCAAAGACATTGCCTATCAAATACCCGGTCTTTGCAACGTTGAACCATACAGGGCACCCAAAGGCAATCATTGACCGGGTAAGGGCCATGTTGTAAATCGCCTTCACCTTGCAACCGTTTTGGCAGGGCGAAAGCTCCTCTATCTCTAGCCAGAGCAGTACTTTTATATCTTTTGAAATACAAATACTGATCAAACCAGATGTCAAGGTACTTTACTACATTGTTATTTACCAGTGGCTGTCGATTCGGTCCCACGATCACTAGATTTTTCCAGCTCTTTCGCGTATCCCTTGGGGCTTCATACAACGGAGTCCTGAACAAAATAATTTCGCATTTCTAAAAGTTAATTTTCAATTTCCAGTCATCGCAATATTTTGCTGAATCTTGTCGGAGTCACGCTGCAAAAGTGTCCTGATAACCTCAATTTTTGAAGCCTTTCAGTTCGCAACACGAACGGTAGTCTTTTAGTGTCAATGGGAGATCAATTGCGGAGATGGAAGGGGCACTTCTGTACATTGCTGAACGATGACCAGAATGCAAATACAAATGCTTATGCAAATCATCAACTGCCGGACATACGTAGATCTACCAGAAGCATTAATATTGACCCCCCGACATGCACGGAAATAAGAACCGCGATACATCTTTTAAAGAACAACAAAGCAGCTGGGCTGGATGGCATACCTGCCGAATTCCTTAAAGCATACCCCGACTTGGCTGCCGGTATTTTGTTGCCACTTGTTAAGTCTGTTTGGGAAAACGAAACCTTTCCCAGAGAATAGAAGGACGGGGTAATCGTCAATGTCAAGCTACCAAAAAAAGGTGATCTTAAGAACTGCAATAACTGGCGTGGAATCACCATTCTGTCCGTATTTCCAAAGTTAATGGCAACCATCATTCTCGATGGTTAACTCTTTCTCCCCTTATAAATCTCCAGGCCTAGACGGCATTTTCCCAATGATGCTGCAAAAGAGCATTGAATTTATCACTCCACACCTGATAAACATCTTTCAAAGCAGCATTAAATGGGGATATATTCCCAAGACATGGCGCGAGGTAAAAGTCGTTTTTATACCAAAAGCCGGCAAACCCAGCCATACCGAACCTAAGGACTTCAGACCTATAAGTCTCACGTCTTTTGTACTTAAGACACTAGAAAGACTTATCGACATATACATCCGCAGTAATTTAAAACCGGAGACCATATCACCCTTCCAACACGCCTACACAAAAGGTAGAAGTGTAGAAACGGCACTACACCACGTAGTTAGAACCATAGAAAAATCACTTGACGTTAAGGAATACACTCTTGCTTCATTCCTGGACATTGAAGAAGCCTTCAATAACGTCCACAGTAATGCAATCGAGAAAGCACTTAATGATCAACGTATAGAAGAAGTAGTTATCAAATGGATCATGAGTATGCTGAAAAACAGGCAAATACATAGTGAGCTTGGTAACACGCATTTAGAGATGTACGCATCTAGAGGAACCCCGCAAGGTGGAATTCTCTCACCATTATTATGGATCTTAGTGATGAACGAGATCCTAATAAAACTTAGGAACTACGGTATAGTAGTGGTAGCCTACGCTGATGACTTAGCGCTTTTGGCGACGGGTAAATACCTTACCACTATTAGCGAACAATTACAAACCGCATTATCAAAGGTCAGCAACTGGACAAAGAAATGCGGTCTTAATGTAAACCCCCTTAAAACAGAACTGGTTCTTTTTACAAACAGAAGGAAGATCCCTCCGTTTATAATACCTAAAATAGATAATACAACATTAAGAATCTCCGACCGAGCTAGATACCTCGGAGTTATATTGGATAAAAAACTCAATTGGGGTCCAAATATCCAAGAAAGATATAAGAAGGCCACAATTGCACTCTACTCATGTAACAAGATTCTGGGTAGAAATTGGGGACCGAACCCCAAAATAGTAATGTGGATGTACACTGCCATTGTCAGACCGATTCTAACTTATGGCAGCTTGGTTTGGTGGAAAGCGTTGGAGAAATCCACGAACCAAAAAACACTTACCAAAGTACAGAGAATGGCCTGTATCTGTACTAGTGGTGTGATGAGGACTACCCCAACTGCGGGTTTAGAAACGATCCTCAATCTCCCCCCAATAGACCTATTCGTCCAAGAATCAGCAGCAAACAGCGCCCTCAGGCTCAGTCAAACTAATATCTGGAAAACTAGCCAGAGTGGCCACGCAGCTATTCTTACGAAATACGTAGACAACAATATCTGTACAGATTATATGAGCCCTTACTTAGATTTCAACAAATCTTTTAGTACTAGGTTCCCCAATAGACTAGATTGGGTAAATAGTGAGCCCTACACCAACGACTCAACCATTACCATCTACACCGATGGCTCGAAAATGGACAATAGAGTAGGTGCAGGTTTTTACTCTGAAAGCCTAAACCTTGCCAAAGCATTCAGGCTCCCCGACTATAGCAGCGTCTTCCAAGCTGAGATCTTGGCAGTGAAAAACGCTGCTAAACACATATCCATGATGGCGATATCACACGCGGACATCACTTTTTTCATTGATAGCCAAGCAGCAATAAAAGCTATCTCTGCCACCCAAATAAAGTCAAAGCTTGTCTCTTGCTGTCGCGAAGAGCTAAAGGTTCTTGGCACACAGCATAACGTAAGACTCTGCTGGGTTCCTGGCCGCAGTGATGTACCAGGCAACGAAAAGGCGGATGAACTTGCTAGGGAGGGCTCCACACTGGAACCCTCCCTGATAGACCATCATATAGGGATACCGTTATGTGAACTAAAACATAACGTCAGTAAAACCATCATTCACAAATCCAATGACAGATGGAATCTCCTAGAAACCTGTGTTAACACCAGGAAGATATGGCCTAGATACGATAAGAAAAGATCCGACTGGATCTTAACTCTTAACAAACCCTCCCTAAGATCCCTTATCGGCATTATTACAGGTCACAACCTACTCGGCTACCATAAGAAGAAGATGGGGCTCAGTACTGATGACCTTTTTAGAGGCTGTGGTGATGAAAACGAGCATGAAGACACCACTCACTTTCTCTGCCACTGTCCTTCACTCTGTCCTGCTAGGAAGAAAACTCTAGGCAACTTCTTCTTTAATGAACTAGAGGAACTATCAGAACTGCCAGGCAAAAGCTTACTAAACTTTGTCAAGACCTCTAAATGGTTAAACGAACCACATGATTCAAAGGTTATTATATCTTTTCAGGAAGTTACAACACTTCGGGGTACCACAACGGATCTACATTGATCTAAGTGTGATGGTAACAACATCAACCGTCAGCCCGTTCAAACCTAACCTAACCTATCATTCTCGATCTCAAATCGAGTCTACGCTCAAGAGGCATCAAGCGAAATTTCGCAGTGGTCGATCATGTGTCGACGACATTAACACCTTGCGAATTATTCTTGAACAATTGTCGGAGTACCAATCGCCGATTTACTTCATGTTCGTCGATTTTGAAAAGGCCTTCGATCGCGTTAGTCGTGATGTTATCTGGAGATCGCTTGTTGCTAGAGGCATTCCTGATAAATTTGTTGCTATAATAAGAGTCTTACAACAACGCAAGGTGTTTCGTTTTGCACACTGATGTACGAAACCGAAAAATTCACAAACCGGGTTAACCCGAGTTGTATTTTGATTAAACCGAATTGCAAACCGAATTATTTAACTCGGTTTATAAAAAATATAACTTCATCCTTTATTCTTGTGTTTTGATAAGTAGATAATAGAAACAAGACATATTTTGTAATAAAAAAAATTTATTAAAAATTAACTTATCAAAAATGTAGTAATGTGTACTAATCAAAATGCCTACATTGATAATAGTTATTATTTTATTAGGTACAAAAAATATAATAAAAAGTAAAATAATATTTAATTCATTAATAAAGAAAAATAGTAAGGTACTTACATAAAGTGCTTCGTGTAACAAAAAAAAACTTAAATTCACTACTAGAAACAAGGAACTTAAGATAACAAAGGTACAAACAAAAACAAATCGGTACTTTGGTACGAAGAACTAGTATTGCATTATTATTTTAGATAAATAAATATAAATATATATGTATATCTACTTACATATATGAACACAATTCATATATTTAACACAGCAGTAATCACTTTGATTTCTTAGAGCTATTGAGGAACAGAATTTGGTCAACTTTTTTAGGGGCTAAACGATTTCTGCGATCATTACATAATAACCCAGCCTTGGAAAACAACCTTTCTGATGGAACCGATGTAGCAGGTATACATAAGTATTTATGTGCCATCTTGTACAACAGAGGAAACAAACTTTTCTTTTCTTCCCAAAATTCGAGAGGGTTCTTCTTTCGATCAAAATACGGCAAATCAATGTATTGCTTCACCATAACTGCTGATGAAGAAAATGGATTCATTGAAATCTGTGTTTCTGTTTTGTCAAGTGAACCCCAGATTTCGTCATAGTCTTCATTATTTTCATTAGTAGCTAGAGATAAAAACAAAAATATTTATAGCATTTTATATATATTTCGGTAAATGGTAGGTATGCCACGAACAAAAACAAAAATTAAATATATACCAACCAGCAGTTGAGCCGCTAGCCTGACATTCTTGCAGTATCGAAGCCGAAGAGCTGCTAGTGATAAGGCAATCTTTTAGCTCTCCTATTATCCACATTTCGGCATTATTTGCTTGACTCTCAGTACCAAATCCCGTTTTTTTTAATCGTGGATCCAAAAAGGTTGACTTAGCTGCTGTTCTATTGGATGCATAATCACCAAGACGCTTCTCAATGACTCTAAGCAGGTTTCCTTGCAAAATCTTAGCTGTCTCTGAACCAAGATTTTTATTGGTCACACTGCTTTGTAGTCCCTCCACTAATGAAATAATGCATGATAATGAAGGATATGACTCTCCACATAAAATAACTGACATTTTTTCGAACGGTTGTAAGAGTCCCAGTCGAGATTACATGGTGCCGCCTCTAAAAGCGGCAATGTTGCGGAAAGAGGCGCCTTAACTTTTAACAACCGCTCAAGCATATAAAAAGTGCTATTCCACTGAGCCCGAATATCTTGTTTAAGAATAATTGTGTCCAATTTCATATTTTTTTGCATATCGAGCAGTGCATACGATGATTTGGCACTATGCTTGAAATGCGATACTATGCTTCTGCATTTGCTCAAGAGGTGTGGCATTGCAATTGATGACGGCTCATCCACGGGGTGCTCATCCAAACTAGACTTTTCTATGCAGTCCTTTACAGCAAGATTCAGTGTATGCGCCACACAGAAATGATTGCGTTTATTTAGCATTTCACTGACTGCTATTTTCATGGATGCGGCCTTATCTGTGACAATGGCCACAACCTTTGCACCTATTTCCTATTCATCTAGTATACTTTGAATTGTTTTCGATATGTTTTCGGCAGAGTGGCTCTCCTGTAGCTCCGAAGTAGAAATAACGGACGATTTCATATAAGTTGTATCGATGTAATGAGCCGTTATGCTTATAAAACACTTATTGGCATCGGCTGTCCAAATGTCTGAAGTTAATGCTATGAAGTCGATGTCCTCTAACTTCCTCTTTAACAGTCTTGTCTCAATCTTGTAACCCTCTTCAAGCATTTCCGTAATTTTTTTTCGAGAGGGAATAATATAGTCAGGGTTAAGCACTTTAGAAAATTTTCGAAAGCCATCATTCTCTACTACTTGCAGCGGTTGAAAATCGAGCACTATTAAGTCTAGCAATGCATCATCTCCAAGTTTTTGGCATATTTTTGAAGGCACTGATATTCGCGTTTGTCTCAGTCTTTTAGCAGGGGGTTGTTCGGAATTTGATAACAGTGGAATACCAACACCAGATACGACTTGGTTAGTTGAAGTTGAAGGATGTGTTGTTTCGATGATAATACTGTTATTGTCTGCATCAGTATTAACAACTCCATCTGTTATGGCTAGAAACTCAGCTGGATGTTTATTTTTAATGTGCAACATCAATGTACTCGTTTTTCCTGAGTATTTATATGTAGATGAACATTTTTTACAAGTTACTTTTCCTGCTTCTGTTTTATCAAAAACCTGCCACACTAAAGACTTTTTTCTTGGGCCAGGCATATTCACATAAAAATAAACAAACTACAGTAAAAAACGAAATCAAAAATAAACTAACAACAATAACATCAGCAAAATACGCTAACTAAAGCACTTTTCACATGAGCACGACCAACGACCAACGAATGAACGAATATTCGTCGATTTTGACATTTCTTTCACATGAGAGCTTTTAATTCGTCGCGAATGAAGTTTGACTTTTAGGTTATGTAGCGCGCGAACAATTTATTCGTTGCAGTGTGGATGGTATGTGGAACGCGATCAATTTATTCGTTACAGTGTGGATGGTATGTGGGACGCGAATAAAGTTTGACAGTTCGTATCAACTAGAATTTTGTTCGCGACGAATAAATTTGTTTTCTTAAATTTATTAATATACGATATTGAAAAGTAAAATTATGCATCATAAATCAAATAGAAACTATATTGCTATCGTTTTGTTAAGATTTTGTGTTCAAATATGTCTTTAAACGTATATAAAATCACATTTTGTAATTCATTCGTCGTTCGTTGGTCGCGCTCATGTGAATGCTACTTAAGATTTCACACACCGCCACATAAGAAGAAACTAAACAAAAAACGAATACGAATTCAATTACCTAAAATACCTAAAAAGATTGCAACTCTTAAAAAGTAACTCTGTATGACTAAAACTTTTAATTCCATACAAAATCTCTTTTCGTTTCGACCCGAGTTACTTCACTGGACTTTTAAACGAAAACATACGACAATGAGTGAACTAAACCGAAACCTAATGCGCAGTGCAACTCGACTTGTCTTCAGTCGGGTTATTTTAACGGAATTTAACTTCTTACCCGAGTAGGTAAACCAAATATTCATTCTAACTGAGTCATAGTAGCTAGCTACAATCTGCACATTTATAAGTTATATGTGTAGTGTATGCTTGCGCTCCAATTCAGTTCGACTTTATATGTGTGAGTATATGTTTGGTACAAACCGCAACTAAAAGAGGGTAGTTTTGATTATATTCTATTCGGTTTGCATTCATTCATTTATTCGCTTGTCGGTTCGATTCCAACTCGGGTTAAGAAAATGAAAACCGAGTTAGCCCGGTTTGGCCTCAATTCGGTTTGATTCGGTTTATCAAACCGAGTTGACACATCACTTGCACAATGGATAGCTCTCCGACGCATTTGAAGTGCGACAGGGAGTGAGACAGGGTGATGTATTGTCACCGATTCTGTTCTTGCTTGCTATTGATGGTGTTATGACTTCTACGGTGGATGAACACGAGAGACTGGGTATCCAATGGCGCCTGAAGGAAACATTAAGCCATTTGGACTATGCTGACGACATACATATGCTTAATGGCAAACAGAAATGGAGACCTCAGCCAAATGTGCCACTCTCTTCAACAAAATGGGGAAGTGGCTGGCTCAAGGATTAATGCCAGTAAGACTAAGTTAATGCACACCAGCCGAAACCAACAATAACAGGTTATTGTGAGACAAGTGGTAGTAGAAGAGGTCACCCAGTTCAACTATCTGGGAAGCTATTTGGCACTCGATGGTGGAACGAACCTGGATGCCCGTAGTGCATTCGGAATACTTTCTAAAGTGTGGAACTCCAGGAAAATAGCGCTCCGTACCAAGTTAAATTTGTTTGGCCATACATTGAGGAAACCGGACGACAACATAGCAAAGCAGTGCTTTCAATGGAATCCTCAAGGTAGAAGGCGGCCTGGAAGGCCAAGAGAAACATGGAGATCATCTGTCATGAAGGAAGCTCGGTCCCAAACTTGGAGACGTGGTCCCAGCTGAGGTATCGTGCTAGGAATAGAGAGAGATGGAAGGAACTGGTTGCCACCCTATGCTCCAGGAGGAGTTAAAGTGCTGCTACTAGCAGACGGAAACGAAGACGAAGAAGAAGTTCGCAATTAGGTCGTCGCAATTTCCTGAGTTAGACCTGTGTTGGGCAAAATTTAATTGCAAAGTACAATTAAAAATAACAATTAATTAATTGTTAATTGTGATATAACAATTTTTCAAAACATAATATCGGACAACTTGTGACTTTTTGGCAAATTAGTCATTGTTGCAAAGGAAAAAGACGCTCCACTGGTGCTGACGATGCCAATGGTGTATTAAATCTAATAAAAACAGCTTTTATCTCTGGATATCGATTTAGGAGCTGAACATTTTGGCTTTCTTCGGCAAAAAAATGCAGCATTAACAATTCAGCCTTAGTCAAAGGTACAGCAGAAGAGTTTGTGTTCGTCATGGATGTGTCAGAGTCCGACGAGTCAGTATCAAAATTGAAAAATATGTTTTCTTTGTTGGCCTTTCTTGTTGCGACGATTGCAGTTTCGTTTTCATTTATTTCTTTAGAAATAGCAGTCTTGAAAATGTTAAGAATCTTAGTTCGGTCTGATAGCTCCAAGCACGTCAGCCACTTATTTTTGAACCGAGGATATGATAGGGCAGCTATAGCTGCATTTTCTGCTTCAGGTGTGGTAACTTCGAAAAATTTTGAAAATCGGTTTTGAACGCCTTGTCTAAAGGACTCGATCAGAGGCTTGCAATAAATAAAGTTATTCTTTTTTTCGATTTTATGTTTTGCGTAAGGCCAAAAGACACGGCATCACTATACCATAGTATGTGTTTGTCTCGCTCTGCATTATGTCGAGGGCTTCTGCCACAGGTGCAGCACAGATAAGGTATTCTTTAATGTATTCAAATTCATTTTCTTTGATTACATTTTTAATGTTCAAAGATCTATGAAGAAGTAAGTTTTTTTCTGTAATGCTCTGTATTTGCTTCAGAGAGTCAAACAAGCTCTTCCATCTAGTTTCACCGGGCCGGCTTAGTGTGTGTTGCAATACATCTTGAATGATTTAAGCACTTTTTGGACGTGCTGCAGCCTTCCATAGAACATTACATTTCTTCATGACAACAGAATGCATAGCCGACAATGTAGTATTTGGTTCGTTTAAAACTCTATGTACGTCTGTTGTTGCACAAAGGCTCAATGTGTGTGCACAGCATCTCAAATGTACCGGAAGCAAATTCAAACCATGGGAATTCATTTGCTCAGTCTCATCATCATCTGACTCAGAGCTTTCTTCAAGAGACTGAGAACCTTGAAATTGTTCATCTGTATGCACAAGGTCAATGTTGGATAATTTAACACCAAATGTTTGAAATGCTTTTACAAAATTGCTGCCGTTGTCGGTCACCGAGGCAACAATTTTGTTTGAATTAAGACTATAGCTTGCATTTATTTCTTGAATGATTTCTGATAAACGATCGTAACTGTGGATACCTTTGAATCTCTGACAGGCTAACGCCGCTGAAGCTCTGCGCAAGTCGTCTTTGATCCAGTGCGCTGTGACGCCAATAAAACTTCTTTTCTTACTTGACCAAATGTCCAATGCTGTGCATACGTAATCAACTTCACTTAGTTCGGCTTTGATCTTCGCCACTTGTTTTTCGTAGTAATTTTCTATGCGTCGCCCTAGAGTACGTCGACTCATAAGGGTGATGTCCATTGTAGATATTTCTAAATCAGTAAAAAAATTTAAAAAGTAAGGGTCTTCTATTGCACGTAACGGAATCATAGAATGCATAAAATATTTTAAAATGTTTTCGTCGAACTGATTTTGGGTCGGCTTATTTTTAACAGATTTCTTGATATTCCTCACCCTAGTTTTACCAATATTCTCGCTTTTTTTCTTTTTCAGTTAACCTCTTCTTCTTTACATATGTTTTGTACTCCTGGATGCATTGTTGTCCATGCTTTCTTTTCAAATGGCTTAAAAAATTAGACGTACAATTAGTATACCCTTTAACTTTTATCATCATATCTTCCGGACATTTCATACACTGAGCTATGATTTTGTTGCCTGATGATTCTTCAGGCAAGTGCTTAAAATATGTACCATCAAGTAAAAGGAGCTGCAACTGACGCGATGACTCAGCAGCAGTGGCATTATCATCGCCAATGCCGGTTGACCTTGACGCCCTTGGCGATAAGGACGATACGGGGTCTTGCGTTTGATTATTGTCCGATATACTCACACTCATTAAAACGTTACCGTCTCGTCCTGAATATCATTATCCATTATCTTTTACACACTTTGTATAATGATTATTTCTATACAAATTTGTATGTCTTATTTTTAAACAACGAAGCGAACTTTGTTTAATTAGGAGCGATATAGACACGGCTGATTGCATTTCACGCTGCAGTTGACTAATGTTTGCACATACCTAATAGTGACTGGGTGGTGGAGGCACCACGACGCAAGCGACGATACATAGTGTGGCGAATCCCAGACCTAGCCGCATTTTATACAAAATATGATATGCTGCAAATAATGCCAGAACCGGTTTTTCTTAAAGCTTAAACTAACAAAAAATTAAAAAGTTCAAAGCACAGGCGTTTTTAATTTGATATCGCTAGATTTGCGAATTCCCACACTGTGCGAGGTGATACCAGAAAGACAAGGACAGAAGAAACGTACGTGGCCTTAAGTTTGAACGAGAGCGTGGCAAGTGGCAACAAAAGGGTCATTATTTGAGAGTGTACAGTGAAATATGATAATTAATTGTTAGTTTTAATTGCTTCTTACAACAATTAAAAATATTAATTGCAATATTTTAATTGTGTCTCGCAATTAACATGGGTTAATTTAAATAAATTAATTGTAATATGCAATTAACAGATTAATTGCAATTAAAATTAATTACTAAGATAATTAAAATTTTAATTAATTAATGCCCAACACTGAGTTAGACTAACTATCTTATGGCTGGTGTAAATGCTGAAAAGGATCGGCTAGGCGAGTTAACCGCTCTCTGCTGAAGACCATTTTAAATATCAAAGATTTTGATAGAAGTTACATTGACACTTTTGACAACAAACCGCCTACCATGAAGCATGTCATAAAGCATATACAACAGTGGTTTACTTATGTCAAGTCTGGTCAGCTTTATATACAGGCCCTCTTACCATACGGTGTCGAATGCTTTCTCCAAGTCAACCAAACAAGCACCCGTACATTGCCTTTTAGATTTGTTCCACTGGATATCAGAAACAAGCTTAGACGCAGCATGAATAGTGTCATGTTCCGCCTGATTATCTGGGATGATTTTGTTGTCCTCAAAATTCAATGGACAACTTTTTTACAAAACAAGAAAACCTCAAAAGACGGGCATGGAAGGGAAGTTACCAATGAGGGTCGAATCTCAGCCACTAACTATTAACAGTTTCTATCATTAATACAATAATGCAGGAAATTTTGAAAATTTGTCATCATGTTAAAGATACAAACTAAAGTTTGGTAAATACTTTTAAAAAAATGAAGCCTCGCTAAAAACCTTTTTTGATGTACATATATAGTTTACTTCAAACTAATTCCGTTCACAGATCACTTTTTATGTTCAATCACAGAAATTAAGATTCGAAGAAGTGTAATCCAATCATTATCAATTTTTAAACACTTAAATCCCTCAGGTATAGGTCGCTTACAATCAGTATTTATTCTCGTGTCGTTTGTCGAACAAATAATCTCAGGTAAGCACCTTTGAGCATTCGACAAAATAGAAAGCAATACAAAAACTGAAAACAAGTGAATCTCTATTTGATCAATTATTACGTAGCGAAGGTACATAAACATATATCAGTAACTTCTTATCGAACGCTTACGTAATTCAACCTATGTCACATAAATCTACACCAGGTATAAGGTAGGTTGGTAAGGAACCCACTCTTCCGTCTTCCATTTCCTTTCCGTAAGCAGCAGGGATAACCTGCCGAGGTACGTTGCTTGTTCGTATACCTATTCCAATATATCACAAGGCAACCATCTCGTAATTTATCGCACCTTTTTGCCTTTCTCGTTCCTTCTAGTTGTGATGTTTTTATACCAGCCAGCCCACATATTTAGACAATTTAAAAGCTGCACCCCTGGGCGAAATGTCTTTCCTGATGCTCTCTTGGTGCGTGACTTATCTATTCCGGAACTATCCCTACTACATTATTTGTTTTCTTCGCCATTTTATCTGGGACTACAGCTACTTTGACATTTTCAGGATGACTGTGCTTGCCGCTGACTGTTTTAAGGGTTCGACTTTGATGGTTCGGGTGAAATTTTGTTCTTCAACTTCTACATATCTCTAGGTTTTTCTTTGAAGCTGCAAAGCCATCGATATAAGAATATAACGAGTTTTCTGTGTTTGTTCTTTGTTTGTATATTTGAAAAGATTTTCGCTTTTTATGATGATGGGAATCCGATAGTATTTGTAGGACTGTTGGTGCTGGTAAAATGAACATTCTTAAATTTACCAACTTCCGTGCCCTTTGAATTATTGTTCTTAAAAACGTAATAAGCTAGATGCGAGACAGTTTATTCTATCTCTCTCTCTCTAAGGATTATGGTGTGGAGCTCGTTTGAAAAATGTTGGAGTTGATTATTTTTTTTACTCTCAAACGATAACCGCGATGCTTTGCCACTGTTTATTTGAGTTTCTGAGCAAATTACCCCATTATCTTTGAGGCAGTTTTGCAGAAAGTTTAGTTTAAAATGTTCACGTTTAGGACAGAATTGTACAAGTCTTTCCCTTTTGTGCTTATCACAATCCAGCGGACGCAGGCTTACTTTCTAGAATCATTTTAATAATGTTATATAAAAATTCGGCAACAGAAATTCCAGCAAAAGCAATCACAGCAACACTGAATTTAATTTTGAATTCTCATTTTAAGTTTATTCTATTTGGTAGAGAGAAGTTTTTTATACAATTGAAAAAATATACTTAAAAGCCAACTTGTACCGAAGATTAGGAATAAAATAATTTGTCAAGTGATAAGTTAAAGGAAGCATACTAAAACCCCAGTATTATGGAATACAGCTTTCGTACCCCAAGATATTTCTTAAGCTGATAGATAATCAGCAGAGTTTCTATGACCTCAGAAGTAAGGGATATTAGTGTAATTGGTCGATAGTTTGAGTTTTGGGATTGGCTGCACAAATGCTGTTCTCCAACAGTTCGGAACGATCCTATTTAAATAGAAAAGCTTATAAATAGAGTTTTTGAGCATCTCGCGTTTGCCATCAGTTTGGTTCAAACTCCGGTAACGGCGAATAAGTGATAGGCCGAGTGTGTGTGCAGAGGTTCCGCGCAACTGCTTCGGCTATAAACAATCCACGGCCAGGGCCCAGTCGATCTTCAAGAACTCCCGAATTCATTGAAGTAGTTGAAGATAGTTAACGTGAAAATCCTCGACTTTCGATACTTCTACAGCGATTATTCATGAAATTTAAATATAGGATTTAAAGTAAAGGCACGTTAATAAACAAAACTGCCGTTACTGATCTCCAAAAGCCCATAGCCCTCGACTGAAACACCAAAAGCCTTTGCATTGCCCCAGGGTAACTCTTTGTGCGCCTCATCCACGCATGAGATAATTGGACCATTTTTTTGAGAATGCTCGGGGCCAAGCGACAAATGTCACCAGTGACAATGGCCGAGCGACGCATCATAACGGATTTCTTTTTGCCAAACCTGCAAGCTCATCCATCGTTTTCATCGCACACGTGGTTCCAACAAGATGGTGCGACCGCACACACGGCCAGAAATTAGATGAATTTGCTTCTGGAACCTTTCCCTTAAAGAGCTATTAGTCGCATTCGTCGAGAAATCAGCGCAATAGAATCAAGTTTAATTCAGCGTGTGGCGCGTAACACGCCACGCCTTTTGAACAGTGCGTGCAACTCGACGGAAGACATTTGGATGACATAATGTTCAAAAATTGAAATGCGCATTATTAGTCTGTCCTTTAATATTTCAAATGAAACAATATATCAAATAGACCTTTTTTATTTAATTGGAAAAATTTAAATCTGTCACCAGACACCCTGTATATATTTATCATTTCATTTAAACTATAAAAGGACTTTGCTTTTGGATGTCTTAAGACTTCCTTATAAATGCAATTGTCTATACTATTTTTAACTTCCCATAGGAAGTTATTGTAATGGGTCCGATTTGCCAAATTGAAAATTTTGACATTTCTCGACGTTTCAAGGTCGCGACGTTTTTTTCGTCGTCCATAGCTCAAGAACCAGAAGAGATAACGACTTCAAATAAATTTTGTTATATAGATAATATGACAGAAAGATGCAGAAAGGGCTCTCAAGAAAATTGCGTGGGTGGTTCTTTACCATAGCAGTTTAAAAAAAAGGTGAAAATTTTGGTTAAACCTAAATATCTCATGAACCAATGACGCTAGAGACTTGAATTAAATTTTATATTATATATTGTAACGTGATACAAAACAATTATATTTTTGGAAAAAAATCCAATTAATGGTTTTTTTTATAAATCAAAAAAAACTGAAAAAAAAATTTGTCACCTCGAAAATTTTACGACTAAAATATAATTTCATCTCCAAAACAATTTTGTGCAACGAAGAATAACGTTTTTGATATCAGGTAAAATTTTTAGAAAAATCTAATTGACAGTTTTTTTTATAAAAAATAAAATCGTAAAAAAAACATTACTCATAGTTGGTAAAAATTGAATTTCGACTCAAATATCTTTTCAAAAACTTGAGATTAGGGCTTCAAACTTTTTTATCTTATAAGTTATAAGAAATATTGTTTTCAACATTCTGAAAAATGTTGAGAAAATCGAATTGACAGCTTTAAAAAAAAAATAAAAACCTACAAAAAAATTAATAAAATTTGGTAAAAATTGATTTTCGACTCAAATATCTTTTCAAAACTTCGAGATAATGGCTTTTTACTAATTTTAACTTATAAGAAATATTGTCTTCAACATTAGGAAAAATTTTTAGAAAAATCGAATTGACAGTTTTTTTACAAAAAATAAAAACCTAAAAATTGATTTTCGACTCAAATATCTTTTCGAAACTTGGAGATATTGGCTTTAAACTACTTTAGTCTTTAAAAAAATATTGTAAGTAAATTTTGAAAAAAATCGAATTGACAGCTTTTATACAAAAAATTAAAAACCTAAAAAAAATTTAACAAAAGTGGGTAAAAATTGATTTTTGACTCAAATACATTTTCAAAAATGTGAGATAATGGCTTCTAACTAATTTTAACTTATAAGAAATATTATTTTCAACATTCGATAAAATTTTGAGAAAAATCGAATTGACAGTTTTTTTTACAAAAAATAAAAACTTAAAAAAAGAAAACATTACTAAAACTTGGTAAAAATTTACTTTTGACTCAAAAAGCTTTTCAAAAATTACAAATATTGGCTTCAAACTCATTTTATTTCAGAGAAAATATTGTTTCCGATATGTAAATAATATCATTCGATATAAAAATCCAACAGTCTTTTTTTTCATAAAAAAATAAAATCTACAAAAAATAGTACGCAAATTTGGTGAAAATTGATACATATAGACAAACTTTTAAGCAAGACTAATCGACAGACGGGATGGGAAGTTATCAGTGTGGGTCGCATCTCAGCCTCTTTTTATATTTGTTTTAAGTCTTTTAGATAAAGGTCTTGTATTTATGAAGTTATGTGTTTTTCTTACGGCTACCAATGATCAAAAAATAAAACTGTTTTTTGTGTGCTACCTCGTTTTCAAAATAATTGAAATATTTCCAAATTGGACAACAGGTCTTCGTTAGCTAACGCCATGTGATTATTTCCTGAAATATCCACACAAAGACTTACATTACATACGTTTGATTACCATTTTCATATACCATATTACATATTATATATGTACCTTTATGAAGTCTAAAGAAAGTTCAATCGGTTTCAAATATTGACAGAGAGACTATACGATTTTGCTTGTAAATTAAAATTAATTCCTCGAACAACGAATCCAAGTTTCTTTGAATATCGAAACAATACCTTCGTATAAAAATTAAAACTGAATAACTACTCGTATGTATGAAATCCTTTTCATTAAACTCTCTCAATTCTCTTTCTCTTTTTTAAATGCAAAAGTTTTCCCATTGAAATGCATACTTTTATACAACTTTAAACTTTATTACCTTTGGTATCTGCGAAGCCAATAAATTTAAAAAAAGAACAAAAACTGATATATAGGTAAGGTAAGCCTAAGGATACCATACTTTTTAATAACGCAGGTACTTTCTCCTGGAATCTAGTGCTTGTATTCACTTAAGTGTCCTAACCCCATAGATACACACACTCACATACAAAAAAGGAAGCACAAAGATGAAAAGGTTTATATAGTGGTTTATACATAGTTTATGGCAAATTCACTTCCATTTTATTAAACTTCCAGGTGGATGCTCAATAAATGATGCCTAGGAAATTGCATTATTGACCTTCTTGTCGGCCAGGTAAGAAATGAGAAATGATAGAATGCGCTTTAGAAAAAAAGGAATACATTTCTACCTTACTATTAGGAAAGCCACCCATGTTTTAAAGATTAAAGATGTAAACACACTACACATAAGTAGGTACATATACCACACAAGGTGACTATCTGATCTTTATCTTGAAGCGCCATCATCAAAACAAACTATAAACAATTTGGGGAAATTATATTCTTTGATACATGTACATATTTTAAAAAAAAAAAATGCCTTTCACAATAGAAGATCCTATATCCAATGATGACATCGTTTATCGGTGATTAAGGAAAAGGATTATTTTCATGTTTCCGGACCCGTCTTCAACAATACTTACCTAATTAAATTATTTGCGGTAAGTAGAAAAAGCAACCTTGTTATACAAATTTTATTTTAAGGAATCACACAAGCGAAATCACGGAGATGGCTCTGAAGAAAGTTAGCAGCTGGGTCACGAGCTGATGACATCGTTTATAAACTGATGCTCTTCACGACCAACACTGAAATACCTGCCTTCACCCTACCCCCACTAAACGGTCAAATCCTAGCTTAATCCTCTAGGGCGAAATATCTAGAAGTCATTCTAGATCCCAAACTAAACTCGAAAGTAAACACTGAAGAACGGGTTAAGAAGGCTTGTATTGGCTTTTACGCCTGTAAAAAGTGGGGCCTTCAATCGAAGATATTTTTGTGTACGTACACAGCCGTTGTGTGGTGGCATGCGCTAAACAAGAAATACAATATCGAGAAGCTTTGGAAGATTCAGAGAATAGCTAGTGTCGGCACTTAGGGTTAGGTAGGGGCCCTTCGATCTTCCCTAACAGATGCCTTAAATATTATTCAGCACCTCCTACCAGTAGACCTACACATTAAATATTTAGTATCGTGCAGCACGCTATGGCTTAAAGAACAAAACTGTTGGTTTTTCAGATCCTGTGGGCATGGCAACACTAACGAACTCATTCCGACCGACTATCTGCCTTGAACCTTTGAAAATATTTAAAAGTCACCTTTCCTACCAGAAATGATTGGGAGGATGGCATAGTTGCGAAAGACTTCGATACCACTACCTTAACTGACCAGTCAAAGAAGGAGTGCGGAGTTGGGTTGGGAATCTACCTGAGTGCTAGTGTATTTCAAGCGGAATTGGTAGTAACCAGAGTAGCATGCAAAATACTCCAATCAAACTTAAACCAAAATAGAAACCCGTCTACCTGCACTGACAGCCAGGCAGCTATTATGACTATCTATTGGGCCAAAACATCTTATACTGGTCTAACAATGTTGGTATGAACTATTCAGTCTCAACTTTAACCTCCGCGTCACTCTTATTTGGGTTCCAGGTCATAGTGGCATTGTTGAAATGAACAAGCTGATAAGTTGGCCCGGCAAGGATCGGCCCTTCAGAGCTCAATTGCGGAAAGGGTAATTACTCCCCTTGGAGCTATAAGAGCAACATTTTCTCAATTTTTCTGAAAGAATACAACAGCAGGTGGAACAGTCTAACGGACTGCAAAATGTCCAGGAAGAAATGGTCTACCTATAACAATCAACGTTCTATCGTCAAACTTTTATGCAGACCCAGGCATGATATAGCCGGGGTCACTGCAATATGAAAAGGACATTGGCCGATAGGAGAGCATGCAGCAAAGATGGGTATCCCGCTCACAATACTCACTTTAGTAGCTGTGGAGACCAACATGAAAGGGAAACTGTGATTCACTTTCTCTGTAAATGGCCTGCCCTGGCCGGTTCTGGAGTGTTAAGCTCCGAAAGGGCATTCCTTAAAGATGCGGGAAGATCCGGGACCAAAAATAACCTGAAGAATTTTTACTCGAAGCATCCTAAGACGCTGTCATTTTTTTTTTTGCAGGTCCAGGCCTCAGCGCCATTAATGAAACCTGGGATGATAAGTGTCTTATAAATGGTGACTTTAGATGATCGAGAGAGGACTTTACAAGAAAAAGAAGAAGAAGCAGCGATTTGCAAGAGTTATTCTTTGTTTGATTTACGCGCTTGCTTCGTTGTCCGGTTTTATAACGATGTATTGGTAGACAAAGTCCTTAACTACCCTAAAGTTATAGTTGTCCATGGTGAATTTTTACCCAAGATGTCATCGTTCAATGTGCTTTTTTGATGACAGCATATACTTGACCACTAAACCCATGCTCTACGCTTCTGTCACCCTTTGATCTTCCAATTATGTTAATATCATCGGCGTATTCGATAATTGGATGGACCTTAGGAAGATTGTGCATCTAGTGTTGACAGATGAGCTTTCCAGAATTCTTTCTAGACCGATGTTGAAAAAGTCGGTTTTTTAATCATGTTTTTAATGATCCAGCGTTTGGAGAAAACGTTTTAAGGTACAGTGCTTAAAATCTACTGTGTTTGGAAACATATCCGCTTGTAGCAGCGAAGACTATTGCAGATGCATATTTTGCTATTCTGAAATCCATAATCCTTAAAATAGAGAATAGAAGTTAAACCATCGATATTACCTCATCATTCAAAGGAACTTGGTTTTTGAACTTAAATAAAGTAATTTACTTTAGTCCATCATACTTCCATGAATTACCAAACAAAAAACCTCTAATACATAAGTCTAAAAGTTTAATTTGATCAAACTATTTGCCTAAGAGTATTTTATGATCAATTTTGAAACACACTGATAAAATACACATATAATTAGGGTACAATCTTCAGCTTCTTTTATAAGAATTTATAGCGTGATTGAACAAAAGAACAACTTAAAATTAATATCTTCCATAGGACTTTATAGTTTTCGCCACTTTCAAATAGAACCCAAAGAAAACGGTGCATTAAATGTTTTAAAATTACGCCATTAAATAAGATGATGCTATAAAACAAAATTCAAATTTAACTGTACATAAACGAATTGTCGGGTAAGTTTTGGTTTAAATCTTTATTTACAGATTCAAATATCTTTTTATATATGTAGTTGCTCAACTTTTAAGGGCAGCTCCAGCTAGATGTATGCATAAGTATTTATTTATTTATATCATCTTTGTAATTTTCATCTTGTGCAAAGGGTTCGATTGTTATAGGTTAAAATAGAAAATAAGAACAAATTCCATTTAACCCGCAAGGCCATTTTCTTCGGTGGCCTCTAAGGAATTTTCAATTTCGTGTTTTAAATTGAAAATTAATATAAGGATTTCCTTTCTTCAAGTTAAGATACATAGAGCACACATCCATTTATAGATACGTAGAACGTGCAAACCAACATCAGCAGCCATCAGAGATTGGAGTATATATACTTAAACGAAGAAAACCATCCTTGTTGTCTTTAAAAGATACTTTTAGCGATCTTATAACAGAGAAGAAATTGTAAAGGAGCCTCTGGAGGGATATAGCCTCATCAGAAGATGACGACGCGACGGCATCGAGGTTGAAAAAGTGAACTACTTTCATGTACGAGTATGTATGACAGCCTTAGCGATGGAAACCTTTATTCTTCTGCACTACATATAGTTGGTATTTATTGCTTTATTCCTTTAAATTTGGTTGGAGTACGGAAGCCCTTGTTATTATACTTACCTGAAAACAAAATTAAACCAATATCAAATATTGATTCTTAAATCATTTAGCGAGGGTTTAATGAATACTTACTTACTTACTTAAGGTGGCGCTACAGTCCGGGGCGGACCTGGGCCTCACCCAACATGCGTCTCCAGCCAGCTCGGTCCCTAGCTAGCTGTTTCCAGTTTCGCACGCCAAGTTGGTTGAGGTCCTCACCCACCTGAGTGCGCCACCTGAGTAGCTGTCTTCCTCTACTGCGCCGTCCCTCGGGATTGGATTCGAAGACCTTCCGGGCTGGAGCGTTGATGTCCATTCGCTCTACATGACCCAGCCATCTAAGCCGTTGGACTTTTATTCTGCTAACTAGGTCAGTGTCGCTGTACAGCCCGTACAGTTCGTCGTTATATCTTCTCCTCCATTCTCCATCTATACGTACGGGACCAAAAATCACCCGAAAAATTTTCCTCTCGAAGCATCCTAAGACGTTCTCATCTTTCTTTGACAGGGTCCAGGCCTCAGCGCCATAAATGAGAACCGGGATGATGAGTGTCTTATAGATGGTGATTTTAGATGCTCGATAGAGGACTTTACTTCTCAATTGCCTTCTAAGTCCAAAGAAGCAGCGATTTGCAAGAGTTATTTTTCGTTTGATTTCAGCGCTGGTGTCGTTGTCTGTGTTTATAGCGGTGCCTAGGTAGACAAAGTCCTTAACTACCTCGAAGTTATAGCTGTCCATGGTGACGTTTTGTCCAAGACGTCGTTCTTCAATGTCCTTTTTTGATGACAGCATATACTTGGTCTTGCCCTCATTGACCACTAAACCCATCTTCTTCGCTTCCGTCGCAATGCTCAAAAACGCTCCACTGACATCACGCTTTGATCTTCCAATTATGTCAATATCATCTGCGTATCCGAGTAATTGGATGGACCTTTGGAAGATTGTGCCTCTAGTGTTGACGGTTGAGTTTTGCACAATTCTTTCCAGAACGATGTTGAAGAAGTCGCATGACAGTGCATCGCCTTGTCTAAAACCTTTTTTGACATCTAATGCATCGGTGAGATCTTTTCCGACCTTGATGGAGCAGCGTACATTCTCCATCGTCATTCTGCACAAACGGATAAGTTTGACAGGGATGCCAAAACTAGACATTGCTCTGTAGAGCTCTTCCCTATGGATGCTGTCATACGCGGCTTTAAAATCGATAAAGAGATGGTGGGTATCGGTTTGAAGCTCCTGGGTTTTTTCCAAGTTCTGCCGTAGTGTGAATATTTGGTCGATAGTGGACTTTCCTGGTCTGAAGCCTCACTGATAAGGACCTATCAGGTTGTTGACGAACGGCTTCAGACGTTCACATAATATGGCAGAAAGGATCTTATATGCAATGTTAAGGAGACTGATTCCTCTGTAGTTGGCGCAATTTAAAATTTGGGGCAAACTATGCCGAAACTCATCGGGCATGCTTTCTTCCGACCATTTTTTGCAGATGAGTTGGTGCATGCTCCCTACCAAGTCATCGATTGCTGCTTTAAATAGTTCGGCAGCTATGCCGTCAGCTCCAGCAGCTTTGTTTGACTTCAGTTTAGATATAGCTATCTTCACTTCGTCTGGGTCGGGTAGGCGGAATTGTTGATCTGCGTCACCTAGGTTGAGTGGTTCTATCTCCCTTACAGCGGAATTCGGTTCGTCATCGCCGTTATATAATTTGGAGAAGTGGTCTTTCCATATTCTCAACATAGACTGCGGTTCTACTACGATGTTCCCCTGATCGTCTTTACAGGCTTCGGTTCGTGGCTGGTACCCTTGGGAGGTTTTTTTACCTTTTGGTAAAATTTACGAACCTCATTCCTGTTGTAACATTCCTCTATCTCCTCGATCGCGCGCTTCTCGTGCTCTCTTTTTTTCCATCTAAGAAGCCGGTGTTCCTCTCTCCTCTTCTGCTCGTAGAGCTCGCGAGCAGCTCTGGTCCTTCTGTGCAGCGCCGTTTTGTATGCCTCTTGCTTCGCTGCGTGCGCTTGCCGGCATTCGTCGTCAAACCAGGGGTTTCGCTGTTGTGGACGTGTGAAACCTAGCACTTCAGAGGCGGCATCTCTGATGGCTGCAAGGCAATGTTGCCACTGGTTTTCAATGCTTAATGCAGGCAGCATAGGACTCCTTAAGAGGTTACTAAAGACTCGATCGGAAAAGGACATGGCAGTCTCTTGCGATTGTAGCCGTCTAACGTCGAAACTTCTCACAGTACTTCCTTGTTTTGGCTTGGACCGGGATATCCGTAGCCGTACCTTGGCTACAACGAGGTAGTGGTCCGAGTCAATGTTGGCCCCTCGGAATGTTCGGATATCCTGTATACTGGAGAAGTGTCGTGCGTCGATCGCAATGTGGTCAATCTGGTTGACGGTTGATTGATCAGGAGATTTCCATGTCCCCTTGTGGATATTGAGATATGTGAACTGCGTACTAGCTACCAGAACGTCTCGCCCCGCAGCGAAATCGATCAGCCTGAATCCGTTGTCGGAGGTGGTGTCGTGCAGGCTGTATCTCCCGATTGTGCCACCAAAGATGTCTTCTCTTCCTAGCTTGGCATTAAAATCTCCTAAGACAATTTTAATGTCATAGCCAGGGCACTGCTCATATGTCTTGTCCAAGAGCTCGACGAATATGTCTTTGGTGTCTTCATCTTTCTCCTCTGTTGGGGCATGCGCGCATATTAGGCTTATGTTGGCGAATTTAGCCTTGATGCGGATTGTCGTGATGCGCTCGCTCACACTGTTGAAACTCAAGACTTTTTGCCTGAGTCTAGTTCCAACAACAAATCCACACCCAAATAAGCGCTGCCTTTGTTCTCGGTAGCAGTCGCCGTAGTATATATCGCAGTCTTTTAGTTTGCGTTTGCCCGGTCCATCCCATCGCACTTCTTGGATGGCGGTAATATCTGCCTTGCAGCAGTTTTGGGCTTCCGCTAATTGTTCGGCTGCACGTGGTCTGTTAAGGGACCTAACATTCCACGTACAGATCCGAAGTTCGTTGTCCTTATTTCGTTTGCTTGGGTTGTCAACAGTGAATCCGTCCGTATCCGAGGCTTGTTGGTGCTTCGCAACTAGAAGATTTGTATGTGGTCAGGAAGTCACCCCGACGGCACAACCCCCAACCTGGAGGGCCAGATCCTTAGTATAACTCAAAGGACGGGGAGCCGGATAAACCGCTCCTTATAGGCCTGGGCTCCGAATAAGTCGTAGAAGCCATATAAGGTGTTCACTAAGTAGTTCAACCTTACTGGAACTGTAGACGCCACCGTTGATTCCATCTCGAGAATTCGTCCGCTGCCGTCTGGATAAGGAGAGGTGCCTTAGTGGAAACACCTCTCCCCCCCTCTCTCGTTTGCTGCCCCCAACAACTTTCCACTGGGGTTAGAACCCAATCTCCAGTTGAGGTACTAGGCACCCGATGTTCACCACGGGGAGGTGAGAGTAGGAGTTGATAGACAGAGGTGGGTTTTGAGAAAAACCTGTGGAAGCTTGTGTCCTCTTGAATGCACATGTCTACCATTTGAACATCGGGTTTAATGAATGCTTATGAAAAAATGTTTAACTGAAGTGTACTGTGCATTGGTTTAATGTGTTTTATTGTCTGACATGTCAGGAAATAATTTAAATATTATTAAAATAATGTTAAAATATACTCGTAGAATGGTTTAATATGGTAATTGTATTCAAAAAACAAATCTGAAATTTATTAAGTAATTGAAAATGTGCTCCGAACCTCAAAAAATCTATTACAAATTCCATTCGTAGTAGATTGTTAGTGGAAAATCTGCGATTTACAGTTTCCCTCTTTTTCATGATAACTAAATTGTGTCGGTAACAACAGACACGCAAAGCGGTGTTGCATAGAAGGACGAGAGCTGGTCACAACACAAGCTCTATGAGCAGAAGAGTAGAGAGGAACACCGACTTCTCCGAAGGAGAAAGAGAGAACATGAGAAGTGTGCGGTCGAAGATGTTGAGAGGTTCAAAAGCAGAAATGAAGTTCGAAAGTCTTATGAGCAGGTGAAACGAAATTCGCAAGTACATAAACCTCGAACCGAAGGCTGCAAAGGTGGAAGTGGAAACATCATAGTGTAACCGCAGTCACTGTGCTGAGGAAATGGAAGAACCACTTCTGCAGACTGTATAACGGTGACGATGAACCCAATTCCACTGTCAGGCAGGATGATCCATTCAACATAGACGACGAAAGCCAACAATTCCGTCTTCCTAACTTAGACGAAGTGAAGATTGTCATACATAAGCTGAAGTCTATCGAAGCCGCTGGAGCAGATGGTTTGAATGCAAAGCTCTTGAAAGCAGCTGTAGATAATTTGGTGAGGGGCATGCACCAACTTATGTGTAAGATATGGTCGGAAGAAAGCATGCCCGATGAATGGAACCTCGGTATTGTTTTCCCGATACTGAAAAAAGGAGACCCTCTAAACTGCACTAACTATAGAGAAATCAGTCTACTTAACATCGCTTACAAAATCTTCTCTACCGAAATATTTCAACATCTAAAGTGTGGTTTTAGACCAGGAAAGTCCACAGTCGAATAGATATTCACATTACGGCAGATCCGGGAAAAACTCCAAGAACATCAAATCGACACCCACCATCTCTTCACCGATTATGCAGAATGACCAGAAAGAATTCGCGCTGCTCCATTATGGTTTAGTAGTAGTAGTAGTAGTAGTAGTAGAAATGGTGGCCACGAGCAGTCTAGCTCGGTGACACAATTAGCGCTGAGTTGCGCCGTTTTGATACCATAAAATACTCGCTTGACCTATAAAGATAAAAGGGGATTATAAAGAAAAAATACGCCTCAAATCCACTTTGTTGCGTTTAGAAAGGAGATCAAATCTTTGATCTCCAGTTCTGAGAGCTCATTGAGGTCGTTGAAAGAGGACTTTCCCAATGTTTTGGCTCTCGTTTTGGCTAGGGCAGGACACTTGCATAAGAAGTGAAGAACAGTTTTTTTTTCTCGCTGGTCCTCACAACTACGACAGAAAGTATTGTGGGGGATGCCCAGCTTAGATGCGTGTTCTCCAACAGGCCAATGTCCGGTGCATGTAGCAACGACCCTGGCTATGTCTTGCCTGGGTCTGCAAATAAGATTATTAGTACGGGATTTGTTGTGGGTGGGCCATATCCTTCTAGATATAATACAGTTGGTTAGGCTGTTCCACCTGTGGTTTGATTCAGCGAGGAAAATAGAGAAGATCTTGCCCTTCATAGCACCAAGAGGAATGTTAACTCTTTCCGCGAGTGCGCTATGAAGGACTGATCCTTGCCTAGCCAGCTCGTCAGCTCGTTCATTGCCCTCAAAGCCTCCATGACCCGGAATCCAGATGAGAGTGACCCTGAGTCCAATGTTCATGCCCGCTAACTCACTTCGGCATTGTTGAACCAGTTTGGAGGATGAAGTGGACGAGCCAATCGCTTGAATAGCCGCCTGACTGCCCGAAAAAATAGCTGTATTGCGGTTTTGATTTGAATCTAGTTTTAGTACCTTGCATGCTTCTTTGATCGCGAGTAGTTCAGCTTGAAAAACACTAGCAAAGTCAGGAAGTCGCAAAGACCTGGAGACATTTAAAGACTCGGAGAAAATTCCTGCACCGACCCCACACTCCATCTTCGAGCCATTATGGTTTAAAAATGGGTTTAACGGTTAATGAGGGCAAAACAAAGTACATGCTGTCAACAAGAAACATCAACAAATTCAACTTTGCGGACTTTGTCTACCTCGGCTCCAGTATGAACACAGAAAACAACACCAGCGCTAAAGAATTATTCTTGCGTGTCGCTGTATAAGACCTTCATCATCCAAGTCCTGCGGGAGATTAAAATGGAACGACGAACTGCACGGGTTGTACAGCGACGTAGACTTAACCCAGAAGGGTAAAAGTCGAACGACTGAGATGGCTGGGTCACGTAGAGCACATGGAAACCAATGCTCCAGCCCGGAAAGTCTTCGAATGTACACCTATTGGATAGCACAGCAGAGGACTGCTGATCAGGTGGCCCGCATAAGTGGAAAGTGACCTCACCCAACTTGGAGTGCGCAAATAGAGGCATCTAGCTAGACCGAGAGAGATGGAGAAGTTTGTTGGGTGTGGCCCTAGTTCACACAGGGCTGTAGCGCCACCTTAAGAAAGTAAGTAATATTTATACTCTTGTATAGAAGTGTCATATTCTTGACACTTCTTTATAAAGTTGGATGAAAGGTTTGCTTATTGATTGTTGATAGCAAATACTTGTTATGTTTTTTTTAATTTAATACGAACATTCCTTATGTATATCCAAAAACAAACAAATGTACTATTTCTGTTAGGGTGGTTCAAAAAAAAAAGTTCACATATTACATTTCCATTTCTTAAAGTTAATTATTATCTGCACCCAGTAAGGAAAGTTACTTTTATGTTCACATAAAAGTGCAATGGGTGTTACTAAATTAGGTTCATTATTTCTCTTAACTAATTTTGCCAGAATTCTAAGAGCTTAATCTAAATGTTATACACTGAACAATTATAATGAAGAGTGTATGTTCATGTAAACCTGGATAAGGCATTTGTGAAAAACCAGCTTAAGTGCACATATATGTACGCTTATCTCAATTTCATAAAAAAAAATTGTTAAAAACGGGCCAAACATGGCCGCTTTCTGTTCCCAATATTTTGTTTATTGTAATTACTTTTTCTTATTTATTACTTAAGAACATAATACACAGCTGTTCAAAAAAGTAGGTGTGTAAGAAAATTGTTGAAGTCCACTGTTGATTTGTTGCTGATTAGCGGTTGTTTTGACTGGAAGCGATGCAACCAACATTTTTTTAAAAGACAGAACGGTTATTCTTTCTATGAGGATGATAAACTTTTTCTATATAAGTAATGTAATGCTAAGCAGCTAAATTATTTGTGTTGCAATAAGATTTTGTGTGTTCTAGAAGTTGGCCATAAAAATAGGTGTGCTCCAAATAAATTCCAAGCTTCTTATAATATTCTTTATTTTATGGTATAATCTCTTGAGGTGGGTCGTTTTTAATCATTTTGTTAGCTTCAACCAATAGTTTTTTTATTCATTAGTCTTCTGATTCCACTGCTCGCCAGAAGAAAGGAAATTAGTTCTTCGACTTAGAGATAAGGGCAACACCTACAAATTTATTGCGGAGGCTATAGGCAGATCTCAAAATTTAATAAAAATGCTCTCAAGCCCAGAGGAGTACGCGAAAATAGAGGCCGGCCGAAAAAAACATCAGCTACCTCTGACCGCAGCATACTACTTTTAGCTAAATCTTATCCTTTTATTCCGTCATAAGGACTATAGGTGTACAAATTAATAATGCGGTCAGTGCACGCTCGATCGGAAGAAAGCTTCAGAACTCAAATCTCCCCGGAAAAATTTCCATGAAGGTTTCATTCCTTAGGACTAGCCATATAGGGTCCAGAAAAGAATTTTACTTAAACCATTCTTATTGGAACGGATCAAAGTGCATACAAAAATAGCGAAATATCATGTGGAGGGTTGAAACAAAAGTGAATTTGTTTTCATCGGATTCCGGGTACAATGTATGATGATTGATGACCAAAAGGTAGGGACTTCCAACCCCACTATACACAGAAAACTATTAAATACGGAGGAAAGAATCTAATGGTGTAGGCTGTTTTTCCTGGTACGGTGCCGGTCCTATATTCCGTATTAATAACATCTTAACAACATAGGGATATATGTTACCGTTTTCTAAGAAAAACATAGAGCTGCGATAGCACTTTCAGCAAGACAACAATCCGACACATACCGCAGATCTTATGAAATATTGGTTTCAATAGAAACAATTATCCGTTGTCCTATGGCTAAGTCAATCCCGTGATTTCAATCCCATTGAGAACTTGTGGAATGAGATTAAGCTCAATATTTTACTAATGGAAACCAACTGTATGAAGCGGTTCAAAGAGAATGGTATTCCATACCCCAGCAAACATACCAAAAGTTAAGAGAGTCAACGCCGCCACGACTCCAAACAGTTTAGGATAATAATGAAGGACATTCAAGTTATAAGAGTAAGTAAAACAAAGCTTGTGATAAGATACGGAAATTATTATTAAAACCATAATATTAATACTTTAGGAAGACGCACCTACTTTTTTGTTCAAGTGAAAAACCTCCATCGGCAGTTTTGGAGCTATACCTACTATCTATAATTGTTATTTTTTTGAAAGCCTTAAAGTGTTTTTTATTTATTTAGTATAAGAGATATATATATACTAGCGGCCCGTCCCGGCTTCGCACGGATAGACAAAATTAGGTACAGATATTTAAGTTATAAGCATGCTAATTAAAACGACCACGAATCACTAAATTAGAAAAAATTGTATGCTTATCTTAAAGCCTCCCTGTACCCTACGTTGGCTGTGGTATTTCTAGGTGGCAACAAAATGTATTAATTTTCAGGAGATCCTACTCGAGAAAGTGCCACATACAATTTCCCGTAGGAAAAGCACTCTTTCCTGAAGTCGATACCAACTATGGAAAAAGTTTGTCCGTGGGATTTATTTATTGTTAGGGCAAAGGATATTTTTAAAGTGATCTGTAACCTTTTAAAAGATATGGGCAAATCAGTTGGTATCATTGGAATCCGCAGAACATGTGCGAGCTGACCAGCCACGGGACCTGTAATGATAGTTGCTACAATCACATTATCTCTTAATTCTTTGATCAATATAGTCTTGTACCATTACACATATTGGGAGGGCTTAAATTTCTTAAAAGCATAACAAGTGTACCTAGCGGACAAAATTGTGAATCTAAACCATTTTCAGATCCCCTTGAACACACACAAAAAATTTCATAAAAATCGGTCCAGTCGTTTAAGAGAAGCGCAGTGACATACACACTCACAGAAGAATTATATATATTAAGATTATTATAAAGAGATATGTCTACGCAAAATTATTATTTAACATAAAAAAGTAATAAAAAATGAACTAATACAAAAAAGAATTATCACACCAATTTTTTTGGCCATCCTGACCTATTTTTTGAAATCCGAGAAAAGTTTTGTATATCAAGCGACAACAAAAATTTGAAATAAATTGCTTCGGTACCCTTGGGGATATATTTTGTTTTCCGCTTCAACTGCATACGCACAAACAATTTTGAAAATACTTTCTACATTTTTCCAAATATTGGTGGGTATTGTTAAGAAATTAACTATCCGAAATCTAACTACTTTTTCTTTAGCCTACTTACATAGCTTTCTACTAGGAAAAATTAAAATTGTTATTGGATTGGAATAAATCAAGTTTCTGTTAAGTTTTTTAGCCACCTACATATACTTTTAATCATTTCGTAAAATTTTATCGTCTGAAAAATCCACGTGATACTATTATTTTTTCCAGGTTATTTGAGTTTTGAAAAACTCTACTAGCATAGCTTTAATTTTTTCTTAACTTTGATTCGTTTAAGATTGCTTGACATCTTACAGATGTCACAAAACCTTCAATATTTGAAAAATTTGAAAAAAAAAAATGCAAAAATCATTTTCGAAAATGTTTGTGCGTATTAAGTTGAAGCGAAATGTAGTTTTGTTTTATTTTTTTTTATTTTAACTTTAGAAATAAGTCTAAATATGAACCACCCTTGCAAAAATGTTAACATGTTTATTATAACATTTTGGCATTTCCTATGGCAAAGATTAAGCTTTACTAATCCTTATTTCGACTTCAGTGCTAAAGTCAACTTATGTCTGCTTTTCACTTTGTCATTACTTGTATTTCTTGTTATTTAGCTTGATGGGTATTGGGGACGGGACATCGACTTTGCAATTAATGCCCATCTGACTTATAGCTTATCAGCTTAACATGTTCCAAAAGGATTTCTGTTTCCTTGATTTATTTGAACACTTTATTTTGTTAAAGTCTTTTTTTAATTGAAATTATCTATACTTTTTTCTTAAGTGAATCTCTAACCACATTTAATTTTTCTCCCCCCAAAATGATACTATAAATAGCATGCTCTGCTCATATGGCAAGAAAATCCATAGGTACATTTAAAAAATCTCAAGTAATATAACAATTTTGTTCGGTGAATTTAATACAGTACGAAGAATCTAAAAATAATATTTGCACAAGAAATATTTATGCATGTAAACACTGATAATAAAATTGCCTCTAGTCAAGAAGACACCTACCTCATCGGCATTGGCTCTATAGTGCGAAGACGACGATAAGACGATGAGGATGAAACCAGAAGGCTGTTTCCGACGAACAAAAGTTTCATGAGCATAGGTAGAGTTTCCCAGTATCAGTATCTATACTTACTTTTGATTCTACAAACTATAACATCTTACAGCCAACACTTAGTTGGATAGAAATCGATTTTCTTGATTAAGTCTTCTAATGGAGCACTTTAGACTCCCCTTCATCAGGCTGATGATAAATAGTATGTGTTCCATATACACTCTGAGGAAGCTTCTATCAGTTTATACAAATGATGGAAGAACATAGAGATTGGGTTTCAGTTTCAGAGTTCAAGGATAACGCACTTATACTCGTTCCTAGACTCGATTAATATATGAATAAATACTTACATATATATAGGCTTTAGGATTATTGTATATGGAGAAAGAACGCGTGCCAAAAGATGTAGAATATTAATTGGTTTAGAAGGATTTATAATTACACTTTCATTTATTATCCTTTGGGTTTATTGATACATTACGTACATTATCTCGGTGTACACTTCATACAACGCAAACAAGGATTCGTGCGATCTGATCCATCATGATGACTAAAAGCTTTATGTAAATTTGACAACAATATTGTAATATAGACGCGTGTTAACGACAATTTATTGATTGCAATTGAAAAACATGTATATGTTTCGCGCATTATTATGAGTTCATGGAGACGGAATTTGAGTGCGTGTGGAATTAATTTAATGTAATTACATATATTCGTATATTCATACATTTGTACATAAACATACTCAACTTTAGATGAAGATTTTGCTTAATTAACGAGTTTTTTAATTATTATCCGTATTGGTTCTGCGCCTCACTGAAACTGTTGATTAATTAAAAAAATGTGCACTTTTTATGCATATTATTTAATTAATTGATATATTTTGAGATGATATGACAATTAAGCATTCCTATAGTATTGGAACTTGTGACAAATTTCAATACATTAGACTCCATAGGTCTTCTTATATCTATATAGTTCTCATATAAATATAATATACAGTGTATGGTTCATTATTCAGCATTATACAATTACCGTATTTTGGAGTGCTGTATTGAAAACTAAACAATATCGTTACCTAAAAAAAACAAACATTTTTTTACACGCTTCCCTTTTATGTATCTACATCATATAAGATGAAATTAAAATTCTTTATTAGTAAACAAATTCACAAAAAACTCTGATATTAAAGTTATTGTAAAAGTTAGATATTAATTGTTCTCGACTGTTTTACTTATGTAGAAAGTCACAATACATTTAAAATCAAATTTTTCTTGCCAGTTTTGATAAGTCTTAAGTGGTGTGATCATAGGAGGACTTTAAACACCAAGCACGCACATTTGTCTACAGCAAATAAGCACCTTGACGCTTTCTTCTAAGCTTAATGAAAACCAGTTTTGTCCTTTTAGACAGTGACCGGTTATAACACCGATTGTAGAGTTCATAAGCGATCTGCTTAGAGATAGCAAGCACCTTGAGCGCTTTAAATCTATTGTAAACCAGATGTTTTTCGAGACCTGACACGTGGTGATGTTATTGCACCTGATGTTTTCCTTCTTGCATTAGCAATAGTTAACTTGTAGCGATTGGTATGCCAGCATTAGCCAAAGGTGGTAGAATGGGTTTTACTGTACCATTTATGGTGAGTTCACCTGCCTTACAATTTCCTGGAATGTCTCTTAACCCTGCACCCAACAAAGGTGAATATTAAACTGTTGTGCCATTTCCACATACGTGTATTATGGCTAAAGAACGAATCTCTGTACTTGACAGTACGACCGAAGTTGGGCTCGAAGGTATATTGATGAGCATTCCTAGAAGCGTGAGTATTACGGTTGAACTGTTTTAGGGAAGGAATGCAGCTGGCTATTTCTCTAGAACTTAAACCTTTCAAATAGCGGTAAAAAATTGTGAGACAAAAACCTTACGACGATGTTCAAGCGACTTAAAAGAACACACGATGATATTATCACCAATAAATTTAAACCCTATACATTTAATACTGTCCAAGAGGCTTAAGTAAGTTGCAATAAGACCAGCCCAGAGATGGGAGTTATACTTAAGCTTTGGACGTATGTATAGTATGTTTCACAAGAGGTGGTTGATAACGAACATACCGAGAATATTGAGATGTTCCGTCTCATGAATAATGGCAAGAAGATGTATATCTAGCTTTAACTATATAACAAAGCAATGGGTTTTCGAAGCATTAAATTCCACGCTGTTTTTTATTCACCATTGCAAAATGCTACTAAAGCCGGAATTATATGAGCTTACCATATTTTGTCGTTGCAGTTCCACAGTGAGTCTGAAAAGGAATATGAAAGGCTAAGAGTACTATCGTTAGCGAAACAATGTATTGGTTTAGAAGTTGCAGATTTGAGATCAATAATACAAATGCGAAAGAGTGTTGGAGATAGAACAGAGCCCTGGGGCACACCAGCATTTATTTTGTGGTTTTCAGACTTAACTCCATCCAATACTGCTTAAATTGAACGATCAGAAAGGTAATTACTAATGCAATGAAGAAGGGAAAACCGAAAGCACGCATTTTTGATAATACCATGTAAAATTTTGCTCCACTGTTCGGACGTAAGTGCAATTGGTCGGTTATTGGAGGGTGAGGAAGATTCGCGTTTTTTGGCATGGGCTTGACAAATGCTGTTTTCCATCCACTCGGAACGAGACCTGAGGGGTAGGATAGATGAAAAAACTTACGCAGTGGTTTTGCCAGCGTTGAAGAACATCTCTTCAGAGCAATAGGGGGATGCCATTCCGCCCAAATATAAGAGTTATATTAAAATGTTGGTCAAATAAAGGCTCTGGAAATTACAGCCAGATCAGAAAATGTTTGCATCTTCACTTCAGAGAAATCCTAAGCAACTAGCAGCATTTTTGGCAATGTGGAATATGTGATCATTCTAAAAGAGGTGATCTCTTATACTCAAATCTAATTGGTTGATGTATGTCCTACAAATCGAAATTGGGAGTGGGTTAAGGTTTAACGACAGAATATAGTACTAAGTTTTTGAAACATTAAGTTTAACAACGATTATAATTCCCCATTGAACAAGCACCCGTGGCATGATGGTTAGTGCGTTGGACTGCCAGGCGAGAGGTCTTCTTGGGTTCGATCCCTGCCTGTACCACCTAAAGTTTTTTTCACGGGTACTGCCTCTTGCGAGGAATTGACAAATTCTCCAAGAGTAATTCTTGTCATGAAAAAGTGCTTTCTCAAATTAGCCATTCGGATTCGGCATGTAAACTGTAGGTCCCCTCCATCCCTGCAATTACTCGCACACAGGAATGGTTGAGAGTTGTAAGTCACTAGGCCCTGGTTCTCTACCGACTGTTGCGCCACCTAATTTTATTGAACAAGACTAAGCTTATTATACGTCGCCGTTCAAGTTTCAAAACCGATAAAAGATATGACTAGAAACGAATATAAAAAGCGGAAAATACTGTCTTTAGCGTAATAATTTAATGGAATAGAAGTTGAAAAAAGAGAGGTCGTTTATAAATAAAAGAAAGAAAAGATTAAATGTTATCATATTTAAAAGAAAAAACTTGTTGGCTTAAATATACACTTTCATTTGAAATAATAGCTTTGTTTACTTTCAGCAATACTCTTAAACAAAACATATCTAATATACCATTTCTGCTTTTTTACTTTTTTGTCCTAACCTAAATTTAATGATGTGATATATTGCATTTATTCTGTTCTTTCAAATCATAATTTTCTATGCTATTCTTTTTATTATATATAGTATACTTGTGTATTATACTCCTACATCCTTTTCTATTTCATGTCAAAATTCGAAGGACATTGTCGAAAAAATAAATAGCATATGCCGAGAATTTATTTGAAGGCGATTTAGTTCTCAAAGCTATAATATCTCCTACAGCAAAGATATATTTCTAAAATTCTCCATTAAGCCCAATCTCAAACCCACATCCACAACACCCACCGCAACAACAAAATTTGATATTTTTAAGAATCTTGTCAATTGTTTTTTTTCTTTACACACAATACACACATAACAACTTACATACACATAAATAATTCTTATAAGGAAAGAGTAACATATATGTCTCCACTACATATACGAAATTTATTTTTGAGTGGATATTATTTGTATGTACTTTCGACTCAAAAGCATTCTTTTCAGATTACTGCCATCCAATGATCCTTGTGGAAAAAGAAAAACAAACAAATAGGCTTTAAATCTGCTGTGACATTGGGCCACGCTGACAGAACTAATGACAGAATGAGAACCTTGAAAACGAGGGACTATGATGCATAAGCTTATAATGTTTTTGTGGTTGATCAATAAGAAATCTTGGAATAAAAAGAATTTGTTTCGAAATAAGATTTGTTTGGTCTTTCAAATGAAATGTTTGGTTTGGTGGTAAATTCAGGACGCAAAAGTTGTCACTACCGAGAACGAAAGAATTTCAACGCATAATTTTTCACTATGGACAAAAATTGCAGTCTTTTTATAGGTGTTTATTTTTGAGATGAATATATGACTACTTTTGGGTCACCTTGTAAAATTCCTGTACTTTCTACCAACCTGAATAAATAATATGATACGACCTGAGGTAATGCTCAATTAAGGATTTCATTCAACTGGAATGAATTTTGGCCTCAATTTATAACGAGAACTCACTGATGATGGTTCATTGGAAATCCAATTAAGTCAACGATTTCTGTGAATTTTCTCGTTTTTATTTTGTGTTTTCATCAATTTATGTACATTTAAACTTTCGATTGATTCTTCTTCTTTTGCCCGAAAGGTGAATGTTAAATGGATATACATTTCATACCCTAAAGTATATTGTATACTTCTGCTTGTTTTATTTATGAGAGCAAATAATAAGGAGGTATAGGTACTTAATTCACGACTCTGTCTCTGGGGCTTTTAAATGTTGTCAATAGAGATACCTTCTTTAAAAAACGACTGAATGATTGTTGAATATAATATAAGCAAAGGTTTTCATCTTCTTATGTGATTGTAATTCCATAGCTGTAAGGAGTGTAGCTATTTAGGATAGATCCCATTTTTAAATTTCAATTCCTTTTTAATTTCGTATTTAAATTTAGGAATAATACAAATTTACAATACATTAAATAAGTAAGTAGTTGTGGCTAATACGTTGGACTTTCATGTATAGGGTTCTTTAATTGGAGCGGGTAGATTTTGGAACTCCTACGTGGCGGCCATTTTGTTTTGGTGACATCTGTCAAATCTTTTGTTTATTATTCAGTTGTTTATGCCAAATCATCATGGCAAGTTACACGATTGAACAGCCCGTTCAAATGATAAAACTTAATTATCAAAATGAGTGTTCGTTAACGCAAATGTTGCGCGCATTGCGCCCATTTCGCTGTAGACGTGGTGGCCTTTCACAGTCTACTCTTCAACGTTTGGAGGCCAAATTTGAGACGACCGGTTCAGTAAACAATCAGCCAACACCCGTACGTGCGAGGAACGCAAGATCGGCCGAGAACATCGCCGCGGTCTGTGAAAGTGTACATTAGAACCCGAGGCAGTCTATTCCCTGCCGTGCACAAGAACTCGGCCTTTCGCAGACTTTTGCGTCGGGACTTGGGCCTACCAGCAGGTCCAGCTGGTCCGCACTTTTTTAAAAACGACATTAGTGAGGCGGTCACCGTCAACAGCGAGCGCTACATAACAATGATAACTAATTTCTTACGGCCCAAATTGAACGATATAGACTTAGACGACATGTGGTTCCAGCAGGATATTGACAACATCTACCCACCCTTATTGAAAAACAATATATGAGGCTCAATTCGAGCCTAGATCAAGGCAATCATCTCAAGAGTTTTTTTAGGGTATTATCAGGAAAAGGAAACCAATGCGGCAGACAGAGCAGCACCGTTTTTGAAAGTAATTTTAAGATTTTCAACATAATCTGCAGTTGTTTTGTTGAGAAGCTGCATAATGGACATTTCGAACAGTAACAATCAAAGACTGTTTGTTAAAATTCTATAGTACAGGGTTATCCATTTTGAGGTTTCAAAAGTAAACGTAATTAAAACACATACAAAATATTTGTTTTCATTATATTTCTTTTTAATTATAAAATTTGAACCTTGACATTATGTGTAAAATACTACATCATTGAAATGACCACCACTCGAACTGTTGCTAGCATTGATTCTTTTGAGGTAATTTTCGACCACTTTTTGACACATATTGGGCGGTATCTTAGTTATAACTTGACGAATGTTGGTTTTTAAGTGTTCAAAGTTAAAGGTTTATCTGCATAAACACGGTCTTACGCATAGCCAGCCGTGTCAAATGGCATATTCTTGGTGGCCAGTTGATATCGCCACGAAGAGAAATTACGCGGCCAGGAAATGTCTCTTGCAATAAAGCCATCTTCGCTTGAGTTGTGTGGCATGTGGCACGGTCTTGTTAAAACCACATTTTCTCCAAGTCGTATTCTATAATAGCAGGCAAAAATAAGTCGGTTATCATATCAGTCGTTCCATCGTCGTTTTCGAAGAATTAAGGTCCAATCACACCTCCAGACCAAAGAGTGACTTTTCAAAGTATCTACGACGTTGGGAATGGTCAGCTGGCTTCAGTTGTTGTATGAGCTGGACTTAATATGGATATATATACAAAGGGGTAGATCCAAATGTAAAATACGCCATAATGTGCCATAAGACACATTATTCCTAAGAACGACGAGGAATCGACACATTCGGGTCTTCAGCAACACTTTCACTTACAGCAGCGATATTTTCAGTGGTACGACCGAAACGATGATGCACAGGCCTTACAATATCTGTAACCAATCACAGTTTTGGCAAATGCTTGCGTAGTTTGACGATTATGTAAACCATAATCTCCTCTTAAAGCACGATATGTGGCTGTGGCTGTGGCAGAATCACCATTTATGTAGTAGGTTTTAAAAGTTTGTATGCGTTGCGCGATAGTTGAGCGATCCATTTTCGAAGTTGTCAGACTTTCAACTGAAGAAAAAAAAATGGTTTAACAACTTAACTTTCAAGATGTCGAATTCCAGCCCAATACTTTTGAAACCGCAAAATGGATGACCCATTACTTTGCAAAATCATCATACAATTTATTGTTAAAAGATATTTCCAGCTTTAACTTGCCCTTAAAAAATCTCGTTTTTAGTTTTTTTTCGCATTTTAAGAGGGACATGTTTTGAAAACCTGATGTTATGGACAAATTTAAAGGTGAAATTCAAACTGAGGACATCTTTAATCTTTATCCTTTAAATAAGTATTGGTTTGTTAGTGGGACAGAAAAAAAACGAATTTTTTTCGGCTTTGCGACTGCTTCCGCAGGCAACCAGTCGTTAATTATTTAAAGGTAGAAGACTTGGCTAATAGATCCAAAAAGATACATTGATTAAAATAATATCAATAAAAATATAATGTTCAATCAGTTAAAGTCCAATAAATTATACTTCATCATGAATAAGATATTAACTTAAATAAACGTATGTAAAGATGGTACGTTCTTTTAGAATGTATTCTTGGAATATTGACATACTAGCGAACCTTTAAATTTTAAAAATATCCATAAGCGACTATAATCTATTTTACACATCATTATTGATTGACCTTTTAGCCCATTTGTTATTTTTATAACGATAAACATGAAACGCTTAAAATAATATATGTAGATATTTTTTGTTTGGCTTTTGTTAGTTAAACTATAATTTCTAGAAGCTTTTTAAAGGTTAAGTTACTATTTTAGGATTGACTATAAACAAACATAGGTTTGTAGATTGTATACAATATAATCTAGCTATGTATGTGTCCAATGTTTACATATATAAAATTGGGTGTATTATGCTGGTATAACATACAAAAATATATAAGCTTCTATAATCAAACCAAATCATGATAGAGGGGAAAATAAATTTAAAAGGATCAACTTCCAAATTAATTTATTAGCCTCAGATGAGAATGATAATAATTAAAGTTTGCTATAGGTCATCAAGTTGTTGGTTGTGTATTTTTGCTATACCCGCACAAAGACATTCAGAAGATTAAAATTCGAGAGATGTGGCTTTTGTACTATATATATGTATTTATATAGATAATATTACAAAGTGTCAGTTGAGAATGTTTAATTATGAAATATGGTCATAAATTAAATTTATAATTAATGATATCTCCACGGTTTGTAGACAAAAATTGTGGTGTGATATTTGACGTAGGTATCCCGTGCCCGCTAACCCGATTTACTTATAACCATGGTCTGGTCATGGAATGTTTATGTGAACCAATTTGTCGAATAGGCTATACAATAGCTATAGTTTATTAAATACAAAATGCTTTTTAAAACTTTTGAAATTCGGTTAAATATAGTGTCAAAGTCACTTAAATGGCATAACTATTTACTGGTCGTGTACTCGGTTGTCCTCCTTGAATGTACATTTCAGGGGTCCCAGGTTTTTGAGATACTCAACTTACTTACTCACTTAGGTGGCGCTACAGTGGCGGACCTGGGCCTCAACCAACATGCATCTCCAGCCAGTTCGGTCCCTAGCTAGCTGTCTTCAATTTCACACGCCAAGTTGGTTGAGGTCCTCCCTGCGCCACCAACATCTTAGTTCGTTGGACTTTTATTCTTTTAACCAGGTCAGTGTCGCTGTACAGTTCGTCGTTGCATCTTCTCCTCAACTCCCCATCCCCATCTATGCAGACGGGACCAAAAATCACCCGAAGAATTTTTCTCTCGAAACATCCTGATACGCACTTATCTTTCTTTGATAGGTTCCGACATCAGCACCATAAATGAGAACCGGGATGATGAGTGTCTTAAAGATGGTGATTTTAAATGCTCGAGCGAGAACTTTACTACTCAATTGCCTTCTAAGTCCAAAGAATCAGCGATTTGCAAGAGTTATTCTTCGTTTGATTTCAGCACTGGTGTCGTTGTCTGAGTTTATAGCGGTGCCTAGGTAGGCAAAGTCCTCAACTACCTCAAAGTTATAGCTGTCCATGGTGGCGTTTTGTTCAAGACGTCGTCGTCGTTTAATGTCCTTTTTTGATGACAGCATATGAATACTTGGTCTTGCCCTTGGAAGATTGTACCTCTAGTTTTGTACAATTCGTTCCAGAACGATGTTGAAGAAGTCGCATGACTGAGCATCGCCTTGCCTTAAACCTTTTTCGACATCAAATGCATCGGTGAGATTTTTCCGGCCTTGATGGAGCAGTTTGACAGGGATATTTCGGGATTAGACTTGGTAAATACATTCTTACCAAAAATGTATGTCAAGTCTCTAGAATTCTTTTTCTGCAACAAGTTTTTCATTGCACATTTAGAATTTTACAAGGAGGGCTGGCTGACCTCAATGTGCCACAGCTGACAAAATTAACCACAGACACAACCTGTGATCGATTCACAAGCACACTGTGAATCCCTTAAATGTAATTTGGATCGTTTCATGCCACAGAAGAAGAAAAGAAGATGCATTGGAACTCGACTTATTACATTTTGAAGAGATTTGTTCAACTTAAAAAAACAAACAGATATGATAGACAAACAAATATGATAGACATGGATAAAAACTGTTATACCTTAACTTAGGAGAGTGGACAGTTATAGGGAAGCTTTGCCCTGTTCCTTGACCGATATAAAGAACAACCACGTAAGTTTTTGGGAAAAAAAGACTTCACAGCATTCCGCGTCATACCCTTCATAATCAACTGAAGTTAAAGCGTTTTTAAAGAATTTTCAAAAAAAAAAATAATATATCACAACAACTTTTTAAGACCAAAACCTAAGAACATACCGTTTAAAGACAATCAAGTTTCAGAAAACAACAAGTAACGGCTGATCACCTTCCTCCCGTATATAAATTATGGATTGCTTTTTTAATCACTTTGAAAAATCTTAATTTTGACAAAGAAGTTTTAGAGTTTTCTTGAGAAATTTCAGATTTAAAGTTTAGCTCGAGAAAAACTCGCTTTGAAACATCGAATCCCTTTTCTTTATTTGAGTACTAAATATAACAATGTTAAAGTTGGGATTTCATGATAATTTAAAGAGCCTTAAAATGAACTTACACAACGTCGTCTTTAATATGTGTCCCACATGCGGAACTAGGTTTCAGGTGATCGAAAGCGCTTGATCCAAAATGTATAAGAATTCCCGCTGAGCTGTTGGTCTAAGAAGCTTCCAAATCCAATAAGTTTTTTGGTAGACGAAACATGTGTTTTCGAATCATAAACGTGCGAAACGTGGTTGATGGACTGAAAATTTGTAGGCATTTCAGGAATATTCTTTCATATTTTAGGAGTGATAGGGTATTTGAAAACAAAGTACGTATATTATGTTAGCTTCCTAACAAGTTGAAGGCTACCTACGTACGTCTTCTTGACATAAAGGGCTTCATCCGAAGTGTAGAAATTTAATTTCTCACTGAATGTTTGAATAGATAATTTGAACCCCTTAGAGTTACTATAATAATTGTCAGATTTTTAAGAAATGCAGAATGAATAAAGTTTTATTCTCATATTTACTACAATAGTCGGGCTAAGTGCATGTCTGGTTTTTGTTTTTGCTGAAGGTGGGCACGGAGAACGATGTAGGTCTTGTCCAGTCAACATTTTCGGACGTATTATCGAACTTCCTTAATATTTCCGATTAAAACCAGAATAAATCAAAGTTCAGAAGTTTGTGACGAAGAAATGAACATTCGTTTTATCGATTCTACACATTCAGGAGCATTGGTGTGGAATGTGTCAGAGTTTTGTTCCCATTTCCTCGAACGATATCTGGGGGGTCATTCCGTAAAACGATTATCGTCAGACGATATCGTTTCGACGATAGTCTCACTTCACGTAAAACGATTAGCGTCAGACGATATTGTTTCGACGATAGTCTCACTTCACGTAAGACGATAATCGTCAAAGTGATATCGTCAAAACGATAGCGTTTGCACGATAGCTAAGTAGCTATCGTCTGCCATTGATAACCAAAACAAATTGAAGCAAAAATGTTTCGGCGAAGTTTAGTTTTGTTACAAAATAAAATAAAAACTCAAAAAAATACAAATAATACGGTTACGAAGAAAATTAAGACATTTATCGGACCTTCTACCTATTCTAACTCATATGTAAGCATTTTTTTTATAAACAAAACATCTAACACCTATGTATGTACATAAGTAATCTTTCTTTGTTTTGTTCAAAGTCTTGGAATTGCAAAAGAGGATAATGATGATAATGATGATATTGGAAACAATAAATTTGTCAGACGGTTGTCGTTCTACATTCATACTATATACCTTCCATATTAATATTTGCTGTAACCATTGAAACTTTGGGGGCGGAGGAACATTGGTATGTTGGAAAGGCATCGCTTTTAGTATCGCCCTTGCACAAAGCACTAATCCAAAGTAGTTTTGGAAACAACAAATATTTGTGTCCCCTGTATATAAAATGAAGTCTTATCTTCCTGCCCTTGGACAGAGTTGGGTTTAATATTGCAGCTGATTTTCTTTAACTGACTTTTGAATACACTAAATTATAATTATTAGAATTATTAATTTACAAAAATATCAGACATAAACAAAACATTTTGATATTATAGTTTTATCGTCGAAGGCAGCAAATGAAAACACAAAAAGTAACAATAACAATAAACATCACAAAATAGTTGCCATGTTTACTAACAATACATTTTTTGCAAATTTTCAAAATTTTCCATATAGAAAAACCAAGTTTAATAACATTTTCAAGTTATTGAACAAGCATTTTCTTTCGTTGAGTTCTTGTTGACATTTCAGTCATAGTATAATAGTATTTGAAATATACTGAACGATCTACTACTAAAAACGATTGACGAGACGATAGCGATAAAGTTAGGTGAAGAAAATTATTGACGATATCGTTAATGATAATCGTTTTGACGATTATCGTTTTGAAAATTACGGAATGACTCCCCTGATTTGTGAACGAAATTTTTGACGAGATTCTTGATCAAAGGTCCTATCTATAGAGCTATATATTTGTGTATATTTTGAGCCAATTCATATGATGACTTTCCAGAAAATTGAAGAATTTTCCTGTTTTAGGAGCAAACCTATTACTGAAGCTTCTGTTCTATAAACTTTAAGTTTTTAGTAATCCAAATGGAGATGCAATCCAATCACATAAGGATTTGGTTGGTGGATCAAGGTTATTCAGCCCATTTTCAATTTTCTTCAAAAATTTTGCAAAATCTTCTTGTTCCAAAATACTGACTAGAAGCTCTATTTTTTAGGTTTTGATTTGTTGAGTTCGTCCTCAAAAATTGTGTTTGTTTATAAAAAAAAATTCAATTGAACTTTGAAGAATTGACAACAAATTCTTCATTGATACGATAGCAATGCATTCTAAGGAGAATTTCCAACACTAAATCTCTTTTTCGATAGGGCAAACAAAATGGACGCAACCAAGATAAGGGATAGACACGAATTACTTTATGTGTCTCGAAAAATGTTGACTATATTCGGGCGCGTTCGCCAAAGTCGAATATGTCCGTTCAAATGCCATGTTACACTTTGATTGGGATTTTAAATGTAGACAACAATGAGAGGCATTGAGAACTCACTCTTAATAAAGCTTCCTAAACTAAATGGAAAGCGCACGACCATCCGCTTTGTAAACGCTTCACAGTTTTGACCATAGATTAAATTGAACAACGAATTTGGGAATTCGAATCGCAGTTAATCTGTTCGGTGTGGGTTATGTAGTGGTTACATAATTTAACAATTTTTATTCAACAGTACATCTGCCACAATCGATCTTTTGCTTACCAAAATCCGCAATCGCATTATCAGCTATCTTGGTGATGTGAATTGCTTGTCTAAAAACTGTGATTTGACAACCTAAAATTACTGGACCAACTGAATTTATATACAAAAGCATTTAAGAAATCCATTACCCAGAGTCCTCAGCCATCAACAACGTCTTGGAAAACCAATCAAGAAAATAAAAAAAAGTACGGTTTCACAAGGCTCTTGCTTTAAGAAATATTTTGTTTTACCATTTGGGATTTACTCCTATTTTTAATTAAACCCATAAAAAGAAATACGTTTTTGCATTCCAAGCCTGAACACACACTCACTAATTACGGCTATAAAAGCTGTCATAATAATTATCTATTTTTCCTTTTTAAAACATAAAAATGAAACAAAATTACAATTAAACTGAAAATCATTAAAATTCACAAATTATATAGCACACAAATACTCGTACTCATATCCAAATTAAAATCATCTATAATTGTAATAAAGTTAAATCTGCCTGCCAGCCGACACCATCTATATTTATTCCAAAAAATAAACTTGAACATTAAAATAGCCTAATTTTTACCATCTGCTTCGTTAAAGCCAGCCCTAGCCAAATGGTCAGTAAAAGGCATTTTCATTAAATTTAAAAAAAAAAAAAAAAACACTGCACTAAAGAAGGAAAAAAGACAGAGAGCCTTCCCTTGGGGGCAGGAAACCTGCCCCACATTAAAAACCACTTATGATGTAAAACCATAAATTTTCAGCGATAATAACACAATAGGAAGTTTAATTTCATCCAACCCAATGCGACCCTCTAATCTTACAAAGGACGACAAGGAATTTTCTGGAAAATAGATTCCCCAAGCAACAGGGCAACTTCTAAAATAACAAAAACAACAAATACCAAAGATGGCGATGGTACAGCAGCGCGGCCGGTGTAGCGACGCACACTGCCAGTCACATCCTTATTTAGCATCCAACACCCTTTTACCGGATGTGTTTTATTTTTCTGTTTTTCAATTTTTTAATTTCAAAAAACAAAGATACTGGTATATTTCACCCGGAGAAAAGTCAGCTGCTGTTGCTGTTGTTGAAAATTCGAGGAAAACAAAAATCGATTGAAACGTGTAGCCCCCAGTCCCATTTAACCACAGGGCTCACAGGCTGCCCAAGGTTTACTTATCCTTGCTTTGCTAACGACAAACTCAGCAACCGAATTCCATGTAGCACATCAGGACTATTATAACCCAACCGCTGTCATACACTTTACATAGTATAAAGACAGAGCACAAAGCACCCACCCCACATGGGAATTATGGCTAAAGGTTAATAAAATTTGTGAGTATGTCCTTTTATTTCGAAAAACACGTCAGCGACTCGAAAATAGTTCAACGTGAGATTACACCTGACTCATATGGAAAAAGATAAAAGATTCAAAGCAACATGAGAATAGGATAGACCATCAGTTGGAAAATAGGACAAAATAAAAAATTCCGTATGAATTAAATAAAATATTATATTTTTAAAAATTCATAAGCGAAAACAAAATGTACGAGCATGTATTTTTTTAAGCGTAGTATTTTTGAATTACGATACGACAGCATCCAGAATTATGAAAGTTTTTACTGATGGTCATTTTTTTTTCTGAACACTTCTATTTTCTAAAGAACTCGTAGAAATGCATATTTAAAAAATATTTGTTAACTTTAAACTGATAATTGTTGATAAAAGAAAACAACTAATAATTTTTATAGCTGCAAAATATAACCTTCTTTCACATAAAAATAATGCTAAAAAAGTGGAAAATACAAGTAATACTTTTATTTAGATGTGCAAATTTAATTTTGCATTCAAAATACTTTTAATTTTTTACAAAGACAAATAATATCGAAAACAATGGATTACACAATGCGTAGTATACAATATACGATATTTCTCATTTACATTACATTACATTACATTACATTACATACTACTCAGCACATAAATGTACAGAGTAGAGACACAGCAGACAGCACCTTGGGCGACTACACTATTTAAGGTAATAACAACACAAGACATTAATACAAGACAGAAGGACAGAGGAGAAAGAACAACACAGAAAGAACACATGACAACAGCACGCGGTAGGTTTCGAGACGGTCCCCCATCTTTCTACTAACCACGATCACTGATGCTTGATTTCGGTGATCGATGGGAACCGAAGATTTCTCATTTATTAACTTCCCATAGGAAGTTATTGTAATAGGTCCGATTTGTCGAATTAAAAAATTTGATATTTCTCGACGTTTCAAGGTCCCTAGAGTCGTAACCAAAGATTTTTGGAAAGATGTCTGTGCGACATTTAATAAATGGAATCAACGGTGGCGTCTAGAGTTCCAGTTAGATTGAAGTACTTAGGGCTTCTACGACATATTCGGAGCCCAGGCCTGTAAGGATCGTTTATGCATTCTGGTAGCTAATACGCAGTTCACAGATCTTGAATTCCACAAAAAGATATGAAAATCTCCTAATCAATCAACTGTCAACCAGATTCACCACATTGCACGACACTTCTCCAGTATACAGGATGTCCGAACATTCCGAGAAGAACTGTGAGAAGATTCTACTTTCGACGGCTACAATCCCAAGAAACTATTATGTCCTTTTCCCATCGAGCCTGTAAAAACCTCTTAAGGAGTCCTATGCTGCCTGCTTTAAGCATAGAAATGTGGCAACATTGCCTTGAAGCCATCAGAGTTGCGGCCTCTGAAGTGCTAGGTTTCACACGGCCACCATAGCGAGACCCCTGGTTTGTGCGGACTGACGATGGAGCATGCAAGCTGCTCTATAAAGATCGGAAAAGATCTCACCGCTGCATTTGATGTCAAAAAAGGTTTTACACAAGGCGATGCAATGTCATGCTACTTCTTCAACATCATTCTGGAAATAACAATCTTCTAAAGGTCCATGCGATTACTCGGATACGCCGATGATATTGGCATAATTGTTGTTAAGAACTTTGTCTACCTAGGCACCGTTATAAATTCAGACAACGACACCAGCGCTGAAATCAAACGAAGTATAACTCATGCAAATTGTTGGACTTAGAAGGCAATGGAGTAGTAAAGTCCTCTCTCGAGAATCTTAAGCCACTATCTATAAGACGCTCATCATCCCGGTTCTCATTTATGGCACTGAGGCCTGCATACTGTCAAAGCAAGACGAGAGCGTCTTAAGGATGCTTCGAGAGAAAAATACCGAGGCGCAGGAGAGGAAGACCGCAACTTATGTTGCGCACGCCCGGTGGGAGAGGACCTCAACCCAACTTGGCGTGCGAAACTGGAGAGAGCTAGCTAGGGACCGCATGTTGGTTGAGACCCAGGCCCGCTCGGACTGTAGCGCCACCATAATTAAGTAACTCTTCAAACCTTGGGCGTTGAGACGAAAGTTAACTTAATTTTATTCACATTTCTTTGATTTATTTATTTCTCTTATTTTTTTTAGTTAAAAAACAACAGAAGAAGACACTGCTGCTATTTAGTTAAAGCTATTCAATGAATCGCACCTCATTTTTATTGCAATTTTGTTTTTATTTTCATAACCTTTTTTTTAATGCATTACCATTCAGTTGTTGAAACCAGAAATTGAATTAACACCATTCGCGCTGAAGTGAATGATAGTATTTGTATTTCCAAAACACGTGTGAATTAATTAACAACAACAAACTAAGCCACAATTAAAAGCAAATCTATAAAATACATATAATATACATACATAACATATTACGAGTTGGTTTATTAGGGTGGGTCAAATACCAATTTTAGGTTAATTAAAAATCCGATAAAAATGGTGCTAAATAATATTTTATATGTTGAAAAGACATTTCACGTCTCAATTTTGTAGACTTTAATTGAAAAGTAAAAGTGTTTCACTAAATTAAAATACAACTTAAAATACAAATTAATTGTATTTTGAAAAGTTGCAAAAGTAAATCTTAGATTGTGTTTATTAAGATAGAATATGCAGTTCAATTTAGTGTAGACAAAAGTTGTTGCAAGGGACTTAAAAACACATTCCTTTCACTATTGAATTGTAGTTTATTTCCAATTCTCGTTAATCTAAAATTCTTTATTGTCATTTTCGACATCGAAGTTAATTCTTAGTCACTATTATTAACTTCTTCGTTTTAAAAATATTCTTCAAAACGATAAATTTTTTTATAAATTATTTTACAACCACTTTACAAAAGTAACGTTTTATTTGCCATAAACTTCCATTAAAGGATGGCTCCGATATCAATGGATTAAAAAACCTCTACAGACATTTTTGAAATTGAGATGAATCAACGCGTTAGCCCTATTCAAAATTTCATGTTCTTTGGAAAATTCGTCAAAATAAAAAATAAAAACAGCCCATGTCTATTCTCTCATAAAGCGCTTCACTTATTTGTTTATTATTTTTGAAAAACTTTATGAAACAAACTCTTATTTGCAAATGAAAATTTTCCTTTGCGTATTATAGAAAAGTTTTTTAAAATTGGAAATATAATTTGCAAAGCTTATTGTTTGGTGAAACAAAAGAACAAATACTTTGCAAATAGCAAAACTTTTCAGAAAATACTTTGCACTTTCCAAATTTGAGTTTGGTAAATCGTATTTTGCAAAGAGGACAACTTTCAAATTCAATAATTTCGTCTTTGCAAATTTGCGTTCGGTGAAACGCAGTTTGAAAATTAAAAGTGTTAAAAGTGCTTGGTGAAACAGGGCCTTAGTTTTGCCTTATGTTTGTTTACTTTTCAAACATTATCTTCTCCTTTTGTTGTAACTACCTATGTACATTTCACATTGTCTTATCATTTACAACACAAAATAGGCATCTATCCGCCATAATAAGAACTACTTTGAAATAAAAACCATATATGTATGTATATAATATACATACATAGATGATTTTCGAAAATAAAACGCAGCTTTTTTAATATGAATGAATTATTTCAGAACTTTTAATTTCTAATCAATTTATTTTTAAAATGTTTATTGGACAAAAAGTAGAAGGAAATTTTAATTTGTCCGAAAGTTTAAATAATAAAACAAGAATAGAAAGATTCATCAAAACCCAGGCAGAAAAAAGAAAAGGAAAACGTCGAAACTCGCGATAGCAAAGAGTATTTTGGTAAAAACAAACTACAATAATTATATTATTACAAAATTATTCTTTGCCATTTCTGTAAAATACGAAATTATTTTAAATGGAGGGTTTACTAATATAAGTTCAGCGTGATTGGTAAGGTAAGGTGCACCAATTTTAATTTTAATTAAAACTAGAAGCAGAAGATAAAGTTTGATTACTATAGAACAAAATTATTGTTATTCGAATAGTTTAGTACCATACCATCACTGCGTGTGTAGGTAAAAACGAACTTAAATTTATGAGACCCACACTAATGTATACGTGTGCAACGTTCACATTAATTTTATGTTTATTTATCTGTCATCGAATTGTTTACCTTTAGATCCGCAACTTTAATAAATACATGCCACAACACAAAAAATATTCTTACCCCTGCGTCTGAAAAGTTCGAATATACAAACAAAAATCAGGAACAGGAAGAATATATTTTACCATCAGTTTGATTCCTCGCAGATGTTTAATTTGAATCGCAAAACCGTTAATTTACAATTGTTTTTATTTTCTTAAATCACTTATTTATAGAAAGTTAAGGGGACGTTTGAAATTCTACGTGTTTTTCACACTCTGCATCTATTGTTTTGAAAAATGTATTATAGAGATAGAAAAAATTAGTCTCTTCATAATTATGCGAATTGTTTTTTTTTTTAGAATAATCGTTAAAATGGCACTTTCGTAAAAAGTGTAACTCCGTGACATATCAAAAGGGAAGAGAAAGTGTATCTCAACAATATTTAGTTATAAAAGATTATACAAAAGGAGATACAGATTTCTTTTGATAGCCATTGGAACTTGACTTTACTTGAAATTCTCCTTTTTTAGCTTTTCATCAAATCTCAAAGCTTATACAAATGTTAAAATTAATTATCACTGGTTCCGCAGTTTAGTCGTGAAGAACCTTTGGGACCCTTGAAATTGTGTAAGGTATGTGATTTAAAACTTAAGTATTTATGACGATGATCTTACTCATTTTATAAACGCTATAATTAGTTAATAAATGCACTACTATAGACATTGTTACAAGACTCTTTTCTGTGCACATTTTAAGATTTAGAAACGCTTGAGCAAGCCACGTTCTACTAAATAAAAACAAAATTAATAAGGTGTCGCAACATTCAGTTGAGAATTAGAGCTTAGTGACTAGAGCTCTCATGACTAGAATTACAATTTAGATGGCACAAAGCGATGATTAAAACCAAGACCAAAACCCCCTCTTACTACCCACTATCAAGTGCCGATTAAAGCCACCAAAACTGTTTCTCTTACTTCACCCTATCAATTCAGTCCCGTTCGGGCACAGCCCTACTGAAACGAAGGTGCTCTGATACGTCTTGTGCCATGACGTCCCGATTGTAAAGGAGTCGCCTATCTACGGTTTTTCGTCTGACGTGGTAGATTAGCGGAACTGCCAATCTATCCTGTATCAGATAGGAAGAGGAATGCCTCTGGTGGAATAGAGCTGCTCAAGTGTGCACTTTTAAAGTAGTCATCGTTCGGATAAAACGCCCGAAAAATTAAATTGTTGGTCGAAGACATAGCTCTTGCAATGTGACCTCGAACGAGTTTCATCACGAAATTGTCAATTCTGTTGATTCGAGCCCCGTTGTATAGGACCTCGTTGGAATAGTAATAAACGTAAGAAGATTTGGCTATTCGATGTTAGTGGGTACAGCGTCGTAAACACTGCTGCTCGAATACCTGAAACTTCTCCATTTGGGAAGGGGCAACGTTGAACCACGCCAGGACAACCATAAACGATCATCGGCCGTATGAGGGCCATGTAGCAAATTACCTTCACTCTGGTGTCAAGCCGACTGCTATAAAACAACCGTTTCGTCAAACCGAAGGGTACATTGGCCCTGGTCAGAGCAGCATTTATATGTCTGTCGAAATATAAATACTGATCTAACCAGATACCGAGGTACTTCACTACACTTCTACGTCTATTCGACTCCTGGACGTTTATTTTTAGTTTCCAGTCGTCGCAATATCTTTCAATCTTACCGAAATTATGCTGTAGAAGAATTCTAATAACCTAATGAACTAGAGCGGTTAATGTGTTGCATTTTAGATCTTTGCAGATAAATTCTCCTAAGTGAATCTTATGTTTTCGAATTTGAGCAGGGCATGTAACAGAGAAGTTGAAGAACTGTTTCCTCCTCTTCCTCATCCATACAGCTTCTGCAAAAGTCATTTGGGAATACGCCTAGCCGCGTGGCGTGCTTCTCTAATAGGCAGTGCCCAGTTATGACACCGATTATCGAGCTTATATGCCATCTGCTTAGACATATCAATCACCTTGAGCGCTTTAAATCAGATGTTCTTCGTAGCCTCACAGATGGTGATGTTATTCCTTCCAAGATTTTTTTATAGTGTCTTGTTTTAGCAAAAGCTTACATGTAACGATTAGTATGCCAGCATTACCAAAACGTGGTACAATGCGTAATATTGTACCATTTTTCGTGAGTTAATTTTCTTTACAATTTCCTGAAATGTCTTTATGGCCCGGCAACTATTAAAGATAAATGTTTAAATGTTGTGCCCTCTCCACTAGAGATTATCGACAGTTATGAACGGTTATAGAGTTTATAGAGCCAGAGTCCAGAGATTTAATGGCAGCGTGACTATCTGAAAAAATTCGGATATCAGATAGGTATCACTTTTCCTTTTAGCCAGGACAAGATTTCTTTTATCGCCAAAAGTACATCTTGGAACACGCTACAGTGACTGGGAAGGCGGAATGAGAAGCTTAGTTTTAGTCGTTTAGGATGGTGTAGTCTGTGTGCTTTGGAATCGATTCTAAATAATTTAGAATTACGAAGTGGCCGATGCTGTTATTATTTAATTGCTATGAAGTAAGTATTACGGCTGAATTGTGTGAGGTAGGTAATGCAACAGTCTAATTCGAGAGAACATTTTGTGTACAAATATCGGAAAAATAACGAAAGGCATGAAACATTGGAAAAATTTAAACTTGTTTTAGGGGCACCTGCCCAAATATGCAATCTATATCCAAGTTTTGAATACTTGACTTGTATCTTACATAATTAAAATACTTTTTATGTAAGAAACATATTCCTCACTTGTTTATGATGTTCTTCCCCACGATACAAACTGTTTATAATAAACAAAGCTCCCTCTTAGACTCGAACATATTTTTATCCTTTCATGTTCTATTAATTTATCTCATTCTGAAACTTTTGAAAGTATAGGAGTACGAGTACGAGTTTGTATCTATTTAATTTATATGTAAGTGTAAACTGGGGCTGAACTTTTATTTACTGCTTTTTGCTTTAAGCTAAAGTGAAACCACCTAGACACATAGGAGACCTAAGGAGTTTATAAAATTGCAATTGAATCCAGATCTTGTATAAGTATAGTTCCTTGTTCTTCGTTTTTTTATTACATATATATACCTACATCGTTCCACAATAAACATTACATAATATTAAATTTATCCAAGTTGCTTCTCCTTTATTTTGGTTCTATTATTTAAACACATAAAATTGAGAGTGTTTGCTGATTCGAAATTATAGTCTACAGCAGAAGAAAATAAATCGTTAAATTTTATATACAGATGCTGAGTAAAATGCACGATTGCATTGCATACATTCTTGAATCGACATTATTTTTAAAAGAAAATGGCGTATCAAGGGGGGGGGGGTTCATGACTCTCCCCTAGAAGATTGTTTTTTATTTTTAATTTTCCTAGAAATGTCCTTGGATTTAAAACTTGTCGCATTGCCTTAATGGAGATGACCCCCATTACATTTTAAATTATTTATTTTGTAGATATGAAAATAAAATTTTTATTTTACAGCTTTAAACTTTGTTGCTAAAGGACTGGACCAAGAACATAATATGAATCAGAAATCCAGGCCTATTCCAATCGCTCACAAATGTATCAACTTTTGACCAATGAACGATCCAGGGCGGGGGGGGGGGTCACATGAGCCATAAAGCTTACATATATAGTTAAGTTATATATAAGTACAGATTTCATCTAAAGATTTCTTAGTAATTTAATGATAATACCCAAAAAGCGGTTTGCTGTCAAAAACAACTAAAATCTTTGTTTTCACGCAATTTAGGATTTGGAAAAACATTTGTAATACTTTAATTATTTTCATAAGACATTTTCTGAGAGGAAGACCAAATATTTAGGTTTTTGAGAAGTAACCTTGAATAAGAGATCGCCAATTTGATATTAAGTTGCCTTCAAACCCTGAAACTCGTCTTCAATTCCATCTTATTTTTTTTTTTGACCCACATAAATAGTAAAGTGTTTTTTCTTTCAAAATCGATTTTCCCTTAAATACGAAAACTTTTAAGATCTTTAAAATTAAATAAATCTACTTTTTAAAGTGAATTTGCTTTGGATGCTCTAAAATTGAGATTTAAACACGAATTTCAAGAATATAAATGTCCCAAAAACAGCAAAAGTGACACTTTCGTTAAAGTATTGGCTAATTAAACAACATAAAAACGAAATTATATTTATTAATTTAAAATAAAAAATTTGAATTTCTCGAGAAGTGAAGTGAAAAGAGATTCTGCAAAGTGTAGTTTCTTCCCAACTTATTTGCTTACTATTTCTTTAAATTCAAGAACCAAACTTTTTTTCTCTACACTTTGCAAGTTTTGTTGACTCCTTTAAAATCAAAATATTTGCATAAGGTTCACGCAAAATAGTAATTTTTTAAAGTAAGCAGACTAATAGCGGTAGTAATAAAAGACTTCCGAAAATTGAGTCCGAAAAATGTACTTAAAAAAAGCTAGAAAATTCTTCATATCAGATTCTGTTTTATTTTCCTACGAGAAAAGATCAAATCATTTTCTTTTTGTAGCGTTTTTCGCATCCACAAAAATCATAACAAGAACAGAATATATATTATTTTTGGAAAAAACTACCCCCTGATTAAAAGTCTGGGTCCGCCCTTGTTGAAAGCATTAAATTGATTAATAAAATTCTTAATATCGTGGAGTTTTCTTTATGTATAACACTGGTCGGCAAGGTTTTCTTACTGGTATTTAAATTACATTTTCCAATGGGTTTTTATTACCTTAATTTAAATCCTACTTCAAAACTGGTGTATCACGTCAGGTTTTTGAGATAACACTCAGGTTTCGGAAAAAACACGTTTATAAGGTTTTTTGAGGCTATCTAAATTTATGAAGTTGCTTTTTTTCAATAAAATCCGTGATGGTTTCCTAAATCTATAATCCCATTCTTTAATATGCAGTTGAAATATTCATATTATTTCATATAATATCCGAAATAACTTCAACAGTTATTAGATTTCAACTGTCTTACAGCAATCTAAAGAAAAGCTAAACCATTTTTGCCTAAATGGTTTTCAACAGAAAAGGTTAAAAAAAATCGAAAGTAAGTTTTGTATTTTTAACGAATCTGTTGTCTAAAAAAATCTATTATAATAAGTTTTTGAAATGTACCTATTAAAAAATATAAAAATAATGTTGGAAACGGGTATTTTTAAAACTTGAGCAAATAGTTAAAATTAGAGTTTGGATTCGAAATAAGCACTTAAAGTTAAGTCCAAAACGTATTTTTTAAAACTATTAAAGTATCAAATTCAAGTTTTCCTTGAAACTTCATATATGTAGATTCAAATTAAGACTCATATTTAATGAGAATTTCCAAAAACTAAGTAAAATAATAAAATGCTTTAAATTGTATCTAAAAGATAAAGATTTGTAATTTTCAAAATCATCATACAATTTATTGTTAAAAGATATTTTGATTTTTGACTTTGGCTTAAAAATCCCGTTTTTGGTTGTTTTTAGCATTGTATTTTAAAAACCTGATGTGATAGACAAATTTAAAGGCGAAATTCTATTCTATAAAATAGTATTCTCTTGTTTGCGCAACAAAAAGAAGTAATTTTGTCGACCAGTGTAATTAATTTGAGTTGAGAAAATATTATCTATTCGAGAAATAGTCAAAATATTTGAAAAATAATATTGTTTTCCTTTCTTTATATCTAAGCAGATATGTGTTTCATAAAAACCTATACATTGGCTTGTTTTATTTTAACTGAAGTTCTATATCGATATCGTGAACAACTACAAAACTTCTGTGGAGGACACAATTGTAGTGCAGTTTAAAACGAACTGTGTCCTGAAAACTATGCATCAGCACTTTATTTCACTGCATTCGACCTGATTCCAAGAGCACACCATGGTATAAGAGGTCGATCTAGGGGTTCTCTTTGTTGTACCAACTATATACAGTTATATTTATATCTGTAGTTAGGTTTAAATAACCACAGATTGTTTAGTCTTGTTTATGTCCTCATCTTCAAGGATTAGATGCTGTCTGTCACTAACAAATAGAACTACAATTTGTATAATTCAACTCCATTCGCCATCGCCAAGTCATAACCCCCCTCACTTTTGTATACGATGACAATTTGGGTGTTGGAAACCACACTTAGCTCTTATTCCTATAGTTCTACAATGTACATGCTCGTATGTGTCATGTACGTATGGTTATAAGCAGGTGCCTGTCTCTGATGGTTGTTCGTTTTAATTTAACAACCGAGGGGCCTATCAATCATATAATGTTCTCTTCCAGTCTTTCCATTCCCAACACAAATGGTACTTGATTTGTGTGTTCATCAAGAACGAAACCGACAAAGTGATAAACAATTTGTATTTTTTTTATGAGGAAATAAAACATGTTCTAACACAAAAAAAAAATTGTGAGTACAAATTTAACGATTCTACTAAAACTTTATTTATCTTTAATATCGAAAAAAAGTGAAAGAAAAATGCCATTTACCATTTACATTTAGGATTCTACTAAAACTTTATTTATCTTTAATATCGAAAAAAAGTGAAAGAAAAATGCCATTTACCTCAATGGCATTGGTTTAGAAGTTTTTTCATTCCAAGGATTGTACCTACTGTTTAAAAAGATATTCTAAAATTTTAGCATAAACTGAAATATTTAAATCCTTTTTTATTATTGCCTTCTAAATGATTTCTCAAAATTTAATCCAAAACAAATTTCGAACTAAACAAAAAAAAATATTCTTCGTAGTACTTTGATTTTCGCTTCATCAACTGCAATTTCGTTGGGCCAACGAAAATATATATTTTTCGTAGAACGAAAACCTTTATCTCTTAACGAAAACGCTTTATACAGGTTTTGGGCACTACTCACAGTAAATAAAACCGTTGTAACCTCATACTGGAAAGTCGCTTAGCTCGAGGAAGTGAATGGTCTTTATAGGAGTGCCATTATGGTACCCAATAAAGAATCCCTTAATTCTCTAGCCCTGACCAAAGGTTCGATTCAATATGGGTATGAGACGATCACCCTTCGTAGCTACAAAAAAGATGAGGATGTCGCAGATAGCGAGCCTTCTCAAACACTCGAAGGCGAACCCGCGGTTTGAAGGCCTGGGACGTCACGTCGTCGTCTTCCCTCAAACCAGAGGTTGACGATTTACCCATGCCCTCTCCGATCACGATTCGGCCATCTACTAATGTCGACAATAGTCTGACCCTATGGAGACTGAGAACTATCTTGATATGGTTTTTTTGAGTGAGGACGAACTCAGACCAGAAGATCAAAACAAGACTTGGATTGTGAGATCCATTGTTCGAGAACTCCAGACAATGTATGAAAATTATAAAGGTGCAATGCCTCATAACACTGTATGGTGGAGTACAGACATCAACGACAGAGGTTAGTCTCTTTTTGATTATATCCTTGGTACTAACCTTGTAGTAAGTAATGTTGGAAATAAACCTACCTTTATTTTTACAAGATTGACATTTCAAAGTTATCGGAAAACTAATTGGGCTACTTGCAGGAACATATTACAAAGTTTAATAAAAAATGGAGATGGCTTTTGAACAATTTCAGGTTAAGAATATTCCCTCGGAGAGAAGTGAAAACTGTTTTCCATACCCAAAGCAAAAAGATATTCCAAAGTCAACCCTAAAGATCTACAACCTATAAGTCTATCATCATTTCTTGTTAAGAACATAGAAAGATTGATTTATATCCATTTAAGGGCAAGTATTAATACAAAACTTCTTCTGTCTGTGTTAAGGCAAATCGGTTTAAACGGCGTTACACACATTAGTACGCACCATCGAATAGTCCCCCCATCATCACTATGGTGACTTTCCTTGATATCGAATGTGCTGTTAAAAACGTGGACACATCTGCACTAACATCTCTGAACGTAGAAAGTTCGTTCCAATTAATGCTGACTAGTAGAATAATTAACTCAAAACTGGAAACCTCTTCTACTAGAAAATTCGTTAGCAGATGGAAACCGCAAGGTGGTGTTCTATCCCTTATCCTCTGGAACCTGGTGGTAAATAAGATCCCAATTGGTCTGGATGTTGGGATGCGACCCTCACTGATAACTTCACATCCCGTCTCTAGATTTACCTAAGACTTTAACTAAATGTTATAAAAAACATTTTGTGTTAGATACAAAAATAAATGAGTCTAAAACCATTTCTTATCAGTTTTCGTGTTGTTTTATAGGTTTTCTTGTTTTCTAAAAAAAAAAAATATCAATTGAATGTTTCGAACAACAGAACAAAAAGTTAGCAACAATGTTTAGAATGTGATTGAATAAGTCTGGGTTCAATAACTGTTTTTGTTCCCGAGATTTTTAGTCGAAAACCAATTTTTGCCAATTTTAGTAGAATTTTTTGAAAGTTTTTATTTTTTATATAAAAAAAATACTGACTAAATTTTTCTAAAACCATTATCTTACGTTAACAACAAAATTAAGCATAGAACGTGATCATTTTAAAGCCAATATCTTCATTTACTCACGAGATATTGACAATCGATTTTTACCAATTTTGTATAGTATTTAAGTAATTTTAAGGAAAATAAATGAATGGTGGATTTCTATTTAAATTTTCCCGAATGTTGAGAACAATATTTTTTGAAGATGAAATTAGATTAAAGCCAATATTTTTGCCATAATATTCGAGTCGAAAATCAATTTTTCACATTTGATAATCATATAATTCATAATTCATAATCTTATGAATTGTCTATTCATTGGAATGATTGATAATTACATCAAAACTTTAATTATTTAATAAAAACAATAAATTCAAAAAATAACAAATCTCAATTATGTATGTTTATCGCATTTCACATCACTTTTCGGCAAGTTTATCCTTGACTTAGTTTAGTTGCATTTCAAGAATTCTTCTTTTCAAGTCTAACTTCTTGTTCATAAGCTGTACTACAGCGAGGTTATGTCGACGGTTTTCTTCATATATTTTTCTTTGCATTCCATTGGCCTTTTGGTGGTACCTTTTTTTTTTTTATTTCGTTAATTTTTATTTGTGTTCCCTTAAAGTCTAACAATTTGTATCTTAGTTAAATAAACTTAAGAAAAATTACATTTTTTTGTTTTCTTTTAAATTATTAGTACATGACATAGAGTTCTCAGTACCTAATTATTTATCGATTTCTCGTATACATACTATAATTAATATTTCATTTTTAGTACAATTAATTATTATTTACATTCATATTGTTGTTAACTGTGCCTATGTTTTTTTTCATATTAAAGGAAAATGGGATTTAAAAAAAACTTTTTTAATCTTTATTTTTTCATTTTTTTCTTAAAACTAATTCTTAAAAATACTTAAAATACGTAAAAACTAACTAACCTAGAAGGTGCCCTGGTATATGATTTCTAACCTTTCGAGATATAAGCACGATCGACAATTGTTTCCAATTATCTAGCTTGTCTTCTCGACTGATCAGAAGCCATATATCAGAACGTTATGGTAAAAGGGTCCACGCGTTTGCAACGACCCACTCAAGCCACCAATATCTTTCGCGATTATAACGAACGAAATTTTGTTTATCTCTTTGAGGTATGCTTACGCAGTATCTTAGGTCCGTATTTCCACTTAATTATTCAGAATGTTCAAATAGTATTCTTTTATCTGTAGCTCTTCTTGCCATATGGTATATTATCGGTACGTTCATTGAGTCGGACAAATAGCCATGTGCATCCAGAAACAAGAAAGCCTCGGGAGGTATAAATCCACTCGTAAGTGTGTTTTTGAAGTATTCGGGGTTAAAATAGAATAACCCAGAAACAAGATCGTTCTCAACAACGTTTGCCGACCTATCAAAATGATTCCTCACAAGGTTCAGAATGATATTGTCAATTCTGGACACACCGGAAGCATCCAAAAGTTTCTTGTTCGAAACGTAATGCCGAAAGTCAGAATGTGAGATTCTGTACATTTGCATGCAAGTTCTAAGACATTTTCTCTCGAACATGCAAAGCTTTTCCATATACGACGGATTAATATTCCATGCACTCGCGTAAGTTAGAATTGGACGTATAAATGCTTGATAGCAAATAATCTTCACATCGGATCTCAGATAGTTGGTGAAGAAAAGGCGTTTAAGCGACATAAATGCCGCTCTTGCCTTTTGCAATTGATTGTTTATGTGATCATTAAAAATTTGGTCAAATGAACACCCAGGTACTTCACAACAGTCTTTGTTTCGATGGGGAGACCCTTCGAGTTTATTATTTAAGGTTTTTCCAATTTCGTCTTAAATCTGAGTTTCCGCGTCTTATTGGGTTGCTTATCAAATCTTCTTTGCAGTTCTGTTTGAATATCTCCAATTCTTGATCCACTTGCATACAAAGTGGTATCGCCAGCATCGATTTCACTTAATATGTCAGAAACATATAAACTAAACAAGTGAGGTGCCGACACAGTGCCCTGTGGCAAACCATTGGTACCTGTTCTGTTCATAATGTAAAACAAAATATATGATAATACAAATAATCTACACTTATATTTATATATATACATATATGTATATAATATATGTATATATAAATATATATATATTTAGGAAAGATTTGTATTTTTGTATGTAACGAATACTGGACCGATTTTGATAATTATTTTTTCATTAGAAAAAGCTACATTATCACTGAGTAACATAGGCTATATTTAGTATTAGAAATTCCTATTAAAACCAATCGAAGGTGTAAAAAATTAGCCATAAAATGTCTTTCATCGCATACGCTGCGAAGAATATTAATGATAGGACAAACAAATATTTTCTAATTTAGTGATTCGTGGTCGTTTAAATTAGCATGCTTATAACTTAAATATCTGTACCTATTTATGTCTACCCGTGCGAAGCTGGGACGGGCCGCTAGTATCTTATAATTTTTAATACCTATTCAACCGATGAACGTCATCTTTTACACACTCCAACTTCGAATTTAGTGCTGCAAAAAAAAGATTCTGGAACTCCATTCTGTTATTGCAGAATTTGTACTCATTTTCTAGAAGTTTTCTTTTTTTGTTTAGTTTGTCCAGTTAAAATGCGACCTTTAAATTAAGTTTCAACGAATTCGACAAAAAAAAAATGTCAAAATAAGCACCAAGGTTTTTTCTAGGTTTTTATTCTTTGTAAAAAAGAAACATTGCTTGATTTTTCTCAAAATTTTACCTGATGTCAAGAACGTCATTCTTAGTTGCATATAGAATTATTTTGGAGGTAAAATTATTTTGTATTTGTTAAATATTAAAGCGCGTTTTCGTACTTTCACACAATCGATAATCGAACAAGTGTCACTTGATGAAATGGAAGTGCAAACCTTGTCTACAGAATATTTTGACAGCTGGAACTGACTTTCTTACTTCAATGTATCATATTGAATCATACTACATAAATAATATCAGATTCTTAGCATTTGGTGATATCGGCTCCTAACCCCTTGGTCGGAGGGTTTTCTCGTTTGAATATCTCTTTTTTTTTATAAAAAATATGTTTTGTTTTTGCTTTAAAATGCGTCTATACATTATACTAATCCCATTGGTGATGCCATGAGAATTCTAAATTCAAAAACAAAATAATTTCACGTCACCACGAAGCCGGATAAAAAATTTTAGTACAAGCAATGTACATACAAAGAACAATTCCAAGGCAAAATAAACAATGTATCCGACGATGAAAGCTGTGATATCTGTGTTGGTGTGTGAGACTAGTAGAAACATACATGCATACAGGGTGAATTAAAAGTTCCTTCTTAATTTGAAAAACAAATTATATAACTTTTTGATTTGAGATACTTCAAAGAGCAAAGATGGAATATTTAGTAAAATTAACTAATAGAATTTTATTTTGAAAATAACCACTCGATTATTTGAACCCAAAAAACTTATTGACGTCATTTAAATGTAAGAAATCCACCCACTTTGCACATGATTGGGCCATTGGTAGCAGGATTTCGTCAGCAAGGACATGTGATTGATCTTCTTCGCACTGCCCAAACTGAAGCAAAAGTGGAACGTATTATTATGTGATAGTTCAGACATATCGGCACGACACTGTGCCCTCCGGTCAAGAACATGTTCTTTATTAATGGAACATCTTATTCCATTAATAATCAAACCTGCCGTACTGGGTGCTGAGAAATCAAGGTTGATCCATTCGCGGGAATTGCATTCATTTAAGTGCAGTGTCTGCTAAAGACGATTCCGACAATACTGTTACCATAAACGTTCTTTGAGGCTAGTGTTTGATCATATTTCTGAGATTTCAGACGGAGTTAAAGCACATACTGCTAGTACCCCAATGGTTCTATTAAAGGATTCAGGACTTAATGTCTTCACGACCAAGATTTCTGGATTTGACTGCCCCAGACTTGTTTTCTGTGAGGTTTTTATTCGTATGCTGAAATGCAGGCGCTGAGCCTGGATGTCCTACGAAGTGTTCTGAAAAACGTTCTAAAAAGAGCCCGTACCTGTGAGTATGATGGACATTATATTCCACACTTAGCCCAAGCACATCTATAAAATATAAAAAGTTGTTAAAAAAATAAATTAAGAATCACTTTTGACCCATCCTGTACCTAGAATGTCAATGCGGCTGTCTCGTGCTGTGAAATGACAACAACGTAATAAAATAGGTAATATAAAAGGATGCTTCTTCATATTTATGTATGTCTGTCACATAATAGGTAGGTATCTATTTTTTACATAGCACGCAAAAAAACACCCCATAACCAACATAATAATAATAATACAAGGTAATGCGGCGCGTATTTAAGATGAGATATTCGCATTGGTAAACCGTACAACAGCCGTACGTTAACAGCAAAAGCAACACAATCACTTTTCAAATGTTGTCGACCCAATTGCCAATCAACTTAAAGAAATAAGATTCAAGGTACCTTTGGCATATACGATATACCACAAGCTTCCCCAGTAGCCCAGTAGGACATCTATATACAATCTACGTACATCTTATACTTCATCCATATTAACTTGTTTATCCATTTGATAAAATGCAGACACTCATATAATAAAATGTTCATCACATCACAGTCATGATGAAAGAAGAGGGCATCAGGGATATGGTAGCAGCGCAGCGGTTTGAGGATGATGAGCGGTATAGGGATTGAGGATATAAAATTATAGACCAGGATGTTACTTCATTTTAAGGATACACATAATTTCGATTGTAAGTACATAAAAATGGTAGACATTGGGATGTGTTGTAATGTACATACGAGTAGATGGCTTATATTGAGTTTTGGTGTTATGAATCTAAACACCCGAATAAGATTTTTGTTTCGTCCTTCGCCCTCGTGGGTCGTAACTCGTAACTTATTATAATCTTAAAAATGAACTGGTTGTTTCATTTTCCTTGCAGCTCCAGTTTTAGTATCTACAGCTTTCATATTGAAAATGAGCAAGAATATGGAATACATTCCTACTTCATGTCAAAATAATGTATGTTTTATTGAAAAAATCATATTCGGTTATTGGTAAAACTGTTATCTTTCAAGTGATGGGACATAATCTTCTTTACAACTGTTGGATAGTAGAGGGTTTATTGATAGTATTATATTTTATGAATTGTTATGTTTCTGTGGGACCCAAAGTATCATTAAATCTTTCTGAGAGAGTGGTCAAACTTGTAATTTACAATATTTCTTGCAGATTATTCAAACAAGTCCGGATTTGAGAGTTTAACGCACCCAATCCTTTGTGTCACTGTTTTTGAAATTTTAAAGAGGAACACTGACTTCTCAGAGGGAAGAAGAGAGAGCATGAGAAGTGTGCGGTCGAAGATGTTGAGAGGTTCAAAAGCAGAAATGAAATACGAAAGTTTTATGAGCAGGTGAAACGAAATTCACAAGTATATAACCGAAGGCTGCAAAGACGAAAGTGGAAACATCATAGTGGAACCGCAGTCAATGCTGAAAATATGAAAGGTTCACTTCTGAAGACAATATAACGGCGACGACAAACCGAATTCGGCTGTCAGGCAGGATGATCCATCATTATAGACAACGAAAGCCAATAATCCTGTCTTCCCGACTCAGACGAAGCAAGGATTGCCACAAACTTATCTGTAAGATATGGTCGGAAAAAAGCATGTCCGATGGCCTTAGTATTGTTTCCCCGATACTGAAAAAAGGAGACCATCTAAACTGCACTCAAGAATATCAAATAGATTGCCATTCCGCATATGACAGCATATACAGGGACAAGCTGTATAGAGCCATGTCTAGTTTTGGCATCCCTGCCAAACTCGTCCGTTTGTGCAGGATGACCAAGGAGGTTGCAAACAACTTTACAGAACCTTTCCATGTCAAAAAAGGCTTTAGACAGGGTGATCCCCTGTCATGCGATTTCCTTAACATCGTCCTTCAAAGAATAGTGCAGAGCTCCCACGTCAACACTAGAGGCACTATGTTTCAAAAGTGTCCAATTACTGGCATATGCTGATGATATTGACATAATCGGAAGAACGCAGTCCTCAGCGTGATGTCAATGGGGTTTTTGTGAGTATTGAGTAAGAGGTAGTAAAAATGGGTTTAGGAAGGATTTACAACACCGATGCGACGTCTCGTCACCATCGACAGACGTACCTTTGAGGTAATTAAGGACTTTGTCTACCTAGGCTCCACTGTAAACACAGAATACAACACCAGCGCTGAGATCCAACGAAGAATTACTCTTGATAACCGCTGTTTCTTTGGGCTAAGAAAGCAACTGACTAGCACGGCCCTCTTCCGATCGACCAAAGTGTCCCTATATAAAACACTCATTATCCCCGTCCTGCTTTACCTCGCAGAAGCATGCACTATGACAAGAGCGGGTGAAAGCATTTTGGGTCGTTTCGAAAGAAAAGTTCTTCGCGTGATCTACGGTCCCGTATGCATAGAAGGTAAGTAGAGGAAAACCAATGCTCCGGCCCGGAAAGTCTTCGAATCCACGCCCACAGGACTGCGCAGTAGAGGAAAACTGCAGATCAGGTGGCGTGCACAAGTGGAAAGTGACCTCACCCAACTTAGAGTGCGCAACTGGAGACATCTAGCTAGGGACCGAGCTAAATGAAGGATTTAGTTGCGTGAGGATGGTTCTCCTAGCATAGTACTCACATATGGATCCGAAACCTGGGTGCTCAGAAAAAGTCATTCCGACTACTGAGAATGGTTGTTATGTGAGGAAGGACGATCACTTAAACGCTACAATCATGAACTGTATGTAATCTACCTCGAATCAGATATCACCACAAAATTTAAGCACCTACCTCGCATGAGCAAAGAGGAACCAGCCCGAAAAGGCCTTTGTATCACATTATATAGTAGGCGACAGCATGGCAGACCATGCTTATGCTGGAGAGATGGCGTAGACCAGGACACCTGAAATCTTGGGGTGCGCAGCTGTATAAAATCAGCTCGCTCTATGGGGATAAATGGAGAGACTTGTTGAATGACGACAGGATCGGATCCTGGTTCCCGCGCCGATGATAATGAAATTTAGTTATTGTTGGCTCGACTGCCGGGAAATTTAGTTATGCAAAAACTTCAATAGGAAGTGACAAAGAAAATTAGATACCTTTAGAAAATTCTTTTGCGAAGTCATTATACCTATTTGCAGATTGAAAAACTCGTCCAATTAAAAACCAAAACCTTCCCTATGCAAAATAATTACTCTAGCGTTTACTAAGGTTTATGTTTACTCTTCTCCCTGGAAAAACTTTGGTTCCTTTATTCCTGCTACATTAACATTAACGAATAACTCAAAAACCCAAGTTTGAAGTCTCCTTAATTTAATTCGTCCTTCGTGACAATAATAATTTAACGATTTATTTTACCACTACCTTGGTTTTGTGAGTGTCTCCGGGTTGAGAAAAATAAAACTTTCAAGCGCATTCCACTTTTATAAAAATTATAAGTGATGAAGATAACGTCGACAGCCACGAACCATCAGTATAAGTTTCAACACTTAAACAAACTACTTCTGTTTTTTTTGTTTTTGATGAGGACTGTCTAAAACACACTATTATTGCGCATTTTGACAGCTATACACTGTTCTTAAAATTGTCCGTTAGTAGGTAACTTGTTTCTGAGTGCTTCCTTCAAAAAGTACATAAACCAGATAAAGGAGGTGGTTGTCTGAAAGTTATATGCTAGGGTTTGGCCATATAATGCATAACACTAGATGTCGGTCCAATCTACATATATGTATGCATTGCTGAGAATGTACATATTTTCGTTTGCAGGTCCAGGATACTTGAGTTATTTATGCATGCAACCGACACCGACAGTGCTATCTGTCACAAACAAACTCAGTTTAAATTCATTTTGATATGGATATACTTTTAGCCCAAAATCGTTCTTTGGGCACTTCATTATTCAACGTTATAGTGGTTTGAAATTCTTTTCTATTCCTACATAAACAGCACTAACTCTTTACCGGACTGCAATAACTTCGAGTCCTGGGGTTATTCGTTTTAATTTATAACAGTTAACGGATGCCTAGTTCATTTTGAGTGTTTTTGCCGCAAATGGTACTTACTTATATAATAATACAATTTCAGAAAAATGAAGCATACATTTATTTGTTTTAGATGTAGATACGACAAGGTTCTTATGCAGTTATTATTTCAGAGTACGGGTAGGTATCCTCAACATATTTCACATTAAATATTATTTATTTTATAATTGTTGTGTATTATGACAAGATACCCTTTTTTATCTTCCATTTCTCAAGAACGATTAGAGAAATCGACTTCTAATCAGTTTTGCTTTACAGATAATAATACAAAAGCGTTGAATACAGTGGTTTTTTCATCACAGTGATTTAAAAGTTACAAAAATAGTGATACTGATTGATTGACCCAATATATAATGGCATTCCAAGCTCGATCCTAAGTACACGAAAAAGGCAGTTAGGGATTTTAATGAAATGGCACTATAATTTTTGGGTTTTTTTTGAAACTTTTGAAACTGGGGACGAACATTGTGCTGTGGAATAAATCCGGCTTATAAGAATCGAAATGGTGCCTTTTGCCGAACCGGATATGCAATATATGTGAGCTTACGCAAGATAATGAACCAAAGCAATCTTAAAAGTTGTAGAAAGAATATTATTTTCATAACAATACAGTAAACGGAAGGCCGATCAAAGTTATTTGATGTTAAAATATCGGAATATCTCTTCTTAAAAAAATCTCGAGTGCCAAAAACAAAGACATGTTAGGGTTAAAAACAAAAAAATGGGTTTTTCACACTTCTCAAGAAATTTGTCAAGGTAGTTAAACCTGTCTTCTATCAAAAATACAAATTAAACCAAAACGTTTTTAAGGATTAACAATAAGTCGCACCATTAGAAAACTCAATTACAAAAATACAATACCGTTCTTAATTCGTTTCCCTTTTTTTTTTGAAGAATCAATCTGGTTTTCCAGATCTTATGGACATAGCAATATTACGGAACTGATTCCATCCGATATTTTTGCGACAAACATCGACTACTGCACCCCTGTTTTGGTACTCAGTAAGTATTTTAAAGTCATCCTTCCTACCAGAAAGGATTGGGAGGAGCTTCCACGACACGTATTAATAAAATTTGTTCTCTTAAAATCCCTAATACAGCAGTTTACAAAACCTTACCGTATTAAAAATCCAAGTGATGCTCTTGAAAAGTTTATAGTAGAAAGTCTTCAAAATTCTTTTTTGATCGGCCAAGGGTACGACGGAGCAAGCTATATGTCTCGTCGATACAATGGTGTTCAGGCAATTTTTCGCCAAAAATTTGCTCCGCATGCTCTGTACGTTTATTGTGCAGCACATTCTTTGTTGCTTTATCTGTTTCCAGCAAAATACCAGCCATAAGAAACTGCCTAAAAACAATTGAAGCAGTTTACAATTACTTCATTTCACCGAAAAGTTATGCTACAAAGAACAATAAGGGAAAGCGAAGAGACTCGACATTAAAAAGACTGAATCTGACGCGATGGATCTCAAAATATCAAGCAGTCGAAAACCTTGAGGAGCTATTTCCGTTTGTGTTCGAGACTCTTGACCAAATAAGAACTATTGAAATTAAAAGTGACGCAAAGAACTTAAAATACGATATGGATTTCGAATTCTTGATTAGCTTAAAGGTTATAAGTATAGTTTATCAACTCTCGTTGTCATTAAGTCGTGAATTCCAAAGAAATGAATGGAGCTTGGAGAAAAATGTTCCAACCATAAAAACATACTAAAAAGGGTTTCGGTTCTTTTCTTCGTCTGAAATAGACAAAGCAGCTAACAAATTTAATGAAACTGTTGAGTTTTACCAATCATATTTGGCTGACCATCTTTTATTCTTGAAGAATTACAAACCTGGAAGAGATATTTGATCTAGAGGAATAATAGTTCATCTAAGAGCTTATTGAAAGCGCTCGATAGCTGCCCGAAGAAAGCTTTTCAAATATATTTATTTTATTAAAGATATTAGCTACACTGCCGGTTTCAAGGTCAACTTCCGAAAGAACTTTCTCAAGTTTAAAGAGAAAACAAACAATGCAAAGAAGCATGTCTATTTTATTAACAGTGTGATAAGCTTTTACTTATTTGCAGGATCGTTTGAATGGTTTGGCTGCTCTAGCTATTCATCGGGAAATACCTATAACAGCAGACGAGGTTATAAGAAAAGAACAGAAAACTGGATTTTATTTTGTGATTTATTTTTTAAATTAATATTATTTTACTTACTATATCAATATTTATTCCAGTTCATATTCAAATTAATGCACATAATAATAATGCAATACATAAATATATCTTTAAAAATATAATTTTTGTTTGGGATACATAATGAAATAAAGTCTTGTTATTTGTTATTAAAACTTAAAAAAAAGAGCCAACTAGATCAATTTATGACCTAACCTACACCCCCGCCCCCGGAGCTGATGAGTTGGCTAGGCAGAAAAGGCATTTCACTTTCCTCTGCTATGAAGGCCAAAAGTTTCTCCATTTTTCTGACAGAATCTAACCGCAGGTGGAACAGTCTAACGGACTGTATTGTATTCAGAAAAATATGGCATACTTATACAAAAAAAAAGTTATGTCGTTTAATGCAAACCCAGGCATATGACGGCCAGGGGCAATGCAACACTGGCCAATAGGAGAGCATGCAGCAAAGTTAAGTATTCCTCACAACACAATACTCACTGCCGTAGCTCTGGAGACCAACATGAAAGGGAAACTGCGAAAATCACTTTCTCTATAAATGTCCTTGTCTGGCCAGTTCTAAAATGTCAACTTTCCTAAGCGCATTCCTTAAAGATCTTGATGAATTTTCCGTAATGAAAATCAAAGACCTGATTTCCTTTCTGACGCGATGAAATCGCTCAAGCGCCTCTGATTTTGTCGAACGACCTACCAACATTTGGTAACATTGATTTTCGACCGGAATATCCTTAAGGACTATACAAGTTTTGGTTTCAAACTTATGTATGTATATACTTCTATACAAATAAATAATTGTGAAAAGTTGGTTTAAAAAGTATGCTTTAACATCTAGAAGATCTTGAAAATAGCTAAGATTTCAATTTATTTCATATTCTACCAATAACGTATTTTGTATTACTAAACAAAATATCGTTTTTATTTCCCTCTAATTGTGTTTTATTAACACCTTTTATCTGTTCAACTAAACCATCTTAGACTATAAATAAAACAACAAATTTATCATTTTGTTCTGTATTAAATATAAATTCTAAGAAAATTCAGCATAATTAGCCATAATAATAACTTAAGAGTGGAATTTCTCAACGAGCACTTTCAGGGCACTCAAATCTCCGCTCATTTTTGCCTTGCCCTATAATCAAAACGAAAGAAAGAATTTCATTATATCTGAATCATATTTATAAACTCATCGTTTACAACTTACGCTTGCAACGAAGTCAGCAAAAGAGATTTTCTGGGAGGCCAAAGCATAAAAGTCTTCATCAACAACAGTCAGTTCACCATCGGCATTGTCAACCTTGCCTTCGTAGATCTTGAGATCCTTCAAGTCCAACACTTAAGTTCAAGAACGAAATTATGAAAATACAAAAATAACAAAACACAGTTTAATTTCCTCTTCTTACCAAAACTCTTTGATGGAGTTCCATCGGCTTTGGTGAAGTTGATTTGATAAATCACGAAGATGGTCCTCTTTGCTGGGTCGACAGCCTTCATCTTTTCGACGATTTTTTCAATAATAGCTTGGCTGTTCATTTTGAATTTGAGTTTTGTTTTGGGCTCTGCTTGGTGAATACTAAGGAACTAATTTTATAAAACTCAATGTTGCACTATTTATAATGCTGGTTATTTTCTTTTTGTTATCATACTTTTTAAATTATTCTGTATACTTCGTATACCTAAAGTTTAATGGTTATAAAAATAATATTGATAAGATATTGAACTTAGTAATCGTGCCGCTAAGGTATACCTCATTCCATCTTTGGACTCAATCACAAATACTTACGGTAAATTATACATAGCTATGTATGTATATTATTTGTTTATAGCTTCTTTTATTTTATACTTATCATAATTTTATTCGGAAATTCAATCGTGTCAGTATAATGTAAGTTTGTCAGCAATTTTTGATTTATTGCGAAAAAATAATAATCAAAACTGATAAAATTAATCATTGCAGCTGTTAACTGTACAATGTGTGGATAAAACTTTGAGTCATATGTTCCTTTTTATAAATTTTAGTTTTCTGGAACTGAATTATCAAGGTTTAAAAACTAAACTGCAGAAGAACTAACAGATAAAAATGCTTGGGTAGCACTTGGTCAATGGGCCTTTGAAGAGCTCAACAATAAGCTTAAAATATAGTTTGCGAAATGAATGGTTAATTCTATTGCTTTTGCAATTTGTTAAATATTTAGCAATTTACTAAGGAAATCCAAAATTTTAAACCTTCCATTTTGTTTTGCTAAATAGTAAATTGCAAGTATCCATACATGTCTAAAAATTGACAGTTCGTGAAAATAAACAAAGCAAATACGCTTAAACAGACCTGTTAATTGGAATTCCCATCTGTTGACTGGAACATTCCATGTACTGTTCTTCTAAAAATAATTGTAGAGATGTCATTTAAATTAAGCAAATTGCTTAAAGTTAAAGTAGCCATTCCGCGATTTTAACTTTAGCAAATTGTTAGTAACCGTGGCGTGATCGTTAGTGCGTTGGACTATCATGCTAGAGTCTTGGGTTCAAACCCAAGTTGAATTTTCCTAAAAATTACCTAACAAGTAGCAACAATATATTGCATATGATGAAACAGTTTGATTTCAAAATTTATATTTGCTAACAAAATTTTTAGTCGACACCCAATTTTTACCAATTTTAATAGCGTTTCTTGAAAGTTTTTATTTCTTGTATAAACAAATACATATTCGTTTTTTCTAGGAAAACTAAGCACAGAATAAAATAATTTTGAAGTCGATAACTTTATTTTTTCAGGAGATATCGAGAATCGAACATCAATTTTTACCAATTTTGCGTACTATTTTTTTCTAGATTTTAATTTATGAAAAAACTGAGCGTTGGGATTTTTTAAACATATTAATGAATGTCGAACAAAATATTTTCTATAAGATGAAGTTACTTCAAAGCCAATATTTTTAATTTTTGAAAAGATATTTAAGTCGAAAATCAGTTTTTACCAACTTTTAGTATAATGTTACTTTTAGGTTTTTGTAAAAAAAAAAAATGTCAATTCGATTTTTGTCAAAAACGTTATTCTTTGTTGTATAAAATTATTTTTATATAAAATCATTTTATGTTCCTAAAATATTCAAGGTGAAATTGTTTTTCAGTTTTTAACTTATAAAAAAAACCGTTAACTAGTTTTTTTCAACATAATATCAGTTTGGTATCACATCAAAATATATAATATTGCATTTATTATATATTGCCAGCGTTATTGGTTCGTGAGATATTTTGGGTTAACCAAAATGTTCACTTTTTTTTAAAATCGATATGGTTAAAAACTACCCACTCAATTTTTTCGAAAGTCCTTTCTGCATCTTTTGCATTATTATCTGTATAACAACAACATTTATTTGAATTCGATATCTCTACTGGTTCTTGAGATAAGGACGTCGAAAAAAGCTTAATGAACGTACGTACACATTCACGCACAGATATCTCTCTAAAAATTTTTTATTTAGATTCTAGGGACCTTGAAATGTTGGGAAATGTCAAAATTCTCAATTCGACAAATCGGACCGATTGCAATAACTTCCTATGGGAGGTCCTAAAAACTATGTGACATATTAAAATGGTTAAAACTGTATTACATTCAAAAAGATTTAAAATCATCATGCAACTACATATATTTTGTTTAAACCTTAAGCCTTAAAAACACCGTATTAGCTTGATTTTTGCCTTTTTAAAGGGATACATTTTAATAACCTAACGTGACAAGGAAACAGTTGTGTTTTTCCGATTATGAGTAGAAACATTGTGGTACGAGTCAAAAGTCTGTGAGAAAAAAATGTACTCCCAAATCTAATTTTGTAAAATTTAGAACGTAGAAAGTAACATTAGAACCTTTGAATTCACATTAAAATCAAAGCAAAAGTGTGAAATTATATAAAAAAATCCACTAAGAATTCTTTTTCAAACACGTCACGTAAACACGTCAAAAAAACTTGGAATAAAATTAATTGATTTGGCAACCATGGATTACATTGACTTTGAATTTTGGACTTGAATTATAGTGCGCCTCTAACTCATACACCGTAACTGACTCTCAATATCAATTAAATGCACATATCAATGGACTTAAGATAATTTAATTTTTGAAATGAGTTATAATAAAACTTTTTTGCCATATTTATTTAAAAACAAACAAAAACGAAACACACAAATTAAATTTCATTCTATAGATAACAGCAACGATAAGCTTGGGATAAGAAACACTAAATACATATACTCACACATCTTCCTATACTTTATGAGTAAATGTTTTTTAGATGTTATTTTTAAAGTAATGCTTGCAAATTAATAAAAAATAAGTTTATTTTTAGATAACAAAATTGATGCATTGTTACATTTATGGTTGTATTTGTATAGTTGTTACCATGGTTAACGTGGGGTATCAATACTACTAAGTGATATATACGTATTGTAAAATATTTCAATTTATTTATGATTTTTTACTTTTAATTATTATTAATCCGTACTCAAATGAAATACAAGTACTTATATTTTTATTGTTTTTTGATTGATGTACTTAATTGAAACTTTTTACAATTTTATCTTTAAAATAGGTATACTTTTTAGGCATGGCTACGCTGCCGTCTGCTGAGAAAATAAAACTAATTTTTGCAATAGTTTAAAGTTATTGCCAATAGTAAAACAAAATTGTTAAGTTCATAATATATGTATGTATATATTTACATATTTTAAAGAATATTAATTGAGTGCAGCTTTAGAGTATAGAAAATTAACTGGCTCGAATTTTCCCTATCTTCAAGAATGTATTTGAAATTATCGATCGCCATTCGATCGATTCCATAGTGGACTCTTTTTATGGCACGAGTACGATAACTTTGGCGACAAGATATAATAACGGTTTTTGGTAGAAGGGCTTAATACAAGCATTTTTTACTATGGGAGGGGGGTCTATTTCCCCCCGTTTAGCCGGTAGCGGCAATTTAAAAAAATTATTATTTAAAATGGAAAAAAATAATTAAAAAATAACGGTGACACTTACAATTAAGTTTTATACAGTTTTTTAAAGCCAACATTCTGTTTTATTAGCCAGTTTTTAATTCAAGTCAAAACTATACGTAGTTTTTGAAAAATTTAATTTTAAACTCAAAATTTGAGTAAAAAAAGTTAAAAAAAAGGTTTAAAGTGTAATTTTTCAATACTTCAAGATTATCTACCATTGTTTTTATTTTAGAATTTATTGCTCTTTTTTTTTATCAAAAACTGAAAACTAGGTGATTTTATGTCTTTTAGTTTTTGAGAAAATTGAAAATAACCACAACTACTATTTTAATTTAATTCTTCTTTTTTTGCTTGAGTGGTCTTATTTTGATAGTAACAATGGTAGGTGCGAGTTTGGGTGTATGCAACAGTAAGGTGTGTGCGAGTTTGGATGTATGCAACAATGGGATCTGTAAGGGGGGGCATGCTTCCCCCCTGCAACCCCCCTGCTTGGGAACACTATAGGATTTATGGTGGGTGCAAGTTGGAGTGCGTGCAAGGTGGGGAGGGGGAAAGGTTCGGTGGGTGCAAGATGGGGTGCATGCAAAGTTTCTTTTGCATTTATGTAAATAAGCTGGATTTAAGAAAAATTAATTTACCCTAGGTGTATCTTAACCCATATTCGATTATTACTATCAAAATAAGAGTACGTTAATACTTAAGCAAGGAAAAAGTAATTTAATTAAAATATTTTTTTTTGGTAATTTTCAATTTTCTCAAGAACTAGGAGACATAAAGTCATCTAGTTTTCAGTTTTTGATCAAAAACAAATAAGAGCAATGAATTCTAAAAAAAAACAGTAGATAATTTGAAAGTTTTGAAAAACTACACTTTAAACCTTTTTTTAAATTTTTTTTTCATAAATTTTTAGTTTAAAACAATTTTTTTCAAAAACTATGCATAGTTTTGACTTGATTTAAAAACGAGCTAATAGAAAAAATGTTGGCATTAAAAAAAGGTATAATACTTAATTGTAAGTATTACCGTTATTTTGTAATTATTTTTTTTCCATTTAATATACATATTTTTTTAAATTGCCCCTACCGCCTAAACGGGGGGAGATAGACCCCCCTCCCATAGTAAAAAATGCTTGTTTTTAACTGTTCTATACAAATCCGTCATTAAACTTTGTCGCCAAAGTTATCTTACTCTCCCCCTTTTTATTAACATCCCAGAGGAAGTTATTGCAATCAATCCGATTTGTCGAATTGAACATTTTGACATTTTTCGACGTTTCAAAGTCCCTAGAATCTAAAAAAAGATTTTTAGGGATGTCTGTCCGTGTGTCCACACACGTTCGTACGTCCGTACGTTCGGGAAGGTTTTTTCGTCGTCCATATCTCAAGAAACAGTATAAATATCGACTTCAAAAAACATTTTTGTATACAAATAATAATACAGAAAGATGCAGAAAGGACTTTTAAAAATTGGGTGTGTGTTTTTTTTTACTATAAGATTTAAAAATATAAATGTAAAATAAGTTTGTCTTCAAAGATATAAATGCCATTTCATTTGTCAAAAAACTTGTGATTCATCCCAAAACACAACTCATCCTAGGACAACTCCAGCCCCGTCGAGAGGGGGGGGGAAAGGGGGGGAAACCCCCCGGGCCCGGGATTTTCTCGGGGCCCGTAAAATTGAAAGCAATGAGAATATACTCTATTTATCATTAACATACCTATTTCCACTTATTTTTAGAGGCCCGAAAATTTAAAATCATTCATGCTTTCGCACATGTTTGCATGTTATCTGCCAATCTATCAGCTTGCCGATCTGGGCCCCTGATTATTAGATATTTAATGGATTTTGGGCAACTCTGAACTATTGAAAGAAAGTTATAATAAATTGTTTCGCTTTTCTTATTTAAAATAAATAAATTAGGTGGCGCAACAGTCCATGAAGAACCAGGGCCTAGTGACTTACAACTCTCAACCATCCCCGTGTGCGAGTAATGCTGTCAGAGATGGAAGGGACCTACAGTTTATATGCCGAATCCGAACGGCTAATTTGAGAAAGCACTTTTCATGACAAGAATTACTCTTGGAGGATTTGTCAATTCCTCGCAAGAGGCAGTACCCGTGAATAAAAGTTAGGTGGCACAGGCAGGGATTGAACCCAAGACCCCTTGCTTTTCTTATTTAATTTAACGTATATTTCAAATTTATTTTATGTTGAAAATTTTTAAAGTCAAAATAAGGGGCCCGGAAAATTAAAACAAAACACAAATATTAATTTCGGTTTCTGTTTTTATAAAGTTTCTTTTCTTCTATTTTTGTTTCTGCTGTAAACGAAATTTTTGATTCGGTTTCGGGGGACCGGAAAATCCCACTAGAGGACTTGAAATACGAGGCGTTGGCAATCTTATTGGAGAGCCAAATAATGGTAATTTTTTGGGCATTCAACTCAACCTTTCCTTTGAGATTCAAAATGAGTTCATCAAAATTTGTACCCAACATGTGAATTCAGCTATTTTGAAGGTGATTGAAAACGCCAAATACTTCGCAACACCCGATTCAAGTAATGTGGAACAAAACACATTTATTTTGCGATATCTGCGATTGGAATAAAATGTGTTCACTATCTAAGAACGGTTTTTGAAATTTGTCGATTGCAACAAAAAAACTGGCACCGCAATAGCTGAATTGATCTGCGAAACATTGGCAAAGAACGAAATCCCTTTAGAAGACTGCTGTGCACAAGGCTATGAAAATGGAAGCAATATGAAAGAACAGTATAATGGTGCACAAAAGCATATATTAAACAAAAATCCGAATGCCGTGTATTCATCATGTGCAGCTCACAGCCTTAACTTGTGTGGAGTCGATTCAGCGGAATGTTGTACTGCGGCAATCACATTTTTTGGTGTTGTTCAAATGTGTTTCAACTTGTTTAGCAGCAGTGCCCAACGTTGGGAAATTCTTAAGGAACATGTGCCCGGATCCCTTCACAAACTTTCCGATACAAGATGGTCAGCTAGAATTGAGGCAGTGAAACCATTTGCAAATCATCTAAAAAACCTTAGAACATCATTAGAAGCCTTAAGTGATATTAATTTAACTGAAACTGAAACTCGAAGAGATGTAAATGGCGTTTTAAAATATATGCACAAATTTGAATGCGTCCTGATGTCTTCGATTTGGTGCAAGGTTCTTAGCGCCATAAATGAAAGAAGTATCATTCTTCAAGCCAGAAACATGACTATTGACGTTGAAATTCGAAATCTTGACAACTTGATCTCCGATTTGAACGATTCGAAACGAATGGGATCAAATTTATCTGAATGCAAAGTAGTTGCTACTGGATTGGGGGATTTTCCAGAGTAGTTCCCATCGAACCGAAAAAGGCAATTAAAGAGACATTTTGGAGGAAATCGAGGAGCTGGAGAATAAATTGAAACAGACGAAGAAATAAATTTCAAGAAAAACACCTTTTACGCCATAGTTGATTCAATTATATCTGGAATTTCTCGTCGGTTCGATACGATGAAGAATTTGAATGCTACATTTTCATTTTTATGGCAGTTTTCAACAATGGACGAAATTGAAATTAAAAACTCCGCTACAAGGTTCAACCAAAAGTATAACTCGCATGTGTCTCAAGAGTTGAAAGAAGAAATAATTCATCTGAAAAAACAATTTTGAAGCAGAACTTCCGCCATTGTGTTTGCTCAGTACTATTTATTCCCAGAACTTGAAGACGATATTCCCCAACATTTGTGTTGCTCTCCGTACCTGTAACCGTAGCTAGTACCGAACGTGCATTTAGCATCCTTGCCAGAAAAAGAATTTTCATCGTTCGTGGCTCATCACAAGATCGTGTTTCTTGACTTGCTACACTATGTATCGAAGCACCTTTGGCAATGAAATTGAATTTCGATGTAATTATAAGTTGTTTTGCTGCTCAGAAAGTTAGGAAAGCTCGTTTGCAAAAAGAAATATTTCATTGAATGAACTAACTCTAATAAAACATTGTAATATTTTAATATTAAGAAAAACAATAAAGAGTATTTAATGTAAAACTTTTACAATACTTAGTTTTTTTTAATGACAAATTTCAAATACTTTTACTTCGCTCTATTTTATTTTCATAGTAGGTAATAAATCTTCATGCTATTTTTTTAATAGTTAATCGACCGTATTATCAGTTACTAACATGTCGTTGGCAATATCGAATTGAATGTATGATTCTGTTCGGAATCTAATCTACTCGCATGCAGAATAATTTTCTATCCATCCTCCATTTCAACTAAACTGGACGATACCCGTGAGATTGATTTGATGATTAACACTTTTTTTTCGGTTCACTTTGCAAACAAAAAATTATTATTTCCGTTAATTCCAACCAATTTCATGCTATTCGTAATTGAAATTAGAACGTCCCATATTAGTAGGCATGAACTTTGATAAAAATGGTAAATATGGGGGGCCCGAGAGTTTTCCGTCCCGGGCCCGGAATTCCTCTCGACGGCCCTGGACAACTCATCCCGGAAATGAAAAATACTTGTAAGCATACTTAACGAAAACAATAATTGTTTGTGTATTCAACTAGTTCATTCAAAGCTTTTTCCTTTGAATAGCTTTATTTTAATTTCATATTGGAAGAACCAGGATGGAAAATAAATTATCTGAAGATAAGAAAGAGGAAGAACATGTATGTTTAAATTGTAAAGCGATCGCCTATTGGTTGTGTAGTTAGGTAGGTGTCTAAAACGAATAAGGAATAGTTCTTTGGCGTTCTCAGCTTTATGCAGATAGATAGATAAAGAAATATTTTTGATGATAATGAAGGAATGTTATTGGTAGGTAGAAGTTACTTAATACAATCCGATCACATTCCTTCTTTCCTACAAACATGGCGCAAACATGGAGTTATTACGTTCAGTTTATTTTCTTTCGTAAAAGTTTAAATAAAAACAAGCATACGAACAGGTACAAGAAATTGCTGTTCATGTGTTGTTTACAGTCAGGCTCTTGTGCGTTTTGGATTTTAGTTATGAAGTGACACCTAAGCAGTAGTTGTAGAGGTTGTACGTAATATACAATATATACATAGGTGTACGTTGAAAAAGTGATTCTAATAGAAAATACATACACTCTTTCTGGCCCGTTTCTTTAACTTGTACTAAGTATTTATTATTTTATAGAGGCGAAGGAAAGTAAAATATGTGTGAAACCACCTTATTCTTAAAGAATAATATTTTAAAATCATATATACAAAGGTACCAAGATAATACTTCTTGATAGACACTTTAAAATAGATTGTTGATTAAACATATCATAATCGTTAATCTGATGCAGTGGCGCTACACGGCGGTGACGTGAAATAACGCCAAATGAAATAAAGCCAAATTTTCAATTTCCCCCTGCTTGGGATCACTATAGAATTTGGGGTGGGTGCGAGTTTGAGTATATGCAAAGAACTTTTGCATTCGAGCACTAAAATCCAAGAAATTCCCAACAAAAAAAGCAAGTATGGCTCACAGTTATGAAAGAATCACAACGCATTCGTGTTCTTTACATATACCTAAACTCGTACCCACCCCAAATCCTATAGTGATCCTAAGCAGAGGGGTTGCATATCTAGCTGTTTGCAAACGAAATATTGCCAACTTTTGAATGTTAAAATATTCGGCGTTGTTTCCATTATTTTTTGGCCTTATTTCTTTTTATAAATCGAAATAAAGCCAAATTGGTTTTATTTCGTTTTGAACAACGAAATAAGGCCAAATTTTAAATTTGGTGTTATTTTTTTTTAAATTAATTTTTTATATATAAAATTTTTCAATTTTTTTCTAAAAATATTTTTGGTATGCAGTTGTTTTTTGATTGTAAATATACGCTCTACATTTGAATTTCGTAAAAAAAAGTTGACCCGTTTTTGAGATATAGAATTTTGAAAAAAAAAAATTCAATATTTTTTTAAAAATCCACAAAATATAAAAAATTGCAATTTTGATAATCAAATATTGTTAAGGCAATATAAGAGCTTATTCAAAAAAAATTATTGAAATCGGTTCATAAGTTGCTGAGAAAATTAAAAAACAAAATAACGGTTCTATGAGCGGTACCTTTCCGGATCAATACAAAAATATGTTTTTCTTATTAAATAAAAAATAAAATTTTAGAAAAAAATTTTTAAAAAATCTATCGGTTTGTTTTTGAAAAAATTCGAATGTTCGTTTTTTGACCAAAAAAATTGTATGGTAGCCACTGTTAGTTTTGATCTTAAAAAAAAATGAAAAAAATGCCTAACGCGAATCTGCTCAAAACCTTAACTTCCAAGTATGAACTCAATCGACCCAATGGTTTAGGCTGTAGGAGCGTGGACAGACAGACAAAACAGACCGGACGGAATCGCGGGACCCACTTTTTTCGACTTCTCTACCATCGTAATATCATGTTTGATTAAAATCTCGAGTTCGAAATTTTGCACGAATGCAAAACTTGCCATATAGTTCCTATATGTCGCAAGTAAAAAGAGTGAACATTTTGGTTGACCCAAAATATCTGACCAATAACGCTAGGAACTTGAATTAAATTTTATATTATATATTGTGACGTAAAACCAAACTGATATAATTTTGAAAAAAATCAATTACTTTTTTTACAAATCAGAAAAACTGAAAAAAAATAACTGTCTACTCGAATGTTTTACGAAAAGAAAAACTGTTTCTCCAAAACATTTGTATGCAACGAATAATAACGTTTTTGACATGTGGTAAAATTTTGACAAAAATCGAATTGATAGTTTTTTTTACAAAAAATAAAAAGCATATATAAAACAAAATTTGGTAAAAATTGATGTTCGAATTAAATATCATTTCAAAAATTAAAAATATTGTCTTTGACATTCAGTAAATTTTTGTATAAGAACCAAACAGTAATTTTTTTCATAAGAATTGAAATCTACAAAAAAAACTAGTACACAAAATTTGTAAAAATTGATATTCGATTCTCAATATCCTGTGAATAAATAAAGGTATGGGCTTCAAAATGATTTTACTCTGTGCCAAATTTTGTTGTAGTCAACGTAAAACTTTCAAAAAATGCTACTTAAATTGATAAAAATTGGTATTTGACTTAAAATCTCGGTAACTAAAAGAGTTCTAAAAATCAAACTTATTTTTTCAAAGGCAAAATATTGGAGTTTTTAATATGGGAGACTGCGCAACCATCCCAAACCTGACATCCATACAACAACATTGCTTGAAACACAACCTTTTGTATAATAATCTTATGTTGAACATTTAAATGAGATTTTCTTTTTATAAGCTTATATAAAATTTTAATTGTAATATTAACTTTTTTAATTATTTTATTATATGTTCTTTAAAAACAAGCCGCTTGTCAAGGTTTTTGTATAGAAGTACCGTTGACTTCCAGCTCGTTACTCGTAAGAAACAATCGTTTTTTTTTCCGTGAAAAATATTGATTTTATCTTTCCAGCTTTTAGTTTTATTTTCCATTTGTGATAATATCTCATTAAAATTTTAAGTGCATTTTGAAGATTGGTCTCAATATTGAATATTTTTGATAAAAAAATTTGAATTATTTTTATGAGACATTTTTAAATCTCGAATGTTTTCAATTTCTTAATAAGATCATTACGCCAAACAAAATTACTTCTTATTTCATTTAAAATAGAACATGTTCCAAGAAAATGCATTATATTTCAATTCATAGGGGTCATGCCACCCCCTGAGAATAGTTCTTTTTTTAATTTTCGTCGTAAAACTAATCGTGTTGCGTTAAAAATAAAATTTTATTCAGTGCTGTCCATTTTGTTCCAGAAAGTGCTTCTTTTATCTGAGGACGAAACCAAAAACATATAAAACGGAAATAAATTTTTAACTAAAGTTGTCTTTAATTTCCTGAAGATTGTCTTTAATTGCATATTAATACAAATAAATAATGTAAGTTTCGTATCTATTTATTTAATACTATCGGCCCGTCCCGGCTTCGCACGAGTAGACATAAATAGGTACATATATAGGCATGCTAATTAAAACGACCGTGAATCACTAAATTAGAAAACATTTTTTGTCCTATTATTAATACACTTCATAGCGTATGCGATAAAAGACATTTTATGGCTAATTTTTTACACCTTCGTTGGTTTTAATAGGAATTTCTAAAGATTTCTATAGTAATCTAGTACTAAATATAGCCTATGTTACTCAGTGATAATGTAGCTTTCTAATGAAAAAAGAATTATTAAAATCGGTCCAGTACTTTTTGAGTTTATTCGTTACATACAAAAATACAAATCTTTCTTCTTTATAATATTAGCGTAGATATAGCCCATGTTACTCATTGATAATGTAGCTTTCTAATGAAAAAGGAATTATTAAAATCGGTCCAGTACTTTTTGAGTTTATTTGTTACATACAAAAATACAAATCTTTCCTCTTTATAATATTAGTGTAGATATAGCCCATGTTACCCAGTGATAATGTAGCTTTCTAATGAAAAAAGAATTATTAAAATCGGTCCAGTACTTTTTGAGTTTATTCGTTACATACAAAAATTCAAATCTTTCCTGTTTATAATATTAGTGTAGAAGTGTAGATAAAACCTTTGAATCTTTCAAGAACTGAATTGAAAAGTGCCTTTCTGTAGTTTCTTCCCAACTTATTTTTGTTCCTTAGTGTATTTGTTTTGTTGACTCCTTTTTGATGAACATATTTTTTTCAAAGGTTAACGCAAAACAGTGATTTTAAAAAATGTGTCTTCTAACATCAGTTTCAATAAACGCGTAATCTTCTTGTGATTTTTAGAATGTCGTAAGCTTTGTCGTCACAAAAATGTTTTTTTTTTTTAACTTAAAAAGGTGACTGAGAAAATTTTCCATTTTCTTCAAAAACGACATATTTGCTGGAAAATGACATTTTTGTTGTGACAGCTTTTTAGCTATCAATTTGACTATCACCTTACATGGATCAAATTCGTTTATTTTGATTTTCATTTATCAAAAATCACTTTAGCCGATTCCACCCCAGACTGAAAATGATAGTGATAAAACTCTCCCAAAAAATGCGTCAGAGAACTTACGATACGTATTTACGATAGTAAATTCTGTTTTATTTTTCTAGCAAAAATACCAAATTCTTCTATCAATCTGACTCTTTGCATCTAAATTTTTTAAGAATTTAACCTATTTATAGAAATGGCAATAAAGCTAAGATTCAACTGTTACAGTTCTACGACACTTTTCTTTGGAAGACAGTTACACAATCGGGAATTTGAAATATTATCTTATTTGCTTTTTTTTCATTCCTTGCTGGCACAATTTCTGCTTGAAAAGCACCCGAAAAACGCAAAAAATAAAACATATGTATGTACATACATATGTAGAGAACTATTGAATTCTTGGAATGCTTTCATACGTATAGGGAGTCGTCCAAATTAGTTAGAACCATGCATTTTCAGCGGTGCCCAGGAACTCGTATTTTTGTTAAGTGTCTGACACGAACAACTACCCCCCTCCCGATTTAAGACTTTGGATCCTCCCTTGACATTTTTTATCTTCAATTTGAATGGAATTTAGAATGGGACACTTATAGCTCAAGTGGTTTATAGAGCATTTAATTAAAAAGTATATTTCATTCATAAAAAAAACGTGCATATAACAGTCAAAAAGGAGTTATAAGTTTTTCAAAACATTGTTTAAAATGTCAATCAAATTATTATTATTTTAAAATAATTTATTTTTAATAACGGCTCAATCACATTTTTTGAAAAGCTTAAAAATCAAAACTCTCTAAGAACTAGTTTTTCAGTAAAACTGATTTTGAAGAAAGTCAATAATATCGTTCTGCTTACATTCGCAAGGCTAACATTCATCTCAAAGCAATCAATCAAGAGCAACAACTGATTGACAAAATGAAAGGTTTTTTTAGAATATCCTACTCAGGCCCGTAGCCAGGATTTCGGTTCGGGGGGGGCTTGTTCAATTTCGAAGAAGTAATTCTATATACAAAAATTAAAAAAATACTACATAATGTAAATGTTTTATTTTTGTTTGTATTTTTTTTTATTTAATTAAATAAATAGTTTGGATTTTTACAGCAATAAACGCCTTGTCTTTTTTTAGACATAATGTCGATCACTTCATCTGGATCCACATCAATACCTGAGTGAACAGACAGCATTGCAAGTGCGCTTAGTCTTGGATGGCCCATAACGCTTCGGGATACTGTTTTGATCCTTTTCATCGTTGAAAAGGTTCTTTCAACGCTAACTATTGTAACTGGTAGTGTGGCCAAAATTGTAAGCAAGTAGCTTCTCCTGAAGTAGGTCTTGTCACATATATCTAGCAGTTTCAGAACATCGGAAGAGGGATCCATCGATGAAATTTTTTCGCACCAGAGTATGTACTCCGCTTTAACAGCTGACAAGGATATTGCGTTATCGAAGTAGAGTGTTAGATTTTCCATTTCATTTACTCGATTGGCGGCAGCAAAACCTGGAAGCAGAGCTTGAAACGATAGTAAAACGTCCTTGTTGACCATAAATCTGTCAGTAAGATTTTGTATAAGAGAATCTAGACAGAGAATAAGTATAGAAACCCTAAAATAGTCTTCTGGACATGATGTTTCTGGATTAGAGCGCGTTGTTTGTTTCAAAGAAAGCCTTGGAATTGTTATGCTGACTTCAAATAAATCCCTGGCAAGTTGTGATGCGGATTGAAAAGCGTCTCTGAAAAAGTCTCTGGCAGTTTCTCTTATGTTCTTAAGAGAACTTAAGACTTGTTTCGTGTGATTTATTGCAGACACGAAATTTAAAGATTCATTTTGAAGGAAAATTGATAAGGGTAGCGTTAAACTAAAAAGTTTTTCGCATACCATGAGGGGGCGAACGCAGGTAGGGGTTTTGGGGGTTAAACCCCCCCCCCCCCCGAAATAACAGAATATGTGCAGTTATCAAATATCCATTATTGTTCAAAAGAAAAAAAAAACAGAAATGGTAAAAAATTAATTTCCAACTCAAATTCTCAAACTAAGTTAAACGAAAAATTTTAATAAATTTGCTACAATGATAGAAATTGTGCACAAAACACAAACACGCTAAATCAGAACAATATATGTATTTCTGTATTTTTTGGTAAAGAAAGAAAAATATTTTTTTTGTTTTCATTCATACTTACAATTAACATGTTTAGTATTTTTATTTTCCAACACTGAGAAGATGAAACACTTTTTGTATGAAACTAAGTATTATTATTAACACAGAGATGCTCTCTTTCGCCATGTTTCTTATGGCTTAAAAGGAAAAATTGAAAACAGAAAATGACCTTGTTGTACTCGTTTTTGAAACGATCTCACGGCCACTTATGACACATTCAAAAAAAAATTAAATATCAAAACACCGAAAAATTGTTCGGTTTATTTATGTTAGTTTTAACTGTAAATTTAAAAAAAATCTTTTAACTTAACTTTTTCACTTCTTAAATTGTCACACAAGAATATTTTAAAACAAAAACAGTAACCCTGTTTGCCTTTATCGCGTTTTTTCCCAAGAAGAACAAGAATCAAATTAATAAAGAAAGTTACGTGATGTCTCCTAAATTCAATATTTTTAAACATTTGAATGCGTTTCTGCATTTAAACATACATATGTACCTTAATGTAAGACACAAAACAAGGGGTATATTCATAGTCATATTTTAAACCAGAGTCTATTTGAACTGGAGTCTAAATTTAACATATAGTTAGAAAGAGGTTTAAGGCATATTCTACTACAATTTGGAAAAATTTCACTTAAACCTACATATACAAAATTGCTTGTAGAGGGTAACATAATAAATTGCGTTAGCTGGAAAGCCAAAATCTTTGAAACCCTTTAAACTATTTTGTTTGCTGTTAGTTGAGAAATTTTATGAAGTCGGGCTGGTATTTTTAAGACTTGGAAGCACGCAGATATTAGCAAACATTTCATTGAATTTCGATCTATAATATTTAGAAGGTCAATCATAAATTTGACAGTTTTTTTTCTCGAATCGATACCTTTCATACAAATCGTCTTCATCTATTTCAAAGGAGTCCAATCGGGTTAAGTAGAGCTTTCGTTTTATGTTAGTTGGTAGCATTCCAACATCCAGCAAAATATCAAAATATTGATATGCTTAAGTCTTTTGACATTTTAATTTTTGATTTTAAATTTTCAAATAAAATGTCTCGTAATTTAATTTCCTCAATCAGTTTGTTTATTTTTGACGTTTAATAGATTTAGAAACAGCTTAAGCATAGGTTCCGTCTTGTTTATTTTTAGACTCTAGATTATCGTTTTAAAACGGGTTTAAATTTTCTATAGGTATGGATAACATAAACTGAAGTTTAATTTAGCAAAGACAAAATCAGAACTTTTCAAGGAACTATGAATATGACCCTATGTCTTCGGTCTAAAGGTTACGAACGCATTCAAAATCATTACTTCTAGTATTTTCATGGTAAGTTTGAGAAAAACGTGTTTGACAATTTCAAAATTCAATCTGGCAATCTACGGTAAATTTGAATATGCGAAAACAAACAAAAGAGAACTGTGAAAATAGAAAAATCCCACCTCATCTCTTTGTTTCTGTAACTCACATTTATTCATGTGTGAGTTCAGCCTAAGAATGATGGGATCGACAACGGCAACTAGGAAATAAGGCATACAAACTTATACATGCATAATGCATATAAAAATTAAGTTTAAGCTTTTAAGTCAAAGTCAAACTGTTTTGTCAATCGTGAAAGCAAGTCATATGTATATATATGTAATTTTATTCATACATGTTTCTTAGTACCTATATAAAATAGTGCCAAAAAAGAAAAAAAAAACACTTGACATTTAAAATAAAAAAAATAATATAATATTAATTTTTTGAAACCCCCCCCGAAATTTTTGTCTGCGTTCGCCCCTGCATGAGGCTTACCAGAAAATCACTTCTTTGAATTGCTGCTAAGAGAGTTGATGCTTTTGGAGACATTGCCCACGTCTTGGTGGATATTTCTTCAAGACTAATAGCAATACATTTGAAGAGCTCTACAAATGAAAGAATGCTGTCATGCCTTTCAATAAACCTTGTTTCACAAAGGCGCAAAAGTCGTTTTTTTCTGCTTTCTGGTGCGTATTTTTGGATGGCGATTTGGAAAGTCTTATTTGCATTTGAATGGTTTCGGAAGAAATTAGCTATTTCGCTTACTACACCAAGACAATTGCGAATCGAGGGTGTTGACATGGCATTAGACAGAGCCAGGTTCAAGCGATGACTTGCACAGTGAACATATCTGGCATTTGGATACTGTTGCCTTATCCTACTCTGTACTCCACTTAAGTGGCCTGACATATTTGCCGCTCCGTCATAACCTTGGCCAACACACTTGTTCATATCTAGATGTAGTTCCTTACATCGCTGCAATATGGTTTTAGTCAGGTTTTCAGAAGTTTGGTCATCAACAGGAATAGAACCTACAAAATCTTCCCCAAGCATACTTTAAATAGTATGTACTCTTATTTATACCTACTTGCGTATATGTATAAAAAAATGCATTTATGCATATAGAAAAAGCATGAAATCTGAAAGATAGTAGCTCTGCTTTTCTGATGTGGCGTATGATAGATAATGCACCGTCGTTTTCGACGGGTTTCCAGCTAGTTTATAATATTTATGGGATAAACATTTATTAAGGCAACATGATTTCAGAACAATATACATATGTAAGTAGTGAGGAACTAATAAGAGAATATACAAACTTTTGTTCAAATATTTTTTTAAAAATCATTTCGGGGGGGCTTGAGCCCCTCTAGCCCCTCCCCTGGCTACGTGCCTGTACTTGAAATAAAATCAACAAAAGACTGTGCATAGGTATAGAGAAATATTTATAAACCTTTGTAAATTCACACCAATGTCGTTCTCTAATTTACTTCTAAAATCTTGAGACTTTTTAAGTTATATGAACTTAGTTTTATTATATCAGGAAGCAATTCAAATATCAATTTAACTTTATCAAAAGTTTTTCAATTATAAGAAGAAATCACTTTCTTATTGAAGCTCTTTGATGATGATAAAATTCCTTCGGTCTTATAGTATGCTTTTTAAAATCACAATAAGACAGTCATCTTGATAGATAGAACGTATTTTTTGTTATCTTTTCAACAAATTTTTTAATAATAACTTTGGTGTTTATTTTGTGCCTTTTAAAAACTTCCTTTCAAATTGGCGGTATATAAGTAATTTAAAATAAAGAACATAAGCTGAAACTAAGATACTCTTTAATAGGTAGAGTACAAATATTATTAAGTAAATACAATTTTTAGACAGACTTTTTTATAAATACCGATATCCTTTATATTTTATTTATGGATATTGGAAAGTTTATGGTTTACATATGGAATAATCTAAAACTTCGGGTTTGAGTAAGGATACCAATGCCAACCAGCATTAGAGAACTGAAGATGACTGTATAGTAGAGGAATGGCACAATCTCTCATAATCAGATATTCAGGATATAATGGATAGACTTAAAATAGACTCCAAGAAGTCACTACAGACCGAGGAGAAAATACTCATTATTAAGAAAAAATCGTATTTAGTAACGACAAAATAAAAAAACTTATTTCTATAGAACATGAAAAAATCATTTACATTAATAAAGGTCCATGTTTCCTAAGCTTTAAATGGAAGTTTTTATTACTTAAACCTTGCTCAAAATAATCTCTTCAAAAAATCAATATCTACTAAAATCGTATATAACTGGGTGGATGGTTAATTATACCTGTGAGTGTATATATATCTATTGAATTTTACTTTTTAATTCAAAGGACTTGCCTAAAAGAATGAACTTCGATTTGGCACTCTTTTTAGCGAGCTTTATCTTTTTGCATAAAATTTCTTCAGATTTTATTTACTAAAACTTAACCATTTTAATCCAAGTATATGCTGTCATCAAAAATGGACATTGAATGACGACGCCTTCGACAAACCGTCATAATAGACAGCTATAACTTTGAGGTAGTTGACGACTTTGTCTACCTAGGCACCGCTATATATTCAGACAACGACACCAGCGCTGAAATCAAACGAAGAATATCTCTTGCAAATCGCTGCTTCTTTGGACGTAAAAGGCAATTGAGTAGTAAAGTCTTCGTTCGAGCATTTAAAATCACCATCTATAAGGCACTCATTATCCCGGTTCTCATTTATGGTGCTGAGGTCTGAACCCTGTCAAAGAAAGATGAGAGCGTCTTAGGAAGCTTCAAGAGACAAAGTTCTTAGGTGATTTTTGGTCCCGGTTGCATATGTGGAGTTGAAGATACAACGACGAACAGTGCGGGCCGTACAGCGACACTGACCTTGTAAAAAGAATAAAAGTCCAGCGACTGAAATGGTTGCGTCATGTAGAGCAAATGGGCATCAACGCTCCAGCCCGGAAGGTCTTCAAATCCAATCCTGAAAGACGGCGCAGTAGAGGAAGACCGCGACTCAGGTGGCGCACGCAGGTGGAAGAGGACCTCCACCAACTTGGTGTGCGAAACGGACGGAGCTGGCTGGAGATGCATGCAGGTCCGTCCCGAACTGTAGAGCCACCTTAAGTTAGTAAGTAATATTAATATAAGAATTAATAATTTAATGAAAATTATAAATGTGTATTAATTAGTAGGTCTTGGATTCGAAATCTGCCTGTGCCATCTAAAGTTTTTTTCACGGGTACTATTCTTGTCATGAAAAGTGTTCTCCCAATCTCTACAGGTCCCCTTCATCCCTGATAACATTACTCGCACACAGAAATGGTTGTGAGTCGTAAGTCACCAGGCCCTAGTTCTAAACGGACTGTTGCGCCATCTAATTTATTTATTTATTAGTATTAATAATATTGGTGCAAAATTTTCAACAGCCTATTATTAAGGGTTTAACAATTTACTAGTTAGCAATTTGCTAAATATTTACCAATTTATTAAAGGACTCCAAAATTTTAAACTTTTCTTTTCGTTTTGCTAACTAGTAAATTGATAAATGTCTTTTATTAATTAACGAGCATTCAATACGTTTAAAAGGATAATTTATTGGAATTCCCAACTGTTGACTGGACCATTCCATCCACTGCTCTTATAAGAATAATTGTTAAAAGTTAAAGTATACATTCCGTGATTTAAATTTTAGCATTACCGATTAAAATTAGGTTAATAATCTTTAAGCTTTTACATTTTACTAAATCGTTTAAAATGATGCGCCATTGCTTCTTAACATTTTGTTAAGTTTTTACTTGCTTACACAGTATATACTCGTACACATTGAATTTATTCAAAACAAGCAAAAATTAAAACAATTCGATTATAAGAAAAATGTACGGATGTCCTAGTTCTTACATGACTACAACCATTTGGTAAGCAACCACAAATAGAGTGGTCTGAAAAATAAACCAAACTCATCGTAACAGTTTAGGATAGACAAAGAGCTAGAAAACTGGATTTAGTGCCGATCTAAAAATTTTACCTGGCCTGCGAGACAACTATTTTCTTGAAGGTTGGATTTGGGCATGTCATTAGTGCCCAATATTCCCCTAAATCATGTTATTTAATTACTTTATCGCATTCATGCAAAGCAAACTGAACAAAATGTTAAGTAATTTTTTAGCAATTCCATACCATAAAATAATTTAAAAATAACTTTTATAGACTTAATCATAGTCCATGATTTTTATCTAAATAACAACGTTTAATTAAAACTTCCAATCAACCAAATAAACACTGGTCCTAATGTAGAACGCAAGTAAAAACGGCTAACAAATGTCAAGATACGTTTTAATACTGCTCGTTACGCCTATTTACTTTCTGTTAGTCTTTTTTTTTAAGCTCAACGTTAAACATTTTATTTCTTTATTTTTGTATTTTCTTTTAATTTAAACCTTCCTTCTTTCCAATACCCGGGTGCCCCGATTTCCAATATAAATGTTTTTCTTATTTTCCTCAATTCCAATATCTTTCAGAAAACCACATCAAAAACTGTGTACTTTCTAAAAGGAACTCAGTGGCGGATCATCTTACATTAAATGTTTTTCTAAATACATTCATTCAAATGTGGATATTTTTATATATAGCATACTTTCCCACTTCTCAAGATCTACTTTTTCCATCTTTCAATTAAAATATTTCTGATTTCAAACTTTTTCAATTTAAAACTAAATAGATTTCATAGTGAACATCGAGGAATGTTAGTATATTACTGAAGTTTCTGAAGACAACTGACCATTTTCAGAGCTAAATCCAACCCTGTATGTAGGAGTACACAGCGACCTCTATACTTATACTTTCATTCCGTTGTATTCAAACCCAAAAGAGGAAATGTGAAACTTTCTAGACTTAATTTCATTTCCGAAGTTTTATCTTCCTCGTCACTTTTTTTTCTGTTCCTGTTTCATTCCCACTCCCTGCTCCCACTCTTACTCAAGGACACAAAGACTCTTCTATATCAATTGAATTGGGTCAAAGAGACCCGTATACCGCTATACTGGTGTACATTTGTACATATATAGCGCATGATTTGGTCTATTTCGTAGATGAATAAGTCTTGTTCGACACTTACGTTCTGTTTGCCATATTACACCACCGCCGCTCACCGCTACCATCCCACTATTACGGGCGCTTGTATGTTTTTTAAGGAAAACCTAGAACAAAAATAAAGAATATTAAAGACTGTAAGAATCTTTTAGTACAAAGTGGTCTACCCCAGATTCTGCTCCGATTGCATGGAGTGCGTTTAAGTTTTGTGTGTTATAAAAGTCTAATAAAATATTCAATGCCACTATAATGTTGACACCCTCCAAACATAACCGCATAGCCATGATACCGCATGTTATAGCATCGACAAGAGTGCCCGACTTCGACATAAGTTGAGTTGAGTTGAAAAACTTTTATTCATGCAAAGCACATGTGTTTTTTTGATTTCGGTTGAGATATTTATATGTACCTATATTTGTTTTCTTTTTTTAAAAAATTACTTCTTTTTTTGAATTAATGTTTGTGAATTTTAAATTGAACCTTTTTTATTTATATACTTACTTTTTTGTTAACACGTGCGGGAGCCTTTTAGAGAAAGAAAAAACATAAATCGTCATGTATACGAGCACGATTCGAGGACAGCAGTAATCCATTTAAAAAAAGGATCCCAATTTGTTCATTTTCTGTCTAAATGTACTCGTAAAAAAAAGAAAACCTCTGAAAGAAAATTGATTTCATTATGATTCGCTTTTCCTATAGCAGGGCATATGAAATATATGTAAACTGTTTGAAAACTAAAAAGGTGAGAAATTGAACGTTGAGACAGAATTTTTCAGAATGCTTAATTAAATTACCCAAAAAGAATCTTTTCAAGAATTTAAAGTTGAATGGTTTGCTAGTTGAAGAACGTATTTGGTTAGGTAGCTAGCTATAGCATTTAGACAAATAAATATAAAAGGAAATTTTTGACAAAGTAAGAAGCACAAAAGGTTGCGCTATAGTCCTGTGTGAACTAGGGCCTCATCCAACAAACTTCTCCATCTAGGTCAGTCCCTACCTAGATGTCTCCAGTTGCGCATTCCAAGTTGGGTGAGGTCACTTTCCACTTGGGTGCGCCACCTGATCCACGGTCTTCCTCTACTATGCTGTCCTGTATGCGTGTACTCGAAGACTTTCCGGGCCAGAGCATTGGTTTCCCAGCCATCTCAGTCGTTGGACTTTAATTCTCCTGGCTAAGTCTACGTCGTTGTACAGATAGTGATTCCATATTCTCCTCCACTCACCTTCTATGCATACGGGACCGGTGATCACACGAAGAACTTTTCTCTCAAAACGACCCAAGGTGCTTTCATCCGCTTTTGTTATAGTCCATGCTTAGGCAACGTATAGCAGGAAGGGTGTGATCAGGATCTTATATAGCGACACTTTCGTCGCTCGAGCGAGGGCTTTACAACTGAATTGCTTTCTTAGCCCATAGAAACAGCAGTTAGCAATAGTAATTCTTCGTTTGATCTCAGCGCTGCTGGTGTTATTTTCTGTTCTCATAGCGGAGCCTAGGCAGACGAAGTCCTTAACTACCTAAAAGTGACGTCTGTTGATGGTGACGTTTTGACCGAGACGTCGCGTCGGGTCGGTGTTTAAGGTCCTTTTTTGGTGGAAGTATGTACTATGTTTTGGCTCTTTAACAGTTAAACCCATTTTTGCCACCTATCTTCAACACTCACAAAACCCCATTGATATTACGCTGAGTTCTTCCGATTAGCTCAATGTCATCTAGTGTAGACGTGGGAGCTCTGCACTACTTTTTCAAGGACGGTATTAAAAAAATCGCATGACAGTACATCACCTTGTCTTAAGCCTTTAACAAAACCTTTTCTGTTAAGTTGTTGCCAACTTTTATGGATTAGCGTGAATTCTCCAAAGTCATCCTAAAAAAACGGACGAGTTTGGCAGGAATGCCAAAACTAGACATGGTTGTATACAGCTCGTCGCTGTAGATGCTGTCATATGAGGCCTTGAAATCGAATGAAGAGTTGGTGGGTGTCGATTTGATGTTCTTGGGTTTTTTCCAAGATCTGCCGTAGTGTAAATATTTGATCGACTGTGGACTTTCCTGGTCTAAAACCACACAACCTGACAGAACCTGTCAGATTGTTGAAGTTGGCAGAGAAGATTTTGTACCCGATGTTGTGCAGACCGATTCCTCTATAGTTGCTGCAGTCAAGAGGGTCTCCTTTTTTCAGTATCGGGCAAACGATATTGAGGTACATCCAACGGGCACGCTTTCTACCCACCATATTTTACAGATAAGTTGGTGCATGCTCCTAACCAAATTATCTCCAGCTGCTTTCAAATGTTCGACATTCAATCCATCATCTTCAGCGGCTTTGTTAGACTTCAGCTTCTTTACTTCGTCTGAATCGGGAAGACGGGATTCTTGGCTTTCCTCATCTATATTAATTGGTTCATCCTGCCTGATAGCAAAATTCGGTTCGTCGTCGCCATTACACACTCTGCAGAAGTGGTCCTTCCATATCCTCAGAATGGACTGCGGTTCCACTATGAAGTTTCCACTTTCGCCTTTGTAGCCTTCGGTTCGAGGTTTATGTTCTTGTAAATTTCGTTTCACTTTCTCAAAAACCTTTCCAATTTCATTTCTGCTTTTGAACCTCTCAACATCTTCGACCGATACGTGAAACCCAGCACGTCAAAAGCGGCTTCTCTGATTAAATCTTGTCAATGTTGCAACTGGTTCTCGATACATTGTGTTGGAGGCAGAGAACTTCGAAAGAGGTTTCTTGTGACTCGGTAGGAGAAGGATTTGGAGCTTGACGTTGTATCTTCTCCAGCATCTCTCTGAAAACCCGAAGTGCTACCTTGGTTACAACTGTACATAATTACAAGTATTATTTTTTTTATTTATGGAGGCGGATGAAAAAAATATAAATTTTTGATTTATTTTTGTTTTTGAAAATGTATTGTTCCATATTTCCCAATTCAATTACAATTACAATTGTTCAAAAAAATATGAACAAAGTATTTTAATGTTAATCGACTGCGCAGTATTTTCATTGATTCTTAATCATTTTCTACTTTGTTATCACTGAGGGTTTCCAAAATTTCGGCGTCTGTAAGCTTGCCATAGCATGATAAATTAACCTCTGTATTTTCAATTTAATTGTCCGAGACAATAACAGCACTTTCTTCCGCTTGCTCATCATCCTAAATAATGCCTGCTTTTAAAAAACACAATTTGCAAACGAAAGGTAACTAATTAAATATATTCAAAACTGTTTTGCTTATGTGCATTGGTTGCAGAAGCGTTATGGACGATTGTTTTTCCACGCTCTATAGCTGCGATTTGTTTTCTTATTATGTTGATCGAAATAACTGCCCCAAGGATCTCATTGGCCTAGACACGTTAAAAGACCTTCTTCGACCTCTTTGCACAATCCGATCCGCGTTTGCGTAATAATGCACACTAGTGAAATGTCTTGAATTTTGTTTACCTCACGAAAAATTTGATTATGCGCAATAATAGAATAATCTTTTTTTCAAAATTGTAAGTTCATCTTTAGTTGACAATTTTGTGTAATTTTATTCACTCATTTTGCGTTGTTTGTGTTGAGTCAACAAAATCAACAAATTTAATGCCACTGAAAGCCGACATTGAATTGATAACAACTGAAAGCAATATCAATATGACATCTGGTAATGGGTATGCTGTGCTGCCAATTTAAATACTTCCAAGTCTTTAGTTTTGTCTGTAAATTGATTAGCTTCGTTCAACTAACCGACAAAAATTATTTGCAAATTACTGCAAATTCTAAAGATTAAGATTAAGCGGGAAAATCCACTAACTATTCTACCCTATAAAGTTCCCGTGGCGTGATGGTTAGTGCGTAAGACTGTCATTCCAGAGGTCTTGGGTTCGATCCCTGCCTATGCCATTTAAAGTCTTTTTCACGGTTGCTGCCTCTTCCGAGGCATTGACAAAACCTCCAAAAGTAATTCTTGTCATGAAAAGTGCTCTCTCAAATTAGCAGTTTGGATTTGGTCCCCTCCATTACTCGCACACAGGAATGGTCGAGAGTTGTGATTGTAAGTCACTTGGTCCTAGTTCTCACGTAGCTCTTGATGAAATTTATTTTGCCCAGGATATTCACAAATTTCCCTGAGTTTTAGTGACAATTGAGCCGTTAAAACCAACTTTTTAAATTTATTTAAAATAAATGTTGAATACCTTACTAATGGTTACAAGGACGTAAGTAGCACCTTAAGCTATTTTCTAAAATAGGTGCTCATGTGTATGCATACCCATAGTAGAAACTTCATAAATGTTGCTTTGATGATGTCTTTGATTGATGGTACAAAAGTTCTAATGTCCAAAACTGTCATTATTTTTCATTATTTTAAGTGGGTATGTTTTGTTGTTACAATGTTACTCCTACACATGTGTGTAGGCGTTACTATTTAAGACGCACAGCATAACAAAATGTATTTTTTTACGTAGGTTAATCCATTGCATGCGTTGAAATGATGGACATCCCAATAATATACATCAGGGCATGCCAATATACATCAGTATGTGTATATGTAGAATAGAACCCATTTCCTCAAATGGAAATGACCATCGGGCAAAAAAATTATACAAAATGGGAAACAAAATCCTGAATGAACAACCTCCCACACCATAGGTATACATAATATACACTAAGCAATTTATCCTCAACCTTATTTCCAGACTTTGTATGCAACATTTCCCTCTCGCCACCACATAGCTCTACATGTATCTAAGTCGTATTATTTTTTTCTCGATTGTAGGTATATAATGGTCCACCGCACACCCAAATAAGACCGAAAACTCTCAATATTTTCATGTTTGCTCATATGTAGCTAGTCCTGGTTCTGGTTCTGGTCCTGGGAAAACTGAATACATTTGCATATCATCACTTCAATCCAACTAAATCTATGGCCTTCCATGGCAATCTGCTTAAACCTATTACTCTTCAAGGACGAACCTTAAAAAAATAAGATGGAAAAATAACGAAAACATTTTTTTACTTTTTTTTGGTAAAAACGTGATGAAAGTAAAATGAAAAACCAAGAGGCTTGAAGAGTACCACGATAAATCTTATTTTTAACTTTTAATTTATTCATGTCCAGATTGCACGCTTTATTGATTTTTTTGTGCCCCAAATAAGAGATCGCAGTTCTCCGGCAGTCCGCTTGAAACAATTCCCAGAGAACTGAGGCCGGCTCAGGCTCAGCGGCCGGCGTACATCAAGATAGATTAAAACGTGTTGCATATACACCAAGCTAAACGGGTGATGGAGATGGACTAACCGACCAGGCAAATATGTTACCATGTGGTTGACCCTCTGGACATGCATATAGGGTATACCGGAAATTATTAAGGAGCAGGGCTGTATTTGAACAAAAGAGCCAATATTTGTTTTTTGATCTGAGAAAAATCAGAATCCTACAATAATTTGTTTCAGTTTTTGTTTAAGCAATCATCAAAAAACTGAATCAAAAATCTTCAAGAAACAAAGAAAACGAACCATGGTATGTGATTATTGTTAATAAAATAAAAGATACATCAATAAATTAGCAACCCAAATCGTGTGATTTGAACACAAGGAGATATGGTAAGTCATTGGTTTATGTCAAAAAAAAACAGTGTTGTTATAAGTTCTCTTAGCCGTGTTAAGTCAATGACCCGTTTTGGGACATTAAAATCAATAGTTCATCCAGTTGTCATTCTGAGCTTCTAGTCGCTTCTTATCGACTTCAAGCTTATTTTAATTTTCAGGAAAAACCAAAGTTGTTAATATTCGTATCATTCAACCTCTGTTACTTTACTTAAGGTGGCTCTACAGCCCTGTGTGAACTAGGGTCTCACCCAATAAACTTCTCCATCTAACTCGGTCCCTAGCTAGATGTCTCCAGTTGCGCACTCTAAGTTGGGTGATGTACCTTTCCCCTTGTGCGTGCCACCTGATCCCCGGTCTTTCTCGACTGCTGGATTCGAAGACTTTCCGTCATCTCAGTCGTTGGTCTTTTATCCCTCTGGCTAAGTCTACGTCGCTGTACAGGCCGTACATATGCATAAGGGAACACGTGAAGAACTTTTCTCTCGAAACGACCCAAGGTCCTTTCATCCGCTATTGTCATAGTCCATGCTTCTGCACCGTATAGCAGGACGGGGATGTTAAAGGTCTTATATGTATAACGACACTTTGTTTTTTGCTCGAGAAAGGGCTTTACCACTCAATTGCTTTACTAACCCAAAGAAGCAGCGGTTAGCAAAAGTGATTCTTCGTTTTATCTCAGTGCTGGTATTGTTTTCTGTGTTCATATCGGAGCCTAGGTAGACAAAGTCCATAACTACCTCAAAGTTGCGTCTGTCGATGGTGAAGTTTTGACCGAGACGACGGTGTTGTAGGTCCTTTCTGCATGACAGCATGAACTTTGTTTTTCCCTCATTAACCTTTAAACCCTTTTTTTCCGCCTCTGCCTCAATGCCTCATCAGCATATGCTACTAATTGCACAGTATTTTGAAAGATAGTGCCTCTAGTGTTGACGTGCAAGTTCTGCACTATTCTTTCGAGGACGATGCTAAAGCAATCGCATGACAGTGCATCACCTTGTCTTAAGCCTTTTTTGACATCGTTAGGTTCTGTTAAGCCATTTCCAACCTTTTTGAAGCAGCGTAGTAGCCCTGTAAGGTGTTCACTAATTTAAACTAACTGGAATTGTAGTTGTGAATTCGTCCGCTGTCATCTGGATGAAAGGATAGGTGCCTTAGTGGAAACCATCTCTCGTTTGCTATCCCCAACAACTTTCCACTGGGGTCGGAACCCAATCTCCAGTTGAGGTACTAGGCACCGAATGTTCACTGCGGGGAGATGCGAGTAGGAGTTGATTTCTGTTACCTATCGGTCTGAAAAAAAGGAAAACATTATTTTTATAATTTCCTTTTGTGAATTGAAAAAAAACCTTGAATATCAATATTAACAATGGGTTTGAAGAGAGTAAATCAAGGAAAGGGAAATGGAATGGAAATCAAGTCAAAATATTGGAATTTGTAGAGATTGCAAATCATCCATTACATCTCCATAAACTTTCTCACTTTGTTTATGAAATCTTGATTCTGCAATCCCTCCTATTTAAATAATAAACAATACGTTCTTAGAATATGAAAAAAAATAATTGAAGATGTTTAATTATTTTTATTTAATTTAACCTTCTATATAATTAAGATTATAACAAACTTTTTAAATAATTTTGTGTCGAAAACTACTTAGCTAAGCTTTATATCTAATTCTAATATAACCAAAAGAGCTCTTTGATATGAAAACTACTTTGAACCAAATTATCATAATCATATACAGAGCTTTGGGCTATCAAGACTTTTACCTCTGTTGTAAAAGTTCAAAAACTTATTTTCCATACTTGAATAAAATTTTATAAAAGTGCTAAAAGGCCGGAAGTAATTTAAAAATTCTTAATCCGCTTCTATTTTAATTCATTGGCAACGCCGGCCGACAGTTTCTCACGAACCTGTGATGACTGTTGGTCTTTCTGTGTGGAGCGAGGGCGATAGTGCATGAATAAATGTCGTCGGTAGATAGGTGGGTATAGAATTTAGGAACAAAATGAGTTTAAGCAGGAGTAATGTTTCCCCATTGAACTTGCCCCCCTTTCTTTTGCTCAAAACAAATTATCGTTTCGTGCTCGTCGGGGTAGAAGGTAAGGTACAAAGTAGATGTTAGCAGGAGCGGACGAACCTACGCCATATACCTACTACTCTGTGTGTCCTTTGGTTCTGTTAATAACCTGTGTTCTGTGCGCCATCTTGCTCCATTTTATCGCTTATTTTTGTTGTTGTTGCTCTTTTTCCTTTTTTTGGTTGGTTTGTATGTTGAATCCCTTATTTCTCAGTAGCCTTTGACTTTCAGTCGTGCACAGCGACACACGGCAGGGATATCACTTTCGCTTTCCATTTTATCTCTACGAATATTCATTATATTTTCTTTTTCCTCTGCTCCATGTTCTTTACTACGGTTTTAGAAGACTAGAACTCAACCTTGTGATAGAGGTAAGTATACCTACATCATCTGTTACATCCACACAACTACCTATTATCTACGAGTATAATATGATATGATTACAACATGCTATAGGATGATGTTGAAAGCTGAAGACAAAAACGAAAACCACAACAAAAGGAACAACTGAAAAGAACATCAACCAAAGCTTGAGGCCTTTTCTGACACAAGGACATCATTTTAACAAAAATGTGTGTAGGCATATAAAAACATACCTACTATTAAGAATGGAACTTAGTTGTGACAATCCCGACATTCAAATTTATTCTCCCTAAGAAACTGAAAGGATATGTCTATATACATACGTATGTATGTTCTTTGTACACGTCTTTGCATGATATATGTGTATTTTCCCAGGATCACAAACGGAACAAGATACTATGTATATACAAGTCTTATAATTTTTACAAATAAAAAGACAAACACAAATAGGCGCATTCAAAGACAATACAAAGAGATTACAAGGGTTTAATTCGTTTAATATGTTTATGTACTCGTGTGTGTATACTGTACATGAGAAAAGAGCATCCTTGTTCCTCTACGAATAAGAGTGTTGTTCTACAAACTACATTACATATGTACATATGGACTTGTCCCCAAAAAGATAAATCCTACAATGCCACTGTTTACTAATAACATACTGTACATTCTTTATACCCGAATCCCCGGAAATGTACTTGAATCTAAGGATCTGAATAATTTTGTATATCCTTTCGGTACTTTCAAGGAAAATCAGTGAATTTATTCTTCGCATTTGCTTTGTAGCTCCCATCCCATGCACGTCAAACAATTACGACGTGCAACAATTACGAGCACCCTTGAGGGCTGGAGCATCTAAATAAAGAGAAAAACGCAAAAAGCAACAACATATGCGAGTTTGCCTAAATCGCTTGAATCCTTGGAGGTTTTAGAGTTCAAGTAAGGAGCTGAAGCTAAAGCCGACATCAACGCGGAAATAAAAACACATGGAGATTTACTAAACATGATGGCGTCCGAAGTCTCCACTATGTCTGACGCATGCGCATCTGAAACGTCAGATATAAAAAAGGAAGATTATTTGACAACTGTTACTTGGATGCTGTACATAATCTCAGGACGATTTAGTACTACGATACGAATCGAACAGTAGACTAAGGATAACTAAAACGAATGGTCTTTGTTCTCCAAAAGAATAATAAAAAATATAAAATGAAGTTTATTTAATTTTGTGTATTAAAAACTTTAAACACATTAAGATGGTGAACTCTACGCCGCTGTGTTTTAAGCTAATCCTTTTTATCCTTTGTGATGTTCTATTTTTCGTTAACTCGCTTCCGGATGTGATAAAAATTGGTGAGCATTTTTTAAACTCTTCATTTCTTCAAATTTTTCTTTCTGAAGTTCTTGATTTGTGTATATTGAATGGAGTACCTATACCTCTATAGTATGTGTGTGGATATTGATTTTTCATAAATTTTCCGGTATTTCTTTTTTTGTTTCCTTCAAAGGTGGACTATTTCATCCTTCAGATGATAATCAAGAGCTAGCTTTTAAACAAGCTGTAGAACACATTAATGCTGATCGTTTGATACTTCCGCGTTCTAAACTTGTAGCACAAATCGAAAGGATATCACCGTTCGACAGTTTCCATGCATCGAAAAGAGGTAAATATTTATATTTTGTATATTGTATCTACACATCCTGCATCCTATACATAACATATTTACCTACATATATTTTCCATCCCAAATCCCATCATCAAGATGTTATTGCATCGTAGTCATTCACATTCATCCAACCGGTCTGTTTTCGGTACCTAGATAGGTACATATATAATTATTTATTGAGGTTTTTTGAGCTTTGTAACTTGTAAACACAAATATTGCTTAAACGCGGGATATTGAACGAAACATCAAGAGAGATATTTCTCATATGTTCTGGATGTGATTTATGTATGTACAATGTACATACTTTAGACAAATAAAATCTTTGTTTGCTTATTTTTTATATTAGCTTTATTTCAATGAAATAAATTTCAAAACAAAAATCCACAGTTATACATGTGCTCTATTAAATAAGTTATTTCCTAAACAAAATGTTATGGACCTGCTCTCGTGCATAGAAGAACAGAATTTATTAACCGCAAACGATACGGCCACGGGTATAAGGGAAATGGTACACATTTTTGTAGTCCCCGATGTAGTGTTGCATTTCGAAACAGAATTTTAAATTGAACAGAATTTACAACTCCAATACAAAATCATTTATTCCTCGATATCAAAAGTAAAGCTAAAAAAAAGCTGTGATGCGACCCATACTGATAACTTCCACCCGTGCCCGTCTGTCGATTTTTCAAAAATTTTAATAACAACAATGAGAAAAAAAGTTTGATGTCAAAATCTGTCTTTGTTCTCCTAATAATTAGGTCGAAAACCATTTCTTATTAGTTTTTTGGAGTTTTAGTAGGATTTCGTGTTTTGTTAAAAAAGTTGTCCGTTGAATTTTTCTAAAAAATTAACTAAAAATTACCAACGATATTGTGCATATGATGAAATAGTTTGATTTCAAAATCTATTTTTGTTAACGAGATCTTTGGTCGAAAACCTTTTTTTACCAATTTTAGTAGCATTTCTTGATAATTTTTAATTCTTATGTAGATAAAAACAGATTGGATTCTTCTAAGAACAATATCTTACCTTAACAAAAAAATTTAACACAGAATGAAATCTTTGGGAAGTTAATACCTTCATTTATTCATGAGATATCGTGAATCAATTATCAATTTTATCAATTTTGCGTATAATTTTTTGAAAAAAACTAACCGTTAGTTTTTTTAAAACATTTTACTAAAAGTCGAAATCAATGTTATCTACAATATGAAATCGGTTTGAAGCTAATATCTTTAATCTGTGAAAAGATATTTGAGTCGAAAATCAATGTTTACCAAGTTTTAGTAATGGTTTTTTAGGTTGTTATTTTTTGTACAAGAACTGTCAATTCGATTTTTCTTAAAATTTTACCAGGTATCAAAAACAATTTTTTTTTTAAGACAGTTATTTTTGTTCAGTTTTGTTTAATTAAAAAAGAAAACTTTTTTTTAACTTATATTAGGTATCACCTCACATTATATAATATAAAATTTAATTCAAGTCGCTAGCGTTATTGATTCGTGAGATATTTTGGATTAACCAACATTTTTTTTTTTAAATTGCTATGGTCAAAACATAACCCAATCAATCTTTTTTGAGAGCCCTTTCTGCATATTTCTGCTTCATTATTTGTATAACAAAATTTATTTGAAGTCGTTATCTCTACTGGTTCTAAAGATATGCACGACGCGACGGAAAAAGCTTCCCAAACGTACTGACGCACAAATTTACACACAGATCTCTAAAAATGTTTTATTTAGAATCTAGGGGCCTATGAACGTCGGGAAATGTCAAAATTTCCTGTTCGACAAATCGGACCGATTACAATAACTTACTATGGGAAGTTAAAAATGTCAATTGGATTTTTCTAGTCCTTATGTTAACAACAACATTTAGTATAGAATGGAATAATTTTGAAGTCAATACCTTCATTTATTCTCGAGATACTCTAGAAGAAAATCAGTTTTTACCAATTTTGTGTGGTAGTTTTTATAACTATACGTATTGATTCTTTTTATACAAAAACTGTCACTTTGATCTTTCTACAGATTGTATTAAATGTTTGCTACATACATATTTAGCAATTTAATAAGGACCCCCAACATTTTAAATCTTTCTTTTGGTGTTGCTAACTAAAAAATTGCTAATTTCCTTTTATCAAAAAAACGAGTATCCAAACATGTTTAAAAAGTGACAGATCCTGAAAATAAACAAAGCAACTACGTTTTAACAGACCTATTAATTGAAAGTCCCAAATGTTGACTGGGCTGGCTGTATGTTAAAATCGTTTAAAATTAGTTAAATCACCTTGTAAATTGTTAAAAAGGGATTTACAATTTACTAAATTGTTTAGAATTTTGCGCCAATATCTTTAATTGTTGCCAAGATATTCGGGTCCAAATTAAATTTGTACCAACTTTTAGTAGTATTTTTTCCGGTTTTTATTGTATGATAAAGACTGTCACTTCGATTTTTCTAAAAATTTGACCAGATATTAAAAACGATTTATTTTGGTGCATACAATTTTATATTTTGGACGTAATATAATTTTGTTTGCAAAATATTTGTGGTGACAAATGTTTTTTTTATTATAAAAAATTTTGTTTCGAAAATACACCAATTTCGTAGCTAGTGTTACTGCTTCCAGAGATATTTGGGGTCAACCAAATTTTGTAAAAAATTTCGAACTCGAGATTTGGAGCATGACATTACGATGGTAGAAAATTCGATTGACTTTAAATTTGGAAATCAAGGTTTTGAGCCGATTCACGTTAGGCGTTTGTCCACAAGCTTTTATACTGTCTCAATAATATTTGATGATCATGTTTTTAATTTTTTATTTTTAAAAAAATATTTAATTTTTTTCGAAACTCGACATCTTGAAAATGAGTCATAATTTGTTTACGAAATTAAAATGTAAAGCATATATAAATAAGCCCTCAATAACTGCATACCAAAAATATTTTTAAACTAAAATTGAAAAATAGTATAGCTATATATGAAACTAATTTAAAAATAATCGCTATAACGATTTACAAATAAAACTTTTGAAAAATCAAGGTTTTCTGAAAAATCAAACGGCGTTTAAATTTTTGAAAACAAACTTTTTTTGCAGGTACATATTTAAATATTAAAATACAGGAAAAAAATATAATATTTGCTTGCGTTATCTATTTATGTTTTTTTTTTTTAATTTTTTTGTATTTATTTTATTTAATGTAACCTCAAAATCAAGTTTCAAATATCTCGAACACCTCACAATACGTAATATTTCAAATTCAGAGATTAACTCAGTTCTAATTGATATAAAATTTGGTCAAAGGCTGTTACAAAATTTTGTCCGTTTTTTTTTTTCAAAATTTAAGATACAAAATTTTAACTAAATAAATAAATTGGGTGGCGCAACAGTCCGATGAGAACTAGGGCCTAGTGACTTACAACTCTCAACCATTCCTGTGTGCTAGTACTGTTGTCAGGGATGGAAGGGACCTACAGTCTTAAGCCGAATCCGAACGGCAAATTTGAGAAAGCACTTTTCATGACAAGAATTACTCTTGGAGAATTTGTCAATTCCTCGCAAGAGGCAGTGCCCGTGAAAAAAAACTTTAGATGGCACAGGCAGGGATCGAACCCAAGACCTCTGGCATGACAGTCCAACGCACTTTTTTTTTTAAATTCATAAAACTAGCCTAATTAACCATAACTTATAACTAACTTACTGGTCCCATACGGACACTCTAAGTTAAACAATAATACTTAATGCTAATGCCTTTCGGCCCTAAGATCTATTTAACTTCAATTCATTTTATTTATTTTTGTATTCATTAGAAAATTTAGAAAAGTTTAGAAAAAACTAATGTCAATATCCTTTTTTATTTTTACTTAAAAAACTACTTAAAATAAGGTCCTTAATATAAAACTTAAAGCTAACTAAAACTACCCATTCTACCTATAAACTACTTAAAACTAGAACAACCACAGCAGCAAATCTAACTATCTAACGTTTTGTTTTTCATATTTTGTTGTCTTTTTTTTATTTATTAAATTTTTTTTTTATTCCATCTTATTTTTTGTATTTTTTTGTATATATTTTTTTTTGTTTTTTTTTTTGTGCCACCATGCCTACTCTACTTAAAACTAAACCCTAAAACTATAAAACAAGTAAGTAAGCCGGCCTAGGCTTAAAACCCCATCCCGACTACCCACTATCAAGTGCAGATTGAAGCCACCAAAACTGGTTCTCCTGCTTCACCCTATCAGTTCGGTCCCGTTCGAACACAGTACTACTGAACCGAAGGAGCTCTGCTCCGCCTTGTGACATGACGTCCCGATTGTACAGGAGTCGCCTATCCATGGTTCGTCGTCTGACGTGGTAGATTAGCGGAACTGCCAATCTATCCTGTATCAGACCGCATCGATCTAAAAAAAGGATAGAACGCCCCGAAAATTAAATTGTTGGTCGAAGACATAGCTCTTGCAATGTGACCTCGAGCGAGTTTTATCACGAAATTGTCAATTCTGTTGATTCGAGCCCCGTTGTATAGGACCTCGTTGGAATAGTTATGCACGTAAGAAGATTCGGCTGTTCGATATAAGCCGGTACAGCGTCGTAAACACTGCCGCTCGAACACCCGAAACTTCTCCATCTGGGAAGGGGCAACGTTGAACCACACAGGACAACCATAAACGATCATCGGCCGTATGAGGGCCATGTAGCAAATTACCTTCACTCTGGGGTCAAGCCGACTGCTAAAAAACAGCCGTTTTGTCAGAGCGAAGGCTCCTCTGGCCCTGGTCAGAGCAGCATTTATATGTCTGTCGAAATATAAATACTGATCTAACCAGATACCGAGGTACTTCACTACACTTCTGCTCGCTAATGGCTGCCCGTGAAGATCAACGATGACCATCTTGTGCCAATTCTTGCATGTATCCCTCGTGGCCCTAGCCAACGGAGTCCGGAACAGAATTGTCTCCGACTTCTGGACATTTATTTTCAGTTTCCAGTCGTCGCAATATCGCTGAATCTTGTCGAAATCACGCTGCAAGAGAATTCTAATAACCTCAACCTTTCGGGCCGTTCTGTACGCAATAAGATCGTCGGCGTACGCAATTGCCTTTGTAAGACTACCTATCAGATCGCTGGTGTAAATGCTGAAGAGAATCGGCGAATTCACCGCTCCCTGTTGAAGACCATTTTTAATTAAGAATATTGTGGTAGAAGTTACATTGCCACTTTTGACAACAAACTTTCTACCGTTAAGCATATCATAAAGTATATACAACAATGGCTTGCTTATGCCAAGCCTGCTCAGTTTTAGGTAAAGACCCTCTAACCATACGGTGTCAAAGGCCTTTTCCAAATCAACCAGAACAGCACCTGTGCATTGTTGTTTTGATTTATTCAGAAGAGATTCAGAAACGAGTTTAGACGCAGCATGAATTGTGTCATGACCCGCCTTGAACCCGAACTGTTTATCCGGAATTATTTTGTTGTCCGCAGCCCACTTAGTCAGAGCCCTATTAATGATTTGAAACTTTGCTGATGCTCGGAAGAAGACTTATCGACCGAAGATTTAACGGGTTGGAGTTGTCCTTTCCCTTTTTTGGGAGAGGATGAACCACAGCGGTCTTCCAATGCACTGGATAATATGCATTATTCAGTGCATTATTGAAGAGTGTGGTGTAAATGTCAATTGCCTCCATCGGTAAATGTCTTAGTACAACGTTGCATATACCATCGACACCTGCTGACTTTTTGTTTTTTATTGAGTTGAAGATGAGCTGAAGCTCAACCTTCGTCACTAACAGGGGACTTGGACCCGTTTGCTCGGCGATTATGGCATTTGCCAAGGAATCGTCATTGATCCGCATGAAACCGCGGTTCTCAGATCGCCATTGTGTCATATCATTTCGAAGGTAAAAGTGATTAAGTAGGGCTCTGTTTTCCAGGTCGTTGTTGGGGCGCATGCTAACATTCACCTTGTACACTTGCTGGAAAGCAGCTCCCACCGCCTCCACTTTTTCCTTCGGATCTTCAATTATATAAAAGTCATCGTGAAAGATGGCTTCTTCTGGATCTATTTGCGCTGTCATGAGTACGTCTCTGTTCTCTTCAGTTCTTTGGAGTTTCAGACACGGAAGGTCATTGTCGTTCTTTTTCCTAAATATCTTGTAGATTTTAGGGAACATACTAGAGTCACTGGAATTAACTGACCGGATCTTGAGGTCCCAGTACTTGTTAATCGATAACCTGTAGTTCTCCTTAATCAACAGATTGACATTTTTTATTGACGACTTCAGTGTCCTAACCTCCAAGTCGTGTGGGTCTGTAAATCGTCTGTACAAGTTTTTGAGTCTTGTCAGTAAGCCACTCTTGTGCTTACGTAGTGCGTTAATAGTCGCGTTTCTGTAAGCGTACATTTGGTCCCGTTCTTTGTACTTTGGTATTGTCCGTTCCATCGTTCGTTTTATTATTTCGTTCATCTGTTGTAAATGTTGGTCAATTTCTGTATTTGTCAGGTTACAACGCACCAACCATCATGCCACGGGTACTACTACAAAATTTTAACTAATAAACACAATAAAATAAAAGTTCTTATAAGAGTAAAATAATGCATCCAAGAACATCATTTATGATTATGTTTAATGAAGTTAAATAAAAGTTCGCACACACAATTCATTTGAGATTGGATACAATGGCAAACGTCTCCCCTTACCTTAATAAGTTCACGCAGGTCGCTTAAAGATTTCAACGTTGTGACAAAAGTAATTCCGGAGATAAGTACTTATTTTAAAGAACATAATTCTTTGGGGTTAGGTAAAAAGGTCTTAAGTCAAAAAATTTCATTTTAGGTTTTTGATTTGGTGTAACACCCTTCTTTTCTCTTTCGTTTAATAATAAGAACAACTGCTTAATATCGTATTAATTTAGTCTTCAAATTATCATAGAACAACAATTTGTCAATTTTTATTATATGTCATACATATTATGTTCTACGAGTACTCCTTTTATTAAGTGACACTTAAAAACGAGTAAAACAATAATAAAATTGTATGGCCAACAATTGACCCTTCAAATGATACAATAAGTATCTTTAAATTCCACAAATATTCTACTTCCTTCATGACAACGACAAACTTTACTCATTCACTACATTTTTGTGTGGCTGACTAATTTCTGGAAACCGATTGACCCTTTTTAACCACGTTTATTGGAATATTTATGCTTTTGAACATAATTTTTGTGTGTATATCAGACATTAAGGCCCCAATATTGTAGGAGAATAGGCAACTCTTTGCAATTTTTCACGTTAAACAATAATTAAATTTTTCATGAAACGAGTATTATTTCGGTAAAATGTCCAAATATATACCAAGAATAGTTTGATTTTTATAAACCACTCCATTCTAGCAAATGTGCTACAAATTATTAAATCCAATTAGCAATTCTTTAAAACTTTGTTTTCCTCTATTCTGAAAGAATTCATTGATCGTATTTGTGTTGGAAAAAATAATAGAAACAAGTGTCTTCATCATTTTCGATACACAATATTTTTTTAGCATATAAGTCTTTTATCGTTAGTCTTTCTATATTTAAATCGTACGTAATAATGCTCTCAAATGGCAAAATTGTTTTGTGGAAACAACTTTTTGTTTTCACTTAACGGTAAATAGTTTGAGGCCGTGGATTACATTATAGTCCCTTTGAACACGAAGTGATGATAAGCTGGAAAAACGATGGTTGAAATTGCAAAAACCTTAAACTCATCGAAGAACAATAAGAAACCAACTTATAGAAGCCAGTCTTCCTGGTAGAAGTCCACGAAAAGTACAAAGACTTCCTTTTGCAAATAAACACTTACCACCCTTCTTATTGGAATAACGTTTTGTGGTCGGATGAAACGAAGATCGATTTGTTTACTTCCGATAGAAAAATGTATGTGAGAAGGCCAAAAGACAAGAAGTTTAACTAAAAATACACAAAGAATACAGTAAAGCACGGTGGTGGAATATAATGATTTAACACTTTGACTGCGGATGTCGATGCGTCGTCGACAAATCGTATTTGTTCTATGCGGCGGATGTCGACGCATCGTCGACAACATGTTTGTTACTGACCACTTCCAATGCCTCCGCGAGGCATCCGGGAAAAACGCCATACTATGATGCAGACGTCGATTTCGCGACAATCGTTTTTATAGTTAAAAAACAAAATATTAATAAAAGTAAGCCCTGATATAAGTAAATAAGAAGTAAAAGGAACCTTTTTGACAAAACAAAATTTCAGCATAGAGGAAGCGCTCAGGTCAAACCATGCCGCAGTCAAAGTGTTAAGGGTAATTTTCAGCATCTTGTGTAGGTTAAATATTTAAATTCAGTTATGCTACCATTAACTGATGAGGAGGTGGCAATCAAATGGGAGTTCATGCAGGATAATGACCGAAGTACCCCTAAAAATTGGCTAAAAGTTACAAGAAAACGATATCAATGTTATGGAATCCCCCGGCCTAGACCCAATTGGGCACTTATGGGGCATCCTAAAGCCAAGGATTGGAGATTGAAAAACCAAAAAGAAAGACGAGTTGTTGTCGAAAATTCAAAGGGAATGGTACTCCATACCCGTAGAGACATGTGACGAATTAGTGATTTCGAGGGGGGCGAACAGTGGAGGCAGTTATTAATAATAAGGGTGACACTACAAAATACTCAAACAATTTGAAATACTTTTATCGTTAAGTTACTTTCTCGCTACAAAAAGAGTACAATTCTAATTTTGTTTCTATTATTTTTTTCCAGGATGAAACAACACAATAATCACTTTTATACTTTTTATCATTATTTTCATCATTATATTAAAAAAAAAAATTTGAATTAAAGCCATAAATTATTAAGAATATATCTGTGTAGTTTTCATTTTCCTACTCTTCACAAATACCTTTAGAAAGTTAGTGCATTTAAAAACGATACATTTTTGAAGTTATTTTTCCTCACAAACTAAATCTGTCGTTAAAATCTCGAGTTTATTTAATTTACTTGCAGTATGTACTCTTTTAAATATTGGAGTTGCAGCTATTTTTGGACCACAATCCGCTCACACAGCTGGACATGTTCAAAGTATATGTGACACAATGGAGGTAATTTAATTAAAATGTTTATACACAAACTAAATAAATAAAGACCCAAAAATATATAAAATAAAGGTTCCTCATTTGGAAAATCGATGGGACTATCGACTGAGAAGAGAGAGTTGTCTTGTCAACCTATATCCCCATCCAAATACTTTATCAAAAGTAAGAATTATCGTTAATCTTGATAATAAAATAATTATGTTTTATATCGCATTGTAAAAATAATTTTTCTGTTGTAGGCATATGTTGACATAGTCAAGACATGGGGTTGGAAAACATTTACAATTATCTATGAAAACAACGATGGTCTTGTGAGGCTTCAAGAACTTCTTAAAGCACACGGACCTTCTTCATTCCCTATAACAGTAAGGCAATTGAGTGATACGGGAGATTATAGGCTAGTATTACATAAACTAAAATTTAAATCTCAAGAATCTAATTAGTTTTTAAATTTAGACCTTTGCTGAAACAAATCAAAAATTCAGCAGAAGCGCATATCGTTCTTGATTGTTCAACTGATAAAATCTATGAAGTTTTAAAACAAGCTCAGCAAATTGGAATGATGAGCGATTATCATAGTTATTTAGTTACATCTTTGGACTTGCATACTGTTAATTTAGATGAGTTTAAATATGGTGGAACAAACATAACTGGATTTCGTTTGATAAACGAAAAAGTTGTCGAAGATGTTGTTCGACAATGGTCAATCGATGATAAAGGAATTACAAAACCAGCTAATATTACAACGATTAAGGTATGAATATGAATTTTGGAAGAATCTGCATTTTTAAAAGTGTTTCAGCCAAAAGGCCGAAAAACATCTCACTCGGATCTCTGTGGATCCATTGTGCTCCCCAGTAAAGGAGAAGGACTAGTTAAGGTACCGGAAAGTTGGTGAGAATTATTTAGGTTTGGGGTGCCTTACTGAATGATCCTAATTTTTGGGTAAATCACTGTGTATCGAGGATGACAAGTCGGATAATGGGTCGAAAAAGTATTTTCCTAATATTTTCATTGTTCTTTGGCTAGGCCTGGACGCAGAGAAAGTGGAAGGTATCCTCTTTCGTCTCTGTCCTCACATCCCCTTCATAAATCGGATAAGTTGACACCCATTCTATTCATGTGGGTACCCCAATAAGTTGTGATCCCTTACTATACCTATCAAGGAAAATTGAGGCCTTAAAAGGTTTTTTGTTTTTTCCTTGGAAATATTCGGCCATAGATACTCCGAAATCCTGCAAGTTTTAGTAGCCGACCACCTGTTGTTTTCAATTACAATGAAACTTTGGTCGATAAGCCCATTTACTTGCTTTAGTTGTCGTTTTCACATTACCATTTTCATTTATCTAGAAATGAAATATTTTTTAAATTGTTTTTGGCCAATTTGTATCCTTTTTCATTTCCTTCAATGTAACAGTGACCTGGGACCCAACGAAGGCTAACCCTGTTGGCTTGGCTGAGTAAACGAAGCTCAGTAAGGCATTTGTTTACAGTGGCGAATATTGCCTTGATAGCTGCTTGACTGTTTTCCAAATTTTGGGAAGAAAGATCTTAAGCTGCGTCAGAAACCGCAGGTATTTTTGCTCGAAAGATACTGCAGTAGCCTGTTTGCTTTGTTGGTCTTTCTAGGTGAGTATTAAATAAAAATATACCAGACCCTTCCCCTACCCAGCTTTGAAACCATCCGTAAAGACCGATACTTGAATTGTTTTTATGGTCCTGTCTTCAGTCCATTCCTTCTAGTAGGGATTTTTGTTATTTATACATGGTTAAAATCTATGTAAGGCTTCAAATAGTCTATTTGAGTGATCACTGGTAATTATGTTTATGTAATCGAAAGAAGCTCTTTTCCAGTTGTTACACTGAATTAGTGTAAGGAAATATAAAGAGGGGCTAAAAATTAGTAGTGGCTCTAGAGGGCTATAGTTGGTGTAAACCTCATATCGTATTTGTAATACCTATACATGCAATTCTCTGAAATCTTGTCAAGTTTTTAAGATTGTTAACCCTATATCAATATTGTAGTATGTCAATATTGACGTTTGTCAATATCTTGGATCCCATCTTCTTCTAAAAAATTGCAGCAGATAGAAGGCAATTTTTCTTCCTCTTTCTTTGATGTTTTGTTTCCAGATTAAATTACGATCAAGTACAAGTCTAAGATAGCTTATATGAGAGCAGTCTATGCTTGGAATTTTTCGTTTTCTCGTGAATAAAACCAGTTCTGTCTTAGGTGGGTTGACCTTGAGTCCTCAATTACTGCCCAAATTACTGAGCTTCACTGAACAAATTATTACGATGTCGTCAGCATATGGATCGACTTTTAATCCACTTATACTTAAAATAAATAAATAATGAGCTGCCACAGTCCATAGAGAACCAGGGCCTATAGTGGCTTACAACTCTAAAGCATTCCCTCGTGCGACCCACGTCAGGGATGGAGTGGACCTACAATTTATGTGCCGAATATCCGAACGTCTAATTTGAGAAAACACTTTTTCATGACAAGAATTTCTCTTTAAGTATTCCAATTCCTCGCAAGAGGCGGTACCCGTGATCAAATCTTTTTGTTTAGGTGGTAAAGGCAGGGATTGAACCCAAGAACTTTGGCGTGATAGCCCTACGCACTAAAAATCACGCCACAGGTACTACTACTAATGGAAAATTGGTCATTGAAAATCTTAAGAAAAAAAAACATTAAGACGCTTTAGTTAACGAATAACGTATTTATTTTAATTAGGAACAATTTACTAATTTTATAAATAAGTTAGCATCTTATATAACTCATATTTTTTTTTCAGGCTGAAACAGCTCTAATGTACGATGCTGTGCACTTATTTTCAAAAGCCCTACACGATTTGGATACAAGCCAACAAATTGACATCCAACCAATATCATGTGACGGACAAAATACATGGCAGCACGGATTTAGTTTGATCAATTATATGAAAATTGTTGAGATGAAAGGTCTCACCAATGTTATCAAATTCGATCATCAAGGTTTTCGCACAGATTTTATATTGGACGTTGTTGATTTAGGTTCAACGGGTATTCGAAAAATTGGTACTTGGAATTCAACACTTTCGAATGGAATAAATTTTACCAGAACATTTAGTGAACAACAAATGGAAATCGAAGCTAATCTCAAGAATAAAACCTTGGTCATAACAACAATTTTGGTAGATTTTAATTTTTTGAAGTTTGTTTAATGGTGAAAATTGATTTCATTGATTTTAACAGAGTGACCCTTATTGTATGAGAAAAGAATCGGCGGCTACACTTACAGGCAATGATCAATTTGAAGGATATGCAGTGGATCTTGTTTATGAAATATCTAAGGCATTGGGTTTTAGTTATAAAATTCAACTCGTACCAGATCACGCCTATGGTAGTTTAAATAAGAAGACCGGGTAGCTTAAAGATTCTTGTTTAGATCGGACTCAATTGATTGATGTTGTAATTTTATTTTTTCGGTACAGTGAATGGAATGGTATGATCCGAGAGCTCCTGGAGCAACGTGCAGATCTGGCAATCGCTGATCTTACAATTACTTTTGAAAGAGAGAATGCTGTCGACTTCACGATGCCATTCATGAACCTTGGGGTATCTGTTCTATACCGGAAACCTGTTAAACAGCCACCGAACCTCTTTTCATTTTTATCACCGTTATCACTGGATGTTTGGATTTACATGGCCACTGCATATTTGGGTGTTTCTGTTTTGCTGTTCATTTTGGCAAGGTAAGGTTCAATTTAGACAAAAAAGCAGAGCATTAATCTCAAAACCTCGAATTTTCTTTAAGATTTACTCCTTATGAATGGCCAGCCTATACAGGTCATGGAGAAAAAGAAGAAAGCCAATTCACTTTGATGAATTGCATGTGGTTTGCCATAGGATCGCTCATGCAACAGGGATGTGATTTCCTACCCAAGTAAAAATCTTTTAATACTTATAATGTCTTGACAAACTTAACTTGTTTTATTATTATTTTTAAGAGCACTTTCAACACGAATGGTAGCAGGAATGTGGTGGTTCTTTACTTTAATTATGATTTCTTCGTACACTGCCAATTTGGCGGCTTTTCTAACAGTTGAACGAATGGATTCACCAATTGAAAGTGCCGAGGATCTAGCAAAGCAGACTAGAATAAAATACGGTGCACTTAAAGGTGGAAGTACAGCTGCTTTTTTCAGGGTGACATATTGCAGTTTTTTGTTTTTTAACTTATTTTGTGAAAAATTGTATTTTTCTTTTGCTCAAGGAATCAAAAATTTCAACATATCAACGTATGTGGGGCTTTATGGAGTCAGCACGGCCTTCGGTATTTTCATCGAGTAATGGAGAAGGTGTTGATCGAGTAATCAAAGGAAAAGGTAATTTATACTGATGAATTTGTGTTTGATTTAATTACTTTACGTCTTATCTTTAAAAATCAACTATTCAAAAATGAAGCATTTTCTGAATGATTTTCAATTACGCAAAATAATATTCACCCATAGAAAAGTTAATTATTGTTTAAATTGTGACAGTTTTAAGTTTATTGTCCAATCTTTTCTTTGTTGGTTCATTGATGACCACTTAGAATTTTCAATGAGTTTATTTATGTGAAGTTAATGATTTGGGAACTTTGCTAAGTTAATATGAACTTAGCAATAAAAACATAGAACAACAGAATTAAAATTGGCACAACTAATTTAATAAAAATAGATAGTACTAGCTTTTACCCGCGACTTCGTCCGCATTAGATAGTTTTTTTTGGATAGTAGTACGAAAAAACCTAAGCTGTCCTTTTTTGTACGTATGTTTGAATTGTGCAGAGATGGGATGAGGCCATATTAAGTGTGATTGTCATAAGTTAGGTTAGGTTAGGGTTAATACATTTTAAGAAGAAGATAGGTTACTGCAATACATTTTTATATACATACGACGTTTTTTGTTTTTCCTTCCTTGGCCACCAGAGTTGTAAAAACTGCAGTCTTTTTGGGACTGCAGTTAAGTCACGAATAAGACTTTTTTTGATTAGTCTTTTAACTTACAAAAGTACTTTAACTGCAAAAAAACAGTCAGCAGTCAGTACTTACTTTCTGACTTGCCAGTTAAAAAAAGCAGTTAATTGACTAAAAGTTACTTAACTCCAGTTCTTTTAACTGGTTTTAGTCTTTTTAGTCAGTACAAATTCTTTTATACTGGGGTATTAGAATTTTTAGTCAGTAAGTCTTTTCACTGCAGTTAATTAACTTTAAGTCCATTAACTTTTTTTTAGTCTTTTGACTTCTTTTAGTCTTTATAAGTCCAAAGAGTATTAAGAGTACGTCGTTTGAGAGTATGTAAATGTAAATCGAAAAACAAAGTAAAGAGATAAATATAACAATAAGAAATACATCTGTATTTCTGTTTTTTTTTTTCAAAAAGTTTGAATACTGATGCGTTTTGAAAACGCATTTAAAGATGTTGTTCAGATTTGTCATACTTTCATGTATACATAGTATACGTAATGTATAATATATTGTTGTAATAAATTAAATAATATTTTGGTTTTCCCAAATGATCTGATATTATTGAAATATGCTGATTCAGTTTTAGAAAGAAAAAAACATGAGCAGATGCTTCTATTTCTTACTTGATTGATATGTTTCGGGTGATCGTTATAAAAAGTTCGTGTTGAATGGGTCTAAATTACCTCCAAATAAAAACCTTTGTCAAAAGTTGGGAATCCAATCTTTTTATGATAATGAATTCCAATATTTGGAGGAGTTTTCCATGATCATGAAGCCAATTGCTGAAGCACTTGACTTTCTTCAAAAAGAAAAGGGAATGCTGTTTGGATTTCTACTTCCAACTTTAGCAACAGTTCGGGTAATGTTGCGAAAATTACAGCTTAACGATAACCTAAGGATCATTCCAATAGAAGTAATGTCAAAATTGGAAAGTTCCTTGGTGACAAGGTTTAAGGATTACTTTAATTTGACACCAGAAGTAAATGATGCCATTGTTGCCACTATGCTTAGCCCGTCTGTTAAGCTAAAGTGGATCACAGCAATTAATCCCGCTTTCAAAGAAGCTAAAATTTGTGATATTAATTCGATCGTAAGATCGAAGATCAATATGTTCTCAGATAAGAATCGAAATCCATCATCTGCAACAGTACCTGAAAATTCATTCTTTGATTTTTTTCAGGTAAGTTTTTTTTTATCAGGTAAGTTTTAAAAATCTTTTTTTTTTTTTAAGACGATTTTAATAATTCACACATATATATGTATTTACAAAAATTAACAGATGATATGGAAAATTGTTCATCTAAGATCAAAGCTGACGACGAGAATTACGATTTATATCTTGCCCAAAAATCTTCATCTTTGGACTCTCTTGAAAAGTTCCCAAACATAAAAAAAGCTTTTATTAAATACAATACCCCGGTCCCGTCATCGGCGGCAGTGGAGTGGCCACCCCTAGAAGAGGAGCCCTTTCAGACAGCAATTTTGAAAAATTTCTGTTACTGAAAGTTAACTCCTCAATACTTAAAAATTCATTTTATTTATAAAAAAATTGTCATTAAAAAATTTTGTTTTTTTAGTGTACATGTACATAGGCATAATTTGAAAAAAATAAAATATTTAATTTGGCGAAAGAGCAACTTTTATTTCCTAAAAATATTATTGTTTTGTTCGACATGCTCAATAAACATTTGCCACACAAACACTGCAACAAGGAACTAATGCCAAAAACATTCTATAGCAAACCTCATTGTTATTAGCCACAGAGCATTGTTACCTCATTGCATAGGTACCGCATACATATTTAATATTATTTTCAAATCCCTGTAGTATCTTAGTCAAAAGACTGAAAAAAAGTTAATTGACTTAAAGTTAATTAACTGCAGTGAAAAGACTTACTGACTAAAAATTCTAATACCCCAGTACAAAAGAATTTGTACTGACTAAAAAGACTAAAACCAGTTAAAAGAACTGCAGTTAATTAACTTTTAGTCAATTAACTGCTTTTTTTAACTGGCAAGTCAGAAAGTAAGTACTGACTGCTGACTGTTTTTTTTGCAGTTGAATTTCCCAGTCGCAGTATTAACTTACATTCAAAAAATTAGTTAATTAACTGCGACTTAATTGACTGCATTACCCAAAAGACTGCAGTCTTTACAACTCTGTTGGCCACAACGTAAAGATTTTGTGGGTTTGAGACTCGTGAGCACGATGATATAATTGTCCATGGGAAAAACAGTTTTTTTTCCAAATTTACACCTGCAACTTTCAGCGTTTGCCCCTGAGCTTTATTTATTTTTATTGGAAATGCTGCTTTCAGAGGAAACTGAAACGGCAAATCGGTTGGAATTATCGGAATGCGGGGAATAAAAACATTTTTTCCTTTTGATATCCAGTCAAGATTAAAGCTTTTATAATATTTCGTCCTAGGTGAGTAATCTGTAGCCGTGTATCACATAACTTTGATGCGTTAAGATTTCTCATTAACAGGACTGGAACACCAACCTTCAATCTCAACTTATGAGAAGGGTTGGGAATGCGTTGTTTTCCCGTAATACCAATTTTATCCAAATATTATTCAAATCTTTGGTAATTTAGGAGTGAAAGCGATCAGATTCCACGGAAAGTAATTTTTCCCATGGGAATGCGTTGTTTTCCCGAGGTCAAAAGTAACTCATGTCCTTTCTTAAGTCTCAAACTATCTCCTTACTAAATTTCATTTAAATCTGTTTAGTAGTTTAGGCGTAAAAGCGATCGGCCCACCTGAATTTTCCCATGGGAATGCGTCATTTTTCCGGTGTAAAAAGTAGCCTATGTCCTTTCTCGGGTATCAAAATATTTCCATACCAAATTTCATGAAAATTGGTTCAGTAGTTTAGGCGTTATTGAGTAACAGACAGACAGAGTTACTTTCGCATTTATAATATTAGTATAGATTACGAACCTCCGTTTCAGGTTATCCCATCCCACAAATATGCTCTATTATATCTATTTGGATCTGGAGAATGTGGTAGTGGATGAAGCTGTTTTGTTACCCTAAACACTAGCCACTCCTTAATAATCTTCGCCGTATGTTTGGGGTCGTTGTCTTGGTGGAGCAGAGGTGCGCAAATTATCACGCAAAATATCCAGAAATTGAAAACTTTCCATATTCCTTTCAATAAAAGCTAGCCTCCCTACACCAGAAGCTGCTACAGCCCCCCAAAACATTTCATGTCCTCCCCCGTGCTTTATTGTAGCAACAAAATTGTTTGTACCTATTACTTGCTTCACCTTCGGCCGTATTTTTCTCCTGCCATCGGATCCATATTAAATTTACTTTCATCAGTTAAATGTTCTCTTTTCCAAAAATAGTGGTCCGCCAAAATGTACCGGTTTGCGAAATCTAGGCGGTTTTCTCGATTCGAATTCTTTTTCCGACGTATTTGCAATGTCCTCCTTTATTTTGGACGGCCAGAACGGGGCTTATTTGCTAAAAGTCCTCTTCCATTATGCATAGTCGTACCATAAGTTCTGTTCCAAGCATAAAATACCATGATATAAGAATGATTTAATATTTTCTATTCATTGTTGTTTCATTTATTTAGTCATAAAACTAGTTTAATTAAAAAAATAGTTCTACTCGAAATGACCGACCTCCTATTTTTTTTTTTTTTTTTTTTTTTTTTTTTTTTTTTATTTCGTGATAATTTTTTCAAAAGCCTATGACCGCACGTTTTACATTCAGAGATATGAAATAAATTTTCTTACTACTGAAACATTATTTAACAAAAGAAAAAGAACAAAAAATAAAGTAAATTTTTTAATAGAAGGAAAACACCTCCTATTTAATGCCAGCCATTAAACGTTGTTGCCTTCTATCTATTGTGGCACTTACTGTTATTGATACTTTTGACACTGCTTCCGTTAACTCTATCTAAAGAGTTTAAAAATTCTCGTAAGAAAAGGGTATTTGTCAATTTACCAAACCCTCTACCACATCTCTATAGTACAACTTGTCAACCGTTTTTAAATTTGTTCCCAAAATTTACTTTATTGGGCACTTTAGATTGAGACTTTTAATCAAACCATTACAGAAGGGTGGGTTTGGCCCTAAGAACGATAGTTTCAGTTGGATATGATGATGTCGCATAAATTTTATCGTTTTCTTTGGTTTAAACTTCTAAAACATTAAAAATCTTTTCATTCAAAAACAAGAATTATTTCATGTTCATTTCTCGCGTGCCGAAGTAAAAACCCTTTGACTCTTTCCACGATACCTTTTTGGACTGGAGGTGTTAACTAATTATCTCTAGAGTTTCGATATTCCTTAAACTGTATACTCGTATAGATGCTCCCTAATCTGCATTGAAATGGAACTGGTGAACATATCTATTAAATTCTGTGGACATTATCTTTCTCTTCCGAAGGGGTTGTAGTGGCCTTCGTTCTTACTTCTTTATTAAGCGTGCAAATGTGGGCAACACGCAGGCAACTACTTTTTGGGCTTTTTGAACAAGGGTTAATGTTAAAGCTTTTTTATACTTTCATATAATTTGTCTTAATTTTTTTTCTATTTTAAAGGAAGTTATGCATTTCTAATGGAATCAACGTCCATAGAATATGTCACGGAGCGTAATTGTGACCTAACACAAGTTGGAGGCATGTTAGACACGAAAGGCTATGGAATTGCTACACCACCTAGTAAGTATTTATATGTCTAGAAACACTCTACCTATCTTCGGAAACGTTGTAACATTTTATCCTCACTTTTTTTAGATTCACCATATCGAACTGCTGTAAATGGTGTTATTCTAAAACTTCAGGAAGAAGGAAAATTACATATACTCAAAACAAAATGGTGGAAGGAGAAACGTGGTGGCGGAAGTTGTAGAGTTGAAACTTCCAAATCGACGTCTGCTGCCAACGAGCTAGGTTTGGCAAATGTTGGAGGAGTTTTCGTTGTTTTGATGGGCGGAATGGGTGTAGCGTGTGTAATAGCTGTTTGTGAGTTCGTTTGGAAATCACGAAAAGTTGCTGTTGAAGAGCGACTAAGTGCAATACTTCACGAATAGAAGTAAATTCCTTGGAATTAAAAATTCCAAGGTAATAATTTAAAACAAAATGAAAACATCGATGAAATTATTTATAATTTTTCTTTTAATTACGACCACAAACCGAATTCAGATGCTCAAAATATCTTATATCTAAACTCTTTCAATCGTAAAACGAAAACAAAAATCGTATAATAATTGAAGTAATATAATATTTTTAAAAAACTTTCAGTAGATATTAAAATAAAATATGAGAACGTTTAACAAATTAAAAATATATGTTCATGTATTATGTATGTGTCGTTCGTAGGCCTAAATCTTAAAAAAGAAATGTAACCTTTGTACCATTTTAGTAAATTATATATTTAAGACTATATTAATTGTAAGTTAAAAAAAAGTATGATTTTTAAAAAAATGAAGTGAATAAGAGTAACAAAACAATAAAATCAATGATAGGTATATATACATATGTAATTGCAAATTATATTGTAGATCATATAAAAATAGAGAATTTTTTAAGTTTATGTTTTGCATTAAACAACATTCAAATGTTTATATATACTGCAATAAGTAGATATAAAAAATACTTATGTGTAGCACTTTGTGGACATAAATAAAAATGATTTTTTTTAATATCTTAAAACAATCGTTTTTATTTTCTTCACAAATAGAAAATAAGTCAGAAAAATAACATTCATGACTTTGCAAGAAATTTGGCACTTTCAAACGTTCTGGGAGCTAATAAGAAAGTATGCGGTAGGTAAAGATTTCAAAGATTTTGATTTAACAAATACCGCTTCAATCTATAGTTCAAAAAGCTTGGGATTTGAACCGTAAAGCATATGAATACACTTTTAATACAAAAAAATTACAAATTAAAATAATTAGCAAGCGAACCAGATCAAACTAGATTGAGCCCACCCAAAATCGGTGGTTTTAAAGTCCTGAACCACTAATCAAATATTGAAACCCGGTTGTGCAGCTAGTCTTAAAAAATCAGATAAAACCGATTAGAGAATTGTTTTTTTCTCGAAAACATGGAAAAATAGCAAAACTGTAATAAAAATACTTACATATATACACAAATACTTATATGGGATATGATTTGGGGATATTTTTGAAAAATAAAACAAAAGGGGTTCCAATATTTATTCCATTTATTTGAAATAAGACGTTAAGACAAGAAAAAAAGCTTATGGGAAGTGGGTTAAAATGTTCTTAAAATTTTACTTACTCACACTAATAACTTCCCATTCCTTATGTCGATTAGTCTTGCTTAAAGGGTTTGTATGTTTTCGTTATGTTAAAAAAGTTGTCAGTTGAATTTAAAAAAAAAAATAACTTAAAATTACGAACAATATTTTACATTTGATGAAATAATTTGATTTAAAATTTTATTTTTGCTAACGGGATTTTTAGTCGAAAACCAATTTTTTACCAATTGTTGTATCATTTCTTGAAAGTTTTTACAACAAATACAGATTCTTTCCATTTCTTGAAAGTTTTTACAACAAATGCAGATTGGATTTTTTTAAGAAAATTTAGCAGACAATAAAATTATTTTGAAGTCAACACCTTAATTGATTCACGAGACATAGAGAACCGAGCATCAATTTTGCGTACTATTTTTTGTAGATTTTAATTTTTATAAAAAAAAAACTAAGTGTTGGATTTTTTTCAAAATTTTACTGAATGTTGAAAACAATATTTTTTATGATATAAAATTATTGGCAAGCAAATATATTAAATTTTTGAAAAGATGTTGGAGTCATAAATCAATTTTACCAGTAATCTTTTTTTAGATTTTTATTTTTTGTAAAAAAAAAATGTACATTCGATTTTTCTCAAAATGTTACCAGATGTCAAGAACGTTATTCTTCGTTGCATACAATTATTTTGGAGATACAATCATTTTTTGCAGTTTTTTGTGAGATATTCTGGGTTAACGAAAATGTTCACTTTTTTTAAAACGACTGGTAAAAAACCACCCACTCAATTTGCAATTTGCATATTTCTGCATTATTATCTGTATAAGAAAATTTATTTGGAGTCGATATCTCCTCTGGTTCTTGAGATATGGACGACGAAAAAAGCGTCCCGAACGTAAGGACGTTCATACACACGCACGCGCAGACATCTCACTAAAAGACTTTTATTAAGACTCTAGGGAGCTTGAAACATCCAGAAATGTCAACATTTTCAATTCGACAAATCGGACCGATTACAATGACTTCCTATGGGAATTTAACAAAATATTAATTTAAGTGAAAAAAAAATTTTGTTAACTGTTTTTTCTTTCAGTAAAACTGCATTTTCAAGAGACGAAGCCCACGAAAAGTTTGTATTAGAAACCGAACGGTTGTTAGAAGATGACGAACCATATTAATTCGCCGGTGATGCTTTGGACAATGATCCCGGCTACATCGAAGAACATTCTTGTTCTGATTAAAAATGAAGAAGAAGAAGATCCAAAAATCAAACTGAAATCAGGCTACAAACGAAGCTCGATTGCACCCGAAAATCGTGGGAAGCAAAGAAAAAAAAATGTTTGCACATTAACCAGGTCCAAAGAGCTTAAGGGTGCAGCTTTAAACATATCACCCCTCTTGAGGCTTAGAGTTTACTTTTTATTGAACAAACTTTGGATAAAGTCACACAAACGAGCAAATAGGGCGCGATTCTTTAAATATTGAATCATCGCAAACGTACCATGAACCCACAGACATTACGCAGCTAAAAGCATTTCTTGGGTTGCCTTACCTCAGTGCTTTAAAGTGGTGTTCGTTGTTTCTTTTCTTAGATCCACAATGTCGCAGTGAAACTCGGTGTTTCGATGATACAAATACTAGAACGAAACACAAAGTAAACGACAAATTTGTTACAATCCGTGAAATATGGAAATACTTCAACACAAATTCCAGGTCACTCTATGCTGTTTGAGTACTGTCCAATCGAAGGCTATAAGGATAATTATTTATTCGGAATTTATAAGGCATCAAAGCCAGACAAAAATGGGAATTTTGTGTTGATAAATGACTTTTGAAAATGATAAGCGCAATTACCCACATTGGTAAAGTCCAAGTCAAAACTATATAAAAAACCAGTGGATTCCTTTTATGTACGAAAATAATTGCCTCAAAGTATTCATGACCCTGGAAGGAATATCTCAGTGGATAACTGGTTCTCTTCAGTGCCACTATTCCAGATGATGCTCCCACAGTAAAATTTGACGATTTTAGGCACTGTTCCTAAAAACAATCGACAGATTCACCAACCGAATTTGCATTTGATGATTATAAAACTTTGGTTTCATTTACTCAAAAACAGAAGAAGGAAGCCTTGGTCCTATCTACAATGGATCAATTGCCATTTAAGCTGCAAATGATCCTAGATTATAAGAGTGCCCAAGGCGGAACCGATACATTTGATAAAATGTGCAATACATATGTATACAATGCCTATGAAGGTTTTCTTTATGGAATGTTGGATAAGGTTGCATAAATGCAATGGTACCTATGTACTTCACCCAATCGTTAAGCCAAATTGAAATATTCCAATAAAAGAGTTTTTGCATAAGCTTGTTAAGTTCCCATAGGAAGTTATTGTAATGGTTCCGATTTGTAAAATTAAAAATTTTGACATTTCTCGACGTTTCAAGGTCTCTAGAGTCGAAATAAAAGATTTTTAGAAAGATGTTTGTGCGTGCGACTTTTTTTTCGTTGTCCATAGCTCAAGAACCAGAAGAGATATGGACTTCAAATAAATTTTGTTATACGGATAATAAGGCAGAAAGATGCAGAAAGGGCTCTCAGGCACGAGTACGATAACTTTGGCGCTAGGATATAATAACGGTTTTTAGTAGAGGGGCTTAAAACAAGCATTTTTTACTATGGGAGGGGGGGTCTATCTCCCCCCATTTAGGCGGGAGGGGCAATTTAAAAAAGTTATTATTTAAAATGGAAAAAAATAATTAAAAAATAACGGTGATACTTACAATTAAGTTGTATACATTTTTTTAAAGCCAACATTCTGTTCTATTAGCCAGTTTTTAAATCAAGTCAAAACTATGCGTAGTTTTTGAAAAATTTAATTTTAAACTCAAAATTTGAGTAAAAAAAGTTAAAAAAGGTTTAAAGTATAACTTTTTCAATACTTCAAGATTATCTACCATTGTTTTTATTTCAGAATTTATTGCACTTATTTGTTTTTGATCAAAAACTGAAAACTAGATGATTTTATGTCTTTTAGTTTTTGAGAAAATTGAAAACAAAAATTTAATTTTAAACTAAAAATTTGAGTAAGAAAAGTTAAAAAAAGGTTTAAAGTGTAACTTTTTCAATACTTCAAGATTATCTACCATTGTTTTTATTTCAGAATTTATTGCTTTATTGAAAATTGAAAATAACCACAACTACTATTTTAATTTAATTCTTTTTTTTTGTTTGAGTGGTCTTATTTTGATAGTAATAATGGTATTTGCGTATGCGTAATGCGTGTTTGGGTGTATGCAACAGTAAGGTGTGCGCGAGTTTGGGTGTATGCAACAGTGGCATCTGTAAGGGGGGCATGCTGCCCCCCTGCAACCCCCCTGCTTGGGCACACTATAGGATTTGGGGTGGGTGCAAGTTCGAGTGTGTGCAAGGTGGGGAGGGTGCAAGATGGGGTGCATGCAAAGTTTCTTTTGCATTTAAATAAGCTGGGTTTAAGAAAAATTAATTTACCCTAGGTATATCTTAATCCATATTCGATTATTACTATCAAAATAAGACTACGTTAATACTTAAGCAAGGAAAAAGTAATTTAATTAAAATATTTGTTTTGGTAATTTTCAATTTTCTCAAGAACTAGAAGACATAAAGTCATCTAGTTTTCAGTTTTTGATAAAAAACAAATAAGAGCAACTAATTCTAAAAAAAAAATAGTAGATAATCTGAAAGTTTTGAAAAATTACACTTTAAACCTTTTTTTTGCACAAATTTTGACTTTAAAACAATTTTTTTCAAAAACTATTCATAGTTTTGACTTGATTTAAAAACAAGCTAATAGACAAAAGTGTTGGCTTTAAAAAAAGGTATAATACTTAATTGAGGGTATTACCGTTATTTTTTAATTATTTTTTTTTCATTTAATGTACATATTTTTTTAAACTGCCCCTACCGCCTAAACGGGGGGCGATAGACCCCCCCTCCCATAGTAAAAAATGCTTGTTTTTAACTGTTCTATACAAATCTGTCATTAAACTTTGTCGCCAAAGTTATCGTACTCTCCCCGGCTCTCAAGAAAATTGCGTGGGTGGTTTTTTTACCATAGAAGTTTAAAAAAAGGTGAAAATTTTGGTTAACCCTAAATATCTCATGAACTAATAATGCCAGAGACTTGAATTAAATTTTATATTGTAACGTGATACCAAACAAGTATATTTTTGGAAAAAAATCCAATTAACGGTTTTTTTATAAATCAAAAAAACTGAAAAAAAAATTTGTCACCTCGAAAATTTTACGAATAAAAAAATGATTTCATCTCCAAAACAATTTTGTGCAACGAAGAATAATGTTTTTGACATCTGATAAAATTTTGAAAAAAATCTAATTGACGGTTTTTTTTTATAAAAAATATAAAAACCTAAACAAGACATTACTCAAAGTTGGTAAAAACTGAATTTCGACTCAAATATCTTTTCAAAACTTTGAGATATTGGTTTTAAACTACTTTTATATTTTAGAAAATATTGTTGTCAAAATTCAGTAAAATTTTGAAAAAAATCGAATTGACAGTTTTTGCACAAAAAATTAAAAACCTAAAAAAATATTTAACAAAAGTTGGTAAAAATTGATTTTCGACTCAAATATCTTTTCAAAAATTTGAGAAATTTAAAACCTAAAATTAAGAATTAAGTTGGTAAACATTGATTTTCGACTCAAATATCTTTTCAAAAATTTGAGATTTTGGCTTTCAGCTAATTTTATCTTATAAAAAATATTGTTTTCCACATTCAGAAAAATTTTGAGAAAAATCGAATTGACAGTTTTCTTACAAAAAATAAAAACTTAAAAAAAATGTATAAAAGTTGGTAAAAATTGATTTTCGACTCAAATACCTTTTCAAAACTTTGAGATATTGGCTTTGAACTAATGTTATCTTATAAGAAATATTGTTTTCAACATTCGATAAAATTTTGAGAAAAATCGAATCGACAGTTTTCTTACAAAAAATAAAAACCTAAAAAAATGTATAAAAGTTGGTAAAAATTGATTTTCGACTCAAACAACTTTTCAAAACTTTGAGACATTCACTTTAAACTTATTTTATTTTTGAAAAAATATTGTTTTCAATATTCAGTAAAATTTTGAGAAAAATCGAATTGTCAGTGTTTTTACAATAAATTAAAAACGTACAAAAAAACATTACTAAAAGTTGGTAAACATTGATTTTCGACTTAAATATCTTTTCAAAAATTAAAAATATTAGCTTCAAACTAATTTTATCTTATAAGAAATATTGTTTTAAACATTCGATAAAATTTTGAGAAAAATCGAATTGACAGTTTTATTAACAAAAAATAAATACCTAAAAAAAGCATTACTAAAAGTTCGTAAAAATTGATTTTCGATTCAAATATCTTTTCAAAAATTTAAGATTTAGGCTTCAAATTAATTTTATTTTATTGTTTTCAACATTCAGTAATTTTTTTTTATAAAAATCTAACAGTCAGTTTTTTCATAAAAAATTAAAATCTACAAAATATAGTACGCAAATTTGGTAAAAATTGATGTTCGATCTCATGAATAGTAGAAGACATTGACTTCAAATTCATTTCATTCATCCAATTTGTATTTGTTTATATAAGAAATACAAACTTTTAAGAAATGCTACTAAAATTGGTAAAAATCGGTTAACGACTAAAAATCTCGTTAACAAAAATAGATTTTGAAATCAAACTATTTCATCATATCCAAAATATTGGTGGTTATTTTTAAATTTTTTAGAATAATTTAACTGATAACTTTTTTAACAAAACACGAAAACCTACAAACTTTTAAGCAAGACAAATCAACAGACGGGATGGGAAGTTATCAGTGTGGGTCGCATCCCAGCCTCTTTTATTGTTTTGGAATATCATCTGTTTCCTCAGGGGTTTGATGGTACGGTCGAGTTAGATCTATGACACTAATAACTGTCTTGCCCTTCAGATAATGAGCGAAACCTCCAATGGGAGGCATGGGATACCCTTTTGAGACGGTGACGGCATTGAGTCGTCTATAATCACCACAAGGTCATCAGTCACCATTTTTTTTGATTTTTTTTCTTAATCATAATATGAAGAGGACTAGCCCAGCTGCTCTTTGAAGGTCGACAAATCCCTTGGCTGATCATACTCGTGTAATAGAATTCTTGCTTGGTGGTTTTGAAACACAGAAGGTCATTTCCTTTGAATGTGGTGCGTTACATCATGCTTGGTTTTAGCCGCTAGGTTTGTCTTTTTAATGTCTTCAAATCGTTTTATCAGCACTTTTTGAAGTTGTGGCACCAAATTCAAAGTAGCAAACATTTGAATTTTTGGATCTCGACTCGATTTCTTCTTTGAACGCGAAGAACTTCGACTTCTAGGAACTTTTGGAGATCAGCAATCTGATTTTGTAATTCAGAAATTCCTGCAAAACTGAATGATGCCGGCGCGGCGGTTTCCCACCAAAGTGTAACACTTTGTCACTTTGTGGTATCTGAACTGATTACAATGAAACCATAAGTCCGGGCTCCGTTTCCAAAATAGTGGCACTTTTATAGAAAGCTTGGCAATTGCACAATTTCGATTTCCTAGCTTTAAGGATAAATAAAATGTTCTGAAAAACTAATATCAAATAAACTTAAAATGTTTTACGTACAAGCATATATGTATGTACAGTGAAATCTCCCATAAGCGGACACTCATGGTCTCCGATTTTTCGTCCGGTTGTTTGAGCTGTCCGGTTATGAGAAAGTAATTCTTGTTTAAATTTGTATAGTGTTTATTATTAATCAAATAAATTTAAGAAGGAAATAGTTTATAAATATATGTATTTATAAATAAATAGAAATCTACTTTATATAAAAATTCTAAATTATTTTCTGACGTAATTTGCTTGCTTTTTACTCCATAAATTTATTTTCAAAATGGCTTTCTATGTATTTTCCCTGTTTAAAAGCTACGAAATTATCTTATGTAAACAGTTTTAAGTTTTCAAGAACTTGAAATGCATCGATCTTCTTCTGATCCTTCGATTACAACGTTACTTTGGTAGTTCAGACCATCCAGAACAGGGCTTTTATCAGAATTGACAATAATGTTTTGGTAGAACATGTTTAAAGTATTAACTGGGTCACAATTTATTATCTACCGTCGTCGGATGAACAAATTCAATTGTTTAATGAATGCACTCCCACGCTTTTTAACAAACATGTACTATTTCTAAGAAAAAAATGTACACCTGTCATAAAACCATGGTTTTCAAACCAAATTCGGTCGCTAGATCAAGCTTATGCGAACAGACGCTTGAAATCTTTTCATTTAAATGAACATCTCTGTAGCTACTGCTGACTTCGGAACCAGGTTGTACATGTACACGCAATACGATCGATTAAACGTGAAATATATTCATCCCGCCTAAATGCTTAGTTGACTTGACGTCAATTATGGCCTAATGTTCAACAAATAGGTGTTGGCAAATGCAAACATTCTTATGTCATCGATAATAATGATTGTAATGAACTCAACAGAAAATTAATTTCGCTAAGAACGCTTCCTTTAGCTACGGCTTGTCTCCCAGGTGCCCCTATAAGCACTGCTCTTAATAATACCATCTTATCAATTAAATCTAATGAATATTGGGCTTGATGACATGTGTCCAAAATTTCTCAAGCTGATATTGCCATTCGTCTTACCTTTCGTAACATACATCTTCAAGACTATTTTAACTTCAGGTAAATATCTAGATCAATGAAAAAAAGCAAATATTTTACCCTATGATTCTTATAATTATGATGAATTGCGACAAGATTTAGATAAAGATAAAATAAACTCGAAGTCATTCGATATGTTTGTCCACTCAGTTTTATGCGGCAAATTCTTTTGACATTTTTAATTTCTCGTTCTGTGTTGTAAAACTCTTGCGTTCCTACTTAACAGGTCGAATGCAAGCTTTTCAATTGAACAACGATTTGTCCGAACTTCTCCCAATCTCTCGCGGTGTTCCACAAGGTTCGATTCTGGATCCTTTGTTATTCTCACTTTATGTAAATGAATTACCATCAGTTGTAAAAGATAGTTCAATCCACGTGCATGCTGATGATGTACAAATGCATTTGAGTTGCCCGTTAGGGCTTTTATAACACGGTGTAAGCTATTTTAATTAAGATCTTGACAAAATCGCATGTTGGTCACAGAAAAATGGTCTGTTATTAAATCTTAAGAAATCTGTAAGCCTTTTGATTTCAAAAGGAAGTTGTTGACCTTTCTTGCTTGCGCCCGGTGCTCTTACGAAACTCCCCAATTGAATATGTTTAAACCGCTAAGAATGTAGGTATGGTGTTCCACCGAACTCCACAGTTCGCAGTGCGGAATGATATTTATATAGACAATTTAAATACAATTTTGATTCATAAAAAAGGGTCCATTTAAGGGCCCGCTTATCGGAGCTGTGCGCATATGTACATATTTTTACTGTTTTTTTATTTAAAAGTCCCTTACAATCCCAACAACTGCACCTGTATGACATTTACAATACGTATTAGAAACGATCAAGGGAAAGGGTATTAAATGCCAAGAAACTACCGACATTAATTGAATTTCAAATCGTTTGTCTATCATGCAACTTTAAATTAATTATTAATTATAGAGCATTGGTTTGGTAGGTCGGTATAAGTGAAAGTGAAATCAGTTGTGAAAATTTATTTTAGTTCTTTGTCGAAAGTTAAAGTGATATGAAGTCTGCAATTGCTGTTGTTTTCATAGTCATTTGTATTGGCCTTATTCAAAAGTGCCAGGCTAACGATTTTTCATCATTTCTTAGTGTAAATGCATCATTAGGTGCATATCCTTTTAAAAAATAATTTGATGATGAATTTTGTATCTCGTTTTTTTTTATTTATTTATTTAAGCCGTTGTTGTAGACCATGATTACATGGAACAGAAAGGGACTGATATTATGAATGAATTACAAAAAATTCTCGATGAAACTGTTCGAGAAAATCTAAGGAATGGGGGAGTCAGTTTGAAATATTATACTTGGAGTCCAGTGCGATTGAAGAAAGGTATCAAAGTGCATTGTCCTTTTCCCATTATTAATAAGAAATCATATATGATGATTTTTTCTTATTTTTTAAGACTTTATTGCTGCCATAACAATTATGGATTGTGACAGAACTTGGAGTTTTTTTGAAGCTACACAAATCAATTCAATTCTTTTGTTTGCTATTACTGACTCTGATTGTGCTCGTTTGCCATCTGATAAAGCTCTTATGGTAAGATTTGGTCGAAAGAAGTCTCAAATTCAAGTGTATGATATTTTGTTTTTTTTTGCATAAAGATTCCAATAATTTCTAAAGGCGAAGAACTTCCACAACTTTTGCTTGACATAAAGGTACAAAATGCCCTCAAATGGAAATCATGTGTTCTTCTCCTCGACAAAACTATTGGTAACAAATTGAATACATGGAGTAATAATTAAGAATGATGTTAGGAATTTTATTATTATTTTTCAGTAAATCAAAACTCACAAATAATTGAAGCACTAGTACATGATAATTCCAATAATAAATTAGATCCAATTGCATTGTATATTTATACTTTCGATGATAATTTACGAAGCCAGAAGAAAAGGAGTAAACTGAGAGAAACTTTGAGGAAATTCACAAGAAGTCGATATAATCAGTTTATTGTTTTTTCGAATTCAATTGAAGATATAATGGAAGTTGCCCAAGAATTGAAAATGTTTCACATTTTTAATCAGTGGTTGTTTTTTGATTTGCATCAAGACAACGAGGATTGGACTTTTGACTTGTTGACTCAGAATTTGAATGAAGGGGCGAATATAGCATTTGCTGTTAATGAAACGAGTCCAATGTGCCAGGTATGTGCAAGTTAGGTGTAAGCTTCAACAAAATACTTAAAACTTAAAATTTTTAACATTACTATAACGTAATTGTGCAAATTCAAAATCAGATTAAAAGTGTAGGATGGACGTTTGGGGTACTTGAGTAACAAATCAGTTGACTTCTTAAAATTTGAACTTTTGCATGAAGTCAATTTTCAAAAATAAATGGGTCTATAATTTTTTTAAATTACAAGGAATATTTTTAAGGAACGGGCGCGTGTTGGTAGAGTTTCCTTGGAAAATATGTTATTGAAATGGCACCTACCATAGAGGAATCAGTCTACTTAACTTTGCTTACAAAATCTTCTCTGCCCCAATATGTGAAAGTCTTAAGCCCATCGTCAACAACCTAATACGTCCTTATCAGTGTGGTTTTAGACCAGGAAACTCTTCAGTCGATAAAATATAAGCATTACGGCAAATTCTGAGAAAAAAACAAAAACATCAAATCCACACCCATCTTTTCATCGATTTCAAAGCCGCATATGACAGCATCTACAGGGACGAACTGTATAGAGCCATGTATAGTTTTGGCATCCCTGCCTCACTTGTAATCGACGTAGACTTAGCCGGAACGATAAAAGTCCACCGACAAAGATGGCTGGGTCACGTAGAACGCATGGAAACCAATGATCCGGCCCGTGAAGTCTTCGAATCCATGCCCACTGGACAACGCAGTAGAGTAAGACTGCGGATCAAGAGACGCGCACGAGTGGAAAGTGACCTCAACCAACTTGGAGTGTGCAACTGGCGACATCAAGCTAGGAACCAAGCTAGATAGAGAAGTTTGTTGGGTGAGGCCCTAGTTCACACAGGACTGTACCGCCACCTTATTGTATCGTAACGATATGGCACAAAGAAAATAGAATTCCAACGAAATTTCGTTCTTACTGAATTGTTGACCCTCTCTCCTTCACTTTGAAATAACATATTTTTTATTTGCAGGAATCCTTAAAATGCATAATGTCTGAAATAGCTATGGGTTTTATTTCTTCATTGTCGAAAGTTATTCGAGAAGAAGAATCTATTTTTGGTGAAATTTCCGATGAAGAATGGGAAGCAATTCGTCTTACAAAATCAGAAAAGCAGGAGAAGCTTTTAAATTATAGTCAAGTAAAATACATTTAGCATTTTTAAAATATTATTTCGATCGTATCGAAAAACAAAAACGGTTTAAAAATATCATTAAATATGCATTCTTTTAGGATTACCTTAAATCTAATAGTGTGTGTGCAAGCTGTTCTAAATGGCGTTTTAAGACGGCAATATCTTGGGGAAAAACTCAAGAGCATTTCAAAAAATTTCATAAAAATAGTAAATACTTTTCAATAGCTACCTATACCATTTATGTGTTATTATAACAAATATTTTGAAAAATATTTTTATTTATAGAAACAAAGAAACTTATTAAAAACATTTATGAGTTCGAGGATGTTGGCTATTGGAGTCCGGTATTAGGATTTGTTACAATGGATGCAATATTTCCACATATAGAAGAACGATTTAGAAATATAACAATGGATGTTATTACCTATCATGTAAGCATCAATATTTCTATTCCATTAAATCATAATCTCATCTAAATGTTTTCAAAACCGAATTAATTTAAATTTTCTCCAAGAATCCACCCTGGCAAAATCTTAAAACAAACGAAAAAGGCGAAATTATTGAATCATCAGGAATTATAATAGAATTGTTGAAAGAATTCTCTCGAAAACTTAATTTCTCGTAATTATAAATTAAAGTTCTTGTTGTATAATCTTTAGTTAAATCTTTTCTTTCATCAGATATCGTCTTTATGATGCCCAGACATTTGAAGATGATCCTATGGTAAACGAGAATGCTACAGTACGTACAACACCTCTAACATTTAATTGTATTATTTTCTCAATTTTAACAAAATAACATTCATTTTTTTTATTTTTTTCAAGACTTTTACAGATCTTTATGGTAGTCTGACTCACTTCATTCCGAACTCTGTAGTTGAACTCATTCAAAACAACAGGGTAAAAATTGTTTCATTGAACTTTTCATTAGCTTTTCAACATTACAACCCTTTTCTAATTGCAGTTCTTTTTAGCCGCTGTCGCATATTCCATTGATGACCCTGATTCAAAACCATTTAATTACACAAGTCCAATAAGCATTCAAAAGTACACTTTCCTCTCAAGACGACCTGATGAAGTAAGCCGAATTTACTTATTTACGGCTCCTTTCACTTTCGAGGTATTAGTGTAACTTTTTCTTCTACAATTTTGTTCATTAAGAGCCTTTTGTTTTTAACATGCAAGACTTGGGCATCGCTTATTGGAGTCTTACTGACAACAGCCCCTTTACTCTATTTGATAAATATACTTGTGCCAATTGAAGAGCTACGTACAAATGGGTTATGTAAAATGAACAACTGTTTTTGGTACGTCTATGGGGCACTTCTACAACAAGGTTATTTCGAAATATCACCCCGAACTTTGATCACTCAATAAAATCAAAAATTTCTAGGTGGGATGTACCTTCCAAGAGCCGATAGTGGAAGGCTGATTGTTGGTGTTTGGTGGATTGCTGTTTTAGTTCTTGTCACAACATATTGTGGCAATTTAGTTGCATTTCTCACATTTCCTAAGTTTCAGCCAGCTATTGACTTTTTGTTTCAGACATTTCAGCATACCGAAGTAGAACAGTTTGGTTTGAGGAATGGGACTTTTTTCGAAAAATATTCTTCGGTAATTTATTTTTCTTTAACAGAGCTAAAGCACCTTTATATTTAAATCTTACCCTTATCTATGTTCAAAAGATTACAACAAGAGACGATTTTAAAAAATTCATGGAAAAAGCCACAATGTATAATAATTTGAGCACAGAAAATATCGGAGCAGTCGAAAAAGGACAACGCATAAATATTGACTGGCGTATTAACCTTGAACTTACTATTCAAAAGCATTTTGAGAAGGATAAAGAATGTAAATTTGTTTTAGGTAATTGTTGGTGAAATCATGTCTCCATAAAAACTCTAAATTTTTAACTAAATTTTTAGTATGTAGATTTACCATTTTATTTTTTTTTTAGGCAAAGAAGATTTTGTTGAAGAGCAAATAGGATTAATTATGCCAGTTAATAGCCCCTATATGTCATTGATCAACGATGAAATTAAACGTCTTCATCAAATGGGATTCCTTGATCGCTGGCATAAAATCAATTTACCTTTAAAAGATAAATGTAAAGGAAAAGGAGTTCTTGGTCAAATAACAAATCATAAAGTTAATTTAACTGATATGCAAGGATGTTTTCTTGTATTGCTTATTGGTAAGCGATTTAAATAAATACAAAATTTTAGAATTCCTTTTCATGAAAATAATGTTATTTTTTAGGTTTTTTAATAGCACTGTTTGTAATTCTTTGTGAATACTGGTGTCAAAGCCTAAATAAATCGAAGAAAAGTAATTTTGAACAATATTCAACTTAAGTCTTGTGTCTTGAGGTGTAACGTGTATAGATAAAGAGCAATGAACATAAACCTTTAAACATTGTTTTTTTCAGTATTATAACAATAAACAAAATATTATATACAAAAATCGATACAACGTCTATTAACTTTGTTTATCAAAAAACGTTAATTTATAATTTATTTAAATAAAATGATCAATTAATTTTAAGAGCTCAAAACAGTTTGGTTCTTTATTTTTGGTTAATTTTAATTTGGAAATTCCTTTTGTTTCCATTTCTTGATTCAAAATACGTAGAAGACATATTGAACAAGTTGAAACCGATGCAATATTGTCTGATTCAGAATCCAAATAAGATTTTTGATTCTCAAGAAGATCTTGCTTGGCACCTTGAAGAAAAATCATCTGAAGAATATGGGAATGTTTCTGGTGTCATAAAATACACTCCGTTGGAGGAGAAACATTAAGATTTGCATTCAAATGATGATTATGGTACAATTAATCCTCATCAGTTGAGTGAGTATATTTGTTGGTTTTGTCAGAGAAAAGGTGTTAAAACGTGTAATCTTATCAAATATTGTGAACGATGATAAAAGAATAAAATGTACAATTGATGAAACTAATCGTTAGCGGAACAGACTATCGCTGACAAATAGGGGTCCAAGTATGTTTGGATGAAGCAGTGGATTCCAACTGATTCAGTAGAAAAAGAAATATAGTATACCTGACTTCTCCTTTCGTCAATAAAGAAATCTTCACCGGGATAAACAAATGCTTTGAAGTCGATTGCTTTGGCACTTGTCTCGTTTGCTTTAAAATGTAAAATTGAATGCAAGCTTTGGAAACGATTGCAGGACATAATTGTTCTAGGTAAGACCTTTTGTTTCCCAGTAATGTTCCATTCGTCTTGCATTTAGACAATGTATACCAAAAAAAAAACTCATCGATATACGGATTTAAACTTTTCAAACTGTGGTTCGCTGATGGATATACTTGGACACTTAGATTGTACTCTGAAAAGCCAAAAACGTATGCATACCGAACTTTCACAAGGAATTTTCAAAGAAAAAAGATGCCTCTATGTTGCCAACATCTATCCTGCTACGAATTGGCTCTATCCTACTTGCAACAGAAGAGCCATGTTGCAGGCATCCCTAATAAACGAAATAAAGTAAAGTTGAAAAGAGAAGAAGTTATTTTAAGAGAAGATAATGACGGAATCGTCATTTTGAAATGGAGAGGCACCAGAGGATTAATTTCAATCAAATATACCCCCCAGTCTTGGTATCTACTTCAAACAGACGCTTTGCACATGAAGATGCCAAACCTCCCACGTGCTTTAATCCATCTCAAGCAACAAGGCAAAGAAGATCTACGCACAGTTTACCAACGAAGCCTGAAGAATTTTAGCATACAATAAAGGTAGATCTTCAATTGATTTGTTTGACCAAATGGGATCTTACGCAACAACTCTTAGAAAAGACGTGAAGTAGTACCGCGAATAAGGACTAGAGCTGTTGCTCGAAACGTCAGTCGTAAACTGTTAGGTATTGTATAAAAATAACTAGTCTCACAAAACTTTGCATACACAAACTCATAGGAAATGTTGTCGCTGAGCTTCTCACTATGCCATCATCATCTCAACCAGAGCAACCCTGAACATCATTTAAAGGGCAGGTTCAATTATTCTGGGATTAAAATTCGCAGAAAGTGTACATAATACTTTACTACCACATTACTAAAGAAAATGGTAGAATTTGTGCTAGAAAAGAAGAAAAACAAATTTACACTTTCTGTAAAGATTCTCCTAAAGAGCTCCAAATGTCTATCTATTTCAATCTATATAAACTACCTATCAACCCACAAGCTTTATAGTTTAAATATCGCTTGGTATTCGATCATTTATTGCTTTAAAAAGGCTTATTAGAATCTTAGGCCAACTTTTGTAGTGTAAGGTAAAGTTCAAACTTGATTTTAATGAATTTAAAACTGACGTTTTTATTATTTTTGGCCCTTCCATTGACGTACGCGAATAAAAAATGTGTGCTTCTAGTAGCTTGTGGTTACATATTATTTATGTATTATCCTAAAAAATTCTTTAAAATTAAGATCAATAAGTTCTTTAAAAAGAAAACACAATTATTTAAACAAAAATATGTTCACTACAAACTACTAGGATGAGGCCACATATTTTTTCAACGGTTTTTACTTTTTTTACCTTTGGAGGTTTTGTACCTTGAAACCGTAATAAGGTTCGTATTCTCCCATTGCAAATCTATAAAATGTTAGAACAAATTATGAACGATCGTTGGAATTTCCTAAGTTCAAACAATGAACTACTAAAAAAGCCTATTAAAAGGTGCTTTACTAGGATCAGGCTATTCCGAAAATTTTGAATCTATTGGATAATATTTGCGAGAAAGCATGTTGCTTGTGGCATTGAATGGAAACGCGTTGACTTTTCGGGAAAAAATTGTAACCTTGACAGTGCCGACGAGCTTATTTTGACAATGTTTCATAGCCGTACATCAATTTTCGTCCTTCTGTCTGTCCTGGCCCCTACAGCCTAAACCATTGTGCCGATTAAAATTAAGGTTTTCAGCCAATTAGCTTAAGGCGTTTTTTTTTTTATTTTTTTGATTACGAAAAATAACAGCAGTCCCCATAAAAATTTGTTGGCTTAAAATCGAAAATTTAATTTTTTTTTTTTAAATGATTTTCTCTAATTTCTTTTTTCTTAATTCGGCTTCTTTCTACAAAATAAACATATTTTGGTATTGATCCAGAAGGGTACCTATTATAAAACAGTTATTTTGTTTTATGTTTTCTCAAGAACTAATCGACCGATTTCAATCTTCTCTTTCAGTGCAAGCTTTTGTCGATGATCAAATTTTCAAATTGATGATGATTTTTGATGATCAAAAATTTAATTTTTTTTTTTTTTACTTTTAAGAAAATAATAATTTTTCTTACAAAACTTAATATCTCAGAAGGGGTTGAACATTTCTTAACGAAATTTAAATGTAAAATGTATATTTATAAGCACTAAATAACTGCATACCAAAAATATTTTAAAAACTAAATTTAAAAATGATGTTCAAATGGTAGACATGTGTATTCAAGAGGACACAAGCGTCCACAGGTTTTTCTCAAAACAAACCTCTGTCTATCAACTCCTACTCTCACCTCCCCGTGGTGAACATCGGGTGCCTAGTACCTCAACTGGAGATTAGGTTCCAACCCCAGTGGAAAGTTGTTGGGGGCAGCAAACGAGAGAGGGGGGGAGAGGTGCGTCCACTAAGGCACCTCTCCTTATCCAGACGGCAGCGGAGGAATTCCCGAGATGGAATCAACGGTGCCGTCTACAGTTCCAGTAAGGCTGAACCACTTATAGTGAACACCTTATAGGGCTTCTACGACTTATTCGGAGCCCAGGCCTATAAGGAGCGGTTTATCCGGCTCCCCGTCCTTGGAGTTATACTAAGGATCTGGCCCTCCAGGTTGGGGGTTGTGCCGTCAGGGTTACTTCCTGACCACTTAAAAATTTCATAGTTGCGAAGCACCAACAAGCCTCGGATACGGACGGATTTACTGTTTATATGTGAACGTCTAAAGCCCATCGTCAACAACCTGATAGGTCCTTATCAGTGTGGTTTTAGACCAGGAAAGTCCACAGTCGATCAAATATTCACATTACGGCAGATCCTGGAAAAAACCCAAGAACACCAAATCGACACCCGCACCATCTTTTCATCGATTTCAAGGCCGCATATGACAGTATCTACAGGGACGAACTGTATAGAGCCATCTCTAGTTTTGGCATCCCTGCCAAACTCGTCCGTTTGTGCAGGATGACCATGGAGAATTCACGCTGCTCCATAAAGGTTGGAAAAAACTTAACAGAACCTTTCGATGTCAAAAAAGGTTTTAGACAAGGTGAAGCGCTGTCATGTGATTTTTTTAACATCGTACTTGAAAGAATAGTGCAAAGCTCACACGTCAACACTAGAGGCACTATCTTTCAAAAGTCTGTCCAATTACTTGCATATGCTGATTGCATTGACATAATCGGAAGAACTCAGCGTGATGTCAATGGGGCTTTTGTGAGTATGGAGGCAGAGGCGGCAAAAATGGGTTTAACGGTTTATGAGGGAAAAACAAAGTACATGCTGTCATCAAGAAAGGACCTACAACACCGACGTCTTGGTCAAAACGTCACCATCGACAGACGTAACTTTGAGGTAGTCAAGGACTTCGTCTACCTAGGCTCCGCGGTAAATGCAGAAAACAACACCAGCGCTGAGATCAAACGAAGAATAACTCTTGCTAACCGCTGATTCTTTGGGTTAAGAAAGCAATTGAGTGGAAAAATCCTCTCTCGAAGGACCAAAGTGTCGCTATATAAGACCCTTATCATCCCCGTCCTGCTATACGGTGCAGAAGCATGGACTATGACAAAAGCGGATGAAAGCACCTTGGGTCGTTTCGAGAGAAAGATTCTTCGTGTGATCTATGGTCCCGTATGCATCAAAGGGGAGTGGAGGAGAAGATGGAACGACGAGATGTACGGGCTGTACAGCGACGTAGACTTAGCCAGAAGGGTAAAAGTCCAACGACTAAGATGGCTGGGTCACGTAGAGCGCATGGAAACCAATGCTCCGGCCCGGAAAGTCTTCGAATCCACACCTACAGGACAGCGCAGTAGAGGAAGACCGCGAATCAGGTGGCGCGCACAAGTGGAAGGTGACCTCACCCAACTCGGAGCGCGAAACTGGAGACATCTAGCTAGGGACCGAGCTAGATGGAAAAGTTTGTTGGGTGAGGCCCTAGTTCACACAGGACTGTAGCGCCACCTTAAGTAAGTAAGTACATTTAAAAATTGTATAGGTACATATATATACATACATATCTTAATATATATAATTCTTCTGTGAGTGTGTATGTCACTGAACTTCTCTTAAACGACTGGACCGATTTTGATGAAATTTTTTGTGTGTGTTCAAGGGGATCTGAGAATGGTTTAGATTCACAATTTTGTCCGCTAGGTACACCTGTTATGCTTTTAAGAAATGAAAGCCCTCCCAATATGTGTAATGGTACAAGACTATTGATCAAAGAATTAAGAGATAATGTGATTGTAGCAACTATCATTACAGGTCCCGTGGCTGGTCAGCTCGCACATGTTCTGCGGATTCCAATGATACCAACTGATTTGCCCATATCTTTTAAAAGGTTACAGATCTTACTTTTAAAATATCCTTTGCCCTAACAATACATAAATTCCAGGGACAAACTTTTTCCATAGTTGGTATCGACTTCAGGAAAGAGTGCTTTTCCTACGGGAAATTGTATGTGGCACTTTCTCGAGTAGGATCTCCTGAAAATTAATACATTTTGTTGCCACCTAGAAATACCACAGCCAACGTAGGGTACAGTTAGGATTTAAGATAAGCATACAATTTTTTCTAATTTAGTGATTCGTGATCGTTTTAATTAGCATGCTTATAACTTAAATATCTGTACCTAATTTTGTCTATCCGTGCGAAGCCGGGACGGGCCGCTAGTACATATATATAAAAATCAATGCCACTTATCGTTGTAATGTTATAACTCAACAATGCCTTTACCGATTTGGCTAATTTTGGTCTTGAATTATTCGTAGAAGTCCAGAGAAGGTTTGTACGTAGAGAAAATTTAAAAAAAATCTTGAAAAAGTGTAAAATCAACATCTTTCTATACTCCCATATACAAACAATTTGTACTAAAGAAGTTAGTGCGATGTCCATAAATAAGGCCCAAGGGCAAACACTTCAAGTTTGTGGTGTCAATTTGGAGGAATCATGTTTTCGCATGGCCAACTTTATGTTGCCTGTTCCAGATTTTCTTAATTTTAACCGATTTTTAATGTATAATTAATTTTAATTAAATTTTTGTTAATTTTGTTTTGTAAATATTTCTTTTGTTAATTGTATCTTAAATCAATGTTTTATATCCTGTACTATTTATAAGTTTAACTTGATGTACAGCCGACATACAAATAAATAAATGTCAAATATCAGAGTCGGTACCCCCAACTGTTTATTTGCTCATGCTCATGCTCAGACTAACCCATATAGACCCACCATAGTGAGAGTACCCAATTCTTTTTTATTTTTTTTACTCTGCTGATAAATATAATATAAACAGTATATCATTTGCGTCATTTGGACTTTTAAATAGCTAGCAATTTAAAATATTTTTTTGTTTGAATCAATAAACTTTATAATCTTTTTTTTTTATTACTATGCCTTATACGTAGCGAAGCACGTGACGGGCCGGGCCGATAGTATATGTTTAAAAATTAATTTATAAAACCCCCTCTAATGATTTTTAAAAAAAAATTAAGTTTATGTAGTTTTTTTGAGATATAAAAAGGCATTTAAATTTTTGAGAAAAACTTATTTTGAAGGTACATTTTTAAATCTTAAAATATGGGAAATATTTTTAAACAGACTTTTTTGAAGAAATTAACAAGTTCTAGCAACCCAGTCGTGCATAATATTTCTTTCAAAATTGATTTTATGTTGAATAAAACTTTATAGATCCTTAAAAATTAAAGAAATCTACTTTTTGAAGTGAATTTGCTTTAGATGTTATTGGAACTGAGATTTTAACACGAATTTCAAGAATATAAATGTCCCAAAACATCAAAAGTGACACTTTTGTTGAACTAACTCACTAAAATTTTTCTCTCCACAATTTTTAAGTTTTGTTGATTCCTTTAAGATCAAAATATTTTCTAGCATCAGCTCCAATCTACTAGTAAGCAGACTGATAGCGATAGTAATAATAGACTTCCGAAAATTGAGTCCGGAAAAACTACTTCTTTTTCATTTTCTGGGTTTTTGAATTCTTGTAGGGTTTTTCACATTAATAGAAATGGCAACAAAAAATAATATATACCTATTCTTTTTGTAAAAAATCTCTTAAATATGGCATATTTAGAAAACGGTTGGAATCTTGAAATGCTCTCATATGTATGTAGAGAGTCGACCAAATCAAATAGTTAGATCATATGTACCTTGCTGGACAACAGCGTTTTAAAATAATTTAATAAATAAAGTTGTCACTTTAGCCCTTGAAACGTGTACATTTAAGCTTAAGATACACATTATGTTATTTAAATTTTGTTAGCCTCCTTTATAGAACATTAGAACATTTTTAAGCGGTGAGTTTGTGGCCTCATCCTAATGGTTGGCAGTGCATGTGTAAGTTGGAATTTTTTCAGAATCCTCAAACTATGCAACAATTGTAACCGATACAGAAATTTAAATTCTATCTCTATCTAGGTTAAGGAGTTCAAAAGATATAATTTATTGTATACTCGGCTGAGTAAAGAAAGTAAAGGCTGAGTTTAGAAATAAGTTATGGGACATTTTTCTTCGTTCTCGATCTCCCTTCCCTTAATAATTAAACTTCAATTGATCCACAAACTATGTCCAAAATTTTTGCAAAAAACTTCAAACAATCATTTGCCAATGACTAATATGTTCCAGATTCTGCACATTTGGAATATCTGTCTAATTTTTTTCTCGGGCCATTACTGCCTCGAACATTTGGCCCTGATTTGATCAAATATACATAAGTTAAATCAACTGAATGATGAATTCTTACTTTGGCCTGATGGTTTCTGCTATATTTCTAAAAGGTGTTCTGCATCCCTATCTTATCTAATCTATCTCTTAACTTAAAAGGACTTCTTACATGTGTGGAAAACCATCTTTGTAATCCTCTGTAACCGTAGTTCACAAAAGAGGCTCCAATGATAGCATATTGGAGACTATCGCCCAATTGCCAAATTTTCTCATATTTCAAAATAATTTGAAAGCGTCTTGTTAGATGTTTTAATTTTTCATTGCAACATAGTTTTCAAAAATTTAACCATACAACTACCAACTTTGTGGAATTTGTGTCCTTTACGCTCTCGGCGCTTGAAAAAAGGAACGAAGTTAACGTAATCTCCACTGACTATAGCAAAGCCTTTAACAAAACATCCCACAGGCTTATACTCTTAAGGGCATGTGGCATGTAAAAAAATTGATTGGTGCTTTGCGCTTAGCTTTGTAGCGTTCACATTTTTTTAAATATTTAAACGAAATAAACGGGTTTTGATTGAAAATATATTGGGCTAAATATTTATAAAGGAATCCAAAATTAAAAAAATTTTTTTGTTCCTTAACAGCACTAGAATCACTAAAAAATCATTAAATTCAGGTAGTTACTTGGGAAAATCAATGGGGCAGTGTGTTAAATATAATTTTTTATTTTTTTTATATTTTTTTCCAAAAAACAATACATTTTTATACATAGCGTCGATCTTTTTTTTTTTTTAATTTATTTATTTATTCCAAGAAAAATTCTAGAAAACTATGAAAAATAGGGCAAATTTGCACTGTGGCATAGGTGCAATAATTGATAGAACTTCCCAAGTATAACAGCCAGCTAAGTCAATTCAACTTTTTTTCAAATTCTAAAGATATGTGCAGATATTTGCTTTTTAATTTTTTTTTTTTTAAATAGTTATAGTAACTTTTTTAGACAAAAAATCCAAAATGCTTTCTTTTTTTCCCAATTTTTTTTGGTAATTCATGGGGCAAACTGATTTTTTTTTTTTTAGTTTTAACTTTTTTTTTTAAAAAAAAGGTCCATATATATTACACCTAGTGTGGATTTTGAAAAAAAAAAATTTTTGTCGCAACATAATTAAAAATGCATTTCAAAATAACAACATTTGTGGTGCAATTGTGAGGGATTGGGAGCTTATATAATTCCAAAATATTTTTTTTATTTTTTTTTGGCATTGTGTTTATTCTATTTAAAAAAGTAAAAAGTTCTTGCGCCCACTATTTATTTAATTTAATTTTTATAAAAGAGGTCTATTTTGCATTTTTTAACAACAAATTTCTTTGTAAACGCACACAATGAAGTTTCCAGTTCCCAAGAATGCCGCTGCAATACACAGCGCTTAGGAAGAGAATTCTTTGCAAAAGAATTTCGCCCGCCCATTCTCTCTCAAATTTTTTTTGTTGTTGTTGGTCTCATGGCTCATTTAGTTTTGTATTCTTTGTTTTGTAGGCTTGCGGTACACAATAACAGAAAATATCAAAAAAAAACTTTTCTTAGACACATTTTTTTATTTCTAGTATGTGCTATGATGTAAGGTCATGGAATCGTGATTTGGGTGTTACGTAGTCAATCGTATAAGCAGAATTTGATTTTTGGTTCAACTTTCGGCGAGTTTTGTTGTTGCACATTGTAGTGTAGGTATAAAAAAGGGTAAATAGGTATTGTAGGTATCGTGAATTCGCTGTCATATATTTTGTTTTCTTGATTTTTTTGCGTACAATCACTCCTGGATATTGCATTTTTTTGTGATTTTGTTCATGCTCAGCTGCTTTCCTTAGATAAAGGAAAAAGGCAGAAGTCATATAAAAAAGGAAGGCAGCTAAGTAGGTATGTACATATGTCCTTTTTTTCCAACGCGTATTTTTATTTTTAGTTTTTGAAAAGCTATTTGAGTCGAAAGTATATTTTTACCAAGCTTTAGTATTAATGTTTTTTTAGGTTTTAATTTTTTGTAAGAAAACTGTCAATTAGATTTTTCTCAAAATTTCATCAGATGTCAAAAACATTATTCTTCGTTGCACAAAATTATTTTGGAGGTGAAATCATATTTTAGTCGTAAAATTTTCGAGAGGACAAATTTTTTTTTCAGTTTTTTTGATTTATAAAAAAACTGTTAATGGTATTTTTTCCAAAAATATACGTATTTTGTATCACGTTACAATATAATGGGTGATTTTTTTGAGGTTAGGATTTTCATGCATTAGTATTTGACAGATCACGTGGGATTTCAGACATGGTGTCAAAGAGAAAGATGCTCAGTATGCTTTGACATTTCATCATGAATAGACTTACTAACGAGCAACGCTTGCAAATCATTGAATTTTATTACCAAAATCAGTGTTGGGTTCGAAATGTGTTTCGCGCTTTATTTTTTTCAGCGATGAGGCTCATTTCTGGTTGAATGGCTACGTAAATAAGCAAAATTGCCGCATTTGGAGTGAAGAGCAACCAGAAGCCGTTCAAGAACTGCCCATGCATCCCGAAAAATGCACTGTTTGGTGTGGTTTGTACGTTGGTGGAATCATTGGACCGTATTTTTTCAAAGATGCTGTTGGACGCAACGTTACGGTGAATGGCGATCGCTATCGTTCAATGCTAACAAACTTTTTGTTGCCAAAAATGGAAGAACTGAACTTGGTTGACATGTGGTTTCAACAAGATGGCGCTACATGCCACACAGCTCGCGATTCTATGGCCATTTTGAGGGAAAACTTCGGAGAACAATTCATCTCAAGGAATGGACCGGTAAGTTGGCCACCAAGATCATGCGATTTGACGCCTTTAGACTATTTTTTGTGTGGCTACGTCAAGTCTAAAGTCTACACAAATAAGCCAGCAACTATTCCAGCTTTGGAAGACAACATTTCCGAAGAAATTCGGGCTATTCCGGCCGAAATGCTCGAAAAAGTTACCCAAAATTGGACTTTCCGAATGGACCACCTAAGACGCAGCCGCGGTCAACATTTAAATGAAATTATCTTCAGAAAGTAAATGTCATGGACCAATCTAACGTTTCAAATAAAGAATCGATGAGATTTTGCAAATTGTATGCGTTTTTTTTTTTAAAAAGTTCTCAAGCTCTTAAAAAATCACCCCTTATAATATAAAATTTAATTCAAGTCTCTAGCGTCATTGGTTCATGAGATATTTAGGTTTAACCAAAATGTTCAGCTGTTTTCTAAACTGCTATGGTAAAAAAACTACCCACGCAATTTTCTTGAGAGCCCTTTCTGCATCTTTCTGCCTTATTATCTATATAACAAAATTTATTTGAAGTCGATATCTCTTCTGGTTCTTGAGCTATGGACGACGAAAAAAACGTCGCGAACGTACGGACGTACGAACGCACGCACAGACATCTTTCTAAAAATCTTTTATTTCGACTCTAGGGACCTTGAAACGTCGAGAAATGTCAAAATTTTCAATTTGACAAATCGGACCCATTACAATAACTTCCTATGGGAAGTTAAAAATATTAAAACAAAATAAGTATTTTCAATAATTAAAAAATGTCGACCAACAAAAGAAATTCAAGAAAAAAACATCTCCGTCGATAACAAAATACCCACTTGCTAAGATTCGAACCATATGCAAAACACAACGACAAAATATCTAGGTAGAAAGCAAGAACCTATTTACAAACAAATTCAAGAAAAAACATTTCCATGGACAGCAGAAATACCTACCCATTTGCTTTATAAAATTCGAACCATATGCAAAAGACAACAAATCTACCTAACTAGAAATACAAAAAAAAAACCGGTTTATCATGCAACGTTGTTCATCCATTATATCTTGTTGTGTGAATGTGGATATCTATTTCTTATTTCTTTGATTGGCTGCTTGAGTGCTTGTGCGGAAATATATCCCTAGCTCTGAGAGACAAAAAAGATCAAGAGGCAAATATGGAGTAATTGGAAATTCGAATTTTGAATTTGATAATGAAGAGAGTAATTGTTCTTTCACTAATACATTCAAATACATTTACATGAGTTCTGAGTTCGCTTCTGCGGGAGACATGCCCTTAAACCTTTCTATTCTTGGATTTCAACCGATTTTTTTGCAATGATTTCTTCTTACGAGTATACACTGTTCTTTTTTACCCTTTTCTTGCTACCTAGGGGATCTGGCGTACGACAAGGTAGCCACTTAGGTTCTCTATCCTCACCATTAATGGTATGGAAATGATAATTAAACATTCCCATATCCCAATTTACGCAAATGACACAAAACTGTTCAATTCAACTGGTAACAGTCGAATATTTCTTCTTTAAAAGTCCCATAGCAAGGATATAAAAATAGCTACAATTTATCTTCTTTGAAGACTTGTAGCAACTATATAATTGCTCTATATATAGTTGCTCTATGCAGCTCATTATATGGAATCTCGATTTATTCGAGAAAATATGCGTCAAGACAAGGTGTAATGGTCATCTTCTGATGAGCCCAACCATTACATCGGGGCGAAACGCTTAAATGAACACATGCTGGTTTATATTATTTTGTGATTTTAAATCATATTTATTAAAATATAAAGAGTGTTCAGGAAAAAACAATTCGACTGGTAACATTCGAATATTTCTTCTTTGAAAGTTAGGCAAGTTTCTAGTATCTGATTGGCCAGCTGCCAAAAAGTTACCTTAAAATTAAGGCAACTTCAATGGAAAGTTGACTGTAAGGTTAGTCAAGAAAATTCTCCCTTACTATTAAGTCAAGTCTATTTCTATCAAAATGACAGTTGGTCATGTTTTTTCATTCAACCGAAAGCTGAACTTTATTAATCAGGGTTCCTTGTCAATTTGGAAAAGAAATAACTAATATTTCTTTACAATAAAAAATACAAATCGTGATGGACTTGCAGCTTGCCTGAGGAGTGCTTTGTAGACAATAATGATTTTGGTAGTTTTTGTACTATGAACATAAAGTAGAGGTTTGTGAAGTAAAGTTCTGAATTTGAAATTCATGACACTTGAAAAACTAACTAGTTGCCTTGGTCAAAATGTAAGTTCAAAGAATGGGCAGGTTCAGACAACATAAGGGACTTCATTTGCAGTCAACTTCATTCTTTGAACGTACATTTTGACCAAGGCAACTAGTTAGTTTTTCAAGTGTCATGAATTTAAAATTCAGAACTTTACTTCACAAACCTCTACTTCAAGTTCATAGTACAAAAACTACCAAAATCATTATTTTCTACAAAACACACCTCAGGCAAGCTACAAGTCCATCCATTGTATTTTGTATTTTAAAGAAATATTACTTATTTCTTTTCCAAATTTACAAGGAACCTTTTTACAGAAAGTATTAAACGAAGTTGTGCAGAAAATAAATACATAAGTCATTGAGTAATAAAGTTCAGCTTTTAGTTGAATTAAAAAACACGATCAATTGCCATTTTGACATAAGTTGACTTGACTTGATAGTTAGGGAGATTTTTCTTGACTAACTTTCCAGTCAACTTTCCAATAAAGTTACCTTAATTGGAAGGCAATTTTGTGGCAGCTGGCCAATCAGATGCTAGAAACTTGCCTTACTTTCAAGTCCCTTATGTCGGCTGAACCTGCCCAATGAAGTTGACTGACTGCAAATGAAGTCCCTTATGTTGTCTGAAACTGCCCAATGCAAGATTTTACCTTATTCAACTAGACCCCGACAGTTTCTTAGTGTGGTGTAAAAACAGCAGATTAGATCTAAATATAGACAAATGTCAATTAATTACTTTTTTATGAAAGCGAGGCCTATATTGACATGATTGCCTAATCCTTCCTCCATAGCAAAGTCCGCCTTTTATTAATTAATCTCAAGACTGGAAGAACATAGACAGCTGATTCTAACATCATGTTTAATTGTTTATCCATCGTCTGCTTTCTGACTCTATTAACTGTCCTAATCTTTATAACTCCATTCATTTCACTTTTCATAGGAAATCCTCCTTACATTTTAAATTATTTATTTATTATACTAACAAATAGATTTGTATTTCTGCTTTCCACTTTGTTGCAAAAAGTGCTACTTTTAACTGGGGACTCCACCAAGAACACAATATGAATAGAAAATGCAGCCATATTCCAATTGCGCCGCACATTTTTATCAACTTTTAACCAATGGAGGATTCAGAGGGAGTCATATGAGACATATCATACAGTTTAGTTGTATGTTGAAACCAATATCCTCCTCCTCGTTTTGTGAACAAAAATTCGTTCAACATGGCCCTATAACGATCGCCATTGACTGTAACGGCCACTCCTCGCTCATTTTCGAAGAAAATGGCCCAATTGTGCCTCTGGACCAAAATACGCACCAAACACGTTTCGGGTGTATTTTCAATGGATGCGCGCGGGTTTTCTAGGCCTCAAATGCAACAATTTTGCTTTTTTACATACCCGCCAAGATCAAAATGAGCTTAATCTGAAAAGATGTTTTTTTTTGCAAAATCGGCATCTTCTCTAAGCGTTGTTCAAGCCTATACACAACCATATTCGTCCAGCGGAAGGATAAAACTAATTTATTTGTCAAATCAGACATGAGCTAAAGCTAAGTGTTACCATTCACGATTCACGAAATAAGCACTAGTTGAAAAAAAACGTTAGATGGCGGACCCTATATAAGTAGAGATTTTATCTGCTGATTTTTTAGTAATTTAACCATATTGACCAAAAAAGCGACTTGTCTGTCAAAAACAACAAAAATCTTTGTTCAAATCTTAAAGAAAAACTTTAGTAATACTTTAAACTATTTTAATTAGTCTTTTTTGAAAGAAAGAGCAAATGTTCAAATTCTTAAGAAGAAACCATGAATATGAGGTCTTCAATTTAATATTGTATTCCAAGAAAACAGCATTTTTTGTGTTCTTAACACCAACTAAAGTTACTGCAACTCATCGTCAATTACATCTTTTTAGAAGGCACATAAAGAGTGTTAGACTTTAAAGTGTTTTTCTATTAAAATTGATAATCTATTAAAAACAAAAAATTGTAAGACCTTAATAGATTGAAGAAATCTACTCTTTGAAGTGAATTTACTTTTGATGTTATGTATATAATTGAGATTTTTAACATGAATTTCAAAAATAGAAATCTCCCAAAAGCAGCGAAAATGACACTTTTCATAAACTAATGGCTAATTAAAGTACATATGTTTCGTATCTATTAATTTTATATAAAAGCCTTGAATCTCTCAAGAATTTTAGTGTCAAGACATTCTGCCACGTGTAATTTGTCTTGACTTATTTTTTTAGTTTAGTTTGTTTGTTTTTAATTCTTAGAGAAATTATGAACCTAAAACCGCCTGTTTCATTAAATTCAAGAAACAAACATTTTTCTTATTCCAATTTCTCAGTTTGGTTAACTAATTTTTGATCAAAATATTTGCAAAAGGTTCACGCAAAACAGTATTTTTTTTAAGAATTTCTTCTAGCATCAGCTCCAATCAAAGAGTAAGCAGCCTGAAAATGAAATAATAGACTCCCGAAAATTGCGTCAGAAGAAAATACGACAAATTAAAAGCAAAATTCTTCATAGTAAATTCTGTTTTATTTTCCTAGGAAAAAATATCAAATTCTTCTGGCAAACTTTCTCATTTTCTGGCCTATTAGCCTTAACATTTTTGAAGCGTTTTTCCTATTTATAGAAATGGCAACAAAAACAGAATATACCTACCCATTACTTTATTTATTTTGAACAAAAACAACTGTATAAAATACTATTATAAAAAATGTGATGTAGGCTTGTTACGTGACAAACTAAAAAATTTAGCATAACGACATGCGTATATTATTTAATTTTTAACCTTATTACTTTCTTTTTATTCTTGCCTGGGCGGATTTCTAACATTTCTGTATGAAATGCACCCAAAACCCCTCTAAACTATTGTATTTTAGCTTTTATATGCCCTATTTTTTAAAAAACTATAATCTTGGGAGTCGTCCAAGTTAAATAGTTAGTTTAAGCCTTACTGTGCAACAGTTTTCTAAAACAAAATCTAATAACTAAAATTGTCCCTAGGTTTTGAAATATGTATGTATGTTACAAATATGTTATTTTAATTTTACAAAAAATGAAAGAACATTTTTAAGCGGTGCCCAAAAACTCGTCTTTATGTTAAGTGTGTGAACCCAAATCATTTTGGGAAAAAGAAAGAATTCGTGTATTCAGTAGATTCAGCCAAAAGATTATTGTCGAGACGAAAAATGCTACAATACAAAAGCTTAGTAAAAATACTAAATATTCAGATGCACATGTCAAAACGGGCGTCTTGTCTTCTATAAACAGATTTATCTATACTTTTATCTGATAATTTGGTCCATATGCATATTGATTATTTTAGATTGGGTGTTATTTCTCGACACAATTTTAATACATAGCTCATGTCTATTTTGTGAAGTCTCAATAGCTTATTTGATGCTATAAATATGTATATACATACATAAAACTAAAATAAAGCTCACGAAAAGTAAATAGTTTTATGGGTTTAAATGCTTGTGTAAATTTTACACTTTATGAAACAGCCAGCGAATTTTCTTTTACACTTCTTGCTAAGCCCTCCATGTTTATGTATTTTCTAAAAACATTTAATTATTGTACATAAAATTTCCTTGTGGTCTGATATTTAATCCCAAGCCGGAATAAATCTATAAATTACATCTTTGGAATAAGTATAAATACATTGCCGAACCGAGTACTAATATCCTAGGCCCCCAAATTTGAGGGTCTAATAATTCGAAGTTCTATTTTAAACTGAGATCCACAGGATTTATCAGGGGAAGTTTTTGTCTGTATCACTCATGTGGTTATCATTCGACCTCAACATCGGAAAAATTACCATTTTCGACCTCTAACCCCTGACCACGGTTGAATTTGATGAAATGGTGGGTGCGTAATGCGTATTTCTACACATTCATATCAAGGAATTTCCATAATTTGCTGCTGGCTCTTAGGCTATCAGTACAAAAAAACAAGATTGTTCATCAAAATTATCTGAATAAAAAAGAATTACAAAAAAGGGAAAAGCTGGTGATGCCTTTCATCGATCATTTTGTGAAATTCATAACTCAATGTTTGCGCACAATTTTTCTAACAAAAGTTCTCTTGTTAATTATTATTGACTTGGTGAATAGCTGTGGTCGTCTGCCCTAAGTGAACTCTTATAAAAACATTTCGTGATTAATACCTATCTATTAATAATTAAGTTATACAATAACTGATTCTCAATTCGCAACTGAAAATAACATAGTCAAAACAATTTGTTTAAACAAGCTGTACCCACTTTTGGAAAATTTTCAGCCCCTGTTCAATTTTGCAAATGAACACATTGTTCTTCTAATTCTTGGCTCTTATCGTCCGTCCACTTAAAAAGTTTAAATTAGTCACTAAACAACTCAAGTGTATTTTTATAAAATGTTTTGTTTTTTATTCACAAAAAAGATTAATAAACTTGGGACATAATCTAAGAAGAGTTAGCATTTGGACCACGACGACGACCGAATCCGTGCACGAAGTTGACGAAACGTCTGTTGTACTGAATCCTCCTCTTTGCGCGACCGGTCTTCTTCTTCCTCTTTTCTTGTTTCTCAACTTTAGGAGTTTGTCCCTTGACCTTACCGGCACGAGCTAAAGAACCGTGCACTTTACCTCCGAGAAGTGGTACGGTGACATCCAATTCAAAGGATGACAAGCTGCTAACGCAGGCATCGTTCTCCAAAGCGTTTCCTTCACAGTTAAGGACGAACTCTTCGGTGATTCCCTTCAATTGGGTCAATTGAGCCTGAAATTAATGTTTTTTTTGAAATATGAATTAATATTTTGTGGTTGGAATTGGTTATAATACAAAATGCATATGAGGAGCCATATTCTAAGAACTCACCTTGACGGAGGCAATTGTATCATTTTGGGAAACCTCTAGGGTCTCAACGGAGTCCAAACCACGTACAAAAAGCTGCATGTTGGCTACTTTGTGGCAAATTCTAGAAATGGATGCACAAAATTTCTGATTAGAACACGTGCGAAAATTTTCACTTTCAATTTCTAGACACTCAATCAGGCCGAAACTGACAAATTATATATGAAATGAAAGCTGGTTTTACACAGAACTTAAATATTAAATTATGTAGAAAACTATTTTATATAGTTGTTGAATATGTGAAATAATTTAAGAAAATTTTTCTCACCTTGTCACTCTTGTCGGGGATTTACGAAAAAGAAAGATGGCGCAACTTCAGATTTTGTGTTCACGTTTAATCGAGTCTCGAAACTCGAATGAGTATTCATTCGAAAGTTGAAATGAACACATTCAAGACATAAAATAAATAGCGGGGTGTGTTCAAGGTAATCGATAATGTATTGCGATTATTAAAGGTAGGAGCACATTAGAAATACAAGACAATTTTTTTTTAAATTGTTGCTTGATTTATTATGTGTCTGCATTTCATTTAAGCGAAAGTCAGATGTTGTTATAAAATGGAAATCATATTAAAGAACTTAAAACAGACATGTTAAGCTCAGTTTTAACAAAAAAATCAATTAGAAAACGTATTTCACATTTACTGAAAAAAATTCTAAAATTTATTACAACCGGAATCGCGGATGCAAAATGTCATTAATTGTGAGCAACTTTTGTTTAGTTTTACCCTTTCCAATGGGATTTTTGATCAAGGATTGTGATATTGTGAATCTTAGATTTGGTTTTCTACATATATTAAAGGAATTACTGTCTAACTCAAGTTTATCTTTAAATTTTGAGTATACAAAATGAGAAACCTGAAAGAGAATAATCTGAATAATATATAATTTAACTCTTTGGTTAATATTTCAAAAGTATTCACAATTCATTACAAAATTTTACCGAATAAACAATAGAAAATAATGTTCAAATTTTCAAATTTTTCCTTGATTTAAATTAATCAACTGGTTGAAATTTGTCGACTTTTCTCTTAACAAGTGATTTAATGTAAGTAGTTGGTAAACGGGCTGAAATGTTGGCCCGGAGGACTCGAGTTCGAATGTCGATGATGCAAGTATGCTTTAATTAATCTTCAATTAAAAAAAAAATATCTCATAATTTCAGAAAAAGCAGAGAAGTAAGTCCAATTTCCCCTAGTTAAAGCTTTAAAAAAAGCTTTTATAAAACAAAAATAAACGAAACGTATTAAAATAATAGGAGACCGAGTAAAATATTAAAATCATTTTCATCACACAAATTGGCCAGTCGTATGTAATTATTTACCGGCTTCAATAATTTGACATGGGACGGAGTCAGTTATTTGTATTAGGTCTCCTTGTCATCTTTGTATACAAAACCTATAGTATTATCATAGTGCTGTTTTTCACGTCATCCGCAGCCTCAAGGCAACGTTGAAAGTTTTATATATAAAAGTTAAGTGGAAAAAACTGCAATAGCTTTTGTCGCCTTAGTCACTATGTGTCGTCCCATAAAAATCCCACGATGATAGTACTTAAGGCTTTATATATAGAGATGTAGGATTTTTATTGCTGAATACGTTTCGAAAACTATCTTATCTGATAACTAGAATGGTTTCATATGGGTCGTTGGCGATAATGAAACGAAGCTAATATTATCAGCCAATTTAATTTTTAATTGCATTTGGCCATATTTTTCGAAAGCGAAAAAAGATGTTCGACAATTTGAGTAACGAAAACGTTCTTTTAACATACTCACTTGGCTAAACAGAAACAACGGTTAAACTCATTTAATCAACTTTGTGTAAAGAATAACTTTATTAAAAATATAAACTCATGATCTGAATTGGACTTAGGGAACAGAGAGAATTATCTACGCATTACAAAAGCCGTAAAAATTTTCAAAATCGAACTTTTCTACTTTTAATAAAATTATTGTAAGAACTTATATAGGTACTGTGATCTCATGTTTAAACGCTTTGTTTTTATATTTTGTCATGTTTATTTCGGTTAATCTATTTTAATTAAGTTTGTTAGGGATTTTGTGAGTTTATTTTTAATTTTAATTAAAAATTAAATCTCATCTGCATAATATGGAAAATATGTTAAACAAAATGTGATGAATTCATTAATCTGTGTTTACAAATTTTTCGGACTTGAATTATGTTTGTAATTTTTACCTACAAGTGCTCAAGTTTATTCTCAAATTTGGACACAAACTTTATTTTCCAGCAGTGGCAATCTTGGGTATACCTATCGTCCACTTGAATTCACTCTCGTGTCATACCTGACTGTGTAATACCGGACTTACTACAAACTAGTAAACACGACTCCATGTCTGCTTTAATAAATATTTAAGGCTCTAGTATAATAAGAATAAATCTTTTAAAAACTAGTTGGACAAATGTAGGTTTTGTATTTATTTATTTTGTTTGCACACATTTGAATCATATCGTTTTTAGAATCGTAAAAGATTTGGTAGGAAACAAAGATGATTTCTTTAAGGAAAATACATACACAGCTTCTCTGACAAAATAACCGAAATATATTAATTCTTTCCTATTTTCAATTTGACATGGGACGGAGCGGATTGTCTGTATTGAGTCTTCCTGACGTGTTTTCAATGCTGGACTGGACACGTTTCGGAAACTACCTTATCTGATAGCTTGAATGGTTTCATTTTTCCATTTATTATCATTCATGTATTGCCTTAAGTTTTCAGCAAAAACACTCCATTAAATGGTAAATGGAGTATTTTGGTCAGCATGGCAGTGTCTGTCAAGTCCGAGATATTTCTTGTCACTGTTTTCACATCAAACCAATTCTTAGTCGAATAAAATAATAAAATATGTACAAAATTATTGATGTAGCAATACATTGTTCGTGTTAGAAATAGAAGGAACTATTTATTGCTTTTTAATAAAACTAGTAGGTATGTTCTTTTAGAAATATGATTTTAGAAACTAATAAATGTTTTTATCGCACATATGTAGATATACCACAGAAACTCACGAATTCTATTTCGTTCATCGCTTGGACTTTTCACAAACAAAGATAAGTGCATTAAAACAAGTTTGGCATATGTATATTCAACCTTGCGCCAGCACAAATCCTATTACATGGTCAAGCAGAGCTTATAATATTATGCCGAACTGCTCATACGGAGTAATGATGAGAATGCTGGTAGTAGTTTTGATAATTTTCACTTTACTTAAAGTGTACTCATTTTTTAGATATTTATATTTTAGTTGTAACGTTAAAATTAATAAATAAGTGTTGACATGACAGAAAAAATCATGCAGAAAGTATAAGCGCACCCTAGAACTGCAATGCGAACGTGATCCAAATTGAATTGGGCCCAGTTTTTACAGATTAAGGAGAGAGTATGATCAGAGGATAATGCAAACATTTTTTACCATTGGAGGGGAGGTCTATCTCCTTCGCTTAGGCAGGAGGGCAATTTTATAAAAATTGACTTAAAATCTAGAAATTAAATTATACCTTTTTCAAAAGCCAAATAAAGTTCTTTTAATCAATAGTTTTTGAAATAATTGACTTCAAAGTCAAAATTTATGAACAAAAGTTGAAAAGATCACAGTATTCTTGCATCCTTCGATGCGGGGCCACCACTAAATTGTTGGTTCTGGCAGCACCGGTTATGGTCCCTCCAAAATCATTCCAAATTTGTGATGGAAAAAGCGCCTTTCTTCGCTCACCTGTTCAAATTGGCCGACCCAGATAATAATCTTCGAACCAATTCAAAATTGGTTCTAGATTCGGCGGAGATTCTGCAATAAGGTCGACAATCGCTCCGAAAGCACGAACGCCACTGCTACAATTTGCATTGAGTCATCAAATGTTCGGCGGCCAGTTTTTTCTTCATATTTTTGACGAAGTATCCCTCAATTGCCGCATTTGGAAACACGTGCCGAACCGCATTTATTTCGGCCATTTCATAGTCGCACGAAATCGATTCCGGAGCGAATGTTGGGCAAAGGTCGTTAAAAAATTGGACATAGGTCTTCTCAGTCTTTTTTGGCAGCAAACCATACGCTACTCGGAACACGAAACCACTTCTCTCCGCCATTACCACATATACTTGGTAGAATAGCCTGGGAGCGATTCGGAATGTACCATCAATGTTTATATGTTTCATCCGGTCTGCCCAGAGTCGGTGGCTTTCTCTTCCGAATATAATTATTCTACACGCACTCTCAACCCCTGAGTCGTGAAGAAGGAAATTTTCCACCTCATCCGGGCCCACTCGGTATTGACACATTTGTGGTGGTATCACTAGGTCGCACAACCTAATGGGGTTAGGTGGGACACTTGATATCGCGTTTCGCTGCCTTTGCACAACCTTTCTCAAGGCGTCTTAGTTTGGTAACTTCCCACTTACGGCAGGCGATTGATTGCCATATGCTTTATTTAAAATAGCCGACGTGGATTCAAGTGTCGTTGCAGCCCTTTCCCTTATTTCTGACACGACCTGTAAAAATATTTCTTTTTAGTTTTATAATAAATAAATGAAATGTGTTTGTTATTGACAATTTATTTTTGGAACAAAGGAAGACAAGAGACAATTCAAATATGTATTATAAAAGGATTTTTTAAATACCTTTGAAACTGCTACTCCGGCCGCATTGATTCCATGCGTGTGGCTCCTTATTTGCTGGATGAAATTGCCAGAATCAGCTAAGGTGTGGATTCGTGCATAGCACCCGTCAACACTCAATTTTTCAAAATTGTAAGTGTGACCTTCATACGAAATTTTATTACCGTTTCTTTTTGATTTTAGCATATCCATTATTCTGAAAATAACTGTAGGTAAATAATGAATAAATAAAATAAGTTTTTCATTTAAACTTGACTTACCGGCTGTTAAAGGTTTGTTAACTTGAATATATAAAAAAAAGGGAAAGTCATGGCCTGCTAGTTGAATTAAATTTTCAAAAATTTGAATAAAAGTGGTTACGCCTATTAGAGAAGTTTGGGATACATTTTTTAGTCGGCTATATCTCAAGAACCAGTGGAAATATCGACTACAATTAATTTTTGTTTTACAGAAAATAACATCAAAATATGAAGGAAGAATTTTCAAAATAATTTAGTGGGTGGATTTTTTAGTGTAGCAATTTAAAAAAAAAAAAAACAATTCAAAAGTTTGATTGACCCCAAACATCTTACGAACCATTGAAGGTAGCGTCTTCAATTAAATTTTTTATTATATATTGCGATGTTATACCAAATCAATATAAGGTTGAACAAAATTTAATAAACGGTTTTATTTATAGCCCAACAAAAACTGAAAAAAAAATATTTGAACACCTAGAAAATGTATATTTAAAGTTAGTAAAAACAGATTTTCGCCTCAAATATCGGGGCAATGATTAAAAACATTGGATTTTATCTAATTGTATCTTTAAAAAAAAGCATTGCTCTTAACATTTGGTTTTACATAAATATTTTACATAAATATCCCATTGCCAATTTTTTTTTCTCAAGAATAAAAACTTACAAAAACACTACTAAAAATGGGTATACACAAAAAATGTTATCGTTTGTTCTATACAAAAGATATTGAAACTTTTAAAAATTCTAAAAATTGAATTTTGACTTTAATATCTTGAGAATAAAGAAACATACTGACTTCAGAGTTCTTTTATACCATATAAATCTTTAGCGAGCATCAATGGAAAGTTTTCAAGTCCAAGTCTTTTTTTTTTGTAATATGTAGAGACTGAAAGGGTTATTAGTATTATCTACTAACCTTGATATTTTAAACACGAGTGACGAACGATAGGTATGTCATCAATGCTGGTCATGTGCCTTCTTAAAACCATAGAACAAATTGTGTATATAGTCCTGACTTAATATAGGTTTGATTAAAAGAGGTTTGTTAAAATATTATGCTCTTCAACCTTCACTAAAAGTACTCACCTTTAATTAAACTTGTGCACTTAGTTTTAGTGCACTAAGAGGCACGTATCCCTGTACAAAGGGTAATGTATACCTCATTTACAATTTTGCAAGAATATTTCCGTACTACAACAGCTGGAAGTTTGGGGTGGAGAACTTTCTCGTGTTGGACAACTTGTGGAAGTCTGTTCAAGGAACGGAACTGAAAAAGTTCTGTTGGGTTTGAAAACTATAAATCTTGTTCTTCGCAAGAATTTGTGACGTTGGCTGGTAGAGGCAACATATCAATCGGTGTACATATGGTGATGGTGGCATCAATGAAGTTCTCGTACGTGACGTACTATGTTCCTGAAATAAGTTTCAATTTGTTATCAATTATCCAAATTATTAAGAATGGAAGTACAATTATTGAATTCGATAAAAAGGGCTGTAAAATTGTTGACAGCAAAAATTATACTTTTGCTACGGCTACTGAGATTTATAAGGTGCATAGATTGAACGCACAGAAAGACAATACTGCTAAGGTGGCAACAGAATCAAACGTTGATATATGGCACAGGTGGATGGGTCATCCGGGTGCTGACGTAATGCGGTCTTTGGTCGTTTTTTAATCATTTTCCTAAAGAAGTGTAGGCTGGTACAAAGGTAAACATTTAAACAGAGTTTTTGGTTCTATTGGAATGGGGCATTAAATGTACATATAATAGTTGGGTACGCTCAGAACTCAAAAGACTATCGAATGTATGATCCAGTCAATACAAAAATGAACATTACTAAAGAGGTGAAGTTTAAAGAATGCAGGCATTTTGAGGGTCAGAATTTAGTGGGGAATTTGGGAAGAAATCCTGAACCTGTTGTTGCTGATGTAAATCCTATTTCTGTTCTTGAGAATGATGTTGTTTGATGTGAACCTGATGTTGTTGCTGAGATAGAGCCTGTTGTTGAGGGAATTATGAACCGTCAACCAATTTATCATCAAGTGGTGATGTTTATTGTGTTTGAGACGTTCAAATCGTGTGAAGAAACCCAAGATGTTTGAAGATTTTGTAGCTTTTGACAACGATAAAAAAGTCTGTTCATCTGATGATCCTATTTATTACTTACGATGAGGCGTTTTCAAGATCTGATGGTTCCATTTACGAGAATAAACAAATAAATATAAGTTATTTAGTTTTTATTTTAATTTTTATTTTTAATGTTGCAACTTAAGTTTTAATTCAATCTACGACGCGTTTCGGAGATGTTTCTCCATCATCGGGTGGAATACTTTTATTGCTAGTGTTGTTGGTGGTTGTTGTAGGAAGTTGACTAAAGTTTTGGTCTTCTATTGTTGTTGTTGGTTGTTATTTTCTTCTATAGTTTGGCTTTTTTAGTTATGTGGTGTTTTCTTTCTTTTTCTATTTTTGTTGTTGGTTTTATTGTTTGTATATTTATTTACGCTTTAATGTATCATGTTGTCTTTTTTCTTTCTTTTATTATTTGTGTTTGAATTTTATTGCCGTTTCGTATAGTGCGTTTGGTTTGATGGTTAATTTGTCATTTAATATTAACTTCCCATAGAAAGTTATTGTAATGGGTCCGATTTTTCAAATTGAAAATTTTGACATTTCTCGACGTTTCAAGGTCCCTAGAGTCGAAATACAAGATTTTTAGAAAGATGTCTGTGCGTGCGTGTGTACGTACATTCGTACGTTCGTACAATCACGACGTTTTTTTCGCCGTCCATAGCTCAAGAACCAGAAAAGATATCGACTTCAAATAAATTTTGTTATACAGATAATAAGGTAGAAAGATGCAGAAAGGGCTCTCAAGAAAATTGCGTCGGTGGTTTTTTTACCAAAGCAGTTTTTAAAAAAGGTGAAAATTTTGGTTAACCCTAAATATCTTAAGAACCAAAAACGCTAGAGACTTGAATTAAATTTTATGTAATATATTGTAACGTGATACAGATGAAGTATATTTTTTGAAAAAAATTCAATTAACGGTTTTTTTATAAATCAAAAAAATTGAAAAAACAAAATTTGTCACCTCGAAAATCTTACGGGGAGAGTACGATAACTTTGGCGACAAAGTTTAATGACGGATTTGTATAGAACAGTTAAAAACAAGCATTTTTTACTACGGGAGGAGGGGGTCTATCTCCCCCAGTTTAGGCGGTAGGGGCAATTTAAAAAAATATGTACATTAAATGAAAACAAAATAATTAAAAAATAACGGTAATACTTACAATTAAGTATTATACCACAGATACTATAGTTCCTCTATTATCTCTATTATACCTTTTTTTAAAGCCAACATTTTTGTCTATTAGCTTGTTTTTAAAATAAGTCAAAACTATGCATAGTTTTTGAAAAAAATTGTTTAAACTAAAAATGTATGCAAAAAAAATTAAAAAAAAGGTTTAAAGTGTAGTTTTTCAAAACTTTCAAATTATCTACTGTTTTTTTTAGAATTCATTGCTCTTATTTGTTTTTGATCAAAAACTGAAAACTAGATGACTTTATGTCTTCTAGTTCTTGAGAAAATTGAAAATTACAAAAAAAAATATTTTAATTAAATTACTTTTTCCTTGCTTAAGTATTAACGTAGTCTTATTTTGATAGTAATAATCGAATATGGATTAAGATACACCTAGGGTAAATTAATTTTTCTTAAATCCAGCTTATTTAAATGCAAAAGAAACTTTGCATGCACCCCATCTTGCACCCACCGAACCTTGCCCCCTCCCCACCTTGCACGCACTCCAACTTGCACCCACCCCAAATCCTATAGTGTTCCCAAGCAGGGGGGTTGCAGATCCCACTGTTGCATACACCCAAACTCGCACCTACCATTGTTACTATCAACATAAGACCACTCAAGCAAAAAAAAAAGAATTAAATTAAAATAGTAGTTGTGGTTATTTTCAATTTTGTCAAAAACTAAAAGACATAAAATCATCTAGTTTTCAGTTTGTGCAAAGAAAAATAACGTTTTCAAATCTGGTAAAATTTTGTAAAAAATCGAATTGACAGTTTTTTTATAAAAAATAAAAACCTAAAAAAACTAGCTCAAAGTTGGCACGAATTGAATTTAACCTCAAATATCTTTTCAAAAATGTGAGATTATGGCTTCCAACTTATTTAAACTTATAAAAAATATTGTTTTCAACATTCTGAAAAATGTTGAGAAAAATCGAATTGACACTTTTTTTACAAAAAATAAAAACCTAAACAAAAAAATTAATTAAAGTTGGTAAAAATTGATTTTCGACTCAAATATCTTTTCAAAACTTTGAGATATGGCTTTAAACTACTTTTATCTTTTAAAAAATATTGTCAACACTCAGTAAAATTTTGAGAAAAATCTAATTGACAGAATTTTTACAAAAAATAAAAACCTAACAAAAAAACTTGGTAAAAATTTACTTACGACTCAAATAGCTTTTCAAAAATTAAAAAATATTGTCTGCAAACTCTTTTTATTTCACAGAAAATATTGTTTTCGATATTCAGTAGTTTTTTTTATAAAAATCCAACAGTCCGTTTTTTCATAAAAAAATAAAATCTACAAAAAATAGTACGCAAATTGATGTTCGGTTCTTGATATCTCTCAAATTAATTTCATTCATCCAATTTGTAAAAATTTAAGAAATGCTACTTAAATTGGTAAAAATTTGCTTTCGACTAAAAATCTATTTAATAAAAATATCTTCATATTTTCATGCTAAACTATTTATTTATATGAAAAATATTGTTGATAATTTTAAAATTTTTAAGAATAATTCAACTAACAACTTTTTTAACCCAAAACGAAAACCTACAAACTTTTATAAAAGACAAGTCGACAGAAGGGATGGGCATGGGAAGTTATCAGTGTAAGTCGCATCAAAGCCTCTTTTTTTGTCTTGTTCTTGTTGGTATGCTTTGTAGATTTCATATTCTTCCATTGCGTCAAGTAATCTGCCTTTTCTGCATATATGTAATGTTTGTAAATTTGTTTCAATGTCTGTATAATTATGGTTGTTTTCTATTAAATGTAATGCATATGTGGATTTGGTGTTGAATCTTTCTTCGAAGGTTCTACCTGTTTGGCCGATGTAAAATTTGTTGCAATCATTGCATTTAAGTTTGTAGGCGCAGGAATATGATTTTGTTTCCTGTTTTATTTTTGGTTTTAAAATATTTTGTAAGTTGTTGTTTGTTTTGAATGTTATATTTATGTTAAGTTTCTTGAATTGATTTGTTAATATTTGTGGTACTATGTTGGTGTATGTAACGAAACGGCAATAAAATTCAAACACAAATAATAAAAGAAAGGAAAAAGACAACATAATACATTAAAGCTTAAATAAATATACAAACAATAAAACCAACAACAACAATATAAAAAGAAAGAAAACACCACATCACTAAAAAAGCCAAACTATAGAAGAAAATAACAACCAACAACAACAATAGAAGACCAAAACTTTAGTCAACTTCCTACAACAACCACCAACAACACTAGCAATAAAAGTATTCCACCCGATGATGGAGAAACATCTCCGAAACGCGTCGTAGATTGAGAATATAATTAAAACTTAAGTTGCAACATTAAAAATAAAAATTAAAATAAAAACTAAATAACTTATATTTATTTGTTTATTCTCGTAAATGGAACCATCAGATCTTGAAAACGCCTCATCGTAAGTAATAAATAGGATCATCAGATGAACAGACTTTTTTATCGTTGTCAAAAGCTACAAAATCTTCAAACATCTTGGGTTTCTTCACACGATTTGAACGTCTCAAACACAATAAACATCACCACTTGATGATAAATTGGTTGACGGTTCATAATTCCCTCAACAACAGGCTCTATCTCAGCAACAACATCAGGTTCACATCAAACAACATCATTCTCAAGAACAGAAATAGGATTTACATCAGCAACAACAGGTTCAGGATTTCTTCCCAAATTCCCCACTAAATTCTGACCCTCAAAATGCCTGCATTCTTTAAACTTCACCTCTTTAGTAATGTTCATTTTTGTATTGACTGGATCATACATTCGATAGTCTTTTGAGTTCTGAGCGTACCCAACTATTATATGTACATTTAATGCCCCATTCCAATAGAACCAAAAACTCTGTTTAAATGTTTACCTTTGTACCAGCCTACACTTCTTTAGGAAAATGATTAAAAAACGACCAAAGACCGCATTACGTCAGCACCCGGATGACCCATCCACCTGTGCCATATATCAACGTTTGATTCTGTTGCCACCTTAGCAGTATTGTCTTTCTGTGCGTTCAATCTATGCACCTTATAAATCTCAGTAGCCGTAGCAAAAGTATAATTTTTGCTGTCAACAATTTTACAGCCCTTTTTATCGAATTCAATAATTGTACTTCCATTCTTAATAATTTGGATAATTGATAACAAATTGAAACTTATTTCAGGAACATAGTACGTCACGTACGAGAACTTCATTGATGCCACCATCACCATATGTACACCGATTGATATGTTGCCTCTACCAGCCAACGTCACAAATTCTTGCGAAGAACAAGATTTATAGTTTTCAAACCCAACAGAACTTTTTCAGTTCCGTTCCTTGAACAGACTTCCACAAGTTGTCCAACACGAGAAAGTTCTCCACCCCAAACTTCCAGCTGTTGTAGTACGGAAATATTCTTGCAAAATTGTAAATGAGGTATACATTACCCTTTGTACAGGGATACGTGCCTCTTAGTGCACTAAAACTAAGTGCACAAGTTTAATTAAAGGTGAGTACTTTTAGTGAAGGTTGAAGAGCATAATATTTTAACAAACCTCTTTTAATCAAACCTATATTAAGTCAGGACTATATACACAATTTGTTCTATGGTTTTAAGAAGGCACATGACCAGCATTGATGACATACCTATCGTTCGTCACTCGTGTTTAAAATATCAAGGTTAGTAGATAATACTAATAACCCTTTCAGTCTCTACATATTACAAAAAAAAAAGACTTGGACTTGAAAACTTTCCATTGATGCTCGCTAAAGATTTATATGGTATAAAAGAACTCTGAAGTCAGTATGTTTCTTTATTCTCAAGATATTAAAGTCAAAATTCAATTTTTAGAATTTTTAAAAGTTTCAATATCTTTTGTATAGAACAAACGATAACATTTTTTGTGTATACCCATTTTTAGTAGTGTTTTTGTAAGTTTTTATTCTTGAGAAAAAAAAATTGGCAATGGGATATTTATGTAAAATATTTATGTAAAACCAAATGTTAAGAGCAATGCTTTTTTTTAAAGATACAATTAGATAAAATCCAATGTTTTTAATCATTGCCCCGATATTTGAGGCGAAAATCTGTTTTTACTAACTTTAAATATACATTTTCTAGGTGTTCAAATATTTTTTTTTCAGTTTTTGTTGGGCTATAAATAAAACCGTTTATTAAATTTTGTTCAACCTTATATTGATTTGGTATAACATCGCAATATATAATAAAAAATTTAATTGAAGACGCTACCTTCAATGGTTCGTAAGATGTTTGGGGTCAATCAAACTTTTGAATTGTTTTTTTTTTTTTTAAATTGCTACACTAAAAAATCCACCCACTAAATTATTTTGAAAATTCTTCCTTCATATTTTGATGTTATTTTCTGTAAAACAAAAATTAATTGTAGTCGATATTTCCACTGGTTCTTGAGATATAGCCGACTAAAAAATGTATCCCAAACTTCTCTAATAGGCGTAACCACTTTTATTCAAATTTTTGAAAATTTAATTCAACTAGCAGGCCATGACTTTCCCTTTTTTTTATATATTCAAGTTAACAAACCTTTAACAGCCGGTAAGTCAAGTTTAAATGAAAAACTTATTTTATTTATTCATTATTTACCTACAGTTATTTTCAGAATAATGGATATGCTAAAATCAAAAAGAAACGGTAATAAAATTTCGTATGAAGGTCACACTTACAATTTTGAAAAATTGAGTGTTGACGGGTGCTATGCACGAATCCACACCTTAGCTGATTCTGGCAATTTCACACCACACGCATGGAATCAATGCGGCCGGAGTAGCAGCTTCAAAGGTATTTAAAAAATCCTTTTATAATACATATTTAAATTGTCTCTTGTCTTCCTTTGTTCCAAAAATAAATTGTCAATAACAAACACATTTCATTTATTTATTATAAAACTAAAAAGAAATATTTTTACAGGTCGTGTCAGAAATAAGGGAAAGGGCTGCAACTAAAGCATATGACAATCAATCGCCTGCCGTAAGTGGGAAGTTACCAAACTAAGACGCCTTGAGAAAGGTTGTGCAAAGGCAGCGAAACGCGATATCAAGTGTCCCACCTAACCCCATTAGGTTGTGCGACCTAGTGATACCACCACAAATGTGTCAATACCGAGTGGGCCCGGATGAGGTGGAAAATTTCCTTCTTCACGACTCAGGGGTTGAGAGTACGTGTAGAATAATTATATTCGGAAGAGAAAGCCACCGACTCTGGGCAGACCGGATGAAACATATATACATTGATGGTACATTCCGAATCGCTCCCAGGCTATTCTACCAAGTATATGTGGTAATGGCGGAGAGAAGTGGTTTCGTGTTCCCAGTAGCGTATGGTTTGCTGCCAAATAAGACTACGGAGACCTATGTCCAATTTTTTAACGACCTTTGCCCAACATTCGCTCCGGAATCGATTTCGTGCGACTATGAAATGGCCGAAATAAATGCGGTTCGGCACGTGTTTCCAAATGCGGCAATTGAGGGATGCTTCCTCGACTTCGTCAAAAATATGAAGAAAAAACTGGCTGCCGAACATTTGATGGCTCAATATATTAACGATGCCGATTTCTCGCTTCCGGCCAGAAAGATTGTAGCGATGGCGTTCGTGCCTCCGGAGCGTATGGAGAAAGCGTTTATCGACCTAGTGTCACAATCCTAGTCGAATCTAGAACCAATTTTGAATTGGTTCGAAGATTATTATCTGGGTCGGCCAATTTTAACAGGTGGGCGAAGACAGGCGCTTTTTCCATCACAAATTTGGAACGTTTTTGGAAGGACCATAACCGGTGCTTCGAAGGATACAAGTCGAGTTTGGAGAAGATCATCCAACTATTTGGAAATTCTTAAAAACTCTGAAAAAATACAAAATGGCAGAGATAATCACTACGAACAATTTGTTCGTGGAGAAGAGCCACACACTAAAAGGTCGAAATATACATATAAGAGCAGACGAACGGATCCTCCGGCTTATTTCGGAGTTAAACGGAGGTAAGGCAGTGCAATAATGATAATAAGTGAAAAATTAAACCATTGAGATAAGGTAGTTTCTGAAACGTGTTCAGCATTAAAAACAGGACAGGGAGACTCAACACAGACAACCCACTCCAATTCAATTCGATTTTCAAATTTTGTTTGATGAAATTATTTCTAATATTATGCCTTCTTTAATTTTAATATATTTCGTTAATGTTTTTTTAAAGAAACTATGTATGTTTGTATTTTCTTTGAAGAAATCATCTTTATTCCCTACCCAATCTTTTACTAATCTTAATCAGCCCTATTGTGAGTTCCATGGGAACAAGATTCCACATGGAAAAATTCCCATTTCCCTTTTCCCTAATTGTGAGTTTCGGACGAAAAAATTCCCCATGTTCGAAAAAATCCCCTTATTGTAAGCATTTTTTCCGTGTGAAATGTTACGTTCTCAACAGCTGAAATGTTCACTTAATTTTTTGTCGCGAACGAGAGAATAACAAAGCGGAAAATGTAAGTTGTTTGTTGTTTTTTTTTTTTTGTGATCAAAAATAAAAGTGAATTTTTCCAATATTTCAGGAGCAAAACTTTAAATAAAGCCCAAAGCGAAATGCTTTTAAATAAAATGCAACAAAACCCTGAAATTGCCAAAGGCTTTGTAAAACAAAGTCGCGAAAAAGTTTTGGAGTTTTGGAAGCAGCTCACATTAGAGCTTAACAGCGCAGGCCCGCCCGTTAAAAATGAATGCGAGTGGAAAAAAGTAAGTTTGTTTTGTAGTTCTAATTCATTTTTTGTTTAAAATTATGTTTTGTAAATAGGTTTGGATTGACCAAAAGCGATACGTGCGCAAAAAAGCAGCAACGAATAAAATCCACCAAAGAGGAACAGGAGGTGGACCAAATAAAACTCAAAAATTTTCACCTTCGGAAGAGACTATATTCCAAATGGTTGGAATGAGTGAAGCAGTGGAAGGAGTCCCCAAATCACGCTGCTTTGGGTTGCCTGCATCTGAAGAAATGGTTTTGAATGAAGAATATTGTCCAACTGCGGCTGGTTCATCTTCAGATCCATTCAATTATGACCTTGAAGTCACTCCTCAAAACGAAAATGACCAACCAACTCCCCCGACTCCTCAAATCAATAAAAAAAGAAAGGCTGTCCAAATGAGCACGAGCGAAGTCGTCGTAGAGGAGCTGGAAATTCAAAAAAAAATTTGTTCCGAGCTCAGTGCAGGGATTTCCGTAATGCGAGAGCATAACAAAGAAGTTGAAAGTAGCATTAAAAAGTTATACCGCTCACTGGACCGCATAACTGAACTAAAAAAAGAAAGCCTTAAAGAACAAAAGCGTCACAATTTGGAGATGGAAAAATTTCGCAAGTCTGAGCTCGCAGCTAAAATAGACAAAAATTCCAAAATGTTAGAGCTCGAAGAGTGCAAGCTTCGAGTTATGGAAAGAAAAAACTGAAGACTGGTGTGTAGCTGATAAGAAAACCCATCTGTGATGTGAAGACCTCAGCTGTGAATATAAGTTTTAAAAACCTGTGCATTTTTTTATTTTTTTTCATTTTTTTTATTTTCTTTTTCAACATGAAGTGTATTTTTAATTTTTTTGTATTGACTTTAATTTATGTATAGGTTTTATTTATTTTTATGTTCTTAGTTATAAAATGAAGTGAATTTTTGATTTTAGCCTATTTTTAATAAAAAAAATATTTAAGAAATTTTTGTTTATTTGTCTGTTTTTATTTGATTAACAATTATTGCAAAACTAAAGACTACTGGTTATACTAGTTCGAATGCGCTGTCCTGCAGTTAGATAAGTAGAACCTACTTCGGTACTTTGTGTATTTTCAACTTCTGGGATATCAACTTCTTCACAAGGCACATTTAAATCGCTTTTGAAATGTATGCAAATATTATGCAACGCTGCACAAACATTTATAATTTTAATAGCCTTTGCCGGTGTGTAATGCAATTCTCTCGCACTTAGTAGACAACGACATCTGTTTTTAAGGACGCCATTTGTTCTTTCAACGATATTTCGGCAACGTGAATGGATATCGTTGAATCTTGCTTGAGGTGAACCAATATCAGGTGTTCTATATGGTGTCAAGAGCCAAGGTTCTAAGGGGTAACCAGCATCCCCTAAGAGAATAAGTTTTAAATATAATTTACAAGGTTTTCATAGTTTTAAATAATTACCTAAAAGCCAAACATTGCGATTATCTTCCAAATAGTCACGTTCCATTTTGGATCTTAGTTGACTCACGTTCCAAATAAAGGAATCGTGACAAGCTCCTGGGTGTGTTGCATCAATGAAACGGATTTTTAGCTCATTGTCACATACCTGCCAAATATATCCATTATTTTTAGAATTGAATTATATCAGTTAGACTCACAAGCAAAACATTCAAGCTACATGCTCCTTTCCTATTGTAAAATAAATGCTTGTTAACTACTGGTGAAATTATATTAACGTGCGTTCCGTCTATGCATCCTACAACACCTGGCAGCTTATATTTGATATAAAATTGCTGGGCAATTTTTCGCTCCTCATCTGTTGTTGGCCAAGTAATCCAAAGAGGACAAAGCAACTCTTCAAAAATATTTAAAACCTCCGAAAGAACAAGACTGAAAGAGCTTTGTTTTAATAAACAAAAATGTAGATAAGAATTTTATACTTACAACGAATCGCGCAACTCCAAGGGATTGGAATGATCCCTTAAAGATCTTCGAACAGCTCGTTCTTCACGTTTTCCTTCTTCATCCAATAAAATTCGAATTCCAATGCTAAACATAATTATTTCACTTTCTTTTTTATCAAAATACAACTTAAATTTATTTTGTTTCGCACTTGTCTTCAAAAAAATAAATAAACATGCAATAAGATCTGTTCATTTTAAAAACAACAGTGCACATATGTTTTAAAACGGAGAGGGAAATTTTGTAAACGTGATCGTTAAGTTACTTTTTTTTTGCATATAAGTCGATGAGGGTTGAATTTAAAGAGTGTTTTTGCACTCAGTGGGCACAGTTTTAGAAAAATAATTGGAGCGCCACATTAATTTCTTAAGAAGAAATGATTTAGATTTCAGTTCTTGTTTCCATCATAGAGAAGGGAAATTTATTTAGGTCTCAGTTTTTTGAACATGTCTATTTTTCGAACTGTCATTTCCGATTCGATGTGAAATTTTATTCGAGTGAAACTCCCAATAGCTTTTGAAAGTCCGTGGGAACGAAAATTTTCCCTGTGAATGGTTTTCCGTGTGAAACTCACAATAAGGCTGAATGTGTGCAAAAAATAAATACATTACCTATTTCTGTCGAAAAATTCTTGATGTAATTTTTTTGAAAATTCATTCTTATTTTCCTAGGGGCTTATATATATTTATTAATTTGTATGCAGTCGTGTATACTTTCTAGTTTGTCATGTAAGCTTGTTCAAAATGAGGGTCCATTTTCACTTCTTACCACTTTTGTATAGTATCGGGAGACTCTTCGGGAGTAATACCTAGTGGCTACGACGACTTTAGCTTTTCCAGACTTTTTTTTGACTAAAACTTTGTATTTACCTAAATCTTAGCTTGTATTTTTGACTTAACCTTTGTATTAAGTACTGCAACACCACATTGCAGCTAAGAAATATATAGAAATATAGATATCTTTTTTTTTTAAGTTTGTTTACTTTTCAAAATTTTGTCTGCCTTTTTTCTTTCAACTACAGTTCACAATGTCTTACTATTTGAAAAACAAAATAGTCATCTACCCGTCATAATGAAAACTATTTTTTAGGTTGTTGTTGCATTATATGTTAAAAGATAACACGTATCATTTCCGAAAACAAAAAACCGCTACCATACGCAACCAGAAGCACTTATAATTCGGAATCGATAAAATTGTTCGATTGGTTCTTGATAAGTAGTTTCCAAATAAATTACTAGGGGAGAGTACGATAACTTTGGCGACAAAGTTTAATGACGGATTTGTATAGAACAGTTAAAAATAAGCATTTTTTACTATGGGAGGGGGTCTATCTCCCCCCGTTTAGGCGGTAGGGGCAATTTAAAAAAACATGCACATTAAATGGAAAAAAATAATTACAAAATAACGGTAATACTTACAGTTAAGTATTATACCTTTTTTCAAAGCCAACACTTTTGTCTATTAGCTTGTTTTTAAATCAAGTCAAAACTATGCATAGTTTTTGAAAAAAATTGTTTTAAACTCAAAATTTGGTCAAAAAAAAAGTTAAAAATATGGTTTAAAGTGTAATTTTTCAAAACTTTTAGATTATCTACTATTTTTTTTTTAGAATTCATTGCTCTTATTTGTTTTTGTTCAAAAACTGAAAACTAGATGACTTTATGTCTTCTAGTTCTTGAGAAAATTGAAAATTACCAAAAAAAATATTTTAATTAAATTACTTTTTCCTTGCTTAAGTATTAACGTAGCCTTATTTTGATAGTAATAATCGAATATGGATTAAGATATACCAAGGATAAATTAATTTTTCTTAAATCCAGCTTATTTAAATGCAAAAGAAACTTTGCATGCACCCCATCTTGCACCCACCGCACCTTTCACCCTCCCCACCTTGCACCCACTCCACCTCGCACCCACCCCAAATCCTATAGTGTGCCCAAGCAGGGGGGTTGCAGATCCCACTGTTGCATACACCCAAACTCGCACACACCTTACTGTTGCATACACCCAAACTCGCATTACGCATACGCAAATACCATTGTTACTATCAAAATAAATATCAGTTTTTGATCAAAAACAAATAAGAGCAATAAAAGTTGATATAAAAACAATGGTAGATATTTTTGAAGTATTGAAAAATTACACTTTAAACCTTTTTTTTAACTATTTTTACTCAAATTTTGAGTTTAAAATTAAATTTTTCAAAAACTACGCATAGTTTTAACTTGAATTAAATACTGGCTAATAAAACAGAATGTTGGCTTTAAAAAAAGGTATGAAACTTAATTGTAAGTATTACCGTTATTTTTTAATTAATTTTTTTCATTTTAAATAACAATTTTTTTAAATTGCCCCTACCGCCTAAACGGCGGTAGGGGCCCCCCCCCCTCCCATAGTAAAAAATGCTTGTATTAAGACCCTCTACCAAAAACTGTTATTATATCTTGTCGCCAAACTTATCGTACTCGTGCCAAAAAGAGGTTTAAATGATTAAATGAGTATCAGAGATGATATATTCCAAATATGACTATACTCTGTCCAACAAAAATAGGCAGTACAGGGAAGATAGAACGTTTTCCTCTCACTTTTATTGCATTGGTTTGCGTAAGCGATTTATTTTTAAAGCTCTGACAGGGTTTTGTTCTCAAAAGCTTCAAAACCCAAAAGCTTTTTAATGAAATCCACTGAATAAGCTCTTTGATTGAGAGTGATAATGGTAACTCTGTTGAGATGTAAAGAACAGTATCCCATTAGCAGCGGGTACACATTTTTGTGAAGAATTGCAACAACAATTCTTTAAGGAATGTCAGTAGCTTACTAATTTTTTAGGGGCATTTTTCCTGACGTAGTGTAGTAAGAGCCCCCGCAGACTGCAGACTTTTTATCGGCCGATAGTTTAGTCGGGTTGGGCTGAAAGTGCGCACACCGAGCCAACTAAACAGTTTGGTTGGTGAACAGGGCGCAGACTATTCAACAGTCGGCCGACTATTCTCGAACTAGTTTGTAACTGACAACAACAACAATTGTGATTTGGGCGACGACATATTTAAAATACACGCACACGACGCCAAATCACAGAGCGAACTGAACTATCGGCCGACTAAACAATCATCATGTATGCGCAGGCGTGTATGCGCCAATACTGATTAAACAGTCGACAGATTAGTTTGAATGTAATCGGGTAGCCCATCAAACTTTTTTATCGGCCGATACTGAATCGCTGTAGTGTGCGCATATGCATTCCTCTCCATACTGATTAAGAAGCCAAACTATCGGCCGATAAAAAGTCTGCAGTCTGCGGGGGCTCTAAGGTTACACCAGGCGCCACTGTTTTGCAAAAAGCTCGCCTATAACGCTTGTACTGATTATTTTTGTTGAACAGAGAATACATTATTCGACGAGTAGAACCCGTGGCACGATGGTAAATGTGTTGGACTGTCATGCTAGAGGTCTTGGGTTCTATCCCTGCCTGGTGGCATCTAAAGTTTTTTCGCAGGTACTGCCTCTTGCGAGGAATTGACAAATCCTCCAAGAGTAATTCTTGTCATGAAAAGTGCTTTCTTAAATTAGCCGTTCGGATTCAGATTAAAACTGTAGGTCCCCTCCATCCCTAACAACAGTACTCGCACGCAGGAATGGTTGAGATCTGTAAGTTACTAGGCCCTAGTTCAACGAGACAAAAAAGCTGCAGTAGTTTGAAATGTTCACATCAAGCCAAAATCGCTTATTTCATGACTTAAGTTTTTAGTATTTAGAACCAACTTAATTAAAAAAGAAAAGATGTTCAAAGTGAAGTAAAATATTTTAAATTATACTTAAATATTCAAAGAGTCAAAAAAGTGAGAGAAGTTTTAAATGTCAAAATCGCGTTTTTCTGAACTTTAGAAATAATGTTAGTTTAATTTGAGAATGATTGAGTGAATATGAGAGATAATAAATTCCAAATCTGACTTCATTATTCCAAGAAATAAAAAAGTTACAGATTTTTGAGACGCGTTAGCCCGTTTGGGCCCACTGTGCGACGCACAGTGGTTTCAAAGTGGAAAAAACCCCCAAATGTCAAAGAATTTGCACAGCAAATTAAATATGATTTTTCGATTCTGCATATATATAAATAAAGAATGCACTCCATTTTGTATTTTTTTATCACTCAAATTCGCAAAACCGTTAACCCAAAGTGGCTTCTTTCTAGATTCAAAGAATTTAAAGATTTTTTTCAGTGGTTTTCATGTGTTTTTTTTTTAGTATGATGACCGCTTTTAGTTTAACAAAAAAAGTTTATTTTATTAATTATATACTTTGCTTCAATATCTCATTTACCGTTTGTTAAATTTCCTAACCAATACAAAAATATATGGCTCTAAAATAGAGCTCCATCAAGAATGAGTAACTTTTGTTAATTATTGGACTTTACATAAAGAGCTAAGTGTTGCTAAGTGTTGACACTAACATTTCTTGAAAGCCTATTCCATAAACTATGAATAGTGCAAAAATAAAAGGTCACTTTTAGTCACTTTGCTCGCAAGAGGCTTTTGAGTGCAGGTGAGCGTGTTGCTCATAAAGCACTCAAAATTGAGTTTTTTATTACAGTTTTTAATTTTACAGCTATTTGAATTAAATAAGTTGTTTACATAATAATAGATCAATAGGATCTTCATTGCAGTTTTGCTTAAGCTTTGGTTGAGTTAATATTAATTTTGAAAGTCTCATAATGTCTAATTTTGCGATAGAAAAAAGAGTGTTATGTGATTTCTTTTTCAGTCCAAAGATTAACTCCCTCGACAATTTTTTAAATGAAAGGTATCCTAGTTTAGAACCTTATAAAATTGCCCAAATTATATCTGAAGTTAAAAAAAGATTCTTGCCAAACTTTAAAAAAAATTATAAGTCCACTCGATATATCAATTCAAAATTTTTAAATAAACATAAAGAATGGGTTAAAGGAAAGTTTTCGGTATGTTTTAAACAAAACGGTGTTGAAGTGGGAGGCCTAAAAAAATTTCATTTATTTTTTATTTCCTTGTACATACATATTATATATAGGGAGGTTCTATTGCCCCTCGTTTAGGTTGGAGGGGCAATTTTCTAAAAACTTGAAACAGAAAACAAATTATTATAAAACAAGGGCAACACTTGTAATGGCCCTGTTATAACCTTTTGCAAAACAAGAACTCTCAAACAAGAAGCTATAACAGGGCATTAAAAGTGTTGTCGTTGTTTTATAATAACTTGTTTTCTGTTTCAATCCAATTTGACCCTTCCACCTAAATGAGGGGGAATAAACACTCCTCACATACGACTTTTTTCTTGTATCGAACACACATACATTATACATATTCAAACCATGTCACACCTTAAGTGGATCACTTTGTATAATTTAAAAAAAAAATAAAAAAATTTGATCGTATACCATCTTGTAGCATTACTACGATATTAATTTGAAGACTATGTTTTTTTTTTTATTTTTAACATAGCAAATTGGAACGCTTAAAAGTGAACTGAGTTCATCAAATCAACGAAAAAAGCTTTTTTATACAAATTGTTGGTAAGCATGCGTAATTTTTGAGTTAGATTCAAAATTTTTGTATCGTGGTAAGAACTTGATCTACTGAACTCACATACCAAAATTTAACGAATTCGGTCCACCCGTTTGGTTTTTGTAGAATTTTTTCCACTTCATCCATAGAAAGAAACCACTGTGCGACGGACGGTTACCTCGATAGGGCCGGTTACATGTAAGTTCTTCTATGTACATATTTCATAGAACGATTCTTCTTCCATCAGTGGAAATTTTTTATGGAGCGCTTCCACATTATTTTACAAAACTTATGTTGGACAATATCTTTTCTTAAATAAAAAAACCGTTAATTTTTCAATAAATATATAGATGTTGTATATTTACATGTTTGTATACCGAATTTGTTTCTTGTCTTAACAATTTATTCTTAAAGTGTTTTATTTTATATTTTATTAATAATATAAATGACAACGTGCGTATGAGGTTAAAACTAAATTATAATTATAAATACTTAGAATTAAATGTGTTAGTTTACAATTTGTTCATATATGTATGTGTGCATATGTATATGTGTATGTATCTAGAAATAAATCGATGTAACGAGAAACCAAAACAAAAACGAAAGAAATTAACTCCAGTAATTTCTGTATTCTGTTACAAAAAATAAAAACGATATTAGCGTCTTGTGGATTTGATTTTTTGATTAGACGAATCCCTGCTTTGCTTTAAGCCTTATCCTATAACTTCCTATAAAATCCTAGTGAACAAACTCATTAGCTATAAAATGTTGCGGTTCTACGATCACGCTAGTGTATTGTGGCGGGTTGACATTGACATTTTTAAAAGTATCACTAAACGTACTTTCGACAGGATGATGCTGTTGGGAGTGATGTGGAGCGTGATTGTGATGATTGGACTGTAAGTCGCCATTGTGATGATTACTTTGCTGCGAATGTGGATGCTGGTGATGATGATGATGATGATGGTTGTGGTGGTGATTTGAACTGTTGTCCGAGAAGTAGTTCAGTTCGAAGTTGTGGCTTAGATCACTGTAGGTGGTATGCGGGGATGTATCGTTGATAATGGATGCATTTCCGGTTGACATTTGACGTTCGCTCTCGGAACTGCTGCTACAACTGCTCGAATTCGCCGAAAACGGCCGAATAATATTCGCGTCAACTGAGTCGTAGTAGTAATGGTTGTTATAGTAGTTGCTATTGCTACTAGTGGTGTCGGCGAATTGAATACTTTGGTTGATGCTGGATGTGACGTCATGCACAGGTGTAGGGTAGACCTGGGCATAGTCGAAACTTCCTTGCGACAGTCGGGATTGGAAGCATTGTTCGACCTTTGAGGTAACTGTGGGAGTGATGGCGGTAGGAGTCCCCACTGTTGCCGGTGTCGTCGAATGGACCACATGTGACGAAATCACCGGGGTGAGTGGTTCACTCTTAACAGCTCCTTGAATCTCATTCAAAACAAACTCCTTCGCTTCCAGCTCACTGAAATAAGCAAACACAATTCACAATTATTATTTACAATTCCGCATGCATGGTGCGTGATGATGTTTACTCACCTAAGTACGTAATTCACACTCACAATACAGTGCGGTCGAGATGAGCGAGTGTTGTGCACAACAGTGGCGTACGATTGCACCCAAACCCACCCTCCTCCTTTTGTAAGGAATCGGTAATATTTGGTGGTAACTTGTCCTTTAAACATCACTGCAAATAAAAGAGAAACACAACACTTAAATTTAGGGGAATTTTGACGGAAACAAAAATATTGCTTACGTATTTGATGAGAACATCTCATAGGCAAGGCATCGGCAACATGAATATATTGGTAAAGAGTTTTTTCTATTAAATCCTGGGGCTCGTATCCTGTTAGTTGAGATACTCTGTAAATAAATATAAAAAGAACACTTTGCTATAAAATAACAATTATTTTGTGTATATTTTGTACAAATCCCCCGACCATTGGCCATCGATCGTAGTCCTGGCCAAGGAGGAAGCATAAAGATAACAAAAGAAATTAAATCCCATCAAATGATGAGGGTAATTGAGTGGGATAATGCCTGGCATATGGTTTCGGCTGGAATGTATAGTATGAAGTATTCTTTATTTCTAAGGGTTAATCGTTCCTCGTATACAAGTAACTTGCAACGGGGGATGCTTGTGAAGTAAATAAATATTTGGGCAAGCGTATTGGATTTCCATGAATTTGCATAGGAATCAGAGGGGCGTAGAAGTCCTTCTATCATCATGAGCTTAAATTAAGTGCCGACATTTGATTTGAAATAGTACAATGGCAATTGTTTTCAAGTGATTTCGGTTTTGTTCTGATAAAGTATGTGCGAGATATTGGATTAAAAGAAATGGAATCACGTTAGCACCATTGTCCTGGTCGAGGAAAACTGAGCTATTTTTAGAGGAATAAAGGAACGTTTCTTATTCTCAATTTAAGATTGACGTTTTTTAGTGTAACTCAGAAAGTTCTAGGGTTTTTCACACTTTCAAGCTGCTCAAAAGTTTTAGATAGCCATGTGTAGCTTGAACACTTCCTCCATGCAGGTGAAAGGGTATTGCGTTAATAGTAAGAAATAAAAGTGTATCTTTATCAATTTCCTATAAAAATGTTGAATTTCAAAACTTACAATATATTTTGATGCGATTACTCGCACTGGGACACAATTGCTTTTAATTCCCATTACACCAAGTTTTCACTTATAGCTCAAATATTCACAATGTATCTTTTAAAATTAAATTAAAATATCTCACCTTGCATCCAAGAAAATCAACTTCAAATCCATACTTGCTCGGAACATAAACATATTTTGGTGCAATTTAATTTCGGTTATCGCTGATGATGGCAGTGAATGACCAACAGCAACTAATCCTAAATTTTGTATACACCTTTGACCATCTCCATAATCAGGAAATATTCTCGCTTTCAGGTATCCAGAACAGTGTATTACCTTTAATTTTTAAAAAGACCAATTATGTTAATAACAGCATTACTTTTAAAACTATTAGTTTTTCTTTTTTAATTTTACCTTAAATCCAGAAGATGTCAGTCCAGCATTTCTCTTAGCTAAAACACATTTCATTCGTAGGAAAAATGTTTTTTCTATTTCAATTGTATAAGAACCTCGTTCACCTTGTCCACCAGAAACATAAGGATTTGGAGTATTTGTTGGTAAATTGAGTGAATTTATAAAAACATCCTATAGAAGATAAAGTTGAGAACAAACATAAGTATTGCGTCAGAAAGTATTTATGTATATAAATATAAAAACTTACTGGATTTTGGTACATATCAGGACGAAGGGATAATATCGCATTCATTTCATCTTGATCGAAATTGTGAATATATTCGTATATTGAATTTCCTGTTAATTCAACCTGGAATTTAAAAAGAATATGAATGGATATAAAATATAATGTGCAAGTCATTTGAACCATTTGGTTACAATTTGGAAAAAAAAACAATAACGGCCGATTTCTTGACAAAGTTCTAGTCACTAAACTTGGTTTATTGATATTGATATTGACTTCTTCGTCAAGTTCTAAAGCTTTAGAACACTTCTATTTATTAGAACAATTTGGGGGCCTAGGATATTAGAATTTGGTTTAGCGATGTATTTATACTTCTCCCAAATACCTAATTTTTAGATTCATTCCGGTTTTGGATAAAATTTCAGACCACAAACTTCAGATATAGACGGTTTGCCAAAAAGTCATAAATAGGAGCTGCATAATGTAAAATATTGTGGACGCTCAAAGTTTCAAGTATAAAATTCACATTAGCATGTTATCCCATTAAACTATTTACTTTTCGTGCAATTTACATATTTTAGTTTTACATATTTATTTATTATTAGATATTAATTTATTTAGGTATTTAGGATCTAAAATTTCAAAAACTCAAACACGATTTTAAACCGAGTTCTACAGATGTGATTAGATGTAAAGAAATGCTGGAGTTCTAAATATTTTTAAAATGGCGTTCCAAAGATAAACCGAGAATTATTAGATCGAGTTTTTATTGTATTTTAGAGCTTCGTCAAGAAATCAGTTAAAAATAATTCTAATGTCAATTCAAAATTTTGTCCAATCGATGTAGATAGAATAAATATTAAGGTTTAATCGTGATTCAAGTTTCATATACATGGTAGAAGTCCATAAGGTTTTTGAACCCACGAAAGTCGTGAGTTTAAATTATACTGAACCAGGATTGTGCAAAGGAAAAAATAAAACAACATTGTCGTCTTCTAACGTATGCTTGAATTATACATTTACTCTTACCTATGCCTTTTTTTAGACTTATTTAAATTCTTAGAAAACTCAAAAAGGTCAACCATGAAATGAATAATGATGGCCTTATTGAAATTCAATTAGCGGCCCTGCTTGATACTAAATTTTTTACAATTGATTTCAGCCAAAATAAAACAAGTACAAAAATACATACATAAATTTATGAAATTTGAATATTTTAGAAGCTTTTGAAATACGCGAGAAGTAGGTACTCCTGATTTTTTGTTTTTCATTTTTCTTTTCTCATTCAAAGTTCTTAAAATATTTTTATGCCAAAAGGACAAAATAAAATTTATTCACATATATTCAAAAAAGATCAACCCATATTATAGTCTGGGAAATAAAAAATAAACACAAATTTTTGAGTAAGGAAATAAGGGAAGTCTATTTGTCTGTGGCGCAAAGACAAATAGCTTTAATCGAAGATTATTGGAAACCAATAAAACTGTTTAAACCTTCGTCATTTTGTAAATCATAAATATGTAGATACATACATATATTAACCTACAAATTATGTAAGTTCGATCTGAAGTTTTTTTGAGGTCATTAAAGTTTTTTCAATGGTGAAATATTAGGAATTTTAATATTTTTTTATTGTCAGATATTGACAGAATAGGAGAAGCACTTTGCATTTCTTTTCTTCGATTTAGACATCAAATCATAACAATTCTGTTATTTCTTAAATCTAATCTCAGAGATCTTGGAAATACAAACTGACCATAATTGACATCTTTTATTTGAAATTCGATACCTCATTAAATATAGCGGTTTATTAGAAGATCCTTTTTTCATTTTTACAAACCGGCAAATGGGAATGATGTTTGAGAACACAGGAAAACTTGTTTATGTTTCCAATTTTGTCCCGAGCACATATTTCCTTTTGGTGAGAATAACTAACTTTTGGCCAAGAAGAATTAAACATAAATTAGTTTGATTTCAAAATCTATTTTTGTTAACGAGATTTTTAGTCAAAAACCAATTTTTTATCATTTTTAGTAGCATTTTTTGAACATTTTTATTTCTGATATAAACAAATACAGATACGATTTTTTTAAGAACTATATTTTACTCTACAACAAAATTTAGCACAGAATAAAATGATTTTGAAGACAATACCTTCTTTTATTCACGAGATATCGATAATCGAATATCAATTTTTACCAATTTTGCGTATGTGTGCTATTTTTTATAGATTCTAATTTATATAAAAATAAGTGACTGTCTTCTATAAGATAAAATTAGTTTGAAGTCAATATCAATTTTTACCAAGTTTAATGTTTTTGTTTCGTTTTTTTTGCCCATACGATTTTTCTCAAAATTTTAGAAATTTCAAAAACGTTATTCTTCGTTGCATAAAATTATTTTGGAGATAAAATAATTTTTTGTTCGAAAAATATTCGAGGTTACAATTATTTTTTACAGTTTTTTTTTATTTATAAAAAAAGCCGTTAATTGATGTTTTTTTCAAAATTATAATAGTTTGGTATCACGTTAATTTAATTCAAGTAGGTAGGGTTATTGGTTCTTAAGATATTCTGGGTTTACCACCCACACTCAACATTGTGAGGGTATAACATTTATTTAAAGTCGATATCTCTACTGGTTCTTGAGATATGGACGACAAAAAAAGCTTCCTGAACGTACGTATACAGACGGATTATAATAACTTCCTATGGGAAGTTTGGCTTGCTGGCCACTGGTAAGGATTTCAAATAAAAAGGAAGGTTTAGAGTAACCGGAAATAGACTATTCTATGGAAGGGAAAGGTAGGTAGATAGTAAGTGAAAGGTGAGTGGAAACTAGAGGTTATTGGGATGAGGCACTCGGGTGAAGAGATAGAAGGCAAGAAGGGAGGGAAGAATTATTGAATTTATTCACCGGAAACATGGTAAGGTATCCTCTTTGGCGACACGGAAATGAGAAGAGTAGGAATAGACGGAAAAAGGTAAGTATGCACGGATACGGAAACGAGGAGGGTTGTAGGCCGAAAAAAAAACAGAGGGGGTAAGGAAGTTCTGAGAAGGAACGGAGGGAGGGTTGTCTGACGGTGAGACTTGGCACGCTTGCGAGGTGCGGCTCCGCTCGTCGGAATAGGGGGGGATCTTGTCCCAAGGTCAGACTAGGACCAGACAACAAAACATTAATCGTGCCAAAAAAATTTAAACACATTACAAACAAAAAGAACCTCAAATTACTTTGACGCTACTTGATATTACAATAACTTCCTATGGGAAGTTAAAAACAAAGATGATTCAATTTCCTTAAATTCAATATGTCTGACTCGTCATTTTGACCAATTGATTAGCTTCGGAAATTTGAATTTCATCTTTAACTTGTTTCACTCAAATATATAAAATCAAAATCAAATGCAACTCTATTTAACAGACTATTTTCTATACAAGGTCTTATAAAAAATATATATTCCCAGACTTATGCAAGCTCTAAAAGCATAGATATGTGTACAGCTAACCAAAGCTCTTACCTGACTTAATCCCAAGTGCACCGACGCCGTCTCAGATATGTACATAATTTTTCCATCAGGTGCCACTACAAATATAAAACCATCTAAAGTCTGAAGTAGATGTGAGCCAAGTTCTTTTATAGCTGCTCCTCTCTGCATTGGCTGTGAAGAACCCCAAGCTTCTCCGAGTCCTATAACAAATAAAAAGCATTAATAATATGAAAAATTGCATAAACATTATTCCCAATTAATCTCATTTTCATAAAAATAGGGATTTTTTTTAATAAACAAAACTGAATGAATTAGCGAACAAAAAACACACACAATATCCTGGCAAAAACAAAAGCGCGCTCGATGACGCAAAAGTGCCACGCCATTCATTCATTGCTTCCACATACACCCGACACGGTTTATAATACAACCCGCTTAAATCCTTAACACAATGCCAAAGCAAACTGAGAGCCACAAGGAGGATGTTTTTCCCACACCGCCACCGTTCTATTAAAATAATAAAAAGTATAATAATAATTATTATAACAACAAGAATATAAAAGGATATGCTATAGGACAAAAAAGACCACCACTCCTGTGTCCTGTCATTGTCTTGTGCAATTCGGCGGGGGTTGGCAGCCGTCCCACGTTTGACAGCGGAATATTCACAATGCCATCATCACCCCACAAAGTTATTTTGAAGTCGATGATGATGACGAGGACGACGAACAAGGACGTCAAGCTGGCTCTTGTGTGTGAATTTAAGGACTTCACTGGTCCTAGAATAACATCATATATACGTATAACTTATAACGTATGTCTATGCACCCCAAGAGCATACTTTAAGAACATATACACAAATATGTATTTGGGGGGTGATATGGTGTATATTGCGAGATTGCCCAAAGCGATTTTTGGTTTGTTGTTCTTGTTTTTATTTTAAATGAATGGGTGGTGCTGTAGCTGGTCCTGGTGCTGGGCTGGTGCATCATGTCAAATGGTGCGAGATTGAAAGGCAACGTACGCTCAATGAACTGATTTAATTGTTCCAATTATTTTCATATGGAGCACGGATTCGAACGAACCCAACCAAACGAACGTCTGTCATTTGAGGTTGTTTCTTACACACGCATCAAAGAGAAGCAAAATTAAGGACTAATACACAATTTTGTTGTTTTTTATTATTTATAAGGACTCACCATCCGGAAAAACTTGTCGCATTTTAAGGTAGGATGTTGTTAATCTTATGATGGACGCCTTGTCCAATTGCGATGTGATTGCACTTGGCAATGGAAGTAATTTGGCCAATTCGAAGAATTCGGCATTTTCCTTTTCACGTCGAGTCCTTGCAGCGTTTTTACTTTTCTCCTTCATTGCACACGTTTTCGCAAGACCTGTAATTATATATAGCCAAAAAAATAATATCAGTTAATTGAACACCATTTTTCGAATGTGAGTTAGGGTTATTTGTAAAAAGAAACAATTCCTTGACTAACCCAGAATATCGTTTTGGTTGTAATCCTTAAGGACTTTTCTTTGGTATTTCATTTTTATAATAAAGTGTTTTAAGTTATAATCCCGAACGTGCTATATATTAAGATACACACTCGCCTATCACCTGTTTAAGACTGATGGAATATTCGAAAAAATCTTGGTAAATATGTGATTTTATTTGAAAGAACGGAAGGAAGTCCGAACATCTCATTTCCCATTGGCTATGTAACAGGTTGATTTGAAAACAGATATCACCAAATTTCTATTGAATCTACCTGTTTCGGTGTTTCATATTTATATGCGATCATTCAGAAGTTCTAAAAGAATTATATGTTCATTCATGAATTTAGGTGCAAAAATGGAAGCCGATGATGGTGGTAGGTAGGTAATTTTGAAACAACAATCCAAGGTAAATACATATGGAGAAATTTATGAATGAATTCTACACAAGTGTTCTTATTCTAATAAGAAAGTTGGTAGTTCCCTTTTTGCAAAAACAAATATAATGTAGGTCTGTTTTATTGGGATTATAGTTAAAATATTTTAATAGGTTGAGAAACGTGATGAAAACACATAAAAAATGGTAATATTATAGAACTGCATGAGGTCAAACGTGAGATTTAATTTCTTTTGCATTTCGGTACGCAATATTTGAGCCCTAGGAGATATTTTAAGAAATTAAGAAAACACACACACACGTTGTTTGATATCTAATTTTGGCTAAGTTGAATTACATATTGTTTTATCTTGAACAAAACTTATAAAAACGATAGACTTTCAAAGAAAAAGTTATACATCAATTTTAAGAAGACAGTTACCTATACGATACTAAAAGAGAAAGGGATTAGACCCACACTGATAATTTCCCATCCCATCCCGCCTATCGATTTGTCTTGCTTAAAACTTTAACAAAATATACATAACAATACTTTAACAAAATATATATAACAATATTTTGTGTGAGATAAGTAATTTAAGTCAATATCTTACTTTGTTCTCCTGATATTTCAGTCGAAACCCATTTCTTATATCAGTTTTTTGTTGTTTTTCCAGGTTTGTATGTTTTTTTTAAAAAAGTCCTCAGTTGCATTTTTCTAAAAGATTAACTAAAAATAACTAACAGTATTTTGCATATGATGAAATAGTTTGATCTCAAAATGCATTGGTTAACGAGATTTTTAGTCGAAAATCAATTTTTAACAATTTTAATAGCATTTTTTGAAAATTTGTATTTCATCATTGTATAACATCGATTTTTATTAAGTTAGTGTAGATTTTAATTTTTATGAAAAAACTGACTGTTGTATTTTTATAAAAATTTTACTAAATTTTAAAATCCAAGTTTTTACAAGTTTTAACAATGTTTTCTTGTTTTTATTTTTTGTAAAAAAGACTCTCAATTGGATTTTCCTCAAAACTTAAGTGAATGTTGAAAACAATATTTGTTATGAGGTGAAATTAGTTAGAAGATATTTGACTAGAAAATCAATTTTTACCAAGTTTCAGTAATTTTTTTATTTAGGTTTTATTTTTTGAAAAAAAAATTGTCTATTTGACTTTACCAAATGTCAAAAACGTTATTCTTCGTTGCATACAATTATTTTGGAGATAAAATCATTTTTTGTTCGTAAAATATTTGAGATGGCAATTATTTTTTTTTTAATTTAATTGATTTTTTTTCAAAATTATATTAGTTTGGTATCACGTTACAATAAATAGAGTTTATTTATTGACCAATTTGTGTAATAATTGTGATTAGTGGAAGTATATTTTTCCGTCGGCTTTTTTGGTCACTGTAATTTTCGCAATGAAACAATTAAGTTATATTAACTTTCCCAACGTTTCGGCAGGGGTTGCTGCCTTCTTCAGGGGAACTTTATCAACACAAAAATATACAAATAATCTTAGTTAGATCGATGGGATACAAATACAATATAGTTTACTCACTCAAGAAAAATATGAACAAAATTTTAATATTAATTGTATTAATTAATATAAATTAAAAATAAAACTATAAAAATAAATAGCACTTCGAAGAATGAAGTTGAGTCTAAATTGAATAAAGGACAAATTACATTTAAGAACAAAGAAGAGAGCAATATACAGCAGAAATGTTTTGTGTGTCTTGTTTTCGGTTCATGTTGTTTTTGTTATTGAGAATATGTAATGTTTCTAACGTGTATCGTTTCGAAACATGTTTCTCTGTCTGTAGAACTTCCACGCCTTCAAAGTTTGGAGAATGACCGCTTTCAATGCTGTGACTGGCCAGGGCTGTCTTCTCAGAATTTTTCAGTTTTATGTCGGACTTATGATTCGAGATGCGTTGTCTAAGAAGTTGTTTTGTGGTCCCAATATAACACAAGTTGCACGGTTCATTAGATTTTCCTTACTTACTTACTTAAGGTGGCGCTACAGTCCTGTGTGAACTATGGCCTCACCCAACAAACTTCTCCATCTAGCTCGGTCCCTAGCTAGATGTCTCCAGTTTCACGCTCCAAGTTGGGTGAGGTCACTTTCCACTTGTGCGCGCCACCTGATCCGCGGTCTTCCTCTACTGCGCTGTCATGTAGGTGTGGATTCGAAGACATTCCAGACATTAGATTTTCCATTGCAGTTAATTTTGTAGATCACATCTGTTTGTTTGTCCTTATCAGGTTTCGTCTTGAGTCTAGTAAAACATTGGTCAAGTGTTTTGTTTGATTTAAAAGCAAGGCGAACCTCTGTCAATTTTTTGGAAATAGATTTTTTGAAGTTGTCGGATAAAGTTGGGACGTACGTCCCAAGTGTTAAAATCTTCAATTCAACAAATCGGACCGATTACAATAACTTGCTATGGGAATCAAGTTCACAGGTCGAGTATGATATCCCGTTTTTTATAACCCTTTTTAATGATACTGGAAACAATATACTTGCCAGACGGTTGTCGTTCTGCATTATTCTTATCTCCAGTATTGAGATCTTCTATAACTATTGATACTTTGGGTGGCGAAAAAAACCAATGGTTGACATGCAACGATTTTTGACTCGGTTTTGCACCTTTATCGCAAATAGCTTCGGAAACAACAAATATTTTGGAAGCGAAGTTAAATCCCTTGTGGATAAAATGGAGTCTTTCTAAGGAAAGTCAGAAACAAAGCAATGGTCTTATCAAACAAATATTAAGAAAAATCACAAATTAGAAAAAAAAAATGTTTCCCATTGATGGAATTAGGTTTATATACCCTTTGGCCAAGAAACTATGCTCTTCCATAAATTTTATATAAACTTTCAACTTATTTTGTGTTATTGACCTATGTATATTAATATTATATTTAAATTTGTTAATTTACAATAATATCAGATAAATATAGCTAACATTTTGGTGGCGGAAAAAATAGAAACAAAATAGTTGGTATGGTAACAAAAAATTTCTTCCAAATTTTCATAATTTCTTATAGAAACAAATTACAAGTTTGGGAATTTTCAAGTTATCAAAGAAGCATTATCAATTATTTTGACATTTCAGTTACAGTATCACAGTAGTAAACAATCTTGTACTGAAAACGATTGACGAGACGATAGTGATAAAGTTGTGTGAACCAAATTTTTGACGATAAAGTTAATGATAATCCTTTTGACGAATATAGTTTTGAAAATTATGAAATCACTCTCCAGATTTCATCGAATGATAAAAAGTTCTAAAACTTTTGCTATTACAAAATCCGAAAACAAAGTTTAACGAATGTCGATAACCTGCCCTGTACCAAACCGACATTTTGTCCAACTTATCTGAAATCGCAATTCTTTCGCAATCCATATAATTTCTATAATTAATCTGTCATTCACTCGTACAGAAAACAGTTTTATCAAACTCAAAATGAGACACTTCGCGCACAAGCGTTTAAATGTTATTAATTCTTTTTAGCAACGATGAAAAAATGATACACTGAGGATTATACGAATTTTATTGATGATTTATTAATTCTTACAACATTCACGTTAGTTTCACATGTTCAAGTTTTGATATGAAAAACGTTTTGTAACTTAAAGTTGGAAAGGTAGGTTTTTAAAATGTTATAAATGTATTTCAAAATAAAAAGTTTGTTTAAAAGATATTATAGGTATTTGGTTATCTAATAGGGACTTGACAACTTTGAATTTAAATTGTGAACACACCTTTTCAGTCACTGTCATTGTCAATTTATTCAGTAAAATCAACATTCTCCTCATGATAAAATACACGAAAAAAAATGTTATGCCCGTGGCATGATGGTTAGTGCTTAGGACTGTCATGCTAGAGGGCTTGGGTTCAATCCCTGCCTTTGCCACCTAAAGTTTTTTCACGTGTATTGCTTGTTGCGATTAATTGAAAAATCCCCCAAGACCAAGAGTAATTCTTGTTATGCTTTCTCAAATAAGCCGTTTGAATTCGGCATAAAACTGTAGGTCCCCTCCATCCCTGAAATCACTCGCACACAGGAATGTTTGCGAGTTGTAAGTCACTAGGCCATAGTTCTCAACGGACTGTTGCGCCATCTTTTGTTATTTATTTATAAAATACACAAATGAGCTACCGAAATCAGTGACTGCAACTTTACGATAATTAACTTCAAATTCTCGCCCTGTCAATCTCAATGGCTCAATAAGCTCGTCAATAAGCGAAATATTAACGAAGGGAAAAAATGTGTAGCTCAACGATAAAAAAAAACTGGTATATAGTCAAGTAGTTGATATCAAGTTAGCAATTAATTGCATCAACCTTGTTTTATGCCTGGAATCACCATACCAAGTTAGCATTATATACAACCTTTTTTAATGCAAAGTAAAAGAAATTTTTCCCACAACGAACGTCTCCAATTAATTAAATACCTATAGTTTTGTCCAATTTCACCAACTTAACCTGATATCAACCTAGCATTGCATATCAGTCTTTTTTAAATCGTTGAGCTACAAATTTGTTTGCCACCCACTCAGTTTTTATATTTTCAAAATGATGTGGTAACTCGAGAATCGAATAAAATATTCGTTTTTAATTTGGTTAATTGATTTGCTTCACGAATCACAACTTCATACACAAAAAATAACTGTTTGGTGCAGTTTGAATATGATGGCGGCGCGGCGCGCGCCGCGCGCCTCCGCGTTATGCCATATTCTTTGGTCGACGGTTACGATCGTGACGTTACTGAGTATGGTCATCGTTATCGGTCCATGATCATCGATTATTCTTAGCACAAATTGGAAGATATGGACTTAGACTACATGTGGTTTCAACAGGATGGCGCCACAAGCCAAAGCACACGTTCTTCAATGTGTGGCCGAATCATCAAAAATTGGGCCCAACAAATTGAACTCTGCAAACGTACTCGCGGTGGCCATATGAACGATGTTAAGTTCAATTCAAAAATGTTTTGATTGTACTTTAAGCCGATAATAAAGTTTTTCAAAATTTTTGAAATGGTTTGCGTTATATTATTAAAAAAAATTATTGGAAAACCCGATACTTACAAAGGCTTATTTCAAAACATCGATCAGCAAGAAATATAGCTTTTGGAGACAGTTTTTTGTTCTAGAAATTTTATAGATACAAAGTAGTGTAGCTAATACAGCTTCCCAGAACTATTGTTTTCAGATTGTAGACACTGTTGAAATATTGAAAAATTAAACTATTTTATGATTTCTGTCCATTTTTGTCATTGATGTGATTATAGACTTTTAAAATAAAAAATAAATGATTTCGAAAGTGTTGTTCTAAAAATATGTCAACAACAAGCCACAATGACCCTTCATATTTCAATTTTTCATAAATTGGCTTCAAATCAGTGAATAAATGCACATTCAAACAATGCGTCAATCAAAAACCAAAAACCAATAAATACTAATTAATTTAACTATCATGTAGCTACCAGCAAACCTGACCCATTACAAAAACAACAAATTGCTATTCCAAAAAGTTATACATACAATAATCTGTCTAAGTATATTCCAAAACATTAGACGGTATAGTATCTACATCCGATACCATAAAATATTATTGCCTTGAAGCCAGCGAAAATGGAGCAACAGATTTTCTAAATGGTTTCCATCCACAAAGCATACTGCTAATCCGCAATCCTAATGAACCAACATGCTTCTATAAGTGAGGTTAAGAAAAAGTTAAAGACCAACATCCAATAATTATTATCCAGATCCATCCCAAGAAGAAGGGAGTGGAAGTTTAGATATAGTGAACGAAAAAAAGTATATTAGGACTAAAAGCCTACACCTTACTCGTATGAGCCTTATGTATACTGTTTGATAATTCTTTTATGCTCAATAAACAAATCAAAAGACGCGAAGCTACTCAAAAACGCCCTTATAATTGCCCTATTTGCGGAGTTCGACTAATCCCTTATTTGTTAATAGGATAATGTTATCCCACTTCTACCGTTATATTGACGTAGCAGCGTAAACTTATAAAGGGAGTACATACCATATACTTGCATTAATATCACTGTTATTTGTAGATAATTTTAATCAAGGGCTGTGCAGGACCTGACGTCCTTCTTAGCCTTCAAAACACGATAAGGTGGGTAATTCGGTGTCATATGTTGTACACATTTAACACTTATGGTCGTTTTTCCAAAACACACAAGACACAACATTCAACATATGGACGAAATGACGAGCGAGCGTGAGACCAAACGTCTCTATAGTGCATCAGTGATCTATGAGAATTTCGCGCTGAAAAGATATTTACACAGAGAGGTGTTTTAGACATACTATATCCGTACCTGTGAAAATCATGCATTTTAAATTCCAGATTTTTCAAAATCCAACGAAAGTGTGCTATTGGAAAACCCCAGTTTTCCGTGAGAAAATTTTCAACATCGAGGTTTGGTCTTGGACAAGTAAAAGGTATAAAATACCTGCCATCAATATTATGTATGCTTCATGTGATGTTCAGCGCATTGCACTCTTGGTAGATGGATTTTATGACCGATTGTTTGATGAACAAAACAACCTAACGCGGAGCGTGAAACGCCTTAAAATTAAGAAAACTTTAGAAACAATAACACTAATTACTTCTATATGAACTTTTTCAACAAGTGTGTTTTGTTCTGTTTTTGTTGTTTGCATTTTTGTTTTCGGAAACCGTGGGAAAGATACATTTCAATTTAAAGTAAGAGTAGTTTTGATATACAGTAAGTACAATGTCTTCTCGTAAAATTGGTTAGAAATTTGAAATTTTATAAATCTACCTGATGCCAAAATTTAATTTGTTTATTGTTTTTATTTTATTTTCTGATGGATTATTCCAAACAACGTCTTTGTCTTTGGAATCCTATAAGACAAAGTTGAATTTCAAGAAACTCGTATTGAAAAAGGTAATTGCGGATAAAGAACAATTGATTACGCTATGTTTTTCACTTTGTAGTAAAATTGTTATTTAGCGCCCGCAAATTGATGATTAGTTCGTGGAACTGGGTTCCATACTTGTCCAAATATTTGGTTCGATTTGACCAAATATTTGTATTTACTATATACAAATATTAAAGGAATGCTCTACTAAACATTATAAGTCCAAGAAAAGGTGAAAGAAGTTGGTAAATTAACACCATTTAATAACGACAATTGTTTCATTTTGGACTCTTTTACTACTTGTAATAATCAAAGTCTAGATTCTAGAAGTGTGACAAACTTAAGCCTGCGGGTTAATGGGTAACAGGACATTGAAAACTTAAATGCTCAACTGGATGGCGTGGTGTTGGCTGGCCATCGGGATAAATGAAGAGACTTGTGGGGACGGGATCCTGGTTGTTGAGCCAATTATGATTATGACAAAAAAAAGTAGATGTGACCCACACTGATAACATTCCATCCGTGCCCATCAGTCGATTTGTCCAAAAATTCAACAATACATTTCGAACGTTTTCGTGTTGTTTGTAAAAAAAAGTTGTCAATTGAAATCTTCTAAAAAAATTAACTAAAAAATACAAAAAACATTTTGCACATCTATATAGAATAAAAATTAATGTTTGTCATTATGTCATCGCTGAACTCGAAAACTATACTGGTACGATTGTTATGAAAATTGGTGTATACAAGTATATGTATTTTTACACGGAGAAGGTTTGTATGATATGCTCATTCATACCACTACCCACCAGGTGGAGCTGCAGAGTAGCAACTTCTGCCCGTTCTACCGATTGTCATGAAAATCAGTATGATGATGTATTTTTAACGGGTAAGATGAATATGATATTATTATTAATTAAAGGTACCCCCAGATGGGGCTTTCATGTATCAAGTTCAATACTGATTAATAGATATCTATATGAATTCGTATAAATATAAGTTCGCAAAATATATATTTTTTGTGCGAAAAGTAAAATAATATTATAAGCTTTCTTTTATTTCTTACATTGCGAGATTTGAGAGGAAAAAGACGGATCTTTGGTGGTGCACTCATTATATTGTCTGGTGATTTTCGACAAACACTGCTTATTATACCACGTTCAACACTTACTGATGAACTTAATGCATGTCTTAAATCATCAGTTCTATGGCGTCATTTACATAAATTGACTTTGAAAACTAACATGCGTGTTCAACTACAAAGGGTTTCATCGGCTGGAAATTTTGCAAAACAATGAATGCATATTGGAAATGGTTGAACGGCAATTGATGAATCTACACAAACTAGCAAACTTTAATAATATCACAGAAAGCATCGACGAACTGGTGCAAAAAGTTTTCCCAAAAAAACAACAAAAACCATCGGTGGCTCAGTACGCTTGCTTTATTAGCAGCCAAAAACATCGATGTCAATACCATCAACTTCACCATTCAGCATGGAATACCCAGTGAAACGACAAGATATAAGTCCATCCATACTGTGGAGAATCAAGACGAAATTGTCAACAATCCAAATGAATTCTTGAATTGGCTTGATTTGCCAGGCACGCCACCGCACGTTCTTACATTGGAAATTGGCGTACCCATCATTCTTCAAAGGTGAAGACGTACTGTTGCCACGTCTCCCAATGATCCCTACAGATATGCCATTCGAATTCAGATACAGAATATTTGTGTACTGATTTTAATTAAAAATATTTTTCTTAAATTTATTTTAGTTGTTGGCGTAGCAACGCTTGGCGGGTACAGCTAGTGAAAAAATAAGTTTAATTTAAAAATTTGTTAACGAGATTTTTAGTCGAAAACCAATTTTTACCATTTTTAGTAGCGCTTTTTGAACATTTTTATTTCTTACTAGCGGCCCGTCCCGGCTTCGCACGGGCAGATATCTAAGCATGCTAATTAAAACGACCATGAATCACTAAATAAGAAAACATTTTTTTGTCCTATCATTAATATTCTTCGCAGCGTTTGCGATGAAAGACATTTTATGGCTAATTTTTTTACACCTTCGGTTGGTTTTAATAGGAATTTCTAAAGATTTCTATAGTAATCTAAATATAGCCTATGTTACTCAGTGATAATGTAGCTTTCTAATGAAAAAAGAATTATTAAAATCAGTCCACTACTTTTTGAGTTTATTCGTTACATACAAAAATACAAATCTTTCCTCTTTATAATAGAAGAAAAATATTAGTGTAGATATAAAAAAAAACATACATAGATTGGAATCTAAGACCATTACCTACACTTTACAACAGAATTAAAAACGAATTATTTTGAAGTCAATACCTTAATTATTCACGAAATATTGAAAATGGAACATCAATTTTTATCAATTTTGTGTATAGTATTTCTTATAGATTTAAATTTTTATATGAAACACTGGCTGTTGGATTTTTATAAAAATTTTACTGAATATTGAAAACAATACTTGTTATGAGATGATATTAGTTTAAAGCAAATATCTTTAATTTTTTCCAACTTTTAGTAATGTTTTTTTTTTCAAAATTTTACCAGATGTCAAAAACGTCAATCTTCGATGCATACATTTATTTTGGAGATAGTAGGTATAATTTTTTGTTAGCAAAATATTCACGGTTACATTATAATTTGTTCACTTTTTTTGGGGGTTTCCAATAGGAAAGGATTGATTTTGACAGCTCGTGACGGCCATTTTGTTTCTTTTACATTCTGTCAAAATGCGCTCTTAGAGCGGAATACAAGGTCTTCCTTCCAAGTCGACTATTCACCGTTTGGTGGCATATTCGAGTCTACCGGCTCAATGAAGAATCGGCCAACACTTGTACGTCACCGCAACGCAAGATCTGCAGAAAAAAATCGCCGCTTTTATCGTGGAATTGGACTGTCGCAGATCACAACATGCAGGGTCGTCTTTAGACTTTTGGGGGCCCTGGGCCCAATAGGATTTGGGGGCCAAAAATAGTAGGTACATATAATATATTTCTTTTAATTCTTTAGGTTAAAAAAATCATTTTAAAATTAATTTGTGTTTTTTTTATATATTTTTATTTTTTAAAAAGAACTAAAAAAGAACAGAAAACAGATATTTTTTTATACTTTTATAATTTTTTTTAATTCACCTTCAATAGTTGAAATGTTTTCCCAATTTCATCCACTGTAATCAGACTGTACAATTTTGATATTGTAGTAAGATCTTCATTTACATCTTTATTCAATACTGTTAGAGGTGCAAGCATTCTACCCCAAGTTCTTCTGCATTAACATCTCTATGGTTTTTTGATAACTGTTCGCAACAATTTTGCAACTCCACTGAAGTCAAATATTGCAATCGACAAAAAAAGCCAAACAATGCATTAATTTCTTGATAGCAATTGGATCGTATTTTTAATTGCAAAGTAATAGTGTCAATAATTGGAAAAAAAATTTTAGATATTTTAGACCTTTCTTTCCCAATTAGCTGGACGGATGGTGCAGGACCATCAAAATATGTGGCACGCGAACTTCGTACTATTTTTCGTTGCAATAAGTCTTTATAATTAGCATCCGGATTCTGAATTTTGGCACACGCTTCAAATATATCAAAATTCTCCCTTATATCAATCGTCAATCGTTATTGTTTATTTTTGAAGGCTCTTGCTGGTTTTATGAATTCTTTCTAATATTGTGCTCCAAATTTATGTTAAAATGAGGAACTCCAGTTTGAAATTTTCTTAGACAGGCTTAGCGCTTCGCTTTTTGTGTCTGGAGCTTGCTCTGGAACTGTAGAGATAGATGTCAAGGCTTCAGTAATTTGCTTATAACCATGGTGGAGCTCGTTAACTGCATCAGCTCGTGCAGACTGTCTTATGTTTCAGAAAGGCTTTTAAGAACTCTATGTGAGCCTAAACATACATTCAATTTATTCCAGCGATGGGTAGAAGCAGAAAAATAGTTGTATATTTTTTGAAACACTTGAAAGAAACTTGTTGCCTCCTGCACACAACCAGCCGCATGAAGGCCTACTAAGTTAAGAGAATGTGCTGCACAAGGTACAAAGGTAGCAAATTTGCACTTCTCCTTTAATCTTGCTTGCAAACCAGAATATTTTCCCGAAATATTAGACGCATTATCATAGCTTTGTCCTCTATAATCCTCTATTGAAATATCATGATTTTCCAGAAATGTCAAGATTGTGTCAGCCAAATATTCAAATTTATGCTCTTGAATAGGTATACATTTTAAGAACCTTTCGATAGGAAAAACAATTTTTAACATACCGAATTACAAAAGTCAACTGGTCGATATGAGAAAGGTCGGGTGTACTGTCAACACTTAAGCCTAGTACATACTTCCTCGTGAAGTGAACGTTCGCCAGTGGAGAAAGTGAACTTTTGAAATTGCTCACTGGTACACACTTGTGAATACACGTTGTGAACATTTGTATTCTATTTCATATAAATGCATTTTAACTTTTTTTTTAAAACCACACGCAAAGCAGCCACAAACTTTAAATGAGGAATCAGTATCAGTATTCAGTACAAATTGAAAACTGTCCTTTTTTTTGTAACCAAATGTCAAAGCTTCACCAACAGTTCCCGTACATTTTGCACGTGAATTGCCCGTGAACGAAAACTCTCCACTTTGTTCTCCACTCAGCTTCACGAGCACGTTCACGGGTGAACCAAAAACCGAAATTTGTATGGGTTCACGAGATGGTTCACAAGTATGTACTAGGCTTTAGGGAAAAATATTTTGCCGATCTAATTTCACCTAAAATTTTCATTAGGCCTTGTTTTCCCATTATATCAATGAATTCGTTGCAAATATTTGCTGATAAATAGGAAGTGTATCCCTTTCCTGAGTTCTCACATTTTTTTTAAATGATCTGCGATGAATGAATCATCATGGGGCAACTTTGTGTTTGTTTATGAAGTAAGTTGAGAAGTCAACATGTGTGCAGAACTGTAGAGTATAACGAAAGCAGAGTTGTTAAAATAATGTTGACAACGTGTGCAGGTGTATGATTAAAGATTCATGTTGCCAGAAATTTAAGATGTTGAGGAAGAGAATTTCAACGGAACGGAGAGTAAAATGAAACTTGTTTTTCTGTTACTGTCTACTACCCTTATTTCGTTTTCTATATAATTCTTGTATAGATTCATTCATTTTGAGTTGGTGGATTTGGGGGCCAAATAATTGCGGGGCCCTGGGCCCTGGCCCACCGGGCCCATGCCTAAAGACACCACTGACAACATGGCGGATTTTGGACTGGAGGCTTCATCGCTTCGTATACTTCTTCGGAATTAATGCTGGCGAGGTCATCACCGCATCAAAGGCGCTCTCTTTAGGTCAATGCTCATCAACTTCGTGGCCTGAATCGGAGGATATGAACACTGAAAGCGAATGGTGACACACAGCTCAAGACACAATCGATATTCTGCGCCAGGGATTTCATGGCATGGACCCCTTTAGACTCGATGCCATCGGTTAAATTCACCCTAATTTATGCGCCAAACCGCAGCACCTAAACAATATAATGTCATTGATATAGGGCTATCAAATAAAGACGAAACCTCATTTATATCTCGTTTACAACTTGTTTAAATAAATTGGGTGGCGCAACAGTCCTTGTACAACTTGTTTTATATTCAATTTTAAAATCGACCCGCCTTTAATGAAAAAAAAGTCGATTTTCTTTTCGAGTTAATATCCATTTGTATTACGTTAGTTCAAGGGCGGATCCAGACTTTTTATCAGGGAGGGGTCACAATGATGAGTTTTTGAGCATCCCCTTAAAAATTTTCTTTAATGTTCTCTAAAGGAGGCTGAAAAAATTTATATAACATAATTCGTATCTTAACCTAACATTAACATATTCCAAGGGTTAAAGTGAAAACTTTAGTTATTAGATTATTTTATAACATTGTATGGTCTAACTATTTAATTTGGGCGACTCACTACGTATAAAAGCATTACAAGATTCCAACAGGATTTTAAATATGACATATTTAAGAGTTAAAAACCAATGGTTTAAAGGCTTTTTGGTGCATTTCATGCAGAAATGTAAGAAATGGGGGCATAAGGTAAAAAAATCAAAAAAATGCTTAGTTTTTAAGTTTGTCACGTAACAAGCTTACACCACATTTTTCATAACAGTGTTTTATGCAATAGTTTTTGTTTACCAATAAACAAAAGTTTACTGCTTTTTTGTTTACCAAATAGGACAATACTTAAAATTTCCTATTATGTAACTGATTTCTAAAGAAATGTGTCATAGGACTGTAGCAGTTTAAAAGTAGCAGTTTTCCAAAAATAATATATTCTGTTCTTGTTGGCATTTCTATAAATGAAAAACATGCTTCAAAAATGTAAATGTGAAAGTTTACCAGGAAAATTTGATATTTTTTCGTAGGAAAATAAAACAGAATCTGATATAAAGAATTGTCTGGCTTTATTTTGACGTATTTTTTTCGGACTCAATTTTTGGTTGGGTGTCTATTATTAATATCGTTATCGGTCTGCTTACTCGTTGATTGGAGCTGATGTTAGAAGACAAATTCTAAAAAAAAATATTATTTTGCGTAAGCCTTTGAAAATATTTTGATCAAAAAGGAGATAATAAAACTTAAAAAATTTATAGATACCTATGTGAACAAATAAGTTGGAAAGAAACTTTATTATGGGGATTCAAAGATTATAACTTAATTTCAATTAAAAGATATGAAACGTTCATTATGTTTTTCAATTGGGCAACAGTTTAACGAAAGTGTCACTTTTGCTGTTTTTGGGACATTTATATTCTTGAAATTCGTGTTTAAATCTCAATTCTAGAGCATCCAAAGTAAATTCACTTTAAAAGTAGATTTTTAAAAATTTTTTAAGATCTTAAAAGTTCTTGTAATAAAAATAAAATCAATTTTGCAAGAATAAAATCACTTTAAGAAAGCCTTACACTATTTATGTGTGTCAAAAAAAATAAGATGGAACTGAAGACGACTTTCAGGAATTTAAAGGCAACGTAATATCAAATTTTGGCGATCTCTTATTCAAGGTTTCTTCTTTAGAACTTGAATATTTGCTCTTTCTGTATGTTTACTCTTATAAAGCTTAGCTGCATAAACTTTATGGCCCTGGATCGTCCATTGGTCAAGAGTTGATGAATTTCTGCTGCGCGATTGGAAAAGGGCTGGATTTACGATTCATATTATGTTCTTGGCCCAGTCCTTAGTTAAAAGAAGTAATTTAAATTTACTTAACAGAGCTTAAAGCAGTAAAATACAAATTTAATCTTCACTTTTAAAAAATAAATAATTATAAATATAAGGGATGTCATATTGCTTAGCGCAATACGATAATTTTTAAATTCAAGGGAATTCCTACGAAAATTAAAAAAAAATCTCTCAGGGGGTGTCCTGACTCTACGACCCCCCTGGATTAAAGTCGCTAGCGTTATTGGTTCGGGAAATGTTTTTGATCGATCAAGGCCGCATATGACAGTATCTACAGGGACGAGCTGTATAGAGCCATGTCTAGTTTTGGCATCCCTGCCAAACTCGTCCGTTTGTGCAGGATGACCATGGAGAATTCACGCTACTCCATAAAGGTTGGAAACAACTTAACAGAACCTTTCGATGTCAAAAAAGGTTTTCGACAAGGTGATGCGCTGTCATGTGATTTTTTTAACACTTGAAAGAATAGTGCAAAGCTCGCACGTCAACACTAGAGGCACTATCTTTCAAAAGTCTTTCCAATTACTAGCATATGCTGATGACATTGACATAATCGGAAGAACTCAGCGTGATGTCAATGGGGCTTTTGTGAGTATTGAGGCAGAGGCGTTAAAAATGGGTTTAACGGTTAGTGAGGGCAAAACAAAGTACATGCTGTCATTAAGAAAGGACCTACAACACCGATGTCTTGGTCAAAACGTCACCATCGACAGACGTAACTTTGAGGTAGTCAAGGACTTCGTCTACCTAGGCTCCGCTGTAAACGCAGAAAACAATACCAGCGCTGAGATCAAACGAAGAATAACTCTTGCTAACCGCTGTTTCTTTGGGTTAAGAAAGCAATTGAGTGGAAAAATCCTCTCTTGAAGGACCAAAGTGTCGCTATATATAAGACCCTTATCATCCCCGTCCTGCTATATGGTGCAGAAGCATGGACTATGACAAAAGCGGACGAAAGCACCTTGGGTCGTTTCGAGAGAAAGGTTCTTCGTGTGATCTATGGTCCCGTATGCATCGAAGGGGACTGGAGGAGAAGATGGAACGACGAGCTGTACGGGCTGTACAGCGACGTAGACTTAGCCAGAAGGGTAAAAGTCCAACGACTAAGATGGCTGGGTCACGTAGAGCGCATGGAAACCAATGCTCCGGCCCGGAAAGTCTTCGAATCCACACCAATCACAGGAAAGCGCAGTAGAGGAAGACCGCAAATCAGGTGGCCCGCACAAGTGGAAGTTGACCTCACCCAACTCGGAGCGCGAAACTGGAGACATCTAGCTAGGGACCGAGTTAGATGGAGAAGTTTGTTGGGTGAGGCCCTAGTTCACACAGGACTGTAGCGCCACCTTAAGTAAGTAAGTAAGTAAGAAATGTTTTTGATCAACCAATTTTCTCATGTATCTAGTAAGAAAAAAAAACACATATAAAATTGTTTGAAGTCGATATCTCCACGAAACGTATCCCGAACGTTTTGAAGTACGGTAACAATATACATCTCGAGAAATGTCAACATTTTCGATTCGACTGAACCGATTACGATAACACATCCTTTTTTATGGGAAGTTAATAAAAATAAAACTTTCTTATTCGCAACCACGCAACTCGAAGCACTTTTTATTCACGCTTATTCTGACATTCTAATAAATAGCCAATTCGTTAGAATAGATCTATTCATTAGAATGAAATTTCTGTATTTTGACATTCTAACGAATATTGTTCATTGTAGAATGAATATATTAAATGAACCGGAATGAACTCGAATTCGAAGTCAGCTGTTTGAAGTTTCGATCTTATTTAGTGTGACCAAAGTAACAAAATTTAAAATCGTTCCACAAACTTTCAATTTCATTGAAACAATTGGATGGAATACAAAAAATACCTTAACTTAAGAAAAATTAATTAATAAAGTTCTAAGTGGTAGTGATGTTAATTATTTAAAAAACCATCAATGACACTTTGAATATGGGAACATAAATTTAAGTTTATTGATATGAGAAGTAAAAAAAATACATAAACAAATTTTGTACAACTAACTCATCACCTTTAAATCTAATACAATAATTAATATACTCATAATTCAATTTGCTTTTGTCCCACATGCATTACCAAAAAAATGTAACTTTAAAGTCTTATTATTTGAATCACACCTGGTCACACTTCACAATTGTCAACGAGAATCAAAAAGTAACACAGTAGTTAAAATCGTTTAAATTGTCTTTCAAAAATTCAAATTGTTTTATTTATGAAAAATCAAAGCAGCATAAATAGAAGAAGAATTATGGATGCATCAAATCGATTGGGGATTCGATTTGTAAGAAAACCTCTCGCGATTTCATGGTTTTCTTCCATTAATTTTATAAGAACTTCCTTTTGTTCTATAGTTGTCCAATTTGAGTGTGACTGTGACCTTTAATAAAAACATTAATAGATTTTCATACAAATATATTCCATTTTCTTTATTTTTCGGAAAAAAAAACAGAACTTACATGTTTTTCTTTTAATTCTCTCATCAAGATGTGAACGCTTAATAAATGACGTTTGTTTCGAATGATTAGAAAGTCAAAGTTTGCTTTAGTTTCGAATTAAAATGAACTTTCGAATCGTTAGAAAGTGAAAATACGTATCATACGAATTCGAATAACTTTCGAACGAAAGAGAATGTCAAAATAAGGCTGATGCTGATAGGCTTGCGAAAAAAATAAACGATTTCGTCTGCACTTTTTTGACATTTCTTTACGAGTTCATAGCCTAGAATTTTTTAATTTAAAGCATTTATGATAGGTTACCCTGTAAGATATTTTCGTATCATCTGTGTTTATAAAGAATTTTTCAGTAGCCTAATTGCCTTCATTGCGGTATTTTTTTTTAGTTTTTCTTATATTATTTTGTTCATTGACATCTTAAAAAAGAAAGACCTGTAGGGTACCTAGACGTATTTACACATTCAATTTGTCAAACAAACTACCGAATTTTTGATGATGTCTTATAACTTAAACAATCTTCATTCAACTTTACCATATATTTGTCTTCTGATTTTTTGAATTTTCAAAAAGAGATAGGTACCAAGCCTCGCATTATTCAAACAAGGTACTGTGCGTATGATCTCGAAGCAGCCACCGTCAAATGCCACCGCCACCATTACCGCCCTCTACAACAAAAGACTAATAAACACTTTTTACCTAAGCTATAAAACCTTTTATCGGTGCTTACTGAAACGAACGTGACGTTTGGCTTTTGTAACAAAATGTTAACCTATTTCATTATTCAAATTTCAATTTGTTTTTTTCTTTCTTTTAAGATAAATATAGTAGAATTCCATCTTTCGATTGTGAGTAAATATATTTCTTTATATGAGCTATACAAATATAGGAAGGTATGTTTATAGATATAGGAAGAACCTCCTTAATTTAAATTTTTCTTTTTTGTGTAAAACGCATCTAAAAAACAATCATATCGAAAATGAGAATGTTTTCGTTTTGAAAATCAATACGAAGTCACGTTTTTGAAAACATCACGTACCAAAGTGAGCGCATTCAGCTCTTCATATCAATATTACGATATAAGTAAAGGTACATAGGCATTGGTAGGTATACCTACATTTATATGGAAATTCCACAATGAAATTTAAATTCCACCCGCATTTCAATTAAAACCTTCATATGTACATGGATATGTACGAGTAAGTGTATGGGTTGGAAAATCGATTAAGTTACTATAGGTAGTGTATATTTTCCCAGACACCCAGGTTCTGTTCAGAGGGATGGTAAGCAGTGTTTACACAGGAACAGGTAGCACTTTGAATGCTTTTTATAAAGGGCGGTGGTTCAAGGCAACTTCCCTCATAAGATTACTCTTTATTTTACCTTCTGATGCTTTCTTCCTTTAAACACAAAGAAAAATAGTTTTTCCCTTATGTTTATCTACTTACACATCTATGTACATACATCCATTTTTAAATAATTCTATTCTATTCTTTTTCTTGTTTTTCAAGTAAGTCAGACGAATTTATAGAAGAAAGGATTCCGTTTGCCTTTTCGTTTGTTATGTTGTTGAACAATACACACACTACTGCATTAAATAACAAACACACGGGCAAAACACCTATGCATGTACACATCTTAAACCTGATTGGTTGATATTTTTGATATTATAACACAATACAACACATTGACACATAGCGTGTACAGTTAGAAATTTACGACCAGACGACTCGACGCGACGCGACAACGACAATGACAACGGGAAAACCTGTTTGGTCGGTGTATACGCCCCTGGTTGAATATAACCACGCCTTTGCGTGTGTACACGATGTTGCTTTCATTTTGACTGAGTCAGCGATTTTCATTCACTGACTGGTTACGGTAAACCGAAGCCATTCGAAAAGATTATTACTGTTTGTATAACTGTATGAGAATGAGACTAAGATTCGGAGGCTGGTGCTCCTGATATGATGCGCACTATTGATTCACGCTGCATTGTGCCATTTTGGATCTAAGTGGGGTCGGGAGGAATACGTTTTATTTATTTTGTATCGTTTGGATACTTAGATATACCTATTGTTGATTTTAAAGTAAATTTTAAAAAAAGTGATGCGACCCCAACTAATAAATAATAACCTATTTTTAAGGGTTTAACAATTTACTGGTTAGCAATTTGTTAAATATTTAACAATTTACTAATGGGCTCCAAAATTTTAAACCTTTCTTTTCGTTTTGCTAAGTAGTAAATTGCTATTAACTGCCTTTTATTAAAAAAACAAGCATCCAAACATGTCTAAAAAGTGACAGTTCGTGAAAATAAACAAAGCAAACACGATCTTTCCATCCACTGCTCTTATATGAATAATTGTACAGCTGTCAAATGGAATTAACAAATTGCTAAAAGTTATAGGTATCTAGTAGCCATTCCGTGATTTAAACTTAAGCGCATTTTTTAGATGTTAAAATCGTTCAAAATTATGTATGTTAGTCATCTTTTAAGCCAAGTAAATTGCTAAAAATGGATTGCGGCAACTTTCCATTACCGCAGCACGAATTTCCTTCTGATTTTTTTTTTTACAGTTAGGTAGGGGTCTCAATGGAACATTTTTTAAATATTAAGGCCAGGAAACACCTTTAAAGCACTATTCACTTGAGCACGACCAACGAATGAACGAATATTCGTCGATTTTGACATTTCTTTCACATGAGAGTTTTTAATTCGTCGCGAATGAAGTTTGAGAGCCGAACACCATTCACAACCGAAACCAAAACAAGAATGATTTTTTTAGGTTAAGTACGCGCGATTATTTTATTCGTTGCGAGTGTGGATGATGTGGAACGCGAATAAAGTTTGACAGTTCGTATTAACTAAAATTTTTTCGCGACGAATAAGTTTGTTTTCTTAAATTTATTAATACATGATATTGAAAAGTAAATGTATGCATCATAAATCAAATAGAAACTATATTGCTATCGTTTTGTTAAGATTTTGTGTGGAAATATGTCTTTAAACGTACATAAACTCACATTTTGTAATTCATTCGTCGTTCGTTGGTCGCGCTCATGTGAATGCTGCTTAAGTCATAAAAAAAAGTATTTTCTTTTTCGGGCCTAAAACAAGTTTTTTTTAATTGATAGTACGCTACGGCGCGGCGGCGGCGTACTAACAGCTAGGTATGTATGGGGGGCATGCTTGGATCACTATAGGATTTGGGGTGGGTTCAAGTTTGGGTATATGCAAAGTACTTTTTGCATTTGAACACTAAAATCAAAGAAATCCCCAACAAACAAAAATCAAGTTTGGCATCACTGAACAAAAACCAGGGAAGAAATGTCAAAATCAAACATTTTTGCATATTTTGTATGTGAAAAAGTGAACTTTGAAAATTAATTTAAAATAGAAATAAATGTTTCCTCGCTCTAAAATTGCTATAATTATTATTTATTTGCACATATCTATCAAATAAATAAAACCGCGTGTCGAAATTCGTGATGCGGTAATGGAAAGTTGAGCCAATGGATTTAACATTTTACTTCATCGTTTAAAATTTTGCGCCAATAAACTTCTTGATATAAGCAAAATTATTTAAGGAATTTCGAAAAGAATGCATTAATATCTAACACTGGTCAACAAAATTACGTTTTCTTTATGTTGCACAAACAAACAAAAATACTTTTTTAAAGGAATAAAATGACGTAAATTCTAATCTGGCCTTTAAATTGTTCTATCACAACAGGTTATTAAAATATTTTCTTTTAAAAATGCTAAAAATAACCAAAAACTGGGGTTTTAAGCCTAAGTAAAAACTCAAAATATCTCTTTACAATAAATTGTATGATGATTTTAATAAATTTTAAGTACAAATCTTTCGCTTTTAGATGCAATTCAATGCATTTTAGTATTTTACTTAGTTTCCGAAAATTCTCATTAGTTATGACATGAGTCTTTATTTGAATTTATATAAAGTTTCGAGAAAAACCTTGAATTTAAAAAGTCAATAGTGTTGGAAAATACGTTTTGAACTTAATTTTTAGTACTGATTTCGAATCCAAACTCTTAATTTAACTATTTGCTCAAGTTTGAAAAATACTCGTTTTCAACATTATTTTTATATTTCTTAAGTTATTTCAAAAACTTGATATAATAAAATTGTTTTCCGTTACAAGAACCAAATTTACTTTCAAACCGCGTTGGCTTTTTTTGTTTAAAACCATTTTAACCAAACATTTTTTAGCGTTTCTTTTGGATTTTTGTAAAACAGGTGAAATCTAACAATTTTGAAGTTTTTTCGAATATTATATAATATAATAATATAAATATTTCAACTGAATATTGAAGAAAAGGATTATAGATTTCGAAAATAATCAAGGATTTTATTGAAAAAAAGCTACTTCATAAATTAAGCCAATTTAGTGTGACATTGATTCTTTTTGTAAAAATATTATGCATCAAATACAAAAAGTCGAAAATGAATGTTAACCAATTTTAAGTAGGTAGTAGTTTTTGTTGGCTTTTAGTTTTAAAAAAAATCAGTAATTGGATTCTTTTAAAAAAATAACCAAATGTTAAAAATGAAAAAAGTTTGAAGTTAATGTTTTAATTTGTTCTTAAGATGTTCAAGATGAAAATCAATGTTTACCTGGGAGATTTTTTTTTAAATTTTCGTAGGTATTCCCTTGAATTTAAAAATTATATGAAAATAAAATGTGTCTTTTACTGCTTTAAGCTTTGTTGCTAAAAGTACTTCTTTTAACTGAGGACTGGACCAAGAATATAATATGAATTTGAAATCCAACCGCGCAGCACAAATTCATCAACTTTTGACCAATGGACGATCCAGGGAAGGGTCATATGAGCCATAAAGCTTAAACAGTTAAGTTGTATAAGTAAAGATTTATAACATAGACTTGTCAGTAATTTAACGATATTCAGCAAAAAGCGTTTTACTGTCAAAAACAACTAAAATCTTTGTTTTCACACAATTTAGAAAAACTTTAGTAGGTATACTATAAATTATTTTCATAAGATCTTTTCTGAAAGAAAGAGCAAATATTCAGATTCTTAAGAAGAAACCTTGAATAAGAGATCGCCAAATTGATATTAAGTTGCCTTTAAATTCCTGAAACTCGTCCTCAATTCCATGTTTATTTTTTGACGCAAATAAATAGTGTAAAGGCTTTCTCAATGTGTTTTTTTTTTGTTCAAAGTTAATTTTCATTAAATACAAAAACTTTTAAGATCTTATAAAATAAAAGAAATCTACTTTTTGAAGTGAATTTGCTTTGGATGCTCTAAAACTGAGATTTAAACACGAAGTTTAAGAATAGGTATAAATGTCGCAAAAAAGGCAAAAGTGACACTGTCGTTAAACTTATGGCTAATTGTAAAACCTAATGAACGTTTTATATCTATTAATTGAATATAAAAGCTTTGAATCTTTCGAGAACTAAGGTTAAAGGAACTGGTAATTTGTGAGTATTACAACTAAGTTATTTGTTTACCTTAATTAGTTTTTTTCTTTAATTTTTAGAGGAATTATGCACCTATTTCCCTAAATTCCAAAATCAAACATTTTTGTCTCTAAAATTTTTAAGTTTTGTTGACTCCTTTCGGATCAAAATAGTTTCAAAAGATTCACGCAAAACTGTATTTTTGTTTAGAATTTGTCTTCTAGCATCAGCTCCAATCTACGAGTAAGTAACAATAAACTCCTGAAAATTGAAAAATAAGAAAATTCTTCATAGTAATTTCTGTTTGATTTTCGAAGGAAAAAAACTCAAAATTTTCTGGTAAACTTGCTCATTTTCTGGGTTTTTATATCCATATTATTGTAACGTTCTTCGCATTTATAGAAATGCCAACAAGAACAGAATATATTATTTTTGGAAAAAATCTACGTTTCAATACAATTTCTGCGTGAAATGCACCAAAAACCCTCTAAACTATTGTATTTTAGCTTTTGGAATCTTGGAATGCTTTCATATGTAGGGAGTCGTCCAAATTAAATAGTTAGACCATATCTTGCTGGACAACCAGTGTTCTGAAATAAGTTGTCACTTTAGCCCTTGAAATATGTAAATGTAAGGTTAAGATACACAATATGTTATTTAAATTTTGTCAGCCTCTTTTAGAGAACATTAAAGAACATTTTTAAGTGGTGCTCGAAAACTCATCCTTATGTTAATGTGTGCCCGCCCCCCCTTATTTAAAGTCTGGATCCGCCCTTGGTCACCATCGATCTAAGGTGCCTTGGTACTGTTTCTACTGCTTCCGTTAACTCTATCTTAAGAATTTAAAAATTAATAAACATCAAAAAACAATTTTATCTTGGACTTCCCGAGAGCCAATTTATGTTGTTTTGGCTTTGTTTGTCTCACCTGTAGAAGAATCCATCTATCTTTCTTTACCAAATTCTCTATCTCAAAGATTTCGGGACTTGACACTTTGGAGTGAGACTTTCAATCAAGCCATTACAGAAGCGTAGTGATGGTTACGTTTGACATTCAGGCAATCAATTTTAGTTTGATATAATGATGTCGCATAAATTGTATCGATTTTTTTGTTATAAGCGGTAAAAATTTTTTCATTGAAAAAAAAGAATTACTTCATGCCTATATCTCTTGCCACAGTATAAAAGCCTTTTGACTCTTTCCGCAATACCTTGTTAAAGTCGGGGTGTTAACAAATGATCTTGACATTATCTCTTCCCAAGAGTTTTTAGTGGTATTCGTTCTCGTACTGCTTTTATAAGAGTACAAATTTGGGCAGCGCGAGGACGATTACTTTTTGGGCTGTAATTCTATTCTATTCTATTCTATTCTTAAAAATATAACAAACTGGAGGAGAATCCGATGGCCGAGCGTTATTGCGGTTCCCAATGGTTTTTAAAACAAGAAAATTTCGCAAGAACTCATATGTAAGGCAATACTTGACATTCTATTTTCTTAAGCGCCTCACTCTGGTAACAGTACAGCATGACCAAATTGACACTTATTCATTGCTTACTACATGTGAATAAGTATTTTGAAAAATAACATACCTAACCATTATATATCAAATGGGTGTTTTGTTTTGAGCAAAGAGGTTTTGAAGATTGGAACAGAATTTATGGCACGACCATTACTATACAACTATTATTATATAAAGTTTATTTTTTTCGTTTAAAGTTGAATCTTTTTCAGTCTATACTAATTATGCGTGATGTCACAGAAAGAAATGTATCACTTGTTTTTTAATTGTTTTTTAATTGATTACACTGATGGTTGTTTTGTTCTCGCAAACCAAATTGCTTTTTTTCAATTGGTTTTGATAGCCTTAATTCAAATCTGACTTCAAAATTACTCCATCACGGAAGGTTTTTGAAATATTTCTTTTTAAAATTTGAAGGCTATTTAAATGCATGAAGTATTTTTTTCGGTAAAATTAGTGATGGTTCTCAAATCCATAATAAAGAAATATTTAAAGTATTTTATAAAATTTTCCAAAAATCTTTATAAGTTGCTAGATTTTACAGTTCTCAAATTAATCTTAAAGAAACGCTGAATCATTTGTGCTAAGACGGTTTTCAACAAAAAAGGCAAAACGGATTAAAAGTAATTTCGACTATAAACATTTCTATTATACGTATCTATGTATATCAAGTTTTTGAAATATATTAAAAAATATACAAATTATTTTGAAAAAGGGGTTTAAAACTTGATCAGATATTTAAATCAATGTTTAAATTCGAAATCATCGCACTAAATGAACGTAGTTTTCAAAACTCTGAACGTATTTAATTCAAGGTTTGCTCAAAACTTTATATATACAGCCTTATTACGGTTGTCAAAGATCAATTAATTGACACTTGAAACATTTTGTCAATTAATTGATAAATTGGTATTATGAACGCGAGTTGATCATTTTTTGATCCATTGTGAACAAAGATCAAAAATCTATTGTGAATAGTGCAAATTTTAGTATGTTTGGGATGGATTGTTGTCTTTTCTTTGGTTTTAACTTGTCGTTGATATCCAAAAATACATTAAGGAAGGCTTCTTTCGAAAGTCTAAAGTTTTGAATGAATCTAAAAGCGAGCCAAATTAGATTTTGTAATGTAACTAAAAAAGATCTTTTATCTACTATGTTCAGCCAAATCCATGGGATTTGAAGCATCGCGTAGTTTTCTTCGAATCTTTGCTTGCTCCAAAGTATTTTCTTCTTCAATTTCATTTTCACCGACAAATAGTTTAATAGTAGACATGCTTTTGGCTTTCGCGATCCGTAAAATATTTTATCAACAAGGAATTTGTGATTGACTGAAAATTTGATAATCAACAAATATTTTGACAACCATAATGCCAAGACTGTCAATTTGAATCATTCACAATAGATCTAATTTCTGAAGAGCGTTCACAGTTTATCAAAAAATTTGATTGCTGACAACGATAATACCAATTCATCAATTTCATTGAAAAATGTCAACTAGCGTATTGATAATTGACAACCGTAATAGGGCTGATAGAGTTATATACAGACTAATGACCAATGAGAATTTCCCGAAAACAAGTAATTATTTAAACTGTAGAAGACAAAAATTTTTACTATGCAAATTCATCACACAATTTATTGTTAAGAGATATTTTAAGCTGTCGTTAGCATTTTTAAAAGAACACATTTTAAAACATTATCTCATAGAAAAATTTAAAGTCGAATACGAATAAGAATTAATATTCGAGAAATATATATTCGTAGGTTCAGTCTGACAAACGTAAAGTTAGATTTTAGGGTAGATTTTAGAAACAAGGCTATAAGATCAGACAAATATAACTCTATAAGCTAAAAATTTAAATTTTTTTTAAGTTATCAAATATGAAGTACCAACTGTAATTAAGTACTTTCGGGATACCATTTTTCGTCGACAATATCTCAAGAACCAGTAAAAATATCGAATTCAAAAACAAATTGCAAAAAGTTGGTAAACATTAATTTTCCACCCGACTGTCTTAGCAAAAAATGAAGATATTTGTTTCAAACTAATTTCATCTTATGCAAAATTTTATCTTTTCAACATTCAGCAATATTTTTAACAAAAATTCAACTCTCAGTTTTCCCATCAAAATTAAAAACTACTATACACAAAATTGGTAAAAATTGATGTTCTATTCTAGATATCTTGTGAATAAATGATGGTACTGACTTTAAAATGAGTTAAATCTGTGCTTAATTTTGTTGTTAACTTGAGATAATGGTCTTAGAAAAAACCAGTCTGTATTTTTTTATTTAAGAAATAAAAACTGCTACTAAAATTGGTAACAATTGGGTTTTGATTAAAAATCTCGTTAACAAATATAGATTTTTTTTTAGTGAATTTTCTATAAAAATTTAATTGACAATTTTTTTTTACAAAACACGAAAACCTACGAAAACAACTAGAAAAATAAGAAATGGTTTTCGATTCAAGTATTACAAGAACAAAGAAAGGATATTTCCTTATATTTTTGTTCATCTCACATACAAAATGTTGTTATTAATATTTTGTTGAACTTTTAGACAAATCGACGGATTGGCACGGATGGAAAGTTATCAGTATGGGTTACATACCAGACTCTTTTTGATATAAAATTAAAAAAAGTTAAAATTTAAAACAAATGAAAATATAAAAATAAAATAAACCGAATAGTTTCTTATTTGCAATTTTTGTTAAAACATTTAGAAAACTAATTGTTTCGGTGGCGGTAAGGATAATGTAACAGAATAAAAGTCAATTACATTCTCTAATTGATATCTTTTAAAATAAGTGTACAAGTTCAAAACTTTAAAAACACTTGCATTTTTCAGAATGGACACAGTTTGGAAAAGTTTTTCACATCTGTTTTTCTTATGATGATCTTTCAAATTCTGTCAAATATCTTTTTTCATAAATCAGTTACATATATTCAATGGCATATCTTTCTTACGTGAAATATGGAACTTTGTATTTTTCACGTAAGCAACACATCCCCTCTAGATTTGTTTTCAACCAAAAATTAAACCAAAGCTTCAAGTAGCAACTTATCATTGTGGCCAGGCCACTATCACTCTTTGACATTACCGTCAACACAACACACATCATTTTTTAAATGTTTTCAGTTTCATTGGAACAATTTTAAAAATAAACATCATAATATGACGTTGACAAAACGAACCAAGGAAATTGGACATTCATAAAAAGAGCACTTCGGTAACGTGACACTCGCCACTCTTGTAACAACAAATGCTTTACTAATTAAAACGTTGTTCTCTTCGCCCACTCCTCGTCAGTGTAACTCAATACTTTAACACTTCTTTATTTTTCAGAACCCCATCAGAAAACATCAGAGATCAGACACAACAAATCATTACTTTTTGCATCCATATTGATTCAGCGGTATCTTCTTGGCTTCAAGGCGGACAGGCATATCTTTTGTTATTTCCACTATCGCACAAGCAAATAGGTCTTCAGATACAAGCGCACCACGTCCCGAATATGTATACCCTATCTGTTATGTTGTCGGTCGGAACGAGACGAATTACAAAATACTCCGCGCAGCCAAGTCATAAACCGCGCGCCATTTAGCCACCGAATTTACGACTTTTCTGAGCCTTGGAACTTGGAATACAAAAAAAAAAAGAAACGAACCGAACCGAAAAAAGTAAAACAAAGCAACTTGGTGTCAGTACGACGACGACGACGCGACTTACGAGTACTTATTTTGCGCGCACCCAGATCACAGACTATAATGTCCAAACTGAGACCCCAAATCAAAACTCGAGCCCTGTGCAGCAGCGAGCCGAGTGCTGCAGTTCAGACACTCAATGTCGCCTTCATCACGGGCAATGTCACTAAATCAAAATAAACAACGACTTGTCCGTGACTTATGCCAGCTTGCAAAAACTGCCCAAGCTATATACGATATAATTTTGGTATCGTTTAGCGTTTCATCTGAACTCTATTATAATACTCTAGTTTTATTTTTTTTTTTTTTGATTAGGTATTTTAGTCACCTCGAACTGGGTCTTTTGTCTTTGGACAAAATACTAACATACAAAAACTTGACGGAGGTTGTAATGATGAGTTGAGGCTTGAGAGTTGGTGATTCGATTGAAAGCAAACGAAAAAAAAAAGAAATTAAAAGCACGTGCTATGCTGACTGATATTTATAACAAAGACAAAGAATTATTATCAACTCAAAGCTTTAATTTTATAATTTGAAAGAAATATCCAATTAAAACGAAACTAAGTTGGTATCACATTTTCAAGGAATTATGGCTCATGTTTTAAGAGAATTGTTCATTTTTATTCGATAAACTAATAAAATATAGACATATTCCATTCATTCAGGACCTTACGAGAGAAGACTAAGAAAAGGAATTGAAAAACCTGGTTAAAAATATTTTTTAAAATTTTTTCACATTTCATGTCTGCTTGCATGAACATTTTTTTTAATTTTTACAAATATGTTAAGAACAAAATAAACTTTTCCAACTTGAAATCTATAATCTATGAATTATACCTAGATGAATATTTCTTTCTCTCACAGCAACTTTCTGATGTTTATATCTCTTTAACTCAAAATTTTATTAAAAATGAACATTTTAGATCGACGAGAAACTGAACATGGAACAAAACTTATGATTTTGGTTAAAAAAAAAACTGTCATTTAAATACCCAAACTTGGAGACGGACACAATCACGAGAACTAAATATCCGGAAAATCCACAATGTTTGTAATATTCGTGGGCATAGGGCCAGCTGTTTTAGCATTAAGTGAAATCCAAAAAGTTGAGAATGCCGATCCTGCCGAGTTTTTTTATTCATGGGTGCTTGGTGCCACTATTCTTTTCCCACCATGATCTCGAAATATACATTTGGAATGATGTTGCTTATCAGCTCTTGCCACAACATGGTCTTTGCACCAATTCTTTCTTTAATTATATTTTGTTTAAATTTTCTGTAAATAAGCAAATCATTCACTATTGCTTTCTTTTTCGAAGCCCTAATCTTGACAGAGTATCAACTACTCGTGAATTTGATGCTTTGTCTGATTCCATCCAAAGAATTGTTTAGTCCTATCCTAGGACAGAAATCGTTATTAAGGGTGATTGTTGAATTGAGTTGAACAACCTAACTCATCTGGTCAACGAGCCCACTCGAATATTCGACGTGGAAGGTCGAGCAGAAAACACACTTGACTTGTTTCTTACCTCCGACCCTAGTAAGTACACTATTAGTGTTCTATCTCCTCTAGGCTCATCTGACCATTGTGTCATATCAGCAAATTTCTCGTGTCAAAACTCACCAGTTAAAGAAAGAGCTCCTAAGAGAACCGTTTGGCAATACGAGAAAGCCAACTGGGACTGTCTCAATAATTATTTTAGGATCTTTAACTGGTCACTATGCTTCCACAATAATGACGTTGACGCCATCGCTGATATGATCACAAGTTTGAGTCTCCTGGGAATGATAACTTTTATCCCGAACAGGGTTAAAACTTAAAAGCATCAGACCTAAGGAAAACGCATGGTTCGATGCGAGCTCTTTAGAGGGGTTATTAGGTTCAAATCAGTAAGTTTCTGTTGCATCGTTTTGGAGCAAGTAAAATTATTGTACTTGATATTTTAAAAGTATTTGATAGGGTTTGGCACCATGTCCTCAGACTCACATTACTCTTCATCGGATGTGGAACTGCAACGACAAAGTATAAGTTTTTTAAATTCCGACCTACAATGAGGAATACAAACCCGCGTGGAATTTAATGCTTCGACGCCATTGCGCCATTATTGGCACAATGGCTAACAGGGTAGGGGCATTTGCACCCGATTTTTGTAGGAGCTGTCAGGATGAGGAGGAAACAGAAACCATTAAACACCTGCTCTGTGACTGTCCGAACCTCCAAACCAGCCGACTCCGTCATTTCGGAAACAGGTTTGTTGGAGAACTGGATGATCTAGCACAGGTCTCAATGGCAAACATGAGGAAATTTATAGATAGCACAGGCTGGTTCGTTAACGAGCCAGTCTACGCTAATCGGCAAGATTGAGGAGCATCGATGTTTACTTTTACTTTTACAGGGGATCACAATGGACCAGCAGGCCCCCGTGTACGCAGCAGCTTCATACTGTGCACACCCCTTATTACCTAACCTAACCTAACCTAATGCTTCGAAAACCCAATGCTGTCTTGTATCGTTAAAGCGAGATATATAACCCCCCTTGCCATTATCCATGGGTGAGACTTAAAGCGCCCAATACACGATACAATTATTGTACCGATTATCGTACAAAAGTTGAATCGCATGCGATGATTGTATCGTGTGTGTAAAGCGAAGTATCCGCTGTACTGAAATCGCATGGTCGAACGTCGAATGCTATCGAGCGAAAACGAGAGGTTGCATACGGCTGCTTTGATGTGAATCGTTTTGACAGTTGATGAAATCGTTAGCTTGTCGTATGGTGTGTGTGCTCACTTTCGATATCGCTACCAATATCGGTACAACTCAAGTTGGTACGATAGATTGTATCGTGTATTAGGCGCTTAACATCTCAATATTCTCGGTATGTGTGTAAACAACCACCTCTTGTGAAATGATTACATACGCGAGGTCTGTGGGTTTCCTAAGGAGATGCAAGAAATTGTTCACCCCTTCTGATCTGGCTGTTATCTACAAAACGTACATAAACACGTTCAAAACTTGAGTATAACTCCCATCTCTGGTCTGATACTCCTGCAACTTACTAAAGCGTCTTGGATAGTATTGAACGTAGAGTATTCAAATTTATTGTTGATAATATCATCATTAGCTTGAACATCATCGTAAAGGTTTCTTGTTTAGCCCTTTTTTCCGTTATTTAAAAGGTTTATGCTCTAGAGAAATAGCCAGTTGCATTCCTCTCCTCAACTAATTCAGTATACCCTCAAGCCCAAATTCGGTCGTAATGTCAAACACAGAGATTCTTTCTTTAGCCGTACTACGCGAATGTGGAATATTTTACTACACTCTGTCTTTCGTAGTTATTGCAATATTCAATAATTCAAAACCAATGTAAACCGACATTTTCTTTCAAACCCTCTCTCCTTTTCCTAGTGCTCACATTGTGTCTCTGCATAATAAGGGTATAGTAAAGTAATATCCCATTGAGCCTGCGCTTATTATTTATTGGATTTGATTTAGATATGGTAATGTTTTTTTTTTTTTTTTTGATTTCCAAAATTTTTAAAATGACTTAGAAATTTGACATATCTTAAGAAATTGATGGAATTTGAAACCTATTTTTTGTATAACTATTAATGTCTCACAAACTTATTGATTTAACAATATTCAACTGTATTCGACGTAGGTATTCAAAATCAGTTCTTTTGACTTCGTAAACTTGATGATGTTCCGTCTCCCGCTCCCGTTTTATTCAAAAACAATAAATTCTGTCGATATTATTATATTAAAGCACTTTTAAATTCGATCTCTCTTAAGGTATTTCAAAAGAAAAACCTGTGCCACATTCTATTTTTTTATTTCAAAACCTTTCGCCATATGCATGAATCTAATGCATGATGGTTCTGTATATATGAGGTAAAAAATCTTGCCGTCCGTCGGTATTTGTATCTTTTCAAGCCAGCGCAATATTTTCACACGAAAACAAACAAATGGACATCAGTTTAAAAAATAAAAACTCAACAAAAGAAACAAATAATAAACATAAACATAAAAACTTCGTAACGAATTGTAGGCGCGACAAAGATGATGACTATACGACTATACGTACGACAATGACGACTTAAAGGCTGTTGCTGCGTCGCGTCTCATACATACAATACCTACATAAATGAAATTTGAAGCTGTGACACCGCATTAAAGGGCTTCAGATTTATCGTTTTGAAATCTCCTTTTCATTTTCTTGTTGTTCTTTCTTTTGCTGGGATCATAAAAATATATTGTTAAAAATGAAAAATCATAAACACTTTGACAACAAGCCCGATGCGCAGCGCATATATAGTTTCGGCTATTCATGGAATTATTCACAAATATAATAACTGTGAGCGCACCAACAAAATAATTTGCATTTAATTTGGAAAATAATAAAAATGTCAAACATTATGCGAGAGTCTGTGAGTTTGTGTTGTTGAAGAAAATTCTTTAATTACGCGGTACATTTGTTGCTTGAGCTTGATGCACTTAAGCCGCAAGAAGAGTTGGAGCTCTCTTTGTGATTGGATTGGGGTTACCATGAGTTAGGATTTGTTTTCCTATAATTTCTTATACGCATATTTTAAAAATAAAATGATGAAGTTTTTAAAAGAAAACTACAACCGAAGCAAATGTTTTGACACTCTTTTATAGTAACATGCATTTAAAACAATACAACTTTATGAATTTGTAAATTGTGGTGAAATTTGTTGAACAATTTTGTATGCACTTATATCGTAAGTTTTAACTTTGGTCCAAACTTCTTCCATCCAAGTGTAGCCAGGACTATGTTAGCCTGAAGAATTTTTTCAACAAGAACTTAACTGATTATGCAAAATTCCCATAGAAAGTTATTGTAATGGAAGCGATTTGTCGAACAAAGATTTTTAGAGAGTTCTTTGTGTGTTCGTGTGTACTTACGTTCAAGATACCATTTTTAATCTTCCATATATCCAAAGAACCAGTAAAAATATCAACTTTAAATACATTTGGTTAAACAGATAATAAAATTTCAAGGGTCTAGAAATTTACTAGTAAGCAATTTGCTAAATATTTACCAATTTCCTAAGGGACTCCAAAATTTTAAACCTTTCTTTTCGTTTTGCTAACTAGTAAATTGATTATTGCCTTTTTATTAAAAAACGATAACCCAAACATGTCTAAAAAGTGATAGTGTATAAAAATAAACAAAGCAAATACGCTGAAAACGGACCTATTAATTGGAATTCTCAACTGTTTACTGGACGATTCCTTCAACTGCTCTTATAAGAAGAATTGTACAGATGTCATATACAGGAGATTTAGCAAAATACTAAAAGTTAAAGAAGCCATTCCGTGATTTTAACTTTAGTAAATTGTTAAGAGGTATAGTATAATGTTAAAACGTTTAAATTTAAGTAAATCATCTTTAACCATAGTAAATTGCTAAAAAAGACTTTAACATTTTACTATAACATCAACACGATTACGTCACTCGAATATCGTCGTTAAGTTTCTTGTCTTACCCTTTTTTACGTTATTTTAGCAAAATACTAAAAGTTAAAGAAGCCATTCCGTGATTTTAACTTAAGTAAATTGTTAAGAGGTATATTATGATGTTAAAACGTTTAAAATTAAGTAAATCATCTTTGACCATAGTAAATTGCTAAAAAAGATATTAACATTTTACTAACATCAACACGATTACGTCACTCGAATATCGTCGTAAGTTTTTTGTCTTACCCTTTTTTACCGTTATTTTAACGGACTCTGCTATAATGAAATAGCCAGTTGCATTCCTCCCCTAAATCAATTTTACCGTAATACCAGCACTTCTAGGAATGCAAATCAGTTTACCCTTGAGCCCAACTTCGGCCGTACTATGAATTATAGAGATTAATTTTTTAGCCGTACTAGGCGCTCTATCTTTCCCTATCATTGCAATGTTCATGAATTCAAAATCAATGTACACTGGCACCTCCTATCTAAGCCTTCCCTCTTTTTCCTAATGCTCACACTGTGTCTTTGGCATATTAAAGGTATATATATAAAGCCCTTTAAGTGTTATCTTAAAAAAAAAAACTAAATCGTTTAAAATTTTGCGCCATTTCATCACCAATTTCATCACATAAAAAATATTCTTTTCAACATTCAGTCACATTTTTTATAAAAATCCAAAATTCAGTTTTTTTCAAAATCTAAAAAATTGTATGCCAAATTGGTAAAAATTAATTTTCGATTCTCGATATCTTGTGAATAAATAACGGTATTTGCGCAAAATTTTAAACAACATATTATTAAGGCCTTAGCACGATACTAGTTAACAATTTACTATATACATAGTAATCTACTAACTTTTCACTAATTTTAAACACTTTTTATTGTTTTGCTAACTAGTATCATGCTAAACCCATTTTATTAAAAAAAAAACATAAACACATCTAAATAATGACAGATTGTGGAGCAAACAAAACAAACATACATTTTTTTAACCTAGTAGGTACATACTAAAAATGATTTAACATCGTACTAAATCGTCTAAAATTTTGCGCCTTTGTCACATTTGAGAAAAATGACATATGTCATACAGATTTAGTACGATATTAAAAAGATAAAGTAGCCATTTGGTGATTTTAACTTTAGTAAAATGTTAAGAAGATAGTACGATACTAAACTCGTTTAAAATTATCAAAATCCTTTTTTTAACCTAGTATCATACTAAAAATGATTTAACATCGTACTAAATCGTCTAAAATTTTGCGCCATTGGCTTTAAATTGATTGCATTCTGTGCTAAATTTTGTTGTTAATGTAAGATAATGGTCTTAGAAAAATCCAATCTGTATTATTTTATATAAGAAATAAAAACTTTAAAAAATGCTATTAATATTGGTAAAAATCTCGTTAAGAAAAACATATTTTGAAATCAAAATAATTTTATTATATTCAAAATATTTTTTCTAACTTTTAGTTAATTGTTTAGTAAAAACACGTAAGCCTACCAAAACAAAACTGATAAGAAATGGTTTTCGACTAAAGTATTCTGAGAAAAAAAGATATTTTGACTTAAATTTTTGTTTTTTCTGATACAAAATGTTGTTAGGTATTAAATTTTTTTTTTTGAACTTTTAGACAAATCGACAGATTGGAAGTTTATCAGTGTGGGTCGAATCCCGGCCTCTTTTTTATTTTTTATGAATGGTTACCCTTACAAAAAGTTAGGCTTGCAGAAACTTCACTTTGAGATGTTTGTGGAAAGAACTTAAGATACAAATTATGTCTTCATGATACGCTTTCGTTTTTATTATTCACGTAGAAACGAAGTCATAAAAGTCATATTATAAGACTTACAAATTCTGATTTTGAATGTTCTCACTTCCATATTATGTATACTCGTTTCTTTGATAATAGTCATGTTGAAAACATTTCAATCGTGTCGATCCAAAAGAATCTTACAGAAGGTATTTGGAATACTCATATAAATTCCTTAAGAAATTTCTATACTCGTAAGATGCAACGGATGTGAAAAGGAATGCTTTGTTAATTTTAAATTTCTTATTGGAATGCAACGTTGCGTCACAATTTTACGCTCAATGAAATTTGTAATTGATCCAATAAGGGCTTCCGTAATGTGAGAACTACTGAGAACACCAACAAAACCTAATATCAAATGATGCAGAAAGTATAAAGAATGGAAGGATCTTACTAAGAGTGGCCACCACCGCCAATCGAACTACCAAAGAGACGACAGCGACACACGACGATTACGGAGAATCAAGCTGTGATAATATTAGATGCATTCGGAAGAGGAAGTCGTCCTTTTTATGATAAAACAACTGAAAAGTGTATATACTTACATATAAGTTAATCATTATGTACTCATCAGAATACAATAGACGGTTGGTGGTGGCGATAATATACCAAAAGAAGGGTTCGGAGTCCTTTATGTTTATATAAAGAGGCTTCAGAGAAGGTTGACACAAAACAACAACTGTGAAGTCATTGTCGTTCTTGAACTAAATTTTCTCAAGTGGTTATACATTCTATATGGTCTTGTTTAGTTCTTAACGCTAGTTGCTAAGTTTAGATTTTGTAGAAATACGTTTATAAATATACATTGGATTTAAATTATATATATATTTAAAAGGCATTAAACCTTCCTAATTTGTTTTTTTTTGTTTGTCTTCAGATAAATGTTGAAGGGTATTGCTGAGTTTTAAAATAAGTTATTGTCTAGTTTCAATATTGAGCAATTTTAAAGGCTTATGTTTTAATTCATCAAACCACATGTTCTTATTCTCTTTTGGATTTACACTTAATTTTCATTTAAATTTAATATTATATTCTTTACTAGAAAACTTTACTGACAATGTTAATAAAATTTACCAATTTTAGAGTGACCGTTTTACAATGAAAGTTATTGTAATTCTTTTGTTAGATTTGAGGTGCATTTCATTTTGCATTCTTCAATAGTAAATTCATCCCTATTCAGCACAAATTCAATTTTGACCAACCAATGGACGATCCAGGGAGGGGTGATATGAGTCATAAAGCTTATACAGTTAAGTTGTATACGTAAAGATTTAAACCTAAGGACTTGTCAGTAATTTAACGAAAACAACTAAAATCGTTGTTTTCATACAATTTAGAATTTGGAAAAACTTTTTTAAATCTTTAATTTGTTTTCATAAGATCTTTTCTGAGAAAAGAGGTTTTTAAGAAGACACCTTGAATAAGAGATCTTGTTTTTTTTTTTTTTGACGCACATATATAGTGTAAGGTTTTATAAAAGTGCTTTTATCTTTTCCAAATTTGAATTTATTTTAAATACAATATACAAAACCTTTTATGATCTTAAAAAATTAAAGGAATCTACTTTTAGAAGTGATTTTGCTTTAAATGCTCTAGAATTGAGATTTAAACACGAATTTCAAGAATATAAATATCCCAAAATAATCCAAATAGTCACTTGCTATACCTTATGGCTAATTGGAAAATATAATAGACGTTTCATATCTATTAATTTAATATAAAAGCTTTGAATCTCTCGAGAACTGAACTGAAAAGACATTCTGCAACGTGTAATTTGTGAGTGCCGCACTAATGTTTCTTCCCAAATTATTTGTTTACGTTAGTTTGTTTTTATTTGATTTTTAGAGAAATTTACTTTAATGCACTTATTACCTTAAATTCAAGAACCAAACATTTTTCTCTCTACAATTTGTAGGTTTTGTTGACTATTTTTGGATCAATCTACGAGTAAGCAGACTGATAACGATATTAAAAATTGAGTGCGAAAAAAATAAGTCGAAAGAAAATCCAGACAATTCTTCATTTCGGATTCTAAATCTTTATTTTATTATCCTACGAAAAAAGACCACATTTTTCTGGCAAACTTTCTCATTTTCTGGGTTTTTATATCCATATGGTTGCCAAACATGGCAATCTACGAAAGCCCTCGAAAATAAGCTCCAATCTTGCCAAATAGCGATGGAAAGATCGATTCTTAAAGTGAGGTTATCCCAACGGATTAACCACGAAAACATAAGAAACCAAACGAAATTTGAAGAACAAATTTCAAAGAACAAGAAGACTTAAATGGGATTGGGCTGGACACATATTCCGGACCTCAGATGATCGATGGACCAAAATAACAACAAAGTGGACCCCGCGAGACAAGAAAAGAAATGTAGGAAGACAACTCAAAAGGTGGAGAGACGAAATACAGCATTTTTGCCCAAACTATTGGAGAGAAGCTTTAGACCGATAATTGTGGAAGACGAAGGGGGAGGCTTATACTCATCAAACTTATTGAATAAAAATGTAAAAAAAAAAAAAAAAAAAAAAAATTGTATACTTTTAAGAGTGAATAAAGCATGAATAATAATAATAATATATCCATATTTTTGTAGCGTTCTTCGAATTTATAGAAATGCCAACAAGAACAAAATAATTTATATTTTTGGAAAGAAGCTACGTTTCAACTCAATTTCTAACATTTCTGCGTGTAATGCACCAAAAACCCTCTAAATATTGCATAGCTCTTAAATAATTGGCTTATTTAGAAAACTGTTTGAATCTTGAATGCTTTTATGTGTATAGAGAGTGGTCCACATTAAATAGTTAGACCATATCTTGCTGCAAAACAGTCTCCTAAAATAGTCTAATAACTAAAGCTGTCACTTTAGCCCTTAAAATATGTATATGTAAGGTTAAGATACACATTGTGGTATTTAAATTTTATCAACCTCATTTATAAAACATTAAAGGACATATATTTAAGTGGTGTTCAAAAACACATACTTATGTTAAGTTTGTGACGCTCCCCCCCCCTCCGATTAAAAGTTTGGATCCGCCCTTGCCTGTGAAAATAGTCAACAAATATTATCGAAATCCCGGCTCAGTTGTAAATATAAGCTAAGTGAATTTTGTATTAAGACTATTGTTGTCAACACAGTTTCGTAAGCAGCGTTTGATCTAAGTGTGGAAGAGTTCGAAGTTGGATCAACAACTCATGCGATTGATTTTATGGAAGAATTAATAATTAATTAATTAGAAGAACTGTTGTAGTGAATAATGGTCCTAGCTATTAACACCACAACAACACTATATTAATATACATACATATATTCAAAAGTGGTACCACAAGACGGCGGGCAACCGGCCGGCGGCGGCGGCGGCGTTGTGGCAGAGATGAATGCCAAGGAAGCGACGGCAACCCAGCTATATCGAAGTTCTAGAAAGAAAAACCTTTTATTTTTTTCTAAATGAACGTCAAGTCCTTAATACATCAATATAAGCTACCCAATTTTAAACATCCGTAAAACTCTTTTGGATGCTACTCACGTCTGCAAGAATATTTTATATTATATTATGTAAACTCTCACCAATTTTCACTAAACTTTTATATCATAACTTTTAAAAGGGACTCAAAATTCTATCGAAAATACAATGTTGAAATCCTTTTTATAAAATGGTATCTTGTGGACGCAGTAATTAAATAATTATAGTTCTTTATAAGTTTTGTTGAGTAACGAAAAATACTACCATGTAGTTGATCATAGCAGCACTAGTCTAATTAAAGTTTTAAAGACACATCTCAAACAAGAAAGAAACAAAAGTAATTAAAACTATTAAATTATATAAGATTTACATGTATGTACATACTTTATGTGTTCATATTTATTGCACATAATTAAAAAAAAAAGAAGAATCACTGATTCGATCAACATTAAATCAAGCTCAAAGCAGATGCGTCACAATTTTGTTGATTTTTAGATTGAATTATTGTATTTTTATTTTTACAACTATACAACATTCTAAAGTTATTCATAAACACGCAACCTTTTATAGAAAAATATATGACCCACTATTGATTCTGTATCCCTCTCAGACACACAAAAAATTATATTATTTTGTATCTTTGCCCATATATTCGTATACATATACATAAACTCATTGAAAGGCACTTTTTCCACACAAAATACATATAAGAATCATTCTTATCAACTTTAAATAATATCTTTATACGAGTATCCTGTGAAAGATCCTTTGTTGTCATCACGTCCATTGCTATCGAATCTGATCGATTAACAACACGAAAACTCGCGGACACACAAAAGGACATTTACCTCATATATAACCCGCCATCATCAGGATGAAGATGATGATTTTTTCTCGGCTGGGATAAAAAAGAAAAAGAAGAAAAATTTCACATAGATAAATCTGAGATGATGTACCCGCATCCTTTATACTTTTAAAGAATGGATTTAAAAAACAAAACGCGAATATCCGAAGGGTTCAATATTGTCAAATTTCGTCTTGATGGGAGACCGCGAGAACTCTGCAGTCGGACTATTTTAAGTTATTTTAAACTGATGAAAAGATTACTAACATTGATAAATACATTTATGAAAATGACATGGGTCACTCCGCTGTTCATTTTAGGTCTCACCTTCTTAGTTGGAACTTTTTGATTAGGTATTATCCTTATTTGAATTCTTTAAGCACTTCCTTTTAAATCTCCAATTAGGTTTTTAATATGTTGTGTAAAATGAAAACTCTACTCATCACATTTATGGAAGTGTTTATTTTAATTATAGCACTTGCAATTATCAAAAAATTACAGTTAGATAACACGAATATATTTGTTAAACGTACACAATTTAATAAAATTAACGAAAATAAACAACGAAAAATAACCGCCGCCGGGCGAAAAGGATAAGACGATACAAATATTATATTTTATCGATTCGTTAACGGTTTAGAATGAATCCAGCGACAATGACAGCGCAGCGTTCACGACATCAATGTTTCGCGGGACATGAACTTGTAGTGCGTTGTTTCCTTTAAATTTTGTGTCGTGTGTCGCACTAGGTTCATATTCATAAACAGGGGTGAAAAGCAGGGAACAGCCTCCGCGGCGTTAGTGTGTGTACATAAGGTCCCCGACATCGACACTTCGACAGCCAACCCGATGCGGCGGAGGAAACCCTGATCCGCAGTCGATATGTTTCCGAATGTTTTTATGTATAACGTGCCTTTTGTTTTCTTTTGTTACGTCGTCGTCGTTGTCGTCGTCGTAGCCGTCGCCGTCGCAGTCATCGCGTCGCGTCGTCGTCTTTTGGTCGTCGTTGGTCGTTCAGACGAATATCATCTGCCTGAAGAGGGATTTCCAACGACTTTTTTCTCTCCGCTAGATGGCTTCTTGTATAGTCAAGTTACTTGGGAAGGAAATACACGCGTTTGTGCTTTCTTATTTGACAAAGGTACACTTTAAGTACATAAACCAGGATGACTCCTGTCTGTCTTTCGATTTTGTTCTTTCTTTTTACACTGACTCAGCTGACAAGTTGTCTTAAAAATCCAGAGAAGATAGGTAGAAGATATTCTCTAGCTCATGGCAATTCGTTGACTGGCTTCGCTCGCCGACAATTATTATTATAAAACAGGAGGCTGCCCATAAATGAGGAAGAAAAGGCGAGAGTGCGCATGCATTAATTGTTGTGATTATAAAGATGAGCAGGGTATACAGAGGGTATTTATGTACTTGTATATAATTTTTCATTTTTATGGGGTATTCTCTTATTTGTTTATGTTGTCTTTTTTACTATTTCAAAATTCAAGTTTTTTAACCGGTAAAAATGGTGGCGTAAGAATTTAAGAATATCTATTTTGTTGTTTTAAATGTAAAATTAGGATAATGGGAAAGGGATTAAATTCATATTTTATGTATGTACAATGTACATGTACATGTATGTGTAAAAATGTGTACGTAAGTATAGGTAAATGATTTTATTGTAGGTAGGTATTTGTATTTGCCTTTTGTGTTTTAAACGTTTAATCAAATAAACAAAATTAATAATTTTAAAGTAGTGGGTTATACCTAATCTCTTTATGTTTACATATGTTTTTATCAAATGTCATCTTCATGAAAATAGTAGTAGAGATACGAGTAAAAGAATTAAAGCCTTAGTTTAGATGTTTTCAAAAAAAGTCATGTATTTATTTTGGAATACTCTGGAAAAAAAACAATCCCTTGCATAACTAAGTACCTATTAAATAAAATCATCGTTGGAAACCACATTTTGCAACATAAACAAATTTTAAAAAAATGATACATCGAAAGAAAATAAATCATTTGCATATTCTGCATAATTGAAAATCATATAGAACAGGCAAATAAGTATTATAATTAACTTCCCATAGGAGTTTATGGCAATTGGTCCGATTTGTCGAATCGAAAATTTTGGCATTTCTCGACGGTGACGTTTCAAGGTTCATAGAGTCTAAATCAAATTTTTTTAGAGAGATGTATGTGTGTGCGTGTGTAGGTACGTACGTACGATCGATCGGGAAGCTTTTTTCGTCTTCCATATCTCAAGAAGTATTATAGATATCGACTTTAAATAAATTTTGTTTTCAGATAAAAACACAGAAAAATTCAGAAAGGATTTTGAAAAAATTGAATGGGTGGTTTTTTAACAACAACACTTTAGTTGACCCCAAATATCTCACGAGCCAATAACGGGAACTTAAAATACATAAATCCGCTGATGCGGATGGTATCCCCTCCCCGCTATTGTTCTGAAGAGGTATTCTTCAACGCTAGCAAAACCACTGCGTCAGCTTTTTCATCTGTCCTTCTCCTCAGGTCTAGTTCTGAGCGGTCGGAAAACAGTGTTTGTCCATCCCATCCCTAAAAAAGGCGAATCTTCTCTAATTCCCAACCGATTGCAATTACGTCCCTTCTTTCCAAGGTCATGGAAACTCTGATTAATGATCAGCTAAAGAAATATCTAAAAGATCGAAAGTTTTTAATGACGGACAGTACGTCTTTAGCAGTAATAAGTCCACTGGTGATCTCATGCATTGTCTCACCGAACAGTGGAACAAATCCTTACATCGTTTTGGAGAAAGTAAGATTATTGCACTTAGTATGTTTAAAGCATTTTATAATGTCATCAGGCTCTCTTATCGAAAATGCGTGCTTTCGGTTTTCATGAATCCCTCCCTCATTGCAGTAGTAACTACATTTCGGATCAGTCAATACAAGTAGTGAATGTGTTCAAGTCTGAAAACAACAAAATAAATGCTGGTGCACCCCAGGGCTCTGTTCTATCTCCAACACTCTTTCTCATTTTTATTAATGATCTCCTGTCTGCAACTTTTAATCCAATACATTGTTTCACTAACAATAGTACTCGAAGCTTTTCATATTTGTTTTCAGACTCACATCACTTTTCTTCGGATGTGGAACTGCAAGACAAAGTATGATCAGTTCTTTTAAATTCCGACCTACAATCAGGAATACAAACCCGCGTGGAATTTAATGCTTCTAAAAACCCAATGCTGTCTTGTATCGTTAAAGCGAGATATACGAAATTTGTCTCCCCTTCTAATCTAGCTGTTATCTGCAAGACTAATATACGTCCAAAGTTGCTCCTGCAACTTACTTAAGCCTCTTGGACAGTATTGAAATCAAACTTATTTGATTGCATATGATTAGCAAAATACCGTCGCTAACTCTTATTTAATTTTTTTGTTTAAATCAATTGGATATTTTTTTACAAAACACGAAAACCTTCAAAAACTACGATAAGAAATAATTTTCGACTAAAGTATTATAATTACAAAAGATAGATATTGACTTTACATTTTTGTATCTCACGCAAATTATTGTTATGCTTTAATATTTTGTCTAAGTTTCAGAAACATCGACAGACGGGCACTAATGGGAATTTATCCAATGTGGGTCGCATCTCAGTATCTTTTTAATTTTTGCTTCATTTCTGTGTCTTTCTCTTTTGGCCATCAAGTAAAACGAAGTATTAGGCTTTAATTGTATTATTATCTTGCTAACAACTAAACTAACACATGCACTTATGATGAGCCTCTGATCGTAGTTTGAAGCTTGCTATAAGGTAACTACTTTCTGAAATTCTGAAGTGTAAAAAAAGTACAATGATTAGACTTCTAAATGACTAAATTCAAAAGAGCATAATGTTAATGTTGTCATTTAATGAATTATTTTTGTCATTGTTTTAAAGAATACTTAATAAAACTGTAAATATTTCGCATTTTTCTCAATAGGTGTTCCTTAATGGTAACGTGTTAAAAATAAAAAATAACCTAGCGACTGGTTTTCCACAAATAACTTACCATAGGGTTTCACAATAGCTCTTCGATTTTTCAAAAGGGGGGTTTCCAATAAGAACTTGACAACTTCGTTTTTAAATTAAACGCAAACCATTTCGAGATATTTAAACAAATTTATTATCGGTTTGAAGTACAATCAGAGCATTTATGAATACAACTCAACTTCGTATAAGGTGTGATGTATGGCTTGTGGCACCATCCTGTTGAAACCACGTTTTGTCCAAATCCATATCTTCCAATTCGGGCCAAAAACAATCGGTTATCATAGCGCGGTAAAGCTAGTCATTCACAATAACGTGGCGATCGCTATCGAGGACTAAAAAATATGGCCCAATAACGCCGCGCCGCCGACGGCATGCAAAACGCACGAAACAGTTATGTTTTGTACATGAATTAATGAAAAATTAACTTCGTCACTTAAGATGATTTTGCGATGAATTCATCATCTTGGCGCGTCTTTTTTAGAGTCCGATCGAAGAGTAAACGTCGCTTCAAAGGACTTTTCACATGAGAGCGACCAATGACCGGCGAATGAACGAACTTCGTCCATTTTGACATTTTGTTCACATGGCATTTTCACGAATGACGTTTTACTTTGACAATTCACTTGATAAGTTTCGAAACCATTAAAAAAAGTGTTTACAAATCTGAATAAATTTAAAAAAAAAATGGTTATATTACCGCCGGTATTTAAAATAAAAGCAATATTTTGCCATCCTTCTTCTTTTTCGTACGATCAGCCTTGTTTTACGATGATGGATTTGCTTTCACTTCCAAAATTAATCTTACATCAAATTCCTAGAACTATTTACATTATTTCAGTGTTCATAATTCTTAAACATTCATATAAGTTTTTATTGAATATAATTAACCTTTTTATCCATGTTTGTTTCAGCCATGGCCAATCACCAAGTAAACAAAAACGAGAAAGATTTTAAGGTTATTCGCGAGCAAAAAATTCATTCGTTCCAGTTTGGATGGTATGTGGAACGCGAATAGAGTTTGACAGTTCGTAACAAACAGATTGCAATTCGTGACGACCAATTCATTTTTTTTTTAATTTCGCTTATTTTGGCAAGCAAAACGCAAATTTAAGTATCTTAACACGAATTTAATTAAGTTTTCTACGATTTTTTCTAGTTTGTGTGAAGGATTTAAACTTATTAAATGTTTTAAATCCGATTTGTTTTTTTTATTCGCCGGTAGTTGGTCGCCATCATGTGAATAGTCCTTAAATGGTCCATCGGCTTCAATTCTTGAGTCAGCTTAATCTTGTACGCAAAATTCGTGAATTTTGGTTGGTTTGCTTCGGACGCCTAAACGGCAGCGATACTTTCGTTGCCTCTGTGAAACGGCAGCATTACACAACGAATATGTAGACTCAAATATTTGGGCTAAACTTGTTATTTCCCACTACTAGTTGTGGGCACAACACGTATAGACAGGCACTAGGGTGAGAACTACGACTGACAATTTGATGAATGATGAAAACGTTGAGTTAACTGAATAAATTGACAATGACAATTCGATGATTAGTTAAAGGGTGCGTTCACAAATTAAAATCAATGTTTCAAGCCTCTATTGGAAAACCCGATAGTTCAAAAACAAACTTTCGCACTCGAAAATTGATTTATTGATTTATTTTAAAATCGAAACATAAAGAGATAAAATAAAATCTAACGTTTATTAAAACATATAATTTGATTTAGGTCTTAAAGTGTTACTTCAATGGAAAGAAACCCACCGATTCTCTTTCATTTCTAATCACAACATTCATGACTTTCGAACCAATTAATTTTTTCTAGTTATTCACAGAAAACAAATTTTTGCGTGATAAAGTTAAGGGTTTAAGTTTTGTTACAAAAAAATGTTTTCTGTAAAATGTCGTTTTTAACAACAATATCTTAACACGCTTCAAGCCTTAAATTTATCGTACCTGCTTACAAATGTGATTGGCGAACTTGATTACATTTTCCTCCAACATTATATTACCCGAAAAATATCAATAATCCATAAGTAGGTACCTATAACTTATGTAGCATATAATGAAAAGGTTTCCTCGCGAATTATTTCTGTGTTCAAAAGGTACAAAATCTTAAGTCTATTTTATAGTTTCTTAGAAAGCGGATTTTTAACTTGCAATCTTTATTTAAAAAAAAATTAAGATGGTTATGAGGATACAATTTTCAGTAATTTTGCCTTTATATTTATATACAATTATTTAAAAAGTAAAGCTAAGTTTTGATTAGTGGAATTTTTAAAAACATCTATTGATGTTTTTAACTTTTACAATTTTTCATTCATTGCGTATCCTAAGATGTTCTTAGGTCAGTTTACACGTTGTGTTTTTATTTTTATTTTTTTTTATTTAACAAATATGGTCAAACATCTTGAGTCAATATATGAATTGTAAATGCAGAAAAAGTAAAATATCATAAGCGATTTTCCTTTTTTCAAATACAAAAACAACTTAACACGTTGACTGCCATCTGACCCACCGGTGGGTAAGGACATTTTTTCGCAGGAGGCCCAGAGGTGAGAGCAAATACTCAATGTAAACATGACCCCCGGTGGACCATAAATATACATTTTATTATTTATTATATTCTAGGTGCCACCTGACCCACACCGGTGGCCATGCTCCTAAAACACAAACAAATAAAATAAATTGATACATAAGACGAATCATCATCAACTTAGGTTGTTTTACCTTTAGCAAAACCGTACGAATTAAACTTAAGCTATTTTACAAAAGGTCATAACTTTCTTGTTTTAACAGATTAATCAACTAGGGTAAGAAAGAAAAATAGCTTGTGAACGGTATATATGAAAAAAGGATAAATAGCTAAAACAACTTAAGTAGACTTAAGAGCTTTTACCTTTTTAGCACAGATTTATCCAACCCGTTTTAAAACACAGAAGTAAAAACAAATTCAAACTACGCTCTTGAGTAAAATATTTAAAAAGTAACATTTATATAGCTTGTAGCTGATTGCTTGGAATAAATTCATCACATTTCTTATTGTTTTTTCAATATTTATAGAACCTAGGGCTATGCTTAATACATATCCATAGTTCCATAACTCTATATGCATAAACATATATAAACAACAACTCTGAAAAAAAAAAAACAAATGGACGTCACATATTACTCCTTAATGCAAAGATTTTTAATATCCTCCCATTTTTATTAAAACGTCTGGAGATGATGACAGCAAAACCAAGATACTATCAGCAGCTGTACGCTCAATCAATAAAAAAGTACATTATATTTTGTATTGTAAGTGTACTATTAATAACCTATTTTAAAATAGTGGTGAACCGCCCATCAGTTTGCTAAGACGAAAGTATTCATCAAATTTAAAAATAGTTTATGTACATAGTTCTATAGGGGTATACATTAGAGACTATATTAAATTAAGCATAAACGATTGGTTTTGTTTATAGGGCTGCCCTAGAAAATGTTTATACTTTGAGCACGTACGCCAACCCAACCCTTCCGTAGAAATTGATAATTATTTTATTTTAAAGTCTACAATGTTGTAAGTTAAGTAGTTATTATGTGTAATTGTATAATGCAAGAGATGATAAATGAAAGATGTAACAGATAGTTAGGAAACTAACATCGCCTTTGAAAGGGGCACCATACCATACATGAAAAACAATATATGAATCTATTAGAATCTCCATTAAAATATTTAAGCCACAGAATTAAGCACTCAATATTTGAAGCATACAAAAAGTGCTTGCTTATTTATAAACTACCTAAGTTATAAACTTAAAATAAGAAAAAAGATGTATACAACATTTTAACCAAGTATCTCCTACTTTTTTGAGATATTTTACTTTGTCTAAATAATTTTCGGAAATCATTGATTTTAATTGGTAGAATAAAATAACGTAGTTTTTGAATCACAAACAAAACTTTTTCTAAGGATTAAGTTGTCTTCAATTCGAACCTCGACTTATAGTTTTGATAAGCATCTCATTTATTAAACTGTTATTATTATTATTGTTATTATTATAATTAAAATTATTATGTTTTCTCTATTTCTTTGTATAGTATAGTTTTTCCTATTCATATTCGACAATATTTGTGCATTAGTAAGATATATAAATCATTGTATCTTTGTTCAAGCTGTGATAAACACAACATATTTGTAAACAAAAATAATATTATTCTTTAAATACCCGTGGCGTGATAGTTAGTGCGTTTTAGTTAGTGTGTAGGACTGTCATGCCAGAGGTCTTGGGTTCAATGCCTGCCTGTGCCATCTTAAGTTTTTTTCGCGGGTACTGCCTCTTGCGAGGAATTGGCAAATTCTCCAAGCGTAATTCTTGTCATGAAAAGTGCTTTCTCAAATAAGCCATTCGGATTCGGCTTAAAACCACGAAAGCATCGTACGTGTTGGAGTAGAAATTGGCTTGGCCACTGCTAGGCGGTGGTGATTTGCGCAAAATTATGAGTTGATTAGAATTGCGTACCGAAGACCTGCAATTGTTTAAAAATTTTACCCTAATGTCGGCCGTTCAGTCTGACCATTTGTTAGCATTGGCAAAACCTTTTTTTAAACAAAAAAAAAAGAAAATACCATTTCTTTTATAATTCCGCAACTGAAAGACGCGATCTACAAATTTCTTGTAGACGTCTTCCTAAAGCTAAAGTCTTTAGGAGTTTTGGGAGTTGGAGTGGATCCTAACAGGAAGCACGTTCGTGATGGTGGCGCCCAGCCCCGTCGAGAGGGGGGGGAAAGGGGGGGAAACCCCCCGGGCCCGGATTTTCTAGGGGCCCGTAAAATTAAAAGCAATGAGGAGTGTTTTTTTTCTGTTAAGGTACTCTAAATTCATCACCAACATACCTATTCCCAATTATTTTTAGGGGCCCGAAAATTTAAAATCATTCATGCTTTCGCAATCGGGCCCCTGTTTGCATGTTATCTACCAATCTTTCAGTCACAAGCTTGCCAATTGGCGTACATTTTTGTTTATATTTAATGAAAAATTGGGCAACTCTGAACTATTGGAAGAAAGTTAAAATAAATAGTTTCGCTTTTCTTACTTAATTTAACGTAAATTTCAAATTTATTTTATTTTGAAAATTTTTAAAATCAAAATAAGGGGCCCAGCAACTTAAAACAAAACACAAATATTTATTTCGGTTTCTGTTTTTATAAAGTTTCTTTTCTTCTATTTTTGTTTCTGCTGGGAACAAAATTTTTGATTCGGTTTCGGGGAACCGTAAAATCCCACGAAAACGTTTTTCAATTGTAGTTTCCGTAATATTAATTAATTAATACATATTTTGAATAAATTGTTTACTGAAGTTTTGAAGGATATCAAGTCATTTCAAAGTGTGTATATTAAACCAGCCATACAAAAATAGCAACGAATTCTATATAGAATATTGGACACCATTTTCTTCCTTGGCGAAAAGGGACTAGGACTACGAGGCGATAGCAATCTTATTGGAGAGCCAAATAATGGACATGTTTTGGGTATTTTGGAATTAATTAGTCATTATGACCCCTTACGTCAGGAGCACTAGGAAAAAGTAAGAATTTCACAACAAGAGCACAAACGTTTCCAAGTCCACTACCTTTCCGTTGAGATTCAAAATGAGTTCATTAAAATTTGTGACCAACATGTGAATTCAGCTATTTTAAAGGAGAGAGAAAACGCCAAATAATTCGCTATAATTGTCGATGCAACACCCGATTCAAGTCATGTGGAACAAAACACATTTATTTTGCGATATCTGCGATTGGAATAAAATGTGTTCACCATCGAAGAACGGTTTTTGGAATTTGTCGATTGCAACAAAAAAAACTGGCACCGCAATAGCTGATTTGATCTGCGAAACATTGGCAAAGAACGGAATCCCTTTAGAAGACTGTTGTGCACAAGGCTATGACAATGGAAGCAATATAAAAGGGCAGTACAATGGTGCACAAAGTCATATTTTAAACAAAGCTCCGATTGCCGTGTATTCACCATTTGCAGCTCACAGCCTTAACTTGCGTGGAGTCGATTCAGCGGAATGTTGTACTGCTGCAATCACAAATTTTGGTGTTGTTCAAAAGTGTTTCAACTTGTTTAGTAGCAGTGCTCAACAAACAAACTTTCCGATACAAGATGGTCAGCTAGAATTGAGGCAGTAAAACCATTTGCAAATCATCTGAAAAACCTTAGAACATCATTAGTGATATTAATTTAACTGCTGAAGCTCGAAGAGATGTAAATGGCGTTTTAAAATATATGCACAAATTTGAATGCGTCCTGATGTCTTTGATTTGGTGCAAGGTTCTTAGCGCTATAAATGAAAGAAGTTTCCTTCTTCGAGCCAGAAACAGTACTATTGACTTTGAAATTCGAGATCTCGACCACTTGATCTTCGGTTTGAACATTATTCGAAACGGATGAGATCAATTTTTATCTAAATGCAAAGCAGTTGCTACTGGATTGGGGGATGTTCCAGAATCGTTGCCATCGAACCGAAAAAGGCAATTAAAGAGACATTTTGAAGAAAACCGAGGAACTGGAATGCAAATTGAAACCGACGAAGAAATACATTTCAAGAGAAACACCTTTTACGGCATAGTTGATTCAATTATATGTGCAATTTCTCGTCGGTTCGATACGATGAAAAATTTAAATGCTACATTTTCATTTTTATGACAGTTTGCAACAATGGACGAACTTGAGAAAACACATTTATGAAGCCAATTTTAAAGCAGAACTTCCGCCATTGAAGCACATTTGGCAAGGAAATTGAATTTCGATGCAATTATAAGTTGTTTTGCTGCTCAGAAAGCTAGGAAAGCTCGTTTGCCAAAAGAAAATATTTCATTGAATGCAAACTTACTCTAATAAAACATTGTAGGTAATAATATTTTAATATTAAGAAAAACAATAAAGAGTATTTAATGTAAAACTTTTAAAATACTTAGTTTTTCAAATGCTTTTACTTCGCTTTATTTTATTTTCATAGTAGGTAATAGATCTTCATGCTTTTTTTTTTAATAGTTAATCGACCGTATTATCAGTTACTAACATGTCGTTGGCAATATCGAATTGAATGTATGATTCTGTTCGGATTCTGGTCTAATCGCATTTAGAATTATTTTCTATCCATCCTCCATTTCAACTAAACTGGACGATACCCATAAGATTGTTTTGATGATTAACACTTTTTTCGGTTCACTTTGCAAACAAAAAATGATTATTTCCGTTAATTCCAACCAATTTCGCTATTCGTAATTGAAATTAGAACGTACCATATCAGTAGGCCTGAAATTAAAAAAAAATGGTAAATATGGGGGGGCCCGAGATTTTTCCGTCCCGGGCCCGGAATTCCTCTCGACGGCCCTGGTGGCGCCAACAAATGTATGCAGTGTTTTTTGTAACTATAACATCCAGTCTTAGCCTGGTATACACATGTAAATGCGGAAAATCCAGATAAGCCAGAATTTTTTTTAATATTGATCGACAGAATTTTGAGATGAATAGAGTTCGTATCCCCAACACTCTAATCAGCAAAAATAAAACAAGTTGTTCCAAAGTTTCCCATAATCCAAGCAGTTCAGAATAAGCTTATAAATAAATTTTGATTAAAAACACAAAAATTATCAGTGGCAATGCTGGTGTCGATTAGGTTCATTGCTGGATGTCAATTGTCTCCAAGAACATCACATATTTGAATATCGCCAATGGATGACAGCTAATTGTTCGTATTTACTCTGCCCGACTTTTTTGAAAGATGCTTAACCAAGTTACTTTTGAAGGATATTTGGAATGGTGTCATCCAGTATAAAGTTTCCAACAGCATTTGCAATCTCCGGCCAGGCGTCTCCTTTTGGCAATTTATTCATTCTTCGCTCCTTGATCGCTATAATCATTCTTCGTGCTCCACTTTCTTAACATAATTTTATCTCTTCGTTTATTAAAGAAATAGTTGGAAGAGTACATCAAATAATTTCACTTCGTTAAATACTAACGGGAACAATACTTATACATAATCGTAATACTTATAATCTAAATTAATTACTCTAAGCTGTTAGAGAACATATAGTAAATGTAAATGCAAAGCATTTTAGGCTATCATTAATAGACTCTATACAAAAGTAAAATGTATTTAATATTGAAATCAATTAATTTAGGGGAATATTTGTAGTACTCGTGGGATGATGGTTAGTGCGTTCAACTGTCAACTGTCATGCCAGAGGTGCCATCTTGTGCCATCTAAAGTTTTTTTCATGGTTACTGCCTGAATTTACAAATCCTCCAAGAGTAATTCATGTCATGAAAAGTAAGTAAGGTGACCACACTGCGATCCTATTAGCTTTCTTAACTATGTAGTTTAACCCTTTCGGTACGAGAGTGGTACAGAGCAAAGAATATTTATATGTAAACGTACCACTCCCGTCCCGAAAGGATTAAATACTCATTAAAAGTTAACTTGCTATCAAAAATAACTAAATCAGAAAACACAGAGACTTGACTTAAATGACATGTATCAAACGTATAAATAATATTAAAGTTAACTTTTTTGCGTGTAAAACTAATGGCTTTACACTTGTGAACTTTTAAAGACGATTTTTATTGAACTATTCTCTAAATATTAACATGTCTTCTTGCAAAAGTAAACATTCAGAAGTTTACTTTATACTTTTGAAAAGCTTAAGGTCATCAACATTAATAAGGACGGAAGAATTTTGTATGATCGTACCAAGTCATTTATAAATAAAATTGGACCTAAATGGCTTCCCTGAGGGACGTCAGAATTGACAACAAATTGATAAATTCTATTTTTTAAATTGATGAGATCCAATTTAAGAAGTGGTTGTTAAAACCTTGGTTGTGCACATTACATTCAATAGACTCGAACATAGTTCCGGTATCACAGATAATTTAGCTATAGGTCTGTAGTTCATTTCTTCATTTTCAGGACCTTTCTTGTGCACAAGTATATTGAATGCACTTTTCTAGATTTTAGGAAAAACCCGACCATTTAACGACTCATTAAAGAGATAACGTAACGGATATGATAAATAAGCAACACATTATTTTAAGATGGTGGAAGGTACACCATCGCCACCATCCCATCCAATTCATGGCAACAATATCTTCGTTTATTTCAAAATTAATTGAATTCAAGTGAAGAAAATTTACTATTGAAGAAGAAGAGTAAGAATTGCTGTCATCGTTTGTGTCTATGAAGGCTTCTTTGAAGAAATTTTCAAAAATGTTTGCGAAATATAACTCCCATATTAAGAATTAGAATACTCTGTAAATAGTCGTTTTAGAATTAAAAAAGTTTCATAATCTTCATCAGCTCTTGTCCTATTATATTTTACCCAAGCTTTGTTTCTTTTATTTTTTATGTTTTTGAGATGTGAATCAAACACCATGGTGGTACATTGGAGCCCGTTATTCGAACTCGGAGGTATGTATGTAAGTCGAGATATTAAATAGTTCCACGGACTCCAGTTAAATCTTCATGCATAAAACTTCAATATCGGTGAACCTGAAGTCATCGATCAGGTATCAAATAATAGTGCTAAAAGAATTCCACCTAATAAAATGTTGGAGATATCAATGGGTAGGTTCAGCCGACATAAGGGACTTGAAAGTAAGGCAAGCTTCTTGCATCTGATTGGCCAGCTGCCAAAAAATTGCCTTCCAATTAAGGCAACTTTATTGGAAAGTTCACTGGAAAGTTAGGCAAGAAAAATCTCCCTTACTATCAAGTCAAGTCAACTTATGTCAAAATGACAATTGATCATATTTTTTAATTCAACTAAAAGCTGAACTTTATTACTCAATGATTTATTTATTTTCTGCACAACTTCATTTAATGCTTTCTGTAAAAAGGTTCCTTGTTAATTTGGAAAAGAAATAAGTAATATTTCTTTAAAATACAAAATACAAATCATGGTAGACTTGCCTGAGAAGTGTTTTGTAGAAAATAATGATTTTGGTAATTTTTGTACTATGAACTTGAAGTAGAAGTTTGTGAAGTTAAGTTCTGAATTTTAATTTCATGACACTTGAAAAACTATCTAGTTGCCTTGGTCAAAATTTACGTTCAAAGAATGAAGTTGACTGCAAATGAAGTCTCTTATGTTGTCTGAACCTGCCCAATGTTGTTAAGATCACGTCTAATAATTTGATAGGAGTTATCAAGAGCTCAGAGTCAAGAATAGAGCCGTTGAGCCAAGTTTCTGTCAGTATAATGATGTCGTGAGGAAGATTGTTTGCATTTTTATAGACCATATTAGTCTTTGTCCGAAGTTAATTTACATTTTGATAATATATTAATATCTTAGAGTAGATAAATATGAAATCCAAAATGTAAGTTTAAGGGCATGTGGCATGTAAAAAAATTGATTGGTGCTTTGCGCTTAGCTTTGTAGCGTTCACATTTTTTTAAATATTTAAACGAAATAAACGGATTTTGATTGAAAATATATTGGGCTAAATATTTATAAAGGAATCCAAAATTTAAAAAATTTTTTTGTTCCTTAACAGCACTAGAATCACTAAAAAATCATTAAATTCAGGTAGTTACTTGGGAAAATCAATGGGGCAGTGTGTTAAATATAATTTTTTATTTTTTTTATATTTTTTTCCAAAAAACAATACATTTTTATACATAGTGTCGATCTTTTTTTTTTTTTAATTTATTTATTTATTCCAAGAAAAATTCTAGAAAACTATGAAAAATAGGGCAAATTTGCATTGTGGCATAGGTGCAATAATTGATAGAACTTCCAAAGTATAACAGCCAGCTAAGTCAATTCAACTTTTTTTCAAATTCTAAATATATGTGCAGATATTTGTTTTTTAATTTTTTTTTTTTTAAATAGTTATAGTAACTTTTTTAGACAAAAAATCCAAAATGCTTTCTTTTTTTCCCAATTTTTTTTGGTAATTCATGGGGCGAACTCATTTTTTTTTTTTTAGTTTTAACTTTTTTTTTTAAAAAAAGGTCCATATATATTACACATAGCGTGGATTTTGAAAAAAAAAAATATTTGTCGCAACATAATTAAAAATGCATTTCAAAATAACAACATTTGTGGTGCAATTGTGAGGGATTGGGAGCTTATATAATTCCAAAATATTTTTTTTATTTTTTTTTGGCATTTTGTTTATTCTATTTAAAAAAGTAAAAAGTTCTTGCGCCCACTATTTATTTAATTTAATTTTTATAAAAGAGGTCTATTTTGCATTTTTTAACAACAAATTTCTTTGTAAACGCACACAATGAAGTTTCCAGTTCCCAAGAATGCCGCTGCAATACACAGCGCTTAGGAAGAGAATTCTTTGCAAAAGAATTTCGCCCGCCCATTCTCTCTCAGATTTTTTTTGTTGTTGTTGGTCTCATCTCTCATGGCTCATTTAGTTTTTTATTCTTTGTTTTGTAGGCTTGCGGTACACAATAACAGAAAATATCAAAAAAAAACTTTTCTTAGACATATTTTTTTATTTCTAGTATGTGCTATGATGTAAGGTCATGGAATCGTGATTTGGGTGTTACGTAGTCAATCGTATAAGCAGAATTTGATTTTTGGTTCAACTTTCGGCAAGTTTTGTTGTTGCACATTGTAGTGTAGGTATAAAAAAGGGTAAATAGGTATTGTAGGTATCGTGAATTCACTGTCATATATTTTGTTTTCTTGATTTTTTTGCGTACTATCACTCCTGGATATTGCTTTTTTTTGTGATTTTGTTCATGGTCAGCTGCTTTCCTTAGATAAAGGAAAAAGGCAGAAGTCATATAAAAAAGGAAGGCAGCTAAGTAGGTATGTACACAATATGTCCTTTTTTTCCAACGCGTATGTAATACACCTACCTACTTGATGGAATTTGGTAATTTTCAATTTTCTCAAGAACTAGAAGACATAAAGACATCTAGTTTTCAGTTTTTGATCAAAAACAAATAAAAGCAATAATTTCTAAAAAAAAAATAGTAGATAATCTGAAAGTTTTGAAAAATTACTCTTTAAACCTTTTTTTTAACTTTTTTTTGCACAAATTTTGACTTTAAAACAATTTTTTTCAAAAACTATGCATAGCTTTGACTTGATTTAAAAACAAGCTAATAGACAAAAGTGTTGGCTTTAAAAAAAGGTATAATACTTAATTGAGGGTATTACCGTTATTTTTAATTATTTTTTTTTCCATTTAATGTACATATTTTTTTAAACTGCCCCTACCGCCTAAACGGGGGGAGATAGACCCCCCCTCCCATAGTAAAAAAATGCTTGTTTTTAACTGTTCTATACAAATCCGTCATTAAACTTTGTCGCCAAAGTTATCGTACTTCCCCCGTAGATTGTGTTTTTTTTATGAAAAAACTGACTGTTGGATTTTTATAAAAAAACTAGCTGACCCGGCAGACTTCGTACTGCCTCAATCGATAAATAAAAGACCTAAACTTTGTTTTTCAAAATAAAAAAGCATTTTTTTAATGCAGCATGAAGTTGTATTATTATTTTCGACACATCATGTTGCTTACTTAAAAAAACAGTTTTCCTGAAATACTGGCTATTTATAAGGTTTAAATTTTTATTAACAGACAAACACTGTTATGATACAGTTTGTTAATCAATTTAAAGCTTTATCATAAACTATATTTTTTGTTTTGTTTTGTGGTGCGTTAATAAACAAAGAAGACGGTTTTCCGACGCGCGAACACGCGACTCATAATTGTCATGCGCGAAACAGGGAAACTCCAAGTTGATTCCGCAAACTTCTAAAGACTGTCCTTGCGATTTATTTATTGTCATCGTAAAGGCCAGACGTACTGGAAATTGTAAGCGTTTAAAATCGAATGGTAAATCCGTTGAAATCATGGGTATTCGCGGGGTCAAGACACCCGCTCCTTTGTATTTTCCTTTTATGATTGTTGCCTCAATGGCGTTATTCATCAGCTTTTTCACAGCCAGTCTTGTTCCATTGCATAGTCGAGGTTGATTAATGTTACGCAGCATGATGATCCTACTGTAAATTGTGAGGTGGTAATCCAGGCAATTCCAGTGAATTTAAAAACTCCGTGGGATAGTTGGCTACGTCATCCAGGTTCATAACGGTGTCGACTGATTTGAAGGAAACCAACTGTCCTTTAAGAAAATTCTGAATGGTCGCATTGAGATCCTCGACATCTTTATTTTCCGCTGCCAATATTGCTCGTTCACCCAGCCAATTATGGTTATTGAACTTTTGCGCTATATCTGGGAAAACACGCTAAATAAGCTCCTCTTTTGAATCTGTGATGTGACAAAAATCTGTGGGTAATGTGATGAATCCGGTCGAGGTGTCCATTGCAACTTTATTACAGAATCATGGCCCCACCAAAAATATTTTGGTTGTCACGAAGATCTTTCACTTATGGGCCATTGTGCATTCATCCCAAACAATTAGTTTGCATACCTGTAGGATCTTGGCCATTGCGCTATATTTGGCGATGTTGCAAATTGGTGTTTTGGTGATTTTTATGTTTAATGGTAATTTCAAGGCAGAATGCGCAGTTCGCCCGCCTTCTAGCAGAGTCGCAGCTATTCCAGATGAAGCCAACGCTAGAGCAACATCATTTCGCGATCTGATCCTCTCCAAAAGCAATGAAATTAAGAACGTTTTTCCGAGTTTTTCTCGAGTTTTAGTGAGACTAACGAACAGCAATTCATTTTTATATATATAGATTACTGAATATCGAAAACAATATTTTCTGTGAAATAAAATAAGTTTGAAGCCAATATTTTTAATTTTTGAAAAGCTATTTGAGTCGAAAGTATATTTTTACCAAGCTTTAGTATTAATGTTTTTTTAGGTTTTTAGTTTTTGTAAAAAAACTGTCAAATCGATTTTTCTCAAAATTTTATCGAATGTTGAAAAGAATATTTCTTATAACATAAAATTCTCAAAATTTTATCAGATGTCAAAAACATTATTCTTCGTTGCACAAAATTATTTTGGAGGTGAAATCATATTTTAGTCGTAAAATTTTCGAGGTGACAATTTTTTTTTCAGTTTTTTTGATTTATAAAAAAAACCGTTAATTGTATTTTTTTCCAAAAATATATTTGTTTTGTATCACATTGCAATATATAACATAAAATTTAATTCAAGTCTCTAGCGTCATTGGTTCATGAGATATTTAGGGTTAACCAAAATTTTCACCTTTTTTTTAAACTGCTATGGTAAAAAAACCACCCACGCAATTTTCTTGAGAGCCCTTTCTGCATCTTTCTGCCTTATTATCTGTATAACAAAATTTATTTGAAGTCGATATCTCTTCTGGTTCTTGAGCTATGGACGACGAAAAAAACGTCGCGAACGTACGGACGTACGAACGCACGCACAGACGTCTTTCTAAAAATCTTTTATTTCGACTCTAGGGACCTTGAAACGTCGAGAAATGTCAAAATTTTCAATTTGACAAATCGGACCATTACAATAACTTCCTATGGGAAGTTAAAAATATTAAAACAAAATAAGTATTTTCAATAATTAGAAAATGTCGACCAACAAAAGAAATTCAAGAAAAAAAGATCTCCATCGATAACAAAATACCCACTTGCTTTATAAGATTCGAACCATATGGAAAACACAACAACAAAATATCTAGGTAGAAAGCAAGAACCTATTTCCAAACAAATTCAAGAAAAAACATTTCCATGGACAGCAGAAATACCTACCCATTTGCTTTATAAAATTCGAACCATATGCAAAAGACAACAACAAATCTACCTAACTAGAAATGCAAAAAAAAACCGGTTTATCATGCAACGTTGTTCATCCATATATCTTGTTGTGTGAATGTGGATATCTATTTCTTATTTCTTTGATTGGCTGCTTGAGTGCTTGTGCGGAAATATATCCCTCGCTCTGAGAGACAAAAAAGATCAAGAGGCAATTGGAAATTCGAATTTTGAATTTGATAATGAAGAGAGTAATTGTTCTTTCACTAATACATTCAAATACATTTACATGAGTTCTGAGTTCGCTTCTGCGGGAGACATGCCCTTAAGCTGTTTTATATACGGCCCTATCGAGGTAACCGTCGGAGCGGAATTCTCTCCGATTTCCTCCGAATCGGAGACATTTTGCTTCAAGGTAGTTGTCCGATCAGCTGATCGGACATTCTCTCCGACAAAATTCAACGCATGTAATTTGCATGCGATGCTTTGCGATGAAGTACTTTATTTGGTTTTATTCTTGACAGATACAAACACAAATTTTCCGAAGTCCTCCGACAAGTTCTTGTTGCGGAAAGTGCTTTCTTTTTTTAAAAAATGGTTAATTAAAATGTAAGTAATACAAAAACTAACTTTATTTTCGTTATCTTGTGTTATTAATAATGGACTATTTGTTTTTAGGCAAATAAAATACTCGAAAAAGTCGACTGGCCAACTGGACATTGAAAATCTTTTCCAACACCATGTTGGTAGTTTCCCTCGGAAAAAATCTGAGGCAAGCTGCTAATTTATGTTCCGGAGTGACACAATCAGACCGATGATTTGTTTTGTATTTGTCTTGAATCTGCTCCAAAACAAAAGCAAACGTATTTTTATTCAGGCGAAAGTTTTTCTTGAATCTGGAAGAGAATCGTAGAATTATTAGAAGATAAGAATTAGATTCGAAGATAAGTTTACTTACGCCGCGCCGCGTCAGATACCTAGTTCACGAATATTGCTTTCATTTCGCAATGTTCTCCTATTTTCTTTATTTTGCGCCCTTAGCTCATTGGATTCAGCGTCCAAAAATAAACCAACACTATCCATTTCTTATTACTGTTGCTTGTATAAAGTCAAATAAATAAATAAAACTTATGTTTCAACAGTTTTTTTTTTCAATTTATTCTTTTCCTTTGACACTTCAAATGGAAACAAAAACATATGTTTGAAATAGGGAGGGGACTTTATTCGATAGTTTTTATTTAAAAATCGTTGCATCAAATTACATGTCTTAAAAATGCTAGCGCATTATAATTGAAAAAATTACTTTTTATAAGCAATAAATTACGTTCTGCCACCAATTTTTCATGGTTTAAAACGCTTATTGTCTTTATTTTATAAAATATTATCGAAAATATATCGCATTTTCGATATATCGGTTAATTTGCACATCTCTGCCTGAAATTTATATCCATCGCATTGCGTTCTCTCATGTTTGTAAAATTTCTTCCGATGACAGCTACCTCAAACCGGAATTCAATTTCCGAAAAAGTATGCGTTGCGGAGAAAGTTCCGCTCCGACGGTTACCTCGATAGGGCTGATAAAGACGAATTCAAGGAGCTAAATCAGTACATTTATCTTCTTTTATTCTCAAGATATTAAATACTGAAAATTTAATTTTTAGTACTTTTTAATATGTTTTAATTTTGTCAGTTGGGTTTTTGCGAAAAAAATATCTTAAAAATTATATAAATGCCAAAAACAATATTTTGTGCAGAATCAAATAATTTTGAACTAGATACTCCAATTTTTTCTCGATATATTCGAGTCGAAAATCATTTTTAGCAAATTTTAATACCTAGTAATTGTTTTAGGTTTTTATTTAAAAAAAAAATTTCAATTCAATTTTTCCAGGTGGTTACAACGTTGTTCTTCATTATAAAAAAATATTTTGAAATTAAATTTTATTTTGTTTTTCGAAAAATATTCGAGGCAGAAAAAATTTAGTTTTCAGTTTTTTTTGATTTATAAGAAAACCGTTAATTGAATATTGTTTCAAAATTATATTTATGTATTTAGTTTCACGTCATATTACATAGTATAAAATTGATTTAAAGTCGATAAAGATATTGGTTCGTGAGGTATTTGGGGTTAACCAACATTTTTTTGAAAGTCCTTTCTGCATCTTTCTGCTTTATTATTTGTATAAGAAAAGTAATTTGAAGTTGATATCTCTACTGGTTCTTGAGACATGGTCGACGAAAAAAACTTCCCGAACGTACGGACGTATGTACCTATATGTACGAACGTCCTCTACGTTCAGTTCATCGTACAAAAACTATCAAAGACATTATTGACTACAAAACACTATTCAGGCGAGCAACAAGTCCTTCACGATTTGTATTTTGTGTTTGAAAAGAAATATTACTTATTTCTTTTCCAATTTGACAAGGAACCCTTTTCACAAAACTTTAAATGGCAGAAAATAAATGAATCATAGGTTGCGTTCAATCTCGTGTTGGATAGGGTATCTTGGATAGGTGGATTTTTAGATACCTTGTTGAACGAGTTGGATAGCTGTATTGAGATAGCTGTCAAAAAATAAAAACAACTTTCAGCTGTTCACAAAACAATTTTGAAGTTTAAAAAAATAGATCAGAATTACCTTCTAAAATTCGGAGGCAAATAGCTTCTTCATCGTCTATTATGTATAGAACATCCTCAAATACAACTTCAACTAACATTTTGTATCTTCTTGTTTACCAACAAATACAAAAAGCTGAAATCAATTTTCAAGTTTCTTGAAATTCAACCAGCTTCAATCAGCTGTTCTGTCAGATACCTACATACCCCAGAAATTCTTGGATACCTTTGGATTCCTTTTTTGACATCTCAGCTGTTTTTGATCAGCATTTATTTTACAGGTAAAACACTAACAAAAAGGTATCCGGATACCCTATCTGTCTGAGATTGAACGCAGCCATAGAGTAATAAAGTTCAGCTTTCAGTTTTAGAAAAAAAAATGATCAACTGTCATTTTGACATAATTAGACTTGACTGGATAATTAGAGGGATTTTTCTTGACTAACTTTTCAATAAAGTAGCACTGATTGGAAGGCAATTTCTTAGCAGCTGGCCAATCAGATACTAGAAACTTGCCTTACTTTCAAGTCCCTTATGTCGTATGAACCTGCCCAATGTTTTCATCGTCAATAATTATGTTCTTGATTGAGGAAAACATTTTTCCAAAGAACTCAGGGGAATTTTCGTTGAAATCTTGTCTATTCGTTATTTTTTTTTTTTTTTTTAACTGATTATCCATTCTTGTTGACTGTTAAGTAATGATATTATTTTTCTTATTGATTTTGTTTGTCTTATCGATTCTTTAGCTATTGTTTCATTGAATTTTTAAATATTTTTTTTATTTCTAATTTGATAGTTTTTCTTAATTAACTTAAAATAAAGTTCATCCTTTTCTTGGTTAAGAAGTGATGTTTGGTTTGTAGAATATTCCTTCTTGAGATTAAAACTCTGGTTTCGTCAGATGTGTTATCTATTGATATTCTATTTCGATTTTGTTAGTCAGAATAAGGTCTATTTCATTTTTTGTTTTACCATTTGATGAGATCGAAGTCCATTTTCTGTTGTCTTTGTTTTTGAAAAAAAGAGTTACTGATCAGAAATCGTGTCATCTAAGCAAATTAACAAGCAAATTTAAAAAAAAAATATGAGCTTGCATATTTTTTTGATAATGAAACTAAAGTACTACGATGACCAAAAATCAGGATTTTTACTTAAAAAAACATATCAGTTAAATCGCTTTTCTCGATATATTTGGTAATTTTGGTGTACTCAATGTATTTGCTTTAAAGTACTTATATGATTTTAATTTTCTGATTGACGATTCATTCGTTTTGTTTTGAAAGATGTAAATACAATTAAGAAATATAGCGTTTTGAAGCTAGTTTTTACTCTTTTTGCAAATGAGGCCTACAGAAATTTATTCATTCCCAAACATTCTAAAACATCCCTTTCCCTCGTTGAACAGATTTCTTTTTCTTGGAACTTATTGCAATCAGCAACAGCAACAATGTTCTAGTAATATTTAAAAGTACCTTCTGGGTACTTTAAAATGTTTAATCATTAGACATGTGGATTTAAATAAATAAAAACAAATATTAAATTCTTAAAATATTACTTTATAATTTCCAAAAAAAAAATGTCTGGATCTTGCCAATGCTCATTTCATTGTATGGAAACATTTTATGTTTGCATAAGTATACAATATATATTTTTTTACATAAATATTTAATGGTATAAGAGTAAAGCACAAAAACAATTATGTGTGTTTAGTTTCGATTAAAAAGAAAAACATTTAATCGAAGCCAAAAGTTAATAAAGTGGATTTGCAAAGCAACTCCTCTTATTAATGAATCCTCGTGAGATCTTCCACTATTTTAATGACATCATCGACATCGGCTTCTTTCTTTTGGCTATTAATAGTTGTCTGTTGAATTGACAAGAAAAGAAAAGGTGTCGAATTAAATTAAATTGTTTTTTTTTTTAACATTTACAGCTTAATAAACTTACTTCTAATCCAGTCACTGATTCTTTCATCTTTTCTCTGCTTAGATCGAGGAAGCATTCAATTAGATCTCCATCAATAAATCCCTCACATGGCTCATTCTTTTGGGGTGTATTGAAACTACGATAATACGAATGATCAATCTTTCCAACTGATTTAATTGTGTTCGTTAGCCTTTCTTCCAAACTGTGCAGGAATTCATAAAAGTCCTGTGGTATTTGGGTCACAATGCCGATACCTCCATTTACTGTTCCATAGAGAACGCATCCCTGATTTGGCGTAGTTCGCTCTCCAACATTCTGCATTACCAATGAACCGTGTCGGAATACATTTACAATGTCTCCCAAATGAAACCGTGCCACTTCAGGGAGCAATTGACGTTCTTCGTCTGTGGTTGCAGCACTGCAAATTTTAATAAAACGTTACTTTCAATGGATTAAATTGTAAATTATTTAATAATTACCTATCTTTTTGACACACAAACAAGTTTCCATTTGTTTCTGACCCTAAGAATGTGTCATCATCTAGAATTTCAACCGCCCGCATCCATTTTGGATCACAATCTCTTGCTATTTCAACGAAAATTCCTTCCATTTGTTTATGTTGTAAAAGTGTCATTGATCTTATCAAGTCTCCCACCAAAATGAAATCACCTATAAAAAGTTATGTATTTACTTTTGGAATAATATGATATAATGAAAAGCACCTACCCTTGGCTTTCAAATACAATACGGTAATGTTATTTTGAATATTACATTCCATACGTAGTTCCTTTTCGTTTGTCCATTCATAAAGTCTAACAAAACTATTAATCCCAGCTAAGACTTTTCCATTGAATTCCACCAGTGCATGACAAGATCCATCAATTTTTGTCTCAGCCACTTGCGTTAGTTTGCCATCGTTATAATGGAAAATAATAATCCTACCAACTTTGGGTTCAGCTTCGTCGCTATATATAAGTGCTGTAGATACCACATAATATGTATTAGGGTCATCTCCTAGTTTTGCCGACATCAACGCGATCACATACTCAGGTGGCATAAATTGATGGGCATGTAGCACTTCAAATGTATTCTGATCAATAATGAGCAAATTATTGATATCCAATTCCTGGCCAATTTCCGCATTTGCCGATGATGCATTCGCTCCACCAGGCTTAGGAACCATATTACTTGAGTAAGTTATGTTTTGTGCCTGCGTCGAGGCACTGGGCCGTGAGGGCTTTGGTCCGCCACGTCCCTGAACGTCAATTCGTACAGTGGCAACTCCGAAAGTCTGGGAACTCTCTTGGTAGGCAATTCGACGTGGACCTTCACCCAGAGGCACTGTTCTTATATGTAACTTTTGAATTTCGTCAATTTTACCCAATATAACTGAGTTTTTCGTAGCCAATGCCAAGCTGTCAGGATATGCTTCGGCATTCAAAGAACACATATGATTGACTTCCTTTAGATTTACATTGGAAAACACTAATTTATGATTCGAAGAGTAGATTACTGTTGGACGATCTGAGCACGCAAATACATTTGTAGTCGATAGGGATTTGAAGGTTCGAAGAATAGTTGGTTGCGTTCCAAGGGTGACTTTCTTTTTGTCCGTTAATTTGCCATCGGTTTGATTTAGAATGAAATAAAACATAGATCCATCACCAAGCGCACAGAGCAGATAGTGAATGGACTCAAATGTGGTCATCAGAATTGAACGAGGAATTATTTCTATAAATAGAATTGATCAGAGAATATTAATAGTTGGGTGTGTTATTTTATATTAAGTGTATCTACTTATATTAATTATAAACTAAAGAATGTTGTATCTTTTGATGGATATTTATATGATGAACTGGTTTTGTGATGGTTCATAGACAAAACTTTTCATATGCGCGTGTAAGCTGATTTTTTGCCAAATCCAATCGGATGATATGTTGATTGACAATATTCGCAGATAAAGGCATACTTTAAAAGTTAATAATGTTTTATTATTTTAGTTTTCTAAGTTTTGCAAAAATGTTACTGCTTTAATCGGATCTCCATTCTGAGGTTATGGGCCCAGCACGTTAAGAGAAGACAACATCAAAAGGTATTTTTGATACGTTGCGTAATATTTTCGAAAGAAAAATCATTACAAGGCAATTATCTTATTGTATATAAAAGAGGAAAGGTCTATTAAATAAATAAATTTGCATTATTATTTTCAACCTTTGTGGTAGTGCAGATTGGCACACTTGAATACGAACGACTTGAAGAGGATGGTCAGTCGTCAAGTGGCTACAGGGTCAATGCAGACAATAAATCCAAATTCTGCGAATCTTGTGTTTTTGGATAACAATCACACTCGTCCTTTCCAAGGAACGAAAATGGAATCGCATTTTGGAACGTTTGAATTTTTGAGCTGTTTTGGAAACAATTTGTAAATCCGACACCAGCTGAAATTTGCTTTGGAAGAAAACCAGATCTATCTCACTTAAGAATTTTTGGTTCAGAATGTTATAATTTTATACCCAAGGAAAAGCGATTGAAGTTTGGAGACAAGTCGAACAAATGACTGATGCCTGGGTGTGCTTCATTAATTGGCGGAACGTAATGCTTCTGTTTTCCTAATGAAACGATCATTTCACGGCTACGACCGACGGTGACGTTATTAAGGACCTTATTTTAAGTAGTTTTTAAGTAAAAATAAAAAAAGGATATCGATATTAGTTTTTTTTTCAAATTTTCTAATAAATACAAAATAAATAAAACTTAACTGAAGTAAATTAGATCTTAGGGCCGAAAGGCATTAATATTAAGTGTTATAGTTTAACTTAGAGTGTCCGTATGGGACCAGTAAGTTAGTTGTAAGTTATGGTTAGTTAGGCTAGTTTTATGAATTTTTGTCTAGCTTTAAGATAGTTTTAAGATTGAATAATAATAAAAATGAATTTAAAAAAAAAAAAAAAAAAAAAAAACCGACGGTGACGTTGGAATAGTACACAGCTCTTATTCGGATTTGGCTGGTAACCATATAGACAGAATTCACGATGTCAGTGAAAATGCAAAAGGCATCGGTAACAAAGTAGGGAATTGCTAGAATTGCGCTTAATATCTTGAAACAACAATGTTCAAAGAACAAGTGAACGTACACGAAGACAACCTGAACGACTTGGATTTTGATTGTGTTTGACAAATTCTTTGAACTTGTTTTATTGATTGTGTTGAAAATAGGCTCTTTTGGTCTTTTGGTTTTGGAATGCAAATAAAAAACTATTCGATTCTTTCTCCCAACGTTTCGTAAGAGTTCCTTACTTTCTCAGGGGATATTTTTCTTTATTCAATCTATATGAATACATATAAATAATAAATTTTCAGGCGATGTGCGTTAAGCATCTTGCACATGAGCAACGAACTGCGAACTGTGGATGTTTGCATATTTTGACTTTTCTTTCACATGAGCTTTTATTTCTATTCGCAGGTAGCAACAAATTGTCAACCCTTTTCTCCATATTTTCCTCAGCCATCATCTTTCACACAAAAACAAAACAAGAGTGGTATGATTTTGAGGTTAAGTTGAGCGCGAACAATTTATTCGTTGCAGTGTGGATGGTATGTGGAACGCGAATAGAGTCTGACAGTTCGCAGCAACCACACTGCCAAGTTACTACCAAATTGTTTTTACAAAATTCTCTTGTTTTAGAGAACAAAATGAAAATTTTATTATCCTAATATTAGTGTCAATTGGTTTCTTAAGCCTAGTACGCTGCTGATGCGAAACGAAATTTCCCATACAAAAATGACATGACGAAATCATAAACGAAAAATTTCGCTGTGCTTTTCGTTTTTCAGTACGCTGCTGAACGACGAAATGTGTCATTTTAGTGGCTAGCTGTACTAGATTTCTTAGTACAATTCTCCACTCTTTTCGTTCTCAATTTAATTGCCCGGTATATTAATTGCTTGCGAAATTTTGACGTTTAATTTATTTATTGAAAATTTTTTCGAAATTTTTCGTTTATGATTTCGTCATGTCATTTTTGTATGGGAATTTTCGTTTCGCATCAGCAGCGTACTAGGCTTAAAATTGAAAAAAATTGTGATTTTCGGTGTTTTGATTTGGATATACATATCTTTGATTTAAAATTTAAAATAAAATGCATTTTTCTAATGTATTCCAACATTGCATTTCTGAATCGGAAATTCAGGATGTTATTGGTGATGTGCAAGAAGTGATGAAGACAAGCAGTGAACTTCAACTTCCAGACAGAACTCTCCACAAATATTTTTCCGCTGTGGTTTTCGTTTTCATTTCGCTCTGCACTTGGAGACCGCCGAAAAAATTAATTTCACTTCAGCTGCGTACTAGGCTTTATATCGAAGACATATTGTCAAATGAATTTGAAATGACTGAAGATTGAACTAAGTCAAAGGCAATACTTGGAGATAGACTGCAAGCCAAAATGAATTCTCATGGAGAAGAATTTTCATATCGACGAAGGTGGCAAGACCCCATCTGCAACACTGGATACCCTACTCTACCTAACACCTCTTGATATACTTAGCAAACAAATAGCTGCAAGCTCTGCTATTCGCTTCAAAGCTTCATCGCAGTGGATTAAGAACAACATTGGCCACTCCGTAATTCTTGAGTATTAAGAATCAATTCCAAAGCACACAGACTACACCATTCCCCAACTGCGATTCGATGAGTCAATCCACTTTTACACAGATGGATCAAAATGAAGAGGTTGGTAGAGGTGTTTACTCTGAACGACTGAAATTAAGTATCTCATTACGCCTTTCCAATCATTGTAGTTTGTTCCAGGCGGAACTTTTGAGGATGAAAGTCTTGTCCCGGCTTATCGAAAACGTTATAACAACATCTGATATCCATATTTTCTCAGATAGTCAGGCCGCTATCAAATTTCTGGACTCTTTCTCTACAAACTCTATAACAGTCCATAAGTGTCGATCATCTCTAATGGAGATGGCAAACAGTTTAATATTCACCTTTGCTGGGTGCTGGGCCATAGAGGCTTTGAAGAAAGACTCAAGGTTCACGTAGTATCACAATGGGCCATTAAACTGGCATAAGTGAGTCCTACTCCATCACGGACAACCACTTTAACATAACCTTACTTAACGTAAGGTGGCAAGAAAAAGTGTACAGATCATCAAGTGTGCTAATTATATTTTGCAATACATCCGTGAAACAATGCATCTGAAAATGCAATATCAAAAAGAAAATGCTGCCGGGACCCTGGTGTGCTTCTGCCATACTGACTAGGGAGGTGATAAAAATAATCAAAACTCTACTTAAGGATACGCGTTTAATCTAGGCATCTAACTGAAGCATTATGCCAACTCAAACTAAGCAAAGAATAATCCGTTCCAGTAAATAAATTGCAAAAATTCAGTTGTGGTGGATTTTTGTTTTATAGCTCTTAGCATTTCAACATTGTCTTATAATAGCGTCTTATATTTATAAAAAAAAAAAGTTTTTAAAATTTAGTTTGGACAAACTTACCACCACCCAATTTTTCTGTATAAATAGTTTCCAAGCTTGGCAGAGATAGTATCATAGCTGAAATATCAGTCCATAAGCCAACTGCAACCAAATCAGAATGAGAACTTGAATCGTCTAATGGTGTGATATCCAAGCAAGCAACTTCATATTCCAAAGATTTGTGACATTTTTCCACTAGTTTACCATCTTCTATGGTCAAATAGTATAAATCACATGCCGATGCAACAATCAATTGAGTTGCATTACAGGCAACAACACCAATCCGTTTACCACCTGGTGGTTGCCATTCAGCGACAAGAGTCTTAGTACCACCCTTAACTAATCGGGCAGTCAACGGTGTAATTTGAATGATCTAGAAAATGTACAATAATTTAATAATAATTTAAAGTTGTTGTTTAGAATATTTTAATACATACCTGCTCATGATCAACATTGGAACAGTGAAAGGTTTGCTGGTCACTCAAGAAACCAGGAATATCGGTTTCTTCAACTTCTTCTCCGGTAAGAGTTAAAATGCGAGTATGTCCGACAAAGGCTAGAACTAGCGTGTTTTCGAAAATGCTGTCGTCGATTCCGACTTTAAGTGACCACATTCCTTTGATTCCGGGTAGGTCAATGCAAGCGTGTTCTTGTATTCCAATACCGATCCTTGAATTTAAAATGTTCATAACTCGAGTTTTCTTTTTTAGTTAACAGTAATTACCTAATAATTCTCAAGGAACCATCTTTAAAGCTACCAGAGCATGTAATTATTTGTCCTTGCCCTTGTCGATCTAAATCGACAACTCCCAAATCCAGAATGGGGCCCAAATTAGTGAACACTTCCATTGGAATAACATAAGAACCACTCTCGTTTGGTGTTGTACTTAAGCGAACCAATTGCGAATCACCATGTTTCGAACCAATGAACAAAAAGCCATTATCCAAATAAGTAATGCATTCTGGTATTGAAATTTCACCTTTGAAAATTATAAATTTACCATTAATATTTTGCCCCTACAATTGACTTTAAAAATAGTTACCTAATAATTCTACTTTGATTTCTTTTACAACAAAAACTCCTTTTCCATTATCTGCAGTTTCCAAAAATAACATAAACAATTGACCAAACATGTTTCCTAATAAATAGCGTTGCCCTTTGCTATCGACTCTAGCATAACAGTTGATTGTACTTTGCTAAAAAAATATGAAAGTTAGTAAAGAAAAATAAAAGAATTATTATTTTATATTACATTACCTTGAATGTTGATGGTGCAACTGCATGATAATTACTTCCATCGTGGTATACGATTGATTCACGCCCAATAACAATCGCCCCTCCTAAAAACAGAAAAAGAATAAAATAAATCATTTACATGTGCGTTAAAATATAAATTAAAATAAGATCTAAATAAGAAGAAATTGTTTTGAAATTGTTGAGTTTTTAAATTCACAGGCTTTCACTCTTTCCAGGTAGATCATTCGAAAAATAGATTTAATATTTCAAAACTGCAGTCATGTGAGGCAAGCCATAAAAAAGAAAAGAAAATAGTAACATTTGCCATCCTTAGTATATAGTAATTTAATTGTCCGCTTTCGATGAAAACATTAACAAGAGAAGCAAAAGTGGTGTGCCGGAATAGAATTGTCCATAAATGATGAAGTCAACTGGCTTTGGGACACTTGAAAATGTGAAAAAAGGCAACCGAACACGAGAATAAAAGAAAACAAGTTATTGAAGTCCAAAGGGAATTTAGGCTGGAGTGTGGCGGTACTCTCCTGAGTAGATTGAAAATTATGAGTCTGGTGAACATGTTTGCAGAATCTGGGAGCATGACACGAACATCGTACCATCGAGATCCCAATGTTCATGTTCAGGATACAATCGCCCCTGTAACATCGGCAATACAGGCAAATCCAAGCGTTTCAAAACGTGTCGGGCAAATTGGAGTTAGCAGACGGTCATTGCATGTCATTGACTTAAACTTGTTTTCCGTACAAAGTCCAAATTACAAGCAAGTTAAAACCTAAGGATTTTCTTGTTCGAAGAAGATAACAAATTGATTAATTATTTGTTCATGTCTGATGAAGTCCATTTTGACCTTAACGGCAATGTAAACGAGCAAAATTTCCGTATTTCGAGTGAATCAAATCCAGTAATGCTATGAGACGGAACTGCACCAGAAAGAGTAACTGTGTGGTGCGTAGTTTCATCAAGGTGTATTGTCGGGACATACTTCTTTAAAGAAAACAGTGTAACAGTAACTATCAATGTGAACCGTTATTTGAAGACGTTGAATCAGTTTTTTTAGCCAGAACTGGGCCGAAGACGTATTCCACTGAACAGCATTTGGTTTTAGCAAGATGGTCAACTGCTCCAACGAAAATTCGCAAACAAATTTATTTTCAGGAAGTCCACTGTTCGCTGGCCCCTAAGGTTACCTGACCTGCCTGCATCAGACAATTTTTATGGGGTTATTTCAAGCAGGAGGTGTACAAAACGAAACCCAGGAATTTGACTGAATTCAAGCAGTCCATAATAAGTAATGACAATAATTGAGACGATCCCAACTTCAACCCGCATATGTGTGGGTGAGCGTGGAGGTCATTTACAAACAATTAAGAATTTAAAATACAATTTGTTCCCATTTTTATAATCTTTAATGGTCACTCAATGTCTTATGCACGAATTCCGCCAACCTAGGAACAATTAAGAGCAAACAATTAATAATATTTTTCCTATTCAAAACAATCGCAATGGATACAGACCAACTTTTCGATGGTCTAGACAAGCTAGCGAACCTTTTTTAGTCTTAATTAGAATTTCATTTTTAAATTACTCCCGTCCTTAATGTCAAAAACACCAATGGACATTTTACTTATGATAGCATTTTAACAATCGCATAAACAATAATTAGCACAGATTAAGAAAGGGCTTATGTGGGTGAGCAATGGAAAACTAGGTTAAGTTATTTTATTTATTTATTTTAGTATTAGGACCTCTAGCATGACAGTCCAACGCACTAACCATCATGCAACGGGTACTACAGTTTTAATTTATTAAATTAAAAATTAAGTCTGTTCTTTTGCAAAAACTTGTCTTGTTTGTCGTAAAAATGTATCAATTCGAAATTATTTGTAAAGCTGTTGAAACAACTAAAATATGTTAAATAAACTTACCCAAAGGTGTTGGAACAGGAATCAGCAATGTCGCCTCCGTCTCAACATTATCTTGTTTCCAAGCGATTTTCATGAATTCTTTGTCTCTAAGATTAATTTCATGAGTCTTGACATGTCGCCCATCGTTATCCTTATGGATAACAATTATGGTTGGATTAACACATCCATATAAAAACTCTACATCGTAAACAAGAAGTTCATCCATTCTGTAAATCACAATTGAAAATCAATTTGTTTCAAAATGTAATTGCAAGTTATCATTATTTTTTAAATCACCTTAAGTTAGTCGCTTTTAATTCACTTGTATCTTTGTCCAAGGGGATAATTGTAAACAATCCCATATACAAACACATTCCAATTACACGAGCTTTTGGATCTATCACAGCTATCATGCCTCCCTCAGTTTCCCTACCGACTTGATCGTAAACATTGCCATGTGCTTTAGTGTTGATGGTAATATTATCGCCAACCATTTTGATCTCAAGAATCATAACATTGTAACGCTGGGTCAGAATGAAGAGGACATCTTTTTTGCTATCCTATAAAATACATACATTAGTTAAAAACAAAATAGATGATAGCTATAAGAACAATAACCTGTGGTCGGAAATGTCTCATCACAGTGATTTGCCCATTGATATTGACTTCCTTGAGAGGACGCAACCCCTCGGGTGTAACCAAATAAATGTCCAATTGATTGTTCTTGGCCACAACTAAATTAAGGTCTACTGCCGAGGTAAAGTTGCCTACGAAAGGGAAAAATCAGAAAATTAAATAAATTCCAATGAAATGTTTAATGAATTTTTAGAAAACCGGGACGGGAGCTCCTAAGCGAATTAGATGCATTTAATTTGATTGTAAAAGAAGCACTTTTCAAAGCGCGTTTCATCCACGAGTGCGAGTCTATAAAACTTACCGGTAACACAGGCTACTACAGCTGTCGGTTTTTGGGCAGTCACTACGTAATGATGAGACATCGTTGCAGGGTTTACTGCAAATTAGTGAGTACTTGAAAATTAAATTTAATTGATTTCGAACAATTTCAGAAATCGAACAAAACAAGAAGCACGGAAAATAAGTTTTTAGAAAAACACCACAAAATTACGATGGTGCCTGCCGCGCTTCAGAAAAAGAGTGAAAGGAGTTACCATACCAAACATTAAACAACAGCCAACTGTCTTGTCGATTTTTGACAGAAGAATGTAGTAGATTGAAGTAGTTAGGTTATCAAAATGACTGCGTTCAATCTCGTATAGGATAGTTTATTGAACGAGTTCGATAATTAAATTGAGATAGCTGGTAGGTAACAAATAAAATCACTTTTCAGCTGTTCACAAAAACGAGAAAAACATTTAGAGGGAAAAACAAACTTATTTTATAACTTATAACATTTTAATATATATCTGAGTGACACAATATGACAAAAATAAAACGATGTAGATCCATTAAATAAACGTCCATATATCTATCTCCTTTTTTCTTATGTTTGTTTACTTTCCATACATTTGTTGCCTCTTTTCTTTCAACTACAGTTCACATTGCCTAACCGTTTGAAACATAAAACAGCCATCTACCCGTCCGATTGAAAACTATTTCTTCGATTTCTGAAATTGACCCAGATAGAAAACAGGATAACAAATTGTTTTAAAAATGTGTGAAAAGATGACCCAAATACTAGTCTACTAGCTACTAGCCCCGGTGGAAATATGGCGAAACTTATGGAACTTAATTTTTGTAGATTGTTTGTTTTCTCAAGCTTTATAGTAACAGATGTCCTTAGTTTGTTTAAGAAAACAGCTTGTTGAGACCTAAAAACAAGAGATGGCATCTCAAAATTAATTTTTTTTTCCACAAGCTTACAAGAGGGTTAACTTGTAAGGGGAATTTTCTATGGGACCAGCAATCCTTACGTAGTATGTCAACACTACAGTTCTGTTCACTGAAAGTGTTATATTTAAACAAACCTTATACAAACTATGAAAAGTATTTATATTTTTTCTTGGCTTCGGTTCCCACCAATATTAAACTCAAATCAAATTATTGAAAGGCTTAATTTTTGGTTTACCAGACATATTTTACACATTTTCAAAAACGTATTTCTGATTTTGAATATAGCATACGGATTGACGTCAATACCCTGTGCACCCTGTGTAGCATCGACAATCCAAGGAACATCGAACAAACCTAATCCTAGTTAAGTACTCAAGTCATCTGTTGTTTACTACTTTAACTTTTATATCTCTCACATCCCCATTAAATAATATTAAGAGTTATAATTTATTGTTAATAGTTAATAATAAGTTAACAATGCAGAGCCAAAGAATTTTACAATTAATTAAACACAGACACATCACCTCTCAAAGATTCAGTTCAAATGACTGCCGGCGGGTTGTTGTGACCGGTCTTGGTGGAGTGACACCACTTGGAAACAATGTCAACGACTCTTGGGACAAAATACTTAAGGGAGAAGCAGCTATATCAAATTTGGGAGAAGCCTACAAGGGAATTCCATGTCAAGTTGCAGCACAAATCAACAAGAATAATTTGCAACTAGAAAATTCTTTCTCTAAAAGTGATCTTAAGATTATGAGTCCTGCCACTATACTCTCTGTTCTTGCTGCCCAAGAAGCACTAGCTCATGCAAAACTTCTTGATGTCACTGCAGAAGAAGAGAAGAACAGAACCGGCGTTTGTGTAGGAATGGGTATGTTCGACTTGCCTGAAGTTTACAATTCCCATGCATCACTTACCAAGGGATACAATCGAGTGAGCCCTTATTTCATTCCCAGACTTTTGCCGAGTATGGCCTGTGGTCATATTAGCATGAGATTTGGTCTACGAGGCCCAAATCATTCGGTATCGACGGCTTGTGCAACAGGGGCGCACGCCATTGGAGATGCATTTCGCTTTATAAAATATGGAGATGCAGATGTAATGGTAGCCGGTAGTGGAGAATCCTGCATAGATCCCCTTGCAATAGCTGGATTTTGTCGCCTTAGAGCACTTTGTACATCGTTCAACGACGACCCAAAACGAGCCTCTAGACCATTTGACGAGAAAAGAGACGGCTTCGTTATGGGTGAGGGCGCTGCTATATTGATATTGGAAGAACTAGAACATGCCAAAGCAAGGGGGGCAACCATCCTAGCCGAAATACTAGGTTATGGTTTGTCAGGAGATGCATATCACATTACATCTCCCAGTGAAGATGGTACTGGTGCATATCTAGCCATGACACGAGCAATGGCGGATGCTAAAATTGATTCTAACCTAGTTGGTTATATCAATGCACATGCTACTTCCACTCCAACGGGGGATAAAATAGAGTCAAGAGCAATCAATAGGACTTTCAAAGAACACACAAAAAATATCGGTGTGTCATCGACCAAAGGAGCTCACGGTCATCTATTAGGTTCATCGGGTAATCTCGAGGGATTGTTTGTTGTAAAAGCATGCGAAACTGGAATATTACCACCTTCCATAAATGTTGACAAAGTTGGAGAAGGTATCGATGTGGAAATAATCACCAAGGCAGAAAAATGGAATTCTGAAAGAAGAATTGCTCTGAAAAATTCATTTGGTTTTGGTGGCACTAATGCATGTCTATGCATATCCAATTTCGTAGAATGAATTAATTTTTCTTTTTAAATTTATTGCATTGTTACCAATTTTATAAAGTTGTTGTTTTGTTAAAAAATAAAAAGATTTGTAAATAAATTTTCAATGTATGTATGTATGTTTCCATGCCACTGAACGGTCCTATACTTGGTTAGAAGGTATCAAGTTTTTCATCACCTGAATTTAGAACTACTGGCTAAAAAATTTAATCTTTCGAACTATACTAATTGATACAAATATTATCATCGTGTATAATTCCCTCGTTAAAGTCTTAAATTTAGTACTTCCTCATCAAACTGTTCCTTGCAAAATCGAGGTTCTCCTATTGAAATAAAAGCTTAATTCTCCTAGGAGTATAATAATTGATTAAAATAAAGACTAAAAACAGGAGTGTTGGTAATGACAAAACAACGTATGTGGGGCCAGCTAGTAATCTCCGTTTTCTTTTCATATTTTACGCGCAGTCAAAGATTATGAATAGCCTTATAATGATTAAACAAAGCGTGAGTAAAAAGGAAAGGAGGATTAGGATGAGAAAGGAAAGTCGGATGAACATTAGTTTTGAATGTCTGTACATTGCAATGAGTGGGAAATACTGAGGCAGGTAAAGCAGTCCACATTCGTGTAGTGCGTACTTTATAGTACGTCCGAAATCGTGCTCAAGGGTTAAGTGAGGAGCATTCCTAGAAGAACAGGTATTACGGTTGACTTTTTGATGGGAGGAAAGCAACTGGCTATTACACTAGAGCATTGACTTTTAAATTATAGCCAGGTCAGAAGGGGTAAATAACTTATTGCATCGACGGAGAAAACCTAAGCACTTATCAGTGTTTTGGCGACTTCAAATATGTGCTCATTCCACAAGGATGGTTTGTGATGCACATACCTACCTAGAGCTGAAACGAGTTCAGTCTCTTCGATGCATTGCTCAATTTTTTGAGCATTAAATTCCACACGGTTTCCCACATAGAGGAAATATATTATCTAGAGTCCCGACTTAATGGGTTTCCTCTCTTTTTGCCTACAAACTAAATTGAGAGAATTTTGCCCATTAGCATAAGCATGTGTTAGTTGTCCTGTGCATTTCTTATGGGAAAATCCAGATTCTATGTAGTTGTTACGGGCTTTTAAGAGAGTTACCTCAAATAAAATTTGAGGGTGTTTTAGGCAAGACGGGTACCAGTCGGGACTCTAGATAATATATTTCCTCTATGGTTTCCCATTGGATAATTCTGTGAAGATCAGAATTTAATGAACATATCATACACTGCCGTTGAAGTTCCACAAGTGAAGGGCAGTGGTGTGAATCTAAAAACGAATATGAAAAGCTGTGGGAACTGTCGCCTGCGAAACAATTAAGTGGAATAGAAGTTTCAGATATGTAGATCATTTTTAAAAATTAATGAGTTTCAGAGACAAAACGGAGCCCAGTGGCACACCAGCGTATATTTTAAAAACGTCCAATACTACTTGTATTTAACGGTCCGAAAAGTAATTTCTAATTCAACGAAGAAGAGATTAATAAAAACCAAATGCACGCATTTTCTCTTTAAGAGCGCTTGATGCCAAACTCTATCAAACACCTTTGAAATTTTAAGTGCAATAATCTTACTTTATTCAAAACGATGTAAGGATTTGTTTACGGTTTGCTGAGATAGAACATGAGGTCACCAGTGGACCTATTGCTTCGAAAGCCATACTGCCGGTTATTAAGAAGCTTTCGTCATTTAAGATGTTTTTTAAGCTAATCAGCCCATCATGAATTCCATCGTAATCGGGAATTTTTACGAATCCCGAAAAACTGTATCATGAAATCCGTTCGTAATGCAAAATTGTATGAGATTTTCCACTACGAACGGATTTCATGATACAGTTTTTCGGGATTCGTTAAAATTTCCGATTACGATGGAATTCATGAAAGGGCTAAATAATTAATCAATAAGGAGGAAAAAAAGCCCCAGAGCCAGCGTTTTTGTGTGTCAAGATCTTTAAAAACTCGGACAGCTGTACGAGTGCGAAAGAAGATTCGTCCTATAAAATCGTTTACGCTCTCAAATACACGAGCAGTCATGGCACTCTCTGGCAGCGTCGAATTAATAGCAAAGTGTGCTGCAAGCAAATTGGCTTATCTATCGAGCTTACAAAAGGAGTGTCATGGTGTTACGTACGATTTTTACATATGACTACCTTTTTTACCGAATTATCTGGTCATGTCAAAATTTGGTGTCTCGAATATGATGAGTATAACCGTTGCGAGTCTTTTTGGTTACTTTTGTCTGGTTTTCCTCCGTGAGGTTGGCTTTGTAAATCCGGAAACTTACACCTTTATAGCTCATATAAAAACATGAGTTTTGTTTGGGTGTGATAGATTTTAACCCTTTCGGAATAAAATTTCTCATTTCATAACTTCCATGCACAATTGACTCTCTTTAAATGTAAGTTTTATCGTCTAATCCTTTAGTCCATATTCTTTTTGTTAATATTGGCATCAGTTTATTTACCGACCCGGTTACGTTCAACCTACTTCTTCTGAAAGATGTACACATCACATCGGTGAATGTTTAATGGTTTATGTCCGAGTTCTTTGACGTAAAAGAATATCGAAATAAAACAAAAAAGAAAAACATACTCCATTGCACATTTGTAAAGTGTCTTAATCTTTATTTGGAAAACTTCGTAAAAATTTACACGAAATAAAATATTATGTTATGTATATTTAATTTTTTGTTGTTGTTGTTGTTGTTTTTTGTTTGTTTAAATATTATATTCTCATTTTATTTTTCATGCTTATGCTTAACTGTGTGAACACAAGTTCGAAATAGATAAAATTTTTATTTCGCCCACAAAATAATTCTGTGTGTTTTTCTAGATGTGAGTTTCAGGTGTATATTTTACAATTTTGAATTATATAATTAAGAGCTTAAAAATATATTCTAATAATAATATAATATATACTAAGTTTTTTTTTATTTTTTATTACACCTACTCTAAAACAACTACACTTATAAAACACTATAAATATTTATAAATTTGTTTTTGCATGTTTATGTGTGTGTTTTGTTTAAATCTTATTTTTATTTTCATTATTGCTAAACAACTTTCAAAATGTATCCCACCCTTATCGCTTTGAAGCATTGAAATAATATTGATAGTGACTAATTACATAAATATATTTGTATATATTTATTTAAATTAAAAAATGATTTTGTTTTTATATTTAACTATTATTATTAAAAACACCAATAGAAAATTCATATTTTTTGTTTTTTTTTTTTTCAGAAAAAGAAATTGTACGAATTCACCTACGTATTTTGGGGTACTTTTGTTTATTTATTTTTTAAACTGGGAAAAGTTTTTTATTTAACTTTTTGTTTTTTGTTTATGACTGTGTTTTCTTTTTTAAGACTTTGAAATCTTTATACGTATTTAAAAATTGCAGATAGCTTCACTGTTAAACAACTGATTTAATGCATACATGCGTTAGAAGGTAATATATTTTACATTCATATAATTAAACATGCAATTTAAATGTTTTTGTATTTATATATAAATATAATATAATCACATTAAAAGAGGAAGTTTCCAAGTTGATTTTTCTTAGTATAAAAATATTTTTTGAAGATTTTTTTAAAGTCTGTATTTTTTTTGAAACTATATGAAAATGAGGAAAAAGATGTAAGAAAGAACACAGGGAGGATAAAGGTTTGATGATTTTTGAATAGTCAAAAATAAAAAGAGTTTTTTATTATTTTAATTGACAAGAGATATTTTTATTAAAAAATATTGCAATAAATTAAGTGACATAATAAATCGTAATCGTTAAAAATAGGATACAAGTCTCTAGAGATTATGTCCCAAATTACTTTTGAAGTAAATAGACAGGGGTACATTTTAAATTGCATCTAGTTGAAAATTATTATTATTTTTTTTTTGCTAACAAACGTAAATGGAATAATTTTTGAGAAAGTCTCAACATTGTTATTTAATGTTTAATTTTCTTTTGTTTTCTTTTTTTTTAACATACATATATGACTATGGCAGAAAAAAAAACTAAGTTTGTTGATATTTTATAATTAAATACGTTAATTGTGGCGCTTCCAAACATCACTGTTTTGTCCTACAATTTGCAGAATCTACCAAGGGATGGCTTATAAAAACTAACTTGTATGTATTGATACTTTCAATCGCAATAATTAACTCGAATGAAGTTCATGCAAGAGTAATAATTTTGATTGAGGGTATAAAACAATAGTTAGTTAGGATATAACTTTTGTTTGTTTTGTTTTGTTTAATTCAGAAGTGCGTCCATTGTATACGGATAGGGCTGTTGATGCTCTGTCGATATAGGTCAGTCTAGTATCACAACCTGTGGATCAATTGGTCTGGGTACCATTGGTTTGATGGGTAGATTTCGCCACGGTTTGCGGGCAGCTCGCCGAAGCTCCACTACGGACAATACTTTTCTAGCCTTTCTGTTGATGTAAAAGAATGAAATTAAAAATCAAATTAGAGGAAATTCTTAAAATGAATATGTTAATATTTCCCTGGCAGCCGATACAATAAAAACAAGGAGAAATTCCAAAATGACAATTTCGCAAGAAGACAATTATTTAACTCTGCATTGTAAGGTTTTTTACAAAGCGTTAAAAAAAAAACTAAATATGAACTCGCAGTAACGATACAAAATAAAGTAAAAGCATATAGTCTAAGAGCTGACAGCAAATTTTGGGATGTGATGTGAATGTGAAGATATACGCATCATTACATCAAATTCAACCGTCTATATAACCATAAGAATGGTATACCAATATATCAGAAAAATTCTCTTGATTACAAAAATGTTCGTCCAAACGTTTTGGTTGCAGCCTTCTGCTGCCAGGCATTTTAATAGTTTTTCAACTTAAAATCCCAATAAGTTTTTCCATATGAAGTATAACCAAAGGAATGATATACCATCAAAACATCAGAAAACCTCCCCCTGACTGCAAAAATGTGTGTCCAAGACGGTTTGGATTTTTATGCAGGTAATATATTTTTGTAACCTACGACCTAGCAATAGGCAAGGTAAGGTAAGGTCCTTATATGTATATTGATATTTCTTAGCTTATTAGAAAAAAAAAATAACTTGTAGGTACTCACTATAACAGATAAAAAAGGTTACATGTATTATTGAATGCTGCGATACAACTTCTCCATTTCGAAGCTTTTATTAAAGAGCAAAATATATTAGGTGACCACTTAGAGCTGACATAGATCTTCTTGAAATGAATGTCTCATAAGCCCGCGACAATCTTGCATTAACGATTTCCAAATTTGGCCTTTATTAAAAAAAAAAACTTTCATGAAGTATCATGGACCAACAGCTGGATGAATTATGTGCAAGTTCACTTAAGAAGTATTAGATGCGACAATTTAAACTTATAATTTATTGTTTAAATGAAATGGATTTATTTATCTTTACTATTAAAATGCGTCTGGCTAGCATAAGGCTGCAACTCAAACGTCTTGGACACACATTTTTGTAATCAGTGTATTTTTTTTTTTCTGATTTTTTGATATATCACTCATGCGGCTATAATTTTGACCTCAAAATCGGAAAAATGATCATTTTCGAACGCTTACCCCATGACCATGGCTGAAAAAAACACCTGCCGGACGGTAGAATTTAATATAATGGTGTATATATCTAGACATTCACATCAAGGAATTTTTGTTATCACTCCGCTCCCAAAATTTGCTGCTCAAAAATTTGATGCTGGCTCAAAATTGTATCATATTAATCAGCAAGGAACAAATAAACGAATTTCACTTCTCAGTTTTTTTTTTTTAATGTATTTTTTTTTGTAATTTTTGTTTCTGTAGCAGAACTTACTTGCTTGTATCGGTGGCTCTGAAATATACATCATCTGGAGCATCCATCCAACTGATCACTTGCTTTCGGCCAGACCCAGTTCTTGACATTTGTGTGATTTTTGGTTTTCCATTTAACTATTTGAATTACAAATTTAAACAAACAAAGATCAAACACACAAATTTCCAAGGAAGAAACTTACATGGTGTCTAGCTAACGGCTGCCCTGAAGCGGCCATCATTGCAGCGAACTGTTCAGGACTAGGACAATGCGATGGCATTGGATCCTTATTTGGCCGCTTTGGTGGAGGCCCTTGTATAATTGTAACTATTTTAAAGAGTTTTTAAACACACAATTAGAATGAGATGTAAAACAAAATAAAAATTACAAATATATGTACCATCGGCGCCATTCATTTCTTCGATTGGTCGCTTACGTAACAATGCAGGTGGTATAATTGTTATGTCCTTATCAAGTTCAATAACCTTATTCGGTATACGTTCATAAAGTAAAGATCCATCGGGTGCTTTTGGTGGCTTTGGAAATGCCACCAAATCAGGTTTCGGTAATTTGTCTTTGGGCGTTAATATCAGCCACTCGTGTGGCCCGGGGCCTGGAGATCCTAAACGATTAGCAATTTTCGTCACACTTATTCTATCCCTCTTCTTAGCTAATAAAATGTTCTTTATATCCAAATGAGATTTTCCAGTCAAACGTAAATTAACTATGAAAATTAGTGTGGAAAATAATTATTAATCTAAATTTAGAAGAGAAAACATTTTTAATAAACTTACATTCATGCTTAATCAGCATTGTATTTATTGCAAATGATGTCTGCCGAGCGGCTTTTTTAGTTTTGATAAATTTCCTGCATAAAATTCGAGCAAAACGCGTCATAGGATTTGTGTGGAGATAAAAAGCAGTGCGAGTTTTCATTATGGGACGCGGCGAACCAGAGCTTATAGCAATACCATGCGCTTGAGCATAGTGCCGCGCTAAATGAGTTTTCAATTTGAATTCTTTGCCGCAGCTCACAATTGAACACCTGAAAATGTAATTAATTTACTGAGCGTATATTAAAATTTTAAAGAAATATCGTATGTATTACCTGTGACACTGACGACTAGAAAGATCGCTGACTTTCTCATCATCCACTATAACAGTTTCAGGGACAATAACTGGGGTGGGTGTAATGGGTCCAAGAGGTGTTGTAGCAGGTGTGGGTTGTTTCTTTTTAACTTCTGTGTCACTTCCCTCGGCTAATCTCGTTGCATTTTTTAAACCACCGTATTTCTTCCAGTAATTGTAGCAGTTCTGACACAATCGACATGTCATATGAGAGGGTCCCCAAGGATACCACTGCAACGTTAAAAATATAAATTACTTTCTCAGTCTTTGAGAAGGCGAATATTTGAAATATATTCTTTTATACAATTCAGATTTATTTTTATATAAGGACAAGCCTCGATTCGAGACCAAAAAAAAAAACACTATCAAAATAAACTCTTTTCTAAGAACTAAACTAAAAACTGAACTGTTTGCAGTAAGATTTTGTTATAAGAATTAAGTTCGCCTTTATTTTATTTATATACATCGTACAAGACGAAATTTAAAATTCTAGTCTGAATTTATTACCTGAGCAGATGCAACACTTGAGCAAGATTCACATGGTTTTCCATTATTAGACAAATCAGTTCCACCATTTGTTGTGGTTCCATTGAAAATTCCACCTTTGACAGTGTTCATCGCTGGATTACTTTTCGTATATTGTGGAATGTAAACCTGCTTGAGCTTTAATTCGGCTTCCACAGCTTTCACACGCTTTTGTTGCACATATCTATCTGTGGTCTTCCACATATAGTAATATTCTACTATCTGTTTAAGAGTCTTCCAAGGAAGCTAAAACGTTTTTAAAAAAAAAGAAAAAAGACAAACATTTTTTTTAAACATAAAAAATTGATTTTAACAACAAAATTTCGATATTGTAGTACTCACGAAATCCTGTCGAATATCGTTGAAGTCTTTTCCGTATTTATCTAGTGCCTCTTCAAATAAATTAGCCTCAGATGCACTCCAGTCCTCTATTTCATCCCTACAGAGCACTGGACCCGTGGAAGGAACTAATGAGCACATTGCGTCTTCCATAGAGTAATTGTGCTTATGAAGAATATCCATGGCATGAAACTATTATAACGGAAAATTATGAATTTGATGTTTTGTTTGTTTTTAAATTTCATACTAAAGTGATATCCCTACTGGCAGCAGCCGCTGACATATGCAACGAAGGCTGTTTCACTGAACTACTACAGTCTAATGCGCGGGCAAATGTTCCAATAGACCGAGAAACAACCAAAAATTGATCTATTTTCCTATCAGTTAGATTGTGATTTGGTGTCCATACAAGGGTTTCAAGATCTTCTAGCTTTCGTTCATCCAATTGTACATCTTTTAATTTACCAGGAATTTCACTCTGATATCGGCTTCCTACACGTATCTCACCTTTGTCCGCAAGCAATGTTTTTTGATTTGGATCAAAAACCAAACAATAAAAAAATGTATCCTGGAATTATACGCAAAAAAGAAAATACATCAATAATTATTTTATAAATTTCAATATTGAAGCACTTCAAATATTTATGCAGAGTATTATTTGTCGATGCTACAATGGAATGAAATTTACGACTCACGTCTTTATTAAGATAACTATTGAGCGATTCCGTTTCATTTAATAATGTTACGGAGCATTTTCCTCTTATGTGGGTGGCGGGCAATGTTTCAACTTGTCGGGATAAAAATAATTCTCGATGTTTTATTTGGTGACGTTGTTTCGATGACAGCGATTCATTATTTTTTTCCGATATGATATTTGCCGCTGATGTACCAATCGGACTAGTTCGATCCTCATCCAAAGATGCTGAAATTTTAAATAAACAGAAATGATACAAACACTTAAAGTTGAGTTAAAAAATGAGTTTCTGCTAGAGAAATTTGATTTAAAGCTTACAGAATTGAAAAAAAAGAAAGAAACAAACAAAGGTTTGTAGTTAGAGGGTACAGTGCTAAGAAAGTTCCAGGTTTTCTTATTCTGGTGTTTTTTTTTTTTCAACTAATATGAACGAACCAAAGATTAAGTACCACAAATAAAGGAATCTAATGATCGGTTGGCACATGTGAAACAGATGTAATTCCAAGCATGTGGTGGCACAATCAAGTTGTTTTAGTAGTATTCATTAGCGTGTTTGAGAGATTGGGAAGACGAGTCCAGAGATTAAATAGCTCTGAGAAAATCTTAATATCAGAAATGTCGATATCATGTTTTTCTTCACACAGGATTAGTCTTCTTGTATCGATACAAGTTTTGACTCTAACACAGTTGTGCTTTTAATCTCTGTAGCCAGTTCCAGGGCGAGTGCCATTTTGAGCACACGCTTCCACTCCCTCATCATTAATTGAGAAGAGATATCGATACTAATGTTCAAAAAAATAAAGCTAAAAAGATTTTACTCCTAATTTTATACCAAGGCCGCTTCCTCACATGTCGGCTCGGTATCTGAAATTGGTATTTACCGCTCTTCCGAATTAATGCTGATTCCATGTTTACTTCCTCACTGTCCTGTCAGTAAGTTTTCGGCGCAGACGTACAGCTGTGGACAACTAATTAGAAACATTACTTGCTTCTCATTTCCACATTCACTTTGTCATGTGTGACTAGAATAGCGGTATCCTAAACGGTGTAACGCAAGCGTTATTAGATAATTGTTTGAAAAAGCATCATTTGTGCATAAGTCTTTGCATAGCACACAACAAAATCAAGGTAGAGTGTAAAAAGTGTTCGTTTCAACTGGTCAACTAATTAGAAACAGTTTAATTAGATTTGATTTGGGTGAAGTAAAAATAATCTTTTTATTTTGCATTGGTAAGTAGAAAATTCTGAATTGTCTGTAAACGTTTTTAAAGAATAATTTTTAAATTTTGGAGGTAATTGCAATGGGAAAATTAAAAAGATGTGATCCTCCTACAAGGAAAGCGATTCTTGAGCTTTGGAAGCTTAAAATATCGTATGGAGCAATTGCATCTCAAATGAACTGTTCTGTAATGAAAGTTTTCAATGCAATTAAGTATTTTCAAAACTCCGGAATTGCTGAAAATGTACCTCGCAAAAAACGGGCCCGTAAGACAAGCTGCCAAATGGATCGAGCAATTAGAAGGCTGGCCAAAAAAGGCCCAAAAATAAGCTCCACAGAGATACAACCATCTCTCAGTTGTATTCGATGTCCCAATAGGCCCACGCACAATCAGAAGAAGATTGGTGGAAACATGGCCATGTTTCTCGAAAGAAACCATTAGTAACCGCAAGGCAACGTAGACTAATTTCTTATTAGTTGTCCACCAATAAAAGCTATGTTTTTCGCAGAAACTGCCATATGAAATAATTGTTATGTTTGGGAAACATTGTTTTAAGTTTAAAAATATATTTTGAAAAAAAAATTATTTTTTCACAAAAAAAAACAAACAAAAACTTAAAAACAGATATACTGCTTTTAAAGTGAATTCAATTTATGTTTCTAATTAGTTGTCCACAGCTGTATATAAAATTGTTTTTGCCATTTGAATGGAATGACGTCGTCATAGGTAAATAATTTCTTGTTCAATTACTTTCACTTAATTTACATGAAAATAAGCAGGTTCATGCGACATAAGGGACTTGAAGGAAAGGCAAGTTTCTAGTATCTGATAAGCCAGCTGCTAAAAAATTGGGCAGGTTCAGGCGACATAAGGGACTTAAAAGTAAGGTAAGTTTACAGAATCTGATTGGTCAGCTACCAAAAAATTGCCTTTCAATTAAGGCAACTTTATTGGAAAGTTGACTGGAAAGTTAGTCAAGTAAAATTTCCCTAACTTATCTAGTCAATTCCACTTGTGTCATAATGACAGTTTATCATAATTTTTCATTCAACTGAAAGCTGAACTTTATTACAACATGACTTATTTATTTTTCGCAAAATTCTATTTGATGTTTTATGTAAAAAGGTCCCTTGTCAAATAGGAAAAGGAATAAGTAATATTTCTTTAAAATACAAGTCGAGAGGGAATTGTAGCTTGCCTGAGAAGCGTTTTGTAGCCAATTATGTTTTTGGTAGTTTTTGCACGATCAACTGAAGGTAGAGGTTATTGACGTAAAGTTCCGAGATTGAAGTTTATGACACTTGAAAAACTAAGTAGTTGCCTTGGTCTAAATTTACGTTCAAAGAACGCAGTTGACTGCGAATGAAGTCCCTTATGTTCTCTGAACCTGCCTATTGCCTTTCAAATGAGGCAACTTAAGTTAGTCAAGAAAAAAATACCATACTATCAATTCAAGTCTACTTATGTCAAAATATCAGCTGATCATGTTTTTTTTTCAACTGAAAGCTGAATTTTATAACTCTGTGATTTATTTATTTACGGTACAATTTTGTTTATTTTGTTTAAAGTAATGTAAAAGGATGCCTTCTTGTATTGAAAAAGGAAAATGGAATCTTTCGTTACAATACAGAACACAACTTAATTTGGACTTGTACCTTGTGTGAGGAGTTTTTTTAATGTTAATAATGTTGTTGTTACTTTCTGCACGATCTACTGAAGGTTAAAGATAGTCTCGTATGTTGTGTGAACCTGCCCAATGTAAATTTGATGCCTCGGACACTATTATCAAAACAAAATAGTAACAAAAATGTCAACAAAAAAATTAATTGGGGTAAATATCGTGACGTTACTGTTTCCTTACATTGAAGCTCGGTATACCACTCTCTTATGCTATGGATGGGTGTTTATTGAAATGTTATATCGTTAGAGCAGGTATACCGAGTATACCCACAGACACGATAGCCCAACGACAACAGAGGGAGCGTGAAATTAGTTCTCTTCGACCTATCAAGTCCTTATCCCTGTGGTTTTATAATAGGAAAGTCCTTATCAGTGTGGTTTTATAATAGGAAAGTCCACGACACTCACCATCTCTTCTTCTAATTTAAGGCCGCATAAGACAGCATCGATAGGGACGAACTGCCATTTTTAGTTTTGGTAGCCCTGCCAAACTCGGCCGTTTGTGCAGGATGACCATGGATAATTCGCGCTGCTCCATAAAGGTTGGAAACAACTTAACAAAACCTTTCGAGGCTTTAGAAACAGGTGTCTGTCCATTTACTAGCATATGCTGATGACTTTGACATAATCGGAAGAACTCAGCCTGATTTCAATGGGGCTTTTGTAAGTATTGAGGCAGAGGCGGCAAAAATGGGTTTAGCGGTTAATGAGGCCAAAACAAAGTACATGTTTTCATTAAGAAAGCACCTACAACACCGAGACGTCTCGGTCAAAACGTCACCATCGTAAGACGTAACTTTGAGGTACTTAAGGACTTTGTCTACCTAGGCTCCGCTATGAACACACAAAACAACACCAGCGCTGAGATCATACGAAGAATTAGTCTTCCAAACGGCTGTTTCTTTGGACTAAGAAAACAATTGAGCCGTAAATCAAACCAAAGTTTCCCCTCACTCTCATCATCCCTATCTTGCTATACGGTGCAGAAGCATGGACTATGACAAAATAGGATGAAAGCGGTCGTTTCGAGAGAAAAGTTCTTCGCGTGATCTACGATCAAGTATCCATAGAAGGTGAGTGGAGGAGAAGATGGAACGACGAACTGTACGGGCTATACAGTTACGTAGGTTTAACCAGAAGAATAAAAGTCCAACGAGATGGCTGGGTCACGTAGAGCGCATGGAAACCAATGCCCCAGCCCGGAAAGTCTTCAAATCCACACCCCCACAGGACAACGCAGTAGAGGAAGACCGCTGAAAGTGACCTTACCCAAGGTCACTCAAAGTAAGTAAGCATTGTTACAGGTGTACTTATAGGATACGGTATAAGTTTTTTTTTTAACGACATTCAACAGCAAACAGTATTATGAGTCTTGCTGCATACAATATACATGAACTAAATAAGTGCTATTAACATGTTTTACACTACTTACGAAAAATGGATTCTAATAGAGAAGGTTAATTGAAGAAGGAAATTAAAAAAAAAGAAAACCCCATAGTTTCTTAAGTGTTTAATAAATCTTATTGTTATTCTATTTGTGATTTCGACTAGAAATGAGTTGAACTTATGTATATGAATGATTATCATTAACACAATTGCTCTATCCATGTTTCCTATGAATTTGGCATCTTACGCCATTACATTTTTTAATTTCATAGTACTACTTTAATGATACTTTATTTGGCCGACTTCAATTAAATGTAAAAAAAGAAACAGAAATAAACAGTTTTTTATCTTTTTCAATATAAACACCAAACGAGCAAATAGAACCACGCATGCGACTCATATAGTCTTAGAACAAAAAAAAACATTTATTTATAACTATTATAAAACTAAAAAGAAATAGTTTACAACATATGATCAACATTTATCTACGTGCAAAACAAAACTAACCATACTAACTATAAGTTATGTGCAAATCTAGAAATGTTTTTTTTTTTTTTTAATTTGGTTATGAAAGTTAGTAGGTACCTATGGACGGATCTAAAACAGCTTGTGCCGCTTGTTCTTCTCCAACTGGTGTTCGAAGCCAAGTCTTCTTTAGTTTCATCGCCAGTGGTGAATCTTCGGCTGTTGCCACTATTATGATGAAAATTAAATTAATTTTGTTATAAATTTGCAAAACGAAATTTTATACAAAATAATTGTCAACCTGATTTACTATATTCTTTTTTTAAATATGGTTTGGAAAAGGGAAGTCAGGAAATATCTTTATGTGGAAAATAATTTCACTTCACTTTTAGTAGCTTATTATTATTTTGTATATCGAAGTTGTTTAATTTATAGATATGAATTAGCATTACATTTTTTGTAGGATGTACTCGCAGTTCTATGGTTTAAAGTTGAAATTATTTATTGACTCGTAGAACACTTTTGTTCATCAGATTTCTGCCTTAGCAAGTTTATAACACATTTTTCAATAAATTTAAGAATAAAAATTGTCTTATTTCTTTATAAAATTGGACAAACAAAAATTACATATTTTCTACTTGTTTATTCATTGATCTCCGAGAGAAATTAATTTAAAGTATGTGAATATACTATTGCACCATACATATAGAAACTAGTTGAGTGTGTTGGTCCTCATCCTGAAGGTTTGCCGTCCTCTATTTTGAAAAAATAAATTTCTTATTCAATACGTCTTCAAAAAAATTAACCTTTTCTAAAAATCTGGAAAAGAGCATTTATAACTCCACTTCACAAGAAAGGTGCTAAAAATTAAATTATGATCTCCGACATATAGCGAAGCTATCTTTGATACCTAAACTTTTTCGAGTCAATCGTATGTAGAGTACCAGTATGGTTTTGTTAAAAAACATTCTACTGTTAAATTTTACGTACTTTTATTTGGGTGCTTTTGAGAAACGTGAATAAGTAGATTGCGTACTTACTGAATTTCGAAAAGCATTTGACAAATTGTGTCATTAAAGATTAATTTTTAAATGTTTCGACAAGGAAATTGGATTTCATTATACTTAGAGAATAGACAATATTGTATACACATACCGAGTACTGAAAGTTGATTAGTTTTCTGGATGCTACTCTTCGATAGCGGCAACGGGAGTTGGTTGCGCTTTAAAAGTAGCAGACAAGAGATTGTTTATGAATATAAGGAAGAGACAAAACGGAACCCTGGGGAACATCAGCGTTTATTTTATGAATTACAGACTTGAACCATCCAATACAACTTGTTTTGAGCGGTTAGAAAGGTAGTTTCTAGTACAACGAAAAGTGTCATCAAAACTAAAAGCACGTATCTATAAAATGCTTTTGATATAATCTTATTTTCTTCAAAACGATGTAAAGATTTGTTCCACTGTTCGGTTAGATAAACCATCAAATCTCCGGTGGACCTATTGCTACGAACGCATTATTAGAACGCATTATTAAGATGCGTTCGTTCTCCGAGATATTTCCAAAGCTGATAATTAATCAGCTTTTCCATGACATTGGAAAGAAAGGGCGTTGATGCTATTGGACGACAGTTAGAGGGGGAGGACGCCTTTATTAAGGACAGGTAGAATAGGAAAGATGCAAAAGCTTTGGCAAAGTACTCATGAAACTCTCTGATAGAGTGGAATAAACAGAAAATTGGCATTATCAATCGAGTTTACATAGGGAGTTTTATTGTGAACGAGCGTTGGAATCGACGATGACGATTACACACAAGTAATCATGAAACTCTCTGGTAGAGTGGAATTAATTTTTTGTCCGTAATTTCTGGTCATGTAAGAATTTGGTTCGTCGAATTTGACCGTTCCATTTTGTTAAAACTTTTTTCGGTTTTCCTCAGTGGGGTTGGCTTTATAACAATGGAAACTCACATCTCTGAACCTAATAACCTTTTTGCAGCTGGAATTAAACGATGAGTTCTCTTCGGGTTTGATAGATTTTACCCTATTCAGGATTTTTCCCATTCCAAAAGGAATTAAATTCACTACCGCGAAAGCATAGTGACCAAGTTTCTGAAGAATTCGTTGAGAATTGAAGCAATTCAGAAAAGGTTCTTGCGCTGTTGTCTGTTTTTTTTTCCCTTGGTTTCCTCGAAACGTTCTGCTCCTTATACTCAAGGCTTACTTTAATTAACCTTCCTTTCATGGCAAATCTTTTAAAAAATTAAAATTTTGTTTTATTGTAGCAATAATCGGTTCTTATTCATTTTATCTTCAGTTTTAGTCGATCTATAATACGACTTCAAAGGCAATTAAATAAAATTCATAGCAGATGGAAGCTTGGTGTTCATATCCCTCCTCTCAATCAATAACTTGAAACAATTTTAAACATTTTAAATTCAAAACATTGTTTCATAATAGTTTAGATTTAAATTAGATGTTAAGTAGTTTTTAAGCATTTATAAATAAGCATTGCTTACGTTTGCATTTACCGAATTGAAATATTTTAAATTAGAACTTGTACTTCTAGAAACCCTTAAGTCTAACTTTGGTCGTGCCTATTAAGCATCAATCATGTGCCATTCAAACACATTGCAAGATTGTAGAATGCTAGGACAGTTTACTTTTATTTATTATAATGTATAAAAACATTATAATGATACTAATAACATCCTGGATGTTTGATATTAAAAAAATTAACTAGTTTAATAGTTTTCATAAATCTAGAACATTGATGAAAAAGTTATAGTTCTCAATTAACCTTGACAGGTTCTTATTTATTTTATTATTTTTGTCAAAAATTGATGTAACTTTGTTTACAAAAAAAAATATTCTTGGCCTAGAAATTCCAAAAAATATATTCAAATATTTTTAATGATACAATTAAAAAAAAAACCTGAAAAATATCTGATATTCAGAAAGGAAAACATCCAAAGTCTTATCAGATCTATTCTACCTGCAACTATGACTTGTGGTGTACATTATTTTGTTTTCCCTTTAAATTTGTTGACTTTGAGATAAAAAAAAAAAATACTATGTATGTACATTGTACGTACATACATATATATGGGAAAAAAAGATGTGAGATAGATACACACATTTTTCTGTGGAGTTGTTACTCAAGCGGTATATTTTATTATTTATAGTTTCATCTTCAACACAATTGTGCACCTGGATTAAAAAATAAAATAAACCCCTACCCCTATTGTGCGTAGGCAAAAAAAATAAAAATGTATGTAAAGTAATAAACGAAAAATGTGAAAAAGGTACACATAAAACAATGCACGTAAATAATTGGTGGGTAGAAGTATAAATCCAAATCCGGATGTGGGTGTAGAGTGAAGTCTTTGAATTGTGTTTGAGGGTTGAATATTGCATCAAAAATGGGATAGATGTTGCTCCCATGGTGGTATTAGAGGTTGAGGTGGCAACGCTTAAAACTTATATATCCATACAAAGATACATCACACATATAGTTTGTCCATGCTGGGTATGCGAATAAGCAATGTTAGATTTGGTTTCGGATGATGATGATGACGATGGTGTTGTTGCTGTTGTTGTTGTTGCTGGTTATGGTGCTGGTACTGGTACTGGTACGCTGATGATGCTATGGGTAACTGGGCTAGACTATGGTAAGTACTTAAAAGTGGGTGGTAGACAAAAAGACAACCCCCTCCAAATAGGGAAGGGGTTGGGGTTCTCCCATCTTAACAAATCGATACCATGTTTCCTTTTTGTACTCAACTGTACACTTTTCAGATTTGTACCTTTTTCAACAAACAAAAACTGTGTGTGCAAACGAAGTAATGATAAGCCTACAATTTCTTTTGTGCACAAACTATAAACGGTTAAATATTGAAAATGTCTTACGTGTCTTGCTCTTGAGAAATTATATTGTATACATATAATATGTATGAAATTAATCAAATAATTTTAAAATCTTAGGCAAATTCAGATTTCACTTATTTGTATTATTATATAATATACCTATCTATATACATATGTATGTATATGTTTCTCGAGAGAAAAATAATTGAATCGCATTTTGTATCAAAGAAAATGCTATATTTTGTCGTTTCTTATTATTAAGAAAAATATGTCTCAACTATGAAATCTTAACTTAAAAACATTATAAATAGCAGTTACTATAAATTCAATTTACCAACTAGGTATTATTTGATGATTTAAGATAACAAAATATATTTCGTGGATACTTTGGCGAAACTGTAAAGGTAAAAAATGAGAACCTTTTTTGAGACTAATTAAGGAAGTTATAAAGAATAAACTTGTTTTAATTCTTTATAATTTATTAATAAACAAACCTAAAGCTAAGGCAGTTTTGTCGGAATATAGATTTTGCATAAGATTGGTGTATTTATCTAATGTTGCTAAAAAATGGTACAAGGGAGTTTTCATAAAACGACGACGATATATGACAAACTTGTATACTATTATCAAAATCGTACTTGAGATTTTCATCAGAATCAACAATATGATGATTTGGTCGACATATATGTACATCTTTTTTTTTTTTAATTTGAAAGAACATAGAAATTTTAAGTATGCATACTCATTATCTCAAATATGCTCGATTTATATTTTTTGGAATGTAGGTTTGAGTTGTTGATTTAGTTTTTTTAGACCTGTATTTTCAAGAAGAAATAAAACGGATAAGGCCAAGAATTTGTAATATTTTAAAGATAAGGTTTTTCCATTATGTTTTAAAAATTATTTCGGCCAAACGGCCGCGGGGCTGGCTTGATTAAATTGCAGCCGAGAGGTCCAATTTTCTTCCAACACGTCAATCGTCTCGGGCTTGTCTGCATAGACAAGCCATTTCACATGTCCCCACAAAAAATAGTCCAGCCACACGATCTTGGAGGCCAAGCCACAGGTCCACGACGCGAGATAATGCGTTCAACAAAGTTTCCTTCAAAAAATTGGTTGTTTTGTTTTGTCATGTGAACCGAACTATTATTTCGGTAATAAATGTTCACGAATTGCAATCGTTGTTCAGGAGGGAAGGATATTTATTATGAAATGTGCAAACTAAATTGAGCATAAATTAAGTTACAGTTGTCAAAAACTATAACTCCGAAAAAAGTATTGCCAAATTAAAAAAACAACACCCGTTATTTATATTAGCAGTATGTTAAGTTCCTTTACCAAATTTGATATCTAAGATTATTTTGAAAGACAATTGCGCTAACAATTTTGAATTTTTTTTGCCTAGATTTCTGTTTGCTCTAGAAATGTATCAGTAAGATTAAATATTTTGAGTAAGAAATAATAATTAATGATAGTTTTATGTATGAACAAATATAAAAACAATTTTACTTTGAAAGTAAAAACGAGCGAAGCAGATGTTTTGTTTAGCAAATAGTGGTAATTCTAAAAAATATTGCTATGTTTTTAGAGGTTTAGGGCTTTAAGTTGGCAACACTATTTTAACTTTGTGAGCTATGAAGTGATTTATTTTTCATTTGGTTTGGCATTTCAAGAATTGGTTTAAAGGATCACCTTACAGGGCCTAGATTCGGTGAATGTGCCAAAAACAAGATTACTGTTGATTCCAACTTTCATAAGCGAATTATGTTATTTTAAGTGATGAAGCTCACTGTTGGTTAAATGGATGCGTCAAAAAATAAAATTGACGTATTTGGAGAGATGACAATCCTAAATTGTAAGTCCACATAAAGTTACATCCACAAAAACTGACTGAACGATACAGTCAATGATTAAATGATTACTGACGTTCATCAATTGAACAACCATAATGTGCAGGAGGGAGCTGTGACTTTAACAAGGCGTTGCAAGCATACAACTCGTGTACCACAATTGATTTATTGAAGAAAACGTTTGATAACCGCATAGTTTCGTCAATTGACCTTAAATATCGGCCAATTTATTTTCTGTGGGCATATGTGAAACGATTGACTACTTGGAGAAAAACATTGGTCGCGTTATTGTCGATAAACAACCACAAATTTTGGTAAAAGTCATCAAAAATTGGTCCTCAAGATTAGACTAATCCCGATCAGAGATTAAATGTCGAGTAATGTAATGTTCATGAACATCGAGTACTCGTTCGTAAAAAGCAACAACCAATATGCTTACGTACAAATGAGCATGCGTCGCAACAAAAAAAATGTAGCTTGTTTTAGAGTAGCTTAAGGAATTGAATCGAATCCGAATCGAGATTTCGATCCAGGTTTATGGTGGCACTGAATTGAAAGATCGAATTTAAATGGAACCGAAAGACAATGTGGCTCAGCTATAAACTCGATTCCTCAATTCGTCGATTCAGGCATACAAATATATTTTCGATTCGATTCAGCTCTTGGGATCGGATCGAGAAATCTGATTTCGATCCGTTTCAGGTATACACTGAGCTAAATCCTGATTCAATACTCCTTGTTTACGGGGTAATGATTTCGAATAAAAGCGATCAGTATAGTCCAATGTATAGTGTATTCATGCCCTGCAATGTTTATTCTAGGTTGGTGGTTGATAATGTTGAAGGAGATGCAACTGTCCACCCGAAGTATTTCGATATGTCAATATCTATAGTAGAATATCTAGCAGGATAGTGTTGCTTGTCATCATTGTAAATTGCCTCCAAAAATGTTATTAAGAAACATTACAAAAATATGAATACAATTTTTGTTAACAATGGTAACAAACAAAGAATTGCATAATATTTAAGTAAAGTAAACCAAGTGGAGAAAAATTAAAAAGGCAAGATAAAAACGGTAAGTTTTAAATTTTGAAGCTAATGTAATTAATGCTTGAAACTACAGTATACAAATTAAAGGATTAGTGCCTCTTTATGAACAGACATATCCTTTAACACCACATAATCGCAAATTTTCTTATAACTATAATCTCTAATATTGATCCTTATTTTTTGACTAGTTAGGTACGAAAATTAACAAAAATGTATTTAATACGAATGCACATCAACAAAAACCTTTTGTCTTTTATCCTTGCCAATTTAATTTTTCAACCGCCTAACGCCTCAAGCCAATTTTCATACAAAATTAACTATTCCTAAAATCAAACTTTCTCGCCATCAACGCGCACAATAACCGATTTCAATTCATATTATTCACGATATTTTTGAGTACCAATTTTATTTCGAGTAAACATTGGCATTGCAATTATGATAAGTTTACTAATAAGTAAATTAGTTTTAAATAAAAGTGCAAACCTATCATTTTTTAAAAACCGCTAAAAACTTGAGAAGGACTCAAAGAATTATGTATGAATCTGTTTTTGTCTTGTCACTTTTGTTGTGGCTTGGAAAAACTTGTGTATGGGTGCTATAGCACGCATGCATTCTTGAGCTGCATTCATATTTTGTGTTTGCTTTCTGGGTGACACTATCAGATCAGAATATTAATAAAAAAACATATTTTTTCCTTCATTCTTAAAGTTTCACAAAAAAAAAAAATGACATGTTGTCATTTCTCGACTTTTAAAGGCCCCTAGAATATAAACCCAAGGTTTTTAGAGAGATGTATGTATGTACTTAGCTCTGTCGGACTATTATTTGTTCCCCAATATGAAGAAATGGCTGGCGGGAAAAAAATTCCATTCAAACGAGGAGGTGATTGCAGAAACCAATGGCTACTTTACAGACTTGGACAAATCCTATTATTCGGAAGGGATCAACAAACTAGAGCAGCGTTGGACGAAGTGCATAAGCCTGAAAGGAGACTACGTTGAAAAATAAAAAAGGTTTATCCAAAAAAATTAAGCAGTTTTTATTTTCGCACGGACTTTTCAAACGACCCTCGTATGTGCAGGACAGTAGTAGTACCCATGGCATGAGGAATTGACAAATTCTCCAAGAGTAATTCTTGTCATGAAAAGTGCTTTCTCAAATTAGCCGTTCGAATTCGGCTTAAAACTGTACTGCCCATAATCTCGTAAAGGCCCTATCTACAAAATTTCCGATTTTGAGTTTTTTGCATATTTGGAGTTAGGGCATTGTCTCCGATTTTTCTACATTCATTTCTTAACCTTAGATCTTCAAATAAGCCAGAAAAACACAATTTCTAGAAGCCCTAACTACAAATCATGTGCATCAAAATTAATAAAAAGCCCTAACTACCACATAGGACCTTTTATAATACACTGCATAGAGAAAGCATGTTCATGTTCTTTTTTAAAAAGCCCTATGTGGCAGTTAGAGCTTTTTATAAATTTTGATGCAAGAATTTTTGTAGTTGGGGCTTTTTTTCTGCCTGCAATTTTGTATGTAAAAGGTTGTAACCTCGTAACGTGTTGAATCTTGTCGAGTTTTTTTTACGAATTTAGAATTTGATTTTGTTGGAGAGTGCGTTATTGGCCTTCAGTTGAATGAAATTTTTGATACGTAAAGGTCGTAACCTCGTTTCGTGCTTGGTCCTGTTTAACTCTTTAACGAATGTTGAGTTTGGTTTTTAGCAGAGGGCTTTATTAGGCATTTACATAGTCTGTTGAAACTTTTGAAGCGGTAACTTCGCGTTTTTTTTTAAATTTATCTACATAATATATTATTTACAATAAGTGATTAAACATGAACCGGTCAAGAATGCTTGTTAATTTAGCTTTAAATATTAATCATGAATTTTTATGTCATGTTTTATTAAGGATTTTTAATAAAGTATAACGTAAATTGTTGTACATAGGGCCTTTTTTTCGTCCAAAGCTTGAAAGCCCTATTTACCTTGTTTTCCAAATGCATACAAATTTTGAGTTTAAAACTATTCCAAAAAATAAAGCAATAAAAAAGCTTTACAAAAAATATTTTTTGGTATTTTTAACTTTTTACTTTCAGGTCGCGGTTAACGATTTAATGTTTTCATCATTATCTCGAAATAGTGAAAATGTTAGTTAGGGCCTTTACGAGATTATGGGCAGTGTAGGTCCCCTCCATTCCTGACAACAATACTCGCACACAGGAATGGTTGAGAGTTGTAAGTCACTAGTCCCTAGTTCTCAACGGACTGTTGCACCACCCAATTTATTTTTATTTATGTGCAGGACATGTGTTTGTCCTCTATATCTCAATAACCAAAAGCGATATCGATTTTAAATAAATTTAGGGTTACAGATAATAACATCATAATGTGGATACAACTTTCAAAAATTTCGTAAAGTAATTTTTTCCAAAATTTTTTTTTTTTTTAAATTGAAAAACTTTGTTGTTTCCAAATGTCTTACTAGCATTCGATTAAATTTTAACATAAATCGACTTACAAAAAATTATGTGTCAGCTCGGATATCTGACGAACAAAAGATAATAATTGACCACTTTTTATTTCTAAGATTTCTGAAAACTTTCTCACACGGATTGAGAGGGCAGGAGAATAAAATATATGTAAACATAATTGAATATTTATTAAAACCTAGCAATCAATTTCTTTGCATTTCTTTTCATCCTTTTTGAATTTTGCGAACAACAACTAAAAATAAAATACTATTAGATTGATTTAACGTCACGAATTTATCGGCACAAAACAACTTCAATTTTTGGTTTAAAAAATATCATATTCAAATTTTTAAGAGCACCAATGTGGAAGTTATCAGTGTGTCGAGTCACAGCCTCTTTTTTTTATATTTCGAAAATTTGTATTGATTTCTATGGAAACTGATTTCACAAAACAAACAACAAACCGAAGTAAGACACTTCCTGTTTAATTTTTGCTTTTTTGATTGTGATTTTACTTTAAACCAAATAATATTTATAAAATAATGTTGGGTATGTACTTACATTGATGTTTATCCGCCAATTGCACAAGGGGATTCGGCAAGTCTCTGCGTCTATAGAAGCACATTACTTTTGCTTCTACATTTCCAGTTTGATTTTTGTTTAATTCTTCTATTCTACGTATAAGGTAAGGAGTTGACGAAGATGTTTCAAAGTAAACGTAGTCTGAAAATTAAATAAATTTAAAGTTTATGATTGGTTAAATATTTGTATTGTAATTATTCAATTTTTTGAATTTTATATATATATGTACATATCTACAATGGCCCATCTTTTTATTGGCACACCACGATATTCAACCTTTTAACATTCTTTTATTAATTTACAAATATATATGCAATCTTGTTTTTAGTTTTTCCCCTTTCCCGCTGGCCGTATTTATATACTATCAAATGCATTTGATTTCGTGAACTACTATTTGGGAATATCCAATCAAATATAATAATTAACACAAAACTACTACTACTAAAACATCTTGATTATTTAATACCTTCCAAAACTGCATGTAAGTTATTAAAAACCAATTTTGCCTTTCAATTGAATCAACCGCTTTTTAAAAAAAAAAAAAATTGTTTAAAATTAAGAAAGCATAAAAATGACACTAAAAGAGACCACTGAATCTAATATGCAGAGATGGAGAGAATAATGGATAGAAGCCTATAAACTATCCGGAGCGTCATGCAGGGGGTTATCTAGCTTTGAAAGTACCAATCAGATAGTTCATCTTTGGGTCTTTGATGCTGCTGAATGCAATAAGATTGACCCCTAAAGTCAAAACAAATCCAAAAACTACATAAACCCAATTTGCTGCTTTCAAAAGTGAACCAAAAAAGCAAATCAAATATGTTATCGAATACAAAGACAAATCAAAGAGTTTCTGGGATGAATTTGCTTTTTTCTCCGTGTGGGGAAAGTCTAACAGATCTGCAAAAAAAAAACAGAAAAAATCCCAAAAATTCAGCTCAAGATACATATGTATATGCATATGGTTAGAATAATATTCTACACACAATATTGTATTCGAAGTCACCAAAATTTACAATCTTGGCCAAATAAATCCAACTCTTTATTAGATAGAATGGCTTGCCTAATCTTATATTTTTTTCATCGCTTTTAACTTTCTTAAATGTACCACTAATTATGTTTGAAAAAATTAGTATTTCATTGTTAACTATTTTTTTTAACTTAAATCAAATTCAAACTTTTATAGATAAATTAACTGCATTTGTAAATAAAAAAGATGCTGGGATGCGAACCACACTGATAACTTCCCATCCCGTCTGCCGATTGGTCTTGTCTTAAAAGGTTAGCAGGTTTTCGTGTTTTGTTAAAAAACTTGTTAGTTGAATTATTCTAAAAAATTTTAAATTACCAACAATATTTTGCATATGAAATAATTTGATTTCAAAGTCTATTTTTGTTAACGAGATTTTTAGTCGAAAACCAATTTTTACCAATTTTACTAGCATTTGCGTACTATTTTTTGTGGATTTTATTTTTTTATGAAAAAACTTACTGAATATCAAAAACAATATTTTTTGTGAGATAAAATCAATTTGAAGCCAATATTTTTGAAAAAATATTTGAGTCCAAAAAATTGTTTTGTTATGGTTTTTTTCTAGGTTTTTATTTTTTGTAAACAAAACTGTCAATTCGATTTTTCTTAAAATTTAAGCGAATGCCGAAAACAATATTTCTTATAAGATAAAATTAGTTTGAAGCCAATATCTCAAATTTTTGAAATTTGAGTCGAAAATCAATTTTTACCAACTTTTAGAAATGTTTTTTTTTAGGGTTTCAATTTTTATACTTGTTTGGTGTCACGTTACAATATATAATATAAAATTTAATTCAAGTTCCTAGCGTTGTTGGTTTACGAGATATTTTGGGTTAACCAAAATGTTCACCTTTGTTTAAATAGCTATGGTAAAAAAAACCACCAACGCAATTTTTTTAGAGTCCTTTCTGCATCTTTTAAGCATTATTATCTGTTTAACAAATTTTATTTGAAGTCGATTTCTCTACTGGTTCTTGAGCTATGGACGACAAAAAAAACTTTCCTAGGGACCTTGAAACTTCGAGAAAAAAATAAACAACATAACATGTACAGAAGATTCTCTCTAAGTCGAAGTTTCCTATAACTTGAACACATTCTCTTGATTATTTACCCATTTTCTTTCTCTCTAAGTCGAATTTGTACCTTTTGCCGAAAAAAATTTAATCTGGTGAAAGCCCTAGTGTTGATAAGCCAAAAATTGAATGGAAAAAAAACTTCAGAAATGGTCAGAAGATTCAAACCGGACGATTTAATGTTGATAGCACTGCATTTTTTTTTTCAAATGTTTGCAGATACGTTCCTTACCTTGGCTTTTAAAGGGTAAAAATGTTTTAGAGGTAAGCAGAGTAAAGAAAGTGTGACTTGTCTTGTGGGATCCAACATGACTGTATAAGAAAAGCTAAACTTTTGGTTATAGGAAAAAGCAAAAATCTTCGTTGCTTCAATAAATGTTAGACTTTACCGGTGGACTATGTAGCAAACCATAGATCTTGGATGAGATCATACCTTTTTACAAGTTAGCTAATGAAACTAGATTCCAAATTTGAAAAATCAAAGAGAAAGGTATTATTATTCATCGATAACTGTCCAGCTCACCCAAAACAAATGCAGGAAAAATTAAAATTCATAAAAATTGAGTATTTCCCCCCTAATATGACCTCAACGGTTTAGCCAGGAAATGGGTATGATAAAAAATTGAAAGTATACTATAAGCGCCCTCTCCAAAATCCAAAAAGAGCAATATAAAATTTTACTTCTCGATTGTGTTTTTATTAAATCATTAAAATATAACCTCTAATTTGAACTAGTTTTGATCTTCCGTGAACGTTCGACTTAGGGGGAGTCGACTGTATATATTTAACCATAAATTTAATTTCCATGTAAAAATTATGGTCAGTTCAATTTGATCGATCAAATTTGCAACAAGCACAACATACAAAGTATTATTTTTAAGATAGGTATACGACCCTAGGATAAATGTACAAGGTGGACCATCAACATCTGGACCATTTAATAGCACACTTGATAAGTCAATTTAATAGACCATGGAAAACGCATTTTAATTTTTCAGCTAACATCTTAAACATTTTCAAAGTCCAAATACCTCCCACGAAAAACACCTATTTTACGAAATCTAATATATGGAGGTTTTAGCGTTAATAATGTCAGATTAATCTTTTAGTGTTATAATGCCGAAATGTGTTATTACACCGTAGTTCTTCGAGGACGAGTGGTCCTCGACCATCCACTTATCGTCAATGGTTGCTATTATCAATAACCAAGATAACCGATTTTTTACCATTGATTTCTATACTGCATCTGCCCTGGTGGAATTATTGAAACATTCCTCGCTGGTCACATAATATCCAAAATTGCATTTAACCGATCTGACGCCGAAAAGTGTAGGTATGTACATCAACTAGTCTCGGCTCAATTTATGCAAAACATCGCAGTGGTGGAAAATGTTAACAAAATTGCACATTTTTTCATAAGGTAAAGAGATGAGCACTTGAGCCAAATAAAATTTTAAATTTAATTAGTATTTATCTCCTAGGACCAAAACAACACATGTAATTGAAACCTAACTTATTTTTAGTTGAAGTTTTACAAACATAACCCTTAACACTTTTAGAGAGAATAATTGGATGTACAAAACGCACTACCGCAGTTAAATTATTTGTATTTTTACAACAAATTGAAGTCAGATATTTAGTGCTTTTATAATGATTGGACTATTGCAAGTAGTGGAAGATAGCTTTTAGTTGATTAAGCAAGTAGTTAATTTGACAACACAATAATAAATTATTACGAGATTAAAAAATTAAATTCAAATTCGGCTTTAAAATTAATGTATCATGTCAGGTTTTTGAGATATCACTTTTTAAAATTCGAAAAAAAACACGTACATATGTATATAACACTTTTTTTTTTAATAAAATCCGTGATGGTTTTCCAGATCTATAATCCTTATCTTCAATATTCAGTTGAAATATTTAAATTATTTTATAAAATATTGGAAAAAAAACTTTAAAAGTTGTTAGATTTCACCTGTCTTAAAATCTTAAAGAAACGCTAACAAATGTTTGCTAAAATTTTGGCAAAACGGTTTGAAAGTAAGTTTAGTTTTTGTAACGAATCTGTTGTCTAAACAATTCTTTTATATCAAGTTTTTGAAATATATTAAAAAATATAAAAATAATGTTGAAAACGGATATTTTTTTAAGTCCAAAACGTATTTTTCAAAACTATTAAGGTATCAATATCAAGTTTTTCTCGAAACTTCGTATAGATTTAAATAAAGACTCATAACTAATGCTTTAAATTGTATCTAAAAGAGAAAGATTTGTTCTCATGCAATTTAATGTTAAGATATATTTTGAGTTTTGACTAAGGCTTAAAAATCACGATTTTTGTTGTTTTAAGCATTATTAAAGAAGCATATTTTAACATGATGATAGAAAATTTTAAAGTCTTAAAAAAAGTATTCTTTTTTTTGTTCCAAAGGGAAAAAAACGTAATTTTGTCGACCAGTGTAATGAATCATTCAATGAATCAATCACCTTTTACTTTATGCGTTACCCGGGTAATCGTACACGGGATTTGAAATAATTCAGCTTCATTCATTAAAAGCCTACATTGAACGTATTGACTCTTAATTAAAAATAATTTAGGAAATGTAAAATTTATTCTTAAAGAATAACATTTAGCCAGGCCCGATTTATTTTATAAATATATTTTGATGAACACTACTAACTATGAAATATTACTCAAATACTAATTCGAGTCATAACTGGATATCAATGAATGAATACAAAATCATTATTATTATAACTTTATTGAAATATAAAATAAATTTCATGATCAATAATTAACTTGCGATAGCTACCAGCACTTTTCGCTAAGGAATTCAAAACCAACGACACCGCCTTTTTAACACCTCCCTTTTTTCTAATGCTCACACTGCGACTCTTGAATATTAAAGACATTTAAAACCCTTTGAGTGTGTTCTAATCATTAAAAATGAGAATTGAAGCTTCCTTCTTTAATACAAAATAAATTGGGTGTCACAACAGTTCGTTGAGAACTAGGGCCTAGTGGCTTACAATTCTCAACGATTCCTGTGTGCGAGTACTGTTGTCAGGGATGGAGGGGACCTACAGTTTTAAGTCGAATCCGAACGGTTAATTTGAGAAAGCACTTTTCATGACAAGAATTACCCTAGGAGAATTTGTTAATTCCTCGCAAGAAGCAGTACCCGTGAAAAAAACTTTAGATGGCATAGGCAGGGATCGAACCCAAGACCTCTAGCATGACAGTCCAACGCACTAACCATCATGCCACGGGTACTACATCCTTCTTAATGTTTAACAAAAAAAACTATTAACACCTAAAGATATACACAAATATTTGATTGTTTTTTTTTTGTTATTTAGATACTAAAAAATCTTTTATCTGCTTTAATTTTGTGTTGATTATCAACCCAAGTTTTGATATAAGAAATATTATTTTTGTTCGTTACTAAAATGTTTTTTTGAAAATGTTTATGAAATTATTCTTATGTTTAAAACTTTGCGTTTTAATTTTATATGCAAATTAGTTTCCAAAAAATAAAACACATTTTGTCCTTCTTGAAGTCAATTACTTTAACAGTCACATTATTTCTATACTCTCGTTTAAAATTATTTTAAAGGTTCGTACTTGAAATTTTAAAATCATAATACTTAGATACCTAATTAATAATGTTTTCCTTGCGAAATCAAAATGTAAATCCCTTATAAATAGGCCTAGTTTTTTTTTTATTAAACTTATAAATAATTTACTACTTAATGATAAGAAATTTGAAGACCAAGCAACTGAACTCTTGTATTTTTCCTTGAGAAATTTATCATTAGCTTCACTCATTCTTACACCATCAACCTACCAACATAACCATTCTTATCTCTTATTTTTCTGATTCACAAACAATATGATTTTCCATTAAAATAAGTTACATACTTTCATAAGAAATTAAGAGAACCTCCACAATGAAGCATTTCATCACTTTATTTTGTGCTTGCCCTGTAATTATTCATCTCTTCGACTTCGATTTCGATGCGACCGACGACGTCACAAAACAACAAAACCCACTTCTGCCAAAAGCAACGCATGAATAGCAAGTAGACTAAATAAGCCGTACAATATAATATACAAATAAACTCGACCATCTAATAGCTGCACAGCACATACACTCCTCTAAGCAATTGAGACTCCTAGCTTAGCAAGTTGATCACCCATTATTATATCAATCAACCCTTCCACTTAACTTTCTCAATTTTCAATGTCCATGGAACAGGTGCAAATCGGAACTTACAAAAAAAAATGTGTAGGTATGAAACATTTTCATTATCGCTTATACGCTCCACAAATAATTACCATTCCTATTCCCATGTTTTTTGTTGTTTCCCTACGATGACCTTAAACTTATTCTGATGATACTGTTTTCAATTCGATAGCACTGCCGAAGACCGAAGCCGATGGCTATGGTTATGGCTAATTTGGAAAAGAGCGGTCCGTTCATCGTCACAGTCAGTGTATTCAAAACTCAACCAGACACTCATCAGTTTCTTTGCCTGTCCCATAATCTTCGCTTTCGCGTTCAAGTCTTCTATTTCCAGAGCGTACATTGGCCCCTGGTGTCTATTTCACATAGGCAAAAGACAATTTGTTCCTCCTCAACCAACACCGATGGTGATGATGATGATTAAACAAAAATAATAAAAGAACCAAAGTAGCTACCTATCACAAAGATTTTCTTGCCAACAACTTAAGAGTCAAAAGGAATTTTTCTTTTGAAACACCACAAAATATTCAATTAATTTAAATAACATTCAATAAATCTTATAAGAAAAAAGGAAATAAGAATATGTAATTTAATGCGGCGACTGATCATCGAATTTTTTAATTTAAAATAAAAAATCCTTTTAGCTGCACCAAGAGCAGTGTAGAGCAGGGGCAAAGGAAGGCATTAATATTTTTTGGGGGAAAGTTGAATTGATAAAGTTAGAAGAAGAATCGGGGGAATCGCTCACCTCCTACTCGATACATGTTTGTGGCCATTTTCACATTTAATTAACAAACAATTTCACTTTTAATTTATAAATTCGATATTAGCGAACAGTTTTATCTAGTTTTTAACAATTTCCCGACATAGTATTTGCGTAAAAATAATATTGTTATGATTACAATCACACAAGACGCGTTTTTTTCGTCGCCATCTTAAAAAATTACTACTCAAAAAGTTTTTAGATTTTTTTCTTTGGTATAAACGATTGGTAGGACTGTGTTTTAATATATGGGTGTCAAACTGCATTATCATTTAATATAGAGTGCGGTGCTGCCAATCTGCTCACTTCATATTATCTTAGCAAACTACACGATGAATCTTTTGTTAGCAATAAAGGAACAGTTTAGTATCATATTTCATTATCATTATTCATGCTGAATGTTTAAATAAATTTATAAACCAACATTTATATGTCAAACTGCATTATCATTTAATATAGAGTGCGGTGCTGCCAATCTGCTCTCTTCATATTATCTTAGCAAACTACACGATGAATCTTTTGTTAGCAATAAAGGAACAGTTTAGTATCATATTTCATTATCATTATTCATGCTGAATGTTTAAATAAATTTATAAACCAACATTTATATGTACTGATTTTTTTTTAATCATTGATTTTATTTTCAGATTGTGTTTGACAATTATGATAAATTTCCTATCAAAAATTGCCCATTTGTAAAGTGTAATCCATTTTGGGGTTTCAAAACTAAACGTAAATGAAACACATATACAATATTTGTTCATGATATTTATTTATTATTATGAAGTTCGAACGTTGACATTATGTGTGAATGTGAAACACTACATCATATAAATAACGACCACGCGAATTGTTTCAAGCATCAATTCTTTTGAGGTAATTTTTAAGACATGTTGGATGGTATCTCAGCCATAACTTGACGAATGTTGATTTTTAAGTTCCAAGAGTTAAACAATATCTGTAACCAATCCAGTCTCTTCAAATTTCTTCACAATTTTACCAATTGCTTGCGTAGTTGGACGATTATGTAAACCATATTCTCCTCTTAAAGCACGATATGTGGCTGTGGCAGAATCACCATTTTTGTAGTAGGTTTTAACAATTTGTATGCATTGTGCGATAGTTAAGCGATCCATTTTCGTAAATGTCAGAGCTTCAACTGAAAGCAAAATTGGTCTAACAACTAAATTTGAACGTTTGTCGAATTCCAATCCTATACTTCTGAAACCGCAAAATGGATAAGCCGTTACTTGTCTAAACACCCGACTTTTTGTATTAATTAATAACGATTTGAACAATTATTTAAATTATGTTTGTTTTTATAAGAAATCGGGCTTTTTTGGTCACTTCATCCATATATGCAAATAAAAAACTTTATTTCATATTTTTTCCCTACGTTTCGTCGTAATTTCTCGACTTCTTCAGGGGAATTTTATTAAATATGTTTTTTGTTGTTTGTTACATATAATAAAAAGCACTATTTTAAACAATTTAAACTGAGTTTTTGTAGAACAGAGAAAAAAAACTACATGAACTACTTTTTGTATCTTCAAATAATTGGACGATTGTCCACTAATGGATATTAGATGATGTACTTGCCAACAACATCCTCCAATTTTTAATTGTCAGAAAGTTTTTGAGCAGGAAATAACAACAAAAGCTTAGAGGATTATTTTGAAAGAATTCAAAAATTGCGAAAATGGAAACAAATAAGAAGTCACATTCGAAAAAGAAGTAATGCAAAAAAATGTTCCCTGTTATTTTCACTTCTTAAATAAATTCTCATATATTCTCATAAAATTGTCTTTCAATAAGTGTACCAATTTTTTGTTTTCTAAAGTCTTACGATCGTGTAAAGAGGCAATTTTTAATTGGAAGACAAACATTTTTCAGCCGATTTTCTACCAAAATATTGTCTAATATTTAAATAAAATCATCCAACCTTATAAACGTATTATTTGCATTTGATAGAAAATTGACAGTTGTTACCTAATTGGATGAAGTTGGAAGACTTTTGACAGTTCGTCAGTATTGCAAGATCTTACAATCGATCTTACATGTACAGAATACATGCTTAAATTTAAGTTGTCAGTTAAATTAGCCTTGAAGCTCCAAACCACTCTGCCGTTTTATGTCTGAGATTATCCAAAATAGTTGGATTTGGGCTGACTTAGCTATTTTGTTATACCAGTTTTACATTAATTTAATAGATAGGTCTTCAATATCGGAAATTCGCCCATTCTAGTAAAGTAAATACTATTAAAAGTCATCGTGTGACGGTATCTTAAACTACCTTATTGACTTAAATATTTTGGCATCACTTCTAATTCACTACTTTCGTTATAATTCTTCGTCAAACCTACCGTCGGTATGGTAAATCTATGAAATGTCAAATCAAGTGACGTGGCTACCCTAAACTTGACAATTCACTAATAAGTTTTGGTATATTGGAAAAGTCCTCGATTTGGCAAATTTCTAATAATTCTTCAATTAGTTTTTGGTTTCATTGTGAAAAATTTGATTAACAATTCGAATTTATAACAATGACGACCTACGAAGAATTTATTCAACAAAACGAAGATCGCGATGGTGTACGATTGACGTGGAACGTATGGCCTTCAAGTCGCATCGATGCTAGTCGTCTTGTCGTGCCACTTGCTTGCCTCTATCAACCACTTAAGGAACGCCCAGACCTGCCACCAATTCAATACGAACCCGTTTTATGTACCAGAAGTAATTGCCGTGCAATTTTGAATCCATTATGCCAAGTGGACTATCGGGCCAAGTTATGGGTGTGCAACTTTTGTTTCCAAAGGAATCCTGTAAGTAAAATGAGCGTTTTTCTTGTGTTTTTTTTTAAATTAATTAGAGTTACAATCCTGTTAAAATATAACTATTCAAAAAATATTCTGTGATTGTTCTGATGAGATCTTTAACTTAAACGTTTCAATTTTATTTACCTTCAACTTTTGGTTTGCCACGTCTTTGTACAAAGGTTTACAAAAGAGGAAAATTGGTTTTCCCTTTGGTGTGTTCTTTTTCTTTTTATTGTTAGTTTTTTGTTTTAAGATATCTAAGTAGCTACAAAACAACTTCAAATGTGTTTTAGCCTTTGACTGTTTAAAAAGAAATTCTGCTCTATTTTTAAATCGAACTTTCATAGTTATTCATTTTGGATTTCTTATTCTTAATTTTTATCATATTTTTGTTGTCTTTAGTTTCCTCCGCAATATGCAGCCATCTCAGAACAACATCAGCCTGCTGAACTGATACCCAGTTTCAGTACCATCGAATACACAATCGCAAGAGCTCCCTGCATGCCACCAGTTTTTATATTTCTCGTAGATACTTGCATGGATGAAGAAGAACTCGATGCTTTGAAGGATTCGTTGCAAACCTCGCTGAGTCTTTTGCCACCCAACACCTTAGTTGGTCTCATAACTTTTGGAAAAATGATACAGGTTCATGAGCTGGGCTCAGAGGGCTGCTCAAAGAGTTATGTTTTCCGAGGTACCAAAGACTTGTCTGCTAAACAAATTCAAGAAATGTTAGGAATTGGGCGTGCTAGCAGCGGTGGATCGGCCGGACATCCTAATCCAATTCCAGGACAACAAACACAACAACGTGTACCACATAATCCAGCTGAACCACCAGCAAACAGGTTTTTGCAGCCTATCAGTAAGTGCGATATGGCGTTGGGAGAATTGCTAAGTGAACTTCAGAGAGATCCATGGCCAGTGCCACAAGGCAAGCGTTATCTGCGATCGACTGGGGCAGCCTTGGCAATTGCTGTTGGTCTTCTTGAATGCACTTATCCCAACACTGGTGGACGAATTATGTCCTTCGTCGGAGGACCCTGCTCCCAAGGACCAGGCCAAGTCGTTGACGATGAACTCAAGCATCCAATTCGTTCCCATCATGACATTACCAAGGACAATGTCAAGTACATGAAAAAGGCAATTAAGCACTACGACGCATTAGCTCTTCGAGCTGCAACCAATGGACATTGTATTGACATTTACTCGTGTGCCCTCGATCAGACTGGTCTGATGGAAATGAAGCAGTGCTGCAACTCAACTGGCGGGCATATGGTTATGGGGGATTCTTTCAATTCTTCTCTTTTTAAACAGACATTCCAACGAGTTTTCATTCGGGATCAACGTTCCGATCTGAAAATGGCTTTCAATGCTAATCTTGAGGTTAAATGTTCGAGGGAACTTAAAGTTTCTGGAGGAATTGGGTCTTGCGTGTCGTTAAATATAAAAAGTCCATGTGTTTCTGATGTGGAAGTTGGTATGGGAGGAACTGTTCAATGGAAGTTGTGTACTCTCAATCCTAGCACAACAATGGGTTTCTTCTTTGAAGTGGTAAACCAACATGCAGCACCGATGCCACAAGGTGGGCGAGGTTGTATTCAGTTTATAACGCAATATCAACATCCAAGTGGACAGCGCAGGATACGTGTTACAACATTGGCTAGAAAGTGAGTGATGATCACGATCACACTAGGTACACGATATAAATGTTGCCTTTATTTTGTCTGTCATTTTAGTTGGGCTGATGCGACATCAAATATTCACCATATAAGCGCTGGTTTTGACCAGGAGGCTGCTGCTGTAATAATGGCTCGCATGGTTGTTTACCGTGCGGAAACAGATGAGGGTGTGGATATTCTGAGATGGGTGGATCGGCAACTTATTCGATTGGTATGTTTCCAAACAAAAATTTAAACTAAAAGTAAACTAATAATTTTAAAAATTAAAAAACAGTGCCAGAAATTCGGTGAATACGGCAAAGATGATCCAAATAGCTTCCGTTTGGCAGAGAACTTCAGCCTCTTCCCGCAATTTATGTACCATTTGCGTCGATCACAATTCCTTCAAGTATTCAACAATTCTCCAGACGAAACAACATTTTATCGACACATGCTGATGCGTGAAGATCTCACCCAGTCGCTGATTATGATACAACCAATTTTATACAGCTATTCCTTCAATGGCCCACCAGAACCGGTTCTACTCGATACATCTTCAATTCAGCCAGATCGAATTCTTCTTATGGACACATTTTTCCAAATTCTGATATATCACGGAGAAACGATTGCCCAATGGCGTGCGCTCAAGTATCAAGATATGCCTGAGTATGAAAATTTCAAGCAATTGCTACAAGCACCAGTCGATGATGCTCAGGAAATATTACAAACTCGTTTCCCAATGCCACGTTACATTGATACAGAACACGGAGGCTCACAAGCTCGATTCTTGCTTTCCAAAGTCAATCCGTCGCAGACTCATAATAATATGTACGCGTATGGTCAGGTAAGATTTCGTTTTATTGGGTGCGTTTCTTAATTCTGAATTTATGTGATTTTCTATGCTCGAAGTCGAAAGTTCCATACAAAAATCACTGAAAAAGAAAATCACAAAAATCCAGAGTAAAGGAATTAACTTATTTTCATGTCTCAAATTTTGAACTTTAATTTGATTGTTTTTTATCCTTTTGTTTCAATCAATTCCCAAATCAAAAATGTCCTTTCCAATTGCAATAATTTGTAATTTGCAGCCTACAATTGGCTCAACAACGGTATTTATTATTTTATCTAATCATTTTACTAGATTCATGATTGATCATTTTGGTATTACTACTGGTAACCGGGTAACGATTAAGAAGTAATGCAATAACACTTGTGTAAAAAAGCTTAATGCAAAAAGGATTTAAGTGGAAAGAAGGAGTCATATGACTAACTTTGTGCAAATAACATAAATGTACATCTTTAATTCTAGTTCAGGACTTTACTTTACTTATTATTATTCATTAATGCAAATTTTCATTATACTCAATTTATGCATAAAGAGATAAGTGAAACATTGGTTTCAGGTTGTCAAAATTTGTATGATGATTATTTTCTTCTATGACCTTAAACAAATCAATAATTATGTTCAACAATTTGCATTAAATGCAAAAAAAAAACAAAGAAACAAGATACTTCCAAAATATTAAAGTAAACCCTTAAAATATCAACGTTTCTCATCTTTTTGAAATTTATTTCTGAGGTCCTTGTAAAAATCCCTAACAAAACTATAGATAGATCATAATTTAATCAATCATTTATTTATAGAGAGTATTTTTTAAGCTCGATTTTAAGACAACAGGACTACTTTTTTTAAGGTATCTCTGAGGCGTTAAAAATTGCATTTTTGCTCATTGAGCCAAGTTGCTTAAGAGAAGCAGAGATCCATAAAAGAGAAAGATTTGTACTTTGCAAAATCATCAAATAATTTATTGTCAAGAGATGTTTTGAGTTTAAACTTAGCCTTATACCCGGTTTTAGTTTTTATCATTTTTTAATTGACATATTTTAAAAACCTTATGTGATAAAAAATATAAAGGCGAGATTCGAATTTAGGGCATGTTAATCCTTTAAAAAAATTATGTTTTGTTTGTAGGAGAGAAAACAAACGTAATTTTGTGGACCAGTCTAATCATTGTTTTTTCTTCCATAACTTGTTTAAATCGTAGACAAATGATAATTTCTTGAAAAGGAAGCACTTACGAGTACTTAACGCTGATAACATATTTTCCCCATAGGTAGTCATCATTAGTACTATAAGCGCATTTGTCCAAAAATTCTTGAAAGAATTATTATTCCTGGTCATAAAAGTTTTAATTTTTATAAATAATTGAACTGTTTGTGTATTTGAATTTGTATTTGCATATAAGTTTCCAAAACGGTTCCATGTATTAATAATGGTATAGGAAAGATTAACAATTTGGTTAGAATGTTATTAACTCAAAACAAGGAAATTAAAAAGTCCACATAAAATGAATCAAAAGATCGATAAAAGCCATCTGCGAAGAAAACTTTTTTGATTCTGATGTTTTTCAAAAAACTGAACATAAAGATCCAATTGAGATTTAACTGACTGGCTGACTTTCCAGTGAACTTCGAGGATTCATTTCTGGCTATAAAAATAAATCTTTGATTATAGACTGATTGTTACTAACTATTTCTATGAATCAATTTAAACTAAATGTGTACATTTACATCAATTTAGGACCCTGTTATGAATTGCGAATCGACAGAATTTGACCTAAAACTCATTTCAACCAAAGTGCCATATATATATCTTTATTTAATACATCGTCTTTAATTGAACCTTCGAATCGCTAGTCATAACAGGCCCCTATCATATACTTTTATGATTATTACACACTTCATTTCTGTTCGCATCATATTTAGGTTAAATTTTAACGTAACATTTAAAAATGTGCGTATTTTTGTTTTACTTTAGATGGACATGGGTACACTGTACACATTTTTTGTTTAATACTTTAACTAATAATTTCATTCAAAAAATATAAATTTATTTAAAAAAATCTATATTTCTTCCTGAAAAAAAAGCTCTGTAAATATTCCCCAATTCCTATATTAAATACCTTTTCAATAAATTTTATTTTTATAAATGATGGTGATGGTGAAAGCTTTTGGTAGTTTTTGGGAAAAAATATTTCAATTTTAACAAAATATTTACGTTTTTTTTTAATTTATTTTTTATTATATAGGATGGTGGTGCTCCTGTTCTCACTGATGATGTTTCACTTCAACTTTTCATGGAGCATTTGAAAAAGCTGGCTGTTTCTTCTACAACATAAGAAATGCAATTTCGAAGAATTACGATATGAGAAGAATATAAGTCTTAAAAAAATATTTATAAATATTATTGTTCTTTAAAATAAAAGTTATGAATGTACTTTCAATAAAACATATTAAGAAACTTTCGTTTAGTGTTTTAATATGTGCCCCAAGTGTTTGGTAAAGAAAACAGAAAACAATTGATGAATAATTTAAAAATGCCAGCCTTTGATATTGATAAATAAGAACATACATACATACATTAAGGTGATCAGGACTTTGTGTGTTAAGGTGGAGGCGGTGCTGTGGTGAGATACGGTGTGCAATGGGTTTGTTTGAACAAGTTTGTTCTGCGAATTGAAAAATGTTATTGTTTTAAAATCAGATTTGAATATCGTTATGTTTTACAATAAAATATAATATAAAATAGAGCCTGTTATCACAATCAGTCAAACTTAGAACTTACTTTATCTGTTGCCCGTCGTCGGTATAAAGTGTAAGTTGCAGAAGTCTTGTTTTTTGAGAAATATATTATAATTATTATTTATTAACAGGCAATTTAAAATTACAAGGTAATATTATATTAACGAGCCTAGCTGCGGAGACTATTGACTCTATACTCACTATACGCTTTAGTGAGATATATAATTTAAACGTTACGGGTCGATTTTTTTAGTGTATTATTAAGAAATATTTGAGCGAATTCGATTTCAAAAATTCATCATGTGACTAAAAAATGCAGAGAAATTATGCTGAGTTTTTATACTTTTGAATGACAACACAACCATAGTGTATACTTTATTACTTAAGGTGGCGCTGAAGTCCTGTGTGAACTAGGGCCTCACCCAACAAACTTGTGGACGCTTGTGTCCTTTTGAATGCACATGTCTACCATTTGAGCGCACTGAAGGGGTTATGAATACCCTTATAATGATTAAACACAGTGCGAGCAATTAGGAAGGGAGGACAGGATTAGAAAGGAGCTACCGATGTACATTAGTTTTGAATGTCTGCTATTGTAATGTTGAAATGATTGGGAAATATTGAGCCTGGTAACGCGTTCCACATTCGTGTTGTGCGGCTAAAGAAATAATCCTTTTACTTAACAGTGTTTCCAAAAATATTTATAAAACAATGATAGTCAAGATAACCAAATGTCTTAGTAAAAGAACGACCACCTATAATTTTAAGAGCTCTTTTTCCAATTCTATTAAAAACGTTATTAAGAACGTTATTGGGGTACCAGCCGAAATATGAGAATTATACTCGTGTTTTGGAAGAATAAAAACTTTGTTACTTATGGCCAGATGAGAAGAATAAAAAAATCTTTCATCATCTGAGAAAACCTAAACACTTTTGACTATGGGTAGGTTCAGGCGACACAAGGGACTTGAAAGTTAAGCAAGTTTCTAGTATCTGATTGGCCAGCTGTCAAAAAATTGCCTTCCAATTAAGGCAACTCTATTGGAAAGTTGACTGGAAAGTTAGGCAAGATCATGTTTTTTAATTCAACTACAAGCTGAACTTTAATACTCAATGATTTATTTATTTTCTGCACAACTTCATTTAAGGCTTTCTGTAAAAAGGTTCCTTGTAAATTTGGAAAAGAAATAAGTAATATTTCTTTAAAATACAAAATACAAATCATGATAGACTTGTAGCTTGCCTGAGGAGTGTTTTGTAGAAAATAATGATTTTGGCAATTTTTGTACTATGAAGTTGAAGTAGAGGTTTGTGAAGTAAAGTTCTGAATTTTAATTTCATGACACTTAAAAAACTATCTAGTTGCCTTGGTCAAAATTTACGTTCAAAGAATGAAGTTGACTGCAAATGAAGTCCCTTATGTTGTCTGAACCTGCCCATTAATTGCTTAGCCTCTGTAGGTATTAGTATTAGGAAATTGTTTTTTTTTTTTTATAGAAAAGAGAGGTGGAAAAATCGTTATTATTTGGAATCTGGAAAACATCGCTGGAACCCTCATTGGGGATGCTGATTAGCGACATGTAATACCTGTCGTTTATGGACCAATTAATGTTGTTATTTTAACTACGGAGGATATGGTTTTCATGGTTTTGTACTGCAGATATTTCTCCTTTTGGTAAGAAAAATTAGGTAGTCAAGTAGAGGGGAAATTTCCGAGTTCTCATAGATTATCTTGTTGGAGTACCATTTACCGGAAGGTCTACGTCTTTTATTTAAGAACTTTCTAATGATAACTCGTTCAAATCTCTGAAGCTCGAGTGCCACATTGGGTGTGATATGAAACCAGGTAAGGAAGCCATAGGACATAAGGGGACGGATTAGTGGTTTGTACATAAGGAGCTTCGTTCTACTTTCAACATGTTTAGAATTAAGTAATATTTTTAGCTTTGCAGCAGCAACTCTGCTATTGTTCAAGGCTTTCCTTGTGTGTGGATTTATTTTTAAACTCTCATGCAAATTGATACCTAAATATTCAATAGAACTTTTTTTTGCCCGTAATGAAAAGATATAGGTAGCCACTCTCCCTCACTGCCAAATGGTGACCCCTGTCAGATGCATTGCGGAAGCAGATTAGCTCACTTTTGTTCGGATTCAAGGTAATTCCCCATTTTTCATAATATGGAATCATCACGTTTAGATGCGATATAATTGAATTGAGGGCTGTGTGCGGTCTCTCGTTGGGACTGAAGAGGATTGTGACATCCGCATTGAGTATAGCTTCAGAGTTAGAGATTAAAGAGGAGGGGACCAAGATTAGATCCTTGGGGAACAACCGCTGAAATACTTGTAAAGGAAGAGGTTTCGTTCTTAAAGTGAAACGTAAGGCTGCGGTTAGATAGAAAGCTTATAATTAGTTTAACAAGGAATACCGGGAGGTTAAGCTGATTGAGTTTGAAAACTAGACCCATGAGCCAGACCGAGTCGAATGCTTTCCTTAAATCCAAGGCGCAGGCAACGGTACAGTTTTTATTTCTCAGATTCTTTAGTATTTTATCCTGAAAGTAAAGAAGTGCATGCTCAGTGGAATGGCCACACTTAAACCCAAATTGTTGATCCTGTACAGGATTATTTAATTCAAAAAGATTAAGCATTTTTGAGACAATTACTTTTTCCAGAATTTTTCCTAGGTTAGATAAGAGAGATATTGGTCCATAGCTGTCAATTGTGTTAGGAGTGTTGGTAGGGATTAGTATGGCTTTCTTCCATTTCTCTGGGAAATAACAATTATTGAGGCAATTGTTAAAAACTGGTGTTAGAAATGGAGCTAATGTTGCTCTAGCTTTGCGCACGATAAAATTAGAAATGTTATCCAGGCCAGCAGATTTTGTATTGTTTTGTGAATAGATAATTAACTCGACAACATTGGGTGAGGTAAAGCGATCGTCATAAGTATCGTCAGAACTATTTGAAGGAGTGAAATTAGTGATCTGGAGATTTTCATTCTAACTGCAGAAGAAGCTGTAAAAGGTCATAACTTCCAGAGAAAATTCAGGGTTGTTAGGTGGAATTTTTAGCGAATAAAAATCAGAGTAGAAGGAATTTAACGTTTCTACTTTTTCAGAAGGGGAGATGTAGGTTCTATCACCAAATGATAAGGCAACATCCGTTAGGTTCTTATTCCTCTTTCTTCCCGTGATTTGGTCAATAACTTTGAAGGCGTTTGAATAGGGTTTTAAGCTATTCAATTTGTTTCTGAACTCTTCATTAAGCTCTATGCGAATCTTGTCTTCGTTAACTTTACTGAGGCAACTTATACGCGCAGATAGCTTTGTGTATTGCTGGCTAATGCGATCTCCATAGTGGTGGAAAATACTTTTTAGTTTTTGTTTCCAAATTTTTAATAAGTTTAACGTTGCTTCCCTTATGTACCAGAGATTCTGTCTTCTCTAAGCTGGAGCTCTCTTCGCTAGGTTGCCATTTTCACGATGTCGACGAGCTACTGTAGTCGACGTGTTTTGACTATCGGCTTGGGAGTTGTCTGCATTAATAAAACAAATAAAATTAGCTTGTGCATAAATAGTTCAACAGCTTTATTGAAAAATTGATTTGTTTAAAGTACATGTCCACTAAGCACTATTAGTTTCTTATTTAATAGTAAACCACTACCGCTTCCATACAATTGAATGAAAATAGGAAAAAAAAAATACAAACATATATTTGTGTTCACACCTTTAACATAACATAATATTTAAATAATACTTTGAATTAGCTATGTAGTCTCTTTTCAGGAAAAAACAAACTTAATTAAGAAATCGAATAGACATCTTTTGTTCAACGTCAGTCCTCTCGAGGGCTTTGCAAAAGTCTTCAAACGATATCTTTCCTTGACAACACATATCAGCTTCAAGAATTGTGCGCTCAGCAATGCTTATTAGTTGGTCTTGACTGATATTGGCCCCCACCATCATATGAAGGATGTTTAATAGTTCATCGCGACTAATTACACCATCATCATCCAAGTCGTACATTTTAAAAGCGACTATTAAAACAAATTAAGACGCAGTTAAATAAGAATAAAACAAAAGAGGATAGTTATTCAAATTACATTTCAACTTCTCTTCACGACTGTTGAGTTTGTTTTCTTTCTTTTGATTGATTGGTCTAAAATGAGCCAAGACTTGCATGAACTGACGGAAATTCACTCTGTCATCTGTGCTGTCAGCAAAAAAAGCATGTACTATTCGCTCGCAGAGCGGATTGATCGCCAATTCTGGTATCCGAAGGAAATCTTCACGTGATAAAGTACCACAGTCACCCCGATCCAAAGATGTGAAACGTGAGTACAAACGTTCTATTTGATTGGGAGTAACTAAAAGAAAGATTTAATGAATTTGAAGAAGGTAAGTTTAAAAATAAAAATGTGCAGCTATAGAAAACATGGACATAAAATCAGAGAAATAAGAAAAATAAATAAATGATATGCCTTCACGAATGTGATTTGCCATGTTTCTTTATATACCGATAGAATTCAGATACTCCAACTAAAGAAAGCTGGAAGGTGGAGAACGACTAAAATTTAAGACGTTGTGTCATTATGAACTTGTACTTGGTAAATTCCAGAAGATTTATCAGGACAAATCACTTACGAGAATCTAATAATCATTTGGACATAGAGCAGCACGATGTTTATATGCATAACCATTATGTAGATAAAAACAAAACGGTTCCAGTAAAGGAAGCTTTGTCTTATATAATAGTTATTACATTAAATTTATTGTTTACTCGCGTAGATAATAGTCAAGTTTTCAAAATTCCAAGGTCGAAGTACATGGACTAAGTGGAATAACGTCATAGATCAATCAAATAAATAGATTGATAGATTAACCTTTGAGCTTCGGAATAAAGTCACATTTTGTTTAAATTACTTATAAATATAATCCAATAGATTTAATTAAAATTATAAAATCTTTCGAATAGGTTCGAAGGTATTTATGGCATTAACTTACATCCTGTATCATCTTGAATTTGGGCAATTTCTTCTGGACGAAGAAGCAATGATGATTTATTACCCATTTAAAATGTAAATGTGTAAAAAGATTTCAATAAAAGGTAATTAATTCGATTTTTACACAAGTAAAGATTAATAATTTTTTAATTTATAACAAAACGAAAGCAAGAAACAGGAATCAAATTTTTGACAAGTTGAATTGGAAAATTTAAAATTGACAGCAAATGTCAGTTTGAATGCGTTCTGGGTCTTATCCAAATTCTACAACTGGCTGCGTTCAATTTCGGAAGGACATGTAGTGCCCGATTACACGAGATGTTTTTTCGGTTGTTTCCTCTTTCGTCTTTTTGACAGATCGGGTGAGGGGTGTAGAAAGTAGGGGGAAAAAAGTCGTGAAAAGAGTCCTGAAAATGTATGGACTTTTTTTGGTTGAACTTTGACGTTTATGCTTTGACAACCAATAAAAAAAACAAAATGCATAATTTACAGCTATAAGTTCAGTTTTCCAGAGTACGGTGTAGTAAAGGCAAATATAAACGTGAAATAATGTAAATTTAATTATTTATTTAAACGATTTAAGAAATGTGGACAAAAACTCAAACGGAAGTATTATTAACGCTGTTTCAAAGTTGGCCCAATTTGTATAACAAACTGAACAAAAATTATAAAAATAGAAATAAAAGAATTGGGGCACTTGAAATTATTCGAAAAGAGCTTTTAAAAATCAAACCGGGTGTTACAATTTCGGATATAAAAAGTAAAATAAAAACAATTCGGTCACAAACCTCAAAAAGAAGAATAACGAAAGGAACGAAAAAAGGAAGGTGTAATCACGAGGGTAGGTACCTGTCAAAAAGATGAAAGACGAAAACGAACGAAAAAACATCCCGTGTAATCAGGGTCGTAGTTGCATAAAAAAGTAGGCAACTTTCCAGCACGCGTATAAGTTACCGACGAACGTATGAAAGCTCGAGTCAACTTTAACATTTCAATATGTTTCGCCAGAAAATTGCTGTCATGATGTCTTTAAGATATAGAATTTAAGTAAAGTTTGTCAGCAATTAAAAAAAAATTAAGTTTTTTCAATTATTATTTTTTCTATTTTATAAATATGAAATTACTTAAAAAGTTATTCACCACAATTTGATGTTAATTAAATTACTTATTTAGTGGGGTTTTCCTAGGTAAATTAGGAATTAAGATTTGATAAATTACTTATTTTATTATTATATCTTCGAAAGCGGACTGGTGGCGCCGGCAGGAATCGTAAATACTCTCGACTTTCAAGCGCGTTTTCGTTTTCAGAAATAAGCGGTCAGCTATATATTATTCTTAATACAATATAAAATGTTTACTCCAACACAAAGGGAAGTTAAAAATCATTTACAATTTGAAAAAAAGAAATCACATCCTCACCCTATTATTATAGGAATAATGCAATAAGTACTTCTCAGAAAAGAGTAAATCATCGGCAAGCTGTCAAGATAGAGGCCAGCTGAGCAATTGTACAATGAATCGCAAATACGAAGCAGAAACGTTGTAGAAAGAACGTATCTAGGAAATTAATCATTCACGTCTCACGTGTTCAAGCTTTGATAGTTACATGTGCGGTACTACATAATATTGCTATTGAAATGAGCGATGATCACTTCAAAGATCACATGCCTCACAATGAAGAAGATATCCAAATCACAAGCTTACAAAACGAGAATGATGGTATTGTAACAAGCAGTTTAATTAATAATTATTCCGTTTCAAAGACATTGATGTCTTTGGCTTCCAATTGGTTTAGGAGCCTGATTATCTGTAATTTGAAAAGCAAATTTTAATACTATTTGCACTTATCGATCATTTTACTTTTTCGATTTATAAAAATACAACCAAATAAAAATATGAAACTTCTTTTGGTTCGTCGCGAATAGATCTTTCAATTAAAATCAAAAATGTTTGAAGTAAATATGTTTCCAGCATTCTAGGAGTTAAGTAGGGGCCAGCCAATAGAAGTTTCAATTTTTGGCATTTCATATTTTTTTATTTAAAAAAGAGTGATGCAGGTACTGAAAATTTAATTTTTCAAAATGCAATAATTTGTATATATGAAGAAAAACAGTTTTCTAAACTGTTGAAGGCAGGTTCAAGCTGTCTCTAGAAATTTTCTTTTTCATTCCATGCAACTAGGTCACTATTTTTATTTGCTATGATATTTTTCCTCTCCTCGACAAGGCTCATCAGAAGATCTATTTCACATTTCGAAAAGTTCAAACTCCGTTCTCTTTTGTTTGCCGTTTTTAATTTATATTTTTAATACAAATTCGAAGTCTAAACACATCGGAGACACAATGAACGATTTTACAGTTTTTTTCTTAGTTTCCATTTGTCAAAAGCTCTCCAATTGGAATTTTGGAATAACTAGAATTAGTTACCCAATACATATATTTATGAGAAGGAGGATTTAACTGGTAAGCAATTAACCACTCAGAACTTTACTTTTAGATTGTGAAACAGACCCTAAATACATTTTACGGTCTATAAATATAAAATGTGACAACCTGCAAAACATTCAATAAAATGTCAATTTAGTGTACAGTTTAAGTAATTACAGCTGTATATTAAAGTAATGAAATTAAGTCAAGATTGTTAAAATTTATATTAAGTCCTCAGATGACAGTGAATATATCATCAGCGTTTTGGACTGCTAGTAGCCAACTCCGCGTTGATGTCAATTATTTCTTAACTCTACTAGGTTTTCTCTTGGTTCTGCGGAAATATGTGGAAACATTTGAAATTTTATATTTCTATTTTGTCAAACTTTATTGTAATAGATGTCCTTAGTTTCTTAAGAAAAAAAGATTCTTGTAGCCTAGAAACAAGAGGTGGCGTTTTAAAATTAATTATTATTTTTCCACCACACCCACAAGAGGGGAAGTATAGCCTAATAGGTAAAATCAGTTTTAAGGGGAATTTTATATGTCAATATGAATCGACATATCTAATATGTCAATAAGGGTATTCATGCAAACACAGAAAACCCATAGAAACCTTAAAAACTGTAGAATTTTCTATCGGTAGAAATCAACTGTCAAAATTTGTATGGGAAAAATATTCTGCAAAATATAGACTTTTATCTCTCAAATTTGAAGCAGAAATCGTAGAAAAAAAACAGACAAATTTTGTGTTTGTTTCTAACGTTTCCGCAAATATTGCTAATGGGGTGTTCATATAAACCCTTTGCGGAAATGTATATTTTTCTACAAAGTAGAAAATTATATCGTTACATGAATACCCTTAAAGGCCCAACTATAATAGGCATAAGCTAGCATATGCGCGCATAAGTAAACGTACGAATACAAAGAATCTAATACGAGTGACCATAATGGAGTCTAGCTCCGTTTCGTTCAATTTTTCTCAGTTTCGCTAACTTAAGCAAACTTAAGCAAGAGCGATCCCAGTCGCTCGCCGCATAAGTAAATCTGACAGTTTTGATCAAATACACACAGGCCAACTCCACTGCAGATAATTTCTCTCAGAATGTTTATCATAACCGAAATCAGCCTCATAAACTTATTCATAGTGTGCGTGTCAATTCTCCTCTAATTTATGAAATTTTACCAAAAAACTCATTAGTTATTTCTATGTATGCGTGGAAGCACGTCAATTTTTCTTGTTGAATTCTTTCACATTACAAATACAACAATGTAAACAAATGGGTTTTGGAGGGTGATACGTACGAAGGATTTATATCTTCATATAGAGTGTTTTTGCATGAATATATCATTCTGTGTATCCGCTGTGTATTCTGTTAACATGTAGATACGTGAGCAAAATTGCATTATGGCTATCCGCAGTACTTTCACAAACTTAAGTGAATTTTCGTTGGGTTTTTGACATAAGCTTATGTTTGCTTATGCCTATTATAGTTGGGCCTTAATATATTTGAATCGTTAATTTGTTAATAACTTGTTCAGTCTATGGTTGACAAACAGTCCATGGCAGCTCTAGAGTATTACTTTTAACATAACGAACTGGCCCAAAAGTCAAACAAGCTCATGTCCTGTCAGTGTCATGTTTTTCATCCATGACACTTCACACTGACAGTTCTTCATAATTTGTAACTTTTTTGTTGATAGACAAACATAAAAGATAAAACATTTTTGTTTCGGACAGAAAGAATTAAATTAAACCGAAAAATTGCAAACAAAATTGCTTCTAACATGGAAAAACTAACAGCTACTCTTCAGGCTGTTAAAGCCTTAAGATCTAGTGTTGGCCATTGTTTCGAGCATCTAGCCGATGGCATGCGCGCTGAACATGGAGATGATAATACTGATAAATTTATTCGAGAATTTCAAGAATATTTCAATAATGTAAATGTTAACTTAAGGTAGTTATATGCATTTTGTATTTTTGTATTGTTTTATAATCTTTATTGGATCTCAGGGAAGTGGAATCTTTAATAAACAGTCTTCCAACTCCTGCGGCTCCCTATTACTTAGGAAACACAACATTTCTTGCTCAAGAAACAACTCAAGATCGCCAAGCTTTGTATCCCCAACTTGTAAATAGTTACAAATGGATTGATAAAGTAGGTACCACTCTTGTTTTCCTATTTGAGCTCTTCCTTTAATTTTAATTCACCATATTAACAGGTTCATGAGCATAGCTTGCTCGCAAATAACTTATTGAACGTTAACAATTTGAGAAGATCTTACATTTCAGCATGTTCAAACAAACGTGGAAGGTTGCCACTTTCATCCTGCAATAATACAGATCCAGAGTAAGTTAGGTGGTCTTCATTTTAAGTATTCCCCTTAATATATTTCTTTTGGTTCAAGGCACACCGACAAGTTGTTAAGTGAAATTAATCTTAATTCCGCAACAACAAGCTACAAAGTTTGTCGACCCTTTGGATCTAATGCTGTTGTAATCGTAAGTAATACAAATCACATGTGTATAAACGAATACGGTATTGGGCGAAACATTAGTTTCATGAAACAATTTCATTGGAATTTAAGTTCGATACGGCAGATATTTGGTTTTGCGATGACCAAAAGCTTCGACGTAAAATTACAGTTTCGAATGGTCTAAAAGTCCATAACAATACTGTAGATCTTCTGGTTTTTTCTCAATACCATAAAATATTCAGTTCTATCACAAATTCCATCGTAATTTGGAACTTTTACGAATCCCGAAAGAAACTACGTTCGTAGTAGAAAATCTCAAACAATTTTGCATTACAAACGGATTTGGTGATATATGGTTTTTCGGAATTCTTAGTTTAGTGTTTAATGTCGATTAAGTCACTAGACTTCATTTGACATGTTTTATGTTTCGTCCACAAATATGTACATACATTTTATTAAAGTTTAATTAAGTATTCATTTAAATTGTTTATATTAGGTCAACATAGCTCGAGTCTTGAAGGCTGCAATCGTTTGTAAAGGTGTTTTAATTGAATGGGTCACAGTCAAAGGTGTGGATGAACCCTTAGATGTCGATGACCTATGGGCTGAATCAAGATATGAAGTATTCAGAAAAGTCCAGGAACACACTCATTCTGCTATGTTACACTTCTTTTCACCAACTCTTCCGGACTTGGCTGTCAAGAGTTATATGGTAAAAAATCTATTCTATTTTTCAACCAAGAACACAAAAGAAATTTTAAAATATTTAAATTAATTTTAGACATGGTTCAACAGCTACGGCAAGTTATTTATTGAACCTTGCAGACGATGTGGAAAACATGTAAGCAATGGACTACCACCCACCTGGAGAGACCTGAGAACATTGGAACCATTTCACGAAGAATGCAGAAATTGTTAAAATGATTTTGTTTTCTTCTTTTATTTTGGTACAAGAAAAGTGCGTTGGCACTTGCTTTAAAAATAATAAAAAGCTTGTATTTGTATATTTAAGTTAGACTTTTTACTTATAACATTGTTTTGTTTTCTCATTTATTAATATCTATTACTCCCAGCTGAACACGCTTTTTCATACACATTGCAGCAAATTTTTGCTTGAGAGTTTCTCGCAACTCCTGTCGCTGTTGATTGACCTTTTCCTGGTGACATTGATACTCCATTACGACTTCATTGGGAATGTAACAGTTTTCTTCGTCTTCCATGTCATCAAAATCCTCCTGCGATTCAAACAAACAAAAAAAAAACATTATATCTTGGAGTTTAAATTTGATCGATTCAAAACAAAATACTTACAAGCATTTGCAACAAACTTAAATTCTTCTCTCGACCACACGCTCCAAACGGGTCGTTTTCAAAATGATTGTTCGACGAATCAAATTTATCAATTACAAAGTCCGTTTCATTATTATGCCGATCGTGATTACAAAATCCGTCCGAGCAAGACACCTCCGATCCCTCGGGAGTGCTCGCTGTGCTAGATGTCCCCGAGTTGGCATTCGGATCCGAACCATATCCGGCATCCAAAAGCTTCGTACACACATCACCGTCACTTTCGCAAGGACAAACGTTAATGTCCTCACTGCAGTCGATACATTTCTCTTTTTGCAAATTGCTCATTTCCTCTTCGTCTTCTTCTTCATGCTCATGTTCATCTACATCTACATCTTCCTCTTCTAGATCGATTGAATCGTCCACAATACTATTGTCACATGTCCTATAGCTATTTTTCTTCTCGTTCTTCTTTTTCTTCTTCTTGAGTTTTTTCTGTTCGCGCTTATGCTCCTTGGCCTTCTCTTCTCGACTTATTTCATTATAAAGCAACTCCAAGTTACTAATGCCCTGTTTTTTCTCCACTGACATGTCAAAGCTTCGGCACAAAGCATGAACGCCAACTGCAGCTAAAACCTGACAAGCTCGTTCTTCTTCTCTTAAGCTTACATAGATTCGGCGCAGACGCTCGTACATTATCATGCCGACGCATGTTAGCACCTCTTCTTGGGCGATTTCTAAGGTCTTTGCATGACGCTCTCTTTGCTTAGTGTAGCTGAAAATTATAAATAAATAAATCAAAATTAAATTACATATACGACAATTCCTTATACATAGTGTCTACAGCAGTCTTAAAGCAACTTTAAATTGAGGAAAGTCAGGGGAACTATGACCGCAGCGGTTTCCGACTCAGTGTCAAAATATTAGTCTTAATATAAAATTCTACTCGATTTTTGATTCCCCCATTAACAATGTTGTCTAGGTCAGAATTTAATGAGCTTATCGCACATTGCATTGAAGTTCAATATCCGAAGAGAAGGATTGTTAATCTAAAGATGATTATGAAAACCTGAGGGTACTATCGTCAGTTTTAGACAGGAGATCATTCATACAAAATGAGAGAGTGTGGGAGTCAGAACAGAGCCTTGAGCCAAGACAGAATTTATTTTGTGTTTTTCAGACTTAAACCCATCCAATACTTGTATACAACGGTCCGAAAACTAATTCCAATTCCAAAAAGGAGGGATTTTGTCCAAACCGAAGGCACGCGTTTAAGAGAGCATGATGCCAAACGCTAGAAATACTTTTGAAATACCAAGCGCAATTGTCTTACTTTCTTCGAAATAATGCAAGATATGTTTCACTGTTCGGTGAGAAAATCATGAGATCATAAGTGGATCTTTTGCTGTGCAAGACCGTTAAGGACTATTTGTCTCATAAATTCATTTACACTATCAAGTATAGGCGAAGTCATGAAACTCTCTGGCAGCGTTGAATTGTACCCCAAAAATCCTATTCGCAGCCCAAATCAAACCATGCGGCTTTTTGGAGCTTATGCTTTTAACCCTTTTCGGGATGAAAGTTGTCATACCCAAAAGAATTAAACTTATGATCGTATCTGTACTAGAGTAAAAGTAATTATTGAGTAAGCATAGTTACCAGTTAAAGATCGTGGAATAACTGTTGAGTTCATCCCAGTTGGCTTTCTCGTATTGTCAAACCGTTTTCTTAAGAGTTGTTTTTTAACTAAATAAAATAAATAAATAAGAAATAAGCAGACAACACAATGGTCAGATGTGTATACGAGGATAAAGAGCACTGATAGTGTACTTATCAGAGTTGAAAGTAAGGAACAAGTCCAGAGGGTGTTCCGCTCTACTATAAACATCCAAATACGAGCAGGCTCGTTAACCAGCTGATTAAAGTGGTCAAATTCAGCAAAGAACAAACTATGGAAATAATGAATCAGAAATGTAAAAAAGATCTACAAAGTTCCTGCTTCAATAATCATTTGACATTGTAAGCAGTTCCATGCAAGTTAATATATCAAAAACGTTTAACGTTAGGTATTTCCTTTCTTGGAGGATTTGTCAATTCCTCTCAAGAGGCAGTACCCGTGAAAAAACAACTTTAGATGACACAGGCAGGGATTGAACCCAAGGCCTCTGGCATGACAGTCCTACGCATTAGCTATCACGCAACGGAAACTACTGCGTTCTTACATCTAAAACACAAAAAACAATTTTAGGATAATAGACTCACCTTCCATTGACCTCCGGTTCAGCTCGCCGAATAAGGGTGTCGATAAAATCAGCCTTAGTTTGAACATGAATATGTTGCTCAGGTTGGCACTTTTTGATATTAGCATAAAGTGCTGCAACGAATCCTTTCTCTTTCGTTGTTGTCTCTCCCACCAGGATATTATAGGCTTTTTCAATCTAATACAAAATGTTAACATAACCGAACTGGTAGATATAAATATAAAACAAAAACATACTTTAGCTCTACATCCTTGACAGAATTTATGTTTCTTTAAATAATTTTCCAGCACTTCATGTAATTCAGTATCTTTGATCACAGATAGTTCTTCGCGGCATCTTTGCTTCATAGATGACCACACTTCACGCCATGTCTCGGAGAATGGCTTCGAGCGAAATGCATCTAATGAATGCAAAACACACCGGGTCTTGTTACGCAATTTACTTTCAACTAAATTGTTAAGAACTTCGTGGTGTCGATAAAGCAATGTCCCCAGTGTTTGTGGCGTCTTCATTTTTTCCTCAGCTATGCTCAATATAACAGAGCTTTTTAGAACAATCGGATCAAGTGTCGGATGTCCGGACAGTGTTAGCTGATAGAACAATCGTTCAACACTGCGACGACATCCGACACATTGAACACATTGATTGAGGACAGCCAGAAAAGCGGAGCTATCTATTTCCAGGGATTCTCTAAGTTCGTCGGGGGTTAGCAGATTGAATTTTCTCGTAAACTCTTCTAATTCTTTTCCTTTGATATGAGAACTATCTATTGCTAGCCCTTTGCTATTAAGATCCATCAGCATCTGTTTATAATAGAAAAGAAATTTAGTTAAAACTATGTATATTGAGTCAAATGTGTAATTATAGAAGGTTAATGTTTTGTTGACAATTTACGAAACAGATTTTCTCGGCATTTCATTTTGAAAGTTTGTAGATTTAATATAATATTTGGTATTACTGAAAAATAAAAATAATTCCTGATAAAATAAAATAATATACTTTAATGCCACTTGATGGAACAATGTAACTCGATTTTTTGGAGATAGCAAATTTAGCTACACGTGTGAGATAAGGATTACATTTTTTTTAATCTCCATCAACGTCTTTCATTTGAAAGAAGACGATAATTATGTACGTTATGTAATTTAGGAAAAATGGTTTGAGTGGAAAGATGTTTATTTTGTAAATACCCCGTTTTAATTTGCCAATTTAAAGATTAATTCGAATACGAATTGAATAAAATAGCTATTTTAAAATTAAGGCACCCAATGCTTCCTATGGACAAAATAAGGGCTACATGTTCTACTCATAAAAGTTGCTATTTATGCACATAAATTTCCTTGATTGGTTCTGTAATATAAAGAACCAGTCCCATCGCCCAATATTGAAGAGGTTAAGAAAGTCGTCCGCAAACTAAAGAACAACAAATCCGCCGGCTCGGATGGCCAACCTACTGAGCTCTTCAAATATGAAGAATATGTACTGCACCAGCTAATCAACCAAGTGTGAGAAGTGGAAAGGATAACCGATGACTAGTCAAATAGCTCAATATGCGTATCTACAAAAAGACGATCATATGTCCTGCAAACATAACAGAGGCATAATTTTGACTACAACATGCGATCGCCTTAAACCTTTCTACAACACTATGATCGGCATTTACCAGCGTGGCTTCAGACTAAGTCGATCAACGATAGACAAAATATTCATATTAAAGCAAATCCTGCAAGATACCAACGAATTTTAAGTAAGGGACCACCATCTTTTCATCGACTTCAAAGCAGCATATAATAGCATAAATCGCCAAGAGCTTCTATTGGCGATGTTTGCACTAGGGATCCCGAAAAATGATCCAGCTATACTGCATTACGTTAAAAAGTACGCGGTCCAACGTACCAATGGTTATCAGCTTATCATACACAGAGTTCAGGCAAGCAGATGCCCATAGCCCTGGAGCAGATAGTGCGCAAGAGTGGTGTTAACCTAGAATGCACTGTCTTTAAAAGATCTTCAAAACTTGGCTTGGCTATGCAGACGACATCGACATCATTGACTGTTCTAGGAGCTGTTGGACGCAGTAATTTCGAGGTATTCAAAGAACAAAAAACAATTCCACGAATGACACCTTAGTGGAAATCCCACGAAGAATTACCAAAAGAATTGGCCTAAAAATGGTTCAAAAATCCTAGTGCAGGTTATAAAAAACTCCAATTTAATCATTTCTACTCTACGGCGACGAGTGCTTTAGAATAAGTAAAAAAAGGGTATTGATTTTGGGCCCTTTCGACGGATATATGGTCCTATATGCGAAGAGGGCGAATGGAGAAGAAGATTCAAACGTGAATTTTATCAAGATACAAAGATGTAGTCCAAAGAGCTAAAATACGCCAACTACACTGGCTTGGCCACATTGAGTGAATCCCAGCACGTAGGTTTAAAACAACGAGGAAGGCCGGACCTTCGCTACAGGGACCAGGCGGTTAATGATGAAAGAGTGCTTGTTCTCGACGACTAAAGTGTGTTTACAAGGGACCGCAACGATAGAAGAATGCATTGATCGGAAACCGGTTAAGTAAGTTAGTATTACGAGAAAAACTATCAATCAAATATAAACACCAGTATTTTCTATGAACTTTCAATCTATTTGATCTTAGACGAATCTAATATACATATAAACTTGATTTTTTGTATTAATTCAAGTTAATACCTTTGTGGTAAAAAGTTTGTCTCTTGAAAAATTGTGTTGGTTTTATAATTAAATATAGATACGATGGATCTAAATTAAAAACTTGAAAAAATAATATAATTTTTTAATTGTTTTCTACGTTTTTTGAATAAAATAGAGAGCGATTGGTACTGTATTCAAAAAAGGACAACAAAATAAAACTAAATTTTCTGAAACACAAAGCAAACAATATTTTCCCCAAAGATTTTGCTTTCCTGAATTGGAATTTCACCTTATCGTTTCTATATCACGTTAGATTTTTGGAAAATACTTATTTAACAAATCAAAATAGAATAAAACATTTTTAAGGCCAAATATCTTTAAAAAATAATATGATGATTAGCAAAGTATAAATCTTATCTTATAGATAGATACAGTTTAGATCATTTTAATATCTCACTATTTATATATTTTTTCAAAACCTTTCTTTTATGAACATTTTAAGTATAAATGATTTAGCTTTCTTGTGCCTAATATGACTTAAAAAGACTCACGTGATGGCTTAATTTTTTGCTCGGATTGGAACAAAACTGTCCAAATAGTACATAATAAACCATGGAATTATTTTGAACAATATATTTATTTTCGAATCTAATGTTAAATAAATAAAAATATGTAGTTAAGAAACAGTGTGGATGTTTATCAAAACTATTTCAGCTATGAAATAAACCGCTGCGGAATCTTTTTCGAAACAGTAAGTGTACCATTTTTCTTTACAAAACTAAGCTGAGCAACTTTTTTGCTAATGTCTACTTCAACTTTAAAATGCTTAAAAAAGTGTCACTTTATGTGAAGAATGATTCAAAATCGCAATTTTTATTTGTTTTGGTGGAAAATTGTAGTATTTACAATGGTTTAATGGAGTACATCACATTATTTAAATTGAAAAATTTTGAGTTTTTGTGAAGAAATCGTTGACATCTCCACATCAATTAAAAATCAGAATTAAAATTCCATTAACATTTAAAAACCCAATGACTAAAAGGAGAATTTACAGAGAATTCAACTCAGGGCGAATATTTAAAAGTTATAAACAAAACAAAATCTGTTTTAAAGAATAAGAATGAAAACGTGAATTTTCTGTATATATCACATTAAAACCATACAAACAAAATTAGCAAACGGTTCTACAACTTATTTTGCTCTGGTTTTAAGTTAGACTTGGGAACCCTGTTCATATGAAAAGTATTGACAAGATCTTTGAAAACGTACAAAATGCAAACAAGCCACGTACTGCTGCAAAGATGCATAGCATAACAATGGTTTCGGAACATAATGGAAAACTAAATTGTGATAAAAGTTTCCAAATTAGAATATAGAATATTTTAGGAAGATCGATGCACAAAGTTATTTGCAATACACTTTACTTTAAATAAAACAAACACAACCAAAACTGAACAAATTGAGACTATTTTTCTGAACTTCTAAACTTATCTTTATAACTTTTGAAGCCCTGGAAATATACTAGAAATTTACATATGTAAGTAAATAGGTCGAAAACATGATTTTCCAAAGAAATTGAAAGTGGATTTTTTAAGAAAGATTATTTAAATTTAAGTAGGCGCAATAATGCCCGGTTTAAGTTGGCCAATCTTTCCATAAATGAAACAAGAAAATATATCAAAGAAAAATTCAAGGTTTTCCTTTTTTGTGTGTGGAACTTTCCGTCTTTTTACCATTAAATTATCGCCAGCAATCACGGGTAGCTGTCGCCTGCCGATTTTTACGCTATTTATATTCTCCGCATGGTACACATTTGTTAGACGTGCCATAGTGGATATTTTAGAACGAATTTGAGTTGTTTGATACAAATTGAAAATACACGGCACAAGATCTTGATAAAGGGTGTAAATTGAAAAAAATTATTCTGGATTTGTCACAAAAACACGTAGACCCAAGTTTAGTCTTTCTCACACAGTCGCCATTTAATAAAACCGAAGTGAAAAGTGATGCCAGTTCTATTTAAAAATTTAATCTATGGAATTCGAGTGTCGAAAGGAGGTGTGTTCGTATTCTATTTTTAGTTTTGTTCAATTGGGCCTGAAGGGTGTTTCTTATGAACAAAAGAATACAAAATTCCCGAAACCGTCCTTAAATTTTCAGTGAAAAAGTGAAACTTTAAAAAATTAATTAAAAAAAATATCAATAAATGCTAAGGGAAAGTTAAGCTTTTGTCAGTTCTCCTCAATTATTTAAGTTATAAATTTTTTTCAAGTGTCTGGGTTATTAGAAAATGTGATTGCGATAATTTCCAATTAGAACATTTGTTTGCACAGTAATTTTATGAAAAGACATACATCGAAATATTTACGGAGATTTATTTTAATATATGATTTGAATTTTCAAATTTCTGTATAAAATTCGTTAAATAAATTTAATAAGTTGTTATAAAATCGTATATTTTTAGAAGTTTCCTTTTGTGTTAAAAAAAAATCAGAATACACTCTTTTTCTAACTATGACAAACAGAATTCTTCAAACTTCACAGAACTGCCAAAATAAAAATATCAAAAATGAAAAAAAATTATTTTATAACTTTAAATCGCAAAAAATAATCAAATAAAAAAAGAAAATTGGAGCAGCTTTCAACTTGCTTTAAAATTCAATAAAACTTGATATTCTGAATTAAATATTAAGTTTCTTTCTTCAACATAAAAAAAAGCAAAAACTTGATATTCTAAATTGAATTAAATTAAATGAAAAGCAAAGAGAGGAATAAACGAAAAACATTGGTTTATTGTAAAATGAAAATACATCGTTTATGTATTTGAATGATTGATTTAATTGTTTTCATCCAAGCCGAACAAATTTGACACTTTAACAATAAGTTAAGAAATGATGTGATGCTATTGTATTGTTGCAAATTGTAACAATCTTAACGTTTAGGAACGAAATAGTTAATGATTGTAAACAGAGATTTGTTTGTCGAATTTGCACAATCGTGGTTCACCAATTTTTCATGGATTTCTGGGGATAATGCATCAATTTTTATTCGGTTCCATTCTAGAACACACCTTGCGACTGAACAAATTGAACAGGTCTAAGTTTTCTTATATTCAGTCTAAGCTCTAAGTGTCAAACTTGACATTGCCGGAGAATATATTTTATTTCATACAGGAGGAAAGAAAATACTTTCCTGTAGTGTTTTCTTTAACTATTTGCGAGTATATTTTTCACATCTAAGATGCTTTCAACGATATTTCGCCAAAAATACTTATTCTTTCTTCAACGGCAAATATCAACAACAAAATGCAACAAAGGTTACATAGTTCTGTGAGTATATTTTGAATATTGTCATCGCCTTTGAAAACTCAAAGCATTATGAAACTTTATTTCACCACTACTGCAGAGTTCCAGAAATCGGCGAAGACGCGTGCTCAATGGAGGCACTACTTAAACCCGATGGACTGCCACACTTTGATACGATAACGATTGAGACCTGCATGGGTGCAATTGGCCATCAAGCTCTGGACATTGAAAACAAAGTAAAAGATCTTGAAACTCGTATTAATTCCGAAGAAAATGTTGACAGCGAAAAGATTTTCAAAGAACTTGATGTGGTCACCGGACCACTTGACACAACATGGGGTATAGCTAAGGCCCTGTATATGGGCAACAGCACTCTTATTCCCACAAAATCATACATCAATATCCACGATCGAGCGAGAAACGCTAGGGCTTCCAAGTTCAATAGCAAAACTATTTACGATACAATAGAAAAAGAATACGAATCAAATCCGAACGTAGAACACGAAAAAAGTAGATTAATGAAGAAATACTTGCTCGAGGGAAAATTGAATGGATTGAACCTATCGGACAACGACAATGACATCCTGAAGGATGTTCTGTTGAACCTGGGCAAGGAGAGAGCCCATTTTAAGAACAAAGTCAACGTTTCTGTGAATAACTTCGTGCACAATATCACAAACTTTAACATGGTTCGGGATTTCCCATCCAACCTGTTGGAGTCCATGGCCGTGGACCCTAATCAACCAACAAATGGTCCTTGGCGAGTTTCGCTCCAGCCACAAATGGTAAAAAGTTTTCTCAAATACTGCCCCGATCGAACAGAGCGGTGGAATATCTGGCAAGCCAATAACCGGAAGGCGTCTGGACAATCTGAGAAAAGCCTCGAAAATAGTTCCCATTTAGAGAAAATTCGAGCCCTACGCAAGCGACAGGCTAATCTCCTGGGCTACAAAACCTATGTTGAAATGTCAATGCAAACGAAGATGATCAAGGATGTCAAGAATGCCAAACAGATATTTGCCAAACTCCTGCAGTACGCCGGACCAAGGCAGTCTGTGGAGATTCAATCGTTGCAGGAGTTTGCACAAGAAAGCGGCTTCGATCAAAAGCTCGATCAATACGACATCCCATATTGGCAGAGGAAGTATCTAAGGAGCAAATTTGATTTAAATGAGGAAACAATTAAGGAATTCTTCCCTCTACCCAGGGTGTTTTCAGGGCTATTTAAGTTCAGTGAAGAGCTTTTTAACATTAAGATTCTAGAACGAAACAGCGCCGCAGTATGGCATCCAGATGTGAAATACTACGATGTTTATGACGCCAGTGATGCAGCTAAACCAATTGGAGGATTCTATGTCGATTGCTATTCGAAAGAAAACAGATTTGGTAACAACTCGGGATGGATGGTAGGAATCAAAAATAGGAATGTTCTAGCTGGAAACAATCCACTCTGTGGCTTGGTTTTTAACTTTAACGAGCCTTTGTATGGCAAACCACATCTTCTCAGCATTGACGATCTGCGTATAGTCTTTAAAACTTTTGGAACAACCTTGCAGCATCTGTTAACGCAGGCGAATTACACAGACTTGTCAGGTTTATCAAACATAGAATGGGATGCATCTCAAGTGAGCGGACAAGTCTTGGCTAATTTCCTAGATAACGATAAAGCCTTAAAAGAGATCTCCGGTCATTATGCTACCGATGAACCACTCCCAGGAGATATTATGAATAACATTAAACTCCTCAAAAAGAACATGGCAGGCTACAATTTGTGTAATGAATTATACTTGTCCGATTTGGATTTGGAGCTGCATCAATCAGATGATTTTTGGTTGGATATAGTCAAAAAGCTATGGCCAGTTTACCAGTGCTTGCCTTTGGACAAGAAGGACGCACATCCTTGCTCTATGGTTGATATATTTTCTGGTGATTGGGCGGCAGCATATTTTAGTCATTTATACTCCAAAGTACTCGCAGCTGATATTTACGATGCATTTTCGGAGGAGAATAAGAGTCCTGCGGAAATTGGACAACGCTTCAGAGATACATTCCTGTCCACGGGAGGTGCGGTGTGTACGGCTGAAGTCTTTAGACGTTTCCGCGGTAGGGATCCATCTGTGGAGGCATTGCTTAAGTCTCTTGATTTGTTGCACCCATCACAAACAATTTCTGACTTGTAAAATGTTGTACTTTTTTCTTTTTTAGGGATTAACCATTTATGTATGTGTTAATTAAGAATAAAAAAAATTGTTAAAATTTAAAAAAAACAAAACGACTTCCAACTTAATGAAATAGTTTTCAACTTAAAAATACATGAGTTAGCGAAATACTGAACACATTTTGAACAACTACAGATACTTATTAAAATAATTTCTATTATCTAAGTAGTGGTTTAGTTCTCTGTAAATCAACCGACTTGAAGAGGATTATGCGCTTTGAATGCAATGTTGATAAAAATTGTCATTTACCTTTGCAATGCAGTTGTCTAATGCTTCATCCCAGCATTCACTCGGCTGATTAGATAGACTGAGATCCTCTCCATAAATACCCACGATATCGAACCATTCCTGAAATCGAGCCTAAACCACAAGGCTTGCATCATTATATTATTTGCTTTTCATTCAGCGTTGCACTCCTTCAAATTCCTCAACAAACCAGTACCCATAGAACTGATTTGGGTAGCAAAAACAGGTATTTATCGTTGAGGCAAGCTTGGAGGAGAAATCTACGTTCTGATTACAAAAGAATAAGCTCCACATAATATTAATAGCAGTTTAATCTACCCAACACTCTTTATTAGTATGGAGACGCAAATCTAAGTTACTTGTAATTAAAAACCCGAGATATTTAAATTGTTAAACAATTTCTATGCGATCTGAGCCAAGGAACTACTTATTTTGAGGTGAATACCTCCTGTTTATAGATTCAAAAAAGATAATTTTGGTCGCAATTGTTTTCAAGTCGATTAATGAGGAGCTAAAGTGAGGAAGGCGATTCATCAAGCAAGACCAGATCATCTGCGTCACCCATCCTCACTCCACCACCTAAGATTTTGGTAACATCATCAATGACAGGGCAAATAATATTGGAATTAAGACACATCCATATAATCTACAAACAAAAAAAAAAAACATGAAAAGCTGCTCCATGTTGTTAAAATTACGCTTGGCAATGCTAGAAACAGCAAATATCTGATCCACCATTGATAAACCTATACGAAATCCAGCTTGAGAAGAGATAAGGAGGTTATTTGTTTATACCCAGTTAAATAACCTACGGTATAGAATATTGGTTAATACATATTTTTCTCAAAGTTTTCTGGAAGAGACTTTAAAAACGACTGTGAACTTTTTCCTCATTTAAAATTAGTCAGAAGAATTGTAAGAAAATAAGGTGTGACAAATTTAAAAAGTTCAATAGGAATTCTGTTGCGCCACCTAATTTATTTATTTTTTTAATATACGGTTGTCAAAATGACCCCAATAATTTCAATTGTTAATCCAATGACTGCAACATAAATAAGTTGGGATTATGAAGATTATTTTGATTACAAATAATTTAGTACCAACTGGTTTGAATTGAAACTATGTTTTAATGATAGGGATCATTAAGTGTTAGCCGCATTAAATTCTACTCGGTTTTTGATTCCGACTTTAACAATGCTGTCTAGGTCAGAATCAGAACTTAATAAGCTTATTATACATTTCCGTTGGAGAAAGAAATGTAGATTCAAATCCTAAGAAGAGATACATCAATACAAAAGCTTGGTCTCAAACTCTATCAGATGCTTTTGAAATATCAAGTGCAATAATCTTACTTTCGCAAAAACGATTGAAAGGTTTGTTCGTTCCAATGTTCGGTGAGATCATCAATTGACCTACTGCTACGAAAGCCGTACTGCTGGTTAACTTTGCATCTTCGAGAATTTTCGTAAGTTGATAGTTATTCAGCGTTTCCATGTCCTTTCAATGAAGAAGTGCAATCGTCGATAATTAGAGGGGGAGGAGGATTAGTGTTTTTGCTGTTTTACGTCTACCCGTAACAAGACCTAAGGAGTAGAATAGATGAAAAAGCGTACGCAGTGATTTTGCAAACGTTAAAGAACACATTCTTAGAACAACACACCGAAGATGCCATCAGGGCCAGCGGATTTGTGTGTGTATTAACATCTTTTAGGACTCTGGCTACTGTGGGTGTAAAAAAGAAGATTTGTCCCATAAAATCATTTACGCTTTCAAGTACAGCCGTAATCATTACACTCTCTGGCAGAGTTGAATTGGCAGCGGACTGTCTAGCAACGACATAAACTTTCTCTATAGAGCTAACAATTCGTTGTCATTTCATAAAATTGAATAAAATAAGAAATATAAGACTTTGTTGTATGTTCTTGTTTTCAGTTGGAGTTTTTAATTAAAACCATTGGTTTCATTATACAAACATAAAAATAGAAAATGTTACAATATATACAAGTATGTTTTTGTTGTTTGTTTGCTTTTGCTTTTTTGTTGTTTTGTTGTTTTGTTGTTTTCTTTTAATAATTTTCTTACAATTAGGTAAGCGCTAGAGGTTGAATTTAAAATATAATAATAATTAATTGTTTGTTTTGTTTTATATAATATTAAGAGTAAACAAATCAATGTTATACATTTACATAGGGTATGTGGGATATTTATGTATGTATATAATATATTATAGAAAAAAATAGGAGAGGGTGGGCAAGGGATAGGATGAGCAACGCGAGTGAAGAGTAAAATAATGGGAAGCAATGCAAAAAGGCAGCAGTTGCAGTTGCAGTAGCGAGAGAGAAGTCAGATAATCAATTTTGTCAAACTATAAGCGTGTTTGTCGCGTTTGAGTTTTTGTTGTTGTTGTAACTTCACTCGATGTATTTGAAGCGAAGACATACTGAAATTATTTTTTGCTTCACGTTCACATTGTATTATAAGCGGCTGCGTTGAAGCGTTGCTTTGGTAAACTAAGTCTAGCGAGAGGATGAGTTTTGCCGTGTTGTTGCACTCGTCGATAGTTGCAGCTCAGGTTTTGAGTTAAAATGCTATCTGTCATGGTTGTGTGGTGTGTGGGTGTGGTGGTGTCGGTGTGGGTTGAATGATTTCTGGTCGACGGGGGTACCGGAGGCCTTGCATTTGTGTAGTCATGGTGCACTTTCCCACCGATAGAACCAGGCTCTTTGAAATGGTGATGATGCGGGGTGGCGGCATTTGTTGATGTTGCCGATGAGCAGTAATTTCGATTTTCGTAATAGGAACGAGGCCGAGCTTTGTACGGTAGTGTACCTCCGCCTCCGCTTCCGCCGCCGACTACGCCGCCACTCCCACTGTTTGCCGTTGTTGTTGCCGACGATGGCGGTATTGATGACGATGGTGTGTGCTGGTGCTGGTGCTGATGCTGGTGGTGATGGTGGTGTGGATTCGAATGAGATCTGCTTGATTGATATTTGTTCACTAAACCTTTAACATTTCGATCTTTGGATTCCCTAGTTATAATGCTAGTGCTGCTTGGGTGACTTGAGCTGGTCGACGACGTAGTCGTGGTTACCACCGCTTCAACAACTAAAGAATTAGTAAGCGAGTTGTCAGCGACTGCTGCAGCGGTGGTGGTGTCCTGATTACTGGCATCACTTGTGGCGTGATCGCTGGAGTGCTGCGCTACAGGCGATGATGGCAACGATTGACCCTTTATTGGCCCTGTACCAGAAGTAGCTTTGGCTTCAAAGCTTTTCTTTAGAGTTTGTACATTTCCGGAAATCTTTTCGTCGATGGCGGTGGTGTCTTCCTTTGTTGAACTTCGATTAGAGACATCTGAAACGACACTCTCCATATCACTGCTCATTGTGTATGAATCCGGAGCCGAAGCAGATAATTCCTGGGGCACGTCAGTACCACCACCACAACCACCAGCATCGGAAAGGATAATTTCTTCGCTGTTGCAACGATTTGGATGATAACGCTGTCGCGAGGTGGCTGATTGACTACGGAATAAATTCGAGTTTCTTTTACTATTGCTACTACAACTACTACTACTTAAAGATCTATTAGCTGATGATGGTGGATTAAGCATAATGCTACCGCTGGTCGTGGTAATTGTTGTCGTCATTGTCGTCGTACAGTTTGTCGGATTGGTGGTTTGCGTTTGGCATTGCTGCTGCTGAGGATTCGGATGCTGTTGTTGTTGTTTTGTATTGTCCTGACATCGTTTCTTTAATACTGTGCACTCCTCGAGTTTTTGTTTTGTCCTCTTAACCGTCCCTGTATTGCATGCAATGTCGTCCTTTTTGGCAGTCTTGTTAGGTAGATTTTGAATTTGACCCTCAAAAATAGCAGAATGGTGAAATGTATTCCGATTGGTGTCGTACGAACCCCACGAACTGTTCCTCGATGGCAATACACGGTTGTCGCCCGAACCCCACGAAGAATGACGTGAGGGTAGTTCACGTCGTTCACTTGGAAAGCTCACATAAATTGTCGAATCCACACTGCTGTTAGAGCTTTGTCTTGACGATATGCATGGATCTATTACAACGTTGTTGGGAGCCCATGAGTGCGTTTTGCGTGTCTGGCGTGGCTCTTCCTTCTCAAATACACTGTCAACATGCGATGAGAACAAATCGCCAGTTTCTCGACGATGGAGATGACGGCCTGAATTCCGGTGGATTACTCTTGTTGTGGATGCACCATCGTTCACTGCTGATTGGATATTCGACGTCTGAGTGATAAGTTTGGCTGAAGAGGTCCACACAGGGCTACCAAGATTTTTACTACTTATAAGCACTTCATCAGTATTCTCCGCGTTTGCTCGACTCCCGCCGCTTCCTTCGACTGAAATGGAACGACCAATTTGTAAGTTGAGAGATTTCCTGTCGTCTGCAGTTTTCTTGTCATTCGATTCTAGACCATCGATAATTGTTTTAACCGATGTTGTGGGAGTATTCTTTTGTATATGCAAAACCTGGTTTTGTGTGACGCTGTAATTTTCTCCATTGCTACCGGGAAATCGAACGTTCTTTGGCTCATCGGCCACACTGCGCTCCGGAGTGAGATTCTCCAGCGATTGACTTTGTTGTTTCACAACGATGGCGCTTTGAATGCTTTTTGGTGATGTGCTACTGGAGCGTCTAAGCAATTTACGTTGCTTTTCGTTGGCCGATTTTTTGGATTGATTCAAGGCTTGAATGAGTGGTGTAGGTTCGCTGCCCGGTAGTAGTCTGGCATCTTTTGTGCTTTTCAAATTCGTCTCACTCTTGCTGCGCTGCAATTTTTCTTTGTTTTTCATAGCATCTAACATCCCCCGATAGGTTTCCAATTGCGAAAGGAAATTTTTATTTGGTTTAATGCAACTGCGGCGTTCCTTGACATGCTGCAAAGCGTGATGGAACTCCCAGTTATATGCTTTCATGGCGTACGCGATTACCACGGATGCCGATCGACTAACGCCCATCTTACAATGGACAAGTACTTTTGAGCCTTCCGATTTTGCACGCGTTATGTATTTAAACGTGTTATCCCAATGCTTTAATAAATTGGTTTTCTCATCATCATATACACGGACATTAAAGTAGTCGAACATGCCAGGAAAAAAATTATCAATTTCACGGGTAACATTCAATATATGTCGAACTCTGTTGTGAAGATTAAAAATATAAATCAATCTCTATGGTTTAAATACTCAACTTGTTCTATTTACCCATTTCTTTGTAATTCCTCCAAATTACTAGCATTCCATTCGGATCCAAGGTATACGTGTTCAAAGATTTCTGTGGGAGCATCCATTTGACCAAGAATAATAAGCATTTCTTCGTCAATAAAAGATTTGTATTCGCCCAAGTCCATGTCCAGTTGATCTTCCAGACGTCCCCGAATGTATTTCGATGTAACCTCATCTAAATCAACAGACATCATGATTTCTTTGAGTTTCATCTTTATAACACGTTGTGTTTCCTCCTTTTCTCTGGGTCTGCGTATAAAGAACACAATTGAATTAAAATATTATAAAGGCACAACATTTAAAACAAATACAAATAAAATTGTAAGAGAAATAAACTTTTGCAGACAGGAAGTATACTCGTGTAAAGATTAGGCAAACTGCTGCACGTTCTTGTACAGGCTCCCACAGCGCAGAGAATTATGATGTTAAAAAAAATCACACAAAATAATCACTTAATTTTGGCCCCACCTCGCTCCCACAATTATGCGGTCGAGGTGTGAAGTTGTCCATGCATCGCTCCAGCTCTTCGTTCGAAATTGCTCGGATTCCACTAGTGATTGCAATGGAACATTTATAAATTTTATTAGAGAACAAAACATTCCAAGTATTGACTGCCCTACCATAGACCTGTACTTGAGAAAGAAAAGCCCCAATTACCTTCTATGCCTGCAGCAGAATTTTTGGAAGAAGATGGGGTCTAAGCCCCAAAACCATTCTGTGCCAGTATTGACAAACGCATGGCCTCGAAAAAGTTAGCAATCTTAAAAAAATCCAGTAATAACTGAAAAAGGTTCGCCCTAACTGAAATTCCGCCACTATCACAAAGTTAATTCTGGTAAAACATTGGCGTAGGGAGCTTCAATTCCTCAGCGAAGCAAAGACGGTAACCCTTGTGACACACTGACGGATAGAAAAAGCAGTTAAATTGGCCAAAAATGGAAGAATGCTTCATTCTAGCCATATTGTTTCAATGGTTTAAAGGCCATTAGAGAAAATAAATGGGGTTATCCACGAGTTTAATTGAAATTGGAAACTGTTGGAACTTTCAGGGTTTACCTTTTACAATCAGGACGGCCTCAAATGTCTTTATTGATAGGTATCCTAACGGATCACAGCTCATTGGGTACCCAAAAAACACACCCAAAGTAATAATTAATTGTGGTTTAATAAAAGATTTATCAATTTCATTAATAAAAAATAAAGTTAATAAGCCATTCTGCAGATCCAACAGTGACCGTGATCTTTACAAACAATGTCGAACATTGCAAACGAATTTCAATACTTTGAATAAATTTCTTTACAATCAGTATGTATTATCTTTTAAATATGATTTAAAATCCAATAGTAAACGTTTTTTAAAATTTTTAAATGCTAAAAACAATCAATGGCATTTCTAATCTAATGCGTCTCTCAGTTTTGTCAAACCTTTAATTACTCTGATAGCTATTTTAATAATGGAAGTTTAAACATCTGAAGTTAAACAAGCCTTATCTGAAATTAAAGTTGACACACGACTTGATTTGGGTTATTATGTTACAAAGGTGTACTAGAGTAATTGCAGTTCCTTTGGAAATAATTTTTAATCGTTCCTAAATACAACTCCAAAAGTTTTTGAAAAATCCAATTATTAAAAGCATTATTTCTCCATGCCAACATGCTAGTAGATCTACTAGCACAAACCTTACTATTTTTTCTAATGATGTATTAAACGGACTTGAGAAAGGGCATTTAATAGGGCTAATCATGATTTATTACTTTGATTAGCTCCTTACATATTAATAATCCAAAATGTCAAAGTTTAACTCTATCTCGAAATCGCTCATCAATTGTAATTGTGTAATTTTTGACCAAAAGCTTAATTTCTTAAAACATTTTTAAGTAGCAAAAGGTAACTTAATATTGGGATTTATCTTACGCAATTCAAAAGAGTTATGCGATCCATATACTTTGTCTGTTTTACGCGTATGTTAAATCTACTCTTGAGTATTGTAGTACCATTTGGTTCTCTTCGTATGAAGTTCACTCTTTTAGAATTGAAAAAAATCCAGACAAAATTCACTAAAGTATTAATGAAAGTTTTCCGATATTTTAGCCTTAATTAATTTCAATATTCCTGCGAGTTTACTTAGTAACCGATTGTTTTTTTAAAATTCCATACCACAGAACAAGTTGGAAGTTTTTTTTTCACGGGTACTGCCTCTTGCGAGGAATTGACAAATTCTCCAAGAGTAATTCTTGTCATGAAAAGTGCTTTCTCAGATTAGCCGTTCGGATTCGGCTTAAAACTGTAGGTCCCCTCCATTCCTGACAACAATAGTCGCACACAGGAATGGTTGAGAGTTGTAAGTCACTAGGCCCTAGTTTTCAACGGACTGTTGCGCCACCCAATTTATTTTTAATTGATTAAAATAATTGTAATTTTTTTGTATATTATATAATTATCGAGTAATCACTGAAGAATTGTCACTTTGCTTGAATAAATAAACAAAACTACTAAGCAAATTGTGTAAAATATACCGTATACACGTCGGTAGCAAACTTTTGAGTTTATTATAGAATAGATCGCTCGAGATATAGTTCTGACATCAAAATGATTACCGTCTAAAATTTAATAGTTTCACTCGAAAAGTTTTTAAAAACCAAAAATAATAATAATAAGTAATAATTAAGTAACATTCAATTTGCCAAGTTAATCCATTAAATTCTAGACAGAGTCTCAATTTTTTAAGATTTATGTTTTTGATTTGATTTAATTGCTTTTGTCAAAGGAAACCACACCTATTGAAGCATCAAAATCAAGAAGCTGTGCGTTTCAATGAAATGTAAACTATTTTAATAGTCTAGAATGGAAAATGTGGGCATATTTTATACATCACATTAGCTCCTTTAAAGATGTCCTTAAAGGACACTGCCTAATAAATAGGCATGCTTTTCGACTGAATGGATGAATTTAATTCCATGTCCTGCCCTATCACAAAGACGAAGAGTCCACTGAAAAAACACGTCTACTACAATAATCCTCGTGATCTGAAAAAATCCGACATTTATTGTCTCAAACAATTTATAGCTATTACCAATAGGTTTTAACGAGTAAGGTAGATCTTAATATGCATGTGATATCACAACGGACCAACTGTGGTGCTAAGTGTTGGCTGGTCAGCAACAACCTTAACATAACCCATGAATCTAAAGTGTTTTTCTTGTTAATAACAACAAATACTTTACTTACAAAAGTAGATGGTCGTACCCTGAGTGTTCTTTAATCATTTAATATTTAATTTCCAAGTCGAACAAACATCAAAATTGTCCAATTTTCAGTTATACAAAATTTCAAAATCACTCATAAAAACTAATCCATCTTTGACAAGAAATTCAATTTTTGATCCTAAGCATCTCGTTGACAGCTGCAAAGTATTTTGTTGTTTTGGACACAATCCAACTACTTACTTATTTCTTATGGCATCAGGCGATGGGGGACGTCTACTTTCTATAGAATCCATGGCATTCCACTCATTTAAACATGACTGTTCAGACTCAACACGACGTTCATAGTTTGACAACCAATCATGCGATGGTCCACCCGGATAAAAATTATTCTCACGAGCCTTTTGACATACTTTATGAAGCGTTTGTAACGCCGACCTATGAAAGATATTTGTTTTTATATTTGTATAAAGAATAACAATTTTTGTAAGTACATTGAATATCTTAAAAGACAAAATTGTCTGCTTAAATTATTTTAATTTACTCACCACATTGCTTGAACAGAAACTGGTTTAAAAATATGTGTTTTCCCAAAAACACTTACACTAAATCCCCTAAAAATTATCATTTTTTAAATAAAAAGTTAAATTTAAAAATTAAAAACAAAAGCAAGACCCACCCGTCACCATCTAAATGAATTGTTGTATCGGCGAGTATTGGAACAACCAGACCAATAGTGGTATTCTCATTGCAGTCTATGCCTAATAAGCAAGACTCTTCTATGTCCTCCGCACAAGATTCATATTTATCCGAATCGGATTTTGAACAACGATTTGTCGAGAGCAATTGATTGCTCATGGCGGCCCGTCTTTTGTCCAACAATTCATCCGCCTCTAGAGAAGGGTTCAACTCTTGTTGTTCTTGCTGCTGCTGCTGTTGCTGATGTTTGTTTTCATTGGTACTCTGATTCTGATGTTGTGAATGAAGGTGATGATCATGTGTTTTAGTATCGTTTATTTGTTGCTTGCCACATTTTGATTGACACCGAGATCCTATTCGAGGTTTTTTCTCGGAACCGTTTCGCAAACAACATCGAGATGCAATTACTAGATATCGCGTACGGTTAGGTCGCTGGGATTCCAGTTTAACAGCCTTTTTAGTATGACATTTAAAAAGAGAATATGAAAAGCATAAAATATAGGATATATAATTTTAGATAATGATTTTTCGTATTTACCATTTTAAGAGTTTCTTCATGTCTAAGGAGATTAAACATGGACTGCAAATGCTGTTGAATATCTGAATTATTGCTTTGGGTACTATTGGTTGACCTTGTTGAATCAGTACTCAGCCGACGCTCGGCATATTGGGGAATATCTTTGAGGGCCAATACCAATGCTGTGCCTTTCCCAGCAAAGAAGCACTCACTAAAATAAATAGTTGGATCTATATTTTTATACACAGTTTATGTTTTTAATTTATACCTTCTTTCATATTTGACACCATCTTCTTCGTCGGCCTCGCCATCCTTTATCAAAAAGAAATAAAAATAAAAAAGAATTACATTAAAATGAATAAATTATAAGAACATAAATGTATTTTTATATTGGTTGGTATGGTTGACCTGGATAGGTGCGCAAAATTGACGAATCTGTTTATTATTACACTAAACCTGCCATCCATCTGGCGAAATTCTTTGACGTTAGGTAAAAAGGTCTTAAAAATAGCATTTTAGATTTGTAGTAACGGTCTTATTTTTGTCTATTTCTTTTAATGCTACCAGCTTCAGTCTAGAACAAATGCTACATATTTGTTTTCTTATTAATATTAAGTTCAATTATTAATTCATATCAATTGTTTTTTCCATCATCGATCGAGCTGATGTAAATTTGTATGACAAATAACACACCCGAGGTGTGTTCAAAAAGTACCCGGAATTTTTAAATTTCGCGGGCCTGGAGAGCCCAAGGTCAAAATTTTGTTTTATTGTGTTGGTATACATGCCCCTAAAGTATGATGCAATTTTCATCTATATTCACTGTTTACTTTGTCTGTTGTAGTTTCTAAGGTTCGACGTGTTTTATGAGCTCGGCGATTTTTGCTGAAACTGCTGAATTTTGACCAAAAAAACAATCGCATGAACATCGCCCAGGAGCTGTTAAATGACGTCAACGACGATCCAAGTTTGCTTGAAAGGGTCATAACTGGTGATGAAACATGGGTGTACGGTTATTATGTCGAAACCAAAGCACAATCGTCCACCTGGAAGCATCCAACGTCATCAAGAGCGAAAAAACGTCAAGTTCGATCAAATGTGAAGGTTTTGCTTACTGTTTTCTTCGATTATAATGGCATAGTGCATCAAGAGTTCTTACCACAAGGTCGTACGGTTAATAAGGAGTATTACCTTGAAGTTATGCGACGTTCGCGTGAAGCAATCCGAAAAAAAAAACACTCAGATTTATGGAAAAACAATTCATGGCTTTTGCACCACGATAACGCACCTGCTTACTCGTCGTTGCTTGTTCGTAATTTTTTGACCAAAAACAATATCGTAGTAATGCCCCAATCTCCATATTCACCAGATATGGCAACGTGTGACTTTTTCCTGTTTCCAAAGTTGAAGAGACTCATGAAAGGACGGCGTTTTTCCTCGATTGAAGAAATAAAGGCCGAATCGCTGAGAATGCTCAAGGACATATCAAAATGTGAATATCAAGAGTGCTTCGAAGATTGGAAAAAACGCTGGCATAAGTGTATTATATCTGGGGGGGACTACTTTGAAGGGGACCACATTGATGTAAACGAATAAATAAATATTTTTTTGAAAAAACTAAAATTCCGGGCACTTTTTGAACATACCTCGTATGGCTAATAAAATTCAAAACACATAGTCGTGCCATAAATTTCGTTACATAACTTCAAGATCCTGTTGCTCAAAACATCCATATGATATAAAATGTACCAGTTTGGTTTTAGTTTCGCTTCTGTTAGCATGGAGTGAGGTTTTAAAGAATCGCAATTATTGCCTTCCATGAAATTGTTGTTTTTTAAAAACCAATGGAACCTGCAATAATGTTCGGGAATCGGGTTCTTCTCTAGTTTTCTATATCTTAAAGAGTAGATGACAGCCCAAAAACTAGTCTTCCACACGTTGTCCACATTTGTACGCTTATGATAGCAGTTCGGGAACGAATACCATTAAAACCCCTTCGGAAAAGAAAGATATCAAGAGAATTGAATACATTGACGAAATCTACACATTAAGGGCTATCGACGCTTTGCAGATCCTTTTATAACACCTCCACTCCAAAAATGTATTGTGGAAAGAGTCAAAGTCATTAAAAATGTATTTATTCAAATGAAAAGGGACATTGAAAAAGTTTATTACAAATAAAAAAACACAATTTATGCGACATCATCATATCAAACTAAAACTGTTGTCTAAAGGATCAAACTTAACTAAAACTGTTGTCTAAAGGATCAAACTTAACCATCAGCACCTTTCTGTAATAATTTGAGTGAAAGCCTCACTCCAAAGTGTCACATACCGCCATTTTTGGGAACAATTGTAAAGAGGGATTGGTAAAGGCTTCAATAAATACTCTTTTTAATGGAAATAGATGGATTCTTCTATATAATTCTGGTGAGGCAAACAAAGCCAAGAAAACACAAAACGTACATTAGGGCCAATATCGAAGCCTTAAGAGAAGCTTAAGATTTGTTTTCAGGAAGTGCATATTTTAATGATTAAGATTATTTATAAGTGGTCAACATTGGAGATCGTGCCTGAAAGACTTCACACAGAAATTTTTAAATTCTTAAGATAGATTTTAACGGAATCAGTGTCAAAAATATCAATAGAAACTGTGCCTGCCACTATAGGTCGATGGCCGCAACGTTTAAGGGCTGGTATTAAAACTGAGGTCGATCATTTTGGGTGAAATTACATTTTTAATTAAACCCATATAACGGCCAAAGAAATGAAACAACAATTAATATAAAATACATAGTTCTTGTCTTATGGTGTTTTATAATTGTAACAGAACTTATGGCTTCTTTTAAAAATATGATATTTCTATAGAGGGATTATAAGTTTAGCAGATCAGCCTAAATATTACTAATACAAAATATCTTTTAGGTCAGAGACTTTTAAATTTATTTTGGTTAAATGACAAATAAAATAGTTTTGGAAATTTTAATGAGTCTTAACACAAGACAATCTTCCATGTTCTTATGACTAATGAATTATTTAATCCAAATTTAATTATGAGGGTATTGTGTTGAGTGGAGTTTTGTTAATAATTATCTGTAACTGTGCTAATTTAAAGAATTATTGTTGTATTTATTTGATGTTGGGTAGTTTTTGTTTGAAATTTAATTTACTTTGTTTTTAATGTGAATAGACTAAGGTCATATTTACGTTGTGATTATTTTTTCAAATTTCAATTTCTTTATTTTAAACAATACACTAAACAGTACAACGTACAAAGCGGGTTCAATCAGGAGACATAAGTGAATTTATGTGCAGTCAACGTCTTTTATTGAACAAATTCATCAATATATTGTTTTTTTTTTTTATATGTTATTAATATTAAACCTGTCTTTACGAGACTTTTCTTTCAGTTCATCGTACAGAAAGTAGCTACAGCTAATAAAGAACTAGGGTCTAGTGATTTACAGTTCTCAACCTCGATAATTGCTGTGTGCCAGTTCCACAGTTTTTCATTTTTTTTACAATTTTTCGGAAGAGACGGTATAAAAATGTGTAATCTTAAAAACATGCATTTTTCTCACATCTTTCAACATTGCTTTTGCCATCAAACAGAAACACAAGAGGTTTTGTTTGAAAATGCTTAGCTATTAACTATTCGAGTTTTAAAAACGTTTGAATCTTGTATGTATAAAAATTTAATCGAAGTCGTTTTTTATTTGAATTTGGAAATGCTTAATTCTATTTTTTTATAGTCAAAATATTCTCGATTTTTGCTTTCATATTTACATATATATTTATATATACAGCTATGGACAGACAAATAGCTCACTCTTTGTTTATTTTCAAAAAATAATGTAGTTCTTTATTTATAAATAAAATAACTAAATATACGTACATACATATATATAGCGAACAAAAAAATTCAAACTTATTAAAGCTTAAAATTAAAATAATTTCCTTCGTAGTTATTTGGAAAATCAAAGATGACGTATTTTCTCCTGGAGGTAGAAACAGCACACATTCGAATAACTGTTGAAAAAGTAAATTTCCGTCAGGTCCGATGCGGTTTATCTTGGTTTCATCGGTCCATAAAACTCTTTTCCAAAAGTGTACATCTTTCCTTAGGTGGGATTTCGCGAAATCCAATCAAGCCTTGATGTTCTTCTTAGATAGCAACAGTCATTGAGTCGCCTTCTTACAAGCCTAATCGAAATGTTAAAGTTGAATTATTCGTTGATTTCGGTCATGATGATACGGGATAATTAAATGGGTCGATATTACTCTTTCTTACGATGGTCAACACGCGTAGATGTTTTTCGGAGAGGTGTGTTTTTACTTTTAACTGACGATCAGCTTTAACTGAATTAATTGCATTGTACACCATATTCCTTGAACATTTCAACAAATGCGAAATTTGAGTTGGAGTCTTAACTTAACTTAACTACACTCACCCATTACATTTTTACGACTGCAATTTCCAATTCGTATGGCATTTGCCATGACTATTAATAAGTCACAAGTTCAAACAATGACGAATTGTGGGTTGGATCAATAAAATTATGACTTTTCATATGGCCAATTTTATGTGGCATGCTGTTGTGTTGAAAAGTTTATTCATTCATTATTATACTCCTTATGAATTGATTTGAAATAAACAATCCCGCCTTTCCGACTTAGACAAAATAAAGTTTGCCATATCTAAGCTGAAGTCCAACAAAATCGCTGAAGCAGATGGCTTGAATGCCGAGCTCTTCAAAGCAGCTGAAGATAATTTGGGTAGGAGCATGCACCAACTTAGCTGTAAAATATGGTCGGAAAGCATGCCCGATGAGTGGAACCTGAGTATTGTTCGCCCGATATTAAATGAAAAAAGGAACCTCTAAACTACACCACCTATAGATTAATCAGTCTACTTAACATCGTTTACAAAGTCTTCTTTGCCGTAAAATAAGAACGTCTAAAGCACATCGTCAACAAAATGTTAGGTCATTATCAGTGCGGTTAAGACCAGGAAAGTCTACAGTCGATCACATAACGGCAGATCCTGAAAAAACCCAATACCATCAAATCGAAACCCATCATCTCTTCATTGATTTCAAGGCCACATACGACAGCCTACAGGGACGAAATGTATAGATCCATATCTAGTTTTGGCATCCCTCCCAAACTCGTTCGTTTGTCGTCAGGTAGACCATGGAGAATTCATGCTGCTCCATAAAGTTTAGAAACAATTTAATACCTTACGATGTCAAAAAAGGCTTATGGACAGGGTGATGTCATGCGATTTCTTTAACATCGTCCTTGAAAGAATAGTGCATACCTCTCACGCCGACACTAGAGGCACTATCTTTCAAAAGTCTGTCCGATACCGATATTATGCTGATGACATTGACAAAATGGTAAGAACTCAGCGTGATTTCATTGGGGCTTTTGCGAGTATTAAGACAGAGGCGGCAAAAATGGGTTTAGGGGTCAATGAGGGCAAAACAAAGTACATGCTGTCATCAAGAAAGGACCTCCAACACCGACGCACGTCTCGGTCAAAACGTCACTATCGATAGACGTAATTTTGAAGTAGTGAGAGGACTTTGTCCCTAGGCTCCGCTATGAAAACAGAAAACAATACCAGCAGCGTTGAGATCAAACGAAGAATTAAATTAGTAAAGCTCTCTCTTTAGCGAAAAAGGTGTCGCTATATTATGAAAAAAGCGGATGAAAGCACTTCCCGTGATCTACGGTCCCGTATGTATAGAAGGTGAGTAGAGGAGAAGATGGATCGACGAGCTCTACGACGTAGACTTAACCAGAAGGATAAAAGTTCAACAATTGAGATGGCTGTACATGGAAACCAATGTTCCGTCCCGGAAAGTTTTCACGATTTCACGCCTATAGGACAGCGCAGTAGAGGAAGACCTCGGATCAGGTGGCACGCACTAGTGAAAGTGATCTCATTCAACTTGGAGTGCTCAACTGGAGACATCTAGCTAGGGATCGAGCTAGATGGAGAAGTTTGTTTGGTGAGGCCCTAGTTCACACAGAACTTTAGCGTAAATAATATTTCTTTACCATACAAAATACAACTCATTATATATACTTATACCTTGCCTAAAGGTTTTTTTTTTGAGATAATAATATTGTTGGTACTTTTGCACGATCAACTAAGGCAGAGGTAATTTCCAAGTTTGAAATGAATGGCGTTTGATAAATTAACTAGCTACCTAGTTCAAGGAATGCAGTTGACTGCAATCGAAGTCCCGAAGTCTGAACCTGCCCATTATTATTACAAAATAATTAATTTAACTTCACATAAAAAAAAACAAATTTTAAAGTCAAGATACTACGATAATTTTATCATTATTATTTTTATTAATATTATTTATAAATACACATCAAAATTCAATAAGCTCTTGAAACTAGAGTTAACTGCACTTTGTTTCATTTGAAACAAAGTGCAGTAACATTTTCTAATAAAAACTGATTTTTATTCATTCCCACCCTGGCCTAAAATAGTTTCTAATAAAAATCAACTTAAATAAAAATGTTATTCACCAGCTATAGAATATTTGCGTTTCAACAATCAAATTTGGAAACCGACCTTTAACTCTTCTGACACTTCAATGAAATTTCATGTAAAAATGTAAACATATTTTTGCCATTATTCTAAATAAATAATAATACAAGAAAAAAAAAAACAAATAAAAAGACAGGACTGCGCACAACACCCTTTTTAATAATATCTTCTCCTCGAGAGGCGAGAGGCCAAGCCTTGTAATACAACAAAAAGAAAAAAAAGGAAAGAATAATTTTCCAACAATTTTCCACATGAAAATGGGTTGAAATAAAGTGATGTTGGCGCAGCCGGTGGATGTATGATAAGTGAGTAAGGAGGGGACGTCAGACGCACGGACACGCTGCCTCATCTTTTTATTTTATTAATAACAAAATTGTTCGCCTTGAAGAAATCCAAATCAAGAACGAATACATTTTTAAATTTTAAAAACAGAAAACATGCTCCGTTCGATTTGGCGAATCCGTCGTTTTCGTCGTAGTCGTTTGGAGACGTTGATGTCTGCGTAAAAAGATCAAGACGAGGCGCAGTTTATAATGAAAATTTAATTTTAGACTTTTGTCTCAATATTTTCTACCTATAGTCAAGGCGACCAAAACAAAAGCACTCTCTACTTAGACTAGATAATACCGAGGAAATTTAGAAAGAAAACTTGAATTCGTTTTTGTTTTTTTGTTTGCCTGCCCTGCCGTCATCGTGAGTCGTAGACGAGTGACGAAGAATCACCGCGTAACCAAAACCAGCCACTGTCGTGTTGCCGCTTGCTTCACAAGTCCTAATCATCTGCAGCCGTCCCTCGCAATTATTTATTATAGTCACTCTCATTACTTTTGGCAAAAAGGCAAGGAACAAAGGAGATGATTTAAAGTAAGAGAAGGGGGTGGGTGGCGTATGGAGACAGGTAGGTATGTGAAATGCGAATGAAAGGCGTATTGTTGATATTTTGCGTGTTTGTAGGGAAGGCGTCGTACAAAAAAAAAAACAACACAAGACACACAAAAACAAAAAATAAATCTTCTACTAGGTAGGTATTTCCTCAATCAATCAACTTAGCTATGTCTTTATTAAACAAAACCAAAATAAATAACAAACTGTTCATCATTATCGCAAAATAAGTTGTTTCCTTTTTTGGTAGCATTGAAGCAATCAGAGTCGAAGCAAAGCGACAGCGACATCGACGATGATAAAATAAGCGAAAGGAGGAACAATTTCAATTTTTCACAGGGAGGTTGATTTTTTTCATTCCTAGGTTGTTTCTTTTTTCGAATTATATACTTTTTTTCCACTTACCGAGTTGGAACATTGTGGAGAACCAGTAACACTACTAGGCGATCTTTGCACTGTCACCAATGCCATTCTTGCAATTGCATTCGATTTAACTTAGAAACTTATTCATTTTTTGGTTATTTTTTGTGTTTTTGAATTAATCTATTGGTATTTTGTTGTTATAAAATGCACACACACCGTCGTTTTTATAAATAAGAAATGTAATAAATCTACAGAATCAAATAACAAAATTCTACGAGAAGACAGAAGAAGACATTTTTAATGTGACGCCATGTTTGATTTTTTTGTTCAACTGTTTTTGCTTCTTTGACAGTTTGTGTGGTGAATAAGGTGAAAGATGTATGATGATGGTAAGAGATTGTGGCTAAGAGCTAATTTTTTTTAGTCCGTGCTCACATGAACAAGTTCAAGGAAACTAACTTGTGCTAGGGTGAGCTTACACGTATTTGTTTTTATAAAATCTGAAAATTGCCGACTACTTGTTTTTTTTTTTAAATACTAAAATTAAAAAAATTTAAGTTTGAAAAATATGAACGAAAATAGCAACTCATGGCATCTAGAACTAAAGACAATTATAAGAGGAAAACAGACTTCAAAAAATTGAGTCTTTAAATTATTGTATGTAAAAATTAGATAATTGTTAGACGGCAAGCGAAAGTTTTGTAATCAGAGAGAAATAAATGACTCGTTGATTCCTAACAAACCTTGGCTTGTTGGCAGTGTTGTTCCATGTAGACACAAAATGTAGACTACACGTGTAGACAATTCAAGGTAGACAATTCATCATTGTCTACATGTCAATGTAGATAATGTAGACAATCAATTTTATTTCAATTTTTCAACTTTTTTTTGTCTTCTTAATCATATAAACAAAACAAATTTGTATTGTTTCAGTCTTTCACTCTGCATTTTGTATTTAAACAAAAATAAAAAATCTTAAATGCTTAGGTATGTATTTCATAAATATAATGAGAAGCCTTATTCATTTTCATCTTCGACGTCCTCATCAGAACAATAATATTGATTATCCTCGATTCTCAATGAATAATAAAGATGAAGAAGTTTCTTCGATCGTTCAAAAGTCAAGCGGTTTCTTGGCATGGAATGAACACACGACCAACTTGAAAAAACTCTTTCGATTTGAGCGGAAGAGGCTGGAATAAGAATAAGTTTTTTTGCCAAATTTGCCAGATTTGGATGTTTTATAGAGGCCATATTCCAGAAACAATTGGTTTTTTAATATCTTTTTCAGCTGCCTCCTACAGAGAATGCGTCAGATTCAATTTGATCGATTTTAGTAAAATAAAAATACTTACACATCTATTTAAAACATAAACATTATTGTTGTCAACATCGTTTGAAAGAGAGATAGACATCTAACAATTAACATTTGTCAGTTATAAATTTTATACAAAAGCACAATTTTTTACTACCGTCTCAGAGTTTTGAATGCCGGAGCTCGAGCTTAGATCACTGTCATCAATAAAAACAATCATAGAAAAATCACCGGATTCAGATGCCGCAGGTGATTGGGATGGTTTGCAGGCATTCCTTTCCCAATTGAATGTTAAAGCATATGGTTAATAAATAATATGATTTTATGGTTTATCTAAAACGTTTCTATATTTACCTGTGGGTTCGCAGACGGCTTTCTGCAGTGTTATGTAAATTTGTATTGCACACTGTGCAATATGCTACATATTTGTTGTTGGATTTCATTAAAAGGAAACCCAGTTCATCAAAAGCTTTATTTTTGCGTCGACGAGACATAATTTTATTATCAAAGAACTCAATTTTTCTATATTTAATTGAAGTCAAACACGCACCTTTTCATAATAGAAATAAACCTTGCGAAAGAACAATCAAGAATGACAGATTAGAATGGAATATCCTCATTGTCTACATTGTCGACTTCATTGTCTACATTGTCGACATTGTCTACATTGTTGACACAATTGTCTACGTAGAAAGGTAGACAATCAAAGTCGACACGTAGAGGAACAACACTGCTTGTTGGCTCAGGCTCGCTGATTTTTTACTTGATGAAAATCCAAATGGATCGACAGAGCCAAACAGAGCCGCCTCAGTTTCCCCAAACATGGCCGATTTGGCTCTGCTCGGGCCCATTTGTCTCTTTGATATGCATGGCCAGCTTTCCATGTGGCTTTATAGTTAATTATAGGAACTCAAAAGGAGAAGTCTGTTGTCTACTCTTTCAATTGTGTGTTGTAAAACATATAGCTGAACCGCTTTTTCTGCAATGCAGATACATGTATGTATATCCAATTTATGGTATTTAAGGCAGAAGGTTTGAGGAGTGAAAGCAACTTAGTTTTCAATCGAAATGAACATTGTTTTTTAAAAGAACTATAAGACAACGAAATACCTGAAACATTACGGGAATCTCCTACCATTTTCATTTTTGTATTCTGGTGGCTTTCACACACGACGGTTTCGTTCGTACTTAAATTCCGTAAATTTTGTTCGATGGGCCATTGATAGTAAATGAATACATTGCATTTGCAATTCAATCATTCAATCACACTAGACGTAGATAAAGTTTCCCGTACGGACGTACGGTAGGGTATACATAGCATTAACGCCTTAGCTCAAAAATACTATTAAATACTAACTTCTGTAAATAAATTATAAGTCCTTCGATATTATTACTATAATATGGTTCCTGGAGTAAAATTTTCTGAGATCTTTAATGCAATTCTTGCATTATCGATTTCGATGCTGAAAGTTGCAATGTAATTTTTAAGACATTAACACACAAATTTGCATTCGTGGGATAGTGAGCAGTTGGTCCAATTTACATTTATGTCAGTTACAATTTCACATTTAGGAGTGAAACCCTTTTTAACTTACATTTATTCCAAGAAATTACTTTTACAATACAATTGATAAGATACTATAAAGCATTCGCGACTTTTATCGTGACATTTGGTGGATTTAATTATAATGTACATTAGAATAGGTTGTCATCAAAAACCATTTCAAAAAACAACAATAACAAAATCGTGGTTGTCAAGAGTTTAGCACCACTTCAACTTCTACTACTATTTTTTAATTTTATTGGAGTAAATATCTTTCTGCTAACATATAACAGAAGTGGTTTCCTTTAAAATTTAATTACTAAACATTGAAATAAAAAAATTCGTGCTTTATCGTTCTTCCCAGCTGTTCAGTTGGTTGCCAACTTATTTTTTATAAATATAATTATACTCCGTAAAGGGAGAACTTGCGATATATTTTATTGGTCTCTTATCAAAAGATTTGCTTAAAAAGCCCTCGATTTCAATCGCGTGTGCCTGGAGAATACGGCCACCTACACGCCTGTCATGTATGTATTCGAACTCAGGAAGCCAAGGGCTTTTGAATGCGACCAATCTCAAGCGGTTTCCCAAAAGTCTAAAAACGCCAAAAATAAACGCGTTTTCGGCTACCTCTGCAGGACACATGCGGCCACCTACACCTCTGTCGATACCATATTTGAGATTAGCGAGTCGATGCAGTGCATTTGAGTGGTTTCCCTCCCTATTTCAATTTTCGGAAAAGTTGTACTTTTGATGCGGGCAGACGAACCTTTTCTAAGACTTCCTACAACTTTAATATCAACTGGTTTCCTTTCACTCCAAAAAAAAAACTCTCAGCTCTTGGTCTACTGCCACAACACAAAATTCACTTCTTAGTTTTTGCAGGAAACATATGGCATTGTAGTTAATGGTATGAATATGCAATTTCGAAAGGGGCACATCTCTGAAAATTTAAAATGTTTAGGAATTGAAAAAAACTGGTTATTTTTCAAACTTGTGCATACATTTTATTTTTTTTTATGTACAGGCGATGACGTTTATAGTAGATTTAATACCAGAGATGCTGTTTTCCATCTTAATGGGTGTAGATAAGCATTTACATCACATTGGAATAAAAAAACGAATTTGACAAAATATCGGACATGTGCCCTTTTCGAAATTGCATATTCAATTAGAATATACTGTTGGGCCATATCAGTTACCATTTTGGAAATAACGGATAATCCATTTTGCGGTTTCAAAAGTATAGGGCTGAAATTCGACATCTGTCAAACTAAGTTATTAAACCAATAATGTGGCCATAGCCACATATCGTGCTTTAAGAGGAGATTAGGGTTTACATAATCGTCGATTCCTCGTCGTTCTCAGGAATTAGCACTGTCTTATTTTACATTTGGATCTTCACCTACATACATCCATATAAAGTCCAGCTCACACAAAAACTGAAGCCAGCTGACCATTCACAACGTCGTCGTAGATACGTTGAATGGGTGCTTGGACAACAGGCGGTGGACGGCGATTTTTCGAACAAAATTTTCTTCAGCGACGAAGCACATTTCTCACTCGGTGGGTACAGGGTTGGAACCTCAGTAACAAAATTTCGGAGCAGATTTGCAGCAAAAGTGAAGTAAATCAAAAATTTCCGAAGTAGATTTGAAAATGAAAGAAAAACTCAAGTTTTCGAAAACTGTATTTTTAACAAAAATTTATTTAACGGAAATAAATAGGTATTTTTAACACTAAATTAAATAAGAAATTAGAGTTGAAAACAAAAAAACTATATTTTAAACAAAAATATTAATTTTTTTAAACAAAAAATGAATCACAAACGGGTTTAGACTTCAGAAACTAAAAACTATTCATAATACATACTATAAATATTTTTGGTTTTTATTGATTTTATTTTAGAATGTATTTGCCTTGGACAAATTTCAATTCTCTTATAAATTTAATCAATTCAAGTGGTGATTCAAAAATTTGTTTTCCATCTGCTATTAATGATCGTGAAAACATTAAATTTTCAACTGTATTGACATGCAAACGATTTCTTATTTTAGTTTTCAATAAATTCATTTCGGAAAACTTTCTCTCAGCTGCGGCGCTGCTGTGTGGTAAAACGGCTAGAGTTAACATATAGTCAGATAAGTTTTGGAACATAAGTTCTTCCATTTTATTAGTGGTTGTTTTTAATGAGTACCAATAAAGCTAACTAAATCTTGCTGATCTATGTTGCTTATATTAAGTAAGAAAAATTACGATTCCGTTCAGAGACAGAGAGTCAGACCAAAGTTGTTTGGAGAATACACAATGCTGTCATTTAATTTCATTTGGTTTGGCTTCACAATTTTTTAGTGTGGAAAAAAGGAGCAGATCTGAAAATAGCGGAGTGGCGAAGTAGATTTGTTTTCTCCCTCAAAACTGGAGTAGATTTGCTTCGATCGAAGTGAGGTTTGAACCCTGGGTGGGTATGTAAACAAATAAAATTGTCGTATTTGGGTTTCTGATAATTCTCAAGTAATTAAAGAGAGGCCACAAAAAGTAACTGTGGGGTGTTCTTTTTGGGCGGGAGGTGTGATTGGACCTTACTTCTTCGATAACAACGACGGAACGACTGTCACTGTCAATTCAGAGCGTTATGGTCATATGATGACAACTGATTTTTTTTTTGAAAGACTACGACTTGGAGAATATGTGGTTTCAACAAGACTGTGCCACATGCCTCACAAGTCTAGCGAATATGGATTTATTGCAAAAGATATTTCTCGTCGTGGACTTTTGTTTGTGGGGCTACACGAAAGACCGAAAGAACCAATGACCAGTGTACTTCAAATCCCAAGATTGGGACAAATGAAAAGAACAGACATTTCAGACATTATATTCAACTTTAATTCATAGAATTTTATTTTACGTTTTTAAAATACAAAAAAAAAGCTTCAATGTACGTTGTACATTTTTTCCAAATACTGATGGGGTACTGCGCCATCTATTGGTGCGAACTACTCCATTAAGATGTTAAGAAAAGAATTTGAGAAGAATTATCCAAATCAACCACTAGTTTTTCTTTCGCCCACTTGCAAAGTGCTATTTTTACACTGTGAGTCCAGGCCAGGCATAAAACAATGATATTCGAAAATGTAACGATGCAATTAATTGGCTTTTTTGTTTGAAATATCCTTGTTTTATTTCCTGACTCACAGCGGCGTCAAGTTAACACTACAGCCCCCCTTTTTAAAAAAAAATCAAAGTAAAACCAATTTTTAGAATTTTTTCTTTCCACAACTAATTCACAACAAATAATCTTCAACTAATTGCATAATCTAAAAGTGTAGTGCACTACATACCACTTTTTTTTTAAAGTGTTGAGCTAGTAATTCTTTTTTCACAACTAATTTACAACAAAAGTGCTACAACTCAAACGTCAAATTTTGCCCCTCTATCCAAGCTTTTATTATGCGCTCCGAGTGAACAGACTTGTTATCATGTTAGTAGGCCAAGTTTATGGGTCAAACAATGTTAGATTATTTAGGAAATTTTCTTTCCAAGATTCCCTTATACCCAGTTGCAGTAATTTTTGATGTAACGACCTCAACCTTAACTGTTCTATAATAACTGACAGCTTTCAATATAACAACACCTCCTTCACAGTTGTGATGAGGCTTTTAACACCTTTTTAATGTTCTCAATTCGTGAAACTAAAAGGTTAAACCATCAGGTCCACTGAAATTAAATAGTTTTATTGTCTGAAAAAACCACGTGATACCATTCTTTTTTTCAGATTGTTTGAGTTTTGGAACTTTCCGTTGTTCGTCAAGCAACGGTTTTTTCTTAAGTTTAATTCGTTTAAGATGACTCAAAACTTTTAGAATATGCCACTAGATAGATAAAAATAGATATTTTATTTTCAAAGATAAATGCTTTTTACAAATTTTGTTTTTGTTTTTATAATACGCAGCTTGCTCAGGGATTTGATATTTAATTTATGTATATCTTACAACTGAAAAATTTTATAATATTTTAAAGATATTTTAGATTGGAGATTACATTTGAAGGAAACAAATATGCCATTTAAACTGGTAAAAATTGTTAACCAAAATAGATTTTGAAATCAAATTGTTTCCTCATAATATGCAAAATATTGTTGGTAATTTTTAGTAAATTTCTAAGAAAAATTCAACAAAAACAACAAAAACTGATAAGACATGGTTTTCGAGTATAGTATTAAGAGAAAAAAGAAATATATATCGAATTAAAATTATTTATCCCGCACAAAATATTATTATAAATATTTTGTTAAAGTTTTAGGCAAGACAAATGAACAGACAGAATGGAAATTTATCAGTGTGGGTCGCATCCCAGCCTCTTTTTTGTTTTATTTTCGCCCCAGAATCACAATGCTATCTTTGCAGTTCTTTTTCTTATTTTTTAAGGAAGGATAAAAGCCATTAAGACCAAGCCAATTTTATCACCTGTTGCACGTCCAGATAGGTCAACTCGATCTTAGCTTTTGAAACACTGCCAATGCATGTAGATCTACTCATTGGTCTTAAAATCTTAGATCAGAAATTAAATTTCACTTAAAACACTTAAATTGTTGCTTTTAACTATCCAGTACTTGAAAACGCTCATAAACAACGATTGAATTGTAGTTGTACCTATTCAGCTTCTTCTTTACGTATAAAATATTTAACAAGTTGGCGGAAACAAGACTCAAGACAAGTTTTATTTTTGTTCTTAACATTTTAATGGCGTAGTTAGCATCGATAGATATCACAAAACCCTCAATATTTGTAAAAAAAAGTGCAAAAAAGCATTTTCGAAAATGTTTGTGAGTACCTAATCAGTTGAAGCGGAGTGTATGTACACTCTACGAAATAATCATAAGGACAAACACAAAATACGAACTTTTTTTCATTTATTATTGGATTTTAGCAAACTAATTTTACTTTTAGTATCTTAACAGCTAAACTTATAAGGAAAAACAAAAATATGAAAAATTAGACTTTACATTATAATTATTATGAAATGGGTTTATTTTTTTTTTCAGAACGAAATAATATTAAGGCCAATATTTAAAAGTAATTCTTAATAAGACTTTAAGTTTTTAAAAAGGCGTTCAATATTTGGTGCTTGATCCTTTTCGTTTAATAACATCTTTTTAATTTTATTTGACACATGTTAATTTTTGCTCATTCTTCTTGAACAACTCTTGTTAAATAATTTATAGTATAAAATAAACGTTTATATTTCAAAACGCTGTGTATTAAAAGTGCTCAATCAATCGGGGTCAAATCAGGACGCATGGAGGCAAGTGCAATAAGTTAATATTTTGCTTAATGCAAAAACTCTTTTGTATATTTTGAAACATAAATAGCAGAGTTATCCTTGTGAAATACAGATTCCGCAGCAAATATTTCATCCGAATATTTTTGGGAATTTATTTTGGTAGAAACAGCAGCTTATGGCACCCCAAACCATCAACTTATAACCTTTAAAATTGCGAGTATTCCTATGCGGCTTTTCGGTTCGTTTATCATGCCGAAATGGTTGGCAACCGTCTGGGCCTCCTCAATATTTTCTCATTCGAAAAAATTAATACTTTTCAGCGAAAGTCATTCTGTTCGCTTTTTGACGTGGTATAAGTTTTGGTTTCGGGACGCGTTTCACATATTCAATATTTGTATCACCTTTCAAAACTTGTTGCACCCGCCTTGGTGACAAATTGAGGTTTAAAATGTTAACAATTCTCGTGACTTCATGTGTTCTCCGTAATCAGCAACAAGACCCCGCTTTTCTTCGTATAATAGCTTTCAGGAGTCATTATAATTTATTATAAAATCATAACGACGTGTTTTATTCAAATAAATTAAATATAGCTATTTACGTGATTTACAAAGTATTCATAACTAACAAAGCTTTGTTACCTAAAGATTTTCTTGTTTTCGGTCCTTTTTAATAAAGATTCTTAAATATTCCATATATGGTGTGTCTATGGTACATTATGTATATTCAGTCAATCCCTTGACGTTACGATTCGAAGTACGCCTTCATTTGAATATGTCAAAAAATGGTTGCTCTTCAAAATTCATTCAATAAAAAAAAGTGATTTTGTGTTTTTAATTCTTAGTTGATGTGCATTTTTTTTAAATGAAGAAACATAAAAGTTTATTTTTCATAAAATATTTATTTGTATAAAAGGACACTTACAATTATGCCGGATAATTTCGTTTTCATAATATTATTACATATATTATAATTTAAAAACAATATCCCATCGATCGTTTATACTTAAGATTTATGTCCTCGAAACTTTACGCAAAGAAATACACAATTATTTTAATCATTTATTTGTTCGTTAAATTAAAGTAAGTAAGTTTTTGTTTTGTGTTGTTTGTGTTGTTGTTTTAAATAATTTAAATAAATACACTACATACAAAATAAACCGGCGAATTTGTATTTTATATAATTTTTCTGTTGACAAAAAAATATACATAAAATGTAAACAAATAAAAACTTGCGTACACTAATTGATTTTTGTTTTATTAGTTTATTACATATTTTATTTCTATTTAATTTTCGTTTGTTTTTTTTTTGTATTAATTATTGTTTTGTGCTTGAAAGCACTACATTGTTTAAAAATAAAATTTGATTACTAAATTAAACTACAGGCGACATGCGCGAAAAATACTCTCTCGCATAATTAACACAATAAATACATAACTAAATAAAATATATATATTTTTTAATAATAATCCTAAATCTAAAGTTTTTTTCTTTTCTGATTCAATTTTTATTATTTAAAGAATAGTACTAATAAGAAACAAAGAAAACATCCCAAGCTCAAGTAACTGAAAATCTCTCCATCTTACATTCGTTTTTATTTTTATATTATATTTTATTTTATGCTTAACTATCAGTTTTCACGCACACCGCGTACGTTCAGCGTTCGAATTTTAAGTTATTGTGCAAGGTGTTTTATATTAAACTTTAACTTTAAGTATATTTATATTTTTAGTAAAAAAGTAAAAAATCTATCATGGGATTTTCAATCAGTCGAACAATAGGATGTGCTAATTCTTTAATTTTTATTTCTTTTAATTACTATGATTATTATTTTGTTTTTAATACATCTACATATATGTACTTAAGTTATAGTTTATTCTCAACTAAACCAAGTATTTAATTTCATTTAAATATATCTATTTATTAAACAGATACACTTAAATAATTGAGTTTTTAATTTGTTTGTTTTATTCTACGATTTTTGTTTTCAAATTTATATTTAAAACTTCTCCTAAAGTCATTAAGTTTATAATTTTATAGGTCGTAGTATAGGAAAGAAGACAATGCTTTAGGTATTCAGAACTTGTTGCCCTAACAACAAAACAAAGAAGACTAGAAGAAGAAGCAACAATTTACAATACATTTATGTATAAAATAAAAATAAAAAAAAAAACATACAAACTTAAAATTAATAACATTCTAGTTATAAATGCTAAAAGTAATCAAATCAAATTCATAACGTAATTCATTGATTGCCAGTAATAATAATTGTTTAAAATTTGTTTTAAATTTGCAACAAAAAATCACGTTACAAAAATAACATTTTGTAATTTTATCATACTTATACTATTTTCATTAATTATAATAAGTAAGTGCGAGCTAAATTAATTGCACCTATACTATGTATACAGCACAATATCACTGGTTGCTTCTGACATATTTTTGTTTTATTAATAAACTAAATTAATTAATTAATTAATATTTTTTCTGTTGCCTTTTCGTTTATAAATTTGTTTAGGTATTTTTGTTTTCGTTTGTTCTAAAATCAATTCAATTTTCATTTAGTTAATTATTATTATTGTTTTCATTAAGTTTTCTTTTCTTTTGTTCTTAAATTTAGTTCTTACAATTATGGAATTGAGATATTTAGTATTACATTTTTTTTACGGTGTTTGCTGTGTTGGCACCTTAATATAATATTGCTGCATTCTTTGTTTCTAAAAAAATTAATGGCTAGTTTCTCATCTTCGGCGTGACGCAACAACAGCGATCATTTGACGAAGCATTGGCTCAGGCGAACATGTTTTAGGATCACACTTCATTTGCCCGTCGCCGCCACACCTTAAAGTTAATAAGAAGAGAAAATTTATTAATAATGATGAATCTTTTATACGTAATTATGTCGAGTCAAAGAAAATCGTTCTTAAATGGCGCCCAACGTTTCATTAAAAAAATGTTTGGTTACGAACTTTTCATCAGTTTTCTTAGATTATTCAACATAAATATTAATTTAAACAAATTGTCTTAATCTTAATAATATTACTTACGTGCAGTGCATGCATGGTCCGCTGGCTGAGTCGATTTTATCGCCCACCTTATATGATTTTCCATTGATATGGCACCCGTTCTTTGCTGCCGCACCTCTGTATGCATGATGCAAGAAGTGAGGTGGCAATGTTGTGCTTGTTGTCGTTGTACTTGTTGTTATATTAAGTGTAGTTGCCATTGACACAGGACACTCATAGCGTGGACAACAGAATCCACTAATTGGTTCCTCATGGCATCCAGATATTGGTGGTGGGCAAGATTGTTGCAAACAAATGATATCACTTCGGAAGCAGAAACAGAAGTCACATGGATCATCACGTGGAATCTGTTGAGCTGAAACGAATAATTTTCCACCATATCGGCAAGTTCCAGGTCCGAAAACTTCAGTTTCGTCTTCGTCTGTGTATTCATCTTCGGTATAGGATGGATATTGAGGAGGAACTTGTCCATATCCAGGTGGCTGGTAGTGTGTTGGTGCATTTGTATTTGCCTGTGATGTGGGTTGTTCGGTTGTTGGAACAGATGGTATTGACGAGTCTTTGTCAGTGGCATTGATTGGTGTTGAAGTTGTGCGGTCTTGTTCGATTTGTGGGAATAGTGGGTGAATGGTTGTTGAAAGTGGAGTTTCGTCTTCAGAAGAAGGTTGTTCATCCTGGATAATTGGTTTGGGCAAATCTGAATCAATTTTGTCATCTGCTGTTGCTTCAATAGGTTTATCGGAGGTGGAAGAAGCGATAGCACCTTCAGTTGGTTGAACATGTTGTTTATGATCTTCTTCTGTGATTTCGGGTTGAGTTTCTGGAGCCTGTGTTTTATTGTCAGATTCACTAGTTGCAGGTTGCTCGGAAAATTCTGGTGTGATTTCAGGCACTTCGGTTTTCTCATCAGATTCCTCAACTGAGCTTGTCGGATGCACTTGTGGTTTTGTATCTTCAGCAGGGATTTCAGCTGAAACTTCAGTTACTTGTTCCTTTTCTTCTGATTCCGGTATTCTTGTCGGATGCCCTTGTGGTATTGTATCTTCAGCAGGAATTTCAGCTGAAACTTCAGTTACTTGATCCTTTTCTTCTGATTCTTCAAATTCTGGTTTGCTTGTGGCCTGAACTTGTGGTTTTGTATCTTCAGCAGGTATTTCAGCTGAAACTTCAGTTACTTGATCCTTTTCTTCTGACTCTTCAGATTCTGGTTTGCTTGTGGCCTGAACTTGTGGTTTTGTATCTTCAGCAGGAATTTCAGCTGAAACTTCAGTTACTTGATCCTTTTCTTCTGATTCTTCAGATTCTGGTTTGCTTGTGGACTGAACTTGTGGTTTTGTATCTTCAGCAGGAATTTCAGCTGGAACTACAGTTACTTGTTCCTTTTCTTCTGATTCTTCAGACTCTGGTTTGCTTGTGGACTGAACTTGTGGTTTTGTATCTTCAGCAGGAATTTCAGCTGGAACTACAGTTACTTGTTCCTTTTCTTCTATTTCTTCAGACTCTGGTATGCTTGTGGCCTGAACTTGTGGGTTTGTATCTTCTGCTGGAATTTCAGCTGGAACTTCGGTTACTTGTACCTTTTCTTCAGATTCGTCAGCTTCACTCGTAGTTAATACAACTGGCGTTTCTTTTTCTTCTGAAGGTTTTTCTGGCGATTCTTGCAAAACATGATCTTCTGGAATATGTTCCTCATCTTCAGTTGGAAGTGCTGTTGTAATAATTTCAGCACGTTCTGTTACAAATTCTCCGATAGTTTGAATGTTGGTTTCATCCTTTGGTGTATGTTCTTTGTCTTCATCAGATTTTTCTGTAGAATAGGTGTTATCAGAATCAAAATGTGCATCAACTGGAGATGAAGTGATATATTGCTCATCAACTGGTGCAGCTGTTGAAGAAATTTTCGAATCGTCTTGTTCTTCCAATTTAGTTGGAGCAACATCTTCAGCGGGTTTGCTTGTTGTTGCTTTAATAACTTCACCTTCATCAAGAGATTGCGTTGAAGCAGTATCATCAACAGGTTTATCAGTTTGGAGTCTATCAACAACCTCAGGTTTACTGATCTCAGATAAAACATCTTGGTCAGATGGTATGTTCACTGGACTCTCTGTTTGACCAATAGGCTGGGGTGTTTTGGTTACTATATCTTCAGCCGATTCTTCCTCACCTGATTCTGGTTTCTCAGGTTGTACATTTGTTTGAGATACATCAATTGTAGCTGGTACCTTGGTTGTTATTTGAGATTCGTCCAATGATGGTTTCTTTGTGATATCTTCAGCCGAAACTTCTTCATCTGATTCTGGTTTGTCAGGTTGTTCATTTGTTTCTGATGGATCAATAGGCTGTGGTGTTTTGGTTGCTGTTTCTTCAGCCGATTCTTCCTCACTTGATTCTGGTTTCTCAGGGTGTACATTAATTTGTGATGCATCAATTGAAGCTGGTACCTTGGTTGTTGTCTCAGATTCTTCCAAATATGGTTTCTTCTCTTCAGCCGAACTTTCAGTTTGAGATGGAACATCAGGCTTTATTGTTGCAGTACCTTCAATTAAAATTTGATCGTCGGATTCTAGTTTACCAGGTTGTTGAGTCATTTCATGACTCGATATTATTTCTGGCATTTCAGTAGCGTTAGCACTTTCACCTTCTTCCTTAGATTTAGTTGAAGTTTCTTCATCCAATAGCTCTGGTTGTTTTGTTGGTATTGATGGTTTAACAGTTTGAACTTGTTCTATTTTATCTTCGCTATCAATATCAGCTAAGGGGCTAACAGTATCACTGGCTGGTAGAGAACTTTCAGTTGTAATTAAGTTCTTGTCAATAGAACCGTCTTCTTCAGAAGGAAGACTATCAGAAGTAAGGGGTGCTTCAGTTTGACTAAATACTTCATCACCCAATGATGCTGTGATTGCAAGGCTTTCATCGACAATCTCAATTGGTTTTGCTGTAGTCGAACTGGATGGAAGTTCCGTAGAATCAACATGGACAGTCTTGATAGGAATACCTGTTGAGCTCGTTTTATCTTCTTCTGAGCTCTCATTTTCGTCGATAGTTTTAACAGGAGTAGAAACTGCAGAACTTTCTGTAATACCAATATATTCATCGCTTGATACTACAGAAGAAGTATCCTTTGGTGGAGAACTGTCCTCATCGCTGCTTGTGACTGTAGCACCCACATATTCATTACCTGGTAGTGAAGTACTATCTTTTTCGGGAGTTTCAGTAGCTTCAATTTCTTCATCACTTGTTTGGATACCCTTAGTTGGAATTGATTCTCCTGAACCTTCCAAATCTTCTGTACTTTCATCTTTAACATCGGTAGAAACAGGGATGACTTCAGATTCCTTGTCTTTTTCGGAACTTGGAACCAAGACTGTTGTTAGTTTTTGTTCTTCATTAATATCAGTTTCACCATATTTGTCTCCAACAATGGGTGCAACAGTTTGATCGACAATGTGTTCTTCTTCAGTCTGGCTCTCTACACTAGTTTTATCTTCATTGGATTCTTCTTCTGAAGATACATTTGGTGCATTTGTTTGGCTTGAAGTGACTTCGTTAGATTCTGAATCTATCATTGAAGCAATTGTAGAAGTAGGTGAATTAGCCTCATCTCCAGACACTGGAGCAATGGTAACATTGTCTTCAATAAGTGGTACTCCAGTTTGTGTATCCATCTGTTCTTTGTTTAATGAATCTTCTTCAGTCTTAATTGGACCACTTTCATCAGTTGATGGTCCTTCAAGTTTATTTGTATCTTCGGAGTCAGAAACAACGGGATGCTTATCAACAGCTGGAGAACTAGTTTGGCTATCGTTCTCATCTCCTTCTGTATCAGTTTTATCTTCAGAAATTGGTGCTCCACTTCCTTCTATAACGTCTTGTGAAGATGTTACGTCAATTAGAATTTCATCTCCTGAATCTGAGATCGTAGGTTGCTTTTCAATTGTTCGAACTGTGGTTTGACTAGTTATTATTTCATCTTGTTTAACATCAGTTTTTTCATCTGAAACAATTTCGCCGCTTCCTTCAACTGAATCTTCATCAATTACTGGAGAGGAAGTTACATCGATCTTAATTTGTTCTTCTAAATCTGATTCTGAAGGTTGTTTTTCTACGGCTGGTGTACTGGTTTGAATAATGGGCTCAACAAGTTCCACATCAGTTTTATCTCCAGGAATTGGAGTGCCGCTTCCTTCTTCTTCCTTCGTCAGATCAGTCTTATCTTGTTCCTCTATATCTGATACAGAAGTCTGCATCTCAACTGTTGGAGTAGTGGTTGGGCTAGCAATTTCATCATGTTCAACATCAGTCTTATCTTCGGGAATAGATGCGCCACTTCCTTCAATGACTGGTGATGTGGGTACATCAATTTTGATTTCTTCTTCATCAGAAGTCGAAGGTTGCTTATCTGTTTGTGGAACACTGGTTTGACTAATAATTTCATCTTCAGCTGTATGATCAACGACTGCACTGGCAGTTGTTACATCAATTTCATTTTCCTCTTCCGAAACTGAAGTGGGAGGTTGTTTTTCTATATTTGGAATATTGGTTGGGTAAGCAATATCGTTCTGTTCAACAATAGGTTTGCCTTCAGAAATGTGTGCACCACTTCCTTCAAATTGTTCCTCACTGGGTGGAGCGCTGGTTTGACCTTGAATTTCTTCATCCTTAATATCATTTTCACTATACACGATTGTGGTCTGATCACTAATAGAAGGAGAATCTGTCTCAACTGGAGTCTTATCTTTCTGTTCGCTTGGCTCGCTGGAAATTGGAGTAAGAGTTTGGTCAATAGTTGAAGTGGTTGAACTAGCCACATCATGTTGCTTATCAACAGATTCTTTTTCTGTAACGCTTCCATCACTTTCTTCAACCAAATTATGTTCCATAACTGGCGCACTTGTTGAAGGTACAATATCTTCACTGGTTTCATCTGCTTCTGGAATGATAGTACCTGCAATTGGTTTTTCTTCCTCATCAGTAGGCGCAATGGTTTGACTGGGAGTTTGATGACTCTCCAAATCAATTCCTTCTTGCAATACTGCTTCTGGCAAAAGGGAATGTTCTTCGATTTCATCCTTCTCTGTAACTGGTGTTTCATCTGATTTAATTGGTGCAATTGTGGAATAAATTGGTGCATCATCATTAGGTTTGTCTTCTTCAAGATCGGCAAATGGAATATCGTCTTTCTTATTGGAAATTTCATCCGCAGTTTCAACCTTCTGGACATCGTCTTCAGTTGGCTCAACTCTCGTAAGAATTGTGCTAGCAGGAGTTGTGATAATTTTCTCAGTAGCTTGTTCACTTTCAACTGATTCTTCAATGTGTTTTACAGGAGTTTCTTCTTCAATCTTAGTGTGAGAAAGGTCTTCAGGCATACCTGGCTTATTGTAATCAATTTCTGGAATCTTGGTACTTTCATCAAGTGGTTCAATGTCACCTACATGCTCAGAAACTAATGGTCTAGCTGTAGTAATTGTTTGATCTTCTTCTTTGTGGAGCAATGGTGATTTTGTATCTTCTTCGGATTCGGTTTCTTCTCCCGATTCGTTGGAGGTTTCATCTGAAGTGTCAATAGTTTCTTCACTTTGTGTTGAATCACCTGTCTGAATTATTGCAGGAACAGATGGTGCTTCGGTGCTTATATCTGGCTTTATTGGTTGAATTGTTGTAGCTTCTTTTTCAAGAGTACCTTCAGTTGTAAGAGCTTCGCTGGGAACAACTGGTTTCAAAGGTCCATTATCAGAATCTGACCTAGAAGGAATTCCATCAATTGACGTTGGTGTAGTAGAACTTAGTTCCTCGCCATCAGTAGCACCAAGAGTTGTAATTTCATCTGGTTTTTTCGATGAAATACTATATTGTGGTACTAAGGTAGTGACTTCAATTGGTTGTTCAATATCACCAGTGACCTGCTTCGTAGGCTTTGCAGTAATTGGCTGAGCTGTAGTTGTCGATCCTTCTACTAAAATGTCACCATCAGAGTTTTTAGTTGATGATTCTTCTGCTTCATCGACCTTTACATGAGACAAAGGATATTCAGGAGTTTGAGCTGGCTGTTCAAAGTCAGTAGACACAGGCGTTGTATTTTCATCAGAGGAAACTGGTAATTCCGTCTTAGATGATTCTTCATGATTGATTGGTTTATCATCTTCTATTTTGGGTGTTGCGGATTGGGTAGAAAGATTGGGATATTTGCTGGATGGAGCGATGGTAGTGAAATGAATTTCTTCATCTTCAATCTCTTCCGTAGTTGTTGGTCGTGTACCTTCTGCAAAACTATCAATTCCACAAATGTATTGTGGACAACATTTATCAGTGCTAGCTTCGTCTAAGAGACAATTGTTTGGTTTTGGTGGTTCGTAACACTGAACTCTCTTACAAACAATAACACTGCTGATGCAAGTACATGAAATTTCACATTCACTTGACGTTGGAACTGTTGCATTATTTTCGAACGTTTTACCATTTGCTAAGCAATCTCCTTCACCGGGAATAGCTGATGGGATTATATCATGCATAGGAATATAGCTTTCCTCAGTGGTGTCAACTGTTTCCTTGTCTGAGTGCCCAATGGGAGCAACGCTTGTCTCACCGATTGGTTGTTCATCGTGGGCATCTTCTTTGATTGGTACCTGGAACTCAATTAATTCTGGAATGGCAGTTGTAGGGCCAGCAATATCTCCAGAAATTTGAACAGCTGGTGCATCTGTAACCTGTCCTATTGTTTCAGAATCGGCTGGAGATGGAGTGCTGTTTGAAAGGGCATCCTCACTACTTTCATTGTCCTTATCCTTGTCTCCCGCTTCTGAAATTGGTGCTTCAGAATGAACAAGAGATGAGCTAGTTGTTGTCGTTTGTACTTCTTGATCAATCATAGTTGATGCTTCAGGTGAAGCAGAAGTTTTAGTTGAAGAATCAGCAAGTTCTTCTTCTGGTTGTTTTTTGACTTCTTCATCACTTGATACTACAGTGTCAGATGCAGTTGGAGATATTGTTGCCAAATCATCAGAAATATTTTCCGTTTGCTGTTTAACTTCTTCTTCAGAAGGTAAAATGGTAGATGAATCAGAAATGTCTTGGGCAGATGGTTCGTGTTTATTAATTTCATCTGTAGAGGTTGGTTTATGATCCTCAGGTTCATTAGAAATTGGTGGAAGAGTAACAATTGAATCTGAATCACCTTGTTCCGTTTGTTGTTCAATTTCACTTCGTTCAGTAGTTCCAGAGCCAGATGGAATTTCAGCAGATATCTTATCATCACTGGTTTCTTGTTCATGTTCTGGTGTTTTCTGAATGTCTCTCTCAGCGCTTGGAATTTCAGAACCAACAGCATTAGGAATAACAGTGGTTAAATCGATGGTATCAGTATTTAGTTCACCTTCTTTGTCTTCTTCATTACTTGAGTCTTCTGATGCAATGGGCTTAGAAGGAGTAACTGTTGATGTGAGATGTAGTTCTGGATCATGCTGCACATTTTCTTGTCCAACACTTGTTTCACCTTGATCAATAGGTGCTTCTGTTTTTGTTTCGTATTCTTCAGTGCTTATTTCTTCGCTTTCATCTAATAATGGTTGTTTGGTTGTTGGATCTGTCGAACTTTGTTCCACTTGTTGCTTTTGTTCCTCTTCTACGACAGAAATTGGTTCTGAATCAGTTATTACTGGTACAGAAGTTGATGGAATATCTTGTTCTGATCCTATCTTGTTTTGTTCTTCTTCAACATGATCCTTTTCTGAATCTTGAATTGATGGAATAACTGTAGTGAAATCACTATGTGGTTTTCCTTCTTCTTCGTCACTTGATGTTTCAAGTTCAAATGGTACCTTAGTTTCTGATTTATGTTCTGATTCGGAAGCCTTTAATGGGGTAAATGTTGTTAATTCGTCTGTAAGGACTTCTGTTTCTTTTTCAGGTTTGACATCTTCTTCTTCAGAAGGTACTTTAATAGTTGCGTCCTCTTCTTTCTCAATTGGAACTTCTTCTGAACTTGGTTTTTTAGAATCTACAACAGGTAAAATAGCTGAAACTTCTTCTTTTTCAGTAATTGCGGCAATTGAGTCATCAATTGAAGAAACAGAAGTTGAACTATCAACCAATTCTTCTTCTGATGCATTGGTAGTGATTTCTGAAGAATCTTCTTGACCATCAATATGAATCCGAATTGGACGACTGGTTGTTGTGTGTTTTTCTGTATCTGAAGATTCGGTCGATACATCTTCTTGGCTTTCAATTCCCTCACCATCTTTAACAGGAAGTGCAGTGGTAGGAGTTAATTTATCGTTTTCATCGGAAATATCTCCAGAAACTGGAGCATTTGTTATTTCTTCCACAACAGCTGGAATTTCATCTTCTTCAGTCGGTTTGTCTTCAATCGTGCCTTGAGTACTTTGATCTAAGGTTTCCTTGTCTTTAAGGTCTGATGATTTAGTTGTTGCAAATTCACTAGAATCAACTTCACTAGCTGGCGGTGTTGATGTTAAGATATCAATTATTACTTGAGGAATGCCGTCTTTAGTCACATCTGAAGAAACTGGAATATCTTCCATTGATTCTGGTTCATCCTTTGGTTTTTTCTTTGGTAAATCAGATTCGGTTTTGTGATCACCAGTTTCTAGAATACCAATATCAATATTATCACCTCCTTCAGTAATTGTCTCATACGTTGGAGAGCTAGTGGAACTGTCAAATGAAGGCTCAGAAATATTCTCATCGACCTTGTCTTGACTTTCTTCTTGACCTGGTGCAGATTCTTCTGAAAATTCTACACTTTCCGATGAAGTTTCTTGAGGTTCATTTTGTGGTTTTGATGGCACTGATGTTACTTCATCTGCAATTTCTGATATGCTATCGGATTGTGGTGTAACTTCGGTAGCTGGAGTCTTGTTTACATTTTCAGATTCGTTAACTGAAGTCAATGTGGAAGAAGCGACAGTTTCTACGACAGCTGGTAATTCAGTTGAAACCTCATCCTTTTCTTGTGGTTCATTGTGATCCTTTGACGGCACAGATGTTTCTGGCGTCACGTTTTCTAATTCAGCATCGGTAGATAGAACAGTTTCAGTAGATGGTAGTTTGTCAACATCTTTAGATTCATCAAGAGGAACTAATGTTGTGGCAATATCTTCTATTTCTGGATGTTTAATATCAACGGTTGCTGCAGTTGAAGCATCCTCAACGGCTTGCTCAGGGATGGATGTGCTCTCAACTTGGTCATGCTTAACGACTGCATCCCTAGATGGCACTGCTTCTTCTTGTGTTTTTACATCGTCTTCAACTATTGAATGAGCAGTCGTTCCTTCTTCTGGAGAAGATTCAGGGACTCTTGTAGGCAAAACTTCATCTTCTATACTGTCTGCTTTCTGTATATCTCCTACAAATGGAGAAACAGTAGTTGCTGCTGTCGGCGATGTATCTTCATTTTCTTCATTTATAATTTCATCTTCCTTAGGTGGATGTACAGATTCGTCTTCTTTGTCTTCATGACTAGATTCAAATCCTTCTTCAGTCTTATGAGTTGTGCTTTGTTCGGTTGGTGACTGTGTCGTTTCGAAACTAGTCTCTTTGATAGCTGATATGGTTGTTAAAAGCGGTTTTTCTTCCTCTTCCTCAGAATTCTTAATATCCTGTTCAGCTGTTTGTGATACTTCACCAGCAATTGGTGAAATTGTTGTTACAGTTATCTCATCCTTTTGAGCATCTTCTTGTTCTCCCGAATCTTCCGGCGCTTTGGTAACAGGAATCTTATCATCAATGTGTTCTTGTAATTTGACGTCTTCTTGTGAAACGGATTCATGCAGATTACCCTGAATAATTGATGTAACAGTTGTTGGTACATCTTCAGCGATTACTTCTTCAGTTGTCACGCTATCATCGTCACATATATAATTGCTTGGACAACATTCTCCGGCAGCTGGTGGAACGGCACGGCAAGTCTTAGCTCCAGACTCCAATATTGGCATCTCGCATTCTTGGACTGCGCAAACAATATCACCGCGCATACAATAACAATGCTCACATGAGCTCTTGCCAGTAATTGAAGCTCCATCAGCGTAAACTTCATTGTTGTGAAGGCAATCGGTTGTAACAGATGGGCTCGTTGTTGATGGGAGAAGATAACCTTCGGTTGGTCGTATTGTTGTTGTCGTTGTTGAGAAGTCTTCAATTTCCAAAAGTTCATTTTCGTGATCTGTTTGAGAAGAATAAAGAAACAATGATTAGTGATATTGAATAAATAAAAGTGGTCATAAAATTCGTTTTCATACCGCAATTATATCTGACAGGACAACAAGATCCTTTGTTGTAAATTGGTTGACATCCATCAATGTGAAGAGTACATTCTTGCATAAGACATGCAGTACGATTTCGAATGCAATAGCAAAGTTCACACGGTTTATTCGGGTTAGATGGTACCTGGGCCCCTTCCACGTAAAATTTATTATCAATACTGCACCCGTATTTTTCTGGTATACTCAATTCTGTTCCTGGGGCACTAGTTGTTAGCTGATGACTGTGATGTGCAATATCAACTGGCACTTTATATTAGAAGAACAAAAAAAAAAGTATTTTATGAAAATCTTGAGTTCCTTGAGATATGAATTAAAAAAATAATGGCGACTTACCTTCAGGACATGTTACAATTGGACAGCATTGATCTTCACGTTTCTCAACTGTACAATCATGACCAATTGGCTTGGTAAATGGACAAACCCGGAGGTAGCACATGAGCATTTTGTTGTGACAAGTACAATTCAAGCATGGTTCATTTGTTAATATTCTATCACCTTCGCTGTAGTGGTTGTAATTATAATAGCATCCTTCTGAAATTACAAGATAGAAACATTTGTAGATACAAGGTTTTTCCTAAAAGTCCTGATTATCAACTAAAGTAGACTAGAGTTTAAAAAATAATAAATGCTCAAAGATTCGAAGACTCAATTTTAGTAAGCATTTAATTATTTCTTTAATTTGGATAAATAAAATAAATTAGGTGGCGCAACAGTCCTTTGAAGACTAGGGCTTAGTGACTTACAAGTACAAGTACAAGCTAGTAATGTTATCAGGGATGGAGGGCACCTACAATTTTAAGCCGAATCCGAACGACTAATTTCAGAAAGCATTTTTCATGAAAAGAATTACTCTTGGAGGATTTGTCCAAGAGGTGTTACCCGTGAAAAATAGGCAGGGATTGAACTCAAGACCTCTGGCATGACAGTCCTACGCCCTAATCCTCACGCCACGGGTACATCTGCATATTGAGTTCAATATTTTATGTGAAGAAATATTGTTGAACGAGTACAATAACATTATGTCTTAACGCAATGCCTCTGCCTCGTACCTACATATAAAAAGTTGCACATGCTCAAGACCAATTAATAAATGAGATTATTGACACCACGACATGACGGACGGATGGCTGTCGGCGGCGTCGGCAACGAAGCCTTCATCGCTGTAATATTATCGCTAACATTGTCAGAGCTTTCACATAACCTTACTCATTATCAGCACCATAGCATCAACATGAACGCATCGTTCAACCCAACTTCTTGGTAGTGCCATTAGCAATATTATGCCGGCGCTGTTGGGAACATAATTCAATTAACATGTACTGATAGAAAGAATCTTTTAGCCGTCTCGTGTGAGTGCCTTACAGCATCAGCATCAACGTCACATCCGTATCCTCTGTCTTATTAGAACACTATGTGTTCATATTTTTGTTGCTATATCTATCTCAAGCCTGATTATGTAGCTGGTTGTTGTGACGCGAACCTAAATATGCAATACAATTTCAACATAACTTCCACCGACTATTTCTCTATTCTCTTTCCCTACATGGATGGAAGAAAGAAGCCTCAAACTCTTTACCTACTTATAAATGTATATTAATTTATGGGTTCACTTTGATTATAATCTCTTTTCGTCTTAATTTATTCAAAATGACAAATTATTAATTTAAACTATAGCTGCACATAACACACAATGCTATAACAAATGTAGTCAAAACGATTTATTAAGGTTATCCCTTTTGAAACAACCTCATACGTGTCCCCTGGTTTACCTTCAGCTGCAAATAGCTTTAAGTCACCAACTAAACTCCAGTCCCGAGTATTCAGTTGTATACCTAAATATTTACAAGTACAATGTGTACATACCTGCTTTAAACTCTGATTTATGGGAATTATAAAGGGCGTTCGAATATGATTAATCAATTTTGAAAATTCGATGACATTCCAATTAGATTGTTTGAAATCATGTCGCATGCAAATGACTGTCTATAACGACCGTCCGGCCTCACCGCTTTGAACTAATTGAAGAGTGTTACATTTAAATTGCAACACAAACAATCTACAATACTTATCGTTAGGAGTGTGTACAAAAAGAAATGAAATGTAATGTGAAAAATGTTAACAAGGTAACAAGGGACAGGTAATAGCTATCATTGGTATTGGAATTTTGTTTGATAGACCCTTTAAAGTGATCATTGAAAATTGATATCCACCGGACCATTTTTCCTGATAAAAATCTGTCATTGGAGTTGTGGGAAATTCAAACTCAAATCAGTGGAACGATTAGTTCTATTTTTCAGGGAAATGAATTTCAGTCCGGAAGATAGGAAAAAACATTTTGAAATAAAAAACAAATATTTGAGTCTGATCGATCATTACACAATTTGCATTTCTAATCCAAAGGAAGCTCGGACCACTACCTCGTTGTAGCCAAGGTACGGCTACGGATATCCCGATCCAAGCCAAAACAAGGAAGTACTGTGAGAAGTTTCGACGTTAGACGGCTACAATCGCAAGAGACTGCCATGTCCTTTTCCGATCGAGTCTCAAGTAACCTCTTAAGGAGTCCTATGCTGCCTGCATTAAGCATTGAAGACCAGTGGCAACATTGTCTTGCGGCCATCAGAGATGCCGCCTCTGAAGTGCTAGGTTTCACACGGCCACCACAGCGAAACCCCTGGTTTGACGACGAATGCCGGCAAGCGCACGCAGCGAAACAACAGGCATACAAAACGGCGCTGCACAGGAGGACCAGAGCTGCTCGCGAGCTCTACGAGCAGAAGAGGAGAGAGGAGCACCGGCTTCTTAGACGGAAAAAAAGAGAGCATGAGAAGCGCGCGATCGAGGAGATAGAGGGATGTCACAACAGGAATGAGGTTCGTAAATTTTACCAAAAGGTAAAAAAAACCTCCCAAGGGTACCAGCCACGAACCGAAGCCTGTAAAGACGATCAGGGGAACATCGTTGTAGAACCGCAGTCTATGCTGAAAATATGGAAAGACCACTTCTCCAAATTATATAACGGCGATGACGAATCGAATTCCGCTGTAAGGGAGATAGAACTACTCAACCTAGGCGACGCAGATCAACAATTCCGCCTACCCGACCTCGGCGAAGTGAAGATAGCTATATCTAAGCTGAAGTCAAACAAAGCTGCTGGAGCTGACGGCATCACTGCCGAACTATTCAAAGCAGCAGGGGATGACTTGGTAGGGAGCATGCACCAACTCATCTGCAAAATATGGTCGGAAGAAAGCATGCCCGATGAGTGGAATCTCAGCATAGTTTGCCCGATACATAAGAAAGGAGACCCTCTAAATTGCGCCAACTACAGAGGCATCAGTCTCCTTAACATTGCGTATAAGATCCTCTCTGCCATATTATGTGAACGTCTGAAGCCGTTCGTCAACAACCTGATAGGTCCTTATCAGTGTGGCTTCAGACCAGGAAAGTCCACTATCGACCAAATATTCACACTACGGCAGATCTTGGAAAAAACCCAGGAACTTCAAATCGATACCCACCATCTCTTTATCGATTTTAAAGCCGCGTATGACAGCATCTATAGGGAAGAGCTCTACAGAGCAATGTCTAGTTTTGGCATCCCTGTCAAACTCATCCGTTTGTGCAGAATGACGATGGAGAATGCACGCTGCTCCATCAAGGTCGGAAAAGATCTCACCGATGCATTTGATGTCAAAAAAGGTTTTAGACAAGGCGATGCACTGTCATGCGACTTCTTTAATATCGTTCTGGAAAGAATTGTGCAAAACTCAACCGTCAACACTAGAGGCACAATCTTCCAAAGGTCCATCCAATTACTCGGATACGCAGATGATATTGACATAATTGGAAGATCAAAGCGTGATGTCAGTGGAGCGTTTTTGAGCATTGCGACGGAAGCGAAGAAGATGGGTTTAGTGGTCAATGAGGGCAAGACCAAGTATATGCTGTCATCGAAAAAGGACATTCAACAACGACGTCTTGGACAAAACGTCAACATGGACAGCTATAACTTCGAGGTAGTTAAGGACTTTGTCTACCTAGGCACCGCTATAAACACAGACAACGACACCAGCGCTGAAATCAAACGAAGAATAACTCTTGCAAATCGCTGCTTCTTTGGACTAAGAAGGCAATTGAGAAGTAAAGTCCTCTCTCGATCATCTAAAATCACCATCTATAAGACACTCATCATCCCGGTTCTCATTTATGGCGCTGAGGCCTGGACCCTGTCAAAGAAAGATGAGAACGTCTTAGGATGCTTCGAGAGGAAAATTCTTCGGGTGATTTTTGGTCCCGTACGTATAGATGGAGAATGGAGGAGAAGATTTAACGACGAACTGTACGGGCTGTACAGCGACACTGACCTAGTTAGCAGAATAAAAGTCCAACGGCTTAGATGGCTGGGTCATGTAGAGCGAATGGACATCAACGCTCCAGCCCGGAAGGTCTTCGAATCCAATCCCGAGGGACGGCGCAGTAGAGGAAGACCGCGACTCAGGTGGCGCACTCAGGTGGGTGAGGACCTCAACCAACTTGGCGTGCGAAACTGGAGACAGCTAGCTAGGGACCGAGCTGGCTGGAGACGCATGTTGGTTGAGGCCCAGGTCCGCCCCGGACTGTAGCGCCACCTTAAGTAAGTAAGTAAGTAGTAATCCAAAGGAAGCACAAATATCCATTTAAAAATTATTTCGGAATGATTTCACCGATAGCTACAAAAAGCCAATTATAGCTATTATTGGTTATCATCATTAAAATCAATCATTGGGAACTAGGGCCTAGTAACTTAACACTCTCAACCATTCCTGTTTGCGAGTAATATTGTCAGGGATAGTTTAAGCCGAATCCGAAAGGCTTATTTGAGAAACCACTTTTTATGATAAGAATTACTTTTGGAAAATTTTTCAATTCTTCGCAGGAGGCAGTACCCGTGAAAAACCTTTATATGGCACAGGCAGCTATTGAACCTAAGACCTCTGGCATGACAGTCCAAGGCACTAACCATCATGCCATGGGTACTCGTTTATAGCGATCATTAAAAATGTCTGTCATTGAAATTTGAAATCCACCGACAAATTTTTGCTGATAGATATCTGTCATTGAAATTGTTCAAAATTGGAACATAAATCAGTGGAACGATTCGTGTCAATTTTGGACATAAAATAATCAGCTGTTCAGGAAAATGAATTTCCGTCCGGAAAACAGAAACAGGGACGTGCTGTATAGCGTAATGCCTATAGTCTTTGCATCCCTACCAAACTCGTCCATTTGTACTGGATGACAATGGAGAATTCGCACTGGTCCATAAAAGTTGGAAACAACTTAACAGAACCTTTCGATGTCAAAAAACGCTTTAGACAAGGTTATACGCTGTCATGCGATTTCCTTAACATCGTCCTTGAAAGAATCGTGCAGAGCTCCACGTCAAGCATATGCTAATGACATTGACATAATTGGAAGAACTCGCGTGCTGTCAATGTGGCTTTTGTGAGTATTGAGGCAGAGGCGGCAGACAAGGGTTATGTGGTTAATGAAGGCAAAATAAAGTACATGCTGTCATAAATAAAGGGCCTACAACACCGACATCTCGGTCAAATGTTCACAATCGACAAACGTTACTTTGAGGTAGTTATGAACTTTGTCTACCTTATCTAGGCTCCGCTATGAGCACAGAAAACAACACCAGCGTTGAGATCAAACGAAGAATTACTCTTGCTAATCGCTGTTTCTTTTGACTAAAAAAGCAATTGGGTAGTAAATCACTCTCTCGAGCTGAAGCATGGACTATTACAAAATCGAATGAAAGCACCTTGGGACGTTTCGAGAGAAAAGTTCTTCGCGTGATCTACGGTCCCGTATGCATAGAAGGTGAGTGAAGAAGAAAATGGAACACCGAGCTCTACGGGCTGTACAGCGACGCACGCAAGCTTAGCCAGAAGAATAAAAGTCAAACGACTGATGTGGCTGGGTCACGGAGAGCGCATGGAAACCAATTCTCCGGCCCGGAAAGTCTTCGAATCCACGCCCACAGGACAGCTAAGTAGAGTAAGACCGTGGATCAGGTGGCGCACACAAGTGGAAAGTGACCTCACCCAATTTGGAGTGCGTTACTGGCTACATCTTGCTGGGGACCGAGCTAGATGGAGAAGTTTGTTGGGTGAAGCCTTAATTCACACAGGACTGTGGCGCAACCTTAAGTAAGTAAGTAATTAAGTGAGAGGGAAAAATAAATGCGCAATTAAATTTATATTTATGACGTTTTCGAACAATTGCAAAGAAGCTTAGTGAAGTTCTGAAGGAAGTTCTTTTTCAACATAAAATGGAGAATTCTTCGGGATATGTCAAGTTTTAAAAGAAATTAAACTAGAGTTCATTTGTACAGACTTCAGATTCAGAATTGATTAGATCTATAGTATTTTATTGGTATTGTTTTTTACAGGAATTACGAATCAAAAATGCTTTCCTTTGGATTCACTAAATAGGTATTCCTGACAGATATTTATCAAGGATTTTTAAAAATTAAAAACGGATTTACCCAGCAGACAAATCTGAAAAGTCAATTTTTATGGGATTTTATAATAATTTTGACAACTATGTGATATATGTAGATCGTTTTTTAAAACACGATAAAACCATTATTTGAAGAAGGAAAGCTCATCAATAAAAATGAGTGAAATAGTGATTTGATCGTTCGAAAATAAAACTTTTATTTTAACTTACCTGAGTATCGTTGTAGGTCATGTGATTCTTGTACTGGAGCTGAAATGATAAAAGCAAAATTCAATTGATCAATTAAAAATTACAGGATTTATAGATAAATCTTAAAATAATGGCAAACCAAGTTATAAAATATAACTTAATCGTCTTATCATAAAACCTTCACCAGGAGCAGTTATATAAAAACATCAGCACATTCTTAACTTATCTCAGTTTAAAGAAAAAAAAAATAAAAGTAAAACAAATCACGAAAGAATTAAGTAACGAAGCAAGGGAAGATAACTTTTGCATCACTATGGAGTTCGAAAACGAATTTTCTGCAAGTGAGGTCCAAGTTGACGTTAGCGTGTTCTTATTGAACTCTTGGAAAAGGTATTCACAGGATTTATAGTATGTGATTCCAAGTAAACGCGAGCGTTTTATAGGGATTCTCTCTCTTCCAGCTTGGTAAAGGTATAAGCACTTATAAAAATACCCGATTTGAGGCTAGTTGGTTTGGTACACACTTGTAAGACTTTGTTGTTGTTCCTTTAGAATGATGTGTGTTAACCTAAAGTATAGATACATCTCATCTTCTCAGATATAAAATGCAACAATAAAATGAAAAAATTCAAATCGCAGACCAATGCTAAAAGTGGTACTAGATCTTTTTCTATGTCGTCGACCAAGAAATTACTCTTGTACAGCAGATATATCCAACTGTCTCTACATAGTCGCAGGTAGACCAAAAGCAAGAAGCTAAAAAAGATGAAAAACTTCACATTCGTCGTTGTACATTAAACAACCCAACTTCGTAGGCCTAACAAAAAAAAGAACATTAGCATTACCATCGAGGTACAATCTTGGAAGATGATCACCATGGCCACGATGATGATGATGAAGAACAAGAAAACTTGAAGCACCAAGTAGAAGGTGCTTCTTGGACACGCTGCTGCTGGCTGTATTCCATACACACGTATGAACAGAACGTGTGCATGAGCAATTTTCCTATATTTTAAGTTGAATGACCCATGTGTGTGCAAATTTACGTTCTTCCCAGACCTCCTCACTTTACTTGGTTACAGTGTATAGTTTATTTTAATTTTTAAGCTGAACTTGAACATGAAACAGAAACGTTCTTACACAACACTAAAACAAAGCAGGGGGCGGATTTATGTAATTCTAAGCTAAAAAATGGATCGACAAGCTTTCCAAAAGTTAGTAGAAATAAGTCACTTTTTTACCCTACATTCGAATTGCTTCTTCAAGATTCTTTAATTTAATTTACAAATGCCCTATTACTATACTTTTCAGTTTCAAGGGCCAGTCTTTATTCTCAATTCACATCCAAACTAAATACAGCCCTGAACTGTTGCATGTTGGTAAGTTTTTGGTTTACTCTTTAGACTGTTGGCAGTTGGCCAACCAATTTTAATAGACAATTTATCACTGTGCTAAAAAAAAAAGAAGTTACCATGAAATTGAAACTTTGCGCCGCGGAGTATTGGGGGAGGTTTTGGGTGGTCTTGGTCTGGGTCTAGGCTATATTCTATCCTCCTCCTACCGTGTATGTATACAATGTCTATGAATATAGAAGACATCGACCATCATCAGACATCTTTACGGTGCGTGGCGTGTGTTCCTTCCAAAGAGGAGCATCATTGCAGGGGCACTATAATAGTAACTAAACAAAAATTATTTGAGATGGTCTGTTGCGCATAGGGTAGGGTAAGGTAGGTTTGGTCTGTATAGATAAAGAAGCATCAGTAGTGATGGTAGTTAGGTTCTATAATGTATCTGTTGCATTAGCACCCCCATACTAGTAAGTTCTTATGTTAAAATCATTTTCACCAAGGCGGCTCTTCGGTTAATTTATTTTGCTTTCCTCCTTATATAGGTACAGAAGATTGTAAAGACTGGTAAGGTGAGTGTTTCTTTATTTATAGTAAAGTCAATCTTTTGTACATGCATATGTATGCTTGTGCGCTTGCGCTTGGGGAATTCTTATGGGTAGAGAGTAGTTTTGTTTCTTAGCATTTTAAACAGGAGGAAAAAGAAAACGAATTCGAAATTACAGATCCATAGAATTTTCATTTTCCTTCGAAACTGATGTAATTTAGTTGATTATCCCTGGCGATATGAAGAGCGCGACCGCTACAGCTACCGCCACCCTCGCCATCATCGTTGCGTCGCGGTCGTCATCGTCGTTGTCGTCGTCGCCGATGAGCGACGTTGGTTTTCGATCTTCTTTAGTATAAGGCATATAAAAGGGGAAGAGGCAGACAGGATACGGTTTCACGTTTCGCAAATTATGTGAAAGAATTACACACGGACATCAGAGGCGGAGGTTCGAGTCGAGAAGATGCGGATGATGGTATCCGCAAAGTCATCGACTGCTGTAACAACAAAATTCGTATATCGCATCTTGAACTACACCAACTAGCCGAGAAGCATCACAACAAGCTCACAACTATGTACATCATCACAATCGCCGCCTTGACGCCACCGCACCGCCGCTACACCACTCCAATATGTCGAATTACTTAACTTTGGTGAATAAAGACTGCACGCGATTTGTGTTGTGTGTCTTGAGAGGTTTTCGCGATGATGGTCATATACATTAGACCGAATAGATTGCATCTGGTATAAGAAACCTAGAAGAGTGTCATTAAGTGTGCACTAGAGCCAACAGAGGCCAGTCAGCATAGCATTACCAGGACCAGCCGCATGCAAAAGGAACGTAGAGTGCTCTCTCTGATATCCCTGATCGATCTAGAACAATTTCCAACGAATCTTCTAATCTAATTGGATAGGCGCACTCACTCATCAGGAAGAAAAGGAAGACATTTGTTGTTGTTGAGTTTCTATATGTTCTATATGTGTTATAGACAAGAATTCTAGAGTTTTATCCTTGTTTGATGATGGCTGGGAATATTATCATAATCAATTAGATGGTCACTGCCATTGACCGTCGAGTCGTCTGGTCTATAGGCTAGGGCACAACATGCATGTATCAGGTACTTTTATATACCATTGGCCAGCAATATCAGATGGACGGTTGATTATTATTATACATGGCTTGCTGTGGTTCTGTTGAAGTTTTATAGGAATCACGGTGAGTATAATTGCAGTGTTTATGGCAACGAGAGGAGAATTTTTATTTTGATTAGACATTTGATTACTGACTGATGAGATCTTGATATAAGCAGATGTAGGTATACAAAGAAAGCTAGAATTTTGCGGAATTGTGATGCACCCACTGATGAGAAGAAGGTGATGTTTTCCGAATTGATTTTTGAAATTCGATCTTATACTGGAAGAAATCTTAGTCTTAGAATAGGGGTAAAGGACGTATAAAGTAAGGACAATACGGAAATTATTTCCTTTTGATATCAAGGTAGGTATTTTATTATTAAACGAGGGCACGTACTGAAAATTAAGTTTAAACACTAGAAAGTCATCATCATCATCCAATATAATAAGCTATCTTTGAATTAAATACAAGTTCAGTCGTATGTTAGAAATAAGTTTAACAATTAGCACAATATAAGATCTAGCTTATTTTAGCAACTTTTTACTCATTTGTTTAAATTTAAAAAAAAGAAAACAACAACTTTTCTCCCTTTTTTCTGTCAAAAGAAAGATCGACAATTTAATTATGTTCTAATCCAGCCTCAAATTAAGAACATTACTTTTCTGTACAAGAACCTATGTATGGAAAACAGATTCCTTTGGTCACAGGAAAATAAAGAACACTATTAAGGTAGATATTGGCACTTATAGACAAACTGTTTAAAGCCGTATGTACATAGATTTTAACCCAGTAGCAGAAACAGAAAATCCCACAAGGAAGGACTGGGTGGTCATAAAAATATACAAATCAAGCATATATTTCTCCTTACAGACGGGGGTGGTAGGGTGTGGCATCTTTTCATGTAATCCTCCCCCAGAAAGATCAATAAAGCTTCGAATTCACTGCAGTTTCTTTCAAGCAGAAGTACTGCCGGTTTCTGAAGCCGCTAAAGATCGTTCTTCCCAAAATTTGGAAGACAAATGCATAGACTTTGTCACAAAGTCAAGACTGGTACAGCAAAGCCATATAGGGAGTTTCGTTTACTCAGCAAAACCACGGTAATCCTCTGTTGGGTCCCAGGGCACTGTCATATTGACGGTAATGAAAAGAATGGAAATCGGAAACAGCAGGTGGGCAACTCTTGAAACTTACAGAGTTTCTATGAATCTATGGCCAAAGATTTCCTTTTGCAACTAGGTAACCCTCAGTTGTCCTAACTAACAGGTACCCTAAAGGGTCACAACTCATTAGGCACCCACATTAACAGCATGGGTATCGGCTCATTGGATTTATGTAGAGGATGTGAGGAGACGAGGAGACGGAGGAAGATAAATTTCACTTTCTATGCGAATGACCATGCATAGCCAAAAGATGAATGACAATATTAGGAAATTACTTTTTCGACTACTTATGCGACATCTCCTCCTTGCCACCTAGAGACATTCTTAAATTTTCCCAAAAATCTGGATGGTTCAGATAGGCGCCCTCAACCTTAATCCTCATCAACCTTCCCATACCCTTACTAATCCTTTCCCTTTCCTGGGGAGCACAATGGATACAAAGAGATCCATGCAAGATGTTTTCTCAAACTGTACCGATGCATCACCCTATACAACCTAACCTAACCTATATGTATTTAACGGGTAATCCATTTTGGGGATTAAAAAGTATAGGCCTGGAATTTGACATCTGTTAAACTAAGTTGTTTGATCAATTTTGTTTTTCAGTTGAAAGTCTGACATTTACGATTATTGGCCCCTTAACTATTGCACAACAACGCATACAAATTGTTAAAACCTACTACAAAAATGGTGATTCTGCCACAGCCACATATCGTGCTTTAAGACGAGATTATGGTTTAAATAATCGTCCAACTACGCAATCAATTGAAAAAATTCTAAAGAAATTTGAAGAGAGCTTGTGCATCATCGATTCCCTCGTACCACTAAAAATATCGCTGTTCTAAGTGAAAGTATTGCCGAAGACCCTAGTTCGTCGATTCCTCGTCGTTCTCAGAAATTAGGACTGCCTTACGGCACATTATGGCGTATTTTGCATTTAGATCTACACCTACATCCATATGAAGTCCAGCTCACAATTCTAGCGAATATGGATTTTTTGCAAGAGATATTTCCTATGGCCACGTAATTTCTCTTCGTGACGATATCAACTGGCCACCAAGATAATGCGATTTGACACCGCAGGACTTTTGTTTGTGGGGTTACACTAAAGACCGGTGTTTATGGAGATAAACCTTCAACACATTGAGCACTCAAAAACCAACATTCGTCAAGTTATATGTGTGATACCGCTCAATATGTGTCAAAAAGTGGTCGAAAGTTACCTCAAAAGAATCGATGCTTGCAACAATTCGCGTGGTGGTCATTTAAATTATGTAGTGTTTCACACATAGTGTCAACGTTCAAACTTTATTTACGTTTACTTTTGAAACCGCAAAATGGATAACCCTGTATTTTTATTCAAATTCTCATCATTTTAGCCATATTAACAAATTTATGAATATTGGCTCTTTTATTTAAAACCTCTTAATCCCATTGACCGAAATCACCAAACTTAATGGAATGATTCACCCTCAAAACTTGATATCATTTCCGAAAAATTCTTGACACAGTTTCTCGTTGATCTTTCAACCATATAACATTAAGACAATTTTCAGATTTAAAACAAAAGATAAGTTCCCTGACTCCTTGCGCGAGATATAAGAAATTAATTAAACCAATTTTTAAAACGAACAAGTGCCATAACCCGTTTTGTTTGTTATTTTTTGAGATAGCCAAGTCGCGGCCGCATCACGTATATTATGGCGCTGATGCTACGGCCGGCACACGTCTCATGCTTTTCTATATCTATTTTTAACGCACTCGGGCAACTTGGTATAAGTTTTATGTAAGTTTGTTATTTATTGCGAATATTAAATTCAATATTCAGATGAACCAGTTACGAATAACGGATGTATTCGTGTTTTGAGCTGGCAGTTAATCCTAGTGAATTTCCTGTTCTCACATCGGGTTCACCGAGAAGAAACCTGCCTTCTTCTAACAGCTGGTTTTGTTGTATTGATTCTATTTTGGGATCCAAAATAAAGTAATAATACAAAAAATATAAATAATTTTTGTTTTATTTCTTTCACACGATAAAATGTGTAGCTATTTCCGACACTTGAATAAAAGAAGTAGGTTTATATAAAATTGCTCACAAATTATTATCATTGCGATGTTTTGCGCTTGAATTGATTAACTACTGGAATTGAAAAAGGTGACATGATGGATGATGATCGGTCGCGCTAACGCTACCGGGTCTGGTAACACCCGAAATCTGGTCTGCGGGATCAGTGTGTTAATCGGATTAATTGACAGATATTGCCGATGAGGAGGTATACGTGAAATTGTAAAATTAATTAAGGCGACAAAAATTATATCAGGAACTTGATGAATGACTCGAGATAAAATTAGTAATGACATGTTGTTTTCTATGATGCGAGTATGTGCATTGGAAAAAAGAGTTTAGATGGCGCTAGTCATGCGATTGTAATTTGTTCTTTTCAATTCTCACAGTAGTAGTGGTAGTTTTCTTCTTTTTTTTTTTAAAGAAATAAAATTGCTTGTTCGCATAATTAATTTTAATTAAAGAATGTTACATAATTCTCTTTTTAAGCTTTTCATAATACCTACTGTAATTAAAGATCAAGCCAAACTTTCAACGTGAGTTCAACGTTCGACACATCACACAGGAGGTAACTTAAAATGCTAAACTAAGAACACCTTCTAGAATGAGTGTACAATCTTCGTATATATAGTAGAATGCCGTGAGATAGTTTTGCAGCACCTTCATGCATTCTGTACATCTAAATACAAAAAGGGTACCACTCATCATTGTCAGACTTAACACATTTTATGAGAACAAAAGTAGAAGTAAAAAAAAAGAACTAAAGCGAAAGAGAAGATACACAATCGAGGTACATGAACAGAAGAAGATGTGAGACGATAACGACGAAAACGACGACGCGGCGGAAATGATCGCGTTAAAATAAAACAAAAAGTTAAAAAAGAAGATTAAAAATTCTGCGAAAAAAAGCACAAATGTATCTCTCTATACAATTCATTGGGTAAAAGTATCTGCAAATATAAATAATGTAATCTTACATATGATGATGAGGTCGAAGAAGTTACTTAAATTAAGGCTCATAGGTAGTTTATGTGTTTTTATGCTGTTTAATTAATTTAATTAGGAGATACATACGTACTTTAGAAATTATAGTGAAATTGTGATAAATATGTGAATATTGAGGCGTTGAATGTTAGACACTGAACGAGGCTAAATGCGTAATATCCATTTTTTGAAATAAGTTCTATTTCTTAAAAGTGGCTAACATAATGTTCATTTGACATTAATATTTAATTTGGGTTACATTTTCAACGACATCAATACAGAAATGCTGTTGAACGTTGAAAGTACCCATGACCAAATCATCTTTCAGCTGTCAAATTTATCATGAGGGCCACAGTAGCCAATTTAATAACCAACTCCCTATAAAAATTCAAAAAATTATATTGATACCTAATCCCAAAAGATCTCTTTCTCTTCAAAGATGCTGAAATTGATAAGCGAAAGCATTATGGACTTTAAATATGATCATCGTTTGTTTGCATATTGTGTGACAGCGGTAAATATGAATACAAATATTATAAGGTCCACTTATCTTCGACTTCTTTCTAAACTAAACTACTTACATAAGTACAAATAGTTGAATAGTAAATACAAAGAAATTATAATATAGCAAAGAGTAGATGCAAGCTACTAGAGATTAGACTCAAAAGAATCTACAGAAAAAAAGAGAATATGTAACCGAATATCGCGCCGCAGCCGATGAACGAGGTACACATTACATACATCTAAACTATCTGCTAGAAACTGTCTAAACATCTAAACAAACTTTGGAGTCCTCCTCTAAATAGCAGCAAAACGGAAGGAGAAGGAAAAGAGGACGGATAATACATCATTGAGTTTATTTGCATGTGTGCCTATTTCAGGGATCCATGTCGAAATGACCAAAGTGACCATAAGAATATACAAAGCACACATGACAACCCACAAGGCGACTATGTAGGTACTTTGCTATGTATGTATAATATGTAGGTACCTATACGACATTAAGATAACATAACCTAAAAAAGAGATGAAATAGCAGCTAACTACACCTTATAAGCGATAGATACTTAAGAATTCGAAGAGGATAAAATGAAACGCTCCAATAGCAAAGATCACGACTGTCTGCGCTCCGCAGTCCGTGCTGCTCTGTCTCTAAACCACGATCCAAAATGTGTTAGGAATTTTTTTACCAGACCGTAAAATTCGTGAGCTAAAAAAAAATAAAACAAAAACGGGTCCATCGTCGTAGTCGTCGTTGTAGTCGCGTCGTCGTCATCGTCATCGTCATAGTCATCGTTGTCGGGTCAGTTACAACTTCCTATCTGCAAGATAAACCTCGCTATCTACAATAATACACACAAGCTCCTTCTTAAGCTCTCGCATAGCTATAGAGACAAATTGCTTGGTGACGTGACAAAATTGCTAAACATTTGTATGGTTGATTTATCCTGTTATCAATGAATACGAAATTGATTAATTGATCTTGATTCCAGAGTCTTATTATAAAAGATTCACAAGGCGGGGTATAAATATTACTTGCATGTACCTACACATGTACGAATGAGAATAACGGACATGAACATCGCGTCGTCGTCCATTGCACCTTTGTGATAAGTATTTTGATATAAAATTCCTTTACTCGCATGCGGCTGGAGTTGGAGTGACTTTGGCGCGAACATAAATATGTATATTTGATCACACAAAAGGGCTTATCGGATACGGAAGAGATTTTCACGCTGCGATTTGGAAGTCTACTAAGTACGATAGCTATGCGTTTACTAATAAAGACTTTGTAAAGTATTTTATGCATAAGATACTCAATGATTTATTTCTTAACTGGCTACAGAAGTTAGGATATGTGTATTTTTTATAACTTCTCAAAACTTATTGTTGTACTAAACTCAAAAATATTTTCTTAAATTTATTTTTTATAAGGTTATGCGATGTCAAATTAAATTCAAGATGAATCAAAATGAAAACAAAAAAATAACACAGGTTTTACTTGTCTGTGCCCTAAAGATCTAATTTTTCCTTAGAAGATGACTGACCTTAGCGGAATGGTATTTTGTTTTTGTTTAGTATTTTATTTTTGGTTGGGTGATGCTACTCGAGCGCAAACAGCAAAAGAAAAAGAATGATTACGCATTTAGAAGCAAGGAACCATAGAGGTTTTTGCCCTCAGCCTGAGCTGAGCGTCTGAGCCATCATGATCGCTAGGCGGCAGGCGGCGGCAACGCCATCAGCGAACTATAAACAATCAACCTAGCTAACATTTTTCTGTTTTTCTATTAACCAGCTATACCTATAAACATAAGTATGTGCTGGGCTGGTGCTCTGATGGCTCTCTTCGTGTTTGGATCTAATTCTTGGGAATTTAATTAAGTTTACGTGAAACTGACTGAATTGGTGGTCTTGTTGGAGGTACTTAATACATAAGATTAAGGTAGCACTTCCATCTCCATTTTATCACCATTCAAAGATATTTAATTAACGTAATAACCTGGGCTGAGAATGTAACGGATTTTGTTGTTCCTATTTGTTTTGTTCTTGTCCATTCAACTTTGGTGAGTAAGACGACCGCACTTTAAAAACGATCTTTTGGCTACTGCTTTGTTGCTTATAGATGATGCCGTTGATATTTTTTTTTTAATCGAGACTTCCGGAAAATTTGTACTTAGAGAGATGTGATTAAAATTATAATGGGAGCTATCATATTATGTTAAAAATGATCGTGTTCTTTAAAATAAGTATATTTAATTGGATGTTAAAATCTTTAGTAGTGAAGGTTGCACTTGATGTCAAGATATACATACAAGTCCTCAAAATCTGGTTAGTTTTTTTTTTGTTCAGGGAAAACTATTTAATTTTTAATTCTTTTGGCAACAGAATTATTTGAGCTTCAAAAGGCCAAGCGGTGCATTTTAATTGTGTAACTTTAGAATGAATGAAATCAAGTTTGTGCATCAGGTCTTTTGTTTACTACAAATTTATAGATTTTTCAATAAGAGACGATGGATGTGTAGCAGGTTTTGCCCAAATTAATTTTTTTTTGTGTTGAAAGACCTATGTTTATGCGTGCGTAGAGCCAACTGTATTTAAAGCGCACCCTTATTATGCAGAGGCACTGTGTGAGCAGTATGAAAAGGAGAGAGGATTTGAAAGGAGATGTCGGGGCACATTGGTTTAAAATTCTTGAATATTGGAATGACTAAGACAGACAGAGTGAAGTAATGCATTCCCCATTCAAGTAGTACGGTTAGGGAACGAATCATTTAGCGGTAGTTTGGGTAACCTCGCTTATGTGATCGTTGCACAAAAGTTGATTTATGATACAAATACCAATAAAATTAAGATTTCCAGTGTCATTGACCCAAGTGTCATCCATGGATAATGGTAAGGGGGTATATCTCGCTTTAACGATAGAAGACACCATTGGGTTTTGGAAGCATTCAATTCCATGCGGTTTTTTATTCCCCATTGTACAATTCTATTTAGGTCAGAATTTAATGACCTTATTATATTTTGTCGTTGCAGTTCCACATTCGACAAAAATGGTTGTGGAACTGAAAACGAATATGAAACAATGTTTTGGTTTAGAAGTTGTAGACACGAGATCTTTAACAAAAATAAGAAAGAGTGTTGGAGGTAAAAAAGGACTCTGTGGCACACCAGCAGATTTGAATCCATCCAATACTACTTGTATTAAACGATTCGAAATATAATTACTAATCCAATGAAGGAGGGATTCATAACAACCGAAATCACTCATTTTCGATAAGAAAGCCTGATGCCAAACGCTATCAAATGCTTTTGAAAAATCAAGTGCAATAATCTTACTTTCTCCAAAACGATGCATGTAAAGATTTGCTCCTTGCTGTTCGGTGAAATGGACCATCCGCTCGCAATGAGACCTGAGGAGTAGGACAGATGAAAAAGCTTACGCAGTGGTATTGCCAGCGTTGAAGAACACCTCTTCAGAACAATAGCCGGGATACCATCCGGACCACCGGATTTATGTATGTTAAGATCTCTAACGACTTCTACCACTAGATCACCAACAGACTGGCAACATCAACCCATCATTTTGATTAAGTCTTTATATCACTAATTTGCTTGTTTGAATACAGGAAATTGCCCTTCAAAAGGCTTTAATCGTACGCTTTATGAGCATATCTATCAAGATATACATACATTTGTTGAAAGAAGAAGTGGAGAGTTTTTGCCAGCTCACCCATATGGATGCTTAGTTATCATCTTATATCCTCTTTTTTCAAAATAGGATATGATTTTTTAAATGTGTGCACCCATTTGGTTAAGTTCTTATGTCAATTTTTTAAAAGAAAAAAACACAAAAAATTAAGTTAACACATTTAATCCTTTCGGGACGGGAGTGGTACGTTTACATATAAATATTCTTTGTTCTGTCCCACTCTCGTACCGAAAGGGTTAAAATATTTTCCATTCCAAAAACAGAATTGACATAATTTTTAACTAAAATTTTAAATTAAAATAAATACAAAAATAGAATAAAGAAAAACTAGTTATTAATTTTAAAAAATCACAATATTTCAAGGTATTCTAGATCATCTTCATATATGTATGTATGTACCTGATTAGTTTTCTGGTTTACAACATTTTAAAAATGTTACTCATTACAATAATTTATTTATATAAATACCATAACAAACATATAGAGGTATATACTGACTTATGATTTAATTAATGATAATATAAAACTTTAAATTCCGCATACCATACCATCATGTAACAATAATAATAATTATTTTTATCAATAAAGAAACAACAAACAAAATACAATTTGTTATTCTATTGTTATAGAAAATGATGATTAATATATTAACTTATCTTGCAAAAAAAAAAAAAACAAATTGCGCAGAAACAAAAATATTTCATAAAAATACGAAAATAAAGAGAATTTAAACCATCATCATAAAAATATGCGTACCTAATCAAACATAATCAAATCACCATCTAAACAAAAACACATCTTTTTAGGTTCATTAAACTATCCTTTATCCCCTCATCATACTTCTTAAAAATAACTAACTGACCAAATTTCTGTGTATATAGTTAAATAAAAACAAAACTGGAAAAGTTTTATAAAACAAAAAACAATACAAAAATAGCCAATCGCAAACAAAATTAAAAATAAATAAATAGGCAACCAAGTTGTATAAATTATAGGAACCACATCTTCAAAAAAAGATGATGGCAATATGATTGAAACGCGTCATCGTCATCATCATCATCATCATCATCTGAATTTTTTTTAATTTCATCAACGTTTTAACCTTGAGCGATCCAAGATTGAAATTGAACTTGAAACTAGATATTTTTACCCACCAAACTTTGTGCAGGTGCGCTCTTTGCCATATTGTATGCAGGGCTGGAGTTGTTTGGAGAGTTTTGAAGCAATGGTTAAATCTTCTAAAATGTAGTGTGACTTACATATATTAAATCTACACATTTATTTATTCATTAATTGATTCATAACGGTTTATCCATTTTCGACATCTGTTAACCAATTTTATTTGTTAAACCAATTTTATTTTTCCCTGAAAATATCGCTGCTGTGAGTGAAGAGTGTTGCCGAAGACCCGAATGTGTCGATTCCTCGTCGTTATCAGGAATTAGAACTATATTACGGCACATTATGGCGTATTTTGCATTTGGATTTACACTGTTTGGTGCGCTCTTTGGTCCGGATGGGTGATTGGATCTTACTTCTTCGAAAACGAAAGACCGTTTTTATGCAGATAACCCTTTAACTATTGAGTACTTTAAAACCAACATTCGTCAAGTTATGTCTGAGATATCGCCCAATATGTGTCAAAAAGTTGTCGAAAATGGTTATTTACGATGTAGTGTTTCACACATAATGTCAATGTTCAAACTTTATTTACGTTTACTTTTGAAACCGCAAAATGGATAACCCTATATTACCCGTGGCGTGATAGACTGTCATACCTGAGGTCTTGGGTTCAATCCCAGTCTGTGTCACCTAAATATTTATGAATTGACAAATTCTCCTAAAGTAATTCTTGTCATGAAAAATTCTAAAATTAGCTGTTCGGATTCGGCATAAAAACTGTATAGGTCCCCTCCGTTCCTAACATTACTCACACACAGAATTCTTTGTGAGTCGTAAGTCACTAAACCCTGATTTTTTACGTGCTTAAAGAGTTATTAGAGCCATATACATTCATATTCATTGTTATATGGATCATTGCCAAAAAAATATGATGTTGAACAAGCAAGATTGCAACTTGTCCATTATCAAATCACTTTATACAGATGGTACTCGTACTATACTGAACGGTGGCGGCCTATTTCCTTTGCTCTGTTTGATTCTTTGATAATACGACTCTGTATTATTATCATCACAGTATTGTTGGGTATGTATCAGTTGAGATCTTCTGCATGTATCTTTAATAAATAACTACGCGAATAGCCATTGTGTTGTTTATGATGTGTCTGGTATTTTTATTCACCTCATCTTTTATACAATTTCTGTGACCGTTCGGCGGCATTCGTCGTTGGTGAGGCGGCACGGCAGCGCGGCGCGGCGGCGGGCGGCGTATCGTGAGAAAATGACCAATGAAGCATTAAGATTGTTTAAAAAATCAATTCACACTGAATAAAATTGAACAATAATTGATAAACTAGGCCTAACAAGGTATGTAATGTTCGAGCATTATGTTAATTGAAATTCAAATCTATAATAATTAGGTGTAAAATTTGTATAATGACTTAATAAAAAATATATATGCAGATGCATTTCCTGATAATGAATGGATATGGTAATAATATTTAACAAATCACTTTGAACCTTTTTTTATTTGTCATCAACATCATTCGAAAATTTTATATATTCTTTAAAAGTACTGTGAAAATTGTATTGACTCTTCTTTTTTAAAAGGTTCGGCCTGCATAAAGATAAAGATGCAACTCGGAGTAAACTTAACTCTTAACTATTTCACTTGGAATTGCATGATTATGTATACAAGTGAATCAGTCATCACATACCTTGGGACAAGTTCTTTTTTATCTTCTTCATGGTAAAATTTAAAAGTTCTTTCCCATCACTGTACTCAATAAATATTTCACGAATGTAATTTAGTAATTAGGTTAACCAGTTTGGTTAAAGTAAACATCATCGTATGCAATGCGGTATTACAAATGAGCGTTAATTTCCCTCCAAAAATCAATGTAGGTAGGTACAACTTCGCATAGCATCTTTCTAAAAAAATGAGGGCTGTTTTTCAACTTCTTTTCTTCGTTTGACTTGACATGATGCGTTCACATTTTTGATCTGACTTATGGCGCACACGTTCTGTGTTCAGTGCATGTTGCTTGTCATGTAAATTCCTTTTAAATTTGTACATGAGGAATACTCTTAACACACGTGGCTATTATAGCTATTTAAACGATTTAATGAATGAGTGGTTAAACACCATTAAATGGGAAATATCTCAGATTACATTCTTATTCTTATTGTTGTTGTTGTTTTGTTATTTTTCATTCTTAAATGACAGTTTAGAACTTTAGAAAGTGACTAGAGCAAAGATTTGTTGTTTGTTTGACAGCGCGGGAATAATGGCAATTGCAAATGTACCATAGAGTGTTAACTATTTTATTTTATTATGACTCATTTAAATTCGATATGGAAAAGTAGATATAATAAAAAGAACTGTCAAAGAACATAATTTGCGGCGCTAAGGTCTGAGTGTGTGTGGGACTCTGAGAATGTCATAAACTTTAACTGACAGTTTTGAATTTATTTTTGATGTTTATGAACTTATATTTTTGGGTTGGTTTCTGGTTATAAATTTGATGAGAAGGATGACACCGAAGAAAAGAACCATTCTCGAACTTCAAAAGTATGAATCATAGTAAATGCTTTCCGCATGAATTAAGATTTTAAAACCAAATAATTCTCTCATTTGATGAAGAACACAAAGAAATTTTATTTCAGGTTTAGTTTGAGAATTGAAAAGTTGTTGCAAGTTTCGATGCCTTAATCGTCAATCAGGAACCATTTTAAGAAACAGGAGTAGAACTGTTCAAACAGTAAAACTTTAAGAACTTCAAAAGAATATATCAAAGTAGTTCCTCAATTAGTTTGGTTCATATTATCATCAAACATAGATTTTTGTTAAATATTTTGATCCGTTTTACATTTTATATTTCTAGGGCTTATGTGACGTTGAGTTTGCTTGATGTTTCCTGATGATGTGATCTCTGGTGATGAAATTATATAAAACTTATCGGAGCACTAATTTTACTAAAATAATTAATTTTTACTAGCGTTCTAGTACGTATTAAGCTTTTTTATGAAACTGATACCCTAGGTTAGGTTAAGTTAAAATGGCTGTCCGTGATGAAGTAGGACACACTTAGGCCAGTTTAATGTCCCATTGTGATGAATTTTGAGGCTTTCTTCTAAGTTCAATGAAACCAGTTTTAGTCCTTACGAAACGTGAAAGACTGATTATGTTAATATGATTGAGATCGTTTAGATAGCTATAGAAGAATTCTGTTAGGTAATTTTTGCGTTTTTGAGATTAAGCAGGGCATGTACTGTACAGAGGAGGTGAAAAACTGTTTCCTCCTCTTCATCATCCATACAGCTTCTGCAAAAGTCATTTAAATGTAGTGTAGGCCAGATATTTTTTGTGACCTGACACATGGAAAGATGCGGAAGGTATAGAAATCTGGAAGTTTCTGTCAAATTGCAGTGGGGGTATAGTGTTGTCTGTGTGCTTTAGAATTGATTCTAAATACTTAAGAATTACGGAGTGGCGATGAAGCTTTGAGGCTAATAGCAGAGCTTGCAGCTATTTGTTTGCTAAGAATATCAAGAGGTTTTAGGTTAGAGCAGGGTATCCAGTGCCGCAGATGGGGTCATGCGGAGCGATCCGCTTATACATAGTCAAGCTGAACGTTGGACTTTATTTTGATTGTCGCGGTTTATAGGATTTTCTAAAGCAATCCACCATACTGCCACACCGTAAATTGAAATAGGTCTAACTACCGATGTGTAATTCGGGGGTTGTAAGCCCCATTTATTACCCATAGCTTTTTTGCAAGAACAGAGACCACCTTGCGTTGTCCCTCTTCTAACGAATCTTCAAGCAGAAAGAGTTGCCCAGTTTTGAGTTGAGATCCCAAAATGAGTTACCTAGAATTAAGCTAATTTTGAAAACGGCCTGTCGACGAGTGAAATTTTCATTTCGTACCTTTAATCGTAACGGTGTTTATCATGGTTACCATATTTAACTTGATGATTATTATACTTCAGATCCCCGTGTGTACATTTCTCTAAATATTTGTACCACTTAAAATAAATCCCCGCAATAGCTATGATGATAATAATAATAACAATAACAATTTGTTAGAAAATCCTACATCTGCACACATATTTTCCCAAAAAAAAAATGAAACACTCTTTAATGTCTTGTTTGTATATTGGAAATGAACAAAGACCGTAACCGTAACAAAACTTCCCTGCCTTATTAACAACTGTCTGGATAAATAAAATTCTGTACACTATACACGACCACATCCACCCTCTTTTTTAAGCTTGTTTCTCATAAGAGTGCTCTGTTTCTGTAGAATAGCACCTTCATTAAATGCGCTAGCAAATACTATAGCAGAAAACAATCAAAACTTTTCGTATTGACACTTGTTTCTTTATTTGCACAAAAATGAAGCGTATACCAAATGCGAAAGGTAATTTGCTAGATCCTTTGCAAAATGCAATGAATCTTCTAAATTAATCCCAATTTGAACGAAATCAATTTGAGTATCTTACTGTGTGTCATTTTATAGACACTTCGATTGACAAATTAGCTTTCTATGCTCGTATACCAAATTCAGTGATAAACCAGAAGGGGGTTTCAATTTAGAATTGTACCCGTATGTACTGTATATAGTATAGTTAGCCTTCATTAAGAGTTATGGAGATATAATGCAAATCCATTTTCATCGCACTAGCACGACAAAATGTTCCATTTAAAATTTTACCCAAAAACAACCCACGTACATACACAAAATACTGGGACGATGAAGGTGAATAGAAATCACCCTAACTCCCAAAGGATCAAGTGCGAATCCAATTGAGTTCTCTGTATATATACAAAAATTGACTGCATATCCTTCTTTGACACCATCGCACAAAATATCAACTGAAAATGCTTTCGAAACCAATTCGAAGCATATCAAGGACATGAAATTCTTTGCTTTTTGTGCATATATGTTGTGTGGTTTCAAATTTCCATTATTAATGATCATAAAAGGAAGCTGCAGGATAATAATAATAATACACAAAACCATAATAGGTACATAAATATATAAGTACTCACCTCCATGCGACAATAATGGCAACACAACCAGTGCTAACACCACCGACAGAACTAATTCGAGTCCCAGCGGACTCGAACGTCTCCTCGTCATGATGGAAAGTCCTGCAAAAAGAAAGGAACAATATAAATATGTATGTACAGTATATAGGTATGTATGTATATAAAGAAAAGCTGTCATCATTATTTTTGTTGTTTTATTATTTTTTATTATATTCTTTAGCTAAAATCTTAACTCTGGTAAATGCGAGACAAGTAAAACGCAAAGGGGGAATCCAAATAAAATAACAATACAAAAATAAATATGTTTGCAATTGGTTATAAGTTGATGCGGTTTTCTTTTTTTAAGGCAAGTGAGTAAAACTGAAAAGTACCAAATGTTGATCTTTGACTTTGACACTCAAACCAGGGATGAAAATGTATCTAAATAGCTCAAAAGTTTTCTGTTTTTGGACTGAATTACAAGGAACAGCTGGCTACACTGAATCATTGACATTAAGGAGGACTCCCCAATTTCGTGGAATAAAGGAAGAAATTGAAAATGTGTTATTGTAAATTCAGGGGGCGTGATATGCACACATGAAACTTGGAGTTCTCCAGATCAATATACCGTCAACCAGATTGACCATATTGCAATCGACGCTAGACACGCTACCACTTCCGGTTTTCAGACCCAAGGCAAAACAGGAAAACGTTGGGAGAAGATACAACGTCGAACGCTCTATGAGTAGAAGAGGATAGAAGAACACCGACTTCTCAGAAGGAAAAGGAGAAAGCATGAGAAGCGTGCGGTCGAAGATGTTGAGAAGTTTCAAAAGCAGAAATGAAGTTCGAAAATTCTATGAGTAGGTGAAACAAAATTCACAAGAACATAAACCTTGAACCGAAAGCCGAAACCATCTTTTAAAAGTCTGTTCAATTTCTAGCAAATGCTGATGATATTGACAAAATCGAAAGACCTCAGCGTGATGTCAATAGGGCTTTTAGAGTATTAAGGCTAGGCAGAGGCGGAAAAATGGGTTTAACGGTTAAAAAGGTCAAAACATAGTACATGCTGTCATCAAGGTTCTACAACACCGACGCGACGCACGTCTCGGTCAAAACGTCAACATCGACAGACGTAACTTTTAGGAAGTTAAGGGCTTTGTCTACCTAGACTCCGCTATGAACACAGAAAATAACACCAGCGCTGAGGTCAAACGAAGAATTACTCTTGCTAACCGCTGTTTCTTTGGGCTAAAAAACTATTGAGTAGTAGTGAAGCCCTCTCTCGAACGACCGAATTGTCGCTATATAAGACCCTAATCATCCCCGTCCTGCTATACGGTACAGAAGCATGGACTATGACAAAAGCAGATGAAAGCACCTTCCCGTTCTTCCCGTGATCTACGGTCCCGTATGCATTGAAGGTGAGTGGAGTGGAAGATGGAACGACGAGCAGTACAACGTAGACTTAATCAGAAGGATAAAAGTCTAAAAATTGAGATGGCTGGGTTACTTAAAGCGCATGGAAACCAATGCTTCGGCCCGGAAAGTCTTCGAATCCACGCCTACACTACAGGACATCACAGAAGAGGAAGACCGTGGATCAGGTGGCGCGCTCAAGTAGAAAGTGACCTCAACCAACTTAGAGTGCGAGTTTGTTGAGGGAGACACTAGCCCACACAGGACTGTAGCGCCACCTTAAGTGAGTAAGTAAGTAAGTATGTAATGTTGACGTGCATTTTGTACATATTTGCTTCATAAATGTCGAAGACGAATTCTAAAAATAGAAACTTTTTTCTTCACTATTTCAAGTTTTAAAAGTATCTTTTTAAATTCCTTTAGGAAAATGTATTTTCATCCCTGGTATGTAGTGTACACAAAATGCACATTACCCGAGCCATATCTCAACCCACCGACTATACATAGATCCCATCGCCAATCCATCAGTTTCAGAAAGTTCAACATCAACAAAAGCTAAATTATTATTAACTTCAATGGACAATATAATCACAGCAAATAAATAATTCAATAAAAACAAAGGAAATGCAATAAAATGGTCGCATATTTTCAAAAAATATTCGCACAATATATAAATAATGCGAATTGCGAATGCGAACCGAACAAAATGAGCGAGGGTGGAAGGATAATAATAAATAATTATTCCTCCCCCTCATCCAAAAAGTCCAAACTCAATGTTTATGTTTGTTTCTATAATATATTGTATTATGTATGTATATAGTATGACAAGGACGACGAACGTCGACCAAGTGAGGTACGTGCGGTACAGTGCGTAGGTAGAATATTTTCTCAAATCAAATTGATTTTCAGAGTTATTATGCCTGTCCAGTTTTTGTGACAGATGTTCAATTATAAATAAATGCAATGATGTAGAAATGACATCCGAATACCTTACATACGAGTAAATATACTCACATCCTTATTTTTTGTTGTTGTTATTGTTTTTCGTTAATTTTTGAGTTCTATAATTTTTCTTTGGAAAAGTAATTCGTCAAATAAATTCGTCAATGGTAAGGAAAAGCTATAATATCGAAGATCGAAATATGATAAATTCGATACAGAAAATTGTATTTCATTGTTTATTGGTTCTTGAATTAACTTACTCGAAAACAAAAACAAAAACAAAAGAGACGTTACTCTATATTTCAAATATCAAAAACAAGCCAGCAAGGATATAACTATACCTTAACGGTCGCCATTGGTTAAGGCTCTCGTGGGTCGGCATCAGGTACAGTACACAACATATCTATATTTAGTTTGGAGCAAAAGGAAAAAGTTTTGTCATGTTTTATGTTAAAGAATATATGAGGAGGGTTCGTGATGCCTGTTATTGATATCCTTACAGATGTAGAGATCCTTTAGGACTTTAGGAAGTATAGGATTTTTATTAGAAAAGAATATTCTGTTAGTGGCGTGTTGTACGAGCATGGGCTACACAGAATATAATCTCTAGGGAAACAAAAAAATAACATAAAGAAAGAAAAACAACCTTAAGCTCTTAAACGAAATTGAGATGAATTATATATGTATGTATATTTATGTATGAACGTATATATCTTTATACATACATATTGTCGTGCTTACATTCATATAATTGCTAAAATAGGTTAGCTAAAGGTGAATTTATAAAACTTTGTGTCAACTTCTATTTAAAGCACATAGCTAGTAAAGAACATCAAAGATTGTTAAGTTTAAATTTGTATTGTAACAAACATAAATATGTAAGAAGGAAAGTTAATATAAGTTTTCATTATACAGAAAACCAATAGGTACCTAATACTTAAGAGCCATTTTTTATAGGTATTTACGAGATGTTTAGAAAATATTGATTCGTTAATTTAAATATTGATATCAAATTTAAAACACTTCATCAAAAAGTATGAATGATAATGGCACGTTTTCTTCTTTCTATATGATTTGAAGTAGGGAAATCTAGTTTACATCAAAGGTTTTTTCGTCAAACAATATTGTTTCATACGAAGGATATCATAAATACTTAGCTTAAAGTATTTTATTAAAAGATAATGTATTGACCAATGAATATATACTTATGTGTATTGGAAAACCTAATTTATCCAATACACATAAATTAAAGTATTTTACTATCAAATTTAAGTTAATTTGATGTTTTCGAAAATGGCAACACAATACCAATTGCATAAGTCGGCAAAATTAGGTTTTTTGTTATACATTTTTAAAGGATTGAAGGATGTCCTGATATCGAATCTTGCCTTTTTATTCTTTTTTAGAGTTAGTTTCTTGCAAGTCAACCCTAAAGATCTACGACCTATGTATAAGTATATCATTATTCCTTCTTAAGACCTTAGAAAGATTGATTGATATCCATTTAAGGGCAAGTATTGATACAAGACTTCTGTTTATGTCTCAACATGCCTACTGTAAATGCAATGGAGTTTAAACGGTATTACGCATATAAGTAAGCACCATCGAATACTCCCTCCATTATATTCACTTTGGTTTTTTTTTCTTGACATCGAAGGCTCTTTTAACAACGTTCAATCACAAAAAATTAATTCAAATAATGCTGACTAGCAGAACAATTAACTTAAAACTGGACAACTCTTCTGCTAGAAGATTCGTTAGTAGAGGGACACCTCAAGGTGTTGTTCTATCCCGTCTGGAACCTGGTAGTAAATGAAATCTTAGCTGGTCTGGATGCGGATGACGTTGCTATAGTGGTTTCAGGAAAGCATCTTTACACCCTAAAAGAACTCTAACAAAATGCCTTGGACAAACTTATATTTTGGGCTGATCGGTTTGGACTGGTAGTCAATTCATATAAAACCGAATTAGTCCTATTTTAGAGGAAATACAAAATTCCATATGTTAACCCTCCCTATATTAAAGGAATCCAATTAAAGTTCTCAAACGAGGCTAAGTATCTGTGCTTTATTTTAGACAAAACAAAATAAATTTTAAACGCAATATCCAAAAAAAGTCAAAAAAGTTACTGTAGAGCTCTTTTATTGCAAAAAAGCTATTAGTTATAAATGGGGTTTACAACCCTGAATTACGTATTGATTATAAACATCGGTTTAAATGTAAGGTGTTGCAGTATGGTGGATTTCTTTAGAAAAAGCTATAAACTGCGAAAAACTAAACAAAGCGTTCAGCTTGCCTATGTATAAGCGGATCGCTTCGCAAGACCCCATCTGCGGCATTGGATCCCCTACTCTACCTAACATCTATTTTTATATACTTAGCAAAAAAAAAGCTATTCGCCTTAAAGCTTCGTCGTCGTGGATTAACAACAACATTGGCCACTCCGTAATTCTACTACAACATCCCACAACGGCAATTTGACAGAAACTTCCAGATTTCTATACATTTCAGATCTTTCTGGGAGGATATGGTATGTCTGGAAGACGAGTCAATCCACTTTTACACAGATCGATGAAAAACAAATGAAGGGGTTGGTGGAGGTGTGTACTCTGAACGACTGAAATTAAGTCTCTCATTCCGCCTTCCCAATCATTGTAGCGTTTTCCAGGTGGAACTTTTGGCGATAAAAAAAAGTCTTTTCCTGGCTTAAAGAAAACGTGATATCAACATCTGATATCCGTATCATGAGAGGATGAGGAAGAGGAGGAAACAGTTCTTAACCTCCTCTGTACATGTCCTAAAATTTAACCTTGCCTAACCTCTATGTTCACTATCACGGTATTTATTTAATTGTAAATTCAATTCATCTTAAGATTTTAAGCCTAAGAAGCCTAGAAATATTTGATTTATACAACTTTTCAAAAAAACTACTTACAAAAAATATTCATGGCATAAAAGTTAAATTTTATTTCATTTCACCAGAAAAAGTACGAAAGTATATTTTTGAAGAACAAAATTTTCACAAAGAACCATATAGAAATAATATTGTCAGCTATTTACAGAAATCAGAATGGCAGTTTTGTCAATTACAAAAAAGTTGTCCTATTTACTTTTATTACCGATTTCGTATTTTGAAGACAGATATTTTTAGTACCTCATATATGTACACTGTTTACTTGTAAAAACAATAAAACAGATCCAATATTGCAATTCAAAAAATAGTACCAAGATAAATCTGGAATAAGTGCTCCAGAAAACCTATTGTCATCCATATGGGACTCTCCGCTATTACACCCAATGTATGGAACCCCAAGGAAGATAATATTTTGTTTGTTATGTTTTGTTTCATTAATCTTTAACTTTGTGAATAAATTTTTGTATTCATATAATATTTTACTTGAGTATTTCCTATATGTAAGAACAACGCGAATATATTGTAGTAAGCAAAATAATAGAACAAACCAATAATAAAACCAATATCAAGTGAGGCAAGAATAACCATATTGGGGCATTAGTATTCATAATATCAAGTCCGATGATGCGTTCCCCAAATGGCAATGTTTCTGCTACCGATGAATAAATACAAATTGGACCTGACTTGAATAAAGTCTTCGTCAAACAAATAATAAAAAACAATAAGAAATAAGTACAAACAAAAATTATTGAAAAGAAGAAGGCCAGGTTCTTTGGGGCGACTTAAATGTGAAGACAAGCTGTTTCAAGGGTTTTTTTTTAGGTTTTATCATCGTTCAGTAAAACATTTTCTTTGACAAGATAATAAATAGGGTAAGCCAGGGTAAAAAGACACAAACATTTTTTTTCAAAATGTCTTGAGCATATTTAAAAAAACAAATTTGTTGACAAGATGTGAATTTTTATTGTAACTTGTAAGCTATTGATAGATTTTTGGTTTTGTTTTTAATCGAGACTCCGTTGAGAAAAAATGCTGTTCAGAAATCTTCCCGTGGTACCCGTGGCATGATGGTTAGTGCGTCAGACTGTCAGACTGTCATGCCAAAGGTCTTGGGTTCAATCTCTGACTGTGCCACCAAAAGTTTTTTCATGGGTACTGCCTCTTGCGAGGAATTGACGAATGCTCCAAGAGTAATTCTTGCCATGAAAAGTGCTTTTTCAAATTAGCCGTTCGGGTTCGGCTTAAAATTGTAGGTCTCTTCCATCCCTGAGAACATTAATCGCATACAGAAATGGTTAAGAGTTGTAAGTCACTAGGTCCTAGTTCTTAACGGATTGTTGTGACATCTAATTTATTTTATTTTATATTTAAAAAAAAATGCATGTAGGTAAATATAATAGATTGATTTGAAGGCTTGGTTGCAAGTATAGACTGTCTATACATGAGGTATAAAAATGTGGTATTTTATCACAAACTCCCCTACCGTTGTCCACCTTTAAGCCTTGAACGCAACAAATTGACATTTGTCAGAGTTCTTCTTTTCGAAAAACTAAAACTTCTGTTACCGTTGCCGCCACTGCTGTTGCTGGTCGGCCGGGCTGAGGCCGAGGCCGTCCATTTCTGCCGTGGACGTGGCCATTTGATTGAAGAGAGTTACATTCAACATAATGTGTTCAATGTGTGTTGTGTACTGACTGCGACTGCGAGTGCCGAGTACGTTCCTCAAGAACGTCAAGACCACGCACGATGGCGATGGCGATGGACAAACGATCAACTGAACTGACTGTGCTCCGTGACTACATCGAACATCGATGTATAATGATGAAAACCGCGAAGAATTTGTTATTTGTTGCTTCTGCCATTTGTTACAACTACTGCTGCCTATAACATATGATGTCTAGGAACGCGGGTAATTCCAGTTGCAGTTGCATGCCATAGCCGTGGCCGTGGCAGTTGGCTTGCTGATGATGGACAGTTCTTACATGGCACAAATTATTTAAATTTTGTGTTCTTGCTGATTCAATTCTTTTTCCTCATGAGAGTAAAAATAAAATTGTTCTACATCAGGTAATACGAGCAAAGTACATATAAATGTAGATGAACTATATGAGAAAAGATTCACTGAGATTATGCATCAGCATACATAAATAATATCGACATCAAGATTTGATAGTTCTGCCTTACGCTTTGCTTACCTAGTGTCTTACATTCTATAATAACATCGAAAAGTATCTATAGGATAAGCAGCCTTGAAGTTGTCCATGATGGGACTGGGTGAGAGAGATAGAGAGAAAGCGAAAGATGCAAGATTTAATTTGATTGTTTTCGCAGGGGATCGTATATTTAATATGTTTTTAGTATCTCGGTTATTTTGTTTTTATGGGTTACCTACAATTCTGGAAGCTATACATAATCCGTTATAATTTAAATTGCATTCAAATTGAAACCCAATTATAGTGCGCGAGATAGAGATAGATTTACATTATGTTGATGTTGCTGTTGTTGTGATGTGATTTCTTTGAGATACTTTTGTATTGTTTGTTATCAGAAATAGTGATGTGTTTTAAGGAATAGTGATGCGCGAAGATAGAATCAATTGAGTTCGAATTAAGATGTAGTGCATACAAACTGAGCGGTGTAGTGATTCACCATCGGTGTAGTGATTCACCACCTTAAAAAAATTGGAGTTAAAAAATGTTCCTCTGGCAACTCTTTATATACAAATATACATATATTAATTTAACTTGGCAATTCAAAAAGAAATGAAATGTCAAATAAAATTTTGCCCTAAAATGAAATGTTAAAAGAAAATAAATTTCAAAAACACTCTAGTAAAGATATAAATCCTCGGTAGCCATATTGGTTTGCCTACAAGCTAAACCGGAAACTGGCCTCATAAAGTATTTCTTAGTGTGCGTGTAATTTCTCCTCTAATTCATGAAATTTCCCCAAAAAACTCAGGAATTGTGTCTATGTATGCGTGAAAACACGTCAATTTTTCTCGTTGAATTCGTCCACATTACAAATACAACAATGTAAACAAATGGGTTTTGGAGGGTGATACGTACGAAAGATTTATATCTTCATATAGAGTGTTTTTGATAAATTTAATGTTATTTTAAAATGAAATGTCAAAAAATTATATAAAAGCCGAAGCAACATTTAAATAAATCACTCGTCATGTTTATCAGCTCGGTGGAATACCTCCACCTCTTGTTTGCCTTGACAGTATTTAAAAGCTACAATTATTGTGTATTGTGTATTTTCCTTTATTTAAAGCTTTGTAAGAATCAAGCTCCTTGTTCAGCTCAGTACGGTAAAGTTAACTCAGCCTTGCTCATATCTGCTCTCCTACAGCGGGGTTTTGAAACTTAACTTTGAATGTTTTCTTATATAGAACAGGAATTGAATATGGTTAAGTTCATACAACATAGATGACTTCACTTGCAGCCAGTTTATCGTACAAAACAATTCTCAGGAAAGCTATAAGTCTATTACGATTTGTATTTTTTATATTGTTAGGAAATATTATTTATTTATTTTCCAATGTCACAAGATCCTTTAACAGAAAACATTAAATGAAATTGTGCAAATGAGAATAAATAAATCATACAGTAATAAAGTTCAGCTTTCAGATGAATGAACAAAAAAACATGATCAACTGTCATTTTGACATAGGCAGAATTGACTTGAAAGTTAGGGAGATTTTTGTTGACCTACTTTCCAGTCAGATTTCCAATAAAGTTTCATTAATTGGAATGCAATTTTTTGGCAGCATGATCAATATTAAATTCTCCATATTAAAGGACCACAACAACGACAGACTGACAAATATCCTAAAGCGGAAATAACTTTCCCATGTGATTGGTTTTAGGGCGCATGGAATTGATTGTTCTTTTGCTAGTTCCATTCCGTCAGAAGAGTATCTATCTTTATAATATTTAGTCAAGCCATCATATCGTCGCGTCAGTTTTAAGCAGGAGAGCCTCAGAACATCGGAAGCGACATGCTCTTACCACGAGTGTGGCCATCATCAGTATAGAGAGAGAGAGAGATCGATAAATAAACAAAAGATACAGACTTACGTTGCTTGACCCATTGACTATAAGAAGCGATCTTGTACAAATTTCTATCTATCTGGCTTACCGTTATGTGCCTAGTTTAAAAAAAAGATATAGTGGTACAAGTACACATATGGATGAAGCCCACATACACACGATTTGATTCGAAGAGATCATTGCAAAGGTACCTACCGGCTACCATCATCATATAGCTTCAGTTTCTTCCAGCATCCAGAATCTAGCAAACACCAACAGCAGCAACGAGCCGAGCACCGCATCTATCTAAGGCATATATTCCCGGTCCAAAGCGCAAAGATGGCCAGGCCACTGCTGCGCTGCTAATGCTAATACTACTACACTAGGTATACAAAAGCTGTAACTGGCTTGTTCTATACCAGAGCTCGGAGCTCCAGCTGCATAGCGCTAGAAAAAAAAACCTGATCAGGAGAAAATTGCGTGATGGTGACATGATGATGATGGCGTTACTTATGCCATTCGGCATGGACCTGATAGTATAGAGTTAGTATCTTAAAGTGTTTGTTTTGGTTCTTCGTTATTTTTTTGTCTCTTCTTTTAATTTCATCATCATCATCGTGCCTAACGAACATGGCGAAGCGAGTGGAATTTGTATGGTGGATGATGGCACGTTGGGCTTGGGACTACAAATATAGCTAGTCTTTGAAATTCCTTCTATACATATTTGCTGAATCTTTTTCCTTTTCCTCCTTCCTATATATGTACCTACCTACCTACAACTGCGTTTTATATACAACTTGTATATATCTAGTAGTGCTAAGGCTGAGGTTGAAGCTCCATATAGCTGATGACGATCATATAGAAGTACTACATATGTACATATATGTCAGGTGGTCATGCATTCATGGCTCTCGACTATCGTTGCCTCTGCTCGTCGACGTCGTTTGCTGTCGTCGCGTCGTCGTCCATGTCGTCGTCGGTCGGCCCAATCTTCCGTCATCGACTTCAACTCCAACTCGTAAATGGTGGCTCCCTATATGTGTGTACATTGATTAACGAATCAATAGGCAATGGTGATACTACCTTTTTACTCTATTCGCTATATACTCATTTCCCTCATCAAAGATATACTAGATTCTTTTTGGATTTACCTTTTTTTATTTTTGTTATTTACTTTTTCTTATTCGATCGATGAATTGGCAATACCAGTCCTCCTTACCACCCCAATCATTTTTAAAATCACAAACAGGGCCGCATTTGATAGAAAATACCACTAAGGCCATAATAGTTTTGGACTTTTTAACAATCGCATTCAAAGTTTAAACTTTATGCATATTTCTTCTTCTTGGAGACCTAAGTTTGAAACTAATAAACTAATAAAAAGTAAAATGTTAAAGCCATTTTTAACAATTTACTAACCTTATTTTAAACAATTTAAACGTCTTACTTATCTCTTAACAACTTGTTACAGTAAAAGAGGCAATTCATATGACGTCTGTACAATTGTACAGATGTCATATGGATGTTGTCCAATGTTCCCAACTGTTGTCGTCCAGACAATAGTTGGGAATTCCAATTAATAGGTCCGTTTAAGCATATTTGCTCTGTTTGCTTTCATGAACTGTCACTTTTTAGACATGTTTGGATGCTCGTTTTTTAATAAAATGCAATTAGCAAATTTTCTAGTTAACAAAATGAAAATGAAGGTTTGAAATTTTGGAGTCCCTTAGTAAAGTGCTAAATATTTAACAACTAGTAAATTGTTAAATCCTTAACAATAGGTTCTTTAAAATTTTGCGCCAATATATAAAATACAGAAATGTACATCAAAGTAAAAAGTTTTGTGGAAACTGATGACGGTTATGAAATAAGTCAATGTTTTTCGGTTGATATTTCATTGAAACGATACAAAAATTAAAGTATTTAGCTGGCAATAGCTTCTAAACAAATGTCAGATATGTAAAAAATAATGATTTTGACGTTTATTGAATGTTTTTGTTTTTCTGTCAAACTATAACTTTGAAATTACGGCCCATTTCCAATGTTTTTTTTTCGAATCCCTTCCACTTCAATATCAAAGCATCACCGCCCGTCTACATCGCTACGTTGTGTTTGCCATAGACTGATTGGAATTTATTTTTCATTCCGTTCATGATGACCATAAAGACATTTATACAGGAAGACTTTTAGGACAGAATACCTAGTATACCTATGTACATATAACCTATCAACTATGAGTATATCGTTTGAATTCATTGTCAAATAATTTGATCGTTTATACGTTTGTATTAAGTTCACTTTTTGACTAATCATATTAATGAGTGCCAAAAGAGGATGAGTAGATAATTGGCAATTTTTAAGTCAGGTTGCTGTCAACCTTTTAGTATATATATGTATTTAGGGATGATTCTTTGTACGGTTTGTTTCTTTCCTTATTGAAATTTTGATGGACATTTTTGCTGACAAAGCAAAGACAGATAGACAGACAGACAAACGTAAATAATAAAGGTTCTATTTAATTTGTTTCTAAAAACATACAAATCAAAAAATTGGTGTGAGAAAAAGTATACGTGAAACAGAGCAATTAAGCTGTCGACATTGTCGTTGTTGTCTCGTGAAGTTGTATAATTGAAATAAAAATTTGACAGCTGTGGAAGCTGCAGTTTTATAGCAACATACATATCACTATGGATACTTTGGCAAATAAAAGTTGTTGATGTACCTAATTCGATAAAGCTGATTGAAAGGCATGTTTTTTGTTTTTAAAGGATTTTGTTGGTTAAAGGACTTTGTAAGTTTAATCAGATTAAAAAAAGTTGTATCAATTACGGGTTGATTTTAATTGATTTTTAAGCTCCGACCACATCAGGTGTTAAGGGACTTTTCTGATAGTATAACTGAGGCTCTACAATGACTATTTGACATTTTAAGATTTATATATGCACATAAATATATGTATTATGGAAGTATTGGATTGAAAAACTCTCTATCTTTCGAGTGGTGGTCCAAAGCCTTTTTAATTTTAAACGCTACCAATTGACAAAAAACAGCTTCTGTTTTTGTATTCTGAAGACAGTCAAATGCAAGCAAAATTCACAATATAAATGTACACAAAGTTCTAAATCACAAGATCTCCATTAGAATTGTTATTACTTCCTTCGGATTCCAAACAAAAAACAATATACAACTCCTTCAAATGGCTAGGAATGATCGGGAAATAGCCTGCACGACAACACTTCGGATAACGATAAAAGCGAATTAAAGCATCTTGGGTCGCTTCGAGAGAAAAGTTCTTCGCGTGATCTACGGTCCCGTATATAGGTGAATGGAACGACGAGTTGTTCGGGTTGAATAGTGACGTAGACTCAGACAGAAGTCCAACGACTGAGTTTGCTGAATCACTTAGAGCGCATGGAAACCAATGCTCCGGCCTGGAAAGTCTTCGAATCGACGCCCACATGACAACACAATAGAGGAAGATCGCGGACCAGGTGGCGGTCATAAGTGGAAAGTGACTTCACCCAACTTGGAGACTTCTAGGGACCGAGCTAGATGGAGAAGTTTGTTGGGTGACGCCCTAAATCACACAGGACTGTGGCACCACCTTAAGTAAGTAGGTAAGTAAATATCTAGGAACGTCACTTTATTTTGATATTTAGGTATAAAGGAAACTCCTAAGAATGTTTGAATGAATAATTCGTATATAGTGACATTACTCAGTGATAACTTTAGATTTATATTGAACTTAGAATGTCGAGTAAATTCATACTATCTATGAATCCAAATCTTTTCTAAACTTCTATTCAAATGTTTTATTTAAAGGAAGTGTTAACGTACATATATTGAAAATATGACTTACGTCATTGCGTAGCTTGTTCTACCTACATATTGTGATTTTTACAATTTGCTTCCTGTATTTACAATTTTAATTTAAAAGAAGTTAAGCACTAAATTTTTATTATGTTGGTTTGTTGGTTTAACTACTCTGACAAAATATAAACAAATATATGATCACTCATATGCAACAGATATGATTTCTATAGACCTCCATCGCTTGTCAAATACAATGTGTGACATATCGTGTTAATTTGCGCCAATATCAAGAATTCATTACAACATATGGTCGAGACGCATCAGGTACAATAAGTTTGCATTTATATGAAGATGAAGACTCCATTATGCATACTTGTTTAAATATTAAATAAGAATTGACCGAACTCTACCGCTGAGTTTCCAAATGGAGTTGGATGCTGTACGGGCAAGTTACAAAGTTGACTCAACTCAACTCAATTCACCACTTTGAAGCTGTGACTCTGACTATGGAATGATGCTGATACCTGATACTGATGCCTACTGCTGAAGCTGATGTTGATGCTGATGCTGATGCTGATGCTGACGCTGACGCTAGAGCTGCAAGCAAAGTTCTTAAATTATGCATCACTTGGAATCATGAATACCATAGTCATGATTCATATCCCGTTATTTTCTCACAAAAACCCCATCCATATAATACTGCGGGCACATCGTGTTAACAAATTTGTAAATATCAGGTGTTTACCTGTGTGTTGAACGCCAAGCGCATGTTTTGTTTGTATTTTTGTTTTTTAAACTTATTTCTTCTAGGGAAAGAGTTATTTTTTTAAGGTTCTTTTTTAATATTCTTCACTTAAACAAGCTGGTGAGAATGCGAGATGGCATGTAAATAGCCGGAAGGTGCAACCTAACGACGACGACGATGACGATGACGATGATGGCGATGAGACGCGACGTCTCAAAAAAAGAAGAAGGATTCTCTTGTTTCCTCGTTGTCTCAAAGTAACTCACATACTCGTATGTACAACCTACCTACATATATATATACATAGGTACATATATAAATTCAGGAATACAAACAAACTGCTTAAGGTGAGAAAAAGACGAGGTTCGTGTTCTTCTGGTGCAAAAATCTATGTATCCATCATATGTTGAAACAATATTGTTGCTATTATGTTTCAAAGAGTTCAAACATAATTTGACAGAAGAACATCAATTTAAGTTTTAAATATCATTTGTTATTTTGTGTTATTTGCGCATCAAGTTTCAAGAAGAGAAAACTATCAACAATCATTTGTCAAAAATCAATATTTAAGGCTTTTCATATTCATCCCAAGTCAGTCCAGCCACCACCTACCTTGCCTAGACAAACTTGATTTAAGACTTTGTGTTTAGGATCAAACATTAAACATGAATCCAAGTATTTATGTTCTTTTGACTTCCTGCTATATAAGTATTAATTAATTATTATTATGGCTTCGCAGACAAAAGGTTAAGAAAACTTGGATCTTATCATTTATATGGTTGTAGTTTTGTTTTTCCACCAAAACATCATTATTGTTATTATTTTTTGATTGAATGAAATTCTGTGTGGCATTGAGAAAGTTAAAGTTAAAGTTAAAGTTGATGAAGGTGTGTGAATTTTGGAGTGTTTGATAAATAAAGCAATCTTCTTGTTTTTGTATATAATTGGTTTATAACTATTACTTGGTCATTATATTTTTATTAGTTATCAAAGAATATATAGAATTAATATTTCTGCATACAAATTATCAATAAGATGATATAATAATAACTAAAAGAAAAGAAGGCTGTAAAGAATACCTAATAATAAGTTTTGAGTTCGCTTGGAAAATGAATAAATACTTAAACGATTATATATAATTGAACACTGAGGTTTGGAAGACTGTCTTTAGAGTATGCGTCACAAAAATTAGATTTAACCTAGACGGCCAACAAAAACACTGATACGTGACTTGCTTCCAAAGGTATGTGAACGAAAGAAAGATATTTTTGCGACAGACAATGACAACTGCATTCCTGCCTTGAACCTCAATAAGGATTTTGAAGTCGTCTCGTTCTGCTAGAAAGTATTGGGAGGATGGCATGTATCCTTTGGATACAAAGGACGTTAATACCACTGCTTATATACTGACGGGGCAAGGATGGAGTGTGATGTTGGTTGGGAATTTTCTTCGAGTCCTTTAATGTCTCTAAGTCTTTTCGGCTAAATGATTTTGGTAGTGTATTTCAGGATGAATAATACTTAAATCGAACTCAAACCAAAATACCTCTATGCCGCTATTAAGGACAAAATCTTCTCAATAATTTTTGACAAAATCCAATCACAGATGAAACAGTCTAATGAACTGTATTATATCTAAGGAAGATATAGCCTACTAATCGCAAAGACCGTTCTATCGATCTATACCAGGCATGTTAAAGCCAAGGTCACTGCAGCAAAGTTGGGAATCCCTCAGAATACTCATTGCCATAGTTGCAGAGACCACTTTTACCTACCCTGGTCAACTCTAGGATGTCAACCTTCGGAAAGACATTCCTTACAACGATTGTGATGAACTTTCCGAAATGAAAATCAAAGACCTGATTTCTTTTCAGAACGCAACGAAATGACTCTAGCATGGCTGAAATTTCAATGTAACTGGTTATCCATTTTGCGGTTTGGAAAGTATAGGGCTGGAATTCGACATCTGTCAAACTAAGTTGTTCAACCAATTTTTTTTCAGTTGAAAGTCTGACATTTACAAAAATGGATCGCTTAGCTATCGCACAACGCATAAAAGTTGTTAAAACCTTCTATAAAAATGGTGATACTGCCACAGCCACATATCATGCCTTAAGAGGCGATTATGGTTTATATAATTGTCCAACTGAGCAAGCAATTGCCAACATTGTGAATAAATTTGAAGAGACTGAATTGGTTACAGATATTGTAAGGCCTGTGCATCATTGTTTCGCACGTTCCACTGAAAATACCGCTGCTTTAGGTGAAAGTGTTGCCGAAGACCCGAATGTGTTGATTCCTCGTCGTTCTCAGGAATTAGGACTGTGTTATGGCACAGTATAGCTTATTTTGCATTTGGATCTACACCTACATCCATATCCAGTTCACACAACAACTGAAGCGAGCTGACCATTCACAAGGTCTTACATACTTCGAATGGGTGCTTGAACAACAGGCGACGGACGGCGATTTTTCAAACAAAATTTTCTTCAGCGACGAAGCACATTTCTCATTCGATGGGTATGTTAATGAACAAAATTGTAGTATTTGTGGTTCTGAGAATCCTCAAGTAATTGAAGAGAGGCCATTACATCCACAAAAAGTCACTGTTTGGTGCGCTCTTTGGTCCGGAGGTTTAATTGGACTTTACTTCTTCGAAAACGACTATGGAACGATTGTCACCGTCAATTCGGAGCGGTTATATGATAACCGAATTATTTTCGCCTGCTATTGAAAAATACGGCTTGAAAAATATGTGGTTTCAACAAAACGGTGCCACATGCCACACAATTCTAGCGAATATGGATTTATTGCAAGAGATATTTCCTGGCCGCTTAACTTCTCGTTGTGGCGATATCAACTGGCCACCAAGATCATGCGATTTGACACCGCTGGAATTTTATTTGGGGGTTTACACGAAAGACCGTGTTTATGGAGATAAACCTTCAACTTGAGCACTCAAAAACTAAATTTCGTCAAGTTATATCTGAGATACCGCTCAATATGTGTCAAAAAGTGGTCGAAAATTACCTAAAAGAATAGATGCTTCCAACAATTCGCGTGGTGGTCATTTAAATGACGCAGTGTTTCACACATAATGTCAACGTTCAAACTTTATTAATAAAAAAGAAATATCATTAAAAAAAAATTGTATATGTGTTTTATTTACGTTTGCTTTTGAAAACGCAAAATGGATAACACTGTACTTAGGAGCTTTTACATTTTGAACACAGATTAATCAACTGATATTGTCAATTTAATTGAACTTAACTTGAGAAATACAAAACTTTAAAAAATAAATATTGTTGATTTTTGTTGAATTAGTAACCTATGTACATATATTTGTTATTACTTATTCATTGGTTTTTATTAGGTACTTTTTTATTTACAAACAAAACGAGTAAATATAGGGGCAATTAGTTTCACATTGCAAACTTTTGAATCAGATTACATTTTTGAATTTGAATTCTTAATGAATGAACCTATGAATTCATACCCAAAAAATGTACATTTAACACGTTCTATTTTTCTTAAATTTAGTATTAAACTTTTATTTGCTCTTATCGATTTATTTTTATTTGTTTTTTAAAATAAACATGACAAAAATCATCTAGAAATAAGGAAAATAAGGTTAAGTAACCGAGATTTGATATGGTATTAGTATTTGTTTGTTCTGCTTAAAATGTTTCCCCACACAACAGAATTTCCTATAATATTTCTGAATGGAAGAAAATCCCAACATGATGATGATTTTCAATGTATTAATCAATTGTAGATATAGGAATTTTCAAAGATCTTTTCAAGGTTTATTTAGAAATAACTACATTGAGGCTTACAAAAAGTTTAAGGAACTGTGTAACACAAAAAGAAAAAAATGTGAGGAACGTCAAGAAGAACAGAATTTTTGAAACTGGTCTGGATATTAAATAGCAAGAGATTTGCTGTGCACAAAAATCTGAAAGTAACGGTGCTACACACTCACTTCAAGGATTTACTTAATCCCATTTCGTCACCAAAAATTTGGCATTATGCGTATCCTCGATTCACCAGCGAAGTTTTACACTCTAAATTCACTTTAAGATAATTAGAACAAACATTGGGGTGTTTACAGAACGGAAAAGCTGCAGGTACGACCGGTATTTCCGTTGAGATGTGTAAATATGGAACTGTTACACTTCTCAATAAACTGATTGAAGGGGATTCCCAATCCACAAAAAAAGGTATCAATGGATGGAAGCTTTGAACTACCGTGAAATTTCTTTTCTTAACGTATAAGATTTGTACAACTAGAATAGAAACAGGGAAAGTTTTGAAAAAATTTCAAGCTGGTTTTAGATCAGGTTACTCCACCATTGATAACATCTTCATTCTTAGAAGTGTAGCGCAGAGCTTTTGCTTTATGTATTTTCCGTCAACTTCAAAGCAACTTTCGACGCAATTAATCGAGGAGTTCCATTTTATATGTATGTTCTATGGTTAAGCATTATTACTTAAATTCTGTCCTGTGCTAAAAGAGTTGTACAAAGAAAGGTGGAATGAAAAACCGACGTATAGCTTTAAGACTATTGACTGTGTCAGTGAATACAAATAACTTGGCGTAATCTTTTCAAGTAATTTGAGCATGAAAAAAATAAACTGCCATCAATTGCTGGTGGAAAGATGTTTTACTAACGGAAACATTACGCATAGCAGCAAATACAAAGTGTTTGAAACGGTTGTTGAAAGTATACTTCTGTATGGCTGTCAAGTGTGGGTTTGCAAAAGGTATAACAAATTAGAAAAACTCTTTGCACACTACGTTAAGAAAATATTTCACCTATTATCGAATACGCCGAATTACGTTATCATGGAAACAGGAACATCTCCTCTTTTTATTTAAACATTGAAACCGAAAGCTGACTATCTTCTGAATGTCATCAAGATGTCCGAATCCCGTTTGGTTCTTAAAGCTATCCAAGACAATAAAAGCTTTTACAGAGGTTTTTATTTTACTATAAACATTGACAACATATCAAATTGTAAAGCCCCATTCTCTACGAAGTAATATCGAAAATGGCGAAAAGTTTAGAGCCGAATATGTGCAGGGTGCTTCAAATTTCTTATATAGGCGAATATAAAGCAGACTTTAACCACAATCTGGAAGATAGAAACTATTTCCGTGATAAGAACAAAATAAGCATTATCACGACAATGGTCAGGCTTCGCAGCGAATTACACACCCTAAACTAAAATATTCAAATAAAATTGTATGAAGTTTAAACTTGGTTATAATTTGAACAGAGTTGAATCTTTGGCAAAAACTCAGTGATAGTGTTTATATGAATTTTGTATAAAAAGTAAATAAAGAAAAACTACACAAAAAGAGGGTCGATAAATAATTAATGGATACAAATAGCTAGATACAAAACTTCCAATGAACCGCGTCTACTATAAGCCTCTAAGATAAACATTTTTATAGTCAAATTTGTTTTCAGAGTATCCGTAACCTTAACTGACATTTTAACTCAAGTCTATTCATTCAAAAGTGTATAAAAATCGAAAAATTTGATACCTTAAATTGTTTGACCAAAATATATAGATTTTTAAATCTACATCATTGTTGACATTAAAACATTAAATACACTTTACTTAAACTAAGTTTGTATGTACTCACAAGAAGTAAACTGAAGGTTAATTATGATTATTGCGTCTTCTGCAATCTTTTAGCTGGACTTACCTAAAAAGACAAAAAAGAATAATAATGAGTAAATAACGAGTAGAAATAGTTATTGCAAAATATATATATATATAATATATATGTATCAATATATTACTAAACTAATTGAGCTGCAAGTTTATTTTGAATTATCTATCTTCGTATTATAATTTTTGTCCAATTAAATCTTGGATTAAGTTATTTTGTCGTTTTTCTGTTTATATAATTTTTGTTTTTTGTTAATGGATTTAGAAAATAGTATTCTTTTTACTATGTATATTTTCAAAAGTGTATGTCGATATATTTGCGTTTTAGTAAACATACTTTTAATTAAGGTAAGTTTTTTTTTGATTTAATTCAACTTCTATCATCTTAAAATCGCTGATGGCTTTTGAAAGTTAATGTGGGATCATTTTAATCGTTTGTTATCGAAGAAAAACTTTTTTAACCTCCTATGGGAAGTTTTTGTATTCGGTCCGATTTGTCGAATTGAAAATTTTGCCATTTCTCGACGTTTAAAGGTTCCCTAGAATCTAAATAAAAGAGTCAATGGTTTTTCTACCATAGCAATTTGAAAAAACAGTGAAAATTGAATGCATTTTATGAATTAATTTTTAAAATTAAAAATAATTGTAAATTCGAATATTTAAGGAATACAAAATGATTTTATCTCCGAAATAATTTTATTCAACGAAGAATAACGTTTTTGAAATTTGGTAAAATTTTAAGAAAAATCGAATAGACAGTTCTTTTTACAAAAAATATTCAGTGTGGGTAGCATTCTATCCACTTTTTAAAAATCTTGTTTAAAAAATGTTAAATGAATGTTAATTTTCACCAATTTAAAAGTTCCAATAAACAACTGCGCTATTCTCAATTGCCTCCACCTCTGGATCAAACCTTTGTTAGTCCAAAAAAAACATCTTCCAAATTTGTAAAAAGTTCTCTGAGTTATCAGAGCGCACATAATTTTAAAAATGATAATTTTGTGTATATGGCCACAAAACTCCTTCGTAAATCTAATGTATATGTATTTAAAAAAAAATAATCTGCGGTTAATGGCCAAATAGCAGCCCTCTTTAAGTTAGTTTGAAAAGATCATAAAATTCTCAAAGAATTCTTCTGAAACATACATCATGATTATCTTTCGCACAATTAGGGAGAACTGTGCCAATTCTATAAAATTCTTCACGGTAAGTTGAACTCAAAATACTGGACAATTTGTTTATTTTTAATTTTGAAGTTTTTTCTATGGCTATACATGAATCTAGGCCATAATTCTAATAGTTTGGGATTGAAGAAGAAGAAAAAAACAACATCCAAAAACTGTTGATTTCAAAAAATCTATTATTAGAACCCAAACGATTACGAATAATTACTGAATACGGAGAGAAAAAAGGTCCCATTTATCCTGGGCAATCAATTTTATATTAGCATATAAATTAGGCCAGAGAATAATAAATTATTATATATCTATGCTATTCTATGTTATAGCCATAATAATTAATTTCTGCTCGTTGGCGCAATATGGGTGGTTCGTGGTTGAAGATGTTGCCTATCCACTTTCTCTTTTTCATATTTTGTGCATAACATTAAAGGATATAGCAGCAGCATCATAATAATATATTCAAAAAAAGGAGAAATATAAAAAAGGAGACGTTCTTGACATTTTATCCTTCCACACTAATTAAAATATACCATCTTTTGTTTAATGACAAATGACAGAAGGTTTTTCAGCCGTCAGGATGCCATTGTCCCAGACCTACAGATGAAAAATAGAAAAATAATATCCACAGCTCATTGATAAATAATATTTTTTTGCAAATTTGTTTTGAGGTTTTGAGGTAAGGTTTCGATGTTCTTTTACATCTTCTCGTCATGGCAATTAGTATAGAGTGGGTAAACAAAAGCTTAAGCATTAGAGAGGAATTTTTCTGATTAAAGCTAATTTGTGTGTTTATATATTTTACAATTAAACATATTTATAGATATACAAAGTGGAAATTCCATATTTACATCATCATAATTTTTGATAGCCATCAAAGCACTGTCAAGGTCTTTCGAAAAAGAAATAAAAACATGAAGATGATCATTGAAAAGTGCTCCTGGGTAAACATTGAGTGGTGAGTAACAATATTAACAATAATAACAATGAATACAACAATTTTTGTATTTTTAATAAAACGTGATGAATGCGAGAAGCTATTTTCGGGGCAAATCACTTGAAGCTTATGTGTGTGTACTTCACTCTGATTAAATTACGCTTTTAAATTTCATAAATTGAAACAAAACTGATTTTTTTAAAATACAAAATTTTATGTTGAAGAAACGAATACGTACTATATCAAAGAGGGGGAGGTTAATACAAATATTATGAAAATTAAAATTGTAAAAAAACACACGTCTTTATACAAATTTTTAAGAAGGTAAATATAGTCATAGGTTACCTCTCTTTTCAAAATTACTATGCACAAAACGATTTATGTATAGCGACTGTACGTACAGACATTGTAGTTGAGTGGTAAAATTTTAATGAGTACTTATCGCATTGATATTTGGAGACATAGTATATAACGTTGAGATCTATGAATGTGTCAAGGTCACAGACCTTTAATTTATAAATTTGCAGTCATTGAATAAGTCTATGCATTGGTTTGGACACAAAATACTTATAGGTTGGCTTTGAAATAAAAGACGAGAGACAATAATAAACTGAAATTTCCTAACCAAATTCTTGTAAATAATTTTGTTTTGTGATGAGTGGGAAGCATTTCAAACTCAGATGTAGGAATATAATAATAATAATTAATGAAACAGAAATAAGTATTGGAACTGAAAGGTATAGAAATTTTCCAACTTAGATATTTCAATTTAGTCAAATTTTTATAAATATCAAATATCTTGGAACTTCTGTTTTCAATTTTAGACCTGACAGCATGAACAGAAAATTGCCTGCGCGTTGTCAAACACAAAATGGGTGGACGAGCGCAATAAGATAAAACGACTTGAGAAACAATAATTTAATCTATTAGATAGATAACTTGGAGTCTTTTTTACAATCAAAATGAAAAGTAAGATACAACACCGATACTTGAAGAAAGCTTCCAGGTTACAGCTAAAAAGTTGCCGAGCCTGAAACGAGACATGATCAAGTCGACGCGGGTTAAAAACATATCGGGCAGTAGCATTAAATGCTACCTTTATCTCTGAGCCGAATGGGAGGCAAGGTTTGCAAACAGCTCGCACCCATACGTTATTATAGGTAGAACGAGTGAATTAACCAACTATGAGTGGGTAGAATTGATTTAATAACAAATTCCATATGGTATTGAGAGAAGGACAAAATAGAAGGCAGGTCATTAATAAATAACGAAAACAGTAAAGGCCCAAGGATTGATCCTTAAGGAACACCTATATGAACAGAAAAGAACGGAGACAGTTTACCATTACAAGATACGGTTTGCATACGATTGGTCAAATATGATTAAATAAGGGTTTTAGTTGTGTTAGAGAAGTTAACATAAGTAGTTAATTTATCACAGAGAAAATGCCTTCGAAAAGACTAGTAGGATTATCACAGTGGTACATTTGTTGTCTAAAGCCTGTCTTATATCATCGGACACATTAGGCAAAACTGGAACGCAACTACATATGTCCATACCGGAATCCTGACTGCAGAGCATTCAAAGTTGTTTGCCTTCAAAATATGTTTTTAAATTGGTTAGGTACTAATAAGAGTTTCAAAAGCCTTAGATAAAAAAGGAAGTATGTATATGGGTTTGGTACTCTTATACAATTAATGTGATGTGTAAGTTCTAAGTTGGAACAGAAATGAACATCTAAATCTTTAAAAGTGAAGACGCGACAGAGTTTTTACTGCGATATATAATAATCGTTTTTGTTGTAAAATTTATTGTTTGGCATTTTTAGAGTCTATTTTTCTCACACCAGAATATCAAACTATCAATGTCGGCTTGTAAAAGATTACGATAATGAGTGGACTATATTATTTTAAAAATCTTCATGTCATCAGCAAAAATGAGAACTTCACATGAACGCAGACATGACGTCAAGTCTATAATAGACAGGATAAACAGAAAAGGGCCAATATGGCTTCCCTGGGGAACACGACATTGAGCAAGAAAAGGTTTTAAATGGCTATTTTTCAATTTTACCTCGCATAAGATCTGTTTTCATGGTTCACGATTTGATCCAAGCTAAGAAAAATGGTGACAAAACAAATGCTTTAAGTTTGAATAAAATAATTCTGTGGCTTAATTGGTCAAAAACTTTAGAAAAGTCAGTTTATACACAGTCAACCTTATAACCTTGTTCTAAAGCGAAACCATGTTGCTGTTCGCAAATGCGATCCTTACTAAAAAACGCTACACTCTCACAAACAACTAGTTCAAAAAGTTTTTGGAATGCAAGAAAGTGTTGCAATGGGCCTGTAGTTTGTTATATCCGCCTTGTTACCTTTCTTGAAAATCGGTGTAAGAAATGGCTTCGTCCATATGCTGGGAAATTTGCCTGTTTTTAGGCAAAGTTTAAATATGAACGTAAGGAGTTCAACTAAAGCATTTCTACACTTTTTTAATACTATCAGGGGTATATCATCGGGACCGGCTGAGCAGTCATCATTCTACATGAATAGAAGATATAACTAGAGCTAGTTTGAGAAAAGGATTAAAGATTATGAAAGGTTTGTAATTGAAGTTAACTGGAAAGCCATCTAATTTTTTCTTTAAGTTGACAAGTTTCCAAAAGTTTTTAGGATTGTCTTTTAAAGAGGTGCCCATATCAGTAACACAAACAACTAACGTATACAAAAATGGAAAGAAACTTAAATTCATTAAAGACTTCAAAAAAGAAAGAAAAGTCGATTGGAGACAGATTTCAGAGGTAAGTTGTGCATGCCTTATTTCTTTTGTTACGCTGCAGTGAACGCAATTCTAATACCAAGGGTGGCTAAAGTTTGTATTTCTTGAGTTCTTTAAAAGTAGATCTTTTTCCAAACAATTAATAACGATCTTAATGGTAAAATGCTAATGTATTGCTAATGTATCAGCAATTCCAGAAATGGTTGAATTTTCAAAGAACAACTCTTCTGAAGTGAAGATTACTTAAGTCAAGAAGATCAGAAGAAATTACTAAATCGAGTATATGATTTTTTAATACAGCTTGAAACAAGTTCCAATTGTGATAAAGAGAAGGAGGCTTCAAGGCAGGATTCGTCTTCAGATGGAATCCAGTCATTAAATTAAATTAAAATCAATAAAAATTTAAATATTGGTGTCTTTAACTTTAAAATAAGTGCACAATTGAGTCATGTATATTTATTTCCGTGTTCATTCGTACATAACTATACTTCATATTTTTTCTTGAACTCGTTCAACTAGTTTAAGAAAATAATTGATAAACACAACTTTGGTTAATTGTTCTTTAAAAATAATAATATCTATAAAAAAAAAAAACAATATTAAATGAAGCCTGTTTGCATAATAATAATCAAGGTCAGGTATAGTCAGTACCTAAATAAAGAAAAGTCTGCGCTGCGAGATGAGAAATCTCATATGATATTCATTATTATAGTGAAGAGGAAAACTAAAGCAATAAAAACGCAAATGAAAAATCCCATTGAAAAACTTGAAATGCTAAGATTTATAGTTATATTTGAATTGCAAATGGGGTGTCTTTAAAATATATAAAATTAACACAAACATATTTACGTATATTAGATTTTTATACAGACATATAACACACATGTGTGTAGTGTTTAATGATAATAAATTATTGCATTTGACCTAGATTTATTTTGTTTTTCTTAAGGATTGTTACATAAAAAGGAAAAATCAATATTTTGGCGGGAAATGCATTTGTGCATAACTATAATGCACTTAACTTGATTTTTAAAAGTTTTATTTGTATATTTGTTTGCGTTTACCAAGAGACTTTAGCCATAACCTTGAATATAAAATGTATGAATCTAAATATAGACATTTATCTGTTAAAATTGCTGCTACAAAAAACCATTTTAAAATATGTACATTATAGTCATTGCACCTTATGGGAAATCCGCATTATTTCGTTAGTATTTATATAATTGTATAATATCTCTATTTATATTTTATTGCTTGCATTTTTAATTAACCACTTTTGCCAACCACCGCCCCGCGCCACGAAGCGCCAGGAGACTTATGTCGGAGCGGGGGGCTTTCGTTGTCTGTTGATGGAATATAAATCAGTACATTCTTTTGCCATAATACAGTACAGATATATTTGGATAATGTCAAGCCCATGAGCACAAAGTGCACAGTCGAATAAATCGAGTGTCCGCCGCCGCCACACTGCTTTTGCCATTTTCCAAAACAACCCCCCTGCATTTTCTTTTTGAAATTCTTCGCTTGGCAAACACTGTAGATGAGGTATGTACATTTTTCCAAAGAACCCAACTTCCCCTAACAATTTTTGGGGATAATGTCTTTTTTTAAAACGTATACATACATTTATGTGTGTATGAGTGAGGCGTACATACATTTTTAACCTTTTTTCATGTCTCGTTTATTTATATCGTCTTTTTATTCAGTTATGGATTTCCATGTCCTTGGACTTTTGCCTGCAACTGTCTGTGCCGTGCCGTGGCCTGTACATAAAATGTACAATGTTAAGGACAAGTGCATTAGCATGAAGAAGCACCAGCCCAGGCTTCGCAGTTCAGTTGTTGCTGCAGAAAAATGTTGCTCTTCCGCTTGCATACTTTTTTAAAAATCATTTCTGTGCACGTTGTCTTTTATGTTGTCACTTTTCGAGTGTATTTGAGTGTATATATTTTTGGGGTAAGATTGTTTTATTATCCTAGAACCGTGTAGACTATAGTAATAATGTCTGCATTGGGATTGTTTAATTGAATATGAGTGATGAGATAAAAAATTGGGATGAAATATTTATTATATGAGTATTATTTTAGACAGAAAATTTAAATTGGAAACGTAATATAAAAGAAATAGTCAAAAAAGCTTTTGTAGCTCTCTTTTCTTGCAAAAAAGCTATTGGTTATCAATGGGGCTTGCAACCAGGAATTACGCATTGGTTATACACATCGGTAAACAGAATGATTTTAATGTACGGTGTGGAAGTATGGTGGACTGCTTTAGAAAAACCTATTAACCGCGACAAACTAAATAAAGTACAATGTTCAGCTTGCTTATGCATAAGCGGATCGCTTCGCACGACCCCATCTGCGCCACTGGATACCCTACTCTACCTATAACACCTTTTGGTATTGGCAAACAAATAGCTGTAGGCTCTGCTATTCGCCTCAAAACTTCATCGCAGTGGGTTAGAAACAACATTGGCCACTCCGTAATTCTTAAGTATTTAGAATCAATTCCAAAGCACACAGACTACACCATACCCCAACTGTAATTCGACAGAAAATTTCCAGATTTCTATAGCTTCCACATCTATCTGGGAGGATATTGCATTCCTGGAAAACGAGTCAATCCACTTTTACACAGATCGATGAAAAACAAATGAAGGGGTTGGTGGAGGTGTGTACTCTAAACGACTGAAATTAAGTCTCTCATTCCGCCTTCCCAATCATTGTAGCGTGTTCCAGGTGGAACTTTTGGAGGTAAAAGAAGTATTGTCCTGGCTTAAAGAAAACGTGATATCAACATCTGATATCCGTAATTTCTCACATAGTCAGGCCGCTCTAAAATCTCTGGATTCTGCCTCTACAAACTCTTTAATGGAGATGGCACAACAGTTTAATATTCACCTTTGCTGGGTACCGGGCCATAGAGACATTCCAGGAAATTCTAAAGCAGATGAACAGAAACAAACCAACAGGACAGACCAAGGATCAGGTGGCGCACACAAGTGGAAAGTGACCTCACTCAACTTGGAGCTCGAAACTGGAGACATCTAGCTAGGGACCGAGCTAGATGGAGAAGTTTGTACCATGTTTGAGAAATGGTACAGTACAACCCATTCTACCACGTTTGGCTAATTCTGGCATGCCAATCGCTTCATGTAAACTATTGCTAATGCAAGACGCTATGAAGAAGGCAAACATCAGGTGGAATAAGCTGTATGGATGAGGAAGAGGAGGAGACAGTTCTTCACCTCCTCTGTATATATACCCTGCTATAGCTCAAAAACACAAGAATTTCCTACGAGAATTCTTCTATAACGATCTAAACGATCTCAATCATATTAACATAGTCAGTTTCTCATGTTTCGTAGGGCACCGAAACTGATTTTATTGTTGTTAGAAAAAAAACCTCAAGATTCATGGGCCATTAAACTGGCCTAAGTGTGTCTTAATTCCATTACGGACAGCTACTTCAACCTAACCTAATGAAATTGATTTTTCTGAAAGTTGGATAATATACTTTATTGTCATTCAAAAGGCCAACATTTTATATTTAGAGTTTTATTGTGCTTTTATTATAAACTTCAATACTTAAATGGTGTTAAAGTTGGATGCATTTAGTAATACATGTTATGAATACAAAATAGCTTTAAATCACTTTAAACTCCAAGTTCGTCAGCATTTATAAGAAAAAACAAAAGGTAACTCCAATTTCCTTTTTTGGGTTATTCCATCCGATCCGATTGACCCATATTGTGCAGACAGACAAACATTTATTTTTTAAACAAATAAGCTGTCTTGAAATTTATATCAAAAGTTAAGCTAAGTTAAGAGAGTGACAGGATGTACATATAGCAATTAATAAAATATTTATGGACATTTTATTTATTACGGGATTAAGTATTAAGATACTTTTCTCTTTAAATATAGTCCATGATAGATTTGCATAACGAAAAATACCTTCACGTTCTTGTAGGTTAAATGCATTAACAGACTTTAAAATCAAAGACTTCAAAGTATAAATAAAAAAGAACTTAAGTATTCTGGGTTATGTTCTACTTATGTATATAGTTTTAGGTAACAAAATCACTTTACCTAATGAATATTATGTCTGTTAACTTTCACTGAACTAGTTAAACTAATGAATTTTGAATATTTGGTTCATTAATCACTTCAGTTATCTTTATGTTTGGTTAAAACAAATTTTGAATTTTGAATATGAATACCATTTTCTGTAAGAATATGCATAGTAATTTAAACGACAATTTATATTCTATTCATTATGGGTATATTGAATTTTTCAATAAATGCATTGAAAGCAAATCAATAGATTTTCCCTCTAAAGCATCTTGCACATGAGCAACGAACTGCGAACTGCGAACTGTGGATGTTCGCATATTTTGACTTTTCTTTCACATGAGCTTTTATTTCTATTCGCAGGTAGCGACGAATTGTCAACCCTTTTCTCCATATTTTCCTCAGCCATCATCTTTCACACAAAAACAAAACAAGAGTGGTATAATTTTGAGGTTAAGTTGAGCGCGAACAATTTATTCGTTGCAGTGTGGATGGTATGTGGAACGCGAATAGAGTTTGACAGTTCGCAGCAACCACACTGCGATTCGTTACTACCAAATTGTTTTTACAAAATTCTCTTGTTTTAGAGAACAAAATGCAAATTTTATTATCCTAATATTAGTGTCAATTGGTTTCTTATAATTTAAATGTGTTTTTGTGTGGAATTGACTTTTTGAAATGTGTAAAATCACGTTTGTTCGTCCATTCGCAGTTCGCAGTTCGTTGCTCATGTGCAAGGCACTTAAGAGCTATCGAAGCAAAATATGCAACAATAAATTTCATCTAACTTTTTATGAGCCTCTAAACTAAAGCATTATTCACATGAGCACGACCAACGACCAACGAATATTCGCAGATTTTGACATTTCTTTCACATGAGAGTTTTTAATTCGTCGCGAATGAAGTTTGACTTTTAGGTTATGTAGCGCGCGAACAATTTATTCGTTGCAGTGTGGATGGTATGTGGAACGCGATCAATTTATTCGTTGCAGTGTCGATGGTATGTGGGACGCGAATAAAGTTTGACAGTTCGTATCAACTAGAATTTTGTTCGCGACGAATAAATTTGTTTTCTTAAATTTATTAATATAGTGATATTGAAAAGTAAAAGTATGCATCATAAATCAAATAGAAACTATATTGCTATCGTTTTGTTAAGATTTTGTGTTCAATTATGTCTTTAAACGTATATAAAATCACATTTTGTAATTCATTCGTCGTTCGTTGGTCGCGCTCATGTGAATGCTACTTAAGAGTTCGAAAATCCTAGCATTCAATGTCAATTTTATTCTGAAGTTTGATGAGTTCAATATCAGTTTGTTAGTGAAAAATTTGAAACAAACTACATACATACATTACACACATTTGTTTTGAAAGACGAACAAGATCGGATTCCATCAAAGGATGTTTTTATATATGTCCCTGTACAAATTGGCCTAAATTTAATTCCAGCTGTCAAAATTTATCTTCAATAACAAAACAAAGCTGCCAATTCTTCTAAACTAAAACCTATACATACATACATAATTTCATGATGTAAAACAAAACTTGGCAGTTTATCAATGCAAAAGGGAACATTTGAAATAATGATGCGAATTACCACTGACACTTTTCAAAAATCTTACCAAATACAATAATTATTGTATATTAAGCGACACATAGTAACCTTCACTTTTTCTTGGCTCGTATCTATCTTTCTATCCCTACTAATTCTGCTATAAACAAATTCAAATATATCACGTTTTTAAAATGCAAATGCAAGACAATTGATTTGTGCATTTGCACATCTTCATAATATGCCTACTTTAAATAATGACTACTATATAAACCGTTTCTGTCCTTGGGTAACAATCAAAATCAAACAATTCAAGATAGTTTAGTATTTTTGCTATCTATAGTCTCTAGAGGCTTGAAAGATGAATATTGTAACTAGTGGAAAGCATTGCTTTTTTTTATACCTAGGTATTCTATAAGTTTAAAAATGATTAAGAACTACAAAATTATAGCACACTTTTTCATTTAACTTCTTCCTTCCGAATGCTTTATTCACTTACATGTGTTATTTATAGATATATATACAAAGACCAAAAATCCAATATCTCAACCCCTTTTTTCTTTTAAATTAATATTTCTAATCTAAATTAAGTTTAAGAGACAAAAGAAAAACCCCTGTTGGGTGAGCTTAAAAGCATCAGTATCAGTTTTTATCAGATTATTATATCTCATCCAGCATCCGATAGTTATTTTATCTATGTATCTTTTTCTCATATACGCTTAAGTCTTTGTTCTGCTTAAATTAAATTTTAGAATTAAGTTAAACGAGGCAAACTAAAAAAGATATACCAAAGTGGGTATAAGCTCATGTCGTGTGTGGGTGATCTAAAACAATACTTTGTTTCTGATGCATTTTGAATTTTGTTGGTCACATTTATTGTGGGTTGCCATAATTATAAAAATTCATCGAGCAGGTATTTAGATAACTCGTAGTAAGTTGTCAATTTTTTGGAAATAAAATAGAATTCAGTTGGAAACCCAAGTTATTTTTAATGTTTAAATAATTGGAACTCGGTTTAAAATTAGTTTAAACACCGCAATCGAGGTGAAAAAATCTCGTTGGGAATCATGTTTGCACAACTGGTTCTTATAAGAACTTAAGAAATACTTTCTCAACAAATGTTGACATATTCGGTTCCATTATGTTGCTATAATCGGTTTAGTTTACATGACAGCTAAAATATCAGACCATAATAGTGTCAGATTTTCAATTGTCAATCTGAATAGTTCAGAGTTGTCTGAATCATATGTGTATCTGGGCAGGCGAATATTTTAATATTCTTCTTCCCGAATTTGACAATCGAAAATTGTTCTATTGACTATACAGTTGTAGTAATTTTTTTTAAATAAGGTGATAATATTGACTATTTCGGTAGTCAATACGACTATTTGGCCAAATTTCACGTTAACTATCGACGATTGTTAATACGACAACTTTTTTCTTCTGTGTAGGACTATACCAACGCCAACGTCTAAAAATGAAAAACTCAAACATTAATTTTGAAAATCGAATAAAAGTTGTTATTAAATTATATTTCTACTGTCCTACGGTAAGCTTTTCCAAAAATACACTTCTATTGTCAAAAAACTCTAAAAATAATATGTGGTAACCCTTTAATGATTAAATAGAAAGAAATATAAAAAGAAATAGTTTATCTGAAAGTGTATAACTGTGAGATTGCTTCAAGAGTAACATTTTTCAAGAGTTCGTTGTCAAGGAACGTGTGTAGTTAGTTGTCTGTATGTGATTTATGATTTTATGCACAACATCACACACATCAATTTATTTCAGAATAATGTATCTTTTATTTTGTTTTTGCGTTATTGTTGTGTTGTTGAGTCTCTTAACCTGATCTAATTCGAATAAGTGTTGACATTGGATATAGAGCTAAACTGTTGTCCCGTCATCATTGTCGTCGTCGTCGTAGTCGCGGTCGCCAAACGACCAGCGCCTGCGGTGGCGGGCCCAGTCCTAGCTTAAAATGATTGGCATCGCGCAGACGCAACACATTATGGGTGAATAATGAGCTTGAAGGCCTACTTTACTTCCCTCTCTCTCTCTGCTTCGCTTTCGTTTGTTTTGTTTTATATTTAGGTTATTCTACTTCGAACTTTCATATACATGTACATAAATGATTCAATATATTATCTCGCTGTCTATAGATTCTTTCTCAGAGTCGGCATCCATCAGATAACTTAATTTGGTATCGTTAGTTAGAGTAAAAGGTCTTCTGATACTGAGAGCTGACAATTTTTTACCCAATGTTCAACTTCAAAAGCAGACCAGAACAGAACCAAAACTCAGTACGAATACCTTTAGGCTAATTTGTCCCTTATTAAGTAATATGCGTCAAGAATAACCATCTTCTATGCAAAACTGTCAGAACTCTCGATAATAATTTGATGATTGATGGTCTTAAAATATTAAACAAAAAAAATATCCAGACCTTACCTTAATAAGAACCAGAATACCTATGTACGTACATAAGACTCATTTATTTGCCTTGAGAAAGTAAAAAATAAACTTTTCGATGGCAAAAGCTTCTTTTGCATGGGCAGGCGGATATAACATTTTTGCTAAAAGATATTATTTAACAATCTAGATACAAATGTATTTTTTAAACGGTACATTTGTGAATTTTTCTTATAAGATATATGAAATTTTGGATCATTCATAGGGTATAGCTATAGAAGTATAGAGGTAATAGTGTAGGTACATATTTTTGTTAAGCGATTTTAAGCGTTTGTACCTATATATCTTTTTTGTTTGTAGATATTTTTGTTCTTTGTTGATTTATCCGTGTTAGAAAGATTCTGAGGGTTATTAATGGCGAGATTATAATATGAAAGAATATCTTATGAGAAAGTAGTATAAGGTCTGGTTTTTTGTTTTGTAAAAACGCGATTACTTTTAGATTAAGGAGAAATCATTATGATTATATTTTTATTTGATGAGTATCTGTATATTGAATGAGTGGGAATTCTAGTGAAAGTATTACACATAATGAATGTTATTTGTTTGACATTAATATTATTGAGGGGGATTTTGTTTTGATGCGAAAAAGAATAAAAGAAGAATATAAATATAGTTTGTGATGGTGTATGGTGACTAAGTATTTTACTTTCTTTGTTGTTTAGATTAATTATTGATTCCAAAAAAAGAAGTCAAGAAGATATTTTTAAGAACAGTAAGAAATAATAAAATTAAATAGCTTAATAAAATAGGTCGTTACTAGCATTTATTGGCTTAACATAATGTGGAAGGAACTGTATCAGCCGCAATAGATGTCAAAATATTCAATGCTAGCTTTAATACTTGATCAAGTTAGAGACTAATTTTAACAGATTCATAAAATGTTCTGCTTCTAGGTTGCGGTTTGCAATTTCACAATTTGATCAACTTTTACCTTTAAGCACCAATTAACTTAAGGCAATTTTTAAGAGCTGTTTATATCTGATCCATATTCCCTCGACATGAAGAGAATTGAAAGTTGTTTTTATACCCAAGCAGGAAAATGCTTGCAAGTCAACCCTAAAGATCTTCGACCGATTAAGTCGAACACCATTCCTTCTTAGACCTTAGAAAGATTGATTGTTATCCATTTAAGGGCAAGTATTAATGCAAGACTTCTGTCTATGTCTTAACATGCAGATGAACTCGCTAGAAATGGTACAATACCAAGTTTGGCTAATGCTATCATGTCAATCGCTACATGTAAACTATTGCTAATATGCAAGACGGTATGACAAAGTCAAACATCAGGTGGAACAACATTACCACGTGTCAAGTCACAAAAAACATCTGCCCTACACTAAATTTAAATCTCTCAAGGTGCTTGCTATCTCTTAGCAGCTCGAATATAAGCTCGATAATCGGTTTCATAACCGGGCACTGTCTAATAGGAAAGCACGCCACGCAGACAGGCGTATTCTCCAATGACTTTTGCAGAAGCTGTATGGATGAGAAGATGAGAAAACAGTTCTTCACCTCCTCTGTACATGCCCTGCTGTAGCTCAAAAACACAAGAATTATCTAGGAGAATTCTTCTACAGCGATCTTAACGATCTCTATCATATTAACATAATTAGTATCTCACTTTTCGTAAGGGACTAAAACTGGTTTCATTGAGCTTAGAAGAAAGCTTGTGGTATTACAATAAACTTGCCTAAGTGTGTCTTACTCCATCACGGACAGCCAGGAATTATAGTTTAGTGACAACCAACGTTTCTCTTTTTACACTCAAAAAATTTTCCTGGTAGGCAAAATCTGGTAGAAAATACCAGGCAAAAAACTGGTACAATAGTCCAGATTTCGTGGTAAATAACTCCAGATTTCATGGTAAAAATCAAAAAACCAGAAATCTGGTAGAATCTACCAAGTACCAGAAGAATTTTTTTTTAACCAGATTTCCTGGTAGAAAAAAACCAGGAAAAAATGTGGTAAAATACTCCAGATTTCGTGGTAAATAACTCCAGATTTCCTGGTAAAAAGAAATCTGGTTTTATTTACCAGAAATCTGGTTTCCTGGTAAAATTTTTGACAGAAAATTTTCTGGTAAATATTACCAGCGTCCTGGTAGAAAGTATTTTTTTTCCTGGTAAAATGAAGATTATCTGGAATCTGGTTAATAGAACCAGGAAATTTATTTTCTGGTATATTTTTTCCTGGTAGATAAAACCAGTCTTCTGGTATTTATTACCAGAAATACTGGGAGTTTAAAAATTATCTTTTTTCTGGTAAATAAAACCAGAAATTTTACTGTCTGGTATATTTTTTCCTGGTAGATAAAACCAGTCTTCTGGTACTAATTACCAGAAATACTGGTAGTGTAAAAATTATCTTTTATCTGGTAAATAAAACCAGGAATTTTGTTGTCTGGTATATTTTTTTACTGGTAGATAAAACCAGTCTTCTGGTACTTATTACCAGAAATACTGGAAGTCTTAAAATTATCTTTTATCTGGTAAACAAAACCAGGAATTTTATTGTCTGGTATATTTTTTTCCTGGTAGATAAAACCAGTCTTCTGGTACTTATTACCAGAAATACCGGAAGTCTAAAAATTATCTTTTATCTGGTAAATAAAACCAGGAATTTTATTGTCTGGTATACATTTTTACCAGAAAAAAATTCCTTTTATATTTTACCAGAATTGTGGTACCTACATTTTTACCAAAAAAAAAAAAAATATCCCTGGTATATTCTACCAGAATTCTGGTACATTTTTACCAGGAAACAAAATATTCCTGGTATATTCTATCAGAGTTCTGGTATATTTTTACCAGGAAAAAAATATTCCTGGTATATTCTACCAGAATTCTGGTAGGTACATTTTTACCAGGAAAAAAAATATTTCTGGTATATTCTACCAGAATTCTGGTACATTTTTACCAGGAAAAAAAATATTCCTGGTATATTCTACAAGATTTCTGTTATATTTTTACCAGGAAAAAAAATATTCCTGGTATATTCTACCAGAATTTTGGTACATTTTTACCAGGAAAAAAAATATTCCTGGTATATTTTACCAGAGTTCTGGTAGGTACATTTTTACCAGGAAAAAAAATATTCCTGGTATATTCTACCAGAATTCTGGTATATTTTTACCAGGAAAAAAATATTCCTGGTATATTCTACCAGAATTCTGCTACATTTATACCAGGAAAATAAAATATTCCTGGTATATTCTACCAGAATTCTGGTACATTTTTACCAGGAAAAATAATATTCCTGGTGTATTCTACCAGAGTTCTGGTATATTTTTACCAGGAAAATAAAATATTCCTGGTATATTCTACCAGAATTCTGCTACATTTATACCAGGAAAATAAAATATTCCTGGTATATTCTACCAGAATTCTGGTACATTTTTACCAGGAAAAAAAATATTTCTGGTATATTCTACCAGAATTCTGGTACATTTTTATCAGGAAAAAAAATATTCCTGGTATATTCTACCAGATTTCTGGTATATTTTTACCAGGAAAAAAAATATTCCTGGTATATTCTACCAGAATTCTGGTATATTTTTACCAGGAAAAAAAATATTCCTGGTATATTCTACCAGAATTCTGTTACACCACGTTTGGCTTGTTTGCTGGTAGTATTCATCATTCCCGCCAAAAATAGGTGCCTACTACAAAATATCCATCCAATAACGGGACATGCATATGCATGTCTATGCCAGCACAAGTAATGAAATTGTGGATCCAGAGATGTTAAATGTGCTCTATGCAAGCACGAGTAACGAAATTGTTGATACAGAGATGTTTAATGTAACATTTTTATTGCTAGTTTGTTCAGCTTTAATAAAATAAATAGAAGAATTTGCTTAATCGTCTCCAAAAGTAATTATTTCTGTATAGCTTAAGGCATTTCATTGTTTAATTTGTTTGGCACAAACATTTGGTAGATTTTATGTGAGTTACTATTTTTCTTCGTGTTTTTATTTATCAATGAAACCAATACAAAATTCAGATATATAAAAAAGGCAAAACTTGTTTTGGTTTTTTTATTCGATTTTGGTTCCTTTTTTCGAATTTTCTTTGAAAGAAACATATGGATGGAGTCATATAACGTGATAATAAAAAATAGTTGATCGATGCAAACTTTCATGAAAATTGCATATTTTTGTATGAAAACGAAAACTAATTAGGTGTCACTTAAATCATTGCAAAAAAACTTTTTAAATGTAACTTTCTTGCATAAAACACAAAAAAAGCTATCTTGACTAACATTACATTATTCAGGACCTCGGATTCAGTTTCAGCGACCCAAAAAACAATTATTAACACAAATATGCCTTTTATTTGGGCTTTTAAGTAATCTGTCGGTGTTAAAGAAAAACTGTCGTATGGAAGGGTTAAAATAGGATATTTTAACCATAACTAATGTAAGCATTAGTTTTTCAACATTTACCTTAATTTATTTTATCAATTATTACTTCAAACTTTTCGAACAACTAGCTACGAATTATGTATATAAAATGAGATTATTGTAAATTTTTCCCATGTAAAAGTATTTATAAAATTTTTTGATTCTCAAAAAAAAAGTTCGAACAATTTTTAGATGGAAATTTTTTGAAATAATTTTTTGAATTTAATAGAGTTTACGGAATCAGTTAGCAGACATAAATTAAAACTCCTAACCGTTTGAACCATCCAAGTGAAGAGAGTAGTTATGAAATGACGGTGGGTTGTATGTAAAACTTTTAGGAATTTTGTATGATTTTCTCTCGAAATTCTTGGAAGTGTTACATACAAACCACTGTCATTTCAAAACTACTCTCTTGATTGGGATGGTTCAAACGGTTCTGAGTTCTAATTTATGTCACCTAAGTGTTTCTTAAAACCATTTTCAATTTAAAGAATGATTTCAAAAAATTCCCATGTAAAAGTACCTATTTATAAAATTTTTTGATTCTCAAAAAAAAAGTTCGAACAATTTTTAGATGGAAATTTTTTGAAATAATTTTTTGAATTTAATAGAGTTTACGGAATCAGTTAGCAGACATAAATTAAAACTCCGAACCGTTTGAACCATCCCCATGAAGAGAGTAGTTATGAAATGATGGTGGGTTGAATGTAACACTTTTAAGAATTTTGTATGATTTTCTCTCGAAATTCTTGGAAGTGTTACATACAAACCACTGTCATTTCAAAACTACTCTCTTGATTGGGATGGTTCAAACGGTTCTGAGTTCTAATTTATGTCACCTAAGTGTTTCTTAAAACCATTTTCAATTTAAAGAATGATTTCAAAAAATTCCCATGTAAAAGTACCTATTTATAAAATTTTTTGATTCTCAAAAAAAAAGTTCGAACAATTTTTAGATGGAAATTTTTTGAAATAATTTTTTGAATTTAATAGAGTTTACGGAATCAATTAGCAGACATAAATTAAAACTCCGAACCGTTTGAACCATCCAAGTGAAGAGAGTAGTTATGAAATGACGGTGGGTTGTATGTAAAACTTTTAGGAATTTTGTATGATTTTCTCTCGAAATTCTTGGAAGTGTTACATACAAACCACTGTCATTTCAAAACTACTCTCTTGATTGGGATGGTTCAAACGGTTCTGAGTTCTAATTTATGTCACCTAAGTGTTTCTTAAAACCATTTTCAATTTAAAGAATGATTTCAAAAAATTCCCATGTAAAAGTACCTATTTATAAAATTTTTTGATTCTCAAAAAAAAAGTTCGAACAATTTTTAGATGGAAATTTTTTGAAATAATTTTTTGAATTTAATAGAGTTTACGGAATCAGTTAGCAGACATAAATTAAAACTCCGAACCGTTTGAACCATCCCCATGAAGAGAGTAGTTATGAAATGATGGTGGGTTGAATGTAACACTTTTAAGAATTTTGTATGATTTTCTCTCGAAATTCTTGGAAGTGTTACATACAAACCACTGTCATTTCAAAACTACTCTCTTGATTGGGATGGTTCAAACGGTTCTGAGTTCTAATTTATGTCACCTAAGTGTTTCTTAAAACCATTTTCAATTTAAAGAATGATTTCAAAAAATTCCCATGTAAAAGTATTTATAAAATTTTTTGATTCTCAAAAAAAAAGTTCGAACAATTTTTAGATGGAAATTTTTTGAAATAATTTTTTGAATTTAATAGAGTTTACGGAATCAGATAGCAGACATAAATTAAAACTCCGAACCGTTTGAACCATCCCAAAGAAGAGAGAGTGATCATGGACTGGATGTTGGATTATTGGTCTCCATTGGATTTTCTGATGACAGGCCGATAGTCCTGTCATCGGAAATGTCCAATGGAGACCCCAGGTAACAAGCATCTGATTCAATAAAAAAAAAATGGATCGATAGCTGGTTTTGGAAATCAGCTCCTCAACTAACAACCCTGCTTTTTTCAACGAAAACTCAGCAGACATTGTACACATTCGCTGACTACCAAAATAAGTTGATTAGGGTGTGCATTAAAATCGAACTTTCACAAATGTGATGTCTCAATAGGGGTATTTACTATTAGATGCAAATGGTCTTGTATCGTTTCATTTCAAAAGTGTAACATTTTCTTACACTAAAACAACCAAATATACAGACTAACCCTATTGCAATAGAAAAATACAATGTTGCAAAATTTGTCTGTTCTAGTTGTAATAGTAGAAAAATAAAATACACCGGATCGTTAGTACCCCTAATGAATAATTGTGTTCTTTTAACTTAAACAAATGGTATACTTATAGACACAGCAACTGTGGTAATTTGAACTACAACAATTTTACGAATATTCTCAAATGCACATGCTATAACTAAATTATAATTTATTCCAAAGCACACAATTAAGAGATATCATATTTTACAAATTCTCAAAGCGCACCCTAATGACTACACAGAGTGTCAGCCGTCATCGTAAAAAAAATAAGGAGATTCGTAGACACAAATAAAAAACCAGATCTGGCTGGTTTGCTGGTAGTATTCATCATTCCCGCCATTAATACATACTACAAATATCCATTCAATAACGGGACATGCATATGCATGTCTATGCAAGCAAGAGTAAAGAAATTGTTGACCCAGAGATGTTAAATGTAACATTTTTACTGGTATGTTTTTTAGGTTTTAAAAAATTAATAAAAGAGTTTGCCGGAATCGTCTCAAAAAGTAAATTATCCTGTATTGCATAACATATTTTATTGCTAAATTTGTCTGCCGCACAAATTTAGTAGATATTATGTGAGTAACCTACTACTTTTATTCATGTTTTTATTTATCAATGAAACTCATACAAAATTGACAACATTATTTACCATATACGCATAAGTATAATTGACTTTGTTACGGTGTATAAAAAGGCAAACCTTTAACGCACTAATTTATAGTTGATCGCTTTTTCAACGCGAATAAATAACCATCAAACTATTATGAAAATTGTATATTTTTGTATGAAAACGATAACTTACTAATAGGGTGTCACTTTAAATTCTCGCAAAAAAGCATTTTTAAATTTAACTATCTTGCATAAAACACAAATAAAGATATTTTGACTAGCAACTATAAAATTATATGATTCCCCCCAGTTTTCATAGATGTTAAGGCCAAAACATACTAAGGCCATTCCAAAGTAACGGAGAAGCCATATTGACCTTGTTTCCAGTTTATCTCGTCGAAGAAGAAATCTTTTCTCTTGAAACTTGGTAGGTCTTAAGGGCTAATGATAAATTTGATGTTTTAGAAGTTTCACGAAAAACTTAACAAACGTACCCAAATTATTCACAGATAAAGCGGTAGCGGAGAAGTCGCGTAGAATTCTTCTCCGTTACCATTAAATTTTATAATTTTCAGTTAAAAAATACTCATTATGTTGTATTACTTTCTCAATTTTCTTTTTTTATTTTCAGTTCTGTCAAATATTTATTCTCTGAACATACAAATTTAACCACCTCCCAGAGCAGGATAAACTTTTGATAGCTGAAAATGTATCTTTTTACTTTAAAAATGTCGCAAGAGCATTCTAGGCTAAATAATTAACCCAATTCAAACAAGCCTAAATATCAAATATAAATTTTATTATTTTTATAAATTTTCTTTGTGAAAACTCCATAAAAAATATTCCAATAAAAAAAAAACAAACAAAAATCTTCATAATATATCCAAACTAAGTTTGTTACACATCTCTGTTTTCTTTTCAATGTGCAGAGATTTACTTTTATAATTTAACAACCCTGCGCATTGAACGATGTGCTTGGTATTGGAAGAAAGAAAATCGAAACTTGTGTATTATTTCTGTGCAAACATCGGAGACAGCAACACGCGGTATTTATTTTCTGTAACTTATATGTGATTTTAAAATAAAATTGTTGGCAAAAGTTTATTAAATTATTAGCTTGTAAAATTAAAGAAAATACTTCAATATTACTTTGTTAATAACAAAGTAATATTGAAGTATTATACTTCAATATTACTTTGTTATTAACAAAGTAATATTGAAGTATTTTCTTCGTGTAGAATTCAACCCCCATTTTGAAACTCAAAAAAAGCACGCGCTTTCTTAAGCATTCTTCTTCTTCGTTTGGCGTCTGTTTTAACCAGGTTAGTACATATCTACAGAATATTTTTTTCAATTCCCATTTTGAAACATTTATATTTTCATATTATTTTAAATATTCTTCAACAATGAACAAGCTATAAATCTAATTGTGTGAAAACGAAGCAATATTCTACTTTGTCGGGCGTTTACCAGAGCGTTTCCCAGCATTAACCAGGTTGCTGCATACATATCTACAAAACCCAGACCAGACATAATTACAAGTAAGTAACACCCTTTTATTAGAATTTTGTTCTTGTATCGTTTTAAATCAATTCAATCTGACTTTGTGTGGATTTTAATTTTCATTCAGTTTGAAATACATTATGTATAACTAATGTCAATTTAAGTTCGCAATATTAAGCTGAATATCACATAAAAAAACTCAAATAATATCTGTTGGCAACATCAAAAAAGAACGCGATTTTTTGGCAAAGCGTAACTTATTCGTAATTTTGCATTAAATTTGTTGGTAATATGTATCTTTAAAATTGTGTTTATTTCCATCCGCATTTTTAATTCTAAAGTAATATGGTCCAATTGCAAACATTGCACGCGTTTTATTGTGTAGAACATGTTGGTACATACATGTCTACCGAATTGTTTTTTTTCAACCCCCATTTTGAAACTTACATTTTTATTTTGCCCAATTCCAAAAAGGCACAGAATTTTGTATGAAGTATTATTCTCCTTCGTCGGGCGTCTGCATTAACCAGGTTGGTACACATCTACAGAATATTTTTTTTCAATCCATCCCTATTTTGAAACATGCATATTCATATTTGTTTAATTATGTACAACAGTGAGAGAGCACGCTCCAATTGCAAACAAAAAAAAGACTCGGTTTTCTATGAAGTATTATTTTATTCTACTTTTTCGGGCATTTGCATTAACCACATTGTTACATACATATGACTTTTATCTCCAATCCCAATTTTAAATTTACATTTTCATATTACCTACCTAATTGCAAGAAAAAGATGAGGTTTTCTTATGGAGCGTGCTTGTTAACAAAATTTCACTGTTTTAGATGATTAAATATTTGTTTTATTTCTCCAACCCAAGTCATTCCAAGATTATTAAATCATCTTAAAACAAAAACCTAGCTGGTGATTTAGACCAGACATGTTCAACAGGAAGTTACATCAGCTTGTTAGAATTTCGTTGTTGTATCGTTTAACAGCAAAATTCTAAACGTAAGATCTCATTTTTATAGCTTATTTTTATTTTTATTTTTATTTTTATTAAGTTTGAGATGGACAATCAAACTAACATTAATTCTCCCACCCAACAGATTCCAAGAAAATTACAAAATTTTAACAATCATCGGCTATACATCTACAAAACTAAACTACCAGCTACAACAATCATCATATACATCTGAAAACTACCAGCTACTACAATTATCGGCTAGACAACTGAAAAACTACCAGCTACTACAATCATTAGGCAGACTAAACCAATATTTTAAACAGATAAAACAGTAAGTAACACCTTTTTAATAGATACGAAAATTAACTTTATACTAACAGAACTAGCCTAAACTTAATTGTATAAAAAGAAGTAGCATCCTTTTATTTGAAATTCGTTCTTGTATCATTTTAAAGCAAAATTTAAAGTGATAGATTTGACTTTGTATAGCTTATCTTAGTTTTGAAACATACAGGTAGATATAGGTAATCAAACTAACATCTCCTATCTAAAAGATTCCAAGATTGTTAAATCATTAAAAAAACAAACACCAGCTACTACAATCATCAGCCAGATCAGACTTAATAATTTTCAGCAGATGAAGGCACGAAGTAACATTCTCTTGTTAGAATTTCGTTTTGGTATCGTTTTAAAGCAAAATTCTAAACATTAACTTTGACTTAGAATAGTTAACTTTTGATTTTGATTATGAAACTGAGTACTACTTGATCTTAACTTATAACATATAACACATTCTTTCGGGCTTAAGTCTAAATTAATTAAAAAAAAAATTAGTATTATTCTACTTCGTCGGGCGTCTGCATTAACCAGGTTGATACACATCTACAGAATATTTTTTTTTCAATCCCCATTTTGAAACATTTATATTTTCATATTATTTTAAATATTCTTCAACAATGAACAAGCTATAAATCTAATTGTGAGAAAACGAAGCAATATTCTACTTTGTCGGGCGTTTACCAGAGCGTTTCCCTGCATTAACCAGGTTGTTACATACATATCTACAAAACCCAGACCAGACATAATTACAAGTAAATAACACCCTTTTATTAGAATTTTGTTCTTGTATTGTTTTAAATCAATTCAATCTGACTTTGTGTGGATTTTAATTTTCATTCAGTTTGAAATACATTATGTATAATAAAACTAATGTTAATTTAAGTTCGCAATATTAAGCTAAAAATATCACATAAAAAAATTCAAATAATATGTGTTGGCATCTTAAAACAAAAACCTAGCTGGTGATTTAGACCAGACATGTTCAACAGGAAGTTACATCAGTTTGTTAGAATTTCGTTGTTGTATCGTTTAACAGCAAAATTCTAAACGTAAGATCTCATTTTTATAGCTTATTTTTATTTTTATTTTTATTTTTATTAAGTTTGAGATGGACAATCAAACTAACATTAATTCTCCCACCCAACAGATTCCAAGAAAATTACAAAATTTTAACAATCATCGGCTATACATCTACAAAACTAAACTACCAGCTACAACAATCATCATATACATCTGAAAACTACCAGCTACTACAATTATCGGCTAGACAACTGAAAAACTACCAGCTACTACAATCATCAGGCAGACTAAACCAATATTTTAAACAGATAAAAACAGTAAGTAACACCTTTTTAATAGATACGAAAATTAACTTTATACTAACAGAACTAGCCTAAACTTAATTGTATAAAAAGAAGTAGCATCCTTTTATTTGAAATTCGTTCTTGTATCATTTTAAAGCAAAATTTAAAGTGATAGATTTGACTTTGTATAGCTTATCTTAGTTTTGAAACATACAGGTAGATATAGGTAATCAAACTAACATTAATTCTCCTACCTAAACGATTCCAAGATTGTTAAATCATTTAAAAAAAAACACCAGCTACTACAATCATCAGCCAGATCAGACTTAATAATTTTCAGCAGATGAAGGCACGAAGTAACATTCTCTTGTTAGAATTTCGGTTTGGTATCGTCTTAAAGCAAAATTCTAAACATTAACTTTGACTTAGAATAGTTAACTTTTGATTTTGATTATGAAACTGAGTACTACTTGAGCTTAACTTATAACATATAACACATTCTTTCGGGCTATAAGATTACTTACACCAGCTTTTACGAAATCTAGCTAAAGATATCTAACAACAACTATTACGAACCCCCTTTTTAGATTAACCAACAAATGGATTGCTTTATTTGTAATCAACAATTTGATACTTTGAAAAGTATATCGACTCACTTCAAAGTGGTTCACCGATTAGATGGAGTAGGTGTTTACCGGTGTACTTTTAATAACTGTACGTCAATTACTTCAACTTTTTCAAATTTTTCGCGTCATTGTAAAACGCACATTAAGGATGGATTGACACTATTTTCGTCATCCTCGAATATTGTTGAGAGTTCAGATTTGCATTCTTGTTCTGAATTTGTATCATATTCTTATTGTATTTCTCCTCCCACTGCAGTTTCTTCTGACACAAATCATTTTAATCAAGCAAACTCTGATATAGATATGGACAGAGATAACGATAATAGTCACCATAATTATATTAATATTGATAAAATTGGAATAAAGTTTGCTATGAAATTATACAGTATGGACAATTTGTCACGCAAGGATGCGACTACAATAATAGGAATGATTAAGGAATCAATTCACGAGCCCATGATAGAGTTCTTTAAAATATTTGCTAATAAAAGTGACCGACCGGTCGAAGATCGCTTACAGATCTCATCGTTAATTGCAGCGGTTGAAAAGCCGTTCGAATTATGCAGCACTGATCACAATCTTATGCAATGGCTGACATTGAATGATTATTTATGTGCAGCTACAGAGTTCACTATTAATGACGAGTTACGAAATGTTTATCATAATGGAATTAATTGCCATGAAGATCAAACAACTACGGGGGTTCTCCTCCCACTTGAATTTCAATTCAGAAAAACTTTTGAAAAAAATGATCTATTAATTAAAACTATCACAGAAATCAACAAAATTTCAAGTGATGAATCGAATATCTCACATTTCATTAAAGGAAAAGCTTGGCAAAAAAAACTTGAATTGTTTTCATCTAATCAAACTGTCATACCTTATTTCTTATACATGGATGATGCGGAAATAAATAACCCGTTAGGCTCACACGCCGATCCTATTTCATTTATTTATTATTCATTTCCCGTCATCCCGGGGAAATCTGATGTTAATTTAGCTGCACTTTTCAAAGCTCGCGACTACAAATCGTTCGGTAATAAAAAATGCCTTTACGCACTTATTGAAAAAATTAAATTATTGGAAGAAACCGGAATTAATATCGCTACATCTGAAGGAATAAAAAAGGTTCACTTTGTAATGGCTTTATTGATTGGTGATAATTTGGGTTTAAATGCTATCTTAGGTTTTTCTTCGTGCAGTAGTACATTTTTTTGTCGACTTTGTAAACTTCCAAAAAAAAAAACTTCTGAAATGTCTATTGAAGTTATAAATATGCTACGTAATAGGGAGAACTATGAACAAGACGTCGCTGTTAACGATTACAAACAAACGGGCATACACGAGAATTCAGTTTTCAATTCTATTAAATCATTCCACGTGACTTCCAACTATTCAGTTGATGTGATGCATGATATTTTTGAGGGCGTATGCCACTATAACATGTGTCACATCATTAGACATATTATTGAAATGAAGTTTTTCTCAAATTTGGAGACTTTCAACGACCGAATTAACTCTTTTAATTACGGAGAAATTGAGATCGGAAACATTTCACAGTCACCAATTACGAGTGACCATTTAAAAAATATGCATTTAAAGAAATCCGCGCGTGAAATGATGACTTTTGTTTATCATTTTCCCCTAATTGTAGCCGATCGTATTCCTGAAAAAGATGAAGTCTGGATTTTCTTCTTGAATTTTGTAGAAATCATAGATATTCTTTTGGATTTCAATATTTCGAATGACATGATTGATCATCTTGCTGAACTTATAAGACAACACCATCTTGACTATGTAAAGTTGTTCAAAGATACTCTTAAACCAAAACATCATTTTATGGTGCATTACCCATTGGTATTTCGTATGTCTGGGGTGCCGCGTAATTTTTGGTGTTTCCAATTCGAAGCCAAACATAAGGAGTTCAAGAAATATGCGCGAGTCATTAACTGTCGAAAGAACATTCCACTCACATTATCAATCAAATTTCAATTAAAATTCGCACAATCGATATTAAATGAGACTTCTTCTGATCTTGTGACTTTCTCTGATTGTCACATGCTTGATACTTGCCACTTTGAATTGATTAATGACTACAAAGTACGCCATGGAATCCATTCAGATTTCTCAAGTTTCTCACAATGCGTCTATTACGGCAAACTATTCATGAAAGGTTATTTCATTTCACAATGTCTAGATAATGCAATAGAAAATGCGTACATATTTCGAATAAAAGAGGTAGTCAAGTTTTCCGAGCAAACTTTTCCGTATTTAGTATGCGAACGTATTCAAATAATTGCATATCGAAAACACTACGCTGCAATCGAAATTGGCAATGCCACTACACCAATTCAATACTTATCTCATCATTTACTACGAATAGATAATTGCAAAAGTCCTCCAATAAATGTTTATAAAATATCTCGTGGTTTGATGATGATAAGACCAAAAATAATATATTAATTATTAAGAAATTCCCATTGCTTCAGTTCTTTTTTCTTTTTTGATATTTTTTATTTACATCAAGGCGGTAATCATTAATACTCATTTACTTGGCGTTCATAACTTATAAGCAAAATTTCTTCCTGTAATCAAACATCCAACAAAATTGATACAAAAAAAAAATGGAAGAATCAGAACCACGTTCACCGTCACCTGTGGAGGAAAATACGATAAGTGAATTGAAACAAATAGAAACACCGGTCAACATTATCCCATCTAGTCAAGTACTTCTATCGACTACAAATTATGTTTTGGTTCGAGATGACGGTAAATTATTACAAAAGGATTTGTCATCGCCAAATAACTCAATAAGTATTCAAGAGCAATCAGATGATCAATCAACGGTAGGTGGGGAAAATGTTTCATTCTCAGAATTGATAAGTTCTTATTGCTCCAATGATGATGATAATGAGGTGGAAGCTCTCATTACTCTTTTGAATGAATGGAAAATTCCAAAATTTGTTCACCAATTTTTTATTGGTAAATATAGAATATTGATTTAAAGTCGAAATATTTCAACAAAAACCTAAAATTACGTTTTCAGATGAAAATCTTTTTGTACCGGTGTTGAAAGTGGCAAACGAATTTTTCGTGAAGAGGTTTTTACAAACTTTAAATATAACAACCGCAAGTAGGATTGTTTTCTTTGATAAGTGGTATCAATGGAAAACCGAACGGTATGCATCTTTATCTAATACTCCGTCTTTCGATGAGCGAAATGTTTCTACACCAACGACTAGTGTAGCGTCACCTTCATCTACCACCGCATCAATGAGCAAAAGTTTGATAGATATTTTAAACTGTAAAGATGGACAAACAATTAAAGATTATTATGAAGAAAATAAAAATATCGACAATAAATCTGTTCGTAAGTTGCTCACCGATACAATTTTGAGTTACGCCAGAATAAATAATGTACATTTCTCGTCGAACGATTTGATAAAGCTCTCAGAAGAAATACAGTTGGTGTTTAATGAGGATCCAGTAAGAAATTAGAAACTGTTACAATTTATTGTTTTTTTTTTAATTTTCATTAATTCATAGTTGGATTACTACTGCACAAAAAAAGGCATGAAAAATCCTAAAGGTAAACTTGCAAACAAGTTTCATAATTATCGAGGGAAAAGTCGTTCAATAAATCGCTTGTTTGCGGAACACAATAATAAAAAGAAGAAAACCGATGATTTGCCGGTGGAACAAAATACTTTTGAACAAGAAAAGCTGCTTCTAAAAATGAAGCACGATCATCATACAATGAACGCTCAAGAAAAAAGTGATGCATGGGCAAAAACTTTTCCTATTCGCCAATTAGATCTCCAAAAGGCTAACGATAAGGCAATTAAATGGGAAAAATTCTATGAAAAATGGAACTTCATGAACTTTCCGAATGGCTATGAATATGTAAGAAAATAATTGGTCCTAGTTTATTTTTTGATACCACACAATTTTAGTTTTAAATTTTTCATTAACTAAACAATGTTTTTTTATTTAATATTAAGTTAAACAGCATTATTTCAATGAAATGGTTTTCATTAATTCCAACTTCAGAATTTGATTTTTTTTTCTTTTACTCGAATCCTAATTATCAAATACTTTATTTTCGGTTTTAACGTGTGTTTTCTGAAAAACTATTCAATGAAAACCATAATTCAAAAATCAAATTTTAGAATGCATTAATAACGTATCTTAGGTTTCTTTTCTTGCATGACCCTTCCAGCAATATATGTTCCATTTACTTTTATATTATTATTAGTTTTAAACTTAGGTATTTTAGAAAAAATTGAGTTAAAAAAGAGCTTTTTCTAATTTAACTTTAAAAACAAACTTTCTTTTTAGATCGAATCAGACTTTAACAGAATGTTTGCAAATAAAGACGATGTTCTGGTGGGTACCAAAATAGCAAATTTTTGTAATTTAATGCTGCAACACGCGTTCCCAAAATTAATAACCAATAACGAGTTAAAAACCATGCTGTACGATTTCAATCAACAATGTCAAGCAGATGTGTGCGAAGTCTCTCAGAGTAAATATAATTAACCTTAGCTATATATTACATACGGAGCCTTGTCGCCAAATAATCTTGTTTTGTTTAAGTTTTTTGACTTTGCCACTTACGATTATATGGCGATAAGGCCCAGATATGTATAACAGGTTATTACTTTTTTTAATTATTGTAAAACGTAGAATTTTTGAGCAACTTAAACGCTTAACAATTCCTTAGTTTTGTATTTTGTTCAAATATTCAAATTAATCTTAAATAAAAAATAAAACTCTCAAAAATAATTAATTTTTCTATTTTCTTCAAATAATATTTTCTTTTTTTTAAATATAAAAAAAAAAATATATGTAAGCAGTTAACAAGTTTGTTCATTCTAATTCCAGAGTTGTGTCTTTATGATTGAATAAACCAAGCACACAAATTCAAAGCTTGGTTTAGGTACTTCATTGAATTGTGAAGCTTTGTTTTACAATATCTGTTTATGTTTCAGTTAACAACTGGAGGACCTATTTAACAGAAAAGGAAAAAAAATGTATTAAAAACAATTTAAATGATCATAATATTGATTAAAACATTATCAACTTTAAAAAATTATTATTCTTTTCATAAATTTAACAATTTTTCATTTCATACAACATAAAACATAAAATCAAAATTACCTATTTTCTTATAACAAAATTCTCAATTCGTTAACAGATACTATGATTGCGATGGTATTCATGCACTTGCACTATCTACTGCCACCAACCGCTCGTGATAACAATAAGCGCTACACCGTAAAAGATAGTCAAGAAGCATCGATAAGATTGTTTGCGCTCCCTCAAGACTACAAGGAGCATCAAAATGCTATAGCTGCAAACAGTTCAAATTCCCAGCCACCGGTAATATCAATTATTGGTATATTGACAAAAATCGAAGAAATCCACGTAGATTTTGACAACATGCATTTCAAGATGTTAACTATGGAACGTGCCATTGATATTTGCCTAAAAACATTCTTCACCTTTAACATGGCGTATCCGAAGCAATGTGAAAACTTTTGGCAATTCATAGATATTTATTTCTACCAAATCGAAAAATCAGCCACAAACGCCAAAGCACGCAACCTTTTGAGATTCCTCAACTCAACTGAATGTCTAAATTCGTAAGATGTCAGAGTGAGATAACTTTTATTATTCTGTATGTAAATAAACATATTTTTATGTTATTTAATTTAAGTACACTATTTCATAATATTTAATTTAAGTTATCTTTTTTATGTTATTTAATTTATTTGAATAAAATAAGTTATTGTTTTTTTAAATTATAAAAAGGCTTATGTTTTCTTTAATTTTATGGATTGGTTTTTGGATTTTTAGATTGCGACTTTAAGGACATTTTTGTAATAGGTTTTTTTAGTTTTTTTCAGAGTTTCATGAATCTAATGGTAAGCAAAACAAAAAACTTCTAAATAACCATTCTCTCCCTAGGAAGTACCAAGGTTCTGGTGGATTTTACCAGGACAAAAAATATTCCTGGTATATTCTACCAGAATTCTGGTACATTTTTACCAGGAAAAAAATTTTCCTGGTATATTTTACCAGAATTCTGGTATATTTTTACCAGGAAAAAAATATTCCTGGTACATTTTACCAGGAAAAAAAAATATTCCTGGTATATTCTACCAGAATTCTGGTACATTTTTACCAGGAAAAAAAATATTCCTGGTATATTTTACCAGAATTCTGGTATATTTTTACCAGGAAAAAATATTCCTGGTACATTTTACCAGGAAAAAAATATTCCTGGTATATTCTACCAGAATTCTGGTACATTTTTACCAGGAAAAAAAATATTCCTGGTATATTTTACCAGAATTCTGGTATATTTTTACCAGGAAAAAAATATTCCTGGTACATTTTACCAGGAAAAAAATATTCCTGGTATATTCTACCAGAATTCTGGTACATTTTTACCAGGAAAAAAAATATTCCTGGTATATTCTACCAGAATTCAGGTACATTTTTACCAGGAAATAAAATATTCCTGGTATATTTTACCAGAATTCTGGTATATTTTTACCAGGAAAAAAATATTCCTGGTACATTTTACCAGGAAAAAAATATTCCTGGTATATTCTACCAGAATTCTGGTACATTTTTACCAGGAAAAAAAATATTCCTGGTATATTTTACCAGAATTCTGGTATATTTTTACCAGGAAAAAAATATTCCTGGTACATTTTACCAGGAAAAAAATATTCCTGGTATATTCTACCAGAATTCTGGTACATTTTTACCAGGAAATAAAATATTCCTGGTATATTTTACCAGAATTCTGGTATATTTTTACCAGGAAAAAAATATTCCTGGTACATTTTACCAGGAAAAAAATATTCCTGGTATATTCTACCAGAATTCTGGTACATTTTTACCAGGAAAAAAAATATTCCTGGTATATTTTACCAGAATTCTGGTATATTTTTACCAGGAAAAAAATATTCCTGGTACATTTTACCAGGAAAAAAATATTCCTGGTATATTCTACCAGAATTCTGGTACATTTTTACCAGGAAATAAAATATTCCTGGTATATTTTACCATAATTCTGGTATATTTTTACCAGGAAAAAAATGTTCCTGGTACATTTTACCAGGAAAAAAAATATTCCTGGTATATTCTACCAGAATTCTGGTACATTTTTACCAGGAAAAAAATTTTCCTGGTATATTTTACCAGAATTCGGGTATATTTTTACAAGGAAAAAAATATTCCTGGTACATTTTACCAGGAAAAAAAATATTCCTGGTATATTCTACCAGAATTCTGGTACATTTTTACCAGGAAATAAAATATTCCTGGTATATTTTACCAGAATTCTGGTATATTTTTACCAGGAAAAAAATATTCCTGGTACATTTTACCAGGAAAAAAAATATTCCTGGTGTATTCTACCAGAATTCTGGTACATTTTTATCAGGAAAAAAAATATTCCTGGTATATTTTACCAGAATTCTGGTATATTTTTACCAGGAAAAAAATATTCCTGGTACATTTTACCAGGAAAAAAATATACCTGGTATATTCTACCAGAATTCTGGTACATTTTTACCAGGAAATAAAATATTCCTGGTATATTTTACCAGAATTCTGGTATATTTTTACCAGGAAAAAAATATTCCTGGTACATTTTACCAGGAAAAAAAATATTCCTGGTATATTCTACCAGAATTCTGGTACATTTTTACCAGGAAATAAAATATTCCTGGTATATTTTACCAGAATTCTGGTATATTTTTACCAGGAAAAAAATATTCCTGGTACGTTTTACCAGGAAAAAAAATATTCCTGGTAAATTCTACCAGAATTCTGGTACATTTTTACCAGGAAAAAAAATATTCCTGGTATATTCTACCAGAATTCTGGTATATTTTTACCAGGAAAAAAAATATTCCTGGTATATTCTACCAGAATTCTGGTATATTTTTACCAGGAAAAAAAATATTCCTGGTATATTCTACCAGAATTCTGGTATATTTTTACCAGGAAAAAAAATATTCCTGGTATATTCTACCAGAATTCTGGTATATTTTTACCAGGAATACTGGGGAAAATTTTGCTAGGGAAAACAAATATTCCTAGTATATTCTACCTGAATACTGGGTCTATTCCCGGTATAATTTTTACCAGGAAAAATAATTCTCCTGGTATATTCTACCAGAAATCTGGTGTATTTTACCAGGATTTCTTCAAAAAATCTCCTGGTAAAATTTACCAGGACTTTCTGGTAAATTTTACCAAGACGCCTGGTAGGAATCTAAAAACCACTTTTTCTGGATAAATTTAGCGGGAAATCTGGTCACCGGTACCAGTTTTTTTTTTTGAGTGTATACTTCAGTAGTTGAAAACTTTTCCACCGTCTAAGAAAAATTATACAAAAATGTACTCAATCCATTTGTTGACAATGAGACGGTTCCATTGGAAATATAAATTGAGTAATAGGCATTTGACAGCTGTCAAATTTTCTATACTGAGGTTTATATGTCAAAATAAAGTTGTGGCGTTCTCCATATTATACTAAAGCTACTCCATTGTGTTCAGCTTCATCCAAGAGTAAGTCATTCATTAAACGGAGACAGAGTTGCCGTAAGAAGTTCCCATAATATTGAATTCATTTGCTAATAAATCACAAAAATTCTTATTAAAAAAAAAAGAACGATTCACATTTTTATGCTTTGAAATACCACAAACGACAAAGAAGAAGAATAAGATGAAAAAAAGTCAACAAATTCACTAAGCATCCGATTGATAGCCTTAAGGGACTTCCAAGAACGATATAAGATGTTGAATTTCCGCGTTCCTTTATCCTTGCACATACAGTTCCATCAAATATATAGGTAGGTAGGTATAGGTATATAGACATTTATATACATATTTATGTAGCTATACGTGAAATGTGAAACGTGATATCATACAAGAAATTCACATTAAAATGACATCAACTTTGGTGTACAGTACCGTTGTTGTTGAGAATTCATTCACCCTCAAAGGCGCAAAATCTTCAACAATTTTCCCCCTGGATTGTGTCAAACCCCCGCATTTGTTTCTGTCTGTCTGCCTTGTTTTTGCTTTTTTACATATATACAAACGTTATAATAAATTGGGGACATAATATCATGCGTTTTTGTGTAATTATCAAATTTTATAAATAAACAAGACGCGAAAAAGAAAAGTTAAACGAAAACTTCGACTTTTTTAGAATTTCCATTTATATGTATTAAAAAAGATACAATTTTTGTAAGAGATCATGTAGCCCGCCTTTATAGTTTCTTTTTCTTGTTTGCCTTTTATCTTTCTTTGAACCCGCAATATCTAACCAAGCATAAATTCAACAGTTCAAGTTCGCGGCCAAATAATTTAATTATGCGCCGAAAAAGTTTTGTAGCCATATCAAAGAAGACCAAAAAAGAAAAAATGATGAAGGAATTAACAACAGTGGTCTGCACTCTGCAGCTCACCGATACAGCGAATCTTTTTTTAAAGCAAGAAAGTAATAATATGCACACGTCTGGGTTGGACAAACTTGCTCTCGCTTTTGTAATGCACCAATGTTTGTTTGTATTTATGAAGTTCAAATTTTGTCAGATCTTAGTGAAGTCTAAAATTTGATATTTCGAGCGAACAAAGAAATTCTGTAAAAAATTAAAATTTTTAGTCCCAAATATTAAATCAATTATCGCTGGATTTTATCATTTTTAGACTCAAGGCCCTTTACCTACAGAACAAGCGCAATTTTTTTACAAAAATGTTTAAATCTTAAATTCAGTAGAATCTACCTACATATACATATATAAAGCTAAAGAACTTTTATTTCTTCTTGTGTATATTTTATCGTTAATGGTAGTCTGCTTTTTCGGCTTCGGATGGCATGGCGTAGGCATTATTTTTTATCCCATGATATGTTTCTGTTTTGAAGAAGGTCATTAACCAACATCATAATCTTATTATGCTTTATTTGCTCAAAAATTCACGCAACAAAGAAAAAAATAGGACCATGCACTCTGACGACGACGCGACGACCTTTGTTACAAAAGTGAATTAAGATACACAACTTTTATCTACCTTACAACGAAGAATTTATTTATTGTTCCTTTGTCCATACTCCATTCCTACCTATTTAACTACCAAAAAAAGTTTCTCAAAAGTTCACATTAGCTCGAGGATGCAATCTTTTTCTTCAGCCTCGTCGTCGTCGTTTTCTTTTGGTCTCGATATTATTTTACTTATCTTCAAAAACAACAAATAAACAAATTCAGAAAGAAAATTATTTTGTACAATAAGGATACTTTCATGCACAAGATTTGGACTTTAACTCTTTTCTTCTGGCCCATCTCCTTTTAGTGAGGAGCATGAAAATAAAGAATACAAGACAAAGAAGCCTCGACGCGAAGAAGTGAAGAATACGTTTTTGATATTTGCTAATCGACGAACAAGTTGCTTACTATTCTTGCTAATGATTTCCAAATTCTCAAGAGTCCATTCAAGGTTCCATTCACACTACTACACTGTTTTCTTCGAAGCTTTCAAAGTAAAATATGGACATTTGCAGTACCCTGCACGAATGACATTCAATGAGAATCATTTGTATGACTTAAGACTGTCTAAAATTAATTTTATGACGTCTTCAAAACATATTTAGATAGAATAAAATTTAAAAATCATACGGTGACGATGTGTGTGGTTTTAGGTAAATAATAATAATCTTTTTTGAATAATTTATCAATTTTTGTGCTATTTTCTTTATTCATAAAAGAGATAAATTACTTTGATTGGGTAGAGTGAAAGAGTATCTTGTGTTGTATAGAAAAAAAACAACAACTATAATGAATTTTTCGATTGTGAAAGCTATAAAATTTGAAAAAGATGTGTTTTCTGTTTGTATTAATTTTGAGGGTAAATTAGAAGAATATATTTTAGTTGCAGCAACTTGAGAATTTTTCTATTGTCAAGTAGTTTGGTGTAAAAAGGAAGTGAATTGTGTTTATGATAAGTTTTTTTCGTTGTGTTGTTCATTTAAAAAAAATATCAAATTTTATGAGAAAATTAAAGTGATAAGAAGAGAAAATAGAAAAATAGGTTAAGTGGTTTATAAATTGGTAGATATTTGTAAAATAACAAAAGTTTTAAAAGGGTTAGATAATGGTTTTGATAATTATTGTATGATGAAAGCTGATATATTGCGGTTTCAAATGTATAGGGCTGTATTTCGACATCTGTCAAACCAATTTCATTTTGTTCAGTTAAAAGTCTGACATTTACGAAAATGGATCGCTTAACTATCGCACAACGCATACAAATTGTTTAAACCTACTACAAAAATGGTGATTCTGCAACAGCCACATATCGTGCGTTAAGAGGAGATTATGGTTTACATAATCGTTCAACTACTCAAGCAATTGTCAAAACTGTGAAGAAATTTGAAGAGACTGGATTGGTTACAGATATTGTAAGGTTTGTGCATCATTGCTTTGCTCTGAAAATATTGCTGCTGTAAGTGAAAGTGTTGCCGAAGAACCGAATGTGTCGATACCTCGTCGTTCTCAGGAATTAGGACTGTGTTATGGCACATTATGGCGTATTTTGCATTTGGATCCACATTCTACACCTACATTGATATAAAGTCCAGCCCACACAACAACTGAAGCCGGCTGACCATTCCCAACGTGCGTCGTACATACTTCGAATGGGTGCTTGAAGAACAGGCGGTAAACGGCCATTTTTCAAACAAAATTTTTTTCAGCAACGAAGCACATTTCTCACTCGGTGGGTATGTTAATAACCAAAATTGTAGTATTTAGGGTTCTGAGAATCCTCAAGTAATTGAAGAGAGGCCATTACTCCACAAAAAGTCACTATTTGGTGGGCTCTTTGGTCCGGAGCTGGGGTGTGATTGGACTTCTACTTCTTTGAAAACGACGATGGAACGACTGTCACCGTCAATTACGAGCGTTATGGTCATATGATAACCGACTTTTGTTTGCCTGCTATTGAAGAATACGATCTGGAGAATATGTGGTTTCAACAAGACGGTGCTACATGCCACGCAATTCGAGCGAATATGGCTTTATTGCAAGAGACATTTCCTGGCCGCGTGGTGAGATATCAACTGGCCACCAAGATCATTTTTTATGGGGCTACGCAAAAGACCGTGTTTATTCAGATAAACCTTTAACTCTTGAGCACCAACATTCGTCAAATTATGGCTCAATAAGTGTAAAAAAGTGGTCAAACATTCGACTTCAGTTTTAACGGCCTTTTATAATCTTTAATCCCTAACCCTGTCAAATCTCATATCCAATCGTATGAAGATCAACAAACTCTTTACGAATAAAATTATGATAAACTAGACATTTATTTAAAAAAATTCTGGATTTTGATTTTCTCATTTTTATTTTCAACAACTTTTCAAAAGCTATGGGCATTAAATCATCATAGGTAAATCATATTTAAAATATTCAAATATGGGTTATTTGCTCTATAAAACAGGTATGCCTACAGAAAGGTACATTGATTATATTGTTGGAATATTAAAGCAAAAATAAAAGTAATTCCCCAAAGTAATTCAATAAACGTAAAACCAATTTGCAGTCACGTAGTAAATTGCCATACTAATCTACAAAGAATTCTATCTACAATTCCAAAATGCAAATTTATAAACACATTCCATATTTCAATATATATACATACAAGTACATATGTAATTGTTAGCCTTCGTATATCGTATTGAAAAAGGTATTCTGTTTAATAAATTAATAATTCAAAAATAAAATTATTATTATTTATTTCAATACGCGATTTTCTTATTGATGGATATGCCATCAGAGTATGTAAAATGTATTTATAGGTGATTGACCACAAATCATCAAATAATATAATATACATATAAAAATAAGTTCAAAGATTCTTGAATTGATTTTATAATTATATTTATTTTACTCTCTTAACGTTTAACACAGTGTTTGAATTAATTATAAAATAAGAAACTTGTTTTTGTGGGTTAAAGTATTGATCTGTATTAAATATAATTAATTGATCCAGCTTAAAACATAAACACGGAATAGACGATATTTTAGTTGAAAGCCGGTAGGTTTTTGTTGTGAGTTATTTCAAGTTTGTAAATACATTTAGACCATAATTAAAAGCGTAAAAATAACCTAGTGAAAATTTTAAGGTTGTTGCTTTATCTTGTTTCTGTTTTACAAACAAAAATTCTTGAAATTGTGTGGAAATAAAGCTATTAACAAATTTTTCGAAACTTACTACTTGAAGACGAGATTGACAATTTATTGCAATGGTGGGCCCATGACCTATTCTACTATATTTCTTTTTTTTGCTAATTCTTATCAAGGTCTGAAAACTTGATAATCTTAAAATAATCTTACTAAATATAAAAAATAAAACATAATTATGAGTCTAGTGAGCATTAACTTGACATTTTATTTGTATTTATTAGTCTTCTGAGACTTCAAAAAGTAAGTTATCGATTAGAAACAAAAAATTTATTGTTTTTTCAGAATTGAGAATTGCAATAAAGTTTAATTTTATTGATTTAAATGAAAACCCCTAAATATCTTTCGTACACAAAAATCTTAAACGTTTTCTTATAAATTTACAAAATACCATTCAAATTGTTTATACTTTTCCACAAATTTATAATTTACCGAAACATTTATTCCAAAACATTTTATTGTTAAGGATTTAACAATTTACTAGTAAGCAATTTGCTAAATATTTAGCAATTTACTAATGAAGTCCAACATTTTAAAGCTTCGCTACTAGTAAATTACTTATTGCCTTTTATTAAAAAACGAGCATCCAAACATGTCTAAAAAGTGACAGTTCATGAAAGCAAATAGAGCAAATAAATATGCTTAAACGGATCTATCAATTGGAATTCCCAACTGTTGATTGGGTCATTCCATTCACTGATCTTATAAGAATAATTGTACAGATGTCATATATGGATTTATTGTTAAGAGATAGTAAGATGTTAAAATTTTTTGAAATCATTTTTTGAACTTAGTAAATTGCTAAAAATGGCTTTACCATTTAACTAAATGGCTTTAAATTGTGCGCCTTTTCTTTAAAATGTTTTTAACTTCATATGGAAAGTTATTGTAATCGGTCCGATTTGTCGAATTGAAAATTTTGACATTTCTCGACGTGTCAAGGTCAATATAATCTAAATAAAAGATTTTTTGGGAGATGTCTGTGTGTGCGTGTGTACGTCCATCCGTACGTTCGGTAAGCTTTTTTCCTCGTCCATATTTCAAGAACCATCTCGACTTAAGAAAAAAATTAAAATTTTGGTTAACCCAAAATAACTTATCGACAATAAAGCTTGTGACTTTAATTAAATTTAATATTATATATATTGTGGCGAGATAAATAAATGAATTAGGTGGCGCAACAGTCCGTTGAGAACTAGGGCCTGACTTACAAATCTAGAAACAAAATAATTGTCACCTCGAATATTTTACTTACAAGAAATGATTTTATCTGCAAAATAATTGTATGCAACGAAGAATAACGTTTTTGAGATCTGGTAAAATTTTGAGAAAAATCGTTTTTTTACAGAAATAAAAACTTAAGACAAAACATTATTATAACTTGGTAAAAATTGATTTTCGAATTAAATATTTTTTTTTTTTAATTTAGGTATTGGCTTCAAACTAATTTCATCTTATAAAAATATTGTTTTCGACAATCAATAAAACATTTGGTGAAAACCAACAAATTAAAATCTACAAAAAATATTACTCAAAATTGGTAAAAAAATGTATTTGATTCTTGATGTCTCGTGAATAACTGCAGGTTTTGACTTCAAAATGATTTCATTCTGTGTTAATTTTGTTGTTAACGTAAAATATTGTTCAAAGAAAAATTTTGTCTGTAAAAATTTTCATGAAATGCTACTACAAAATTGCTACTAAAAATTGGTTTTCGACTAAAAATCTCGTTAGCAAAAATAGGGTTTGAAATCAAACTATTCATATGTTAAATATTGTTTTTAATTTTCAGTTACTTTTTTTTTGTATTTTAGAAAAATTCAATTGAAAACTTTTCTAAAAAAACATGAAAACCTGCAAAAACAACAGAAAACTGATAAAAAAATGGTTTTCGATTCAAGTATTGACTTCAAATTATTTATCTCACACAAAATATTGTTATTAAAAATATGTTAAAGTTTTAAGCAAGACAAATCGACAGACGGGATGGGAATTCATTAGTGTTGGTCGCATCTCAGTCTCTTTTTTGTTTTTGTTTGGCCTAAACAACATAATTACACATAAGATGAAAACTGTTTTCCAAAACATTTATTAAAACAAGTTATGTTTTCATGAACTTTTTCAAATTTGTAAATAAAAGTATCAAAAATTAAATTTTGTCCCACAAAAAAAAAAAAGAATTTACATGATAAAAATTGAAAAAAAAAACATCGTCCACAAAAACGTTTTTAGCAAGTCTCATTTGTAGTCTTTTTTGTATGTCAATTTAAAACATGCATATATGTATAGGTTTAAATATCTACATTTTAACTTTCAAGAGTGTAGCTCCAGAACCAGAACCAGGACTAGACTAGAACCAGCAGCACCATTTGTACCAAATGCACAATATTGGCATTTAGTCACAAAACTTTATAACAGTCCATATGTGGTTTACCTATTCCCCAAATTTTATTTTTGTTTTGTTTAACCACCTAACAAGTGCGGGGGCGGAGGGGCAAGCAAAAGACTCTTTCATACGTAGTGATTTATATGAAAACGCTCTTACATATATAATTGGCAAAACGAATAAAACCAAACCAAAAACAAAAAAGTTTCCCTTTGATGCTGTATATGTGGAAGGTTTTTCGGGAATTTCGTCCTTTTTGTATTATTTTTGGGAGTCTGGAAAAATTTATTGATCACATCTCTTGTGTGTGATAGTGTGTGTGTGTGTGTGTATGTATGAAAACTACCCGCGCCAGACAGAAAGACAGACGAAAAATGTCCCCAAAAAAAAAAAACAAAAATTTATTCACATGGAACTTTTTGTGTGTGCGGTGGTCTGCCAGTCAGTACAGCCATTATCCTTGCCACCCGCAAAAAGTGATGCTTTTTCATTTTACTTTATGCTTTATGGCATAGAGTGTGTGTCTCAATTAATTTTGAGAAAATAAAAATGGGTATACACCGAAAGAAAAAAGCTTGGTTGATTCAAATATGTTTCATTGTTGATTGACAATCCAGACAAAATTGTGAAAATCACTACGTTTGTAGTCGAATCAACTAAGGCATCGTGATCGAATCAACTAATCGAGCATTGTTGAATTTTATTCTTGCTAAGTATCATAAAAATAGTGATATCAATCACATTCATAGCTGATTCAAACATGATTTAAATGTAAAACGATAATTCAATAGTTGATTTCATTGTTGCTTAACTATGCACGTCGTAAACAACAAAAATCTTCAAAAATTGTGAAATTGATTACGTCTGTGATGATTCAACCAAGGCTTTTCATGTTTAAATCAACAAACTAGACCTTGTTGATATTTTTTTGCCTTTAGATACCATAAACATTAGTTCATCGATCACTTTTATAGTTAATTTTGAATACTATTTCAATAAATGAAAATTCAATCACAAACGTATTTGAAGAAGCAAGGTTTAATAATAAATCATCAAAGCAGCGTGGTTGATATTTGCGCTTTTTAAGAATCGTAAAAATAATTACTCAATCACATTCATAGTTCATTTAAAATAAGCAAAAGTAAAATGAAATGGTACGTTTCTGTTACAACAACCAAGGTTTCATGTTTAGATTAACCAAGCAGCCTTGGTGTCGTTTTATATTTGTAAGAATTTTTGTTTATTGTTGTACACATAAGTTATTAAATAATATGGATATTTATCCTTTAAAAACCGCATTGTCTAACCGCATTGTCTCTGAAACTAAAGAGAAGTCAAAAGAACTCACCTTAAAAATTAAAAATTACTTGCAACTCGTAAAAATATTGATAATATTTAATAAACTTTGTAATTCTCATTTTCTAAATGAGAATCCGATTTGTTGTCATTACATTATTTGTTGAAGTGTAAGAAAAGCTTAATACTTCCATAATAGTGCAGTGAACACGAATATAATACTTTCATCACTAACATTGTTACAATTGAGAGTGATTGCAGTATGGTCAACAACGTACGTGTTCATTAGGGCGCGCTTCATAGGTAACGGCATTATTTTTTGTGTATTGCTCATTCCAGTGTGAAAAGTTCGGTAGGCTGTGTTTGGGGAAGAATATTCTGGCAATGTTTTAGATTTTAAAATGTTTTTAGGCCCTGTATGAACTAAGACAAAAAATATCGAATATTTTATTTCATTTATAAAAAAAAATAATATATGTAATACTTGAGTGGCTGGTTTTATATACGTAAAAAAGAACTAGTTCTCAAAAGAGGAAGCATAATTTTAAGAAAGTAGATTTTTTCTGATCCTTCTTTTCTTTCTAGAAATCATTCTCTTTCTTTTGCGAATTAATTCTTTTTTAATCATTGTAATCAGACACCTACATTGCATTAAAATATCATAATTCGCTTTAAAAATGTGATTATTTTTAAATAAATTCGTGCTATCCTCCATATTTCAAAACGGACATTAGGTACCTATGAAATTGTAACCATGATCAGTGTCATACTCATGCTATGCACTGCCATTACCTACATTATTTACTTTATGTTTAATTCACAAGCAAAAAATTGAATCCTGTGCCAAAATTCTCAAATTTATTTGGGTTGATATTAAAAGATAGGTATATATTAAAGCAGAAATTTTGCTTATAAGTTTAACATATTTCATGACGACTTTTTTTAGCTTAAAATTTCTTTATTTTTCTTTTGAATGAAGTAGCTTGACTGTGTTTGTTAACAAAAAAATTTAAATAATCTAAAATAATTTTCTGAGCCATTATTTTCCTAGTGTGAAAGGGAACTACAAATCAAAACGTTTTTGTCTTATTGTTGTACACACAAATGCATAATATTTATAAAAAAACACAGTCCATCGCATTCATTCCCTTTTCTTCCAACCAATATTTTAATAAACTTTGTAATTCTCATTGTCTAAATGAGAATCTGATTTGTTGTCATTAAATTATTTGTTGAAGTGTAAGAGTAGCTTAATACTTCCATAATAGTGCAGTGAACACGAATATAATACTTCCATCACTAACATTGTTACAATTGAGAATAATTCCAGTATGGTCAACAACGTACGTGTTCATTAGGACGCGCTTCATAGATAACGGCATTATTTTTTGTGTATTGCTCATTCCAGTGTGAAGAGTTCGGTAGGCTGTGTTTGGGAAGAATATTCTGGCAATGTTTTAGATTTTAAAATGTTTTTAGGCCCTGTATGAACTAAGACAAAAAATATCGAATATTTTATTTCATTTATAAAAAAAAATAATATATGTAATACTTGAGTGGCTGGTTTTATATACGTAAAAAAGAACTAGTTCTCAAAAGAGGAAGCATAATTTTAAGAAAGTAGATTTTTTTTGATCCTTCTTTTCTTTCTAGAAATCATTCTCTTTCTTTTGCGAATTAATTCTTTTTTAATCATTGTAATCAGACACCTACAGTGCATTAAAATATCATAATTCGCTTTAAAAATTTGATTCTTTTTAAATTATTTCGTGCTACCCTCCATATTTCAAAACGGACATTAGGTACCTATGAAATTGTAACCATGATCATTGTCATACTCATGCACTGCCATTACCTACATTATTTACTTTATGTTTAATTCACAAGCAAAATATTGAATCCTGTGCCAAAATTCTCAAATTTATTTGGGTTGATATTAAAAGATAGATATATATTAAAGCAGAAATTTTGTTTATAAGTTTAACATATTTTATGACGACTTTTTTTTTAGCTTTTTAAAAAATTTTCTTTATTTTTCTTTTGAATGAAGTAGCTTGACTGTATATGTTAACAAACAATTTTAAATAATCTAAAATAATTTTCTGGGCCATTATTTTCCTAGTGTGAAAGGGAACTAAAAATCAAAACGTTTTTGTCTTATTGTTGTACACACAAATTGAGTAAGGAATATCTAAAGATTTGTTCATGCCATTAAAAACCGCATTGTTTAAACCCGTCTACAACCAAAAACAAAGAAGAGAACTCACTTTAAAAACTGATGTATCCTAAAAGCAATCATACAATATTTGTATATTTGGAAATTGGAAAAAAAAACAAATGCATAATATTTATGAAAAAACTCAGTCCATCCCATTGCATTGATTCCCTTTTCCTCCAACCTTATAAGAAATCTTGACAATATTTTAATAAACTTTGTAACTCTCATTTTCTAAATGAGAACCTGATTTGTTGTCATTAAATTTTTTGTTGAAGTGTAAGAGTAGTTTAATACTTCCATAATAGTGCAGTGAACACGAATATAATACTTCCATCACTAACATTGTTACAATTGAGAGTGATTGCAGTATGGTCAACAACGTACGTGTTCATTAGGGCGCGCTTCATAGGTAACGGCATTATTTTTTGTGTATTGCTCATTCCAGTGTGAAAAGTTCGGTAGGCTGTGTTTGGGAAGAATATTCTGGCAATGTTATTCCAGTTATTTTTCCAGTGTTAAAATTTCAGCATTGGCTCGTCGTCGTTGTCGTCAGTGCCAGTTGATTTTTAGACATTGAAGTGAAAGTACCAGTTATATTAAAATAAGTGGAAAAAGGGTAAGTAGTTTTGCTTTATCTCATATTTATTATAATGGTTAACAAAATAATTAAAAACAAAATGTTCATTATTCCTAAAAGTACTTATCTCTTTTGCAAAAATTAGTTTAAATGTTTCCAATATCTCTTTTACTCAGTACTTATAGAGAAATACCTTTAAGAAGTTTTTTGGCAAAATATACCATATTGTTTTTCTTAAAAGGGTTAGAACCAAGTCTTTGAACTAATTTATTATTTCTCGCAAAGTAAGAGATATATCGGAAAGATTTAAACTGATCGTATGTATTATTTTCCTACGATATAATATTTTTGTATATATGTACATACACCCATTCCAAAATTCGCTTTTTTTAAATCTAATTAAAAAAAATCCAATCATACCAAAAGTCATTTTTTTTCTTTAAGTCCAAATCGAAATTTGTAAACGCCACATTGAAGTGCTTGCTAAGCAGAACCTAGGCATGTATGAATCATTTTCCTACGATATATATTTTTGGAGATACACTCATTCCAAAACCTAACTTTAACAAAATTCATTCATACCAAAAGTCGAATTTGTTTCCTTTTGTCCACAAAAAACCTACGTTGAAAATTGAAAATGGGCGTTTCTTATTGCAGTTAATTTGGTGCTTGATAGTCTGTTAAAATACAATAAGAAAATACTTGCAGAGCTCGAATACTTCAGAGCATAAAATGGTGAATTAACTTATTTTTACTCGCACCACTTTTGTACGCCAATTCATTCTAAATTACAGGTACATTTAATTCAAAATTACACAATTTTCCTTCGTTTTGAATTTTGGATTTTTTGTATTCTAAAATTCTTTCTTCATAGTTTTATTCCCTCTATAAACATGGAAGAAAATTACAATGAGCACACTGATGTGAGGAACAATATGCGCCCAAATCAAGAAATACCTGAAATATATGAGAATAAATTTGATGATCCTCAAGATGCTCTTACATATGCTATGTTGGGAAACAGAACTGATGATGATTTTGATTCAATTGAAAAAGATTTTGAAGAAGCTGACGATCCGGAAATGTTTAAGTTGCTCGGTTCTTGCGGATTTGTTGATTTGTACAAATATTTCTTATCCCAAAAACTCGATGTTAATATCTTAAAATACGTAAGTAATGAAGATCTGAAAGATATTTTTTCCAATAAGCCAATCGGATTTAGAGTTGAATTCAAGCATAAATTAGATCAATGGCGAACAGAAAATGTAAATACCAAATTTGTTATGTTTATCAACGGGGGCTTAGGAGAAACATAATATGCACAATGCAAATAAGGGTGGTCCAATATTATTAATTTTTTCCCTCTCCTTGATTGTTATTTTATTAACTTAAATAATTTTTTATTTATAATCAAGAAACTTATTATCTTTGATTTTGGGAGTTTCTTCCGAACTCTGAAGGCGCAAGGGAAATTAAAAAACAAAACTTACTATAGTAAAAAATTATTTGAAATCCACAGCAACATTTAAAATGGCACATTGTTCCTTTTTGAAAGCCGGGAGCCATATTCAGTATTTCGTTCAGAAAGTCAATCCTGTTCGACGCGCTTTAAATTG